>CM076990.1:186398231-189139064 GCA_039090855.1 Macrothele yani
ATTGGAAGTAGATCACCCTGGAATTATGATAACCTGACCTTAACACACTGGACTTTGTGTTTAGGGGATTCCTCAAGACACAAGTGTAGGTTCTAAAAATCCAAGATCTTCGTCATCTTAGAAAGAGCGTTACCGGTGTCGATTCAAATATGCTAAGAAGAATTCAAACAAAAAAGGTACTTCGGCAAAGAAAATGCGTGGAGCGTGAAAGTGGAAATATGAAGCACATATTGCAAATGTGAGTAAGCTAATGTAGTACAAATCGCATTGGTTCCAGACTTTTAAGACACTGTGTAATTTAATATATTGCAGTGCTGGCCACCCAAAATGCAACACCAAGAAGGAAGCATCCGATTGGCCTGAAATTCGCAGCATGCGTCGCCCGCGAGAGGACATGCAAACGATTGGCATTGAAGGGCATATGCAAATCATATGCTCCCGGCACGCCATACAGAAGCACTATAAGAAGGGTGCATTTAAGGCGGGGTGTAAGTAGTGGAAGTGTGTTGGGCTGCCGGACCTGTGCGTGGAAAGCTTCCTGATGCCTCGTCGCAGAATATGGCATTCATTCCAGCACGTTTTGGAGTTCGACAGAGGACGAATAGTGGCTTATCGCGACAGCGGTTTATCGTACCGAGACATCGGCGCCCGTGTGGGACGACATCCAGCCACAGCGAGGCGAGTATGGATTCGGTGGGTGCAGGAGGGACGGACGGACCGACGTGAGCGATGGCTGCCGCCGCGGCACACCACCGCACGAGAGGACCGGCATGTTGTGAGGCGGGCATTGACGGCTCGCACCGCCACATCACGAACGTTACCGCAGGAATTAGGGTGTGTTGCGCAACTACCTGTGTCAGCACGTAGCGTTCGACGTCGTCATGCAGGAGCGGGGACTTGCCGCACGGCGCCCATTGCTCCGATTACCATTGACGTTACACCACCGGTGAGTGCGGCGACAGTGGGCAGTTGAACACCGCACCTGGACTACGGAATGGCACGACATTGTCTTCTCCAATGAATCCCGCTTCTGCCTGCAACACCACGACGGTCGGATCCGCGTGTGGCAGTACCACGGCGAGAGACTTTATGACGCCTGCATTTTGCATCGCCATACCGGTACGTCGCCTGGCGTTATTGTTTGGGGCGCAATTGGATATGACACCCGCACCCTTCTGGTACGCATCACCGGTACACTCAACAGCCACCGCTACATCTCCGACGTTTTGGAGTTTGTAGTCCTCCCTAACCTGCAGGTCCTGCCAGCGGCCACGTTTCAACAGACAATGCGCCCCCGCACGTGGCACGCACCGTGCAACAATTCTTTACTGCCCACTAGGTGTCACTGTTGCCGTGGCTCGCCTGTTCTCCCGATATGTCGCCCACCGAGCATGTCTGGTCGCTGATCGGCAACTGAGTGGCCCGGTAAGCACCACCCTCGGCTGCGCCTGATGAACTGTGGCAACGTGTGAAAGCAGCCTAGACCGACATACCCCAAGCCCATATCCAAAGCCTCTTTCGTTCGATGCCGCGGCGTGTAGCGGCCGTTATTGCCAGCCATGGGGGCCACATGAAGTATTGGTGGCTGCGTGTTCCGCAAGTCGCACGGGTCTGTAAGCTCAATCGTTTCATCTTTGTATCTGTTGTTATGTGTCCAGTAAATCTGGCTTTGCTATTCTGTGTCCTTCTTGGTGTTGCATTTTGGGTGGCCAGCCGTGTATTTACGAATACTCGTATAACATTATGACTATCTACATAATAGTATATAGAGCAGCTTTCTGCAGCGACAGTCGCTTAATCTGACATGGTATCGACTCCACTAGATCCCAGAGACTTCAGGTATTCTGCAAGAACTGGACCGAATGACGTCCCGGATTTCATCAATGGAGCAAGGCACTGGTGTAGATAGCCAAGTTCTGAGTTCCATTGTATCCTCAAAACTGTTCGATGGGATTCAAATGTGGTGGCCAGTGGAGCTCATGAAGTGCTTCGAGATTATCCTCGAGATATTCTTGCACAGTGTGGGCCTTGTCTTTGAAAGGAACCTCTGCAGTCCGGATACACCGCTATTATGTATGGCAAGATTTGTTCCGAAACTATATCTACGCATGACCTTGAAGTGAAGGTTTGTTTAACAGCAATAACTGGACGCAGTGATCCAAGAGAACGATTCCCATATCATCGCACAACCTCCGCAGGTGTTACCAATATGTAGGAAGATGCATAACTTGATTTCGGAAAAAACAAGTCAGATCCTTCTAACTTTCATTACTTAGAGTTGTACGTACACCTCAGTTGTAACGATTTCGTAACTGATGTACACCGATGCGCCATTAAATTATGACCATCACCAGCCTAGAGAAATGAGCGCGCCTGGGGACTGAATGGTGGCGCACGTAAAGTTCACAGAGCAGTATGCATACAACTAAGGACCGGCTTTCGGTTAGTAGAGTGTCCGGAGTCAGAACGGGAAAACCTGCTGATTTATCTGAGCTTGATCAACGAGAAAGTGTGATGGTAAGACGCCTCGGAACTACGATCTCGGAAATGGCGTGGCTTGCTCACGAGCCGTTGTAGTCAGTATGTATCAAAAGTGGTGCACAGAAGACCAAACGACGAAACGTCGTCTAGCCGTGTGTCGTTTTCAGCTCATTGATACTAGAGGGAACCGGTGGCTGTTGCGCATTGTTCCCAGCGACCGCAGAGACACAGTGCGACAAATAACCCGCAGCTGGAACAGTGGTGATCAGGGTAATGTGTCACAGCACACAGTTCACCGCAGCCTTCTGCGCATGGGTCAGCGTAGCTGAAGACCCAACCGGGTCTCCATGCTCACTGCCCGTTATCGCCAGCAACGCATGAAATGGGTCCGATATAATAGATTCTGGACAAAGGATGATTGGAAGAAAGTGGCCTTGTCTGACGAATCAAGATTCCTGGTGCATCACATAGACGACCGAGCACGGATACGCCGATTACCAACGGAGGCTACTGTTGGGCGGAAACAGGCCAGAGGAGGCGGTGTTATGCTGCGGACGATGTTTTCTTAGGGCACTTTAGGCCCCATTATCCCAATAGAGCACAATCTCTGACAGCTGTCAAGTATCTTAAAATCGTTGCGGACCAAGTTCACCCATTCATGCGAACTGTGTTCCCTGCTGGTGATGGCCACACTGAGAAAAACGTTTTTGTTAATTCAACAAAAAATTTGTCGAATCAACAAAATTTTTTGTCGATATACAGTCAACAAAATTTTTTGTCGATATACAGTCAACAAATTTGTTTTGTTGAATTTGCAAAATTATTTTGTTGAAAATTATTTTCGATTTAACAAAACATATTGTGTCACGATAACAATATGTTTTGTTGCAGCAACAAAACATTTTCTCATGATAACAATATGTTTTGTTGGATCAAACAAATTTCCAAATATCGACCTAATCATTTTGTTAAATGAACAAAACGTTTTGTCGTGATAACAATACATTTTGTTAAATCGACAATAATTTTCAACAAAATAATTTTGCAAATTCAACAAAAAAATTTTGTTGACTGTATATCGACAAAACATTTTGTTGATTCGACAAATTTCTTGTTGAATTAACAAAACGTTTTTCTCAGTGCATTACCAACAGGATAATGCGGCATGCCACACTGTCAGAATCGTCAAGAAGTGGTTAGAGTAAAATGCTGGTGACTTTCTGTTAATGCCTTGGCCTCCAAATTCACCTGACATGAACCCAATCGAACATTAGTTGTTCGACTTGGAAAAGCAGGTTCGCGCTAAATTAACACCACCCCAAAATGTACGGGAACTGGAGGACCTGCTGTTGACATTATGGTACCAGATATCCCAGAATAACTATCGCCACCTCATCGAATCAATGCCTTGCCGAACGGCCGTTGTTTTGCGGGCTAAATGGGGGTGGTGTTGGGGGGGGGTCCTACAGCTTATTAAGTAGTTGGACATAATATAATGATTCATCGGTGTACATGACAAAAGAAATGGCATATTAAAATACTACGGACACGGAATTCTAATACGGTCGTTGCCGTTCATCAGAACATTCTTGGAAGTTTAAAATTATGCAGCTCCCAAGAATCGACTAAAAAGAATGTAATCCTCTTATTTAATAAATTAAGTTGCAATAAATATCCTCACTAATGTTTGAATAGATACATTAAAAAGATGATTTCATACGCTTATACTCCTATTCACTTTTCTTTTTAAAATAACTCAAAATTTCTGCCATGATCTTCAAAGTGTCGTCGAATAAGATTCAGAAATTTATAATTGTCTGATGCGAATGAAGAAAGAGAAGTATCAAAGCCAGTCTTCGTTTTCCCTCTCGGTATCTGATTATGTTTCACCAGGCTGGTATTGTCTCATCACGAATTTCTTCTCTTCTCACAGGTAAATTCTCATCGCACTGCGTGAGACCTGTATACGTTTCATCTGTTAATGATAAGAGTAAATGAGTAAAGTCGCAATCTTCTAAATCATAAAATCACTGTTTCCGCATCTAAAACGACTTTTCATTCGTTCTTTTGAAGCAGTTTCTAATCACCTCACTATCTTACAAATTTGGGAACTCAATGAACCTCATTTTGACCTTTACTCTAGACAAAGGCCATCTAGTATGTCATGCGATTTGGAATTTGAAAAGTTTCTTTTCTTTTTTTTCCCAGTAAGAAAATGTAGAATAACAAACTTATAGATAAGGATGGGTATTAAGGAGAGTATTCTTCTGCATAAGCAAATAGTTTCGCAGTTGTGCTGGAAAATCCAACGATAATATCTGATTTTAATATTATGGAAGCTGTTTTTGTTCTTCGACTTAATAAAAGCGGGATATACAATAACCGAATAAGTGGGGCTAACTAAGCTAGATTTGAAGCCCTGATAAAATTTGCGTAATATGTAATTTTCTATGGAACTGGCTCGCCCTTCTTTTAAAATGACCCGAAAGCAGAAGTTAATTATAATCTCAACTAGTCACATAGATTGTTATACTAGAAAAGCGTACAGGTATTTCTGGTGACCGAACTCTTTGTTATTATTTTTCTTGTTTCCATTGTACTATGATGACAGCTTAATTCAGTTTTAGCCGCCCCGGTGGCGCAGTGGTCTAAGGCGTTGGCCTCTGATCATTCGCCCGTAAGGGGTCCGGGTTCGAATCCCGGTCAGGCATGGATGTTGTGTTTGTCTTATGGCACTGGCTCTCTCCCTTCCCTGCAACCAGTGACCCTAAATTAGGGACGGGCGACTGCTTATAGCCCATTGAGTTGCTCACGGTGGTCGTTAAACCTCCAATCAAAAAAAAAAAAAAAAAAAAAAAAAAATTCAGTTTTAAATTATTGTGGGCAAGTGAGTGTGTGTAATAAATCTTCCTTGCGAATTTCCCTTTGAAAGCCAAGATTTTATCTTTTATTGTCAGTGTTACAGTTTCGCAGCCTCTTTCTGAAGTAATAATAACTTCGTAGAATCTGATATCTATTTCTTTTAAGAGAGTTTTATCATTACATGCGTTTATGAGATTTTTTTTTGTTTATCCAAATTCAATTCTGTGTTTAGTGTTTTAATTTACTTAATTAATCTCCCGCCACTGAAGCAAACGACGACAATCGGCGCACTCGTTAGCGTATTTAAAAAGGACTGGCATGGAAATAATTTACTTTCCTCTTTATGTTCCCATAAGTTTGTTCTCATAAGTTTTAGTTTCTTTCTTTCTTTTATTTTTTAGACTTAACGACTGTAAGGAACCCACCACTCAGATCCCCTTTTCTTCCAACTCCTAACTTTCTAATATCTGCTACAGAAAGGCAAGAAAAATGTACTACCGCGAACACAACCAAGTCTTCATTTATTAAACATGAACATACACAGTCACCTGGCACCTAGAAAAGAAATACAACATGGCATTTATTGACATACATTAATCCCGTGTCGGTCCAACTTTGGCTTTAATGCATGCACTGACCCTTTGAGATATGCTTTCGACAAGGTTTTGGAACACAGCGATAGGCATACACTTCCATTTAGTACATAATGTTGCCGCTAACTGTTGTTTAGTAGTAGGCCTTGGTTCCAAACTTGTTATGCGTAGCTCTAATTCATCCCACAGGTGCTCTATTGGATTAAGATCAGGGCTCTGTGCTGGCCAGTCCACACACGATACGGAATTATCGTCAAACCACGCCGTAACAGTTCTTGCTTTATGGCTCGGTGCATTATCCTGCTGCTACCAACAAGGTTCGGTTTCATAGTATTGCCATAGAGTTGGTAGAGCACAATTGTCCAGAATATCGAGGTAGAGGTGCTGGTTAACAGGTTTGTCTACGACAACCAATGGGCAGGTACCATACCACAAAAAACACCCCCACACGAGTACACTGCCAGCTCCAAACTTGACCGTAGGAACAGTACATTGTGGTAAATAGCGTTTCCCCGGTTACCGCCATACCCACACACGGACATCAGGCTGATGGATCGTGTATCTGGGTTCATCAGTTCATATGACTCGTTTCCATTGATTTACGGTCCACGATAAATATTCTTTGCACCATGCTAAACGAGGAATAGCATTCCGATTGGAGATGAAAGGCTTATGAGCAGCAGCACGACCACTGTAACACATGGAATGAAGTTCTCGGCGAATGGCACTGGTACATACCGAGGTTCCAGCATTTTTCTCGCCTGTACACTGAGGTCTTGTGCGCCGATTAACTGTAACGACTCTCCTGAGGCTTCGACGTCATATATCACTGATTTTCGTTGATCTGCCGGTATGTTTTGCTGCTTCAGGCACCCCATATGTCTCCCAATTATTCAGTGCATCCAAAACAGTTGACTTGGGTATGTTTACATGCCACTCGGTTTCCCTTATGAACAACCCACTAATATAACACCCAACAATCTTTCCTCTCTAAGTAAGCTCTCCCCGCCACGACATTTTCACACAGCCTCACAGTGCGATATGATCGCGGTCAGCTGCTAGCTTGTTTTATACCGTTTACAGCTGTACCGCGCATCTTAACAACGCAGCGGATCTTTTCATTTGCTTTTGAAGGGATGTCCGGCGACTTTGGTCAATATAGGGTATTTCTTAGCAAATCAAAGATTATTCAAATATCCTTAATGTTAAATACGCGGACGCGGTATATGCACCCTCAGCATTCCAGGCAAATGTCTGGCTAACATGACGTTCATCCCTCTTTCACCCTTTCTCTGTCACTCTAGGAAGATGCTTCCTTCCCCCATTTCTAATTTCTCCTCTCCGAAGCTTCGCGTTCCCTCCGGCGAAATCACCTTACCTCCAAAGATTTTACTAACACGCTGTAATGTGCGTGGATGCCGTTTCCAGAAACGCAAACATCGCCTAAACATTGGATGTCACATTTATGCATTGAGTCTTGTAAATAAAAACAGGAATTTTGCCCTGTAACAATAAAGGTTTTACAACGATCCCATAGACATACAATACAGGGCCGCTAGTTCCAGGGAAGGGACAGATTCAGAGCCGTATCGCAAACACACTACCTCAAAAACACAAACCTCTGGCCATCTCAGACGATCAGCCAGATGTCAGCCATAGACACGCGCTTCTGACCACTCTGTAAACAACTATGATTCCATGAATCATTTTTTTAAATCTCACTTTCAGAGATGCGTTCAAATATGTTTTTTGTGGATTATCACCTGAGGATTAGGAACATTTTCATTACAAGAAGATTATTACGATAACAAAACTGATTTTAACATGGTTGAGTATTATAGCACGATTTTTGAAGAACAAAATGTGCGGATCATCACCTGAGGATTGGAAATATTTTCACTACAAGAAGATTATTGCAGTAACAAAAATTAATTTCAACAAGATTTGAGTAGTGTTGTAGGAAAGGAATAGCAGCCGCCCCGGTGGCGCAGTGGTCTGAGCGATGGCTTCTGATCATCCGAGATGAGTCCGGGTTCGAATCCCGGTGAGGCATGGATGTTGTGTTCGCCTTACGGCACTGGCTCTCTTCCTTCCCTGGAACCAGTGGCCCTAAATTATGCACGGGCGACCGCTTATAGCCCACTGAGTTGCTCACGGTGGTCGTTAAACCTCCAAATTAAAAAAAAAAAAAGAAGAATAGCACGATATTCGAATACAAAGATTTATGGATCACCACCTGAGGATTGGGAATGTTTTCATTACAAGATGATAATTGCGATAACAAAACTGATTTGAACAAGACTGAGTAGTATAGCACGATTTTCGAAGAACAAAATTTGTGGATCATCACCTGAGGATGGCAAACATTTTCATTACAAGAAGATTATTTTTGTAACAAAATTAGTTTTAACAAGATTTGAGTACTGTTTGTAGGAAAGAATGTAGCACGACTTTCGAAGAGCGAAATAAAAAAAAACAATGGCAACTCGAGAACGTAAAGTAAAATATTAATTAAGGTGATACCTCGAACGTCGAATAAGTCCTCAATGGTTTAAATTTAATTGTGGTGAGCATGTGATGGTAGAATAAAGTCTTCCTCCTCTCTCCGACTACTATCTTAGCTTTCGCCGAAAGCTGGGAATCATACCTTGAGGAAGCTTTGGCTGTCGTTGGGTAAACATTCCAGTCATTTGGTAGATAGACAAGAGACTAGTGTTGACATAACCCACAACTCGAGATTATTTGATGTTGACCCCTTGGATATTTACCAAAAGTCTCCCAGCTTGAAAGGATCCCTCACAGAAAATCACACAAAAAGGAAAAACGACTAAACACACGGAAGGAAAGGAAAGGAAAGTTTCGGCAAGTTTACACATTTGATTCTCAAAAATTGCTTCAACGACGTTAAAACCTTTTCATGTTTCTTGCTGATACATTCAATTAAGCAGCGTCCAAGGTAACCACGTCAGTTACAAAGATTTGTGATTGAGGATAAAGAAGCAACTTACTCTAGCACAGAATACAAAGCACTTTATAACGACCCTGAACGGTAATTAAAAACAAATGCCGTTGAATGGTACTGGTTCTTGCTCTTTTTCATTCAATAAGGAATTAAGCGGTAAATCTTTTTTTATTCCATAATGAAATCTAGATATCATAACTTCAAAATCTACAGAACGCTGCAAGGCTTTATCTAAAGGTGAATATACTGTAGCAACATTTCGGATAATTTCACATACATGATGAACAACCGTTTATATGACAGAGACTAGATTCACGCATGTGAATGAGATAAATCGTACTTGGAAGAATATCATTTTTCTGTACAACAAACGAAGGGTAGCATTTTAAAGGAAACAGAAACATCATATCTCGTAATGTGGACAACTCTCCTATCCGAGTGATTTAAAAATGTTCATAACTAATGTACGATTTATTACAGAAGTAAATTCGCTGAATGTTTCATAATATGCGCATTTCATAAAGGAAAAGTGCTGTAATACTCCGTATCCACCATCGTTTTACCGGCGTAGCACTTGAGGTGTGTCCTGTTACTTTGCGGATCAGCCCAAAGTAGGCAAAAGTGGATTGATAAAGGTCATCACCTGTCCTTCGTGCACGATAATCGGTACCGGTCGCTGTAGGACCACTGATGGCGATCCCAGAGGGTTCATTTATGATGATCTGCACAGCGTAACTAACAACAGAGTTAGACTGGAAACATTCCAAGAAGGAAGAGCTTAACTTTAGACCGTACTCGCATTATTGTTAATCTCTGACAAACAGCTATCCCTTCCTGAGTTTGCACAAGAGCTCAGAAAGAGTTTTTGCCACGTCTCTTGGACTTCAAAGCACGAAGATAGATTTCCAGGCATAAGTAACAAGAGATTTAGACAGAAATTATGACCCGAAGGAAGAGTTTAACTTTGGACCATACTCGCATTGGCGTGAATTTCCATCGCCGCCCTGGTGGTGCAGTGGTCTTAGCGATGGCTTATGACCATTCGTCGGAGAAGGGTCCGGGTTCGAATCCCGGTGAGGCATGGATGTTGTGTTTGTCTTACGTCAGTGGCTCTCTCCCTTCCCTGGAACCAGTGAGCCTAAATTAGGGACGGGTGACTGCTTATAGCCCATCGAGTTGCTCACGGTGGTCGTTAAACCTTCAATAAAAAAAAAATTCCGACAAACATCTGTTGCTTCATGAGTTTGAATAAGCGCTAGGAATGAGTTTTATCCACGTTTCTTGGGAACTTCTAAGTAGGATTACAGACTTTCAATCATAACGAGCAACATATTTAAACAGAAAACGTGCCACAAAGGAAAAGTTTCCGAGCTTAACTTTAGACCGTACTCGAACTGTTGTGATTCTCGAACAACAGCTATCACTGCATTAGTTTGAACAAAAGTTCAGAAAGAGTTTTTGCCACGTTTCTTGGACTTTCAAACCGGAGGATTGACTTCTAAGCATAACTAACATCAGAGACAGAAAATATACCACGATGGAAAAGCTTAACTCGAAACACGAACTCGCATTGTTGTGAATCTCCAAGAACAGCTATCGCTGAATGAGTTTGAACAAAATCTCGGAAAGGGCTTTAGCTCCGTTTCTTGGACTTCCAAGCAGGAAGGTATGCCACGATATGCATGACCGATAATAATGGTTGTTGGAAAGTCACCTCTGGGTTCTGTTCGACAACACCCTACTATGCCACCGAAATGCGAAAAGACTGCTACTGCATCCGCAATGTCGATTCAAACTATTCGGAACCACTCTCGTGATGAAGCCCTTTGCTCCAGAAAATCGCGGAATGCAACCCTGCTCATACGCAGTCACGGTTATTACCCGGATAGTGAAGATAGTGATCCAAGGTAAAATGAATGTTAGATTCCCAGCTTGTGTACTTTTTACGGACAGTCGTTGAATCAGCCTACTGACTGAAAACTGTAGGTAATATGTTCGAAGAAAGTCAAGTCCCGCTGCACTCTTCTAGCAACCCTCAGTGTATGTTCAGCAGGCGCAGCGGGTCCTTGGCCTTTTGGGCCTGTATTGTGCATAGAAACCTCACGCTTTTCATCCTCAATCAGGGCAATCATACCGCTTTGAGTGTCGTGAAAATATTAGTCAACCATTTGTGCAGCCGTACTTTTCGGTCAGTGACGTTGAATGTATTCTATAGAACGACATACCCCAGAGCTCATCGTGGGTTGCTGGTAGATGCATACCTCCAGGAAAAGCAACAATCGCATTGGTAGAATGGACCGCACTGTCACCCGATCTCAATTCCGTCGAGACGGTTAGAATGAACTTACACCAAGCTCCGCAGAGCCACCCCACACATGGGGACGCTTCCGAATGAAACTCCTCTAATAAACTAGGGGACAGCTGAGAACGAAGAGAACGTGCCTAATTCAGAACCAACGTGAATTCTACTGAGAATCACTCTGGACCAGCGGGTTTACATTTGAAGGACTCGGGTGTAAACCACGGTAGCCAACACTTCTGTTGTGAAGATACGTAGATTACAAGTAGTAAAAGAATATAAACGTTTGCACATACCATAAATTGAAAGTTGTATTGTGGTGCCATATGTTGACATAAATGTGTAATAAATACTCTAAAATGCTCAGATTACCACCGCAGTTATTTTTCGTACGCAACTAATTTTTTTACAAAAATTAGTACCACGGTTTACCCCCGAATCCTTCATTTGTGTTTACAGTCAAAAACTTCCTGCGTCGAGTGCCCGAGGACTACTAATTTTTCCTGTTAAAAAATATTTACATACTTTTCTGTTCAACTAATGGTTTCTTTACCTCAGTGTCATTACTTTTATAACAAGTTTTTCTCTTGATTCCTGCTCACATGTTTGATGAAGAGCATAGGTGTTGAAATGTAGTTTTTGAGCTCTGTAATCATAAGAAACTGTACTGCTACAGTAATGTTTTTTCAAACAAGTATTTGGATTAAGGGGGGGGAGGAAGCAGTCAACAGATTCACGTATCGCATGTGCATATCAACCTTTTATTGTAGGCTAAATGTGTAAATGCACGATTTTCCAAGGGGCAGCTATCAAAATTAAGTTTTAGTCACAGGACGATTCCAGAAAACAGTTAAGAATAACGAAGATTGGGTATGAAGCACTAGCCAATGAGTATGGGACTGAAAAATGCGAAAAAACAATTGGGAAATAGAAATTATAGATATACAGAACTGGTCCGCAAATCTCAAAAAGCCAGCAAAAACATGAACGAAAGAATATCAGGCATTTCGAGTCTTAACGAGACCAACAACAAATGGTGTTCGATTCAAAATAGCATGCGGGAAAATTGATTTTGAAGACATCGGTGTTGACACAAACGAAACAATTTTTTTTCTCTCGTTTTGGGGTTTGAGACCACCATGAGCAACTCTGAGGGTATAAGCAATCGCCAATCCATAATTTAGGGCGACTGGTTCGAGGGAACAGGGGAAGCCAGTGCCTAAGGACAAAAACATCCCCTTACATGGACCGCTCTTGGAAAAATGGTCAGAGACCGTCGCCTCAGATCACATGGACATCGGGGAAGCCTAGGGATTAATTTGTTTAAAATAATGAATACGCTTGTGAAATTATTCAGAACAGTGTTTGCAAGCTGCCCCAATCTAATACCGGAGAAACACATATTGGGACATTTGGAAAAGTTTTTTGTGTTTTGTGGCTTAAAAACTACTACGAGCAACTCTTACGGGTATAAGGGGTCTCCCGTCCCTGCTTTGGGGCCACTGGTCCCGAGGTGGAGGTACTGTGGTGAGGGTGTTCCGACCATGTCTAATCCAGAACTTGAGCGACAACACAGAAACCAACACTTCTGGCCGCTAAGGAGCCGTATTGTTCTTGAGCAGCACTTTTAAGCATAATTGACAGTAAAGCAGAATTTATATACAATTATTTTCCTCGAAAGACGAGCATTATGCTTAAAACACAGTGACAGATATGATGTATGTCAAAACTGAAGCGCGTGCAATGACCATTTGAGCTCCCAGTTGCTCTTAAGCAGTGGTTCCAAATATACCAAGTTTTACTGTTTGGCAAAACCTTTCAACTAAAAAAAATGTTGCTAACCCTCAGGGTAATACTGACTAAATGAAAAGCTTCAAATTAAATTTTAAATAATATAATTATAAAATATTAAATTTTGTTATAAGGAAGATCTAAAATTTAGAGTAAGTAATTTATCTGCAAGATTTCGCAATAAATTTCCATATTGCTCAAATTTTGTTGAATACATTATTTTCAATATAAATAACGTTTTTAAAATGAAATAAGTTACAACTTGGGAGATGTTAAACATAATGTAATAATTATAAATAAACTGAATTTTGATATTGGACTTTTATATTTGAACAAAGGTTTGAAATATATATATATATATATATATATATATATATATATATGTTTATTTTTATTTCAGCTGTTTTAATACAAATACATGTAAAGTAACTGACATTATTATGTTTCTTAATACAAAACAGCTATGAGGGGCAAAGGCCAAACGAAGATCTCACATAGCCCGAGTTTTCCTACGTACACATATCCAGTCAAGCACCAGAGACAAGATCTTTCTCCCCTAATCACCCATTGTGTTCACTATATTGCTCACATTTTCCCTACTCTTTCATATTAATATCGCCCCCTTACTTCCTCCTCAGTTCTAATTTCTATGTAACCGATGACGTTTTAATTTTCTCTTTAAAATATAAAAGTAATTCAAATCAGTTATCTCATGTGGTGGTGAGTTCCAATATTGCGGTCCCATGTAGTTTATACTTTGCATTATATAATTACACTGGTGTGCAAAAATTAAGGACGAAGAGGAGAAATTAGCATAACAGCGGAACGAGCAGGCAGAACGGACCGAAAGACCACTCAGGAGATAGACTAGGGTCCGGTACGGTAGGGCATGTGCATATATGCAGCATGACGGGGGGGGGGGGGGAGTCGGAAGGGAATAAAGCACACGGGCGGAGTACACTCAGCAATTCGGTGAGAGCTATTGCACGGTGTACATCGGTTTCAGCGACGACGAGTTGCTGCCACCGTGTGATATGGCCAACATGCAATCCAGTAGACGACATCTGGACGACGTTACCCGAGGTCGCGTCAATGGGAAGTTGGAAAAATGTCGAAGTGTGACTAGTGTGGCCGAGGAGTTCGGGATCGCTCACAGCATCGTTTCACGAGCTTGGAGAGCATTTCAAACGAAAGCAACAGCTATCCGAGAGTTTAGCAGTAGTCGTCCACGAGCAACTACGGTGGCGCACGACCGGTATATTGTCCTACAGTCGAGAAGAGACAGACGACAGACAGCGGGAGAAATCGCAGGGCACATGTAACAGACAACTGGACGTCCGTTATCGCGTCTTACCGTGGCCAGGAGGCTGCACAAAGGTGGTTTATTTACACGACGACCAGTACGGTGTGTGCCATTAACGCCTGCTCATCGGAGACGGCGGTTTCTGTGGTGCCAGGAGCATAAGAACTGGACACATCAGCAATGGGGTCGAGTTCTCCTTACGGATGAGAGCCGATTTAGTCTGACGAGCGATTCTGGACGTAAACACATCTGGAGAGAGCAGAGAACACGCAATCACACCTCCAACATCATCGAAAGGAACCGGTTTGGAGGTGGCTGAGTTCTCGTTTGGGGCGGTATCATGCTTGGTAGCCAGGGAGGTTCAGTCCCCGGTGCCCGCTATTGTACCGAGGTTTTCCTGCCTCACGTGCGTCTGTTTAGAGGTGCTGTGGGTCCTGAGTTCCTCTTCATGGACGACAACGCTACACCTCATCGTACAGTGGCTGTCGCAGAGCTGTTGGAGAGCGAAGATATTCAACGCATGGATAGGCCGCAGGGTCCCCTGTCCTAAATCCAATCGAACACGTGTAGGACCTTCTCGGGAGACGCTTGACAGCACGTCTCCAGCCGCCAGCAACGATTCCGCAGCTGCGATTGGCGCTGCAAAAGGAATGGGCCACGATGCCTCAACAGCTCCTTGACAGCCTCGTCCTCAGCATGGACAGACGTTGTAAATCCTGCAACGCAGTCAAGGGTGATCATATCCCCTACTAAAGACTTGATTTTTCTTGGCAGCCGCCTGTCACATCGACGTTTCTGTCTTCTGTCCAGTTGTGCTCGAAGCTACCTTTTCAATAAAGTGCCTTTATACGTATCCTTTGGATTCCTTGTTTGAACGGTTTTGCTCACTTGTACCATATTCTTACATCTTGGGGATCTTATGATATGATTTAGTCGATGTGAAGCACTTCTGCACGACATTACATTCGAAAAACCGTCTCGTACTTAATTTTTGCAACCCAGTGTAGTTCTGGGAAAGACTGGTTTCACCAAACCTTGATTCCCGGTATTGTAGCTGTGAACAGATTTAGAAATTAGTATAAATTCATTATTAATATTATTTTTAATCCTTTTATGCATTATCTTACCTAAATTAAAGTTATATAACTGGCTAATAGTAAAAAAAACATATTTCACAGGGTGTACTCTAGCAAACTGTCGAAAACTAAATTGTGCTTCCTTTATAGGTATAAAATTATTTTTTAATTCCAATAATCTGACAAATTTATTCTGTAATATCTGGAGTCTGGAAATATTCAATAATGTAGTCTGCCCCCATGCAAGAATGCGATAGTAAAAGTGAGACTGTAGTAATGAGTAATATACACAGTGCGTCAAAGAATATTTAAGATTGGGTCTGTAAAATGAAATAGAAACAAGAAATTATAATTTGTTTTGGTTTGTTATTCAAAATAAGTCCCTTCGGCTTCAATACACTTGTTACAGCGACTTAATAATGATTCGAATGCCTGTTCCAGTTCACTTTGAGGAATTACCTCCAAAGCACGCGTCGAAGCTGTTTGTATGGTCAAAATATCGTAAAAGAAAACACCCATTTAACGTCTGGGAACAAAGAAAAGTCACAGGGTGCTAAATCAGGCGAATACGGTGGATAATTCAACACACACAGTTGGGTTTTTTTTCGCCAAAAATCTAGGAACAAGAAGTGAAGTGTGACTGGGTGCATTATCGTGCAACAACCACCAACTGTTTTCATCTCGATATTCTGGACGAATGCGACGAATTCTGCCCATCAAACGCCTCAAAACATTTAAATAAAACTCACCAGTAATTGTTTGTCCACTTGGAACAAATTCTTTGTGGATACCTTACTATCAAAGAATGTAATGAGAGAATGTATCAAAGAATGTAATCAAAGAATGTACTATCAAAGAATGTAATCAAAGAATGTAAATTCTTTGTGGATACCTTACTATCAAAGAATGTAATGAGCATTGTTTTGATTTTCGATGGAACATTTCTTGTTTTTTTTTTTTTTTTTTTTTGGCTTTTGGCGAGTTTTTTGACTTCTATTCCGAACTTTGTCGCTTTGTTTTATGATCATATTGAAAACACCATGTTTCATCACCAGTAACAATCGATTTTAAGAATTTTGGATCATTTTCAGCGGCGGAAATGATGTCTCTGCAATGTGCACTTCTCCTTGATTTTTGTTCATTGGTTAACGTGTGTGGAACAAATTTAGCACAGACTTTTGTTTTGCCCAAATCTTCATGCAGGTGTCCTAGATGAACTTGGTCTTCCGTTATGCTTATCATCTTCTAGCGTCTCTCTTCCGTCCAAAAAACGTTTTTGCCACAGGAAAACATTTGATCTATTAAACGAAACTCACCGTAAACTTGTTTCATTATTTGGTACGTTTTCGGGGCACTTTTACCAAGTTTTGCGTTAAATGTAATAACAGCCTTTTGTTCCATCTTAATCATTCAATATGAAAAAAATTTACTTCTCTAATGAACGCCCGTTTCGTTTGAGTTACTTTAACAACTGCGCAGTACTTTTGGCAGAAAGCAAGCAGATGGTCACGGTTTATAACGCATTCGCGATTACACTGGTGGCGCCACCGTAGGCTGAAATCTAGCGCCAGTCTTAAAAATGCTTTGACGCACTGTGTAATAACTTTAGAACCCCAAATGACAAAACTGAGACTATCGAACCAATTATACCTAAATTTCTCAAAAGTTTAACAAGATGGTCAATATGTAGGTTCCATTTCAAATTACTTTGAAGTATATAATTCCAAGATATTTAACATTGTCCACATATTCAATAATTTTATTTTAAATTTTTATTTGTAATGCAGGTGATATTTCAATTACCTGTGTAGAGAATATAAATGCCTTAGATTTATTTGTATTAATTACAAGATCATTTACCGCAAGCCAATTTGAATAGATGCAGAGTTGTTCAGTACAACGTGCTACTATTTCATGTATATCGTTATCAGAAAATAGTAAAGTAGTATGATATGCATATAATGTTATAGTAGTATTAAATAAGATATCAAAACATTATTTATATATGCATTAAACAGTTCAGGGCCCAGAATGGAGCCCTGGGGCACCCCAGATTTAATAAATTCCATTGGTGACATAATTTCATCTATCTGTGTATACTGAAGTCTGTTCTTTAAGTAACCTTTAAAAAGATTATTAGGCAAACCTGTAATTCCAATGGTATATAATTTATCTGAGAGACTGTTATTATTAACTGTATCAATGTTCAGGAATAGTGCCACTGTAGTTTGTTTCTTTCCATGCTATTTTGTTTGAGGTTCTGAGTAAAAAGTAAAGCTGTCTCAGTTGATTTATGAGTCTGGAAACCAAATTGGTTAGAATTTAGAATTTTATATTTATGCAAGTGAGCTGTTAGGCTTTTACATATTAACTTTTCAAGAACTTTACCAAGGATTGTCATTTTAGAAATAGGTTTGTAAATATTTTCACAATTTTTTTAGAACCAGATTTATATACTGAAGAAACCTTAATTTTTAAAGCATCAGGGAAAATGCCAGTGTTAAAACACCTGACTATAAATGGAACATAGTGGCTCGATCAATAAGGCAGCAACTGTTTTTACAATAACCGGACTAATATCATCATAACCAAGATTTGTGCCAGTTTTAATATTAATAAGTTTTCTGAGCAGCTCTTCCTTAGTAAGCTCAAATACAAAAAGCTATCAGGCCCATTAACTCCATTAATAGAGGCAATATACTTGGGATTAATTTTAGCAGAGCTAGACATTGTAAGTCGAGGAGCAATCACGAAATAATGATTTACAATATCCTGCTTATTAGTAATTTGGGTAATCGGTAAAAAAGTCAGAGGAAAAAAGTCCAGGAAAAAAAGTCCGAGGAAAAAAGTCCAGGTAAAAAAGTCCGAGGAAAAAAAGTCCGAGACTGTTGATAAACGCGGAAAAAAAGTCTAGGAAAAAAGTCCGAGGAAAAAAAGGCCAGGAAAAAAAGTCCGAGATGGGAGTTTTGATTGTCATCCTGGGCTAACTAATAAGTCGATTTGACATACTGTTTGAATGTTGGGGATCGGGCTGGGGGGACATACTTTCATTATTTACCTAGTGTGGTGGGGTTGCCGGAAAACCACTACACAGGAAAACTGCCACACCTTTTTCATTAAGGGGCCGGGCACAAAGAGCTATTCCTCCCAGGAACACTTTGAATGTGCGGCAGTTTTCTAAGTTTCCTAATTATGTTTTAGTTTTCCAAGGCGCCTAACGACGGGAAGGAGCTCCTTTGTTTGTCTGAATTTTCACGCCGGTTCATACCAGTTTCTGGTGACTGGCCACAAAAGTTTAACAGGAGGGAGGGGAGTATAAAGATCGCCGTACATTTCTTAAAACTACAGTGTTCGACGAAACAACAGAATTACACATAACTCATGCTGTGTTCAAAAAAGGACGATAAAGGGGGGATTTTTTAATAACGCTGCACTTGTGCTTAGGCACTAAATATTTACTAACATGTCAAGTTTGTAATACTTTTCTTTTACTTAATTAATTCATAGGGCCCATACCTTGGCCTTTTTAAGAGCTTTTAATCCGCCGACTTTATATTCATAACGTATTACGTATCAAATAAAATCAATAGCATTGCGCTTTTGCTTAGGCACTAAATATTAATTTATAGGCCCTAGGCCTAGGCCTTTTTAAAAGTTTTTATTCTACCAATGTAATATTGACAACGTTTACACGTCAACTCAAGTTAATAATAATGCGCCTTTACTTAGGCACGAAATATTAATTCAAGAGCATAGGCCCTTTTACTAATTTTTTATTTAACCAATGTCATATTCACAACGTTTACACAGCAAATAAAGTTAATAATATTGAGCGTTTACTTAGGCCCGAAATATTAATTTATAGGCCCTAGGCCTTTTCAGTGGTTTTTATTCTACGGATTCCATATTCATAGCGTTTACATATCAACTCAAGTTAATAATATTCCGCTTTTACTTAAGCACTAAATATTGTTTCATTAATTAAGTAAAAGAAAAGTATTACAAACTTGACATGTTATGTAAATATTTAGTGCCTAAGCACAAGTGCAGCGTTATTAAAAAAATCCCACCTTATCGTCCTTTTTTGAACACAGCATGAGTCATGTGTAATTCTGTTGTTTCGTCGAACACTGTAGTTTTAAGAAATGTACGGCGAACTTTATACCCCCTCCCTCCTGTTAAACTTTTGTGGCCAGTCACCCTAAACTGGTATGAACCGGCGTGAAAATTCAGACAAACAAAGGAGCTCCTTCCCGTTGTTAGGCGCCTTGAAAAACTAAAACATAATTAGGAAACTTGAAAAACTGCCACACATTTAAAGTGTTCCTCGGAGGAATAGCACTTTGTGCCTGGCCCCTTAATGAAAAACGTGTGGCAGTTTTCCTGTGTGGCGATTTTCCGGCAACCCCACCACACTAGGCAAATGATAAAAGTATGTCCCCCACCCCCAACATTCAAACAGTATGTCAAATCGACTTATTAGTATGCCCATGATGACAATCAAAACGCCCACCTCGCACTTTTTTACCTGGCCTTTTTTTCCTCATACTTTATTTCCTCGGACTTTTTTTCCTGGACTTTTTTTCCGCGTTTATCAACAGTCTCGGACTTTTTTACTCGGACTTTTTTACCTGGACTTTTTTTCCTCGGACTTTTTTACCTAGATTCAGTAATTTGTGAACCATCAGAGTTAGTAAGATAGTCAGGAGTAGTAATATGTGAACTGCGACCCATTAATTGATTCAAATGCCTCCAAGTTAATTTAGTTGAGTATTGTGAAGAACGTTTTAAATAATTTCTTTTAATCGCTCTAATTTTTGAATTCAAATAATTTCTGTATCTCTTAAAGACAGCAAGAAAATCGGGTGATCTAGACTTTAAGAATTTGGTGTATAATTTATTATTAACATTTATTTTGTGTATAAGAGAGTTATCGATCCAAGGTTTCTAAATTTTTTATTATTTTTTTTACAGTTATGTGAAATAGTAAATATTTGATCAAACATGTCTTTACATATTGTTAAAAAAGCATTAAATGAAGTGTTAGGCGAAGGACAGGCTAATTAATTTTTCCAATCAATTTCCCATAATCTATCTCTGAATTTCTCTATTGTAACTTTATTAATTAATTTTGTTGAGTAAGTCACTGTTTTAATTTGTTTAACAAAAGAAGTGGAATAAGTTATGAAAATGGGCATAATGTGTCAGGAATATCATGTATCTAAAAACACCAGAAGTAACAGTTTCTTCCAGTACATTTGTGATACATAGGTCCAGTACAGAGCTTGAGGTAGGAGTAATTCTTGATGGCAAGGAGTTTGTATTATAAAATGTAGATGACAACAAAATACTTCTGAATCGGTCAATTGTGGGATTTATTTGAGAGATATCCAAGTTAAAATCACCCAAGGGAAAAGTTTTTTTATTAACTAAATTAGCATAGCTAAGTAAATCATTGATAATGGTAAAAACTTCATAACAATATGAGTTAGGTCTGTAGCCAACAGAGATAATGTAGAATTGATTTTGTATAGTCCAAATTTCTATATTATGATTTATAAAAGTAAAGTTATGGACAATGTCAAAATTCAAATTTTGATTATTTACATAAATTGCAACACCCCCACCCCTAGAGTAGGCTTTATTTAAGTGGAAAATTTCATAGTTTGAAAATCGAATATTGAAGTCAGCAATTGGAGACCAAGTTTCTGTAACACACATACACACAAAAAAAAAAAAATCAATCTAAAAAAAAAACTGGTTGAATAAGAACTTCCAAGAGTGTTCCTTTATTCAATAATGACCTGGCATTAACATGAAAAAGTGAAATAAAGTTATGTTTAGTATTAAACAATTTATTAAGGTTTTTAACAGAATAATAATTATCAGACATTATCAAGTAGTAATCAATTAGTTATCAAGTCCAAACTGTTGCAACTGTTCCAAAGAAAAGACTTTCGTTTTCTAGTCAGCCTCTGTAGCCTTAGTAAATATATCCCCATTCCATATCCATGCATATTTTATCCTACCCTGCTTAACCAGCAGTCTTGATTGCTAGTAAATGTAACTGTTTTGAGGAGTTACACTTTCATTAATATATAACTTTGTGTTATGTAATTTACTGTCCAAAGCTGAGTTAGTAACCAAAATTTTTTTAGACAATCATATATTTCTCACAGCTCTAGTAGCAAACTGAATTACAACCCTAGAATTTTCTAAATCTCCAGTACGATCAAACAGAAGGTGGGCCACATCAATGTCAGAGTCTTGATAATTAGTAATCTCTCATTCTTTTGCCAATTTACCCAGATGAGCCCTTAGGTCAGCACTTTTAATATAAGACAAGTCAATGCCATGAATCTCAATATTTCTATTCCTATTGTACTGGTTCAAGTCATTCAAAACATTTTTTAGGACCAGAATCTCCTGCTGTTGTCTTTAAACATCAACAAGTTCTTGTTTAAGTTCAGAAATATGGCTGAGCCCAGAGTGAACCTCTTCAAATGAACGTTTAATGAACTCCATGTCAATTCTAGATGTAACAGTGACTAGAGACAAATCTTGTTTAGATTAATTTTTGCCTAAAGGAACTGGTGTATTCCTCTTTGCCATAGGTAGTAAACGAAACTAACTAAATCTACCGATACTCAGAAACAGACAGAATTAAATGAAGTAATAAGTACATAAATTGCCCAGAGGCCACTCACTTGGTGGTAAGGTGTACCCTGTAGTTAAATCCATTCGACCGGCAACACTTTTGAAAATGGCTATGTAGATGGAAAATAAATTCGACACTTAAACCTACAAGGCACCACAACAGCACTGCAAGTACTGTTTATTGCAGAAAAACACGATATTCCAAACTGGCAGTTAGTAGAACATCAGAGATTTCCCAGATGGCGACACGTAGGCAAACCCCCTACAGGCCCGAAAGATGTGTAGAACAATACTCACACACTAATCAGTTGTTCGAAAAAAGGAGAATTAATAGTGAACCAAGCCCGTGTTCATACACTGGAATAATATCAATAGTAAGTGTACCAATTACTCATAAGAACACCAACTACTCAGATATTTGATAGCGCTCAGTGAAACACACACCTTTGCCGCCCCGGTGGCGCAGTGGTCTAGGCGATGGCCTCTGATCATTCGTCCGTAAGGGGCCCGGGTTCGAATCCCGGTGAGGCATGGATGTTGTGTTTGTCTTACGGTACTAGCTCTCTCCCTTCCCTAGAACCAGTAACCCTAAATTAGGGACGGGCGACTGCTTATAGCCCATTGAGTTGCTCACGGTGGTCGTTAAACCTCAAAAAAAAAAAAAAAAAAAACCACACACCTTACTCTCCCGAGGTGCTTGACTGGACTTGGCTTAAAACAAAACAAACACAATCTTAAATCTAGTTCTGCAAAGAATTTATTCCTGCAGTTTATTTTAAAATAAAAGTAAAATGAAAATGCTCTTTCACACATATACGGGAGAGGAAATCATAGGATAATTTTAAAATCTCTCTTGCTGGGAAATGAAAATACATTTTTTTAACTTTTAGCCCAAAATTTATAAGCATGTCATTTTTGCATGATGGTTCTAGTCCAAAATCTCTTGATGTTAATAAAATTTTCTTTTTTGTCCATTGTCAATTTATCAGTCAAAGGCGTAAAAGACATAAAATTGATTCCGAATCCAATTTAATTTATTGGAAATTTCAGGAAAATATTCACTGAAAGTCACTTCTGAAAATTTAAGGTGATCACCGATGCTTTTTTTGGCAGCCTGATTCAAAGATAGTTCACTTTCTAATAAGAAGTTATGAACTGTCACAATACACTCAGTACCGTAGTAGTCCGCGATAGTTTTGAATGAATCGCTGCAGAAACAAACCAATAAAAGCTTCAAAGCACCACGAACCCCTTTCGACCATCGTCACTTGGGGTTTGCCAACCACCTGTTGGGAATCACTACTCGAGAGGACTAGAACGATCACGTCTTGTGAATAAGTAGCGTTTTGGGTGATTAAAAAGAAACAAATGAAATTTAATTGTAAAATGAATTAAAATTTTTGCTTAATTTAAAATGTAATCAATGTGTTCTGAAGATTAGCATTTATCTAAAACACAAAAAATGGTAGAAATAAAAAAAAATATTAAGCATGCTATTTTAAATTACTTTTTGCGTTTGGAAACATGGAATAGTACTTATGTGCCATATTTTGTTAGTTATATTTAAATGTAGAAACACCATTTTTACACCATCCTATTGGGTTGGTGCGAATGAAATGTACGGCGCGAATGAGCAGTGGAGATAGGCCTATGCCACAGCAGAATCGAACCACCCACAGGTGTTGTGGGTATTACGTCTCATAGTTACTATAAATAGCTACGACGTGTGTGAAAAACAAGGTTCAGACGTGGTTTGCTTGGACGTAACGTGGAAAACATTAAAGGAAACGTGCAGATGCCGGATTTAAGAGTCATCTTCCTGTATGAGTTTAAACTGGGCCATTCTGCAGGAATTGCCGCTCAAAACGTTAACAAAGCGTTTGGGGAGAATACAGCCAACGAACGAACCATTCGGCGACGGTAAGTGAAGTTTCGAAGCGGAGATACGGACCTGCAAAACGAAGCACGTGGTCATCGACCTCTTGCTGTTTCTGACGATGTTCTGTTACACGTGGTTGAAGTGGACCCCCGAAAAATGTGTCGTGAGATAGCGGCAGAGGTAGGTGTCCACCACACGACAGTTGTTCGGCTTCTGGTTGCGCTGGGTAAGGTCAAAAAGCTGGACATGTGGCTGCCGGATGAGTTGACAACTGCCAACAAGACTAGGCGTTTGGAAGTCTGCACGTCGCTGCTTGCCAGGAATAAACAGGAACATCTACTGCATCGAATCGTCGCCTACGATGAGAAGTGGGTCCCTTATGATAAACGGAAACGATCTCACAGTGGTTAAGCAAGACACATCCTGCTGGATGGCATCCTAAGCTACTCCATACAGACCAAGAAGATGATGCTCCTTGTCTGGTGGTCCACAGCCGAGATAATTCATCGGGGTTTCTTGGCAAGAGGCCAAACCATCAATGCAGAACGTTTTTGTGCTGAATTACACCAGATGGACTGGAAATTGCTGCAGAAACAACCGGCTTTGGACAACAAACGTGGTGTTCTTCTGCTCCAGGATAACGTCCGCCGTCATGTCGCACAACGAACGATGCTGACATTAAGTGCCTTGGGCTATGAAGCACTGCCTCATCCTGTCTATTACCCGGGCTTGTCTCCGTCAGACTCATCTGTTTCGTCGCCTGGATCACTTCCTGTCCGGGAAACAGTTCACGACAGACAATGAGGTTCAACGTGCAGTTGATGACTTCTTCAGGTCCCTGCCGCAAGAATTTTCGTTCCAGGATCATGGCGATGCCGGACAGATGGCAATTATGTGTTGATGCCGAGGGGGATTATTTTGCCTAAGTAAGTTGTCCTACTGTTCCGTTCTCGCCGTCAACGTGTGCTTGTCCTTTGCCGGACATTTCATTCACACCAACCCAAAATTAATGTATTTTTTAATTGATTGGCAAACGAAAAATATTTAGGTTAATTTCTGCTCCACAAAAGGTTATGAATTTGCTTTGGTTCTTTTAAAAATGGGACATAACCTTTGTGTGCTACAAAACCTTTTTTCGTTAAGACAAAGCCAAGACTGAGCAATTAAGGGAAGCGTATTCATGTGTGACTTCTTTCTTGTGAGCATAGGTGTAACCATGAATTTTTGAGTTTGTCCGCGTATTTCTCATATGATTCCTTACCTTTCTCTTCATAATTGCACACAATTAGGCGGAACAAGTAAAGTTTGATCACAGCTCGGACGTAAGTGAAATATCGTTCACCTCACGTGAAGACAGCTCTATATTTGCTGATCAGAAATATCAAGTACAAAAATAAAATAGTCTGCAAATGTCAGCAGTATACCTCAGGTAACGTAATGTCTTCCAGACAGAGATGATGATAGTTGAAGATAAGTATGATGGAGATAAGGCTAAGTGAATTCGGGGATTAAATGATCATTGCGTTCCAAAAGGCTCTGAGAATGGTCCGATCTAATTTAGTATCTTCCATCCAGGGTTTTTGGTCATTAGGCGATAGTTTAGAAGGAGACAGGTCTTCTGCTATTGATACGACGTCCCATTTCTTAATATCCTCCAAGATAAAATCTAGATAAGAACGAGAAGATTAACGACTCTCGAAATGCGGTGACAACAACAAGGGGGAAGGACTCCTATCTGTGTGAGGTACACTGCAACGAGAAATTTTCATGACCTGTCTCTCGCTAAAGCATTTAATTGCACAGGAACGTCGAACTTTTAAAACCACATTTGGGAGTGTTGGGCAAAAGAACCCGCATGGGGCAAGATTACCGAGTGATAAATTATAACTGCCATTTGTTTTTTCACCCGCGTATTACAGATAACGATTCGGAAAGAGAAACGGCATTGATGACTTCATTACTAAGGGAAGATTAATTAATATTGACACGAAAAACTCCGTTTTTTCTGGGATCTTTTTCCAACCATTCAGCATTTCGTCTTATTTCCTAATAAACAACACCAGATGGGCCTATTCAAGGTATGAAATATTAAAAGCAATGGAATAGGCTGTCATATTTATTAAGTGAAACAATGTTAGGTTTGAACGAAAAATGTGAAAAGTAAATGACTCAAAATAATCATGTGCATATGGGGAAAAGTCGCTCTGCTGGCGCAGTGGTCTAAGCGATGCTTACTGACCATTCGTCAGCGATAGGTCCAGGTACGAATACCGATGAGTCATGGGTGTTGTGTTTTTCATAGGGCACTGGCTGTCTCCCTTCCCCGGAACCAGCGGCCCTAAATTAGGGACGGGAGACCGCTTATATGTTTACAGCCCACTGAGTTGCTCACGGTCGTCGTTAAACCTCAAATAATAAAAGAAAACATCTCGGGAAAAGATTTCTTGTCATGGAAACAGTAATATCTCCGCTGATCGAACAATGGTTCAAGCGCTGGCTTCTGAACATTCGTCCGAGATGTGCCCGGGTTTGAACCCGTCAGGCATGAATGTTGTGTTTGTCTTACGGCACTGGTTCTCTCCCTTCCCTGAAACCAGTGACTCCAAATTAGGGAAGGACGACGCCCATTGAGTTGCTTACGGTGGTCGTTAAACCTCCAGAAAAAATACGAACAGCAGTTCAGACAGCAGTTTTTAACTATCTGCTACGCCTCCTGCTGTTACCTAGGGCCGTATACAGGAGCATAAAAATGGTTGACGAACGAGAAGATCATTTAAGAGTTTTAGTGAAAAAAAACAGCGATAAAAAATAAATTCACGCACCCTGTTCTAGGCTGTCTAGAAAAACGAGAAATGGAGATATAGCGGCAAAACTTGGTAGGTAGCTTATTGGGGACGCGGGAAAAAGATTTAGTGGGAAATAAAACATAGTTCAAAGTTGCGCCGCTCGGGAAACATTGGCGCTGTAGACTCAGGAAGAGAACAGATACGTGAATTTACTGTTCATTTGTAACGTATACTCTAGATTCACTTTCCTTTTGATTTTACTATCTCTGGTTATTTTATTTTCCTATGTAAATTATCTTCTGACTTAACGAGATGTTATTTCTCCCGCTGAATGAGATCTGGCAATGGCCGCCCCGGTGGCGCAGTGGTGTAAGGCGCTGGCCTCTGATCATTCGTCCATAAGGGGTCCGGGTTTGAATCCCGGTCGCCGCCCCGGTGGCGCAGTGGTCTAAGCCGTTGGCCTCTGCTCATTCGTCCGTAAGGGGTCCGGGTTCGAATCCCGGTGAGGCATGGCTGTTGTGTTTGTCTTACGGCACTGGCTCTCTCCCTTCCCTGGAACCAGTGACCCTAAATTAGGGACGGGCGACTGCTTATAGCCCATTGAGTTGCTCACGGTGGTCGTTAAACCTCCAATCAAAAAAAAAAAAAAAATCCCGGTCAGGCATGGATGTTGTGTTGGTCTTACGGCACTGACTCTCTCCCTTCCCTGGAACCAGTGACCCTAAATTAGGGACGGGCGACTGCTTATAGCCCATTGAGTTGCTCACGGTGGTCGTTAAACCTCCAATAAAAAAAAAAAAATCCCGGTCAGGCATGGATGTTGTGTTTGTCTTACGGCACTGGCTCTCTCCCTTCCCTGGAACCAGTGACCCTAAATTAGGGACGGGCGACTGCTTATAGCCCATTGAGTTGCTCACGGTGGTCGTTAAACCTCCAATAAAAAAAAAAATCCCGGTCAGGCATGGATGTTGTGTTGGTCTTACGGCACTGGCTCTCTCCCTTCCCTGGAACCAGTGACCCTAAATTAGGGACGGGCGACTGCTTATAGCCCATTGAGTTGCTCACGGTGGTCGTTAAACCTCCAATCAAAAAAAAAAAAAAAAAAATCCCGGTCAGGCATGGATGTTGTGTTGGTCTTACGGCACTGGCTCTCTCCCTTCCCTGGAACCAGTGACCCTAAATTAGGGACGGGCGACTTCTTATAGCCCATTGAGTTGCTCACGGTGGTCGTTAAACCTCCAATAACAAAAAAAAAAAAAAAAAATCTGGCAATGAGTGTAAGTCATGACGTGGTGGTAGCCAGTATAAATAGGCGCGTTCAACGATACCTAGGAGAGCTTTTGTTTGTGTTACGTGAGAGAGCTTTGTTGATGTGCGTAGGGAGAGCTTTGTTTCATGTGTAAAGAGATCTTCGTTATATGCGTAAGGAGAGCTTCGTTTATGTGAGTAGAGCTTCGTTCATGTGCAAGGAGCTACGTTTTATTGAGTAGCTGTGTGTCCGGTGAAGTGTATGTTGGATCATATCAAGAGTTTCCCTAATAAAAAGTTGTTTTAGTAAGTACGTTTTTCTCAGTTCATAGTTTTGTCAGACCTCTGTCTGGCTGTTAGGTTTATTTCATTAAGTGTAATTATTATTTTTTTTTTATGATTGGAGGTTTAACGACCACCGTGAGCAACTCAATGGGCTATAAGCAGTCACCCGTCCCTAATTTAGGGTCACTGGTTCCAGGGATGGGAGAGAGCCAGTGCCGTAAGACAAACACAACATCCATGCCTCACCGGGATTCGAACCCGGACCCCTTCGGACGAATGATCAGAGGCCAACGCCTTAGACCACTGCGCCACCGGGGCGGCCTAAGTGTTATTAGTAACAACCAGAATAAGACTTTATTCATCTTAATTACTACTACAACATTACTACCAGTTAAAAGCTTGTTCATTATTATTACTACACTACTAGCAGGAAAGTTTATTCATGATATAATTAACAAAACAACAACCATTAGAAAAACCAGTAGAAGAAGCATTAGTAGTAGAAGAAGCTTTATTATTCATTATACATTGACAGCACAAACATTTTAGGATTAATATGCTGGCCATCACAAGAGATAACATGCTGCAAACTGTAAGTGACAAGGCTGCTCGCAGTATGTAGCGGATGATATTAAGCACTTCATGTCTGAGAGTCGTTCTCAGATCGGATAGAGAGTGTATGCCTTCCAGATAAACTCTTTCTCTTAGGTATCTCTAAAGCTAGAAATCACAAGGAGTAAGGTCCGATAAGCTGGCTGGTCAGGACGGCGGAAGCCCTCAAGAAATTATGCGTTCATTGCCGAATGTTCGACTAGGCAATTCCTCTTGCACTGCTGTGTGACAGTGTGTTCCGGCTTTCCTCTGGGCACCGGCAACTGCAAATTCATCTATGACATTTTCGAAAAGAGATAGATATCCGGTTTCCTAAGCTATAGCCAATTTTCCAGTGCCTTCAAACTTCTGCATCCTGCTCCTCAATGCCGCAGGTGTAAGTGATCCTCTCCGTAATCCTATAACTTGTCGATACCGCGTAGTGCACTATTCTCAGTACTCTGGTTTTGGTAATTGAATTTGATCAGTAACGCGCGTTCTTTATTTGTAACCGCCATGACTACCTGCAGCCTGATCATTGCCGCTTTTGTCCAACCAGGCGCAATATACGAGGGTTGTATCGAAATTGGTCATAACCTTCTTATTAACTGACAGAGGTCGTTCAAATTGTACGTGTTGGCAGAGTAACCCTTCCTCTATAGTAATTTTTCATCTATGGTAACCCTTAGTCTTCATTACAGGATTCCAAGCAGAAGCATCGTGCCGTCAGTGACATCCACAGAAAGCTACAGAATGTATGCGGAGATGACACCATTGACAAGAGCAACGTGCACAGATGGATGAAGAAGTTTAAAGAAGGGGAAAACAGACCACACAGTGGGTGACCGCCATCTGCGACCACTGACTCGAATCGTCAGCGAGTGGATGAATCGATTCGCGCGGGAGAAGAGTCACAACCCGTGAGCTTGTTGCACAACTGGACTGTAGTCACAATGTCGTACAGAAGATGGTGGAATACTTATGGTATCGGAAAATGTGTACAAAGTGGGTACCTCGGCAGATGACAATCAATTTGAAAGGAAGAAGGGTAGAAGTCTGCTCTGATCTTCTGGAAGCGTTTGAAGCCAAAGAAGATACGTTTTTTTCCCTATCTGGTGACACGGGATGAAACGTGCGCGCAACTTTACGATCCGGAAACGAAGAATTCCATGGAATGGTCTCACGCCACTTCACCAAGGTCTCCGAATTTCAAGAGCCAGCAATCAGCACAGAAAGTTATCGTGACTATTTTTTGGGATGACAGCGGTGTCATTCGATCTCCTTGATTTTCTAAAATGTGGCCGTACCGTGACCAGCGAGCGGTAAGTTGAGACACTCAAGGAGCTTAGAGAAGCCATAAGAGGAAGAGACAGAACAAGAATTTGAAAAGGATCCACATTCACCATGACAATGCGAGACCACACAGATCTTTGGCAACAAATCAGGCAATCAGCAAGTTAGGTTGGTTGGTGTTCTCCCATCCACCGTTCAGCTCAAATCTGGTGCCCTCCGATTTCCACCTGTTCGCTCCAATGAAGGACAGTCTCCGCGGAGAACGATTTGACGACACAGATGAGGTGAAAGTAGCTGTGAATAAGTGGGTACAACAGTCCACACCTGAATTTTTTCAAAGAGGATTCGAAAGTTGGGCTCAACGATGGCACAAATGCATCGCTTGTGATGGAGACTATGTTGAGTAGTACCTTTGTATAGAGAAAGATTTGCTCTACCAACATGTGCAATTTCCATGACCTCTGTCAGTTAATGAAAACGTTATGCACAGTTTTGCATTACTTTTGGTACAACCCTCGTATCAAAGTTGCATACCAAACTTTCCATGTGAACGACCTGCAGTTTCTTGGATTTGAATAGTGACACTTCTGTTGTGCATACTGGTATCCTCTCGTGATGGCTAGCATACTAAGAAGATTTTCTACTGAAACGTTTGTGCTGTCAATATCCAGTAAATTCACCCTCGTGTCTGCACGAGGGTGAATTTACTGGATATTGATAGCAGAAACGTTTTCTTCCGTCTGCAGAGACATTGTTTGCATCAGCACAATTTCGAACTAATTTTTACCAGAAATTGTTTTCTCATGCCCTCAATAAGTTACTTACCAAGTTTCGTTGCGATATCGCTGGGCCTATTTTTTCTAGGGACCACAGATACCCATGTATGTCATGCAATACATACAGTGCATACACTGAAAGTACAATGCATTACACAAAAACATAAATACGCGTGTTCCCATCTTTCACATTCAGAACACGTCGTGGCAGGCTTTCTACTAGATGTTGGACACGTTCATGTGGTATTGCGACCCACGAGATCAGTACAGCCGTCGTCAAAGCGATGACATTTACAGGTCCCTGGTTTCGGAATCAAACGCATTGCTCCGTTTTGTCTCACAGGTGCTCGACTGGGATCAAATTCGGAGAGTGAGAGATTCACTCGTGAACTTACTCGAATATTCCTCCAACTAATACAAGCCAGACGGAAGGGATCACATCGGGAGTTTTATTGTTGAAAGATGGCATCCTACTGAGAAAAACGAATAGCCATCAAAGAGAATAGGTGGTCAGCACATAAGCCAACACAGCCTTGTGCTATGAGGGCGGTCGCAGTTGACATAAGTGGCTCAAAGTTGACCCACGTAAACACTTTCTAGAAATTTTGGCCGCCTCCATTGTCCTGTAATACCAAGAATTGATAACTAGTGTCAATCTCAGGTAGCGCACTTACGCTGGTTTTACGTAAAACGCAATGCTTAGGCGCAGTGTACCGCAATTTGCCATGAATAGTATCCAGATGTCTCACCTACCACTTGGCAGCTACCGACTGTTCCCAGCGTGCAAATCAGCGTTCACAGGAAAGTTTATATTGAATAACCTTCACTGCTCGAACCGGAATAAAGTGACCGTTGTTAGAAAGTGGTCGTTGTGCGGAGGTTACACCTAAATTATCATTGCTAGTTCGATGCGTTTTCACAAAGAAAACGGCTGCATTGCTTTCTCCAAATGCTGAAAAGAACTCGATATAATCATCATCATCAACAACCATGGGACAAATGTCCGTAGGAGCCAGCTGCCAGATTGCAGCCGATTACAGTCTGCTAGAATTTTTAGAATCTATATAATCATCGTCATCAACAACCATGGGACAAATGTCCGTATGAGCCAGCTGCCAGATTGCGGCCGATTACAATCTGCCAGAATTTTTAGAACTCGATATAATCATCATCATCAACAACCATGTTACAAATGTCCGTATGAACCAGCTGCCAGATTGCAGCCGATTACAATCTGCTAGAATTTTTAGAACTCGATATAATCATCATCATCAACAACCATGGGACAAATGTCCGTAGGAGCCAGCTGCCAGATTGTAGCCAATTACAATCTGCTAGAATTTTTACTACCAGAGCATCGACTCTCATCCGGTAAACGCTGTCAGGTAAGGGGGACCAGGAACGACTTCAGAGGTAAACATCCACGCGTTCGCGTCCCCACACCGTCGGAATCTACACAAAATACCGGAAAAACCATAGACTAAATAACGGGAAGGACCAGGTTCGAACACCCGTCAGAAACGTCCGCCTCACACACTAAGCACAACGTGTTAGCCAACTGCACTATGCTGGTGTTATCGATATAATAATTAAGTAAATAAATTATGCTGTAGATTAATTTAAGAAAGCAGTGCCTGACGTCTAGTTTTAAACAGCCCTTAGAAATAGCAAGCTTGGAGATTATTGTTAGGATATGTTACAGCAAAGAAAAGAAAAAGAAATTTGTTAGACGGCGAAGTGAAACTGTACAGTCAGCAAGAGCCGCCCCCGGTGGCGCAGTGGTCCAAGCGATGGCCTTTGATCATTCGTCCGAACGGGGACCGGGTTCGAATCCCGGTTAGGCGTGGATGTTGTGTTTGTCTTACTGCACTGGCTCTCTCCCTTCCCTGGAGGCAGTGACCCTAAATTAGGGACGGGGGACTGTTTATAGCCCATTGAGTTGCTCACGGTGGTCGTCAAACCTCCAATAAAAAAATAAAAAAACAGTCAGCAAGCCGCGGCCGGAAAACATGAACAGAAGAGATACCGCCGTCAACAATCAACCTACCTGGAACAAGCAATCACGACTGCAGCCGTCAGGTGGCGCCTGGAACATACTGGAGCTCGCCTCATGTGTATTATAGAACTAACTTCAATTTGCTTCTCACTAAAGCACACCATTTTACTACCCGTAATCCAACACTTCCTGCCTTAAGCACAGTTCCTTTAAGCAATATCCTCTGTCCCTATCTGACCCCTATCGTCGAAGTACCGAAAGTGACTAGGTGTCGGTCAGATGTCTTTCGAGGCTGTCCGTTGTCCGCTGTTAAGAGGTTTCCTTGTTTTGAAGTTATCGTTAAAATTAATCACGTATAACAGCTGTTATGTATCAACCGAATCTTGCCGTTGTTCGGAAGTGTCTGCTAATGGTGGTTTCACTGTATGACATTGTGCCATAAATAAACCAAGCTTTCATTAAACATCCTGTCTCCAATTAATTATTCAACATTGAGTCACTGCGACACCGAACCTTCGATGAAAAAACAGTGGGCCAATGTATATCACAAAATTAAGCCAGGACCGAAATAAACCTGTTCCACCGTCTGACACACCAACAATGTTTTTTTTTGTTTTTTGTTTGGAGGTTTAACGACCACCGTGAGCAACTCAATGGGCTATAAGCAGTCGCCCGTCCCTAATTTAGGGTCACTGGTTCCAGGGAAGGGAGAGAGCCAGTGCCGTAAGACAAACACAACATCCATGCCTCACCGGGATTCGAACCCGGACCCCGTTCGGACGAATGATCAGAGGCCATCGCTTAGACCACTGCGCCACCGGGGCGGCCCAACAATGTTAAGCCACAGTTCTGATATTAAACCATTATTTCTATGATGCTGAGCCGGCATATCTGACGACATTAAACCAGTATTAAAATAACCCTGGGCCGCAATCACAATCTACCTCAGCATCAGAAACCAGTGCAACCATTTTATCAACAACTACTAAGAAAAACCCTCAAAATGAATTTATGTTAATGGAAGTCTCAATATAAAATATCACGAAATTTTATAAAAACTCGGTTTTCAATAAGGAATTGTGATGCTGGGCACTATCGTTGGAATAAGATTTTTGTTTTGATGACGTTATAGCACAGAAAAATTATTCATATTCATAATCTGAACAATCATATAAAAGTAGTTTAATATCCTTTTGTCACCGGAGAACGTGCCTTACTTCAAAATTAACTGTTGCCAACATTAAATGTAGAGGCGTAGCAGAGAACAGCGACGCCTCCCCACGGAAAATGATTTAAGACTCCTTCCCCTTCCGAAAAAAATTAGTTTTCCATGGTTTTGGATATGTCGTGATAATTTCTAGATACATATGGGCAATGAGTGTTAGTAACGTATTTCCAAAAATATTTACAGAAATATATATATTACATAAACTATACAAAGATAAAATAAAAAAAAATTAGGAGGGAAAAGATCACCCTCACAAAAAGACTAAATGTTGATATTTAGCAACTTAGCTGATCTCTCACTTTCGCAAACCAATGAAAGACCCTTAATCTTACGCAAAATGAGAAGGAATAAGCACTAGGATTGTGGTTCAGTTGGCAGGCCTGAAGGAATAAGTCAAAACATTAATTAACCTCAGTTGTGGTGATAACATCCTCCTCTTCTGTCTGGGGTTTAAGAAAACACAAAAAAGCCTCTGCAGCCAGCCCTGTGCAACGGAAACAGAAAAGAAAAATCAGTTATGGAGCCTGCTTTAGGTAAAGGTGAGTTTTAATAATAAGGAACTATACACCAACAGTCTAAAAATAGTATAACTATACGAGGAAACCGAATTTCTTGGTGTAGGGCAGAAATCAAAATTCCCAAGCTTTCGCACATAATAACTACTGCCCTATCAACAGAAGTCAAGTTGAAGTCCACTGATGCTATGTGGGTTGATATAAAGAAATTAGCATCCTACTCCACACCCACATCTACTGCCATTGGTGAAACCATGGAAATCTTGACCAGCAGCGAGACTTACAATAATGGCGTCTCCATGGAATTGCCACGCATTTGGAATCAATTCTTTAAATAATGCCGCGTTTTCTACCACGGTACAGCGTGCCCAAACAAGTTGTCTTCGTTTCTTCGAATGACTGATCACATTTGCGCCTATTCATTTATTGTTTCGTCAAGTCACGGCGTTCAAATTCTTGAAGTGTCCTACTATCCAGTTTGCGGTTAGCTTTCTACCTTCCTTGAAAAAGCCACGTGGTTGACGTGCAAAAACTTGGAAAATTTGATTTCTACCAGTGGCGGCGGAACCGCCCGGTCTTCCAGGGCCCGGTCAATAATTTTAGCCAAGAGTTTTATTTTATTTTGTTTGGCATATGTGCGATCAGTGTTGCATTCAGAAAGGTTTTTCCGGGGGGGGGGCAATCACAAATTTCGAGGGAACTAAACTTGTTGACTGATTATATACATATAATTACAAATTTGTTATATATATATATATATTTAAATACAGTACAAACAATCTTATGCTTTTATATCACAAATGCAAATTCCAAAAAATCTACACATACAAGTAATTAAAAATTTAAAAATGTTATACCTTTGCTTTAATTCAGTAATGGACCACGGATTTCACCATGGGGTGGTGTAAAATATTGAGGATGCAAGTTAGGTAAGCCTGTGCTGGAGAAAATCCCCCCAAGACATTAGGAGTGATAAAAATGTCCTCGCCTTACTACAAGCCGTGTCTCTGATTATTAAGGAATCATTACAGTGGCAGGGGAATGGCTTACACCATTGAAAACGAATGGTATAAGCCATTTCCCTGCTATTCGGTTTCAGCCCCTTCAGATTAGATTAGCAAATAGCACTTAAAAGAAATGACTAACCGTTCCGATGGAAGTTTGAGGAGCCCCGATTTTTTTTTTGTCAGAATGTATATCACAACCGTCAGACCCCCCCCTTCTTGTGTGAACAATTTCTAATAATTTACTATTGTTAAAAATTAGGTAATAAATCTTTTGTTGTATTGGAAGCACTAACGGTACGTTAGCTTCCCTGAGGCTTAACCGTGTATATGAAAAGTTGGCATCACTTTCGGCCGCCCCTGAATGCCAGCTTCCAAAATATGATGATATATTGCAGTGCAAACATCTCTACTGTGTAGAATTAGGCTTTTATTGCGGAAGTAGTCCGAGTTCACAATGCTTGAAAAATTGTCCCTTCAGCGATTACTGTTTAATGTTTTGTTGAAGGATGATGGAAATTTCAGATTGAAGTCCATGCGAATGTTTTTTTCATGAAAGAAATACGGAATTACGCCATATAATACCAATTTTGAAGATGCCAATCCGATTTCTGGCGTAAATGTGACAAGGACGGTAAGTCAGATAATATCCGAAAACTTTAAAATTTTCATCGTCCTGGAACGGGACTCGAGTCTCCGAGAAAACGCCCGGGTATGCTAACCACTACACCACCCAGAACGACCAAGTTTCAAGTTTCTGATCAATTTGAATATAACCATCACAGGATTCGCTAGTCGAAGCAACCGGCATTCATGTTTAACGAATCTGGAGATTAAGAATCTTATCCCGTGTTTGCCCGGAGAAGCCGATAAATCATGAAAGAAATACGGAATTACGCCATATAATACAAATTTTGAAGATGACAATCCGATTTCTGGCGTAAATGTGACAAGGCATTGTTTTTCTTCAGATAATATCCGAAAACTTGAAAACATTTTTTTTCGCTAAACATGAATGCCGGTTGCTTCGACTAGCGAATCCTGTGATGGTTATATTCAAATTGATCGGAAATTTGAAAGTTGGTCGTTCTGGGTGGTGTAGTGGTTAGCATACCCGAGCGTTTTCTGGGAGACGCGGGTTCGAGTCCCGCTCCAGGACGATGAAAATTTTCAAGTTATCGGATATTATCTGACTTACCATCCTTGTCACATTTACGCCAGAAATCGGATTGTCATCTTCAAAATTTGAATTTTTTTAATTATTGTAATATTTTCCTTCATTTTCTTACATTTTTTTAAAAATTAAGATCTCCAAATATTCAGATACAAACGAACACAATTAGACTAAATATAAAGCGAGATCGCCAAAAAACCTACGGGGGGAGGGGGGTAATTACCACCGAGAAGATGCCTGAATACATCATTGTGTGCGATTGTTGCGATGTGCCTTAGAAAGTTTCCTCTAGGTAAGTGGTTGAGTAATCTTAATTCCCAACAAAGCTCCTTAGGCATTGTTTTTCTTCTGTTTTTTCCGGGCAGCGGGAAGGGAGCGGGTGCACCACGATTCGAAATTTTTTGCCCGGTCAACGAACTTCACTTTTTGCAGCCCCTGATTTCTACTCTACGCCAAGAAATTCGGATTCCAAGTACAGTTACACTATTCTTAGTAAAGGTGATTTTTACCCGGAAAATTAATTTAACTTTAAGTTTTAAGCAATGATAAAATAAAGTATTTCTTTAAAACTACGATGAATGTTAGTGAAAATATTATTTACGTGGATATCCTCCGTCTGAGGCCCATCTCAAATTCTGCCCTCTCAGTAGTGGCTACGGAGACTACGGCCCGATAGTGAATAAATGGATATTTTGTTTCTACAACAAATGTAATTACTATCATATATTTAAAATGCTGGTAGTGAGAGCAAGATACACCCATTGACATAAAAATCCGCGCATCAAGAGGGAGGCGTTGAATTAAAATGATTTTTTACTAGTAAGATGGTACATACCCAGGACAGAAGTGATTACAATATCGCAGCACCAGGACGATTCCCCGCGGACGTACGGTACACATTCCGGTCAGCGATAGTACCGCATCGAACCGCTTCGTGCTCCGATACATTTGGTGATACGATCCGGCATGGAGTCAAAGAGACGCCGTATGTTATCTCGGGACAGATTTGCTCACACTTCTTGCAACTGACATTCAAAATCACTAACACTGGGATATGGAGAAAGGCGTCCCATCTGGTCCCACACGTGTTAGATGGGGCGAGAGGTCAAGCGACCTCGCAGGCCACGGAAGCATCGAAGCATGACGTAGACAGCTCTGAGAAACCCGAGCCGTGTGTGGACGGGCGTTATCTTGTTGGAAAATGTCTCCTGGCCGGCCCTCCAGAAATGGCAGCACATGGGGCCGCATAATCTCCTGTACGTAGCGCTGGGCTGTCAACGTCCCTGGGATCACTGCGAGGGAAGTCCGTCTGTTATATGCGATGGATCTCCAAACCATCATGCCTGCAGTTCGGAACGTGTGGCGCTGTACAGTGAGGTAGCGCTCACCTGCGGTTCTCCACACTCCGACACGGTGGTAGTCCGTTCTCATACAGAAGCGGGCTTTGTCGCTGAATACGTCGTCAGTCCATAGCAGTCCACGTTGCTCGCTGCTGACAACATTGCAATCAACGCCGACGATGGTTAGATGTTAATGGCAGAAAACATAAGGGCCGTCGAGAGTGCAGATTTGCCTCTGCTAGGCGTCCGGAAATGGTTCCGGTCGCCACAGTGGCACAGTGGTCTAAGCGATGGCCACTGATCATTCGCCCGAAAGGGGTCCGGGTTCGAATCCCGGTGAGGTATGGATGTTGTGTTTGACTTACGGCACTGGCTCTCTTCCTTCCCTGAAACCAGGGACCGGTGGCGCAGTGGTCTAAGCGATGGCCTCTGATCATTCGTTCGAAAGGGGTCCGGGTTCGAATCCCGGTGAGGCATGGATGTTGTGCTTGTCTTACGGCACTGGCACTCTTCCTTCCCTGGAACCAAGGGCCGGTGGCGCAGTGGTTTAAGCGATGGCTTATGATCATTCGTCCGAAAGGGATCCACGGTTCGAATCCCGGTGAGGCATGGATGTTGTGCTTGTCTTACGGCACTGGCACTCTTCCTTCCCTGGAACCAAGGGCCGGTGGCGCAGTGGTTTAAGCGATGGCTTATGATCATTCGTCCGAAAGGGATCCACGGTTCGAATCCCGGTGAGGCATGGATGTTGTGTCTGTCTTACGGCACTGGCTCTCTCCCTTTCCTGGAACCAGTGACCCTAAATATAGCCCATTGAGATGCTCACGGTGGTCGTTAAACCTTCAATCAAAGAAAAAAAAGGGTCTCTGGATATTGGACAAGGACGTAGTTGCATCTGTGCGTGCCGCTCTCACGATCCCACGGTCCTCTCTGCTGGTGGTGTGTCTGGGTCGTTCAGAGCCAGTCTGCCGTGTCTGGTTACCTTCCCGTTTCCATTGCTCCCAACACGATCGCACCGTACTGTCCGACCGGCCCAAATGGCGGCCGACTTGGCGCGCCGACCACCCAGCCTCTCTCATCCCAATGATACGGCCTCGTTCAAACCCCGTCAGTTTCCCGTACGCACATATACGGCGGTTCCTTGGCATGTCTATCGCTCAGGGATCTCACTCGAATCTTGTCGTGCACTTTCGCACGAATGTGGAGTCCCATGCGCGGCGCCTTATAAGCCCCAAGGATTGCGATTGCAGCGCCGGTCTTGGATGCGCGGGAAACTTTAACAATTTACATGTCTGCTCTTCCCGTAGCTATTCGCTGAGTTTCGCGTTAATCGCACGGTTTTTTTTTTTTCTGGTGCGCGAATTTTTATGACAATGAGTGCTCACTGCAACTAAAACTGTGAGACAGGCGAGGTATTTCTATATCATTGCCATAGTTTAATCAAACAAATATAAAATTAAGCTAGAAAATTTGATTCCTTAGTTTCGGAGACATAGCAAATCGCTAGAGACAATGAGAACCAAACATGGACTTTTCCTTAATGTAAACACTAACACATAAATTAGGAGAATAAAGTTTGTGAAAATGGCTTAACAGTAACAGAATTCTTGCACCTTGATATTACATATCTAATTTTTGAGGATTACTTGTTCTCAGAGTTTCCTCCTCATAACTGCATTACCGATCTGCTAAGAGGATCAAAGAATCATTATAGGAGTCAGGGGGAAGAGCGAAGCATGTACGCTACTTTGTGTTATTTGATAAAAGGGCAGCTGAAGAGAAAACTACAAAGTAGAAGAAAATAAAGTATTCTTGTGAAGGTATTGATACCAAACCTACTATTAAGCTTTCGAAATTGTCAGCACACGGTAAAACTCTTCTGAAATTCACGATCCTCTTTACTTGATTCCTTCGTGAATTAACGAAGCATATTTTTGATACAACCTTTTCCGCGAAATGTTGGAAAGAACCTGAATTGAACGGATTTCTCATACTCCGGGAAAATTCTGAATACTCAAATCCCTTTCCGCAATTTCTTACATTGCCAGTAAATTGTAGTTTTCAAGATGTGCTAACGGAAAATTCTGAATTTTCGAAACCTTTTCGCAATTTTTTTCATATTAGGTGTACAAATAAGCTTTAAAATATTTCTTGTGTGACGTATACCGCTAATTTACATATCCGGCATTCCCCCGCGTTGTTTTCATGTGACCGTAACTGGTCCAGAGTATAAAATGTGACACAGAAGTTTGCCCAACAGTCAAACGCACTTGCACATCGGTAGGTGAAAGATGTCAACAGATACTGCATTTATTCGACACTGCATTCGTTACAAATTTCATCAAAGAAATAGTGCTGCAAAAGCATGTGTATCGATCTGTTCTGTTCTGGGGGAGAATATTATGTCGAAAAGGACGCGTGAGTTTTGGTTTAGATGGTTTAAAGCAGGTGATTTTGATGTTAGCGATCCAGAACGTAGCGGAACCCCGCAGAAGGTTGCACATGAGGAACTGCAAGCATTGCTGGATGAAGATTCATCTCAAACGCAAAGAGAACTATCTGAACAACTGTGGGTAACTTAAAAACCAATCCAATCGTTTACGCGCAATGTGAAAGATTCAGAAGGAAAGAAAATAGGTGTCACATGACCTGAGCCAGAGGAAAAAGGATGAGTGTGTTGTGAAGTGTTTGAATCTGTTGAATAAACAACACAGAAAGTCTTTCCTGTGAAAAATCGTTCCGGGTGATGAAAAGTGGATATGGTACGACAATTCCAAACGCAAAAAAGCACTGGGTAGACCCCGGTGAAGCAACGACTTCGACACCGAAACGCAATATTCACTTCAAAAAAGTTCTGCTGTGCATCTGGTGAGATATGAAGGGTGTGCTCTATTATGAACTATTGGAACAGGGCCGAACTGTTACTGCTGATCGCTACAAGCAACAATTGCTGCGATTGAACCAAGACATCTGTAGGAAACGTCCATTCACATGCAAAGGATTGCGTCCCGTGCAATTACTGCATGACAACGCTAGGCCGTATGTCGCTAAATCGGTCAAAGAAACGTTTTTGACACTTGACTGGAACGTTTTGGAGCACCCGGTGGCCTATAGTCCCGACATAGCCCCTTCAGACTATCATTTGTTCCGATCGGTGCAGCATGGGTTGTCTACTGTACGGTTCCGGACATGTGACGTAGTGCAAAAATGGGTTGACGACTTCATCGCGTCACACGACGAAGTATTCTTCTTGGCTAGAATCCGTCAGCTGCCCGACCGATGGCGGAAGGGATAATTACGGTGCATATTTTGATTCAAAAAGGTATTGTTTTCTCTCAAATTACATGTTGCATTGTTTTAAAACTTTTTAAAAAACTTATTTGTATACGTAATATATTAAGAGGAAAACTCCGTTCTCACTTTTTCCGTATCCATATGACCAAAAATTTCCAGTAATAGGAGAGATTTGGAAAAATACTTGGGGTTTGATTAATTAATAAATTTCCAGTCTGCCAAAGAATCTGATTTTGAAGTTCTGTAGCGATATCGGATATTGTGTCTAAAGTCCTAGGTCGCATGCCACTGAATCTCAGCGATGTGCTCTGTCTAGTTTAGGAGAATAAATGCCGTAGGATACTATTTGATCAGACCTTTTTCAAAACGCATGATGAACGTGTGGAAATAGTCTTATGTACCCCATTTTCCTAATCTGATGGTCTTAATTGTATCTGCGATAATCTATAATGTATAAAACGTTGCTTGTCAATCTACAATCTCTAGGTTACAGAACTAACTCTTGTTTTACTAGCACCACCCCTTAAATTCACAAGAAAGAATTTCCACTTATTTTGTTGAGCTAATCTTTAGCTGTTTACATCTTCCCCTTAAATCTGTGTTATTTTATACCTGGTTTTCTCACCCTTCAAATTACTGTTAATTAATGTAAATTATGGATGTCATTTTCTTATTAATAATGTTGCTCATCATATTGGTATAACTCATATTTAGATAATTACCATATATAAGGTTTTAGAGATATTTTTCAATACCCCCATTTCTTTACCGCCACCACTTAAATCTTTGCAGAAGAACTTCCACTTCTCCTGGTTGTACAAATCTTTATTTTTTTTAATCCACACCCTAAAATTTACGTTGAAAAAATTACATTTATTTTTTCAGTATTGAACCTCTCCTGATAACCCCCACTATCTGAGGCTAATAAAATTGACAGGTATATTTTAAGTCTTACATGTTACTCTCACCCTGTTAATTATTATTTGAAAACGTGTATTTTTAAATTTGAATTTTATATCATACTGTGCATTATATAAATACACAGTGGAATCTCCGATATTCACTTTTCTAGGATTTAAGGAACATATAAATGGAAAAAAAAGAAGTGTAAAAGAAAATTCAAATTGTCAAAAGCAATGGTACGATTTGGAATACGTCCAATACGAAAAGAAAAAAGAAACAAATGCGTAGCTTTAGATTAAGCAAATTTATTAAATTACACACTAGAAATACAAGAATACTTCGTTTGCTACCTTGAACGTATATCTATTTTGACTTTTGCATTAATTTTTTATTGCTCTTTCCTTATGAAAACTACAGTAAGAAATTCTGTACGATTTCATATTTTCAATATATGCTAGTAAATAAATCCTTACTTAGAAATACAGATCGAACATGATATTGTTTTGTATACAATAACCCTATTACACAACCTTTACTTATAAGTGTTGCTCTTTTCAAAGCAGTTTATCCTTTATCTGATTTAGCATTAGTGCCGAGTAAAATATTCACTAACCTTTGTTTATTTCAAATTTCTTGAATTCAAAGAAAAACAGGACTGTGAACGCTGTTTAATAAGGTTTTAGCTCCATCATCTATTTCATGTCTGTAAGGAGCACTATCTCGATTCTCTCAGAGTTGAAACATACCGAGTTGTGCATAAAAGAATACAAGAACCGTGTAGTTTTGATAATTCAAAAACCAAAATTTAAAGTATAATCGCAAAAAGTTTATAAATGAATTATGTATAATCGAATTAAAAAAAGAGATAGAAACTTCACTAAAACGTTGTAACTAGCGCAGAATTCCGTGTAAAAATGTAAAATGTGTAACCTAGGATCCACTGTAGTTGTTGTTAAGTGAATTACTAAGCACACCGGACAAAAAATGTCACCCCTAACAGAAATGACACAAAGAAGTTACCGGTTGCACTGATGACACCGTGATAGCATTGTTTAAAGATAAATAGCACTGACGTGGTCCACTGGATCATTTCTGTCTCGAGCAGTGGTAAAGAGCAACGTGTGTGTTGCATTTAGTCTGCAATATGGGTCGTTAGACAGACGTTACTGAGTGGGAAAAAGGAGCCATCGTATATGGCCGTGCCCACGAACACAAAATGAATGAAGTCGCCCAATTTGTTGGTGTGTCAAAGTGTACTCTCCACCGGGTCTACAAATAGTGGTGTAGTTCGCAGTCAACTGAAAAGCCGTGACGTAACTGCGGCCGGAAAACGATTCTCACCAACAGGGACTGCCGCCATGTTTCACGCCTAGTAAGTGCGAATCGGTTTCAAACCTGGCAACAATTGTTCCAAACGGTCAATGAAAGTTCACTCCAATCAATTTCCGAAAGAACATTGCGACGAGAACTGCATGCGATGGACATCTGGAGCAGAGTACCACGAAAGAGGCCTCTTTGAACAGCAAGCCACAAAAGTTGCACAATATCAACGAGCTCAGAACCAAAACTTTACTGTGGAGGATTGGAATCGAGCAATTTGGTCTGATGAGTCTCGATTTTGTTTGTACTCCAATGATGGGAGGCGACGAGTGCATCGCAATCCCAATGAAGCCTTTAATCCTGATTGTGTCGAAGGTGTTGTTCAAGCTAGAGGAAGTTCTGTGATGATTTGGGGAAGTTTTTCGTACCACAAAATGAGCCCTCTCGTTGCAGTGACGATGAATTTGAACCAGCATGCATACCTCCGCATTCTGAATAACGAAGTATTGCGCTTTGCCCTACATCTTCAGGGGCAGTGTCACATTGCCCCTCCTGTCTTCCAGGAAGACAATTGCCGTGTGCGCAGGGCTAAAACTGTGTCTGAGTGGCACGACGAACAATCAGCAACGCTGTCTCACCTCGACTGGCCCGCCAAATTTCCAGATTGAAATCCTATTGAAAATATGTGGGTTCATTTGGAACAGAAGGTGAAACGACGGAAAAAATCCGTCGAAGCACTAAATACTAAATTTCCAGGAATTTTATTTCTCTATGTTTCACTTCTCGTTTTCAGGCGGACTATAGAATTGTCCGTGCTGTATCCAAATTACCCCTATCCAAATATTAGAACTAACTCTCAGTAATAATCTAACTGCCCGTATGCAAATATCCAGAAAACAAACTCCTCATTTAAACATTGCACTTTAAATTAATTTCGACAGCGTACTCGATAATATGGGGTTGATTCTAGTGTTTCATATCAAAACGACTCCAATTTGATCCCCAGAAGTTTCAGTACTTTCTTACCAAAATGGTGAAATCTTGTTCTTTGAATGCAAAAACATGTAAATACCGAAGTCTGATTTCGACCAATCACTATACTTTCGCATACTATAAATAAATAAAAGTAGAAAGAGGAGATGAGGAATGGAAGGGGGTTAAGAAGGGAAAGGTATTGAAGACGTAGAGGTCCCTCGCTTTCCTGCACTTTTTCAGTTAGCACTACGCCGCTGTATATAACATACCTACAGGAATTACTAAACGTACTACGTAGAATTGTATAAAATTCTATCAGAATTATCCGCCGTTGCTCGGGAGAATTTGGTGTTAATAAAGGATTCTTTCTTCTTCGTACTGACAACCCAACAATAAACTTTACCATTAAGATGGAGGAGGATGGTTCTCTTCTCTACTTCGATTTTTTATTGCATCGTTACTCAACTAATCAATTTTTACAATTTTCAGTTTATCGTAAACCAACAGCAGTTTCAACAATTTTCCCAGCTTCAGTCCATCCCAGTTCTTATAAGAAGGCTCCAATTAGTTTCCTGGTTAATCAGGCATTTTCACATTTATCATGTATTTCTCTATGCCAAAAAGAGTTACATAAAGTCTACCAGATTGGCAGTCATCATGGATATACTACAAATTTAGTTTCTAAGGTGTTAGGGACTACCTTCGACGTTCAAATACAACACTACGACGATAAGTTACCCCTATACACTATATTGGTTCAAAGAACTACATCCCTCACGTTGTGAATATTCTTAAGAAATATTGTAAACAAGTTAGTAAAATCATGCAATGCATTGATTATAATACGCTTTCCAACATTTCAGAAATCATTACTCAAGTTATGAGAATAATGTCTGTGGAATAAATCCCGGTCCTGCGCCCTGACCTTTGATCCCATTTCGATGATATTCAAGAGAACCGGCTTGGTATACCTCCGAAATAACATGATAAAGTTTTGTCACAATCAAAGCATTTTTACGTAAGTTATGATGCATAAGGGCTATGGAATAGATCCCGCACCTGTGTCCTAACCTTTGACCCCATTTCACCCATTTTCAATAAGGTTTGTCGCCATGTGGTCCCCTAACACATACTAAAATTTCATCGAAATCGAACCTTTTTTACGTTAGATATGGCGCATAACAGTAGTGGAATGGATCCCTCTCCTATGTACTGACCTTTGACCCCATTTCGTTCACTTTAAATAAGGTTCCTTCCCAGGTGATCCCCTACCAGATACTAAAATTTCATCGAAATCCAACGGTTGTTACGCGAGTTATCGTGCTGACGGACATACGCACACAACGCGTGACGTAATGAGGCAGATGGGAATCGCGACCATCTGCCCGCCGCAAGTGTGACGTCATAAATCTTTAATATGATCCACACACAACGCGTTACGTAAAGAGACAGATGGCGTGACCGCGCGCCAACATTTTCAAACGCGAGTTGGGACGTCATAAGATTTCTAAGCATTAGGAACATTAATGGAACAACGCCATCACTAAAAACGTTATAATTGGGTGGTTATTTAACCCACTAAACGAATTCTTCTAAAGTCGAGATCAAGCTAAATTGATTTCTAGTACCAGAAAACGGTAGGTTAACGACTTTCATCAAAATTCTTAGAGCCGTTTTCAAAATAAAAGGTACATACATACATACAAGAATTGCTACTTTATTTTTTTTTTTGATTGGAGGTTTAACGACCACCGTGAGCAACTCAATGGGCTATAAGCAGTCGCCCGTCCCTAATTTAGGGTCACTGGTTCCAGGGAAGGGAGAGAGCCAGTGCCGTAAGACAAACACAACATCCATGCCTGACCGGGATTCGAACCCGGACCCCTTACGGACGAATGATCAGAGGCCAGCGCCTTAGACCACTGCGCCACCGAGGCGGCGAATTGCTACTTTAAGGTGAACTTCAAGTAACTTTGCTTCCTATACTTCCAATGGAAAAACTTTTGTACACATTTTCTTCACAACTAATGCGTTCCCAAGGATGAAAATTTGAACATCGATTAAAATATCTTCATTTTATAACTTGCAACACTTAATATTTTCTAAAAAATAACCATAATTATGCAATTCAACATTTGTTTGTCTACTGACGTCATAAAAATACAGGTCACGCCATCTTTTTTCTGGATAATTAATGTGTTCACAAGAATGAAAATTTGAACATCGATTAAAATAGCTTCATTTCATAACTTGGAATACTTAATATTTTCTAAACCATAACCGTAATTATGCAATCCAACATTTCTTTGTCCACTGACGTCATCAAAGTACAGGTCGCGCCATCTTTTCTCTGGTTTCAACACCACCAAAGAAAAAGTTATTGATTTTTAATATAATTATGGTTATGTTTTAGAAAATATTAAGTTTTCCAGGTTATAATATGAAGTTATTTTAATCGATGTTCAAATTTTCATCCTTGGGAACACATTAATTGTGAAGGAAATGTGTACAAAAGTTTTTCCATTGGAAGTATAGGAAGCAAAATTACTTGACGTCCACCTTAATAATATGGGTTAAGGACAATGGAGAGGATCGCAATCCTATGTCCTGACCTTTGACCACATTTCGTCTATTTTCAATTGGGTTCATCCCCAGGTGTTCCCCTACTACATACTGAAATTTCATCAAAATCGAACCATTTTTACGCACGTTATGACGCATAAAGGCAATGGAATGCATTCCGATCTTATGTCCTGACCTTTGACCCCACTTCACCCATTTTGAATAGGGTTCATCCCCAGGCGGTCTCCTCCCACATAGTAAACTTTCATTGAAATCGAACCATATTTACGCAAGTTATGACGCATAAGGGTGGGTGATGGAATGATCCCGCTCCTACGTCGTGACCTTTGACCCCATTTATCCCATTTTCAATAGGGTTCGTCCCTAGGTGGTCTCCTACCACATAGTGAACTTTCATTGAAATCGAACCATATTTATGCAGGTTATGACGCATAAGGGTAGTGGAATGATCCCGCTCCCACGTCGTGACCTTTGACCCCATTTGTCCCATTTTATATAGGGTTCGTCCCCGGGTGGTCCCCTACCGCATACTAAAATTTCATCGTCGAAATCGACCCATTTTTACTCCAGTTATCGTGCGGACTGACGGACGGACGGACAAAGCTGGAGCATATACGCTTCTTCAACCTACGGTTGGAAAGCGTAAAAAAGCGTCCTTAGGCTTGGAATAATTACTCCCAAAATCTTTAATGAAATACACCGAGACAAGGATTCGGTCCTACTGCAATCTAGGTTCGGAGTATATTGCATACCATTCTATTCTACCAATCCTAACCTGCAGAATAGGGTGTACTCGACCTTTCGTAACTTGAAGGTGCGGATATCTGAGCATGAAAAATCAATAACTACCACGGTGTCGTCGTCTATAACTAAGCTGGTCTCTTCAGGAAATTATTATCTAGACTGATATAAAGTGACTATAGTAACTTCTGCAAATAACAAACAGTCCTTACTTTTAGCAGCGACTTTGTACATAACATATTTTGAAGAAGTATGTGTGCCACCCCGGTGGCACAGTGGTCTAAGCGATGGCTTCTGACCATTCGTCCGTGATGGGTCCGGGTTCGAACCCGGTGAGGCATGGATGTTGTGTTTGTCTTACGGCACTGGCTCTCTCCCTTCCCTGGAACCAGTGACCCTAAATTAGGGACGGGCGACTGCTTATAGCCCATTGAGTTGCTCACGGTGGTCGTTAAACCTTCAATAAAAAAAAAAAAAAAAAAAAAAAAAGAAGTATGTCGTAATAATGAACTAAATGTTTGGTTAATCCACTTTGGAAACAACTTGTCCAAGGTTTACCACCACCTAGGCGTGGAAGTGCCAATTGAAAATGCTTCATCCCAGTAAGTACAACTTTGCTCTCTGGCAACAGGAGAACTATTTACTGGAACTGTTTGCCTTCTGGGAAGGATTTTGAACTATAGAAATCCTTACGACTCGCTTCAGTATTATCACTTGCTTGGGCCTGAAGATGCGACTAGTGTAGTCGCAAAACATCTAGCCCATTTTAAATCTCTTTTACTGTTTTAGGATTGAAAATAAATGTCTCGTTTTAATAATGCAATTTCTGATTCAGTTAAGGGTGTTTAATTTAAATCATGCTAATTCACTATATAAATTTTGTACAAATCAAATGAAAACGATTAATTTTTTACGGCATGAACCGTACTTATTGCTATATTTCATTTATCATTGAATTTGAATTCCACTCTCCTTAGAGTGTTTAGGCACATAGTATTTTTAGTTTTTCCTTTTGATTTTTGTTGTTTACTTACCTTCAGTTCCGATGCTGAATTGTGTTGCAGTTCTTCACTGGAAGGCACTTGTCACCAAAAAATGAATTCTTGCACTTATCACAACAAAAAGTATTGAATTCAAACTCAAAATAAAAAATAAAATAAAAAATGTAACGTTTTACGAAACTATTGTGTTGGGGCCCCTTGACCCCAGGCTACGACTCCTTCCAAATACTGTCAACGGCCTAAGTTAGAGTGCCATGAGACAGTTTACCAATTTAAAATAGAAAAGTAAAAAAATGTAACTTTTTACAAAAAATTTGTATGGGTTCCCTTGATTTCGGGCACAGACTCCTTTCCAAAACCGTCTACGGTCTAAGTTAGAGAACCATGATATAGTATACCAATTCAAAATGGAAGAGTAAAAAATGGAACTCTTTAAGAAATTTTGTATGGGGGTCCCTTGACTCCGGTCTCTAACTCCTTCCGAAAACCGTCTGTGGTCTAAGTCAGAATACCATGAGATAGTACACCAATCAAATAAAAAAGGAAAAAATGAAAATTTTATATGGGACCCTTGACCCAGGGCTCCGACCCCTTTCAAAAACCGTCTGCGGTCTAAGTTAGAGTACCATGAGACAGCGAATCAATTCAAAATAAAAAAGTAAAAAATGGAACGTTTTATAAAATTTTTGTATAGGGGCCCCTTAACCCTGCTCTCCGACCCCTTCCAAAAACCGTCTACGGTCTAAGTTAGAGTACCATGAGATAGTATACCAAGTTTGGTGGTTCTAAATTGAAAGCTGTAAATTTGCATAGCGGACAAACAACCAAACAAACATTTAACTTTATATATTAAATATGATGTTTTACTCTGAAAAAGTGTATGTGTAAAATAACTGTATTTGGTCTTTAAATTCAAATTTCACTGTTTTCCTCTCTACGTCAAGGTATACGTGAATCATAATAACACCCTACGACTATTTTTAATAGAAAGGTATGGGACACATACGGAAAATGACACGATTTTTAAAACCGGAGATACCTCATTTACAGGACATCTCTGAAATTCCTAACATAAGAACATAATTGTTTAAGATCCTTATTCAAGTCAAAAACCTTGATTAGACGTACAGAACAATGTAATGAAATCAAAGTTCAGCCTATACGAAGGCCAGACTTAGAAAAAATGCATGATAACAATTTTGAACTATTGCAGCAAGTCTGCTTTTTTATGCTATACCTACCTTTCCGGTTTTTTCACTACAATTATTAATTTTGCGAATTGATACTCTGCCTGAGTATCCCAACCGATGTAATGATAACTTCTCGAAATCTGTACAAATTCGACTATCTGTTGCAATAGCGGTAGTATGACATTTGAGAGACGTCGATGGTGATAAGGAAGAATGGGAATCGGGAATGAGGAAGCATTGTTCCCCTAGTAATCACAGGGTTATCTGTGTGTCAGGCATCTTCAGCAGGACGAAGATTGCAGCCATCATGACACCTAAAGGTTAACCATGGAGCTGTCAGGACTCATGATGTATGGACAAGGGTTGTTGAAATCTACCATTTGAGAGAATAAATTGGCCTCGGGCGAGGGAGGTGGAATAATCAAACCGAAGGTGGAGTTTTTCTCACTCCACTTAAGCTGCCTTGCGTGGTGCCGTAAGGAATTCCAGAGTCAGACATATATTTCTGTGATTCCTATGGAGAAAGAAGAACTTCGTAAATACAACACTAAAGAAAGACAGAAAGGGTTTCTCTTTCTTATCATTTTGCGCGAAGAATAGGAAAAAATGTGGGCGATCCGAATCCATAAAAATAAGGGAGACCAATTTACATTTTGGTTCTAATAACCTTTGAAAGAAAAGATATCCTCCCGATGCAATACATTTTAAATATTCAGAATTTTTTTAAAGACAGGGACCGCGAAATCTGGAGTTGCAATTTCTATTCTGGCTCTAGGACGATAAAACAATTTATGGTTCCTAATAATTTAATAAGAGTTATATAATTATTTCCCAAAACTCTTTAATGCCACATTGCAAAATGTCTTACATTCACTGAACTGGGAAAACAAAGGGATAAAGATTAATAGAGATTATTTAACTCACCTTCGTTTTGCTGATGACGTAGTCATTTTTGCAACTGCCCTTTCAGAGCTGCAGATCCAGGAACCTGCTGACAAGAGTAAAGAAGTGAAATTAAAAATGAACTTTCAGAAGACAAAATTGTTGTACAATGCTTTTACAAGAAATGAAGATTTCTCGATTCGTTGGGGCCGCCCCGGTGGCGCAGAAGGGGTCCGGGTTCGAATCCTGGTGAGACATGGATGTTGTGTTTGTATTACAGCACTGGCTCTCCCCCTTCTCTGGAACCAGTGACGCTAAATAGGGACAGGCGACTGCTTATAGCCCATTGAGTTGCTTACGGTGGTCGTTAAATCTTCAATCAAAAAAAAAAAAAAAAAACCCATGGGGAAAAACTAAAGATAACCGATGCCTACATTTATCTTGGAAATGAGATATCAACAAAAGGTCACATTGATGAAGAAATTAATCGACATATAAAACTTGGTTGGAGAGCTTTTGGAAGAAACAGCACAATTTTTAAGAGAAATATGCCATTATGTCTTAAAAGAAAAATGTTTAATCAATGAATTCTTCCAGTCTTACGTACATAGCAGAGACGTGGACCTTAACTAAAAAAGACATACAAAAACGGCAGACAACTGTAATCATAATACTTTATTATGCTAATGAGCAAAAATATACATAAAGCATTGGCAGCTTAAAAGAGAAGCCTGGATAGATGTATGCTTGGTGTTACCAGGAGAGATAAGAAGAGGAACTCAAGGAGAAGGAAAATGACAAGAGTGGAAGATATCATAATCTGAGTAAAATCCATTAAATGGCAATGGGCTGGATATGTTGCCAGAAGAAAGGTCCACCTGTGGACAACCAAAATTCTAGTCTGGATTCCAACGGACAGGAAAAGACCCAGTAGAAAACCACATGGGAGATGGGTGGATGAAATTCGAAAATTTGTGGGATTGACATGGAGAAAACGGGCGCAAGACAGGCTGTTGTGGAAGAAATTTGGGGAAACCTTCATCCAGCAATGGATTGATAATGGTTGATGATGATGATGATGATATAACTATATTTTAGACATGCATATAGCGTTTTTCCACATAATGTAGTAAAAATTATAATTACTTCAGGTTTCCATATGACAGACATAGCATTTGGTGATCATCATCATCATCATCATCATCATTGTCAACCATTATCAATCCACTGCTGGACGAAGGTCTCCCCAAGTTTCCTCCACAACGGTCTGACTTGTGCCAGTCTCCTCCAAGTCAACCCTGCATACTTTCGAATTTCATCCACCCATCTCCCATGTGGTCTTCTTCTGGGTCTTTTCCTGTCCCTTGGAATCCAATCTAAAATTTCGGCTGTCCATCGATGATCTGTCCTTCTGGCAGTATGTCCAGCATATTGCCATTTCAGGGTGATACATAGGCATAATTCAGCAACAGCTGAAATTACTACAAAATTCCCTATGGGAGATTATAATACATAACATCTGTCGGTGTGCTGGAATTTGTAATCACTTCTCATTGCTCCGAAGTAGCTGTTCTCCCAACTAAACTTCATCGGCAGTCTAATTGCTGCTCCATGGTCCATTTGACTCATGCGTCGACTCAGTGGTATGTCATTCCGTTATGTCACATGGTACCCAGGGCTTGAGCAAGCTTTCCTTATCTGGAGGGGCAAGACTTTAAATTGCCTCATTTCGAGTTCAGAAGTTTTCCCACTGAAATAGTACGCAGTTTTTACTTCTTAATACCTCCAGTGTACTGTAGGTACTCTGATCGTTCAAAAACCGACTTCCGGGTTTTGACATAATTTTAGTAAAAATGTGAAAAATAGATAAATATCTGAGAGTCAACGGTTGTAAATGTAAAGAAAAACGTAAACCTTTTGTGAATGCTGTCAACGCAGCTCGTCACATATACGCTCATCGTCATAAAAATCCGTACACGAAGAAGGAAGCATTGGATTGAAATGAGATTTTAGTAGTGAGATGGTACATACCAAGGACAGAAGTCAGTGGCGGCTTTTCAGGTGAAGTAGGTGAAGTGCCTCTTCACCTATTTTACTTAAAAAACAATTTTATTCAGTAATTTGTATAATACATTCTTTTTTGCCTCTATTGTGTTACAAAATACTCAAAATTTTGATTAGATATCAATTCACATGGCGCGTTCAATACAGAAAACAAGTCCTCATACGCAAAACAGTGCAAGTGATGAGCCGAAATGAAAACCCTTGGAAGTCCGCAGCTTTAGACTGAGTTGCTATGGTAACCGTGACGGCAACCTCCCCTATATAGTGCGCAAGTGAAGTGTTTTAGCTTTCGGCTCCGAGACTCTGCATTTGGAGTCGTGACTTTCGAAGGAGATCACGGTGAAACGGGACGGTTTACCCAGGGTACCTTGCAATCCACTAGGGCTTTTTCCTTGCGGTTTTGTGGTACATGCTTTCCGAAAGGGATTTGTTTTTTCGTGCTTTGTGATTATTTGTCAAACAGTTTAGCTGTTACTGTAGTTTCGTGTACAGTTTAACAGTTAGTGACAGTTTTAATTAAAGTATGTATCCTGCGAACGACATTGTTTGTAATTTATTACAAACTCCATTTAATCGGTGTAAAGATGAAGATAAAAGAGACATTTTACTTCAAGGACGACCGACGGATTCACTGACAATTGTTGCCAAGAAAGAAATCAAGAAGAGCGGTATATCTTACAATATTAGTTTCAAAAATTGTTCGTTTACTAAATATAAATGTCTTTTTAGTACTTCTGTGTTACAAAAATTATTTCGTTGGCTCTGCTTACCTTTTAGTAATAAACGTTTGGCGTGGAATAAAGACTGATTCTCAGATTTATTAAATATAACACGCTCGCTTCATAAACATGGTGATTCTAGCAAACACCTGAAATGCGAGTTATTGCTAAGGAATTTTGAAAAAAATCAGAAGACCATTGCCGATGCCCTAAGGGAGAATGCTAGGCTTTTGAAAATGCATTTAAACGAAAGCGTTCGTTTAAATAGACTTTTCCTGCAGACAGTGATTGATGAAGTATTATATTTGAGCAAACAAGAACTAGCATTCCGTGCGGCCGTGACGAAAGCATGGACTCGATAAATCGTGGAAATTTCAAGGAATTACTTTCATTGTTGATATCAAGAAGTCCTTTAGAAATTTAAAATCAATACCAAAAATATAAAAAATGTTTTCACTGGTTATTCAAACACAATTCAAAATGAATTAATTGAATGCATTTCTGAATATATAAACGATCACGTTAGAAATGAAATAAATGAAGTTCAATGCTTTTCTATTCAAGTAGATGACACCACAGACATAAATCAGACTTCTCAGTGCTCTTTAATACTAAGATTTGTTCATTCGGAAGGTGCATTGGCTGAGCGATTTTTGGGTTTCCACGACGTGAGTGTAGATCGAACGTCAGAAGCTTTATACAAAACGCTAGACAAAATTTTGGAACAATTAGATTATCAACACAAATTAATAGGACAACGTTACAATGGGGCAAGTGCAATGTCTGGACAGTTGAATGGGCTCGAGAAAAAAATCAAGGATAAAGCTTCTCAAGCTGTTTTTGTTCATTGCTTAGCACATCGTTTGAACCTTTTATTACAGCACAGTTTTTCTAAAATATCAAAGTTTTGTATATTTTATGCAAGCCTCAGTGGAATTCCTTCGTTTTCTCCACCAAGGCTAACTGAGATTATCAACTGTAACTGTTACTGCTCAAGGCTCTGTCACTTCAGCGATCTCTACGGGGATTCGCGTACAGGAAAATGTCACTTTTCGTCGCTAGAAGGTGCAGACTCCGACCCCAGTTAAAGTTTTTTTTTTGGCTGATCGTAATTTGTTTTTCATGTGCCTTCCTGTTTAGACGTGTATTATAGCGAGGTAAATCGATTCTGTTTTAATCTATTTTCATGAAGTTAATCATTCAGTTAAGCAACTGTATGAACGCAAAATAAAATGCAGAATTTATTTTATAGCTTATATCGTACTCAATTTGCAAACGTTTTCTTGATTGAATTCAGTAGCTACCATTGTGTACTGCTGTTAACCTTATTGTAACTCCAAAAAAGGGAAAACCAAAGGTTATTGAGTATCTTCGGTTATTGTGTGACCAAGTCACACAAAAACAGAACAATAACCTTAGACCCAGGGAAGAGTTTCTCATTCGGAAAGTTTGGAATTGGAGGAGATTGCTGAGTTGGCGTTCCAGTTAGGCTTATCGGTTCGATAACACACACTGTTTGGGCGATGTTTCCTATTGCAATTTCGTTTCAATTCGATTATTTCTGATACATTTTTTATCTGATTGCCATAATTTAAATGTATTTTCTCTATGTTTATCGTGTGGCTTCGCCACATGATTTGGAAACTTTGTGATTGTGATTTTTCTGGTTTGGATTTTTGAAAAATATTTCAGCCGTTTATTAATTAAATATCCAGTATAAATTAGAGTTTTTGTGTAGTCAATGCTGTATTTCGAGAAAATAGTTGCTTCAGAAAAAGTATTATTTACGTTTCTATACTTTGAAACTCCGAAAAAACTTTATTTTTCAACATTTAACGACAAAAGTGCTCGATTTGTTTCACATTTTGAGAAAAAATGTATTCATGGGAAATTTCAGGGAAAAAAAAATCTCTAAAAAGGTTTTTCTGAGACATTCTGAATTCTTCCCATGCCAGACTTGTTCCACTAGTAATATAATTTTAGACTGTTAAAGCATGAGTTTTCCAATCGTTAAAATTACAGAGACTCCGGAGGAGGAAGAGAATGCTAGTGAGATATTATCTGTAACAGCCTTGGGTGTGGATACACTGCAATCCAATATGGTACATAGTATTTGGACACTGCAATCAAAAATAAAACGGAGCACTCATATTAGAGATCTACTTTTTAAAATTTTGCACAATATTATCCCAACAAGAAAATGGTTGTATCGAATTAAACTAATATCTAATCCTAACTCTAACTACTGTGGCTCAGAAGAAACTCTTCAACATTTATTTATAGATTGCATATTTGAAAAATAGATCTGGAAGTGTTTACAAAAATACTTAATATATAGACATGAATTTACTGCACACCATTTTGTACCATATACCTCTAGACTGCTCTGAATCTAAAAACCTAACAATTCATTATTTAATAGCAATAACAAAACGTAATATATGGAAAAATAGAAATGCTTTATCTTACGAACAAAAATAAAAAAATACGGAGCAGATTAAACTAGCTATTAAATGTGATCTCAGAAGAATACTGGAATTTGAAACTATAACGTTTAGAGCTCACAAAGCTTTTAATAAATGGAAAGTATTAGCACCAGTATTATATAAAAAAGGAACAAAAGTACTAAATAAAATAATAGAATAAAGCATTTAAAATATCAATGGTAAAATGTGAAATATATTAAAACTGAAAAGTATAAATTAGTAAACTAAACTCTTAAACACATATAATTTTTGTTCCCGATGTGGTCTCAGTATTTTGTAGGAAACATTAAAATATAATATTAAAATCAATTTTGACCATATCATTAGGATTTGAATAATTTACTGAATAATACTATAATGTATTCACTGAAATATCTAACCATAATGGAATATCGTACATAAAAAATAAATTTATTTGTAATAATATAATTTAAGAAAAACTGGATCCATAGCTGTTTTTCCATCTTATCGTTAGTATTTCCTGTACTATTGTGTAACACCACTTTCCTATTCTTTCATGTTTTAAAAACAAAAGATCTTTTGTTTACTCTAATTTTTGCCATTTTTTTATCTGATATGCCTTTAACAAGAACCTCTTACTATGTAGAAAAATACTTAATATATATTTCCGGAAATACAGTTCAAAAAGGTGATTTCTAAATAAAATGTATACTTCCTGTAACAAGCGGAAACACTTGTGCAGGCTCCCACCCACTCAGTTGGGTGTCTGCTCTGTCTGGAATTATGAGAAAATTACAATTTTTAAAGGATCCTCTAATAATAATAATAATAATAATAATAATAATAATAATAATAAAAGTATCCACTAGATGTCTTAATTTACTAAAAGGATGCATGAATGTGTGTTTAAATGGAAAAATTAGGCAAAATATTAATAGATTTCTAAACAATATGTTATACACTTTTTTCTTTAAAATTCTGCGTAAGAGAGTCAAGTAAATTGCCCATGTTTCCCATCACCATTTTTTTTATGAGAAGCCAATGTCAGAATTTGAATTGTATATGAACAGTAATTCTTGTAATTATCTGCAGATGTTTTGTATATTCAGTTCCATATTTCCGGAAATACAGTTTTAATATTTTTTAAGTGTATACGAACTACACAATTAACACCTTTTAAACTACAAAAATTTGGTTGGTTAATAAATATTTTAATGTAATAAAAAAAAACAATCTTCTGCGAGAGTTCGTTATTGTTGTGGTAATTACAAATTAGTTTATCTCATCTATCCGTTTCTTTACTCCATCCCATGGAACATTAGGTTAGCTCTTTTGTAAAATTACGAATTCGTTGTTTTTTTAGCGGCTGAAGAAATTCAATAGCAAGACAAATCAAATGACTTCTCATCTAACGCTTGTTTATTTACATGTCAAAATATTCCACACAAGACCCTACGAAACGAATGGATGAGATTCCGCACCCACGAATTTCCAGTTGGAAATTTTCCCGACAAGAATCGTAAGGGGTCGGCGTTCAGCGCCACGGTGGCAGAAATATGAAACACTACTTGTACGTTGACGAATAATTAGTGACGGAGCCTTGAGCAGTAACATCAATAGTTGATGATCCCTGTTAGCCGTGTCACCAATCAGTGAAGCGATCTTATACACTCACATCTACAACCGCAATACGCATACCAACCATAGCAGAAACTCGTTGGTCCTCCACTTCGAAGTTAGTAAGTGTAATTATTGAAGATTGGGATAAATTGAAGGAAGTATTCGAATTTCTGACAAATAGTGAAAATCAGACAAAAATCAATTCAACTTGCCAAGGGGTTTTTAAACGATATGAACACTTTTGAATTTACATTTTTGGCAATAGTATTTAATGAAATTTTTGGCCCCACCGATCTATTATTCGAAATTTTGCAGAAAAAATCACTAAACCTAAACTACTGTGTAACTCAAATTAAAAACACTCGTGAAATTTTGAAGTATTTGAAACACTGGAAAAACTAGCAAAATCACAGAAATAAGCAGATCTAAACGGAAATATGCTGCTTTACACAAGAAACAATTTTTCAAAATTATGAACAATTTTATTTTGAAATTTTAGACCACATTCTTGTGGAAATGGATGTAAGATTTCAAGACTGTGAAAAACTTAAATTTGTTTGTCTTGCTGACACAACCAAATTCGAACAAATTAATTCAAGCTTTTCCTCTCACGCTTTTGAAAATCTACAACATGTTTACCGAAAAATATTAACTAAACTCCAGCGCCTTAAAAATGAACTGAGTCTTGTATATGCCAACGAAAAATTAAGGAATATATCGACTCAAGAACTTCTTCGAGTGCTTCATGAAGTTAAAGGCATTTTTACAGAAGCTTATAAATTGGTTGCCCTCATTTTAACCATTCCACCTACAAGCGTGTCAGTGGAAAGAAGTTTTTCTTGCCTTAAAAGAATACAAACTTACTGAAAAAACACTATTTCTCAAGACAGACTTGCTTCTTTGGCAAATATTTCTATTCAGAAAGATATTTTATTGATGCTTACGAAGAAAGAACCATTCTATGACGACATAATCGACAAATTTGCAGCTTTAAAAGAAAGAAGAATTGGTCTAATATACAAAAAATAGGTCAGTCCTCATAGAGTGATTTTCATTGAAGACAGTAGATATCTTTTCATATTGCTCTTGTAGCTCTTCACCTATTTTTTCAACCACGAGCCTCAACTGACAGAAGTGATTACAATACTACAGCAGCAGAACGATTTTCCGCGGACATACGGCACACATTCCGGTCAGCGTTAGTACCGCGTCGAACCGCCTAGAAAGGCAGCACATGAGGCCTCAAGATCTTCTGTACGTACCGCTGGGCTGTCAAGGTCCCTCGGGACACTGAGAAGGAAGTACGGCTGTCATACGCGATGGTTCCCCAGACCATCACGCCTGCAGTTCGTTACGTGTGCCGCTGTACAGTGAGGTTGGGATTGTTGTAACACTCACCTGCGGTCCTCCACACTCTGACACGGTGACCGTCCGTTCCCATACATAAGCGGGATTCGTCGCTGAAGACTATACGTCACCAGTCCGTAGTATTCTACTTTGCCCGCTGCTGACATCACTGCAATGAACGCCGACGATGGTCCAAAACGATGATAGTTAATGGTAGAAACTGTAAGGGCCGTCGAGCGTGCAGATTTGCATCTGCCAGGTTTCTGGAAATGGTTTTGGAGGACACGGGAGTCCCTTCTACAGCCGCCACATATCTCTCGGTGTTGGACAAGGACGTCGTTGCATCTGTGCGTGCCGCTCTCACGATCCCACGGTCCTCTCTGCTGCTGGTGTGTCTGTGTCATCCAGAGCTAGTCCGCCGTGTCCTGGTGCCTTCCCGTGGACGTTGCTCCCAACACGATCTCACCTTACTGACCGACCGGCCCAAATGGCGGGGGATTCAGCGCACCGGCCACCCTGCCCCTCTCATCCAGACGATACGGCCTCGTTAAAACTCTGTCAGTTGTCCGTACGCACATCTACGGATGTTCTGCGGCATGTCTATTGCTCAGGGATTTCACCTGAATATTACCGTGCACTTCGGCAGGAATATGGAGTCCCCTGCGCGGCGCCGTATAAGCCCCCAAAGATTGCAATTGCAGCGCCGGTCTTGGACGCTCGGGCATAAGGAATCGCACGGAACTTTAATTATTTGCATGTCTGCCTTCCCTGTAGCTATTCGCCGAGTTTCGCGTTAATCTCACGGTTTTTTCTTGGAGCGCGAATTTTTATGACAAGAGTGAAAGACAAACCAGCACAGAACGAATGCGTATTAAATAATGAATGCAACAACAGGGAGATGATCTCGGATTTGGTCGTGGAATAATTCTATCCAAGGTTAAACGCTCAGAATGGTTTCTGCGACAGGGTGCTGATGACTACGGTATTTATCGGTTTCGTGGACGCTATGTTTTCCTGAAATAAGTGCCGAAATTTACCTTGCGTCCTGTAGACCGAAGATTACGTTTCTCATAGGCCTATGCTAAACCCAGGGAGGGTTATCTATGTTAAAATGTTTACCGGTAAACTTTATTAATAACAAGACTGCCTTCGTCGTGAAACGCCATGGGAAAACTAATATTTTTTTCTTCGCGTCGCTTTTGCTAGGATGCATTTACGATACGCTAGTGATTAACACAGCTTCTGATTTTCAAGAAAAAAAACTTTGCCGAAAGACAAAAAACTCCACGTGGAATTTTCGTTCACGTCCACCCAAGGGGGTGGAAGGTGTAAGAGAGAGTGTAGGGAGTGTAGATGGATGAAATCTAGCAAAGGTGTCCTGGTGGCCTCCTTAAAAATCATCCCTGCTTGTGTGGGGCCAGTTTTATGCCTAAAAAACAAACGCTACTAAAGAAAGGTGTAGAGTCTGAAAACGAAAATGGCAGTAATCCCTTGTGGTTTAAGAAGCCACTCCGGTGGCACAATAATGTCTAATCTATGTCGATTTTTAGTTACCACGTTGATATTACGTCGATGCACGGTTTTCCACGTAAAATCGATGAGACGAAACGCCAAGAAAAATCATTACATTGAATTTTAGCATACATGTAGATGGTTTTACGCAGTGAATCCCTTTAGTTCCATTAGGTCGAAAAATGGATGTTTTTTATGCGATCTGTAAGCATCGCGCGCATGCGCCTTTGCAACCATTACGCCAAACAAACTTTTTGGATGCTGGGGTGTTTTTCGGTTGTATCATTTCAGTTGTAAGATGATATTTTTTCCAGTCTCCTTTTCCGCCGGTAAGTTAAAAGTTGTTGGCTTTTTTTTTTTTTTTTTTTTTTTTTTTTTTTGCTTTAGTATGTTTATAAGAAGTTGAGTCTCGTCCCTTTAAGTAGAATTACTTTTTAAGATATATAGTTTGTACGTACGCTTATCCCAATTAGGGATAGGCCTAGTAGTGCGATGCTGACAGATCACCGAAAATTCTGTGGAATTTTTGAGAATTACGTGTCTTTCTGAATGCGTCCGAAAAGACTTGGATGTTGAAACAATAAAAAAATGTATCATCTTTTAATGGTAGACAGTGTCGTAGAATCGTACTACAAATTCGAATACATTCTACATTTTATGCCACGATTAAAAGTTTGGAATTTCGTGTTTCAACATCTAAATTGTAGAGTAAACGTAGATTCGACATTACAACATTACTAAAATCGATTACTAAACTGCGTAATATAAACGTAGAAACGACGCCTACACTACGCAGCAATGATCTACATGTTTCTCTTGAAAGGTCGAATCTTCGTCTACTGTGGACTTGTTATCGACTAAATAGGTTTAAAATTCGATGTCGAAAAGACGTAACAAAAGTGAACATGGACATATACAGTATAATCGACGTTTCATATCGAATAAAAATCGATTTAAATTCGACGTCAAATCGATGAAATGTGCTGCTGGGGCAATTACAGCCACTGGACATATCGATCAACAAGCCTTTTAATGCATTTATGAAATAAGTGTGGAATAAGTGGATCCGGCCCACAGACCATGACCTAACCCTAACAGGTCGTTTGAAAAGGCCAACAATTGCTCAGGTGTACGAGCGGGTCCTAAAGTCATGGAATGCTTTAAAGACTGAAATAGAAGTAAAATAGTTTTAAAAATTTGGCATCAGCAATGCGTTAGACGGCACAGAAGATAATATTATGTTTGAAGACAGTATTGACGACCCCGATTATGACAATGATACCAGTGATATGGATAACACCAGTCAATTTTATGGATTTGAGGATATGGATGACTGAAATGTTTTCCCTTATATGTAGAGGTAAAATTTGTATTGCTTTTAATCTCTATGAAAGTGCTGATGCTTTATTTTTATTCTTCTTTCTCAAAATTTTGCATTTTAAAATTAGGGCGCGTCCTAGACGCCGGGAAATATGGTAATTACAGTCATTTGCAACAACTTAAGACCACCTGTAAATTTATTTAAAATTAAGATTTTCAAAGAGACAACTAATAACTAGTTAGAGATATTTGAAAAAATGAGCACAACAGATGAGTTCTTACATTATGTAGAACACAAAAAGACCGAAATCAGTACTTTATGTGGCCATCTTTGTTTTTTTAAACGGAAAGAGTGCGATATGGCATACTCTGAATGAGAGATTTGCAGTAGTCACTTGAAATGTCTTTGCACCATAGGTACTTTATCTCGTCAACCAAAGTTTGCGAATTTGATGGCTATTTTCCCCCAACCTTGTCTTTTAAAATGGTCCACAAATGTTCCATGGGGTTAGGACCGGAACTATTACAAGGCCAATCAAGCACAGTCATGTTTTTCCTCTGCAGTTAGTCCTTCACTGTCTTTGATCTGTGGCATGGAGCACCAACAAAGATTGTGCATCTGTGCATGCACTTTTTTGCACAACTTCTCACGTAACATTTCCACATAAAAAGGACCAGTCATGTTAGTGCCTATTGGCAAAAATGATATTGAAGCAATACAGGAAGCTGACACAGCACCTTCTATCATTTGACTAGGCGGATGTCTCACGGTGCTAACGGTGTATTTTTCATCAGACATTTTATTTTGCCTTTTAGTCGTCAAACATGTGCTTCACGGGATTCAAATTGACGCACAGTTGATTAATCGGAAAAAAAGAATTTGGCTCCAATTTTCAGCAGTCGACGATTGATGACGCTCCGCAAACTGGATTCTCTTCTTTTTCATGACAGAGGTTAATCTAGGTTTATGTGCAGGTTTATAAGGCTTTAATACAATATCTTTGCTAAGACGTCAGGAAACAGTGCGGATACTTACATCAGACACTTTTGAATTTAGAAAGGCCTTTATTTTCTTGCATGAACTCCTCAAAGAATGCATTACTATTCGCCTTATGGTATCGTCATCAGGTTCCGGCGATTCGTCCAACGACGATTGGTCCAGTGCCGATTCGCCCAGCGACGATTGGTCCAATGCCGATTCGTCCAACGACGATTGGTCCAATGCCGATTGATCCAATGCCGATTGGTCCAATGCCGATTCGTCCAAAGTAACAATTGGTCCAATTCCGTTTGGTCCAATGGGACGATTTGTCCATTGCCGATTCCTCCAATGGTACAATGGGTCCAACGCCGATTCGTCCAGTGGTATCATCCTACCAACGGGGAACTTTTTTATTTTCCAGAAAGGAATAATAATTTAAATTATTCTCCTCTTCATATCCTTTTGAAAGATAATTTCCGTATATTTGGTAATTGTAAACATTTTACATAAGCCTGGTAAGGCACTCATCGGATCATTTCTCAGGTCTTTACAAGGCACCTAGGCCTAGGCCTTATGAATTGATATTTCGTGCTTAAGTAAAAGCGCAATATTATTAAATTTATTTGATAGGTAAAACGTAATGAATATGACATCGGTAGAATAAAAACGGTTAAAAAGGCCTAGGCCTAGGCCTTGACCTTTTGAATTAATATTTCGTGTTTAAGTAAAAGCGCAATGTTATTAACTTGATTTGATATATAAACGTTATGAATCTGACATCGGTAGAGCAAAAGGTGTTAAAAAGACCTAGGCCTAGGGCCTATGATAAAAGCGTAATATTATCAACTTGATTTGTTATGTAAACGTTATGAATATGACATCGGTAAAATAAAAACTGTTGAAAAGGCCTCTGTCCGAACCCCGACCAGTTGTCTCCATTGTCCAGCTGGCGGAACCCCACTGCAGGCTACAAACAGAAACGGAAAACTAGTATTTTATGTTACACTGCTGGCCACCCAAAATGCAACACCAAAAAGGACACGAGTTAGCAAAGCCAGATTTACTGCACACATAACAACAGATACAAAGATGAAATGATTGAACTTACAGGCTCGTGCGACTTGCGGAATACGCTGACCTCAATAGTTCGTGTGGCCTCCATGGCTGGCAGTAACGGCCGCTACACGCCGCGGCATCGAACGAAAACGGCTTTCGATGTGGGATTGGGGTATGTCGGTCCAGGCTGCTTCCACACATTGCCACAGTTCATCAGGGGTAGCTGCGGGTGGTGCTCGCCGGGCCACTCGGGTGCCGATCAGCGACCAGACGTGTTCGATGGGCAATATATCGGGATAACAAGCGGGCCACGGCAGCAGTGACACTTGGTGGGCCGTGAAGAATTGTTGCACGACGCGTGCCACGTGCGGGTGCGCATTGTGCTGTTGAAACGTGGCCGCTGGCAGGTCCTGCAGGTAAGGGAGGACTACCGGCTCCAAAACGTCGTAGATGTAGATGTGGCTGTTGAGTGTACCGGCGATGCGTGCTAGATAGGTGCGGGTGTCATATCTAATTGCGTCCAAAACCATAACGCCAGGCAACCAACCGGTATGTCAATGCATAACGCAGGCGTCATACAATCTCTCACCGCGGTGCCACCATACACGGATCCGACCATCGTGGTGCTGCAGGCAGAAGCGGTATTAGTTGAAGAAGGCAATGTCGTACCATTCCGTAGCCCAGGTGTGGCGTTCAACGGCCCACTGTCGCCGCACTCGCCGGTGGTGTAACGTCAATGGTAATCAGAGCAATGGGCGCCGTGCGACAAGTTCCCGCTCCTACAGACCACGTCGAACGGTACGTGCTGATACAGGTTGTTGCGTAACACACCGTAATTCCTGCGCTAACTTTCGTGATGTGGCGGTGCGAGCCGTCAATGCCCGCCTCACAACATGCCGTCCTTTCTTTCAATGGTGTGCCGCGGCTGCGGCAATTGCTCACGTTGGTCCGTCCGTCCCTTTTGCACCCACCGAATCCATACTCGCCTCACTGTGGCTAGATGTCGTCCCACACGGGCGCTGATGTCTCGGTATGATAAACCGCTGTCGCGATAAGCCACTATTCGTCCTCTGCCGAACTCCAAAACGTGCTGGAATGACTGCCGTATTCTGCGACGAGGCATCAGGAAGCTTCCCACGCACAGGTCCGGAAGCAGAACACACTTCCACTACTTGCACCCCACCTTCTGTGCAACCTTCTTATAGTGCTTCTCGGTGGCGTGCCGGGCACACATGATTTGCGTATGTTCTGCAATGCTAATCTTTTGCATGTCCTCTCGCGGGCGACTCATGCTGCGAATTTCAGGCCAATCGGATGCTTCCTTCTTAGTGTTGCATTTTGGGTGGCCAGCAGTGTATTTAATGCAAAAGAGAAACTTTGAAGTTGATTGAACGGCTCGTACATCAGTAACTTCATACGGCAGCAAGGACAGTATAACAAGAAAACGCGATTTCGAAAAAAAAAAAAAAAAATTTAACCACAATATTACGGCATGAAATGTAACATTACTTTACATTATTTGCACTACCGGTACTTTATAACATCGGAGATAGAATCAGAACAGATTAAATTTTTATAGCACGAGTAGCACTTCGGGCAGATTGTACGGAATTGGACTAATCGTACCATCGGACCAATCGTCCCATTGGACGAATCTGCATTGGACCAATTGTCCCTTTGGACCAATCGTCGTTGGACGAATTGTACCAGACCCACTGTCATTAGCTGGGGTTATTTTCCTTGAATGTTCAAGTCTCTTTCGATCGCTAAAAATCACCTGTATCGCGATATTTGGTGAACATATTATGAACAGCAGTCTTTCTCACATTCATCTTTCTGCTTATGTCACGTTCGGAATATCGTTCATGACATAAAGTCACTATTTGTGCACTCTGAGTAACACTTAATGTCGCTCATTTTCGACCATTTTTCGCTGTGAAGAAAATACGTACAAAACCTCTCAGCAGGAAAACCAGAAGCAAACTGACTCTCGCACGCTTTCCTCAACTCTATCAACAACTACCGCTGTAGGATGATACAACACGAACAGGATGTTGAGTACTACAGACAGTAGCTGACGCAATCGGCAGAAATTTTCTAATACCAACAAGTGGTCTTAAATTTGCAAATGACTGTAGCTTTTCATCCCTATGCTGCATTCAGATAGGTGACGGGAGTTAAGCCTATCCACATATTGTTCTATATGTCTCTCTCCGTGGGTTCAGACAATTCTTTTCATGCATAAGAGTGGTCCACAGGTCGTGGAATTATTTTGTACCCTAGTTCTCTGCACAGAATACTGTATACGACTAACTGAAGTCTTTAAAAACGAAAATACTAAAGTATATAACTTTCTTTTTGAGTTACAATTTTTAATATAACTTTCTTTTTGAGTTAAAATCTTTATATAACTTTCAATTTTTAATATAACTTTCTTTTTGAGTTACAATTTTTAATTTTGTACATAACTTTCAATTTTTAATATAACTTTATTTCTGAGTTACAATTTCTTATTTTTATGTAACTTTCAATTTTTGATATAATTTTCTTTTTGAGTTACATTTTTTTATTTTTTATATAACTTTCAAATTTTGATATAACTTTCTTTTTGAGTTGCAATTTTTTTTTTACATAACTTTCAATTTTTAGTATAACTTTCTTTTTGAGTTACAAGTTTTTTATATAACTTTCTTTTTGAGTTACAATTTTTAAGTCTTTTTTCACACGTTGCGCATGTTTTACGCCTCTCAGAGCATGAATATACGACCATGGTATAACCATTCTGTGAGAGCAGCCTCCCTACCCGGTAGCTATGACCATTACAAGTTGCAATGGTTGGTAAATTTTTAAACAAAATTTTGGAACTGTTATAATTATTTCAGACATCCACATAACAGATAAAGCGGCTTTTAGACATAATTTATTAAGAATTATAATTATTACCATCCATATGGCATATTTCATATTTGGGGATTTTTCAGAGTGATACACTACTGTTTATGAAACTTGCAACACCAAGAAGGAACCATGTGCTTCGAATGAAATTTATGCCACATTTTACTGATATGACTGTACATAAGTGATTTAATTTTGAGAACAATACAACAACTTTTACCTGCAAAATTCAGTATCTTGTGAAGCCTCCACGAGCTGCAATAAAAGCACCTAGACTGGGTGACATTGAATCGAAAAGGCGTTGGTTGGTGTCCTGGGTAAGTGCTTGCCAGGCGGCATGAATGAGAGTCCACAGATCATTGGTACTGAGCGCTGGAAGACTATTATGGGCCAGTTGCTGAGAGACCATATTCCTGACATCTTCAATGGGCGACATGTCTGGGGAACGTGCACGCCAGGGAAGAAGCGGTATACATGTGTATGTTGTGCTTCAAAGAGGGTTTGAACATTCCTGGCAGCAGTGCTATTTTAGCTCTTTCCTTAATTATCGAAATATGTTATAATCAGAAGATTGCAAGGTTCCTTGAGCACTGTAAACATCAATACGGTAGTAATAGATCATTCAACAAAAGCGATTTGACGTTTGATAAAATCCTTTAGTTTCGGGAGTTTGCGTAATTTATGATTACTCCGGTTCACCGTGAGATGTCCTAACTCCCCGCTATTTTCATGCTACCGCTCGTACACGGAGACAATCTGCCCTCTTCAAAATTCTACTAATTCGTCCAAAAATCTCCCAACTGCTCTCTACTACCGTTAGTCGCATTTTCCCTTAAGACACGCCATCATCTTATCTTCGAAGTCTCGTTCTCCTATTGTCTCCGTAACTCTTCTCAAAACGCGCCTCCCGTCCGAAAAACACTCCTTTTCTTGCGTCACTACGTCCGATGCCTAATCATCGCGCCGAAGGAAACCCCTTACCCGAGAACGGAAGTTCTTCCCAATGAGGCACTTTAAAACTCTAAAAACTGCCTTCTTCTGTTGTAGCTAATTAGACACGAAATCCTGGGTGTTGTCCATCTCCAGGAAGTCCGCCGATAAACTAATCGTTTCAGGTGACTTACTGGCTCTATCAAATCGAACTTAAAAAATATATCCCTAAGAAGTTTCCTATGATTACTTTTCAAACAATCTCAAACTGTAAGGATTCTTAATTATTTACATATTCATTAAAATTCAACAGTTAAAATATATTTACATGACATGATATTTCATAAAATAAACATTCCCGTTCCATTGCGCTATTATTAGAAGAGTATTTACATTACCACTATTACAATGTGGTGGAGCATTGTCCTTCTGGAATATAGCGCTAGGAGTGCTCCGAAGTAAAGGTATAACTTCTGTCTGTACAACTTCCCTGATGAAGCGGCCTCTGCTGAGATTGCCTTCAAGTCGTGGCAGATGGTACCCAATAGCACCACACACCATCACACTTGGCGTTCGGCCCACATGACCGTCTGCAATGCGTGCTGGAAGAAGGCGTTCACCACAATACCGTCTAATGTGTATGCTGAAAATCATAGTAGTCCAAGTTGAATCGGGTCTCGTCCGAAAACATGACATGTTGCCTATCAGCATGCCTTTGTCTGTATTGAAAACCCCATTCCTGCCGGAGGCGTCCATGGTTCAGGGTCAAAGAAATCAGCCGCAATGGGATGTGTGCAACCAGTCCTCTGTGCTGCAGACGGGGTCGAACTGTGAAGGCAGACAATGTTACACCTGGTGCACTGCTCCACACTTGAGCTAACACTGACGAAGGTGCGGAACGGTTCGTCACTGCTATGCGGATGAAGCGTCGGTCATCCCGCGATGTCGTCGCAGTTTTCGGTCCACTGCCCGATTGTCGATGCAATTGGTTCTCCTTGATTAACTGCAGCCACACGCGCATCAATGTCGTGGCGTTATGTCCCGTCCGAGCCGTAATATCGTGGTATGAAAATGCACCTTCACGCAGACCAACCATTCGTCCTCGTTCAAATTCTGTCGTATGGTGATATTGCACCCTTCGTCGTTGCCGTGGCATTATTGAATACTAGAGACCCTTTTACAACCCGCTACTCAGCACTTCTTTACAACCAGCTGTTCAGCACTACCGGTGTGTATACTAAACAGCCCTATCTTTATACCCCTCACTTGACTGTACAGACCGGACCCAGACATGCGCAATGACTCTTCACTTCTAATCATTTACATTCCTATCCTACTCAGCGAATCCTGTAAGTTTTACGTGATTACCGACATATTTGTTCATGGTGTTGCTATTTTCACAAGCAGTAGTTTACACAGAGACATACAGATCTCTCTCTCTCTCTCTCTCTCTCTCTCTCTCTCTCTCTCTCTCTCTCTCTCTGTGTCTCTCTCTTTCTGTCACTCTCGCCCTCCTCTGTGTGGAACGCTTAACGTCACAGCAACGTCTGCATTGTTGCGCCATCACGTATCGATGATCGCGCGAATTTGCGCGCGATCACGCTGAGGTGTCAAGGCGATCACGAGCTAATTTAAAACATTGGGTTATCAATGACTCGAGTTATATTTATCCGATCTACAGAATTCGAAATGAATTCGTGATATCACGGCAATTTTCGTTTGTATATTAAATTAATTTAACAGAATTCGAATATTAAATTGTACGTTTTAATTATTTTTCACTTTTTAATTTAACTAACTTTCCGAATTTAGGGCTGACTATATTATATATTTTGCAAAATATCGATCTATTTAAACGCACAAATCTACAATTCTTGAACAGCAAGCATTTTATCCGGAATGTTACGCAGTCGAGTCACATTATTTGTGACCACCTCTTACTTTTTAAGTCAACAGCGCGTACCCAATGAAAGAAGGCCCGTGTCGTGAGCTGGCTTGGAGGGTATATAAGGTGTGCTGTAGGCAGTCTGAAAACATATCACTCGTTGCTGTAATGTAAAAGGAGCGATTTATCAGATTTGCAAAAAGGGATGATTATCTGTTTTTGGGGCAAGGGTGGAAGTATTTCTGAGACAGCGCAGTTTGTGAACTGTTCGCGTGCTGCTGTGGTTCAAGTGTATCGTGATCGGAGAAATGGCACCATTGGGAATCATCATCATCATCATTGTCAACCATTATCAATCCACTGCTGGACGAAGGTCTCCCCAAGTTTCCTCCACAACGGTCTGTCTTGTGCCAGTCTCCTCCATGTCACTCCCGCATATTTACGAATTTCATCCACCCATCTCCCATGTGGTCTTTTTCTGGGTCTTTTCCTGTCCCTTGGAATCCAATCTAAAATTTCGGCTGTCCATCTATGGTCTGTCCTTCTGGCAGTATGTCCAGCCCATTGCCATTTCAGGGATTTAACTCTGATCATGATGTCTTCCACTCTTGTCATTTTTCGGATCCACGAGTTCCTCTTCTTATCTCTCCTGGTTATACCAAGCATGCACCTCTCCATGCTTCTTTGAGTTGTCTGCAGCCTTTGTATGTCTCTTTTAGTTAAGGTCCACGTCTCTGCACCATACGTAAGCACTGGAAGGATGCATTGATCAAACACTTTTCTTTTAAGACATAATGGCATATTGCTCTTGAAAATTATGCTGTTTCTTCCAAAAGCTCTCCAGGCAAGTTTTGTACGCCGATTAATTTCTTCATCAATGTGACCCTCACTTGATATCTGCTGTCCAAGATAAACATACGTATCTGTTATCTCCAGTTTTTCTCCATCAATCGATAAATCTTCATTTCTTGTAAAAGCATTGAACATCACTTTTGTCTTCTGAAAGTTCATTTTTAATCCCACTTCTTTACTCTTGTCAGCAAGTTCCTGGATCATACTCTGCAGCTCTGATGGGGTAGTTGCAAAAATGACTACGTCATCAGCAAAACGAAGGTGGGTTAGATAATCTCCATTAATCTTTATCCCTTTGTTTTCCCAGTTCAGTGATTGAAAGACATTTTCCAATGTGGCATTAAAGAGCTTCGGAGATATGGTGTCCCCTTGTCTCACTCCCTTTCCAATTTTTATGTGTGTTGTATTTTCAAACAGCCGAATCTTTGCACTTGCATTTTCATAGATGTTATTAATAATATTAATGTATGCATCTTCAATACCGCAGGATTTCAGAGCCGTGGTAACTGCTGATGGTTTCACCGAATCAAAGGCTTTTTCATAATCGATAAAAGCCATGCACAATGGAAGTTCATATTCCCTCGCTCTTTCAATTAGTTCTCTCAGTACGTGGATATGATCTATTGTGCTGTAGCCACTCCTGAATCCAGCTTGTTCTCTCGGTTGAGCCATGTCCAGTGTTACCTTCAAGCGGTGTGAAAGAACTTTGGGAATAAGCGAGTGGAAGGGGAATAAGCGATATTGGGAATAAGCGAGTGGAAGCTGTGGAGCACCACGGGCCATTTGTGTATGATGTGAACGTCATCTTCGAAGGTGCGTCAGGGCCGATCGAAACACTGCAGTAGAGCAACTCACTGGCTGAATGAACCAGAGGACTACCGGAAGTGTGTCTAAAACGACATTTCAGCGAACCCTGCTGTGAATGGGGCTCCGATGCAGACGGATGGTCACTGCACCTTTGGTGACAAAGGTTCATCGGCAGAAAAGGCTTACATTTGCACGGCAGTATCGGAATTGGATCACCGCTGATTGGCAAAGGATTGCATTCTCCGATGAGTCGCGTTTTCTGCTTTACCGAACGGATGGATGTTGGTATATAATGCGAGAAACATGGTAGAACAAACACTCTTCAACCATAGCTGGAAGAACACAAGCTGGTGGAGTAAACGTTATGGTCTGGGGAATGTTTTCGTGACATTCTCTGGGTCCAGTCATACCTGTGGAAAGCACTATGGACCAAATTCGTTATGAATCCCTCCTTGCAAACCATACACACCCATTCATGCTGATTGTCTTCCCTGGGACGCATGGGATCTTCCAGCACGACAATGCAACGTGGCACACAGTTAGAAATGTCCGATTGTGGTTGGATGATGCGATGAAGACTTCAAGATACTTTCCTGGCACTCTAATTCTCCAGACTTAAACCCAATGGAGCATCGGTGTGACCATCTCCATCGTGTTGTTCGCTCTGTGGATCTTCCATCACGCACCCTCCCAGACGCACGGCAGTCACACGGCTCCACACACGCGTGAACACCTTGCAGGACCTCATTTGGTCACTCCAACATTTCTAGCTGCTGTCCGCGCTGCACACGGCCGTTACTCTGGATATTAGCTGGTGGTCACAATAATGTGACTCGACCGTGTACTTATCGCGAGGTCTTTTGAAAATTCGGAAATAAATAGCATATAATTTTTAGTTCTAACATGATTGAGTTCTTACTATATACGTTTTTGCTATATTTTCTTGCAGAAATCCGGCATCCATTTGATTTGTTTTCAATATAAAAGTAAAAATTTCACTCCAAAAAGTTCCACAAAAAAAAAATCACTCCGTCATAGGACGGGCGACGTCCCCTATATGTTGATATTTATTCAAAGATTAGAAACAACCGTCCTTGGACGGGTTATACACTAGTAAATAAGAGTTACAACTGCTTCAGGTATCTGTATGACACTCATATTGTCATAATTTAGTAACATCGCTAATTACTTCAAAATTCCATTTCGAAGATGAAATATTTGGCAATTATCGGATGCAATTTAGGGAGAGTAATAATAATTTCAGATATCCTTACAGCACATGTGTGAATCTTCGACATTCCTAAGAGTCTTTCAATTCCTATTATATGCTTTAACTTAAACGTGTCATTGAGTGACGCCAAGGAAACGCTTTCATAAACCACGTGCTATAGTGAAAATTTGATTTCAAACCCCCAACAATTGTCATATATGCTTTCCTTGGAAATATTCTTATGAGTTAATCTGATACGGAGTAGCTATTCAAAGCATCTCAATCTTACATCCAAGAGTGGAGACAGAATCCAACAAAATTATTTATTCAGATATATATTTATTCGCTGTTTTCTTCTCCAAGGGCAACTGCTTATGCCGTCATTGTGGCAGGCCATTAAACATCTATAAATAAAAAATACATGTATATAAATAGGAGAAATATGGAAATTTCTGCGTAAAGTCATTATTTCTCTGGAACTCTGGAAAATTTCGAAGCATCAGCTTTCTGAAGAAACTGTTCTTCACTTGCATAAGACCAGATTTACAATGTGTTCCCATATTGAAATTTTCGGAAACAGCTTCCTCAGATAATATTTCAAGAGTTTAGATGCACACATGAAAGTCATTTTTGCTACCTTTTCCAAGAAAAGGATTAGTTACCTTCAGTATAAGTTCTATTTTAAATCGTGCTCCAATATATAGCATTTAAAAGCATTCCACTGAGAGCGAAAGCTTGGCAGTTTTTGAGTTTATTCTATGATAATGTTAGCGTATATAATTGCTATTTGTGTATTGGCTTGCCGTTATAATGGACATAATATTCTTTACATTTTTCTCTTAAAATGAGGTGCATGTTATCAAAGTTCTTTCTTTGTTCAAACTCAAATGATCTACAACGAAATAAATTTCTCCGTCATTTCTGTCCACGCCAGGATTCGAACCCGGATCCCCTCATTCCGGAATAAGTCGCTCTACCAACTGAGCTACGCAGACGTTCATTCTGACTCCTATCTACCTTTATGTCATGTGCGTCCTGCTGGCAGGTACGTCACAAATCTTCGGCGACTTTCAGGTTCCATGCTCGTTTTGATGCAATTATATGAGATCTGTCTTTCTCTTTTTTATAAATTTTGACTTCCATTCAAATCCCTGAAGAACACCGCCATTTTTTCTATAGATGAAAAGGATTTTATGGCTGCCTTTAAACAGGGACCCAAGTTTTGGTTGAATGACCTTTTAACTTACTCAGAATTCGATAAATTGTGACTAAAGAAAAATTATAGCAAATAATTCGCTTAGCAATTAAATTCACGTTGCACGACCTTTATTCCGGCTGGAAAGACGAAAGGTTCAACCCATTAGTACCAATAGGTGTCACAGTAGTAGTGCACCTACATGCGTAATTTATCAAGTTTACCAATCGATTACTTGACGATAATTAACGTGAAATATCTAACAAAATGAAGACTCAGCTTGAAACAAATGTTAAGTATTAGGATAGCTACTTGATCGCTTGACTAGATATTAATTCTATACGGGTTTTTACTGTGAGTCTTATTTTGAGAGAACGGATGAACGTAAACATATGGTTGAGCAATAAAAAAAAAGGTCTTACCACGTAGATGCGCCAGTCGAAGAGAAAAATGAGATTGGCGCAGCGGTTCGGGCGTGGTGGGGCGGCAAATCTCCCATGTAAAGTCTGTGGGAGATGCGCGCGGTTGACATTCGATCGACTGCGGTTGGCATTCGATCACCTGCGGTTGACATTCGATCACCTGCGGTTGACATTCGATCACCTGAGGTTGACAATCGATCACCTGCGGTTGACATTCGATCGCCTGAGGTTGACTCACGTGCTGTTGAAAGCTGAAACATGAACCGACTGAGATAGACCAAAGTCCGAAGTCTTCTCCTTTCTCAGCGAACCGTTGCGCAAAGCAACGCTAGCAGGCATTCGTATTGAAATTCTTCTCATCGGAAAAGCGAACACTCTCGAAGACCTGATTGCGTTATGCCGTTGGACTGTGTGATATATATATACAATTTGATATTCCTTCGATCCATCAGTTTATTCACGTGGGTAAGACGTTTCCCATTATGCAAAGATATGAGTAAACATCCGTTGACCATTGTTAGTAAAAATAATTAGAATGTACATATTGAGTTTCGCCATCTACACTGCTGGCCACCCTAAATGCAACACCAAGAAGGAAGCATCCGATTGGCCTGAAATTCGCAGCATGCGTCGCCCGCGAGAGGACATGCAAACGATTAGCATTGCAGGGCATATGCAAAACATGTGCACGCCACCGAGAAGATCTATAAGAAGGGTGCACAGAAGGCGGCGTGTAAGTAGTGGAAATGTGTTGGGCTGCCGGACCTGTGCGTGGGAAGCTTACTGATGCCTTGTCGCAGAATACGGCAGTCATTCCAGCTCGTTTTGGAGTTCGACAGAGGACGAATAGTGGCTTATTGCGAGAGCGGTTTATCGTACCGAGACATCGGCGCCCGTGTGGTACGATCCAGCCACAGTGAGGCGAGTATAGATTCGGTGGGTGCAGGAGAGACGGACGGACCGACGTGAGCGATTGCCGCAGCCACTGCACACCACCGAAAGAGAGGACCGGCATGTTGTGAGGCGGGCATTGACTGCTTGCACCGCCACATTACGAACGTTAGCGCAGGAATTTGGGGGTGTTGCGCAACAACCTGTATCGGCACGTACCGTTCGACGTCTTCTGCAGGTGCGGGGACTTGTCAACCGGCGCCCATTGTTCCGATTACCATTGACGTTACACCACCGGCGAGTGCGGCGGCAGTTGTCCGTTGAACGCCACACCTGGACTACGGAATGGCACGACATTGTTTTCTCCGACGAATCCCGCTTCTGCCTGCAACACCACGATGGTCGGATCAGTGTATGGCGGTAACGCGGCGAGAGACTGTATGACGCCTGCATTATACATCGCCATACCGGTCCGTCGCCTGGCGTTACGGTTTGGGGCGCAATTGGATATGACACCCACACCCCTCTGGTACGCATCACCGGTACACTCAACAACCACCGCTACATCTCCGACGTTTTGGAGCCTGTAGTCCTCACTTACCTGCAGGACCTGCCAGCGGCCACGTTTCAACAGGACAATGCGCGCCCGCACGCGGCACGCGTCGCGCAACAATTCTTCACGGCCCACCAGGTGTCACTGCTGCCGTGGCCCGCATGTTCTCCCGATATGTCACCCAACGAACATGTCTGGCCGCTGATCGGTAACCGAGTGGCCCGGCAAGCACCACCCGCGGCTACGCACGATGAACTGTGGGAACGTGTGGAAGCAGCCTGGACCGACACATCCCCATCCCACATCCAAAGCCTCTTTCGTTCGATGCCGCGGCGTGTAGCGGCCGTTATTGCCAGCCATGGTGGTCACACGAACTATTGGTGTCTGCGTGTTCCGCCAGTCGCACGGGCCTGTTAGCTCAATCATTTAATCTTTGTAACTGTTGTTATGTGTCCAGTAAATCTGGCTTTGCTATCTCGTGTCCTTCTTGGTGTTGCATTTTGGGTGGCCAGCAGTGTATATATATATTCATTGTGTGAGACCTATTTTGAAAGAACGGCAGAACGTAAAAATATGTTTTTTTTTTTGATTGGAGGTTTAACGACCACCGTGAGCAACTCAATGGGCTATAAGCAGTCGCCCGTCATTAATTTAGGGTCACTGGTTCCAGGGAAGGGAGAGAGACAGTGCCATAAGACAAACACAACATCCATGCCTCACCGGGATTCGAACCCGGACCCCTTTCGGACGAATGATCAGAGGCCAACGCCTTAGACCACTGCGCCACCGGGGCGGCAAAAAATATTGTTTAGGTATCAAAATAAAGGTCTTGCCATGTAGATGTGCCAGTCGAAGAGAAAACAGATTGTAGCAACGGTTCGGGCGTTGTGAGGCGGCTAAATTGCCATGTAAAATCTATAGGAGATGCGTGCGGTTGACATTCGGTAGCCTGCGGTTGATATTCGATCGCCTGTGATTGACTCACGCGCTGCTGAAAGCGGAAGCATGGAGGGACTCAGATAGTCCAAAGTCTCTTTTCTGAGCGAACCGTTGCGCAAAGCAAAGCTAGCATGCATTCGTATTAAAATTCTTCTCTTCGGAACAGCGAACACTCTCGAAGACCTGATTGTGTTATGCCGTTGGACTGTGTGATGTATATATATAATTTAATATATTACGGGCGACTGCTCTTAGCCCATTGAGTTTCTCACGGTGGTCGTTAAACCTTCAGTCAACAACAACAACAACAAAAACTCACGAACCTGGACTATTGTCTTTACTGAAGTGGTTGAAAGAATTTGTCAATCATATAAAGTTTACATTTGTTGTTTCATATAAGCTTATTCTTTAAAAAAAAAAAAAAAACAAGAACTAACCGTTGATTCCGACGTGTGAGGGGTACTCGCAACGCAAATCTCATTCCAACAACATTTACAAACACAGTTACGACTGAAGATGATAGTGAAAGGCTGCGCTATCCAATTGAATTTTTGCACTCGATCAAGATGAGTGGGCTTCCGCCTTACATTTTACGACTGAAAAAGGGTGCAGTCGTGATGCTCATCACGAACCTTTCTGTCACGGTGGCGCAGTGGTCTAAGCGCTGGCTTGTGATGATTCGTTTGTGAGGGGTCCGGGTTTCCGAATTCGAATCCCGGTGATGCATGGATGTTGTTTTTGTCTTACGGCACTGGATCTCTCCCATCCCTGGAACCAGTGCCCCGAAATCAGGGACTGGCGACTGCTCATAGTTGCCCGTACCTGATTTAGCCCATTGAATTGCTCACGGTGGTCGTTAAACCTTCAATCAAAAAAAAAAAAAAAAAAAAAAAAAAAAGAAAATCACGAACTTGGACTATTATTGTCTTTACTGAAGTGGTTGAATTAATTTTTCAATCAAATAAAGTTTACATTTGTTGTTTCATATGAGTTTATTCTTTTCAAAAAAAAAACAGAAAAAAAAAACTAACCGTCTATTCTGACAGGTTTTGTCTGATAGTCTTAGTTCAGTAACAACGGGTTCATTCGACAACGGCAAATAATTATCTAGATCACGCAAGCTTTACCAGCAGGGAAATTGCATACACTGAAAAACAAAAAAAGATGACGCCGATTTTCGGTTGTAATGAGGACGTCTTTTGAATCCTTTCCGACAAGAAAAAATTATGTATTTTAAAGCGATTTGTTGTCAACCTAACCATTTTCAAAAGTAAAAAAACAAAACACACCCGGTTTTCACAATCGAAAAAACACCTAGAAATAGAAATAGCTAATTTCTCACACTAGTGGCTGAAAGTGTGTTACCAAAATTCACAAACGGTGCACAAAAAGATTTTCGTGGATGCACTGAGAAAAACGTTTTGTTAATTCAGCAAAAAAAATTGTTGAATCAACCAAAAATGTTTTGTCGATATGCAGTCAACAAAAATGTTTGTTAAATTTACAAAAGTATTTTGATGAAAATTATCCTTGATTCAACAAAATTTATTGTTATCATGACAAAACGTTTTGTTCATTTAACAAAATGCCTAGGGCGATTTTTGGGAATTTGTTTGGTCCAACAATATGTATTGTTATCGTGATAAAACGTTTAGTCGAATTAACAAAATATAGCCAACGAAATAATTTTGTGTTGCCAACAAACAATTCCCATGGAGTTTGACAAAATAAATCGACAAAACAACTCAACAAAACAATTTTGTTGTTTCAAACAAACTTTTTTTCTCAGTGTGAAGGAAGATATTGAAGATTTTCAAATTAACGGGGAGAAAAGAAATATTCAGGAAAACACAATATTAATTTACGCCACCTGGCAGAAAAGTTTTGGATAATGGAAAGGTAGAAAGTATGCAAAATAGTATTCTTCGTAAAAAAAAAAAAAAGCTATGTTAAGGAAAATGATTTTTTAGAATACATCTCCTGGAAGAAGCGATAGAAACAAAAAGGTTTTAGAATGTTCGCCCCTAGCGGGAAAACTGTGCATTAATTAAAGATAATGTTCTTTGTCTTCTTTTTTTTTTTTTTTTGGTATGAAGGTTTAACGACCACCGTGAGCAACTCAATGGCTATAAGCAGTCGCCCATCCCTAATTTAAGGCCACTGGTTCCAGGGAAGGGAGAGAGCCAGTGCCGTAAGACAAACACAACATCAGTTCCTCACGGGATTCGAACCCGGACTAATCCCGGTCGAATGGTCATAAGCCACCGCTTAGTCTATTGCGCCACTGTGGCGGCCAAGATGATGTTTCCCATCTTTACTTTAGTGAATTGCATACATTAATAAAAGGATTCTTCGACACGATTTTTAAAAGCGGAGATACGCCTGTAAAAAGAAATGCACACTAACACCACCTAGCGCCAGAACTGTGAACTTCTGGTGCCCGGTGTTAAAAAAAAAAAAAATTAAATCGGTCTTTTGGAAGCAGACATATGGAAAAAACATATCAAACATTTTCGTCCACTTGCGGGGAAATTTCTATTTTTCGTAGTTAGTGGTATCTGACTGAAAAAGGGTTTTTTAATCGGGTTTTCAAAAGTGCAGATATTGTTATAAATATGCTGTAAACACAAACGTGAACTTATGGCCTCTAGTGGCAAACTTGTACGTTCAGAAAAAATTGAAATTGTATACAAAATATTTCGCACCAAAAATAGTTTGTAACACAGAAATAATTTTTCAAAGCGGACTGTTAGAGGCAGAGATATCAAGAAAAATTAGATATAACTCTACGCTCCTGGCGGAAAATCTATGCATCCTTTTAAGCAGGAAATATTTGGAGAAATGCTTTCGTAACGAGCACAAAAATAATTTTCCCGCTGCAATTTTCAGAAGCGCAGATAATGTTACAGAAACATCTGTAACATAAATACGCACTTATGCGCCCTGGTGGCAAAACCGTGCCTTATCAAAAATTAAAAAAATTATATGCAGCACTTTTCGCACCAGGAGCTCTTACCGATGTAGCAAGAATTTTTCAAATTGATCACTTAGAAACAGAAATATCGGGAAATTGCAATTTACCTTCTCGCTCTCCTAGCGGAAAAAATACATTATTTAAAAAAGAAAGTGTACTCAAATTACTTTCCGTTATAATTGATACCGAAAGGAAGAAATCATTTTTTCATTCAGCTATTTAGAAGCAATGATGTGGGATAAAATGTATTTGGATTCGATAGCCTCTGTATTTACGCCTTCAAGCGGCGAAGCTGTGCATTGGAAAATATTCTGATAGTAATGATCACCGTTCTAAGATTTTGGGCTTTCCAGGGTAAAAATAATACTTTAAATAGGACTAATAGTTGCGGAGATAAGATGTTCACAGACGGACGGATGGACAGATTCCATAAGCTCGTGATCGTGATTCCATAAGCTCGTAGTATTTTATTACAAAAGGTATGCTAAACAAGAAAGATGACACCGAATCTGCAGTTGTAATGAGCACGTTTTTTGAATCCTTTCCAAAGCGAATAAAATTTATCAGTTATTCGAAGCCGGTGGAACCAGTTAGAATAAAAATCAGAAAGATGGCACCGAATTTTCGGTTGTAATAAGAACGTCTTTTGAATCCCTTCTGACGCGAAATAAATTTATCGAAACTATTCAAAGTCAATGGAACCGGTTAGGAAAACAATCAACCGGTTTCAACAATCGATAAAACATCCGGAAATAGAAGCATTTGCTTAGTGCCACCAGCGGCTAAAAAACATATTACGAAAATTAACAAATGGCGCATAAAAAGTATCTCATAAGACAAGGAAGGTATCAGAGACAAAAACATTTTCAAATCGAACAGTTAAACGGAGAAATATACGAGAGAAGGAAACATAATGTAACTCTATGCTTTCTAGCGAAAGAATTTTGCATAATGGAAAAGTTGAAAACAGGAGAAAAATATTCTATATGCAAAAAGATATGCTAAGGAAAATGAAATTTTGAAATACGTCTCCTGGAAGCAGAAATAGCAAGAAAAATGTTTCGAGCTTTACGCCCTCTAGCGGAAGATATGTGTATTATTTAAAGAGCATAATGCTCCACGTCTTTAGTGTAGAGAATGACATAGAGTAAAGAAGAAATTTCTCAATAGTGTTTTTAGAAGCAGCGATACAGCTGCAAATTGAAGTGCACAAACACCACCTACTGACAGAACCATGAACTACAAAATTCCTCATATACCAGCCTAAAGTGTCCTACAAGGTAAATGTCATCCGGTGTTGAAATAATTTTTAAATCACACATGTAGAAGCACAGACATTGAAAAAAATAGATTCAACATTTGTGCCCCATTGCGGCGAAATTGTGCCCTATTTTGGGAAGAAAATCCGCATAGAGTTTACGTAGTTAGTAGTATCTGACGAAATAAAGACGTTTTTCAATCGGGGTTTTAGTCCCACATATATTACTGTAAACGGAAACGTGAACTTACGCCCTCTGGTGGCAGACTTGTGAGTTAAGAAAAATTAGAAATTATATGAGAACAATTTCGCAGCGGAAACACTCTCCAACGAAGAAAGTTTGTTTTCAAATCGGACTCTTAGAAGCAGAGATAGTGACAACAAGAAAGTTGACACCGATTTTTCGGGTGTAATAAGCACGTCTTTTGAATCCGTTCTGACGCAAATTAAATTTATCAAAGCTATTCAAAGTCAATGGAACCGGTATGGAAAACAATAGATCTGACCAAAGAAAGAAAATTTTCAATCGGGTATTTAATCCCTCAGATATTGCTGTAAACGGAATAGTGAGCTTACGAACTCTTAGAAACAGAGATATCGACAAAAATAAGATGTAACTTTACGTCCCCTGGTGGGAAAACCATGCATTATTTTAGGAAGAAAGTATTCTCAAAAGGTTTATCCGTATAAGCAGTATTGGTCGAAGAAAAAAAATTAGTCGAGTTTTCAGGAGCCCAGATTTTGCAACAAATACTTCAGAAGCAAAAATTAACACATATGACCCCTGGTGGCTAAACCATTCTTTACCAAACATTAAAAATCATGTGAAAAATATTTTCCATCAGGTCTTGTATGCGATACAGGAAGAATTTTTCAAATCAGAGCTTTAGGAGCAGAAATAACGCAGAAAACGCAATTTACCTTTGTGCCCCCTAGCGGAAAGTGTATGATTTACTTGAAAATTTTGAATTTATAGGAAATACATTTTGCATCGGAAACACTATCCAACAAAGAAGGAATTTTTCAAATCGTACTCTTAGAAGTAGAGATCTTGACAAAACTAAGATATACATCTACGCCCCCTGGCGTAGAAACCATGCATTTTTTCAAGAGGAAAATTTTCCTAAAAGGTTTGTCGACATGAGTAGTATCGGTCAAAAAACGACGTTTTTTTCAATCGAAAATTTAGAAGCTCATATTTTGCTGCAAATACAACAGAGGCGGAAATTAAGATTTACGCCCCCTTGTGGCCTAACTATATCTTTACAAAAATTAGAAATTATGTGCAAACGATTTCTCATCAGGAGATGTATCCGCTGAAAAAAATATTTTTTAAATCGGAGTTTTAGAAGAAGAGTTATCGGGGAAAATGTAATTTCCTTTTACGCCCTTTAGCGGAAAATCTATGCGTAATTTGAAAAAGTAACTGTATCTAAAATACTCTTCGACATAAATGGAATCGAAAGATATAAATTTTTTTTCAATCGGATGTTTAGAAGCAAATATGTGGAATAAAACGTATTTTTGAATTCGACATAATCTGCATTTACGCCCTCTACTGGCGAAATTGTACATCGCAAAAAAAAAAAAAAAACGAAATAAAGGATCATCATTTGCATATTTCAAGCTTCCCAATGCAAAAATAATTTTTCAAATCGGACTAATAGTTGCTGAGATATCGAGGGTACAGACGGACGGACGGACAAACCGATAACAGAAGCACGATCATTTTTTACAAAAGACGTGCTAGAAATAATATATGCATCTACGGCCCCTGGAGATAAAACCATACATTATTTTAAGAAAAATGTATTCTCAGAATGTTTTTCGATGTGAGTGGTATCGGTCCACGGAAGAATTTTTTCAACCGAGTTTTCAGGAGTTCCGATTTTGCTGCAAATAAGTCAGACGCAGTAATAAACGCTTACGCCCCCTGGAGGAAGAACCGTTCTTTACCAAATATTAGAAATTATATGCAAAGCCTTTTCATCAGAAATTGTATCCGGTGCAGAAAGAATTTTTCAAATCGGAGTTTTAGAAGCAGAGATATCGGAGGAAACGCAATTTACCATTACGCTCCCTAGCGGAAAGTTTATGTTTTACTTGAAAGTTTTGAAATTATGTGAAAATCACATCGCGATGGAACCTCTATACAACAAAGATTTTTCAAATCGGTCTCTTAGAAGCAGAGACATCGACAAAAATAAGATCAAGAAGAGCGTAACTAGTGGCTGGAAACACACAGGTTCGCTTCCTCCGAAGAAAGTCCGCCAAAATAAATCAGCTGGGAAGGTGATGATGATAATTTTCTTTGATCATAAAGGTGTAGTCTATCACCATGCCGTTCCTTCCCAAATTGCTGTAAATGCTGAGTTAAACATTTCAGTCTTGAAGCGTCTGCGACGACCGGAACTGTTGGGCAAGTGTACTATGTGGCTGCTTGTGTTGAACAGTTTCTTACGAAATGCGGTATTGAAATCATGCCACAGCCTGCCTACCGTCCTGACCTGGCCTCGTGCGATTTTTGGTTGTTTCCAACAATGAAGGAGAAGTTTCCGTGGCGTAACATTCAACACAGATGCTGACGTTATTCAAGCTGTACAGGGGTCGCTAAAGCAGCTTCCATAAAATGTCTTCGCCACATGCTTAGAAATGTGGACTGAACGATGGGACCGTTGCATATCATCCGAGGGAAGATACTTTGAGAAAGAATGACATATATTATGCTGTACCTATATTTCTTCATTTTGAGTCATTTTACTCTCAGTTTTTATGGAACGGACGTTGTAGATATTGGGCCTACACTATCAATAGTCAACGAAGCGCGCCAAATTCTACGCTGTTGAGGATACAATGGAACATCCCCGTGGAGGACTGGATTTTTGTAGCACATATTTGGATGATTTGAAGGTCAGCAGTTTCATAGAGATAAAAATCGGCCTAAGGTGTAAACGAAATGCTGTTCAGAGTTCCTGCATCGCCTTCAATAAAACCAGTAAATAGAAAACAGAAGTGCATTTAGCGAACTTTGCGTCATTCACTTCTTGAATAATCTGTATCTTGTGTAGAAACATCTTCATATCACATCGGACGATTTTGTGTACCTTTTCAATCCTAACGTTCATCTGTTGAGATAAACGAAATATTGAACTCTGTTCTTGTAGCAGGACCTTAGGGTTGTTTATCACAGAACCTGGTTTCACAAACTTTTTCAAAAATTTTACAATGCTATTTCTACACATGCCAGCCACTGAATTAGAAACTTTTATTCAACTCAGGTTGAATCTCCTATAGCCCGAATTACAGCACGTAGCGGTTTGGCCTACAATCCCCAAGATGCTGGAGTGCATCTACGTCTACAGCAGTTAGTTTGACAGTCCTTTAACTGGCACAGATTTGCCAGAGGAAAACTTTGCTCCCTCATCTGTTTTTCTAAAATATAACATACATTCTCAATGGAGTCCAAATCTGGGCTTTGTGGTAGTTAGAGAAGATGGTGGAAGTGGCTGGCATACTCACTGAACCACTGCTGAAGACATCTTCCTCAATGGACAGTGCCACTGTCGTCCATGAAACAGACGTCACCTGATGGACAAAATGTCAGCACTGCAGGATGGACCCGATCGGCAACAATATTCAAATAATCCTTGGATGATACTCAATCTTCAGCAATATCAGGGGACCCGTTTCGTACCAACAAAACGTATCTCACGCTGTGTCACACCTCCAGAACCTAGTATTGTGTTTACAAGGCAAATTGGGTCCATTGACGCATGGGGCTCCCGCCAAACTCTGCCTACCGTGGGTACAGAACATGGTGTACCACGACTCGTCGGACCACATGACTTTCTTTTTTCAAGTCTTCCAGTGTCCAGTCACGGTGTTCTTGACACCACGGGAGACGAATTTTCCGGGTTTTCTCACAAATCAACGGTTTTTGTACAGGCATGCCGCTGCTCATATCGACCCTCTTCAATTCCCTGAACAGAGTTCGCTGTGATATGGGTCGAGAATAGCCTTCCTTCAATACTTCGGTCAATTGACGCACTGTTTTTCCTCACGAACCTTCTCAGACAACGGCGATCTCGTTCCTGACAAACTGTCGTCGCGTCGCAGTTAGGCATCTTAGACAAGAAATATGGGTTATTTTACGGCTGATCTAAGACCCTGGATATTTCTAATTTTGAGGTGCCAGTCAGTTTTCAAAATCGTTGCTCCAGCCAGATAGGTACCGGCAACAAGCCCTTTATCGAACTCCGAAAAATCCTTTGCTTTTCCTACTGTGATCAACACTACTAACGATTACTGAAGAACAGCAGTCTTAAATAGTTGTCTGGATCACGTGGTGACGCACGTGACTACATATTTGGCATATCATCATCATCATTGTCAACCATTATCAATCCACTGCTGGACGAAGGTCTCCCCAAGTTTTCTCCACAACGGTCTGACTTGTGCCAGTCTCCTCCAAGTCACTCCCGCATACTTTCGAATTTCATCCACCCATCTTCCATGTGGTCTTCTTCTGGGTCTTTTCCTGTCCCTTTGGAATCCAATCTAAAATTTCGGTTGTCCATAGATGGTCTGTTCTTCTGGCAGTATGTCCAGCCCATTGCCATTTCAGGGATTTAACTCTGATCATGATGTCTTCCACTCTTGTCATTTTTCTGATCCACGTGTTCCTCTTCTTATCTCTCCTGGTTACACCAAGCATGCACCTCTCCATGCTGCTTTGAGTTGTCTGCAGCCTTTGTATGTCTCTTTTAGCTAAGGTCCACGTCTCTGCACCATACGTAAGCACTGGAAGGATGCATTGATCAAACACTTTTCTTTTAAGACATAATGGCATATTGCTCTTGAAAATTATGCTGTTTATTCCAAAAGCTCTCCAGGCAAGTTTTGTACGCCGATTAATTTTTTACCAATGTGACCCTCACTTTATATCTGCTGTGCAAGATAAACGTACGTGTCTGTTATCTCCAGCTTTTCTCCATCAATCGATAAATCTTCATTTCTTGTAAAAGCATTGAGCATCACTTTTGTCTTCTGAAAGTTCATTTTTAATCCCACTTCTTTACTCTTGTCAGCAAGTTCCTGGATCATACTCTGCAGCTCTGATGGGCTAGTTGCAAAAATGACTACGTCATCAGCAAAACGAAGGTGGGTTAGATAATCTCCATTAATCTTTATCCCTTTGTTTTCCCAGTTCAGTGATTGAAAGACATTTTCCAATGTGGCATTAAAGAGCTTCGGAGATATGGTGTCCCCTTGTCTCACTCCCTTTCCAATTTTTATGTGTGTTGTATTTTCAAACAGCCGAATCTTTGCACTTGCATTTTCATAGATGTTATTAATAATATTAATGTATGCATCTTCAATACCGCAGGATTTCAGAGCCGTGGTAACTGCTGATGGTTTCACCGAATCAAAGGCTTTTTCATAATCGATAAAAGCCATGCACAATGGAAGTTCATATTCCCTCGCTCTTTCAATTAGTTCTCTCAGTACGTGGATATGATCTATTGTGCTGTAGCCACTCCTGAATCCAGCTTGTTCTCTCGGTTGAGCCATGTCCAGTGTTACCTTCAAGCGGTGTGAAAGAACTTTAGTGAAGATTTTATAAACCACTGATAGGAGGCTGATAGGTCTGTAGTTCCTGAGATCCTCAATGTCACCTTTTTTTATGTAGCAAGATCATTGTAGCGTTGTTCCAATCCTCAGGAATTTTCCCTTCATTAAGACATCGAGTGAAAATTTGGGCGAGTACTGTTTCGATTTCTCCACTTGCTTCTTGTATGATGTCTACAGTAATTCCATCTTCTCCTGGAGCTTTTCCCCGCTTCATGTTCTTGATTGCATGTGCAACGTCTGCTGGAAGGACTGGAAGAACTCTGGTACCTTTCATGATGCCTGGAGTACATGTATCATCCATTTCATATAATTTGGAGTAGAAATCTTTCACTCTTGTCAAAATTTCGCCTCTATTTCTTGTTACAGAACCATCTTCTTTTCTCAGTGCCATAATCTGTTTTTTTCCCTTACTGAGATGTCCCTTTGCTATCTTTAGGCTTTGGTTGCTTTCAATTGCTTTCCTTACTAGTTCACAGTTGAATTTCCTTACGTCTTCAGTGATACTTTTTCGTACTGTCTTGCATAGCTCTATATATTCCACTTTGGAAGTCACATCTTCTTTAGTTGTCCTCATCTCTGTTCTTTTTTGCATCAAAATTTTGGTTTTTCCTGATAATTTGTTCACATGCAATTTGTTCTTAGACCCAGCTAATTTTGTTGCTGTTTCCATAAGAGCTTCGGTTACTTTTCTGTTAACTGCAGAAATATCCACTTCTTCCGATGTTAGGCCTTCTAAAGCAGAGAATCTGTTCTTCAGTTCCAATTTGAAGGTATTATGGTGTTTTTTAAGGTTGGTTATGTCAATACATTTTGTTTGCCTTATGAGCTTGCTACGTTCGAGTTTAGTGTTGAGGTGCATCTTACATCTCACCAATCTATGGTCACTGCCTGTGTTGAACTTGTTTAGCACACTGCAGTCTTCTATGACGAATTTTTTGTTACACATAATAAAATCAATTTCACTTGTCGTCCCATTTGGATGTCTCCATGTCCATTTCCTGTGTGGCTTTTTCTTGAAAAAGGAGTTCAAGATGAAAAACTCTTCTGCCTCTGCAAACTCTACGAGAGTATTTCCACGCTGGTTTCTGTTGCCGTGACCGAATTTACCTACTGAAGTTTCATTCTGTTGCCGTTGCCCTATTTTTGCATTGAAATCTCCCATAATTATCTTCAAGTGCTGCTTACCTTTATTATTTAGATCACGAATTTCCTCATAAAATTCTTCAATTTCTTCTTCAGCATGACTTGTGGTGGGTGCATAAGTTTGAATAATCTGAGCCTGGTATCTTCTCGAGAGTTGGATAACGAGTCATGCAGCTCTGTCAGAGGAACTTTCAACTTCTACAACTTTATCCTTCAGTTTCTTGTTTATTATAAATCGAACACCACTAGTTCTGCCAGTATCTGTCCCACGATAGTAGAAGAGATGTCCACTTTTCAGTTCAATGAGATCTTCTCCTTTTCTCCTTACCTCACTTAGCCCGACGATGTCCCACTTGATCCTTTGTAGTTCCTCTTCCAATTCAAGAAGCCTTGAATCAGAAGATAGGGAGCGTCCGTTATACGTAGCCAAGGTCAGCATCAGATGGCAGCCTAGTCCGGTCCTCCGGGGATTCTTAGCACCCTCTGACTTCATGTCGCACTGGCCGCTGCCTTGGCCAGGTACATTCCAGCTGCCGGAGACTGAGGGCCAAGATTTAAGTTGTTAAGTCATTTTTGAGGGGTTTGGCCATAACTCACCACGCTGGCGAAGCGGGTTGGTGAGTGTGGGATAGCATTTCCTCTAATCCCGATGGTATAGTTATACCGCTATTGGCGGTCGTCAGAGCCCCTTTAGTGGGAACAGGATGTACCACGAGAAGGCGGGGTTGACATTTGTCAAGGAGAGGCTGTGATGTTACGCATCACCTGACCTTACATTTATGTCATATACGTGACGTTTACGTACATCTGCATGAAGTTTTCTAATTAAGTAGTGCGTGTGAGAACACAAAGCTACACGAGCCTTCAATCGGCTCCGGCCTTTCTTCTCTGTTATTCTTTGATATTCACAAAGAATTTTAACAACATAATTATCTGCTCTGAAATATACGACTCAGTTTTGGTTGTAACTGTTATGGGACAAAGATCCCAGCGTTCTTTAACGCAGTTAGGTCAGCATTGGAACAAATCTTTCAGATGCAAAGAAATTAGGGATCTGGATTCGAATCCAGTTGAGGAATGGGTATTGCGTTTGTCTTACAGCACTAGCTCTCTCTCTTTCCTGGGGCCAATAAGCCTAAATTAGAGACGGTCAACTGCTTATAGTCCATCGAGTTGCTTACGGTGGTCGTTAAACATGCAAACAATAAGAACAAGTTAGTAAAATCATGCAATGCATTGATTATGATACGCTTTCCAACATATAATATACCAGAAATAATTACTAAAATTATCAGGATAATGGTTGTGGAATAAATCTCACTCCTGTGTCCTTACCTTTGACCCCATTTCGATCATATTAAGCAGAATCGGTTCAGTATACCTCCGGAACAACATACTAAAGTTTTGTCACAATAGAAACGTATTTAATCAAGTTATGAGGATAATGGCTGTGAAATAAATCTTGCTCCTGTGTGGTGACCTTTCAGCCCATTTAGATGATATTCAACAGAACCGGTGCAGTAAACCTCCGTAATAACATGTTAAAGTTTTGTTGCAATCGAAGCATTGTTACGTAAATTATGACGCATAAGGGCAATGGAATGATCCCGCTCCTATGTCCTGACTTTTGAACCCTTTTCGTCCATTTTCAACAAGGTTAGTGCCCAGGGCGTCCCCTACCCCATACTAAAATGTCATCGAAATCGAACCATTTTTACGCAATTTATCGTGCGGACCGACGGAAGGACGGACAGACAGACAGACGGACAAAGCTGGAGCATATACGCTTCTTCACCCTACGGTTGGAAAGCGTAGATAAAATAGAAAGAAAGAAAACGCACATAAATCACTTCCTCCGTGGAGATACTGTACTTACAGGAAAATCTGTATTTTTTTCGTGCCGTTTTGTACAATCTGAGCAAAACAACTTCCGCTTTTGCATGCACGATATTCAATAAGACATTATTTAAAACCACTGACTTACTAAAATCTCTAATTTACAATGAAAAGACATAATAATATCGTAGTTTAAAACCATAAGACCTTTCAAGCTCGCTACGAGCTCATCCTCAGATGGGGGACTACAAACTAATGGAACAGGTGTTTAAATATCGAATTCTCTGTCACATAATTGAAGGATGCGCGACACATAAGCGTGTAAACAATCAATGAAAACTGCAAAAATGTTCTAGTGTGAGTTGCCACTTGAGTTCGAATGGTCACTCCAGACAGATGGTATCAACGAATATGGGATATAGCAAGGATTTCTTCATTACAACAGAACAGGCCTGATATTTATCGGTGGATATGGCCTACTCTGTTGTAATGAAGAAATCCTTTGCTATATAATTCAACGGTGTTTTTTAGTTCGCATTGTCTAGAATGAACATTTGAGGAGACGGCGAAGGTTCTTCTAATTCGTGAACGGAAGAAAGCTGTACAAAAAGAAACTGGGTTACTTGAAGTCTTCCCAGACTCCTAAACCTAAGGAGTTCACCATTTCCTTCGTCAATGCTTCTAACTTTACACTCACCCTAGAAGAAACTAAAGCTTTGGAACTTTAGTTTTGGTACTTTAGTTTTTCATTTTTAGTAAATTTAAAATTCCGTGGACAATTTTGCATCTTAGAATGACCTCTTAATAATGTTGACGCTAACGCAAAAATCCGGCCCGATTGCACTTATGAACACAGCTGATTACAATGAGAAACTAGAGGATTTTATATCAGATTGGGGTCTACAATCTTACGAACGAACGCTCTAAACTCTTGGACTGGACAGGTAGAATGCGCTGCAAGACTAACTATTGTGAACGATCTCAGGAAATCAACCAAATAATCGCCTTGCTCTCAAATCTCAAAACTCATCGCAAAACTTAAACACCATAAAGCTAGCAATCCATTGAGACCCATAGTGTCCAGAAGGTCCGCAACGACGTACCAACAAGAGCGTTTCGAACTGAAATTATCCAACCTGTCGATAAAACCGCGTTGTTGAACAGTGAGTTGCTTGGTTTTCGTGACAATATCTAGAGTGGAAGCTATCATAAAGTCTGATTCTTATACCTTAACGTAAGGTAAAATGGTGTTAAAGCTCCTTAGTGAAATCGATCTTTATTGAGGAAAAACGGGAGAGTCTCCTTTCGTTGAGGCCATATGAAAAATACGTCGTGCGCATATCGCAGCCAGATGGTAGGCCTAAGGGTGATGTTGATAAATACATATTGCTTAATAGGGCGAAGTATTGCTTCCGCGAGGACGGCTGAAAGCGAGGATCCCATCAGAGCGCCATTTACCTGTTTATGGGGTTTTCCTTGGAAACTGAAGTAGCTAAAAATTGAGACCAAGTCCATAGCTACAATATCGGGATGGCTCCATACGATACTACATACATTGGTATGGCAAAAAGTTCTTTTAGAATTGGAATCAACGAACATAAATGAAAAACGAAGGACACAAAAATAACCACTGCTCTATCCAGAAAAGTCAAGTTCAAGTCCGTTTATCCCACGTAGAATGACATAAAGAAATTAGCTTTCTACTGCCACGCTAAAATCTACTGCCGTTTGCAAAACACTAGAGATCATTACCAACAGCGGACTTGCAATGATAGCATCTCTCTAGAGTTGCCGCGCATTTGGAACCAATACTTCAAATAATGTGGCGTTTTCTCCCACGGTACCGCGTGCCTAACCAACATGACGCCTCGTTTCTTCGAATGAATAATCACATTCGTATCAGTTCATTCATTGTCTAGTCAAGTCACCGCGTCCAAATTGTTGAGATGTTCTATTATTTATTTTGAAGTTTGCTGTCTACTTTCCTTGAAAAAGCCGCCTTGTTGATGTGCGAAAACATAGAAACTTTGATTTCTCTTCTACGCCAATGGATTGGTATTACTACTATAGTTATACCATTTAACAAAATTAAGTACGTATGCTGTAGCAAAATGATGCAAAAGATAATACATGTATTTCCTCGTATTTTTTCCTGTGAAATAGGCTCTACATATGTTTAAATGAAGTTAAAGATAATTTTTTCGTAATAAATACAAAAGATGTTTCCACGGGCATTAAAAAGTGGTGTAAAGTCAGTATCAGCAGCTTGGTGTCATTATATACAATACATGCATTGCGTACCCAAAATACGTGCACATATGTGCTTTATGAAAAAAAAAAAAAGAACTACATTAAGAAAAACGTTGTGCTGCAGTTTTTTTTTACGGGAAAATTTAAATGATATGCCTGGTTTCAGATGTTTTTTGTTTTAAACGAAATTCACAAATTTGCATGCATTTTTAAAAATGCGAAAACTATTTTGGTAGCATCATCATTAAGCCCGTAGTGAAGTGAGATTTGTAAAGTGTGAAGGAGCCGATTATAGACAGCAAGTTATCAACATCACGAAGAAAGCTTTGAACGCAAAGTATCTCGTTGCACTTACTTTTCGGACCTCAACCAATTAGATCCTTTTCCTCTGTCACGTATGTTTATTCCCACGTACGATGCGCCTTTGTTAACCGCCGCTGGAAAACTCGCCCAAATGCGAAAGAGCGTATTGCATTAACCAAAGGAAAGTCGAATTTCTTTTGATGGTGACCTTGTCTGAGATGTACGTTCTGTGTAGGATCTTTTCTGATACAGTTGGAAAAATTCAAGGCTACTTTTTTTTTGTATATTCCTTCACTTTCTGAAGCTCAATAATGCTTCAAGATAATTTAATCAAACTACAAAAGTAAAATAGGGAAATGGATGATGAAAAATTAATGAGTCCGTCGATTCCCTAAGTTATACAGAAGATTCCAAATGTGTAAGCAGCGAAAGACCAACCTCGAACTTGAGTGGCTTAATATCGTTGTTCAGTATGCAGGTAAAAACATACTAACTTATTACATAATCCAACGCTTCTATTTACCAAACAGACACGATTTGTAGTGTATTAAAACGAAAAAATCTGTTTTGTTGGCAGTCTTTATTTTGTAATGAAATTATGAGAAACTGTTTACTCTTTTCTAAAGAAAAATAAATGTAAAATTCAAGAAAACAGTCAAAATTCATGTACTTTTGATTTTTTTCTGCACTTACCTTAAAATACACTTCAATATTCGGAGCCCCCACCCCCCTCCCAGGGTAGTTCCCAAAGTATAACATAATCATTTTCTATAAATATCCTATATGGAAAGCTTACGGTTTCAAAAATAACAATACAATACCAGAAATCATTACTAAAGTTATTTCCCAAGATATGAGGATAATGGCTGCGGAATAAATATCGCTCCTGTGCCCTGACCTTTGACCCCATTTCAATGATATTCAACAGAACGGATTCAGTATACCTCCGGAACAACACGATAAAGTTTTGTCGCAATCGAAGCATTTTTCCGTAAGTTATGCATAAGGGCGATGGAATGGATACCGCTCCTATGTACTGACCTTTGACCCCATTTCGCTCATTTTCAATAGGGCTCGTCCCCAGGTTGTCCCCCTACCACTTACTAAAATCTTATCGAAATCGAACCATTTTTACGCGAGTTATCGTGCGGACAGACGGACATAGCTGGAGTATATACGCTTCTTCAACCTACGGTTGGAAAGCGTAAAAAAAAAAAAAAATGGAGTTTCACGAAGAGAACCTGAATTCACTGAAAGAAACATAACTCACTAGCTTTGACTTCGCTATGTTAAAAAGTGATTTTTTGACACTTCCCCCTGGGTTAAGCAGTGAAACATTCTGCAAATTGTTCAAAGCTTCGCACGGAACTTGGATTTGGATAAATGCTATAAGAAAATAACATGTTTCTCCTTTAAATTAAATGAACAAAAACCTGTTAAAGCAGTACACACAAAGTTAAAACAGATTACGTAAACTTGTTTGATAACAATTGGAAAAGTTCGACTGAGAAGCGGAGACATAAGCGACCGGCCAGGACAGATGAGCCATAGTGCTTCACGTGTGCAAAATGGACAGAGGTCACGATTTGACTGACATTCAAAAAGGAATGATCATCGGCTACTGCGCCAAGGGTAGGCGGAAGTATCTCAGAAACCGCAGACTACGTGGGATGTTCGAGAGTTGCTGTAGTAAGGGTGCACCAAGAATGGACCTCTGGCACACCGAGTACCTCCCGACGTCATAACTGTGGAGACCCAAAGGCCATCGACACCAGAGGAGAACGTCGCCTCCATCGATTGGTAAAGGACAATCGATACGCAACCGTGCAGGAATTGACCACGCAAAGGAACGCTGGGGCAGCCAGGTACGTGTCCCCGATAACAGTAGAGTGAATCCTGTTGCGCATGGGTCTTCGGAGTCGACGCTGCGTCAAGGCGCCCATCTTAACCCAGGTCCATCGGCAACGATGCCTGCCGTTTGCACGGGACTACCGGAAGAGTGGAAGAAGGTTGCCTTCTCCTACGAATCGAGGTTTCTACTTCAAGGAAGTGACGGGCGGTGGCGGATATTAGGTCAGACACACGAGAACCAACACCCGGACACGCTTGTCAGTCAAGTACAGGGCAGCGGTGGCGCTGCGCATGTCTGGGGGATGCTTTCCTTGTATGAACTGTGACCGCTGGTTCCACTGGATTGGTCCCTGAACGCCAATAGCTACTTGTCCATTCTCGCAGACCACATGCATCCCTTTATGATGGACGTTTACCGTGGTGGTGATGTGTCTACCAATAGGACTATGCTCTCTGCCATGTCACTAAGTGGAGTGCGTGACTGGTTCCAGGAACACGACAGCGATGTCTCCGTTCTCCCTTGGCCGGCGAAATCGCCCGATATCAATCCCATAGAGCACTTGTGGGACTATTTAGATCGACAGCTTCCACGTGGCGACCCACAACCATGCCATCTTCGGGACCTCCGTCCTCTGCTGCAGTCCGAATGGGCACGTGTGCCTCGGCAACCTTCCAGAATCTCATTGCGTCCATGCTATGCGGTCTCGCCGCAATCATTCGAGCCAAGTGTTGTTATTCCCATTCTTAGATAGGTGGCCATATTATTCTGATGGGACCTTGTATGTGTACATACGGTGGTTTACGTCTCCCCAATAACTTTGATAAACATAGCTAGTTTTTAAATTTGCGATCTCTGAGCTATATTTGTAGGCATGACAGCATATAAATTTTATTGTCACGTAATAATAATGCATTTTAAAATGAATTAGTGTGATAAATAGAAAGTTGAATTTCATGCCATGTAATTTTAGCTAAATAATTATTTCCTGTTCTCGTAAATAAGATCATTCGTAGATGTTATTTATTCTCAATAATCATCAATGAAAATAATTTTAAAACTAACATTTCCGTCTTTCTAATGAAAGCCCTGTGCTGTAACGCTGTATCTTTTAATCTTCTTGATATCTTCAGTAATCACTGCATGACACAGTGTAGAAAATGTAAAATGAATAAATAAGTAAGCACAAAACATAAGTAAAATTGCATCTACATTTTATTGAGCATGTTAGATTTAAGAACGTCAAGGGCTGCTGAACAGTGCACTCATCGGTAATCCGAAGATTTTCATTTTCATAAAGGGATGTTTAGAAAAAAACTTTTTCCATTTTTTCTGGTTAGTAAGACTGGATTATATTGAAAAATCACTTAATTCTCTTTGAAGTACTTTAGGTTTTATGTTTTTGTTCTCCACCGGCGTCGAAAACATGCTTTATTCCATGGAAAACCTTCTTTGCGTTTCATCAAAGTTCTTGAACAAGGATTTAAAATCTTGAGGTCTTCGACAATCGAAGAGATTAACGTAAAATATTTTTTTCCGAAGTTTTCTTTGTATTTGTAGACAAGAACAGAAATGAAGTACTTCAAATAATTTCGCCTGAGATCTTTTTAAAAGTGTGAGCGTATTTATGAAATCCATTTAAATGTGCAAATAAGACTTATTTTTATACCAGCAAATGAGCCTCTGGAAAACGAAGAACTCTTTTTTGCTACGAAAAAAATTCCTCTCCAAACACTTCCCAGCTATAAACTATTGAGTAACTGAATGGAAAAACAAATCTACATGAGATGTACATAATTCTTTCAGAAAAAGAGCGAAATTCATGTTTCGCACGAGAAAGATCTGAACTCCTCAAATTATGTATATTTATTTGATTTTCATTTCAACATACAGGGGTTGGACAGAATAATGTGAACACTACGTTCAGAGACGTGACTTCTAATGCAGCTGCGTACGTTGCAATACGAAAAGGTATCCACCACGTTTTGGTTGTATTATAATAGCTTGATTTGGAACCTCAAGGTCCTTTTTAATTGCATTTAAACAGTCTTGTTGCAAAATTTCGAACGACCTAACGGACTTCGAAAGAGGGATCATTGTTGGTGGCCGGCTAGTTGGTGCCTCCATGACAACAGTCGTTAGGGAAGTGGGGTTATCGAGAGCCATTGTGTTTTGCGAAATGCCAGCATACCGTGTTCATGGCAAAACCTCTGCGAATCACAAGAGAAGACGGAAAACGACCCTGACTAATAGTGACAAGAGAGCATTAAAGAGGATTGTTACCCGCAACGAGAAGACCACGGCGCCGAAAATTAGTGCGGTGCTCAATCTGTATCTCCAGACCCCAGTATCAATGAAACTAGTGTGCAAGGAACTGTGTAAATAATATATTCATGACAAAGCTGATATTGCAAAACCTCTGGCGACCCGGGTGAATGCACAACGGCAACTGCAGTGGTGCCAGGAGCATACAACGTGGACTGCCGATGCATGGAAGCATGTACTGTGGTCGGATGAATCCTCATTAGCACTATTCCCCGCCGGAGGACGTGTTTGCGTGTGGAGAACACCGTCAGAAGTGTTCAACCCAGACTGTCTGCTCCCAACAATGCAGCATGGTTTCATGCTCTGGGTGGTCATGTCATGGTTTTCAGCAGGTCCCCTGATCACCTTGAAATGACGGGGGGACTGGCAGGGCGTATGAAACCATTTTAGCCGACTAAGTCCATCCAATGGCTCAGGCATTGTTTCCTTCAAGTGATGCCATCTATCAAGAAGATAACGCCCCAATCACAGAGCTCGGAATATACAATCATGGTTTGAGGAACATGAGGACCAACTTTCACATCTTCATTAGCCTCTCCAATCACCAGAGTTAAACGTCATCGAGCCACTGTGGTCTGTGTTGGAAAACTGAGTAAGATCCCGTTATTCTCCTACTGCACGTCTCAAAGACATGGAGCAATTTCTGCGTGAGGAATGGTGTAACATCGCACTAATTATCATCCAGGATTTGTACGCGTCCATTCCAAGGAGGATTCAGGCGGTTTTGAATGGTAAAGATGGTCCCACATCCTATTAAGTACGTAAAATAATCTTTTCCTAGATGTGCACATTATTCTTTCCATTCCCTGTACATGTAGTCAAGGAATTTTATTGACAACGTAAGTTTTTCTGATGTTGAAACTCAACATCAGAAAGTCGTTTAGGATCATTATCATCATCATTGTCAACCATTATTATCAATCCACTGCTGGACGAAGGTCTCTTCAAGCCTCTTCCACAATCTCCCATGAGGTCTTCTTCTGGGTCTTTTCCTGTCTCTTGCAAACCAATGAAAAATTTCGACTATGGTCTGTTCTTCTGGCAGTATGTCCAGTCCATTGCCATTTCAGGGATTTTACTCTGATTATAATGTCTTCCACTCTTGTCATTTTTCTGATCCACGAGTTCCTCTTCTTATCTCTACTGGTTACACCAAGCATGCACCTCTCCATGCCGCTTTGAGTTGTCTGCAGCCTTTGTATGTCTCTTTTAGTTAAGGTCTACGTCTCTGCACCATTTGTAAGCACTGGAAGGATGCATTGATCAAACACTTTTCTTTTAAGACGTAATGGCATATTGCTCTTGAAAATTATGCTGTTTCTTCCAAAAGCTCTCCAGGCAAGTTTTATTCGACGATTAATTTCTTCATCAATGTGACCCTCACTTGATATCTGCTGTCCAAGATAAAGCGTACGAATCTGTTATCTCCAGCATTTCTCCTTCAATCGATAAATCTTCATTTCTTGTTCATTTTTAATCCCACTTCTTTACTCTTGTCAGCAAGTTCCTGGAGCTACATCTTAATTAGCCACTAAAGAACATTTTCTTGTCAATACGCGAAATACTTTTTGCAAAAGTGCCAAGCTAATTTTATTTTTGTTTCGGAGTCTAACGACGTCCATGAGCAACTCTGAGCGATATAAGCAGTTAACAGTCCCCAATTTATGGACAGAGCCAGTGGGACAATGCCTCATCTGGATTCGAAACTGGCTAATTTCCAACGAATTGTCAGAAGCCATCGCCTCAGACCACTCGACACTAAGATAATATTATACACTGGTGACTTAGCCTGCCCCACCAGTGGACCATCTTTTCTTTTTTTAGATTGAAATCGTTGCCATGGTAATCCTGCTCGATTCACGCCGGAATTCACCCTCAGCCGGCGATCACCTGGAACCTGCTACCCCCGTGAAACCCGTACTGGACGCCTCGCGTTCGAAGCCGATTGGTGACGTCCTGAGAACGAAGTACCAAATTCTTGAGGACGACTGCGGAGATTTGCTGCCCCTGAAACAAGCTTTTCTTTTTCGTTTGGCCCACCGTGGTCCTTTATTATGTCAATGAGCATTTACACGAACACGTCTAGAGAAAAATTACAAAGCTACGTTTCAGATGAATAATTACAATGAGAAGCAGGATATTTTAATAATAAGAATAATAATAACAACACTGTAATAAATAAGTAGTGTGAATTAACGGAAAAATTCTGAAAATAACGTGCAGCAAAGCTGCCGGTAGGTACCCGTCTTTTTCAGAAATTTCCGTTTTTAAAAGTGCCCGTTTATTTTAAGTTTCGTATTGTCACAGATTTTCCGTACACAGAAATTGCGTTTATTTCAGAAAAGGTCATTTCAGGTTTTTCCGTATTTAAACCAAAATTCCGCAAAATCGACGATCCTGTACTACTCAGCCCTTACCTAGATAATTCTTCTACTAAGTCAGGATCGAACCCCCGACGCTGGAGTCGGCCCAACAAATAACTCGCGTCTTTAGCCACTGAGCTACAAACGACCGGCGGTCAGCATCACGCACATCATAAAACGAATTCGGCGCAGATGAAATCTGGTTTTTGTCATTAATGCGAATGATCTAGTCATTTACGCTTTCCAACCGTAGGTTGAAAAAGCGCATACGCTCCAGTTTTGTCCGTCTGTCCGTCCGCACCATAACTCGCGTAAAAATGGTTTGATTTCGATGAAATTTTAGTATGTGGTAGGGGACCACCTGTGGACGGACCCTATTGCAAATAGAGGAAATGGGGTGAAAGGTCACGACGTAGGAGCGGGATCCAATCCATTGCCCTTATGCATCATAACTCACGTAAAAATGGTTCGATTTCGATGAAATTTTAGTATGCGGCAGGGGACTACCTGGGGACGAACCGTAATAAAAATGTACGAAATGGGTCAAAGGTCACGACATATAGGTGCGGGATCCATTTCATTGCCGTTATGCATCATATCATTCTTAAAAATGGGTCGATTTCGATGAAATTTTAGTATGTGGTAGGGGGCCACCAGGGGACAAACCCTATTGGAAATTCACGAAATGGGGTCAAAGGTCACGACATAGGAGCGGGATCCATTCCATTGCCCTTATGCGTCACACCTTGCGTAAAACGCTTCGATTGCGACAAAACGTTAGTATGTTGTTTCGGAGGTACAATGAACCAATTCTGTTAATATCATTGAAATGGGGTCAAAGGTTAGGACACAGGAGCGAGATTTATTGACTTGAGTAATAACGTGAGTAATGATTGCTGGTATGTTGGAAAGCGTATCATAATCAATGCATTGCATGATTTTACTAACTTGCTTCATTTTCCGTTGAAGTTTATTATTTTTCTGAATAGGTTTGTAATATTTTTTTTTTCTGAAGAAGGATTTTTCACAAATTAAGCATTTTTCATCCTGATTTTTCGAAGCAACACAATGCTTTGAAACTTGATTTTTTTAAACTGAAATGACTTTCAGTCATCTTTAAAAAAAGGGTAATGTGCTCTTTTATAGTATTATTTCACACACATACACACACACACACACACACACACACAAACTAAATATAAAATTTACTCTTGATTACTATAATAGCTTTTGTCTTAAGTTGTCCAAAGACTGATACACAGCATCGTGTAATCATGTGTACAATACGTACCCGGTTTCTTAGAGTAACACAATATATACTGAGTAGCTAGTGCACCAAATATGGGAAAGGATAAAAATATCCTATGACACAATAAGCAAAATCCATGCCATGTGCTATCCACAATATCAGATCTCGCTACGGAACATCAAAATTGTACAGACGATTGAGATTTAAAATTCACGATTCTTTTTACAGCAATATCTGCGTAAAAAAAGGAATTGATATGTCGAATCAGTACTTCAGCTAAACTGTAATCATCTGTGAAAAGAACATACTCGCCTACTGGCAAAGGTTTTCTTTTTTTTTTTTTGATTGGAGGTTTAACGGTCACCATGAGCAACTCAGTTGGCTATCAGCGTCCCTAATTTAGTGTCACTGGTTACAGGGAAGAGACAGTACCGTAAGACAAACACAACATCCTTTCCTCACCGGGATTCGAACCCGGACCTCTTACGGACGAATGATCATAGGCCATCGCTTAGACCACTGCGCCACTGGGGCAGCTGCAACATCTGGATCACTTCATGTCTTCATACATACCTTTACGACGAAAGCTGATTAGCTTTCAAAGTATAGACCATCGTGTTGCACTGTCTTTAACCATTTGTCTGCCAGTGCTTCGATTCCGCGGTGGTACCAGTTTTTGTATTTCGAGGCGAAGAACTCCTTCACCCCAGCTGCCACCTCATCCTGGTTGTTGAAGTGTCGTCCACGAAGAAAGTGAGCCATTGACCGGAACAAGCAATAATCCGACGAGGCAAGGTCCGGACTATAAGCTGGATGTGACATCACTTTGATGCCCTCACGTTCCTGGAGTTTTGCCCGGGTCGTTCGTGAGGTATGAGGCCGAACGTTGTCCTACTTTAGGACAGCGCGCTCTCTGTTACCAGTGCCAGGTTCATCTCCTCCAAAGCGGCATACATACGCTCCAGCTGTTAAGAATAGAGGTTGGCGTTGATCGTCCGACAGTCTGGAACAAATTCGTAATGGAGTATTCCCTCGAAATTCCATCAGACGCAGAGCATCACCTTGTGTTCTAAGCGCATACGCTTAGCAACAGGTTCAGGAAGCTGTCTCGGACTCAATCACTGTCGTTGTGTGTTAAGATTATGGAAATAGACCGTTTTAATTCTTTTGATGAAACGTACATCGCGCGGGTTTTCTAAGAGTTTCGTGCATACTTCCACTTGGCGGTTTGCTTCAACTGCGTCAGTTCGTGAGGGACAATGCGGCAGCTCCTGTAGACCTTGCCGAGGTCCTAAAGGTGACGAACCACGGTGGTCTGTGATATGCCCAGCTCGCCTGATAATTTCCGAGTGCTCGGTGTCGGATTTGCCTCTACGGCCTGGCGCAGAGCCTCCGAATCCAAGGTTCGTTTCCTACCTAACCTTGGCTAATCGTCGAGGTTTCTGTCACCTGAGCGAAATTTCTTAAACCATATGGTTGCGGTGCTGTGGACCACGGGACCTTCCCCTTTAGCATGACAAATGTTTTGCTTGAGCAGCGTTATGGCCGAGTTGAAACGCGTAAAGCAAATGCTCCCTAATCAGTCGGTTGTGGCTGTTCATCTTTTAGTCGTCCTAACCACAGACAGAACGACGACATGCAATGCTGTTCACAACAACGACTACCACTTTATATCCCTTTCGACTGACTGCAGTGCGCGACTGGAACGAGTTTAAACACGTGACATACCCACCACAGCACATGCGTTCATGCAAATATTGCAAAACTTTCGACTCACCCTCTGTATTTATGAAAGACAGATCTACGTAAATGACTGTTACAAATAAGGAACGATTTACTATCGCAAAATTAGCTGCTAGAACTGACCACCACCGATGGACAACCGAAAAACTGGACTGGATTCCAACTGACAGGAAAAAATCCAGAAGACGATCATGTGGAAGACGGGGGGATGAAATCCGAAAGAATGTTGGAGCTACATGGAGGAGACTGGCTTTAGACAGAAAGTTATGGAAGGAATTTTGGGAGATCTTCATCCAGCAGGGATTTGATGATGGCTGATAGGGAAGATGATAATATATATATAACTGTGATAAGCGAAAAATAAGTTTGTGAGCCGCTGCTCGACGGTCTTGAACTTTAGTTTTGATTAACTGCTTAATAAAAGCATCAACTTATAGATACACAGATAAATAGTTTCGCTTTCTTTCTCAGGAAGGACCAACTCGGAAAATCTAACTAATCAGCATAAATAAATTCAAAAGCAGCGACAGCAATCAATTTGGCGTCTGAGTCTTCAATCCCATTATGAATATTGCATGAGAAGTTCTAGCACGTTCATATCGCCGGAGTGACATAACAAATCTGCGCGTTCATGATAGAGTTCTCAGTTGAAATTGCCATCGTAAATACAGACATCTACCGCATATCTGCTGGTCCGTTCTGATTTACAGTGGAGGTATTGTGACAGGACCGATAGTTACGCCGGAACAGAGAGAACTGGCCAGAAGGCATGTTAGCTATATCACCACGAGATAGGCCATTCCAGCACGTGGACTGGAAGCATCAACTGCCGTTTACACTTGGCGTCCCCCTTGGCCTACGCTGCGATGCATATGAAGTTTGGAAGAGAATGAAGGGAGGAAGACGAGGGGTTGACAGTTTAAGGCAATGGCCAGCTGATGATGCTTTCAGGACCGAAGCATCCTGAAGATGAAGTCTCCGCTGATTCGACTTGCAATCTCATATCACGATTTTGAAGTCATTCAAGTTTAACATCAAATTTTCGTGCGCTAAAGCTGATAATGAATTCGACAGAGCAAATATATGCTCAAATCTGTCTTCTAACATGATTACAGAGATACCATTAAAATGTTTACTCGTGAAGGAAATTCTACGCCAAACTTGGAGTTAAAAAAAGGAACTGTGTTCAAGATCCCGCAAAAAAAATCCAGACTAAAGACAATTTCGAAAACAAGTGTGAAGCACAAAAAATTCTATTGTTACATTTAAATATTAGAGTTTAAAAAAAAGCCAAACGAAAATCGTTCAAAAAATTTCTGCCAGGCAACTCTTTTTCCAGTTTCCGATAGTTTTTCAATGGGCAGAAAAAAAAACCAATAACATGTTATTTGCAATCACTAACTTTTGTCTTTCTTCGAAGAAGGGAATGAAAAAGAAAATGCTTTCTTTAATTATTAATTTATTTCTTCTTACAAAAAGAAAAAGAGAAGTGATATTTTCTAATATAGCGATAGAAAAAAAAAGTGGCGATGCATGTATTTTAAAGAAAAGACACAAAAAGAAGAGATACATTGTGTATTTTCTGAGTTAAGTGTTGGAAAAGAAAGAAAAGTTAAACAACTGTTTCCAGTGTTACAATGTAAAGATAAAGAAGCTAAAGGAACGGTAGTCTACTATATTTCTTAACGTAAAGGTAGAAAAGGAAAGGAAATTGTAGTTTATGTATTCAAATTTTTAAATTTCACTTAAGTATTCTGAAATGCTATTAAAAATAATTTGCACCGCTATTTTTGTTATCGCGCAAATCTCAAATTTCAGGAAAATTAGATAGATAGGTTAGATAGATTACATACATGTAGACAGATACTATAGATAGATTTGATAGATTAGATAGATAGACAGATTTTCTTTCACAACATTTTGTTTTTAGTCATTCTGCTCCATGTCACTCCAATATGCTTTCGAATTTCACTCGCTTAGGTAGCAATAAGTTATTGACAAAACATTTCTTAATTTGGATGATGTTAGTTCAATGCTAACGGCAGAATCTTGTAAAAGCATGACATAAAATTGCATTTTCTCAAATAAATTTGATTCAGTTTGAACAGGAAATCACCGCATTAATTTGGGAATTTCCAACAACACAATTTAACTTCATACTGTAAAAAGGTAAAAATACTTTGGAGAGAATGATGCTCCCCGGACGGATGAGTGGTCAGAGGGGTAATTTCCTGGCTAGTATTCCGAGATGTGCTCAGTTTCGAGTCGCAGAGAAGGAATGAATGGATTTCTTGCCTTACGGCACTAGCTCTCCCTTTTTCCTGAAGCCAGTGTCAACAAATTAAGAAAATAGCGGCGGCCTGTAGAATTGCTCATAGAACTTGAAAATTGACCTTAAGCCAGGAAACCAAAAAATTTAATAACGGAGCTTTTTGTTTACCTGAAGCGTATATCCCCTTCCCCCTCTTATTCTAGCATATTCGGGAGGTAATTTACATTAAATAATATTAGAAACAAAATGCGGAAACAACGCGGAAATACGGAGGAAAAGGATCTACCCCAATAGCTCGTCCGTAAACTGCATAAACGTCTAAATTATCCGCTTATGCTCAACAGTTTTTAATTTTACCTTTACTGGAAACTCGATGCCATTCACTAGATATGCATTCATATTTTGCCTTTTTTTCAATTAGTGCTTTAAATTTGTGCAGTTTCAGCTACTTTCATAAGCACCGCAGTTTCACCTGTCTGGAACCTCACGAAAAATAAAATAAAATAAAGTGAAAAATCAGCTACGTTTCAGCTATTGTTTCTGCTCAAAGTTGTTACTTTTTTTGCCTCTAAAGTAATTGCTTTTGGCGTCATAACTTGATCTTTGGGATAAAGACTGAATATGTCTTTTTTCCCCCTTATTTCTCTATCAGTTTTTCTGTTTTTGCCTTTTCTTCCATACTTTCCAGCATGAGATTTTAAAAATACGGGGAGCTCTTTTTATCACATTGGTCCCAAGAGAAGGGAACTTCTCTTAACTATCACCTATTAACAAAACCGATAACAGTATTTCACTACTTTTATCTTAAAAACCCATGTTTTAATTTTCCTTTTTAGAGCACATTTTCATTACTAGAGCAGCAACAATGGCCTTTGGGATGAACGACATCATAGAATGTGTCAAAAGTTTCCCTTAAGCCTTTCTTTTGTTTTTCTATCCTCCGAAGGAACCGTAGAACAGATTACCGATCAAGAAGCAGGAATTGATTTTTAAAAGGAAGTAGAAAAATGGGCACAAAATCAATCGATGCTGAAGGTGTCTTAGGATTGATATCAGTCGCCGATAGCATTGCTCATAAAGGTGTTGACAATGAATTCGTAAAAAAAAAAAACCTTAAATTCCACTTTATAATGAATTTTCATTTTCCAGCTCATGTCTTTATGAGGGACACTACTTCTATGTGGGAAATTTAGAAAACAATTATATACCTTGTAACGTATACTCTAGATTCAGTTTCCTTTTGATTTTACTATCTCTTGTTATTTTATTTTCCTATGTAAATTATCTTCTTACTTAACGAGATGTTATTTCTCCCGCTGAATGATATGTGGCAACGAGTGTAGTCCTGACGTGGTTTTTGGCAGTATAAATAGGCGCGTTCAACGATACCTAGGAGAGCGTTTATTTATGTGCGAGGAGAGCTTTTGTTTATGTGCGTAGAGAGAGCTTTGTTTATATGTGGAGAGGTTTTGTTCGATGTGAAAAGAGCTACGTTATTTTGTGCCGAGAGCTTCGTTCTATGTGATTAGGTTCTTCTTCATTATTGTGATACGATTAGTGTGACTAGTAGTGTGTGTGCTGGATGATACCAGGAGTTTCCTAATAAAAGGTTTCTTAAGTAAGTACGTTTTTCTCAGTTCATAGTACTGTCAGACCTCTGCCTGGCCGTTGGGTCTCTGTCATTAAGTGTTACTATTAACAACCAGCATAAGACTTTATTCATGATATAATAACTACAACAACAACCAGTAAGAACTAATTCATTATAATTGGCGCCCGAACTTTTTCTGAACACGAGGTCTTGACAATTATTACCCATGTTTTCTTTACCTGAGACAACTTCGATATTTCACCCTAAGGCAAGTTTCGGTGGTGATGGGATTAATTTCGACCATCTGCAAGAAGCCTGTGGGGCTCACTTTACTGATAATGATTTCCAAGTACCCAGGCATTCTTCACAATTTCGTAATTCACTAGCTTCCTATTACTCTGAGTCGCGGGTCGCACCTGAGGGATTTCAGTCTTCTCACAGAAGCAGAATGCTTGCCCATTTCGTGCCGCATGCAGGAACAATTCATTTCAATGGTTAGGAGGGGTCCTTAAAATTTCTTGAGGATTTGGAAGATCATTTCGATCTATACAATATTCCTCAAGACTGCAAAGTGCAAATAGCAGGCACTTGCTTGAAGGATACCGCTAAGACCTGGTATCGGCAGTGGAGAGTGTCGAACCCGGATTCTCATTATGAGAATTTCCGAGCAGAATTTTTGGAAGTCTTTCCTTTCGGCCTCAGTCGAGCTAGCCTTGCACAACAACTTTTTCTCGTCAGCAAGGACCCAACGATAGCCCTGTTGCATTTGCTTTAGAAACAACACGCTTGTATAACTTATGGGATCCACATGCCAGTCATGTCGACATGTTGGACACCCTATTGCAACAGCTCGATCCATTTCTACAGAATTTTCTTGAGGTCCGACACCCTGCTAGAATTCATGAATGCCTTCGCCTCATACGAACGTATGAAGAGCGACACAGCAAACATGGTCCAACTCACCATGCTCAGGCACCCCGCGAGGCTTATTACGAAAATCCTCGGCGGGATAATAGGCCTAATGACTTTCAAAGCGAGCGTACACAGGTGCAAGTCCAAGCATCATACGTTCCACCGCATAGAAGAGTGGTACACCAACCGCGAGTTTCTAATCAATTTTCTGGGTCCCGTACAAATGCACAGTATGCTCGACCCCGTTCCAATCCGCAGCATTCGGAACGTTTTCATGCTCAGGGCAATGATGATTTTTCTGCCCGTGCTGAGGGAAGAAGTAATAGAAATGAAAATTTCAACAGACATGCGGAGTTCCCGCAACAGTTTTCACGCAGTTTTCCTCATCGTGAAAACTTTCCCGATACCCGGCAGGGCCGAGGTTTCAGACCGCACGATAATACAACCAGGAATCCTTTAAACTTCCAAAGGAAGTAGACCAAGGTTCGGTACTGCTTCCTGATACCAAGCATTCTGACCCTAAAACAGTATTAGTGACTGTCCAAACTCCTCAGTTGCCTGATGTATTCTTGACAATTGAAGATATTATTGTCGAGACAAAGTTCGACACTGGTTCTGAAATATCAGTCCTAAATACGAAGTTTTGCACTGAAAATTTTCCTGCAATACAAGTTCAGCCTGCGACGCAGTATTTGCGAGGTGCAAATAACGAAGTATTCAGTATCACAGGAACTGTCACATTATCTCTAGGGCTGGGAAAGGCTCGTTTTACACATTCTTTCGTGCTCATAGACGAACTACCTGTTAAATGTCTAATGGGCATGGACTTTATCAATACCTTTCAAGTTACCCTGAATTTCGTACAACATATGATTTCCTTTCCGGAACCTGTCGAAGTGATTCCTACGGATCCTATAGACATAACGAGTTTGTTACTGAGTAACCAACTGAATGAGAGGCAACGAAACCAGCTTTCTCTACTTTTGCAGGAAAGCCCTGGTTTATTTTCTGATCAACCTGGTTTCACACAGGTGGTTTATCACGTCATTGACACTGATGGTTCGAAACCGATAGCGACGAAACCTTACCCTTGTGCTCCCCATAAAAAACAGGAAATGCAACGTCAAATTTCCGAGATGATTAAACAGGGCATAATAAGGGAATCAACAAGCGCTTGGGCCGCACCTGCTTTTCTGGTTCCAAAGGAACAACCCAATGAATTTCGTTTCGTGACAGATTTCCGCAAGCTTAACCAAGTCACAAACGCGATAAATTATCTACTACCTGTCATGTCGCATATTTTGCATGACCTATCGTCAACTAAATGGATGTCAACCTTGGATTTGGCGAGTGGATATTGGCAGGTGGCGGTACATCCAGACTCCGTCGATAAAACAGGCTTTGTGACTCCTTTTGGGGCTTATGAATACCTGCGTATGCCCTTTGGACTAGCTTCTGCACCTGCTACTTTCCAAAAGCTTATGGATACGGTTCTCAGACCTGTTCTAGGTCCCCATGTGCATGTATATTTGGATGACATTATTATTACATCCGAGACTTTTGATGAGCACCTTTCTCTGCTCAAACAGGTGTTCCAACTCATATACAATGCTGGCTTGACGTTAAAACCTAGTAAATGCCAGATAGCGAGGGACGAGATTGTATATCTGGGGTTGAAAATCACTCCCCACGGCTTATTTACGGATAATGAAAAATCTAGGCCTATTGTTGACTTTCCTCGGCCTAAAACAGCAAAAGAACTATCACGCTTTCTGGGAATGACCGGATGGTATCAGCAGTTCGTCCCCGCTTATGATACAATCTGTGAGCTATTGTATGCTTTGAAACGTAAATACAAGAAGTTTGTTTGGACACATGAGGCTAACGCTGCATTTGAAGCAATAAAGTCTGCGTTGACTCAGCCTCCTGTATTAGCTTTCCCAGATCATACTAAGGGATTTGATATTTACACTGACGCATCCGGAGTTGGTCTTGGTTGCGTTTTGTCACAAGCCGGGCATCCAATAGCTTTTGTGTCTCGTACTTTAGCCAAAGCTGAACGTAATTATTCAGCTACGGAACGTGAATGTCTTGCTGTAGGGTATGCTTTTGACAAATTTCAATGTTATCTTAACGAATTGACAGTTAACATAATTACGGATCATTCTGCCCTTCAGTATTTGAATTCTGCTAAGCACCTCTCTCAAAGACTTATGAAGTGGGCTTTTAAGTTACAAGAGAGCAATATCAAAATTTCGTACCAACCAGGTCATAAGAATCAATTACCGGACGCATTGTCTCGCGTCCCGATTAGTGGGGTTCCCACAGAAACTACTCCTAGATGTCAGCCTTTACTTTTAATAGCTGATATAACATCCAGAGAGCAGATAATGGCAGAATTAGTGAATGATCCAGATTTTGCTGATAGCTATAATTTTTTGCTTGCGGGTTCACCACAGCAAAGTGATCCTTCTCTGGCTGGGAGGTCACAGCATTTTGAAGTCATAGAGAGTCTTCTTTACTATACGAAATCTAGGACTACTAGGGCAGAGTTTCGCCCATGTATTCCACGAACCCTTAGAATGGCCCTTTTAAACGAATTTCATGACAAACCTATTGCAGTCCATTTAGGTATTCGCAAGACCCGTTGTAAATTGCGGGATGTTGCCTATTGGCCTGGCATGTACCAAAGTGTGCTCGCATACATTCAATCATGTCACTTGTGTCAGATTCATAATTACCGTAATGTAAGACCGGCCGGTCACTTGAAATCTAGTTCAAGTTCTCATGTTTTTGATATTATTTCAATAGATTTATTGAGACCTTATCCTTTATCTGTTAAAAACAAAGCTCGTTACGTTTTAGTATTAACTGATAATTTTTCTAAATGGGCTAAAGTTTTTCCCATTAAAGCCGCTACGGCGGAAGTTATTTGTAATGTATTAATTAATGAAGTATTCTCTAGATATGGTGCACCTAATAAAGTAGTTTCGGATAATGGTCCCCAATTTATTTCTGACATTTTTGAAAGAATGTGTGCGAGACTACACATTAAGCATAAATTCATTTCCCCATATCATCCCCAGAGTAATCCCGCGGAACGAGTAAACCGCACTCTAGTTAAAATGATTGCTACATTTGTCATGGATCATCACGAGCGGTGGGATGAACATCTTGAGCTTTTTTCGTTCGCCCTCCGCTCGTCTGTTCACGAATCTATTAAATTTACTCCAGCTGAACTTTTTTTGGGTCGAAAAATTAAAACCCCTTTTGAAAATTTAACGGGGATTATCGACGAACTAAACCAGCGACCAACTCCGCAATGAGTACGAATCATGGCAGAAAAAGCTCGTGTTGCAATGATAGGAGCACAAGCGGCTCAAGCAAGATACTATAATACTAGGCGTAGTGAACCAGATCTTGTCGTTGGAGATCTCACTCTCGTGGAAACGCACTTCCAGTCTTCTGTTTCTCATACTTTAGTGAAGAAATTTGCACCCAGCTACGAAGGTCCATATCGGGTGGCAAATGTGTTTGAAAATAACATTATTCTTGAAAAACCTGACAATCAATTTCAATACGTACACGTTGCTCAGTGTCGCAAATATCATGAACGAAATATAGATTTTATCATCAACCCTACTCAACCTTCTGTTCCACAGACTCAAGAGTCTATATCTCACGATCAACCTCCAGAAATTTTGGACGAACCGACGAACCTTTTGGAAGAATCTCCAGTGATTTTTTCTTCACCCTCCCCTCCACAAGACGGGCTTCCAAAAACGCATTCTGATTCAACCATAAGACGAAGGCTCGAATCAAGTTCTTCAAATGCTAGTATCGTTCCTTTCCCTGCAACGATTGCCAAGACTATTGCTGCACCATTCCCTAATAACTCTGCACTAACACAAGCTCCTACTTCCTTGAATACCTCGTCAGAAAGTATTCCTATAGGCGTAAATAAACATCGCCCTGCACGACCACTAACTTACAGCAGCGACTCAGAGTCATCAGATATTTCTGATTTATCAGATATAGACAATAGGGTGACGATTCCTAAACGTCAGACACAAATTGCAAACCGTCCAGCAACACCAAAAGCTGGTCGAAAAGGTAACTTGTCTCCCCAATCTGCTTCGCCGCAACAGCGACGTAGGCAGAGATCCTTGCATCCGCCCGGGTTTCGCCCCTGGAACTTACGTTCAGGGCAAACAGGGCCGATGCCTGCTTCTACTCTCATGCCCAGAGGTAGAAAGCGAAAACAAACGATGTGGCCGGAGCCACGTCCCTTCAAAAGAATGCTGGAAACACAACACGGGCCCCAGCACAAAGGGACTACATATCAAAAGCCTGGGGGATCCCGTTCCTGTCAGCCGCAGGGATTTCCTGACCGACAGATTTCAGCCGTTCCTGACCGACGGACTTCAGCCGTTCCTGACCGACGGACTTCAGCCGTTCCTGACCGACGGACTTCAGCCGTTCCTGACCGACGGACTTCAGCCGTTCCTGACCGACGGACTTCAGCCGTTCCTGACCGACGGACTTCAGCCGTTCCTGATCGACGGACTTCAGCCGTTCCTGACCGTTCCTGTCCGCCGCAGGGATTTCCTGACCGACAGACTTCAGCCGTTCCTGACCGACGGACTTCAGCCGTTCCTGACCGACGGACTTCAGCCGTTCCTGACGGACGGACTTCAGCCGTTCCTGACCGTTCCTGTCAGCCGCCGGGATTTCTTGACCGACAGACTACAGATGTTCCAGATCCATTCAAGTCTCTGAAAAGACCGACGCCACCTGAATTTGCCAGTCCGATTAGGCCTGGAAAACGTTATCGTACTAGAGCTTTTTATGCCTCCTCGAGATAAGTAGGTTCTCGTGGACAGGTTCTTTTCTCGTTCTGTTGTTTTTCCTGCACGACCAGTTGGCGTGTCAGAATTTTTTTTTTTCGTGTGGGCCTATGCATTCTTTTTGTGTATCTGTGTGTGTTTTTTTTGTATATATCTTCTATGTCCGTCTACTAATCCAAATTTATATATATATATATATATATATGTGTGTGCTTAGGGGTAAAATAATGAAATTTGTTACTGTTAGGCAGCTACAGGCAATCTTCGCTGCTGATACAGTTGGTTTGTAATCAACGCTAATAGGAAGACGTCATTTGAAATTAAAAAAGTGATTCCTGCTAGGCAGAATAAAAAAAGGTATGCCGATGCAATTTTGTTTTGTTCAAGTATAAAAAGTGTTTCACAGACGAATATAGATTTCCTGATTTTGTCATGCCAAGTTTGATATTGTACATACTGCTGCCACCGAAACAAACAAAAAAGAGGACGATAAACGTCAGTCAGCAAGTGTAAGACTGCACTCCAAAATTTGATAGGTTTTTCGACAACAACAAAAAAAAATTAAGGGGGAGATGATGTAACGTATAGTCTAGATTCAGTTTCCTTTTGATTGTACTATCTCTTGTTATTTTATTTTTCTATGTAAATTATCTTCTTACTTAACGAGATGTTATTTCTCCCGCTGAATGATATGTGGCAACGAGTGTAGTCCTGACGTGGTTTTTGGCAGTATAAATAGGCGCGTTCAACGATACCTAGGAGAGCGTTTATTTATGTGCGAGGAGAGCTTTTGTTTATGTGCGTAGAGAGAGCTTTGTTTATATGTGGAGAGGTTTTGTTCGATGTGAAAAGAGCTACGTTATTTTGTGCCGAGAGCTTCGTTCTATGTGATTAGGTTCTTCTTCATTATTGTGATACGATTAGTGTGACTAGTAGTGTGTGTGCTGGATGATACCAGGAGTTTCCTAATAAAAGGTTTCTTAAGTAAGTACGTTTTTCTCAGTTCATAGTACTGTCAGACCTCTGCCTGGCCGTTGGGTCTCTGTCATTAAGTGTTACTATTAACAACCAGCATAAGACTTTATTCATGATATAATAACTACAACAACAACCAGTAAGAACTAATTCATTATAACCTGGAAGCAAGTTTTGACATTGTCATCTAATTGCTCTATAGCTTTTATTTTTACATAATATATCGTTACGACAATGTAACAATTTCCAGGAAAAGGCTCGCGTCCTTTTTTTTAGATTGTCACCGAAGACTGAAATTTACGTTCCTTAATTTCGTGTGTGCTTTGATCTTTGTTATTCGAAAAAGAAACTATAACTTCAGTGTCACAAAAATTCCGTACTCAAACATTTGTTATCAGGAGCAACAATAATAAACATCTATGAGTTCATTAACATAGTATAAATCAGCTTGTTATTCGCGTAGTATGGTAAATACGAATCTCCGAGCTTTTGCATTTTACTGGGATGCATTTTCGAGACACAGGTTAGACATAAAATGCCTTGAAAAGCCTCCCTGTGGAGAGCGAAAAATTTATGTTTGCCATATTACACCAATAATAAACGGATTTATACCAAGCTACAGAATATACAAAGACATCGCTCTTTCTACGTTTTATCAGCACATAGCAACCGAAAAATTGTTATACGGTCACCGCTGGGGATCCTAATCCCAGATCTCTCGACATCTAGCCGAGCGCGTCAGCCTTACGAATCTTGAGAAGTGACCGGATAACAATTTTTCGGTTGTTATGTGTTGATAAAACGTGGAAAGAGCGATGACTTTGTTTATTCACTGACGCCACGTATTTGGAGGATTTTCACGCCACAGAAGGTCGCTGAGGACTGTGGCACACATATAATTAACTCAAGAGAGGGGTTTAACAAGAAATACACGGGACAAACAAAATGCATCACCACGCACACATATATATGTATGAATGTTCGACCACGACTAAGTGAAATAATGTGTGTCATCATTAACCATTATCAACAAACCACATGACAAAGATGAAGGTCTCCTCAAGTATCTTCCACAACTGTTTTTCTTGAGCCAGTCTCCTCCATGTCACTCAGACGTGCTTTCGAATTTCATTCACCCACCTGGTCTTCCCCCGGGTTTCCCCCTGTCCCTTTAAATTCAGTGTACCATTTCAGTTGTCCAAAGGTGGTCGGTTCTTCTAGCGATATGCCCAGCCCGTAACCACTTGAGGGTCCTTACTTTGATCATGACGTCATCCACTCTTGTCATATTCCTAATCCGCGAGCTCCTGTTCTTGTCTTACTGGGTTATACACACATGTACAACTCTCTATTCCCTTTCAGCTGTTTGCAGCCTCTGAATGCCTTTTTTAAATACGGTCCATGTCTAATACGTAAGTACGAACTGAAGTACGGAGAGCTTAAGCACTTTTCTTCTAAGATATAATAGTAAGTTGCTCTTAAGAACTTTACTGTTTCTTACAAATGCTCTGCAACCAAGTTATGTACATATATATGAACGCATGCATATTTTAAATTGAAAGTTTGCAATAAACAATAGGGATGTGTCAGCAGATTGAAGAGCAATTTCTCTTTCGTATAAATCAGACAAAAATTTGATGTTCATATTATAAATTTGATGTTCTAAGACTTACATAAAATAATTGATCATAACGAAATAATCAAAATTATTAAACTACTTGACGAAAGATTTGGTTTTAATATAACCATAATCAGAATAACATATTTTAAAAGAACATCTGCTACCTTGCTCTCAAAAATGAAGGAACGGAGCATTTTGGGGAGAAATGTGGGTTCAGGACCCTTGCCATGTATGCGCCACTGGTTCAAGATGTATGGTAACTACACTAAAGAGGGATTGAATTAGAGACAGCTGGAGTTATGCAAATGTGGCGCTGTGGGCGGCCCTGTAAACGGAAATGACATGACGTATGCAGCGATCCGACAATATAAGGAGTGATGCGACGGGAATCAGTAAGAGTCGGACGCAGTATATGTAAGACTCTAAGCGCATTTGATCGTGGGCAAATTGTCGGGGCACGACGAATGGGTCACTCCATCTCGGAAGTCGTGCAGGCACTGGGATTTTCACGAGCCACTGTGTCACGGGTGCACCGTGAGTACATCGAATCCAGTAAAACCATTCCTGCAAGGGCCAACTGCCGTGGACAACAGCGTGCGGATGAGCGATGTCATCGTCGGCTAGCTCGCATTGTAACAGCGGATAGACGGACCACAGTGCAAGAAATCACTCGGCAATTTAACGCTGGTGCACAAAAACGTGTAAGCAGCCACACCATCCAGGATCATCTCCTCGCTATGGGGTACAGAAGCCATCGTCCCACGTAGGTACCGCTGCTGACCGCACATCACAGGGTACAAAGATCAGCATGGGCGCGGGAACATCGCCATTGGACCCTAGAAATGTGGACAAATGTTGCCTGGACTGATGAGTCGAGATTCAAGTTGATACATGCGGATGGCAGGATACGAGTACGGCGCAAACCACATGAAGCGATGGATCCTTATTGCCATCAGGGTACTATTCAAACTGGTGTGGGTGATATTCTCGTTTTGGGACTGTTTACGTGGACTGAAATAGGACCCCTGGTACGTGTGACATCGTCCCTTACAGGTCAACGTGACCGAAATATCCTGGATGACCATTTGCTCCCGTTTGTGCGTCTTCAACATCCCACTGGGGACCTCATCCTGCAACAAGACAATGCACCGTGCCATCGCTCCCGAATTGTATCCGAATGGTTGGATGGACACTCCACCGACGTGACCTTGCTTCCTTGGCCAGCTAGGTCACCTGACCTCAGTTCCATCGAGCACATCTGGGATGCCATCGAGAGAGATGTTCGAGGCTCTGCCCCCCCCATTCATCAAATCTTCGTGAACTGTGGGAGCTTGTTCAGGGGTCGTGGATCCGTATAGCTTCCCAACGCTTCCGCTGTCTTGTCGAGTCAATGCCGAGACGAATCGCCGCCGTCATCAGGGCGAAAGGTGGTGCTACACGTTACTAGACAGGTATCTCTAATTCAATTGCTCTTCGGTGCATTTTAAGACGTCACGGAAAGTAAAAAAATCCTTTCTGTACCACCGAACGTGTTTGATCTGATAGCTCTTTATCGCCGCTATCGCTCTATAACGACATTTTCCCTGTAAGGCTCTTTTGATGTGTAGTCATACTGATAATATTCCGCTGCCCACTTTCAAAAGTACATTTCTTTAACGAGGTGGTCTGCGCCGAAGAGAATGTTTCAATTCCCAAAAGCCGCAGACATTCTTCAGACAGGCATCATTAGATTTGACAGGAATGCTTGTGTATAGTATTGCCTGAAACTCGGTGTTCTGGTCCATCGGCTTTAGAAATTTTTGGTGGATTTTGATGTGTGGCTTGACGCTTTCTCTTGGTATATGCGTAACAGTGTTTTGTGACTACCATACAGCACCAAGACTTCCTGCTCGTATATTGGTTTTACAATCTCTGCCTAACAATACACAAAGCCAGGCGCTGACTGGGCAGCGGAGAAGTTGGGGGAAATTCCCGGTAGGCTGCCTTATTCTGGGCCGATAGGTCTTATGTTGGAGTTATGCTTAACAAGTTAGTAAAATCATGCAATGTACTGATTATGATACGCTTCCCAACATACCAGAAATCGCGTGCAGATAAACCCTCCTCCCTACCCTGACTATTTCGTTCAGTAATACTCCGAACAACATACTAAAGTTTTGTCGCAGTAGAAGCATTTTTACTCAAGTTATTACTCAAGTTATGAGAATAATGGCAATGGAATAAATCACGCTCCTGAGCCCTGACTTTGAACCCCATTTCAATGATACTGAACAACATACTAAAGTTTTGTCGCAATAGAAGCATTTTTAGTCAAGTTATGAGGATAATGGCTGTGGAATAAATCTCGCTCCTGTGCCCTGAACTTTGACCCCATTTCAATGATATTAAACAGAATTGGTTCAGTATACCTCCGAAACAACATGATGAAGTTTTGTCGCAATCGAAGCATTTCCCATAAGTTATGACGCATAAGGGCGATGGAATGGATCCCGCTAATATGTCCTGACCTTTAACTCCATATCGCCCATTTTCAATAGGGATTCATCCCCAGGTTGTCCCCTACCACATGATAAAATTTCATTGAAATTGAACCATTTTTACGCGAGTTATCATGCTGACGGACAGACAGACGGACAAAGCTGGGGCATGTACGCTTCTTCAACCTATATTTGGAAAGTGTAAAAAAGGTAAAGCTTGTTTAACATTTTAACTGATCGGAAAAGATAAAAAAAATAAAAAGGTACCAAGTATCCACCGAACCACGCGACTTTCTAATTTAAGCTCCGTTCCTTCTGTTACGCTGGTTGCAGTTGAATAATTTATATAATCAAACGTATTATCAATATAACAGCATGAAATTAATAGAACCACAAAATTCGCCTTTTGAAATTTCATGAATGTATTATTTAAATCTTGGATAGAAACTCGAAATTCGTTGTATACTCTAAAGCGCTAAGGTTCTCCTCAGGTAACATTTTTAGATCGCACAAGGTACATACGTACTTGATTTTATTTATTTTTGCAATTTCTTTATCAGAATCTGCATTTGATATGCTACTTTTTTCGGCCTTACACGAAAGTCTCTTTCATCTACAGCAAGATTGCCTTTTACATTTGTATGTAATTAAATGAACAAAAATTTACGCACTTTTTAAGTTCTCTCACTTTATAAATTAGCACTAGAATTCTTGCAAATTTTAGTTTCCCGCGAAGGATTTTTTCGTAATCATTGTTTTTATGTCAGGTAGACCTTGAAAAACAAAAATCGGGCACATTTGGATTTCACCTGTCTAAAATTGAAGGAATATTTACAATTTTGAATACAGCTATCGCTATGAAATTTGTAAGAGTGGAATAAAATCTTCGGCATTCTGTCGCATAGAATATATACCATGTCCATTGCTTCGGCAAAGGAAGTGAAGCTTCTTTTTAAATCAAATTTACAGGAATATATTATGCTGCAACCGAGAACAATGGGTAAAATATTGTTAATGAATTATTGCAGCGATAAGCTGGAACATGTACGCTACTTCATTCACAGGTAATTCTACGAATTTGCAGATTTGTGTTCAAAAGACTTTTTAAATAGGAATAACTACGCTGACATACAGTTAATTTTACGCTTGGGGTGCCTTGATAATTTTTCCCAAGCAGAGTTTTCAAAAATGTTCGCTTTCACGGCGTATATGGATCTCCAGTTCGACACTGCGTAAAGCTGTCTTAATAGACATTTTGAACCATTCGACGAATCTGCAGCTTGTTCCGATAATCGTAACGCCTTGTAGGGAAGTTTCATTGTGTGTTCTCAATATAACTTTGGAAAGGACTTGGCGTCGTCATACCGATAGTAAATCATACGGATTTTTTTTCCGGTTCCGTAAGTAAACGTAGGCTTCGTCCAAGATGATCACATACTTCCACCTTTCGCCAAACAGATGATTCCCATAAGGCTTCCTGCAGGCGGTATTTCTCTCTTCAATGTGTCTTGCAGAGGTCTACACGAGCCTAATTTGGTGAACCCGGCCCGGCCCGTTTCAAATATTAGACACTCGGACCGTCCCGGCCCGTGCCCGTCAATTGCAGGTCTTATTTAGGCCCGGCCCAGCCCGTGATGTACCATTTGGTATTATTTTGTCTTTTTGTTGTATTTTACTAAAATGGGAAAATTAAATTATGAAATGAGATATTACAGAAAATATTTGGTTGAATGTAAAGCTAAAAATATTAACTAAACTTCAGTATTATAGTGCTATTACTTTAAAGAGAGATAAAAAGGAAGACTAAGCGCGTTCAGAATCTCGCTTTCCCAGAACTAGTAAGCGGTAATACTACAAAAGTCAATCCCTGTACAGATTAGGGATAGGAAAAAATCCATGTCGTCCGACTCTCTCATTCAAACACACACATACACACCCCACTCCACTGCAGACACTCCCCGTTCCCCACTCTACACAACACACACACTCGCTCGGGGTCGAATCTTTTTGTTGTCAACAATCCTCAAAGTGGTTTTACCATCTTAATACCAACAGATTGGTAAAAACCCTGTGAGTGCCTCTTTTGCCTTTGTAATTACGTCCTGGGCTATGTCATGGAAGTAAGTAAAGCCAATAAAACATTTAAACATACCAGGAAATCGAGAAACACTTTTTCTTTCTTTATCATTGCGATAAAAAGAATGGGTCGACTTGGCCCGGCTGGACACAGTCGAATGTGTCTGGGGAAAAGCCCTGCCCGGCCCGTTGCTTTGTTCTCTAAACTGAAAAAAAAAACAGGCCCGCCCCAGCCCGTGCAGACCTCTAGTGTCTTGGGGGAAGCTTGGGTACTCGTCGTTTGTGATGTTTCTGTAGATTTAAATTGTAACCGGGGCTTTCATATTTATCAGAAGCGAGATTCTGTAGTCATTTTTAGAGACAGTGAATTGTAGTCATTTTCTTTCAATTCCCGCCATTTGAATGGGAATTCCAGCGAAAGGCAAAGTATTTCCTTTCCCACGCGTCGCAGCAGAGGGGACAGCAAAGCAATTAAAAACATAAGAGTTTTTGAGAGTGAAGGCGTGGCCGTGCTTTCTTGGAATAAGTCAAACGAGGGGACAGTTTTTTGAGATGGTTATCTCTCCGGGCAAGAGAGGGGAGACTCGGTGGCGAAAAGTCGGGATAGGAGCAGAATATTTTTAGGAAGCTCTGAAAACCTCGGGGATTGTGTCGGAACGAATGAAGGAAGAGGTTTGAATTGCCGGGAAGATATAAGCAGAATTTGGCGAGTAGGACACCGAGGGAGAACTAAAATAATGAAAGCACGAAAATGACGGACAAAAGCTTCATGGCATTACCCGTAACATCTAAATAAAAGTTTTCCTCACTGCAAAATTTAGCCTCAGTAGATTCACTTTTCTGTACTTTGAATTGTATTTATCTGCTCCAGTTGGGAGAATTACGGATTATACCACCGATACACAACTTACTGCAAAGGAAACATCAAACGAACCCTCCTCACAGGGCGCTGTAATAGAACTCAGCACCAAGCCATGTAACAAAATCTTGATGGAAAACGGAAATCCCGTCTTCTGAGCAACGATACATTGTGTCACTGGGTTCGGTCCTTGGACCAACGTCTTCATCTTCCGGATGACCTGTGTTTGGAGTTTGATGTAGCTGTTTTGTAAAAACTGGGATGTTTCTACTTTGGAAAATTCCTCTTCCACGTAATACCATCGATGTCCTTCTTCGATATGTTGAATCTATTAGCCTTGAACGCTTTTACTCTTTGTATATAACTATATTTTGCTTCCGATAGGGCTATGATGTACCCCTTCTACAAGTCTGGCATTTTTGGAAGCATCATTCGGGTGAGACTATATTGGTTAACGGCATTCCACACTTAAGAGTGACTTTAACGCGATTGAGTAACCATAGTTTAATTTGCATACTGGTTGTGACAGACTCTCTCATACAAATCATTTCCATAAATCTTTAACGATCTTCTCTATAAGCGTTTTCAACGCGTGGAGTTTCAGGGACTCCTAAATAGCCTACATTTATTGTAGGTTCGGTGGAGTAGCGGTCTGTGAGGTTCCCGCTTACTATTCGTCGGAGAGGGTCCGGAATGGGGCGTGTGGAGATTAGCCTGCCCAACGGTCCCTTCCCTCCTGTTAAAACAAGAATTTGTCGGTGACGGAGATCGATTCCGTTTATCCTCGCTCAGGAGTGAGTGGCTCTAACAGACTAAGCTACACCGACGGAATGTATCGCTGAAGATTTGTCGTTTTGACACGCGCTTCACCTCTGTAATCACATTCCCCACAACCCGTGGCTCCAAATTAGGGACGAGCGCTAGCAAATAGCCTTCACGGCTGCTCACGGTGGTTATCACCCCCCCCCCCAAGGAAAAACATTTATTATTATGAAAGATACTTGAATTATAGACCTGAGCCGCGCGCAATTAAAATTTTGCTATTCCCGCCATAATTTAATGGCAAAACTAAATTTGTTTGTGCTTTTGTTTAATGTTAACAACGTAATTAGGTGGGTGTCAACTGTATACATTTTTCAGCTATGTCTATGTTCTTATAAGGGCAATTCTGAAGTACCGTCCGTCAACTAAAGGAGCACCACTGACCTCATTAATATGAATGCATGAGTTATGGTTCTTCTTAGTTTTTTTTTTTTTTTTTTTTGGAGGTTTAACGACCACCGTGAGCAACTCAATGGGCTATAAGCAGTCGCCCGTCCTCTAATTTAGGGTCACTGGTTCCAGGGAAGGGAGAGAGCCAGTGCCGTAAGACAAACACAACATCCATGCCCGACCGGGATTCGAACCCGGACCCCTTACGGACGAATGATCAGAGGCCAGCGCCTTAGACCACTGCGCCACCGGGGCGGCTCTTCTTCTTAGTTGAATGGACCATACTTGAAGCGATTTCTTTGAATTTGTAAATGACGACTGAAATGTCATTTTGAGGATAATTCATTTAAGGCAACATTTAGTGTTCCTTTTCATTTTCAGGACCCTATCGAAAAAATGTTATTTCATCGTGCGACGATGTAAATCCTGATGATTTTGTGTTAAGTGCCTTGGAAGCATTACAGAACACGAAACAAATTATCGCTTTTTAAATGCGTGAGGATGAGTGTGAAAAAGTGGAGGTCACGGAAGCTGCACGTGGATGAAATTTGCCATAGAGGAAGATGACAGCAAATAGATTGCTGAAATGTAAAAATGTTACGGAAAGTATGTTTCATATACAGGGTGTTTCAAAAAGAACGCAACCCTAAAATGATGAAGGAAGTGTAACGTACCAGGAGATATGACGTACCTGCCAGAAGGACGCACACGACATAAAGGCAGATAGGAATCAGAATAAAACGTCCGCGTAGCTCAATTGGTAGAGCAACTTATTCCGGAATGAGGGGACCCGGGTTCGAATCCTGGCGCGGATAAAAATGACGGAGAAATTCACTTCGTTATAGAAGAACTTAAGGGCCGCCCCGGTGGCGCAGTGGTCTAAGCGATGGCCTCTGATCATTCGTCCGAACGGGGTCCGGGTTCGAATCCAGGGGAGGCATGGATGTTGTGTTTGTCTTACGGCACTGGTTCTCTCCATTCCCTGGAACCAGTGACCCAAAATTAGGGACGGGCGACTGCTTATAGCCCATTGAGTTGCTCACGTGGTCGTTAAACCTCCAATCAAAAAAAAAAAAAAAAAAAAAAGAACTTACGGGCAGGCAAATATTATGTCAAGTTTTCAGTGTAGGTGGCAACACGACAGCAAAGGTTACCAGAGGTAAGCAGTTGAACGACTTTGACACGCACTAGTCATCGTTCAGACTTCCGTTCTGTTGTGTTGTGTTGTAGGCCATGTCTTTTTCCAGGAAGGAACGTGTGTTTATTGTGGAGTCTTACCACCGTATAAATCTTATAAACGTGTGCAAGAGGAGTTTCAGATGAAATTTCCTCTTCTACAGTTCCCAACAAATCAACAATACCGCGCTTAACTGCGCGATTTCGTGGTACTGAGAGTGTGGAGGACAAAAAGGGCATTGGTTCGATATCACTGTTAACCACGGAAGTTCGGGAGGATCTGAATTATTCGCTCACCGGGAAAATCGCCTCGACAGTAATCTTCTTAATCTGGAAGATCACCGGTTACTGTTTACAGGACTAAAAAGAAATTAAAATGCATGCTTATCGTATTGGTGTTGTTCAGGAACTTAAATAACTAGACCATGAAAAACGTTTACTGTATTGTCGTTGGCTTCGTTCGTCTTTTAATGAAAATGAGATTGAAGTGTTGGATCGTGTTTATCTTAGTGACAAGCCTTTGTTTTACCTGGATGGCTATGTGAACAATCAGAACAGTTGAATATGGAGCAGTGATAACAACCCTCATGCGTATGTAGAACGATCATTACATACTCTAAAAATTGATGTTTGGTGTGCCATCTTTCGCCGTCGTGTTACTGGGCCTATATGTTCTGGCAAAACTGTAGATAACGAAGTTCATCGTGTCGTAATACAACAGTTTATTGTATCGTTGGTGACGAAGGAACGAGAATGTTGCTTTCAATAGAATAGTGCAAATGAAGCGATGGCCATGTTACAAGAACTTTTCGGACGTAGCTTGATATCAAAAAGATTGAGACCCCCAATGTGGTGACATGGAGTGAAAGAAAAGTCAGTGGTATTGAATTAAAAAAAAAAAAAAAAAAAAAAAAACTAAACCGAGAAAACTTTTAACTTGGGTAATGGGACGCCATTATTGAGTGAAAGAGAAGGGATGAAGAATCTGCAGCCATTTTTTGGGACGAGGTCGCAAGAATCGGATCGGGGAGAGGTTGCGAGTTCCTAAGGATTTGGAACGTGGAATTCACAGAGACCATAGCAAAGCAGAGTGGGCATCTGGATTATCATGGAAAGGGTGATAGGACTCAAAGAGCATAGGATGTTCAGGGACTATGGGGTCAGAATGCAAGCCTGTGATTAGTCGTGCACTGTCCAGGGTACGCGAGAAAGTTGAGGGATCCCAAAACATTAAAACTTGGAGGGACTCCTCGTATAGCTTTCTCTGGGAAAAGAGGTCAGGTTTCTTCTGAGTATGAACCAGCAGACCTAAAAGATTGGGCGCTCAGCTGCGGATGGGTCGCGAGCGTAGCTTTTCACTAGATGATGTTAGTGGTTAAACCAGATAATTACCAGTACTACGCTGTGGTCTAGAGATCTAAACTAAGTAGATAGCTAGCAAGGGTATTCACTTCCCGTGTATCCATAGCTGTATTGCCACTATCTGAAGTGTTAAGGGATAGGAACAATTCTATGCCTCTGCCGATATAAAAGCTTGGGTGTCTTCATCTAACGACAACAGGAAATTCAATCTCAGAATTCCCACAAGTAAGGTGCTAACTGCCATTTATGCACGTGAGATATACAACTCCAACCAGGGTATTTCCACCATCAGTGTAGATATTCTTCCGGTATCAGGTATGCAATTAAAGTTCTTGTGTTACTTAATTGGATCAGTTTCTATCAACGACTACAAGTAACCTTCGCCATGCCTCTGAAAATGAGAGGTTGCCCAGGCCTTACAATCATTCTGAACTGGTGGCGATAATAATATGTTCAATACAATCAGATAAAAATTCTAACGAAGTTCTATGTGAAAACACTTAACATCAGCAAATCTCACTAGTGAATATAATAAATACTACAACAACACCACACCAACGAAGACCACAAAATATAACACCCAAGGTTTCCAGTTCTTACTCCTCCAGATATTTTTCCTTTGGGAACATTTAAAAGATCACGTGTTTCACAGCAACTTCACACACTTGAAGAACGGAAGGCAAACATTGAAAAAGAGACTGCAAACTGAACAAACATTATGTAAGTTGGCTGCAAATGTCACGAAAACCTGCATACAGGCGAGCATTTCAAACAGTTGTTGCAAAGGTATCATCATCATTATTGTCAACCATTATCAATCCACTGCTGGACGAACGTCTCCCAAAGTTTCTTCCACAACGGTCTGTCTTGTGCCAGTCTCCTCCATGTCACTCCCGCATACTTTCGAATTTCATCCACCCATCTCCCATGTGGGCTTCTTCTGGGTCTTTTTCTGTCCCTTGGAATCCAATCTAAAATTCCGGCTGTCCATCGATTGTCTGTCCTTCTGGAAGTATGCCCAGCCCATTGCCATTTCAGGGATTTAACTCTGATTATGATGCCTTCCACTCTTGTCATTTTTCGGATCCACGAGTTCCTCTTCTTATCTTTCCTGGTTACACCAAGCATGCACCTCTCCATGCCCCTTTGAGTCGTCTGCAACCTTTGTATGTCTCTTTTAGTTAAGGTCCACGTCTCTGCACCATACGTAAGCACTGGAAGGATGCATTGATCAAACACTTTTCTTTTAAGACATAATGGCATATTGCTCTTGAAAATCACCGATTAATTTCTTCATTAATGTGACCCTCACTTGATATCTGCTGTCCAAGATAAACGTACGTGTCTGTTATCTCCAGCTTTTCTCCATCAATCGATAAATCTTCATTTCGTGTAAAAGCATTGAACATCACTTTTGTCTTCTGAAAGTTCATTTTCTATTCCCACTTCTTTACTCTTGTCAGAAAGTTCTTGGATCATACTCTGCAGCTCTGATGGGGTAGTTGCAAAAATCTTTACGTCATCAGCAAAACGAAGGTGCGTTACATAATCTCCATTAATCTTTATCCCTTTGTTTACCCAGTTCAGTGATTGAAAGACATTTTCCAATGTGGCCTTAAAGAGCTTCGGAAATATGGTGTCACCTTGTCTCACTCCCTTTCCAATTTTTATGTGTATTGTATTTTCAAACAGCCGAATCTTTGCACTTGCATTTTCATAGATGTTATTAATAATATTAATGTATGCATCTTCAATACGGCAGGATTTCAGAGCCATTGTAACTGCTGATGGTTTCACCGAATTAAAGGCTTTTTCATAATCGATAAAAGCCATGCACAATGGAAGATCATATTCCCTCGCTCTTTCAATTAGTTCTCTCAGTACGTGGATATGATCTATTGTGCTGTAGTCACTCCTGAATCCAGCTTGTTCTCTCGGTTGAGCCATGTCCAGTGTTACCTCCAAACGGTTTGAAAGAACTTTAGTGAAGATTTTATAAACCACTGATAGGAGGCTGATAGGTCTGTAGTTCCTGAGATCCTCAATGTCACCTTTTTTATGTAGCAGGATCATTGTAGCGTTGTTCCAATTCTCAGAAATCTTCCCTTCATTAAGGCATTGAGTGAAAATTTGAGCGAGTACTGTTTCGATTTCTCCACTTGCTTCTTGTATGATGTCTACAGTAATTCCATCTTCTCCTGGAGCTTTTCAGCACTTCATGTTCTTGATTGCATGTGCAACTTCTGCTGGGAGGACTGGAAGAATTCTGGTACTGGTACCTTTCATGATGCCTGGAGTACATGCATCATCCCTTTCATATAACTTGGAGTAGAAATCTTTCACTCTTGTCAGAATTTCGCCTCTTATTTCTTGTTACAGAACCATCTTCTTTTCTCAGTGCCATAATCTGTTTTCTTCCCTAACTGAGATGTCCCTTTGCTATCTTTAGGCTTTGGTTGTTTTCAATTGCTTTCCTCACTAGTTCACAGTTGAATTTCCTTATGTCTTCAGTGATACTTTTTCGTACCGTCTTGCATAGCTCTATGTATTCCACTTTGGAAGTCACGTCGACTTTAGTTGTCCTCATCTCTGTTCTTTTTTGCATCATCATTTTGGTTTTTCCTGATAATTTGTTGACATGCAACTTGTTCTTAGACCCAGATAATTTTGTTGCTGTTTCCATAAGAGCTTTGGTTACTTTTCTGTTAACTTCAGAAACATCCACTTCTTACGATGTTAGGCCTTCTAAAGCAGAAAATCTGTTCTTCAGTTCCAACTTGAAGGTATTATGGTGTTTTTTAAAATTGGTTATGTCAATACATTTTGTTTGTCTTATGAGCTTGCCACGTTCGAGTTTACTGTTGAGGTGCATCTTACATCTCACCAATCTATGGTCACTACCTGTGTTGAACTTGTTTAGCACACTACAGTCTTCTATGACGAATTTTTGTTTACACATAATGAAATCAATTTCACTTGTCGTCCCATTTGGATATCTCCATGTCCATTTCCTGTGCGGCTTTTTCTTGAAAAAGGAGTTCAAGATGAAAAACCCTTCTGCCTCTGCAAACTCAACGAGTGTATTTCCGCGCTGGTTTCTGTTGTCGTGACCGAATTTACCTACTGAAGTTTCATTCTGTTGCCGTTGCCCTATTTTTGTATTGAAATCTCCCATAATTATCTTTAAGTGCTGCTTACCTTTATTATTTAGATGACGAATTTCCTCATAAAATTCTTCAATTTCTTCTTCAGGATGACTTGTGGTGGGTGCATAAGTTTGAATAATCTGAGCCTGGTATCTTCTCGAGAGTTGGATAACGAGTCATGCAGCTCTGTCAGAGGAACTTTCAACTTCTACAACTTTATCCTTCAGTTTCTTGTTTATTATAAATCCAACACCACTAGTTCTGCCAGTGTCCCACGATAGTAGAAGAGATGTCCACTTTTCAGTTCAATGAGATCTTCTCTTTTTCTCCTTACCTCACTTAGCCCGACGATGTCCCACTTGATCCTTTGTAGTTCCTCTTCCAATTCAAGAAGCCTTGAATCAGAAGATAGGGAGCGTCCATTATACGTAGCCGAGGTCAGCATCAGATGGCAGCCTAGTCCGGTCCTCTGGGGATTCTTAGCACCCTCTGCCTTCATGTCGCACTGGCCGCTGCCTTGGCCAGGTACATTCCAGCTGCCGTAGACTGAGGGCCAAGATTTAAGTTGTGGAGTCATTTTGGAGGGGTTTGGCCATAACTCACCACGCTGGCCAAGCGGGTTTGTGAGTGTGGGATAGCATTTCCTCTAATCCCGATGGTATAGTTATACCGCTATTGGCGGTAGTCAGAGCCCCTTTAGTGGGAACAGGATGCACCACGAGAAGGCGGGTTTGACATTTGTCAATTAGAGGCTGTGATGTTACGCATCACCTGACCTTACCTCCCTGTAAAGGTATAAGTATGTGTAAGTCGTTTCCCTTTCCTTTTGTGCGCTTTGTATATTTGCATAGCAAATTAATTAAACTTCATGTTATCCCTAACACGGTTGCGCACTTTTTGAAACACACTGTATTTAACAAATAGTTAATTTAAAGAAATTTCGGGGCAAGAGGATAAGTGTGCCTTTTTGATTTTCTTATTTCGAAATACGCATTATTAAGTATTTATATCAAAGAGTGGCGAGCTGATCTTTGTTTCAATTTTTCCTATTACTTCAGGATATGTTTTGTCATCTATTGTACCAACAACATTTGCGGAATCATGAAGAAAAGGAAAATCATTATACGAACAATCCGATACGCTCTTCGGGAGACTAAAAGAGGCCGAAATAAAGTGCGTCTCAAGAACGTTAACTTGGCGTGTCTGCTGATGTCAGCAAAGCGAAAAATAAAATGTTCTGAAAGTTCTTGCGTACTTGACTACTGCAGATCAAAACGTTAGCGAAGCCACGTCATAATGGCAACGTACAAGTGGCCTTCTGACCCCATCGCTCCACTCCTGTCTTTCACATCATTATGGAAGAAGCAGAACACGCTTCGCTGAACCCCCACAGAGTGTGTTCCACGCCTATATCCCCGCCTGTATCCCCCAGAATCACTCCCCACCCCACATCACCCACAGCTCGCTTCAAATTCACGCTTTGCGGTGGTGTCATCAGTTGAGCGGTCTTCAGATCCCAAGCAGACAGTTAAGAAGGGGGAGCACCCGTGCTTTCCAGAAAGGAAATCTCTACCTTCAGCGTTTTCTACAAGCATCTAAGGCTTATTATGCTTTAATTGCTTGACGTTTTTAATTAAATTGCATTTAAGCAAGACAGTCACACTTGCGCCTTTGTTACATAGATAACAGACTCTTTAAGAGGCGAGCAGTAACAGTTACTAAGCACCTAGATGACACATTTTCATAAGATCTACATTTTAATGCAGCCATAGCGCCCAGATTTTCAATAATTGCAGGAAAATTGTCCCTACGTTGATATGCCAACGGGGGTACATAAAATGGTAAGCCCCCAAAATGTTTAGCTTAAACTTCTGTTTTAAAAAAGTTTGTCTACACATGCCCTAAAAATTTGTCATAGCCCTTCTTTTGATGTAAGCATATATCTCTCTATTCTAAAAAAAAAGTAACTGCTGCCGCTGCTGCTGTTTTAGAAATTTCGCGACACTCTTGCTTTCCTAGCTCGCAGCGCAAAACGTATTGAACACAAGAATATGAAATGTACATCGTTTGTAGAGAATTGTTTGGAGAACACGCTGAAATAAACCGTTTCTCGATTCGAGCGATACTTCAAGAACTATTGTACAGTATTTCAAAGTTAAGGTAAGCAAAAAAGTGCTATCAGATCGCGTTCCGGACACACTAACAGCAACAGAACCACGAAACTTTGTAGGCATGTAGTGCCATGACCGAATTGTTGCACCTCATCGTCCTTTTTTTTTTTTTTTTTTTGAATTTCGATTTAGTTTACGAGAAATTAAATTTCTAAATTTCAAAAAATTCACTATTTCGCGACGGGATCCATTAAAAAAAACGGATATATGGCAAACTATAAATCATAACGCATTGCAATTTTTACAGCATAAACTTAAAACTATCGTCCCTCTTTTTACAAAAAAAAAATTAAAAAAAAAATGAAAAAGTCATTTTCTGATTTTTAAGCATTTTTTAAAGACGCAAAGGAAAGAAACGAATGGCTTCTCCGTCTTCACAATAACCACAGAGGAACGTTCTGGTCCCGTGACCTGCTGTCATGGTGATGCAAAGAATTTGTTATGCATATGTTTTGTTGGTAAAGCTATCTCAGTTGTTTAAGGTGGACGTCAAGTAATTTTGCTTCCCATACTTTCAATAGAAAAACTTCTGTACACATTTTCTTCACAATTAATGCGTTCCCAAGGATAAAAATTTGAACATCGATTAAAATAGCTTCATTTTATAACTTGGAATACTTAATATTTTCTAAAACGTAACCATAATTATGCAATCCGACATTTGTTTGTCTACTGACGTCATCAAATTACAGGTCGCGCCATCTTTATTCTGGACAATTAATGCGTTCCCAAGGATGAAACTTTGAACATCGATTAAAATAGCATCATTTTATAACTTGAAATGCTTAATATTTTCTTAAACATCATCATAATTATGTAATCCAACATTTGTTTGTTTACTGACGTCATCAAAGTACAGGTCACGCCATCTTTTTTCTGGTTCCAACATCACCAAAGGAAAAGTTATTGATTTTTTATATAATTATATTTATGTTTTAGAAAATATTAAGTATTCCAAGTTATAATATGAAGTTATTTTAATCGTTGTTTAAATGTTCATTCTTGGGAACGCAATAATTTGGAAGGAAATGTGTACAAAAGTTTTTCCATTGGAAGTATAGGAAGCAAAATTACTTGACGTCCACCTTAACGGTTTAGCATAACGGTTTACAGTTTACAGAAATGCGTTTGGGACCGCTTTTATTTTCCTTAGTGATAAATTTAGTAAGTGCAATAAGTTCAAACGACAAAAGTCTGACCTTCCAAAAATTAACGACAGTAAAAACATCTCTGAAATTTCGGAAGAACAAGCCTTATTTGCTTAGACATGCAATAAAAATTTAAATTTATATGGATTTTCCAGTTTTTATTTCATGTGATATACTTGGAGATCGGGCTGCATGGCCCTAGCGCTACTCTGGAAACGAGCGTAGCGAGCCTAGAGACGCAGCCCTTAGTATATTAAAAACAAAATTAGCTGACGTTAAATTCCTTCGTAGACACAATATTTCCGCTTTTATTTATCGCCCTTGAAACAAATTTTATGAAAGCGAAAAAAGCAAAGCAAATGGCAGCAATTTTCTGCTTTTTAGCACGTCTTCTGTAAAAAAAGATTGTGCTTATGTTACCGGTTTTTCCGTCTGTCCGTCCGTCCTTTGTACCCACGATATCTCTGCAACTATTAGTCTGCTTTGAAAAATTATTTTTGCATTGGGAAGCTTAAAATATACGAATGATGATAATTCATTTCGGTTTTTTTACCATGTACAATTTCGCTGCTAGAGGGCGTAAACGCAGATGATGTCGAATTCAAAAATACGTTTTATTCCTCATATTTGCTTCTAAACGTCCGATTGAAAAAAATATTTTATCGTTCGATTTCATTTATGTCGAAGAGTATTTTATATGTAGTTACTTTTCAAATTACTCATAGATTTTCCGCTAGGGCGCGTAAAAGGAAATTACAGTTTTCCCGATAACTCTTCTTCTGAAACTCCGATTTGAAAACCTTTTTCTTCAGCGGATACACCTCAGGAAGAAAAATCTTTTGCATATAATTTTAATTTTTTGGTAAAGAATACTTTGGCCACCAGGTGGAGTAAGGGTTAATTTTTGCTTCTGATGTATTTGCCATAAAATCTGAGCTTCTAAAATATCGATTGAAAAAATTATTTCGAGGGCTGATGCCACTCACATCGACAAACATTTTCGGAATATTTTCTTCTAAAAAAATTCCACTGTTTCTTCGCCAGGGTCGTAGATGTATATCTTATTTTTGTCAATATCTCTACTTCTAGGAATTCGATTTGAAAAATTCTTTCTTTGTTGGATAGCGTTTTCAGTGTGACATGTTTTTCATATAATTTCAAAAATTTTCAAGTGATTCATAGACTATCCGCTAGGGACGTAGCGGTAAATTGCGTTTCTCCCTATATCTCTGCTTCTAAATCTCCGATTTGAAAAATTCTTTCTGCACCGGATACAGCTCCTCATGGGAAATTGTTTGCACATAATTTCTAATTTTTGTAAAAAAATAGGTTGGCCACCAGGGGGCGTAAATCTTAATTTCCGCTTCTGTTGTATTTGCAGCAAAATATGACCTTCTAAATTCTCGATTGAAAAAAACGACGTTTGTTGACCGATACTAGTCATGTCGACAAACCTTTTAGGAAAATTTTCTTCTTGAAAAAATGCAGGGTTTCTACGTCAGGGGGCGTAGATGTATATCTTATTTTTGTCAATATCTCTACTTCTAAGAGTACGATTTGAAAAATTTCTCCTTTGTTGGATAGTGTTTCCGATGCGAAATGTTTTTCCTATACATTCAAAATTTTCAAGTAAATCATGGGGGCACAAAGGTAAATTAGGGGGCACAAAGGTAAATTAGGGGGCACAAAGGTAAATTGCGTTTTCTGCGTTATTTCTGCTCCTAAAGCTCTGATTTAAAAATTTCTTCCTGTATCACAAAGAAGACCTGATGGAAAATATTTTTCGCATAATTTTCAATGTTTGGTAAAGAATGGTTTAGCCACCAGGGGTCATATGTGTTAATTTCTGCTTCTGAAGTATTTGTTGCAAAATCTGGGCTCCTGAAAACTCGAGTAATTTTTTCTTCCGACCGATACCGCTTATACGGATAAACCTTTTGAGAATACTTTCTTCCTAAAATAATGCATGGTTTCCCCACCAGGGGACGTAAAGTCACATCTTATATTTGTCGATATCTCTGTTTCTAAGAGTTCGTAAGCTCACGATTTCGTTTACAGCAATATGTGTGGGACTAAAAACCGGATTGAAAATCTTCTTTCTTTGGTCAGATCTATTGTTTTCCATACCAGTTCCATTGACTTTGAATAGCTTTGAAACATTTAATTTGCGTCAGAACGGATTCAAAAGACGTGCTTATTACACCCGAAAATTCGGTGTCAACTTTCTTGTTTTTTTCTGGGATAATGGCATCTGGTTTACAGGAACTCCCGGAAATAATATTTCCAACTCTGCGTCAAGCATGCTTTCTACCAAGATTTCTCTGTTATCAGTAATTATTATAGACTTCATTTTGTTATTCAATATTTTTTTTTTATCGGTAGGGTGCACTTGCTATTCTAGAAGTCCTTGTCTGCGTAATTTATTATGTAGTGTACAGGTTTTGTGTGCCATTTCCGATATGCGAAATGAGCGAAAGATTAAAAAAATAATATCCAAATATAACACCACACAAATGCATATAATAAAAATAAGTATACATTTTTGGACTGAAATAATTGAAGCAGTACTTTTTCCAAGCACATCCTGTTGATCTTATGGGAATGAAAACCACGTTTAGGTCCTTGTCCAGGGGTGGAAAACCTGCGGTCTACTAAGCCATTAAGTGCGGCCTTTTAAGTGAATCAAAATGTTTCAGAACAAATCCTTTTATTTTTATTAATATGTTTTTTACCTCTTTTATTATTTTTATTTTATTCTTAAAATGACCGTATTTAAAATACCAAAGAGTAGAAGAAGATTAAACCAAATAATGCTCCACAAAAAAAAAAAAAGGCCACAATTAAAACATCAGTAAATCATATTTTGAAACCTGCTACGCTCATGATTTCGTTATATGGATCCTAAAGAAGTACAGATGGAATTGATTGAGCTCTCAGAAGATGATGTTTTAAAGTCCTTTTTTGACGCTAAGAAAGATCCAATTGAAATATGAAAAAATGCAATATGCACGAAAAATTCTTTCTTGCTTTTCAGCCACTTATCACTACGAATCTACATTCTCCTACCTAACCCAAATAAAAACGCCCGTAAGATCACATATGACGGATACCTATCTAGAGGATCAGGTAAAAGTGGGACCTCCATGTTTCAACCAAATATTCAAATGCTTTCCAACAAAAAGCAACCACAACAGAGTCATTAAAAGGTTAGTTAACTTTATAATTAACAATTTTTGTTTTCATTTTTTGAAGTTAGTTAGTAGATAGTAAGATTAATACAGAACAATGTACATTTCGATGGTTAAAGAAAGAGGGGCATATTTCTTCCTTAAAATGTCGAATAATTTTAGCAATCATTTTTTCCTTAAAGTTACATGTTAGTCAAAAAATAATTTCTTCTTTAAATAGTCAGGGTAGTCTAAGTATCATTTCTTCTATAAAGTGTCATGTTATAGAAGAAATGATACTTAGACTACCCTGACTATTTAAAGAAAAATCATAGACTACCCTGACTATTTAAGAAGAAATTAAAGAAGAAATCATAAGAAGAAATGATACTTAGACTACCCTGACTGTTTAAGAATGAATACCTAAAGAAGAATTGGTTGGAAGGTGTGCCTGCCAACCAATTCTTCTTTAGGTATTCATTCTATTCTGATAATCATTTCTTCTTTAAAGGATCACACTAGCTTATCTATTAATCACTTCTTTGAAACGTCATGTTATTCTAACAATAATTTCTTTAAAGTGTCCGGTTACTCTAGCAAATTCTTTTTGCTTTAAAGTATCAGGTTAGTCTAACAATTATACCTCCTTAGATATATCCATGTTAGTCTAACAACTATTTCTTCTTTAAGTAGTCATTTTAGTCTAAAAATAAGTTCTTCTTTAAAATGTCATATTAGCCTATTAATCACTTTAAAACGCCGTGTATGTCTAACAATAATTTCTTTAAAGTGTGTTAGTCTAACAATTCCTTTTGCTTTAAAGTGTCATGTTAGTCAGACAATCTTTTTGCTTTAATGTGTCAGGTTAATTTAAACCATTTCTCCTTAAACACATCCATGTTAGTCTAAAAACCATTTCTTTTTTTAAGTAGTCATTTTAGTTTAAGAATCAGTTTTTCTTTAAAGTGTCATATTAGTCCATCTAACAATCACTTCTTTGAAACGTCATGTTTGTCTCACAATAATTTCTTTAAAGCGTGGTATTAGTCTAACAATTCTTTTTGCTTTAAACTGTCAGGTTAGTCTAACAACCTTTTCTACTTACAAAGGAAACTATCAGACCTCCCGACGACAATGGTCACGGAACGTTCTGTGGTGGACAAGCATGACACCAAAGTAACAGGTGTGAAGTACGGCATTTCGCAATCGCCCGCAACTCCTAGAACATGTCTTATAAAAGTGGGACGCTCGCCTGTAATGTATGCAGGATTAAAGTGTCAAACAACATTGACCTGTTAGATATGAGGCACCTGAATGTCGAGAAAGAGAGACCACGTATAGCACCATTAAGTTGCAAATGTCATATACATACCTCACTCCACGTCATGGTATTGTAATGAGAGAAGGCAGTGCTGCAAACAAAGGTGAATCTCTCACTACGAGTAGATAATGACGGCACTGGAATTACAGTCAGGACCGTTGCACATGTCACGCACAGCAAAACTGATGTTCAGCACATTATGGAACGGAAGAGGCGTTTCGTGTGGTAAGTATCCAGACGCCTTCCACGCATAGCGAAACATAGGTTGGTACTGTGGTGCACACAACTGGTTGTATATAAATGAATGCAACTTAAAAATGAAGATTCTGTCATGCAGGTAGACGCCATGCACCTCACCAGAACGTATGTACTCTTCCATGCGTCGTGCAAACAGTTTGTATTGTCGAAAGAAATACACATCAAGGGGCTGGCAGTATTTGGTGGCTTTCGGTGATATGATGTTTGTGTGCAAATTGACGTCCCTGTCACCGAAGACTTTGGCTGGCAAACTAGTGGAGGTTTGACAAGACCACGAATCCATTAAGAGAAGGGAAGGTCCTGTTAGCTCTGTTTCCAGTACCTTACGCATCCAGGACAGAACGAGAGCTGTGGACTTCTTACCACTGGTGCTGCAGTCACATTCTACTGTATATTTGGAGGTTGGTTACGTCGTACTGTTTCGGAAACACTTTTGTTAAATTTACCACCCACTTCCTTAAAGCAGATGTACAGTTTCTTTGCAAGGCTTCCTGACATAGATATAAGCACCTGAATGGTGTAGGAGTAGGTAGTCGATGCAACAAATTGCACAACAGCTTCAGTTGTCTTCTCCCCACTCAGTGATAGCTTCCTGTTTGACGTGAGTTCGTATTCAAATCGAGTTTGGTCTGTATTTAGCACCATGTCGGCATCAATTGCATTGGAAGTAATTTAGTCCGTAACATCTCGTACAGACTCTAATGCGCTGTTCCTTACGGCCGTGTCAAGGGTAACATCCAGCCTGGCAACGAACCTCGTGATCTTGAGTGATGAGATTTTATAGCGGCGTTTGATTCTGTGCAGGAAATATGTGCTGGCTTTAAAATTGTGGATACCTATTGCGTAAGCTGCTTCCTTCGACCATGTCTTTAAATGCCAATAGTGAATTGAGAGTCCCATGTTACGCGCATCTTGGAATTTGGTGTACATATGCTGCGAATACGTGCAGTTTTGTGTTCCATCGTACCACCACTCATAACAGCCGTTACTATTGCCGCACCTTTTCTGGTGATATCTTGTATTTACGGGCAATTGCTGCAATGGTTTTCTTTGCGACCTTCGCATTGCCATAAACATTCTGCATGGTTTATCCGGAAAACTGTTCGTGAATGCTTTTCCGTTTTCGCTTTGAAGGGTGATATATGGTTTGTCCGAAAACTGCTCGTGAATGCTTTTCTTTTCACTTTGGAGGATTCATAGAAACTCGAACTGCTTGGCACGTTGTGTGCTGGAGTACCCGGTGTATCACTATGTTCAGATAACGTGTCCGACGTTTCATCATTGTCACGACACAATGTCTGTCCTTCAAACATGTCAGAGCCTCCAATGACATGTTGCTGCAAAACGCTTTACAATTGCCTTGCAATTCGACTGTCGATGTACGTTGGAGCCGTGTCGTCCAGCTTGGTATTTCTGCGTCACCTCATTCACCAGTATCTGTACTACAGCATGAGGGTTACAAGGCATTTTCTTGAAACACACAACACAATATATGTATGCGTACGAAAAGGCCCGTGCGCTGTCTCACACTACTCACATTTAACAGTCACTTACGTACACCACGCAGAACACCTTTCAGGCATGCGTAGCATCACTCATTTACATGTTGTTTGACACCCAATGGCTACATACATTACAGGCGGGCGTTCCACATTTGTAAGCCATGTTCTAGGGGTTGCGGGCGATTGCGAAATGCCGTACTTCACACCTGTTACTTTGGTGTCATGCTTGTCCACCACAGAACGTTCCGTGACGATTGTCGTGGAGATCCGATAGTTTCCCTTGTTAGACATATTAATCTAACAACCACTTCTCCTTAGACATGTTAGTCTAACAACAATTTCTCCTTAGACATATTCATGTTAGTCTAACAACCATTTCTCCTTAGACATATTCATGTTAGTCTAACAACCATTTCCTTTTTAACTAGTCATTTTAGCCAAAGAACCGGCTCTTCTTTAAAGTGCCATATTATTCTATCAATCACTTCTTTAAAACGCCATGTTTGTCTAACAATAATTTCTTTAAAGTGTCGTGTCAGTCGAACAATTCTATTTGCTGTAAAGTGGCAGGTTAGTCAAACAATGTTTTCTCTTTAGACATATATCAAATTGCACAGCTTGTCTGAGTTTCTACTCCAGCTCACTTCACATATTCCTGCAGTTTCCTTGATTTAAAAGAAAAAAATGTTTTCCTAATCCCCGAGTATCACGTTTTCAATAAGCAGGAGTAGGAGGCATAAGTAGTTAACCATTGAGTATTAGTTCACAGATAAGTAAGAAGGTAGATAAATAGGCAGATAATATTCAACCTATTTCAGGAGGGGTGGAAAATTTGCCAATATTCCACCCCTTCCATAATGATGGCTGCTTCCTATCTCTCAATAAAATCATAGTTACTCTACCCTTTTTCAGATTAGCAATTCATTTATTTCCAGACAGGTGTTAGATTTTTTTCTAAATGTGATGCAAGTCTGAGATATACTATCTTAAAGACATATCTTTGCTGTGGATCATCATCATCGTTACAGTACCCAAGGCAATAAACCGAAAGAAATACACTTCGGAAATTAATGGAATTTTAAACGGCACGTTTTATGCTACTACGCCATGCAACACGGAACTAAGACATTTGTTTTAAAGTTACATCAAATAAACCATTGGAGTGCAATTATATACTGAGGAAAGGCACTTAATGATCCATCTAGATTTGCAATGCTTCAGAACTATTACACTATCTACCAACAAGTAATTGGACACCTGTGATAGCAAATAAAAACGAAGTTTATTCACCTTCAATAGTTGGTGGAGCCTCCACGAGCGGCGATTACACCTGCGACCCTCCGGGGCATACCCTCAACCAGGCGTTGTACGACGGCTAACGGTATTTTCTTCCACTCGGCTTGGAGAAGACAGGCCAGTTCCTTCACCGATTTCGGACAGTAGGAGCACCCCTTACGTCGACGCTCCAACTCGTCTTAGAGGTGCTCGATAGGGTTAAGGTCCAGGCTCTGCGCAGGCCAGTCCATTCGATTAACCCCATTGTCACCATACCAAGCCATGGTGGACCTCGCAACATGACAGGTGACATTGTCATCCTGAAAATAACATAGGTTCACCCCGTAAAACTGCCACAACCCAGGAAGCGCATAGTCATCCAAAATGGTGCAGTAGGTCTCGGCGTTGAGTCTACCAGGAATTGCGACCAAGGGTCCCGTGCCATACCAGGAGAAACACCCCCATAGTATAATTCCACCGCCGCCGAACTTCACAGTTGGCACAATACATTCCGGCAGGAGGCGTTCTCCAGGCAGACGTCAAACCCAAACCCTGCCATCCGAACGGTAGAGGTTGAATCTTGATTCGTCGCCTGAGAACCTGTTTCCACTGTTCAACGGTCCACTGTCGACGTTCTTTGCACCACGTTAGCCGACCAGCGCTATTGGACTTGGTGATCAAAGGCTTGTGGGCGGCAGCACGTCCATGATAACCGAGCAGATGGGCTTCCTTACGGATGGTATTCATCGAAAAAACACTCCCGGATGCCTGTTGAAACTCCTCGCGGATGTGGCCCATCGATTTGGTGCGGTTCTTCCGAATTTCTCTGGCCAGCACCCGTCGGTCTCCAACTTCCAGTTGTGTGGGTACGCCGGGTCGGGGCACATTCCGACAGTCACTTCTCATCTTCCACTTGCCAATCACGTAAGCTACTGTCGATTTTGGGTAGTTCAACTCGCTGGATATGTCACGTATGGATCGGCCATTTCTGTGATACCCGACGATTACACCTTTCTCGTAATCAGAGAGCTCCGAACTGCGTGTCATCTTGCATGCGACTGGTTGCGTTGTTGCTTCCCACACGATATTTAACAGCGGCGGCCGTGACGTGTATCAGGACCACAGATATCGTCGATTGCAGGGGTGTCCAATTACTTGTTGGTAGATAGTGTATATGCCTCACCCGTTATAGACTGCTTCCTGTTTGCAGAACTCCGACTTTATGTTTCTTTAATGTAATTGTGTATTGTCACGATATATATTCTATTAAAATTTTATTTCTTCTATCACAGATTCTCGCGCTTCGCTCAATACGTATCTGAAATGGAGAGAAGAAGAATTTTAGACGGTTTAATAAAATCTTTTGAAAACACACCTTGAGAGTGAGGCTGACATTGATTTGAGTGCATTACTGCATGCGGAATTGCTTATCTGGTTCCATGTTGAACTGCAACAACGAAACGCTCAATAAGAAAAATCAATAGATGATGACTTGGTCGATATTGGAATATTCCATTTCATTTTTATATCTCTCCCACGACCTTCGTCCAAGCAGAAAATCTTTCAGCCCCTGTATATTCCACATTCTGTGTTGTCCGCGTTGAGATGGAATAAATTGAAGGCAATCAAATAAGTTGTAAGCAGAGGAACTTAAGGAGACAGGAATATCTAAGGAATTTACATTCAACTACGATGAAGTTCGAGTAAATTTCTATTCATTTCTTCCTCATTACCATAATATTGATTTTCATTTTCTTGTACGCACTTAAAATACTGCAGTAATTTCCACAAAATGCATACAGCATTCCGAGTTGAAGAAATAACGAGGGAGTGAGAGGAACTGCGGAATTAAGCAACGAAAGAAATCTCCCATGTTTGCGAACTCCTGTTGAATCGATATAGACTTCGATATGTCGTTAAAATTAGATTAACTTTATAATACACGGAGCCATTTATGACCGAAAACTCGCATGGGAGCTTTCTCGATTATGCACATCAAGTTAACAGTATCCAGTATGATTAGAGTTATATAAAAATAAAAACAGAAATATAAATTGCGGTTCGTCAGTATTTCAATAACTTTTCAAATTATTCGTTTAGTTTGCAGAAAAATACCTCCTCTTGTGCTTCAAAAGTCATAATACACAGGTTATTTTTTGAGATATTTTTAGATATTTATTCTCCATAAGCACTGGAATTTTGATAAGATGTACACTAATGTCTCCAAAGTACGAGTGCACCTTTTTACTAAATGTGTTACAGCTGATGAATGGAAATTAGCGTTCAGAGAAAAACGTTTCAGAAATTAGTTCGATCTCTAGACTTGACTGAATATGAGTCCTAAGAAATGATACCTTCTCAGTAAGAAGATGTTGTATGTTTACTGAGAATATATGAGTAAGCGCAGCATTTTTCTTGATCTAAATATATCAGTAAACGCTATATACATTTGCTTTCTCTGCAGCTATCAACTAAAAAAAAAAATAATAATGCTTACTGATTTCTCCTCATACAAATGGGGCTTATTTTTCCTGACATCTACAGGGTGAGCTAAAAGTCACTGTGCACCTGGCAAGACAAAACACGTAAAACAAAATGTTTCTGATTACTGTGGTGATGGCTTCCAGCAGTTCCAGCAGAGAACGGGGATTGCTCTTGTAAACAGAGTTTTTCGGTAAACCTTACAGACGTTAATCTGGAGACGTGAGATCGGACGAACTTGGTGCCCTACGGGTACTGTTCGTGGATATGATCTTGAGGCATAAAAACAAACGCGCCGTGGAGCTCCGCGGTGCGTCTTCAGTGCAGTGTTGCATTCAGTGTTTTTTCCGGGGGGGGGGGGGCGACAGTTACAAATTTTGAGAGGATGAAACTTGTTGACACCGACACCCAAAATACCGACAGGACTAAACACCGACAGGACAAAACACCGTCAGGACAAAATACCGACAGGACAAAACACCGACAGGACAAAACACCGACATACAGTCACCTCTCATCTTCCACTTTCCAATCACGTAGGTCACTGACGATTTTGGGTACTTCAACTCGCTGGATATGTCACGTATGGATCGGCCATTTCTGTGATACCCGACGGTTACACTTTTTTCAAATAATCACAATTTTGTTATTTATAATATTATATACAATAATGAAGGGAAGATTCCTGAGGATTGGAACAATGCTACAATGATCCTGCTACATAAAAAAGGTGACATTGAGGATCTCAGGAACTACAGACCTATCAGCCTCCTATCAGTGGTTTATAAAATCTTCACTAAAGTTCTTTCACACCGCTTGAAGGTAACACTGGACATGGCTCAACCGAGAGAACAAGCTGGATTCAGGAGTGGCTACAGCACAATAGATCATATCCACGTACTGAGAGAACTAATTGAAAGAGCGAGGGAATATGAACTTCCATTGTGCATGGCTTTTATCGATTATGAAAAAGCCTTTGATTCGGTGAAACCATCAGCAGTTGCAATGGCTCTGAAATCCTGCGGTATTGAAGATGCATACATTAATATTATTAATAACATCTATGAAAATGCAAGTGCAAAGATTCGGCTGTTTGAAAATACAACACACATAAAAATTGGAAAGGGAGTGAGACAAGGTGACACCATATCTCCGAAGCTCTTTAATGCCACATTGGAAAATGTCTTTCAATCACTGGACTGGGAAAACAAAGGGATAAAGATTAATGGAGATTATCTAACCCACCTTCGTTTTGCTGATGACGTAGTCATTTTTGCAACTACCGCATCAGAGCTGCAGAGTATGATCCAGGAACTTGCTGACAAGAGTAAAGAAGTGGGATTAAAAATGAACTTTCAGAAGACAAAAGTGATGTTCAATGCTTTTACAAGAAATGAAGATTTATCGATTGATGGAGAAAAACTGGAGATAACAGATACGTATGTTTATCTTGGACAGCAGATATCAAGTGAGGGTCACATTGATGAAGAAATTAATCGGCGTACAAAACTTGCCTGGAGAGCTTTTGGAAGAAACAGCATAATTTTCAAGAGCAATATGCCATTATGTCTTAAAAGAAAAGTGTTTGATCAATGCATCCTTCCAGTCCTTACGTATGGTGCAGAGACGTGGACCTTAACTAAAAGAGACATACAAAGGCTGCAGACAACTCAAAGAAGCATGGAGAGGTGCATGCTTGGTATAACCAGGAGAGATAAGAAGAGGAACTCGTGGATCCGAAAAATGACGAGAGTGGAAGACATCATGATCAGGGTTAAATCCCTGAAATGGCAATGGTCTGGACATACTGCCAGAAGGACAGACCATAGATGGACAGCCGAAATTTTAGATTGGATTCCAAGGGACAGGAAAAGACCCAGGAAAAGACCACATGGGAGATGGGTGGATGAAATTCGTAAATATGCGGGAGTGACATGGAGGAGACTGGCACAAGACAGACCGTTGTGGAGGAAACTTGGGGAGACCTTCGTCCAGCAGTGGGTTGATAATGGTTGACAATGATGAATGATGATGATGATACAAATTTTAAATAAAGTATAAAAATTTTCTTATGCTCGTATATCACAAATGCAGATTCCAAGTAATCCACACATACAAGTGATTAAAAATGTAAAAATGTTATATCTTTACTTTAATTCAGTAATACACCACGGATCTTACCATGGGGGATGTAAAGCATTGAAGATGCTAGTAAGATAACGCTGTGCCGGTGAAAATCCTCCCTTCCCTAAACCATTAGGAGTGGTAAAAATGCCTTCTCCTTACTACAAACCTGTTTTTGATTATTAAGGAATCATAGCAGTGTTACATAAAAACGTATGGTGTAAAACATTCCATTGCTGTTTGGTTTCAGCATCTTTAGATTAGCACATAATAGTAAAAAAACCAACAACTAACTAACCGTTTTGAAGAGCCGCGTTCTTTTTTTTTTTTTTTTTGCCACAGAGTGTATATCACTCTCCATCAGGAATAAAAAAACTTTTTATGAGAACAATTTCTAATATCTGCTACTGTGAAAAATTAGGTAGCAAATATTTGTTGTATTGGAAGCACTAAGGCCCTTTAGCTACACTGAAGCTTAACCGTATACACGAAATTTCGACATACGGAAGACTGAAATAAAGCTGAATGCCAGCTTTCAAAATAGGATGTATTGCAGCGCACACATCTCTACTCTGTAGAATTAGATTCTTATTGTGGAAGAAGTCCGAGTTATCAGAGCTTGAAAAATTGCCACTTTAGCGAGGACAGTTTAATGTTCTTTTGGAGGATGATAGAAATTTAAGATTGATATCTATGTGGGTGATTTTTCTTCTTATTATAATATTTTCCCTCATTAAATTTTTTTTAATTAATTTCTCCAAATTTTCAGCTATGAACGAAACAATTGGACTAAACATAAAAAGAGATAGCCCAAAAACCTAGGGGCGGGGGGGGGCGTTCATGAATTTTCGGGGTGGGGGGCTAAAAAACCCCGAGAAATGTCTGAATACATCACTGCATCAGTGGCATACGGGTGTTCCTGGGCGACACACCTGCTTGTTATGCCAATTTTCGAACGGATTTCTTTGGACTTTTACTGATGCGAATGGAAATACCCTCTACCCTTTTCTCTGTTAACACTCGCGTCCTACCGCTTCTCGGAGCATCTCTCACTCATTCGGTTTTATGGAACTTTTCAATTTACCGCCTCACTGCAGTGCGCTGGGCTGCTTCAGTATCGGGAAATTTTTCTGTGTACTTACGTTTCACTTCGTCCGTATATCTACCTCCACTACGGAGCACATGCTCAATCAGAAACACTCGATCCTCAAACGACAACACCATGTTCAACTGGACCTGTGACGCTTCACTACTGACTGATTAAATCACGGCCAGACGCCAGACGCCGAAAATACCGGCATCAAATAGAAGTCATCCCCCTTTCCCCTTTTATAAATGAGTTACGGAAAAATTCTCATCACCTGCCACCGGGAATCCAACCCATGGTCTTCCAGTTACGCACCGGCCATGCTTCCACTGCACCACAGCGGCCCCGAATTTCTCCAGACTCACATACGACTAACTGCCAAGCCACATGGCAGGTAGCTTCTTGGAGCCCCGCACAATGCTGGGGATTCACCAAAGATGGTAAGCAGCAAGAGAACAAATAACAAGGAGGCGAATGAAAAAGTAATACAGACACTTGACGTTGATTAGAGGCCGCCCCGGTGGCGCAGTGGTCTAAGCGATGGCCTCTGATCATTCGTCCCAAAGGGGTCCGGGCTCGAATCCCGCTGAGGCATGGATGTTGTGTTTGTCTTTCGGCACTGGCTCTTTCCCTTCCCTGGAACCAGTGGCCCTAAATTAGGGACGGGCGACTGCTTATAGCACATTGAGTTGCTCACGGTGGTCGTTAAACCTCCAATCACACACACACACACACACGTTGATTAGGGACATCAAACCGAAGTCATCGCTCTTTCCACGTTTATAAGTGAGTCAAGAAAAAATTATCATCGACTCACCTATGAACGTGGAAAGTGTGATGACTTCTACTTGATGTTCCCAATCCACGTCAATTGTCTGTATTGAAAATACCGGCTGCATTGTTCAAAGTCAGACGGTAAGATGCGCGTAATCCAGCCCCAAACACACGAACATTCTCCAATAAAAATATTGGATGTACGTGCGCGGTAACTACACTTTGTAGATTTCTTATTATTATTTCTTATCACAATACGTTAAGTGCACAGCGACTTTTGGCTCACCCTGTACTTAGTAAGCGCACCATATTATCTTACGCTGAAGACGTAGGTAACAAAACCTTTTATGCCTAAGCTAATACAATCTCAGACAGATAAAAAAAACAAAAAACGTTCATTCAAAATAGATTTTATTTTAAGGTCTAGTACAGTTCAGCTCGGCTTAAGCACGACAAACCGAGAAAAAAATATTTGAATCATTATCACATCATCAGTGTTCGGAAGGGGACCTGGATTTAGACGAGTTCCTTTAAACGCTCTTGAAAGCAATGCCAAGTTGTTGACAAGTGATTAAGAGTTGCGACATACACTGGTGTGCAAAAATTAAGGACGAAGAGAAGAAATAAGCATAACAGCGGAACGAGCAGGCAGAACGGACCCGAAGACTACTCAGAAGGTCATGGGTCCGTACGGTAGGGCATGCGCATATATGCAGCATTATGTAGAGGGTGGGGGGGGGATGTCGGAAGGGTGTAAAACACACAGGGCGGTGTACGCTCAGCGATTCGGTGAAAGCTATTGCACGATGTACATCGGTTTGAACAACCTCGAGTGGCTGCCACGGTGTGATATGGCCAACAAGCAATCCAGTAGACGACATCTGGATGACTTTACCCGAAGTCGCGCCATTGGGAAGTTGGAAGAAGGTCGAAGTGTGACTAGTGTGGCCGAGGAGTTCGGGATCGCTCACAGCATCATTTAACGAGCTTGGAGAGCATTTCAAACGACAGGAACAGGTGTCCGAGAGTTTAGCAGTGGTCGTCTACGAGCAACCACGGCGGCTGACGACCCGTATATTGTCCTACAGGCGAGAAGAGACAGATGGCACACAGCGGAAGAAATCGCAAGGCACATGCAATAGACAACTGGACGTCCGTTATCGTGTTTTACCTTGGCCAGGAGGCTGCACAAAGGTGGTTTATTTGCACGACGACAAGTACGGTGCGTGCCATTAAAGCCTGCTCATCGGAGACGGCGGTTGCTGTAGTGCCAGGAACAAAAGAACTGGACACATCAGCAATAGGGTCATTTTCTCTTTACAGGTGAGACGAGCGATTCTGGACGTATACACATCTGGAGAGAGCAGGGAACACGCAATTACACCTCCAACACCATCGTAAGGGACCGGTTTGGAGGTAATGGAGTTCTCGTTTGGGGCGGTATCATGCTTGGTAGCAGAACTGACCTCCACATCTTCCAAGGAGGTTCAGTCACTTGTGTCAGCTGTACCGAGGTTCACCTGCCTCACGTTCATCTGTTTAGAGGTGCTGTGGGACCTGAGTCCCTCTTCATGGACGACAACGCTACACCTCATCGTACAGTGGCTGTCGCAGAGCTGTTGGAGAGTGAAGATATTCAACGCATGGATTGGCCCGCAAGGTTCCCGGACCAAAATCCAATCGAAAACGTGTGGGACCCTCTCGGGAGACGCTAGGCAGCACGTCACCAGCCGCCAGCAACGATTCCGCAACTGCGATTGGCGCTACAAGAGGAATGGGCCGCGATGCCTCAACAGCTCCTTGAAAACCTCGTCCTCAGCATGGACATACGTTGTAAATCCTGCAACGCAGTCAGGAATGATCATATCCCTTACAAAAGACTGGATTTTTTCTGGAGTCCGCCTGTCACATGGACGTTTCTGTCTTCTGTCCAGTTGTGCTCGAAGCTACCTTTTCAATATAGTGCCTTTGTATCATTTGGATTCCTTGTTTGGACGGTTTTGCTCAATTGTCACATATTCTTACATCCTGGAAATCTTATGGTATGATTTGAGTCGATGTGGATCACTTCTGCACGACGTTACATTCGAAAAACCGCCTCGTCCTTAATGTTTGTACCCCAGTGTATGTAGAAATCTTCCTGAATATCCAAATTGATGACTGAATATGGTTTCTCAATAATTTCAGCGCTATCAAACCCAAATTTATGGTTATTTTCACTACAGTGTTGAACAACAGACAACTTCAGTTCACAGTTCTGTACGTAAAACTTTTGTTCTTTCCCACGGAAATGTAAGGCCCTGCACGTTTGTCCTACACATGAAATTCCGATCCAAAACTCTGAGAGAAAATACAGACCATAAAATAAAATTTAGCGTGAATGAACGTTGTTCGTTTGATCTATCTCAACATCACATTAATTGTAGTGAAAGTACACTGAAGTGCCAGAAAAACTGATACAGACGAGCTTATGCAAAAGACATAGCAACGTCACCTATGCCCGTACTCGGTTGCGTTCGCCAGTGCGTATATAAAGCGATAGACATCTTTGCCAGCTGTCAGAGCTGTTTTCGACATGAGAATGACAAGTAATAATGATTTAAGCGATTTTCAACGCGGTGTCATAGTTGGCGCTCGTGAGATAGGCCATAGTATTTCGGAGGTAGAAACGAAGTTCGGATTTTTGCGGACGACCATCGCAAGGGTGTACCGTGACTACAAGAATTCCGGAAAAACCTCCAACCTACGGTACCAGTCTGGCCGTAAAAAGACATTGGGTGAACGTGACCATCGTCGGCTGTCAAGAACCGTTTCACGCGATAGGCGTGCAACACTCTCGCAGGTATCATCGGAATTCAATGCTGGAGCCTCAACAAGCATCAGCGTCCGGACTGTGCAACGTACCCTGCACGATATGGGCTTTGGGAGCCGACGCCCAACTCGAGTCCTCTTGATGGGTGCACGACGCAGAGCTATGCGCCTCGCTTGGGCACGGCAACACCACCATTGGACACTTGATGACTGGAAACAAGTAGCCTGGTCTGACGAGTCGCGTTTTCAACTGTTTTGGGCAGATGTAAGGATTCGTGTGGGGCGCATACCCCATGAAGCCACGGATCCCGTCTGTCAGCAGGAAACTGTACCGGCTGGTGGGGGGTCCGTAGTAATGGTATGGGGTGTGTTTAGCTGAACTTCACTGGGACCCCTGGTACGTTTACAAACATCTGTGACCGGCCAACGTTATGTGCCCATCCTTTCTAAACGAGGTACACCCGTTCATGTCCTGCGTTAATGCTGATGGGTTGGGCCTGTTCCAACAGACAATGCTCCTCCACAGAAGTGTCGGGACGCCATATTATGGTTAGAGGAACATTCATCTGAGGAGTTTGGGGTGTTGCCATTCCCACCCAAGTCCCCAGATCTGAACGTGACAGAACACATTTGGGATGCCATGCAACGCGCTATCGAACACTGGAATCCGAGACCTCGGAATACACCCGAATTGTGGAACGCTCTGCAGGAAGTATGGTGTGTATTGCCTGCAGCATATTTCCAGAAGCTAGTGGAGTCCATGGACCGTCGTATTTCAGCAGTCCTGCGGTCCCGTGGGAGACCTACGAAGTATTAGACTGGTGTACTAGTTTTTCTGGCATTTCAGTGTATTTGCTTAGTAAGAAAATATTTTATGTTTACTGACAACATTTCGGTACACACTCTGCGTTTTCTTACTCTTAAGGTAAGCAAATGTTATAATGCTTGGCTATGTTATTGAGAAAAATGGTTTGTGCTTAGTGATATCTTTTCAGTAAGCAAAGAATATTTTCTTATAGTGTAACTATAGTAATGATCCGAATTTCTTGGCGTAAAACAGAAAGCAAAGTTTCTAAGCTTTGTGATGGCTTTCTCAAGGAAGGTAGACAGCAGACTGCAAACTGGATAATAGAACCTTCAAAAATGTAAACTCGGTGACTTGACAATAAACGAAGAAATGCAAATGTAATTATACAATTAAAGACACGAGACATCATGTTCGTTTTGCACGCGGGCATGATGCAAAACGAGCATGATGCCTCGTTTCTTTAATTGTATAATTACATTGCCATCTCTTCGTTCATTGTTAAGTCAAGTCACCGCGTTTAAATTGCTGAAGGTTCTATTATCAGTCTGCTGTCTGCCTCCCTTGAAAAAGCTATCTGGTTGAAGTGCGAAAGCTTGGAAACTTTGATTCCTCTTCTACGCCAAGAAATGCGGATCCTTATTATAAATATGCTATTTTGATTATAGTTGGTGTACAGTTTCTATTTATTAATGAATATTTTCTTATTCAAATGATCTAAGTAGAGAAATCATTTCATACTTACCAGTATGTTTTATGATTAATGGGGAAATATCAGTAAGTACTGCGCATTTTCTTACTAACAAGTTCTCCGAAAGAAAATGGCACATATTTGAGAGTTAAGTGTTTATATGCCCCAGGTTCAAGCCGATTTTGAGACCTTCCTGTTTGATATAATCCTTACTGACTGATTACCTATTTAAAGGATTGCAGGCCCCGGCGACGCAGTGGTCTAAGCGATGTCTTATGAACATTCGTCCGGAAGGCGTCCGGGTTCGAATCCCGTGAGGCATGGATGTTGTGTTTGTCTTAGGGCACTGGCTCTCTCCCTTCCCTGGAACCAGTGACCCTAAATTAGGGACAGGCGACTACTTATAGCCCATTGAGTTGCTCACGGTGGTCGTTAAACCTCCAATAAAAAAAAATCACGAAACTGGACTGTTGTCTTTACTGAAGTGGTTGAATGAATTTGTCAATTAAATAAAGTTTACATTTGTTGTTTCATATGAGTTAATTCTTTTCAAAAAAAAAAAAAAAAAAACTAACCGTCGATTCCAACAGGTTTCGTGTAGTTATCTTTAAAATTATGTGCTAATTATTATGTTTGGAATTAGCGTTACTTTTCAAAATGCGGAGCAATGCGTAAAATACATGTTTACATGAGGTGTTGCAGGATTTTTGCAACAAGCGGTACATTACAATCCGTGCATTTACCCTGAAGAAGAAAACTATAGTTAAAGAGTGAGAATTGACTTTTCAAATATACTGAGTGGCATTAGTTCGTTGGATAGTGTTTATCGGCGCAAGAACCTCGAAGGACCAAAGAGCGCCATGAGTGGCATTAGGAAAATGTCTTCTGCATGATCGTCTAATAAAGTCCCCTTGGACTTTATTAGACGATCATGCAGGAGGCCGTCCACAAATGTCCGAGGAAACGATGCACGATATAAAGGACCGACTACTTGCGTCTCCCAGGAAGTCACTTCGTCGACTGTCACAGGAAACAGGGTTGTCCAAAAGCACTTGTTAACATGCTGTGAAAAAAGCGAAGCTTCATGGGTAGCGTATCTTCGTGGTCCACGAACTTAAAGATTCTGAATATGTGAAACGAGTGACGTACTGTCGATGGTTTCAGACATTTCTTCAGGAAAATCCGGGCATTATGGACTACACGTTGTTCTCAGACGAGACGTGGTTTCACCTGTCCGGATACGTCAATTCTCAAATTTCCCGTATTTGGGTTAGTGAAGATTCCAACGCGATACATGAAGAATCCCTTCATTCAAAGAAAATTGGTGTTTGGTGTGGGATGACCCGGCGCCGCAGAATTTGTCTCATCCTCTTCGATACAACCATCAAAACAACTGCATATATGGAAATCTTCAACACCTTTGTAAATCAATTGGACAACGAAGAACTCTCCATTGGATATTACGAGCATGATGGAGCGACATCACACACATCACGCACCAGTATGGCCGAAATTCAGTCCTTTTTCGGCGACCGCGTCGTTTCGAAGAGTCTATGGCCACCGCGCATAGACCCTCCTGATTACTTTTTATGGGGATATTTAAAAGGGAGAGTTTACCGAAAAAACCGCGAATCATAGATGCTTTGAAAGCAAACATCACAGAAGAAATTCAGGCAGTGACGGCGAACGTACTGCTAAGGACTTTTCACAATACGGTGAGCCGAGTTCAATGCTGTCTGGACGCAAATGGTGGCCACTTCCAGCACATGTTTTGATACCATCACACTTCGCACGAAATGAAGTAAGTCCACTTCCAAATTTCATTGCAATATCTATCTTCATTGGTGTTATTAAACAAATGCCAGGCTCGGTAGCGAGTAGGACACCCTGTATAGTAACCTAGCATAGATGATATACGCATAGAAGATAGGAGATGATATATTGGAATGACAATATGGAACCCTGAACTGGAACGGAGAATGAGAGAAATACCAGACCGAGACAGTTCCATCAGATTTAAAAAGGCGTAGGAAGATAAAGGTCTTCGTCTGAAAAGGTGAAGATCTTCGTCCAGCAGTGAACTGAAATAAACTGACAAGAAGAAGCAACCGGAAAAATGACACCGAATTTTCGTTTATAATGTGCACGTCTTTTGAATCCTTTACGAAGCGACTACAATTTATCAAAGTTATTCAAAGCCAATGGAACCGGTTAGATAAAAACAAAACCGATTAGATAACAACAACCGAATTTCTGCAATCGATAAAACATCCAGAAATAGAAACAGCTGTTCACTTCCACAAGCTGCCGAAAAGTATGCTATGAAAATTGACAAATGGTGCACAGAAAGTTTTTCATAGCAGCAGGAAGATATCAGAGACAAAGAGATCTTCAAATCGAACAATTGAAAGAAAATTTATAGGTGGAAAATTGATATGCCTTCTAGCCGAAGTATTTTGCATAATGGAAAAGTTGAAAACTGGAGAAAAGTATTCTTTAAGGCAAAAGCTATGCTAAGGAAAAATAACTTTTCAAATACATCTCCCGGAAGAATAGATAACGAAAAAGATTTCGACCTTTACGCCTCCTAGTGGCAAAGCTATGCATTATATAAAATGGATAATGATCTCCATCTTTATTATGGCAAATGACATATAGTAAAAAAAGAAATTTCTGAAAGTGGTTTTTAGAAGCTGAGATACAGCTGCAACCAGCAGTACAAAAACATCACCTAGCGACAGAACTGTGAACTACAATACTCATCAAATGCCAACCTAAAGTATTCCACTGGGTAGATAGTATCTGGCGTTAAATGGATTTTTGAAATCGAACATTTAGGAGCAGAGGCATTGAGAAACACAGAGTAAACATATACGCCCCTAGCGGGAAAATTGTACATTATTTTGGGAAGGAAACAAACAAAAATTATTTTCATAGTTCGTAGTACCTGAGCGAGAAATAATTTTTTAAATCAAGTTTTTAGACCCACAGATATTGCTGCAAAATGCTGCAAACGGAAGCGTGAACTTACGCCCTCTAGTGGCACAGAGTAAGGAAACTGAAATTATATGAGAAACATTTTGCTCCGGAAACAAAGAACACGTTTTTTAAATCGGGCTTTTAGAATCAGACATATCGACGAAAATAAGATATACAACTGTGCCTCCTGGCATAAAAACTATGTATATTATTTTATGCAGAAGTTATACTCAAAAGGTTTTCAGGAGTGAGCGGTATCGGTCCATGAAAGGATTTTTTCAATCGAGTTTTCAGAAGCTCAGATTGTGCTGCAAATACATTAAAAACAAAAATAAATACTTGCGCTCCGTGGTGACTACACCATTCCGTGCCAAAAATTAGAAATTATATGCAAAACATTTCCCATCAAGGGCTGTACCCGATGCAGAAGACTTTTTCAAATCGGACTCTTAGAAGCAGAGATATCGGGAAAACGCAATTTATCTACACGCCCCTATCGGAAAATCTATGCATTACTTGAAAAATATACTGTACCTAAAGTAGTGCTCGTTATAAATGGCTACGAAAGGAAAAGTAATTTTTTCAGTCGGATATTTAGCAGCAAAATATATGGAATGAATGCATTTTGAATTCGATATAGTCTGCATTTACGCTCTCTAGCTGGGAATTTATGCATCGGGGAGAAAAAAAAGACAGGGATTATCGCTCTCACATTTCAAGGTTCCCAATACAAAAAGAATTTTTCAAATCGGACTAATAGTTGTACAGATGTTCACAGACAGATGGATGGGCGGACGGACATTCAAATTGATTTCTTCTTACAAGAAAACTGCTGAAACCGGAATCGCCGTACACTTCGTGCCGCAAGAAGCACTTGAGGCACTTTCATCTTTAGCGAATAAAATTTCATGTTTCACGAAGATTTTCTTCTTTTAGCATTTCATCAATGAAAAGTGGCTTCTCGTTGGTGTAAAATATAATACAGATTTTTTCAACAGTTGAGAAAGAACTTCGTCCTTGTAGTTTAGTTTGTAACATTAGCATTCTCCACCCGGAAGAGCAATATGGATTATGTTTGTTGAAAAATATTCCGAACTCGGTCTCATTCTCATCTGGCAAAAGAACTGTTTCCATGTCACCAATTTTCGCTACATGGGTATTTACTCATTTGCGCCAAGCTACATTTTCTCACGAAAAAACAAGAAAGGAAAAAGGATCTCAATCTTTAGAATAAATTATATACGTTTATTCCCAATTAAATGTTTTATTAACATCGACTATAGTTTCGCAGAGCGTTTGACTCGGCATCATCAGGACGAAATATCTTTTTTCAGTCGGCTATTCATCAGCAAATATACACTGAAGTGACAGAAAAACACTAGCCTAATAGTTGGTTGGTCCCCCACGGGACCGCAGGATTGAAGAAATACGACGGGCATGGACTCCACCATCTTCTTGAAATATGCTGTAGGCAATGCACACCATATGTCCTAGAGAGCGTTCCACAATGCGGGTGTATTCTGAGGTCTCGGATTCCTGTGTTTGATAGTTCGTTGCATGGCATCCCAAATTGTGTTCTATCACGTTCAGATTTGGGGACTTGGGTGGGAATGGCAACTCCCCAAACTCAGACAAATGCTCCTATAACCATAATGTGGCGTCCGGACACTTGTGTGGTGGTGCATTGTCCTGTTGGAACAGGCCAAACCCATCAGCATGAATGCAGAACATGAACGGGTGTACCTCGTCAGAAAGGATGGGCACATAACGTTGGCCGGTCACAGACGTTTGTAGACGTACCTGGGGTTCTAGTGAAGTCCAGCTAAACACACCCCATACCAGCCGGTACAGTTCCGTGTTAACAGGCGGGATCCGTGGCTTCATGGGGTTTGCGCCAAACGCGAAACCTTCCATCTACCCGATAGAGTTGGAAACGCGACCCGTCAGACCAGGCTACTTGTTTCAAGTCATCATGTGTCCAGTGACGGTGTTGCCGTGCCCAAGAGAGGCGCATAGCTCTGCGTCGTGCACCCATCAAGGGGACTCGAGTTGGGCGTCGGCTCCCAAAGCCCATATCGTGCAGGATACGTTGCACAGTCCGGACGCTGATGTTTGTTGAGGCTTCAGTATTGAATTCCGATGATACATGCGAGAGTGTTACACGCCTATCGCGTGAAACGATTATTGACAGCCGACGATGGTCACGTTCACCCAATGTCTTTTTACGGCCAGACTGGTATCGTAGGTTGGAGATTTTGCCGGAATTCTTTTAATTACGGTACACCCTTGCAATGGTCGTCCGTGAAAATCCGAACTTCGTTTCTACCTCCGAAATACTATGGCCCATCTCACGAGCGCCAACTATGACATCTCGTTGAAAATCGCTTAAATCGTTATTACTTGTCATTCTCATACCAAAAACAGCTCTATACGCACTGGCGAATACAACCGAATACGCGCATAGGTGACGTTGCTATGTATTTTGCATAAGCTCTTCTGTATCAGTTTTTCTGGCACTTCAGTGTATATTCATCAGCAAAATATAGCAAATAATCGGATATTCAGCATCATCTCGTCCTGATGACTGATGATGCCGAGCCAAACGCTTTGCAAAACCATAGTTGATGTTAATAAAACATTTAATTGTGAATAAACGTTAATAATTTATTCAAAGTCAACAACACAAGGGTGTAGTCTTGAATTATATATAATATCAATTTTTATTGAAGATCTGGAACTGCTCAAAACTATTTTGCGCATAGAAGATGATTGTAATGTTCCTTGAATATGGAAGTAGGTCAGGAATTCCAAATTTTAATCTTCCCGGAATTAATTAGTGATGCTTGTTTCCATGTTTGTCCATAAATTACATGCAGCGTTAAGGTGCTTCTCTTACGACTTTTGGCCAACAGTTGTTGCATCCCGATACGTTTCCGACGTTCTGCGACGTAGGGACCAACCATCCGTACGTAGCCTTGTGATGAAACCACTGATAAAGAGTCTCTATGACGTAGGGACCAACCATCCGTACGTAGCCTTGTGATGAAACCACCGATAAAGAGTCTGTATGACGTACGGACCAACCATCCGTACGTAGCCTTGTGATGAAACCACTGATAAAGAGTCTGTATGACGTACGGACCAACCATCCGCACGTAGCCTTGTGATGAAACCACTGATAAAGAGTCTGTATGACGTATTGACCAACCATCCGCACGTAGCCTTGTGATGAAACCACTGATAAAGAGTCTGTATGACGTAGGGACCAACCATCCGTACGTAGCCTTGTGATGAAACCACTGATAAAGAGTCTGTATGACGTAGGGACCAACCATCCGCACGTAGCCTTGTGATGAAACCACTGATAAAGAGTCTGTATGACGTACAGACCAACCATCCGTACGTAGCCTTGTGATGAAACCACTGATAAAGAGTCTGTATGACGTAGGGACCAACCATCCGTACGTAGCCTTGTGATGAAACCACTGATAAAGAGTCTGTATGACGTAGGGACCAACCATCCGTACGTAGCCTTGTGATGAAACCACTGATAAAGAGTCTGTATGACGTAGGGACCAACCATCCGTACGTAGCCTTGTGATGAAACCACTGATTAAGAGTCTGTATGACGGGAGGATTCTTTATTACGCCGCTCAGACATTGTCACTTCTTACGCATGCTTTCGCCACCAAGATCACTCCGCGGCAGCAGTTTACAAACCCAAGTGAAAACGAGAAATCGTTGCCAGTCGGTACGATATGATTTTGCGACACGATAAAAATCTTCAAAAGGTTTAGTGCCCTTCTAGCTGCAACTCGCTGAGTATCTTGGAAAGGTTGAAAAAACAGAAGCCGGAACAGGTTGTCTTGATAGGAAAGAGTAAAAGAAAAAGTTTGGAAAACATTCGAGTTTTAGGAGTATACAGTCTCCCATTAAGAAAATGAAATTGTAAGCTAACCTACTTACATTACCTGTGATCATATCCGAAGAGCAATCTTCAGCATCAGGTAACAGAAAATGGGTAAAAGACAGGGCAAGAGGGAGCCTTAAAAAGCTGGTGTGTACTGATAGCCCCGCAACCCCCGCGTTACGAGAAGGGGGGGGCTCACGGCTAAGAGGGCATCTATCCTCAGCAAAAACATTTTACAGAATGTTTTGGGAAACTTCATATGAATAGAGAAATAACCATCACTTTTTTACGACAGCTTTGAAAGAAGAGTAAAAAGATACGTAATTCTTGGGCTTTTTTTTCTTTTTCTCGAGGTTAAAATTTATAAAAACAAGATGACGCGAAAGCAATTATTTCAGAAGACCTGAGGCCCCTTTTCGCAAAGATTCCTATACATGCATATTAACAAGAGAATGTGAAAGAAATATCAGTTGAATGAATGAAAAGTTTTTACCAATGAGGATAAGGTGTCATACATAACTCATTTGCTTGCACGTAACGACGCATGCTTCAGAATATATAAACTGAAAAGTGTTATTCGCGGAGAGAAGCGGAAACCTGTAGGATATTTTTATAACACAGATCTCTGAAAAATGAATGTTTTTTTTCTCCGAAGACCTGTGTTATAAAAAAATTGAGAATTTTTTATAACACAGGTCTTCGGAGAAAAACAAGGGGCGTATGAATAATGGGGAGACGAACTACAGAGGGGTGAGAGATGGGGAAAAGAGTAACTTACATTAATTCTTTCCATATATTTAAATGTTGCACGCTGATTTGTCTTTTGTTAAATGTTTTTTGTAACCTTCCCTTCAGGGAGAAGAGGGCTATGTCAGGCCTAAAGGCCCTTTGCCTCTTCCTTCGAAGTTATTTCAACAATCACTAATTGCCATGACAATATAACTATGCTATGTATTTGGATGCGACAACTAAATGAAGTAAATAAAAAAACAAAATCACAGAGATAAGACCAAAATGTTTTAATGTGAACAAAATCTTGTAGCACTATGTTAAGCGTGTTTTTTAGATTTATTAGAGTAAATAATTTAAGGAGTTTTCCTTTCTTTTTTTTGTGCCACAATTCTTAACTGTTACATATTTATTTGGTCACTTATGTTCGGTAATTTTATATAAATCGGAAAGATCATTAGACACTATCAGATGAAAGTTACGTGTTTTGTATGTGTGATCGTGAAGCATTTCAAAGAGGCTGGCCTTGGTTGTCTAAAAGAATAAAATTTGCGTGATATGGGCGCAACTGTCTTGTAGTACTTTCTATTGGTATAAAATTAGGGCAACTATTTCAATTACAACGTGCACATTTGTGTTACACGCAGTAAAAAGTGCAATAATTTTGGTTTTGCGCGAAATACCTGGAGGTTCCAAAGAATTTTAATTATCAAAACGCCTATAAAGCCTAATGAATAATATCAAATTAAAAATTTAAGTAATTCAGGGCTCATAGAATTTTGCAAAAGGGCCTGGAAGAGATTTCTTGCGCTAGGGGGGGGGGCGAGATTTTTCGGTACGCCACTGTTAAAAAGGCAAAAATAAAACACCGAAAATAATCCACGCTACAAACAAACAGTTTTTCACACAGAATGCTCTGAAAAGAGCCCTTGTATTTTTTTCTAACTATGCTCGCCCAGTGAGTAAATGCACTTGCGAATGTCATGGACACCCGAAGTTTCTAAGGTCGGGGAAAGAATTTCAGCATTTTAGCACATTTCGAAGCCCTTTCCTTTTTTCCCAAATAAACAAAACTTTTGATCCCAATTAGCTGCTGGGTTTACCCAGGTAGCAATATTATGTTGGACCAACCGTGGGCTTTTAACGGTCGTCCCAGCGACGAGGCGACTCGGCGGTTAACAATTGGATATGTGTTGTTTCAACGGTTGGACCCACATTGGAAAACTGTTGCAAACAGTTTTCCAATGTGATCATGTGTTGTTGGACAACCATCGTACAACCGTTAAGTAGTCATTTATTGATAAATGGTTGGCCATGTGTGGTTGGAAAAACCGTTGGCCAATCTTCGATAAACAACTCAACCTTCGCCCAACGCTGCCGACGCAAAAATATCATTGGGCCAACCGTTGGCCAATGTCAGTGTGCTACTTGGGTTTTGGTCAGGTTCTTAAGAGATTTTCTTTCTGGTGTGTTTTCCAGGCTGAGCAATTTTGCTCATTTATCTATCACGCACATCATGTGATTGGTTCGCAAATGCAATCATTGGCGTTACTCAAGAGTCGATGCGTACGAACCGGCCCCAACAAACGCTTCCTGGCCGCCCCGGTGGCGCAGTGGTGGTGAAGCTGTTTTTTTCTCGCTCCCGTCTTTTTTTTTTTTTTTTTTTTTTTTTTGATTGGAGGTTTAACGACCACCGTGAGCAACTCAATGGGCTATAAGCAGTCGCCCGTCCCTAATTTAGGGTCACTGGTTCCAGGGAAGGGAGAGAGCCAGTGCCGTAAGACAAACACAACATCCATGCCTGACCGGGATTCGAACCCGGACCCCTTACTGACGAATGATCAGAGGCCAACGCCTTAGACCACTGCGCCACCGGGGCGGCCTCCCGTCTTTGGATCGAGCTTGTGTGTTATTTGCCGTTTCTACGTTCGTTATTTTTGTTATTTTGTGTATCTGAATGGTTAGTGCACCAGTTTCTCCTGGCGAGTTGCCTTGTAAGTACTTCTTTTACGTTTTGTGACTGTTTTATTTTTTGTCTCGACGACACGCTGTCGTTGACCAACGCCTGTGTTGGACTTTTGCGTTTCAGCTCATCAAGTGTTTCTTTTTGTAACCTTGCCGAGTTGGTAATCGTTGCGTGTGTTGTGTCCTGCTTTCGTTTTGCGATAAGCGTGGTTGCTTTTGCTTAAGTTCATCCCTCCGCGTTGGGTTTGTTTACCTTTCGTGCGAGGCCTAAAGCTTGCAGATGTTCGCCGATGATGATGATGATGATGATGCCGCTACTCTAGCGGGTTCTTGCTCGCCGTCCGCTCGTCCTGCCAAGTTCCACCGATTGTCTTCCCCGTCTCGCTCTGCTGTTGGTGACGTCATTGACGGTACTACGCCTGCACCTTTGACTTCAATGGAGAGCTCTCAGAGCGCCGCTGATTTTCCTTCTCTGTCTCCGACTCTTCATGCGACTGTTTCAAGATCTTCCTCGGCTTCTCAGCGCGGCGCTAAACTGGATTACGCTTCTGTGGCTTCGGGCTTCTCTTCGACTTCGACTGCATCACGTGTTCCCCTTGCTATTAGTTCTGGTGTCTCGTGTGTCAGAGTGCAAGATGTTCTTCGCATCACAGTTCCAGACTCTTCCGCAGAAGGTAAGGATTTACTTTCTCGCCAGCAACTTGGCCTCGTTTTCGAGGCCCTGCCTGACACTCCTTTAAAGCTGTATTCGACAGCCCTGCGTCGCATTCTCCCTACCGGTGCTGTGACACATATGGCTCGTAAGCCACGTTCTGTGGTGGTTTACTTTTCGACCATGACTCACGTTGATTAGTGCAAACGACCGGGACTGTCGTTCGCCGCCGAACTTTGTTTGGTGTCCCGGTTTCTCAGCCTTCGGTGCTCCTGACGCTTTTCCCGGTTGCACCAGAGCTTTCTGACGTCTTGCTACGCCATGCGCTATCTCAGTGCGGGAGGGTGATCGGTCCGATCCGATCACTTTCCGCGGCTCCGAACGATCCAGAGGATAAATCTATCCTCGCTCTCCGTCGCCAAGTGCGGATGGTTTTTGCTAATGATCATGATGCTGCTTCCTGTCCTTCGGTGCTTGAATATGTAATTGGTAGTCAACGTTTTCGTGTGGAAGTGTTCCAAGATCTCCGTTGCTTCCAATGTAAGGGTACTGGGCACGTCCGTTCCCAGTGCCCTCATCTCGTCCCTCTACGCATACCTGCTTCTGCGTCGGCTGATGTTCCTGGATCGTCTTGTGTGACCCAACGTGCTCCACCATCTTCGGAACCCTCCTTATTACCGCTTTGCCTGTTTCGTTGGAACGTCCTGCCTCTTCCTTCCTTCCTTGGAAGTATCTTCTGCTTCATCTCCTACTGCAGTTCGCCCGGTATCAAGTGTTGCTGACCCCCTTTCTTCTAGCACCGGATCTTACTCGACGATTATCTCGGCTTCCCCGCCTCCCTCGTCTCTTCTTACAGCGCCAGTTACTACTGCTTCTGTTGTTTTTCTAGGTTCCGGTTCAGTCTTACCACCATCTCCACTGCATGATCCTACTCCCCCCAGCTGGGCGGACCGGGTTGAACAAGTTGGTTCGGTTCCTTCTGATGCGCCCGCTACTGTGTCTGATGATGGTTCTTCTACGGACCCCATGGAAGCTGTTTCCTCCCCAGAGTCTCCTGCTTCTGACCCCGTCCCCCCGTTTTGTCCCTCTGTTCCACTTACCTCCGAGATGGTTCCCCATCTTGCCAACTCAGACTACAATTGGACGCCGTTCATTTCTCGACAGGTTTTACCATCTGCTGAAGCGTTGGGCACCTTAGCCCTGGTGGATCTGACGATCGCCCCTTCCGGCTTCCCAGCGCTCCCTGATACCAGCGAGATTCCTCCCTTAGCGGTTGAAATTGCCACTCCGGATTTTATTCTTCTTCTCTGTGCGATTTTTCGACTCAGCTGGAAGGATCTTCGTCTTTGGTTTCCCTTCTGTGCGAATCCTGCTGATCGTGTGAACATCTGGCGCCACTTTGCTAAGTTTTTTAAATGGCAAGTGTCCCCGCGTCCTCGTCAGCCATGCCCGGAATTGCCTGATTTCACTTTCCGCTACACTACAAAGGTGTTCCTCGATTATTGTAACAACGTGTTCCTGCTCGATAGACAAGAATGTTGGGTTTTTCCTGACCCAGGGCTTGATCGTAGCACTGCATGTAAGGACCTTTGGACTTTCCTGTACGACTTTCGTCGCCTACGCTCCTAAACTGTTTATTGTTACTTGCCTGGACTGCACCCCTGTGGTGACTTTTTGTGATGTTTCTATGCCGTTGTTTGTCGGTTTCCTGGCCTACTGTCCAGTGTTGCGTTTGTATCTTTTCTCTGTATCTTTGTCAGCTTTGCTTGTTTTACCCTGTTTTCACCTGAATTAATGCATTTTTGTACGTTTCGTATGTTTGTTGTTTATGCTCCCGACTTGTGTTTCGTGCTGTGTGATATTTGTTTGTGTGTTTTTTTCCATTGTTTTGGTGTTTGTATTCATGTACTGTGGCGTGGTCAATTTTATTTTTTGGTGTTTTTTTTTTTTGTCCCTTCGGGGTTTTTTAGTTTTGTGTGCAGCTCAGTCTGTCGCTGTATTCTTTTTGTGTTTTACGTCGACCGCAAGCCGTTGGTCAACGCATTTCTCTTTTTTTCTTTTTTGCTTTTTACTATGTCTATGTGTTGGTTTTTCTTCTATGTTACTTGATCTTTGTTAGTTAGGTCTTGGAATGCTGCGATGTTGTTGCTTTTTGTTTGCGCTGCGGTGTTATGTTGCCGGTGTGCCTTGGCGCACCTTCTGTTCCCCGTGATTTGTTGTATGTTGTGTTTAGCTTTTAATAATAAAGATTTATTTGAAGGCAGTGGTCTAAGGCGCTGGCCTCTGATCATTCGCCCGTCAGGGGTCTGGGTTCGAATCCCGGTCAGGCATGGATGTTGTGTTTGTCTTACGGCACTGGCTCTCTCCCTTCCCTGGAACCAGTGACCCTAAATTAGGGACGGGCGACTGCTTATAGCCCATTGAGTTGCTCACGGTGGTCGTTAAACCTCCAATCAAAAAAAAAAAAACGCTTCCTGGTGCAGCATTTTCGATGTCGGACAATGTGCATACAGTAGAATCTCTGTATAACAAACTTCAATTTAACGAAATTTTCCGCAGAACGTTGACTTTAAACGACATTTATCTGTACATTAATCTCCGTGTTACGAAAATCAATTTCTATACTAAAATTACCATTTTATGTTTTTCTTTTCAAGTGTTTCGAAGTTTTGTTTTGCAGTTTTTTAGCACACAGATGTGAGCAAAGCGTCTTTAATTCCCTATCTTGAAATGTTGGGTTCCGTGAGACGCGGGAGTCTTGTTAGAAAGGGGACGACACACGAGGAGTCATATCTATGTCAGAATTATCAGTATACATGAGTGGCACATTTTTGCTTACTCCCCGGGATGCTAGTTTCTCCTTATCGATGGAATCGTTCTGTCTGTTCATTGGGTTCGAAATCATTTGCATGGCCTGCCATAAGGTAGCTTCACGCCGAGTTTCGTTTTTGACGGACTATTTTTTCTTAAGTGTTTCTATTCCTTTTGACACAGAGTGTATGTTCACGGATACATGCAAGGTTGTGTGAGCGGAAATCTGGAAGAACAAATATTTTATTCATGCCTTGGACGACAGAAGCAGTCGCTTTTTCCCAAAGTCCTATCTTCCAATGCATACACGCCAACTAGAAATCATCACGCTGTAACGGTGGCTGGGAGGCATGAGGCACATGCTGTTGACCATTCATCTGAGATGAACTCTGGTTCGAATCCCTGATGAGGCATGAGTGCTTTACTTGTTCAATGGCTCTAACTGCGCCGTTTTTCTGAAATAGTAACCCTAGATTAGAAAAGCTCGTGATCAACAGCCGGTTTCCCAATTTGTCCCTGTGCCGACGCCCCCTGTTTTCGAATCTCAGGATGTTCCTGATCTAGAATCTTTATCTGATTCCTCAGGCACTGTAACCCTCACTGATGATGATGATGATGATGGGCCTATCTGGGATCGTTCTCCGAAATCTCCATATGATCAAATTTCACCCACAACTCTTGAATTCCTGGAAAATCACGAATTCCCGTGTCCTGCTGATTTTCTTAGTCCTTCACGTCCGTCTTCTGAAGCTGTCGGGATTCTTCCCTTGTTGGAACTTGCTGTTGGTCCGTCGGGCCTGCTTGCTGCTCCAGTTCGGGCATCTTTTCTTCCGCTCGCTGCCGAGGTTTCTTTAGTGAATTTCGCTCTACTACTCTGTGTTGTATTTCGTCTTTGTTGGAGGGACATTCATGCCCCTCTAGCAGAGTTTGATAACTCTGAGTACCATGCCACCTTGTGGACTCATTACTTCAAATGACGTTACTTGAAAACTCATCAACGATCACGTCCATAACGCCCAGAACTCCCGGACTTTGCCTTTAAATACACTACAGATGTTTTCCTTGACTATTGTGCGAATATATATTATCTCGATGATGAGGATCATCACATATTTGATGTTGATAATGCTGATCAGATCTCTGCCCATATGAAGACTGAAATTTCCTGTTCATATTCCGTAGACTACGTTCTTAGACTTGTTAAAATATCTTTCTTTGCTTGTCTTGAGTCTGGCGCTCTTTGGATAAGCATGTCTCTTGCCCTATAAAACTCAACCAACCAACCAACCTAAAATTAGGAACAAATGAGTGCTTATAACCCTTAAAGTTCCGTATGCTGGTCGTTAATATTCTCGCCCCCCCCCCCCCACACACAAATGCAGCACCGCAAAGCTTAGACTCCTTGGGACGTTTCGAAGTAGAAACGCTAATGTTAACTTACCAAATAAAAATCCCTCGAAGCTCGAATCGGATACTAAGTTCCTGATGACTATCTCATGCACCGCTTTGTGGCCCTGCAAGAATTAATCGGAGAGTTGCGACAGCAACCTCACCTTACACAGGAACCCGTGATCCGGACAAACTGAGTCCCGAAGACCGGACGAGCAACACCACCCGCAGGAGAAGACTCTAGGCTACTCCGTCTACCATAGTCGCCTAGAAAACCGGAGGCTAAGCCAGAAGAAGCAGCACTTCAAAACGCTATTTCCGACTACGTGCAAACTTCTTGTGGGATAGGTGAAAACAGAGAATTTATTGTGCCAAATAAACTAAAATGATGGCAATAGGACGCATCAATAACAGCTATTGCTTTTCCCGGTATGACATGCACATGAACCTGGCCTGTACAGCAACGTCTAGCTTATCTTGTATGCCGTGTTGAATTAATTGATACCAAATTAAACAATTTTATATCAATATGTTTAACAGTTTTCGCCATACACTTTAACCATTTTCCTGTAAATGTCAATCGGTTTCAATTTCTGAGCATAAATGTCAATCGGTTTCAATTTCTGAGCATAAATGTCAATCGGTTTCAATTTCTGAGCATAAATGTCAATCGGTTTCAATTTCTGAGCATAGGCAACATATTAATGTTCTCATCTCTACTTTTATGCAACGTTCTAAACACAGTTCAGCTGTTTCCGTGGCTCCGTCCTTTGAGCTAAAATTCTATAAATAACACGATCACATACGAGATGTAACTAATTATTATAAGTCACCTAAACGGTATCGTATCAGTTAGATTGAGTGACGAGGCCTGACCCTTTTGATAGTGAGACTAGAATCCTATAATAGGAAGTATAAGATGTAATGCATGATAAAAACACTATTAAAATGATACTTTATTATTTAATAACTAAATCTAAGAGGTTTCTTTATCTGTATGATATTTTTGTGTTGCTTCTCTCGCACGCTTTTTTTGTACATTTTTAAGCATGAGTTTCCATATACTGTATATACTGTACATATATATATATATATATATATATATATAATCATCATTGTCAACCATTATCAATCCACTGCTGGACGAAGGTCTCCCCAAGTTTCCTCCACAATGGTCTGTCTTGTGCCAGTCTCCTCCATGTCACCCCTGCATACTTTCGAATTTCATCCACCCATCTTCCATGTGATCTTCTTCTGGGTCTTTTCCTGTCCCTTGGAATCCAATCTAAAATTTCGGCTGTCCATCGATGATCTGTTCTTCTGGCAGTATGTCCAGCCCATTGCCATTTCAGGGATTTAACTCTGATCATGATGTCTTCCACTCTTGTCATTTTTCGGATCCACGAGTTCCTCTTTTTATCTCTCCTGGTTACACCAAGCATGCACCTCCCCATGCTACTTTGAGTTGTCTGCAGCATTTGTATGTCTCTTTTAGCTAAGGTCCACGTCTCTGCACCATACGTAAGCACTGGAAGGATGCATTGATCAAACACTTTTTTTTAAGACATAATGGCATATTGCTCTTGAAAATTGTGCTGTTTCTTCCAAAAGCTCTCCAGACAAGTTTTGTACGCCGATTAATTTCTTCATCAATGTGACCCTCACTTGATATCTGCTGTCCAAGATAAACATACGTGTCTGTTATCTCCAGCTTTTCTCCATCAATCGATAAATCTTCATTTCTTGTAAAAGCATTAATCATCACTTTTGTCTTATGAAAGTTCATTTTTAATCCCACTTCTTTACTCTTGTCAGCAAATTCCTGGATCACACTCTGCTGCTCTAATGGGGTAGATGCAAAAGAGACTACGTCATCAGCAAAACGAAAGTGGGTTAGATAATCTCCATTAATCTTTATCCCCTTGTTTTCCCAGCTCAGCGACTGAAAGACACCCTCCAATGTGGCATTAAAGAACTTCAGAGATATGGTGTCACCTTGTCTCACTCCTTTTCCAATTTTTATGTGTGTTGTATTTTCAAACAGCCGAATCTTTGCACTTGCATTTTCATAGATGTTATTAATAATATTAATGTATGCATCTTCAATACCGCAGGATTTCAGAGCCATTGCAACTGCTGATGGTTTCACCGAATCAAAGGCTTTTTCATAATCGATAAAAGCCATGCACAATGGAAGTTCATATTCCCTCGCTCTTTCAATTAGTTCTCTCAGTACGTGGATACGATCTATTGTGCTGTAGCCACTCCTGAATCCAGCTTGTTCTCTCGGTTGAGCCATGTCCAGTGTCACCTTCAAGCGGTGTGAAAGAACTTTAGTGAAGATTTTATAAACCACTGATAGGAGGCTGATAGGTCTGTAGTTCATGAGATCCTCAATGTCACCTTTTTTATGTAGCAGGATCATTGTAGCGTTGTTCCAATCCTCAGGAATCTTCGCTTCATTAAGGCATCGAGTGAAAATTTGGGCAAGTACTGTTTCGATTTCTCCACTTGCTTCTTGTATGATGTCTACAGTATTTCCATCTTCCCCTGGAGCTTTCCCCCGCTTCATGTTCTTGATTGCATGTGCAACTTCTGCTGGAAGGACTGGAGGAACTCTGGTACTGGTACCTTTCATGATGTCTGGAGTGCATGTATCATCCCTTTCATATAATTTGGAGTAGAAATCTTTCAGTCTTATCAAAATTTCGCCTCCATTTCTTGTTACAGAACCATCTTCTTTTCTCAGTGCCATAATCTGTTTTCTTCCCTTATTGAGATGTCCCTTTGCTATCTTTAGGCTTTGGTTGTTTTCAATTGCTTTCCTCACTAGTTCACAGTTGAATTTTCTTACGTCTTCAGTGATACTTTTTCTTACTGTCTTGCATAGCTCTATATATTCCACTTTGGAAGTCACGACTTCTTTAGTTGTCCTCCTCTCTCTTCTTTTTTGCATCAACATTTTGGTTTTTCCTGATAATTTGTTCACATGCAACTTGTTTTTAGACCCAGCTAATTTTGTTGCTGTTTCCATAAGAGCTTTGGTCACTTTTCTGTTAACTTCAGAAATATCCACTTCTTCCGATGTTAAGCCTTCTAAAGGAGAGAACCTGTTCTTCAGTTCCTACTTGAAGGTATTATGGTGTTTTTAAGGTTGATTATGTCAATAGATTTTGTTTGTCTTATGAGCTTGCCACGTTCAAGTTTAGTGTTGAGGTGCATCTTACATCTCACCAATCTATGGTCACTACCTGTGTTGAACTTGTTTTGCACACTGCAGTCTTCTATGACGAATTTTTTGTTACACATAATAAAATCAATTTCACTTGTCATCCCATTTGGATGTCTCCATTTCCATTTCCTGTGTGGCTTTTTCTTGAAGAAGGAGTTCAAGATGAAAAACGCTTCTGCCTCTGCAAACTCAACGAGAGGAGTATTTCCACGCTGGTTTCTGTTGCCGTGGCCGAATTTACCTACTGAAATTTCATTCTGTTGCCGTTGCCCTATTTTTGCATTGAAATCTCCCATAATTATTTTAAATAATAAAGGTAACCAGCACTTGAAAATAATAATGGGACATATATATATATATATATATATATATATATATATATATATACTAAAGAGCAAAACTGAAGACTAAGGAAAAAATTTTAGAATTTAAAACGAAGGGTGCAAAATAACCTGAAAATCAAAACGCGCAACGCAGCAGTTTTGAAAATTCAGAATTCACATTCTATAAAGAAGATACCTAAGCAAAAAAATACATATATAATTTTGACTCACACCTAGTACAACATAGAAAAGGTTATGTATCTACCTGTGTGATCAAAAGGAAAAAAGGTAAAAAATAAAATAAAACAACTGAATGTAGAAGGTGTCGAGAATACTGAGCCTTGGCTTTATCAAGGACCAGCAAAAACTCTGCATTTTCTCACTTCCACAAAGACCTAGTTGGAAATGGGTTTCTGCAAGGCCATAGATGCAAGTAACATTCCCACCTAAAATAGTTTAAAAAATATATATATAAGTCATGTCCTCCTTAGAGTTGCATGACCTAGCACTAGTTAACATTTTCGCTTGCATCCATTAACCTTCCTGGCCCGACCCATACTCTTCATCTGTTACTATTAAACAGAGAGAAGAAGATTAAAGAGAACTCAAGCTGTGAGAGTGACATAATAATTAGAAATGATTTTCAGCCATAACGAAATTGCCAAGTTCGTTTGAGAGAGAATTTAAACCTGAAAAACAATGCAAAAGAAATCCAAATTTTACATTGCAATTAAAAAGGAAATGTTAATTTATAACGAACAGATTTTTGAAAGAAAACTTGAGTCTAAAACCCCCTACTCTACAACTTATGACAACACAAAAACGAGAATAAGTTAAAGATAATAATTAACTAAAGAAAACTTTGTGAAAGTTATATACCTTAAACAGTTAGTTGCAATATGTACAAAGTATTTCAGCAGTGCTTTAAGTGCATAATTAATTAGTATTAAGAACTAAACTACTTTGAAAAAACAGCGCATAGACAGCGCATAGAAAAGGAACAAGCTAAGCCATCTTCTGTTCCTAGGTACCCCAAAAGACGCTCAAAGTTACAAAGAAAAGAAAGAGTTAAAACCCGCAAAAATGTTAACAGACAAATCAATGCCTAAAAGTTGAAAAGCTAAAAAACGACAGAGAAAAGGTACATGAAGTACAAACATTGAACTTATAAAACCTAGAACCCAAAAACAAGGAAGAGAGCTTACCTCTTGTGTTACAAAAACTTTTCTCCTCACAAGAGAAGAACATGGCTGACCTCTTCTGCCACTCCCTAGACGCTGGGGGGCAGTGAGGGTGGGGCTGATGGCCTCCTCATACAGCAAGAAAACAACGCGCGGAGATTTTAACCAGAGAAAAAAAAATATATATAAACATAAGACTGTGGATCTGTATGATCAGAAAGAGCAGAATTAACTCTCCAGAATACATGAGAAATATTATAAAATACACGAGCAGTTTATTTAATAATCTTTGCATGTATTAAATCACCTTAGTGAGCTTCTATAGATTAATCAGAATCTTATTAATTTTAATGTTGGTTTTACTATTTTTAGTATAGCTATCCTAGTGATGAATAACTAGTTTTCTTTTTTATTTGTTTTTATTTTCTTTTATAAACGGATTTTTAAGCTTTTTTTGTGATTTTGTTTATATTATTTAATTTTTTGTTTTAATAGGACCGTCATATCCATAGCACTAAGGTTCCTTTAGGTAGTTAATAGGCATCCTCTAGCCAACTTCCTTACGGCTTTGATTGGTCAGAATCATATTATTAACTGTGTAGAAAATTAAAGCAGATCTGCCAACCTTACTCTATTATTCAGAATAATTTTTCTTAAAGTTCTTTTGATGAAAGAAGAAGGAATTTCGTTCTCTAGAAAACTTTCTAATAGTATATTAATGTGGTAATTGAAGTCCAAATTGTTGCTGCAAATTCTTGAAATTCTTAGGACCTGAGAAATTAGTACATTCTCAATTACTTTGGTTGAAATGTTATTATTCCAGTGTAGATATTTAATTACTTTGAAAGGAAAATTAACTCTTTTATCATAGAGGCTAATAGATGGGTTACCTCTGTTGAGCTTAATGCTTAAGTCTAGGAACTCAAGTTCCTGATTACTGTGGTTGGTTTTACATAAGTTAAGAGAGCTAGGATAGATATTATCAAAATCACTCTCTATAACTTCTGAATTATTGATACACAGCAGATCATCAATATATCTAAAAGTGTAAAGGTAGTTATCTGAGCAGGTGGGGTGATTTTTAATGAATTTATATTCCTTAAAGAACAGGAATAGATTAGCGATATGCGTGGACGTTGATGTTCCCATTGGAATACCGTTCACTTGCTTATAGAGAGTATTATTATATAAGATATGGTTATTTATTATGCAGCAATTGAGATAAGAGTTCCAAGTTCCTACATCAACAAATTGGTTAAGTTTAAATTCTGCATACAGCTCTTTAAAGGTAGTGATTATATCTGATAGAGGCAGATTAGTATACAGGTTTTCAAAATCATAACTATTAATATCTAGGGGACAAACTTTGAGTATAGTAGAAATTACTTCTGCATTATTATTAATTATCCCAAAATCTCTGTACATCAAGTTAGAACAGTTTCTAATGTGTTTCAAAACCTTCTTTAAGACATCTTCAAAAGCAAGATCTATTTTCTTTTTATGACTCCTTACTCCACTAGCTATGAACCTGAACTTCACAGGATCCTTATGAAACTTAACCGTTGCAAAAAGAAATGGAAATTCAGGCTCATATCTTCTAGTTTGTGGAATTTTAAGTTTCTTGAAGAATGCCTTAAACCGATTTTCTAACTGCTTGGTAGAATAACTTACGGGCTCGTATGTTACTCTATTATTGAGTTCCATAGTTAACAATTCAAAATAGAACTTCTTACAGATAATTGCAAAATTATTGCTAGCTTTATCCGTAGTGGTAAAAATAAATTGGTCTTGCAGTTTGGAGAGTGACCTTTTAGCTTCTCCAGAGAAAAAGAGATTTCTGTCGAAACAAAAGTCCAGACCTGCCAACTCACCGGTGAAGCTATTGAAATGACAAACGTTGTTTGACATGTAAATCTGCAGATCCTAACCTCTATTCTTATGTTGAGGATAATTGCTCCAACAAGTTTTGCAAAGCCTACAATACCATCTATAAGCTCACCTGTACTGTCTGCAACCTTAGCTATATTGGCCAAAGCAAAAATCCTCTTCATCTTAGGATTAATGGTCACAGGTCTCTAGTAAACAAGTTCTCTAATTCAGGAGTGAACCCCTCCACAAACGCCAACCAGTACTCTACCTTTGAATTAGAGCATTTCCATACTCATGGTTTTGACAAAGTGAAAATAGAGGTACTACATATTATCCCTGACCTCTATGCTCGGCTAGAAACTGAATCCCTTGAAATTTTGCAGCATCAGTCTCTTTATCCCTATGGCCTTAATTCCACTCTATCTGACAATAAGCATAATCAGCATAAATTTTCAATTCGTGAACTCTTCTTTCTTGTTAATAATAAGAGCTGCTCTAGAGGTAATAGAGGACAGAGGTTATTTCGCACATCAAGCAAAGTTGATTTTGCTAACTTGCTAAAAACTCTGGAAGGCTTTAAAACTGGCACTAATTTTGTTAAAAATACTTACAAAATTCTCAAGTCCTTCAAGCACTCTGTCCTTAAATGTTTTTTCAAATTCTGGAATGAAACTGCTGACCATGTTGATAAGCATGTTTTTGCTTTGGTTCTGGACATTCTTAAACATATTCTTAAAGATAAAATTTCTCTTAAAGAATTTTCCAGTAATTTTGTTACCATCAGGTTCCTAAATAAAGCCTACGATAATCTCAATGTAAGGAAGCTGTTCTACAATAATGCAATTTTTTTTCCCATCCACAGGCACCAGTCTATTGTAAGTTTTAAATATGTTAAGACCTTAGGGTCAATAGTTAAAAACTACAAACTTAACTCTTCGAGCTACATTCCTGTAATTACTACTTGTTCTTGTGATGAACATAAAGAAACAGTTCACTATGATAAGAATTACAACCATATTATCACCGGAAACTTGAGTTTTGTAGAAAATGAAAAGCTTAGGAATTTATTAGAGTATGGCTCTAAATTCAGACCTTCCTTCACAATTTCCAAAGAAAGGATTCTTGAGAGCTTCACTCAAGATGTAAATAAATACATCGTAAAAACCAGTTTAACGTACAATCAGCCTATTGAGGCCTTCGCAGAATGGAAATATAATATAATCAATAGCTTCACCGGTGAGTTGGCAGGTCTGGACTTTTGTTTCGACAGAAATCTCTTTTTCTCTGGAGAAGCTAAAAGGTCACTCTCCAAACTGCAAGACCAATTTATTTTTACCACTACGGATAAAGCTAGCAATAATTTTGCAATTATCTGTAAGAAGTTCTATTTTGAATTGTTAACTATGGAACTCAATAATAGAGTAACATACGAGCCCGTAAGTTATTCTACCAAGCAGTTAGAAAATCGGTTTAAGGCATTCTTCAAGAAACTTAAAATTCCACAAACTAGAAGATATGAGCCTGAATTTCCATTTCTTTTTGCAACGGTTAAGTTTCATAAGGATCCTGTGAAGTTCAGGTTCATAGCTAGTGGAGTAAGGAGTCATAAAAAGAAAATAGATCTTGCTTTTGAAGATGTCTTAAAGAAGGTTTTGAAACACATTAGAAACTGTTCTAACTTGATGTACAGAGATTTTGGGATAATTAATAATAATGCAGAAGTAATTTCTACTATACTCAAAGTTTGTCCCCTAGATATTAATAGTTATGATTTTGAAAACCTGTATACTAATCTGCCTCTATCAGATATAATCACTACCTTTAAAGAGCTGTATGCAGAATTTAAACTTAACCAATTTGTTGATGTAGGAACTTGGAACTCTTATCTCAATTGCTGCATAATAAATAACCATATCTTATATAATAATACTCTCTATAAGCAAGTGAACGGTATTCCAATGGGAACATCAACGTCCACGCATATCGCTAATCTATTCCTGTTCTTTAAGGAATATAAATTCATTAAAAATCACCCCACCTGCTCAGATAACTACCTTTACACTTTTAGATATATTGATGATCTGCTGTGTATCAATAATTCAGAAGTTATAGAGAGTGATTTTGATAATATCTATCCTAGCTCTCTTAACTTATGTAAAACCAACCACAGTAATCAGGAACTTGAGTTCCTAGACTTAAGCATTAAGCTCAACAGAGGTAACCCATCTATTAGCCTCTATGATAAAAGAGTTAATTTTCCTTTCAAAGTAATTAAATATCTACACTGGAATAATAACATTTCAACCAAAGTAATTGAGAATGTACTAATTTCTCAGGTCCTAAGAATTTCAAGAATTTGCAGCAACAATTTGGACTTCAATTACCACATTAATATACTATTAGAAAGTTTTCTAGAGAACGAAATTCCTTCTTCTTTCATCAAAAGAACTTTAAGAAAAATTATTCTGAATAATAGAGTAAGGTTGGCAGATCTGCTTTAATTTTCTACACAGTTAATAATATGATTCTGACCAATCAAAGCCGTAAGGAAGTTGGCTAGAGGATGCCTATTAACTACCTAAAGGAACCTTAGTGCTATGGATATGACGGTCCTATTAAAACAAAAAATTAAATAATATAAACAAAATCACAAAAAAAGCTTAAAAATCCGTTTATAAAAGAAAATAAAAACAAATAAAAAAGAAAACTAGTTATTCATCACTAGGATAGCTATACTAAAAATAGTAAAACCAACATTAAAATTAATAAGATTCTGATTAATCTATAGAAGCTCACTAAGGTGATTTAATACATGCAAAGATTATTAAATAAACTGCTCGTGTATTTTATATTTCTCATGTATTCTGGAGAGTTAATTCTGCTCTTTCTGATCATACAGATCCACAGTCTTATGTTTATATATATATTTTTTTCTCTGGTTAAAATCTCCGCGCGTTGTTTTCTTGCTGTATGAGGAGGCCATCAGCCCCACCCTCACTGCCCCCAAGCGTCTAGGGAGTGGCAGAAGAGGTCAGCCATGTTCTTCTCTTGTGAGGAGAAAAGTTTTTGTAACACAAGAGGTAAGCTCTCTTCCTTGTTTTTGGGTTCTAGGTTTTATAAGTTCAATGTTTGTACTTCATGTACCTTTTCTCTGTCGTTTTTTAGCTTTTCAACTTTTAGGCATTGATTTGTCTGTTAACATTTTTGCGGGTTTTAACTCTTTCTTTTCTTTGTAACTTTGAGCGTCTTTTGGGGTACCTAGGAACAGAAGATGGCTTAGCTTGTTCCTTTTCTATGCGCTGTCTATGCGCTGTTTTTTCAAAGTAGTTTAGTTCTTAATACTAATTAATTATGCACTTAAAGCACTGCTGAAATACTTTGTACATATTGCAACTAACTGTTTAAGGTATATAACTTTCACAAAGTTTTCTTTAGTTAATTATTATCTTTAACTTATTCTCGTTTTTGTGTTGTCATAAGTTGTAGAGTAGGGGGTTTTAGACTCAAGTTTTCTTTCAAAAATCTGTTCGTTATAAATTAACATTTCCTTTTTTAATTGCAATGTAAAATTTGGATTTCTTTTGCATTGTTTTTCAGGTTTAAATTCTCTCTCAAACGAACTTGGAATTTCGTTATGGCTGAAAATCATTTCTAATTATTATGTCACTCTCACAGCTTGAGTTCTCTTTAATCTTCTTCTCTCTGTTTAATAGTAACAGATGAAGAGTATGGGTCGGGCCAGGAAGGTTAATGGATGCAAGCGAAAATGTTAACTAGTGCTAGGTCATGCAACTCTAAGGAGGACATGACTTATATATATATTTTTTAAACTATTTTAGGTGGGAATGTTACTTGCATCTATGGCCTTGCAGAAACCCATTTCCAACTAGGTCTTTGTGGAAGTGAGAAAATGCAGAGTTTTTGCTGGTCCTTGATAAAGCCAAGGCTCAGTATTCTCGACACCTTCTACATTCAGTTGTTTTATTTTATTTTTTACCTTTTTTCCTTTTGATCACACAGGTAGATACATAACCTTTTCTATGTTGTACTAGGTGTGAGTCAAAATTATATATGTATTTTTTTGCTTAGGTATCTTTATAGTATGTGAATTCTGAATTTTCAAAACTGCTGCGTTGCGCGTTTTGATTTTCAGGTTATTTTGCACCCTTCGTTTTAAATTCTAAAATTTTTTCCTTAGTCTTCAGTTTTGCTCTTAAGTATATATATATATATATATATATATATATATATATATATACTATAAAGATACCTAAGCAAAAAAATACTTAGTCTTCAGTTTTGCTCTTAAGTATATATATATATATATATATATATATATATATATATATATATATATATATATATATATATATATATATATATATATATATATATTCTATTAAGAAGAGACTGAAGCAAAAATTTTTTTGACTCATACCAAGTACAACATAGAAAAGGTTATGTATTGACCGGTGTGAGTAAAAAGAGAAAAAAATAGAACAACTGAATGTAGAAAATGTCGAGAATACTGAGCCTTGGCTTTATCAAGGACCAGCCAAAACTCTGCATTTTCTCACTTCCACAAAGACCTATTTGGAAATGGGTTTCTGCAAAGTCATAGATGCAAGTAATAAGCAAACCAAAAAAAAAATTAAAAAATATATATATGTCATAACCTCCACAGAGTTGTATGACCAAGCTTTAGTTAACAATTTAGCTTGCATCCATAACTTTCCTGGCCGGACCCATGCTCTTCATCTGTTACTAATAAACAGAAAGGAGATGATTATAAAAAAACTCAAGTTGTAAGAGTGACATAATGAATCAGAAAAATGTTCAGCAATAACAAATTGCCAGATTACCTAGTCACCTGAGAGAGAATTTAAACCTGAATAGCAATACTAAAGTACTACAAATTCTTAAAAATTGCAATAAAAAAGGAAATATTATTTTTTTTTCTGAAGCCCAGATTCTTGAAAGAAAACTGGATTATAAAAACCCCTACTCCACAACTTCTGACAACACAAAAACGAGAATAAAATAGAGACAATAATAAACTAAAGAAATGCTTTGTGAAGGTTATATGACATAAACAATTAGTTGCAATATGTACAAAGTATTTAAGAAGTGCTTTAAGTGCATAATTAAGTAGTTATTAAGACCTTAACTACATTGAAAACACATCGCAGACTACAAGAACAATGGAACGGCCGGCTGCGTAGCCTTAGTTCCCTAAAAAACGCGCAAAGTTACCAAGAAAAGAAAGAGTTAAAATCCGCAAAAAAGTTAATAGACTTGCTAGTGCCTAAATGCTTAAAGCAAAAAAAAGAAAAAAATGTTCAAGAAGTTCAAAGTTTCATAGGAGGTAAGCTCTCTTTATTGTGTTTGGGTTTTAGGTTTTCCAAGTTCAATGTTTTAACTTCTTGAACATTTTTTCTTCTTTTTTTGCTTTAAGCATTTAGGCACTAGCAAGTCTATGAACTTTTTTGCGGATTTTAACTCTTTCTTTTCTTGGTAACTTTGCACGTTTTTTAGGGAACTAAGGCTAAGCAGCCGGCCGTTCCATTGTTCTTGTAGTCTGCGATGCGTTTTCAATGTAGTTAAGGTCTTAATAACTACTTAATTATGCACTTAAAGCACTTCTGAAATACTTTGTACATATTGCAACTAATTGTTTATGTCATATAACCTTCACAAAGCATTTCTTTAGTTTAATATTGTCTTTATTTTATTCTCGTTTTTGTGTTGTCAGAAGTTGTGGAGTAGGGTTTTTTTTTAATCCAGTTTTCTTTCAAGAATCTGTGCTTTGGAAAAAAATAATATTTCCTTTTTTATTGCAATGTTTAAGAATTTGTAGTACTTTATATTGCTATTCAGGTTTAAATTATCTCTCAGGCGACTAGGTAACTTGGCAATTTGTTATTGCTGAGCATTTTTCTGATTCATTATGTCACTCTTACAACTTGAGTTTTCTATAATCATCTTCTTTCTGTAACAGATGAAGAGCATGGGTCGGGCCAGGAAAGTTATGGATGCAAGCTAAATTGTTAACTAAAGCTTGGTCATACAACTCTGTGGAGGTTATGACATATATATATATATATATATATATATATATATATATATATATATTTAAATTTTTTTTTTGGTGGGCTTATTACTTGCATCTATGACTTTGCAGAAACCCATTTCCAAATAGGTCTTTGTGGAAGTGAGAAAATGCAGAGTTTTTGCTGGTCCTTGATAAAGCCAAGGCTCAGTATTCTCGACACTTTCTACATTCAGTTGTTCTATTTTTTCTCTTTTTACTCGCACCGGTCAATACATAACCTTTTCTATGTTGTACTTGGTATGAGTCAAAACATTTTTTGCTTCAGTCTCTTCTTAATAGAATTTTAATTCTGAATTTTCATAACTGCTGCGTTGCGCGTTTTGATCTTCAGGTTATTTTGCAACTTTCGTTTTAAATTCTTAAGTTTTTCTTATGCTCTTAAGTATATATATATATATATATTTTTTTTTCAAACACCTTTGTCTCTAGAAAGGTGTAAACACAACTCCAAATGCGTTTTAACTCACGACATCAATGTTCGATGAATGTTACCTAGATGATGCACTACCGTTTATTCTAGTTGTCCCAAATGCAGCTTTAAGACAGAAATAAGCAAAAATTACCCACCTAAAAGCAATAAAAGATTTGTCCCAGTATTTCTTAAAATAAACGTCAGCAAAGCAACGAAATCAAAGAAAAAAGTGTTACAACAAAAAAGATGCCGTGTAAACAAATCGTGAAAAGGTGAAAGCGAAAGTACGGTCTGTGCTTTAGAAATCATCTAAGAATTCGTTAATTCTATCCGGCTTTCTTGACAGAACTCGCAGTGTTACGTAACCACTATCGGAATTAAAAACACACAATGTCAATGGCTCTACAACTGATCATTTACAAGGCAGATCGGCACGCGATATTTTCTGAAGGCTAATATGGAATGAACGAGTTGTCACAAGTAAGTAGCTTCGCGTTGTAGTTTCATATTTGAATAAATTATCTTATTTATTTAAAGCTGTTTCCAGTAGTAACACGGGGTACTAGCAACTTTCACCTTTGGTTGGATAATTTTCACTTGAACCATCTACGTGCTTGCCTATGAATAAATCTCACAGGTGCGGAATTTCAACAATCAATAAATATTTTTTACGATGTTTGCGTGATACGTCGATCACTCTATACTCGAGAATTCTGTCTCGATGAGCTTTCATCATTACTCAGATAAAGAAATTGACACCGAGTTCCATACTTCTTCTTGAATTTCACATTAGCATTTCTAAAGCAAGATGGAGCCAGAACTGGAAATGCGAAACTTATGAGAGAACAGGTCAGAGCACGAATTTTCAACAGTATTGGATGATAAATGCTTTCCAATCTTCGGCTTTTTATTTAACATATCATTTTTTCTTCCAATCCATAAATCAGACTGCCATCTCGCATAGAAAGCAAACATGGGTATTACTGCTCTTTTTTAATATACGACCTGCGTTTGCCGAGGTCAGTGTGAAAGCACGCTAACTGGGAATTTGAACGCAAGCAGGAAGTAAAAACGAAAGAGACGGCGGAAGTAAAAGAGAAAAATTCAAAGAACACAGAGCAAAACTTTTCAATTCTGCATCGAAAACTGGAGGTAAGAAGAATTTCTTCCAGTTTCTTTATAAAAACCTTATTCAGGATCCTTACTCTGATGGAGGGGATGGGGGATAGAATAGGTAACGATGGAATATGTAGTTTTCATTTTTTTTCATGGGAAAATGACGAAAAGAATTTTCGAAGGAACTTTTTATCTTTGTGTGCGTGTGAGGTCTAAGACTCGATGCTTGTCTGTTATCACATCCATCATCTTGTTTAGAAGGCGTAACAAGGAAAAGGATAAAAAAAGTAGAACAAACATATAAATATTTCCGAAAATTTCGGTTTTAGTTGTTTATTTTTTGGTAAAACAACCCGTGAAAGTCACTGTAATAAAGCAATAAATCTTTAAAAAGAAGCCGTTTTAGAAAGTATCTCTGATGTATTCTTGGGATTAACTAGATCGTATGTCCTACTTTACATGACTTAATTAACCTGGCGGACTTTGTAACGCACTAGTTCCATTTTCTCTGACTTTAATCGAAGGCTGAACATTTTACATTATAAGTTCCTTTTCTTTTTCATTTAAAATCATTTACTTGAAAAGAACAAAAGTTACATGGTCTGGGAAATGTTATGTAAGTAATGGAACACAGGTTGTCCAAAAATATTGTATCTCTTTTTTTTCATTAAGTCTCTAATGTTAAATATTTCCAGTTTTGAATAAGCACATGTGAATTCTTAGCAACGGCTTCTACCCCTCATTTTCCTTTTTTTTTTCTTTACGTATATATATATATATATATATATATATATATATATATATATCTGCAGACAACTCAAAGTGGCATGGAGAGGTGCATACTTGGTGTAACCAGGAGAGATAAGAAGAGGAACTCGTAGATCCGAAAAATGACAAGAGTGGAAGACATCATGATCAGAGTTAAATCCCTGAAATGGCAATGGGCTGGACATACTGCCAGAAGGACAGATCATCGATGGACAGCCGAAATTTTAGATTGGATTCCAAGGGACAGGAAAAGACCCAGAAGAAGACCACATGGGAGATGGGTGGATGAAATTCGAAAGTATGCAGGGGTGACATGGAGGAGACTGGCACAAGACAGACCGTTGTGGAGGAAACTTGGGGAGACCTTCGTCCAGCAGTGGATTGATAATGGTTGACAATGATGATGATGATGATGATGATGAAGAAAAAACCCAACACAGAATCGAATCACATTATTGTGACCACCTTCTACTTTTGAGGTCAAAAGCGCTTAGCCAATGAAAGAAGTCGTCTTTCGGGCCAAAGGTGGCAGTATTTCTTAAACAGCGCAGTTTGTGAACTGTTCGCGTGCTGCTGTGGTAAAAGTGTACAGTGATTGGGGAAATGGCACCATTGCGAATAAGCGACGTGGAAACTGCGGAGTACCACGTGCCATTGATGTGAAAGGTGAACGTCAGCTTCGAAGGTACGTTTGGATTGACACCCTACGGTGAAGCAACTCACTGGCCGAATGAACCAGGAGGGCTACCGGAAGTGTGCCTAAAACGACAGTTCAGCGAACCCTGCTGCGTATGGGGCTCCGATGCAGATGGATGGTCATTGCACCTATGCTAACGAAGGTGCTTCGGCAGAAAATGGTTACATTTGCACGGCAGTACCGAAATTGGACCTCCGCTGATTAGCAAAGGATTGCTTTCTCCGATGAGTCACGTTTTATGCTTCATCGAACGGATGGACGTTGGTGTACAATGCGAGAAACATCGGAGAACAAACACTCTTCTACCACTGCTGGAAGAACACAAGCTGGTGGGGGCAAGGTGTGGGTCTCGTGAATGTTTTCGTGGCAATTTTTGGGCCCACTCATACCTGTGGAAGGCACTATGGGCCGAATTCGTTATGAATCCATCCTTGCAGACCACGTACATCCATACATGCTGATTCTCTTCCCTGCGGCGGATGGGATATTTTAGAACGACAATGCGACGTGTCACACAGCTAGAAATGTCCGAGAGTGGTTGGAATAACACGATGAAGACTTCAAAGTACTTCCCTGACCCCCTAATTCCCCAGACATAAACCCACCTGAGCATCTGTGAGGCCACTTCGATCGTGTTGTTCGCTCTATGAATCCTCCACCACGTACCCTCCAGTAGCTGTCAGATGCACAGTAGTCAGAATAAAGCCCACATACCTGTGAATACCTTCTAGCACCTTATTGAGTTACTCCCAGCCCGTCTAGCTGCTGTCCGTCCTGCACACGGTGGTTACTCTGGATATTAACTGGTGGTCACAATTATGTAACTCGGCCGTGTATATACAGCCACCAATTTTTGGATTCCACTTGTTCCAGTTATGAACGGATGTATATACACTGGCGGAAAGTGAAAAAGAACACCAAGAAGAAATTGGCGGACGATCATAAAATTTATATATGTTAATGGGGTCGAGTTTACGTAGGTGTGATGTTAATTTCGGGACCAGCCGGTGAGCGCTTACGCCACAGACGGCATAATATGCAAATTATCGTCGGTGGTATTTAAGGAGTACGGCGAAGTGAATGTAATCAGTCGTCGGCGTACGGACACGTGCGAAGACCCTGAAGAAGCTGCAATGCCTGGACATGGAAGACGTGTATGATTTCAGCAGTTATCGTACTTTGAGCTAGGTCGTCTAGTCGGAGTCCGCGAGGCCGGGTGGTGGTATCGTCGAATGGCGGAGCGAATTGAACGGGAAGTATCAGTGGTGGTACGATGGTGGCGTAGATGGTCCGAGGAACATTCCCACACGAGAAGACGTGGAACCGGGAGTCACAGATGGACTGATGAGCGGACCGATCGACGCATAAGAAGAGCGGCGTTGTCAAGCAGAACATCCACTGCGACGCAAATCCGAGCTGCCGTTGCACCTGAGGTGACTGTGCGAACAATCCGCAACCGTCTACTGGATGCAGGACTACGTGCACGTGTGCCTCTGGCATGTGTACCTCTGACTCCAGCCCACCGTCAGGAAAGGCTGCAGTGGTGTCGCCAACGTCTGCACTGGAGAACGCAATGACGATCTGTCGTGTTTAGCGATGAATGCCGATTCTGCTTGGGTGCCTCCGATGGCCGTATGCGTGTTCGCAGACGCACAGGGGAGCGTCTCCACCCTTCTTGCATGCGCCAGCGACACACAGAGCCTACACCTGGTCTCCTGGTGTGGGGAGCGATCAGCTATCACTCCCGCACACAACTAGTGTTTGTACCGGGTACGTTAACTAGCACCTCCTACATCAACAACATCATTCAGGCCGTTGTTGTGCCATTTGTGAGGTCTGTCCAGCGTGGTGTTTTCCAGCAAGATAACGCACGCCTACACACGGCACGTGCAACGCAACATTTACTTCAGGGTGTGAGACAACTTCCACGGCCTGCACGTTCACCGGATTTGTCCCCCATTGAGCACGTGTGGGATTTTATGGGACAACGACTTATCCGGTCACCACGACCAGCCACGACCATCTCCGATTTACGCGTCCAGGTTGAGGATGCTTGGAACTCAAAACCCCAAACTTACATCCAACATCTGTACAACAGACTCCATGCCAGAATTTCACAGTGTGACGCAGTTCATGACGGTTCAATCTCGTACTAACCATGTTTGTGTTTTTTCAGTTTACCAGCAAATACAGCTGTATTTTGCCATAATGTTTTGATCATCAGTGGGCATCTGCATATCGTTGCTGAAGAGGTTTCAAGGAAAAAGTTTATTGTGGAAAGTTGTCACTGGAGAGAAAAAAGTGGTCTATTGTGACAAGCCCGTACGCAAACGATCCTGGGTCTACCCAGGCCAGCCATCAACACCCAGTGAAAAACAGAATATCCAAGGGGAAAAGGTGCTGTTGTGTGCGTGGTCGGATATGCATAGAGTGATGCACTTCGAACTGTTGAAACCGGGTAAAACAATCACTACAGAACGATATAGCGATCAGATGATGAAACGGAAAACCGCAATCGAGCGAAAACGCCCATGGGCAAGTAAATGACGCCGCCCAGTCATTCTGTTACAGGATAATACCAGACTACAAGTTGGTGCCACCACGAAATCAACCCTTGAACAGTTACAATGGGCGGTTTTACCACACCCATCTTACTCCCCGGACATTGCACCCTCAGACTTTCATCTGTTTCGCTCTATGCGACATGCCCTAGCCCAACAGTGGTTCACCACAGTTTAAGAGCTGGAAAACTGCGTTCGTCAGCTCAAAACCCGAGGCTTCTATCAGAGAGGCATTCATTTGTTGCCTGAAAAATGGCAAAAGGTCATTGATGCTAACCGCCAATATTTCGTTGAATAAATGTGTACTGGTTTCCTGATTGTTATTGTCTCCTTTCTCCTTAAAACGGGGGAAACGTTTGCATAACCGTAATAAGAAAAATACACTATGCTAAATCATTAGAAAATCTAAGACAAGATCTAGGAATCTTAAGCTTTTAACTCATGTTCTAAGGAGAGCAATGAAAAGTAAGGTGACTTGTTTAATTTACTAGTTCGAAGAATACACGACGTATTAACTATTTAACCAGCTGGATTGAATTAACTCTAGATTAACAACATGGGCTAAAATCATCTCTAACGAATATATTCGCGGTCTAAGAAATGGGCAGAACGCGACAGAAACGAATGGAACTACGCATCAGAAAGCGTTGCTTTTACTTTAGGTTTGTCACACTAAGTGGTCATTGCGGAGTATGATTGTCATTAATCCTTCCTGTCTGGTTATCTTTTCCGCTAATAATGCTATGGAAAGGGCGACGAACCTAAGAAAGAAGAGAAAAGAGTGTTGAGTAATTTATTTCTACCCTGTGACATGATATCCATGTCTGGGGACTACTTCCGAATCATTCCTTGGGGATGGAACAAAGAATACAGGTCTATAAAGGAATCAGACTCCATACTGTAAGACTAAGGACTATTAGGAAGCATTTACAACCAGCGACAGATTTATAGTCGATACTCCTCCTATGAAAGAGGGAAAGGAATCGTTTTGCCGTACCGTTCACGTAATCTTGTCACTATGAGAACACTTCTGTTTGAGGAGTGCAGGGAAGTTTAGGCAACTTTTGGTTCAGGTACATCGGCCGATTAAGGGGTTAATTATCACTACCATATTCCTGCAGTTTTTGTGTTTTAACGGACTTCATTATGATACGTTCTGTGGGGGGCCCATTCACATGTTTTAGCCATGGGGCACACTAAAATGTCTTAGCCTAGGGGCCCACTAAAGGCTTAATCCGTCCCTGATACAACGTATTGCAGTATGTGTATTTGTTGCGAAATGTACGTTTTCTAATATTTTTGTGTGGCAGTGTATCCCAAAAAAAACAAAAAAAAACACGAAATAAATTATCCTTCTTCAATTCCAATCTGAAATGCAATCGCATAACACATACAGCGCCTGAAACAACCCTGTTATCCAATCTTGAATTACATCTGCTGCAGTACTTTTTCTTAATAGCTCGTTTTAAACCTCTAAAATGGACATGTAGCAAAAATGTGGTCGCGAAAGCGATAGCAGGAGATGAAAATGGCGGAAAGGTGAAACGGAGAAAAGACTATTAAGGCCCGTGGTGATATTTCAAATTTCCTCATTAATCATGTAAGAGGTGGAAGTGAAGCCCCCCCCCTGTCCTTTGGGCATCCGGGATACTGTACGTGTTTGCGCCGTCTGAAATTCTCCAGTGTTTATCACCAGATCAGCTTGGAGGCTTCTTTCGCCCACAAACGACTTTCATTGATCGATAGATAGGTAGATCCTACGGATAACATCTTCCATAATTCATGAACAACTTTGCCACATTGAAAATGCGTGAGGACCGATAAATTCTGTCTGCTTCATGTTGCGGGATAGAAGACGTCAGGGAAGAGAGGGGAGGTGTACCTCTCTCCCTGCGGTACTGATAGCCCCTTCGGCACATAATTGTATTTAAATGTGTTGAAATATACCTCCGTAAAATCCTCCACGTCTTCTGCTGCAGTGATCGACGAGGTGAACTGGCTGTCAGAGTCTTCTTATGACCGATAGTTTATGAAAGTGTTTAACGTCAAGAAAAATATATTTCCAAATTTAAAAGAGCAAAAAAAAAAAAAAAACTGATATTTTTCTTTCTTGTTTTTTTGTAATTCAATTTATCGTTTGGCATGTGCTGACGTGTATAAATTCCTACTAACAAATTTCGTTTTGAAAAATAGTTCTGAGTGAAAGCTCTTTTTCTTTTAATGCACAAGGCACCCAGAATATTTTTTTGAAAAGAAAAACACAATGAAATTTCAGTTCTGGTGTTTTCAGAGGAGCTCGAGTTGTACAATTTTTATGGCGAGACTTTACCATAGAATTTTCTTATCGTTTTACTAAACGAAACATTAGAAGATGAAAACATTTCGTGAGTTGGTTCTTCCAGGTAACATCTTTAAAGAAAAATATCAAAAGAAACTAACATAAAGAATACTCTCTACCCATTAAAAAAGAAGTAAATAATGCACACTCTTCTTTGCTCGTCTCTCTACATTCACGTGGGCTCCAATTTTCGGGAATGTACATTGAGTGGTCTTTTTTATTACGTATACTGTCATGTTATTAAGCTAACTATATATCTATGTTACGATAAAAGTGATTAATCCGGTAATTTTGCATAATCTCCGGATATTATGAATAATCACTAACCATCTTAGCGAATTCGATAAATTTCATTAAATTTCTAACTTTTACCGGTGAGTTTATTAGGTGTACAAATAAGTTCTAAAGCGTTTTAAGACAACGCAACATGTAGTTTGAGAAAAAACAACAAAACCTTTACGAATCAAAGCATGCGCTGCCATTATCTATCACCTTCCGCCATCGGTCGGGCAGCCGTAGTATTCCAGCCATGAAGAATACTTCGACGTGTGACGCGATGAAGTCGTCAACCCATTTGTGCACTTCGTCACATGTCCGGAGCCGTACAGCAAACAAACCATGCTGCATTGATCAGAACAAATGATAGTCTGAAGGGGCTATGTCAGGACTATGCGCCGCGTGCTCCAAAACTTCCCAGTCAAGCGTCAATAACGTTTCTTGTAGTCAAGCGTCAATAATGATTACTGGTAGGTGAGATACTCACATGAAGGCAGATTACTGCTGGAATCTTCAGCGGAACTGTCCTCGTAGATCTCACTCTAGAAAGTCCTACAAAAGATGTTTCTCATATGTTGAATGACTGATCAGTTTATATACTCTTGTGTTGAAATATACAGGTTTAGTAATATGTGCTTGTTTCAATAGTATGTATATAGCATCAATATTTGTCAAGATCATGTCAACCCTATAAAAGACGTTTCTCATATGTTGAATGACTGATCAGTTTATATACTCTTGTGTTGAAATATACAGATTTAGTAATATGTGCTTGTTTCAATAGTATGTATATAGTATCAATATTTGTCAAGATCATGACAACCCTATAAAAGACGTTTCTCATATGTTGAATGACTGATCAGTTTATATACTCTTGTGTTGAAATATACAGGTTTAGTAATATGTGCTTGTTTCAATAGTATGTATATAGCATCAATATTTGTCAAGATCATGTCAACCCTATAAAAGACGTTTCTCATATGTTGAATGACTGATCAGTTTATATAATCTTGTGTTGAAATATACAGGTTTAGTAATATGTGCTTGTTTCAATAGTATGTATATAGCATCAATATTTGTCAAGATCATGTCAACCCTATAAAAGACGTTTCTCATATGTTGAATGACTGATCAGTTTATATAATCTTGTGTTGAAATATACAGATTTAGTAATATGTGCTTGTTTCAATAGTATGTATATAGTATCAATATTTGTCAAGATCATGACAAAAACAGCAGATCATACGATGCAGGATCCCAAAATTTGATGGATGACCGGTGAAATCAGCATATAAGGTGGGTATGCCCTGTCCCCAAAACTAGAGCTGATAGAGCAAAACTGATGCTCTTTGTGGACTCTGCGCCTCAAATATTTCCAAATATATCGAAGATTTTGTAATCTGCGCTTGTTTGAATAGTATGTAATATTAATAGCATCAATATTTGTCAAAATCATGTCAAAAATAGCAAATCATGCGATGTAGAATCCCGAATTTTGACGGATGACCGGTGGAATCAGCATATAGGCTGGGTATGCCCTATCTCCAAAACAAGAGCTGATAGTGCAAAACTGATGCTATTTTGGGGATCAGCGTCCCAATTATATCCAGAATTAACTTTCAAAGCACCAAAATGTCTGTTGGGCAGTGTTACCAGTCTCCGAGAGGCAATATTATTTTAATTATCGGAAAGCAATCTTAACTCAGGCAGTTTGTTATCAACCAGTGCATTAGGCTATGCTCTTTTCGCAATGTTACTGATGTCATGTTGATGATATGATGTTGAACCGAGCTCGCGATTCGTAATCGTGTTCATCAACTTTTGATGCTCGTTCAATTTTGATATACGATTAAACAACGAGAAAGAGTGCCTACGCTAAAGTCATTCAGAGGATAAGTGTTCTCGAATGTGAATCAAACCACGTGTCTTGGTGAAGCTGCGCAACGTGCGTGATTGATGAAATGCTATTAAAATAAAGAATTGGAATAATAACCTTAGTCAACTATTTCCTAGATGACTTACGGTCATATATTGAAATTGATTATATGTCTAATTAAGGACTGTTCAGCTACTAAGTTTTAAGATATCAGAGTCACAGCACGATAAGCCTAACGAGCTCTAACTTTGTTCTGTTCTACAGTTAAGCTAACCTAATATTACAGTATTGCTACGAGAGTTTTATATTTTACAGTTAATTTGTTTCCAGCAATATAGTAGGGAATATTCAGCAACAGGTCTCGGCGTCTTTAAGATGTTGTCTGTCAGAACGGCAAAAAGAATTAGATGTTTTTACGCTTACTAAGTGCACTCACTGTTTTACTGGTCTACGCAGCGATTAGCACATTGTGTTCCGAAGGCACATCGAGGCAACTAAAGGGTTTATTGCTATTGGAGCTGAGGAAGCTCTTCTCTTCAAGCTAGGGGTTGAGACAGAGAAAGACAAAGAGTGAGGCACGCCAGAAAACAAGTCGAGTACACAGGAACGTTTTAGGACAGAGTTGTATTTTTCCCGAAGACGAGAGAAGAGGTTAAGAGAGATATGGCTTCTATATTAGGAAGCGTGAGTGATAAGAAAAGGAAATAGTAGAGTAGTTAGGTAGAACGTGCTGATAACAAGTGGAAAATAAAGTAACCATAATGAATTCAGTCGTAAAATAGTTCCAGGACAAACCAATAACGAGAATTAAATAGTAACAAAGAATAGCTTAATACCACAAGTGTTTTTAATACCTCCTTCGCGATATGCTTTTTTCATAACAACAACAACGAGCTGCAATCAGGCATCAATATCGAACCTGAACGAGACTATAAACTGCACGAAAAGTAAACCCTCTTACAGTGTTGAAATTCACATAACAGCTCAAAACATTAGAGGTCGCTCCGGTGGTGCAGTGGTTTAAGCGGGTTAAGCGCTGGCTTATGACCATTCATCCGAGATGGGTCGAGGTTCGAATCTCAGTCAGGAATGAATATTGTGTTTGTCTTACGGCACTGGCTCTCTCCCTTCCATGGAACTAGTGTTCCTAAATTAGGGTCGGGCGACTGCTTATAGCCCAGTGAGTTGCTCACGGCAGTCGTTAAACCCACAATGATAATAATGAAAAAAACATTAGCATGCAGTACAAGTTCAGCTAATGGTTCAAGTTAATGCAACAGTTAATGAAACTTTCACTAATTAAACATAAAAACATTATAATTATTTTAAGCCCCTGAATGGGGGAGGGGACTTCTTAAACTGCTACAGCATACATCTATAAACCATTACATTATGCCCACCCTCAACCTAGAGAAATGAGCGCGTCTGGAGACCGAACGGTGGCGAAGGAGAGGTTCCCAGAGCAGTATATATACAACTCTTGGAACTGCTTTCTGTTAGTATAGTGTTCGGAGTCAGAATGGGAAAAGCTGCCGTTTTATCGGAGGTTGATAAAAGACGAATTGTCATGGCAAGGAGCCTCGGAACTACGATCTCGGAAACGGCGTGGCTTGTGAATTGTTACCGTGCCGCTGTAGTGAGTACGTATCAGAAGTGGTGCACATATGGCCAAACGATGAACCGCCGTCCAATCGTGTGTCGTCCGCAGCTCATTGATGCCAGAGTGGAGTGTTCACATTAATCGCAGGGCCACAGTGAAACAAATCCCTCTCAGCTACAACAGTTGTGATAATGGCAATGTGTCACAGCACACAGTTCATCGCAGCCTTCTGCACATGGGCCTGGGCAGCAGAAGAGCCAGCCGGGTTCCCATGCTTAGTGCACGTTATCGCCAACCACGCATGAAATGGGCCCCAAGCTCATCGAGATTGGACCGTTAATGATTGTAAGAAAGTGGTCTGGTCTGACAAATCAATATTCCTAGTGCATCACGTAGACGGCCGAGTGCAGATACGCCGATTACCGACGGAGGTTATGGCACCTAGATGCACGATTGGGCGGAAACGGGCCGGCGGCAGAGGTGTTATGCTGTGGGCGATGTTTTCTTGGTACACTTTAGGCCTCATTATCCGAATAGCTCAATCCCTGACAGCTGCCAAGTATCTGAACATTGTTGCGGACCAAGTCCACTGATTCATGGCAACTGTGTTCCCTGCTGGTGATGGCCATTACCAACAGGATAATGTGCCATGCGATACTGCCAGAATCGTCAAGGAGTGGTTCGTAAACATGGTGGGTTCATGTTTCCGAACATGTCCAAATTCACCTGACATGAACCTTATAGAGCCCTGGTGTCCAAATTCACCTGACATGAACCCAATAGAGCATTTGTGGTTCGACTTGGAAAAGCGGGTTCGCGCTAGATCACCACCACCCTGAAATGTACGGGAACTGGTGGAAGTGCTGTTGACATTATGGTACCAGATACCCCAGGATACCTATCGCCACCTCATCGAACCGATGCCTTGCCGAATAGCTGTTGTTTTACGGGCTAAAAAGAGTTCTACAGCTTATTAAGTAGGTGGTCATAATGTAATGGCACATCGGTGTAGCTGACTAGTTTAAAAATACAGAACCCTCAAAGGTATAATAATGAATGCGTAGGAATAAGAACGCAAAAACCAATAGCCGCCCAGGTGGCGCAGTGGTCTAAGCGTTAGCTTGTGACTATTCGCCACAGAAAGGTCCGGGTTCGAATCCCAATGAGTCATTGATGTTGTGTTTGTCTTACGGCACTGGCTCCGTCCATTCTCTGAAATCAGTGACGCTAAATTAGGGACGGGCGACTGCTCTATAGATCATTGAGTTGCTCACGGTGGTCGTTAAAACTTGAATAAAAAAAAAGAAAGAAAAAAAAGCCGATGAATTCGAAACGAATCCCATTGAGTTGCTCACGGTGGTCGTCAAACCTTCAATTAAAAAAAAAAAAAAAAGAAATCCAGTGAATTTTAAACGTTTCCGAAATGGGATGTTTCTCTGCTCAACTTTCTTCCTTTTTTTTTTTTTTTTTTGGCGGGGGTGGGGGTGGGGTTATTTAACGACCACCGAGAGCAACTGAATGGGATATAAGCAACCACTCGCCCAAAATTTAGAGTTACTGATTCTAGGGATGTGAGAGAGGCAGTGACGTAAAGCAAACACATCACACAACATCCATGCTTCACCGGGTTCGAGCCCGTACACATCTCGGGCGAAAGATAAGAAGCCACGCTCAGACTACTGTTTCACCAGGGCTGCTGTGCGATGGTGTTTTCATTTAAACTGAAGATTTATTAAATTTTGTATGAACTGCTAACAGGGAAAAAATCATTAAATTCCACCATAGTTTAGCACTATAAATTCTCATATTTAGATTATTCTTCAACTTTATCACCACGAAACTTCAAGCGTCCTAGCTGAAAGCACAATCTCCCTTTATTTTTCACTGTCTAGAACTATTCAGTTCTGTTAGATTCTGTTCCACATTAGCTTTTCATCTTCTTCGAAGTACTCTTCTTGATCTTGTGCTACCATGTCTCATTTGAAATATTAACCTTGCTTTCTGCGCTTCACGTACTCTTTCAATACGTCCAAACCAGCTCAGCCTTGAGAACTTGATGTCATTAACTAATCAAGAGGCCCCAAAGGTGGTAGAAGCTTCTTGGTTGCTTTCTTGTGCATTCGCTTCTCCTTCCATTTTTGATGATCTAAATATTTTCCTTTAATATTATTTTCATAATATTGAAATTATTATTCATCACGTTGTCTGGGGCTTCCAGACTCGGTTCCATAAAAAAAAAAAAAGAAAACGATACGTCTAAAAGTACTTTAAAATTTACGACGTATGCCAAAAAGAAGAAAACCAATAAAGATGATACCGAATTTTCAGTTGTTATTAGCACATTTTTAGAAATCTTTCGAAGGCGAAAATAATATTTAAAACAAGATTTTCAGAAAATCTTAAAATCCAGCAACACTTACACCCCACACGAAAAAACTACGCATTAATTTATAATAAGAAATATCATGACGGTTATTCATTGCTCGTATAAGAACAGGTAACAAAAAAAAAAACAAAAAACAAAAAAAAAACAAGAAGAATGACACCGAATTTTCGGATGTAAGAATCACGTCATTTGAATCCGTTCTGACGCAAATTAAATTTATCAAAGTTATTAACCGGTATGGAAAACAATAGATCTGACGAAAGAAAGAAGATTTTCAATCGGGTCTTTAATCCCTCAGATATTGCTGTAAACGGAATCGTGAGCTTACGAACTCTTAGAAACAGAGATATCGACAAAAATAAGATGTGACTTTACGTCCCTTGGTAGGAAAACCATGCATTATTTTAGGAAGAAAATATTCTCAAAAGGTTTATCCATATAAGCGGTACCGGTGCAAGAAAAAAAAGTTATTCGAGTTTTCAGGAGCCCAGATTTTGCTACAAATACATCAGGAGCAGAAATTTAACATTTATGACCCCTGGTGGCCAAACCATTCTTTACCAAACATTAGAAATTATGTGAAAAATATTTTCCATCAGGTCTTGTATGCGATACAGGAAGAATTTTTCAAATCGGAGTTTTAGGAACAGAAAACGCAATTTACCTTTTTCCCCCTAGCAGAAATTCTATGATTTACTTGTAAATTTTGAATTTATAGGAAATGCATTTCGCATCGGAAACAGTATGCAACAAAGAAGGAATTTTTCAAATCGGACTCTTAAAAGCAGAGATATTGACGAAAATAAGATATACATCTACGCCCCCTGGCGTAGAAACCATGCACTATTTCAAGAAGAAATTGTCAACATGAGTAGTATCTGTCTACAAACGACGTTTTTTTCAAACGAGAATTTAGAAGCTCATATTTTGCTGCAAATACATCAAAAGCGGAAATTAAGATTTACGCCCCCTGGTGGCCAAACCATTCTTTTCCAAAAATTAGAAATTATGTGCCAAGGCTTTCCCATCAGGTGTTGTATCCGGTGCAGAAAGAATTTTTCAAATCGGAGATTTAGAAGCAGAGATATAGGGGGAAACGCAATTTACCGCTGCGTCCCCTAGTGGAAAGTCTATGAATTACTTGAAAATTTTGAAATTATATGAGAAACATGTCACACGGAAAACACTATCCAACAAAGAAGGAATTTCTCAAATCGGACTTCTAGAAGTAGAGATATTGACAAAAATAAGATATACATCTACGCCCAACTGGCGGAGAAGCTGTGGAATATTTTAGAGAAAATATTCCTAAAAGGTTTATCGATGTGAGTGGCATCAGTCCAAGAAATAATTTTTTCAATCGATATTTTAGAAACTCAGATTTTATGGCAAATACATCAGAAGCAAAAATTAACACTTACGCCCCCTGGTGGCCAAAGTATTCTTTACCAAAAAGTTGAAATGATATGCAAAAGATTTTCCATCAAGAGATGTATCCGCTGAAGAAAACAAAATTCAAATCGGAGTTTTAGAAGAAGAGTTATCGGGGAAAATGTAATTTATTTTTACGCCCCCCAGCGGAAAATCTGTGCGTAATTTGAGAAAGTAACTACATCTAAAATACTCTTCGACATAAATGTAATCGAAAGATAAAATAATTTCTTCAATCGGATGTTTAGAAGGAAATATGTGGAACAAAACGTATTTTTGAATTCGACATCACCTGCATTTACGCCCTGTAGCGGCGAAATTGTACATCGTAAAAAAAAACGAAATAAATGATCATCATTCGCATATTTCAAGCTTCCCAATGCAAAAATAATTTTTCAAATCGGACTAATATTTGCAGAGATATCGTGGGTACAGACGTACGGATGGACGGACGAACGGACAAACCGATAACATAAGCACGATCTTTTTTTACAAAAGACGTGCTAAAAATAACCGAATTTCTACAATAGCTAGAACATTGACAAATAGAAATACCTATAAGGGTCGCCCAAATGAAAGTAAGATTCGTGTAACAGCGTCGTTGTATAACTACGCATAGCCGTGCATTTGCGCCGGTAGATGGCATGTCATGTCAGTAAGCACGCTCTTATGGACAGCACGTGTCAGTGTGCTGTTTGCACGTGCGGCGGCAAGTTGACTACATAGGGTCGTGACATGAATTCCTCCAAACGTGCAAAGCGGGCAGTTATGCAATTTTTGACGGCAGAAGGCGTTATTGGTGCCAAACATTATTGTCGTGTGAAAGATGTGTATGAGAATGAGTGTCAGTCACGGTGTACAGCGTTCCGCTTGTGTAGTGAATTTCATAAAGGACGTGTGAGAACGGAGGACATGCCGAGACCTGAGCAAGCACACGTTTCCGTCACCATGGAATCGATTGCTGCCGTGAACAACCTTGTGAAGGAGAACCGTCGAATCACCACCCGTGAGCTTGCGGTCACACTGTGCGTGAGAAAGGGAACCGTTAACACCATTCTCCATCGCTGATTGGGATACAGCAAAATTTGCGCACAATGGGTTCCCAAGTGTCTCCAAAAGGAGCGGAAGACTTGGCGAATGGGCGCTTGCATGGAGCATCTGCAACGTAATCATTCAGAAGGGGTGGGGATAGTTTCTTACCAAGATTGTGGCCGCAGATGAAACTTGGTGCCACCACTTCGATCCGGCCACAAAATGGATCAGTATTGAATGGTGGCATCCCAACTCTCCACGCCCCCCCCCCCAAAAAAAAACTTAGTCATCCTGCTGGAAAAGTGATGCTCACGGTTTTGTTCGATGAGAATGGCACAGTGTTGTTGGATTAGATGGACGCAGGCAGTACGGTCAGAGCAACCACATACTGCTATACATTACGCAACTTCAAACCGGCCATCAAGCGTAAGCGACCAGGTATGTTGTCAAATGGGGTTATTCTGCTGTACGAAAACGCGCGCCCGCATGTGAAAACAGTGTGCCAAGATTTGCTGCTGGGAGCAAGTCCTCGACCATCTCTCCTATAGCCCCGATCTGTCGCAGATTTTCGGGCCACTGAAAAAAGCTCTTAGAGGCCGCTGGTTCGCTAACGACGCAGAGGTCCTGGACGCCGTTGAAAACTGGTTCCACAACCAACCACCGACGTTCTTCGCTCAGGGTATCCAAAATCTCGTGCCGCCCTGGGCCACTTGCTTGAAACGACAAAGCGACTATGTGTAGCGGGTATGTAGCCCATGTATCACTCGTTACTTCCTGTATGTTCACATATTCCAACCTATCAACCCTTACGGGAAAAAAAACCGACAGTCTCAGTTTCATTTGGGGCAACTCTTATACTTACTCCATCCAGCGTCTGGAAAGTGTGTTAGTAAGATGAACAAACTAGGGGCAAGAAATCTTATAGCGGAAGATAGAAAGGGGAAAAAGTGATATACAGAAAAATGCAATGTAATTTAAGTCCCCTACAGGAAAAGCTGAAAAATGGGTATACAAGAAAACTCAATATAATTTTAAGCCCCGTAGGGGAAAAGCTGTGCATTATTTAAAGAAGGAAAAGAAAGCAAAACACGTTTCATAAATGCACGGTATCCTACCAAAGAAAAAGTGTTTTTCTAAGGGATATTTAGAATCCAATAAAATCTACCAAACAGAAATTTTCGCTAACACTCCGAGGCGGAAGAATTTCGAATAACCGAAAAGTATAAAATATGAGGAGAGTACAATAACTATTTTAAGGCAAAACAATTTTCAAACACTTCTTGTAGAAACAAAGGCAACAGGGAAAAGTTTTGATATTTACATCTTCTAGCTGGAAAATTGTGCCTTACTTAAAGACGATAATGCTACCAACTTTCACTGTAGTGAATAGCACAAAGTAAAACAATAATTTTTTCAACTGGACTTTTAAAAGTGAAGATATAGTTACAAAAATGTATGCATGACTAGCTGCAGGAGTGTAAACTACAAGCAAGCGTAAATGCAAAATGTTCCACCCCACAGGTAAATGGCATCTACGCTGAAAGATTTTTTTAATGAGGCCTTTCAAAGCGCAGATATATATATATATATATATATATATACTTAAGAGCAAAACTGAAGACTAAGGAAAAAATTTTAGAATTTAAAACGAAGGGTGCAAATATATATATATTCTATTAAGAAGAGACCTAAGCAAAAAAATACATATATATTTTTGACTCATACCAAGTACAACATAGAAAAGGTTATGTATCTACCGGTGTGAGTAAAAGGAGAAAAGATAAAAAAAATAAAACAACTGAATGTAGAAAGTGAGCATGTTACTTGCATCTATGGCCTTGCAGAAACCCATTTCCAACTAGGTCTTTGTGGAAGTGAGAAAATGCAGAGTTTTTGCTGGTCCTTGATAAAGCCAAGGCTCAGTATTCTCGACACCTTCTACATTCAGTTGTTTTATTTTTTTATCTTTTCTCCTTTTACTCACACCGGTAGATACATAACCTTTTCTATGTTGTACTTGGTATGAGTCAAAAATATATATGTATTTTTTTGCTTAGGTCTCTTCTTAATAGAATGTGAATTCTGAATTTTCAAAACTGCTGCGTTGCGCGTTTTGATCTTCAGGTTATTTGGCAACTTTTGTTTTAAATTCTAAAGTTTTTCCTTAGTTTTCAGTTTTGCTCTTCAATATATATATATATATATATATAATGACTCCACAACTTAAATCTTGGACCTCAGTCTCCGGCAGCTGGAATGTACCTGGCCAAGGCAGCGGCCAGTGCGACATGAAGGCAGAGGGTGCTAAGAATCCCCGGAGGACCGGACTAGGCTGCCATCTGATGCTGACCTTGGCAACGTACAATGGACGCTCCCTATCTTCTGATTCAAGGCTTCTTGAATTGGAAGAGGAACTACAAAGGATCAAGTGGGACATCGTGGGGCTAAGTGAGGTAAGGAGAAAAGGAGAAGATCTCGTCGAACTGAAAAGTGGACATCTCTTCTACTATCGTGGGACAGATACTGGCAGAACTAGTGGTGTTGGATTTATAATAAACAAGAAACTGAAGGATAAAGTTGTAGAAGTTGAAAGTTCCTCTGACAGAGCTGCACGGCTTGTTATCCAACTCTCGAAAAGATACCAGGCTCAGATTATTCAAACTTATGCACCCACCACAAGTCATCCTGAAGAAGAAATTGAAGAATTTTATGAGGAAATTTGTCATCTAAATAATAAAGGTAAGAAGCACTTGAAAATAATTATGGGAGATTTCAATGCAAAAATAGGGCAACGGCAACAGAATGAAACTTCAGTAGGTAAATTCGGCCACGGCAACAGAATGAAACTTCAGTAGGTAAATTCGGCCACGGCAACAGAAACCAGCGTGGAAATACTATCGTTGAGTTTGCAGAGGCAGAAGGGTTTTTCATCTTGAACTCCTTCTTCAAGAAAAAGCCACACAGAAAATGGACATGGAGACATCCAAATGGGACGACAAGTGAAATTGATTTTATTATGTGTAACAAAAAATTCGTCATAGAAGACTGCAGTGTGCTAAACAAGTTCAACACAGGTAGTGACCATAGATTGGTGAGATGTAAGATGCACCTCAACACTAAACTTGAACGTGGCAAGCTCATAAGACAAACAAAATCTATTGACATAACCAACCTTAAAAAACACCATAATACCTTCAAGTTGGAACTGAAGAACAGGTTCTCTGCTTTAGAAGGCCTAACATCGGAAGAAGTGGACATCTCTGAAGTTAACAGAAAAGTAACCAAAGCTCTTATGGAAACATCAACAAAATTAGCTGGGTCTAAGAACAAGTTGCATGTAAATAAATTATCCGGAAAAACGAAAATGTTGATGCAAAAAAGAAGAGAGATGAGGACAACTAAAGAAGATGTGACTTCCAAAGTGGAATATATAGAGCTATGCAAGACAGTACGAAAAAGTATCACTGAAGACGTAAGAAAATTCAACTGTGAACTAGTGAGGAAAGCAATTGAAAACAACCAAAGCCTAAAGATAGCAAAGGGACATCTCAGTAAGGGAAGAAAACAGATTATGGCACTGAGAAAAGAAGATGGTTCTGTAACAAGAAATAAAGGCGAAATTTTGACAAGAGTGAAAGCTTTCTACTCCAAATTATATGAAAGGGATGATACATGCACTCCAGACATCATGAAAGATAGCAGTACCAGAGTTCCTCCAGTCCTTCCAGCAGAAGTTGCACATGCAATCAAGAACATGAAGCGGGCAAAAGCTCCAGGAGAAGATGGAATTACTGTAGACATCATAAAAGAAGCAAGTGGAGAAATCGAAACAGTACTCGCCCAAATTTTCACTCGATGCCTTAATGAAGGAAAGATTCCTGAGGATTGGAACACCGCTACAATGATCCTGCTACATAAGAAAGGTGACATTGAGGATCTCGGAAACTACAGACCTATCAGCCTCCTATCAGTTGTTTATGAAATCTTCACTAAAGTTCTTTCACACCGCTTGAAGGTAACACTGGACATGGCTCAACCGAGAGAACAAGCTGGATTCAGGAGTGGCTACAGCACAATAGATCATATCCATGTGCTGAGAGAACTAATTGAAAGAGCGAGGGAATATGAACTTCCATTGTGCATGGCTTTTATCGATTATGAAAAAACCTTTGATTCGGTGAAACCATCAGCAGTTACAATGGCTCTGAAAACCTGCGGTATTGAAGATGCATACATTAATATTATTAATAACATCTATGAAAATGCAAGTGCAAAGATTAGGCTGTTTGAAAATACAACACACATAAAAATTGAAAAGGGAGTGAGACAAGGTGACACCATATCTCCGAAGCTCTTTAATGCCACATTGGAGGGTGTTTTTCAGTCACTAAGCTGGGAAAACAAGGGGATAAAGATCAATGGAGATTATCTAACCCACCTTCGTTTTGCTGATGACGTAGTCATTTTTGCAACTAGCCCATCAGAGCTGCAAAGTATGATCCAGGAACTTGCTGACATGAGTAAAGAAGTGGGATCAAAAATGAACTTTCAGAAGACAAAAGTGATGTTCAATGCTTTTACAAGAAATGAAGATTTATCGATTGATGGAGAAAAGCTGGAGATAACAGACACGTACGTTTATCTTGGACAGCAGATATCAAGTGAGGGTCACATTGATGAAGAAATTAATCGGCGTACAAAACTTGCCTGGAGAGCTTTTGGAAGAAACAGCATAATCTTCAAGAGCAATATGCCATTATGTCTTAAAAGAAAAGTGTTTGATCAATGCATCCTTCCAGTGCTTACGTATGGTGCAGAGCCGTGGACCTTAACTAAAAGAGACATACAAAGGCTGCAGACAACTCAAAGAAGCATGGAGAGGTGCATACTTGGTGTAACCAGGAGAGATAAGAAGAGGAACTCGTGGATCCGAAAAATGACAAGAGTGGAAGACATCATGATCAGAGTTAAATCCCTGAAATGGCAATGGGCTGGACATACTGCCAGAAGGACAGATCATCGATGGACAGCCGAAAATTTAGATTGGATTCCAAGGAACAGGAAAAGACCCAGAAGAAGACCACATGGGAGATGGGTGGATGAAATTCGAAGGTATGCAGGGGTGACATGGAGGAGACTGGCACAAGACAGACCGTTGTGGAGGAAACTTGGGGAGACCTTCGTCCAGCAGTGGATTGATAATGGTTGACAATGATGATGATGATGATATAAACAGGATTACGCCCTCTAGCAAGAACATTTATAGTTAATTTGGGCAAGAAATGCGCATAAAATGTTTGAGGATTTCCTATTATAAAAGAGGATCTCCTATTCTAAAATTCTAATTGAAAATGTCGTTTCGTGTTAGGATGTTCTATGGAAAACGCTTTGCGTCCATTTTTTCCCTTTTCACTCTCTAGCTTTGTCCATCTGTCTGTCTGCCCGCACGATAACTCGCGTAAAAATGGTTCGATTTCGATAAAATTTTCGTATGTGGTAGGAAACAACTGGGGACGAACCCTATTGAAAATAGGCGAAATGGGGTCAAAGGTCAGGACATAATTTCCCTACTAGGGATAATGAAGTTACATTACTTTTTCTTCCATACCTTAACTTCTAATTGTTCGATTTGATTATTTCCTTTTATTTCTGATATCTTCTGAGGTGACGTACATTTCGTAAAGAACGTTTCTGCATCTAGGGGATGCAAGTAGATATTTCTACGTGGAGCACTAATCTAAGCACTAGTTTCTGGAAAGTCGTCGATATGAGCCCTGTTTCGAGACCCGGATTAGGTATGGATGGTGTTGTTATCTTCTAGCACTAGATATCTTTCTTTCACGGAACCAGTGGCCCCAAATTTAGGACGGGAGACAGCTTGTAATCCTTAGACCTCTTACTCATGGCGATCGTTATCCACACTGCTATCTCCTCCAAAAAAAAAAAAAATACAGGCGGTTAACTTTTATTATCAAGCTTTCTCTCTGTCTGATAATGGCAAAGAATACGCTGAAAAAAAAATTAAAACAAAACAATTACGTAGTTTGTCCGATTGTGGACACGATATCCACGTAGCAACTCCCTCAAATATTGCATCCACTATTTCGAATTTATTTCTCTATCAGTATTTCAAGATAATGGCTCTTAAATGTTTGGTTCCCAACAGTTAAAGACAAAACCATCAATACACAATTAAAAACTTATAAAAATGAGAAAACCCTTTAAAAGTCGGGTAAACTTTACTAAAAGTTCAAATATCTACAGATAAAAATAGTTAGATCTTTCGGGATCACTTTGCCCCATTCTCAGACTACATTGGTATATGCCACTGTGCTCTTTAAACACACTGTCTATGAACTTCTATGACGTAGGATCGATTTTGAAATGTGCTCACCCCGAACGCTCGCTAACCGAAATCAATTTACAGGAGGAAGTTCGTCAACATTACACATTTTAATCAACATGATATACATAAGGTAAGTTATGACATAAGTTTAAAAACTTACAGGGTTATTCCGTCTGATGTGGATACTCTCCTGGATATAACAATTTCCACGGTTGTGGTATTTTACTAGGTCATTACAGCATATTTGTAACTGGGAGTGGTTATATAAGCTCTCTGTGAAAAGAAGAGTAGACACGTCTGATGGAGTGAAAAGAATACTAGCCTCTTTCCAGGCTGGATAATGGGGCCCACTGTATGTAAGTCGAGCTAGGTCAGAGTTCATAATCCCGGTCTTCACATTATAAATATCTTCTGAAAGGCGAAGCTGTAAAGAACGTTTTATTGAACCAATGTACAGTTTCTGTGATGAACTACTGTTCACTAGTTTCCTGGGAATGCAGTAAATTCCAAACCTTTCACTGGAATCTATGGGGTCTCTGTCTTTCTTAATAATTGATACGATATTTGATGTCCGAATTCCAAATGCCAATTTGTATCTACTACAAACATTCCTGAGGGCAATAGTTGATAGACCTTACAAACCTGGGGTTCTCCCTCTCACGTTGAAGAGTAGAGATTCAAGGTAATGGCTCTCAAATGTATTGAGCTGGTTTGTCAAGATGTGATCTACAAAGTCATCGTCATACCCATGTGTTATTGTAATACCTTTGATTTTCAAGATCTCCGCTTTACCTACTGTAGCTTTACACTTGACAAGTGAGTAATTGCGCTTTTAACATAAAGCGGATAGCTGAAATCTTATAACTAAGAGGATGAGCCGAAGACCTAGGAATAATAGTAGATTTCATCGATGGTTTTCTGTACACAGAATAAGTCAGATATTGGGTACGAGAGTCGGGGACTAAAAGGAAATCCAAGAAGTTTACTAAAAGGTGGTTTTTCTTCAAAGTGAATGGTTTTCTTCCAACTGCATGGTTTTCTTCAACCCCGAAAGTAAGCCTAATAGAAAGAAATTGATTTGACAAACGTTCAGCAAATAACGGTAGCTTTTTGAGAGAGTCCTTCCAAAAAAACCAGGATGTCGTCCACATACCTCATGTAAAATAATAGAATATTGGCGTGAGAACTCAAAATAATATCTTCCAGTTCTTGTGGTGCTGTTCTCGGTATAAAGGGACATATTTCACGTAAGTTTGAAAATAAAGTTAATACGGAATACTTTTGCTTCATTTAATTAAACAAATCCAGGAAACCAGAGAGTGTTCTGATTTTTTCACATTTTAACATTTTACGTAAGTTTTATCTAAAAATTTCAGTAAAAAAAGATATTGCCATACGAAGACTACTTGTTCTTGTAAAGTGGTTAAACCTTTTATAATAGAAAAATACAAATACCGTTTATAAAAAAAAAACACAGCAGTCAAAGAATTCAAAGGACATTTTTTGAACTGGCTATTCAGCTGATTTGCATTTTAAATTCCGGCGCTTTCAAATGATTTCTGTGATTTCTATACTTTTTTTTTATGAGAATTTGTCTCGAAAGTTATTTATTGAATCTTAAAGTTGTTTTAAAGTTATTTGTGTAATTAGTATAAACTATTTACATGTCACTTTCTGTAACAAGTTTCAAATAGCATCTGTCCCAATGAGTGATGTTTTGTTATAACTTCGAAAATTTTTGCATGCTAGTAATAAGGTAGACTCACCATGAGTAGATTATCCAAACTGAAATATACTTCATACTGTAAGATCAAGCACACAGTTGTGCAAAAGTAAGAACAGAGAGCCGACACCGGCGGCGTAGTGGTCTAAGGTCCGGCTTTTGATCTTTCGTCCAAGATCGGTCCGGTTTCAAATCCTTATGAGGCGTTGATGTTGTATTTGTGTTACTACACTGACTCTCTCCCTTCACAGGAACCAGTGGCTTTAAATTAAGGACGGGTGACTGCTTGTAGTTGAAGGATTTGGTCACGGTGGTTGTTGAACCTCCAATTAAAAAAACAAGTTAGTAAAATCATGCAATGCATTGATTCTGATATGCTTTCCAACATACCAGAAATGATTACTCAAGTTATGAGGATAATGACTGTGGAATAAATCTCGCTCCTGTGTACTGACCTTTGACCCCATTTCAATGATATTCAACAGAACCGGTTCAGTACACCTCAAGAATAACATACTAAAGTTTTGTCGCAATAGAAGCAGTTTTACGCCAGTTATGAGAATAATGGCTGTGGAATAAATCTTGCTTTTGTGCAATGACCTTTGACCCCATTTCGTTGATATTCAACAGAGCCGGTTCACTATACCTCCGGAACAGCATGATAACGTTTTGTCGCAATCGAAACATTTTTTGGTAAGTTGTGATGCACAAGGGCAATGGAATGATCCAACTCCAGTGCCCTGACCTTTGACCCCATTTCGCCCATTTTCAATAGGGTTCGTGCCCAGGCGGTTCCCTACCACATACTAAAATTTTATCGAAATCGAACCGTATTTACGCATGTTATGACGCATAAAGACAATGGAATGGATACCGCTTTTATGTCCTGACCTTTGACCCCATTCCACCCATTTTCAGTAGGTTTCGTTCCCAAGTAGTTCCTTACCACATACCAAAATGTCATCGAAATCGAACCATTTTTACGCAAGTTATGACGCATAAGGGCAATGGAATAAATCCCGCTCTTATGCCCTGCCTGACCTTTGACCCCAATTTGCTAATTTTCAATAGGGTTCGTGCCCAGGTAGTTTCCTACCACATACTGAAATTTCATCGAAATTGAAATATATTTACCCATGTCATGACGCATAAAGGCAGTGAAATGGATCCCGCTTTTATGGCGTAACGTTTGACCCCACTTCACCCATTTTCAATACGGTTCGTCCCCTGGTGGTCCCCTACCACATACTAAAATTTCATCGAAATCGAACCATATTTACGCAAGTTATGACGCATAAGGGCAATTGAATGGATCCTGCTCTTATGGCGTGACCTTTGACACCACTTCACCCATTTTCAATAGGATTCGTCCCCTGGTCGTCCCCTAACACATACTAAAATTTCATCGAATTCGAACCATTTTTACGTGAGTTATCGTGCCGACAGACAGACGGACGGACGGACGGACAGACGGACGTAAAAAGCTGGAACATATACGCTTCTTCAACTTACGGTTGGAAAGCGTAAAAAACAAGTTAGTAAAATCATGCAATGCATTGATTATGATACGCTTTCCAACATACCCAACTTATTACTCACGTTATGAGGATAATGGCTGTGGAATAAATCCCACTCTTGTGCGCTGACCTTTGACCCTATTTCGTTATTATTAAACATAATTGGTTCAGTATACCTCCGGAACAACATACTAAAGTTTTGCCGCAATAGAAACATTTGTAGTCAAATTATGAGGATAATGGCTGTGAAATAAATCTCGCTCCTGTGCGCTGACCTTTGACCCCGTTTTGATGATATTAAACAGGTTTAGTATACCTCCGGAACAACATACTAAAGGTTTGTCGCAATAGAATCATTTTTACGTAAGTTATGACGCATAAAGGCGATGGAATGGATCCCTCTTCTACTATACCGTGCAAATTAATTGGGACAAGCTATTTTATTCTCAGAATTGTACTGTGATCACCAGTTGATGTCGGAAACCCACGTAAACCGGTTCTATCAGCTGTGAGGTAGTGTGACTGTTAGAACTTGATAGTAAGAATGTGGTTTGACCGGTTTTAAACAGGAAATAGGCACTTCAGCTTCAGTTGTGAGATTTCGTGTGTGACAGGTGGATGTTAGTTTTTGCTCTCTGTGAGTACGTGTTGCTTTCGTGTATTGAAAAATGGATATTTCTCCAGGAAGCGTGCAAAAATAATTGCTCTGAAGGATCACACTTCTATGACTTTGAGAGATATCGCTTCTGCAGTTGGTGTAGGCAAATCAAGTGTAAGAAGACTATTTACGCGATACAATGAAACGCGATACAATGACTGTTTGCGCGATACTCTAAAAAGGAGAGGTAAATGTGGAAGAAAACGAAAAACAACTCCACGAACCGATAAATATCTAATCAGAAATAGTAAAATGAATCCAAAAAAATTAAGCACCGACCTTCAAATAGATTTATTGGCTAGTGGTTGTGATGTTAGTGATTTAACTGTACGCCGTAGGCTTCTGGAAGTTGGCCGGAAGGCAAGAAGACCAACGAAAATACAATATTTGAGTGCGAAAATGAAGATAAAACGTTTAGCATGGGCCAAAAAATATGAATCATGGGCTGCTGACGACTGAAAAAAGGTAATTTTCAGTGATCAAACTCATTTATTTTTGCAGGGATACCAAGCAAATGTCGTTAGACGAAGCAGCTGTGAACCCTTAAGACCTGAGCATGTCAAACAAACTGTAAAACACCCTCTGAAACAGATGTTTTGGGGTTTTTTCACATCAAATGGCACTGGAAGCTTAGTTCCTGTTAAAGGTATGATGAATTCAGCCAAGTACGTAGAAATATTACAACGTAGAATTGTTCCATTCTTGCCAGCTGTTGACGGGGCATTTCAACATGACTTGGCCTCATATCACAATTTGAAATTGGTCAAGAATTTCATGCTGGAAAATCAAATTCATTTGCTTGATTGGCCTGGAAATTTACCAGACTTAAATCACATAGAAAACATGTGGAATATTTTGAAGAGACGTTTAGGTAAAATGGACTGTACAACCAAAGAACGCATGATAACGAATGCTATAAAAGTGTGGTTCCACGATTATGAAGTCCAAAATATGTGCACTCAGTTAGTGAAGTCAATGCCAAAACGAATTCAAGAGGTCATTTCTGCTAAAGGAGGACATACTTCATACTAATACAGGTATTTATCAGTGTATATCAAGGCATAGAATGATATAAAGGCATAGTTTTGGAAAAAAAGAGTGATTTTTTACATCGTCCCAATTAATTTGCACTGTATAGTATGTCCTGATCTTTGACCCATTTCGCCCATTTTCAATAGGGTTCTTCTTCAGGCTGTCCTTTACCACATACTAAAATGTCATCAAAATTGAGCCATATTTACGCGAGTTGTGGTGCGTGCGGAAGGACGGGCGGACAGACAAACAGACGGACAAAGCTGGAGCAGATACGCTTCTTCAACCTACGGTTGGATAGCGTAAAATGGAACAGGTATTTTCAAATTCTAAACTGCACGCACCCGATACACCAATGAACGCAGTTTGTGAATAATTAGTAGCGTGGGAAATGGCTAAGTTCTTCTTTTGCACAGGTGACGGGAGCTACGATCGCATGACCTAGAGTTTGCTCTTATCGCAGAGTCCACAGTCTGAGTCGCAACGATGGTGCAGTGGTTTAAACGTTGCTTCTGACCACTCCTTCGAGATGGGTCAGGGCCATCTAGAAGTTACAAGGCCATGACATTAGAGAGATCAGTTCACTTTGTTTGTGACCTCACTCTCATGTTACACGGCCAGATATATCGGTGTTGTGTTAGATGTCATGTACGATAGCGTTGGAAACCAATCGGAAGTCTTGGTCTCCACGTGACGTCACTAAAAGAGGGAACTCATATCTCTAATGTCGTGGTCTTGTATTTCCTAGACGGTCTGTAATGGGGTTGGGGTTTGTAGCGGGGTGAAGCATGGATGTTATATTTGTCTTACGATACTGGCTCTCTCCCTTCCTGGGAACCAGTGGCCCTAAATCAGCGACGGACGACTGCTTATAGCCCATCGAGTTGCTCACGGTAGTTGCTTAACCACGAAACAACGAAAAAAGAATGTCCGAAAATAAAAACTCTCACTCCTCGTTACAACATTCTGCGCGATTACTGCGAGACGAATTTACGATTAATTCTTCAACAAAAGTAATCCCTCCCGCCTTTCTTTTTTTGCTTAGGCGTGATGAGGCTGTAAGACGTCCCCATTTTTAATTTAGGTCCATTGGTTCCTGGAAGTGACAGAAAGAGCGATATAAGACGAAAGCAACATTCATATTCTACCTCTTGGTTCGAACCTACACCTAGCACGACTAGAATCTCGCGCGGTATACCACTCGACCTCAAAACAAGCATTTCTTTTAAAGAAATATGCAGTGTATATGGCTGTATGGACCCTGTCTCTCAGTTTATATTTGCTGTATTTTATTAGTAAGACTGATGAACATCCAGATATTGAATGTATAAAAAGGATGGAATGTGTTCTACCTCATTTCTAAGGAAAAACGAGAAAACATTTCACATTGTTGCTGTACGCCAGTATTTTTATAATCTTAAGTTTCGTAAAATTCAGTTGAATCTAATAAAAATGAAATAAGTATTCATAGACGAAGAAACCCCTCCATTTGTTTAGTGTATTCATTGTTAAAAGTGTTCTTAAAATGAAGTTTTTTTCCCTATCTTCTTAAACATGTGTTGGACTTTTTGCTCTAAATAAGCTTGCATTTGACCCCATGCATCCTGTTGTCTGGGTAAGCCTGTATTTGACTGCATTCGAATACTTCGATAAGCTTGTATTTGATTGAATTCGAATACCTCGATGAGCTTGTACTTGACTGCATTCTAATATCTGGACGAGCTTGTATCTGACTACAATTCTCATCCTCGGATATATCAAGACAGCCGTTTGTTTGGGATAATTATCGACGAATATCCCAAATTAGTTGTTTTGGGTAAAGCTTCTCATAATTGGGGCACCTTCGTATTTGGGACAATTCTTGAAGAACATACGAAGTTTGAGGTAAAGCTTCGCATAACAATTCTTGAAGAACATACGCTGTTTGAGGTAAAGCTTCGCATAACAGGACAGCCTCTTATTTGGGACAATTCTTGAAGAACATCCTAAGTTAGCTGTTTGGGGTAAAACTTTGCGTAATAAGGCAGCTGCTGATTACGCGAAGCTTTAAATTACAATGCAGTAGAAAATAGATAAATAAAATGACAAAAACATTGACTGCATTCGAATTCTTCGATAGGCTTGTATTTGATTGCATTCGAATACCTCGATGAGCTTGTACTTGACTGCATTCTAATATCTGGATGAGCTTGTATCTGACTACAATTCTAGTCCCTGGATATATCGGGAGAGCCGTTTGTTTGGAATAATTATCGACGAATGTCCCAAATTAGTTGTTTTGGGTAAAGCTTCGCATAATTGGGGCAGCTTCTTATTTGGGACAGTTCTTGAAGAACATACGAAATTTGAGGTAAAGCTTCGCATAACAGGGCAGCCTCTTATTTGGGACAATTCTTGAAGAACATCCTAAGTTAGCTGTTTGGGGTAAAGCTTCGCGTAATAAGGCAGCTGCTTATTACGCGAAGCTTTAAATTACAACGCGGTAGAAAGTAGGTAAATGTAATGACAAAAACATGAAAAAAAAGAGAGATTAAATGGAAATCAGTAATCGAAGAGAGTGCCTTCATCTCCAAGAAAATAGCATAAGCAGCAATGCTGGAAGAGATATGATTCGTCTCCAAGGAAATACGTAAAGAGTAGTGAAAACATACTTTTTTCATCTTTCAAGAAGTGGCACATCTATGTTGCCTGCACTACGAGGGAATAAAGCAATCAGCACCTGTTAATGTGAGTTTTTTCATTATCATGGAAATAATACAATCAACAACATCTGAATTGAATGGCATCAGTGCATGAAAACAGCGTGAGAAAATTTCTGAAGTAAATACTGCCCACTGTGACGTACCTGCCAGCAGGACGCACACGACATAAAGGCAGATAGGAATCAGAATAAAACGTCTGCGTAGCTCAGGTGGTAGAGCGACTTGTTCCGGAATAATCGGCCTCGGGTTCGAATCCCGGCGTAGACCAAAAATGACGGAGAAATTTACTTCGTTATACCACAACATTGCTGTTCAACTGGTAATTCGCAAATGAAGAATAAAATAAATTTCATTTCTGACGGAAAAGAGATGGATTCAATTCTGAAGCATTGTATAACAACAGGCATTATGTGGGTCCATGAAATGCAACGATCAAAGTAGTGAATATAACGAAATTAATTAGTGGCTGAAGACGTGATCTTACGCACAAAAATTTCAGAATATTTTTAGGTGATCTTGAAGCCCAATATTGTGACTTGCTTCTGCAAAATTGAGTCCATTAGTTAAGTGCTGGAAAATGTATAGTGAGGTTGTTCCAACTTCGGAAATATCTTTCTGCTTTTATTGTAAGAAATAAATTGTGATTCTGACCTAACTAAACGTATCAATCACGTTGCTCTCGTAATCTCACTAGTTTCCCTAAGTGATATCAAGTAGCATTTGTTTGAGCTAAATATTGCTCAACAAGGAAAAGACCAAAATATCTGTAAACAATCCGTATAGCTGGTTTTCGTAGCAAGCTGCCAGTGTTAAAATCAAATCTAGAAAGAAATAGCTTGACTGACGTCGAATACTGGAAAAAGATTTTTGATGAAATGACAATACGTGGTGAGACTTCAGATTTTAAAGTATTTTTGTTCCACAGCTAGACCTTCTTGTTAAGAATTTTGATGAAATCAACCAAGCATACTTTTGTTCAGCAACGAATTGAATGTTGGCATTCAATGTTCAAACCCCATTTCTCAGATGAAATTATGTGAAGCAGCTATATCAGACACACGAGAAAAACTGAAAATTTTTTTCACTTAGAAATACATAAATAAAAGAGAATTGGGAATAAACGTTATTTCAATAGTTGGAAATACAAAGGTTGTTCCAAAACAACTGAAAATGTTTATATAAAATAATGTGCATATCTTACTTATCAAGGAAGTGGTCATTATTTTTGAAATACGATCCGTTACATCGAATACAGGTGTTCCAGTGTTCCTACCACTTTTTGAATGTCTCCTGGAATTCTTCTGAAATGCTGTTGAAGCACCCCTGCGCATCTATATTAAGATGTTGATCAGTCTCAAATTGCCGTCCCAAAATGTCTTTTTTAAAATTATGAACAACCAGAAATCCCATGGTGACAAATCTGGATTATATGCAGTTGGGGCATCAACTTAATATTCATTTTCTATAAATAAGGAACGACAGAACTGGAAGTGTGCGGCCTAGCATTGGGCCTACATGAAAAGAAAATAGGGAACCCAAGTTGAACAAACTCGTTTCATGTCCAAATGCTCGGTTAGAATTTTGTGACAACGAAGCATACATATCTGACGATTAACATCATAAGAAACACTTGCAACTAACCTTTATAACCTCAGTAAAAGTTACGTCGATGCAAATTCTTAATTAGGTAAAAAAAAGACAAATACTAGTTAAAATCAATACTTTAAAATACACTATCTACCAACAAGTAATTTGACACCCCTGCAATCGACGATATCTGCGGCCCTGATACACGTCCAGGCCGCCGCTGTTAAATATCGTGTGGTAAACAACAACGCAACCAGTCACATGCAAGATGCCACGCAGTTCGGATCTCTCTGATTTCGAGAAAGGTGTAACCGTCGGGTATCACAGAAAGGGCCGATCCATACGTGACATATCCAGCGAGTTGAAGTATCCAAAATCGACAGTGGCCTACGTGATTGGCAAGTGGAAGATGAGAGGTGACTGTCGGAATGTGCCTCGACCCGGGAGATCCACAAAACTGGGAGCTGGGAGTTAGAGACCGACGGGTGCTGGCCAGAGAAATTCGGAAGAACCACAACAAATCGATGGGCCACATCCGCGAGGAGTTTCAACAGGCATCCGGGAGTGTTCTGTCGAAGAATACTATCCATAAGGAAGCCCATCTGCTCGGTTATCATGCCCACAAACCTTTGATCACCAAGTCCAATGGCGCTTCCCGGCTAACGTGGGGCAAAGAACGTCGACACTGGACCGTTGAACAGTGGAAGCAGGTTCTCTGGAGCGACGAATCAAGGTTGACCCTCTACCGTTCGGATGGCAGGATCTGGGTTTGGCGTCTGCCTGGAGAACGCCTCCTACCGGAATGTATTGTGCCAACTGTGAAGTTCGGTGGCGGTGGAATTATTCTAATGGGGTGTTTCTCCTGGTATGGCACGGCACCCTTTGTCGCAATTCCTGGTAGACTCAACGCCGAGACTTACTGAACCATTTTGGATGACCATGCGCTTCCTGCGTTGTGGCAGTTTTACGGGGTGGACCCATGTTACTTTCAGGATGACAATGCCACCTGTTATGTTGCGAGGTCCACCATGGCTTGGTATGGTGACAATGGGGTTAATCGAATGAACTGGCCTGCGCAGAGCCTGGACCTTAACCCTATCGAGCACCTCTAAGACGAGTTGGAGCGTCGACGTAAGGGGTGCCCCCACCGTCTGAAATCAATGAAGGAACTGACCTGTCTTCTGCAAACCGAGTGGAAGAAAATACCGCTAGCCGTCGTACAACGCCTGGTTCAGAGTATGCCCCGGAGGGTCGCAGCTGTAATCGCCGCTCGTGGAGTCTCCACCAACTATTGAAGGTGAATAAACTTCGTTTTCCTTTGCTATCACAGGTGTCCAATTACTTGTTGGTAGATAGTGTATAACCATACACCACCCACATTGAGACCGCCTACAGAGAATCAGTTGAAATCCTCACAACGACGTCCTCATGCAACGATACGGTTTCCCGTGACCTTGCACTCTCTGTGTTAGGATTTCTTGAAATGTTAAGACCGAGTTTTCATTATGTTTTAACTTCCCTATTTGACATTTTTCTCGTGCTTTTCCCTTTCTGAACAATGCGAACTTAACTCGATGTAAGTATATTTATGTATATATATTATCAAATGTTAAGGATTACTGTTAATTCTCACCGCATCAATTAGGTTTTAATCAGCCTTGACAAAATCACAAGTTCATGTGCGAAAGCTCGGCTGTACCAATTTGTTTCCTACTCCAATAAAAAACTACTGATGTAGTTTCTAAATTTACACTACCTATTAATTATCACAAGCATATTAGTACAGTTTCTTGCTTTAAACGATTTCATAATGATTCCCAGCCATAAGTTATTTGGAGGCCCATTCACATGTCTCAGCCTAGGGGCCCACTCAGGTATTAATCCGGCCCTGGTCGTCCATCAAGTTCTTTTTCAAGACCGATTAAACTTCATGAACTGTAATTCAGAAAAAAGGAACCTGAAAATTGTTTATGGTATAGAAATTACTGACTTCAGAAATGTCCAGAGATCGATTCAGCGCTTTCCAGGGGTAATTTTTATATCAGTGACGAGACTAGGTCTGGTAAACCAACAACATACAAAATGCGGCCCTTGTTGAAAAAATGATCCGAGATGACAGAAAACTAACAATACATAAGAGAACAGAAAAACTTTTATTATAAAAAAAGTGTTGAGCATTTGTTTTCAACCAGCGAGTATCGGAAAATTTGGTCAATGTGGTTGCTAAAGCTTCGTTTACGGAAGATGAAGCAATCAAGAAGAGAAATCTGAGCCGGCTTTTTGAAGAATTTCTGTGGCCTGTCATCTGAGGCTTTTAAAGTGCTCATAACATGCGTCAAAACTTGGGTTTGTCATTATAACTCTTCCTAACACACAGTCAATGCAATAAAACAACAAAACATTCTCAGTTAAGAAAAACCCCATGCTTTCTCTATCAAAGAACAAAATCATGATTACGGTCTTTTGGAACAAACATGGCATTACGACGAGCTTAAAAGAAAAAACGATTTCAATAAGGAAAGGCATCGCAAATCATTAAGGATACTTCAGACAGCCATTAAACTCAAGAGCCCTCACCTAAAGACACACAGATTAAGTTTTATCAGGACAGTCCTAAAACCCACACGTCGCATCTGATTCTTCCGGCAATTACAAGATTCTGTTGGACTTTAATGTTTCCGCCTGAGTCTAATCCTGACGCTCATGGAGTATTTTCGATTTTGGTGGATCAAACAGATTCTTATACGTAGGATAACATTTGATGCGGGTGAACACTTAATAATAAAGGAGGTAAAACACTGGTTTCAAGAATTGGGACCTGCATTTTACCGATGTGCTTTTGTAGACTGGATAAACGCAAGACAAACTACATAGAATGAAAATGTGGGCATATGACAGACACATATCATCATCATCATCATCATTGTCAACCATTATCAATCCACTGCGGACGAAGGTCTCCCCAAGTGTCCTCCACAACGGTGTGTCTTCTGCCTGTCTCCTCCATGTCACTCCCGCATACTTTCGAATTTCATCCACCCATCTCTCATGTGGTCTTCTTCCGGGTATTTTCCTGTCCCTTGGAATCCAATCTAAAATTTCGGCTGTCCATCGATGGCCTGTCCTTCTGGCAGTATGCCCAGCCCATTGCCATTTCAGGGATTTAACTCTGATCATGATGTCTTCCATTCTTGTCATTTTTCGGATCCACGAGTTCCTCTTTTTATCTCTCCTGGTTACACCAAGCATGCACCTCTCCATGCCTCTTTGATTTGTCTGCATCCTTTGTATGTCTCTTTTAGTTAAGGTCCACGTCTCTGCACCATACGTAAGCACTGGAAGGATGCATTTATCAAACACTTTTCTTTTAAGACATAATGGCATATTGCTCTTGAAAATTATGCTGTTTCTTCCAAAAGCTCTCCAGGCAAGTTTTGTACGCCGATTAATTTCTTCATCAATGTGACCTTCACTTGATATCTGCTGTCCAAGATAAACGTACGTGTCTGTTATCTCCAGCTTTTCTCCATCAATCGATAAATCTTCATTTCGTGTAAAAGCATTGAACATCACTTTTGTCTTCTGAAAGTTCATTTTTATCCCCCCCTTCTTTACTCTTGCCAGCAATTTCTTGGATCATACTCTGCAGCTCTGATGGGGTAGTTGCAAAAAATGACTATGTCATCAGCAAAACGAAGGTGGGTTAGATAATCTCCATTAATCTTTATCCCTTCGTTTTTCCAGTTCAGTAATTGAAAGACATTTTCCAATGTGGCGTTAAAGAGCTTCGGAGATATGGTGTCACCTTGTCTCACTCCTTTTCCAATTTTTATGTGTGTTGTATTTTCAAATAGCCGAATCTTTGCACTTGCATTTTCATAGATGTTATTAATAATGTTAATGTATGCATCTTCAATACCGCAGGATTTCAGAGCCATTGTAACTGCTGATGGTTTCACCGAATCAAAGGCTTTTTCATAATCGATAAAAGCCATGCACAATGGAAGTTCATCATCCCTCGCTTTTTCAATTAGTTCCCTCAGTACGTGGATATGATCTATTGTGCTGTAAGCCTCTCCTGAATCCAGCTTGTTCTCTCGGCTGAGCCATGTCCAGTGTTACCTTCAAACGGTGTGAAAGAACTTTAGTGAAGATTTTATAAATCACTGATAGGAGGCTGATAGGTCTGCAGTTCCTGAGATCCTCAATGTCACCTTTTTTATGTAGCAGGATCATTGTAGCGTTGTTCCAATCCTCAGGAATCTTCCTTTCATTAAGGCATCGAGTGAAAATTTGGGCGAGTACTGTTTCGATTTCTCCACTTGCTTTTTGTATGATGTCTACAGTAATTCCATCTTCTCCTGGAGCTTTTCACCGCTTCATGTTCTTGATTGCATGTGCAACGTCTGCTGGGAGGACTGGAAGAACTCTGGTACTGGTACCTTCCATGATGTCTGGAGTACATGCATCATCCCTTTCATATAATTTGGAGTAGAAATCTTTCACTCTTGTCAAAATTTCGCCTCTATTTCTTGTTACAGAACCATCTTCTTTTCTCAGTGCCATAATCTGTTTTCTTCCCTTACTGAGATGTCCCTTTGCTATCTTTAGGCTTTGGTTGTTTTCAATTGCTTTCCTCACTAGTTCACAGTTGAATTTCCTTACGTCTTCAGTGATACTTTTTGTACTGTCTTGCATAGTTCTATATCTTCCACTTTGGTAGTCACATCTTCTTTAGTTGTCCTCAAATCTCTTCTTTTTTGCATCAACATTTTGGTTTTTCCTGATAATTTGTTTGCATGCAACTTGTCCTTATACCCAGCCAATTTTGTTGCTGTTTCCATAAGAGCTTTGGTTACTTTTCTGTTAGCTTCAGAAATATCCACTTCTTACGATGTTAGGCCTTCTAAAGCGGAGAATCTGTTCTTCAGTTCCAACTTGAAGGTGTTTTGGTGTTTTTTAAGGTTGGTTATGTCAATAGATTTTGTTTGTCTTATGAGCTTGCCACGTTCGAGTTTAGTGTTGAGGTGCATCTTACATCTCACCAATCTATGGTCACTACCTGTGTTGAACTTGTTTAGCACACTGCAGTTTTCTATGACGAATGTTTTGTTACACATAATAAAATCAATTTCACTTGTTGTCCCATTTGGAAGTCTCCATGTCCATTTCCTGTGTGGCTTTTTCTTGAAAAAGGAGTTCAAGATGAAAAACCCTTCTGCCTCTGCAAACTCAACGAGAGTATTTCCACGCTGGTTTCTGTTGCCGTGACCGAATTTACCTACTGAAGTTTCATTCTGTTGCTGTTGCCCTATTTTTGCATTGAAATCTCCCATAATTATCTTCAAGTGCTGCTTACCTTTATTATTTAGATGACGAATTTCCTCATAAAATTCTTCAATTTCTTCTTCAGGATGACTTGTGGTGGGTGCATAAGTTTGAATAATCTGAGCCTGGCATCTTCTCGAGAGTTGGATAACGAGTCGTGCAGCTCTGTCAGAGGAACTTTCAATTTCTACAACTTTATCCTTCAGTTTCTTGTTTATTATAAATCCAACACCACTAGTTCTGCCAGTATCTGTCCCACGATAGTAGAAGAGATGTCCACTTTTCAGTTCAATGAGATCTCCTTTTCTCCTTACCTCACTTAGCCTGACGATGCCCCACTTGATCCTCTGCAGTTCCTCTTCCAATTCAAGAAGTCTTGAATTAGAAGATAGGAAGGGTCCATTCTAAGTAGCCAAGGTCAGCATCAAATGACTGCCTAGTGCGGTCCTCCAGTGATTCTTAGCACCCTCTGCCGTCATATCGGATTGGCCGCTGCCTTGGCCAGGTACATTCCAGCTGCCGGAGACTGAGGCCCAAGATTTAAGTTGTGGAGTCATTTTGGAGGGGTTTGGCCATAACTCACCACGCTGGCCAAGCGGGTTGGTGAGTGTGGGATAGCATTTCCTCTAATCCCGATGGTATAGTTATACCGCTATTGGCGGTATAACTAGATAAAGGATGGCTTATTATCTCAACCAAATTGCGTCTTTGTAACTGTTGTAGAAAAATTCTGCAATCGGTTGTGCAAAGAATTGTTGAAGGTAATTTGGAAATAACAATATTACAAAAAAAAAAAGATTAGAAGACAAAATTAAAACGGATGATGCGTTAACGGACACAAAACTAAAGGAATGGAAATGAATTGGTCACTTAAGATAGGAAGCGATCTAGTAGAATGAACATGCAGAACATTGAACTAGGAAATCTGAAAAGAGATAGTTCAGTGAGGTAAAAAGACTAGCATGAAAACACTGCACAGTTCAAAAACTAAAGGCAGTGCCAAATGCAGAAAAATAGTAGAACCGTTAATACACTGCTGGCCACTCAAAATGCAACACCAAGAAGGACACGAGATAGCAAATCCAGATTTACTGGACACATAACAATAGATACAATGATGAAACGATTGAGCTTACAGGCCGGTGAGACTTGCAGAACACGCAGACATCAATAGTTCGTGTGGCCTTAATGGCTGGCAATAATAGCCGCTACACGCAGCGGCATCGAACGAAAGAGGCTTTGGATGTGGACTTGGGTTATGTCGGTCCAGGCTGCTTCCACACGTTGCCACAGTTCATCAGGCGCAGCCGCGGTAGTGCTTACCGGGCCACTCGTTTGCCGATCAGCGACCAGACGTGTTCGATGGGCGACACATCGGGAGAACAGGCGGGCCACGGCAGCAGTGATACCTGGTGGGCTGTGAAGAATTGTTGTACGATGCGTGCCACGTGAGGGAGAGCATTGTCTGTTGAAACGTGGCCGCTGGCAGGTTCTGCAGGTAAAGGAGGACAACAGTCTCCAAAACGTCGGAGATGCAGCGGTGGCTGTTGAGTGTACCGGCGATGCGTTCCAGAGGGGTGCGTATTTCATATCCAATTGCGCCCCAAACCATAAAGCCAGGTGACGGACCGGTACGGCTATGCATAGTGCAGGCGTCATACAGTCTCTCGCCGCGGTGCCGCCACACGTGGATCCGACCATCGTGGTGTTGTAGGCAAGAGCGGGATTCATCGGAGAAGACAAGGTCGTGCCATTCCGTAGTCCAGGTGCGGCGTTCAACGGCCCGCTGGCGCCGCACTCGCCGGTGATGTAACGTCAATGGTAATCGGAGCAATGGGCGCCATGCGACAAGTTCCCACTCCTGCAGACGACGTCGAATGGTACGTGCAGACACAGGATGTTGCGCTAAACACAATAATTTCGGCGCTAACGTTCGTGATGCAGCGGTGCGAGCCGTAAATGCCGGCCGCACAACATGACCGGTCCTCTCGTTCGGTTGTGTGCCGCGGCTGCGGCAATCTCTCACGTCGGTCCGTCCCTCCCTCCTGCTCCCACCGAATCCATACTCGCCTCACTGTGGCTGGATGTCGTCCCACACGGGCGCCGATGTCTCGGTACGATAAACCGCTGTCGCTATAAGTCACTATTCTTCCTTTGTTGAACTCTGAAACATGCTGGAATGACTGCTGTATTCTGCGATGAGGTATCAAGAAGCTTCCCACGCACAGGTCCGGCAGCACAACGCGCTTCCACCACTTACACCCCGCCTTCTGTTCACCCTTCTTATAGTGCTTCTCGGCGACGTGCCTGGCGCCCGTGATTTGCATATGCCCTGTAATGCTAATCGTTTGCATGTCCTCTTGCGGGCGACGCATGCTGCGAATTTCAGGCCAATCGGATGCTTCCTTCTTGGTGTTGCATTTTGGGTGGTCAGTGGTGTACAAAGGCGAGCTGAACCAGATTAAGAGCAAGTAGGAGATTTTAAATACGAGTTGTGAACATAAAACAATATGCCCGACATGTGTATCGTTTTTTCAAAGATAATAATTCTAACGTCAGACGTATGTAAGAACTTGTTCAAAATTCGACACGGCCTGGCAGAGAAAATGCCAAACCATGAAGGAATGCTCGAAAACAGACCAAACTGCACATATAGGTAGCAAAATAGGTCCTGAACAATACATGTCTGTCACATAAAGACCAGGCTCCAGTAACCGAATATACAGGATGATCAATAAGTAGTGTGGCCCCAATTTTTGGCAAGACAGCGTTGAATCCGACGTGGCATCGAGGCAATGAGGGTCCGAATAGAGTCCTGGGAAATCGTGGACCATGCGGTGTTGATCCGAGTCCACAGTTCATCTTCATTTTGCGGGGATTGGACGGTACTCAACCGAAGTCTAATCGTGTTCCATAGATGCTCGATAGGCGAGAGGTCGGAGGATCGTGCTGGCCACGGGAGCATCCTCACACCTTGTAAATCATTCCGGCTGATCCGAGAGGGATGCGGCCGGGGGTTATCTTGTTGTAAATCGGCGTTTGTGGTGCCCTGAAAATACGGTAAATATACGGTGCATTAACGTTGAAAATACGGTGCATTAACAGTACGCTGCAATGTTGACGCCGGAGCATGGCGTCAACATTGCGGCGTACTGTTAATGCACCTGTAATGGGTACCAGCAGTGGGTTGCTGTTGTCTCTGACAGCACCCCACACCATGATTCCACGTTGCCACGCAGTGTGGCGCTCCACAACGGCGGAGGAATCTGCCCGTTGGCCACGTCGCCTGAAGAGCCTTACACGGCGATCATCCGTGGAGAGACAGAACCGCGATTCGTTGCTGAACACCACAATGTTCCATTCGGCACCCCACGCAACTCTGGGGCGACACCACTCCTAGTAATGACGACGATGGCTCGCTCTTAACGGTAGCCTTTTCAACAAAGAGCTGGACAGCAAACCAGACGCAGCCAATCGGCGCGACACTGTCCGCGTCGATATTCGAGAATCCAGACCTCCTCGTACACTCCGCGAAATGTCGCCCGTTGTGGCCTGTGTGTCTTCTACGGGGTGACGTCGGATGCGACAATCGATGCGCTCGGGCGTTCGTCTCCGTGCTCCGGTCCACGTTAAACGTTGCACAGATCCTTCCTGGGACCACTGTTTACAAATGCGACTTTCATTTGGGTCATCACGTAGCGTTTCTTCCGCAATACGACGCAAGGACCATCCGGCGGTACGAAGGCGTTCGATGACACCTCTCGTGAACTCATCCGTTTTACAAAACCGCGGACGACAGCGTCTTAATGGCATTGGCATCATTTGTTCGTTCTGCAGGCATGGTTAGAGCGAAAACACTCACTTCTCGCGGCCGTGACGACATCTTGACAGTTGGCCTCACGGGCTGGTTGTCCGCTTATATCCCGCTCGCCGTTCATGCGGTTGGCTTGCAAATGCAATCATTTGCATAACTTGAACGTATGCAACCATTCTGCAATTTGCATGGCGCTGCGTTTACGTCTTCGTGGTGTGGCATTTTCTTTGTCAGGCAGTGTCTGTTTTCTAGGTACCCAAGTCAGTTTCTTGATCGCAGCTGTGAAAAATAGTTTTAAATTCGTACGGTTGGTAACGTCGTTAAAACAAGTTATTTGCTTGTCAAGTCTGCCATTTCGAAGGACAACATAACTTTCGAGATGCGTAAGGTTGATGTGATTACTAGTAAGTTTAATTCTTAGTCATACTTTAAGTTGATAAGAGTTACTGGAATATGTCTACGTATCGTGTGAGAGGAGTTAATTCGAGATTTTCGCCTAATGGCTTTTGCAATTCAGTAGAACCTTTGTATCTGAAGAAGAGCGGGTAACTTCCCAAAAATCACAACGAAAGCAGATACAGCGGATAAACAAAGAGGAAATTGGAAAACGGGTGTTTCTTACTCTTAAACTGTTAGAAAAATACAAAAAGCTGGTAAAAACAAAATAAAGGTTTTATTACTTTTTCTGCAAGAAAAGCTAACATATCTCGTTTTCTTTTACTTCTATCAAGCTGGTATACAATTTCTGAATAAATAATATGCGATGCATTTCTCCTATTCTTTCTGTCTTTCTCTATTTTTTTTTTTTTTGATTGGAGGTTTAACGACCAACGTGGGCAACTCAATGGGCTATAAGCAGTCGCCCGTCCCTAATTTAGGGTCACTAGTTTCAGGGAAGGGAGAGACCCAGTGCCGTAAGCCAAACACAACATCCATGCCTCACCGGGATTCGAACCCGGACCCGTTTCGGACGAACGATCAGAAGCCATTGCTTAGGTCAGTGCCCTCGGCTCTTTCTCTCTTTCTTTTTGATTTTTAGTATGTGTATCAATTTTATTGGACACAGGTCAAATTTAAGCTGTGTTATAAATAGATAGGGTTCTCAAAATTCCGTGACAAAAATCATTTTTGGTAGAGTCACAAAGCTCTTAGCGGTAATGTAACGTGCCTAACCAAAATCGCCTTTACCTTCGAGTTAACATATTATGGTTTGTGGCCACACTCATTATCTTCTCAAACCTTCTACGCGAACAAAAGTAGTCATTATATCTGGCATACGGCTAACAGTTTCATCCAAGGAGATTCGCATCACGCATATGCATTTCCACGTAAACACCCACGCGTGCGAACACAGTACAACCACTCTTTTCGGGAGCTTTCCTATGTGGCATACGTGAAACTGAACGAGAAAACGAATGCATGAGATTTCATCCTGTAAATGTCAAAAATCATTCCGAGAACAAAATGCGCGAATACAGAGATTCAGCTGAAATGGCAGATGAGACAAACTTAACGGCTAACTGAAATGCTCCTCTTCTATGTTCTATGTGCAAATGTTTTAGCTCAAAATTTTTGAAAATTCAGTTCTGGTAGTTCAGAATTTATTCGGATGAATTTTACAATCCTAATGTATATCTCGAATCATTTTTATTCTTAAAAATGGAAATCTATTAAAATGTGGTTTGATGTGGTGCACGTTCGACCATAAATAATGTACTCATAACAACAGATTCAGAAGTAGGTACATGCAACTAAATTACATACAGTTGGGTTCGTCGTGTGATTTCTGTTTATTGTTTGGAGTGACATCTACCTGTTTACTTATTTTATCCTTTCTAATCCAAAAATGAGAATAGGACACTGCTAATTCTTAAACATTCCCCAAATTTTGATTCTTTCTTAAGGTGCCAGGTCATTATTTTCTCCACAGTAGGATGATGACTATATCGAACCGACGAGTCCGTGATTTTAAGATGATTTCAGGATGTATATACACTGCTGGCCACTCAAAATGCAACACCAAGAAGGAAGCATCCGATTTGCCTGAAATTCGCAGGTGCGTCGCCCACGAGAGGACATGCAAACGACTAGCATTGCAGGGCATACGCAAATCGTGTGCGTCCGGCACGCCACCAAGAAGCACTGTAAGAAGGGTGCACAGAAGGCAGGGTGTAAGTAGTGGAAGTGTGTTCTGCTACCGGACCTGTGCATGGGAAGCTTCCTGATGCCTCGTCGTAGAATATGACAGTCATTCCAGCACGTTTTGGAGTTCGGCATAGGGGCTTATCGCCACAGCGGTTTATCGTATCGAGAGATCGGCACCCGTGTAGGACGACATCCAGCCACAGTGAGGAGAGTATGGATTCGGTGAGTGCAGGAGGGACGGATGGACCGACGACAGCGATTGCCGCAGCTGCGGCACACCACCGAACGAGAGGACCGGAATGTTGTGCTGCGGGCATTGACGGCTCGTACCGCCACATCACAAACGTTAGCGCAGGAATTAGGGTGTGTTGCGCAAATACCTGTGTCAGCACGTACCGTTCAACGTCATCTGCAGGAGCGGGGACTTGTCGCACAGTACGCATTGCTCCGATTACCATTGACATTACACCACCGGCGACTGCAGCGGCAGTGGGACGTTGAACGCCGTACCTAGACTACGGAACGGCACGACATTGTTTTCTCCGACGAATCACGCTTCTGACTGCAACACCACGATGGTCGGATCCGTGTGTGGCGACACCGCGGCGAGAGACTGTATGACGTCTGCATTATGCATCCCCATACCGGTCCGTCGCCTGGCGTTATGGTTTGGGGCGCAATTGAATATGACACCCGCACCCCTTTGGTCCGCATCGCCGGTACACTCAACAGCACCGCTACATCTCCGACGTTTTGGAGCCTGTAGTCCTACCTTACCTGCAGGACCTGCCAGCGGCCACGTTTCAATAGGACAATGCGCGCCCGCACGTGGCACGCATCGTGCAACAATTCTTCACGGCCCAACAGGTGTCACTGTTGCCGTGGTCGCCTGTTCCCCCGATATGTCGCCCATCGAACACGTCTGGTCGCTGATCGGCAACCGAGTGGCCCGGCAAACACCACCCGCGGCTACGCTGATCAAATGTGGCAACGTGTGGAAGCAGCCTGGACCGACATACCCCAAGCCCACATCCAAAACCTCTTTCGCTCGACGCTGCGGCGCGTAGCGGCCGTTATTGCCAGCCATGGGGGCCATACGAAGTATTGATGTCTGCGTGTTCCGCAAGTCTCACGGGCCTGTAAGCTCAATCGTTTCATCTTTGTATCTGTTGTTATGTGTCCAGTAAATCTGCCTTTGCTATCTCGTGTCCTTCTTGGTGTTGCATTTTGGGTGACCAGCAGTGTATATAATTTGAAATGTGCAGAACTCCTAAGAATCATCATTCGTGTTTATTAGCAATTTCATTTTTAAAGGCTTAGGTGTTCTAAATATGAACACATTGAACGTTCTTAATATGTTTCACGAGATAAAAGGACAGTTTCTCGCTGGAACGTTTCCGGGCTTCAGGATAGGAAGCCATTCCAGAAACCACCGGCTGTATGGATCACTTAGATTCAGCTTTCACTGTAAAATTAAACTGATTTAATATTTGCAAACTATACGTCGTACCCCAAAATAATACCAGCCTCTGCCTTTTCTTCGACAATGGGTTGGCTAGTGGTTAGTACACGACCACTCGCTATGAACAAGTGTAACACCTCCTCTTTCCTGGAGTTTCGGTCAGGATAAATATATCCATTTAGTAGCAAAGAGGTTACCAGATGCTGGACTAACCACCAAAGAAATCCTGTTCCTGGATCTGGTCTCAATCCTAGTAGCACCATCAGAGATATCTTACCTTCAGCAATCAACACATCATCATCCAAGCAGTAGACTCAGACTAAGAACGGATGACTGCTTCTGAACTTGGCTAGTGGGTTGACAAGTGGTTAGTACACGACCACTCGCTATTAACAAGTATAACACCTTCTCTTTCCTAGATCTTCGGCCAGGATAAGTATATCGATTTGGTAGTAAAGGGGTGTGAGACGCTGGATTAACCACCAAAGAAATCCTGTTCCTGGACCTGGTCTCCATCCTTGTTGCACCATTGGAGTTATCTTACCTTCAGCAATCAACACATCATCATCCAAGCAGTAGGCTCAGACTAAGAACGGATGACTGCTTCTGAACCATGCTAGTGGGTTGGCCAGTGGTGAGTACATGACCACTTGCTTTGAACAAGTGTAACACCTCTTCTTTTCTGGTACTTCGGCAAAGATGAACATATCCATTGGGTAGCAAAGGTGTGGCAGATGCTGGATTAACCACCAAAGAAACATGTTCCTGTACTGGTCCCCATCCTGGTTGCATCATTGGAATTATCTTACCTTCAGCAATCAACAGATCATCATCCAAGCAGTAGATTCAGACTAAGAACGGATGACTGCTTCTGAACCATGCTAGTGGGTTGGCCAGTGGTGAGTACACGACCACTTGCTATAAACAAGTGTAACACCTCTTCTTTACTGGAGCTTCGGCCAATATGAACATATCCATTGGGTAGCAAAGGTGTGCCAGATGCTGGATTAACCACCAAAGAAATCCTGTTCCTGGACTGGTCTCAATCCTGGTTGCACCATTGGAGCTGTTTTACCTTCAGCAATTAACACATCATCATCCAAGCAGTGGACTCAGATTAAGAACGGATGACCGCTTCTGAATCTGGATGTTATCTGGATCGTTAAACTAACGTAATAAAATGATAATGTGGAAAAACATAACCATGTAGGTGTCTTGGGGAGTTCAGAGCAGGTTAATAAACTATTTCACCATTTTGTGCTTAAAACTGATTTCATAATTTCCACTATGTAAGTCAATTTTTCCAGTGGGCTTTAGTTCCATCCGGTACAGATGTGTAATGCGAAGGTTGGATACCGAGACGTAGAGAGCACACTAACAACTATTCATTAGGAGGCCGTTCAGCGAATTTCAGTCAGTGTACAGATTTCATTGAACAAAACAGTGTTATCTCTGAGGTCTCGTCTACAGTTCAAAAATATGTGCTCTTGTTAGCTTTAAGTTATCTACGTAGTCTGAAATCAGTTCACAGCTGTCACTAAAGTTCCTATAAAAAAGGATAGCGCTTACAGGTAACATAAAATGAGCAGTGAACAATCTTCATATGCGTGCCCTAATTTCCAGATCAGTATGCAACTACCTGGCACTTATACAACGGTTGTAATTAACTTTTCATTTACGAAAGGAGGAATCTTTAGATTGGCACACTTTTATCTCAAAGAGATATATTTGCACTAACTTGCAGACCAGTATATATCAACTAATTACCAATTGCAAAATCGGTATGCGTACTGTACATAATTGCAAAATTAGTATACGTGTACTAATTACCAATGACAAAATCCGTATAACTACGTGGAACAATTTCTAGATCAGTACGTAACGAGCACAGTAGCCATACAGTTGTTGTTATTTACTTTTCATTTATGAAAGAAGGAATCTTTAATTAGACACACTTTTATCCCAGATATATTTTTGCACTAATTTGCAGATCACTATTTGGGTTCTAATTAGCAACTGCAAAATAAGTATGCGTGCACTTATTACAATTGAAAAATCAGTATACGTACATCGATTATCAATTGCATAATCAGTATACGTTCATTAAATACGAATTTCAACAGTATAATACACTACTACCAATTGCAAAATCTCTATGCCGCCCCGGTGGCGCAGGCCTCTGATTATTCGTCCGTAAGGGGTCCGGGTTCGAATCCCGGTGAGGCATGGATGTTGTGTTTGTCTTACGGCACTGGCTCTCTCCCTTCCCTCGAACCAGTGACCCTAAATTAGGGACGGGCGACTGCTTATAGCCCATTTAGTTGCTCACGGTGGTCGTTAAACCTCCAATCAAAAAAAAATCTCTATACGTAAGCCAATTTCTAGATCAGTACGCAACAAGCACGTGGTCTGTACGCACACAGTTGCTGTTATTTACTTTTTGTTTACGAAAGCACATGGTCTGTACGCATACAGTGGCTGTTATTTACTTTTTGTTTACGAAAGCACATGGTCTGTATGCATACAGTGGTTGTTATTTATTTTTTGTTTACGAAAGCACATGGTCTGTACGCATACAGTGGCTGTTATTTACTTTTTGTTTATGAAAGCACATGGTCTGTATGCATACAGTGGTTGTTATTTACTTTTTGTTTACGAAAGCACATGGTCTGTACGCCTACAGTGGCTGTTATTTACTTTTTGTTTACGAAAGGAGGAAGGTTTAGATATGCAGACTTTTATCTCAAATATAATATTGTGACAACCCCCCCCTCGCATATAACTAATTGGCGAGAGGGGTGGCTAATTAACGGTAATTGAAACTTGATCGGGGGTTTTAATTAACAGATAGTTATAATTTAAACACTTGCGAGGGGCGGTATATAAAGAAAAGATCTGCTAGCACTTTGAATTCAAGTGGGCTGCCCCGGTGACGCAGTGGTCTAAGCGATGGCCACTGATCATTCGTCCGAAAAGGGTCCGGGTTCGAATCCCGGTGAGGCATGGATGTTGTGTTTGTCTTACGGCACTGGGTCTCTCCCTTCGCTGGAACCAGTGAACCTAAATTAGGGACGGGCGACTGCTTATAGCCCATTGAGTTGCTCACGGTGGTCGTTGAACCTCCCATTAAAAAAAAATTCAAGCAGGTGTTTGCCACGAGAACAAAGAGCCCATAAACGGAAATGGGACAGGTCAGAGTTTAAAAGCTTTTTTCCATAGCTCAAAAGTTGTTTAAACGGCAAGCGCTTTTGAAGCTTTTGTCTGTGCTGCGCGCAAAACAATCGGAAAGCTTTTGGACTTGAAGAGTTTTCTAATAAATATGCCGCAGTTTTCAATTCCCTGCTTACCACATCTGGGAGACGGGAGATTGTTGTTGAGTAGCAGAATCCGTTTGATAGCCGAGAGGAAATTGTTGACTAAGAAGGGGTTTCTCTTGCGCTAGAAATTTTTGCCGTCTGCTGCCGCTCTTACAATTCTGAGCATACAAAGGAAAGCCAGCTAAAAACATAAGCTGAGGAATAACCAGCACTAACTTTGCCTGGAAACTTTCATCACCCTGCCGGACCACCGATTCCTGCTGGAAAAGGAGCCGTTTCAGGTGAAATGCAGAGAGAGAGAGAAAATAATCCCAGAATCGCCTCGCTCATGCAGAGAGAGAGAGAGAGAGAGAGAGAGAGAGAGGGGGGGGGGATAAACGCCTGGCTTCAGGAACGAAGCAGCCCCCTCTGCAGAGAAAGAGAGTGAAGCAAATATCGCCACCTTTTCTTGTTCCACGGAGGAAAGAAGTTTGTGCGTTTGAATGCGTGCATGGAGTCCGTAAGCAACGCCGCCTCCTCCAAGAGAAAAAGAGAAAGCTACCCGTAGTGCCAACATATCAGTGCGTGCGTGTGAGTGTTTTTGTTTGTCGGTGTCACCAGCATTTGGATACTCGAGGACATATGTAAGTACTTTAGTAACTATTTTCTTTGCGGCCCATTGTGAACGAACAGACTTTTCGTTAAGACATATTTTCTGAAACACCGAAGCGGGCCAAAGCTGGCCGGAAATTATAGCTTTTACTATTACATGAAATATCCGGTATAAATTATGCATGTATCAATTAAATCCCTGTTTTAATTGTTATACTGTGCCTCCATTGGTTTATTGGTGTATTGTGTAGGCTAATTGGCTAACGAGGTATATTTGCGGATCCAGTGATCGAATCGCAGTCCGGAAATAATTTGGCATCCTGATATCTGAAGCCCAAAAGTCATAACAATATTTTTCCGAGGAAAATATTTAGAAGCGGCCTAGATCACAAGGCAAGCTTAAAATGCAACAGGATATTTAAAAAAAATTTAAAGTCAAAAGCGCAAAGGAATACACTTCTTCTAATTTTATTTCAGAGTTTGCTAACCACTGCAAGACCTACATCATATTTTTAACCAAATGAAATGTAACATGGATAACATGGTAGGATGAAAATCACGACATGTGGATTCGTTCAGTCCTTTTGCGACGATATATATATTTCAAGATTTTTGAGGAATTATTCACGTAAATAAACAACGAATCATGACTTCCCTATATCAAAAATAAGGAGTTTAGTCGTTGTGTGTTTTATAAATTGTTACACCATTTAATACGGAATAAATACTTTAAGTTGTATAATACTAAGGTGTAAGTTCCATTATTGTAATTGTAATAAGTAGTTTATTTGCGTTCTACACGATTTGTAAATTACTGTCCATTTATTTCTACAACAATGTCTATTGTTCTCAATTATATTTATTTTGAGATCAATAAACATGGTAAAATTAGATTTTTTATCGCAATACTTTCTTTACCGAAAATTTGTTTACCAAAAGTATACAGTGAATTTACTTCAAACGGAAAATGCAGAAAATCTAGATGGCGAGCTAGGACAGAAGAAAAACATATGTTACGGATCCGGAAAATAAGGTACTTTACGTTTCATCAATCGAGAGTATGTCACCATTTTTCATCTGACTAGGCGAATGACTGAAATGTCGATGCCAATGGTCAAGACAAATGGATTGTGGGTGAGACTTCTCTGAATCGTGAACGGATGTTCTTTCCGTTTATATCCCATTCCCTGTTGGTTGTTCCATGTATACAGAGTCACTGGTCATCCTTATGAATATTGCCTCTTTTGGAAACCAGATATTTCTCCGTTTGACGATCGCATTAAATGATGCAACGAAGTCTCATGCATCCATGTTATTACCAACCAGTACAGCCGGAATCGTGCGCATTCACTTGCTAAGCTTTAATGGCGTTTCTTTTTCTACTATTCTATGCGATTCTCACATTTGTTGTGATCGAGAAACGTAGCGAAAATCTTTTGTCGCAGTTACGAATTAAAGGTCTAGGCGGCCAGATGACTATATGTCTTCTTGTTCAGAGTGAGATGTACAGCCTATTTTTCGTCCCATATGAGATTGTTATCCTAGGAGACCACTTCAAAGAAGTGCTGATAAGCAACACTGCTTTTTTTTTCTTTTGATAGAATCGGGAGCGCCATTTGGGCGAACTTGGAGAAAACCGCCGAAAATAATGTATTTGAGAGAGCAATAATCCCTAGTTAGGAACATGTATTCATTACTGCTTATTTTTATTTATTTATTTATTATGCTATTCATCTTTCTCGACAGTAGTAAAGTAAATCTCAAGTAAAAATGTTTGATGTAACGAAAATCGGTAACGTTGCGTCATTGTCAAAACCAGTCTTAATATCTGAGCATGCCTTATATGTCTCATGAAGTGACGAAGAATAGTTAATTTCATTTTTACCCAACAATATATTTTACTAAACTATAGCTGAACATTATTTCATCACGTTTTGCATAAACGTAACAATATCTGATTGCAGTTTGAGTAAATTACGAGAACCTGTTGCTAAATGTGATAAAAGCAATTACAAAAATATTTCTCTCGACACCTAGCCCGCAAAAGGTGGGGGTTGTTTAACTTGCTATTGACGAGAGCTTGGAAATGATGTACAGCACGATGGGGGTTAACCTATAGATACCCTAGACTAGGTTTCTCAACGTGGGTACGTTGTAAAACTACGCCGTGAGAGCTGCGTAAGAGGAAGACAGACACAGCGAGATTTCTTTCTCGCAGACACACGTGAATGAATTGTGCGAGCGTAAACAAGAGCAACCATCTCACTGATTACCCAGTAAAATGTTTAGAATTTTATAAAATTTGTTAAATTGTTTATATCACTCTTTTTGTTTATCGATACAGGTAATTTACTGTATGAGTACACAATTTAATGTATATATATATATGTGTGTGTGTGTGAAAGAATATTAACATACAAGCAATCTACCCTCATAAACAGTTCAATTTTAATCCTAAAGACTCTTTTGTATTTTCTATAGCTCAGGTAGGGAAGACAGAATGCATCAAAATTTACAACACAAAATTTCAAATTGGATATCCATTATTGCTTTTTTGAGATTTTTGTATTCTCATGAAACCTGAACTGAACTTGTGTGCTCAGGGCCTCTGGATGTCTTTCCCTGAAGAGTGATCCAGGGGCTCTGAGTAAATGTTTTTATAAATATTTTCTTAACATTGTTTCGTCATTTTGTTATTTACTTTGGGTTTCTTTTTATCTGAAGGTTTTTGGTCTTATTTGTTTGTTAATGAGGGCAGATTGCTTGCATGTTAATATTCTTTTACACACACTAACTACATCTAATACTTGCAGCATTGCGCAGTTTTGTTTTGGTTTATATTATTTTACATGAGTGAAAATTTTATTTTCCTATGCTATATATATACACTATCTACCAACAAGTAATTGGACACCTGTGATAGTAAAGCAAAACGAAGTTAATTCACCTTCAATAGTTGGTGGAGCCTCCACGAGTGGCGATTACAGCTGCGATCCTCCGGGGCATACTTTCAACCAGGCGTTGTACGACGGCTAGCGGTATTTTCTTCCACTCGGCTTGGAGAAGACAGGTCAGTTCCTTCACCGATTTCGGACGGTGGGAGCACCCCTTAAGTTGACATTCAAACTCTTCCCAGAGGTGCTCGATAGGGTTAAGGTCCGAGCTCTGCGCAGGCCAGTCCATTCGATTAACCCCATTGTCACCATACCAAGCCATTGTGGACCTCGCAACATGACAGGTGGCATTGTCATCCTGAAAGTAACATGGGTCCACCCCGTAAAACTGCCACAACGTAGGAAACGCATGGTCATCCAAAATGGTGCAGTAGGTCTCGGCGTTGACTCTACCAGGAATTGCGACCAAGGGTCCCGTGCCATACCAGGAGAAACACCCCCATATCATAATTCCACCGCAGCCGAACTTCACAGTTGGCACAATATATTCCGGCAGGAGGCGTTCTCCAGGCAGACGCCAAACCCAGACCCTGCCATCCGAACGGTAGAGAGTGAACCTTGATTCGTCGCTTCAGAGAACCTGTTTCCACTCTTCAACGGTCCACTGTGGACGTTCTTTGCACCACGTTAGCCGAGCAGCGCTATTGGACTTGGTGATCAAAGGCTTGTGGGCGGCAGCACGTCCATGATAACAGAGCAGATGGGCTTCCGTACGGATGGTATTCATCGAGAGAACACTCCCGGATGCCTGTTGAAACTCCTTGCTGATGTGGGCCATCGATTTGGTGCAATTCTTCGGAATTTCTCTGGCCAGCACCCGTCGGTCTCTAACTCCCAGTTTTGTGGGTCTGCCGGGTCGGGACACATTCCGACAGTCACCTCTCATCTTCCACTTGCCAATCACGTAGGCCACTGTCGATTTTTGGTACTGCAACTCGCTGGATATGTCACGTATGGATCGGCCATTTCTGCGATACCCGACGATTACACCTTTCTCCAAATCAGAGAGCTCCGAACTGCGTGTCATCTTGCATGCGACTGGTTGCGTTGTTATTTCCCACACGATATTTAACGGTGGCGGCAGTGACGTGTATCAGGACCGGAGATATCGTCGACTGCAGGGGTGTCCAATTACTTGTTGGTAGATAGTGTATATACAAATACATGGCTCAAACCGAGAGAACAAGCTGGATTCAGGAGTGGCTATGGCACTATAGATCATATCCACGTACTGAGAGAACTTATTGAAAGAGCGAGGGAATATGAACTTCCATTGCGCATCGTTTTTATCGATTATGAAAAGACCTTTGATTCGGTGAAATCATCAGCAGTTACAATGGCTCTGAAATCCTGCGGTATTGTAGATGCATACATTAATATTATTATTAACATCTTTGAAAATGGAAGTGCAAAAATTCGGCTGTTTGAAAATACAACACACATAAAAATTGGAAAGGGAGGGAGACAATGTGACACCATATCTCCCAAGATATTTAATGCCACATTGGAAAATGTCTTTCAATCACTGAACTGGGAAAACAAAGGGATAAAGATTAATGGAGATTATCTAACTCCCCTTCGTTTTGCTGATGACGTAGTCATTTTTGCAGCTACTCCATCAGAGCTGCAGAGCATACTCATACAGGAGCTTGCTGACAAGAGTAAAGAAGTGGGATTAAAAATGAACTTTCAGAAGACAAAAGTGATGTTCAATGCTTTTACAAGAAATGAAGATTTGTCGATTGATGGAGAAAAGCTGGAGATAACAGACACGTATGTTTATCTTGGACAGCAGATATGAAGTGAAGGTCACATTGATGAAGAAATTAATCGGCGTACAAAACTTTCCTGGAGAGCTTTTGGAAGAAACAGCATAATTTTTAAGAGCATGCATCCTTCCAATGCTTACGTATGGTGCAGAGACGTGGACCTTAACTAAAAGAGACATTCAAAGGCTGCAGACAACTCAAAGTAGCATGGAGAGGTGCATGCTTGGTGAAACCAGGAGAGATAAGAGAAAGAACTCGTGGATCCGAAAAATGACAAGAGTGGAAGACATCATGATCACAGTTAAATCCCTGAAATGTAAATGGACTGGACATGCTGCCAGAAGGACAGACCATCGATGGACAGCCGAAATTTTAGATTGGATTTCAAGGGACAGGAAAAGACCGAGAAGAAGACCACATGGGAAATGGGTGGATGAAATTCGAAATTATGCGGGAGTAACATGGAGGAGATTGGCACAAGACAGACCGTTGTGGAAGAAGCTTGGAGAGACCTTCGTCCAGCAGTGGATTCATAATGGTTGACCATGAGGATGATGATGATGATATAAAAATAAAATTGTAGCAAGTTGAAGCAGACAATATGCAAACATAGAATTCGTAGAGTAAATCTGGAGTATCAATCTGTAATAAATCACAATAATATCAATAAGAACATACCACATAACCAAACACTACAAACAACAATTTGAAAAAATCCACGAACCACATTTCAAAAAATTAATTCCAGGAGTCTCAAAATACATTGCAACTTTTTTCTGAAGAAAAAAGCAAACCTTTCAAGCCGATCTCATCAGGGGAACACCAGCTCGTGGATCATGACCTTTCGAAACTCAGCAAAAGTCGGAATGCCGAGTTTCGAAAAGTCATGATCCAAGGGCAAATATAGTCAATAAAAACTACCTTGGTCATGGTAATGAAAGGTCATGATTCATACTAAGTACAGTCAATAAAAAATATGCACACTTCCGGAGGGTACGTGAAGCCTAAATGTTTGAGAACCACTACCCTAGAACAAAAGTTACCAGTGCCCCTCACTAACACACTTGCGATTCGGCGTTTCTTTCCATCTTGAGATCAGATTTTAGCTTGCGCATGCGCAGATGAACATTCGTAGTTGCATCACATTTCATCATATTATATTATATCAGATTTAGACGAATCGTTTCCTACATTCGTCTAAATCTGGTATAATATAACAAATACTGTTTTTGAAAAATTAAACAGTCAAAATACTTACTACCGCAGCCGCTATAGTTTAGTAAATATTCACATTTTTGACACATGTCTTCTTTCATTAGTTCCGCGAAAATAAGTTTCAGTATACCACCTACCTAAATGCCGCTCAGTGTCAAAAATTAGTAAACCTTATTGTTTATTGTTATGATTTAATTCCACTTAGTATGTACCGGACTGTGGCTCGGTGTGGTCGTGAGTGAGGCGAATGTCTTGTTATTGTTTGTTCTTCTGATTTAATTCCACTTAGTATGTACCGGACTGTGGCTCTGTGTGGGCGTGAGTGAGGCGAATGTGTTGTCATTGTTTGTTGTTATGATTTAATTCCACTTAGTATGTACTGGCCTGTGACTTGGTATGGTTGTGAGTGAGGCGAATGTGTTGTTATTATTTGATTCCACTTAGCATGTACCGGACTGTGGCTCGGTGTAGTCGTGAGTGACCAAATACATGTTGTACGTAAACAAATGTATGCTCTCGAATTACTCGTTTTATTTCACACCCACAAAAATCTTGATGCATGGCATACATTATTTATCTTCAAAGAGTACCAGGATATACTCTCGATTTTTTCCCGTTTTCATCGAACACGGAAAAGTTTGTGTGTTTTAATGTTAGTGAGCTACCATTGGAAGGAGTAAAATTAGAATCATAAAGTGAGAATTTATTTAACATTGGCTTCTGTTCTAGTATATCACAATAGAAAAGCAGAAAAGTACTTATTTCTATTTTTGTTACAACAATGTTAAATATACCGACAACTGTTAAAATACCATGCAAGGAAGTGAAAACTTATTATTAAAAACAGAGAAATGCAACAAGTTTAGGAGTATTTATATTTTTCAGAAAAATTATGAAAAGACTCCACATCCATTCTCCTATGGAAATTTCATCCCCACACAAAAGGGATTAGAAGCTTCGGAAAGCAAATTCTCCTCTGCGATGTCCAGATATATCTGTTGACTGTCGATAATTAAGGAACTGTTCGTTTGTGCTGTGTTTTCATCATTATTATTTTTTTTTTGAAAACATTATTTCGTAATAGCATTATCTCAGTACTTTGGGAATCGGTGACTCAGTACTCTGGAATGTGCATTGCGAATTTTTAGCTACGCTTGCCGTTAATGTGCGAATGTGCTTTATTTCGGGACGTCGGCAACAAAACGGGCCTTTATGTCTCGCTCTTTTCTGACACCAGATACTCCATTGAGAAAGATAGATTTCAGATTCTTCTTCTTTGCCTGAGAGTGAGGTGGTGGATTAAGACGTCTTTGAGCATCTAAGGTGATAACCAGTCGTCCATCACTAACTTTTATTTTTATTTTTTTAAATGATTTATTGGACCTGGTGGTACAGAGACATTACAAACAGGAAGACACAGACAGGAGACAGATATTTCACATCAACAAGTACATTTAAAACATGATTTTTACAGTATGCTGAATGACCAACTTACACAGAGAGCCAGTATTGATCAAGTAAAGCATTGAGAGCCAGTGCCGAAAGACAAACACAAAGATCCATGCCTCACCGGGATTCGAACCCGGAACCATCTCGGACGAATGGTCAGAAGCCATCCCTAACTTCGCCGCACCAGTGGCGCAGTAGTCTAAGACCTGGCTTTTGATTATTCGTCCGAAATAAGTCAGGGTTTGAATCCTGGTCAGGAATGGATGTTGTCTTTTTCTTACGGCACTGCCTCTCTTTCTAGCGTAGAGCCAGTGGTCCTAAATTAGGGACGAGCGGCTACTTACGGCCCGCTGAGTAGCTCACGGTTGTCGTTAAATCCCCAACCACACACACACACACACACACACACATATATATCTCTGATTTGGAGCAACTGGTTCCAGCGATGGTGAAAACCGATTCTGTAAGAGCAAGATAATCATTTATACCTCATCCGGACTTGAACTAGGGCTCAACTGTGACGACTAGACGGAACACTGCGCATCTAACCACTCTACCACCGGATGGCATTCAGTCTTGAAGAAATCCCCATCCGAAACATTTTTATGCTTACTGAGTTGTATAAAACCGAACCAGTAGTACTCACTTTTCCTCTATTGAATATTACTTATTATCTGTCATTTTGTATTGCGTGTTATTCACATGGTTTCAGTTGATTTATAGCAAAAGTTTTAAAGTTCCACCGTTTAATCAGAATAAATGCTAAAGATTTAACTACTGTAACCGTAAACGCCTCAGTGGTGCATTTAAAGATTTAACTACTGTAACCGTAAATGCTTCAGTGGTGTAGTTAAAGATTTAACTACTGTAACCGTAAGCGCCTCAGTGGCGCAGTGGTTGAGGCGCTGGCTTGTGACAATCCGTCCGAGATTCGTCCATGTTCCAATTCTGGTGAGGCATAGACGGTGTGTTTGTCTTACGGCACTGGTTCTCCCCCTTCTATGGAATCAGTGGCCCTAAATTAGTGACGGGCGACTGCTTATAGATCATTAAATTGCTCACGATGGTCGTTAAACCCTTAACAGAAAATAAACAACTGTTGGTCTCTTTCTGATCAAAAGGAAATCATAGAAACAAAAGTAAAACTATTTATAAACTCTCTGGTTTATTTGTCCAAGCATGCCTCCTGGAACCATGGTAATTGTGGGCGCCAAGGTTATAGGCCCCCCTGAATCCGGCCTTGTGACCGACCAGTGTGGCATCATACGGTACTCTTACCCGCACTTGAGCCAGTAGCCTTAAATTAGGGACGGTCGAATGCTTATAGACTAATAGCCATTCCCTCTGTTCGTTAACCAAGCCCCCTCCCCCAAAGAAAAATGTAGCAAAGATAATATCAGCTGAAGATGGATAATTCAGCTTCTCTGAAATAATTCTACAGTATTATCATTTGTCTGGTATACAGCTATACTCAAGTAGATAACTCGCATATCTTTCCTCGCATCTCCTAACGCTGAAAAAATTTCCTAAAGCGCGCACTGGTTTCCATAGATTAAAGAACAAAGCGATAGGTTGGCTAATTATCGTTACCCTAGGTCAAGTGACATTATTGTGACTACCAGATAATATCTACAGTAACCGACATGTGCAGCGCGGACAGCAGCTAGACGGGCTAGGAGGGACCCAATAAGGTGCTAGAAGGTGTTCATAGGTACGTGGGGCATGCTGACTGCAGTGCATGTGACAGGATGCGTGGTAGGGGATTCATAGAGTGAACAACACTGTAGAGGTGGTCTCACAGATGCTCAATTGGGTTCAAGTCTGGGGCTAAGGACGTTTTTTAAGTCTTCCTCTTTCTCTTCCAACCACTCTAAGATATTTCTAGCTTTGTGGCACGTCGCATTGTCGTTCTGGAAGATCCCATTCGCCCCAGGGAAGGCAATCAGCATGTATGGGTGTACGCGTTCTGCAAGGATGGATACATAACGAATTCGGTCCATATAGCCTTCCACAAGTATGAGTGGACAATGCCACGAAAACATTCCCCAGACCATAACGCTGCCACCACTAGCCTGTGTTCTTCGAGCAGTGGTTGAAGAGTGTTTGTTCTCCGATGTTTCTCGCCGTATACGCCAACGTCCATCCGTTTGATGAAGGAGAAAACATGACTCATCGAAGAAGGTAATCCTTTGTCAATCAGTGGAGGTCCAATTCCGATACTGCCGTGGAAACGCCCACGTAATTTCGTTAGCATAGGCACGGTGACCATCCGGCTGCGTCGGAGCCCCATACATAGCAACAGCAGGGATCTCTGAGCTTGTCGGTTTAGGCATACTTCCGGCACTCCCCTGGTTCATTCGTCCAGGGAGTTGCTCCACTGTAGCGTGTCGATCGGCTCTCACGCAGCTTCGCAGCCGACGTTCACCTCTCACATCAATGGCACGTGGGGCTCCGCAGTTTACACGTCGCTTATTCGCAATGGTGTCATTTTTCCAATCAAGATACACTTTAACCACAGCATCACGTGAACAGTTCACACACTACGCTGTTTCAGAAATACTACCACCCTTGGCTCGAAAGCCGATAATCATTTCTTTTTCGCAATCTGATAAATCGCTACTTTTATACATGACAGTAACGAGCAATATGTTTTCAGAGTGCCTACAGCTTACCTTATATACCCTCCAAGCCAGCTCACGACACGTGCCTTCTTTCATTGGGTACGCGCTGTTGACGTCAAAAGTAGGAGGTGTTCACAGCAATGTGACTCAACTGTGTAGATTTTAAAAGTTCCATTAAAAGGCATGAACTGGGTTAATTGATTTTACATCGTTAGCATTCTGTAAAGCTATTTAGTTTCGACTAATCGCTGATTTTCCACTTTGCACTAGGCTGAGCCGGCCATCTCTGTTTTAAGATATACTGTATGAAAAATAGTTCATCTTTGTATTTATAGAAGCAGTTTCTTACAGAAGTTCAGACAACTACACGGACGCTTTGAAAAACAGTGACGTTTATAACAGCAGCAAACTAACTCGATAATGCAGTACAGCATTTGCAGCATGTCAAGCAATGCGGCTGAAAGGGCGCAGTATGGCCAATCGTATTGCCTTGCAAATTCCTTTTGTAATTTTCTAAACGCTATTTCACCAGCTTTGTGAATGTTCTAATAAAGAGTTTTTTTTTCCTCTATTATATGCCGTTTTCAGAATTACCGTGAGAACACTATTATCGGTATTTTTTCCTTAGGTGTATTACGTGTACAAATAACTTTTAAAGCGTTTTTTGTGTGACGTATACAGCTAATTTACATATCCGACATTCCCTGTGTTGTTGTCATGTGACCGTAACTGATCCAGAGTATAAATCTGTTCTGTTCTGGGGGAGAATATTGTATCGAAAAGCACGTGTGAGTTTTGGTTTAGACGGTTTAAAGCAGGTGATTTTGATGTGCGCAATGGAGAAAGTAGCTGCGCCCCGCAGAAGGTTGCACATGTGGAACTGCAAGCATTTCTGGATGAAGTTTCGTCTCAAACACAAAACGAACTAGCTGAACTGGGGCTAACTCAATAAACGATTTCCAATCGTTTACGCGCAATGGAAAAAATTCAGATGGAAGGAAAATGGGTGCCACATGACCTGAGTCAGAGGAACAGGGATGAGAGTATCATGAAGTGTTTGAATCTCTTGAATAAACAACTGAGAAAGTATTTATGTGGAAAATCGTTATGGGTGATGAAAAGTGGGTATAGCACGACAATGCTAAACGCAAAAAACACTGGGTTGACCTCTGTGAAGTAACGACTTCGACACCGAAACACAATATTCACTCCAAGAAAGTTCTGCTGTGCATTTGGTAGGATATGAAGGGTGTGCTCTATTATGAACTATTGAAACGGGGTCAAACTGTTACTTTTGATCGCTGCGAGGAACAATTGCTGCGATTGAACCAGGAAATCTGTCGGAAACGTCCATTCACAGGCAAAGGACTGCGTCCCGTGAAATTACTGCATGAAGACGCTAGGCCGCATGTCGCGAAATCGGTCAAGGAAACGTTATTAACGGTTGGCTGAGAAGTTTTGGAGCACCCGGCCTATAGTCCCGACACAGCCCCTTCAGACTATGATTTGTTCCGACCGATGCAACATGGTTTGTCTGCCGTACAGTTCCGGACATGTGACAAATTGCAAAAATGGTTTGCTGCTGGAATCATGACTGATAACGGAAGGTGATAGATAATGATGGCGCATATTTTGATTCGTAAATATTATTGTTTTTTTTTTTTTTCAAATTACATGTTGCGTTGTCTTGAAACGCTTTAAAACTTATTTGTACAACTAATAATTGTGTTCCTAATAATCTATTGCCCATACAGCCCAAAACGTTTCAGATATGTATCAATAATGTTACAATTTCTCATTTTCGTTACACTTTGAGATATGTTTTACAATTGCGTTTCAGCGACATCTATTTTGGAACATAACTCTTTGAACATCACGGTTACGTTAAAAGTAGCATTCACCGATACTATTGTTTTATAGTTTCCATCGTACATAATTGCTACATTGATGTTAGATTCTGGCGATATTTAAGATTTTTGGCTTGGCAACGGCGTTGATGCGCATGCGCATTTATGCCACTTCACCAAAGCACTCTCGTAGTCGTATTTCCACGTGCTACTGGGATATTCTTTGGTGATATATTGTCGTACTCGAGTTAGCTAGTTAGTTGATTTTATATTTCAACCTTTTTTTATCTTTATTTTTTTGTGATTAAAGATCATCTGAAAGTAAGTAATGGTTTCGATTATTATAATTTTTAAATTCTAAAGAGCATTTTATAGCCGCCCCGGTGGCGCAGTGGTCTAAGGCGCTGGCCTCTGATCATTCGTCCGTAAGGGGTCCGGGTTCGAATCCCGGTCAGGCATGGATGTTGTGTTTGTCTTACGGCACTGGCTCTCTCCCTTCCCTGGAACCAGTGACCCTAAATTAGGGACGGGCGACTGCTTATAGCCCATTGAGTTGCTCACGGTGGTCGTTAAACCCCCACCCCAAAAAAAAAAAAGCATTTTATAAAATCTAAGTAGATTACTGTGTTGTTGTTAATACTGTACGAGCATGTTTTTTTTCCCTTGAAGCTGAGAAATTTCATATTGGTAGGGTATTTAGAAAAATGACGAATTTGATTTTCTTTCTTTTTTTCGCTGAAATATAGTCTGTATAATAGAAATTCGACACCCTCATTTAGGACTGATATTTGTTTCTTTTGTTATCAATATATGTATAAACGCCGCCACTGTTCCAAATGGACAGCCGACACCGTTGAACCTGCAAAAACGTAAACAACTCGTATTACAACTGTTGTTGATTTTGAAACAGCTGTCGAGCGTAATATTTTTTATTGGGATTTTACAAAGTTTATTAAAACTATAATGTTCAACGTAGTAAATACGTAACAGTAATATGATGTAACAAATATCTTTCAAATACGTAACAGTAACATGAAGTTGGTATGTTGAAGTTACAAAGAGAAGTAAAATAGTGTTTCACTTCTCTTTGTAACTTCAACATACCAACAAAACGTGAAATAGTGTTTCATTCTGGCATTTATCCTGTGGACGAATGTAACGGAAGTATTATTAAATGCTGTGTGCTTCATTTGAAACCGTTAGAGTTTGGAACTGTTTGTTTTTTTTGCTTCTGTAGTGAAGTTCAATCAAGTTTCTTAGCTTCTTGGGAATGAAGTTCAAGGTTTCTTAGCTTCTTTGGAATGAAGTTCAATGTTTCTTAGCTACTTTGGAATGAAGTTCAAAGTTTCCTAGCTTCTTAGGAATGAAGTTCAATTCAGTTTCATGGTTTCTTCGGAATGAAGTTTCTTAGCTTCCCCGGAATGAAGTTCAGTTACGTTTCTTAGCTTCTTTGGAACAGGTGAGCGATTAAAGGTTATGAGTGTGAAGTTTTTTTATATGAAAACAAAAAACTCGGTTGTGCTGTTCTTTACAAAAATTTTTATGCGAGGCTTACTTCCACCTACAGAAGATATGGATAGGTGCATGTTTATAAGGGATATGGAAAGATATTGGGTAAGTATATTTTAGCTCATTCCTGATCGTTCCAAAAGGTATATCATACTTCTACATATTATTTGCTCTCAGAAAATCGGATACTTTTAACTTTCTCATTAGCACTGTCTATTTGCATTTTGATTGGTGCAAAGCTACTAAGCTAAAACGGGGTTACCAGCACGGTACTTGCACCTTAGCGGACGAAATTTCACTGGGAACATTTTTCCTGCCACAGTGCATGTGTGTGTGTACACCTGTTGGTCCAAAGTTTAGCTAATTGAAATGGGTAATGCACACGAAACGTTATTGAATAAAAGCATCTCTGTCTATCTAATATTGAAATATTATTGAACAGGGCATGGCCAATGTAAATAACTGTGCATCTGTCTATTGTTCTACTGATGCCTAAACGTGAAAGATGAATTGTTATTAGTGAACAATGCACAATAAAAATTTCAGTTCTCAAGTTATGATGATTAACTGTATTAATAAGAAGTTTATAAACTTCCCATTAAAATACATATATATATATATATATATATATATATATTTCGTTTTAAATTCTAAAGTTTTTCCTTAGTCTTCAGTCTTGCTCTTAAGTATATATATATATATATATATACACTATATTGACAAGTCACCGGACACCCCTTCAAAAGCAAATGAACGGATCCGCTGCTTTGTTAAGATTCGCGGTACAGCTGCAAACGGTATAAAAACAAGCCTGATGCTGACCACGATCATATCATGCTATTAGATTGAGTGAAAATGTCGCTGCGGGAGAGAACTAATTTTGAGAAAGGAAAGATTGTTGGGTGTTGTATTAGTGGGCTGTCCATAAAAGACCCCGGGAGGAGTTTAAACATACCCAACTCAAATGTTTTGGACGTACTACATAAGTAGGAGACACATGACGTGCCTGAAACAGCAAAACGTACCGGCAGACCAAAGACAATCAGTGATAGAGGATTTACAAGCCTCAGTTGAGTCGTTACAGCTAATCGACGGAGTACTGCACAATACCTCAATGTACAGGTGGGTAAAAATGCTGGAATCTCGGTATGTACATGTAACATTCGCCGAGAACTTCATTCCATATGTTACCGTGGTCGTACGGCTGGTCTTAAGCGTTTCATCTCCACTCGGAATGCTACTCATCGTTTAGCATGATGTAAATAACATTTATCGTGGACCGCAGATCAATGGAAACAGGTCGTATGGACTGATGAATTCAGATACACGATCCATCAGTCTGAAGGTCCTGTGCGGGTATGGCGGCAGCCTGAAGAACGCTATTTACCACAGTGTACTGTTCCTACGGTCACGTTTGGATCTGGCAGTGTACTCGTGTGGGGATGTTTTTTGTGGTATGGTCCTCGCCCATTGGTTATCGTGGACAAACCTGTTAACCAGCACGTCTACCTCGATATTCTGGACAATTATGCCCTACCAACTCTGCAACAATACTATTGAGCTGATCCTTGTTGGTACCAGCAGGATAATGCACCGAGCCATAAAGCAAAGACTGTTACGGCGTGGTTTGACGATAATGCCATATCGTGTGTAGACTAGCCAACACAGAGCCCTGATCGTAATCCCATAGAGCACATATGGGATGAATTAGAGCACCTCATAAGAAGTTTGAAACCAAGGCCTACTACTAAGCAACTGTTAGTGGCAGCATTATGTACTGAATGGAAGCGCATACCTATCGTTTGGTCCAAAACCTTGCCGAAAGCATGTCTCGAAGGGTCAGTGCATGCATTAAGGCCAAAGATGGACCGACACCATACTAATGTATATCAATAAAGGCTATGTAGTGTTTCCCTTCTAGGTGTCCGGTGACTTTTGTAAATATAGTGTATGTTATGATGACTAACTGTATTAATATGAAGTTTATAAACTTCCTATTAGCACAGTTAGTCATAATAAGTTTATAAACTTCCTTATTTTTATAAACTTCTGTTAAGAAAGTTTATTTAAGTTTTTTTTACAGGATGTGGTCCAAGAAAGAATTGATTCTCCTAACAAATGCAAGACGTTAAATATTTTTTTGTACTCTGGCAGTGCTGGATCACCACATTTTGGCATTGTTGATTTCAGGAACTTTAGCCCTTAAATCTTCCTCAAGCCAAAAGGATATTTGGTGAAAAATAAGTCTTTGTACACTGCTGGACAATTGCTAAGGACGGATCATAAACGGCTATATAGCGCATAAAAAAGTAAGTGTGGTTGGATGCGAAGTAAAATAAAATAATGTCAAAATGCCAGGACATTACAAGAAAGACAATTTATTGTGCTCTGAAATCCAGAAGGCTTTGGAACGTGTTCAAGGGATAAACAGACCATTTTGTGCAGAATACGTAAACGTGAAAAAAATGCAATTACCGTCCGCAGGCGTTCCGGCGTAAGATGTCAATACGGGATATGGTCACCATGGAAGGCGATTCCACACGTCGTCTCATGCTTTGCACAACATTATCAAGCTGCTGTTGGGGTAATTTATCCCATTCCTCTGTCAGTGCACGGATGAGGGTGTCCTTGTTCATTGGAGGGCATTGGCGACCAGCAAGACTCCTCCCCAAAGCATCCCACACATTTTCAATGGGATTCAGATCTGGAGAACGTGCTGGCCATACGAGGCGTTGAATATCCTCGCTCTCAAGACACTCCTGGACAGCGACTGTTCGATGACATGTTTCGTTGTCGTCCATGAAAATGAATCTATCACCGACAGCACCACGGAACATGCGAACATGAGGTAGCAGAACATCATTAATGTATCGTTGGCCAGTCATAGTCCCAGTTGGAAGCACATAGAGGGATTTACGGCCATTGATCATGATGCCAGCCTATACCATGACACTACATGTCGGATATCGGTCCCTTTCCTGTATGTTTGCTGGACAATATGCAGTACCACTATCACACCAGATCGGTTGTCGTCGACAATCAGACGATAGACTGTATCTACTCTCATCTGAGAAGAGGACAGCAGACCAGTCGTTATCAGTCCAATTGCGATGTTAATGGCACCATTGCAAACGGGCGGTACGGTGACGTCTGGACAATGGGATGCACACAACAGGACGGCGGGCGTATAGTCCTCCTTCATGCAAACGTCTGGCGACAGTTTTTCGGGAGATCCGCTTGCCAGTAGCAGCCATAAACTGATTTGCTACCTCACTAGCTGTGCTGCGCCGGTGTCTTTTTGTTGATAGCACTATGTACCGATCTTCTGCAGGTGTCGTACTGCGAACACGACCTCCCCCGTAACGTTTGCCACACTCCCCATTTGTTTGAAATGATTTCCAAAGCCTTGAAACAGCACTGTTGCTGACGTCGAACTCCCTGGCAACATCTGTTATTTTTCGCGCTTCTTCAATCTAGCCAATAATACGGCCACGCGTAAAATCATCTAGGTGAAGTCGGGAAGACATACTGAAAATTGCAAGTTCGTCAATTGATTCTTTTCCTTTCAACTTTGCGTTTGAACAGCAACGGTCAATACGTGTCAAATCCTTTATATCTCTTATCAGCGCTATAACGTCACGAACAAGTTCGGCAATCCAAAATTTGCATACGCACAACACGTCTTACTGTATCCCGCACTTATGCTAATTTCCACATTTTCCTGCCTTCCATTTTATGGTTGCTATCGTTGCTATTGTCATCCGTTCTTAGCAATTGTCCGGCAGTGTATTTTGCAAGCAACTTCACCAACGCGCGTTCCATTGTTCTCGAAGTCTTGAAACGTCCTAGATGGCAAACGATTAATTCTAAATGTTCATAAATTGCAACGATAATATGATATTTTAGTGGCCAGTGGCAGCTGCATCAATTTATAATTGTCCTTGCATTTATCGACAGTTCTAAAAAATCAACTAGTTGAACTTTAACATCTAATATTCATCGGAAAAACCGTCATTTTCGTACTTCCGAAGAATGAAGTTCTGCTGACGAGCATTTTCAATACCTAATCTTTAATTTATCATAATCTGACTTATAGTTTAATGAGCGCGTTATGTGCTATTTGTTCATTTGAAGATTTGCTAGTACATTTTCTTAAACTTGAAAACATGAACCGTATTGTTCTTCGTGTAACTACGAGAAATCACTTCACTCCTGGTTTTAGAAAGATTTTCTTCCCTGATATAACAAAGGCAGAAGAAAACGTCCTTCATTAATAGAAACTCATTAATAGAAACTCTGACTTATAGCTTAATGAGCGCGTCATGTGCTCTTTCTTCGTTTGAAGATTTGCCAGTACAGTTTCTTAAACTGGAAACCATGAACAGTATTGCTCTTCGTGTAACTACGAGAAATCACTTTACTCTTGGTTTTAGAAAGATTTTCTTCACTGATATAACAAAGGCAGAAGAAAACGTCCTTCATTAATAGAAACTCATTAATAGAAACTCTGACTTATAGCTTAATGAGCGCGTCATGTGCTCTTTCTTCGTTTGAAGATTTGCCAGTACAGTTTCTTAAACTGGAAACCATGAACAGTATTGCTCTTCGTGTAACTACGAGAAATCACTTCACTCTTGGTTTTAGAAAGATTTTCTTCCCTGATATAACAAAGGCAGAAGAAAACGTCCTTCATTAATAGAAACTCTTACTTATAGCTTAATGAGCGCGTTATGTGCTCTTTTTTCATTTGAAGATTTGCTAGTACAATTTCTTAAACTGGAAACCATGAACAGTATTGCGCTTCGTGTAACTACGAGAAATCACTTTACTCTTGGTTTTAGAAAGATTTTCTTCCCTGATATAACAAAGGCAGAAGTAAACGTCCTTCATTAATAGAAACTCATTAATAGAAACTCTGACTTATAGCTTAATGAGCGCGTCATGTGCTCTTTCTTCGTTTGAAGATTTGCCAGTACAGTTTCTTAAACTGGAAACCATGAACAGTATTGCTCTTCGTGTAACTACGAGAAATCACTTCACTCTTGGATTTAGAAAGTTTTTCTTCTCTGATATAACAAAGGCAGAAGAAATCGTCCTTCATTAATAGAAACTCATTAATAAAAACTCTGACTTGTAGCTTGATGAGAGCGTTATGTGCTCTTTCTTCATTTGAAGATTTGCTAGTACAGTTTCTTAAACTGTAAACCACGAACAGTATTGCTCTTCGTGTAACTACGAGAAATCACTTCACTCTTGGATTTAGAAAGTTTTTCTTCCCTGATATAACAAAGGCAGAAGAAAACATCCTTCGTTAATAGAAACCCACTTCGCGCTCTTGAGCTATCGAAAATGCGCTTTCAAAACAAAATAAGTAGCAGGAGACTGGAAAACATTATGTGCTTTAAGAAACTCGAAATCTCATTACAATGTATGAAGAACTAATGAAAAATTTACATAATTAATTTAGAATGAAGTATATGTGCATGTGAAATGCTGTTTAGTGTTGCGTATAGCAAATTTCTTTACCTCATGGTGTAAACATTCAGACTTTTTACTAACTCATCAAGATAATATTTAACTAAAGAAATATTTGATCAATATCAGCTTCCCCGAGTTTTCTTGGGTCTAAAAATATTTCCTGAAGGTTTTATTCTGAACTTTATTTATTTATATCGGGCGGTGTCTTCATTAGTTGTTTAATCTTGGCAACAGTATTTAATCATAAAAATGTTGAGCTCATCGTCTTTGATTTCATCGACAAAGACCACGTTTTCATTTACTTTGTTCCTTTTTAATTTATGTTAACTTAATCTCGCTTCATAAACTTCATAAGCAGAGTTTTATTGTGTGTGTGCGTGTGTGTGCTTTGGTGTACATATCCTCTTAGTTATTCTCCACCGTAGAAATAATTCAATGCCTTTCTTTACGTGCGTCAAATTATTTTACTTTCCAGCTAACAGCAGAACCTGGAAAAGAAAGAAACATTCCACAAAGACGGATCCTATTTTTCTTCAAATACGTGATAACGTCTTCGGATACGAAAAGAAATAGATCCTTCATCAACTTGGATAAGTAAATTTTTGCATCTTACATCATTAGTTCTTGCGCTCCTCATTTTGTACTAGGAAGATCCATATTTTCCTTTCGTGTGCAAATATACCCGACGGGTTTGAACTCAGAACTTTCATTGCAGAGGAGTAAGAGTATTCCTATATATACCTTTTGTTTTCATTTTTTACGAACTTCTTTTTAAAATCCGGTCGTTGCGAAGTCCGCAGGCAAAAAAGAAAACAATAGATTTCAGAGAGACCGAATTCCGAGGACATTTCAATTTTGAAGAATCGCAAACAGTTAACTGAGGAACTTGTTTTTTAAGTTCTTGGTGGCACAAAAGAGAGGGTTTCTCATCATTCTTTGAGCTTATTTCGAAAGTTCCTTTCTTGCTGTTAAAAACACACTCGTGTTTTCCCTGTCTGGTGTTGATGTGGACTTAAAGAAAGCTACATCTCAGTGAGAAAGGTATTCAAAGAGAATCAACACAAAGTTGTCAAATGCAAAACTTCATTAGACATTCGGCACTGAATACAGAAAAATTGCATTTACGCACTCCATCTTAGCAACTGAAAGGGTTCTTTCATACCTGTGAAAGTTAAATTTCTGCGCCACCAGTTGCGTTTCACACATTTTAGAACTGGGAGGAAACTTCTTACTAAACAGTTTGTATGGGGTTCTAAGGACCACTGTGATCAATTCAGTGAGCTATAAAGAAGTCGGTCGACCCTAATTTGATTCCAGGGAAGGGAGAGAGCCACCGCTGTAAGACAACTACACATTGGTAACGAGGGAGAGTGCACCAATTCTGTAGAAAATTCTAACTATACTACTGATCCGATTCATTGGCGTAGGAATACACAGGATAGTCCTAAAGTAACGTGGCCTATTTACGAGTCTCTAGTGACCACAGATTTTGTCGAATTGGGACGAGATTTCGGATTTAGACGTTTAAAGATATGCACTCGAAATGTACGCAGACAAAATGAATCGTGCTCTCACGGTTACGGTTTCAGCTCATAAATTACGGAAACTTCCAATAGCAACACACACTTTGTGATATATTATTGTGATCAGCATCTTAAAAAAACACAAGTGGTGTTAACAGTTTCTTTCTAGCCCTAACAACTACTGAACAATAGCAGTGTTAAATGAGATGAGAAATAACAACACAAGAGGAAATAAAGTCAAAAAGAAACCGTCACAATTACCTTTGTTTACAAATGCTCGATGTGTCTACCATCACAGGCAATGATAGATTGCATGCTGGGAATCGTGGACATTACCGAAGCATGTAACATGTTACATGGGATAAGAATAACCTCTCGTTTAATGGCTTCTTTCAAGTCAGACAAAGTTCCTGGATTATCTTTGTACACTTTTGTTTCAGAAATCCCCAGAGCCAGAAATCGATTGGTGTTAGATTTGGAGACCGTGGTGGCCATGGAAGTGCAAAATGGCAAGATATAATTGTGTTATCGAAGTGATGTTCTTACAGTTGTTTGAAACATATGCTGACATGTGGTGGAGCACCATCTTGCATCCAAATGACGCCAGATATTATATGTCGTTGCTACAGCACTGGGGTGACGTAATTCATTAACATTGCTACGTAGCGAGCACCCGTTACAGTACAATTCTTTAACCCGTGGGGGGTCACTTGTTCAAAGAAGTAGGGACGAGAATGTAACTGCTTGTGATACCGCACCGCACAGCCACTCTTGTTTCCTGTAAGGGAAGAGGTAAAAAATCATGGGCATGTTTATCTGCCCAATGCACACAGTGTTTAGAGTTCATTTTGCCAGTTAGCGTGAAATGTGCTTCGTCAGTCCACAGTATGCGCAGTGGCCTGCTGTTGTCACTGTCATATGAGTATCTTATTAAAAATTAATTCGCAAATTCCAAACGTAGCTCTTTGTCACCCTCTTGCAACATTTGGACTAGATGGTACCGATACAGGAACATCTGGAGTACCGATCGAAGAAACTTTAAGACCGTAGTTTTAGGAACATCCAGAACGCGAAAAACACCTCGCGCAGTTTCATGGCGATCGTCATTAATCATGTGATGCACTTCAGCAACAAGTTCAACTGGAGTGAAAGGTCATCCAAAACGAGGCCTATCGCAATCGAGGAATTCAAATTTACGCAGCAAGTCCCGCACAGCTTGAATAGGACATGGGCCCCGACGTACGTTATGGATTCGAAGGAAAACACGCAACGCCTCTGCAGCATTACAACCATTAATGTAATAGAGCTTGAGCAGTTCACCACGATGTTCATCGGATACTCTCATGTTGCTTCCCTACACGTGCAGACAAGAAACGTCCCAGCCGTAAAAGCTATTTATCGGAACTGGTTGCGAAGACGTAACACAAACAGTGTTCGCCAATTGGATGTTTCGTGATAGGCGACGGTGATTTATGAAAATCAGGTGCATCATAACTGCTGCAGACACAATGGAAATGAGTGACGGAAGGATGTCACCGGTTTTTTTCATCCCCCTCTTTTATTGTTACTTTGCATCTCATTTGGATGTGCTATTGCTCAGTGGCTTTTAGGGCCAGAAAGAAACTGTTGACCCCGTTTTTTTTAAGGTGCTGATCACAATGAGATATCACAAAGTGGGTGTTCCTATTGGAAATTTCCGTAATTCACGAGCTGAAACCGTAACCGTGAGTGCAAGATTCATTCTCTCTGCATATATCTCGAGCGAATATCTTTAAACGTCTAAATCTCAAATCTCCTTCCAATTCGTCGAAAACTGTGGTCCCTAGATGCTCGTAAATAGGGCAAGTTATTTTATGACCACCCTTTATATACATAAGCATTTCCAAGCTTTCGCACATCAACCAGATAGCTTTTTCAGGGGAGTTAGACAGAATCTGTAAACTGAAAAATTGAACGCTTTAATAATTTGAACGCGGTTACTTGACTTGCGCGAGACATCCTGATAGGGATAACTCGAGTTGCCACGAACTTGGAACTAGTTCATAAAGTAACGCCTTCTCCCTACTAGGATGCCGCGTGCCCAACCAACGTGATACCTTGTATCTTTAAATGAACATAACGTCATATATTTTTATTGTGAAGTCAAACAACTGCGTTCAAATTGTTAAAGCGTTCTGTTATTCAGTTTGCAGTTTATGTCTACCTTCCTCGAAAAAGCTATCTGGTTGATGTGCGAAAGCTTAGAAACACTTGTGTATATACACTATATTGACAAAAGTCACCGGACACCCATTCAAAAGCAAATGAACGGATCAGCTGCGTTGTTACGACGCATGATACAACTGCAAACGGTATTAAAACAAGCCTGATGCTGACCGCGATCATATCACACTTTGAGGTTGAGTAAAAATGTCGCGGCGGGAGAAAACTGACTTTGAGAAAGGAAATATTGTTGGGTGTTATATTAATGGGTTGTCCATAAGAGAAACCGAGAGGCGTTTAAACATATTCAAGTCAACTGTTTCGGATGTACTGAATAAGTGGAAGACACATGGCGTGCCTGAAGCAGCAAAACGTACCGCCAGAACAAAGAAAATCAGTGATAAAGGACGTCGAAGCCTCAGGAGAGTCGTTACAGCTAATCGACGGAGTACTGCACAAGACTTCAGTGTACAGGAGAGTAAAAATGCTGGAACCTCGGTATGTACACGTACCATTCTCAGAGAACTTCATTCCATGGGTTACCGTGGTCGTGCGGCTGCTCATAAGCCTTTCATCTCCACTTGGATGAAAGGCTTATGAGCAGCCGCACGACCACGACAGACATTTAACGTGGACCAGGAACATCAAACAAAGATTTTCGCTCTTTCCACGCTTATACGTGAGTCACGGAAAAATTCTCATTGGCCGCCACCGGCAGTCGAACCCAGGGTCTTCCAGTTACGCGCCGGATATGCTTCCGCTACAGCATAGCGGCCTCGAAATCCTCCGGACTCGCACAGGCTAACTGCCAAGCCAATTTGGCAGGTTGCTTCTTGGAGCCCCGCACAATGCTGGGGATTCACCAAAGATGGTAAGCAGCAACTGAAGAAATAATTAGAAGGCGAATGAATAATTAATACAGACATTTAACTTGGACCAGGAACATCAAACAAAGATTTTCGCTCTTTCCACGTTTTTTCATCATACATATAAAAAGCTCTAGATAAAAACCTACAAACGGTAAGACAAGAGATCAAAGAGCTTTAACAGCACTCTGCACATTCTTCTGTGGTATATTCAACTCGTTGTTACGCTAATATGTTGTGTAACTGTGCTTACAGAACTGACTGGTAATCACAATCAACTGTTTCTTTACTTCACAAGATTATCAGGAGCTCTTCTATTTAAAGATTTTAACCTCAGGTGCTTCTTTCTAGTAAATTTGCCTATGGCAGGTTGTTTCAATACTTTTAAATTGGGTTCACAGTGCCATAGTCTTCATTGAATGAAATTCCGACAGACAAAACGTGTTCACCTTTTACTTTACTATTTGTGCTGAATGTCACAATAACTGTTGACGCAAGCACACAATAAAATCTCTGATAGAAACAAATGGAAAGCGAATCTCCAGAAGAAATAATTTCTGTGTTATTCTAGAAAGCATATGGGTATGATTTGTTCGCAAATACATGAAAGGCATAAGGCATATATACGTATACAAATGCCATACATTTTTACTATCTCTCATGTAGATGTCCTTAAGAAACCTTGAAAATTACATCGCTCTGGAACGGGAATCAAACTCTGATCTCCCGATTTATTCGCAATGTGATTTTCAAGTTCTCTGAGGAATAGCTACAATTGAAACAGTAAAAATGTCTGGCATCTATATGTCAACAATTGTAAATAAATATGAGTATCTCTTGTAGAGGCTGCCAGATCCATTTTTTAATTGTTTAAATCTTTCTTTCTTTCTTTCTCATATATTTTTCTAAGCAGAGCTATGAACATCTCTCGCATTTTCAAGATAACCTTAGGTGCAACGAGAATTTCATGCTCTCAGTAATTCCACAAAAGTAGCTAAGCCTGTTATGCAAATTAATCTAATTTCTAATTAAAAAAGGTCCAAGACAATTTACTTCTCTAGGTATTCATGCTATTATAAACCTTAACACATCTGAAAGTAGTCGGTCACTCAGAAAAAATTGTACACAGTGCGTCAAATAATTTTTAAGACTGGCGCTAGATTTCAGCCTACGGTGGCGTCACCAGTGTAATCGCAAATGCGTTATAAACCGTGATCATCTGCTTGCTTTCTGCCAAAAATACTGCGCAGTTGCGAAAGTAATTCAAACGAAACGGGCGTTCATTAGAGAAGTAAAATTTTTTTCATGTTGAATTATTTAGATGGAACAAAGGGCTGTTATTAAATTTAACGCAAAACTTGGTAAAAGTTCCTCGGAAACGTACCAAATGATGAAACAAGTTTACGGTGAGTTTTGTTTAAGTAGATCAAATGTTTTCCTGTGGCACAGACGTTTTTTGGACGGAAGAGATACGCTAGAAGATGATAAGCATACCGGAAGACCAAGTTCATCTAGGACACCTGAGATTATTGAAAAAGTGCGTGATTTCTTGGCAAACAATCGATGTGCGTCACTAAGAATGATGGAAGAGTCGTTAAACATCAACAAAGAAACGATTCGAACCATCCTGCATGAAGATTTGGGCAAAACAAAAGTCTGTGATAAATTTGTTCCACACACGTTAAGCAATGAACAAAAACCAAGGAGAATTGCACATTGCAGAGACATCATTTCAGCCGCTGAAAATGATCCAAACTTCTTAAAATCGATTGTTACTGGTGATGAAACATGGTGTTTTCAATATGATCCTAAAATAAAGCGACAAAGTGCAAAATGGAAGTCAAAAAACTCACCACAAGCCAAAAAACAAGAAAAGTTCCATCGAAAATCAAAACAATGCTCATTACATTCTTCGATAGTAAGGGTATTATTCACAAAGAATTTGTTCGAAGTGGACAAACAATTACTGGTGAGTTTTATTTAAATGTTTTGAGGCGTTTGATGGGCAGAATTCGTCGCATTCGTCCAGAATATCGGGATAAAAACAGTTGGTGTTTGTTGCACGATAATGCACCCAGTCACACCTCACTTCTTGTTCGTAGATTTTTGGCGAAAAATAACGTCAATGTGTTGCATCATCCACCGTATTCACCTGATTTAGCACCCTACGACTTTTCTTTATTCCCAAAATTTAAAATGACGTTAAAAGGGTGTTATTTTGATGATATTTCGACCATACAAACAGCTTCGACGCGTGCTTTGGAGGCAATTCCGCAAAGTGAACTGGAACATGCATTCGAACCTTTATTAAATCGCTGTAACAAGTGTATTAAAGCCGGAGGGACTTATTTTGAATAACAAACCAAAGCAAATTATAATTTCTTGTTTCTATTTCATTTTACAGACCCAGTCTTAAAAATTCTTTGCCACACTGTGTACTTCTGATATAGAAATTCACTATATCAGTTGTCTGCCCCACCGTTTTCTGTGTTCACATCCTTCTGCAATGCGTTCAGTACCGGCGCTGTACCATGCATATGACTTGGAGGCAAAGAATTACAAACATCCGTGTTCGGTTTTTCCCGAATCTAGGAAATGCCAAATATTGAAAAAGTGCGCCATCGCCCAAAACAGGTAAAAAACAGAAGAGCCCACGTGTACGCACTGCTGGCAACCCAAAATGCAACACCAAGAAGAAAGCATCCGATTGGCCTGGAATTCGCAGCATGCGTCGCCCGCGAAAGGACATGGAAACGATTAGCATTGCAGGGTATTAGGAAATTATGTGCGCCTGACACGCTACCGAGAAGCACTATAAGAAGGCTGCACAGAAAGCGGGGTGTAAGTAGTGGAAGTGTTGTGCTGCCGGACCTGTGCGTGGGAAGCTTCCTGATGCATTATCGCAGAATACGGCAGTATTTCCAGCACGTTTCGGAGTTCGACAAAGGACGAATAGTGGCTTATCGCGACAAAGCTTTATCGTACCGAGGCATCGGCGCCCGTGTGGGACGACATCCAGCCACAGTAAGGCCAGTATGGATTAGGTTAGTGCAGGAGGGACGGACGGACCGACGTGAGCGATTGCCGCAGCCGCGGCACACAACCGAACGAGAGGACCGGCATGTCGTGCAGCGGGCATTGACGGCCCGCACCGCCACATCACGAACGTTAGCGAAGGAATTAGGGTGTGTTGCGGAAATACCTGTGTCAGCACGTACCGTTCAACGTCGTCTGCAGGAGCCGGGACTTGTCGCACAGTACCCATTGCTCCGATTACCATTGACATTACACCACCGGCGATTACAGCGGCAGTGAGCCGTTGAACGCCGCACCTGGACTACGGAATGGCACGACATTGTCTTCTCCGACGAATCCCGCTTCTGCCTGCAACACCACGATGGTTGGATCCGCGTGTTGCGGCATCGTGGAGAGAGACTGTATGACGCCTGCATTATGCATCGCCATACTGGTCCGTCGCCTGGCGTATTGGTTTGGGGCGCAATTGGATATGACACGCGCACCCCTCTGGTACGCATCACCGGTACACTCAACAGCCACCACTACATCTCCGACGTTTTGGAGCATGTAGTCCTCCCACACCTGCAGGACCTGCCAGAGGCCAGATTTCAATAGGACAATGCGCGTCCGCACGTGGAACGCATCGTGCAATAATTCTTTACGGCCCACCAGGTGTCACTGCGTCACTCTTGTGGCCCACCTGTTCTCCCGATATGTTGCCCATATATGCGGGTGGTGCTTGCCGAGTCACTCGGTTGCCGATCAACGTCTGGTCGCTGATCGGCAACCGAGTGACTCGGCAAGAACCACCCGTGGCTACGCCTGATGAACTGTGGTAACGTGTGGAAGCAGCCTGGACCGACTTACCCCAAGTCCACATCCAAAGCCTCTTTCTTTCGATGCCGCGGCGTGTAGCGGCCGTTATTGCTAGCCATGGGAGCCACACGAACTATTGATGTCTGCGTGTTCTGCAAGTCGCACGGCCTGTAAGCTCAATCGTTTCATATTTGTATCTGTTGTCATGTGTCCAGTAAATCTGGCTTTGTTATCTCGTGTCCTTCTTGGTGTTGCATTTTGGGTGGCCAGCAGTGTAGAAGGCTTCCATTAAGTTTCAAAAATTTTGCCTGAGTCCGAATGGACATAAGAGGCTTGCCGTTGCCCAGCTGAAAGAAGTTTTCTTTCTAACTACAGCAGAATACTGTTGTCTCAGTTCGTCACACATCCAATCTGGGAACTTCGTTCTTAATTTCGCTTCCTTCTTGTTACGTCTCTCCTTCTGAAAGTCATGTCTGAACTCCAATGAGTTTTCTTTTATTTTTTAGATTGAATGACTACCGTGAGAAACTCTAAGGGCTGTAAGCAGGTCCCCATTTAGAATTTGAAGGCCATTTGTTCCACGAAAGGGAGAGAGAGCCAGTACTTTTATCCTTTAACGACAATGACCCAAAAATCTTGTATCACTGTGAATACCATAAAACCCGAAACTGTTTGTTGGTTCACTTCTTTGTTTAATAACAACAATAGTGACTAAGGGTGACACCTGCTGATACCTCATAGGTCGAGAAAATTTGCAGAACAGGCAAGGGTAGGAAATCTGACTCATCTCAAACCGGCGATTCGGGCGGCTATGGTCGTCAGTAGGCATGGGCGTTTTGGGCATTATGGTCGTTAAAGGGTTAAGATACCACACTACCCATGTCTCATTAGAGACTCGAGCCCGGATGTACTCGGAAGAACTGTCTGGAAACATGGCTTACACCATTGAGCGAGCGGGGAAGCTGAGAGTTTCTTCTCTAAGCTATTTATGGCAGCCACTCAATTCATGATAATTGGTACAAATACAGGTACGTCGCAACATAAACGATCTGTAGTGATTAGGAACTTTGCTTACGCAAGTGCTTATCCCGTCAATGCGTGTGTGCTATTACATGCGATATGCTTGCTGATTCTGTCTTTTATTAATTAATTCCGAAAGCCTGGCCTGTAATTTGTCTTTACTGAGTTTTCCTTTATTGTACTTTCCAACTCCAAATCACCATACATGCTTGTGTTACCAACACAAACATACACACTCACCAGCAGAGGAATTAGAAACCTTTATACAGATGTAAGTAGAAGTCACGCAGGGTATATGCAAAATGCGTGGTCACGTGCGTCACCACGTGATCTACGCAACTGTTTAAGACTGCTGCTCGTCAGTAGTGTTGTTCACAACGGGGAAAAACAAATGATCTTTCAGAGATCGGTAAGGGATTTATGGTGTGGTGCTTGTCTGGATGGAACAATGATTTTGAAAACATATTGGTTTCCCAATAGATGAAATACCCCGGGTCTTTAACCAGTGGTAAAATTACCCACATTTTATAATGAATTAACTTTGTTTATCTTTTTGCTAAGCTAATTATTATGAATGAATAATGCTCTACGCTTCAAAATAATGAATTCCCAAAAGGGTGTTGTTACTCGTTAATTATGAACTTAAACAAAGTCTCAACGCTGGTTATTTATATTAAGTAATCAAAGTCATAAACCTAACAGCCAGACAGAGGTCTGACAAAACTAAGAATTGAAAAAGACTGAACTTACAGAACAACTTGTTTATTATGATGACTCCTGGTCAACTAAGGCACTCATATATCACTACTACATAACAACACACTGCAACGCAACGCAACACACCACCAACAACACCAACCACCCTCAACTCCAACGCAACAACACAACTACAACGCAACAACACACAACTACCCACTTCTCGATGAACGCGCCTATATACGAGCTACCACCACGTCATGACTTACACTCATTGCCAGATCTCATTCAGCGGGTGAAATAATATTCCGTTCAGTAGGAAGATAATTTACATAGGAAAATAAAATAACCAGAGATAGTAAAATCAAAAGGAAAGTGAATATAGAGTATACGTTACAATTTCTTTTCTAAGAGCCATAACCGTGACGCGATGACAGTCTGTCAAGAACGAGACCGCCGTCGTCTGAGAAAGCTTGTACGGAGGAACAGAACTTCCTGTGTGTGGAAATTGTCCGAGGCGGCTCCCGACCCAACATAATAACTAACTAAGCGCAGGAAATTGAAGAGGATCGGTTACTGGCAGAAGCATGACTACATGTAGACCCCTGATTTCTGCGAAGAACCGCAAAGTTTGCGTACAGTAGTGTAAGGAACACCGTGATTGGACACTGGAAATAAGTCATGTGGTACAACGAATCGCGGTACACTTTGATCTGTACCGACAGGATGCAGAGAGTTTTGCGGGACCCCCATGAAGCAATGGACCCAGCTTCTCTTGCAAACAGAACTTATGGGTCATGGTGTGGTGGCACATCCTGATGGTATGGAAAAGGTCTTCTGATATTGCTGGATGATCGGGTGAGGGTGTCTTCCAGGGAGTATCTGAAAGTAGTTGTCGATCAAAGCCATCCTGAAATGTTGACTGTTTATGCAACAGGCGACGGGTGTTCCATGGGCAAAAATGCTACTGTCCACCGCGCAAGATGTCTTCAGCAGTTGTTCAGCAAGCAAAGCAGCACTTCCATCATCTTCTCTGGCCACCACAATGCCCGGATCTCAACCCCATTGATGCCACGTGTTAGATACAGATCCTGCAGCAAAGTCTTTTTCAGTCAGATCTGAGCAGTTAGGGGATTATCTGTTGAACGCCTGCTATGCTGTAGACATATATGCACTCGAAAACCTTGTCGAATCTATGCCAAACCGCATAGCACTGTAATTCGAGCTAAAGAATGCCCAAATCGGTATTCAATAAACGTTTCTAATGCAGTGGCCTGTATGTGTAGAAGAAAAGGGGCATAATAGTATACAGTATTGTCAATCACAATCTGATGAATGAAAGTGTGTAAGTTATGGTCAACGAATTCAGAACGAATTTTATACTTTATTAGTATATCACTAACCACTGACTCAGACTCACATGCACTTACATATTTCCGCGTGACAGTTGCTGATTAGGGTAGAATGATATCGCATGCGCATAAAACTTCCTGATTGATTCACTAATTTCTAATCGATTGGTATCAAGACGGTGACACTAAGATATTAGATTCGACATACAGTAGTTCTTGGCTTTATGAGGGTACATATAGATTTTTTTAATTGGGGGTTTAACGACCACCGTGAGCAACTCAGTGGGCTACAGTCGTCCGTCCCTAACTTAGGGCCGCTGGTTCTAAGGAAGGGAGAGAGCCAGTGCCGTAAGACAAACACAACATCCATGCTTCACCTGGATTCGAACCTGGACCCATCTTAGACGAACGGTCAGAAGCCAGCGCTTAGCCCACTGCGCTACTGGGGAAAAGCATAAAGAATAAAATAGACTCATCAAAAGTAGCCAACGAAAAAAATTGTAAGTCATATGCTGCCATAACAGAGTACGCGTATCTTCTGGTATTGAACCTTTCATCCCTTAGTTAAGCGCGCACACACACACACGCACATACCACAAACAAACAAAAAATCAAACCTTACCCAATATATTATCATTCGCATTACTTACGAATTTTCTGAATTAAATTTTTTAAATGTAATTAGGCATTTTGAACCTTTTCTAATGTTATCGTTAAGTGGCGAAAATCTTAATTTTCTCTCACGCAATATTTAAGTTTCTACAAGTTGCAACAGAAGTCAAAAATATTTCATCACTGGCTAGCTCTATGCGCAACCAATATGATCATATCCATTCTGTTTTCAAGATGTATTTATTTTCTGTTAGGCGACGTAATGTAACGACCCCCTTTTTGTTTTCATCATTTGGAACAACCACGAATATACTCGATGCGTTTTTCAGCATTTTTTGATGTAATATTCCCCTTCTTCAAATGGCACAAATTAAAGTAAACGTAATTACTTTGAAAGTACTTTTTATTACGTAATTCTTATTAGAAATGTAATATGAACAGTGCAGCAATAACGTAGTGAGGCTGAATTGAAAAGAAATGCCTAATCCAAGTATCTCTCCGAGAAAGGGCACTAAAAAAAATAGAAGAATAATCTTGGGAGATTTTCCAATGTAAACCAGTTAGCCTTAAGTTGCATAATTTTGTACACATGTTCTTGCGCCATCTTGTGCGATGTTCACAACTGAACTAAAAAAAATGGGATCACTTTTTATGTAAAAGTTCTACTGGAACACACGAAATTTTATGAACTGCTTATGGGAAGCCTCTCCAATCCGAATCGGTTATCCTTAAGCTGTTTTGTTGTATTGTAATTTCTTTGTGTGTCGTTTTCATCTGAAACTAAAGAATGGAACAATGGATTAACATCAAATTTTGTGTATAAATCCATTGGAAGAAGCGAAATCAAATAAATCTTCATAAGCTTACAGACAGCTTATGGAGATTAAGTTCTGTCTCAAGTGTTCGGATGTTTTAGGAGCTTTGAACAGGAAAGAGAGGCTGCAGTAGCCCATCCTCAAGTAGACGATAGAAAACCACCTGCATCCTGTAAATGTTGGGCAAGATGACGGCTCTTTAATTTTTAGAATGTTAACAAGTCAGTTAAATGAGAATTTTAATTCAGTCTCGTGAATTTTTGCTTCACCATGTATTTTGCACTCCTAAATGTCTCATTTTCCACGTTCGATAACTGTAGCCCCAAATAATATATTCTACGCACTTTTCAGTTTTCTCTGATGTAATGTTTTTCGGATAAATGGCAAAAATTAGAATAAAATAAACGGTACTTTGAAAAACTGCTGAGTTTTGTCTAGACATACGTTAATTACACCTGAAACTGGGTTTCATTCAACCTAATTTTACCTCTGTAATAACAGAACTTTTTTCGTACAAATCCTGCGTTTCGGTAAAGTAATTTACTTAAAAGTAAGTTCTTATGAAACGGGTTGGTGAAGGATATTCAACTTGAAATGAATTAGCAGTTATCTTTCTTTTTTTATATTTATGGACCAGAAAACTGTTATCTGTTGCATAACACCCTTTCAGTCACTTACAAAGCAGAGAGTTTTCCATAAAACATCAGAATGTGCTTTTCTGCGTCAGATAGTAACAACATATAGACGGCGCAAATTTTAAACATTGTTTGTTTTTTTAAAAAATCCAATTTTATTTTTTCATACTCCTTGAAAATCATTAAAAACTCAGATTTCCATTGCGCTACCTATGCATTATGCTATTAAAACGTATAAATAAAAAGGCACCAAAGTCGAAATATACATAGGATGGTTCTCCCAGATCGCGGATATTGGTTACAAAAATTCTTTTAACAGCTTAGGGGTTTCATTTTCATTTATTTTTTCGTTTTTAAGAATGCAACTTTTCCAGAGTCGTTTCTGTCTCCATCTGAGGTTTCATTCAGTAGAAATATAATACAAATGTAAGTTTTTTTTTCTCTATCACCCTCAGAGGACACGTAGTTTCTGAAATGAGCACAAGATATCTTCATTCTTGATAATGATATAATAAATGTGTGTGGTACGGCTCAAAAATATAAAAGTTATATGAGTTCACGTTCATAAAGTCTTCTGCAAGTTCTTATCTTTTTTCTAAATACACTGTACACTTACAATCGCTTCTCTTGTTCAGGAGATGAGATAGTTTATTGCACACCTAAAAAACTGTTTCTGCGTAATTGAGGAGGGATCCGTATCATTTCAGATAAGCATTCACTGAACATTTCGCACGTGTTATTATTCCTTCTATCCACGATGCCATCGTGAAATGTCTGAAGTTCGTAAACACTGTGCTTATGAAGTCCGCGCTTCATGACGTCACAAGTAAGAGATTCCTTTGCACCAATCATGAAGAACATCAAATCCACCGGCGCCTTTAATACAGATATTTCATATCGATATACTCTCCTGTCAAGCAGGTCCCGCTGCTGATAACAGTTGATGTCAATGGAGATCTGACAATGGAATTGTAAGGCTGGGAATGATGACTTTAGCTTTACTGCCTTCCGGATTTATGTCTGAAGAGTATTTTCTTTTTTCCGTTTGGACATAGTTACACACCTGAAAAATAAAAAAAATAAAAAGCATGGTATTAATTCAAGGAATTGGCAAGAAACTATGTGGAACTAGAAATAAAACGATCGTTAACCACTTGAAAACAAACTCGCATTGATCAGATCATCACATTAATCACATGATCAAAATAATCAGAAGCAGAATATTGCGTAATATACAGTCGTATCAGAATAATATGACCAGTTACGTAATAATGGGAATAAATACCCTTGGTTCGGATGACAGCGGCTAGAGGGCGTGGCAAGAACGCAACGAGGCCCTGAAAGGTTGCCCGAGGAACACGTGCACATTCGGACTGCAGCAGAGCACGGAAGTCCCAGTGATGACGTGGTTGAAGGTCGGCACGTCAAACCTGTCGATCTAAATAGTCTCACAAGTGCTCTATATGATTGAGATCGGGCGATTTCGCCCGCCAAGGTAGAGCGGAGATATCGCTGTCGTGTTCCTGGAACCAGTCACGCACCCGCATTGTCCTGTTGGGGGACACCATCACCACCAAGGTAAACGTCCAACATGAAAGGAATGCATGTGGTCAACGAGGCATCCATTGACGTTCAGAGATCCATACAGTGGTACCAGCGGTTTCAGGTCATACCAGGAAACCCCCTGCTTCCCAGACATGCACACTACCCTGTACTTGACCGACAAGGGTATCCGCCGGCCACCGCCCATTGGAGTAGAAATCTCGGTTCGTCGAAGAAGCAAACCTTTTCTTACTCCCCCACTGTCCAATGTCGGTAGTTCCATGTGAACTTCAGGCGTCCTTGACGATTGACCTAGGTTAACATAGGCGCCTTGACTTACGGTCAATTCCGGAAACCAATGGTCCTCTCTACTGTTCTCGGGTGCACGTACCTGGGTGCCCCAGTTTTTATTTGTACGGTCAATTGCTGCACTGTTGCGCGTCGATTGTCCTTTACCAATCGAAGGAGGCGACGTTCTCTTCTGGGGTCGATGGCCTTTGTGGATCCACCGTTATGACGTCACGAGGTAGTCGGTAGGCCAGCGGTCAATTCTTGGTACAACCCTTACTACATACAGCACTTCGTCGTGGGCTGTTTCTGGGATGCTTCCACCCTTGTCGCGGCAGCCGATAATCATTCCTTTTTGAACGTCAGTCAAATCACTACACTTGCCCATTGTGCTCACGTGACGCATTTATATCTCCGTGTGGTCGACCTTGTCACGCGCACTCTGTGACGCGCATGGGCTGGTACACTGTGATTCCGGGGTGGCCATATTATTCTGATACGACCGTGTATATAGAGTGAAACGTCGATCTTACATTTTTTTCTATGAGATGGCCTTAGAAAACGTATAAACGAAATTTCAAGGTATTAGATACCATTTGCAAATTTTATAATTTAAAGGAGTATAAGATGTTACTTCATACTGATTTATTTAAAGTCAAATTGGCGGCGGAAAAACAACCGAAGCGTTACAAATTATATTTTACCTCATCGAAAAAACAATGGAGGCTATGAAAATCAAACTTCCCTTTCGACAACTCCATCTACCTTCAAAAATCTTGATTTCAGTTTAAGTGAAATCTTCATAACTAAGGATCTGAGACCAGTTCTTCAGCACGGAACTCATGAATTAACATCTTCTTTTTCGGAGGGCGCTGAGTGCATCCATTTGATATCAGAATGTTGAATATTGATGATACATTAAGATTCTATTCTACTACGGCACGAAGTACTGGAGCTTCAAAGCTTCGTCCCGGAAATTTATGAATTTTTAAATAGCGCATATGTGTGCCCGTGTGTCATGAAACGCGAAACCAATTTCTCATCCAAATCGAAAGTAAACAACATGCCTTTCTCTGAAAAGATCAATGCTCAACTTTGGCTGCACCAAGAAGGAACGCAGTCTCGATTCGCTCAAAGTTTTAACATACCATCAGATATTGTCAATATTTTTACACCCTAGTCTCAGATTCTTAGTTGTGAGGATTCCTCTTAACTGAGAAGAAACTAAACATACCGGGTAACGTATAAAATAATCAAAGAACCGTGTATCTTTGAAAAACTGAAATTCAAATTTTTAAAGTACACAAAAGGGCAAATTATTACGAACGCCCACCTACTAGCGTGTGGCACCATCTTTTGCACGCAGGACAGCATCCAAAAGTCGTGCTATGGACCCATTGAGCTTCCAAAACACAGACTCAAGCATCGCTGACCAACAATCTAAAAGTGCTTGGCGTAGAGCAGGCAGAGATGTAGGTGGGGATGGTTGATCACGAACAGCGCGTTCCAATATGCCCCATAGATTCTCTATGGGGTTGATGTCCGGTGTACGAGGGAGCCATGCGAGTGTGGTAAGCTCACTGCTTAACTCCTGGAACCAGTCGGTCGCTAGTCGGGACCGATGGGGTGGAGCGATGTCCTTTTGAAAGATCGGAACTTGTTTCGGACAGAGGCATGTAATGAAAGGGTGGAGATGGTCAGCCAGGAACTGCACATAGCGAGAACCAGTGACAGAAAACTCAAGAGGTAGCAAGGGACTCAGGCCGGACCACGTGAGAGCCACCCAAACAGTTAACTGCCTCAACCAGTCTGTAATACCTCAACTTGGCATGAGGGTCCATAGCTTCATGTGGCTTACGCTACACACGCTGTCTGCCATCGGCGCGATACAGTGTGAAACGGTATTGGTCAGACCGTATGACGCGTTTCCATCATCCATGCTCCAGCTGTGCCGTTAATATCGAGACACGATGTGGTCGTCGACTGCCCTAGCCGAATTGTGCCATATGTCGAAGGATTACTTTTGAGCATATGCTTGTGGATGATCCTTCATTAAATTATGATGTGATTTGCTGCAAATAAACCTTCCGACTCGTCTGTACGAGCGGGCCAATCGTCGGCGCCCTCGATCATCCAATGCACTTTCACGACAACATTTCATCCGACTGTTAGCGGTCTTGCCGGATTTCATGTACTCCTGGTACACACCTGCTATGGATTATTGCGGAATTCCTAACAGTTTCGCCGTTGCGCTGATTGAATATTCGGCCTTCCTGGCTCCCACGACTTGACCTCAATCAAACTCACTTAAGTCTCGTCCTCGACCCATGCTGGCACTTCACGGCATGTATTCCTGTGCGTACCGACCCACTCTATTTATAGCCCCAACCGGTTTTCCTGCTCACCGCGATTTGCTGCTGTCCTACTGCTTTGCGTTAGAAGATTTAGGGGTGATCCCAGAATGTCTCAAATGAATAAGTGGGAAAGCCTAAATAAATGTGGGAAAACTTCGCGTAAACAATTTTGAACTAGGGTATTGCTAAACGAGGATATACAGAGAAAAAAATGTAAAGAGAAATAAAGTCATTTTAGAAAAAGAAGTTAATTCTGAATGGTTAGGTCCCCCACCCATAAGGTGGCTTAAGAGGAGATTAATGTCCCCTTGAAGAACCCAAAAGTCTTTGCTAATTTGGGAATCGTTCCTCTGTCCAATTCTTCATCTGAAGATTAAGAAGTTTCTTTTACGAGATCTTCTTTGAAGTTCTTTAGGATGGGAACTTGATGAGGATTTAGGGGGGCCTTGCAAAACGGCTACCCCAGGCTTCTTTAACGAATTTCTGTATTGCTATAGGATGGCTGAGCAACACAGAAATTCGAGGCACCTCAGGGCATTTAACATGTAAAATCAAAAATTCCGTGAGGTTGTGACCTACCGGATGTTTCGTACAGTAGGCCTTTTCGCAAGGGATGTCTTGAGATTGGAGGGAACGAAGGCACTCCTTACCAGAATAAAACAGGGAGGAAGGATGGATGAATTGATAGTACCTGGAATCATCCTGATTTTTTAGAGCGTCAATGCTGCTTAATTACTCCTTTTGTTTTCCGGAAAGAGGAGATGTCACAAATTACATTTGTTTTTTATTGTGATTTTTCAGAGCAACTGAATCTTCTGGAACTGGAGATTTAAAAACAAACTGCAACTGTCACTGACTTCTACTCATGTTTCAGAAAAGATGAAAGGTTACTATTCAGAAAATATGATATTTAAATATGAAATTTGCTTTTGATAGCCAAAATAGCTTTCATGTTAAGGGATCCACAGAGTAATATACAGGGTGATTGTAAACTCCTTCAACAAAACAAGATGGGTGATAACACACATCAAGACAAACAATATTTCTAATGGGACTTAGGGCTGCATTCTACTCCTAGTGCTAGAAAAGAGGGAAGTTACATATCCACGTTGAGCCTTCAACAGTGAAAACAAAGAGACATACCTAATTTATGAGTTGCACAATTCCAATAGCATCAGAGAAAGACTCAAAGGAGCTGCTCAAACTGGCGTCCAAGGGCGTCGATGCACAGCCCACACCGGCGAATAAAGGATTGTCGCATCCTCTCGTAGACTCCTGGTGTGGTGTTGATCTTGTCCGCAGCAATAGCGATTCGCGCGACGAGATCTTCCAGAGAATCAACAGGTGTCTCGTACACCAATGTTTTCATTTGCTTCCAGAATCAGAAGTCCAGTGGATTAAGATCCGGGGAGCGTGGAGGCTAAGCCACAGATCCACCGCATCCAATCCACCGCCCAGGATATGTCGCATTTAGGAAGTATCGTACCTCTGTGGCAAAGTATGCTAGGGCATCTTCATGCATAAACCACATGTCCCTCCGTGTGGTGAGTGGAACATTCTGCATCAGATCGGGAACCACTTGCTCCGGGGAACACACGGCAAGCTGCGCTGGTCAAACGTGTACGTCAATCTTCACGTGATGTTCACTCGGTAATATCGCTGAACGGGTTCGGCTGCGTTTTTAAATATTTGCTCCTCATCGTCTACGCACGTGTTCAGCGTGTTCAGCGCACCTGATTTGCAAGTGTTCAACGCACCTGATTTGCATGTGTTCAGCGCACTTGATTTGCATGCGTTCAACGCACCTGATTTGCATGTGTTCAGCGCACCTGATTTGCATGTGTTCAGCGCACTTGATTTGCATGCGTTCAAAGCACCTGATTTGCATGTGTTCAGCGCACCTGATTTGCATGTGTTCAGTGTACTTGATTTGCATTTGTTCAGCGCACCTGATTTGCATCTTGTGCTTCTCACGCCTTGGTTGGAACTCCGTGTGCCTGCTGGACGTATTTCGAAGGCGCTCTTTTCTGGCACTAGGAGTGGAATGCGGCCCTAGGTTCCATTGCAAATATTGTTAGTCTTGGTATGTACTATCACCCATCTTGTTTTGTTGAAGGAGTTGGCAATCACCCTGTATAAACATCATACAATGATCCGTACTGCAGTTTAAGTACCCGGTTTCTTACGGTAACACAATATACACTACTATTTGTGAAAATTGAAGTACCATGAAGGACTCCTTGTATTAGCTTGAAACTTAAGGATGTGCATGCAAGATGTGCATGTAAGGATGTGCATGCGTCTTGGTACATGCAAATGTTTAAAATGTCAGGGAAACTTCGCATGCTGTTTTGGAGCAGCGCCTTCTGAACTTTATGGTCTTGGGTGTAAAGATCTGGCTCAAACCAGATTTTGCAATCACTGAAGAGCTGACAATGGGACGAGCAGGTGTTTCTTGTGCCTCACTATGCCCTCTCGCCGAAAAAGGTCGCATTATGAACAACACGGACTCTGAGCGAGGAAGGATTGTTTGAATAGAGTTGTTCTATAATCCGAGGAAGGATTATAGAACAACATTGCCACAAGTCAGGTTTTGTCCTCGTGCAGAGTTCAACGTCGTCTGCTTAACAGAGGATTGGTCGGTAAGAGCCCATTGCTGCGCATTCCTTTGACCTGAACCACAGACCCCTCAGGTTGCAATAGGGTCTCGAACATAGTCATTGGCGCGCCGATTGGCAACAGATGTGTTTTTCGACGAGTCACGATTCAACTTGATACACCATGATGTTAGCGTACATGTTCGAAAGCATCGTGGTGAACGACAGCTTGCGGCCTCATACCGGCCCAATGCCAGCGTCATAATTTGAAGCGCCATTGTGCTCACTTCACGATCTCGACTGATACGGATTGAGGGAACCCTCAACAGCAAGTGACATATCAGGGATGTTTTAGAGGCAGAGGTGATGTCCTTCCTTCAGAGTTGTCCTTGCGGTATATTCCAGCAGGAAAATGCTCGGCGACATGTGGCCCGGAATTTCCAAGACGTCTTCCATGTACAGCAGATACCTGCACTGCACGTACTTCCCACGATATCTTCCCTTGCCTGTACGCTCGTGGGATATGTCCCAGATCGAACATGTCTGGGACATGGTAGCTAAGTGACTGGCCCGTTAAGCGCCTCCGCTAGTCAAATGAACTCTGGTCTCCCATATAAGCAGCTTCGCAGATTTTTCTCCAGGACGATATCAAAATCCTCTTCCATCAAAGCCACGCCGTGTGGATGCTATTGTTGCTCGGTGTGGCTTAACGCGATACTGAGTTTTGAAGCGAAAAGATGTTGTATAGCTCTACAAAAGTAATCAGTTATCTCCTGTAACTTGATAAATTTGTGACATAAATTTCCTTTGAATAGCGCGATTCTTTTTTGGTGTCGCAATATTCACAAACAGTAGTACACAATACAGGTGCATACATCGAGGCAAAGGAATACGCGGTGCATAATAACACAAACATCATGCGATGTAATATGTTTAACATCTGATTTCGCTACAAACTTCCAAATCATGTCTTAGACAAACGGATGAAATTTAATATCATGAATGAAATGCTGGATTACACCATACAATACAGATTTTGAAGATGAGAATCCGTTTTTTGATGTAAATATGACAAGGACGGTAAATCAGATAACATCCGAAAACTTGAAAATTTCGTCGTCCTGGAGCAGGAATCGAAAACGCGTTTTCTGGATAGCGCCCGAGAGTGCTAACCCCTAAACCACCCAGAACGACCAAGTCTATCGGAAACTTGAGACTTGGTCCTTCTGGGTGGTGTAGTGGTTAGCATACTAGGGTGCTATCCTGGAGACGCGGGTTCCATTCTCGCTCCAGGATGACGAAATTTTCAAGTTTTCGGATGTTATCCGACTTAACATCCATGTCATACTTACACCAATAAATGGATTCTCATCTACCAAATTTGTATAATAGTTCTTTCTGGGTTATATAAGAGGTGGGGATAATTTGTCACGTGAAGAAGATTCAACGATAAAAAACAAAAACAAATGTAAAGAACTAAATTTAGTTAAACATATGAAATTTGACATTTTTGCTTCCGTTCACTTTGGAATAACGGTGGTGAAAAACATTCACTGTCATTATAAGAAATAAAAATGAAGAAATAATGCTTATTTTGTAAATATTCTAAAACAGGGGTTGGCAAGTATTTTCAGGTGGGGTCCGAATACTTTTGAAATTTTTTATCGAGGTCCAGAAAAAAAAACCTCATATTCCTTACTAATTTTTTATTTTAATTTTCACTCACAAAATAATATGAAATACAATAGATAGGCATATTTGTATTCAAAAATCAATGGGAGAAATTTCATTTGCGGTCTTGAGCCAGTTTTTTAAAGTTAGGTTCACGCGGAGAGCAGCTTATGCGAAGAATGTCTTCAAGGTGGGCGGCCGTGAATCTTGAGCGATATTGGTTCTTCAAAAAATTCATTTTTGAAAATGAAGTTTCACAAACATATGTGGAGCCAAACATAGTAGCCAGGTAAAAGGCTAATTTTTTTGCAATTTCCATATTTTTCTGGGACATGTTTACTCCAAAATTCTTCGGCGGATGCAGTTTTATACGTTTGCAAGGCAATGTCTTCCTGCAAGTCTATTATCTCCATTTGGAGTAAAGGCTTTGAAAGGCGGAACAACTTCGCAGCCACATCAGTCCATTCTGCCGCTGGAGAAACTTCAAAAGGCGATTTTAAGAATCGCGACAACTTCTCTATCTCTGCGAAGTCTTGGAATCTTTCTGCAAATTCCTTCCTAAGATCTGGCATAAATGTTGAAAATACTGCAATGTCTATTTCAGAATTATTTTTATATTCAAGAATTGTTGGAAAGTGAATTCTTGACTTGCAATGTCTTTTTGAAAGATATCCAGCTTGCGACGGAAAGAAGACACCCTTTGTATCAGATCACATATTAATTTCCCATTTCCCTGTAGCTCGGTATTGAGCGCATTTAAATGTTTCAGAATGTCTTTCAGAAAAGCCACAGCTAGCATATTACGTTCGTTTGCTAGGAACTCCAAATGCTTCCTTGCTTCTTGTGTATATAAGTTGTCTAAGAAGGAGGTTACTTCTTCTTTTATTTGCCAAAAACGTTCAATCACTTGACCTTTACTTAGCCAACGAACATTGTTGTATTGCAGTAAGTCAGAATGCGCCGAATGACACTTAGATAGAAACTCTTTGAACTGTCTGTGCTGAAGAGCAGAACGAGACCTCATAAAATTAATCAACTTGATCAAGCTGTCCATTACTTCTTTTAGAGTGTCACTAAGTTTTAAACAAAGGGCTGCCTGGTGAAATATGCACTGATAAGATAGTAACCCAGCATTCTTATCCTTGATTCTCTTTACTAGTCCCTTTTCTTCGCCGATCATCGCTGAGGCCCCGTCGGTTGAAAGAGACACCATTTTATAATAACTAATGTTTGATTTTGTCATGAAGTCATCAAAAGTCTTGAATAAATCTTCTCCGCGGGTCTTGCCTTTAAACGGCAATATTGCTAGCAATTCTTCCCTAAATGTTTAACTTTCAATATCCAAAAATCGCACAAAAATAGACATTTGTTCTTCATCAACAATGTCACATTATTCATCAAGTGCTATGGCGTAGCAAGGCGCCTTCCGCAGAAGTTCGAGCAAACTACTTTTATTGTCAGCAGCCAAAATTTCGGTTCTTCTTGTATTGCTTCTTGCCGTCAGTGAAATACCTTGAATTGCGGCAACAACATCCTTTTTCTCTTCAAAAAGTGCCGCGGCCACTTCCAACATACATTTTTTTACTATCTCAGAGTCTGAAAATGGCTTCTGGTGTTTATTAAGTTTCCAACACACACGCAACGCTTGTTCTGCAGATTTTTCTTGCTCGCTCATAGAGCGAACTAGTAAGGCCGTGTTTTTTTTGTAAGAAGCTAGATATGCCTGGAGTTTTTCTTGACGAGCTTCACTACCCATAAGGAAAATTTTTATGGAACTGCTGATGAGTTGTTTCGCAGTGTCGCTTTAAATTGGCACTTTCAACAAGAGCGACAGTTTTGTTGCATATGAGGCAAACTGGAACAGTTACAGGCCTATCAGGCAGCGTAAAACAATATTGTTTAGTCCACTCAGTCAAAAACTTTCTATTTTCACTATCAACTTTACGCTTTTTAGGATCCATATCGATGCAAAAAACGTTATAAGCCTCGACAATAACAAAACAACTTAATAGAAGCTCCGTACGAGATCGCAACAACTACTGACGAAGTGACGATAAAACTTGTCTATTTTATTTAGATTCGTTCTTTGTAAAAATACTGCCGCCCGGCACAAAGCGCGTGCCAACGCACCGCAAAGGAGCCGCTTCCATGTCAAAGGTCGCCGCCGCCGAGTACACCCGCACGAAAGATAAAATTGGCATTTCACATCAAAGTTTCATAAAGTGGCGTTAAGTTTTCGTTCGAGTTACGAGCACAAAAGTTGTATTAATATGAATATGCATGCTCTGATTAAAAGAGGCTTCAGAGGTTGCCAGAGTCAGAGATCGATTTATAAAATTTCCTATTTCATTAAATAAAATTCTTGTAATACTTGTTAAAAAATTCGTACGTTTAGGAGATAATTACTTAGAGGCGTGCTGTCTCCGTACGATATCATCAAACCAACATCTCTGACTGTACAATAAAAAACTTTATTTACAATAAAAGACATGATTTTAAAATATTTAAAAAATGGCAAGATCTTTCGGGGCTACAATAGCACCCGTCCTCAGGCCACCCAACAGTGCCACAAAGCATAGGGAAGTGCTGCAATATATAACCAGTCTCCCCGCGAGACCCACAATACATTTGTTCAAAACCGCAGGTGATGCCAATTGAGAAAAAACAGCAGAACAAAAAGTAATATGTACAAATGATATAATCGATTAAGTAAGGTCCTCTTCTTCAGTTTTTTGAATGGGAGAAGTAATTATTTTTCTCCATTGTCTAGGAACAAAAACAGGTAAGTCCAAGTTACAACAGGTATTACCATAAGAGATTATATACAGACTCTCGGTAAAAAAGACGGTTTGTTTGCTTACATTGGAGGAGAGTACTATTGTATTAGGCCAATATATATGGTTTGATGATATCGTACGGAGACAGCACGCCTCTAAGTAATTATCTAAAATTCTTGTGTTGCCTTCGGGTGTACAGAGCTTTTAATGTGGATCGACAAATGATAAGTGTGGCGCTCAAACGTATTGTTACCTACAGAAAAATATTTTTTTTTAATATATTTTAGTAATTTATACTTTAAAAACATTTTTGGCGGTCCAGTTTTTGACCTTCCGCAGTCCAGACCTGGACCGCGGTCCGACAGTTGCCGACCGTGGTTCTAAAGAATGACTGCATGATAAATAGAAAACACAGCACGTATGTTACAATAATAATACTCGTATGTACCCTTCTTGCAATTATGAAAAATAAATTCTTCATGGGATTCGTGTTCTACTGATTTTTATTATGATAGAAAAAAAAAAGAAAATCATAAAACAAAATTATTTTTTTTTGTAAAGTTCGACTTAGTCAGGCAATAACAGGTAACCATACCAGGGATAGTCCGAAAGGACAGATTTAGAGTATCTTCGCTTTAAAAAATTGGGTAAAATACCAAGCCTACTGATAGATGAAGCACTGAGGATCTTTGGGCACGAGAAAAATGACCCCCATTTTCGAAATGGCTGCCACGTATGTCGCCTTGAATCATTTGTTTACCGAAGGGACATTTGGAAGGAGGGAAAAAGCTGCAGTTTTCCTTTCTTTTGGTCAAAATGAACAATAAATTTCATTTCTGACGACGCATAGCCATACAGACGTAAAAGAATATCAAGTTTAGCATGCGTCTAGTTTATGCTTAACTAACAAAGAAAAGATGCACGTGTATACACTACAAGCAAATTTATTACACATACACAGCATTCATCCAAAAACCTACCGTAAACTTCCTCAATAATAGGGCCAGCCAAAACCCTCTGAAGTCAATAAATAGTTTAGATACCTACCTGCTGTATAGCATGCCTGCGACTGTAATGATGGGCCCACACCATGGTCTACACAAGTTCAATCGTGAGTCAGTGCAAGGATAGTGGGTGTTTCATCTCCGTGACAATAGAGGATTTTTTCGTGCAACGGTAGCATGTGCCTACAAGGACTGCATCTAAACTGGAAAAACATGCGGTCGCCGGAGAAAATGTGGCCGTGCTAATAACGTTGATGTTTGAAGTGAGCGCCTTTTCTCCTGCACCTTAATGTCCGTACCTAAGGCAACAGTGGAGTGTATAACATCGTCATTTAAGGACGATACACTTACGAAGCTGTTCAAATACCATTTGACGTTTGATATCAGGACTGGACTATGGCAGCCGACGACAGTACGGTATATCCTTATTAACAGCACGTCACTAAAGTAACATCGCCATTGGACACCGTCGGAAACTGGTAGCTTGGTCTGATGAATCGAGGTTCCAGCTACAACACATAGACGGGAGAGTGCACGTGTGGCGTCAAACACACGAGGCCATGAATTGCAGTTGTCAAGTCGTGGTGTTACAGGACGCTGAAGACGTGTTTATGTGTGCTGCCTCGGAAACCGTCGTACATATTGAGACTGCCATCACCACACAAGATTATGTTGATATACTCGATTACCACTTTCACCTTTTCATAGTTATCCGTTACAACAGAATGCTTTGTTTAAAAAAGACAATGCCCCCTTCACTAACACGTTTGATAAAGGACTGATTGAAGGAGCATCCCTTTGGGTTCACAACCCTCGAATCGCTATCTCACATCCCGGATCTGAACCCAATTGAGCAATTCAGCATCTTCCGTACGAAGTGAGCGACACATTCAAATCCGAAAATTTGCCCTCATGATTCTTGACGCTTTATGGATGGCTGTTCCGCATTCCTGGGCCGCAATGCACCCGAACTTTTCCAAAATCTGCTAAAGTTGTTGTATTGGGGACAAAATACGTGCCCGCATATTACCAAGCGGGTTGGTATCATAAATTGCTTTTTTTTTCAATATACAGTCATTTGTAAAAGCACAAAACCACCTGCCAATTTATTGGAAATTAAGATTTTTAAAGGAACAACTAATTGCTGGTCAGATATTTGAAAAATGACACCACAGATGAATATTTACATTCTTTAGAACACAAAAAGATGGAAATCAGTACTTTGTGTGGCCACCCTTTTTTTCATGACTGACAGAATGCGATGTGGCATACTCTCAATGAGGGATTTGCAGTAGTCACTTGAAACGTCTTTGCACCACAGGTACTTTATCGCGTCAATCAAAGCTTGGGAATTTGACGACGGTTTTTTCCGCTACGTTGTCTTTTAAAATGGTCCACAAATTTTCGATGGGGTTAAGGTCGAGACTATAACAGTGCCAGTCAAGCGCAGTTATATTTTTCCTCTGCAGGTAGTCCTTTACTGTCTTTGATCTGTGGCATGGAGCACCATCATGCGGAAAGATTTTGCATTTGTTCATTTGTATGTGAGTTAACAGCTTCTCATGTAACATTTCCACATAAAAAGGACCAGTCACGGTAGTGCCTGTCGGCAAAAAGGATAATAAAGCAGTACCGGATGCTGACATAGCACCTCATATCATCTGACCAGGCTGATGTCTCACGGTGCTAACGCTGTAATTTTCATCAAACCTTTTGCCTTTTTAGTCGTCAAACATGTGCTTCACGTGATTCAAATTGACGCACAGTTGATTCATCGGAAAAAACTTGGCTCCAATTTTCATCAGTCTACTATTGATAACGCTTCGCAAACTGGAGTATCTTCTTCTACATGACAGAGGTTAGTCTAGGTATATGTGCAGGTTTATAAGACTTTAATCCAAAATTTTTGCTTAGACTTTGGGAAACAGGGCTGATACTAATATCAGACCCTTTTGAATGTAGAAAGGTCATGATTTTCTTGGGAACTCCTAGGAGAACGCATAACTATTCTCCTTATGGTATTGTCATCAAGTGAGGTTGTTTTCCTTTGACGCCCACTTCTCTTTCGGTTGCTAAATTCGCCTATATTTCGATATTTCATGATCCTATTATGAATAGCAGTCTTGCCCACATTCACCTTTCTGCTTATGTCACGCTCTGAGTATCTTTCATGATATAAAGTTCCTATTTGTGCCTTCTGAATAACACTTAATGACGCATTTTTGCCCATTTTTCTCTATATAGAAAATAGGTACAAAACCTCTCAGTATGAAAACCAGAAGCAAACTGACGCTCGCACGCTTCCCTCAATTCTATCAGCAGCTGTCGCTGTAGGATGATGTAACACCGACAGGAAGTTGAGTAATACAGACAGTAGCAGACGTAATGGGCAGAAATCTCCTAATTCCAACAGGTGGTCTTAAACGTTTTGCAAATGTCTCTCTATATACGTATATACCAAGGGACAAAAAAGACACAGGAGAAGACCACATAGGAGATGGATGGATAAAGTTCCAAAACATGGTGGAATAACATGGAAGAGAGTGGCTCAAGACAGACAGTTGTGGAAGAAATTTGGGGAGACCTTCATACAGCAGTGGACTGATAATGGTTGACGATGATGGGTGTCCAAAAAGTTACTTTGCCAATTGAAGGGGCTCCAGGGATGGTTGTATTGGATGGATGGAATGGAAATTCAGAATATAGATATTACGCAGCATGCGCTCGCGATGCGCAAACAAAACATCGTGCAAGCTGTCGCGGTTACGGATGTGCTTTCCGAATTTTTGAACGGCTACATCCTAATTTTTCAACGTCACTGTAACAAGTGCCATGAAAAACTGTAAATGGCGCTGAAATGATATCACTAGACCGAAAAATTAACGAAATATCGTCACATGAAGGACACATGCGAAGTACGGAATTAGCACAACAAACGGCACTGAGGTCGGATGCACACATGAGATAATGTCAGTATGTAGCAATAAACAAATGAAATGAACTAAGTTATAGAGAACATAATTTTGGCAAAAGACAGCATTTATGGAGAATGGCTTAGCTGCTGTCGAAATGAAGATGCTGAACAGAATGCACAGAGTCACTAGAAAAGATGCAGTAAGGAATGTGAGATTAAGTGCCAGGATGTGTTAGTGCCTATGTATAAAGACAAAGTAGATGTACAGAAAACTGTAATATTCTCTTGGGTATAAAAGGAATTTCTTACAACCAATATGGAAATACATTCCGGAAGACAGAGAAAAGATGTAAACATTGAAGAAAAAACGGTTTGTGTTTACGTCAGGAAGAAACGCGACAACACCGTATTTATTCCGGTTATCCCAACACATCACATGAAAAGGAAAAGCGACAAAATGGTAACTTTATACATGATATGTTTCTATAATTACTGTAGAATATGATCCAGAAAACAGAATATGATCTAAGAACTTTCTGACAAGTGTCAAAGAAAAAGAAATTAAAGACGAACTTAACAGAAAACAAAATATATGTATAATTATATTATAAGAACAGGATTTAGCGGTTGATGGGGGTGATCTAGAAGTAACTGATGCCCATATTTTCTTTGAGCAACAGATGTCAAGTGAAGGCCATATGAACGAAGAAATTAATTTGAAAGAAACAGTACATTTTTCAAGAGTAATTTACCAATATGTCCTAAAAGAAAAGCGTTTAATCAATGCATCCTTACAGTTCTTTCTCATGGACCTTAACGAAGAAAGGCATATCAAGTTTGCGGACAACCCAAAGAAGCATAGAGTGGTGTATGGTCGGTGTAACTGAGAATGATTTGAAAAGGAGTTCATGGATCAGGAAAATATCAAGAGTTAACATCGTGAGCAAAGTAAAGGACCCACAATTGGCAATGAGCTGCACATACTACCAAAATAACTGATCACCGTTGGTAAACGGAAATACTAGACCGAATTCCAAGAAGTGAAAGCAAGAGTTGCGAAGAGCAGCCAACAAGATGCAAATAGACTCAATCGACTTTTTAACGCAATCCTAATTTGCATATTCCGGCTTACCTGATGCAAAAGTAAATATGGTATAATCTTCGCAGTAGCGAAATGTTTTTTCAATGCGATTTTTTTCATACATCGGCAAATATATAAGTTTCTGTGGATTTTTCTTTAATTTTGAGTACCAAAGCATTTAACCGTGCAGCTGGAAAATAAAGGTAACAGTGAATAATTTTTCTTTTTATCGTATGCACAATTCAGTTTACGATGCAAATAGCGTATAACTGATGTTATTTTAATTATGGCGTTTACTGACACAAAATAAATAAATTGTTGGAAATAACAATTAACCCGTTTTAAACCAATACAGAGAAGAGCCCACCCCTAGTCTAGAGAAATGGACGCGCCTGGAGACCAAACGGTGGCGCAGGAGAAGTTCATAGAACAGTCTATATACAACCCGAGAATCGGCTTTCGGTTAGTAGAGTGTTCGGAGTCAGAATGGGGAAAACTGCCGATTTATCGGCAGTTTGATAAAGGACAAACTGTGGTGGCGCGCCTCTTCGGAAAAAACGATCTGCGAAACTGGGCGGCTTGTGGGTTGTTCACGTGTCGCTGTACTGAGTACGTATCAAAAGTGGTGCACAGATGGCCAAATGACGAACTGTCGTCTTCTGCTCATTGATGCCAGAAGGGGGGGCGGAGACTGTCGCACATTGTTCACAGCGACGGCAGGGCAACAGTGCAACAAATCACCAGCAGTTGCAACAGTGGCGATCAGGGTAATGTGTCACATCACACAGTTCATCGCAGCCTTCTGCGCATGGGCCTGCGTAGCCGAAGACCCAACCGGTTCCCCATGCTCACTGCCCGTCATCGACAATAACGCATGAAATGGGTTCAAGGTCATCGAGACTGGACCATGGATGATTGGAAGACAGTGGTCTGGTCTAACGAATCAAGATTTCCGGTGCATCAAGTAGACGGCTGAGCGAAGACACACCGATTACCAACGGAGGCTATGACACCTGGATGCACTGTTCAGCGGCGGCGGTGTTGTGTGGTGTTGTGGGCGATATTTTGTTGTGACACTTTAGACCCCATTATCCCAATAGCACAATCCCGGACAGCTGTCAGGTATCTGAGCATCGTTGTGGACCAAGTTCACCCATTTATGGTGCTGATGGCTATTACCAATAGGATAATGCGCCATGCCACATTGTCATAATCATCAAGGAGTGGTTCGAGGAATATGCTGATGACTTTCTGTTAATGCCCTGCTCTCCAAATTTACCTGACATGAACCCAATAGAACATTTGTAGTTCAACTCGATAATGCGGGTTCACGCAAAATAACCACCACCCCGAAACGTACGTGAACTGGAAAACCTGCTGTTGACATTATGGTACCAGATACGCCAGGATACCTATTGCCAGTTCATCGAATCGATGCCTCGCCGAGTGGCAGCTGTTTTGTGGGCTAAAGGGGGTCCTACACCTTATTAGGTAGGTGGCTATAATGTAATGACTAATCGGTGTATAATGTTTAAACATATGCTACAAGACTCAACATAATTAATTACGCTGATTGCATCTTACCTTATGCTTCGGTTTGTCTTAGACGTCTGTTTGTATGTTCGTAATGTAAGGCCTGTTCAAAGCACCACTTTCTTCTAAAGTAGCTGGAAGGACTTTTACCCTTTTTTGGGGTGTGATGTGAGAATAGTCCCTTAAGGCTGAGGTTATAGGAAGCTGACCGCAGCTGTCTATTGTATCGATATCACACTGTAAAAGATAAATGTGATAAGAACATTATGAAGAGTTTTGAAAACATCATTTCACATTATAAAATTTCAACACGAAGGGAATGAAATAAGTTAAAACTGTTCCTTGGCACGCCAGCTCTAATCATTCGCCTTACATGGCCTGAGTTTTTTAAAGAATAATTTTTTCTGACATCCCTTACCTTATGAACTGAATATTGTCAGACAGACAAGTGCATATATATACATATATTTCGCTGGAAAGTTGGCTGGTCTTGATTTATGTTTTGACAGCAATCTGTATTTCTCTGGTGCTTCAAAAATGTCTCTCTCTAAACTTCAAGATCAATATATATTTACAACAACTGGTAAAGCTAGCAATAATTTTGCAATTATCTGTAAAACATTCTATTTGGAATTGATAAGTCAGGAACTTAATAATAGAGTAACCTACGAGCCAGTCACTTATTGTACCAAACACCTTGAAAATCGTTTTAAAGCCTTTTTCAAGAAGTTTAAAATTCCATCTTTTAGGGGATATTAACCTGAGTTGCCCTTTCTTTTTGCCACTGTCAAATAAAGATCCGGCGAACTTTAGGTTCATAGCCAGTGGCGTTAGCTGTCATAAAAACAAAATAGACCAGGATTTTGAAGCAATTTTGAAAAAGTTTTGGAACTTATTCGCCACAGTACTAATCTGCAGTACAGCGACTTTTGGATTATAAATAACAATTCCGAAGTGATTTCCATTATTCTCAGCTTAAAGCCCATATATATTAATAGTTATGATTTCGAGAACGTATATAGTAATCTGCCTCTTTCAGATACTATTTCCACCTTTAAGCAGCTGTAGATAGAATTTAAACTCAACCAATTCGTTAATGCTAATGCTTGGAACAGTTATCTTAATTGATGCATCAATAATAACCATATTTTGTAGAATGAAACTCTCTATAAGCAAATTAACGGTATTCCAATGGGATGTTCTCAGTCAACCAGCGTATGTAACCTTTTCTTGTTCTATAAAGAATATAAGTTTATTAAATATAGGTCCTCGAGCTCAGATAACTATTTATACACTTATAGATATATTGATGATTTGCTTTGTATTAATAACTCTGAAATTATCGAAAGTGATTTTTCAGATATCAACCCTAGCTGTCTTAAATTGAGTAAAACAAACCGAAATAACAAAGAGCTTGATTTCTTAGACTTAAACATTAAGCTTAACAGAGGTAACCCTTCCATTAGCCTTTATGAAAAAAAAAATTCCTCTCAAAGTAATTAAATATTTGCACTGGAATATATTCAACCAAAATAATAGAAAATGTACTTATTTCACAGGTACTTAGAATTTCTAGAATTTGCAGCAATAATTTGGATTTCCATGATCACATAAGTATCTTATTAAATAGTTTTCTGGATAATCAAATTCCAGCTCTTTTCATTAAAACAGTTTTAAGAAAAATCGTTCTGAAAATAGAGTTAGGTTAGAAGATCTGTTTTAATTTCTTTACGGTTAATAAAATGTTTCTGGCCAATGAAGGCCTTCTTGGAAGTTGGTCTGGAGGATTTATATTAACTAACAAATGGAATCTTCAGTGCTATGGACAGGACAGTCTTATTAAAAATAAAAATAATAAAATATTAAAAATCACAAAAAAAGTTTATAATTTGAATAAAAAAAATTTTAGATAAAAAATTTAAAAGGAAACTAGATATTCTATCTCAAGAATAGCTAACATAAAAATGGTAAAACTTATGTTAAACTAAATAAGTAATTGTTTTTGTCTGTAGATGTACACTAAGGTATTTAAATACAGGTAAAAATTATTAAATACACATCAGGTATATTTGATAATAATTGTCGTGTACTCTGGTGAGTTATTCTTCTCTTATTGGACAAATAGGTCATCATTCTCGGTTTGGAATTTTTGATTGGAGGAATTTCGTGTGCAGCGTATTTTTTTGTGCTGGACAATCTTCAGGCTATCTCCTCCCCGACTGCTGGTTCTCGGTCGGCCATTTTGCCCGTGAGGAGATAGAGGTTCGCAGTATTCTAGGTGAGCTTTTTCATTTGTTCATATGAATGATCTTTGTATACTTTTTGTCGTTTTCGTTTAATGCTAAAAAAATACTTTTTCTTGTTTGGCATTGATACAGCTTGAATTTTAATTATATATAAAAAAAATTTCTTTCATTTATATTGGCCATGCGCCCGTTTTTGTGCTCCTTTTAGGGGTGATTGCTGGTCGCTGGACCTCGTGGTGTTCGTCAACTTTCGGAGTTGGGCGGAATTATTTTCAGTTGGTATAATCATCTTAAAGCATTCCTAGAATACTGTGTAAATATTGCAACTTTTATTTTTAATTTTTAAGTACCTTCACCAATGCATTAGATTACGTGTTTTTGTCTTTGGCATTCCGTGTTTCGTGGGAACTGTCTGTTAAACGTTCTTATTTGCTCCCGAAGTCTCTGTTTTTTATTATTTTTTATTTTTTATTTAATTGTTTGGAAGTTCTTTTTCACAGGGAATGACACTTTTTAAGTGCTTTTTATTTTGGTTCCCGGTTGGAAGTTCACTTGGGCGGTTAGGTAGTTTACCACCTGTCAAACCTGTCGTTTTGCTGTGGGTAGCAAATGGTTTTATTGTTAATCTATTCTTAATTGTAGTCTTTCAAGTTTTTTGTTTTCATTCTAGGTGTTCCTAAGTTACATATATATTTCTTTATAGTAGGTTTTGCCTCATTTACTGGGTCTAAAGTTCTAAGCCTTCTCACAATATTTGTGAGCTCTTTGCCATTATTTTTCTGGTTTTTGTGAGAGATGATGAGTATGGGTTGGACCAAGAAAGTGATAGATGTATGCAAACACTTTTGCTTAATTATTTAGTTTCCGCACCTTTGAGGGCGGTTATGTAATTTGTATTTTTTGGGGACTTATACTTGCATCTATGACTTTTCAGAAAGCCATTTTCCACTAGGTCTTTGTGGTAGTGAGAAAATGCAGAGTTTTGCTGGTCCTTGATAAAGCCAAGGCTCGGCATTATCGACAATTTCTGCATTCCGGTTTTATTATTTTTTATTCTCTTTGCTTGTTGGCTTTTGAGTTTTTTATTTATTATTATTATTATTATTATTATTATTATTATTATTATCTTTGTTGTAGTTTCTGCTTTGTAGGTTGTTAGTTCTGAAAATTCTTCACTGCTGCTTTTGCGCGTTATGATCTTCAGAATGTAAGTATGTAAAACAATTTTATTTTTTGTATTTAGCTCTATTTATGGTTTAAGGTATATATCATCATCATCATCATTGTCAACCATTATCAATCCACTGCTGGACGAAGGTCTCCCCAAGTTTCCTCCACAACGGTCTGTCTTGTGCCAGTCTCCTCCATGTCACCCCTGCATACTTTCGAATTTCATCCACCCATCTCCTATGTGGTCTTCTTCTGGGTCTTTTCCTGTCCCTTGGAATCCAATCTAAAATTTCGGCTGTCCATCGATGATCTGTCCTTCTGGCAGTATGTCCAGCCCATTGTCATTTCAGGGATTTAACTTTGATCATGATGTCTTCCACTCTTGTCATTGTTCGGATCCACGAGTTCCTCTTCTTATCTCTCCTGGTTACACCAAGCATGCACCTCTCCATGCTTCTTTGAGTTGTCTGCAGCCTTTGTATGTCTCTTTTAGTTAAGGTCCACGTCTCTGCACCATACGTAAGCACTGGAAGGATGCATTGATCAAACACTTTTCTTTTAAGACATAATGGCATATTGCTCTTGAAAATTATGCTGTTTCTTCCAAAAGCTCTCCAGGCAAGTTTTGTACGCCGATTAATTTCTTCATCAATGTGACCCTCACTTGATATCTGCTGTCCAAGATAAACGTACGTGTCTGTTATCTCCAGCTTTTCTCCATCAATCGATAAATCTTCATTTCTTGTAAAAGCATTGAACATCACTTTTGTCTTCTGAAAGTTCATTTTTAATCCCACTTCTTTACTCTTGTCAGCAAGTTCCTGGATCATACTCTGCAGCTCTGATGAGGTAGTTGCAAAAATGACTACGTCATCAGCAAAACGAAGGTGGGTTAGATAATCTCCATTAATCTTTATCCCCTTGTTTTCCCAGCTCAGCGACTGAAAAACACCCTCCAATGTGGCATTAAAGAGCTTCGGAGATATGGTGTCACCTTGTCTCACTCCCTTTCCAATTTTTACGTGTGTTGTATTTTCAAACAGCCTAATCTTTGCACTTGCATTTTCATAGATGTTATTAATAATATTAATGTATGCATCTTCAATACCGCAGGTTTTCAGAGCCATTGTAACTGCTGATGGTTTCACCGAATCAAAGGCTTTTTCATAATCGATAAAAGCCATGCACAATGGAAGTTCATATTCCTCGCTCTTTCAATTAGTTCTCTCAGCACGTGGATATGATCTATTGTGCTGTAGCCACTCCTGAATCCAGCTTGTTCTCTCGGTTGAGCCATGTCTAGTGCTACCTTCAAGCGGTGTGAAAGAACTTTAGTGAAGATTTTATAAACTACTGATAGGAGGCTGATAGGTCTGTAGTTTCCGAGATCCTCAATGTCACCTTTCTTATGTAGCAGGATCATTGTAGCGGTGTTCCAATCCTCAGGAATCTTTCCTTCATTAAGGCATCGAGTGAAAATTTGGGCGAGTACTGTTTCGATTTCTCCACTTGCTTCTTGTATGATGTCTACAGTAATTCCATCTTCTCCTGGAGCTTTTCCTCGCTTCATGTTCTTGATTGCATGTGCAACTTCTGCTGGAAGGACTGGAGGAACTCTGGTACTGGTATCTTTCATGATGTCTGGAGTGCATATATCATCCCTTTCATATAATTTGGAGTAGAAATCTTTCACTCTTGTCAAAATTTCGCCTCTATTTCTTGTTACAGAACCATCTTCTTTTCTCAGTGCCATAATCTGTTTTCTTCCCTTACTGAGATGTCCCTTTGCTATCTTTAGGCTTTGGTTGCTTTCAATTGCTTTCCTCACTAGTTCACAGTTGAATTTCCTTACGTCTTCAATGATACTTTTTCTTACTGTCTTGCATAGCTCTATATATTCCACTTTGGAAGTCACATCTTCTTTAGTTGTCCTCATCTCTCTTCTTTTTTGCATCAACATTTTGGTTTTTCCTGATAATTTGTTCACATGCAACTTGTTCTTAGACCCAGCTAATTTTGTTGCTGTTTCCATAAGAGCTTTGGTTACTTTTCTGTTAACTTCAGAGATGTCCACTTCTTCCGATGTTAGGCCTTCTAAAGCAGAGAACCTGTTCTTCAGTTCTAACTTGAAGGTATTATGGTGTTTTTTAAGGTTGGTTATGTCAATAGATTTTGTTTGTCTTATGAGCTTGCCACGTTCAAGTTTAGTGTTGAGGTGCATCTTACATCTCACCAATCTATGGTCACTACCTGTGTTGAACTTGTTTAGCACACTGCAGTCTTCTATGACGAATTTTTTGTTACACATAATAAAATCAATTTCACTTGTTGTCCCATTTGGATGTCTCCATGTCCATTTCCTGTGTGGCTTTTTCTTGAAGAAGGAGTTCAAGATGAAAAACTCTTCTGCCTCTGCAAACTCAACGAGAGTATTTCCACGCTGGTTTCTGTTGCCATGACCGAATTTACCTACTGAAGTTTCATTCTGTTGCCGTTGCCCTATTTTTGCATTGAAATCTCCCATAATTATTTTCAAGTGCTGCTTACCTTTATTATTTAGATGACAATTTCCTCATAAAATTCTTCAATTTCTTCTTCAGGATGACTTGTGGTGGGTGCATAAGTTTGAATAATCTGAGCCTGGTATCTTCTCGAGAGTTGGATAACGAGTCGTGCAGCTCTGTCAGAGGAACTTTCAACTTCTACAACTTTATCCTTCAGTTTCTTGTTTATTATAAATCCAACACCACTAGTTCTGCCAGTATCTGTCCCACGATAGTAGAAGAGATGTCCACTTTTCAGTTCGATGAGATCTTCTCCTTTTCTCCTTACCCTCACTTAGCCCCACGATGTCCCACTTGATCCTTTGTAGTTCCTCTTCCAATTCAAGAAGCCTTGAATCAGAAGATAGGGAGCGTCCATTGTAAGTAGCCAAGGTCAGCATCAGATGGCAGCCTAGTCCGGTCCTCCGGGGATTCTTAGCACCCTCTGCCTTCATGTCGCACTGGCCGCTGCCTTGGCCAGGTACATTCCAGCTGCCGGAGACTGAGGGCCAAGATTTAAGTTGTGGAATCATTTTGGAGGGTTTGGCCATAACTCACCACGCTGGCCAAGCGGGTTGGTGAGTGTGGGATAGAATTTCTCCTGATCCCGATGGTATAGTTATACCGCTATGGGCGGTCGTCAGAGCCCCTTTAGTGGGAACAGGATGCACCACGAGAAGGCGGGGTTGACATTTGTCAAGGAGAGGCTGTGATGTTACGCATCACCTGACCTTGCATCCCAAGGTATATATATATATATATATATATATAGCAAAAGCATATTAAGTGAAACAACAGAAAACCCTAAAACAAATTTGAAATTCCAAAGCGCCAGAGGGTGCATAGGAGAAATATCAAATAACATAAAAATTCTAAACATAAAACAAAATTTTGAACTTAGAAAAAAAAAAAAAAAAAAAGAGAGAAACGAGAAAAGGAACAACAATCACCATATCCATTCACCCGAACCAGGCTAGCTTCAAGCGCTGAAAATGTACCGAACATAAAAATGCAGGGAAGCATATTAATGACTGACTCTTTGTCGGCTTCGTCATATGTATGTATGTATATATATATATATATGCATACATACATATTGCAAATTTTTAACGAATTTTTCTTGTTACTAACTGGTAAATATCATCCTGTCTCATAAGTCGCGAAAGATATTTCCAATTTGCTTGAAATTTTTCACAAATCGTGTAGTAAGAGGGTAAAATTCACAGAAAACATTTATGTGTTCATAACTCCTAACAAATATTCAATATATTCCAAAATAACTTTCATCGATCATTTTAAAATTGGTAAGTATGAGCTCTTTCTTCATAATACGCGATGATTAAAAAGTAATATTTTATAAACAGTACTTTTATAAATACTGCTCTCGTTTCTGAAATAAATTTTATTTATTGGAAGATGTAATATTATCTTCATTTTGCAAGATTATCTTCATTTTGCTAGATATTCTATCTCGAGAATATAACTCACCGTGAGTTAATACAATATACGGAAGATATAATGTAGACTTATCGAGAATCTGGCATCGGCATTTAGAGAAGGCAAATTTTGCAAGGACCTGATTGCTGTTTCGGTTTTAAAAAAAGTTTCCTTAAAAACAACTCACATTATTTAAACGTCAAACGTTGTAAAACTCTTTTCACCTTGTAATACTTTTCCCCGTAAAGCAACATTTTATTGCATCTATGTTAAATATTGAAAAAAGAAACCCTTCAAATGACGGCTACATATACTTTAATTATTATAATCTTTTTTGCAGTTGCTTGAGAAGTGCTCTTTGAAAACCTAAAGTGAACTGTTTGTACAATGCAATAACAGCTCGAAGAAAGCGCATTCAGAAGCAGCAAAGACAAGCCACACACACACACACACACACAAAATTATTTGGATTAGTCATGTAATCCCGATCGACCAATAGCAGACTTTTTAGACATAAAAGATCATGATCTCATGAAATAAATAAATACTGAACACCTTGAAGTCAATTATTTGAAAGTAGACGAAAGCTATACGCATCAACGTACCTGCCTTGGCCTTGTATTACTTAGGCTATTTATGTTTTGTCCTAAGCCATTAACTCCTATTAGTTGTACTGTTGTTGGATCTGTTAAAAACTGTTTATCCAAGCCTTCCTCCGTACTTTGTTCTGAAGGGATATTAACATCTGAAAGAGAATAAGAAAATTATAAGCAACAATTACTCCAGTGTTTTTGTAAACATAACAGTATTCGGAAGTTCATGCATATATACACTAACTGATCAAAAGTATCCGGGCACTTTCCTATCTCCAAACTCCCTGCAATAGGAGAGGAATTAATATCCAGTTGGTCCATCATTTGTTACTATCACAGCCTTCACTCTTCTAGGAAGCCTTTCCATTAGGTTTTGGTTCGTTGCTTCTGAAATTGTCTTCCCTTCTGTAACACGATCATCAGCCATGCGGCTTACTGATGTCGGGTGGTTCTATCTGTCTCAGATCAGCAGATCATATGTAGAGGATTTTAGGTCTGACACCAGGTCTTAATAAACCCTTAGAAATAGGAAGCTAGGAGGTTTGGGCTAGAGTGCCCGATAGGAAAGTGACAGGGAAGCGAGGTAGAAAGAGGAAGGAAGACGCCCTTATTTACAACCGGGGGGCCAGTACCCGGGGACCGACCGGCTTAACGTACCCTTCTGAAGCGCGGTGGATATTTAGTGGTTCGAACGTTCGTACCTGCCTGAGATCGAACCTGAGATTTCACAGTGGTAGTCACGAACGTTGACCACTAAGCTCCATCTGGCTCCCAATTTATCCCATGGAGTTGAGATCGGGGCTCTGAGCAGGTTAGTCATGTTCATCCAAATCTACCTTGCCAAAAAATTCCTGCATGGACGTCAATTTTTGGACAACAGGAGAGGAATTAATATCAGTTGGTCTATATACATTGTGGTGTATATACATTGTTGGTATATATACATTGTGGTTACATACATACATGCATACATATCACTACGCTGTTCTCTGAGATTCAGAGGTTAGCTCCAAAAAGAAATACAAACTACCAGATATTTTTATTTACCGTTGTCGTATCAAACTTCTCCATTTATAGCGATCTTGACATACAACTCGGGCTTCACTGATATCCATTACACGCCGTACACAAGATCTTTTATACTTCATACTCATAATCCCGCTCTGTCAATTTACGTGGGCTAAAAAGATTTTCTTAGAAAGCATCTCATCACTCATTCTTTCAATATGGCCAAACCAGCGAAGCATATTGGTCTCCACCTTGCTAATAACATTTTGCTTCACATCACACAACTGCAACACATATTCATTCCTCACACAATCAGACCGTGTCTTGCAACAAACCCCTCGTAAGTAACGCATTTCTCCAGCACACAAACGACTTCTATGTTTCTTCTGCAGTACCCAAGTTTCACTGCCATACATCAGAGTAAGAACAATTACAGTTTCATACACAACCATGCGGCACTCTCTAGAGAACTCGGCATTCCTGTGAAAACCTTCCAGAGCAGCTATGACTTCAATGAAGAATTCACTCGCCTACTAATTTCACCATCCAATTTGTTCTCTCTGTCAAACATGCTTCCTAAATACACAAATTTACTCACCTGGTCAATCACAGTGCCATTTACACTTAAATTACATTTAGTGCTACCCGTTTCTCTGTCAAACACCATAACTTTGATTTTTCCCTTATTTCTACTCAGTTTGAATTTCATGCAAACTTCGTGCATCCGAGATAACATACTCTGCAAATCTCTTTTGCTCTCTGCCAACAGGACAGTGTCATCAGCATATAGCAATCTGCACACACGGATATCACCAAGACATTGTGGTTAGTTGGTCTATATACACTGAAGAGCAATTCAATTAGAGATACCTGTCTAGTCACGTGTAGTACCACCTTTCGCCCTGATGACAGCGGCGATTCGTTTCGGCATGGACTCGACAAGACACCGGAAGCGTTGGGAAGCCATACGGATCTACGACCCCTGAACAAGATCCCACAGTTCACGAAGATTTGATGGAGGGGGTCAGAGCCTCGAACATCTCTCTCGATAACATCCCAGATATGCTCGATGGGATTGAGGTCAGGTGACTTAGCTGCCCGAGGAAGCAAGGTCACGTCGGTGAAGTGTTCATTCAACCATTCGGATACAATTCGGGAGAGATGACATGGTGCATTGTCTTGTTGCAGGATGAGGTCCCCAGTGGGATGTTGAAGACGTACAAATGGGAGTAAATGGTCGTCCAGGATATCCCGGTAACGTTGACCTGTGAGGGACGATGTCACACTTACCAGGGGTTCCATTTCAGTACACGTAAACAGTCTCCAGACGAGAATGCTACCCCTACCAGTTTGAAGAGTACCCTGCTGGCAAGAAGGATCCATCGCTTTATTTGGTTTGCGCCGTATTCGCATGTGCCAACGTGAATCTCGACTCATCAGTCCAGGCAACATTTTCCCACATGTCTAGGGTCCAGTGGCGATGTTCCCGCGCCCATGATGATATTTGCACCCTGTGATGTGCGGTAAGCAGCGGTACCCTCGTGGGACGATGGCTTCTGTACCCCATAGCGAGGAGATGGTTCTGGATGGTGTGACTGCTAACACGTTTTTGTGCACCAGCGTTAAATCGCCGAGTGACTTCTTGCACTGGGGCCCGTCTATCCGCTGTTAAAATGCGAGCTAGCAGACGATGACCCCGCTCATCCACACGCTGTTGTCCTCGGCAGTTGGCCTTGAAGGGATGGTTTTACCGGATTCGATATACTCACGGTGCACTCGTGACACAATGGCTCGTGAAAATCCCAGTGCCTGCACGACTTCTGAGATGGAGTGACCCATTCGTCCGGCCCCGGCAATTTGCCCACGATCAAATGCGCTTTGATCATTCGTCTTACCCATACTGCCCCCTACTCTTACTGATTCCCGTCGCATCACTCCTTATATTGTCGGATCGCTGCATAGGTCATGTCGTTTCCGTTTTCAGGGCCGCCCACAGCGCTACATTTGCCTAACGCCAGCTGTCTGTAGTTCAGTTGCTCTTCAGTGTACCTTCACCTGGAATATTCCACATCTAGACTCAGCCGTTGGACTGGCAGGCGGTGAAGCGTGATTAATGAATCAAGAGAACGCGTTTTCACTGCCGCAGGGTCCACTGGTGCCGAGCTTTGCACCACTGCAAAAAAAGCTTTTGCGTTGATCTTGCTGTTGCTAGGCTTGTGTGTGGCTGTTAGTTCATGGAAACTGATTCCCTTTAGTCTTTGACAAACCGGTATGATGCTGGCGTTGCTTTTAGAAGCTTTTTGGAAATCGGTGGTGAGTGTTGTAACCGAGGACAGGCGATTTTCTGGCACCACTAGTTTCAGCACTGGACGGTTCCGCTCTGTCAATTTACGTGGCTTACCAGGTCGCGATTGCGCAGTTGTTGCACCTAGGCGTTACCACTTTACAATAACATCAGTAACAGCAGATCGGGGCAGGTGCAGGAAGGCAGAAATTTCCAGAAGTGACTCGTTGCTGAGATGGCCAGGCTATGTTGAATGTCACTAAACGCTGCCTCACGGGCAATTCTATTGTTCATGCTAGGTCATGATATTCTTCAGGCCACGTCAATATTTGTATATTTGTATAAGCCACGGTTGTGACGTATATATGCAAATTCAGTGATCAAAAGTATTGTTCGGATACTTTTGACCATATAGTACACATACATGTGCGTTGCCCATTCCTAAAGAGCAAAATTCCCCCCAAAACGTGAATGTACCATAAAGCGTTGCGTTTATACGCTTATGCGCACTTTAGAAGTTTAAAACGAATTTTAAGGAGGACACTTTCCCCCTATTGTGAAATAAAAATTAACCTATAACTCTTTAACTGGATGAAACGAATTAACATGCCACCAGAGGGATAGGGTAAAATAATCTCTATCGAATATAAACGGTCTTATCAGAATAATAAGACCACCTCCCTAATAATGAGAATAACCACCCTTGGCCCGGTTGACAGCGGCGAGACGGCGTGGCATGGACGCAATGAGGTCCTGGAAGGTTGCCCGAGGCATACGAGCTCAGTCGGACTGCAGCAGAGCACGGAGGTCCCGGAAATGACGTGGTTGTGTGTCGGCACGTCGAACCTGTCGATCGAAATAGTTTCACAAGTTCTATATGGAATTGAGGTAGGGCGATTTCGCCGGCCACGGGAAAACGGAGACATCACTGTCGTTTTCGTGGAACCAGTACGCACTCCCTTAGCGACATGGACAGATAGCAATTGGTGTTCAAGGACCCATCCAGTGATACCAGCGGTCCTAGGTCATACCAGCAAAACATCCCTCAGACATGCACACTGCCACCGCCGGCCTGTACCTGACCGACAAGCATATCCACGTGTTGGTTCTCGTATATCCGACGCAGTATCCGCCACCGCCCGTCACTTCTGTGGAGTAGAAACCTCGATTCGTTGAAATAGGCAACATTTTCCCACTCTTCCACTGTCCAATTACAGTAGTCCCATGCGAACTGCAGGTGTCGTTGCTGATGGACTTGGGTTAACATGGGCGCCTTGACGTAGCGTTGACTCCGCAGATCCATGCGTAACAGAGTTCACTCAAATGTTATCGGGGACCATGCGTAACAGGGTTTTTAATGTAAACCTGGGTGCCCCAGCGTTCATTTGCGTGGTTATTTGCTGCAATGTTGCGCGTCGATTGCCCTTTACCAGTGCACGGAAGCAACGTTCTCCTCTGGGGCCGATGGTGTTTGGTGCTTCATAGTCATGGCGTCGGGAGGTACTCGGTGAGCGAGCGATCCGTTCTATTTCAGCACCTCGCCAACAGAACACGAAATCTTCTGTTGCAGAGATGCTACCAACTTTGGCGCGGTAGCCGATGACCATTTCTTTTTGAACGTCCGTCAAATCACTACCCCTGCCCATTGTTCTCACGTAACGCACTATGGATCATCTGTCCTGTCCGGCCAGTAGTCGCGTGCACTCTGTGACACACCTGGGCTGGTGCACTGTGTTTCCAGGGGTGGTCACATTATTCTGATACGACTGTGTATTTGCTGTCTCAGAAGTAGGCTGACTTCGATTTGCATGATTGAACGTATACTTCAGACAGCGTTGCTTACCCATTAGCTTTGCTATTCAAAGCCGTCATTTTGGGGTGTTATTGATACTAATCTTTTCAGATTGATTTCACTGGTCTACAAAAAATGCCCCATAAGGAATAAGTGATTTTATTAGTACTTTTTATGCTGAATTCAAATATCATACCAGTTTTGTTCTATCACGCAATATTTTTAGTAACACACACTTCACTTTACATTTGAATAAATCACACATTTACATACACTTATAAGCCATAACCAAATGACCTAAGACGTAACGATTGATGACTTTCTGGTGTACGTCGCTTGTGGAACGACTCTCTTGTGTGCACAGCAGTAGTTAGTCAGCATACTAGGACTCCACTTGCCCTGGTATCATTTTTCCATGATCGAAATCTTATATATAATACACAAAACGCCTGTTTGTCTGAAGCAGCAAAAGCTCTCGAATGCCGAACTGTGGCATCGTGAAATTTGCATAGCTTATTAATACTGGAATTTCTAGGTCAACGCAACTATTTTAAGATGTCTACGTTGTTCCGTTCGCGAGTTAGGAATTAATTAATAAGCTAATCAATAAAGTCAGCGTCGTTTGCTACGTCATCCTGTTCCAAATCTGAAAGCACGTGACTGCATTCATCGCCTGGCACACCCACAGGTGTTTCTATTCTTTGAGAACTAACTGTGCATAAAAAAATGCAAACACTAACTTTGCGAAATATTTACGAAACGGGCTGAAATTTTTATCAACACCATGAATTGGTAATAAGAGGAGTCCCTCAAAATTTCGTCGGAATCCTGTCAAAACATTTTAAAATAAGCGTGGGATTTTTAATTAATCGGTAAACAGAAATATATACGCAGAAACGGTTAATAAAATTTTGACGGCTAATTTAAAAGTTATTTACAGATTTAGGCGAAATGTGAAGGTCATGTTCCTATTAACGATTTATGGTGTTCATTAAAATTTCAGCCGGTTTCATAAAATTTTTGCAAAGATAAATTTTAACTTTTTTTATCCCAGAGATTCGCCCTTCAAAGACGTCTGAAAACGAAAGCAAGTGATGCATTTGATCGTCGATGACAAATTGTTACCGAGTTTTGTTCAGTCAGTGTTCTAGCGCTGTGTCTCCGGGACGCGCGTTAAATAATTCGTAACGTTTTTGGTCCGTTTGATTCTACAGATTCCATACATTCTAGTAGTAAAGCTCGTATCTTTATAAAATCACTCGCCATGTTCTTCGCTGACAGCGCCTAGATTCTCGGGAAAGAAATCCAAATTGGAACTCAGAAAATGGATTTTCAGGAATATATTACATCTCGTACCTTTGTACTGCACGCGCTGTCACGATGCATTTCTTCCTTAAAATTTCACAAAAAGATGCATTTCTTCCTTAAAATTTCAAACACTTTACAGGGCTAAAACAAAATTTTTCAGACGCTACCCGTGAAATACAAGGTTATCCACAAAATTCCCGAAAGAAACTCTCAGCTCTCAGATTCTTTTTCATTGACTTCCTTCTTAATTTACTCCCCACTTTCCTAATTCACATGGGCTTTCTTTCAGTAGCACAAAAAAAAAAAAAGTAAAATCTCTTTTCCAGAAAATGATTTTTCTCAAAAATGATGTTAATGGATAATGTAAAGTTAACAGAGTTATAAGTACTCGAAGAACGGAATTCTTTTTCGCGTGTATGAGCACTTAACACAGCTTCGGAAAGAGATGTAAAGTTGAACCTGCTTACAGAAGTCGAGCACGTAGCTCTTTCTGAAAACAGAGCACAGTCTCGGAAATGAGATGATTTAGACTCAATTAATCATTCCTGACGAGTCAACGCACGTTAAGACGTATCCAAAATTAATTGGGTGACAGGACTGTCTGACAAAATAAAGATACCTTCAGCTTTCTTTGAAAATGAAGCTTTCAACGAACAATTTTCTTCCTTTGTAAAGAATATGAAAACTGTTTAAAATGTAGGGCATTTTGCATGTCAATTAATGCATCGCATGTTCTGAACCGCTGTGTTGTGACGTCAGCAGGCTTAAACGCATGGTAATTAATTTATCTGTGCTCCTAATTTCTTTACTTCTTTCATTTCAGCAATAAGCTTTGCCTCATCATCATCATCATCAACAACCAGTTTTTAAGCCACGGCTGGATGAAAGCCTCCCTTACCACAACTCTCTGTCTTGAGTAATTTTTTTTCACGATGCTCTGGGATGCCTTCGAATTTCATACACCAATCTTCTACGTTTTTTCCTGTTCCTTGAAATAGAGTCTAGTATTCCAGTTCTCCAGCTATGTCCAGTTCTTTGGGCAATATTTCTAGCCCATTGCCATTTGAGGCTCTTTAATTTGATCGTGATGTCTGTTTTCGTCATTTTCCCGATCCACGAGTTCCTTTTCTTACTTTCTTAGTTACACCAACCATACTTATCTCTATGCATTTTTGAGTTGCCCGTAGTTCCTTAATGTCTTCTTTTGCTAAGTTCTCTGTCTCCATAAGTAAGAACTGAAAGAATGCATGATTAAACACTTTTTTTTTCTGGCATAACGATTAAACGCTCTTGAAAAATTTGCTGTTTTATACAAATGTACTCCAGCCAAGATTCATATGTCAGTTAATGTTTCTTACAAATGCACTCCAGCCAAGATTCATGCTTCAATTAATGTCTTCTCGGATGTGGTCCTCGCCTGATATCTGTTGTTGAATAATGCTTTTCAGAAGCTAAGATTTACAGTTTAATGGGAATCCATCAGAACATAGTGCTACCATTTTTATCTTGTAATCTGTAGATTATCTGTTTAAAAAAATTATAAATTTAGGCTCTGCGGAGTTTACACTGATGCGGATAATACGTTCCTTAAAAAAAAACGTTTTTGTGTCACTTTGATTTTTAAAAAAAATGTGTTAACAGTAAAACGTAATGCAATATGAAGATGGAAGTTCGGAAACAGTTGGGAAAGTGTTTTTTTTTTTTTTTTTTTAATTGAAGAGCATTCTAACTGAAAATACGATACAACGAAAACGAAAGTGAAATTATTTGCTGTACGACCACGCGTTGTGGGATGTTCGGCGCTATACATGCAGATCTAATTACGGAACTATAGATTCGAACTACTTAACTTTGAGGTCTAACTGCAGTAATGCTGAAAAAAAACTCGTGATTCCTTTTTTTATATTCATTTGGAAGTAAGCCAAAAGCCCTTAAAACTGACATTTATCTTTTTCTGATAAGAATATCGTTTTTTTGGGGGGGGGGGGGGGGGGGGTGCTGCTGGGTAATATGTTAAATCGCAATTTTTGTGCAGAAAATTAGGCTCATAATCAATATTGCAGGAGCGGATTACACGACGATTTCTTTGTTCTGAATTTCAGGGTCTACGGATTATACCAAGAAAAAAAAAGCATCATCCTCAATTTCAGGGTCTGCTGATTATGCTCCACCGCGGATTATACGAAGGAAAAAAGGACATCATCCTGAATTTCATGGTCTGAGAATTATAGGAAGGGAGAAGAACAGCAATATTATCCTGCATTTCATTGTTTACGGATTACACGGCGGAAAAAAAGGTAATTAAATTATTCATTGACGCAATCACAACACAGTCGACAGAGTTGCATTGCAAGAGTAGAACAATTTTATAGTGCGTACCTTCTGTTATACAATTTCTATGCATACAGGTTAAATTATTGTACCGTTTGTTTTCTAATGCTCTGAAGTTAATAATTCTCTGAATTTTCAGTATTGACATAGTACCACAGTACAAGAATGCAATGCATTTTATAGTTTATTTAGCTTCTTTTTATATATCGTAAAAGTACCAATTTTTTAGCCAATTTCTGCTGAGGATGTTTGTTTTCATTTATCATTATCATTTTTGTTCAGAAAACAAGAATCTGTAGGGTTTCTGTGGTTTTGAGAGAGCGTTTTCATCAAAGGTTTTTATATCAAAGTTACAAAACTATTCCTGAATTGAGATTCAATCTCATCAAGTATTTTGCTGCTGAAAAATATTCCACATTTCGTACATAACTGCTATGAATATGAACACACAAATTAGATTATATTTTTAAATCAAATTTTTTAAAGTCATTTCCGATTTACTGAACGAAAAACTCAGATTGAAAAGATGGCACCAAATTTACATGTGCAATAATAAGCGCCTCTAAATGTTTGCAGTTTTTCAATAAAATTAAATTCCGTCCACATAAAGGAAAATAAACATCATAGGAAAAGCTGAAGAGTTCCTGGAAAATAGTGGCAAACGTTGCAGCAATACCGATGGAAATGCAATATTTAAAACAGGACTTCTAGTAGAGCAGATACATTACCAAATGCAAATGCATTTCGAAGTTATGTGTTGGGGAAAAAGTGCATACGCAAAATCAGAAACATGTAGGCAATACTGATTTCCATTGAAATGTTAAAATAAATCTTTCACCCTGGGCTAGAAGATAAGGTACTACCGCACAAAAAATACATGTTGATCCCATCAATATAGAATATCTCGCGTCGGAGAAGGCATGGAAACAGTGCCAATGATGCAGCAATTGGATTCAAAAAGAATTTTTATAATGGAACTTTCAGAAGCTCAAACACTATTCCTTTCACCAATATACCGTACTTTCATTCAAACCAGGTATTAATAGCAGACTTAACTTGCGGAGGTGCTCCACGGTAGCGAACAGGTTTATTTTTCCAAATCCCGTTTTATTTTAAATAAATCCAAAAACTATTTAATCGAAAGCTTAAATATAAAGAACAGGTTTATTTTTCCATATCTCGTTTTATTTGTAAATAAATCCAAAAATTATTCTTTGACTAAAAGCCTCAACATAACGAGCAGATTTATTTTTCTAAATACCGTTTTATTTATGAATAAATCCAAAAATATTCTTCAATTGAAAGCTTAAATATAAAGAGCAGGTTTATTTTTCCATATCTCGTTTTATTTCTAAATACATCCAAAAATTATTATTTGATTTAAATCCTAAACATAACAAACAGGTTTATTTTTCTAAATCCCGTTTTATTATAAATAAATCCAAAACATATTCTTCAATTGAAAGCTTAAATATAAAGAACAGGTTTATTTTTCCATATTTGGTTTTATATCTAAATAAATCCAAAAATTATTCTTCGATTAAAAGCCTCAACATAACGAGCAGGTTTATTTTTCTAAATATCGTTTTATTTCTAAATAAATCCAAAAATCATTCTTTAATTGAAAGTCTAATCATAGAGAAAGTTAAACTTATACACTGCTGTCAACCATATAACAAAACGAACTACCGGACAGGAATTACATAAGGAAGTGTAAAATGATATGATTGTTTTAGCCCGAGAAGATGTTTCAAACACACTTTTACGAAGACATAACAATTCTGAATCTACTGGACAAAGAAAACGTTTCTCAAAATATCGGCATTGAGTGGTAGAGTTCTGCCACGTGACAGTGAGACCTGGATTTAGGCAAAGAAAATCTTCTGGACACCATCCATTTGTTGTGTTCTTGAAGGTCACTCAAAACAAAATACACTGGCGGAAAGTGAAAAAAAAAACCACCAAGAAGGAGACGTCTCATACCAACGAAATTTATACAGCATAATAACGGAATACAGAGGATAACGTGATCAAAATATTATGGCAAAATACAGCTGTATTTGCTGGTAAACTGAAAAATAACATTTCCATGTAACATGGTTAGCACGAGGTTGAACCGCCATGAACTGCGTCACACTGTGCAATTCTGGCATGGAGTCTTTCGTACAGATGTTGGATGTAAGTTTGGGGTATTGAGTTCCAAGCATCCTCAACCTGGACGCGTAAATCGGGGATGGTCGTGGCTGGCCGTGGAGACTGGATCAGTCGTTGTCCCATGAAATCCCACACGTGCTCAATGGGAGACAAAGTACGGTTAACGTGCAGGCCATGGAAGTTGTCACACACCCTAAATTACATGTTGCGTTGCACGTGCCGTGTGTGGGCTTGCGTTATCTTGCTGGAAAACACCAGGATGGACCGACCTTATAAATGGCACAACAACGGGGTGAATGATGTTATTCATGTAGGAGGTGCTGTTTAACGTACCCAGGTACAAACACTGGTTGTGTACTGGAGTGATAACTGTTCGCTCCCCACACCAGGAGACCAGGTGTAGGCCCTGTGTATCGCTGGCTGATGCAAGAAGGGTGGAGACGCTTCCCTGTGCGTCTGCGAACACGCATACGGCCATCGGATTCTCCCAAGCAGAATCTGTTTTCATCGCTGAACACGACAGATCGCCATTGCGTTCTCCAGTGCAGACGTTGGCGACACCACTGCAGCCGTTCCTGACGGTGAGCTGGAGTCAGAGGTACACATGCCAGAGGCACACGTGCACGTAGTCCTGCATCCAGTAGACGGTTGCGGATTGTTCGCACAGTCACCTCAGGTGCAACGGCAGCTCGGATTTGCGTCGCATTGGATGACAACGCCGCTCTTCTTATGCATCGATCGGTCCGCTCATCAGTCCGTCTGTGACTCCCGGTTCCACGTCTTCTCGTGTGGGAATGTTCCTCGGACCATCTACGCCACCATCGTACCACCACCGATACTTCCCGTCCAATTCGCTCCGCAATACAACGATACGACCACCCTGCCTCGCGGAGTCCGACTAGAAGACCTCGTTCAAAGTTTGATAACTGCTGAAATCGTACACGTCTTCCATGTCCAGGCATTGCATCTTCTTCAGGGTCTTCGCACGTGTCCGTACGCCGACGACTGATTTCATTCACTTCGCCGTACGCCTTACATACCACCGACGATAATTTGCATATTATGCCGTGCTGTGGCGTTAGCGCTCAGCGGTTGGTCCCGAAATATACATTACACCTACGTAAGCTCGACCCCATTAACATATGTAAATTTCATGATCGTCCGCCAATTCCTTCTTGGAGTTCTTTTTTCACTTTCCGCCAGTATAGTTATGAGATGGCATTATGCAACGATGCCTGAGGAATTATTACGTCTTAGAGGGGAATGTTGAAGGCAAATGCCAAGAACCATACAGAACAAAAATATGTTGGAGGAGTACTGGGAACAAAATACCATAAAAAGTTTGTGGACATATAAAAAGAAGTGTCCAAAAAATGTTTTTGAGAACAAGTTCAAGTACGATTAATTTGGAAGAATAATGAGAAAACAAATGCGAATAAATAATATCAAGAACCAATCTAAAATTTAAATAGAGTGCTAATATCACAAACTAAGCCGAAAATTGAAAGCAAGAATGAAGAGTAAGGTAGAAAGCAAATGAGATTTGAGAACAAGAAATTTTTGAGATGACAGAGCTCCAAATTTGATGTTAGACACCTAGAAAGTTGAGAAAAGATATCAATTGGAATACTGAGAATTATCTAGAAGAACGTTTAGAATAAATATTTGAAGTAATTCAAAGGAAACAACTGAAGAACATAGAGAACAACTTCAAAAGAGAATGTTAGGAACAGATGTGGTGAATTGAAATTCCAGCTAAATTGGCCTTAGAGTATAATAACACCTATAGCTTCTTCGCATTATTTGTACTGAAAATAAATTTATTCAAAACTTTACTTTGAAGAAGAAATCTGTTTGACATTTAAAGAAAATTTTAAATTCCATGGAATTCTTTGCAGATAATTTCCCAATAAATTGTTCAGTTTTTTAAATATGCGTTTTGTGTTAAAGTAATTGGGATTCCAAAACTTTTCACAAGCAGATGTATTAATGGCGGCACAGAAGTTAGCACCATGACAGCTGTGCATCCATGTTGAAAACTGTTTTACTCGAATTCCATCTTCCTTGCATGACTTTCAGCTACTAAAAGCATATGAACACAAAATTCATTTTTACCTGCCGAAAGTTTTAAAACTTTTATCAGATACTTCATATCAACAAAAAGAAATCTAAGATGTGAAACAACAAAAAAAAAATGCCAAAATACTCCTTTTTTATGACAGTAAAAGGAAAAGTTTAGACAAGAGTACCTGGTATAATATCAGGTCCTTTCTCCTCTCCAGGGCTTTTATTGCTTTCGTTGTTTTCTTCCTCCTTGCTCAGAGGTGTTTGCAGCCTAGAAGACAAAGAAAAAGAAGAAAATGAACGCAGGAGGACGGAATTCTTCATCGAATGTGAGGCAGCCAATTGGAGACAAGATTGAGCTGCATTGTGTTACGGACAGGTTAATCCCCGTAAATAATTACCTGATCCACCACACGGAAAAAAGTTCCCACATGTTCAAAAGACTAATTAAAATAAGGGACCTAATTTTCTTTTCGGTTTCGCAGAGTGAGAACTAGCCAACGAAGGAAAACCCTTCTGAAAAGCACTCGATTTTCCGTTTAATGTGTACGGGAACCAGGGAATGAGAGAAAAAAAAGAATCTGGGCATAGAATTTTGTCAGACTAAACTGTTTTTGGAATAAAAACGTTGTACAAGAATGCATGCAGTTCCTCTCCAAATTCCACTAAACTTAAAATCACAACAAAATATTACTTTATTGCAGCCGATCTGAGTACTTTTTAAATTGAACACTGAAAAATCAGTTGATTAAAGGCTGCCAGATGAATTACTCAAGTGAAAAAGATATCAGATAATGACTGTGCGTGACTTTGAAGCAACACTTTACCGCATGCCATACGAGGAGTTACTTGACTTTGTGTGTAGTGTTATATCCCTGTACGCAACACGAATTATTTATTTCATGCACGTTACGCATCTGAAATATAACTAAGCGCATAAATAAGAAATGCAGGACTATTAGAAATGATCTTTGCGATGAAAAAAGTAATTTAGAAATTACGTTAGGCTGACTCAAGTTCCCGAAATTACGTTAAAGAACAACCCAAACAGTATTTTTGCGGGGCTGTTGTAATTACGTAGATCCGGTAGGTGGCGGTTGCGTGCATCACAGGACGAAGACGGTGAGTCAGCGGGAAAAAGCGGTCTGCTTGCTGGACTTCCTTTGGTATCAATCAGTGACAACTATTTAGAGACAATTCTGCTTGTAGGAATTCATTAAAGATGAAGTTTACCGTCCATCATTGCCTACAACCACTAAAAACTTGAAGGTTCACATAGCAAAAGCAATCGCCGTAAACATTCTAACCTGCTAAAGAATGTTTAGAACCGATTCCGGTGCTGCTAGAATCGCAGCAGTACTGGTTGGTCCTAAACATTAAAATAAGCATTTAGTGCAGATTTCAAATGAATATACACAGTCCAGTCACATTATTGTAACCACCTCCTACTTTTGCGTTAACAGCGGGTAGCCAATGAAAGACGGCATGTGACGTGAGCTAGCTTGGAAGGTATGTAAGGTGTGCTGTAGTCATTCTGAAAACATATCACTCGTTGTTGTGATGGATAAAAGGAAGGATTTATCAGATTTGCAAAAACGGATGATTATCGGCTTCAGAGCATAGGCTAACAGTGTTTCTGAAACAGCGCAGTCTGTATACTATTAGCGTGCAGCGGTGGTTAAAGTGTATGGTGATTGGAGAAATAGCAACATTGCGAATAAGCGACGTAGAACTGCGGAGCACCACGTGCCATTGATGTGAGAGCTGAACGTCGGCTTCGAAGATGCGTGAGGGCCGATCGGCACGCTACAGTGAAGCAACTCACTGGCAGAATAAACCAGGGGGGCTACCGGAAGTGTGTCTAAAACGACAGTTCAGCGAACCCTGCTGTTGCTGTGTAAGGGGCTCCGATGCCGACGAAGGTGTATTAGCAGAAAAGGCAGAAAATGTGCACTGCAGTATCGGAATTGAACCTCCGCTGATTGGCAAAGGATTGCTTTCTGCGATGAGTCACGCTTTCTGCTTCGTCGAACAGATAGACGTTGGAGTACAAGGCGAGAAACATCGGAGAACAAACACTCTTTAACCATTGATGAAAAAATACAAGCTGGTGTGGGCTGCGTTATGGTCTGGGGAATGTTTTCGAGGCATTTCCTGGGTCTACCCATACCTGTGGAGGGTACTATGGACCGAATTCGTTATGAATCCATCCTTGCTCACCACTTACACTCGTACATGCTGATTGTCTTCCCTGGGGCAGATCGGATATTCCAGTACGACAATGCGACGTGTCGCAGAGCTAGAGATGTCCGAAATTATTGGGAAGAGCAGAATGAAAACTTCATAGTACTTCCCTGGCACCCTAATTCGCCAGACCTAAACCCAATTCTGCATCTGTGGGACCACCTTGATCGTGTTCTTTGCTCTATGGATCCTCCAACACGCACCATCCAGCAGCTGTCAGATGCATTGCAGTCAGCATGGCTGCACATACCAGTGAACACCTTTCAGCACTTTACTGAATCACTCCGAGCCCGTCTAGTTGCTGTCTGCGCTGCACACGGCGGTTACTCTAGATATTAGCTGGTGATCACAATAATGTGACTCGACCGTGTATAAACATTCAATTCAGATTTCAAGGGAATGTTATAAATACGTTAAACTTTTCCGCATTCATTAAGTTTTATCATTTTGTGATTCCCTACTGTTGTATTTTAAACAATTTGCGTGTGAATCAGATAGTTAAATTAAAAAAAATAAATAAAAACAAGAATATCAAATCTTTTTGTGGACTATACATATATGGAGTCCAATGTTCAGTGGCTTTTAAAACAGTACTGGAAATTAAAATAAAGACGATTCTCATATATGAGCACATATAAATTCAGTTACTACAACTTGTATCAAAAACCAGTCATTGAAACATGTCAGGAAAAAAAGCTATTTAAACGAATTCATTTTAGAGGGATTCTTGTTATTCTCTAAGCAAAACTTTTCGCTACCTGGATTAGTTTTACAAGTATCACAATGCAACCTCAACTCTCACTCCCCGGAAAAACAATGGCAGATTTGGCATTTTTTAAATCTCTCTCTCTCTCTCTCTCTAAAAAAATCGCACATTTTGACACTTTTTATTCTCTCTCTCTCTCAAAAAGAAATAAATAAAACAAAATATAAATTAAAAAATCACAAATTTTGACTTTCTCTCTCTCTCTTTGAACTTTCAATTCATATTAAGATCTTTTTCTTAAGCTTTGAAATAATCACTTTTTTCTTTTTCATCTTGGGAGGGGGGGGGGGGGGTTGACGACCACCATGAGCAACTCAGTTGGCGATAAGCAGGGGCTTGTCCCTAATTTAGGGTCACTAGTTCCAGGGTCGGGAGAGAACCAGTGCCATAGGTTAAACACAACATCCATGCTTCACTGGGATTCGAACCCAGACCCTTCTCGAACGAATGGCCCTAAGCCAGTACTTAGACCACTGCGTCACCGGGTCGCCCACTTTTTCTTTATCATAGGTTTCGTGTGTGTTCTTTACAGACGACATTTTTCATGTAACGACTTTAATAAAATATGACAAGAATTTTTTAGAACCCACAGTGAAAACGTTTGCTCAGGGCCCTATCTTACAGGGCCCTCGCTATGAAATTTCACCCTGGGCCCCGCAAAAGTTCCATCCGGGCGTGATCTCACTCACACTTTAAAATAAGAGCGGAAAGTTACACGGTGAAGTATCAAATTATTTAGTAACACCCAAGGGTAATCATACGCGAGCCATACTCTTTTAAGTATGCAACAATAACATTGAGATGGCTTTATGGACTGCTCACTGGAAAGGATTCAGACGTGTGCAAAGCGTAAATAGCGGCAACATGGTAAAGTCTCGTGCTTTAAAGGACTTTGAAAGAGCCGTGACTAATGGGCCAGCTATGTAGTACGCATTTTTAAAACACAGGCAATGATCGTAGTAATACACGCGGCAACCTATCTTTCTGAAAAGCTTTATTTATTTAACACTCAGAAACGACAGATCTTACTGGCGATGCAAGAACAAGTGTATCAAGGGTGTACAACGAATGATGCACCAAACAATAAAACAAACAGTGAGTGGTCTGTCAAATTGTGAGTTGAAAGGACTGGTTGGTATTTGAGGGCGACGGCCACTGGAGAGGATTTTACGAAATGCCAGACGAGCTCCATTGCGCCAGGTAGCCGCGCAGTACAACAACGGTATTAAGACAAGAATTTCAGTACACCCTGCCCAGCGTACATTAACGCGAATGAGCTACGACGTCTCCTTCGTGTAACACTCGTCTCCACAAAAAATAGAAAACTTCGTCACACAAGTGGTACCAAAACCGGACGTTTGAGGACTGGGAAAAGGTCGCCTGGTGCGATGAAATACGTTTTCAGTTATCACACGCAGATAGCCAAGCAGCAAAACATCGTCAACAGAACGGATCGATGGATAGAGTTAACTGTACACGCTTATGGAGGTAGTTTAATCGTCTTGGGTATGTTTTCATGGCAGGCATCGGCATTGCATCCAAATGCTGTACTTCTTGGAGCCCATGATGTATCTTATCATCACTGCAGACCAGGCGCATTTGTACATGTGTATAGTGTTTCGTAATGGAGAGTACTGCTTCAAGCAAGATGGCGCACCATGCCACAAGACTCGAATAGTCCCATAATGTTCCAAGGAGCAGGTGTTGCGCTGGCGTTTCTAAAGTTTTCGCCAACTGATTCGCCAAATTCGTTTTTTTTTCTCCAATGTATTATGACAATACAAAAAAGGTAATGACCAAACATTTTTTTTCCTTCGCCAAAACGATTTCTGTTTTCGCAGATTGTGAAGAATGCGATCGGCAAAACGATTTCTTTTTTCGCAGATTGTGAAGAATGCGATCGGCAAAACGATTTCTTGTTTCGCAGATTGTGAAAAATGCGATCGGCAAAACGATTTTTTTTTCGCAAATTGTGAAGAATGCGATCGGCAGTACGACCCTTGCAGGATGGAACTTTAAAGTGATAAAATATTCCCGAATATCTCCAGAACTTAAGTTGTACGCTTGTGGCATGAGACTGAGAGCCATTCTTAACATAGATCATCCTTTAGCGAATGTTCGACAATTGACGGACTCTATTACATTCGCTTGGATGAACACACTCGTAGAATGGTATCATCACCTCAATGAATCCATGCTACATCGAATAGAGGCTCATTTGAAGGCCAAAGGCGGCCCATCATATTCTTAGGAAGGCATTTCTAATAATCTTTTACTTCATTATATATTTTAATGAGCAGTGGAATGGGATCATTTTCGGCACAAGTGTATCAGGGGTATCAGTGTGTATATTTGAAGATATCAGAAGAAAGAAAGAAAAGAGCAAGAACATCTCAGGAGAAAGAAAGAAAAGAGCAAGAACATCTCAGGAGAAAGAAAGAAAAGAGCAAGAACATCTCAGGAGAAAGAAAGAAAAGAGCAAGAACATCTCAGGAGAAAGAAAGAAAAGAGCAAGAACATCTCAGGAGAAAGAAAGAAAAGAGCAAGAACATGTGCACTCTTCAAGATTGGGAATTGTATTGGAAAGGACATTGGGGTTCTTGGGCAATAACATCCATCGGCCCACGTTTTAATTTATTTTAAAAAAATTCGTCAAGCAGAAGTAACATTAAAATAAATACATAACTGACAATCAGAAAAGTGGAGTATTTTGTATATCGTTATTTTATCATATTTAAGGTCTAAGTTTGAAAACTCAAACCACACGAGTGCATACAAAACATTATGCTCATTTACAGCTTGTTTGTCATTAAAACAATAGGATGTGATACCGAACAAATACCAGAGAAAATAAATAAATGTATTCATGTTAAGAACACTGTAAAAATATTTCATAGTTTAAAGCAACTGATTTCAGAGCTGGCATGAAAGAAATACAAGCATATTGTAGCATATTTTAATATCGTATTTCCAGTTTTCTGCTGAAGAGATACTTTGAAAAAGAATAAACTTTAAACGGTTTTCCGTTGTTTAAATATCCGAATCCTTCGCAAAAAAAAATTCTGTGAGACATACATAAAGAAGAAAATACACGTATTCTAGTTAACTTAAAACATCTGCATGAAGTAAATTTATTATTCTTTGTAGGAGTTCAATTGAATGGAAATGACAGACGAATTATTTACTCAGCAGTATTTTTTGGGCTGAACTAGTAAATGTTAGGTATTAGAACAATTACTTTATTTATTTTGCTTCTGATCAGAAACACGAGTGCATACAAAAACAAAATGAAGCTGAAACATTTTACGAAATTGAAAATATATACAATTGTCATTCCACAAAAACTGAGAGTAAAATCATACAAAATGAAGAAATATGGGTACACAAAAATATATGTTATTCTTTCTCAAAATATCTTCCCTCGGATGATATGCAACGATCCCATCGTTCAGTTTACTTTTTAAAGCATATGCCAAAGGCATTTTGTGGAAGCTGCTTTAGCGACCCTTGTACAGATTGAATAACGTCAGCATCTGTGTTAAACGTTTCACAACGAAACTTGTCCCTTCACTGTTGGAAACAACCGAAAATCACACGGGCCGAGGTCAGGACTGTGGGCAGGCTGTAGCACGATTTCAATACTGCATTTCGTAAGAAACTGTTGAACACAAGCAGCCACATTGATCGGGCTTTATCATGGTGTAGGGTGTGCTTGCCCACCAGTTCCTGTCACTTAATTAATATGTGTCGTCGCAGACGCTTCCACGCTGAAATGTAATACTCACCATTAACAATAAGGACGGCATGCTGGTTGACTGCACCTTTAGGATCAAATAAAATTTTCATTAACACCTTCCCAGCTGATTTGGTTTGACGGACGTTTTTCTGAGGAGGCGAACCTGTGTGTTTTCAGAAACTCGTTGCACGCTTCGTGATAGGTTCGAAATAGTCGACTCATGTTTCATCGGCAGTTATTAATGTGTTTAAAAAGTTTGGATCCTTTGCAATCATTTGTTTCCACTCATGACACACCTGAACTCTGGCCAACAATTGTTGTATTGTCAGGTGATGAGGTGCCCATCTGGAACGCACACGATGTAGCAGTAATTTGTCACGTAGAATGCGAAATTCCGACGTTTTTGAAATATTAGTTGATGCCGCTATGCCTTCACACGTCCTTTGTCGATCTTCTTGCAGGATGTCCCAAACAGTGTTAGCAATACGCTCCGTAACAACACTTTCAGGTCGACCAGACCTAGAAGCGAGTTGTGCCGACAAACGCACTTTTTTGAAATCGTGGACTCCCTCAAACATTTATCTTTGTAAGCTTTTTTCATTAAATCAACTGTTTCTGGAGCCGTTTTATTCAAACGATAGCAAAATTTTATCGCACAAAGCATTTCACTTCTTAACTCTGAATCACTCACCTCCATAGCTGTATGGCGAAATGCAAACGAATTTTAAAGAATTGCGCAATAACAAAACCAGAATCGTCTGCCACGGCTAATAACTGTTGCCATAGATACTTCCTTAATTCAGTTATTCGTCTGCGTGGTTATGTTTCCGCTTCGGACTGTTGCCAACTAAAAAAAATTACTCTTAATTTTTATGGAACGGCCTTTTGTATAAAACAAAACTTCACGGATTGCCGTTGCCTAAATGCAATTAATATTGCAACTAAAAGCATACTAAGCACAAATATTTTGTTAAGTAATGCGTATATCAATCTTTGGTGTACATAGCATTAAAACTGCAATAAAATAATCGAATCAAATTGACATTTGACGTAGTTCGATGAAAACGTGAAAAAGGACAAACCAGATTTCTGAAAAAAAAAAAAAAAAAAAAAAAACCCTGCGGAAATGATATTTGGAAAATATTTATTTACATTGAAAAAGCAGTGCATTTCTTCTGGTGTAATTAAACAGGACTTGCCTTTTTTGATGAAGTTAAGCGCAAGATTGGCAATCAGTTATTGGTTTATATACAGTATTACTGTAGTTTTATTACACAAGGCTCTGTCTGTAGCACAAAATAGACAAGCCCGGAAGAAAGGAGTTAACAAGAAGGAGTTATTTAAATACTAATGTAATTTTCAGGCTATTACAGTTAGAGAAATAAATGAAATGCTCTCCCTGTTTACACTTAGTGTAAAAATGTGCAGAGTGGAAGTCTTACAGACTTTTGAATCAGCGATAACAGCGGACACGGGGCGCATGATCTTAGCTTCTCCTGGACCAGTGTGAAGAAACAACTCCCGTTAGTTCATGTGTTTCGTTTGTTCAGTGTAGTATTAAAGAAATACCTCTTCTACTTTCGCGAATACAACTGCAATTTTTTAATGATTAAAGATCACAGTTTTGCATAACATAAGTCAAGGCGAGTCAAAATTTATTATTTATGTACAGTCTGAAAAACGAATTTTTCATCCACCGAGACTGACGCTGTTTAAAACTTACTACCAAAGGCAACAATACAATGGAATAATAATAACAAGACGTATTTTATATGTCACACAAAACATGTGTTGCAACAATTGTTACTTTATCTCCTTAAATGACAATTTCTTTGAGAAAATGAAACACAAAGGAACTATAAAGAAAAAAATACTTTATACCACATGCAGCAGAAATTGAGTTTAAGTGCTGAGAAAAAAACGCAATTACTTACTTATATGCTTTCCTTGCCAAAATTTGCCCTGAAAGGAAAATAAAATTGTATGAGGTAACAGTTTTGATAAGCATAGTTATACACACGTTACTTACAATGCGAAAATTGGGCAAACTGCGAATTACAAAGTTTCCCTTAGTCAGATAACAAAATATCTAGTTCTGATTAATAACAAGAAACTGTACACCAATTACACTTAAAATACTACTAGTAATCTGAATTTCTTGGCGTAGAATATAGAATGAAATTTCCAAGCTTTCTCACATCAATCAGATGGCTTTTTCAAGAAAGATAGACAGCTAACTGCAAACTGGATAATAGAACACTTTAACAATTTAAACGTGGTGACTGGACAGGACAATAAATGAATATGCCGCAAATGTGACCAGTCATTCGAAGAAACGAGGTCATGTTGGCTGGCACGTGGTACCGTGGTAGAAAACACAGCATTATCTGAAGAATTGATTCCAAATGCGTGGCAACTAGAGAGAGATGCTATCATTGCAAGTCTCGCCGCAGGTCAAGATTTCCAAAGTTTCGCGAATGGCAGTAGATTTGGGTGTGGTGTATGAAGCTAATTTCTTTATAAAGAAATAAAAAAAAATAACACTACGCACCATTCGTGGAGTATGAAGCTAATGAAATATTCGATTACAAAGAAATTAGCTCCATACTCCACACCGGAATCTACTGCCATTCGCGAAATCTTGGAAATCTTAAACTGCCGCCCCGGTGGCGCAGTGGTCTAAGCGATGGCCTCTGATTATTCGTTCGAAAGGGGTCTGGGTTCGAATCCCGCTGAGGCATGGATATTGTGTTTGTCTTACAGCACCGGCTCTCTCCCTTCACTGGAACCAGTGACCCTAAATTAAGGACGGACGACTGCTTATAGCCGATTGTCCGTCCGAGACTTGCAATGATAGCTAGCCGCCACGCATTTGGAATCAATTCTTCAAATAATGCTGTGTTTTGTACCACGGTACCACGTGCCAACCAACGTGACCTAGTTCCTTCGAATGACTGCTCACATTTGCGCGCCGATTCATTTATTGTGTAGTCAAGTCACCACGTTCAAACTGTTGAAGTGTTCTATTATCCAGTTTGCAGTTAGCTATCTACCTTCCTTGAAAAAGCCATCTGGTTGATGTGCGAAAGCTTGGAAATTTCAAAATTTTTGAATACTAGTAGTATATATTTCTGCTTAGGCAGAACAAGTAATGAAATGATAACAAAAAATAGTAAATCTACATGAAAGTAAAAAATGTGTTTTAAATTCGTAAGACGGAAGTTTTGAGTATGCAATACGGACGAACAGAGATTGTATTTCAGAATTAATCAGCGGGAAAAATTGGTATAAAATTGCAGTAAGGAAGAGACGAATGGTACGTAGTGTTATTTTTAAATTGTTTTTTAGAATGTGTGTCAGTTAGCGGATTACTTCCATATAATTATACATGGATATCAGAAATTAAATAGTTTCAACATTTTATAAAACCAAAACTATGTAAGATATTGACACTCACGATGTACCGCTTTGCAGGAAAAATCTTGAAGTTAGTTACAGCAACTTACAGATGTTCGATGTTTTCACATTCAGCCACACGGTACATATCAAAGCGGTTTTCGAATTCTTGCCAAACACGCGTTAACATATCTTCATCAACTCCAGCAATAGCTGTTGTGAAACGTTATTTCAGAGCAGCTAAATGAAAAGAAAGAGAAGGGACGAAGACATTGTCTTGGACATAGCCCCATAAAAAAATATTCATAGGGTGTTAGGTTCGGACTTCGTGGTGACCAACATCTAAGTGACATTTTGTCGCCTGCGCTGTAAATCCAGCGCTACGGAAAGTTTTTATCGAGGTTATTTTCGAACTTCCTGATATGCCAGTGGGGTGGTGCTCCATCCTTTTGGCAAATGAAGTTATCAATCTTCGTGCAGTTCAGGCATCAACCATGTAATTAGCATATCGAGATAAGAACTTCCCGTTACAGTGTTTTCTTGGGGAAATGAGGGGCTATACGCTCTTTAACGAGATATAGCACAGATCACATAAACCTTTGGGGAATCCCGCACATGAAGTTACTCTAGGAATTTCAGTCTCCCATATGCGAGTGTTATATTTGTTAACTTTCCCCACTTATATGGAATGTCGATTCGTCGCTGAAAATTAAACGTACACTAAAACCATCTTCTTCAAAACGCTCCTGCATTTCTGCACAGAATCGCTACAACGTAACACTTTTTCGTCTGCGAGATTGGTGTTACGCTATGTCTAAAACCATGACTAAGGAAATGCTGAACTAAATGAGAATACGATACAATAGTAGCACGGGATAACTTGAATTCAGCTTTTACGGGTAGATGAAACATATGCAGAAGCCAAACTTACGATAACCTTTTATTGGTCCAGCAATATTTGACGAAATCCAAAATATAGCCCTGAGAGTTTTCACTTCACTTATACTTATTGCCTTAATCATCTGTCATATAATATACCTTAACAACGATCGAACATCTCCACCCACACCCCACCCCTAAACAACTGCTGTATCATCCTTTTTATCTAACGTTCTTATCACATTCATACATCACTCTCTCTGACTTTAAAAGTGTTGCCAACATCATTCATGTGAGAGAGAAGATATCACGTTAAGTTTGGAAAGTGCAAAAGAGAACAAACTTAAATTTACATAGGAAACAGAACTAAAAATGAATATTAAATTAGAATACACGTCACAGCGGTTCTGTCATTCTCATTTAGCCTTTGCAATAACTGGAGCTTTTTGTGAGTCATTTTCAGCCGCTTCTTAAAAATTTTCCAAATAGTCGGTTGTAGAATTTGTAACTCCCGAACCGTCATCGTTTTGGATTTGCCTGGGCTGCTTTGGTAAATGGCACGAACACTCTCTACTTGTTCATCAGATGCACGTGGTCACCCTGCGGACTTACACAAACATCCCGCTGTTTCAAATTTCTTGTGCCAGTCCTAAATGTATTGTCTATTCGGCTCTGATTTCCTGGAATGCGTTCTAAAACGCTGTTGAACAACAGTAACAGGATCCGTTTTGCTTAATTCAAGTACATAGAACGCCTTATCCACATCATTTACGGTTATCTTGCCTGACTGGTTACGTGACGGTGAAAGCGTACAATATTTTGTTGACGCCATCTACATAATGAAAACGTTAGTTTTGGTGATAGAACTGTGTACCGTGAGCGTCAATATCCTACACAGTTACGGTCTTATAAAATGTTGAAATTATCTGTTTTATTCGTAATAACCCTGTATAGGTAAACCGTATGCAGATATTCCAAATATATCCATCTTCCAGCAATAGACTCTCTCCTACAAGAATCTTGAAAAACACTGTCCTTTGCTGCCCTTTTGCAGATTTGAAGAAGATTCCTGACACCCATTTATTAGAGAAAGAGAGAGAGAGAGAGCATAGTTACATTTCATTCAAGCGAGAGACAGAGAGAGCATAGTTACATTTCATTCAAGCGAGAGACAGAGAGTTGCAGGGAGAGACAGAGACAGAGAGTTGCATGGAGATACAGAGAAAAGCAGAAGAAATACATAGAGGTAGACCGACATAGTAAGAGAGTGGAAAGACCTCAGTGTGCTACTTGAAATACGGCAGTTTGTAAAAATGAACCTCTGTGAAATGCAAAATGATTGTCTTCTACAGAACTACCGTTGATGAGATAACTGTGCTGCCGGTCATGCTAGTTTTCTCTTATTCGTCGGATTATCTTTCACTAAGGTGGAAACATTCCAGGCAGTGTGATGCAATCGTTTCGCAAGTTGACTATTCACACGTGAGCAACAGTTGATCTGCTACAAGGGGAAGCAAACTTGCAATCGTTTCGCAAGTTGACTATTCACACGTGAGCAACACTTGATCTGCTACAAGGGGAAGCAAACTTGCAATCGTTTCGCAAGTTGACTATTCACACGTGATCAACACTTGATCTGCTACAAGGGGAAGCAAACTTGAAATCTTTCTGAAACAACCAGAAGTGGTTTCAACTCTTTGCATCTGGAAACTGCTGCAATTACGCTTTGCTTTCCGTCTTTTCCTCTTGTCTGCCTCTAATGCTTGCTCTGTTGTTACTATCACTTATTTTTTATATCGAAATTCCTGTCTATTGTAGACAAGAATTAGGAACATAAGTGAGAGAAGGAAGAGAAGTTGTCTCTCTTGAAGTAAACGTTGTTTGTTTAACCTCGTATGTGTATACGGCCATTTATTATTCAGTCAACAGTGTGATATATGGCATACACAGCATATATGGCATCAAGCGTTTTTTAACATAATTAAAATGATATATACTGTCCTATTAAAGTAATTTTAATACATATTTAACTTAACTACACCAAGTGAGTGATTTTCCTGCTGACTTCCTTTATTTCTGTTTTCTTTTGCTTTTCAACTGGTGATTTTCATAATTATGAGCTTATCCATACCCTTTCTTAATGCAATTCTAACACAAACAATACATCCTCGGCATCAATTGGCTCGTGCCAGCCGGAACAGATATCCCTTCTCCAATAGCCATTCCCAAAGATTTAGATTTAACTGTTTTGGCTGTTACTGAGCAGCCATTTCGTAATTTGCCCGTATAACACACACACACACACACACACACACACACACACACACACACACACACACACACACAACACACACACATATATATATATCATCATCATCATTATTGTCAACCATTATCAATCCACTGCTGGACGAAGGTCTCCCCAAGTTTCCTTCACAACGGTCTGTCTTGTGCCAGTCTCCTCCATGTCACTCCCGCATACTTTCAAATTTCATCCACCCATCTTCCATGTGGTCTTCTTCTGGGTCTTTTCCTGTCCCTTGGAATCCAATCTAAAATTTCGGCTGTCCATCGATGGTCTGTTCTTCTGGCAGTATGTCCAGCCCATTGCCATTTCAGGGATTTAACTCTGATCATGATGTCTTCCACTCTTGTCATTTTTCGTATCCACGTGTTCCTCTTCTTATCTCTCCTGGTTACACCAAGCATGCACCTCTCCATACTGCTTTGAGTTGTCTGCAGCCTTTGTATGTCTCTTTTAGCTAAGGTCCACGTCTCTGCACCATACGTAAGCACTGGAAGGATGCATTGATCAAACACTTTTCTTTTAAGACATAATGGCATATTGCTCTTGAAAATTATGCTGTTTCTTCCAAAAGCTCTCCAGGCAAGTTTTGTACGCCGATTAATTTCTTCACCAATGTGACCCTCACTTGATATCTGCTGTCCAAGATAAACGTACGTGTATGTTATCTCCAGCTTTTCTCCATCAATCGATAAATGTTCATTTCTTGTAAAAGCATTGTACATCACTTTTGTCTTCTGAAAGTTCATTTTTAATCCCACTTCTTTACTCTTGTCAGCAAGTTCCTGGATCATACTCTGTAGCTCTGATGGAGTAGTTGCAAAAATGACTATGTCATCAGCAAAACGAAGGTGGGTTAGATAATCTCCATTAATCTTTATCCCTTTGTTTTCCCAGTTCAGTGATTGAAAGACATTTTCCAATGTGGCATTAAAGAGCTTCGGAGATATGGTGTCACCTTGTCTCACTCCTTTTCCAATTTTTATGTGTGTTGTATTTTCAAACAGCCGAATCTTTGCACTTGCATTTTCATAGATGTTATTAATAATATTAATGTATGCATCTTCAATACCGCAGGATTTCAGAGCCATTGCAACTGCTGATGGTTTCACCGAATCAAAGGCTTTTTCATAATCGATAAAAGCCATGCACAATGGAAGCTCATATTCCCTCGCTCTTTCAATTAGTTCTCTCAGTACGTGGATATGATCTATTGTGCTGTAGCCACTCCTGAATCCAGCTTGTTCTCTCGGTTGAGCCATGTCCAGTGTCCCCTTCAAGCGGTGTGAAAGAACTTTAGTGAAGATTTTATAAACCACTGATAGGAGGCTGATAGGTCTGTAGTTCCTGAGATCCTCAATGTCACCTTTTTTATGTAGCAAGATCATTGTAGCGTTGTTCCAATCCTCAGGAGTTTTCCCTTCATTAAGGCATCGAGTGAAAATTTGGGCGAGTACTGTTTCGATTTCTCCACTTGCTTCTTGTATGATGTCTATAGTAATTCCATCTTCTCCTGGAGCTTTTCCCCGCTTCATGTTCTTGATTGCATGTGCAACTTCTGCTGGAAGGACTGGAAGAACTCTGGTACTGGTACCTTTCATGATGTATATATATATATATACATATTTAATTACAACGCAATGTGATAATTTCATGCACTCTAAGTGTACATCGCAGAAGGAAAACATACTTATTATGCAAAAGTAATCAATAAGATGAAATAAACACCTACATAAGTGCTGATAAAGTAATTAACGCTTGTTATTTTCTTCGATTTCTCGGCAACAACCAAACCTTTGTCGCATTTGTTTCATCTGGAAACCCGAGCACCAAAACTGAAATATCCCATGGGTTGTTCGTATTTACATAAATTAATGCAAAGTAACGGTAAGGTTAAACCTCTGAATAGCGAATACCCTGGGACTTAAACATTTGTACGCTTCTGGGAGGTGTACGCTATCCGGTAGGTTGATTTCTTTCACCTAAGCTTGCAATACAAAACACTTCATATTAAATACGTGCACACAATATAATATATGTTTGAAACGATGTTTGTTAGATTAAATGATTTATTTATTTTTGCTATTTGTTTCACAGTGAGAAACATTACATCTAGTACATGTACAATTGATACATGTAGTACATATACAATATTTTCATTTTAAAATGCAGTACGTAAAATGTACGTTTTCCGATGCATCTTGTTTAAACATACGTACGTAACAATAAAATATATTACAACATGAATTTTAAAACGCACGTATTAGGTGTGCAGCTTAATACTCGGCCACAGGTACGACACGTTGACAGCAAATTATAGTAAATCGAATACGTACCTAATCAGGGAAATAATCCCCGTCATGTTGGATACATTTGACCCATCGGTCAGGGAGCTGCCGAATGCCACTGCGGAAAAAAGAGGGCTGTTTCGTGTTGATAAAGCCATCAATACTTGTGTGGACCTCCTCGACCGAAGTGAAGTGCGTATCACCCAGGTGATGTTGCATCGAGCGAAAGAGGTGATAATCCGACGGGGTGAAGTCTTGAAAATACGCCGGATGGGACAAAATCTCGTATCCCAGGTCGGTGATCATGGTTAAAATCGTTTTCGCGGTGTGAGGATGCGCGTTATCCTGAAGCAACAGGACCGACCTTCTGCCCTTTCCGGTGTATGGCCTTAACGCCTCCGGTGGGTCACTCCGACCTGGTGAAACGGTCAATGATCAGCATTGACCGTTTCACCAGGTCTGAGCAAATCATAGTGTACGATACCACGCTGATCCCACCATATACACAGCAACAATTTTCTGGCATGGATATTAGGTTTGGCGGTACTGGTGGTATTGGCTGATCTGGGTAAACCCACGGTTTGCGCCGCTTAGGATTATAGTAGAGGATCCACTTCTCATCACAGGTCAAAATCTTGTGAAGGAAATCCTTCTTCTTGAATCTGGAGAGCAAGGACACAGCAACATCGTAGCGCCTAGACTTGTCCGCATCTGTGAGTTGGTGGGGCACCCAACGGCCCCACTTGTGAATCCGTCCAAGCTTGTGCAGGCGCTTTTTAATGGCTTGCTGTGTTACTCCGAGTTACAGGGAGAGCTCTGACTATGTGCGACAGGGATCCGCGTCCAACAGTTCTTCCAGTTCTTCATGGTCAACTTTCTGTGGCTGTCCCGGACGTTCTGCATCACGGAGATCGAAATGTCTCTACTGGAACAACTTCTTACGCGTACTGTAGAACACAGCAGCCTCACCCAAAGCAGAAAATATTATTTGCTGGGCTTCCGCGGCACTTATTTTCAGCTGAAACGCGAACAAGAGGGAGTTCTTCAAATGTTGTTTCTCAAACGACATTGCTTCCACCGTCAACTTTCGTCCCTTCTGTCACTACATCAGTGAGCTGTTATGGTTGACAGGAAAGCTGTTGGATGGCGCTGCAATCAGCCATTATAGCACACAGCTATTTGCATTTGCCGAGGTTCTATGATCGGTTGCGGATAGGGGCCGAGAATTAAGTTGCACACCTAATACTTACCGCTCATTATTTAATTTTAGTCAGCATGCTTTGACTGTAAAAAATCGGATATAAGCGTTTCTTTTCTGGGTGGAGGGGGATTCGTAGCATGTTTTTCAAAAGATGTCTTCAAATACTTCAGTAATGCTAATCCTCCGCATACCCTTCATTTTAGAAAAAATAAACTAAAAAAAAAGTCTTCCGTCTGTTCACTACACTTTACCCCGTTTTTTAAAAAATCGCACACTTCAACAACTAAATCAGATGTTTCCTCAAACAAATAATTTCCTTCCTATGTTTTCAAAGCAACGAATTTGCGCACATTGTTCGTTGCTTCTTCGATACACAGATCTTCATTGACCGTAATGGAATCATTTTAATTTCCTTCATAATTTAGATACGTAATTAGTTAAAAAATAACGTCTAAATCCTCTTCTTCTGGGTTGACAACGAATTCCCTATTTTGTTTGAGGAGCTGTTTTGCTCACTTCTAAGATACGACCAGCCATAATGAAATCACAGACCAGTAGTTTTTGTACTGTAGATATGTACTTCAAAAGTGCATTACTTCGGTGCGAAGAAACTAAACGAATATGATGAAATATTCTCCAATACGCTTAAAATTTGTCGTAGCTGACAAATAAAACTTGTACACGACCAGGTTATTCTAACAGCAAGCATGTATATACTTTTTAAAATGTAGTAATTCCTTCAACATCTACAATCTCCTGTTTTTTCTCCACACTATTTTTATCCCTATACATACACAGCGTCGGCAAAACGCTTTTCATCTCTCCACCTCAAAACGCTCGTCTCAGCTTTTTATTTACATTCGACTCACTCACTCACTGTCAGCGCTGCCAAGACGGGCAATTTTTTCCAGTAAATATGTTACTTCAGTTGGAATTCAAATATAGTTGCTTAGGTTGAAATTCAAAAATGGTTACTTAAGTTGGAATTCAAATGTGGTCACTTAGGTTGGAATTCAAATGTGGTCACTTAGCTTTGAATTCAAATGTGGTCACTTAGGTTGGAATTCAAATGTGGTCACTTAGGATTTTTTTAATTATTTGTGGTTTAAAGACCACCGCGAACAACTCAATGGGCTATAAGCATTCGCCCGTCCCTAATTTAGGGCCATTAGTTCCACGGAAGGGAGAGAGCTAGTGCCGCAAGACAAACACAATATCCATGCCTCACCGGGATTCTAACCCGGCCCCAACTCAGACGAATGATCAGAAGCCATCGCTTCTGATCATTCGTCTGCGCCACCGGGGCGGCTTGCTTAGGTTGGAATTCCAATATGGTTACTCAGGTTGGAATTCAACGGCCCCGATGATCACCATTTTTTCACCACCTCTACGATTACCTAGCGTTGTATTTCAACGACCCCAATGGTTACTGGCCTCGTTCATTTCGTCGACAACTTATTTCGTCGACGCCACTTCGTCGACACTCAATTCGTCAACACTATATATGCAAACAGTCGATTCCAAATACTGTTTGGTGGTTCAAATTAGAACCACCAAATTTGGTATACTATCTCACTGTACTCTAACTTAGACCTTACACGGTTTTTAGAAGGGGTCGGGGCCCGGGGTAAAGGGAGCCCCATACAAAATTTTCTCAAAAATTTCCATTTTTTTTACTTAAGAACTGCAACACAATTCTGCACTCCAATACCCTATCTGCTGTCTAAGTTAGAGTACCATGAGATAGTACACCAAATTCGGTGGTTGTGAATTGAAAACTGTAGATTTTACGAAAATGTTGTATGGGGCCCATTTGATCCCGGGGCCCGACCCCTTCCAAAACCGTGTACGGTCTAAGAGATAGTGTACCAAATTTGATGGTTCTAAACTTTTTTTCGTTTTTTTAGGAATCGACTGTTTGCATAAATAATATCGATGAAATGAGTTGTCGACGAAGTGAACCAGACCCAGGGTTACTTAGGTGGGATATTCACGTCCACAATTATTTCGTAGGCCGAAACTGAATGACCCAATGATTTTACGACGGTTGCAGTTTCATAACCCTCATGTTCACCTACCTAAGTTGGAGTATAACTACTCACATCATTACCTACGTTGAAATTTTACGAACCCCATGATAACAAAGGTTGGAGTTCATAGTCTTTAATAATTACCTAGGTTGGAGATTAAATACCCCCACGATTATCTTGGTTGGAAATTACCTGGATGGGTGTATAGGTGGGAATTTAGCGAATTCCATGATTACCTAGGTATGAGATTAGAGGCCCAATGATTATTAATTGTCTAGCTTGAAGCTTAAAAACCCTCATAATTAACTAAGTTGGAGTTGAAAACCCACCATGAATACCTAGTTAATATTTAAACCCAATGATTATTATTTAAGCTGAAGTATACGATACAAATGATTACCTAGGTTGGAATTTATTGACTCCAATGATTACCTGTGCTGGAATTTCTTAACCCTGATGATTATCCTTTTTAGAGTTTTACTATTTCCATGATTACCTAGGCCGAAGTTCAATAGCCGACATAATTACGTAGTCTGATGTTTACCGACCCTCATGTGGACCTTGGTTGGAGTTCAACGACTCCCATGATTGCCTACGCTGGAGATTAACGACAACCAGGTAACGAAGGTTGGAGTCTAAAAGACCCCTGGTTACATAGGTTAGAAAAAAACGACACCGTGATTACATAGGATGGAATTTAATGACATCCATGATTACCTGGGTTACTTTAGAATCTTATGATTACGTGGGTTGGAATTTAACAACTTCCATGATTACCTGGGTTAAGAATCCTATGATTACCTGGGCTAAAATTAAACGACTCATATGATTACCTGGGCTAGAATTAAACGACTCATATGATTACCTGGGCAAGAATTAAACGACTCATATGATTACCTGGGCAAGAATTAAACGACTCATATGATTGCCTTAATCACCATGATAAAAACACAACATTTATGTTTCATACCGGTATTCGAGTTGGGCAAGGATGTATTGAACATGATCGGGCATTACTTGTGATACAAAATTGGCTCAATGATCAGTCTCGAAGCTGCAGGGCAACAGAGAGAGAGAGAGAGTAGCTTAGACAGAGGAACCTTCTTCACTGGAGGTCTCTTTTCAAGCACGGCGGTTGTTTGATGACAGCGGGACATGAATCGATGATCATCGGCCTAAATAATTTTTCATCGGTGATCATCGGCTGACCGTGATGCATAAAGAACCAGAAATGGAGCAGTGATATGAGAATTTCAAAGCTGTATTTACTCCAGCTAATGCATAAATTGCCCATTGGGGAAAACTAAAAATGTATGAATTATCTGGTTGCATTAACAGACGGTAAGAATTCTTTCAAGGTAGCAAACATGTGTCGACAGACGAACGGTATCAAGAATACACCTTTTTTTCTAAAAGTTCGTACATGTGTCAAAAGAACATGTTAAATTCATAATTATGTTTGCTCGGAATCTTCAACATTTCGTTATAGAAGTGCCAGAATGATGGAATCATTTCTATCAGTGCTTCACTTGTTCGCAGATTATCCGAAGGCAAAAGTTAACTTCAACAGCTAAGGGAAGTAATTGCTCTTTGTGTGATCTACAGGCGTTGAAAGGCGTTATTGTCTAAGGAAAGGGTTCTGGAATGCAAGCAGGAGGAAATAGCAGGAGAAAGGAACTTTCCTGCGGCCTCTGGTAAAGCGATGTGCTATTGACAGTTCAAGTCTCGTGCAAGCGTCGCGCCTGGAAAAGACAAATGTCGATACCAGGCTTGTAACTCGTTCTATAATATGTTCGGTACAAACGTGTGCAACCAGCGAATACCCATTGCTTTTTGCACGGTCTACGAACTTGCTGGGGATAATCAATCTTTATAAAGTAGCTATTGTCACGATAAAAGCGGAAGTGAAACTTATCCATACAGATAACTCGTAAAAAGCTTTTATTGAACAATAAGTACGATTTATATGATGAACACGATAAATATAAAAGAAAAATAACATACTAAATCTGTTTTATGCCACCAATGTTGTTATTAAACGAGGATGGTTAAGCATTTTAAACACACAAGTATTTCATTATTAATCATCATCTGTAATAGATCTTATAAACCAACTTTAATTTTAGGAGATATATGAAAAAGACGGGGCTTACTCAAAACGTTAAAATCAATAAACGTCATTTTTACTTTATTTTAGCCATCATTTTATTAAGAAACCACATGTCAGAGATGATGCTGTTGAAATTCTGCAGTGAAGAATGCGACAGTGAAACCAATTAACCTTCATCAACATCTTCGCGGATTTTGAAAGTAATGGCATTTATCAAAAACGCGATCCAGGTGGACGGCAGGTTAGAAATGATTGGTTAATAATCAAAAGTAAAAAAAACATCGAGAGAGGACCCTGGTATTCTTTGTAAATAGTAAATATTTTTTTTTTATAAATGTATTCTTGTACCACGAACAATTTTTTTTAATAAATGTATTCTTCATAATTTTTTTTTAAATCTTTATATACTTTTTTTACAAAAAAAAATATTTCCTATTTTTTCATAAATGTATTCTTCATAATTTTTTATATAAAAAAAGTATTTATATATATTTTTTTCATAAATATATTCTTTATAAATTATTCTTTTTTTTATAATGTCTTCTTGTATTATTTTTGTTTATTTTTTTTAATAATGTATTCTTGTACCCTGGTATTCAGAAATGATGAGTTAATAATCAAAAGTAAAAAAAACATCGAGATAGTACCCTGGTATTTTAAAAACTTTTTTAGGTTCTTTGAACACAAAAAAAAGTCAAAACAGTACCCTGGTATTCTTTGTAAATAATTCGTTCTTTGCATCTTTCGCATGTCAAGATCTTTTTTAGTGTGACAAAGATCTTGACATGATCGTACCCGTCATGCCAAGATCTTTTTGAGCGTGAAATACTATTAAGAGTAAAAGAGATAATTCCACCTCTTCCTTCCGGGACGGATACGATGTACCAAGTCTCGAAAGTAGTATTTCTTTCTCTCAGTTGTCCACGAACTTCCTTACTATCTTACAAGTGTTCAGGATAGCTTTCTTCGGTAGTTCCATGTAGGTGTTATGTTGAAGGTCTAGTGTCTGTATAGAGCTGTGAATTGTCTTAGGTACAACCCCTGTGGTTGATATTACTATGGGGACGGTGATGACGTTCTTCATATGTCACATTTCCTTGATTTCGTATCGTAGGTCGTTTTACTTTGACAGTTTCTCTCCGTGCGTCTTCTGGATGTTGCACGTGTTGGGCACGGCTACGTTAATGAGGTATATTGACTTCTTCTCCTTGTCGACCAGAACGATGTCGGGCCGATTGTGGGGGGCGGTCTTATCTGTTATGATCGTTCTATCCCAGTATATCTTGTGGGTGTTGTTCTCTAGAAGCGTGGTTGGCTCATACTTGTAGTAGGGGACAGGCTCAGTGGTAATGAGGTGATGCTTTCTCGCCAATTTCTGATGGAGGATCTTTGCGATTTGATTGTGCTTGTTCGTGTACTGTGTCTGAGTGAGGACTCTGCACCCTGCTGTGATATGTTAGATGGTCTCTGGCACTTGATGGTATTGCCTACATGTGTCGCTTTCTACTCATGTGTCCTACAGGATCTGCTTCCCTTAGTTTCTAGTGTTTACAACTTGATCTTGTATAGCCATCAAGAACCCTCCGCTCTCGGGGAAGAGTGATACGTTTGCTAGCCATGCATTGGAGGCAGTCTTATCCCCATGGTCCGATCGCAGATCGTTGTAGTGCCTTCCGTGTAGGACTTTCTTGCCCCAAGCTACTTCTTTTGGCTCCCTCGTTCCAATCTCGATGTTTTGAGTAGAGAAATCTAGAGCTGTGTACTTCTTGTCACTCTGGTTTACCACTTGGGGAAGGGGTCGGGCACCCTTTATTATTATTATGTATTATTGAGATTTAGATGGACGTAAGAATTGACCCTGATACCGATGAAATGCGATGCAGCTATGAATGTCCATCTGCGCATGCGCAAGCTAAAATCTAACGTCAAGGCAGAAAGAAAAGCTGAATCACAAGGGTGCTAGTGAGGGGATTGTCTACTTTTGGTCTAGGACGAGAGCTGATGTTTAAACATCTGGAGACTACATCCCATTGTGTTAAACATCAGCTCTCGTCAATCTCGCGTAACTCCCCTTGGGAGATGGGGATGGTGGCGAACAAGCTAAATTTAACTAAGACGCACCGTTTTCATAGCATCGAAAATACATTTAGCTAAGGGCTTTTATCACATTTAGTATCAGGTTCTCGCAATTTACGCAGATTCCAATGAGATATTCTTACGTTTATGTAAATCGTGTTGAAATATTGTTTGGCGATAATTCAGTAAAATATACTGTGAAGTAACAATGAAAATAACTATTACTGCGTCACTTCATGAGACAGCATTCAAAAATCAGATTTCAATTATGGTTTTGACAACATCCGTTACCCATTTTCGTTTCATCGAATTTTTTTATTTTCGATTTACTTTACCACTGTCGGGAAAGATGTATAGCATCAAAATAGAAATTCTAGTTTGTGAATATTTTTTTTGAGAAACGAAGCGAATTAAAATACGTTTTTGAATGAACTTGGGGGTATTTATGCTGAGGTGTTCTTTTGTAAATCCTTTTTCGTCCAAGAAACATCAGGAAAAAATGGAAAATAAATTAAATATTTTTTTAATACTTTTACCGCAAAAGAGCGCTTCTTTCTGTTCACATACCCAAACTTTTGTGTTTGGCAGTAAATTTGATAATAGATGGCGCCACATGACTAATCCCTGTCATTCAATTTAATTACACTCAAACGGACGGACGGACGAATCTAGTTTTCTATGGTTACGCGGATTACCAGCTTTATAATGGGAGAACTTGCGTTGCATATTGGGAGGAAGGTGTGCCTACATTTGGGAGCAAACTTTTCTTTTGTTCCTTACCTCCCTGTGTTTTCCTGCAGTCGTCCAAATTAAACAGCACAACTGACATCCCAAATACTGAGAATCTCAAATTCATCCAAGAAGCCGGAGTTTCCCTGGAATTTTAAATAAGAAATGAAACAGTCGTTCATAGCCTTAGATAGTCTTAGGGTTTGCTATCTTCCATATAAAAACTCTCTCTCAAAGTTCTGCAGATTATAATATTTTCTAACTGCAGAAGTAACTGTTCTCATGTAGTGTTCGAAGTGGCACGCAGTTACTGCCGGTATGGTTGACACCAAGATTTGAAATCGAAAACCATTCTGCTTCAGTATGTTAAGTGCCGTGCTACTACACTAAAACTGTAGTGTAACAGCAGAGCACTTAACGTCTTTTCAGTCCCAGCTGCTAATTATTTATCAATTTTATCCGTTAAAAATGTCATTTGGCGATTTTTGCGTTAAAATTTGTGCTTTCATCAGAATTTCTTTACGTATTTACGTAGTTTGTGACGGGTTTATAATTTATTACATACCGGGATGGTAAACAATGTTTTTTCAACTTCCCGTATACTCACTTCTATTTTTGTTAACTACCGGTATGCCATACCGGCCCACTTGGAACACTGTTTTCATAGTATCTCAAATGGTCTCTTAGAAAGAACAGGCAGATCAGATCAGATGTAGAGGATTTTAGGAAGTGAGTGTCTGACGCCATGTCTTAAACAACCCTTAGAAATAGGAAGCTAGGAGATTTGGGCTAGAGTGCCCGATAGCAAAGTGACACGGAAGCGAGGTAGGAAGGGGGAGGAAGACGCCCTTATTTATTACCGGGGGCCCAGTACCCGGGGCCCGATGGCTTAACGTGCCCATCCGAGTCACGGCGGATATTTAGTGGTTCGAGCGTTCGTACTTGCCTGGGATCAAACCCGAGGTCTTCTCCATGGCAGTCACCACCACTAGACCACCCACGTCCCGAAAGAACAGGCATTTTGCGTGTAGAAAATATAATAATTTTTTTCGCATAAATTACTAACTAGTTTCGAGAAAATCCTTCCCAGTCCTTACAGCACTTCTGAATGTTACAAACAAGGTTTCGTCCTGAAGGTAAAGAGACTGCATTTGTACCCCGAAATGAATATCTTAATTTCTACTTCAGTGGATTTCTTAAAGGGAACGCGGATTGTACGTGGCTTAACCACGAACGAAACAAGTTTCGACATGTCACCTCTCTTGCGATGCGACAGGGCTCGCCGTATCCTTTTAGTTTGTCAGGTGTCACACACAGACGCAAGAGAAGCGCGTTTGTGTAAAGTTCGCTATAAAGCTCGGCAAAAGGTCACAGAGCATATCGACAATCTTCTGGAGGCTTATGTTGATACGGGTGTATTACGTGCGCTCCCCTTTCATTGCTGGAAGCAGAAATGTCACGGCCTATTACTAACAAGTTCGAATGAACACACTTCGCCAGTCCCCGCAATTTTGAAAGAATATCGTCCAAAGAAAGTTTGGCTGATATAACCCAGGCGCGGACTGGGCCGCCAGGATACCGGGGAGAATACACGTGTGACGTATATTCTAAATTAACTTTCCTTTTTAGTTTATTTCCCTATGTAAATTTTGAGTTTGTTCTCAGTTATACTTCACACTTAACGTGATATCTTCTCTCTCAAACGAATACTGTTGGCAACACAATTGAGGTTGAATGAACGTGACGTATGCCTGTTATGAGATAAGAACAAGATATATAAACTACGAGACAACAGTTGCTCGTGTGGAGTGTTGGAGTGTGGAGTATAGTTGATACTGATTTGTTATGTAAACTGTGAAGGGCTATGATGTATTAGAGAAAACATCTAGAGTAAAGCCAATTTCCGCATGTTTTAATTCTGTTTTAAATGTTTCGTCTGGCCGTTAAGGTTTAATTTAGGAACTATTTCATCGTATGGTTATGTTTTTAAAATAATGTACGAAGAGCGACAAAGAATCAGTACGAAAAGACACTTACATTATACACGATGGACAGCCATATTCTGGGGGCGGTAGAACTTATGGTAACGGAAGAAAAAACCAAAAAGACTATATATACTTTTATTTAAATATTCTTGTAGCAGAAAACCAAGAAGTCATCGTCCCACGAGGGTACCGCTGCTGACCGCACATCACAGGGTGCAAAGATTAGCATGGGCGCGGGAACATCGCCAATGGACTCTAGACATGTAGAAAAATGTTGCCTGGACTGATGAGACCAAAAAAGGCGCGGGAACATCGCCAATGGACTCTAGACATGTAGAAAAATGTTGCCTGGACTGATGAGTTGAGATTCACGATGGTACATACGGATGGCAGGATACGAGTACGGCGCAAACCACATGAAGCGATGGATCCTTCTTGTTAGCAGGGTACTCTGCAAGCTGTTGGGGGTGGCATTCCCGTTTGGTGACTGTTTACGTGGACTGAAACGGGACCCCTGGTACGTGTGACATCGTCCCTCACAGGTAAACGTTACCGGGATATCCTGGACGATCATTTGCTCCCGTTTGTGCGTCTTCAACATCCCACTGGGGATCTCATCCTGCAACAAGACAATGCACCGTGCCATCGGTCCCGAATTGTATCCGAATGGTTGGATGAACACTTCACCGACGTTACCTAGCTTCCTTGGCCTGCTGGGTCACCTGAACTCAATCCCATCGAGCACATCTGGGATGCCATTGAGAGAGATGTTCGAAGCTGTGACCCCCTCCATCAAATATTCGTGAATTGTGGGAGCTTGTTCAGGGGTCGTGGATCCGTATGGCTTCCCAACGCTTCCGGTGTCTTGTCGAGTCCATGCCGAGACGAATCGCCATCGTCATCAGGACGAAAGGTGGTGCTACACGTTACTAGACAGGTATCTCTAATTCAGTTGCTCTTTAGTGTATATATATATTACGTTGAACAGTTATATATATCTCGTGAGACAGTTTGTTGCCTTATTTAAGCTTCCTCTTCAAATAAGTGAAAAATCTTCTCATTTAAACTTATAGAGTATTTACATTTCCTATTAAGAGTGGCGAAAAATATTTTAATTAAAACACCAGACAGTAAGATGGTGAAAAATTAAAGCCATTCAAACTCCGGTTAATGAGAAGCTGTTTAAAATGCTTTCTTCGAATCAGGAGCCACTCCTCACATTTGCATTTGGCAGCAAAGAGCGACTAAGAGACCATCCGCTATTTTTCAAAAACACCAACGAGGAAGCGTAAATGATTAACTTATGAAATGATCAATGAATGAAGTACGGGATCTTCCAAGTTTAGAAAATGATATTAATGCTGCGGTGAAACTCAGGATCGCGAGGTGCAGTAATTCTACAGATTCTTTACAGCAAGCTTCAAACAACGAGTCACTTCTTACATGCTGTCACCGGAAGTCCCAGTTCACTTCAGCCTCAAGTGAAAACGAAGCAGATTTACACTATCTTGGTCTCTGTTACACGTATGTTCTCCGGTCACCAGTCTATTTTCCTTCACTCAAATCATGATATAAGTACAAGTCTGGGTTCACTGCAACGAAAAGTTATCTTATCGACGGAAACAATTAATACTGTACATATTTCCATAGTTGATAGCGTTGTCAGAGCGGAATGCAAATAAGGTTCTACATTTTAAGTAATGCAAAGTGCAATTTTTTTTTTCTGTTTGGAGGTTTAACGACCACCGAGAGCAACGCAATGGGCTACAAGCAGTCGCCCGTACTTAATTTAGGGCCACTGGTTCCAGAGAAGGCAGAGGGCAGTGCCGTAAGACAAGCACAACATTCATGCCTCACCAGGATTCGAACCCGGTCCCCAATGTGCAATCTTACGCTCGCCACGAAAAACAATTCAAAATCCAGTCAATGATCATTCGTATAATTCAACACAGTAGATATCATTCATCATGCTATGAAAATATTTAAGGCCACCTTCAAACCTTATATTTATTTGAAAAATAGGTTACGATAGGCGGCATTCTCTGAGATATCTGACTTAGCAATACCTCACGAAATCATCGCCATCTTAAAAAAAGAAATCACTGTGTGGATAGACCTGTCCATGAACATTCTCCATGGCTTCAATTTAAAATTTCTTCAACAAGTCAGCACCGATTTCAAACCTTGGTGTTTAGATAATGCGGCAAAACAGATAACATTGTCCACGTAATGCGATCAGACAATCCCGCATTAAGACACCAGCAGCCTCAAACTTTGTTCTTTAGATAATACAGAATGATATGCAACATTCTGTGGGTTGGAGAGTCTTCATAAACTCGTAGCAATCGGATAACGCAAAGTGGCAGATAGGAAAGTGTTCTCCAAGAAATCTAATTTGAAAATCCCTCACTAACTCGATGCTTTTTTCAAGCCTCGTCTTCCTGAAAATGATGGATGATGGGTATCATTTTCTAAGCCATTAAATTAGACACTTCCTCACCATGTCAACGCAATTCTCAAACTTTATTGTAGTACAGATAGCATCATCCAAAACATCAGATCTTCAATAAGACATGGCCAGCCACACAGCACATCGTTTAGATAACGCAGGAGATAGGCAGCGTTCCAGCCAACCAACTTTTCATCATATCTGACCATTCATATATTTCGAACACTCCCTTAACTTGATTGTTCGGATAATGCAGTAATACGAAGCACGTTGTACCCACACCTGTGGAGAACGGTGAAGCCTAAACTCGTATTACAGAATCTGTCTTCACAGGCTTCGATCCCAAGAAAGAATTAGTTTGTAACTTTCTGTGCTGTCATGTATGACGTATGCGACGTAGTTTCGCCAATGGAAATCGCTAAAGCTTTCATTGAAATAGCGGAAATATTTATATTAACTGATATGTGCGTAAGAATAACGAAATAAGCGTGATTGTTGTTTGCCGATGATTTTCTCTTCAAAAAGCAATTCTTTCTGTTTTTCGAATTTTTTGGTCTGCAGAACGCGAAGTCGCCCTAAATATCCACCGTTCAAATCCACACTAATGATTAGTTTCGACACATTTATAAAATAAGCGTAAGTTAATAGAAAGAGTCATGCATTTGGCTTCATGCTGTCATACAACTTTTAAAGAGTGTGTGTCCCACGAAAAACTCCTGTTTCTACCTTCTCTCATTAATACTGGATGTGAACTACAAAGGGTGGACGACGAAACTGGGACACATATGTGCAGGACACAACAATTTATTAGTACCGTGTAGCGGAACTCCTTTGTATGCCAATACAGCTGCAATTCATCGTGGGAAGGACCGATACAATTCCTGTACGGTGGCCAGATGGATTTGAAGCCATTCCTCTTGCAGAAAAGCGTCTAGTTCACGACGTGATGCTGGTGGAGGAAAACGTTTCCTTACTCGCTCCTCCAGAACACCCGAGAATGGCTCAATAATGTTCAACTTGGGTGACTGTGCTGGCCATGACAAATGTTCAACCTCACTTTAATGCTCCGTAAACCACTCTTCCACCAGTTTGGCTCTGTGTATCGGCGCGTTATCATCCTAATACACGACACCATTGTCAGGGTACCATGTTTGAAATATTGGGTGCACCTGGACCTCCAGAATTGTCCGATAGTCCTTGATACTGATATGCCCCTTCAAGAACAATCAGCGGGCCGACAGACATACACGATTTTGTAGCCCAAACGATCATTGATCCAGCACCTGTGGACAATAAACAGTCCGGATGGTAAGCCTATGAGGGATATCTATCTCCACATGTAAACCCTCTCGGTTGTGGGAAAGACAGAGAAGGGCGCGGAGACCAATACACATTTCTCGTTGTCCAAGGGCCACGATTTGCGCTGCTGGCACCATTGCAATTGGCGTTTGGAATTCAAACTGGTGATTCAGGGTTTGGCGATAGCAACACGACCTTGAATGTGGACCGGTGAAGCTCCCGAGGAAAACTTTTGAGGTTAACAGGTGAGTTGTGGTGCGTATTCAACTCTGCGGTGATTTAAGCAGTTGTGGTTTTACGTTTTTTAGCTACCGTCCGTGTTAACACCCGGACCTTCCTATCAGGCAGCTTACTCTTACCTCAACAGTTACTCCTATTGGATGTGGTTCTTCCCTGTTGCTGGTATGCAGACATAACACTGGATACTATGGCTCGCGATACACCTCCTAGACTTGCTGTTTTGGACACAGATGCACCGGCGAGACGTGCAACAACAATATGTCCTGTTTGAAACTCGGATATGTCTCTCATTATGTTGTGCGGATCTCACTCTTTGACGTCCAACTGTACTATTGTCCTTGTAATGCCATCTTAACACGCTGCTCCCGTTGATCGACTGCAAAATAGATGCAGACTGGCCACCAGGTAGCGCGCATAGATCCGTTGATCGACTGCAAAATAGATGCAAGCTGGCCACCAGGTAGCGCGCATAGCATCCACTGATCGACTGCAAAATAGATGCAGTCTGGCCACCAGGTAGCGCGCATAGCATCCGTTGATCGACTGCAAAATAGATGCAGGCTGGCCACCACGTAGCGCGCATAGCATCCGTTGATCGACAGAAAAATAGATGCAGGCTGGCCACCAGGTAGCGCACATAGCATCCGTTGATCGACTGCAAAATAGATGCAGACTGGCCACCAGGTAGCGCGCATAGCATTCGTTGATCGACTGCAAAATAGATGCAATCTGGCCACCAGGTAGCGCGCATAGCATCCGTTGATCGACAGCAAAATAGTTGCAGGCTGGCCACCAGGTAGCGCGCATAGCATCCGTTGATCAACTGCAATATAGATGCAGGCTGGCCACCAGGTAGCGTGCATAGCATCCGTTGATCGACTGCAAAATAAATGCATGCTGGCCACCAGGTAGCGCGCATAGCCGCGTGACACGTGGGTTGCTATTTGCGCAGGCGTTTCAGTTTTGTTGGCCACCCCTTGTAGCTAACAAATAAACAATAAAGACCAACTAAAAGCAGGCACTCTTCAACCCCGGTGGCACTATAGTCTAAGCGCTGGCTTCTGACCTTGGGTTCGAGATGAGTCTGAGTTCGAGTCCCGGTGAGGCATGGATGGTGTGTTTGTATTACCGCACTATATCTCTCTCCTCCCTGAAGCCAGTGACCCTAAAGTAGAGACGGGCGACTGTTTATATCCCACTAAATTACTCAGGGTGGTCGTTAAACCCTCAATGGAAAAAAAGAGGCACTTTCGGCAGTGCATTCGCCAAAAAAGTATTGTGAACAATTACTTGACTTTCTTTTATTTCGTTTTATTTTGCTGGTCGGTGTCGTTTTGATCCTCAGTATAATTTCCGTCATATTCAGGAACTTCTTAACGCAATCATAATGCCTGACTCAAAAATCCAAAGTTTTATTAAGAATTACAGACTATCGATAACCCTTCAACCACTACGTTTTTACTCTGTAGAGCTGCATTTGGAAAAAACACAAAATCAGTACTAAGACCTCTAGCCAAGTTCTGTTTCGAAGATTTTTCAGTCACTGGATTAACGGAGCGGATTCCATTCTTTAATACGAATCATATTTTGTTTTTGTAATAAATTCTACTGCTTTCTGAAAGTACAAGCGATTGTAAGAGGATTGCAAGTAAAATGAGAGAGTAATATCGATTTTCTCATTTATCGTACTTCAGGAAAGTTACCTTTGAAAGACACAGAAGGTTGTAGTATCGATTAAAAAGCGTTTTATCAAATGTTTGCCCTCTTTCCTCCTTATTTAGTTTTTGATTCAAGTTTCGTAAGAGCGCAGGGATGTATTCTAATTCCTTCAACCTACATCATTTAAACTTTAAAACTCGGAATAAAGATATTACTTTGAAACGGATAACGATTTTGGCTTAAAATGATGAAGAGAATCTGCTGGTGTTTTTATGCTTACACACTGCTTTATTATTGTCAGTGAAAATATCCTCTCCATGTAACTTCCAACAAAAATCTATTTGAAAAATGTAGATTCTTTCAGGTAAGATTATGAAACACCATGTAAATTTCAAATTCTCTCAACTGTGGACTGCTGTTACCACATTTGAGATGTTTTCCCTGCAGGATGCAGAATGCATTCGAACGGCTACCGGCTGATAAAGGACTCGTCTTTTTATTTTGTAACGTAGATTTATATTTAATTTTCGGTTTTCGATACCTATTGAAATACATATTTCCAACATTTCGGAACGTCTTACGAAGAACAGAACGTGTTGTACCAGTATGTCTGTTTATTCGCCTGTGGACGGCATACCTCTGCATCTATTAGTCTGATTTGAAAAATTATTTTTTGCTTCGAGAAGCATGAAATGTGAGAACGATGACCTAAGTGTTTTCGCTTTTGCCCGATGCACAACTTCGCCGCCAGGTAGTGTAAATGCAAAAGCGAGTGAATTGGAATATGTCTTATTTCATATAATTGCTTCTAAACTTCGAATTTAAGACTGAAGTAATTATCCGTTAATCGGCATAAGGAATCAAAAATACATTTTACAAGCTTTCGCTCATCAAAGGATGACTTCAAGGCTAACAGCGTAAAACAAACTGAAGTACTAGAACGTTACAATTTAAATATGAATATGGTTGCACGAGACACATACGAAATTGCTAAATACGCAGCGTGTTCTGAATTTGAAGTCACGAGATGTGTTAGTTTAGCACGAAGTGATTTGGAGGGGAAACTCATTTAGGCAATGGATTCAAATTTTCGGCAACTCCAGTGCGATGCGGTTGTTACAGGCCTCACGGCTGGTGATAATTTTCAGTGTTTCTCGGAATGTTGTTGCTTTTGGGTTCGAGAAGGGGCCTAGTTTTTCAGTACCTTCCAATATAGGAACTGCGGACTTGAAAGGCATTTCTGTAGATAAATGTAGAGCTGTAGATGATTTTCCTTTCTTGCGTACCTTTTGTGTTCTCTGATTCTGGTCCCGAACGAGCGTTTAGTCATTCCAATGGAATATCTTTTAGTACCATCAGGGTATTAGGGCGGTATGGCATAAACACCATCCTCATTGGAGATCGGCCTGTCAGAGAATTTTGAAAGTATGCTGTATAAGGATGTAGGATAAGGATATGTGTGTATAAGGTCTCCTACGTCCTTATGCAGCATAAGAAATGAAAGCAGTAGTTGATTTTAATTCAGTTGAGAGATACACTTGAAAGATTGTTAGAGCGAAAAAAGACTTCCTTCTCTAGCAGCTGGTCATTTCTATTCTTAAAGCGCATGCGCCTCCGGCTGTCGACACAACTGTCACCCAGCAATCAACTGCATGGCAGCGATGTGTTTCAGAGGTTTAATCATTGCGATATATGTTAGATGCACGCATTGTAGTTCTGGCGGCTTTGCAAAACGAGAGGTGAATGCTGCCCAAGGGGTCTTGGAGGGATCGCGAGGGGAATGCAACTAACATACAACAGCTCCCACCCAAATCGGTTAAGACGATTTGTATGTTTCTGTCAAACGGAAATATCCGTTTTAGTAGCTTTTAAACAAGTTCTTAGTGAACGGAATATTGCATTTCGTACGCCTTTGGAATGGTTTCTTAATTGTGCCTTTCAGAGTGCTTTGGTAACGACCAAATTTAAGGCACGATATTTTCTTTTCTTGTTAAGAAATTTCAATAGATAATTCGCTGTGGCGTATAAGTAGCTGTCTATATTTTTGAAGAACGGTATCACGTCTTATACGCCTAAAAATACAATACATTATTTCTGTTGATGTAACACCGAAACAAATCAATAACCAATACTGAAATGAACGTTGTCACACAAAAACTGTGGATGACAGAAATGATTACATTTTTGAATTTAGCATAAAACGTTACGTTAGAAACATGATCATGGGTCAAAAACGGTATTTACCAGTGTAATCAGTAACTTATAAAGCATCTACTTTTTGCTTTACCGAATGATTTAAAAATCACATTTCGTACGTGATAGACAATTTACATGATTTCTGAAATCAGCATTTCGATATTACAAGGAGCAAGCAACAGATCTCAAACAATGAAATTGCTACAAAGGTTAGTAGATGACAAGATGACAAGGTTAAGCTCATCCTGCGTTTCCGATGATAGCTTGGTGACGTCACTGTCCACATCGCCATTATAAGACTACCTAATCGCCAGTGATCTCTTTGTATCTGCACCATAGCAGCGTGTTGGAATTATTATTCGTAAACCAGCTGGAATAATCTTCATAAATTCTACCAGATTTTTAAATGCATAATGTTTTCAATTGTTAATTTAAACAAATTAAGATATGTTGCCTAGATGCTGTTCCCATTCCTCATAAAGAAATTATTCATTATATGACAATAATACATCTTGTTTTGCGTTTTCCCTTCTAAATTTATATAAAAACTTCAAAAACCCACATGTAACTAAATTAACATCTAAAAGTATATTCCCATCTTTTACATTAAAAAAATTAATTGCGGGAGGTATTTTTGAAATCTCCTTTACTAAAATATTTACTTCACTGAATTTCTTCTGTATTAAATGTAAATGTGCTTTTGCATAAGCTTTTGTATTGTGTTTGAGTTATAAAAATTGTTTACAAGACAACTTCCTACATAGGTACAGTTCGGATCTACGATTCGCATGTTAGGACGATGATGTCACCCAGTGACGTAACGATTTTTCGTCTAAGAGGAAGGCGGGATGAGCAAGCTTTACTGTCTATTAACCCTGAAACTGCTGCACACATGTGCTATTACCTATGTAGACGCAGTACTCTTATCGCATTCCTGTATGGATGCCTGTAGTACGTGGAACAGTTATAGCAGGTATCGCGAACAGTTCCCGTATGATGTATGTAAAACACAATGGAATAACTTACATTGTTAAGCATAGGGCTGATAATTAGATTAAGTGAGAGAGCAAGAGATAGAAAGAGAGTGAGAGAGATAGAGAGAGCAAGAGACAGAAAGAGAGTGAGAGAAAGAGAGAGGGAGAAAGAGAGAGAGAGAGAGAAAGCAAGAGGCAGAGAATGAGAGGGTGAGAGAAAGAGAGAGAGCAAGTGACAGAGAGAGAGTGAGAGAAAGAGAGAGAGAGAGAGAGCAAGAGACAGAAAGAGAATGAGAGAGTGAGAGAAAGAGAGAGAAAGCAAGAGGCAGAGAATAAGAGAGTGAGAGAGAAAGAGAGAGAGAGAAAGCAAGAGGCAGAGAATGAGAGAGTGAGTGAGAGAGAGAGAGAGAGAGCAAGAGACAGAAAGAGAATGAGATAGTGAGAGAAAGCCAAGAAGATAATGAGAGAGAGAGAGAGAGAGAGAGAGAGAGAGAGAGAGAACAAGAGACAAAGATAATGAGAGAGCGATAGAGGGAGAAAAAGTGAGAGAGCCAGGAAGAGAATGAGAGAGAGAGAGAGAGAGAGAGAGAGAGAACAAGAGACAAAGATAATGAGAGAGCGATAGAGGGAGAAAAAGTGAGAGAGCCAAGAAGAGAATGAGAGAGAGAGAGAGAGAGAGAGAGAGAGAAGAGAGAGAGAGAGAGAGAGAGAGAGAGAGAGAGAGAGAGAACAAGAGACAAAGATAATGAGAGAGCGATAGAGGGAGAGAAAGTGAGAGAGCCAGGAAGAGAATGAGAGAGAGAGAGAGAGAATTATATATTTATAGCCTTGATTCAAATTTAGAATTTGTATCTGATATGAGAAATGAAACGACAAAGATGATACCGTACTCTCAGGTGCATTTAGCACGACCTTTAAATCCTTTCCGATACAAAAAATTTAGTTTTTCAAACAGGATTTTAGATCAACTGGGAAGAAAATATTTTTATAACCACTATCTAAAAAACTACACATCATTTAAAATTCACAATGAGCGCAGGTTTCTTTATAATAAATGGATCAGTACAAAATTGATTTTTAACCGGAAATTAAGAATCAGTAAAACGTTTGTAAGCAGAAATAGTGACAAAAACCTCTAAGCTCACTTGCTACAGATACATATGTCTATTAGGGAAAATCGCAACTTGTAAACAAAATGTTTCTCTAGCAGAAGATTCACAAAACAAGAGCAATATTTTGAATTGGGCAATTAGAAGGAGGTATATGAAGGGAAACTTTATATGACTTCACACCTCAAGGGAGAAAATTGTGCATTTTTTGAAGAAGATGGCTGCAGAGATTTTTATTTTCTGATACATATTGATATTGTGTCAGATAAATAGATCTTTTTTAGAAAGCATCGTTTCGCGAGTATAGAGGCTGGTGCAGGAAGTGTACAACATTTTGTTTTATTGTAATAAATTGAAATATGTTTTTAAATCAGTGTTACGGCGAATAACGTCTTTGAATGAACAGAAGGCCATCTGTTAAACGGCAGAAAACTTTAAGCATAACAAATGAAACGTTTAACAAATTGAAAGGCATTGAGGTGTTTTGTAACGCTATGCATTAGCTCTTCAGCTACAGAGAGAAACCAAGACGGTTATACACATAATAATAGGAGAGAATATAGTAATCGCATGAGGCCAGTGTGATGATTTGGGGAAAATGCGTTTGAATTCCGCCTAGGACAGAACTGAAGGACCAATACAGTTCCCAAAGTGTAAATGAGTTCCGAAACGCACATCACCTGAGGGACAACATTGTTGCAGACGATCCTTCACTCAACATTTAATACAACCATTTATTACAAGATGTCTGCTCATTGATTGGTTCAAATATCTTGCCAAAAGCTCCTGAGGCCTTTGAGTAACCGAGCAAGGTGCATAAACTGGATGAATGAATCTTCTGCGAGTCCCAGAATTATTCATTCATCATTTAACAACAGTTCCAGTGAAAAGTCCACGCAAGCAAACTTCCCCATTCCCGCAATATTTGTTGGATATCTCTTAAAAAAGCTATGTACTGTATCGTTTTATCTGTGGCGTACAAAAATACAAGACGACAATAATATTTCGATTGTCTTTCGATGCCTTTAGTTTGTTAGGTTCGTTCGTTGAAAGAGTGCAAAATGCTTAACACAACATTTGTGACCAATAACAATCTCAGAGCCCAATATAACAAGAAATTAAATGGAAATCAAAATGTCATGCTTTATCGGCTTCCTCTTTGTTGAGTTAAAAATGGCGCGTAATTATAATTTATCTTTGAACTCTTCACATATATTTGTTGTCATCAAAATATCACTTTCGTAGACAAGATTATTTCAGTTTATCAAGACAGCTAGCGCCAAAATACAATCACAGTAAGTCGTCGCACCATTACTTTCTTATTTACCTTTCATGCACTGTCAGTTTTGCCAAAATGTATAAGAAAATTCCGGGAAGTTACAGAAGCAAAATCTAAAGAAGAAGTAACTTAATTTACATAGAAACAGGAACTCAGAAAAGAATATTAAATGAGTGGTATACGTTACACGACTTTTAATTGGAATTTCCAGTTTCAAGGCGAAATAATCTTCAATTGTTTTGAAAGAAGGCTATGTGGAAAACGTATGGAATCTATATGTCGACAACGATATTAACAACAGAGTTCACACGATCCCTGTAAAAGCTAGTTTAGGGTATTAGTCCGAAGAAATCACTGAACTGCGTGTGATTATTTTGTATAATAATGAAGGACTTTGAATTTTCAAATTGAAAAGATAATGAAGAAGAAGGCCACTTTCACCTACCGCAGTCATAAATCAAAACTGATTTACCGTTGTCGTGATGGAGCAGTATTCCTCTAGTCAGTAAGCCTGGACGTTTAGTTTTTGAATTGCATCTCGAATCATTGACATATATATTCACAATACAATTCAGCATTCGCATTCTCACATCGTTACTGGAAATGGGCTAACAGCAGTCCTCGGAAATCCCAAAACAACATAACAGACGCGGCGCCAGGAGTGGGCCTTGGTGGACCATGGCCCACTCCTGTGCCCACGCGAAAAAAATTGTTGCATAAAAACCTGAACTTTGTACGCTAGTTTAATATAGAGCAAAATGTTTTCTGTGAGCCAGAAAGTTAAGGCGCAGCACACCCGTGCTGAGAATTTGAAACCAGCGAATATTCGTCGTTCATCGGTGACAACACCAAAAATCGGCATTTGCCTTTGCGCTCATACAGAGCGGGAGTTGGGCTTGGGAATGCTGTGAGTTAGAAAGGCGAAAGTGAGGTCACATGTCCGGCGGTAGTTGGCACGACATCTCTTTTTTCAGCAGCCGCACCGGAGGCGGTGGCTAAATTAAGTGACTGACGCAATAAACCGCACTTGATGTTTCAGCAGTAGTTAGAGCAGATCTTTCTGTTGAGTAAGTTACCATGTGTTCATTGAATAATTTGTGTGTGGTGTTGTGTGTTTGACCTATGTTTAAGGTATTTAATAATGGCTGATTTGACAAAGCGTTGCGCATATTTCGAAGGGAAACAAAAGAAATTCAAAATGAATGTACCAGATACAAGTAAGGAAAAGTCTGAGAATAAATAAGGTAAAACTAATAACCATTTTTTTTTTTTTTAAAGAGTCTTATCTGAGTTGCAATTCGCAAACTGTGTTTTTAACACCCAAATGGATGTTTCCTTCATTTGTGCTGTTTAATCAAAATTTTGAAGTGCGTAGTCTTAGCCTAATGAAATAAAATGCAACAAGACGGGAATCGAAGGTTAGTTTTTTTGTTTTTTTTTGAAAAGAATAAAGTCGTATGAAACAACAAATGTAAACTTTATTTGATTGACAAGTTCATTCAACCACTTCAGAAAAAGGTTAGTGTTTTTATTTTTTTTTTGACTAAAGGTTTAACGACTGCCGTGAGCAACTCAATGGCTTATAAGCAGTCGCCCGTCCCTAATTTAGGGTCACTGGTTCCAGGAAAGGAAGAGAGCCAGTGCCGTAAGACGAACACAACATCCATGCCTCACTGGGATTAAAACCCGGACCCTTCACAAACGAATCACCATAAGGCAACGCTTAGACCACTGCGCCACCGGAGCGGCCAGGTTCGTGATGAGCATTACGACTGCACCCTTTTTCAGTCGTAAAATGTGAGATCCACTCATCTCGATTGTGTACAAAAATTCAACCTGTATAGCGCACTCTTTCAATCTAATCTACAGTCACAACTGTGTTTGTAAGTGTTGTTTGGAATGAGATTCACGTTGCGAATACTCTTCACCCGTCAGAATAGACGGTTAATTTTTTTTTGAAAAGAATAAACTCATATGAAAGATGTAAACTTTACTTGATTGACAAATTCATTTAACCACTTCAGTAAAGACAACAGTTATGGTTCGTGATGCCGCCCCGGTGGCGCAGTGGTCTAAGGCGCTGGCCTCTGATCGTTCGTCCGTAAGGGGTCCGGGTTCGAATCCCGGTCAGGCATGGATGTTGTGTTTGTCTTACGGCGCTGGCTCTCTCCCTTCCCTGGAACCAGTGACCCTAAATTAGGGACGGGCGACTGCTTATAGCCCATTGAGTTGCTCACGGTGGTCGTTAAACCTCCAATCAACAACAACAACAACATGGTTCGTGATTTTTTTCTTTTGACTAAAGGTTTAACGACCACCGTGAACAACTCAATGGGATGTAAGCAGTCGTCCGTAATACTTTCACTAACAATGGTCAACGGAATGCTTATTTACATCTTTATATAATGGGAAACCTACGCGAATAAACTGGATCGAATGAATATTAAATAATATATATACATCACACAGTCCAACGGCATGAAGCTAGCAGCTCTTTTAGAGAGTTCGCTGTTCCGATGAGAAGAACTTTCACACGAATGCCTGCTAGCATTGCTTTGCGCCACGGTTCGCTCAGAAAAGAGGACTATCTCAGTCCCTCCATGCTTTCGACTCCAACAGCGCGTGAGTCAACCGCACGCTTCTCCCATAGACTTTACATGGGAACTTTGGCGCCCTTCAACGCCCGAACAGTTGCCCCAATCTCATTTTTCTCTTCGACTGGCACATCTACATAGAAAGACTTTTATTTTAATAATTCAACCGTACCTTTACGTTCAACCGTTCTCTCAAAATAGGACTCACAGTAAAAAAACTTATAGAATTAATATATAGATGCGTATGAACTTGCCTTGGTTTTTGTTGCATGAGATTACACGTTTTTCATTGCTACTTTATGTTATTCAAAAAACCTGGCCCGTCTACCCTTGGCCCACAAAGGCAAAAAAATCTGGCGCCGTTACTGCAAAATATCCTAATCAGCTAAATTTTGAATTTCTTGGTTGAAGGTGGCAATACTGTTAATCATGTCTTCTCTTTCGCATGCGTACCGACAGAGATGTTCAAACACAGGCCGTTTGGGTTCATTTTTTGTTTCTGAGTCAGTTCACTGGGTCCTCACCGTGCGCAAACTTTCCGGAAATACAAACGCTATGTTGTAGACTAAACAATAAGAACACCCTATTATACACCCTTTCTATATGAGAACACCCAATGAGAACACCCTACACTGTCTCTCGTTACTCGCCTTTCAGCTCGAATCATCTCGTCACCCTCATTCTTTGTCACAAACTGAGCAGAACGATCAAGTCTGTCTTCAACAGCAACTTCTGAGTGGCCTTGAGAGAATTTATCGACCCAGTTGTGTATTACTGTACGCGACAAACATTTCTCACACTAAACAGGAAACATTTCCGTATGAATGTCCTTTGCACGAAGTCCTTTGGTTCAGAGAAAAAGCTCAAAAGCACGCTGCTCTTTGGTCGTACACTCCTCGAGCACGATCGACATTTGACACTGAAGAGCAATTGAATTAGAGATACCTGGCTAGTAACGTGTAGCACCACCTTTCGCCCTGATGACGGCGGCGATTCGTCTTGGCATGGACTCGACAAGACACCGCAAGCGTTCGGAAGCCATACGGATCCACGACCCCTGAACAAGCTCCCACAGTCCACTAAGATTTGATGGAAGGGGGTCAGAGCCTTGAACATCTCTCTCGATGGCATCCCAGATGTGCTCGATGGCATTGAGGTCAGGTGACCTAGCTGGCCAAGGAAGTGAGGTCACGTCAGTGAAGTGTTCATCCAATCATTCGGATACAATTCGGGAGCAATGGCACGGTGCATTGTATTGTTGCAGGAAGAGGTCCCCAGTGGGATGTTGAGGACGCACAAACGGGAGCAAATGGTCGTCCAGGAAATCCCGGTAACGTTTACCTGTGAGGGACGATGTCACACGTACTACGGCTCCCATTTCAGCCCACGTAAACAGTCCCCAACGAAAATGCCACCCCAACCAACTTGAGGAGTACCTTGCTGGCAAGAAGGATCCATTGCTTCATGTGGTTTACCAACGTGAATCTCGACTCATCAGTCCAGGCAACATTTCTCCACATGTTTAGGGTCCAGTAGCGATGTTCCCGCGCCCATGCTAATATTTGCACCCTGTGATGTGCGGGCAGCAGCGGTACCCTCGTGGGACGATGGTTTCTGTACCCCATAGCGAGGAGATGGTTCTGGATGGTGTGGCTGCTTACACGTTTTTGTGCACCAGCGTTAAATTGCCGAGTGATTTCTTGCAGTATGGCCCGTCTATCCGCTGTTACAATGCGAGCTAGCCGACGATGACCCCGCTCATCCACACGCTGTTGTCCACGGCAGTTGGCCCTTGCAGGGATGGTTTTACCGGATTCGATGTACTCACTGTGCACCCGTGACACAGTGGCTCGTGAAAATCCCAGTGCCTGCACGACTTCCGAAATTAAGTGAACCATTCGTCGGGCTCCGACAATTTGCCCACGATCAAATGCGCTTTGGTCCTTTGTCTTACCCATACTGCGCCCGACTCTTACTGATTCCCGTCGTATCACTCCTTATATTGCCGGATCGCTGCATACGTCATGTAGCTTCCGTTTACAGGGCCACCCACAGCGCCACATTTGCATAACGCCAGCTATATCTAATTCAATTGCTCTTCAGTGTATACACCATATGTATAACATGTTATTATAAATATTGTCCGACGTACGACTGCAACGTCATATCTCATGATGATTCACGCAACTCGTCTGTACCCTGGTGACCTGCCGTCTTCTTTCTGGAAAACGTCCCAGTTATGCTCTGGTTAGAGTCCCGGATGAATCATGAATGCGTAGTTGTCCTACGAAGCTGTTTCATTACATGAACTGGAACCAGTTGCCCAAACTTCGAAGCGGGAGACTCTTTATACCCGTAGATGATAATGGGGCTGAGTTTATTCGAAAAGGAAGGAAAACAAATTTCGGTTTTGCCAGTTCCACACAAGAAACTCAAGCACAGAGAATCAGTGTTCACTATCGCACAAGTGCTGTAATTTTGGGATGTACTTCAGTCAGAAATTCATGTTCAGAAAATCACAGTTTGTTTCTAGTCTTAAAGCTGTGGAATAAACGAATCACTGCTTAAGTTTCCATTTAGGTTCGGCAGCCCACATTCCAAAATTTTGGGAAGCTTTCATCAATAATCGATTTTAGATAGTTTTTGGATGGCAGTACTGCTTTGTTTATGCTTTTAGTATTTCTTAAAATTCTGACTTTAAACTATTCACTTGTCTAACATTTGCACAATGAGTCAGTGGAATGAAGTGCTGACGAACTTAACTTGGGTTTTTAGGTTTTTAAAATAGTAATACATGCATTTTTCAAAATTGTTTACTCTTCGGAAAAGAAATAAATTACCTGCTGACAGGTCCTCTTGTATCCTAAACATGACGTATACAAATATTGTTTACCATGAAAGATGTTCTTGTTACAAGGTTCATAATTTTCTACCTGTCCTGAGTTAGATTATAATAATAAACATGAATACCTCTGATTCGCATATTAATCAGAGAAATGGCCAATAGGTCCTAAGCCTATTGCACCTGTATCTTGTATTCTCGTAAATGTTGTACCATTATTTTTCGAGGTACTTACAGGTAACTACAATCAGTGCATCCTTTTTCTAATTGAGTTTGTGTGTTTTATTAATTCAAAGAATACTGGCTTTAGCTGCCACCGGTGTGGTGGAGTTAGCTAATTGCAAGCAAAGTGACTGTGTGGTAGGAGACTGTTGCGGGTTATAATGGTGTTGTCGATCGTTCAGTTGGTGGTTTTACAAAACTGCGGTAATGGATCCACAAAACAAAACCGGCCTCGGATGTGTGAGCCGTTTCCGTTGATCGTCCCTGCAATTTACGACCTCTCTCCTAGTATTAGAGCAGATAGTTCCCCAAAATTTGGTAGAGAAGACTGACTTGAGGAGTCGAGGGTTCTGTATGGGCTGTTGCTCCGTGGAGTAGAAAAAGACGGTTTTATGCGAACAATACCTCTGTAGATTCCTACAGCACTTCATCCTCTTTGAAGCTGTTGCACGCATTTCATAGACGATGTACAACTCCAAAATATAAAATAGGCTGGTGTAGAAGATCTATAGGCTTCGTAACTATGCTTGTAAATTTTAAATGTCACTACTTCTTCATTCACTAAAATTTCAACCGCTTTCCAGGTACTTTTTGTTCTCGGGTATTCCCATCATTACTGAGTGGCGTATGAAATGAATTTCCTGGAGTCCTGGAAAGGATTTCGAGTGCCGGTTCCTTTCTTTTCTTACTACAGAATGCTATAGAAGGATGAAAGCAATATCAATAATCACCCATAACAATCATGAGTGGTTTATATTCGGACTTAAAAATTTTAACGACCTACCCATCTTTTCGAGATTTGTTTTATTTTGGGACATGTAAAAAAGCATTGAGGGAAAATGTTTTTCTCTGTAAGGCAACTGGAAATAATTTAATTACCTGAACATTTTATCAAATGGAGTGACTAGAAACCTTTGTCCAGAACTTGAAGTGAAATATCAGTCGTTATAAAGAAACATGACCAGAGTCGATGCTCTCGAAATAAACCGCGTCTTCCAAATTACTTTATACGGAATCTTAGTACTCATATTCCCTGCTTTTAGAGCTATGCTGTATATTCTTAAGATTTCGTTTTGACTTTATTACTAAGTTCTAAGAATGCGAGTTTGTCAAGAATAGCATATCTGTTCGGTACATGTTGGAGAAAATATTCTTGAGAATGTTTGTCTCTTTCTGGCCCTTTCAATACGTATGGAAACAGTGATTTGGGCTTCATAGAAAGTCACGCTCCCTTCTTTTATCTTATGAACTTTTAACAAAGAATTCCAATTTCATATTCTCTGGAATGCAAATCAACTTATTTTGCTCTCGGGTAGAGAAGCGAATGCAACGTTTCCGATTTCCTCCGAGACGCTTAAATAAACTAGCAAGATTTTATTTGAAGTCTCATCCAGGAGCTGATAACACGCCTTTCCACTTTAAACCGAGAGATGGTGGGCTGAGCTGCCCATATTACAGATGCATAGCGAGGTAAAATTTCAGAAATGGATTGCAGCAGATTCATTTACAGGGACGAAGTGAGTTTCCTTGCATGGGATTCAAATTAAGGTTGAATTTCAACCACATATCTTTAATATTCAGAAATGTCAGTAGCTTCCTTTCGACTGAGACATTTTTGCCGATTTCTCTACATTGCGAAGAGAGGAAATGCAATGTTGTGTGCTATGAAATGTGGTTCAGGGATTCGGTTAATTTACCGACAGATGCAAAAGAATATTTTTAAAAGACTGAAGTTAGGTGATATGCAGAAGGAACGAACGCTTCATCTACGCTTCACAACAATGATTACTCCAAAGCGCAGAAATAAAGTGAAACAAAATATACAGTCATTTGCAAAAGTTTTAGACTTATGGTATTAGAAGATGTCTGCTGATTGAATCAGCTACTGTCTGTATTACTTAACATCCTGTCGGTGTTGCATCATCCTACCACGGCAACTGTTGATAGATTTGGGGGAAGCGTAGGCGCATCAGTTTGCTTCTGGTTTTCATGCTCAGAGGTTTTGTACGTATTTTCTATATAGCGAAAAATGGACAAAAATGCGTCATTAAGTGTTAACCTGACGTCACAAATTGTGACTTTATATCATGAAGAATACTCGGAACGTTACATAAGCAGAAAGGTGAATGTGAGCAAGACTAAAAATGACTAATACGATAATGAAATATCGAGATACAGGTGAATGTAGCCACCGCAGGAGAAGTGGACGTCCAAGGATCTCAACCCCACTTGATGACAATACCATAAGACGAATAGTTATGCGTTCTCCAAGAAGTTCATGCAAGAAAATCAAGGCCTTTCTACATTCAAAAGGGTTTGATATTAGTACCAGCACTGTTTCCCGACCTCTTAGCAAAGAGTTTGGATTAAAGTCTTATGAACCTGCACATGAACCTAGATTAACCTCTGTCATATAAGAAAACAAAAAATAAACTCCAGTTTGCGAAGCGTCATCAATCGTAGACTGCTGAAAACTGAAGCCAAGTTCTTTTTCCGATGAATCAACTGTGCGTCCATTTGAATTTCGTGAAGCGAATGTTCTACAACCAAAAGGTAAGACCACCTATTGGTATTACGGTATTTCTGCTGACGAGGCAGTGAAGGACTACGTGCAGAGGGAAAACATAACTGTGCTTAACTGGCCTGATAATAGTCCCGACTTTAACCCCATTGAAAATGTGTGGACCGTTTTAAATGACAAGGTAGCAGAAAAACAGCCATCAAATTCCAAAGCTTTGTTTAACGCCATAAAGAACTTGTTGTGCAGAGACATTTCAAGCGACTACTGCAAATCTCTCATTGAGAGCATGACACATCGCATTCTGTCCGTTATAAAAAGCAAAGGTAGCCAAACAAAGTCCTGATTTCGGTCTTTTTGTGTTCTAAAGAATGTAAGGTTTCATCTGTGGTGCCAATGTTTCAAATATCTCTGACTAGTAATTAGTTCTTTATTTGAAAATCTTAGTTTCTAATAAATTGACAGGTGGCCTTAAATTTTGGCAAATGACTGTACTGCGTACGTTTTCTTACTTACACTGCTGGCCACCCAAAATGAAACAGCAAGAAGGACACGAGATAACAAAGCCAGATTTACTGGACACATAACAACAGATACAAAGATGAAACGATTGAGATTACAGGCCCGTGCGACTTGCGTAACACGCAGACATCAATAGTTCGTGTGGCCTCCATGGCTGGCAATAACGGCTGCTACACGCCGCGGCATCGAACGAAAGAGGCGTTGGATGTAGGCTTGGGTATGCCGGTCCATGCTGCTTCCATACGTTGCCACAGTTCATCAAGCGTAGACGCGGCTGGTGCTTATGAGGCCAATCGGTTGCCGATCAGCGATCAGACGTATTTGATGGGCGACATATCGGGAGAACATGCGGCCCACGGCAGCAGTGACACCTGGTGGGCCGTGAAGAATTGTTGCAGGATGCGCGCCACGTGCGGGCGCGCATTGTCCTGTTGAAACGTGGCCGCTGACAGGTCCTGTAGGTAAGGGAGGACTACAGACTCCAAAACGTCGGAGATGTAGCGGTGGCTGTTGAGTGTACCAGCGATGCGTACCAGAGGGGTGCGGGTGTCATATCCAATTGCGCCCCAAACCATAACGCCAAGCGACGGACCGGTAGGGCGATGGATAATACAGGCGTCATACAGTCTTTCGCCGCGGTGCCGCCACACGCGGATCTGACCATCGTGGTGTTGCAGGCAGAAGCGGGATTCGTCGGTGAAGACAATGTTGTTCCATTCCGTAGTCCAGGTGCGGCGTTCAACGGCCCACTGCCGCTGCATTCGCCGGTGGTGTAACATCAATGGTAATCGGAGCAATGGGCGCCGTGTGACAAGTCCCCGCTCCTGCAGACGACGTCGAACGGTACGTGCTGACACTGGTTGTTGCGCAACACCCCCTAATTCCTGCGCTAACATTCGTGATGTGGCGGTGCGAGCCGTCAATGCCCGCCGCACAACAACATGCCGGTTCTTTTCGTTCAGTGGTGTGCCGCGGTATCGGCAATCACTCACGTGAGTCCGTCCGTCCCTCCTGCACTCACCGAATCCATACTCGCCTCACTGTGGCTGGATGTCGTCCCACACGGGCACCGATGTCTCGGTACGATAAACCGCTGTCGCGATAAGCCACTATTCGTCCTCTGTCGAACTCCGAAAGGTGCTGGAATGACTGCCGAATTCTGCGACGAGGCATCAGGAAGCTTCCCACGCACAGGTCCAGCAGCACAACACACTTCCACTACTTACATCACGCCTTCTGTGCACCCTTCCTATAGTGTTTCTAGGTGGCGTACCGGGCGCACATGATTTGCATATGCCCTGCAATGCTAATCGTTTGCATGTCCTCTCGTGGGCGACGCAGGCTGCGAATTTCAGGCCAATCGGATGCTTCCTTCTTGGTGTTGCATTTTGGGTGACCAGCAGTGTATTTTATAAAAATCCGTGTACTTATCATGTGATATAAGAGTCACTCAGTTCAAACTGCTTGCGCCAACTACATTAGTAACTCATCGCATATATAAGGTGTATAGTAAAATCACGCATCAACGGCGAATTAGAGAACTCAGAAAATATGATAAATACCGCAAAAATGTCAGTTGACAGCATCGTTTGTTTGACACGTATGTGTCATAAAGCTAGGCGTCAAATGACGAATTTAGGCTGCACACTCATCATCTTCATCTATCTCATCCGCCCATGGCGGTTTGAGTCCCGCAAAGACGACTATACGCCCTTGAGGGTTACTGGCAGATTAATGCAGCTAGCTTGCCATTCCTCTGGTGCATACGGATAAGGCACAAAGTGTGTCTGAGGCCGACTTCATAGTAAACCATATACGTATTTGGGTACCCAACCAAAGGGAGCCTCCGGAAGATGTGCACTAAAGAAGGAAAATTAACAGAGGGTATTTCTAAGGAGTTAAATATTAGTGGATTGCTTTCTAGAAAAGAGAATACTTTAAACGGCAGAGAGTATACATTATGGCACTGCATACGGATAAGGGACAAAATACGTCCGAGGCCAACTTCACAGGGAACCATCTACGCATTCCCGTCCCCAACCAAAGGAGCCTGCGGAAGCTGCACACTAACGAAGGAAAATTAACAGAGGGTATTTCTAAGGAGTGAAGTATCAGTGGATTGCTGTCTAGAAAAGATAATACTTTAAACGGCAGAGAGTATACATTATGACACTGCATTTCCTCCTCCCGTTCATACGAAACTGACAGGTTGCTTTCGTCAGCTCAGATATCGTAGTTACAAATTGCTGAAAATTCAGTAGCTCTACAGCAGTGTCGCTCTTTCCATGGAACACATAAAGAGAAAATAACAAGCATGTTTTCAATTTTCTTGGTCCGATCATTAGTCATCTATCTATTCGTTATGGATTGAACACAAACTTTTCATTCGCATTGAGCAGCTTTCCGTGGTATGCGTAATTGCTAAAGAATGTTAATTGTGCAACCGGGAAGAATAACAAAGGTAGCAGATCTCATGGGCAGTATGTGAGAAATACTGCTACTTCCATGAGCGTGTCGTATGCAAATGTAGCGACAACGTAAAGTGCTTACATGCTATTTACATTTTCGCACGCAAGCCGAAACAAGATAATTTAAATCCGAGGTCTATGACACATCCAAATCCTAGCAAGTGGGATGCAAGATTCGCAACAGAGGATCTTGCATCCACTTGCCGATTTGAAACTTGAGGTAAACATTACCAAAGTTATGTTGACTAATTTGCCGGAATAATTGTAATATATATACTCTAATTAAATTTCCGTTTCGGTTCCTGTTATCCTATGTAAATTTTAGTTAATTCTCCTTAAGCGCTTCCTGAACTTAACGGAACATTTTCTCTCTCGCCGAATGATTTTTGGCAACATAACTTGAGGTCAAAAGTTGAATGACGTATGTTAACAAGACACATAACCGTGATGTTTACAATTGTGTGAGAAGGTCTGTGAGAAGTCTGTGAGATCGTTGTAATTGTCTTGGAGAGAGATTGCTTAGACAGCTCAATCTGCTTGGATATTCCATGATTAGAGGCTGACATTTAGAATATCCTGCATCTTTCTGTCAAAGTACTGGATGACTGCGTAGGAAGTGAATTCTGTTTTAATGTGCTGTCTTGAATATATATCGAGACGAAAAAAAGATTGAAATAGTGAGTAGATTTGAATGTTTACGGCGTTAAGTTGTTAGTGTCTAAGCTTGCTTTAAGTGTTTAGTTAACTTACCTGGAGAACGATTTAACATTACGGAACGTTTCAGTACGAAGAGTATTCGCATTTATGTGATGCTAGTGTTTCGGTGTAACGTAGACATTTAAAAGATATCTGAACCCCAAATGCACTAAAAAACATTATATAACTTACTACGTCTATCCCAGATACGTTCCTTAATGATTATTTTTACGATGCTTACTTACCACCTAGTAACTGATTTGAATTGTAATTTCAGGTAAAAAATTTTTTTACGAACAGCAAAGTTCATCCACTTATTCAGTTGCTTGATGTGTCCTTTTGCTTCCTTTTCAAGAGTACACTTTATTACAGTTAAAGTAGTATATAAAAAAAAAGGAAAACGACAACATAAAAAATTATTATTAGAAACAAAAACAGTCGCAGTCGAAGCTGCATCGGTATTAAAAATGTGCAAGGAGAACTGGTAGTATTATATTCGAAACAAGATAAAAACTAGTGCGATTGGTAAGAAACACTGGATGTATAATATCAGTGATCATTGAAGAAGCAATAGGTTAATTTCATTTTTTGACTCTAACAGGTCAAAGCGTTCTCACTGTGACTTTTTATTTCTCTCCAGATATTGGACATACCCGAAAAGGTTGAATGTTTCTTTTCAACTTTTGTCCACTGACTCAATTTTTCAACACAGACAGCACAGACCTTAAGTAGCGCCATGAATTGTCATGCTACCTCTTTTATATTCTCTTTCTGCCACCTCTCCTTTCTCTGTCATTCTTTCTACCTCGCTGTCTCTGTAAATCTAAGGATCGCTTTCTCTTCTTTGACACTCTCTCTCTTTCCCTCTCTGCTGTGAATAAAAGAGAGGGAGAAAGAAAGAGAAATGTATGGAAGAAGAGCAGAATAAAAAGTAACAATACGAAGGTATAGAAAAAGGGCGAAAAGACCTTGAAAATCAGAGAGAGAGAGAGAGAGAGAGAGAGAGAGAGAGTGAGAGAGAGAGAGAGAGAGGTGAAGAGTCAGGTATGATCCCTACAATTCATGGGGGGTAAACAATAAGACAAGGTACTTGGATTTCACAGGGAAAAATATGTATATACATATATATATATATATATATGCGTGGAAATTCTCTTGTTGAGTTTGCAGAGGCAGAAGGGTTTTTCATCTTGAATTCCTTTTTCAAGAAAAAGCCACACAGGAAATGGACATGGAGACATCCAAATGGAACGACAAGTGAAATTGATTTTATTATGTTTAACAAAACATTCGTCATAGAAGACTGCAGTGTGCTCAACAAGTTCAACACAGGTAGTGACCATAGATTGGTGAGATGTAAGATGCACCTCAACACTAAACTCGAACGTGGCAAGCTCATAAGACAAGCAAAATGTATTGACATAATCAACTTTAAAAAGCACCATAATACCTTCAAGTTGGAACTGAAGAACATATTTTCTGCTTTAGAAGGCCTAACATCTTAAGAAGTGGATATTTCTGAAGTTAACAGAAAAGTAACCAAAGCTCTTATCAAAACAGCAACAAAATTAGCTGGGTATACGAACAAGTTGCATGTGAACAAATTATCAGGAAAAACCAAAATGTTGATGCAAAAAAGAAGAAAGATGAGGACAACTAAAGAAGATGTGATTTCCAAAGTAGAATGTATAGAGCTATGCAAGACAGTACGAAAAAGTATGACTGAAGACGTGAGGAAATTCAACTGTGAACTAGTGAGGAAAGCAATTGAAAACAACCAAAGCCTAAAGATAGCAAAGGGACATCTCAGTAAGGAAAGAAAACAGATTATGGCACTGAGAAAAGAAGATGGTTCTGTAACAAGAAATAGAGGCGAAAGTTTGACAAGAGTGAAAGATTTCTACTCCAAATTTTATGAAAGGGATTATACATGTACTCCAGACATCATGAAAGGTACCAGTACCAGAGTTCTTCCAGTAATCCCAGCAGAAGGTCCACATGCAATCAAAAACATGAAGCGGGTAAAAGCTCCAGGAGAAGATGGAATTACTGTAGACATCATACAAGAAGCAAATGGAGAAATCGAAACAGTACTCGCCCAAACTTTCACTCGACGCCTTAATGAAGGGAAGATTCCGGAGGATTGGAACAACGCTATACAATGATCCCGCTGCATAAAAACGGTGACATTGAGGATCTCAGGAACTACAGACCTATCAGCCTCCTATCAGTGGTTTACAAAATCTTCAGTAAAGTTCTTTCGCACCGCTTGAAGGTAACAATGGACATGGCTCAGCCGAGAGAACAAGCTGGATTCAGGAGTGGCTACAGCACAATATATAATATCGACGTACTGACAGAACTAATTGAAAGAGCGAGGGAATATGAACTTCCATTGCGGATGGCTTTTAATCGATTATGAAAAAGCCTTTGATTCGGTGAAACCATCAGCAGTTACAATGGCTCTGAAATCCTGCGGTATTGAAGATGCATACATTAATATTATTAGTAACATCTATGAAAATGCAAATGCAAAGATTCCGCTCTTTGAAAATACAACAGACTTAAAAATTGGAAAGGGAGTGAGTCAAGGTGACACCATATCTCCGAAGCTCTTTAATGCCACATTGGAAAATGTCTTTCAATCACTGGACTGGTAAAACAAAGGGATAAATATTAATGGAGATTATTTAACCCCCTTTCGTTTTCCTGATGACGTTATCATTTTTGCAACTACACCATCAGAGCTTCCGAGTATGATCCAGGAACTTGATGACAAGAGTAAAGAAGTGGGATTAAAAATGAACTTTCAGAAGACAAAAGTGATGTATGGTGCAGAGACGTGGACCTTATCTAAAAGAGACATACAAAGGCAGCAGACAACTCAAAGCAGCATGGAGAGGCTGCATGCTTGGTGTAACCATAAGAGATAAGAAGAGGAACTCGTGGATCCGAAAAATGACAAGAGTGGAAGACATCATGGTCAGAGTTAAATCCCTGAAATGGCAATGGGCTGGACAAACTGCCAGAAGGACTGACCATCGATGGGCAGCCGAAATTTTAGATTGGATTCCAAGGGATAGGAAAAAACACAGAAGAAGATCACATTGAAGATGGGTGGATGAAATTCGAAAGTATGCAGGAGTGACATGGAGGAGACTGGCACAAGACAGACCGTTGTGGAGGAAACCTGGGGAGACCTTCGTCCAGCAGTGGATTGATAATGGTTGACAATGATGATGATATGTATATATGTCAAAATCGTCAGCATTATTGCTAATCATTATAAATCGACTGCTGGATGAAGGTCTCTCCGGGTTTCCTCCCCCCCTGTCTAACTTGAGACACTCTCCTCCAGGTCACTCAGGCACGTTTTCGAATTTTATCCATCCATCTCTCTCGTTGTCTCCTTCTGGGTCTTATTCTATCCCTTGGTATTTAGTCTAAAATTTCGGTTGCCCATCGGTAGTTCATTCTTCTAGCAACTTGTCGAGCGCATTGCCATTTCAGGGATTTTACTGATGTTTTCCACTCTTGTCATTTTCCGTATCCACGAGTTCCTTAATATATACCCTGGCGGAAAGTGAAAAAAGAACACCAAGAAGGAGACGTCTGATACCACCGAAATTTTTACAGCATAATAACGGAATACAGATGATAACGTGATCAAAACATTATGGCAAAATACAGCTGTATTTGCAGGTAAACTGAAAAATAACATTTCCATGTAACATGGTTAGTACGAGGTTGAACCGCAATGAACTGCGTCACACTGTGCAATTCTGGCATGGAGTCTGTCGTACAGAGGTTGGATGTAAGTTTGGGGTATTGAGTTCCAAGCATCCTCAACCTGGACGCGTAAATCGGGGATGGTCGTGGCTGGCCGTGGAGACCGGATAAGTCGTTGTCCCATAAAATCCCACACGTGCTCAATGGGGGACAATTCCGGTGAATGTGCAGGCCATGGAAGTTGTCTCACACCCCGAAGTGCATGTTGCTTTGCACGTGCCGTGTGTGGGCGTGCGTTATCTAGCTGGAAAACACCACGATGGACCGACCTTACAAATGACACAACAATGAGCTGAATGATGCTGTTGATGTAGGAGGTGCTGTTTAACGTACCCGGTACAAACACTAGTTGTGTACGGTAGTGATAGATGATCGCTCCCCACACCAGGAGACCAGGTGTAGGCCCTGTGTGTCGCTGGCGGATGCAAGTAGGGTGGAGACGCTCCTGTGTGCGTCTGCGAACACGCATACGGCCATCGGAAGCTCCCAAGCAGCATCTGCTTTCATCGCTGAACACGACAGATCGCCATTGCGTTCTCCAGTGCAGACGTTGGACGTTGGAGACACCACTGCAGCCGTTCCTGACGGTTGGCTGGAGTCAGAGGTAGACATGCCAGAGGCACACGTGCACCTAGTCCTGCATCCAGTAGACGGTTGTGGATTGTTCGTACAGTCACCTCAGGTGTAACGGCAGCTCGGATTTGCGTTGCAGTGGGTGTTCTGCTTGACAACGCTGCTCTTCTTATGCGTCGATCGGTCAGCTCATCAGTCCGTCTGTAACTCCCGGTTCCATGTCTTCTCGTGTGGGAATGTTCCTCGGACCATCTACGCCACCATCGTACCACCACCGATACTCCTCGTCCAATTCGCTCCGCAATACGACGATACGATCCCCCTGTCTTGCGGAGTCCGTCCAGACGACCTCGCTCAAAGTCCGATAACTGCTGAAATCGTACACGTCTTCCATGCCGAGGCATTGCAGCTTCTTCAGGGTGTTTCGCATTTGTCCGTACGCCGACGACTGATTACATTTCACTTCGCCGTACTCCTTAAATACCACCGACGATAATTTGCATATTATGCCGTGCTGTGGCGTAAGCGCTCACCGGTTGGTCCCGAAATTAACATCACACCTACGTAAAAACTTGACCACATTAACATATGTAAATTTCATTATTTTCCGCCAGTTCCTTCTTGGTGTTCCCTTTTCACTTTCCACCAGTGTACATATATATATATATATATATTTATACAGAGAGGAGAGAGAGAGAGAGAGAGAGAGAGAGAGAGAGAGAGAGAGAGAGAGAGAGAGAGAGAGAGAGAGAGAGAGAGAGAGAGAGAGAGAGAGAGAGAGAGAGAGAGCAGAATATGTAAAGGAGGTAAAGGGACTGGAAGAGATAGAGATCGAATTTGAGAAAGCAAAACAAATTTCCTGTGTTTGAAGAGCAGTACCATAACCCATTTTTACGATAAAAAATCATAAACAAAGGTCATCTGGATTTAAGCTAATATGGGAAATTCCTTAAAATTGAAAACAAAGCTTAATTTAGAGGTACACTTCAAACATTTTACAATGTGATTATACACACCCATATACCGCAAAAATTACCAAAGGTACTCGTTATGGAGTTAAAATCTTGCAAGATCAACACATCTGTCCTCAATCGAACACGAAGTGGAAATGATTTGAAAGCTATCAGACCTCAAACGCGATATCTACATTTTTTTAAAACACAAGTGCAACAAGCTTAGAATGAGATACCTAAAGATGATAGAAATGTCTCTGACAGGAAGCACACCAGAGTAAGGCAATGCTAGACTTAAGGTCAATATCATGTTTAAGAAAACAACATTATTAATTTTTTTTTGAAATTTCAAATAAAACCTACTGCAGCCATCTGCAAATTTAACCGTGTTTTCATACTATCATATTTCTGTTTGTTACTGGCATTGGTCAAAAGTAGTTCACTCTTTCCTGTTTCTGATGTATATCATTGCATTTCACAGTTTCATTTTGCAAAAATAACGTTTCGACTAACAGACACGACACTAAAATTATAACGGTTTCTAGACAGATGAGAAGTTATAAAAGTTGAACAACACGTAAGATTCTTTACAAGGTTACAGGTTAAAGTTAAAAGTAATCTAATATGAGGATAGCTGCGTTTCTACATTAACGGTTATATGGTAAAAATCTGGCAAAACAGCTTCCTGAAGGAAAGAAGTGTCGCATTTAAAATCGTTATAAATTTGAATACCAAAACTTACTAGTTAAGAAATTACGTTAACTATAAGACATTAACGAAATGCTAAGTTGTTGAGAATTTAAAGAAAAGTATTATAATTCCCTAAGTGTAAGGTATGCCTGAACAATACATACTGCGTGGTTTCTGTAATTAATGTATCGAAATATCGGTTTCGAATTTCGAAAGTAGTCCCAGTTGACATATCGCATGGGAGCAAAGTGACGCAGGGAAACAATAGAGAGATCTTTGCCAATATATGGACTGCTAGCTGGCAACATTGTGCTAATTAAATACTTCTGGAAAGTCCATGAAATTTCTAAGAACAATAATTGTCCTGTCAGAGAAAGAAACAAAATTTCGTAACCCAAAACACAAGAAGCTAGTTCGTAATTCAGTAATGCACTAGGGTTTCATGAAAGGATAATTTTTTTCACAGAAATACTATACAAAAACAACATCTGTTTAAAAACAACTTTCTACAAGTAGCACTTTCAATAAGCCTTTCGAGATTGTGGTTATTGGTTCTTTGGAAAACGGGACTGTTATGAGTAACACGTTTCTGATTCTTTTCAAAACATTATTGCTCAGAATCAGAAGTGAGCTGTATTGTTCCTCAAAGCATGAACAAACGCTAGTATACGATCTAAACAAATAGTTTCTCTGCTTATATTACTTGAATTAGTAAAAAAAATAAGAAATATTTTAGTAACATGAAGGAAAATGGCGTTTAAAAATGCACAGTCGAGTCACATCATTGCGACCACCTCCTATTTTTGATGTCAACAGCGCGTAGCCAATGAAAGAAGGCACATGTCGTGAGCTGGCTTGGAGAGTATACATATAAAGGTGTGCTGTAGACATTCCGAAAATATATCACTCGTTGCTGTTATGGATAAAATGAGCGATTTATGAGATTTGCAAAAAGGGATGGTTATCGGCTTTCGGGGCAAGTGTGGCAGTATTTCTAAAACAGGGCAGTTTGTATACTGTTCGCGTGCTGCTGTAGTTAAAGTGTATCGTGATTGGAGAAATGGCACCATTGCGAATAAGCGACGTGAAAACTGCGAAGGATCATGTGCCATTGATGTGAGAGGTGAACGTCGGCTGCGAAGGTACGTGACGGCCGATGGAAATGCTACAGTGGAGCAACTCACTGGCCGAATGAACCAGGGTGCTACCGGAAGTGTGTCTAAATTGACAGTTCAGCAAACCCTGCGGCGTATGGGACTCCGATGCAGACGAATGGTCACTGCACCTATGCTAACAAAGGCGCATGGCCTGAAAAAGCTTTCATTTGCACGAAAGTATTGGAATTAGACCTCCGCTGATAGGCAAAGGATTACTTTCTCCGATGAGTCATGTTTTCTGCTTCATCGAACGGATGGACGTTGGCGTATAAGGCGAGAAACATCGGAAAACAAACACTCTTCAACCATTGCTGGAAGAACACAAGCTGGTGGGAGCAGCGTTATGGTCTGGGGAATGTTCGTGGCATTCCCTGGGTCCACTCATCCCTGGGGAAGGCACTATGGACCGAATTCGTTATGAATTCATCCTTGCAGACCACATACACCCATACAGGATGATTGTCTTCCCTGGGGCGGGTGGGATTTTCCAGCACGACAATGCAACATGTCACACAGTTAGAAATGTCCGAGAGTGGTTGGAAGAGCACGGTGAAGACTTCAAAGTACTTTCCTGGTCCCCTAATTCCCCAGACGTTAACACGATTGAGCACCTGTGGGACCACCTCGATCGTGCTATTTGCTCTATGGATCTTGCACCACGAACCATCCAGCAGCTGTCAGATGCACTGCAGTCAGCGTGACTCCACATACCTGTGAACACCTTCCAGTGACTCCCACCGTGAGCAATTCAATGGGCTATAAGCAGTCGCCCGTCCCTAATTTAGGGTCACTGGTTCCAGGGAAGGGAGAGAGTCAGTGACGTAAGACAAACACAACATCCATGCCTGACCGGGATTCGAACCCGGACCCCTTACGGACGAATGATCAGAGGCCAACGCCTTAGACCACTGCGCCACCGGGGCGGCACTCTTCGGTTTCAAGGTGCGTCACTGGAATATTAATGATAAAAAGTATCCGGACACTACTTTTTATACTAGGTATGATGCAAATTTCCCGGACTTTTCATAGATAGTTAGAGTTACAAAGTTGAAGCACATTATCCTCCAAAATAAGACCTTCTCGCAACAACACTTCTCTGCCAGCGGCTATAGAGTTCGTCCAAGCCTTTCTGGAACCCATGCTTTGCAGTGTGCTTCAGTGTAACCGGCAATGTGTTTTTCACTTCTTATGCGCTCGAAAATTGACAACTGGAGTAGACGTGTCAGCTCAGGGAAGAAGTAGACACCGCAGAGGGGCGAGGTGTGGTGAGTAGGATGGGTGTGGGAGGAAACCAGTCCTTGTTTTGGAGAGAAACTCACGAACGAGTTGTGGCCTGTGCCAGTGCGTTGTTGTGCAAGAGCACCAACGATTGATCGCCCCACATTTGAGGCATCTTCCGTATCGACTCACAGAAACGTCACGTGATGTCCAGGTAGAGCTCCTTGTTGACAGTGCGTCCTTCAGAGATAAATTCAAGATGAAGATTACCCTGAATGTCGAAAAAGTCTCTAGCATGTCCTTGCCTTTGCTACGATCTCGGAGGAATTTCTGCTTGCGTGGAGACGATGGCGCTTATCACGTAGCTGACGCCCGCCTAGTCTGCGAGTTTAAGAGGAAGCACCTTTTCTCATCCCTGATTATGATTCTTCAAAAAAACTGTGGTCTTGGTCGGCGACGGTTACGAGATCGCCCGGCATTCCCATCCGTAAAGTCATCTGATCTTCAGTTAACTTTCATGGGACGATGTCTTGGCACAGCCAGTTCATCTTCAGATGATCTGTTAGTATCCATTGAGACGTAGACTCCGATATCCCAGGAGCCACTGGTATTTGCTTGATCGTCTGTTGCAGCGTACGATATCTGCAACCTTCGAAATGTTTTCACCCGTGCAAGCTGTTACTTGCGCCCGCTTCGTTCGTCGCTTTCGACTTACTACCTGCCTTCTTTTAACCCTGTGGAGTCCGCAATTGGACGGTACAGGTTAATGGTCATCAGCTAGTATTTACCTGCCTTCTCTGAAGTGTCGATGCCAATCGAATATTTGTGACTGCGACAGGTTGTTTTTGCCATAAAATTGCTTCAACATCTCAGAAGATTCTATTGGACCTTTGTCCAATCGAAGACAAAACGTAAAGTTAACGCTCTGCTAAAAAGACGCCATTTTTCATCAATCGCCGAACACTGCGTAAGTTGCTTACAATACCCAGATGTACCGCAGCGAACGCGTGACGTAGATGTACGAAACCAATTTCTCCGTGAGGTGGGGTAATTTCGTAAACTTATCTAATAATAAACTTGGGTATACTGTACACGTACTAGGGAGGATCGAAAAGTAACACACTGCAATTTTTATCTCTTTGCAGTTTGCAAGTAGCAGCTGCAGTTTGGTAGATAAGGAGTTTGAATATCCCGCTATAGACTGCTTTGACTGGATCTGGTGTCGCTGTGGTGTAATGCAGTGTGAACGACGGCAAAAGATGTCGCGTTTGTTAGCGTCGCCTACGAATGAAGAACAACGTGGTGTAGTCTAATTTTTGAGGGCTAAATGGAAAACTCCGACTGAAATTCACAAAGAAATGGTCGAAGTGTATGGTGGTGATTCCCTGGACTGCAGCAACATATCCAGAGGGTGCAGTTTGTTTGCAGAAGGCCGTGGCAATCTTACAGATTAGCCACGTTCCGGTCGACCTGTAACTGCGTCATCACCTGCCACTGGGAGACACATTGAACGGGTAATTTTGAGTGGCTTGAGGGTGCATCTGCGCACTTTGGCGCAGACGTTTAACATTTTGTACGGTATAGCGTACAATATTGTGCATGATAAATTGCAATTTTGCAAAGTCAGTGCGCGATGGGTGCCCAAGAACTTGACAGATGACCAGAAGGGACAAAGAATGATATCATCCTTGGACCACTTGATGCGTTGCGCAGGAGGACATGAATTTCTGGCAGGTGTATGGACGAGCGATGAGTCCTGGGCTTACCATTACAGTATCGATACAAAGAAGGTGTGCAGACATTCCGACTACAGTATCGATACAAAGAAGGTGTGGAAACATTCCGACTCCCCGCCACCAAAAAATTCAGAGCCACCCAATCTGCACAAAACGTCCTCATGACGGCATTCTGGGACATGTACGGCGTTTTCCTGGTGGAGTTGCATCCATTGGGGGCTACTGTGAATGCCAAAACCTATGCTAACATATTGACAAAGTCGCGTCGTGCCCTTCGTGACAAAAGACCCAACAGAGACGTTACAAATCTCAGGCTGCCTCAGGACAACGCTCGCCAATATGTTTCGCAACACGTTCGTGACAAAATTACGCAATTTGGCTGGGAGGTAATCCGGCACCCACCGTACAGTTCGAACCTGGCTCTTTCGGACTTTCATCTGTTTGGTCACTTGAAAAAATTCCTGGGCGGCCAAAACTTCGATTCAAAGTCCAATTGGTTGCCCGCAGGTGGATATACGCCCAGAAAACTGACTTTCATGAACAAGGTACCACGCTGGGATAAATGTCTCGAGCGTCTCGGTTCTTATGTAGAAAAACAGCTAAGAAATGTAGTTTCGCTGTGTGTATATTTTGTTTTGCCTATGTGTCAAACTATTTCCAAGTGGGGTAAGCGATGGTTTATGACCATTCGTCCGGGACGGGGTCTGGGTTCGAATCCCGGAGGTGCATGGATGTTGTGTTCGTCTTACGGCACTGGCTCTCTTCGTTCCCTGTAAGCAGTGGCCCTAAATTAGGGACGGGCGACTGCTTATAGCTCATTGAGTTGCTCACGGTGGACGTTAAACCACCAATCAAAAAAACTGTTGCCAAAAACACCGTAGTGTGCGTTACTTTTCGATGCACCCTTGTACCTTGCCTTACAGGCGCAGTCTGAAGACCTTTGGATCCTACTCCGTATACGTCGTAACTAGGGCCCATACAGGTATAAATATTCGCACGTGGCCTGATGTACATCATAGACTAGCATGAACACGGCACGTGGCCCGGTGTACATCATGGTTTCAAAATCGCTTTATTATTATTCATTATAAGAAAACATAAGAGGGAGACGTACAGTATTGGGCATCTCACTGGGAAATAATACAAAACTGTTAAAAACATGATGGTATATACACTGCAATGACAATGGGGATGAATAACAAATGCTGCAAGCAAAGCTTATTGAATAAAAAATTGCAGAAGTGACAAAGAGAAACACATCGTGTCACATGACATTGGCTGGGCATGATTTACAGGATAACACAGGCGAAACAATAGTACACAATTAGAAAAAGAACAGCACAAACACCGCCGTGAAGGTAAAACATTACATACATGAGATAAAAACACAGCGTGCACAATTGTGCAAGTTATTTAACGAGGGCACCAAAGCAACATAATACAGGCGGGGGTGAAAGTAAGTAATGTACACGAGTAAGCATGAAAAAACACTGAGATGGCATTAGCATTCACAATTCAACGGTAGTGTGGATTGCACGAGTCGTAGAGTGGAGGAGGGCCACCAGGGTGCCACGGAACTCAGCAAAGGAGGTGTAGAATGTCCTAGGGTTCTGATAGGTGTAGCAGTCCAGAATCAATCGCAAACCATGGAGCGGCCGGCGCACAGGTAGCATAGAAGGTGGCTTCTCGACGACTGGAAGAAGCCGACTGGTACTCCAGGCGGAGTCGAGAAAGCAATCGATCTTGAAAATGGCACAAAAGTGCTGCGCTGGCCTGGTGTAAAGAGACCGGCGAGGAAATGCTGCGGAGTTGTTGAAGGTATACGTAAATAACGTGTTTAACCAGCACGAAAAGATAGGCACATACTGAAGGAAGAGTTGTAGGTGGATGAGCCCGCAGAAGAAGATGTCTGTAGGCAGTGAACGGAAGATCTTGAGAACAAGAGCGACTGGCAATCCGGAAAGCCTGGTGGAGGAGAGGCATCAGGATGGGACAGTAAAGGTAGACGTGAGAAACGTCTGCCTCCTGTGCGCAGAAGGAGCAGAGAGGGGAGGAGAGAAGAGACATGCGAAAGAGAAAATACGGAACAGGGAGGCGATTATGCAAAAAGAGCCAGTGGGTATTAATTTCAAGAGGGGCAGATAAGGGTGAGCGGGCAGCTGCCCAGACAAGAGGAAGAGAAGCAGGGGGAACCTCCAGAATAGAAAGCGGTGAAGGGGTGGCAAGGTGCACTAGAAAACGATAAAGAGATTTAGAGGAGAGAGAGGAGAGAGGAAGAACCGAGTTTGTGAGTCGGAGGAAAAACGGCAGCGGAAGAGGGGCAGAAAAGACAGAGACGAGACCGGTTGGGGAGACAAGATCAGGGAAAAGCGAAAGAAGTGCAGTTAGCAGAGAGTCATAGACCAAATGGGCGGATGGGGACGAGAGAATAGCAGGGGGAGGCCAGAGAGAGGGCGCCAGGATAGATCCGAGTTAGTGAGGTCTTGTACAGTTACTACACCTGCTCGGAGCCAAGAGGGGAATGAAAAACAGGGGAGATGGGGGGGATGAACAAGGGAGTTGAAGAAGAGGGGTTCAGAAAGAAGCTCTAGAGTTGAAGAGGGAGGGGAGCGAATGAGGGGGAGAGAGCGAAGGTGAATGAGGGCTTCAGAATATGCAGGTGGGAGTTTGGAGGGGGGAAAGGACAGCAATCCATGAGAACTAAAGAAAGAAAGGAAAAATGTGGGTTACGCAAGGAGGCAAGAACGTCACGTACCTGAACTGCGGAAGCCACTGGAGCCGTGAAAAGGTGAATGAAGTTGATCACTCGGCTTGCTTTGTAGCACAGCGGGACATCAGGTAGGCCAGCACCACCATAGGAGGGAGGAGCACAGAGCTTGTGGACGTTAATCCAGTGATGACCCGCCCACATTACTCGAGTAAGGCAGCGTGTAACCTCCTGGAGACAGAAAAGCGGGGTCGTAGATGCAATCCAAGAATGCTTGCAGATGGACAGAAGGTATGTCCTGGTGAGATTTGCACGCTGGTAGTAGGACGTACAGAACTGCGCACGACACCAGAATGCAGCTGTGCGGAGGAGGCGAGGATGGAGTTCCGAGCGAGTTGCACTGGATGTAGCTTGTGGTGCGCCTAAGTGCACACCCAGGAAGCGTTGGGTAGTGGATGACCATGTGGCCCCCCATGGAGCATCCAAGCGATTGGACCACGACCCGCACCACAATCCAGTGCTCTTAGACGTATTCAGTTCAGCTGCAGAACATGAAGCATATGCGGAGAACAAACGACGAAGCAGTTGGAACTGTGAGTCGCTACGAATGCAGACGGTGATGTCATCTGCATAAGCAGAGTAAATGACTGAGTGATGCCGTGAGCTGGCAACTGGTGGTGGAAGTTGTGCTAGAAGAGATGTTTGCAGAGAGCGTAGAAAAGGCTCGACGGCAATCGCAAACAGTTGACCAGAAAGCGGGCAGCCCTGACGAACTCCCCGCTTGAAGGGAACATGTGCTGTGAGAAAAGATGCCGTCTTGACATGGAAAACGGCATCCCGATAGATTGAGAGAAGAACGGAGACAAATTGTGGAGGAAAGCCAAAGTGTAGCAGGGTTTGTGTTAAATAGGCGTGTGAGATATTATCGAAAGCGGACCGTAAGGTAGAGCTCAGTGACTTTCAACTTTGAACGTGGTACAGTCATATCATGTCATCTTAGCAACTAGTCAGTTCAGGAAATTTAAACCTTGCTGCATTTGCGCCGATCAACTGTAAGTAATCTTATTTGTGAACTGGAAATGCCTAGGGGCAACAACAGCGTAATGACAACCAGGTAGGACATGTAAAATCTCCGAGCGTCACGCTGAGTTCTGATATAGGTGATGCGACAAAATCACCTGTCCTTGGTTTATGACATATACTTTAAATTAAATTTCATTTTTGTTGTATTTACGTAATATTTGAGTTCGTTCTCTTTTAGTGTTTCAATCTTATCGTTATATTTTCTCACTCACTGAATATTACGTTGGCAGCAGTCTTGAGGCTAAGAGTGAGTGACGTATACATATTTGACAAGCTCAGACCGATACACAATTTCTGGAGCTAGTAGGAAAATTTTCGTGTGATGTTATTTCGTGCTATTGACAGATTGCTGCAGTTATTTGTTGCACTTAGTAAATTAAAAAGGCCGTTCCATAAAATCCCAGAGTAATTCTTTTTGAGTTGGCAATAGTGCGAAGGCGAAACGTAACCACGCAGATGACTAACTGAATTAAGGAAGCATCTATGGCAACAGTTATTATCCGTGGCAGACGATTCTGGTTTTGTTATTGCGCAGTTGTTTAAGGTACGTCTGCATTCCGTCATACAGCTATGGAGGTGGGTGATTTAGAGTTAAGAAGTGAAATGGGTTGTGAGATAAAGTGTTTTGCTATCCTTTGGGTAAAATGGCTCCAGAAACAGTTGATTTAATGAAAAAGCTTACAAAGATAAATGTTTGAGTAAGTCAACGATTTTTAGATGGCACCATGGTCTCAAACAATGGGCGTTTGTCGGCAGAACTCGCTCCTAGGTCTGGTCGACCTGAAGTGTTCTTATGGAGTGCAGTGTTAACACTGTTTGAGCAAGCCTGTAAGAAGATCGACGAATGACGTGTGAAGACATAGCAGCGTCAGCTAATATTTTAAGAACGTCGGCATTCCGCATTCTACGCGACACATTACTGCTGCATCGTGTGTATTCCTGATGGCTAGCTAATCACCTGACAAGAGAACAATTGTTAGCCAGAGTTCAGGTGTGTCATTAGTGGAAACAAATTATTGCAAAGGATCCAGACTTTCTAAACACAGTAATAACTGCCGATGAAACATGGGTCCATTACTTTAACCCCTCAGGAAGCGCGCAACGAATGTCTGGAAACACTTAGGCTCGCCTCCTCCGAAAAAAGCAAGCCAAACCAAATCAGCTGGGAAGGTGATGATGGTAATTTTCTTTAATCATAAAAGTTTTAGTCTACCAGCATGCCGTTCTTCCACAAATTGCTGTCAATGCTAAATATTAAATTTCAGTCTGGTAACGTTTCCGACGACACACATCGATTAAGCGACCAGAACTGGTGTGCAAGTGGACCCTGCACCATGATAACGCCCGTTCACATGTGGCTGCTTGTGTTCAACAGTTTCTTACGAAATGCAGTATTGAAATCATGCCACAGACTGCTTACAGTTCTGACCTCGCCCCGTGAGATTTCTGGTTGTTTCCAAAAGTGAAGGAGATGTTCCGTGGCGCAACATTCAATACAGATGCTGACGTTATTCAAGCTGTACAGGGGTCGCTAAAGCAACTTCCACAAAATACCTTCGCCACATTCTATGAAAAGTGGACTGAACGATGGGACCGTTGCATATCATCTGTGGGAAGATACGTTGAAAAAGAATAACATATATTTTGCTGTACCTATATTTCTTCATTTTATGTGATTTTACTCTCAGTTTTTATGGAATGGCAGCTACAGATGTAAACACGTCAAACCTAATTTTATCGAGGTTAAGTATTCTGAATTATGCTGATGTGATCATTTCTGATACGCTATGAATCTGAAGTGCAGTGAAGTTTCGATACTAAAGACTCTATGCTCGTAAGTATTTTCAAGACTTCTGGCCCTTAGGGCGCCTAATTTAGCTTAGTGTGCAATTAAGTATTGTTTATGAACTAGGTATCTGAGGTTTAACAGCACATATTTGCTCTTCCCATGATACGAGGACAAGCGACTGATGGTACAAAGTTAATGTTTAAGTTAGAACATACTTAAATGATGAACATTACAAGTTGCAACATTCACGAAAATGCGTCCGGAAGAAATGCACCTTAACGATTTGTCGAGATTTGAAGGGAATTGGTTTTCATTGCCGAGTAACCCTTCAGCAAGATCAGCGCCATGTGTCTGTTGTGAAACTTTGCGCCAGTGGACTTTGGTGCAATTCAAACTCATTCTCTGGAGTGAATAACGCTCTACTATCTCGAAGTCTGACGCATGAGTGTGAGTGTGGTGGATGGAAGTTGAACGCCGCCTGCCAGACTGTGTTGCACTAGCTGTGAAGCTTCAAGGAGGAGGAGGAGGATTCATGGTCTGAGGCTAAATTTCGTAGTCTGGGTTGAGCCTCCTTGTTCCAGTGCTCGGGAATCTTAACAGTACGTCCTATACGACATTACCTACAATCTGCGCGCCCAGTAGTTCAGCAAAAGTTCGGGTAAGTCTCTTATTTTATCAACAGAAAACAATAGAATGGCAAAAGTTCGGGTAATACACTTATTTTACCAAACAGTAGTATGCCAAAAGTTCTGGTAAAGCATTTATTTTACCAACTGAAAACAATAGGATGGCAAAAGTTTGGGTAAGGTTTTATCAATAGAAAACAATAGAATGACAAAAGTTCGTGTAAGCTACTTATTTCACCAACCGAAAACGATAAATAGTATGGCAAAGGTTCAAGTAAGGTACGCACATTGCAACAGAAAACAATAGTAAGGCAAAAGTTCTGGTAAAGCATTTATTTTATTAAGAGAAAAGAGAATGGCAAAAGTTTGAGTAAGATTTTATCAACAGAAAACAATAGAATGGCAAAAGTTCGTGTAAGGTACTTATTTTATCAAGAGAAAACAATAGTATGGCAAAAGGTCGGGTAAGGTATGCATTTATCAACAGAAAACAATAGTATGGCTGAAGTTCAGGTAAGGCACTTATTTTATCAAGAGAAAACATTAGTATGGCAAAAGGTCGGGTAAGGTACGCATTTAGAAACAGAAAACAATAGTATGGCAAAAGTTTGAGTAAGATTTTATCAACAGAAAACAATAGAATGGCAAGTTCGTGTAAGGTACTTATTTTATCAAGAGAAAACAATAGTATGGCAAAAGGTCGGGTGAGGTACGCATTTATCAACAGAAAACAATAGTATGGCAAAAGTTCAGGTAAGGCACTTATTTTAGCAAGAGAAAACATTAGTATGGCAAAAGGTCGGGTAAGGTACGCATTTAGAAACAGAAAACAATAGTATGGCAAAAGTTCGGTAAGGCACTTATTTTACCAACACAAAACAATAGCATGTCCGTTAGTTAGGCTCTTATTTTACCAACATAAAACAATAGTATGGCAAAAGGTCGGGTAAGGTTCGCATTTATCAACAGAAAACAATAGAATGGAAAAATTCGGGTAAGGTACTTATTTTACCAAACAATAGTATGGCAAAAGTTCGGGTAAAGCATTTATTTTACTAACAGAAAACAATAGCATGGCAGAAGTTCGGGTAAGATTTTATCAACAGAAAACAATAGAATGACAAACGTTGGTGTAAGGTAGTTATTTTACCAACCGAAGACAATAGTATAGCAAAAGTTCGGGTATGGTACTTATTTTATCAACAGAAAACAATAGTACGTACGGCAAAGGTTCGGGTACGGTACTTATTTTATCAACAGAAAACAATTGTATGGCAGTTCGTAAGGTTCTTATTTATCAACAGAAAACAGTAGAATGCCAAAGTTCGGGTAAGGTACTTATTTTTTCAACAGAAAACAATGGGATGGCAAAAGTTAGGGTAAGATTTTATCAACAGAAAATAATAGAATGGCAAACGTTCATGTAAGGTACTTATTTCACCAACCGAAAACAATAGTATGGCAAAAGTTCGGGTAAAACACTTATTTTATCAAGAGAAAACAATAGTATGGCAGTTGGTACGGCTCTTATTTTATCAATAGAATGCCAAAAGTTCAGGTAAGGTACTTATTTTATTAACAGAAAACAATAGTATGGCAAAAGTTGTGGTAAAGCATTTATTTTACCAACAGTAAACAATAGGATGGCAAACGTTCGGATAAGATTTTATCAACAGAAAACAATAGAATGGCAAAAGTTCGTGTAAGATACTTATTGAACTAACAAAAAACAATAGTATGGCAACAGTTCAGGTAAGGCACTTATTTTAGCAAGAGAAAACAATTGTATGGCAAAAGTTCGGGTACGGCACTTATTTTTACCAACAAAAAAACAATAGTATGGCAACAGTTCGGGCAACACACTTATTTTATCAACAGAAAACAATGGAATGACAAACGTGTGGGTAAGGCACTAATTTTGCCAACAGAAAACAATAATATGGCAAAAGTTCGGGTAAGCCACATATTTTACTAACAGAAACAATACCACCCTCCACAAACGACATCAGTGAAGGAATGGTCTAATGAGATGAGAGTAGAAGGACTTAACTGGCTTGCATAGAACTCTGATTTCAACACCGTGGAATGCCTTTGGAGTTAATTGTAAAGACAACTGTGAGCCAGGCAGAAAGAGCGACATGGATGACCGACCTCACCAATGCCCTCGTTGTAGAATAGAAGGCAATTTCCGGAGCAATGTTCCAAAATGTAGTGAAAAGCCTTCCTCACAGAATGGATATTGTGATAGCAGCAAAGGATGGGCCTACTCAATAGAATTCGTTTCCTATTACACGGAGCTTGTTGATGGGCAAGTGTTCGGATATTTTTGGCCAGACGGTATTTATGGAAGTGCTGTAGCGTAGTATTGTTGTTCACGCAAAGTTTCTACAAGTGTGATCTCGTCCAATGGACGAAAATTAAGATTACTGGAATTTTACATAAGTTGCCCATTCATATGGAACTCTGTCCGTATTTTACTTTGCTACAGTTCAGCGACTATGTTGTTTAATATAAATTTGGAAGATGTGAATCCGTTTATTGGTGTAAATATGGCATGGATGTTAAGTCAGATAATATATCCGGAAACTTGAAAATTTTGTCGTCCTCGAGCGGGAATCGAACTCGCGTCTCCCGGATAGCTCCCGAGTATTCTACCCACTACGCCACGCAGAACGACCAATTTAATTTGAATATAATGTCATATTTACACCAATAAACGGATTCACATCTTCCAAATTTGTATTGTATACAATGGTGTAATCCCGTGTTTCATTCGTTGACTGTGTTGTTTGTTGAACAAGCAATTTGAAAAGAAACGCCAGCCTTGGAACATCATGAAGCACTATGTAAAGTTCTTCATCTATACAGACGTACATATAAAATCGAAGGTTTGTTTGTTTGTTTATATGTCCGCTATACAAATCTACAGTTTTCAATTTAGAACCACCAAATTTGGTATACTATCTCATAGTACTCTAAGTTAGACCGCAGACAGGTTATCGAAGTAGTCGGGGCCATAGTTCAAGGGGGGCCCCATACAAAATTTTCGTAAATTCTGTTTTTAATTTAGAACCACTAAATTTGGTATACTATCTCATGGTACCCTAACTTTGACCGTACAGGTTTTTGGAAGGGGTCGGAGTCCGTGGTCAAAGAGCCTTCACACAAAATTTCGGGAAATTTACTGTTTTCAATTTAGAACCACCAGATTTGGTATACTATCTCATGGTACCCTAACTTAGAACGTAGATTGTTTTTGGAAGAGGTCGGAGCCCGGTGTCAATGGGCACTTACACAAAATTTTCGTAAAATTTACAGTTTTTAATTTAGAATCACCAAGTTTGGCATACTATCTCCTGGTACTCTAACTTAGACCGCAAACGGTTTTCGGATGGGATGGGATCGAAGCCCGGGGTCAAGGGGCCCCCATATAACATTTTCGCAAAAAGTTCAATATTGTTACTTTTAAGGACATGCAACACAATTCAGCACTCCAATACCCGATCTACGGTCTAAGGTAGAGACCGTATATAACAATAAAATGCAAAAATATGCGTTTAATGGTGCATAAAAACCACAAATGAATAAATGTTAGCTTTCATCACCAACGGGCGGCTTCTCCAAGCAGAAATACAGTGTAATATAAATAGAGAGTTCCAGATATTCAAAATTCAAAACGGTAAACAAAAAAGAATGATCAATGTGAAGTCGCATACACGTGACATGACATAAGTACACTGCATTTCAGTGTCGCAGGATTCTCTGAAGCGCATGCCAGATGTACGGTAGTTCTATAGATGTCTCCTCGAAGGTAAGTATTTCCATTCGCATTCCTTTCTTTTTTGTTTCGTAAAAGTAAATTAACTAAATCAATTATTTTTTTATTTTTCACATTTGCAGCCATTCGGGCTCCTTTTTTTTCCTCACCCGGAAAATACCGGGTACCCTTACTAGTGTTACTTTAAATTTAGCCACATTTCAATTGCATCTCAAAGCACATTTCTTTAGGGAACAAGTTTCGCATTGCATAATAGTAAAACCAAAACTAAGGAATCCAAATCTAAATTTAAAGCTTCTTTAAATATTAAATAAAATCGAAGATATTTTGATAAGTGCAGATTTAAGTATACCAATCCATTTTCTAGTTTTGTTCGTTTAGTTCGAGCTGTGATTAAACCCTTTGAGAGTTGCATGTTGTTGTTTTTATGTTTTGTTTTTTTATTCTAGGTTTAACGACCACCGTGAGCAACTCAATGGGCTATAAGCAGTCTCCCGTCCCTAATTTCGGGCCACTAGTTCAAGGGAAGGGAGAGAGCCAGGGCCGTAAGACAAACACAACATCCATGCCTCACGTGATTCGAACTCGGAATGATCAGAAGCCATCGCTTAGACCACTGCGCCACCGGGGCGGTAGTTGCATGCTGTAAAAATACCTTACGTATTAATAGTCTACATTCCTCAGACGTGATACTTTGTTTCAATTTGTTTTTTGCTGTGCAGATGTTGACTCAGACATTGTAAAGAATGCCATTGCAGTATCGAAGCCTAGTAAAACTTTCCATTTCTTTCTTCATTATGCATTTAAGAGCATGTGTCAAAGCTTGCTTTGAACTTGCTGACTTTGTTTAATCCTTTCTCAAATTTCATTACTTGCAAATTGAATTTTGAATTATACATGGCTTTAAATCCCAATTTGATACTTACATTATTTAATTTGTCCTAGCTACTTCTTCCGGAGAGATGAGAAAATTACTTTCCCGTCCCAAGTTAATGTTTCACTCCAATCAATCTGCTTTAAATTTTATTCTACCAATCCATTTGGAGTGAATCTCTAACTTCCTTGTTAATTGAGTGACTGCAGGTTAGTTCTTCTCTGGAGGCAGGATTCGAGAACTCAAAATAACTCATTCGCAAGACGATGAGAATATTGAGGCACCTGATATTCAGTTCAGGCTGCATTTGCTCTAATTTTCTTAGTTACGAGGTTCAATTTTTGGAAAACCATCTTACATCAATAAAATATCGTATATACTCAGGTATAAGCCAACTTCCTAAGTTTAACAGTTAAAAATAGGCAAAAAAATAAATAAAAATACACGAGGTGCTCCGTACAAGCTGGTCTTAAACACGACATTTATTGAAATCAATCAACTGCCGTGCCTGTTGCCCAGTGGCCAGAGGCGGAGGCTCCTAACTAGTTTCACCTGGCTGGGGCCTTTATAAGAATTTCGGATGAGGCATGCGTGGTGTATTAAGGCGGCGCTGGTTATAATGAACCATAGAACCAGTGGCCCCAAAATTAGGGACAGGCAACTTCTTGCAGCCCGCCGAGACACTCATTTTTGTCGTTATACCCCAAAACAAAACAGGAAAATCAAATTATACTAATTTCTCAAATTTTCCTCTCTGAAAACCTTCAAAGTGTACCTAACTATAGGAATTTTGGAAGAGTTCCTAAAAGTCCATTCCCATTAAAGTTTCACCGCCAAAAAAAGATTAATAAGAAAGGCCATTTTAGGATGTATCGAGAAAATAATTCGTTTATGATATAGAAATATACTTGCTTAAAACAATCAATGCCTGTATTTTAATGTTTGCACCATCGTGCTCAAACGTTTGTATACGTCTTTTTGCAAGGTGTACAAAGAACCATCCCTTCGGCTAAAAGACGAATAACTCTATACAACCTCGTCTTAAATCGTCCTTATTAGGGAAGTACCTACCTTGGAAAAATGCCTTATCGTTCGACGCAGGTGATAACCAGAAGTATCCGAGATAGGGTCTGTACGCTGGATATGGCAGGATCGCGTTTTCATCCCGTTTGGAAAGTTTCACCTCGCTCTGAAGAGCGGATATAGGGTTTGGAACTATCCTGCTGAAAAAGGGACTGCCTTAGGTTGACTACAGCAGTGCATCTTTGTCGTAGCTTGTTGTACATCAGAAGCAACAAATCGGAATACAGTTCGACTTTTATAGCTCGGCTATCCAGAACGAGATCAAAGTAGGGCACGCCCTCGTAATACCACACACACCACACACACACATAATAAACTATTTTTTGTCGAAAGGCTGCGCTTGTTGAAGGTTAAAGTTGACACAACTGGGTCCATCTGGATTATACTGGTAGATAAGCTTCTTATGACCAGTAACTATCCGTTTGATAAACCGAACATCACGTGGCCTCTTGAGGAGTTCCTTAGAGATTTCTACGAGTCGTTGACCTGAGCTGGGGTCAGTTCATGTGACACAACGTGCGATCATCTGTAGATCTTTCCAAGCTTGTGCAGTTGGTCAGAAATTGTGAATTCAGAAACTCCCAAATCGACCCACAATTCGCGAGTGCTAATCATTGAATTAGCTTCAACAGCCGTAAGCAGAGCATGACTCAAGATACCTTCTAAAATCTGGTGATACAATCTGCGTCAATCTCAGAGGAACTTCCATAATCTCCATTAATCTCCAAGCCGCAAAATTCTTGAACCAGATGATAGAGTGACTGCAACAGCTTTCCTTTCGACATCGTTTATTTTTAGAACTGCTTAAATGTCTCTAAAGCCTTTCTTTCAGTAATGACACAAGATAACAAAGATTCCATACTTCGTGGCTACATTTTGCATTGCGATAAACGCGTACGGTTTTGAAACATGTGCATCACAAATAATCTGATTCCCAACACATCGAAGTTTTATACGATCTGGGATATCGACAATCTATCACGCTGAAAATATAGAAATCAGCGATGCAGAAAGATACAGTGTGGCAATATTTTTCTGGACATTGAAATATTAATCAATAGAAACTTCGTATTTCTTTATGAAGTTTCATAATATAATGCATGTTTTCATATTATTTCTCAAGTGCTGTGCTTTAAATTACTAACGGAATTTCCGTGGAACGTCAGTTTAAAAAAAATTTGCAGTGAAGCAAAAACAATGATGAATTAGCGCAGAGCAACGGCTCATCGTAACATACCGAAATTGCCTAGAGCATTGTCTAATTGCTTACTGCTTATTCTTTTTATATCAGTCAGGGGAATAAGTAATTTTGCTTTTTAAAATCGAATGTTATTTAAAAAATCGGTATATATAGAACCCATGACAGAAGCACAACCATTTTTCTAATACATCAAGATGTTTTCACGAGTTTGCGAGCTTCAGTTTCGCAAAAAGGCATGATTCCCATTTCTCAATCACATTTTGTGATTTTAATGATGCATTTTCTCTTTGCTTAAAGCGAAATTTAACATACACTGGTTTTCAAAAATTAAAGAAAAAACGGAAAAATTGCGATAACACAAAAAAAATACACGATGAAATATCATGTAATTGGGTGAAAACCTGCATCATATCGCAAGTTGGAGAAAGACCTTAAAATCGAGTATCGCTAGTAAGAATCACTTCATTCCGATAAAAATGACCACATATAGCACCAGTTGAAAAATAAGGTGTCAAAATGAAACTGCCAAAGTGCCATAATAAGGAGTATGGTCACCCTTCACAACAATGCAGGTTTCACAGCGGTGTTTCATGCTGTTGATGAGGATATCTAGGAGCTCAGTAGGTAACAGAGATCATTCTTCGTGAAAAGTTGACTAAGCATCTCCAGTTCTTGCGAAGGGTTGTAAGGGGCAGCAAAACATCTCATATGAGCATCCTAAGCATGCTCGATAGGATTAAGGTCAAGAGATGTGGCTGTTCAGAACATACGGGAAATCATCTCCTCTTGAAGATATTGTTCAACCAGCCTCGATCAGTGCGGACGAGAGTTATTGTCTTGTAGAAGAAGTGTATCTCCTATGTTACCTGCATAAGCGCGAATATAAGTATCCAAGACATCATCCCCATAGCGTGGATAATCCGTAGTTCCTCTTGGAAGCACATAGAGGTGCGTGCGTCCACCTAAAGAGATGCCATCCCAAACCAGCACGCTATTACCACTATAATTTTCTCTTTCGCGGATCACAGAAAGATAATAGCGTGTCCTTAGTTCTCTCCAAGTGTAAAAACGTTCTTCAAAAACTCATCTGGGAAGATTACTGACTACCATTGATGGTAGAGTGGCAATAAAGGTGGGACGAGGAGGATACAGGTAGAAGGACACGCCGTATCATTCCCCGAGTCTCTGTTAGGCGTATTGAGAGTGATAGGTTCCTAAACCAGGTGCTCATCGGCCATGTCGTGTCGCCGGAGTACTTCCGCCGTTTTGCTGTACGGGAACGAATGTCTGACTGCCAGGCCCAGACCGCAGACGTCGCACACATGATTTTAGAATGTGATTGTTTTCCAGGTAGGATACGAGCTCTAGCGCTAGAACTGGCGAAAACGAGAGACCTTTTGATCCTTCTCGGACTTCTCAAAGCGAGACAGGGACTTATGGAGCTGGTCAAAAAACTCGTGGAGAGACAGACGGTTTACCTAAATGAAGGGTAACCGAAGAAAACTGAAGCCTGCAGAGAAGAGGTTCTGAATGACTCCGGCCCAGAGTCATCATCACCGCAATACAGGCCCTAGTCCTGCGGAACTGTAAATAGCTTGTAAATAATTTTCTTTGTGAGAGGACTCATTAAATAAAGGATTTATTTCCCACTAAATGAGACCCTCAGTATAATTGTGCATGTACTTTTTAACCAGGACTAATAAAGGGCTTTTGCTCCAAAAACACATTCGCGCTGGCGATCAGATCTCCCTGCCAGAGGCGAAACTAATGCCTCTGCCCAATTGGCACGCACACACACGGGCCATGACGGAGGGGTGGGAAGTGTCGGTCCCACAGGGGCAGCAGATCCCTATAGGTCTATGGACCGAACCTGTCCGTGTGAAGGACTGCCGGATTCTGGCAGGACAGCTCGCGCAACGCTGTCACTATTAATCTTTGAGAGAGTTCTTCCCATCCCTGCGGAGTCCGCATTTGGACGGTGCAGGCAATGGCCATCAGCCTAGCCTTACCCTTACCATTGGTTTTCAGTCCAATCGACGTGAAGTTTTGCCCAAATCAAACGTTCCGTACTGTAACAGGGGTAAGGGGAACGAAGAGTGTTGATTGCCTAGGATAAAGACGTCCGTCGTGAAGCCTTCTGCGCAGGGTGGAAGCAGATACGACTGCTTCTGCAGCTGCCTCAAGGGCAAATCGCAGTTGTGTTGGGGCTGCCGTCCCAATTTCTACATCCTGTTAATCGGAAATATCGGTTATAAACGAATATTGTAGTCTTAGGCATTCCTTCGTCGTATCTTCGAGAAACTGATTCCAGATTTTGAAATTGGTTCTACATTCTGCGGATCACGGAAGGACAGCCAGCCATCTTTCAATTTCCACTTGACTTTTGCCTGCGTTTAGTCTTCCTATTGTCTCCATCTCAGTTCATCTGTTAAACAATGTCTCGTAGCCTTCACAACAAATCTGCTATCTCAAATTCTTTCCTTTAATCTGCAATCTCAAATTCCTTTCTTTAATATGCTATCACAGATTCCTTTTTTTAATCTGCTATCTCAGATTCCTTTCTTTAATGTGCTATGTCAAATTCCTTTCCTTAATCTGCTATCTCAAATTCCTTCCTTTAATCTGCTATCTCAAATTACGTTATTTAATCAGCTATCTCGAATTACTTTCTTTAGTGTGCTATCTCAAATTCTTTTCTTTAATCTGCTATCCCAAATTCCTTTCTTTAATCTGCTATCTCAAATACCTTTCTTTAATGTGCTATCTTAAATTCGCTTCATTAATCTGCTATCTCAAATTTCTTTCTTTAATCTGCTATCTCAAATTACGTTCTTTGATCAGCTATCTCGAATTACTTTCTTTAGTGTGCTATCTCAAATTCCTTTCTTTAATCTGCTATCCCAAATTCCTTCCTTTAATCTGCTATCTCAAATTCCTTTCTTTAATCTGCTATACCAAATTCCTTTCTTTAATCTGCTATCCCAAATTTCTTTCTTTAATCTGCTATCTTAAATTCCTTTCTTTAACCTGCTATCTCAAATTTCTTTCTTTAATCTGCTATCTCAAATTCCTTTCTTTAATCTGCTATCTCAAATTCCTTTCTTTAATCTGCTAACTCAAATTCCTTTATTTAATCCGATATCTCAAATTCCTTTCTTTAATCTGCTATCACAAATACCTTTCTTTAATCTGCTATCTCAAATTCCGTTCTTCAATCAGCTATCTCAAATCATCATCATCATCATCATCATCATTGTCAACCATTATCAATCCACTGCTGGACGAAGGTCTCCCCAAGTTTCCTCCACAACGGTCTGTCTTGTGCCAGTCTCCTCCATGTCACTCCCGCATATTTACGAATTTCATCCACCCATCTCCCATGTGGTCTTTTTCTGGGTCTTTTCCTGTCCCTTGGAATCCAATCTAAAATTTCGGCTGTCCATCTATGGTCTGTCCTTCTGGCAGTATGTCCAGCCCATTGCCATTTCAGGGATTTAACTCTGATCATGATGTCTTCCACTCTCGTCATTTTTCGGATCCACGTGTTCCTCTTCTTATCTCTCCTGGTTATACCAAGCATGCACCTCTCCATGCTTCTTTGAGTTGTCTGCAGCCTTTGTATGTCTCTTTTAGTTAAGGTCCACGTCTCTGCACCATACGTAAGCACTGGAAGGATGCATTGATCAAACACTTTTCTTTTAAGACATAATGGCATATTGCTCTTGAAAATTATGCTGTTTCTTCCAAAAGCTCTCCAGGCAAGTTTTGTACGCCGATTAATTTCTTCATCAATGTGACCCTCACTTGATATCTGCTGTCCAAGATAAACATACGTATCTGTTATCTCCAGTTTTTCTCCATCAATTGATAAATCTTCATTTCTTGTAAAAGCATTGAACATCACTTTTGTCTTCTGAAAGTTCATTTTTAATTACACTTCTTTACTCTTGTCAGCAAGTTCCTGGATCATACTCTGCAGCTCTGATGGGGTAGTTGCAAAAATGACTACGTCATCAGCAAAACGAAGGTGGGTTAGATAATCTCCATTAATCTTTATCCCTTTGTTTTCCCAGTTCAGTGCTTGAAAGACATTTTCCAATGTGGCATTAAAGAGCTTCGGAGATATGGTGTCACCTTGTCTCACTCCCTTTTCAATTTTTATGTGTGTTGTATTTTCAAACAGCCGAATCTTTGCACTTGCATTTTCATAGATGTTATTAATAATATTAATGTATGCATCTTCAATACCGCAGGATTTCAGAGCCGTGGTAACTGCTGATGGTTTCACCGAATCAAAGGCTTTTTCATAATCGATAAAAGCCATGCACAATGGAAGTTCATATTCCCTCGCTCTTTCAATTAGTTCTCTCAGTACGTGGATATGATCTATTGTGCTGTAGCCACTCCTGAATCCAGCTTGTTCTCTCGGTTGAGCCATGTCCAGTGTTATCTTCAAGCGGTGTGAAAGAACTTTAGTGAATATTTTATAAACCACTGATAGAAGGCTGATAGGTCTGTAGTTCCTGAGATCCTCAATGTCACCTTTTTTATGTAGCAGGATCATTGTAGCATTGTTCCAATCCTCAGGAATCTTCCCTTCATTAAGGCATCGAGTGAAAATTTGGGCGAGTACTGTTTCAATTTGTCCACTTGCTTCTTGTATGATGTCTATAGTAATTCCATCTTCTCCTGGAGCTTTCCCCCGCTTCATGTTCTTGATTGCATGAGCAACTTCTGCTGGGAGGACTGGAAGAACTCTGGTACCTTTCATGATGTCTGGAGTACATGTATCATCCCTTTCATATAATTTGGAGTAGAAATCTTTCACTCTTGTCAAAATTTCGCCTCTATTTCTTGTTACAGAACCATCTTCTTTTCTCAGTGCCATAATCTGTTTTTTTCCCTTACTGAGATGTCCCTTTGCTATCTTTAGGCTTTGGTTGTTTTCAATTGCTTTCCTCACTAGCTCACAGTTGAATTTCCTTACGTCTTCAGTGATACTTTTTCGTGCTGTCTTGCATAGCTCTATATATTCCACTTTGGAAGTCACATCTTCTTTAGTTGTCCTCATCTCTCTTCTTTTTTGCATCAACATTTTGGTTTTTCCTGATAATTTGTTCACATGCAATTTGTTCTTAGACCCAGCTAATTTTGTTGCTGTTTCCATAAGAGCTTTGGTTACTTTTTTGTAAACTTCCAAAATATCCACTTCTTCCGATGTTAGGCCTTCTAAAGCAGAGAATCTGTTCTTCAGTTCCAACTTGAAAGTATTATGGTGTTTTTTAAGGTTGGTTATGTCAATACATTTTGTTTGTCTTATGAGCTTGCCACGTTCCAGTTTAGTGTTGAGGTGCATCTTACATCTTACCAATCTATGGTCACTACCTGTGTTGAACTTGTTCAGCACACTGCAGTCTTCGATGACGAATTTTTTGTTACACATAATAAAATCAATTTCACTTGTTGTCCCAATTGGATGTCTCCATGTCCATTTCCTGTGTGGCTTTTTCTTGAAAAAGGAATTCAAGATGAAAAATCCTTCTGCCTCTGCAAACTCAACGAGAGTATTTCCACGCTGGTTTCTGTTGCCGTGACCGAATTTACCTACTGAAGTTTCATTCTGTTGCCGGTGTCCTATTTTTGCATTGAAATCTCCCATAATTATCTTCAAGTGCTGCTTACCTTTATTATTTAGATGACGAATTTCCTCATAAAATTCTTCAATTTCTTCTTCAGGATGACTTGTGGTGGGTGCATAAGTTTGAATAATCTGAGCCTGGTATCTTCTCGATAGTTGGATAACGAGTCGTGCAGCTCTGTCAGAGGAACTTTCAACTTCTACCACTTTATCCTTCAGTTTCTTGTTTATTATAAATCCAACACCACTAGTTCTGCCAGTATCTGTCCCACGATAATAGAAGAGATGTCCACTTTTCAGTTCAATGAGATCTTCTCCTTTTCTCCTTACCTCACTTAGCCCGACGATGTCCCACTTGATCCTTTGTAGTTCCTCTTCCAATTCAAGAAGCCTTGAATCAGAAGACAGGGAGCGTCCGTTATACGTCGCCAAGGTCAGCATCAGATGGCAGCCTAGTCCGGTCTTCCGGGGATTCTTAGCACCCTCTGCCTTCATGTCTCACTGGCCGCTGCCTTGGCCAGGTACATTCCAGCTGCCGGAGACTGAGGGCCAAGATTTAAGTTGTAGAGTCATTTTGGAGGTGTTTGGCCATAACTCACCACGCTGGCCAAGCGGGTTGGTGAGTGTGGGATAGCATTTCCTCTGATCCCGATGGTATAGTTATACCGCTATTGGCGGTCGTCAGAGCCCCTTTAGTGGGAACAGGATGCACCACGAGAAGGCGGGGTTGACATTTGTCAAGGAGAGGCTGTGATGTTACGCATCACCTGACCTTACATCCTGCTATCTCAAATATCTTTCTTTAATCTGCCATCTAAAATTACTTTCTTTACGCTCCGCAGGCAAGTGATAAACGCCTCCGCAACAGCCCCTTTCATTCTTCTGCTCATTTGCATAAACCTATGCCATCGCCATTCATTTCAATACAATGACCTGATTCCGCATTACCTTTCACGCCATATATCCAAATTTTGCGCATTTTCAGTTCTTTTATGAATTATCGCGATTTCTCTGTTTTAGCTTAATTTATGGAAACTAGTGTATAACGGTACTGTTTCTCTCACTGTGAGGTGAAACCCATTTTACGGGTAGCAAGAGATGTCAGTAAAGAGGGTAAGAACTTATTTTAAACTTTATTTTCGTTTTTAAGGAAAGCAAAAATGCTTGCACTGTTGACTGTTACTGCAGCAAGTGTCTAAGTAAAGGGAACACATGAATTTCATTAAAAATATGAAGACGAGTTTTTGTACCATTACCCTACCTCCCTTTGCTTTTTTACAAATAGGATGATCCTATTCATTCAGTTTAGAGGTGTTTTCTGAAGACGTTAACCGATCCACTGCCTCTCACGTCCTGTTTAGTTCAGGAGTAAAGCGCGCTCGCAGCTTGAAATATGGCGCTACGATCTCGATTGCTACCTCTCTGCTTCAGCTTTCATTTTCGCAACGTTTTAAACTAACTGGCATACCTTCGACTTCCCTCTTGTTGAGCCGTTTGCTTCTAAAACGTTTCAGCTTTTACGCGAGTAAATACAGTAATTATCATTTGACTATGCCAACACCTAGAATTTCTATCATGATCCTTCAGTCAATGAAATAAATGCTTCAAACAGGATAAACCTAATGAACATGCAACTTGTTGATTATCGAAAAGGATTAGAGAAAACCAGGTATATCCGTATTCGATCCAGTCATGTAGAGGAATACTTTCTCAGACGCATTTTGATGCGAATGCGCAGATGGTTTGCAGGAAGTTGTTCTCTACAAGAGGAATCTGTCTTGGTGTCGCAATTGTGGTGATACTTCACAAAAATTCTCATACGAAAGGTCTTTCATTTCTTATTTTTCCGTGTTTATTTGTTATGAATGAAACTATGACAGAAAACGGTTGCTTTCGGTAGAAGTGTGAAAAAAGCTTAAACACGCAAACTATGAGAAAAAAATGAAGAGATAGACAAGAATACTTAGGTTTTTATATTTTGGGAAGTTAACGACCTGTGTGAGCAATTCTAAGCACTAAAAGCTGTCGCGGGTAACAAATTTGGGTGCCATTGTATCCCGGGAGGGTGGAGACATAATGCCGCAAGGCAAATACCTCAGGCATGCCTCATCCGGAACAAGCGACCATAAGGCAGAGCCTACACCATCGCGCTACTACGGCAGCTACTTAAACTCACTGTTGTGAAGAGTAAGTAACTCGCCTTACAGCCATCACCCGATGAGTTTGTTTTAGTTCAACAATAGGTGCCCTTTGAAAGAAATAGAAATGGTTTTGTACAATGGACGTTGACACTTTGTACCTTTCCATTAGGCTTCTTCCAATTCAACTAATATATGCAACTTTTTGCAAATGCTCAAAAAAGTATTAGTTGTGTAAACGATTTATGAACATTATATTTACTTGTAATACACATATCAGCCGCTGAATTGGAAACTTTAATTCAGTACCGGGTTGGACCTCCTTTATTCTGAATTACCGCACCTATCCGGTTTGGCATGGATTCCACAAGCTGTTGGAGTGCATCTACGTCTACAGCATACCAGGTGTGTTCACCAGTCATTTAAATAACGCACATGCATTCTCAATGGTGTTCAGGTATGGCCTTTGTGATGGCCAGGAAAAACGGTGGAAGTCGTTGTGATGTTCTCTGAACCACTGCTGAAGATACCTGCACGATGTTGTCGTCTATAAAAGAGCCGCAACCTGCTGGCTAAAAGCTCAACTTTGCTGTATAGACTTGATCGGCAACGATATTCAGGTAATCCTTGGAGGATACCCGAACTTCCAGCGATGTCAGGGTACATGTTCTGTGCCAACAGAACGTGTCTCACACAATGACACCACCTTCAGAATCGTAAGTTGGTTTACAAAACAAGCTGGGTACATTACTTAATGGAGCTCCAACCAAACTCTCTCTTTACGTCGGTACAGAACAAGGCCTACGGCAACCCGTCGGATCACGTGACTTATTTCGAGTCTTCTACCGTGCAGTCACAGCATTGCTGGTACCACTATAGACGAACGTTCCGGTATTTCGAAGAAGTAATTAATTTTCATATAGACATGCGATTGTCAATACCGATCCTGTTCAATTCCCCACGCTTAGTTCGCTGAGAATTTAGTTGCGGAAAGGCGTCTGAGAAAGTATTCCTATACACGACTGGATCGAATACGGATATACCTGGTTTTCTCTAATCCTTTTCGATAATCAACAAGTTACGTGCCTATTAGGTTTATCCTGTTTGAAGCATTTATTTCATTGACTGAAGGATCATGATAGAAATTCTAGGTGTTGGCATAGTCAAAAGATAATTACTGTATATACTCGCGTAAAAGCTGAAATGTTTTAGAAGCAAACGGCTCAACAAGAGGGAAGTCGAAGGTATGTCAGTTAGTTTAAAACGTTGCGAAAATGAAAGTTGGAGCAGAGAGGTTGCAGTGGAGATCGTAGCACCGGATGTCAAGGTGCCAGAGCGCTTTACTCCTGAACTAAACAGGACGGGCGAGGCAGTGGATCGATTAACGTCTTTAAAAAACACCTCTAAACTGAATGAATAGGATCATCCTATTTGTAAAAAAGCAAAGGGAGATAGGGGAATGGTGCAAAAAACCGTCTTCATATTTTTAAAGAAATTTATGTGTCCCCTTTACTTACAGACACTTCCTGCAGTAACAGTCAACAGTGCAAGCATTTTTGCTTTCCTTAAAAACGAAAATAAAGTTTAAAATAAGTTCTTACATTCTTTACCGTCATGTCTTGCTACTCGTAAAATGGTTTTCACCTCACAGTGAGAGAAACAGTACCGTTATACAATAGTTGGCCTGGTGGGCAACGTTCGTGACTGCCACGGAAAGGACCTCACATTCGATCACAGGCAGGTACGAACGATCGATCTACTAAATATCCACCGTGCGTCGGATGGGCACGTTAAGCCGTTGGGCAGCGGGTACTGCCCCCCCCCGGTAATAAATAAGGGCGTCTTCCTCCACCTTTCTACTTCGCATCCGTGTCACTTTCCTATCGGGCACTCTATCCCAAATCTCCTAGCTTCCTATTTCTAAGGGTTGTTTAAGACCTGGGGTCAGACACTCCCTTCCTAAAATCCTCTACATATGATCATTTGATCATACTTTTTGAATGCTTCAGTCCATTGCTGCACACAGGAGGTACTGTTTCTCGCACAAGCCTTCTCAGGCGACGTCAATCTCGTTCCTGACCGATTGTCGTCGCACCTATGCCTCTTAGACAAGCAATGTGGATTATTTGTCCACGGATCCAAGATCCGGAATATTTAACCTTTTGAAAAACTCGTCGGCTGTGCAGTTTCTAAAAACGTCGCTCTTCAAAACGGGCACAAACTCCTAACGATTATTTTCTTTTCCAGTCGCGATGAACAACTATTGGCGAGCAGCAGTCTTGAACATTTGCTAGACACGTGACCAAAGAATATCTAACTGATAAAAACTTAAGGCTCGACGAGACGTAACTAGTGCCACATATCCTGGGATACAAGATGCAGTGCACAGAAACCAACATACAGTCTGATGCCGGAGCAAACTGCGCATGCGTGTTTGTGTTGTTTTTTTGTCTTCAGTTCTGGCAAAGAACAGTCAGTGGAGCTTCTCACAGCACGTGATTATTACCTTCGCGGTTGCATAATAACTTCGCAAATCGGATATGTTAGTTTTGTTGGGCCAATTGCTTTAGTTAAGGTTTTTGTTTGCTCTTCAGTTTTTCAGAAACATTTTCAGAAATGCCAAATACTACGGATTGCCTGCATTTTGAGCGGATTCTTAGGCCTAACTATAATATTTGCTAAAATTTAATTTAAATAGTCATATTAGTTGTTATTGCATATTTGTTTCACCAAAATAAGGGACGGGCGGGATATCAGAAAACAACAATAACAACAAAAAAAACTGCTCTAAGGAAATAGTCGTCAGGTTGAAGGAAACAATCGTGGATCAAAGAACAGCTCCACTACCGTAGTCCCCAAACGCCTTTTACTCCTGAATGTTTGCTTTCCGACACAGCACGTAAGCTCCCAGCTTGTGGAAGCGCTGTTGTTGCCTGTTTTAAGTTATCTCAACGAGAGTTGACGTTCTTTACGCAAAGCTTTATATTCTTTGCACGTGACCACGTATTTTGTTTATAAGCTGCGCAAGTAACGTTCATGTATATCTGTATAATCTTTCTTCACAAAAATAGACACAACTCGCATAATATTCAAAAAGACAGCTCGAAGTCAAACCACGAATTTAAGCAGGTGCAAACGGAATGCCCTCAGTCGTGAACAAGAATCAGGAATCCCTCTCGAGACAAGAATGGAAGATGATAAAAACAATAATACGTTTCAATCGTTACACTAGCATTGCTAGTAACAGTGCTCTCGAAACACTGCGCTCACAGCACTGAAAGCTTGAGCCCTTTTCCTTCAAGACACTACGACGTTACTGCATTTTGACCTGATGTGCAGTTGTTGCCAGAGTTAAATTCGATGAAAAAGAAAATATGTCGTTATGCTAAGAAAAGAGTTCAACGAGAAGAAACACAATTTACATAAGACAAGAATTAAAAAGGAAGATTAAATTAGAGTATAGGTCACAGTTGGAAATATGCTTGTTTTTGTAGATTCTTTTTCTTATCTCTGCGATTTTTTTATATTATCTATCCCCTATAGAAAAATGATCTGTGGATTGCTTTTATATTACTTCCAACGAAAAGACATATTATTAGTTGATTTTATGTAATCTCTTGTAGAAACAATCGTCACAAGTTGTTTTCATGTTATCACCTGCAGAAGCATTTCTCTACAAGTCATTTCAAGTTATTTGTCACCAAAAAAATCCCCATCAGATGCTTCTATATTATTCCGGATTTTTGTGTTATCACCAAAGGAAATACTCACCAGAATATCTCATTTGGTTAATAATTCAAAGTTAAAATTAACAAAATTCGTACGTATTTAATTTTCATTTGCTTTTATTATACTCTTATGAAAACGTCGATACCAGTTGCATTTATATTATCTGATACTGAATAAATCCCTACAAGTTAATTCTATGGTATTTGCTAAGGGAAATTTTTCACAAGGAACTGTTACGTTGCTTTTTATGGCAATGTTCACCAGTCACCTTAAGTTACTTTACTGCACGTTTCAATGAAAAATTATGCAGATGTCTTAAAACTAAAAAAAAAAAAATATGTGCGTGTATGAATGATACTGTTATAGAGCGCAATTTATTCCCCTCAGTTGTAAAATCTATTACATGTATACATCTAATATTTTGTGTCAGAAACAATTTAAAGAAATAATGATAATGAGACTAAATTAGAACGACCGAAAGTCAAGTGAATGTGTCTCATAATCTCAAGGCTGTCTTTGAATGAGTGTTAGGGGTTATCTTCTACCCTATGTATATCTTCAATGTAAATTCTTTTGCACAACTTTTCTCGAAGACTATTACTTTGTAGTGTTTTAAATTTTGAGCACAAATAAAAAAGACCTATAGTTAATACACTGAGTGGCCACTTTATTATGACCACCTGGCAGTTTTAAGCAAATGAGCTATGGCTGCTCTCTGTTACCGCCAAAGGGCGAGGCTAATATAGAAAGAGAAAGCTTAGTGCTTGCGACAGTAGTAGAAGTGATTTTTGCTTGACGAGATGGGCAAAAAATGCGATTTGATGGACTTTGTGGGATGATTGTAGGAGCTCGGAGCCATGGAGCGAGTATCACCGAAACCGCCGCATTCGTGAAATTTTCCATAGCAGCTGTTGTTAAAGTGTTTAAAGACTGGACTGTCAGCCAAAAAACTGGGTCTCTACCTGCAACGTGTGGTCGTCATTGACTAGTGACTGTTCGGGTGGAACGGAGAGTGTCCAGACTGGTAACAAACAAGAGAAGGGCAACAGTGCAGAAACATTACAGACCATCTTAATCAAGGCTCCCCTCAAATGACCTATGCACGCACTGTTCGCCGTACACTGCATCGGATGGGATATGGCAACCAAAGGCCTGTTCGAACACATTTGCTGTCTGCAGTTAACAAGAGACAACGTCTCCAGTTCGCACACGAGCACAAGGCTTGGACAGTCGATAATTGGAAACAAATTATGTGGTCCGATGAATCACGTTTTCAGTTGCACCATGCCGATGGCCGAGTGAGAATTTGGCGGAAACAGCACGAAAGCATGGACCACAAATGCATTGCTACAACCCTTCAAGCTGGTGAAGGCAACGTTATGGTTTGGGGAATGTTTTACTGGTATGCTTTGGGCCCTTTAATTCGTGTTGATCAACGTCTGAGTGGCACATCATATCTAAACATCGTTGCGGACCAAGTGCATCCTGTCATGTGGATGGTTTATCCCAATGGCGATGGCTACTTTCAACAAGGTAATGCGTCCTGCCATAGTGCTCGTATTGTACAGGATTGGTTTCAGGATCATGTCGGTAAGTTTACTTTGCTTATGTGGCCCCCCACAATCTCCAGATCTCAACCCCATTGAGAATTTGTGGGATGAAGTTGAACAAGCCGTCAGACAGCTGGATCCACAATCCTGCAATCTCACACTCCTGGAAAGTGCTATTCATCAAGCATGGTCTCAGATTCCACAAACCACCTATCAACATCTCGTGGAGTCCATGTCACGAAGAATCGACGCAGTATTAAAGGTAAAAGGTGGCCCAACAAAGTACTGAGGGGGTGGTCATAATGAAGTGGCCACTCAATGTATATGCCATAGTTATTGCTCCGAAAAAATGTTTTTGAATATTTTTTCTTAAATTCAATTTTTCTGACTCGAAAACACTCCAATTTGGCGCTAGAGTGCGCGGTAAGTTAGTATAGCAGTGCTTTTGTCTGGAAGCAACGAAATCTGTTATTTCTGCCTGTTTTTTTCTAATTATCTGAGCCAAATAGATAAAAAGAGGGGCAAAAGTTAAATTAAAATCTTGTCTTCTGTAGATCATCTCAAAGCCTACTGTACGTTCATATTTTGAAGAGAAAATGCATACGTTAGCACAGAAAATCTGAATTTGAGCTATAGAAACTCCGCCTACTTACTGAGCTCCACCCGAACTAACGTCGTTGGTTAAAACGTAACAGCACGTACTTTGTCTTCAAATTGTGCAGCCAACGAGAGACCGTTTATATTCTGAATATGGGGAAATCTGCAGTGATTCGCTGACGCTAACTTCCGGAACCGTCATTCAAGACGTAAAAGCCACGCCCAAGGAGTAACTTTTGCGCCATCTATCGCAGAAGATGAACCCCAGCACTCATTCAAAGGCAGCCTTAATGTATCTTAATAGTTGCATTTATCAAAGGTGACTACAATAAAACCTTCCAAAGTTCTGTTTGAAATGATACACAGGACTTGTCATATTATCATGAATTCAAAAAGACTGCTTTCCCTCTGTTGTAAATGTAAAACAATACTAAATTAAACCGGTGTCCCAAATTAAGGTGACAAATACACTGCGTGACAGAGAAAATGCCACACCATGAAGGAATGCTCGAAAACAGACCAAACTGCACACACAGATTGCCAAGTAGGTCCTGAACAAATGATTTAATTGCCACATACAAACTAGGCTCCAGTGGCGAAATATGCAGAATGGTCAATAAGGAGCGTGGCCCCCATTTCGGGCGCTGCATCGTTGAATCCGACGTGGCATCGAGGCAACGAGAGCGAGAATAGAGTCCTGGGGTTTCGTGGACCACGTGATTTTGATCTGACACCACAGTTCATCTTCATTTTGTGGGGGTGGGAGGATACTCAATCAACTTTCAATCGTGTCCCACAGATGCTCGATGGGCGAGAGGTCGAGGGATCGTCCTGGCCACGAAAGCATCCTCACACCGTGTAAAGCATTCAGGCTGATCCGAGCGGTATGCGGCAGGGCGTTATCCTTTTGAAAAAACGGCGTTTGGGATACCCTGCAGATACGGTAGTGCCACGACCACAGCACCTCGTTAAAATAGTGCATCCGTAATTAGAACAAACGGTGAGTGTGCGCTGATAGCACCCCACACCACGATTCCATGTTGCCGGGCCGTGTGGCGTTCCACAATGGTGGAGGAATCCGCCCGTTGGCCACATTGCCTTCAGACTCTCGCACGGCGTTCATCCGTGGTGAGACAGAACGGTAATTTGTCGCTGAACACCACACTGTTCCATTCGGTACCCCACGCAGCTCTGGAGCGACACCACGCCAAGAGGTGACGACGATGGCTCGCTGTTAAGGGTAGCCTTCGCAACGGACGGCTGGACAGCAAACCAGACCCAGTCAATCGGCGCGACACTGTCCGCGTCGATATCGGAGTATCCAAACCTCCCCGCACACTCCGCAAAAGGTCGCGCGTTGTGGCCTGTGGATCCGCTGCGGCATGACGGCGGATGCGACGATCGGTGCGCTCGGACGTCCGTCTCCGTGCTCCAGTCGCCCTTACGACGTTGCAAAGATTCTTCCTGGGACCACTCTCTCCAAATGCGACTGACGGTTGTGGCATTATGTTGCGTTTCTTCCGCAATATGACACACATGAGACCATCCGGCCGGTACGAAGACCTACGATTATACCACTCGTGAACTCATCCGTTTGACGAAATCGCGTACGAAGGAGTCTTAACTGCATTGGCACCACTTGTTCGTTCTCCAGACTCAGTTACAGCAGAACCACTCACTCCTCGCGGCCATGAAAACATCTCGACTGATGACCTCACAGGATGGTTGTCAGCTAATATCCAGCGCGCCGTTCGTGCGATTGGCCTGCAAATGTAATTATTTGCATAACTTGTACGTGTACACGCACCCTGCGATTTGCATGGCGCTGCGTTTACGTCTTCTTGGTGTGGCATTTTCTCTGTCAGGCAATGTATGTACAAATTCAAGAACATGTCCAACTCGAGAAAACCGACTGTACAGATATTTCAGGGACATGTGCAAGAAGAAACACTAAGTCGATGTACCCAATCGACATTTTTCTGGCTTCTATGGAAATATGCAAATGAAAACCGTACGTCAGCAAGCTGGCAGGAACGTAACCTTGATGAGCGTTGTGCTGAGAGAGGTGCAGCGATTGCAGCTTGAGTTGAACTCTTAGTAGAAGAATGGCTCCTCCATCGCTTAGAAGACTATTTAGAGTGGAGAGCGATTGGCAGACTGGAAGCAGAGGCAATCGAAAGCTTAGGTGGCAAGTTGGCTGAATGTGTCAAGGCGAGTGGTCTTCAATCTCTGGAGATAGTTCCATGATACTGGGACAGTAACCAGAAGGCTGGGACAAAGAAGTCCACGAGCCAAAAGAAGACAGGTATCTGTTTCTAAGAGCTAGCAATAATTGGGAGTCGACATCCAGGTAACTCCTCTGCTACAGAAAGAGCGATATCGAGGCAAACAATTTACAGAAGACTCCACGAGAGAGGTCTGTATGCAAGAAGCCCAATAGCTAGTCTGTATACACCCGCGGCATTGTACAAAAGTGTCTGTCTAAAATGGGACAGACAGTATCACCGCTGGACCCCTGATGACTGGGCCCCTGTTCTCTTCAGTGACGAGTCGCCGTACAGCCTAATATCGACGGGTGTACAGGTGGAAAGCCGAAATCTGCCCCCTACATTAGAAGAAAATTAACCACTACGGTAGTGGAACACTTATAGTTTAGTCTGACATCATGTTAGATAGACGTGCGCTGCTGTATGCGTTTCCAGGAGGTATTCTAACGGCTACAAACTACAGTGATGGCATCCTAGAATCATATGTGTACCTTTTTTAGGGAAGATGTTGGTCCTCACTCCTTTTTATAGACGATAATTCCTATAACCATAAGGCTCGGCTAGTCAACGAACACCTGGGCAGAGAGGCTATTCATAGGATGGAGCAGGATATTTCGTGACACGAACCCGATAGAGTACATCTTGCATGCCCTGGAAAGAGCAAGTGTAAGCCGGAAATCCCCTACGAGAACCCTTCCTGGGCTCCGACGCGCCTTGATAGAGAAATGGCACTTATTTCTCCTCTCCAAACTCTCATTTATAGCCTTGTAAACAGCATGAGGGCTCGTTGAGCGAGTTCGTAGTAGGTACACTCCCTGTCAGTCCCTGGAAACCAGCGGTACTTGCTGCATTAGTTTTGGACATCCATGCTGTCATTTGTATGCTTCCTCCTTATGGGGTGATGGCATTCATTTTCTGTCGAGTATTGCTGCAATATCGATATACACTGCTGGCCACCCAAAATGCAACACTAAGAAGGAAGCATCCGATGGGCCTGAATTTCGCAGCATACGTCGCCCGCGAGAGGACATGCAAACGATTAGCATTGCAGGGCATATGCAAATCATGTGCACCCGGCACGCCACCGAGAAGCACTATATCGAGGGTGCCAAGAAGGCGGGGTGTAAGTAGTGAAATTGTGTTGTGTTGCCGGACCAGTGCGTGGCAAGCTTCTTGATGCCTCGTCGCAGAATACGGCAGTAATTCCAGCAAGTTTCGGAGTTCGACAGAGGACGAATAGTGGCTTATCGCGACAGCGGTTTATCGTACCGAGACATCGGCGCCCGTGTGGGACGACATCCAGCCACAGCGAGGCGAGTATGGATTCGGTGGGTGCAGGAGGGACGGACGGACCGACGTGAGCGATTGCCGCAGCCGCGGCACACCATCTAACGAGAGGACCGGCACGTTGTGCTGCGGGCATTGACAGCGCAGGAATTAGGGTGTGTTGCGCAACAACCTGTGTCAGCACGTACCGTTCGACGTCGTTAGCAGGAGCGGGGACTTGTCGCACGGCGCCCATTGCTCCGATTACCATTGACGTCACACCACCGGCGGGTGTGGCGGCAGTGGGCCGTTGAACGCCGCACCTGGACTACGGAATGACACCACATTACCTTCTACGACGAATCCCGCTTCTGCTTGCAAAACCACGATGGTCGGAACCACGTGTGGCGGCACCGCGGCGAGAGACTGCATGACGCCTGCATTATGCATCGCCATACCGGGCCGTCGCCTGGCGTTATGGTTTGGGGCGCAATTGGATATAACACCCGCACCCCAGTGGTACGCATCGCCGGTACACGCAACAGCCACCGCTATATCTTCGACGTTTTGGAGCCTGTAGTCCTCCCTTACCTGCAGCACTTGCCAGAGGCCAAGTTTTAACAGGACTATGCGCGCCCGCACGTAGCACGCATCGTGCAACAATTCTTCACTGCTCACCAGGTGTCACTGCTGCCGTGGCCCACCTGTTCTCCCGATATGTCGCCCATCGAACACGTCTGGTCGCTGATCAGCAACCGAGTGGCACGGCAAGCACCACCCGCGGCTACGCCTGATGAGCTGTGGCAACGTGTGGAAGCAGCCTGGACTGACATACTCCAAGCCCACATCCAAAGCCTCTTTCGTTCGATGCCGCGGCGTGTAGCGGCCGTTATTGCCAGCCATGGGGGCCACACAAACTATTGATGTCTGCGTGTTCCGCAAGTCGCATGAGCCTGTAAGCTCAATCGCTTCATCTTTGTATCTGTTGTTATGTGTCCAGTAAATCTGGCTTTGCTATATCGTGCCCTTCTTGGTGTTGCATTTTGGGTGGCCAGCAGTGTATGTATTTAGGTCCTTACCAACTATCATTAAACTCTGTAGAGTGGATTTTACATTATTCATGATTTTGTGTTTTTCACGGTTATCTTAGACACCATTTTAGTTCGTTCTTTTTCTGGGAAATTTTAGGTCTAGATAGATCTAGAACTTACGGCTCGAAAGACATCTCTATTTTTCGACCTGTCATGCAGCTTTTTCACATTTGTTTACTTCGTGGCGTCTATTAATTTCCTTACCTTCTTTTTCTTGGTCTTCTACTCTACCTTTGCGTGGCACCTATGTTTCTACAGTTTTCGGAACTCTGTTTTATTTCTCTCTCCCCAGAAATATCCGGTGAGTTTCGGCCGTTTTTCTCTCTTATTTAAATTTTATTATTATTTTGAGTTTTTTAGGTCCTAATTTCAACCACCTTCTGTTAACCTAACTCAACATCCTGATTATCATTCTTTTCCTGTTATTCACTTTTGCTTTTCTCTGGTTACCTAATTTTCTGATTCCTGTAAAATGATAAGTCTCATAGATATCCCACACATTTTGACGAAGCTGTAACGTACCAGGAGATGTGACGTACCTGCCAGAAGGACGCACACGACATAAAGGCAGACAGGAATCAGAATAAAACGTCCGCGTAGCTCAATTGGTAGAGTGACTTGTTCCGGAATGAGGGGATCCGGGTTCGAATCCTGGCGTAGACCAGAAATGACGGAGAAATTTACTTCGTTATAATGGCGCCCGAACTATCCGGGTGACCCGACCGTTCAAAATCTCGCATTGGTGTGATGTTCTTTTCACACCGCGAGATAGGAAAAATAAGAGAATCCCTTCTCCAGCACTTCGAAAAAAAATAAAAAAAATAAAAATAAGGGGAGATGATGTAACGTACCAGGAGATGTGACGTACCTGCCAGAAGGACGCACACGACATAAAGGCAGATAGGAATCAGAATAAAACGTCCGCGTAGCTCAATTGGTAGAGTGACTAGTTCCGGAATGAGGGGATCCGGGTTCGAATCCTGGCGTGGATAGAAATGACGGAGAAATTTACTCCGTTATAAAGCGTTTATTGAGACTTTTTCACCACTGAAAAATATTAAACTAAGTTAGTGCAATTTAAAAGAACGTCATGTACCTGGCAACCATAAGACAGTTGGTTAAGTCGCTGTACAGTTGGTTAAGTATAGTTGGCATAGCACAGTTGGTTAAGTCGCTGTACAGTTGGTTAAGTGTAGTTGGCATAGCACAGTTGGTTAAGTCGCTGTACAGTTGGTTAAGTATAGTTGGCATAACACAGTTGGATAAGTCGCTGTATAGTTGGTTCAGTATAGTTGGCAAAGCACAGTTGGTTTAGTCGCTGTACAGTTGGTTAAGTCGCTGTGCAGTTCGTTAAGTATAGTTGGCATAGCACAGTTGGTTAAGTCGCTGTACAGTTGGTTAAGTATAGTTGGTATAGCACAGTTGGTTTAGTCGCTGTACAGTTGGTTAAGTATAGTTGGCATAGCACAGTTGGTTAAGTCGATGTACAGTTGGTTAAGTATAGTTGGTATAGCACAGTTGGTTTAGTCGCTGTACAGTTGGTTAAGTATAGTTGGCATAGCACAGTTGGTTAAGTGTAGTTGGCATAGCACAGTTGGTTAAGTCGCTGTACAGTTAGTTAAGTATAGTTGGCATAGCACAGTTGGTTAAGTCGCTGTACAGTTAGTTAAGTATAGTTGGCATAACACAGTTAGTTAAGTCGCTGTACAGTTGGTTAAGTATAGTTGGCAAAGCAGAGTTGGTTAAGTCGCTGTACAGTTGGTTAAGTATAGTTGGCATAGCACAGTTGGTTAAGTCGCTGTACAGTTGGTTAAGTATAGTTGGCATAGCAGAGTTGGTTAAGTCGCTGTACAGTTGATTAAGTATAGTTGGCATTGCACAGTTAGTTAAGTCGCTGTACAGTTGGTTAAGTCGCTGTACAGTTGGTTAAGTCGCTGTACAGTTGGTTAAGTATAGTTGGCATAGCACAGTTGGTTAAGTCACTGTACAGTTGGTTAAGTATAGTTGGCATAGCGCAGTTGGTTAAGTCACTGTACAGTTGGTTAAGTATAGTTGGCATAGCACAGTTGGTTAAGTCGCTGTACACTGTGTGCGTGGTGGACGTTTCTGACGGGTGTTTGAATCCCGGTCCGGCCGAACATCTAGTCTGCTGCTTTTCTGGGGTTTTCCGCAGACTCCCTGTGTTTGGGGACGCGAATGCGTAGATGGCTCCCTGTGAAATCGGCCTCGGACGCGTTTTGTCCTGGATCCTCCTGGGTGGGGGTTGAGCGTGGGGCTAACGACCCCACTCCGTAAAAAAAAAATATCTCGTTAGGAAATCTCACATAAACACTCCTTGAGAAGGCCAGCGCCCACACAGGGCAGTGGAGACATTGAAGAAGAAAACTGCTATACACTGACTATTGTACACCTGATTACTGTACACTGACTACTGTACACTGCTGCATACCAGCTTTCTATCATTCGTTAAAAAGCATACTAAACTGAATAAATATCGTCTGAATGACACAGAATGCACCTGGTTATTGAAATACCGCAAATTACCTTAAAGCTCTACGAGACCTGCCATCTTGTATTGCTGCCTTCTCTTGTTATACAACAGGCAAGCGTATTTCACAAATTGCTCGGGTAATTTTGCACATTTTGGAACACCGTTTGTGGCTAACGCAAGATATATGATAAATAAAGAGTTTCTTGGTTTCAGATTTTCATTTCGGACTATTTAAGTATTTTTTTATTAAAAAATAAAACTATGGAAGACTTTCGCTGCAGATAAAAAATGAAGGGAAAGGTCAAAAAAATTCTGAAACCAGGGAACTCTTTATTTATCATATATCTTCCGTTAGCCACAAACTGTATTCCAAAATGTGCAAAATTGCCCGAGCAATTTGTGAAATACGCTTGCCCGTTGGTTAACAAGAGAAAGCAGCAATACAAGATGGCGGGTCTCGTAGAGCCTTAAGCATAACTTTTCATTGGATGTGATTATCTTAAGAATGGGGCTGGTGTATTTGAAAGCATCAAGTCATTTCTTAAACCAATAATTAAAAACACATACAACAAATGTTTGAATACTCAACCGACGCATATAGCGTATTAAATCCGCTTATTTTTGTGGCGTAGTAAGCACAAAGATTCGCCAAGCTTTCACACTCCACTGCGAAGCTTTTTCAAGGCAATGGTAGACATAAACTTGTTTATTTTTTGGAGAATCACCCAAAATAAATCTGTTTATTTTTGTGGCGAATCTGTATGCGTATCTTGAGTGTTCACAATGTGGTGTATTTATAAATAGGTTAAATGTTTGAATATATTTTTTATAACAATTAACGAGAAATATTCTTTCGTTTCCTCTCTATCGGGGGCGATAATCTATTAGAAGCAGTGCGCTTGGAAAACAAAAAGAAACGCAAAAGGAAAAGAACCTGGAAGGGGGTAAAGCAGAGAAAAAATCATTATGTGGCCAATTAAAGAAGAGCACAAATATAAATGCCATGAGAAAAAAGAAGAAAGCCAACGGCACAGATTAGTGGTGGACACTGTCGTTGACACGCGACTGTTAGGACTGATGCAACCAAAGAATAAAACACGAATGTCGACCTCGGGAAACGGGAAATAAGATTCGCTACCAGAAAAGACGCACTTCTACGGTGAATCAATGACAGCATCACAACTGTCAAATCCACGAAACCAGAGTATTTCCCAGTGTTTAATTACAAAGTTCATTTGAATGCTACAAGAATAAAATAGAAGTTGATGAAATTAACTAATTCACAAATAATATAACTACGAAGTTCATGCCATAAAGGCTTTAATAAGAATTCGAATAAAAAAAATTGCAGCACATAAAATAAACAGAACGAATTGTTTGCTTCGGAGTTAAACGACCACGGTGAACACGATTTTGAGAGCTATAAGTAGCTGCCCGTCCCTAATTGTGCACTGTAAAAAAATTACTGTAGATTTTACGGTTTTAAACCGTTTTCCAGGGTGCCAACACAAAACCGTAAAATCTACAGTTTTACGCCGTGTTGGAGCAAAGCTATAGCTTTGCTCCAGCACAATCAACACATTCGTTCCAGCCAAATTTTTGTATTTTCGTGAATATTTGCACTGTGACTCGCTCCAGCCAAACTCTGTGCTGTTTTCTTCATTAAATGCGGTGTTGGAGCAAAGCTATAGCTTTGCTCCAACACGGCATAAAACTGTAGATTTTACGGTTTTGTGTTGGCACCCTGGAAAACGGTTTAAAACCGTAAAATCTACAATTTTTTTTACAGTGTGGCCATTGGTTCCACGGAAGGGAGGCCAATGCTGTCATGTAATCCCACTACCTACGCCTTGCTCAGGACTCGAACCCGGAATCATCTCGAACGAATGACCAGTGCTTCAGGGTACGTGGGTACTGGGAAGGCAAAGAGAATAAATTCATGTAAATTCCATACTAAGTTAATAACGCAACACTCATAGAAATGAGTCTAAAATCTTTTCCTTCAAATGGCGTAAACACAAGTACTTAATATTCGCCGAGGTTTCACACTAAGTTTTTTATTTTTTTTTTAAGGTTTAACGACCACCGTGAGCAACTCGATGGGCTATAAGCAGTCGCCCGTCCCTAATTTAGGGTCACTGGTTCCAGAGAAGGGAGAGAGCCAGTGTCGTAAGACAAACACAACATCCATGCCTCACCGGGATTCGAACCCGGACCCCTTTCGGACGAATGATCAGAGGCCATCGCTTAGACCACTGCGCCACCGGGGCGGCCACACTAAGTTAAATTTGTTGTAAAAATTTTTAGCACGTCTTTTATAAAAAAAAAAAAAAAAAATCTTCGTTCTGTTATCGGTTTGTCCGTCTGTGGACACCATATCTCAGCAACTATTAGTCCGATTTGAAAAATTATTTTGCATTGGGAAGCTTGAAATATGCGAATAATAACACTTCACTACGTTCTTTTACGATGAACAATTTCGCCGCTAGAAGGCGTAAATGCAAGCAATATCGAATTCAAAATACATTTTATTATATATACACTATATTGACAAAAGTCACTGGACACCCCTTCAAAAGCAAATGAACGGAACTGCTGCGTTGTTAACTTGCGCGGTACAGCTGCAAACGGTATCAAACAAGCCTGAAGCTAACCGCGATCATATCGCACTGCGAGGTTGACTGAAAATATCGCTGCGGGCGAGAATTGACTTTGAGAAAGGAAAGATTGTGGCGTGTTATATTAGTGGGTTATCCATAAGAGAAACCGAGAGACGTTTAAACATTCCCAAGTCAACTGTTTTGGATATACTGAATAAGTGGAAGACACATGGCGTGCCTGTAGCAGCAAAATGTACCGGCAGACCAAAGCAAATCAGTGATAGAGAACTTCGAAGCCTCAGGATAGGCGTTACAGTTAATCGACGGAGTACTGCACAAGACCTCAGTGTACAGGTGAGTAAAATAGCTGGAACTTCGGTATGTACACGTACTATTCGCAGAGAACTTCATTCCATGAGTTACCGTGGTCGTGAGGCTGCTCATAAGCCTTTCATCTCTACTCGGAATGCTACTCGTCGTTTTGCATGGTGTAAAGAACATTTATCGCAGACCCTCAGATCAACGGAAACGGATCCTATGGACTGATGGATCCGTCAGTTTGATGTCCGTGTGTGGGTATGGCGGCAGCCGGGGGAACGCTATTTACCACAGTGTACTGTTCCCACGGTCACGTTTGGAGCTGGCAGTGTACTCGTTTGGGGGTGTTTTTCATAGTATGGTCCCGGCCCATTGGTTATCGTGGACAAACCTGTTAACCAGCACGTCTTCCTCGACATTCTGGACAATTTATGCCCTACCAACTCTGTGGCAATACTATGGAACCGAGCCTTGTTAGTACCAGCAGGATAATGAACCGAGCAGTAAAGCAAGGACTGTTACTGCGTGGGTTGACGATAATTCCGTATCGTGTGTAAACTGTCCAGCCCAGAGCCCTGATCTTAATCCCATAGAGCACCTATGGGAGGAATTAGAGCGCCGCATAAGAAGTTTGGAACCAAGGCCTACTACTAAGCAACAGTTAGCGGCAGCATTATGTACTGAATGGAATCGCATACCTATCGCTGTGTTCCAAAACCTTGTCGAAAGCATGTCCCGAAGGGTCAGTGCATGCATTAATGCCGAAGGTGGACCGACATCGTACAAAATTATGTCAATAAATGCTATGTTGTGATTCTCTTGTAGGTGTCCGGTGACTTTTGTCGACATAGTGTATTTGCTTCTATACATCCGATCGAAAAAATTATTTAACCTTTAGATTCCATTTACGTCGAAGAATATTTTATGTATAGTCACGTTTTCAAGTTACCCATAGATTTTCCGCTAGAGGGCGTAACAATAAATGGCATTTCCCAGATATCTCTAATTCTAAAACTCCGATTTCAAAACTGTTCTCTTCAGCGGATACAGCTCCTGATGGGAAATCTTTTGCATAGAATTTCAGTTCTAATGTATTTAGCACAAAAACTGAGCTCCTAAATTCTCGGTTGAAAAAATTCGTACGTGGACCGATATCACACACGTCGATGAACCTTTTAGGAACATTTTCTTCTTAAAATAACGCATGGTTTATCCGCTAGGGGCGTAGATGTATATCTTATCTTTATCAATATCTCTACTTCTAAGAGTCCGATTTGAAAATTTCTTTCTTTGCTGGAGAGCGTTTCCGCTGCGAAATGTTTCTCACATAAATACATATTTTTCTTAACGCACAAGTATGCCACCAGAGGGCGTAAGCTCACGATTACGTTTACAGCAATATTTGCGCGATTAATAAACAGATTGAAAAACTTCTTTGTTCGATCAGATACTATTGCTTTCCACACCGGCTCCATTGAATTTGAATAGCTTTGCTAAATTTAATTTGCTTCAGAACGGATTCAAAAGACGTGCTCATTACACTAGAAAATTTGGTGTCCTCTTTCTTGTTTTGTTTTTGGCGATGCACGGATAGTGTAGCTGTATGGCAGCGAAACCACAGATGATATTTTCATATTGAGTCAGGGGTTGAGAAAAACAGAAACCTCTTCCATAAATTGGTAGATCTAACAAAAGTGCATGAACCAGCGCCACGTGTATTCATATACTGGGTATTGAGAAAGAATAGAATATTTAACAGATTTGGGAGTATTGTAAACTCCCAAATCTGCAGGTCCAAAATTATGTTTAGCAATGAAGGTTGACTTTCACCGGGGATTAACTCTAAATATTTTTACTTCCGAAACATTTTTATGTTGATCAGAAAAAAAGTGTGGTCAAAGAAGCACGATGAAACATTTTGTTTGATGATGATTTATTCATTACATTAGAGTCAGCTAAAAGGGGTTCAAAAGTTGAGAAAAAACGCGGATCTTGAACAAGCCGGTCCATAGATAAATGTTGCAAAAATAGAAGTGATGATTAGTACACAACGGAGAAGACAAAGAACATATAAAAGATAAACAATTGCAAGAAAGTTGAACAATTTAAATATTTAGGATCAACCTTAAAACCTCACGAAAGCTTCAAGATGGTGGTAACGGGGCGAGTGAACGTAATGAGGAATAAAGGGAAAGAGATTTGAAGGGAATTCTCTGGCATGGAATCCCCAATAAAAATGATATGAGAAACATACGAAATAGCTGTAAGACCTGATCTTAATTATGCATCAGAAACCTGAGCAACCAGGATAAAAAAGACATATGAAGAGAACAAAAATTAGAGTTATTAGATGGCTGAAAGGGATATCTGGGAAAGATCAGAGAAGAAACGAAGACATAAGGAAAGAGCTTGGAATGCTGCCCCGGTGCAGTGGTCTAAGAGCTGGCTTATGACCATTCGTCTGAGAAGGGTCCGGGTTCAAATCCCAGTGAGGCATGGATCTTGTGTTTGTCGTATGGCACTATCTCTCTCCCTTCCCTGGAAGTAGTGACCCTAAATTATATCGAGGCGACTGCTTAAAGCCCATTGAGTTGCTCACGGTGGTCGTTAAACTTTCAATTAAAAAAAAAGGGAGGGAGGGCTTAGAATTAAAGAAAAAAATGAAAATTTAAGAATTTCACCAGAGATCTGTAGATAAGAGAGGAGGAAAACCCAAAAGTAATAGTAATGAAAGAGTATGAAGTAAATAAGAAAAGAATGAAAGATTATGAAGGCCAAGAAAAAGATGGCGTTAAACAATAGTGGAGGACATGATGCAAGGCAAAAGAAAAGATGAACAGAACGAAAAAAAATAGAAAAGACTTATTCTAACTGCTCGACCTAGAACTGACTGAGTATAAACCAACAGAAAAGATGAAGAATGTAGGAGGTACGGCTATTAAATAACGAAACTGTGCACGTCGCGAGTGAAACGCGCGGTGCAGGTCCAAAGTGAGTGGGATATCATTGAATTTGAACTATCCAAGACCAAAAATGCAAAATTCACCTCACTATCTGCATTGGTAACATGTGTCAATGAAAGCAGACGTGTTGTTTGTCGCACGTTAGAAAATGCTGAGTTCTAGAATTGAGAAACGGAAAATTATGAATTTTTTGGTGGAATTAAAAAAACCGCTTCCCGAATTGTTTCGTATATTAAGTAAGGAATATAAGGGGAAGAAAATATGTCGCATGCGTGTCTTGTTTGTGGTATATAAGGTTCCTATGAGGAAAGAGATCTCATTGAAAAGGCTCAATGTCCGAAAGCCCCAAGCACTAACAGAAAACCATGTGGACAAAATCTACGCAGTTGATGGAAATGATCGACAACTGAGTTTTAGAATGATAGCAGAAATTGTAAATATCAATAGAGACTGTTAGGCATTTACATAAAAATCTAGACATGCCATAGGTCTGTGCCAAGATTGTTTAGAAGGCACCAAACTGCAAGCAAATTGGTGCCTGTTGCGGAACGAATTCAGACGAACCCAAACGATTTAGAAAATGTGATGCAATCTGTATCCTCCAATATGAACCAAAAACGGAAAAAACAGTATATTCATTGGAAAACACCAATGTCACACCGAGGATCAAGAAAGCATGGCAAAGCAAGACAAAGCTCAAGGTCACGCCAATTATTTCCTTTGCCATCAACGACGTACTTTTGGCATAGTGAATTACCGATTGAGCAACAGTGAACCAGCATTACTACAAACAGGTTCTGTTGACTAGAGAATAAGTCGGACGAAAGGGGCCCGTGTTGTGAAATAATGGCTTCATTCTTTGTGACGTACTACAGAGGTAAAACACTTGTCAAGACGACAAATCTTCAGCGATACATTCCGTCCGTGTAGCTTAGCGAGCAACTCTCTCCGGAGAGGGGGGATTCGATTTCCGTCACGGACAAATTTGTGTTTTTATACCTTCCTCATGCACGAGCTCATTCAACCCTCACATAGAAGAATTTTTAGCCGAGAAACGCAAAAAAAGGCTTCAACATCCTTCCTACTCTCCAGATTTGGACACATGAGATTTTGTTCCCTTCCCTACAATCCAAAGGGACCGGTCTTGATTAAGTAACTGTGGTGGTAGAAGAAGATAATCATACTAGATGAGCTACAGCACTACTTAGCTCAGTGGGGCATCTGAATATAGCAGTGCTTTGATGCGTAAGTATGCACACTGAAGGTGATAACAGTTAAACATTTAAGTTTCGCATTTAATTAACTTAATAGCGCCAATAGTAGTGCCGTAGTAGTATCAATATGGGGGTTCTGGTGTAGTTTTTCCTATGGACGTAATTTTAATTTTCGAGTGGCTCCACTGTTGCTCCCTCCCCTTAGCTATCCCCTCCCCTTCTTCAGTTTAACTCATTTAAAACTGGGGGAAGGGTTAAAAGTGGTAGCAAAAGATGGGCCATTCCAAAATTAACATTACGTCTATGGGAAAAACCGCACCAGAACCCCTATATTGACACTACTGTCAATCTCGTTATTTAGTACCTCCGGAGTGTGTAAAATCGGACCGCTCTCAACCCCGATATGTAAATTGCAAATTAAGAGCCAAGACCCTTATGCGTAAATTGCAAACCAACTTTTCTGCGCCCATTCTGACGATATCAAAAAATAAACCAGTATGAAAAAAATGATTAGAACAATGTAAAACAATTTAAAGCAATGTGTTTACGAAAAAAACAAAACTAGTTCGTCATCCTTGCGCAGGGGCCATGTTAATTTTCTCTGTGATGTTCCATATTTAGAATGTGTACATTTGTACGCAATTCATTTTATTCACGAAAACAACAAAACTAGTTTGTCTTCCTTGCGCAGGTGCCATGTTAATTTTTGTTTCTGTGATGTTCCATATTTAGTATATGTACATTTGTACTTCATTCATTGTATTCACAAAAACAACAAAACTAATTTGTCATCCTTGCGTAGAGGCCATGTTAATTTTTTTCTGTGATGTTCCATATTTAGTATATGTACATTTGTACTTAATTCATTGTATTCACGAAAATATCGGTATTTTGCAGTAAGTGTAGGCGTCTGCGATTAACAATTTTTTTCTTTTTCAGAGATCGAGAGCGTCACTTCAGTCCTAAAACTTGTCGAATAACAAGAGATATATCTAAAGCAAAGCAATCAAAACAGACGAGCTAGCTTAGGTAATTCCAGCAGATGTTCAGAGAAGTCGGTTCTGAATTTAAATATAGCGGTCAAGGGCCTTGGTTAGCATTTTACATATAGAGTTTTAATGTCGGTCTGATTTTAGTTGGCAATTTACACACTCTAGTCCGCAATTTACATACCACCTAGTACCTCGTATGAAGGCCAACATGATACTTCGATATCCTTATCAGATGCCATAAAATTGGAAAGTTAATACAGTGTAATTTCCCAAAGAAAAATGATGGAGGGTATGTGCACGCAGATATCTTTTATATATATACATATGTATAGTGCACGTAGATATCTTTATATCTTTAGTAAATGCAGTAGTGTAGGGAAGTCAATTCAAATAAACAAGAGATCGCTAGCGAAAAAGATGTTGCTCAAAATTAAACACAAGATACTCTTTCATATCTTTCCAAGCACAGTAGTTAGGAACAGTGATCACAAGTTTACAATAAATTCTCAATCAAACCGAAAATACTAGAAAATCAGCCCCAGTGCATGGTGAATAGTACTCTACACTACTGATAGTACAGTAGCATAGTATTCTTTCGCCAGCTCCTAATTTATCAAAATTTACAAACGTGTACGGGCTGCAGTTGAACTTGTTTTATGACACGTGACATGGGGATCATAATTGCAGTTGAAAAGTAAAGCATGCGAATTTGCTAAGAATATCTGGATTTAGCGAGTGAAAGATGGCGCAGAAAGTGTGCAAGAAGAACCTATGTTCATTTCCTTTTGTTGCTTTGAGGTTTAGAACCCATCGTTAGCATCTAGGACTAAAGGCTCTCGCCCTTCACTGATTTTGGTTTACGGCTCCGGCGAAAGGGCATGGTCAGTATCTTCAGACAAAGCGGTTTACTTATGTCTCATCCGCGATACGAACCCGTATACATCGCGGGAGAACCTCTGATCGCTCGACAATCCAAGCTGCATGTCACTTTTCAAGTGTTTTTTAAATAACAATAGCACTATTTCCTAATATTTGAAAACAATTGGCCGTTACTAAAGTGGTTGCTTTTGCTATGAAGATTTTATAGTCCATTCGTTTCAACAAATAGTAGGTAATATTGAGCAATAGCTCGTTCTTTGTCAGTCAACATGTGAAATTTCGACGAAAAGATGCTCATCGGCAACGGTCATTACTAGGGATACAAAACATCTTTTCCCAAGCAACTGAGCTTAGTATATTGGTTAAAAGTGTTTTTATATTTTTATTGGCATACATTATGATCCAAAGGCGTCCCCAGACTACATAATGATTTTACTGCTTTTCCTGGAGAAAGGAATGAGACACAGGAGTTTTGAGAGAGGGACCGAGGTTGGCATGGTCCTCCAAAAGGCCAGTGGAAAAGAATAAGCAGTTACGTAGATTTGGAGTTGATACCAAAGAGGAATAATAAGGAAACAGTATAAGTAGCGAGGGGACAAAGCTTTAAGAAATAAATAACAGAGACAACTCCCTGACAACTAACATCATAAGCTTTAGCTGATAATATGCAAATTAATTGAAACTACAACTTTTCTCGTGTATTCCTTTGTTATATAAGGAAACTTGAAACTACAACTATATAAGGAAAATTGAAACTACAACTTTTCTCATTATATAAGGAAAATTGAAACGAAAACTATATAAGGAAACTTGAAACTACAACTATATAAGGAAAATTGAAACTACAACTTTTCTCATTATATAAGGAAAATTGAAACTATAACTTTTCTCATTATATAAGGAAAATTGAAACTACAACTTTTCTCATTATATAGGAAAATTGAAACTACAACTTTTCTCATGCATGCCTTTGTTATATAAGGATATAATAAGGAAACAGTATAAGTAGTGAGGGGACAAAGCTTTAAGAAATAAATAACCGAGACAACTCCCGAACAACCAACATCATAAGCTTTCGCTGATAATATGCAAAAGAATTGCAACTAAAACTTTTCTCATGTATTCCTATGTTATATAAAGAAACTTGAAACTACAACTATATAAGGAAAATTGAAACTACAACTTTTCTCATTATATAAGGAAAATTGAAAATAAAACTTTTCTCATTATATAAGGAAAATTGAAACTACAACTATATAAGGAAACTTGAAACTACAACTATATAAGGAAAATTGAAACTACAACTTTTCTCATTATATAAGGAAAATTGAAACTACAACTTTTCTCATTATATAAGGAAAATTGAAACTACAACTTTTCTCATGCATGCCTTTGTTATATAAGGAAATAATAAGGAAACAATATAAGTAGCGAGGGGACAAAGCTTTAAGAAATAAATAACCGAGACAACTCCCGAACAACCAACATCATAAGCTTTCGCTGATAATATGCAAGTGAATTGCAACTACCACTTTTCTCATGTATTCCTTTGTTATAAATTTTCTACATCCCCCGGCGGTGATCGAATAAAATTTTTCGGTTGCTGTGTGTTGCTGGAACGTGGAAAGAGCGATATTTCTGTTTATTTACTGACGCCACGCCACGTATTTGAAAGATTTTCACTTTTTACATCGAAGTGCAATTAGGCTTAAATATCGATCTCGAACGGGAAGTATAAATCCCGCTTACAACATAATTACACGTTACACAATAGAAGATCTTAACACATATTCAAATACTGAAGATTGAAGAGTGTGAGACAAACGACATCAGGGACACATGAAAATTGTTTATGTTATCCGAAAAAAATAAAATTTCCTAAAAAGATAACATTTGTTAGGCTATAACAATAGCTGTACTACGGATACTTGCATCTACGATTCAAACACATCAACGTAAGCATAATTCTAACTGTCGTAGATTTCTGCGTCATAGTGGAGAAGGAAGATCCTCCGATACGACGCATGATTTATTAAACTCCCACACAGAAGTTCCCTTTGTCTTTTTTGTATTTGAAAAAAATTGGTCCTACTGTTTTTCTTTACATGAAAAACATTCCAAACGAATTTATTTCTCGAAAAACACCAGTTGGGAGTAACCTCCAAGACGTCCTTAATTCCCGCGTGAAATACTGCAGACGTAAAAAGACAATATTGTAAGGTGACACAGTCTTGTAGCAATATAAACGCCGATTTAATGTTTGATTTAAAAACAAAAATCCGTTTAGAAACTTCACTGGTGTAGAGGCAATCAATACTGTGAAAAATCGCCGTCCTTCTTCGAGGGTGAACTTAGGAATTAGAGCAAGAATTATCGACAGCTTTTGTATCATTTATGTCATTGGAAGATTGATGATCGTCAACAGAAAAGAGTGATGCTGCGTAATTGGAGTCTAGTGGATCAGAGACGCGAAATAACGATTTTCATATCACGAATTTAATGCATCTTGCAAAAGGTGAGTTCCTAAATGCAAAACATTGAGTCAAATCTCTTCACGGAATCAGAGACGGGAGGGGGTTGGGGAGAATCAAGAAGAACCTGCGTGTTATGATGTCTTTGAGTACATTCGAAAACGGGTTAAAATAAAGCATATTTAAATTTAAATTTGAAAGGCTCCATTTGTCCTATTTTGGTAATAAAAAAAGCGTCACGAAAAGGATTACAAGCACGGAGGAAGATCTATTCAATATTGAAATGAGGGATGAACGGGGGAAAAAAAGGCTGAAACCTGAAGCGTGGTAAAAGTTTTTTCCCTTTAGAATTAAAACAATACAAGTTTAGCGCGTAGCATTAAAAGCTTTCTTTCTTACTTTCAGTGCAAAAGTAAAATAACAAAACGAAAAAACAGCATTCACAGTAACTCAATTTATTTTTATTTTTACTTCTTAATTAATTAGTCTGGATGGCGAGACTGGAAGCAGATAAAAGTGGGCAAGATAGCTAATTATTTTGTTATTCATTAAAAATAATGCAGTAACCTTACTACGACGAAAGCAAAGAAAAACGTGCTTGGCCCGTTTTTAATTGAAATATGGCAGAGAAACTCCTTCCACACACACACACACACACACACACACAGAGAAAACAGTAACGAATGTGGAGCATCAGAATTTTATCCTACGGATTTTCAGTAATGCAGTTTTTCCTTTGAATTCTTTTTTTTTTTTTATTAGAAATTTAACGACCACCGTGAGCAACTCATTGGGCTATAAGCAGTCGCCAGCCCCTAATTTAGGACCACTGGTTCCAGTGAAGGGAGAGAACCAGCGCCGTAAGATAAACAAAAGATCCATGCCTTAACGGGATTCGAACCCGGACCTCTCTCGGACGAATGATCGAAAGCCATCGCTGACCACTGCGCCACCCTGATGAATCTTTGAATTCGAAATGTAAGATGAGGGTCAAAACAGATACATGCAGAAAAGAGACTGAACAATTCCAACAATTCTTTTTTTCAACAGTTCTTTTTTTCTCATTGAAACTGAATTCTTTTTTGCACATTGAAACTGAATTTCTTGGAATTGTTCAGAAATTCCAAATTTAAAAAAATGAATTGGTGTCTTATCGAAATTCCAAATTAAAAAAAAAATGAATTGGTGTCTAAGCGAAATTCCAAATTTTAAAACTGAATAGTGTCAATAGTGACTAATTTTGAAACTGGATAGTGTCAACGGGTGTTTAAGCGAAATTCCAAATTTTGAAACTGAGTTGTGGGAATTGTTCAGAAATTCCAAATTTAAAAAAATGAATTGGTGTCTTATCGAAATTCCAAATTAAAAAAAAAATGAATTGGTGTCTAAGCGAAATGCCAAATTTTAAAACTGAATAGTGTCAATAGTGACTAATTTTGAAACTGGATAGTGTCAACGGGTGTTTAAGCGAAATTCCAAATTTTGAAACTGAGTTGTAGGAATTGTTCAGAAATTCCAAATTTAAAAAATGAATTGGTGTCTTATCGAAATTCCAAATTAAAAAAAAATGAATTGGTGTCTAAGCGAAATGCCAAATTTTAAAACTGAATAGTGTCAATAGTGACTAATTTTGAAACTGGATAGTGTCAACGGGTGTTTAAGCGAAATTCCAAATTTTGAAACTGAGTTGTAGGAATTGTTCAGAAATTCCAAATTTAAAAAAATGAATTGGTGTCTTATCGAAATTCCAAATTAAAAAAAAAATGAATTGGTGTCTAAGCGAAATGCCAAATTTTAAAACTGAATAGTGTCAATAGTGACTAATTTTGAAACTGGATAGTGTCAACGGGTGTTTAAGCGAAATTCCAAATTTTGAAACTGAGTTGTGGGAATTGTTCAGAAATTCCAAATTTAAAAAATGAATTGGTGTCTTATCGAAATTCCAAATTAAAAAAAAAATGAATTGGTGTCTAAGCGAAATGCCAAATTTTAAAACTGAATAGTGTCAATAGTGACTAATTTTGAAACTGGATAGTGTCAACGGGTGTTTAAGCGAAATTCCAAATTTTGAAACTGAGTTGTAGGAATTGTTCAGAAATTCCAAATTTAAAAAAATGAATTGGTGGTGTCTTATCGAAATTCCAAATTAAAAAAAAATGAATTGGTGTCTAAGCGAAATGCCAAATTTTAAAACTGAATAGTGTCAATAGTGACTAATTTTGAAACTGGATAGTGTCAACGGGTGTTTAAGCGAAATTCCAAATTTTGAAACTGAGTTGTAGGAATTGTTCAGAAATTCCAAATTTAAAAAAATGAATTGGTGTCTTATCGAAATTCCAAATTAAAAAAAAAATGAATTGGTGTCTAAGCGAAATGCCAAATTTTAAAACTGAATAGTGTCAATAGTGACTAATTTTGAAACTGGATAGTGTCAACGGGTGTTTAAGCGAAATTCCAAATTTTGAAACTGAGTTGTGGGAATTGTTCAGAAATTCCAAATTTAAAAAAATGAATTGGTGTCTTATCGAAATTCCAAATTAAAAAAAAAATGAATTGGTGTCTAAGCGAAATGCCAAATTTTAAAACTGAATAGTGTCAATAGTGACTAATTTTGAAACTGGATAGTGTCAACGGGTGTTTAAGCGAAATTCCAAATTTTGAAACTGAGTTGTAGGAATTGTTCAGAAATTCCAAATTTAAAAAAATGAATTGGTGTCTTATCGAAATTCCAAATTAAAAAAAAAATGAATTGGTGTCTAAGCGAAATGCCAAATTTTAAAACTGAATAGTGTCAATAGTGACTAATTTTGAAACTGGATAGTGTCAACGGGTGTTTAAGCGAAATTCCAAATTTTGAAACTGAGTTGTGGGAATTGTTCAGAAATTCCAAATTTAAAAAAATGAATTGGTGTCTTATCGAAATTCCAAATTAAAAAAAAAATGAATTGGTGTCTAAGCGAAATGCCAAATTTTAAAACTGAATAGTGTCAATAGTGACTAATTTTGAAACTGGATAGTGTCAACGGGTGTTTAAGCGAAATTCCAAATTTTGAAACTGAGTTGTAGGAATTGTTCAGAAATTCCAAATTTAAAAAAAATGAATTGGTGTCTTATCGAAATTCCAAATTAAAAAAAAAATGAATTGGTGTCTAAGCGAAATGCCAAATTTTAAAACTGAATAGTGTCAATAGTGACTAATTTTGAAACTGGATAGTGTCAACGGGTGTTTAAGCGAAATTCCAAATTTTGAAACTGAGTTGTAGGAATTGTTCAGAAATTCCAAATTTAAAAAAATGAATTGGTGTCTTATCGAAATTCCAAATTAAAAAAAAAATGAATTGGTGTCTAAGCGAAATGCCAAATTTTAAAACTGAATAGTGTCAATAGTGACTAATTTTGAAACTGGATAGTGTCAACGGGTGTTTAAGCGAAATTCCAAATTTTGAAACTGAGTTGTGGGAATTGTTCAGAAATTCCAAATTTAAAAAAATGAATTGGTGTCTTATCGAAATTCCAAATTAAAAAAAAAATGAATTGGTGTCTAAGCGAAATGCCAAATTTTAAAACTGAATAGTGTCAATAGTGACTAATTTTGAAACTGGATAGTGTCAACGGGTGTTTAAGCGAAATTCCAAATTTTGAAACTGAGTTGTGGGAATTGTTCAGAAATTCCAATTTTTTTTTTCAACAATTCTTTTTTTCTCATTGAAACTGAATTGTTGGAACTGTTCAGAAAAGAAACTGAACAATTCCAACAATTCTTTTTTCTCATTGAAACTGAATTGTTGGAATTGTTTAGAAAAGAAACTGAACAATTCCAACAATTCTTTTTTTAACAATTCTTTTTCTAAACAATTCATTTTTTTCAATAATTCTTGGTGGAGGGTGGATCGAAAAGTAACGCACACTATTTTTTTATTTTTGGCAACAATTTAATAGATACGCAAAACAAAACATATATACAGTGAAGGTACATTTCGCAGCTATTTTTCATCATAAGAACCGAGACGCTCGAGATATTTATCCCAGCGTGGTACCAGTTTCAGTATGCCATGTTCATAAAAGTCCGTTTTCTGAGAGCACAGCCACCTGCGGAGAACCGATTTGACTTCGACAGCCAAATCGAAGCGTTGGCAGCCTAAAAATCTTTTCAAGGGACCAAACAGATGAAAGTCCAAAGGATCCAGGTCCGAATTGTACGGTGGGGATTGAAGCACCTCCCAGCCGAATTGCGCAAATTTCAATGTCCCTTCTGGTCATCTGTTAATTTGTTGGGTACCCATCGTGCACTCACCTGTAATTTTTCATGCACAATATCGTATTCTATACCGTACGAAATGTTAAACTTCTGTGCCAATGTGCGCAGATCGACCCGCCGGTCACTCAGAATTGCCTGTTTAATGCCTGTCACAGTGGCAGGTGACGATGCGGTTACTTGTCGATCGGAACGTGGCGAATCGGTTGCCACGGCCCTCTGCAAAAAAACTGCGCCATCTGGAGTTGTTGCTGCGGCCCAGAGAATCCCCACCATACACTTCGAGCATTTCTTTGTGAAATTCTGTCAGAGTTTCCCGTATAGCCCACAAAAATCGGACTACACCCCGTTGCTCTTCATTCGTAGACGACGCTAACGAACGCGACATCTTTGTGTCGTCGTTCACACTGTCTTCCACCACGGCGACACCTGATCCAGAAAACCGGTCTGTATCGTGATATTCAAACTCGTTGTCTGCCAAACTGTAACCTGTAAAGAGAAAAAATTGCTGTGCGTTACTTTTCGATCTTACCTCGTATTAACGGGGGACAAATTATGAAGATCTTACAATCATTCAATTTCGCGCAAAACACATTACTCCAGGTTTTGTAATTCATAGGGAAACTAATTTCATTACCAAAGCCATTTCTTACGGAATACCAGAAATGGAACTACAATGAAGTCTTTGAATAACGGTCACTGCTTCGAACGAGAAAAAGTGACCGTTGTTTGGAGGTCAGGCCTCAGTTAACATTGCTTATCCGTTGCGTTTGTACAAAAGCAGAACAAGTGTATGAAGCCTATGCACAAAGAGAACGGGTGCAGTGCTTTCTACAAATGACATATGCTGAACAAAGTCAATATAATTATTCAATAAAATTATATTTTATTGAATAATTAGGTGTTAACTGCATTTTTATTACCAAAATTTTTACATTATATGATTTTTAACGTACCGTGATTGTCATTTGGCGGGTTAAAATCTATTAACCTATATAATAGGCTTCTGTCCGGGGAATATTACAAAAATTCCATGACCTATCTCATAGACTGCCCATTAATAATTCAACCGTTTATTATACACAGGCGAAATTTACATATGTTAATGGGGTCGAGTTTACGTAGGTGTTATGTTAATTTCGGGACCAATCGGTGAGCGCTTACGCCACAGCACGGCATAATATGCAAATTATCGTCGGTGGTATTTAAGGAGTACGGCGAACTGAATGTAATCAGTCGTCGGCGTATGGACACGTGCGAAGACCCTGAAGAAGCTGCAATTCCTGGAAGTGGAAGACGTGTACGATTTCAGCAGTTATCGGACTTTGAGCGAGGTCGTCTAGTCGGACTCCTCGAGGCCGGGTGATCGTATCGTCGTATTGCTGAGCGAATTGGACGGGAAGTATCGGTGGTGGTACGATGGTGGCGTAGATGGTCCGAGGAACATTCCCACACGAGAAGACGTGGAACCGGGAGTCACAGACGGACTGATGAGCACACCGATCGACGCATAAGAAGAGCGGCGTTGTCAAGCAGGACATCCACTCGACGCAAATACGAGCTCCAGTTGCACCTGAGGTGACTGTGCGAACAATCCGCAACAGTCTACTGGATGCAGGACTACGTTCACGTGTGCCTCTGGCATATGTACCTCTGACTCCAGCCCACCGTCAGGAGCGGCTGCAGTGGTGTCGCCAACGTCTGCACTAGAGAATGCAGTGGCGATCTGTCGTGTTCAGCGATGAAAGCAGATTCTGCTTGGGAGCCTCCGATGGCCGTATGCGTGTTCGTAGACGCACAGGGGAGCTGCTCCACCATTCTTCGATCCGCCAGCGACACACAGGACCTGCACCTGGTCTCCTGGTGTAGGGAGCGATCAGCCATTACTCCCGTACACAACTAGTGTTTGTACCGGGTACGTTAAACAGCACTTCCTAAATCAACATCATTCACCCTGCTGTTGTGCCATTCGTAAGGTCGGTCCATCGTGGTGTTTTCCAGCTAGATAACGCAAGCCCACACACGGCACGTGCAACGCAACATGCACTTAAGGGTGTGAGACAACTTCCATGGCCTGCACGTTCACCGGATTTGTCCCCCATTGAGCACGTGTGGGATTTTATGGGACCACGACTTATCCGGTATCCACGACCAGCCACGGTCATCCCCGATTTACGCGTCCAGGTTGAGGATGCTTGGAACTCAATACCCCAAACTTACATCCAACATCTGTACGACAGACTCCATGCCAGAATTGCACAGTGAGACGCAGTTCATGGCGGTTCAACCTCGTTCTAACCATGTTACATGGAAATGTTATTTTTCAGTTTACCAGCAAATACAGCTGTATTTTGCCATAATGTTTTAATCACGTTATCCTCTGTATTCCGTTATTATGCTGTATAAATTGCGTTGGTATCAGACGTCTCCTTCTTGGTGTTCTTTTTTCACTTTCCGCCAGTGTAATTATGTATATGCATTTTACGATTCGTAATATAAAAATTTCAGTCACAGCTTTTTAATCGGTGCACGGCACGGGCTATGAGCTAGTTTTTAACGTCAAATTGTATTTATGCCAATTTTGGTGAAAATTCCTGTAAATGCAGTGGTATAAGACAATGTGCAAAATCTGCAACTATCCTGTCCAGAACATGGATTAATTATTTGTGAGCACGAAGAAATTCCTTTTTGCAGGAATTCATCGGGTCGGGAAAACTTTGACCAAAACTGATCACCATAAATTGCGAAACAATATTTATCTGCGTTCTCTAGAAGAAACAGAGGTGTAAAGGAGCATTTTTAATCAAGCTACAAGAATATTTTTCATCTACCTGGTGCTCAGAATTGAAGAACACTTTATAATTTCGTCCATAGCTCGTAGTCTATGAGGAAATTCAACGAAACTTTGGTAAAGAGGTATATTAGTACATTGCTAATGTAACTCAAACAGAATAAAATCATCACAAACAATATAATGTGCTTTGCATGAACACTTTTCCCACTTTGGTGGCGCAGTAGAAAAAGTCATCAACATAGCAACCACCGAGAAATAAATATTTGGGACGTCACGCTTAGCTTTTAGCTTCTCATGTTCTCGGGGAGGTGTTCAGTGAATGGAAACTGCTTTCTGGATTAAATTATAAGACATCATCACCTCAGCAACAACCGAGAAAGAATTATTTGGAACTTCCCACTGAGCTTCTCGTGTTTTCTGGCAGGGGTTTCGTGAATGGAAACTGCGAATTATGTCAGCCTGTGACGTAACAACTGGATGACGTAGTACTTTTTTTTATTGTTGCAATGTTCATGAAACATACTTTAACACTTGGATATCACAAACAAAAATATTACCTAGGTATATTAAAATTGCTCTACATATCTTGTTTTTGATGGTCATTACTGACGGACTTTCACCTTGTAATCTTATAAATTGAGGGTGTAAATGTTAAACAGCAGTATATGAAACAATATGTAAAGTATGTTGCTTAAGACATGTGGTATTTTAATGTGGAGTATGATCCCCCCTGACATTCATGCAGCCGAAGTTAAAATTCCTCGTACTGTTTATACTGTTTATGAGACTATTGATAAGGTTTCGATGGATGAAGAGCCACTCCTCAACAAGAGTTGTTCTTTCCTTGAAGTATTATGAGAGGGAGCTGGCGAGCTCCAATGCGTCTCCCTAAAGCATTCCATACATTCTGAATGGGACTGAGATCAGGGGATTAGGGTGGCCACTCCATTCGGCGAATATTTGTTTGGAGAAAATTGTCGACAAAATGAGCCCGATGAGGTTGACGATTAACGTACATAAAAAAATCTACACCGACGGCTCCCATATGGGTTCTAACATATGGGCCTGACATGTGGGTTCAGCATCATGGGCCTGACATATGGGTCCATAGTTCAAGGCATTAATGAATCGACTCTGAAAAATATGCAGGTGTGCATGTTTGTCTGTTTCATGCGTACTTTTGTGTAAGGTGATCACAGTAACGCTATTTGCAGATACCGCATGTAAATGCGAACTACCAGATTTAAAATAGTTTTTATCATGTTGAAGGTATATTTTACATTTTCTAAAATAATGCACCCATTATTACTATATATCACTGATTCGTCATACTGTTTTATTTCTTTAATCTTAGAAAGTTTTCTGCAGATCAGAAATTTGGCCTTTGAATTTTTAAATCTTTTAATTTACATTTTTAAATATAAATAAAACCATTCTTCCTCTGTAGCATGATTAGTTTCAAAGCTAGGTGTGGTCGGTGTTGCTCATCATGTTTCTCCACTCCTTTCTGTCTTGTCAACTCACTGTTCAATTTCTTCTTCTTTATGCCGTCGTTGAACTTGGGTATTATTCTAGTTTTCATTTCGGGGAGTTTAGCGTCAACAACTCTGCATACTGGGTGTTCTATTTCCTTCCGCAAAAACTTATCATACCAGCGCAATCTTGCCTTCCTTGAAAACTCTCAGCTTAACAGTGCCCTTTACGCTCTCATTTATGATCCTACCCGGGTCTCGTGACATCAAATATACACCTCAGGATCTTTACAAGATCTTTATTTTAGACACGTTTAGCCTTTTCTCCAAGAATCTTGATACTGGCCAAGTCTCAGCACTGTATCGCCTTTCTGGTTCAACTGGAGACTTGAAACTCCATTTCAGCATAAATTAATAAAGACGTACTGTGCACCAACTATGCAGCTAATAGTAAAACTATACTAGTAATACGAATTATTGGCGTAAAAATACACGTTTCTAAGCTTTTGTACATGAAGAAAGGCAGACAGAAAACAGCATACTGATATTGCAGTTTTCTACCTTCAGTGAAGAAGCCATCAGGCTAATGTGCACACGCTTGGAAGCATATATCTGTATTTGTACGCCAATAAATCGGAATACTAGTATAGCTTTATTATTTTCTCCAATTTAGTATTATTGTCATTCTATTGTCACATAGTGTACTAGACGTTTTTTTCCAGTTACGTATACAAAATCGTTTATTCAAACTAATTGTGCTGCATCAATGAATTTCACGAACTTCCGATTGATTATTACTTGCAAAAAATATTTACCATTGTCAGTAAAAGGATTCTGACTGATGATGTAATTCACAGTTTAAACAATTAACTTCTTTAACCGGCGGCAAGGAAAAAATTGCTAACCAGCACATCACCCACCCAAAGCACAAAATGGAATAAAACTTCTAGGAAGAAGTCGTTTCCGCAGAAAGTGCCGAAACAGAATTTCCTCACACTGTACGTGCTTGATTTAAGTTTCCAAGTGTTCAAAACAGATGCGAACATTGTGACGTACTACAGAGGTGAAAACATGTGTCAGAACGACAAATATGCAGCGAGACATTCTGTCAGCGTAGCTCAGTTGGAAGAGCGACTTAGTCCGGAGTGAGGGGGGCACGGTTTGGATGCCCGTCGCGGACAAACTTGTGTTTTCACAACATATACTAGTTTTTTTTAATCACGCGTAATGTTTTACGTGTTGCACGGATCATATTAACAATGGAGGAGCGATAAGCCTGCCGGCAAAGTTCGGTTAGGAGAACACCCGCTCCGCAGTAAAAGGAGGTGGATTCGAACCACACCACAGGCAAACAGTTTATACTGTTATATACACTATATTATCAAAAGCATTCGGACACTATCAAATATTTGCATAAGCGAAATGAACGGTTGAGCAGGGAGGTGTGCTGTTAGAGGGGAGACACGTGACTAAAGCTGATATTTTCTGACGTGTTATCAGTAAATTTGAAGCGGATACGCAACGTGGACGTGAACTTTCCGAGTTCCAGCGTGGTTATTTTTTTGATTGGAGGTTTAACGACTACCGTGAGCTACTCACTGGACTATAAGCAGTTGCTCGTTCCTAATTTAGGGCCACTGGTTCTAGGGAAGGGAGAGAGCCAGAGCCGTAAGAAAAACACAACATCCATACCTCAAAGTATTCGAACCCGAACCCCTTTCGGAGTAATGATCAGAAGCCATCGCTAAGACCACTGCGCCAGCGGGGCGGAAAGTTCCAGCGTGGAATGGTGATAGGAAGAAAGTTATTTTAACAACGTTTCCATGAAGAGCATTGAAGCTAATCTAAATTTACCAAAATCAACTGCAAATGATGTCGTGAAAAGATGGAAACAGGACGACGACAAAAAAAAAAAAAAAAAAAAAAGAAACTTTCAGGAAGGCCGCGCTGACTGGCTGAACGTGACAGAAGAGACATGGTAAGAAATGCTAAAAGATCCCGTTCTTCCTCTACCGTTTCCGAAGTAAGAAACGCTTGTAATGGCTTGGTTAGTACCATAACTATCCGCAGAGAGTTACACAGTGTGCCTTATTATGGCAAAGAAGCGGCACACAAGCCACATATCACTACCGCGAAAGTGAAGCGCCGTTTGGAGTAGTGTGTCTCCCGTCGTTCCCGGACTGTGGCCGACTCGAAAACTGTTCTTTAGATTGATGAGTCACGCTTTTCACTCTTCCAACCTGATTTGGCGACAGTCCAACGAATGATTTTCGTCAGTCTGTGTTTTTCCAACTGTTAAGTTCGGTAGAGGCTCCATCATAGTATGGTAGTGGCGTATATTCGAGGTTAGCTGCGAAGTCCAGAGAATGCACAAATAAATGTCAATTATCAACGGTATTAAGATATGTCGATTCTTTCGCTGCGAAAAGAAGTAACACGTGTGGATTCGCTTCTTTTGACTAAGAGAATCATTCTGGCGAGCGAGAATCACCAACGGTCCTAAAGCAAACAGCTGTCATCGTAACGCAAACATCTCTACCTTAGTCTTCGCGGTTCTGATTCGAAGCCCTTCAAGATACGATCTCCTGATAGCGTTTCCATGACAACATGAATGCGCGGGTAAAAAGTGAATGGGCCATTGCTTTGGACAACGGTTCGCTCAGAAATGAGAAGACTTTGGACCCCTCAGTCACTCGCATGCTCCCTCCCGTAATTGCACGTGTTTTGCGAGAGTTGTTTCAGTTTTTGTGAAGTGTCAATTAATTGAAATCGGTGGTGCTATATCTTAAATTCGTGGCTTTGTTGGATTCGAACTGTTTTGATAAATTTTGTGAAAGCTTCCCTGAACATCTACTGTCAGACATTAAAGCACTCTAGTGCTTCAAATTTTGATAAGACTCTACTAAGAAATGAACTGAAGGTGTTTTATTCCTTTGCTGAATGCAAAAGGAAATCAGTAAGAGACATTACTAGTTTTTATTGGACATAGTTAGGTTTAGTGAGGTGTACAAATTAGCAGACCTAATATTAAAGTTTCCATCAACAACTGCAACTGCCAAAATAAGTTTTCCCGTATTAAAAAGAATCAAGATATATCTTAGAGCCACACAAGGACATGCATATTTGAGAAACTTGGCTGTTTTGTCAGTACAGAAAAACATTCTTTTTAAATATGAAAAAGTATTCGGAAGAACCTTTTTATGAAAACGTAAGACTCAAGTTCACACAAAAGGAAAGAAGAATGGAGTTCATGTACAAATAAAGTATTCAGAAGAAGAATGGAGTTCAAATCCTAATCCTCATAATTATTTGGTATCATGTTAGCAATAAGCATGTACCGAAAATTTAGAAAAAAAAGTTACTTCTATTACTTAACAACTGAAAAATAAACTTCACAATTTAAAAAAAAAGACAGTACTGCGGGGGAAGGGTCGGGTGAGATAGTACAGGTCTCGGACCCAAGAAACGCCACTGTAGTATGGAGTTGTTTTTCGTGGACGAGACTCGGCCTATTGATTACTAGACCACAAACCATGAACTTTAAAGTGTACCTTTACGTTCTGAGTAATTCTGCTCTACCAACAATATAACAGTTTTATGGAAATGACCGTTGTCTGTTTCAAAACGATCGAGCTCTCTGTCTCACTGCATGGCATGTGCAGGACTGGTTTCTTGAAAATGAGGTGGAATCGTGAGACTGTCCTGCTCAAAGTCCTAAATCCATAGAACACCACGGGGATCAAGTGGGCGGCGGATACGAAATGGACCACAACAACCGACTTCGCTGTCCCCTCTGGTACCAACTCTGCATGACAAATGGACCACAACAATCGACTTCGCTGTCCACTCTGGTACCAACTCTGCGCTACACAAGGACCACAACAACCGACTTCACTGCCCACTCTGGTACCAACTCTGCATTACAAATGGACCACAACAACCGACTTCGCTGTCCACTCTGGTACCTACTCTGCATTACAAATGGACCACAACAACCGACTTCGCTGTCCACTCTGGTACCTACTCTGCATGACAAATGGACCACAACAACCGACTTCGCTGTCCACTCTGGTACCTACTCTGCATGACAAATGGACCACAACAACCGACTTCGCTGTCCACTCTGGTACCAACTCTGCGCTACACAAGGACCACAACAACCGACTTCGCTGCCCACTCTGGTACCAACTCTGCATTACAAATGGACCACAACAACCGACTTCGCTGCCCACTCTGGTACCAACTCTGCATGACAAATGGACCACAACAACCGACTTCGCTGCCCACTCTGGTACCAACTCTGCATGACAAATGGACCACAACAATCGACTTCGCTGTCCACTCTGGTACCAACTCTGCGCTACACAAGGACCACAACAACCGACTTCGCTGTCCACTCTGGTACCTACTCTGCATGACAAATGGACCACAACAACCGACTTCGCTGTCCACTCTGGCACCAAATCTGCATGAGAAATGGGCAGTCACTTCCGTCGATACCTAGCGAAAATTGGACGATAGTATGTCTCGACATGTTACCGCTGTCGTGCAAGCAAAAGGCGGATCGACTAACTACTGATTGCTAAAATAAAGTAATTTGTTCCAAAACATTCTGCTGTCCGAATACGTTTGATAATATAATGTATACGCGTTGTACTAAAAATTCAGAGTAAAAAATGGTAAGAAAGAGTCAAGAATATGAAGCTGAAATAAATAAGAATTCCTTTGTACACGCGAATTAGAATATTACAAGAATAAAGTCGCTCTTCAATAAAACTAATTTAAGTAATTCCGTTGTTACACAATTTCGTAAAAAATGTTCGTGTTGAAATCATGGAATAAATCAAGAACTACAAATAAAATTAAATGACGAAGTCCTTTCAAGATACTTCCTCTTGCATGAATTGGAAATGAACGAAATTATTTAAAAAAAGAAATGCCAGAAATTGTATTTTTCACTTTCTTTAATAAATGTATTTATTAATATTTAAAAGAAATGCCAGATATCGCATTTTTCACTTTCTTACCTTTGTGCCTCTCATGTCTAGTTCTGCATTTTACAGCCAATACAACAACCAGGGCCACGACGACTAATCCTACGACAATGGCAACTAATATGATGAGGACTGGACTGAAGGTCAATTGCCATAAATTTTCTGGAAAAAGCAAGCATTTCTAAATTCAAAAATACTTATTACAAATAACTATACGCAGGCAATTCAACATCAATTAATGAAAAATATATAATTTGTGTTATTAAGATAACACAACGTTTGTCAGAAGTATTTATTTATTTATTTATTTATTTATTTATTTATCTTTCAAGTCGGCCAAGATTTCTCTGGGTGTTACCCAAGCATCATCAGGACGAACGGCACGTAAAAACGTGCATTCGTCCTGATGATTTTTACGTGCCATTCGTCCTGATGAAGCTACGTCAACACCCAGCAGAACCGTGGTAGACTTGAAAAAAATAAATAAATATTTGTGACAAACGTTGTATTATAGTAATATATATAATCGTCACAAGACTGTAGTCTCTGAATTCAAGAAGGAGTACATCATTTGTGATTTTCCTTTAAGAGAAAAGTATAACTAGTAAGTAACACAATATTTATAACAGAGGTGAGAGCATATTACTCCATATTATATCTACACTGGTGTCCAAAAGTTAAGAATAGTTAAAACAAGACATTTTAGAACAAACGAAAGGCGAACAAGGGTAATAAATTAAAGTACATTGGCAATATGCAAATGTGGAAATCATGACGCAGTATCATGTAACAAACCATAATTGGCATAAAAGGAGAAACAACATATTTATGGAGTTGAGAAAGAGCTTCAAAAATGCGAAAAGTGGCATTTCTTGTCGTCATCGCACCTTGCTAGTAGTATAATTTATTTTTTATTAAAACAGTGTGCCAGAAAGACAGCAAGGGAATATCTTTAGATGTGGTCGGATTATCGGAATTTCGGAATCCAGCTAGACGCAGAGTAACGTTGCCAGATCCACTGGCGTGTATCAATCCACTGTACCCAGATTTTGGAGAAGGTACCAGGACGTCGGGGATGTTAATCGTTAACCTGTGGCAGGCCGTCCACGGGTTACAACGGCTCAGGGCGATGCCCTAACAACAAGACGTAACAGGTGAATGTAAGCGAGAACGTTTGCTTCAGAGTTGCTGTGTGTAGCTGGTCAACCAGCTGTTTCAAGCCAAACAGTATACCGACGGCTCAACGAACAAGAACTGTACGCAAAAAGACCTGCCATTTTTCATCCCATCCACTCCGTCAGCAAGAAATGATAAGGTGCTGTAGTGCAGACAACATCAAAACTGGGACGGAAATCAATGGCCCAATGCCCTCTTCATGGCTCAAAGAACAAGGACTATACGCAAGAAGACCTGCAGTTTGCATCTCACTCACTCTGTCAGCAAGAAATGACAGGGCACTGTTGTGCCCTGCCCATTCGGACTGCAGAAGATCACGGAGACCCAGGAGATGACGTGGTTGTGGGTCGGCACATAGAACCTGTCGATCCAAATAGTCCCACAAGTGCTCACTGGGATTGGGGTCGGGCGATTTCGACAGCAAAGGGAGAATGGAGACATCGCTGTCGTGTTCCTGAAACCAGTCACACATCCCGTAAGCGACGTAGCACGGCGCATTGTCCTGTTGGTAGGCACCATCACTACCAGGGTAAGTCAAATATAGTACTGCTGACAATGTTCATTGTAAATCGATTGAGTGAAAGAAAGAAACGAATTTACATACTTTAGTAAAATTACTTACTACTAAAAGAGTTTTGTTCTGGTTTCTTTAGTGTCAAGATCTTCTACTGTATCTTCAAATGTCAGTGTTTCTACAACGCCTGATTTAAGTGGCAAAGCTGCAAATGCAATCTTTCTTTCCTGGGAGCTAGATGTCCTCAAATAATTACGGATGATTTTCAGAACAGAAAATCCTGTTCTACAAAGATGTTACTGATGGATATGCATAGGTTAGTCCTTAAGATAACATTAATGCTCAGAAAAGTTGACTCGATTCTTTTTTTTCGTAATAGTATTACAATACATCCGCAACAGGAACAATTCAATCTGCCCTATTGAAATTATGCCGAACTTTGGAAGAACGCAGACACTTTTGCTCAAAAGCAGATAAAGAACCCAATTGAGACTGGCCACTGTACAATGCATTACGTAACCAGTTAGTTATTTCTCTCTCTCTCTCTGTCCTTTCTCTCTCTCTCTCTCTCTCTCTCTCTCTCTCTCTCTTCTCCCTCTCTCTCTCTCTGTGCCCCCCTCTCCTCTCTCTCTGTCCCCCCTCGCCTCTCTCTGTCCCCCCTCGCCTCTCTCTGTGCCCCCTCTCTCTCTGTGCCCCCTCTCTCTCTCTGTCTCTCTCTCTCTCTCTCTCTCTCTCTCTCTCTCTCTCTCTCTCTCTCTCTCTCTCTCTCTCTCTCTCTCTCTCTCTCTCTGTCTCTCTCTCTGTCTCTCTGTCCCTCTGTCTTCTGTCACTCGTACTAACCTAGGGACCTAGAACTTGTAGACCTCTCTTATCTACATTATGTAGCAAACTATTCCTATTTCGGATTTCCTACTGTCACCTTCAAATTTGTCAAGCTGTCTTGTAAAAACTTTCCGCTTCAGCTTCCAAACCTCCCACTCTTATTACACACTTCCGAGTGTCAGCCAGCTCTGTTAAAGAATTTGTTCATCCCTTCCCTATCTTTTGCGCTTGACCTTGTCAGAAAGAAGTATTTTCGCTGGCGTACTGAACTCACTTTATCTCGTGATTTTTGTTGCCTTGTCAGTCTCCCATAAATTGATATTTTGAATAACCAAAAAAATTGAAAGAATACTAATACAATTATAATATTAAGAATTAGCTGCATCATACTTCTCAGTTTTATTTGGAGAAACGCAAAATCCAATATCATTACCAATTTGTTTTCTCTGCAATTAGGTAAAGCGACTTTTGTGACATGTATTCGCAAAATTGTGGCGCCCCTTAAAATGCAGCGCGCTGGGTCGTAGCCCATGTTGGCCAAATGGTAAGCCTTCACGTATATCCACATCTACACTTTTACGTCCAACGTCCTCTATATATTTTGCTGTGAGTCAGTGTCAGCATTGCTTAAGTGTAAAAGCTGTTTGCTGAAGCAAAATGTCGTTCAGTGAGAAAATCGTATAAAAATAATTAACGAAATTTACAGATGAGCACTGAAACTCAAAACGAATGTTACATATAGGTATATGTTACATCCGGCTCTTTTGAAAGGTTTCTGCCTAAGACTGCAAAAATACATTAATGCACATTTCGGCAGCATAAAATAAACCGTTTTTTCTGCCTTAGTGATAGCTTTTATAACAGCTACTATGAGTTACTTCATTTTTTTACTTTTAGTAGTCAACTGCGTTTGCTTGACGTTGTCATGTAAGGCTCTTATCTTGAGACCTTCATATGAATTCACCTCCATGCATTGGAGCGATGGTTTCACGATATTGTTAACTCTTGTTTTTAAAAGACGAAGTGGAGATTTTGAATGAAATTGATCAAAAAAGTAATCTCTCTGTGTGTTGAAAACGGGTTTAGCTGAAAAGTTTAAAATTCTAGTTCCGATTCTTACGCCGTTATTTATAAACTTAAAGATTTAGAGTACAAGGTTATGTCTTCAGGTTCATTCTAATGCACACGTAATTTTTATAACACTACATCATATCGCGTTGTGTAAAGAATATCAAACATAAATTAATTATTGGTAATGATTTCCATGCTATGTACATAAAGTATGTGTACTACATACTGCATATGCAACTGCTGTAATTCTATGCACTGTGATTGATATCAATTAAAGTTAGAAACAAAAAACAAAAAGCTGTGAAAGAAAAGAATAACTGAAACTTCCGGTACAGGTACACTAGAACATAAAAATACAACATACTGTCTGGTATGATAGCACTAATGGTCACAAAATACATTTCAACATAATGATGTGCTGCCATCGAGGGAAAGAATCCCCCCCCCCCCCATGTGTCGTTTATGCGTTCCGTTCAGTTGTACGCTAATTTTACTTAGTAGCTTAAAAAAAACGTATAATCGGAGTTTCACTCTATTCGATAATTCATGTATTCGGAGTTTCACTATATTCGATTAGTATAAATAATTTTTTCAAAAAACAGCTTAACACCAAAGCTAATCAGATTCAGTAGAAGAAGTAGGCAACTTTAGACGCAATGAATGTAATCCTTTATAACGAAGTGAATTTCTCCGTCATTTTTGGTCTACGCCGGGATTCGAACCCAGATCCCCTCATTCCGGAATAAGTCACTCTACCAATTGAGCTACGCGGACGTTTTATTCTGATTCCTATCTGCCTTTATGTCGTGTGCGTCCTTCTGGCAGGTACGTCACATCTCCTGGTACGTTACAACATCTCCCCCTTATTTTTTTTTTATTTTTTTTTTCTCGAAGTGCTGGAGAAGGGATTCTCTTATTTTTCCTATCTCGCGGTGTGGAAATAACATCACAATATTGCGAGATTTCGAACGGTCGGTTCATCCGGATAGTTCGGGCGCCATTATAACGAAGTGAATTTCTCCGTCATTTTTGGTCTACGCCGGGATTCGAACCCGGATCCCCTCATTCCGGAATAAGTCACTCTACCAATTGAGCTACGCGAACGTTTTATTCTGATTCCTATCTGCCTTTATGTCGTGTGCGTCCTTCTGGCAGGTACGTCACATCTCCTGGTACGTTACACCTTTTTTATCGAAAAATACACAGTATCTTGAAATAATTTCTATTACATTTTACTATGTAATTACATATATAGAAACCAGTCAGATGTTTTCATTCTTGTCTGAAAGTCACAGTCAGATGCATTACTATGGTAGAAATAAAAAACAAAAATAGCAGCATTCTTTCTTTGGTTAATAATCCTTATACTAAATGGAAGGAGATGATATTAGAAAGAAATGAACGAAGACAGCTTTTTGCTTCTGTTCCCTTCCGTTCCAATACACCGTGTGACTTTCATGCAATGCCTTATCACCAACTTGTCCTTCCCATTTTGTCTCAGTCAGGAAAGTATGTCGAGGATATTTCTCTTGCGGCATTCACTAATTCCTTATCTTATATACGCGAAAGTTTCCGTTAAGGTCATAATATTCTCCTTGTATTTCCACGCACGCACACATACATTCAGCATTTACTTACGCATATATATTTATATGGGAAAATTACATACATTATGCAAATAGTTAGTGAAAACTATATATTCTACTCACTCACAGATGTAGAGTATATATTCTGTGATGCAAGTTTATTAAGTGCACGTACCTAGTAGTGTATTAGCACGACCTTGGTCTATAGAACACCCTGAATGCGTGAGTTAATCAGACATACCACATGCTGGTAGCGTCGTGTGGCAATGTTGAAACTTAGGGAGAACAATGGATTGCGCAGTTGCTGCAGTCTAAATTGAATTTGTCGGAAAACCTTAATATGTGGTGCACGCTGGTGGTTGTTTACTGTGCTGTGCAATAAAACTTTGCTGATGGATTTATACACGTATATTACAGTTTGTTCCTGAAATTTGCTATTAAAAAAAGAAACGTATAATACATTTTATAACATGGCTAAATCTACATAAAATCGAGTCATTCAAGTTTAATGCACGAAGGTGGTTGACCTTAATCTAAGTAATTCAGGTTCATCTGATAAAGCTGTTACCAAATACACTGCTGCATTGTGAAAACGCAACACCTGTGGGATCGGACTGAAACTCTCAAGATGGGAAGGACACGTGGTGGTGTGCAAACAATTACAACCGCTGCACAAATGTGAGTGATTTCTGCTAGACATTCCCTCGTTCCTGACCTGCAGGAGGTACAAACTGGCCTCTATCAGCATAATTATACGTCCTCTCTCAACTGTTTGTAATGTGCCCAGATCCAATCACCAGGCAGCCTAATCGCCCGTGGAGGGGCCACCATTTGGTCATTGATAGTTAGCTTTTTAACATTTACATATTCGGCCCTGCTGTACTTGCATGAGGAGTTTCACCAAGATCGAACGATTTTCTCGGAGTTCTTAGTTTTCACATTTTTTTTTTTTTTTTTTTGCAAAAAGCGTATATATGTATTAAACGCAATACATATCATCATCATCAACCATTATCGATCCACTGCTGGATAAAAGTCTCCCCAAGTTTCTTCCAGAACGGTCTGTCTTGTGCCAGTCTCTTCCATGTTACTCCCACATAATTTCGAATTTCATCCACCTATCTCCCATGAGGTCTTCTTCTGGGTCTTTTTTCTGTCCCTCGAAATCCAGTTAAAAATGTCAGTTGTCCATAGATGGTCCGTTCTTCTGGCAACATGTCCAGACCATTGCCATTTCAGTAATTTCACTCTGGTCATGATGTCGTCCACTCCTGTCCTTTTCCTTTTCCAAAAGTTCCTCTTCTTATCTTTTCCTGGTTACACCAAGCATGCATCTCTCCATGCTACCTTGAGTTGTCTTAAATCTTTGTATGTCTTTTTTAGTTAAGGTCCATGTCTCGGCTCCATACGTAAGCACTGGCAGGATGCATTGATTAAACACTTTTCTTTTGAGACATGCTGGCATTCTGCTCTTAAAAATTGTACTGTTTCTTCCAAAAGCTCTCCATTCAAGTTTTATACGCCGATTAATTTCTTCATCAATGTGACCCTCACTCGATATCTGCTGCCCAAGATAAATGTAGGAATCGGTTGTCTCAAGCTTTTCTCCTTCAATCGATAAATCTTCGCTTCTTGTAAAAGCATTGTACATCACGTTTGTCTTCTGAAAGTTCACTTTTAATACCACTTTTTTACTCTTGTCAGCAAGTTCTTGGATCATACTCTGCAGCTCTGAAGGAGTAGTTGCAAAGATGCCTACATCAGCAAAACGAAGGTGAGCTAAGTAATGTCCATTAATCTTTATCACTTTGTTTTCCCAGTTCAATGATTGAAAGACATTTTGCAATGTGGCGTTAAAGAGCTTGGGAGATATGGTGTCACCTTGTCTCACTCCCTTTACAATTCTTATTTGTGCTGTATACTCAAATATCCGAACCTTTGCACTTGCATTTTCATAGGTGTTATTAATAATGCTAATGTATGCATCTTCAATACCGCAGGATTTCAAAGCCGTTGTTACTGCTGATGGTTTTACGGAATCGAAGACCTTTTCATAGTCAATAAAAGCCACGCATAATAAGAGTTCATATTTTCTTGTTCTTTCAATAAGTTCTCTCAGTACAGGGATATGATCAATAGTGCTGTAGCCACTCCTTAATCTAGCTTGTTCTCTTGGTTGAGCATGTCTAGTGTTACCCTCAAGCGATGTGAAAGAACCTTAGCGAAGATTTTATAAACCACTGAAAGGAGGCTGATGGGCCTGTAGTTCCTGAGATCCTCAATGTCGCTTTTTTATGGAGCACGATCATTGCAGCATTGTTCCAATCCTCAGGAATCTTCCGTTCATTAAGACATCTGGTGAAAACTTGGGCGAGTGAAGTTTCAATTTCTCCAATTGCTTCTTGTATAATGTCCACAGTAATTCCATCTTCTCCTGGAGCTCTTCAACATTTCATGTCCTTAATTGCATATGTAACTTCTGCAGGGAGAATTGGAGGGACTTTGGCACTGGTACCTGTCGTAATGTCTGGAATAGATGTATCATCCCTTTCATATAGTTTTGAATAGAAATCTTTCACCCTAGTCAAAATTTCGCTTCTATTTCTTGTTACAGTACCATCTTCTTTTCTCAGAGCCATAATCTTTTTTCTTCCCTTACTGATATACGTGTATATATATATATATATATATATATATCACCATTGTTATCCGTTATGAGCCCACTGCTGGATGAAGGTCTCCCCACGTTTCTTCCACAATTCTGTCTTGAGCCTGTCTCTTCCATGTCACTCCAGCATACTTTCGAACTTCATCCATCCATCTCCCATGGGGTCTTCTTCTGGGGCTTTTCTTTTCCTTCGGAATCCAGTGTAAAATTTCTGTTGTCCGTCGGTGGTCCATTGATCTGGCAACATGTCCAGCCCATTGCCATTTCAATGATTTCACTCTGGTCATGATGTACTTCACTTCTGTCATTTTCCTTATCAACAAGTACTTCTTCTTATCTTTGCTGCTTACACCAAGCATACATCTCTGCATGATTCTTTGGGTTGTCTGCTGCTTTTGTATATCTTTTGTAGTTAAGGTCCATATCTCTGCTCCATACGTAAGCACTGACAGGATGCATTGTTTAATCACTTTAATTTTAAAACATAATGACATACTGCTCTTAAACATTGTACTGTTTCTTCCAAAAGCTCTCCATCCAAGTTTTACACGGCTATTAATTTCTTCATCAATGTGACCCTCACTTGATATCTGCTGCCCAAGATAAATGTAGGAATCGGTTGATTCAAGCTTTTCTCTATCAATCAATAAATCTTCTTTTGTTCTAAAAGCATTGTACATCACTTTTGTCTTCTGAAAGTTCGTTTTTAATCCCACTTCTTTACTCTTGTCAGAAAGTTCTTGGATCATACTCTTCAGTTCCGAAGGGGTAGTTGCAAAAATGACCACGGCATCATATATATATATATATATATATATACATATATACACTGACGGAAAAAAAGATCCCAACACCACGAAAAAATAGTTGTAGACGAATGAAATGGCGGCAATACATTTGTATAGGTAATATATTTAATCGATTAAGGTTTCAAGATCACAGCTTATTGTAAGCGCGAGAAGAGCTATTTTAAATGTAAAATGCTAGTACATTAATAACCGGTGTAACCGCCAGAATGTTGAATGCAAGCACGCAAACGTTCATGCATTGTGTCGTACAGGTGCTGGATGTCAGTTTGTGGGATGGAGTTCCATGCCTGTTGCACTTTGTCGGTCAATACAGGGACGGTTAATGCTGGATGGGAGTGACGCTGGAGTTGTCGTCCAATGATGTCTCATACGTGCTCGATTGGTGAAAGATCTGGTGATCTAGCAGGCCACGGCAACATGTTGACACTCTGTAGAGCATGTTGGGTTACAGCAGCGGTATGCGGGCGAGCGTTATCCTGTTGGAAAACACCCCCTGGGATGCTGTTCATGAATGGCAGCACAACAGGTTGAATCACCAGACCGACGTACAACTGTGCCGTCAGGGTGCGTGGGATAACCACGAGAGTGCTCCTGCTGTCATAGGAAGTTGCTCCCCAGACCATAACTCCAGGTGTAGCTCCAGTGTGTCTCGGCCGCAGACAGGTTGGTTGCAGGCGCTCACCTGGCCTCCTTCTAACCAACACACGGCCATCACTGGCACCCAGGCAGAACCGGCTTTCATCAGAAAACGCAACAGATCTCCACTCCGTCTTCCAATGAGCTCTAGCTTGACACCACTGACGTCGCAAACGGCAGTGGTTTGGAATAAGCGGAAAGCATGCTACAGGGCGTCTGGCTCGGAGCTGTCCTTCAAGTAACCGATTTGTAACAGTTCGTTGTGTCACTGTATTGGCAACTGCAGCTCGAATTGCTGCCGCAGACGCTGTACGATGCGCCCGGGCCATACGCCGTACACGGCGGTCTTCCCTCTCAGTAGTGCCACGTGGCCGGCAGGAACCCGGTCTTCTTGAGGCAGTACCTTCCCTTGACCACCGCTGCCAACAATCATGCACAGTGGCTACATTCCTGCAAAGTCGTTCTGCAATATTGCGGAACGAAAATCCACCTTCTCGTAGCCCTATTACACGACCTCGTTCAAACTCCGTGAGCTGTTGATAATGGCTTCTTCGTCTTCTTAAAGGCATTCTTGACTAACATCAACACCCTACGTCGAATCTCAACGATAACTAACGCTCACGAACGTTACAGCGCGTATTTACAGCAAACCTGCTTTGCATGTTCCGAGGGGCGCTACTAGCGCCACACGTATGCGCCGAGCGCGAAATTTGCATAGACGTCATCTTACAGATGTACTCTCACCGCCTACCAACTGACGTTTATCTAACACAAGCCCTTTTTGGTGTTGGGATTTTTTTCCGTCAGTGTACATACATATTCAACTCTTTTGTTTTGCTGATAACGTAGGGATTTTTGCAACTACCGCTTCTGAGCTGCACATAATGATCCAAGAACGTGTTGACAAGAATAAAGGGGTAGGATTAAAAATGAGCTTTCAGAAGACAAAACAAGAAGGCAATGCTTTTACAAGAAAGGAAAATTTATCGATTGATGGGGAAAAAGATGAAGATAACCGATACCTACATTTATCTTGGGCAGCAGATATCAAACGAGGGTCACATTAATGAAGAAATTAATCGGTGTATAAAACTTGGTTGGAGAGCTTTTGGAAGAAACAGCACAATTTTTAAGAGCAATATGCCATTATGTCTTAAAAGAAAAATGTTTAATCAATGTATCGTGCCAGCGCTTGCGTATGAAGCAGAGACATGGACCTTAACTAAAAAGACATACAAAGACTGCAGACAACTCAAAGAAGCATGCAGAGATGCATGCTTAGTGTAATTAGGAAAGATAAGAAGAGGAACTGGTGATAAGAAAAATGACAGGAGTGGACTACATCATGAGCATAGTGAAATAACTGAAATGGTAATGGGCTGGACATGTTGCCAGAAGAACGGACCGCCGGTAGATAACCGAAATTTTAGACTAGAACAGAAAAAGACCCAGAAAAAGACTCCATGGGAGATGGATGGATGCAATTCGAAAGCATGACGAGTGGCATGGAGACAGGCTCAAGACAGACAATTATGGAAGAAACTTGGGAAGACCTTCATGTAGCAGTGAATACACTATAGGTGTTGAAAAGTTTATGTAGAAATAGTATGCTTTTAAAGCAGCAATGGAAAGTGTACAGTTGGTTAAAGATATTTTTAGAAAATTTGTATTATATAAAGCGAAAGCACTTTCCCCACGAACCCAGCAGCATTAGAACTGACGATATGAGAATGTCACACACTATTTGCAAAAGAAATGAAGATAAGCGGATTGGCAAAAAGAAATGAGATAAAAAAAAAAAAAAGGAAATTTCACTGAGCAATAAAAGTATGAAAACTTGAAGAACTCGAAATTGAGAAGGGATTCTGCAAAAGTATAGTCGACCAAAAACCGAAACAAAGAGTCTTAAAGAGGAATGGGATTCAGACGCATGATATTGGTTCATCAACCGGAAAGCGAAAGGAATTAGAAATGAAAGCGATGCAAGTTCGATCGTTCAGAAGAAATAAGTTTTAGAAAGAACAATTTACAAAGATACACAAAGGAAATGCAAAAAATATCCAGAAGACTGGAAGCTGTAGAAAAGAAGATAAACGGAGTCAAGGGAACAGTTTGCAATTAAACTTGATGAGCTCATGAAAAAACAATGTCTACCATGCCATTAAAAGTCGAATCGCGAACTAAAACAAATTCCAAATGTGCATTTGAAAACAAACATAAAAGTATCGAGGTGAGAAGAAATGTTGCGCCTACTTTAAATACAATTGCTGAATTAATTAAATAAACATTTCTACATTACATTCTAACGAGAAAACGGAATTAATATTAAAATAAATTTGAAAGAAAAACTAAGTTTTCGAATTTCGTACATACATACATACATATCACTAAGCTGTTCTCTGATAACCAGAGGTTAGTTCAACAAAGAAATACAAACTACCAGATAATTTTTACTTATTGTTGCCATATCAATTTTCTCCATTTACTGCGATCTTGACATACAACTCGGGCTTCACTCACATCCATCACACGCCGTACACAAGATCTTCTATACTTCATACTCATAATCTTTTTCTCATGCAAACACTCTTGAATCTGATCCTTCCATGACTTCCCTGGCCTTCCTCTACCTTTCCTTCCTGCCACTTAGGCTAAAAAGATTTTCTTAGTAAGCGTCTCATCATTCATTTCTTCAATATGGCCAAACCAGCGAAGCATATTAGTCTCCACCTTGCTAACAACATTTTGCCCCACAACTGCAACACATCTTCATTACTCACACAATCAGAACGCGTCTTGCCACAAACCGCCCGTAAGTAACGCTCTTCTCCAGCATACAAACGAGTCCTATGTTTCTTCTGTAGCACCTAGGATTCACTGCCATACATCAGAGTAGGGACAATTACACTTTCATAGGCAGCCATGCGGGGCTCTCTAGAGAACCCATCATTCCTGTGAAAACCTCCCAAAGCAGCCATGACTTTCAATGAAGAATTCACACGCCTACTAATTTCACCATCCAATTTGTTCTCCCTGACAAACATGCTTCCTAAATACACAAATTCATTCACCTGGTCAATCACTGTGCCATTTAGACATATATTACATTCAGAACGACCAGTTCCTCTCTCAAAAACCATAACTTTGGATTTTTTCCTTATTTTTACCCAGTTTGAATTTCATGCAAACTTCGTACATCCGAGGCAACATACTCTGCAACTCACTTTTGCTCTCTGTCAACAGGACAGTGTCATTAGCATACAGCAATTGGCACACACGTATGTCACCAAGATATAAACCAGTATCATCTATTTTGGCATCACGCATGCACGCATTTATAAATATATTAAACAGCCATGGTAACATTACACAACCATGTCTGACTCCTGAACCAATAGAAAACAATTTGCATAAAACACCATTCACTCGTACACAAGCTCTACTGTCAACATACATGGCTTTTAGAGTGTGACGTAGATTCCCAGTAACATCATATTCATTCAATACCTTCCACAAAAGTGTCCTATATACTCGGTCGTAAGTTTTCTCTAAATCTATGAAGGCAGCAAAAACTTTCTTATCAACATCCAGATGTACTTTTTAATCATGCGTAATGCAAAAATTTGGTTAGTGTAACATTTACCAGGCATAAAACCACTCTGAACATCCCACACTTTCTTTGATGTAAGACCCCGTACGTTTTCAATAACGACCTTACCAAACACGTTCCCTGGCACACTCAGTATACAAGGAAACAATGATAGCATCCTTCCAATTCCGAGGGACCATTCCTAACTCCCAGCACAACAAATTTCAGTTAATTACAGAGTCACCACCATATTTCAGCGTCTCAGCAGTTATGCCATCAACTCCGGGAGCTTTACCATTCTGAAGAGATTTTAGAGCTTTACACACCTCTTCTCTTAAGATCCCTCCTGTGGTTCCATCATTCTCTGTAACATCATTTGCTTCTGCCTCTGAATCACCTTTGCTTTCCTGATCTAATAACTCACAGAAGTATTCACCCCATCTTTCACTTAACTCATTGGGCTCCCATATCATTTCCCCGATCCTATTCTGCACACAACTTACAACTTTGTTTCCCCCATTTTGCTTGATTCTCATGTACTTCCAGAAAGTATTCCTATCTTTCCAAAAAGCCAATTCATGCCTTTCGACCTTCTCCTTCCTATCTTTTGTCTCACTATGGCGAACCAGCCTAGCGGTTTCACACTTCTTACGGTGATATTCATCCACAAAAACTCTACCTTGCAACATCCCCAAATAGGCTTCCTTATTTCTCTTTACTGCCTCTTCAATCTCACTATTCTACTAAGCATCCCCTCTACCTCTATTGTTACCCACTGTTGTGGTACCACAGACGACCTCAGCAGCAGTGACAACAGAGTTCTTAAAACATTCCCACTTCTTTTCAACATTCTTCTCACAAGACTTCAGCTCCTTCAGTCGCTCTCTGAGTAAGTCAGAATAACGCTGATGCTATTCAGGGAGCCTTTCAACCTTTATTCTTTCCATCCTGGGCCTATTCCTATTCCTTTTCCTCCAACCAACATTAAGTTTCACTTGTGACACTACGAAGTAATGATCAGAATCAACATTTGCACCTCTCATCACGCGGGTGTCAACAACTAAGTGTTTCAGACGTTGGTCGTAGACAAAATAATCTACCACACTCTTTTGACCAAGAGTACGATTTTCCCAAGTATATGTATGGATATACTTGTGGTTGAAAAACGTATTAGGTATACACAAACCGTTCTCAATGCAGAGTTTAATTAATCTTTCACCATCATCATTCGCACAAGGATAATTAAACTTACCCAAAACATTGTCAGAAATTGCATTCTGCACAGCTACTCTAGCATTGAAATCCCCTGCTATTATAACTTTCTCTTTAACACCAAACTGGCTCAAAACAGCTTTTAGCTCATTCCAGAGATATTCCTTCCTATCATAAGTTTCCGAGTCACAAGGAGCATACACTACAACAATTACTATTCTCTGAAATTTCACTTTCAAACGAATCCAAAGAATTCTCTCACTTATGAAGCCATAGTGAATAAAGTTGTTCTTCATATTTTCACTTAAAATCAAACCTAAACCAGCCTGTGCTCTCACATTATCCAATACTCCAGACCACACCCTCGCCTTTCCATTCACTTTTTCTATCCCAATTTACTTTCTTTTGGTTTCACTTACACACAGCACCTCCAATCTATACTTATTCATCTCTTCAATCCCCTCATTCATCTTGCCATTTATACCTCTAGTATTCCATACACCTGTCTTACACTTACTCAGCAGAGATCTCTTTCTCATGTGCCGTTTAGAAGGTCCAGGTCGATTCCGTGGTGGGCCATCCTTTTCAACTGTGGTAGCTCCACTATATCACACACTAGAGTACCGGATATTGATTTCTTTGTGTCTTTTTAATCAGGTAAGTACATCAGTGTGATGGATTAGCATACAGCTGAAAGTTCCACTTGGTCATTCAACCTAAGGATTCTGGAACAAAATCCAGTGAGTATCACACAGTACTAACTGGCACCTCTCCAAAATTCACAAAGTCCCTAGTTGCTGTTGTGTGCCATTGTTACCACGCAGCGCCCCCAGGAGGCAAACCCTGTATAAATTTGGCCTTTTATTAAATAGTTTCAGTTTGGGAAAAACTGCTTTCGGAAGGAAAAACTGAATTTAATGAATTTTACATACTTGTGGAAATAAAAAGAACGCAAAGCGCTAGGGAAAATAGAAACATTTATATTTAGTTGAAAAACAAACTTTAAAATATGGTTGCATAATTGGAATTACACTTGCACTTAAAAAAACTACCTGTAGTCATTTCAGCCATGGCAGCGTACGCCATATTTAAGAACCATATTCTAACACAGAGGCCCAGACACTTATATATATATATATATATATATATATATACATATACATATTCAACGGGATGTAAGGTCAGGTGATGCGTAACATCACAGCCTCTCCTTGACAAATGTCAACCCCGCCTTCTCGTGGTGCATCCTGTTCCCACTAAAGGGGCTCTGACGACCGCCAATAGCGGTATAACTATACCATCGGGATCAGAGGAAATGCTATCCCACACTCACCAACCCGCTTGGCCAGCGTGGTGAGTTATGGCCAAACACCTCCAAAATGACTCTACAACTTAAATCTTGGCCCTCAGTCTCCGGCAGCTGGAATGTACCTGGCCAAGGCAGCGGCCAGTGCGATATGAAGGCAGAGGGAGCTAAGAATCCCCGGAGGACCGGACTAGGCTGCCATTTGATGCTGACCTTGGCTACCTACAACGGACGCTCCCTATCTTCTGATTCAAGGCTTCTTGAATTGGAAGAGGAACTACAAAGGATCAAGTGGGACATCGTCGGGGTGAGTGAGGTAAGGAGAAAAGGAGAAGATCTCATTGAACTTAAAAGTGGACATCTCTTCTATTATCGTGGGACAGATACTGGCAGAACTAGTGGTGTTGGATTTATAATAAACAAGAAACTGAAGGATAAAGTGGTAGAAGTTGAAAGTTCCTCTGACAGAGCTGCACGACTCGTTATCCAACTATCGAGAAGATACCAGGCTCAGATTATTCAAACTTATGCACCCACCACAAGTCATCCTGAAGAAGAAATTGAAGAATTTTATGAGGAAATTCGTCATCTAAATAATAAAGGTAAGCAGCACTTGAAGATAATTATGGGAGATTTCAATGCAAAAATAGGGCACCGGCAACAGAATGAAACTTCAGTAGGTAAATTCGGTCACGGCAACAGAAATCAGCGTGGAAATACTCTCGTTGAGTTTGCAGAGGCAGAAGGATTTTTCATCTTGAATTCCTTTTTCAAGAAAAAGCCACACAGGAAATGGACATGGAGACATCCAATTGGGACGACAAGTGAAATTGATTTTATTATGTGTAACAAAAAATTCGTCATCGAAGACTGCAGTGTGCTAAACAAGTTCAACACAGGTAGTGACCATAGATTGGTGAGATGTAAGATGCACCTCAACACTAAACTGGAACGTGGCAAGCTCATAAGACAAACAAAATGTATTGACATAACCAACCTTAAAAAACACCATAATACCTTCAAGTTGGAACTGAAGAACAGATTCTCTGCTTCAGAAGGCCTAACATCGGAAGAAGTGGATATTTCTGAAGTTAACAGAAAAGTAACCAAAGCTCTTATGGAAACAGTAACAAAATTAGCTGGGTCTAAGAACAAGTTGCATGTAAACAAATTATCAGGAAAAACCAAAATGTTGATGCAAAAGAAGAGAGATGAGGACAACTAAAGAAGATGTGACTTCCAAAGTGGAATATATAGAGCTATGCAAGACAGCACGAAAAAGTATCACTGAAGACGTAAGGAAATTCAACTGTGAGCTAGTGAGGAAAGCAATTGAAAACAACCAAAGCCTAAAGATAGCAAAGGGACATCTCAGTAAGGAAGAAAACAGATTGTGGCTCTGAGAAAAGAAGATGGTTCTATAACAAGAAATAGAGGCGAAATTTTGACAAGAGTGAAAGATTTCTACTCCAAACTATATGAAAGGGATGATACATGTACTCCAGACATCATGAAAGGTACCAGAGTTCTTTCCAGTCCTTCCAGCAGAAGTTGCTCATGCAATCAAGAACATGAAGCGGGGAAAAGCTCCAGGAGAAGATGGAATTACTATAGACATCATACAAGAAGCAAGTGGAGAAATTGAAACAGTACTCGCCCAAATTTTCACTCGATGCCTTAATGAAGGGAAGATTCCTGAGGATTGGAACAATGCTACAATGATCCTGCTACATAAAAAAGGTGACATTGAGGATCTCAGGAACTACAGACCTATCAGCCTCCTATCAGTGGTTTATAAAATCTTCACTAAAGTTCTTTCACACCGCTTGAAGGTAACACTGGACATGGCTCACCGAGAGAACAAGCTGGATTCAGGAGTGGCTACAGCACAATAGATCATATCCACGTACTGAGAGAACTAATTGAAAGAGCAAGGAATATGAACTTCCATTGTGCATGGCTTTTATCGATTATGAAAAAGCCTTTGATTCGGTGAAACCATCAGCAGTTACCACGGCTCTGAAATCCTGCGGTATTCAAGATGCATACATTAATATTATTAATAACATCTATGAAAATGCAAGTGCAAAGATTCGGCTGTTTGAAAATACAACACACATAAAAATTGGAAAGGGAGTGAGACAAGGTGACACCATATCTCCGAAGCTCTTTAATGCCACATTGGAAAATGTCTTTCAATCACTGAACTGGGAAAACAAAGGGATAAAGATTAATGGAGATTATCTAACCCACCTTCGTTTTGCTGATGACGTAGTCATTTTTGCAACTACCCCATCAGAGCTGCAGAGTATGATCCAGGAACTTGCTGACAAGAGTAAAGAAGTGGATTAAAAATGAACTTTCAGAAGACAAAAGTGATGTTCAATGCTTTTACAAGAAATGAAGATTTATCGATTGATGGAGAAAAACTGGAGATAACAGATACGTATGTTTATCTTGGACAGCAGATATCAAGTGAGGGTCACATTGATGAAGAAATTAATCGGCGTACAAAACTTGCCTGGAGAGCTTTTGGAAGAAACAGCATAATTTTCAAGAGCAATATGCCATTATGTCTTAAAAGAAAAGTGTTTGATCAATGCATCCTTCCAGTGCTTACGTATGGTGCAGAGACGTGGACCTTAACTAAAAGAGACATACAAAGGCTGCAGACAACTCAAAGAAGCATGGAGAGGTGCATGCTTGGTATAACCAGGAGAGATAAGAAGAGGAACTCGTGGATCCGAAAAATGACGAGAGTGGAAGACATCATGATCAGAGTTAAATCCCTGAAATGGCAATGAGCTAGACATACTGCCAGAAGGACAGACCATAGATGGACAGCCGAAATTTTAGATTGGATTCCAAGGGACAGGAAAAGACCCAGAAAAAGACCACATGGGAGATGAGTGGATGAAATTCGTAAATATGCGGGAGTGACATGGAGGAGACTGGCACAAGACAGACCGTTGTGGAGGAAACTTGGGGAGACCTTCGTCCAGCAGTGGATTGATAATGGTTGACAATGATGATGATGATGACATATTCAACAACAACCATTATCAATTCACTACTGGATGAAGGTCTCCCCAATTGTCTGTCTTGGGCCTGTCTCTTCCATGTCGCTCCAGCATACTTTCGAACTTCATCCATCCATCTCCTATGGGGTCTTCTTCTGGGTCTTTTCCTGTCCCTCGGAATCCGGTCTAAAATTTCGGTTGTCCATCGGTGGTCCATTCTTCTGGCAACATGTACAGCCCATTGCCATTTCAGTGATTTCACTCTGGTCATGATGTCGTACACTCCTGTCATTTTCCTTACCCACCCACAAGTTCCTCTTCATATTTTTCCTGGTTACACCAAACATGCATCTCTCCCAGACAGAAACATTTACTTTAGAGTTGTCAACTCTAAATTAAATGAAACATTTAATTTAGAGTATCTTTGAGTTGTCTGCAGCCTTTGTATGTCTTTTTTAGTTAATGTCCATGCATTTGCTCCATACGCAAGCACTGGAAGGATGCATTGACTAAACACTTTTCTTTTGAGACATAATGGCATTCTGCTCTTAAAAATTCTACTGTTTCTTCCAAAAGCTCTCCATCCAAGATTTTTACGCCGATTAATTTCTTCAGCAATGTGACCCTCACTTGATATCTGCTATCCAAGGTAAATGTAGGTATCGGTTGTCTCAAGCTTTTCTACATTAATCGATAAATCTTCATTACTTGTAAAAGCGGTGTACATCACTTTTGTCTTCTGAAAGTTCATTTTTAATCCCACTTCTTTACTCTTGTCAGCAAGTTCTTGGATCATACTCTGCAGCTCTGAATGGGCAGTTGCAGAGATGACTACGTCATCAGCAAAACGAAGGTGAGTTAACTAATGTCCATTAATCTTTATCCCTTTGTTTTCTTAGTTTAATGATTGAAAGACATTTTGCAATGTGGCGTTAAAGAGCTTGGGAGATATGCTGCCACCTTGTCTCACTCCCCTTCCAATTCTTATTTGTGCTGTATCCTCAAATATACGAACCTTTGCACTTGCGTTTTCATAGATGTTATGAATAATGCTAATGTATGCATCTTCAATACCGCAGTATTTCAAAGTCACTGTTACTGCTGATGATTTTGCGGAATCGAAGGCCTTTTCATAGTCAATAAAAGCCATGCAAAACGGGAGTTCATATTATCTTGTTCTTTCAATAAGTTCTCTCAGTTCATGAACATGATCTATAGTGCTGTAGCCACTCCTGAATCCAGCTTGTTCCCTTCGTTGGGCCATTTCTAGTGTTACCTTCAAGCGATGTGAAAGAACCTTTGTGAAGATTTTATAAACAACTGATAAGAGGCTGATGGGCCTGTAGTTCCTGAGAACCGAAACGTCACCTTTTTGTATGAACAAGGATCATTGTTGCGTTGTTCCAATCCTCAGGAATCTTCCTTTCATTAAGACCTCTGGTGAAAACTTGGGTGAGTGTAGTTTCAATTTCTGCACTTGCTTTTTGCATAATGTCCACGGTAATTCCATCTTCTCCTGGAGCTCTTCCCCGTTTCATGTTCTTAACTGCATATGTAACTTCTGCAGGAAGGATTAGAGGGACTTTGGCATTGGTACCTGTCGTAATGTGTGGAATAGATGTATCATCCCTTTCATATAGTTGTGAATAGAAATCATTAACACTTGTCAAAATTTCGCTTCTATTTCTTGTCACAGTACCATCTTCTTTTTCAGAGCCATTATCTGTTTTCTTCCCTTACTAAGATGTCCTTTTGTTCTCTTGAGGCTCTGGTTGTTTTCAATTGCTTTCCTAACTAGTTCACAGTTAAATTTCCGTATGTCTTCAGTGATCCTTTTTCGCACTGTCTTGCACAGCTGTATATATTCCACGTTGGAAGTTACGTCTTTATTTGTCCTCATCTCTCTTCTCTTTTGCATCAACATTTTTGTTTTTCTTGAAATGTTCTTCGTATGTAACGTGCTCTTAGTACCACCTATTTTTGTTGCTGTTTCCATAAGAGCCTTGGTGAGTTCTCTGTTAACTTCAGAAATATCTATTTCTTCCGATGGTAGTACTTCTAAAGCAGATAATATATTTCTCAGTTCAAATTAGAAGGTACTATGGTGTTTTTTAAGTTTGGTGATGCCAATATATTTTGCTTGTCTTATGAGTGATTCAAGGTCAGGTGATGCGCAACATATCACCTCTCCTTGACAAATGTCAACCCCGCCTTCTCGTGGTGCATCCTGTTCCCACTAAAGGCGCTCTGACTATACCATCGGTATTAGAGGAAATGCTATCCCACACTCACCAACCCGCTTGGCACGCGTGGTGAGTTATGGCCCATACCCCTTAAAGATGCTTACAGAATTTCAAACTTGGCCCTCAGTCTGAGGCAGCTGGAATGTACCTGACCAAGGCAGCGGCCAATGCTACATGAAGGCAGAGGGTCCTAAGAATCACCGGTGGACCGGGCTAGGCTGCCATTTGATGCTGACCTTGGCTACTTACAACGGACGCTCCCTATCTTCTGATTCAAGGCTTTCTGAATTGGAAGAGGAATTACAAAGGATCAAGTGGGATATTGTCGTGCTAAGTGAGGTGAGGAGAAAAAGAGAAAATCTCATTGAACTGAAAAGTGGACATCTTTTCTACTATCCTGGGACAGATACTGGCAGAACTAGTGGTGTTGGATTTATAATAAACAAGAAACTGAAGCATAAAGTTGTAGAAGTTGAAAGTTCCCTATATATATATATATACACTGGCTAAGTGAGGTAAGGAGAAAAGGAGAAGATCTCATTGAACTGAAAAGTGGACATCTCTTCTATTATCGTGGGACAGATACTGGCAGAACTAGTGGTGTTGGATTTATAATAAACAAGAAACTGAAGGATAAAGTGGTAGAAGTTGAAAGTTCCTCTGACAGAGCTGCACGACTCGTTATCCAACTATCGAGAAGATACCAGGCTCAGATTATTCAAACTTATGCACCCACCACAAGTCATCCTGAAGAAGAAATTGAAGAATTTTATGAGGAAATTCGTCATCTAAATAATAAAGGTAAGCAGCACTTGAAGATAATTATGGGAGATTTCAATGCAAAAATAGGGCAACGGCAACAGAATGAAACTTCAGTAGGTAAATTCGGTCACGGCAACAGAAACCAGCGTGGAAATACTCTCGTTGAGTTTGCAGAGGCAGAAGGATTTTTCATCTTGAACTCCTTTTTCAAGAAAAAGCCACACAGGAAATGGACATGGAGACATCCAATTGGGACGACAAGTGAAATTGATTTTATTATGTGTAACAAAAAATTCGTCATCGAAGACTGCAGTGTGCTGAACAAGTTCAACACAGGTAGTGACCATAGATTGGTGAGATGTAAGATGCACCTCAACACTAAACTGGAACGTGGCAAGCTCATAAGACAAACAAAATGTATTGACTTAACCAACCTTAAAAAACACCATAATACTTTCAAGTTGGAACTGAAGAACAGATTCTCTGCTTTAGAAGGCCTAACATCGGAAGAAGTGGATATTTCGGAAGTTAACAGAAAAGTAACCAAAGCTCTAATGGAAACAGCAACAAAATTAGCTGGGTCTAAGAACAAGTTGCATGTGAACAAATTATCAGGAAAAACCAAAATGTTGATGCAAAAAAGAAGAGAGATGAGGACAACTAAAGTAGATGTGACTTCCAAAGTGGAATATATAGAGCTATGCAAGACAACACGAAAAAGTATCACTGAAGACGTAAGGAAATTCAACTGTGAGCTAGTGAGGAAAGCAATTGAAAACAACCAAAGCCTTAAGATAGCAAAGGGACATCTCAGTAAGGGAAGAAAACAGATTATGGCTCTGAGAAAAGAAGATGGTTCTATAACAAGAAATAGAGGCGAAATTTTGACAAGAGTGAATGATTTCTACTCCAAATTATATGAAAGGGATGATACATGTACTCCAGACATCATGAAAGGTACCAGAGTTCTTCCAGTCCTCCCAGCAGAAGTTGCTCATGCAATCAAGAACATGAAGCGAGGGAAAGCTCCAGGAAAAGATGGAATTACTATAGACATCATACAAGAAGCAAATGGAGAAATTGAAACAGTACTCGCCCAAATTTTCACTCGATGCCTTAATGAAGGAAGATTCCTGAGGATTGGAACAATGCTACAATGATCCTGCTACATAAAAAAGGTGACATTGAGGATCTCAGGAACTACAGACCTATCAGCCTCCTATCAGTGGTTTATAAAATCTTCTCTAAAGTTCTTTCACACCGCTTGAAGGTAACACTGGACATGGCTCAACCGAGAGAACAAGCTGGATTCAGGAGTGGCTACAGCACAATAGATCATATCCACGTACTGAGAGAACTGATTGAAAGAGCGAGGGAATATGAACTTCCATTGTGCATGGCTTTTATCGATTATGAAAAAGCCTTTGATTCGGTGAAACCATCAGCAGTTACCACGGCTCTGAAATCCTGCGGTATTGAAGATGCATACATTAATATTATTAATAACATCTATGAAAATGCAAGTGCAAAGATTCGGCTGTTTGAAAATACAACACACATAAAAATTGGAAAGGGAGTGAGACAAGGTGACACCATATCTCCGAAGCTCTTTAATGCCACATTGGAAAATGTCTTTCAATCACTGAACTGGGAAAACAAAGGGATAAAGATTAATGGAGATTATCTAACCCACCTTCGTTTTGCTGATGACGTAGTCATTTTTGCAACTACCCCATCAGAGCTGCAGAGTATGATCCAGGAACTTGCTGACAAGAGTAAAGAAGTGGGATTAAAAATGAACTTTCAGAAGACAAAAGTGATGTTCAATGCTTTTACAAGAAATGAAGATTTATCGATTGATGGAGAAAAACTGGAGATAACAGATACGTATGTTTATCTTGGACAGCAGATATCAAGTGAGGGTCACATTGATGAAGAAATTAATCGGCGTACAAAACTTGCCTGGAGAGCTTTTGGAAGAAACAGCATAATTTTCAAGAGCAATATGCCATTATGTCTTAAAAGAAAAGTGTTTGATCAATGCATCCTTCCAGTGCTTACGTATGGTGCAGAGACGTGGACCTTAACTAAAAGAGACATACAAAAGCTGCAGACAACTCAAAGAAGCATGGAGAGGTGCATGCTTGGTATAACCAGGAGAGATAAGAAGAGGAACTCGTGGATCCGAAAAATGACGAGAGTGGAAGACATCATGATCAGAGTTAAATCCCTGAAATGGCAATGGGCTGGACATACTGCCAGAAGGACAGACCATAGATGGACAGCCGAAATTTTTAGATTGGATTCCAAGGGACAGGAAAAGACCCAGAAAAAGACCACATGGGAGATGGGTGGATGAAATTCGTAAATATGCGGGAGTGACATGGAGGAGACTGGCACAAGACAGACCGTTGTGGAGGAAACTTGGGGAGACCTTCGTCCAGCAGTGGATTGATAATGGTTGACAATGATGATGATGATGATGACACTGCTGATCACCCAAAATGCAACACCAAGAAGGACACGGGATAGCAAAGCCAGATTTACTGGACACATAACAACAGATACAAATATGAAACAATTGAGTTTACAGGCCTGCGCGACTTGCGGAACACGCAGACATCAATAGTTCGTGTGGCCCCATGGCTGGCAATAACGGCCGCTACACGCTGCGGCATCAAACGAAAGAGGCTTTGGATGTGGGCTTGGGGTACGTTGGTCCAGGCTGCTTCCACACGTTGCCACAGTTCACCAGGCATAGCCGCGGGTGGTGCTTGCCGGGCCACTCGTTTGCCGATCAGCGACCAGACGTGTTTGATGGGTGACATATCGGGAGAACAGGCGGGCCACGGCAGCAATGACACCTGGTGGGCCGTGAAGAATTATTGTACGATGCGTGCCACGTGCGGGCGCACATTGTCCTGTTAAAACGTGGCCGCTGGCAGGTACTGCAGGTAATGGAGGACTACAGGCTCCAAAACGTCGGAGGTGATGCGGTGGCTGTTGAGTGTACCAGCGATGCGTACCAGAGCGGTGCGGGTGTCATATCCAATTGCGCCCCAAACCATAACGCCAGGCGACGGACCGGTATGGCGATGCATAATGCAGGCGTCATACAGTCACTCGCCGCTGTGCCGCCACACGCGGATTCGACCATCGTGGTGTTGCAGGCAGAAGCGGAATTCGTCGGAGAAGACAATGTCGTGCCATTCCGTAGTCCAGGTGCTGCGTTCAACGGTTCACTGCCGCCGCATTTGCCGGTGGTGTGACGTCAATGGTGATCGGAGCAATGGGCACCGTGCGACAATCCCCGCTCTTGCAAACGACGTCGAACGGTACGTGCTGACACAGGTTGTTGCTCAACACACCCTAATTCCTGCGCTAACGTTCGTTATGTGGCGGTACTAGCCGTTAATGCCCGCCACACAACATGCCGGTCCTCTGGTTCGGTGGTGTGCCGCGGCTGCGGCATTCGCTCGCGTCGGTCCGTCCGTCCCTCCTGCACCCACCGACTCCATTCTCGCCTTACTGTGGCTGGATGTAGTCGCACACGGTCGCCGATGTCTCGGTACGATAAACCGCTGTCGCGATAAGTCACTATTCGGCCTCTGTCGAACTCCGAAACGTGCTGGAATGACTGCCGAATTCTGCGACGAGGCATCAGGAAGCTTCCCACGCACAGGTCCGGCAGTACAACACACTTCCCGCACTTACACTCCGCCTTCTGTGCACCCTTCTTATAGTGCTTCTCAGTGGCGTCCTGGGCGAACATGATTTGCAAATGCCCTGCAATGCTAATCGTTTGCATGTCCTCTCGTGGGCGACGTAAGCTGCGAATTTCAGGCCAATCGGATGCAGCTTTTTCGTGCCACGGTAAATGCATTGATAAAAAAATTTGAACGAACTGGGAGTGTTGCGAATGACATAGTGGCGATGGTCACAAAACAAAACACGGTCCGGACGCAAAAGAACATTGAATTTCGCCAGCGTTATTCTGCAGCAAGGGCCTGGAACTTCGATGAGCAAACTTGCTCAGGAACTGCAGGTTAGTCCAGCTTCGGCATGGCGTATTCCATAATCCAATTTTCAGATGCTTCCCTAAAAGATTCAGGTGCAGCAGGTTTTGAACGAAGCAGACCTTGTTGCAGCGAGAGAACTTTGCAATTCAATCTGTTCAGTGATCAATGAAGAGAACTTTGATGCGAAAATCATTGTCTCCAGCAATCTGGCGCATTTCTGGTTAGATGATTACCTGAACTGTCAAAATCAGCGCATGTGGGGAAGCAAGAAGTCTGAGTTAACAGTTGTGAAGCCTTTCCATCCACAGAGGCTAACTGTTTGGTGTATCATGTGTGCTGACTGCGTTATTGGTCCATTTTTCACTGATGTTTCTGTGAACGCTACTGTCTATCGTGGCCTTCTCAAAAACCGATTTTACTGTGCTGCATACCAAAAAATATTGGATCCAAAGCTACACTTTTTAACATGATGGAGCACCGCCGCACACAACAGGTGACGTCTTTTATTTGATTCAACAGCACTATGGGACATGATTCATCGCTAGAGGTTTCCCAACAGAGGTTTTTTGCTGGTCTCTTTTGGCTTCCTTATAGCTTTGATTTATCGCCATTGAATTTCTTCTTGTGCACTGGCTCAGAATGGCTCCGCATAGCTGTGAACACCTTTCAGCACCTTATTGAGTCTCTACCAGCCTGTCTAGCCGCTGTCCGCGCTGCACACGGCGGTTAGTCTGGATATTTGGATTTGGATTGGAGGTTTAACGACCACCGTGAGCAACTCATTGGGCTATAAGCAGTCGCCCGTCCCTAATTTAGGGTCACTGGTTCCAGGAAAGGGAGAGAGCCAGTGCCGTAAGACAAACACAACATCCATGCCTCACCGGGATTCGAACCCGGACCCCTTACGGACGAATGATCATAGGCCAGCGCCTTAGACCACTGCGCCACCGGGGCGGCTGCCAGCGAATGGCAAGCATTTCGAACAACTTACACAATAATTTCGTTTTAACTCTTTTTAACTACCGTAATATAGTTTATTTCCCTTCTACTACAGTTAAACTAAATTTATTGAGGATTTCAATTGTCAGTACCCTGTGAAACACCCTGTACACAAACACATACGCGCGCAAGGCACTACTTACAGGGGGCCCCAAAAAAAGAAACTTTTGGATAGGAATTCTAGAAACAGAGCCATCCCGAGAGGCCGCTTGGAGGGAAAACTGTGCATTAAAGTACGCGCAAAATGCTGTTTGTGATGGAAAGTATCAGAAGGGAAAAAATATTTTCATTGAGATTGTTAGAAGCGATAATGTAAAATAAAATATATTTCGAAGTCAAAAACATCTGGAATTGATATCCCTTAGCAGTAAGGTTATGCATCAGAGACGTCTAAATGGTGTGGATCCTTGTTGTTCACTTCCAATGCTCCGCTAAAGGAAATTTTTTTTTAGTTCGGTCTAATATACTCCCGGATATTGTACGTTCAGGAGAATTGTTGAATACAATATCCCTATAGGAACATTCTTCTTTTTCAAATTCACGCTAAACATTTTGTAGTGAAGACAGTGCTGGGACGCAGAGTTCTTTAAAAGTAAAGATTTCGTCAAAGGTATAAAACTGGAAATACTAGAGGACGGTTACCACTAACAACACCACAAGATATCTGCCTAGGGCATTTCAGCAAGAGTTCTGCACCAGACTTCGAGTTCTGCACGAAGCAAATGGTTCTTGGCGCACAAAATGGACAGGAAAACGTCTTAACAGACATTTAAGAGGAAAATAGTTCCCCTTAGAAAATGGACTCGGATAACTAGTGAAGTTTTTGAGACGATTTCGTGGAGTGGTTGACTGCGAGCTTTCGAGTTTTGGAAAATTCTTACAGAAGTGCATCGCCGCTTTAGGCGAGAGAATCGAACCAGCTTAAAGTCAGAATGGAATATCCATAAAGCTTATTTCGCATTTCCAAACGTTACATTCTGTTGTTTGTGTTTCTACAGTTTCCCGGATGCAAACTGTGTGTCCGAATGCCAGCTTCTGTATTTAAGAAGATCTCTCTCTCTCTCTCTCTCTCTCTCTCTCTCTCTCTCTCTCTCGCAGGTTGGGCTAGTGTTTTAAGAGAAGCGTTGAAGGACCGAGCACTTCAGCGAATTTTTTATCCGCTGCTGATGCAACGGCAGAAATGTTTTGGACTTCTCCGTTACTTACGTTGTGCAAGAACCTTATAATAGGCACTGTTGCTGTAAATGTTTTTTCAATATTTTACGTAAGTGCTCTGCTGTTGTAATACGCTTTCCAATATCCCAGAATCCATCATTCCTTTCTACTTCTTTCTGACTTGTTTAAACATTTTCTCGTGTTTTAGAGCAGAGCAATGTCGTAAGCATAATGCGTCTCTCAAAACGTATGTACTTCACACATATTGAAGATTACTGAAGTCTAGAAGCTATCATAGCATTAAATGTTGACACTCATGCACTGTTTAAGATGCTATTTTCAGAAATTCCTTGAATTATTCTACATATACACACTCACGGTCAATGAAATTCGCTTACCAAGAACAAAGCATCGGATTGAACTGAAATTTTATGCTCGTAATGTAATGATACCAATGAATGATACATACGATGGCAAAAACATAGCTGCAGGACAATTACAGAAGGATCTGTGGCACGCAGTCCGGTCATCTTCAATACTGCGTCGTATCGACTCGTACTGCGATACATGCTGCAATACGGTTCGGCATGCAGGCGAACAGATGTCAGATGTTGTCCTGCATCAGATAGGCCCACACGTGTTGGACGGTGTACCCCAAATCCCGGATAGTGGGGCACGGCGGCAGCCCCGGCGTGTCAACTGGTCCCACACATGCTCAATAGGGGACATACTCAATAGGGGACATGTCCTGGGAGCGGGCGGGCCATGGAAGTGTCTGGACATGACGTAGGCAGTTCTGGGCAACCCAACCGGATGCGGGCGGGCATTACCCTGCTGGTAAAGCGCACCTGGAATCCCGTCCAGGAATGGGAGCATTTAGGGCAATAGGATCTCATCCACATACCGCTGGCCAGCTAATGATCCACGTACCACTACTAAAGCTGATCGGCTATCGTAAGCCCCAGACCATAATGCCTGCAGTGGGGAGATGTGGCGCTCGATAGCGGGGTTGGGAATGTGCCGTTTACCCGGGGACCTCCACACTAGGACACGATGATCATCGGTCCCCAAAAAGAAACGGCACTCATCGCTAAACACACACGTCGCTAGTCTGTGTCGTTCCACGTCGCTCTGGCCTGGCACCACTGCACACGGAGCCGGCGATGTTCCGGTGTTAATAACATCACACGTAAGGGGAGCTGGGATTGCAGATTCGCTTCCGCGAGGCGTTGGGAAATGGCTCGTGGGCACATAGGAGCCTCTACATCTGCCTATATGGTGGACCGGGTCCCCATGGGATCCGTTCGTGCCTGGCGCACGATCCGTCGATCTACTCTACCGGTGGTCTTCTTGGTCCGTCCGGAGCAGCTTCGCCGTGTGGCAGTGCCATCACATGTCCACTGTTCCCAACACAGTCGGACGGTATGGTCAGAAAGATCCACGTGGCGGACTATACTGCGCGCCGACAACCCTTCGGTTTTCAGCCCGATGATCAGGCTTCTCTCAAAGTCAGTAAGTAGCATAAATCGACATCTCTGGCACCTAACCGGCATTCTTGTCCCTGTGTACTCTTGCTTGCGTCGGCAGGTGCTTTTCGCTTTCATGGCACATCGACTACACGCCGGTTTATAAGGCTACCGGTTCGTGCTTGCAGCGCCATCATAGGGCGTGCGGTCATGCGCAATCGCACCAAAACGTGGATCATTTGCTTACAAGCACGCGGTGTAGGTATTTGCAAAGTTTCGCGGTTGTAGCATGTTTTCTTTTAGGTGCGGAAATTTCATTGTCCGTCAGTGTAGGTATTTTAAAATCGCCACGCAACTGTTCTTCAAAATTTTTTGAAGAACAGAGAAAGAAAAATCTGTAGTACTAATAATTCAATGCCGAAAAAGAGAAATTCCTTTTATGTCAGGCTGAAAACGGAATTATGGGTACTGTTAGCGAAATTATTTGACATAAACTTTTTATTATAAGAATCTTTTAAAAAATTTCGATGTATTTCAAAGAACAGTTTTGAAATCTAAAGCACGATATATATTTCTTTAAGCTTAACAACGGGTGGGTTGTTAGAAACACTTCATTATATATTTCTGTTCTGGCATGTCCGAATCCTATATTAACTATAGGCACCAATACGAACTATAGGCACCATTACGAAGAAACCAGTCACTGCATTTCTCTTATATTTTGAGAATTCCTGGAATTAATTTTTCCATGTACTTATGCGTGTTTCTCCGAATTCCCAGAATTATTTGTTTTCCAAACTTTTTTGAACTTTTTCCAGTGTTTCAATATTGAGGAATCTAGCCTTTGATTTATTAAGGACGTTTTCATAATACTTGAAAAATCAACCAATACTGCTACAGGTTATCCAAAGAAACGCGTAAAACCACGGAGAAAAGAGATTCTTGATAGCATTTCATTTTCACATGAGCATCGTCTTACACCCGGACAATTAATAGAAGAAAAGACCCAAACGAATAAAGGAGCAAGAATAAAAAAAAAAAGAAGGAAATTAAAAGCAGACGGATTGTGACGAGTATTCTGATTACAAAATCGAATGCATTCCAGGTCTTCGAGATAACGTACGTACCTCTGAAGCACATGTGTAAATCGAGGTTGCAGAGAAAGAAAGAAATGGATAGAACTGGGCGGTGGAAGATGACGATAAAGGGGCATAAAACCGATTCCGATTCATCATCAGTCAGGCAAGTTACAAATTAGCATCATTTCCAAACGGATGAACAAAGAATGAGAAATATTCCCTCAACAATGGACTTTTGAGCTACGCTAGATTAGGAAAGCACAATCGCAACATTTCTTAGCTCGTAAGGATCTCCATTATTTTCGCGAATTATCAATAAGAAACCCTTTTTTGAAGGCTTCTTTTGCTCTTTGAGCATATTTCATTCTGCAGAGAACCTTGGAATTTCGAAAGAATTATTGAGGAGCTCGTATTGGTCGTTCAAGTACATCAAACCCCGTAACTGAAAATTACTAATTGCTGATATTTTATTTAATGAAAAGTTAGGCATGCATTGGAGAGAATAAAAGAATAAATTATCGCGTGATTAATTGCATGAAATCCGAGACCGAGGAATAACAGTATAGCATTCGGACACATTTTTCCTAAAAACGATGAACTCGTTAAATTTCCTTCTCCTCCTGTCCTCAACCTGAAGGTTAGTAGCAAGCAGGGGTCATCACCCTCATGGGGACTTCCATGCTAGATAATCCTGGGAAATTAAAGTGGTGGATTCCCGTTACCTTCCACTTCGCAGTACGGAGATCAGGGACAAAGTGCATTCGGGGCCAATTTCATAGGGAACAATCTACCTATTCGCGTACATAACCACGGAGAGTCTGCGGAAAACCCCAGAAAAACCGAAAGAATAGATGGCATGCAAGACCTGGATTCGGTAACTTTCAGGGTATAAATTTAACTATTCAGTGAGATTTAGTATTTACTACACGAAACCCGTCGGAATCGACGGTAAGTTTTTTTTTTTTAATAATAAACTCATATGAAACAACAAATGTAAACTTTATTTGATTGACAAATTCATTCAACCACTTCAGTAGAGACAATAGTCCAGGTTCGGGATTTTTTTTGTGGCTGAAGATTTAACGACCTCCGTGAGCAACTCAATGGAATATAAGCAGTCGCCCGTCCCTAATTTAGGGTCACTAGTTCCATGGAAGGGAGCGAACCAATGGAGTAAGACAAACACAACATCCATGCCTCACCGGGATTCGAACCCGGAACCTTCACGGACAAATTATCATAAGCTAACGCTTGGGCTATAAGCAGTCGGCTGTCCCTAATTTAGGGTCACTGGTTTCAGGGAAAGGACAGAGAGAGTGGCACAAGACAAACACAACATCCATGACTGACGGGATTCGAACCCGGTAGACGAAACCCCTTCGGAATGGACGAATAATTTTTATTTCCCGGTAGACGAAACCCGTCGAAATCAACGATTAGTTTTCTTTCCTTTTTTTTTTTTTTTTTTTTTTGAAAAGAATAAACTCACATGAAAAGTTTATTTACATCTTTACATAATGGGAAACGTCTTACCTATGTGAATAAACTGGATCGAATGAATATTAAACTGTATGTATACATCACACAGTTCAATGGCATAACGCAATCAGGTCTTCGAGTGTTCGCTGCTCCGATAAGAGCTTTCAAACAAATTCCTGCTAGCGTTGTTCTGCACAACGGTTCGCTGAGAAGAGAGACTTCGGACTACCTGAGTCCCTCCATGAACCGCCTTCAACAGCACGTGAGTCAACCGCACGCTTCTCCCATAGACTTTACATGGGATCTCTGCCGCCCCACAATGCCCGAACCGTTGTCCCAATCTCATTTTTCTCTATGACTGGCACATCTACATGGTAAGACCTTTATTTTGATATATCTCAACCATATGTTTAGGTTCAGCTGTTCTCTCACAACCGGTCGTACAGTAAAAAGACCTTATAGAATTAAGATACAGATTCCAATGACTTGCCTGTTTACACAAAGAAAGCATGGAAACATTCGCCGGATTACTCATGTTAGTTACAATCGTGCAACCAACCTAATCTACATACCATGACCAGACGTTTCCCTTACTATAATAACTGAAGAGTCAAAACATTATGACCAGCGCGTTGGAGCAACTGCAAATAAACGAAGTCGTGTGTGATGCTTATTTAAAGGCTATATAAATAGCACTTGATATTGAGCTCTGATAATCAGTATTATTCTTGTTCTTTAGATGGGAGATGCACCGGATTGAAGCTTGTTTGCCAAAGGCCAAATTGTAATCGTCGGATGACTGAGTCAGAGCATTTGCAAGACGGCAAGGCTTGTAGGAAGCTTACCGTCAGCCGTGGCTAGTATCTTCAAAAATAGGTCTGTGGAGGGAAAAATCACGAAACGCCCGCAAGCTGTGGGCTGATCACGGCTCGTCGATGCCAGTAGTGAGCGAAAGCTATGCCGTATTGCATGAGAAAACAGAAAGGATACCGTGGCTCAACTCGAGAGTAATTTAAATGCCAGTTATGGCAGGACCTTGTCACAACACACAGTATATCGAACTTTCCTCAAAATGGAGCAACATAGCCGCAGGCCGCTGCGAGTGGATATGTTAACCTCTGTTCACTCGCCAAAAGCGCCTACAATAGGCATGCGAGCATCACAACTAGGCCTTGAATGATTGGAAGAATGTCGCGTGGCCCGATGAATCTCGATTCCTGTTGTACCAGGTGGACGACCGGGTGTGTGTGCATCGTTTACTTGGGGAAACTGTTGTCACCATGATGCACCGTGGGAATAAAATTGTCCTACACTCCGACGCAGAGTTGGGCAAAATCGTAATTGAATTAATCGGTAATGCATTACAGCGTAATGGTAATGCGAACAAGAACTTGGCTTTGCCATTACATGGTAATGGGGAACTGCTCATTAGAATTACATGGTAATTGTAATGACATGTAGCAGTTACCCATTGTAATGGTTAATGGTTGATATACACTGACGGAAAAAAAATCACAACACCAAGAAGGGTTTGTGTTAGACAAACGACAGTTAGTAGGCGGTGAGAGTACATCTGTAAGATGACGTCTATGCCAATTTTGCGCTCGGCGCATACGTGTGGCGCTAGTAGCGCCCCTCGGAACATGCAGAGCAGGTTTGCTGTAAATACGCGCTGTAACGTTCGTGAGCGTTAGTTATCGTTGAGATTCGACGCAGGGTGTTGATGTTAGTCAAGAATGCCTTTAAGAAGAAGAAGAAGCCATTATCAACAGCTCACGAAGTTTGAACGAGGTCGTGTAATAGGGCTACGAGAAGGTGGATTTTCGTTCCGCAATATTGCAGAACGACTTGGCAGGAATGTAGCCACTGTGCATGATTGTTGGCAGCGGTGGACAAGGGAAGGTACTGTCTCAAGAAGACCGGGTTTCCGGCCGGCCACGTGGCACTACTGAGAGGGAAGACCGCCGTGTACGGCGTATGGCCGTGGCGCATGGTACCGCGTCTGCGGCAGCAATTCGAGCTGCAGTTGCCACCACAGTGACACAACGAACTGTTAAAAATCGGTTACCTGAAGGACAGCTCCGAGCCAGACGCCCTGTAGCGTGCATTCCACTTACTCCAAACCACTGCCGTTTGCGACGTCAGTGGTGTCAAGCTAGAGCTCATTGGAGGACGGAGTGGAGATCTGTTGTGTTTTCTGATGAAAGCCGGTTCTGCCTGGGTGCCAGTGATAGCCGTGTGTTGGTTAGAAGGCGGCCAGGTGAGCGCCTGCAACCAACCTGTCATCGGCCGAGACACACTGGACCTACACCTGGAGTTATGGTCTGGGGAGCAATTTCCTATGACAGCAGGAGCACTCTCGTGGTTATCTCACGCACCCTGACGGCCCAGTTGTACGTCGGTCTGGTGATTCAACCTGTTGTGCTGCCATTCATGAACAGCATTCCAGGGGGTGTTTTCCAACAGGATAACGCTCGCCCGTATACCGCTGTTTTAACCCAACATGCTCTACAGAGTGTCGACATGTTGCCGTGGCCTGCTAGATCACTAGATCTTACTCCAATCGAGCACGTATCGGACATCATTGGAAGACAACCCCAGCGTCACCCCCAAACAGCATTAACCGTCCCTGTATTGACCTACCAAGTGCAACAGGCATGGAACTCCATCCCACAAACTGACATCCAGCACATGTACGACACAATGCATGAACGTTTGCGAGCTTGCATTCAGCATTCTGGCGGTTACACCGGTTATTAATGTACCAGCATTTCACATTTAAAATGGCTCTTCTCCAGCTTACATTAAGCTGTGATCTTGAAACCTTAATCGATTAAATATGTTACCTATACAAATGTATTGCCGCCATTTCATTCCTCTACAACTATGTTTTCGTGGTGTTGGGATTTTTTTCCGTCAGTGTATGTTGATAATTAACCAAAAACTTATGGGAAATAATACTACGTGAATAAACCAGCAACCAGTACACCCTTACCCGTTGTGTAGGTTATTTGACAACTGTTCCACCCCTCGGATCTCATAAAGTGATTTGAACGAAATAATACTTAAGAAGTAAGTACGAGTGAGATTTTTTTTTTTTTTTTTTTTGATTGGAGGTTTAACGACCACCGTGAGCAACTCAATGGGCTATAAGCAGTCGCCCGTCCCTAATTTAGGGTCACTGGCTCCAGGGAAGGGAGAGAGCCAGTGCCGTAAGACAAACACAACATCCATGCCTGACCGGGATTCGAACCCGGACCCATTACGGACGAATGATCAGAGGCCAACGCCTTAGACCACTGCGCCACCGGGGCGGCCGAGTGAGATGTTTATTTCGGTTAGAGATACTCATTTCGTCCATCTCCAGTACAATATTCTCGTCCATTACATACGTTTCACTGTCCAAAATAATTACCCCACTATATCCTCAAGCACATATTAGCACTACACTCACCGTTCAGCAACTCAGGGTGCACTGCCGAATATTACAGAAATTTGCGAATTCTTGACATTTTTGCCGTACTTCTCAAGTGTTGTTGTCCATTACTGGTCCGATATGAACACTGGACTAGCAAGCGACTGACTCCCTTTATATATACTTCATGACAGGACCTGAACCTTCTGGAATATTCTTGATTTACATAAAGCTCTCAAACTTCCCACTAAGCAATCATTCTGGAACATTCTACAAACGTCCAACTCATTCTGCCGCTTCTAGAACATTCTAGACGACACTTCGGTCTCTGTCTGCTATGTTACATGGCCTACGTTTCTATACATGGCTTCTGGCACACGTACATTTCTATAAACTATTAGTATGTAATTATTATTTGAAAACTGTGTAATTTCATTAACAAATAATTCCATTGCGTTTGAATGGCTGTATTAAATAGTTCAATTATATCCTCTTCATTGTAATGCATTACAGATTAATTACATTACCTTGTGCAAACCATACTTGGCATTACCTTGTGATGCATTACCTGTTACTGCATTACCTTATAATGCATTACACGTTATTTTTAATCTGTACTACTTAGTAATGCATTCCTGCCCAACTCTGCTCCGACGTAACAATACGGGAGATGCAACGCATACCTCAAAAATCAACGGCCTACTTAAGTTCACATTTTTCTCGGCAGCTACCGGATTTGCTAATCTTGGCGTAATCTTGGTATACACGTGCCAAAGGCACACGCGAAATTCCCAGACGTTCTGCAGCATCGAGACTAGCGTCTCAATTCTACAGTGGCTGAATCCTCATTCCCTCTAATGCGCATGCCCCAGACTTGGAAATTTTCTCCCCATCTGTTGGTCTCGCACTCTTTGCCCAGGAGTGGATAGTCGATATACGCCCCAGATTAAGGTGCACGTTGAACATTATGCTCAAATGCTGTGTTAATACGAAGTGTGACGTCACAATATGGCGCTGGGTAAACAAATATCTGTTCCTCCACGATTCTCATATCCCATGTTTCAATGTGAGTGGTGAAATATGCTCATGTTTTGCAACTTCTTCATTTTTTGTGACAATTTGACGTGGTGAAAATGCTGTGAAGTCATCTCACATCCAGTCATTTTTCTTTGGCCTTAATGCATGCACTGATCATTCGAGACATGCTTTCGACAAGGTTTTGGAACACAGCTATAGGTTTGCGCTTTCATTCAGTACATAATGCTGCCGCTAACTGTTGCTTAGTAGTAGGCCTTGGTTCCAAACTTCTTATGAGGGGCTCTAATTCATCCCATAAGTGCTTTATGGGATTAAGATCAGGGCTCTGTGCTGGCCAGTCCACACACGATACGTAATTAACGTAATAGGATCATTGGAAATAATGGGATCATTGGAACAAGGCTTCGCGAAGGTACTGCCGCATCCCTTGAAGGATAAACTGAATTCCAGGAGTAAAAGCTGGACTCAGAACGGCCTAGACCACTGTATATCATATTACAGTACTGAGATAAATAGTTGTGAGCGATAATAAGCATTAACTCCAACTGTGTGAGGCTTATATTGATTATGAAGAGATTTCGATTTGCTTGAAAATATCAGCAATTTTAACGTTTATGAAAACCTGCCACATTGAAGATGCATGCCCTAATATTATTAATAATGCGTATGAACGTACTTTTAATAATATTAACAGTTACAGGGCAAAGGTTTTGCTATTCGATGACACAGCAGCTATAAAACTGGGAAAGAGAATGAGACAAACATGACACTATGCATCTCATGTGCTTCAGAGCCATACTGCAGGCCTTTCAATCCTTTATACAGGGAAGAATGACTAATGAAGATAGTTTAACCCACCTACGATTTGCTAACGACATGGCAATATTTGCAATAATCTCTTCATAGCTTCATAGTATGAGTAAGCAACATACAGAGAACAGTAAAAAAGTAGAATTAAAGAGATGATCCGACGGAATATGATGTACAGTGATTTTACAATAACTGAAGAGTTAGCGATTTACGGGACGAATTTGAAAGCTATGCTTAGCATTAGCATGAACAATGGATATCAAGTGAGTGTAACATTGAATATCGAATTAATTAATAGGAGAATAAAAATTGGCTGGGATGCATTTTGCAAAGAACGACGCCCTTAAAGACCAATTTAATATTGTCTTAAAAAATGCGTTTACACAATGTATCTTTTCAGTTCTAACTTGTGCATTAGAGACATGGGCCGCAATTAAAAGTACATACAGAGAAGGCGGTGAACTCAAACAAGCATGCTTTAACCAAGAAAGAACAAGACCGCGGTGAACTCAAGCAAGCACGCTTTAACCAAGAAAGAACAAGACGGCGTTGAACTCAAACAAGCGTGCTTTAACTAAGAAAGGAACAAGACGGCGGTGAACTCAAACAAACATGCTTTAACCAAGAAAAAACAAGACGGCCGTGAACTCAAACAAACATGCTTTAACCAATAAAGGACAAGACAGCGGTGAACTCAAACAAGCATGCGTTAGGTAATTAAATAATTAAAAGACTTCGTGCTAAATCGTATCATCAGGAATCCAAAGCTGTCGTATGCACGATTGAAAAGTTGAAAAAGTTGCATTTAAAATCTTGATATTTATTTACAAGTTAAAAAGGTAGAAATAAAATCAGCTACATTGGCAAGCACTCTCGAAGCTACTTTAGCCTCATCATCGGGCACAATTTCATGAAAGGATGGTTAATGGCATTTATATACAATTATTGAATAGCATAAATGGTGTTGCCAAACTGAAAATTGCATGTTACAAATAATTATATGTAAATGAGACTCGCGTATCTGGAGATCCAACACCGCCCTTGGATTCTACTGGTTCAATAGTAGAATCCAAGGGCGAGGCGAGGTATAGTTACAAGTAAGTCGTGATTACAACACTTGGAGGAAAAACGTGTAATACACAAACTTATGTGTTATGTTTGTGTTACACGTTTTGTTCTTTATTGATTAAGCATGCTTTAACCAAGAAAGAACAATACAGCGGTGAACTCAAATAAACATGTTTTAACCAAGGAAGAACAAGACAGCGGTGAACTCAAACAAGCATGCTTTAACCAAGAAAGAACAAGACGACGGTGATGGTAATGTGCTAAACACATTTCTACTGTAGAAGAATTGATCGCCGTTAGATGACTAAAATACTAGACAAGATACGAATGGATTGATAAGGACTCAGAAGAAGACACGGTGGGTGGGTAAGTGAATGAAATTCAAAACCATGCCCGAAATGATATCGCAGATAATTGTTTACGACAGAATTTTGGAAGAGACTTAAGGAAAGCTTTATTCAACAGTGTATTGAGAATGATGATATATACACTGTATTGACAAACGTCACCGGACACCCCATCATAAACAAATGAACGAATCCTCTGCGTTGTTAAGATGCGCGGTACAGCTGCAAATGGTATAAAAACAAGCCTGCAGCTGACCGCGATCATATCGCACTGTGAGGTTGAGTGCAAATGACGCGGCGGAAGAGAACTGACTTTGCGAAGGGAAAGATTATTGAGTGCTATGGGTTGTCAATAATAGAAACCTAGAAGCGTTTAAACATACCCAAGTCAACTGTTTTGAATGTACTGAAAAAGTGGAAGACGCATGACGTGCCTGAAGCAGCAAAACGTACCGGCAGACCAAAGAAAATCAGTGATAGGGGAGGTGGAAAGAATCAGGAGGGCCGTTACAGCTAATCGACGGGAACTGCACAAGACATCAGTGTACACTGTACAGGTGAGTAAAAATGCTGGAACCTTTGTATGTACACGTACGGTTTGTAGAGAACTTCATTCCATGGGTTACCGTGGTCGTGCAGCTGCTCATAAGCCTTTCATCTCCACTCGGAATGCTACTCGTCGTTTATCATGGTGTAAAGCACATTTATATGGACCGCAGATCAATAGAAACGGGTCATACGGACTTATTAATCCATATACACGATCCATCAGTCTGACGGCCGTGTGTGGGTATGGCGACAGTCGGGGTAACGCTATTTACCTCAGTGTACTGTTCCTACGGTCATGTTTGGAGCTGGCAGTGTACTCTTGTGGAGGTGTTTTTTGTGGTATGGTCCTGGCCCATTGGTTATCATGGACAAACCTGTTAACCAGCACGTCTGCCTCGATATTCTGGACAATTATGCCCTACCAGTCCTGTGGCAATACTTTGAAACCGAGCCTTGTTGATACCAGCAGGATAATGCACCGAACCATAAAGGAAGGACTGTCACGTCGTGATTCGACGATAATTTCGTATCGTGTGTAGACTGGCAAGCATAGAGCTCTGATCTTAATCCCTTAGAGCAACTATGGGATGAATTAGAGCGCCGCATAAGAAGTTTGGAACCAAGGACTGCTACTGAGCAACCACTTACGTTAGCATTATGTACTGAATATAAGCGTATACCTATCGCTGTGTTCCAAAACCATGTCAAAAACATACCTCGAAGGGTGAGTGCATGCATTAAGGCGAAAGGTGCACCGAAACCGTAGTAATGTGTGTTAATAAATGCTATATTTTGTTTCTATTCTAGGTGTCCGGTGACTTTTGTCAATATAGTGTACATATGTTCTTCGCAAAAGGTTCAGTTATATCTTCAGTAAGATACTGTTAGGACTTTGGGGTACGGTAATGAATTCGATTAGCAGGTTTTGCAAGAGGCGGGAACAGCATTAGTTATTGGTTGAAAATTAACAGCTAGTGGTTTCCCGCATTGAAAAAGAGGAGAAGAGATAAGGGTTCCTTTTCTTGGAAGGGAGAAATTTTAGCCTGGTGTCGGGAACGCAATACGTCGCCCCCTACGCGCGGCGGTCAGTGGGTGGCCCTTTAACTACAATGTGGGATGTTTGGGAAGAGTGTCACTAGATCGGAAAGCTATGGCGTTTGCTAATCCGAACCTTGGCAGGACAAAGAAGTGTTAGTTAAGTTATGCGTTTGCCCACATATTCCGAATGCAGAGACGTGCATTTCTTATAATCTTCGCCGTGCCGAACGCTTTTAGGAAACGATCAGGCTCACAAGAGATTTAAAACAGACCCCTAACGACAGAGGAAGGAATCTGTTAACGATGTGAACAAGCGAAAAGGAGTAGTCTAGTTCCGAGCCGTGAAGGGGACTATGCTCGGGAAGCGGATCGGGATTGATCCAGCTTGGAGTTAACGGCGGAAGAAAAGCTTCTGCCCGAAGATGCCGGCCTGCTATACAAAGCGCGGCCAAGCTGTTGATATTACCGCGAGGTAATAGGAGGGAGGACGATATCTCTTTTCCTGGTGCTAGATTTCACGTAAGAGAAAGCCAGCAGTAGCCCGGAGTGGCTGAGGTGCACGACCGGTGATGTATGCGAATCACCTTGGGACAGACGGACGGATCAGCTGGGACGAGCAGACGAACGGATCCTTCTATCACGTCAGCGGCTTCGTTCCCCCACGACATTGGTGCGCATAAATGCATCTCTGATTTCATGCAGGTGAATGACGTGCACGAGAGAAAGTGGGAGATGGGGTTCGACTCCCCTCTCCATTTGTTATAGTGCGCGCTCTGAAATGGGCGTGTCGTCACACAGGTGCGCTTCCAAAGCCAAAACACATCAAATATTAAATCATGCATCAAATATGGATACCCGAGAAAAAACTGCACATCTGTAAGTACTGAATTTATGTATGCATGCCAGTTGTGGAATAATTGACTCCGGTCAGCCAATAGACTTTCGTCGGCTGAGAACTGTTTTTAAAGCCGGACTGCGTATAAGCCGATGAGTAATCATTGAACTTTAATGATAAATTGAGCCTCAGAGCTATCCCGAAAGGGGCGAGTCTATTTGACGCCCATCCTTCACAATCCCTCTGTATATAGACGCCTTCATCATTATCTTCATGTTTTATTTTTTGTTGATTAAATGTCTGTTGTCCCTTGCCAGTCCTGAAGATGTATGAATAAATAATTAATGAGTGTCAGAATTTCTTAGTTTTGATTGGCGAAATTTCAGGCTAAATTCTTTTCACCCGTACGTGAGATTTCGGCGATAAAAAGAGCTCACAAGTAATTATTCGTAATTCTAATGTCTACCTCTAGGTCTTCAGCCATTGCCTGACATCTAAATTCTTAAAGCTTTCTTTTATTCGATAGTCTGGGGCCCTGGGGCGTAGAACAATACCTTTGCAGTGCTGAATCAGACCGAAGAAACCGCAGAGTAAATTTTGCTTTTTCTGAGACTTTGATCTTCTGAGGAAGAGATTTAAAAAAAAAAAAAAGAACTTCAAAACACTTTATTTTTTGTTTCTTTTTTTTTAACATATCGATTGAGATTCAAGAGAAAGCTGGTATATAACAATAGTTACCAGTACTTTGTGGTCTTGATTTTGTTTTTAGCTTTCACGAAAAAATAAGGATCTTCAGCTTTTCTACGTTTGTTCCTAATGGACATCATGTGCTTGCGTACAGATTTGGGAAAGAGAACTTGATCTTTCTTCCGTCTGATCACAATACACAAGCACGCCATGTGGACATTAGAAAGGGATTTGTTACAAAACAAAAGCTACTCCACTTCTTCGATAAACTCTATAAAACAGATGCAAGCATTCCCTCTTCTTGGAACAAAGCAGCATCTACAGTTCTCCTTTGTATCATTGCTACCCTTTCGTGATCTATTTTTCAACTTCAAATAAACAGTGTCCAGTTTAAGATCATAACCATGTCCGTAAAAATTCGGCAATTAGCAAAGTTCAAGCAATATATTTCAAATATATTTGAATTATATTGCTTGAACAGTTCAGTACTTCAGATGGTAATGCTTATACGGTTCAATACTTCAGATGGTAATTAATGAGAACTAAAATTGTGTACTTCTTGTAAAGCTCTATGTTTCAGAGACTCTAAAACTAGGAAAACGAAAAAACCAAATCTTTCTTATAGTTCGAATGTTGTAATACTTTTGAAATATGATTGAACAGAGCCCAGGGCGACCCTAAAAATAATTATTACTCTCTTATCTGATAACTCAGTATGGAAGAAATTAACACTGTATCACTTATTCAAAATGAAAATTTGGTTATAAAAGTTATTACCTCAGGGATTTCATTAAAACGTTTTGTTTCGTTTCCTGGTTTAAAGGCCTTCCCAAGCACTGAAGGCTAAAAGGCACTGCTCAGTCCTGATGTAAGGTTACTGGTTTTTGAGAAGGGAAAGAGTACAGTTGTGCCACCTATTCCTCAACCAGGACTCGAACCCACACCATTTATTTCGATATCAACGAAGACGCAAAACCTATTTAATGGTGCTTCTATTAAACCACAGTTTAGAAGAACAGTAATCAATGTTGCGCTTTCAAAATACAATTCTGGTTGTAAATGTATGAATCATTCCAATTATTCTGAGAATCTCTTTATCAAAACTTTCATGATGAAGCACGATGGGCTTTAGAAATTTATTACAGAGATGTTTTATTAAAGCTTTTGTGTTTTACTACAATTTAGAAAACAACAACACATTTTATGCTTATTAAAAATACGGTTCTTTTATTAAATATAATTATCGTTGATGTCTTCGTAAACTCCCATGCTGTAATACAATCAAGCAGAATTGTCTTCTGTTACACTTGCATTAATGCAGTTTTTCTTCTAAAACTAATTTTTCTGCCTCTAAAATTATCAATCAGAATTTTTTCCAGAATTTCGTTCATTAATTGTTAAGTTCTGTTTCTAATAAATAGTTCAGAGGAATATTGTTCCTAGAGAAAATACTTTTAAAACGAGAATTGAAGGTGAAGGAAATGCCTCTTTCCAAAGGGATTTTCTTCAGGCAATTTGATAATTTAAAGTTTTTCAAGAACAGATTTTAACAACACAATACAAATGTGAAATGAGGCACAAAGAGAATCATTACCATCTGCTAAAAATAGAATGCGGAATGTACTTATAATTTCAGTGTTGAACGCTGGGATAACTAAAATTGATATGACGAAAGGAAAAATAGATTTCTGTTGAGTTGTAGTAGGCAAACGCTACAATTAAATAGATTTCTGTTGAGTTTCAATAGGCTCGATTTAAACATACTTCACAAATCTTATGGGTTTTTTCTTGATGCCAAAAGTTAATCCTTCAATTTAGTTTTAATTATACTTAAACCCTAAGAATATAAAGACTATAAGAAAAAACCATGAAAAAAATAACGGTGTATTGAAAAATATTTCCTCAGATTGAACTTAAAATTTAAAAACACCGCTCAACCATTCATGTCGAAAACTGCATCACATTTTAACACAAATTTTTATGCTGTACATTCTATCCTTCTAAACTCCCCACGCGTAAAAACGTATCAATTAATTAATGAAATATAGTTCATATACAATTAGGAAACAAATTTCCCCGAAGAAATAATTTTTCATAAATACATGATAGGCATTGCATTGCTATTATTGACATATTTTCACTACATTCCATGTAACCACTTCCTTCAGAAAACTTAAGAAACTTTCATCGTCCTGGAGCGGGAATCGAACCCGCACCTCCCGATTTCCGGTCAAGCATACTCGTCACTACACTACCAAGAACAAGGAAATTTCAAGCAACTGAACGTAGTAGATATCTGAGAACCTTCAGATTTGCGCTAGTAGAAGCTATTCCTGCCCCCATCGTAGCGTGTCAAGACCTTTTCTCATATCCAGAGTCTGACTTAGGTCACAACTTTCAGTGATGAAAGTACGTCATATAGAATTTCTTCGAAGAAATAATTCTGTATAGATACATGGTAGGCATTGTAATGCTTTCCCGCTCCGGGACGATGAAAATTTTTAAGTTTTCTGAAGGGAGTGGTTAAATGGAATACAGTGAAAATATGCCAATAATAGCATTACAATGCCTACCATGTATTCATGAAGAATTATTTTTTCGCGGAAATTCGTTTCCCAATTGTATATGACGTACTTTCATCGCTGGAATTTGTGACCAACATCCGACCCTGGATATGAGAAAAGGTTTTGACACGCTACGTTGGGACATGAATAGCTTCGACTAGCGCAAATTTGAAGGTTATCGGATATCTACGTTCAGTTGCTTGGAATTTCCTTGTTTTGGGTAGTGTAATGACTAGCATTCTCGACCAGAAATCGGACGGTGCAGGTTCAATTCCCGCTCCTGGACGATGAAAAGTTTCAAGTTTTCTGAAGGAAGTTGTTACACGGAATACAGTGAAAATATACCAATAATTGAAATATAGTTCGTTCAACTGTCTACAAATTTTGTTTTACATATTTTTTTATTACTGTTTCTTCTTTATTAAAATTGAACTTTCTATACACATAATGCATTCTTTCACAATCGTTTGTCTAGTCTGGTGTTCTCTATGTGAATTTCGTTTTACGAACTTAAATAAGTGTGACCAACATGTACCTAACACAACTTAATTATTTTAATTTTTGAAAAGGAAGCAATTATTATGCTGTCTCATGTTATGCAACTTTGCTTTTTTTTTTTTTTCGTGTTCTTAAATCGAATATATTCGAAATTTTCTGGATTGTACTCTTCTTTACTTTGCAATTTTTTTTATTATAATTATTTTTTAAGACCAAAATAAAATCACACCCAGTGACATGTACTTCTAGAGGAGAGTTTCTCAAATTTTGTTTGGTCGGCGGACCATGATTGATCATTATAAAAAGTCTGTGTTTGTGTGTGTTACGTCAATCGATATTTACCGCGTTAGAAATTGAAACTAAGTAATTTTTAAAATATTTATTTATTTATTTATTTATTTATTTATTTATTTACTTAAAAATAATTGTAGTAAACCCATTACATGTTAACATAAATGGCGTATTTCTTTATGAAAAATAACTATATATTTCGAAACAAAAAAAATATAACGAAAAGAGTGACACTGTTTTAAGTTTTTCCTACCCACTCTAATGTCTGATTTAATAGAATGCAACTGGATTCTGATATTTGCTTCTGCATTCATTTTATTAAGATATGTTGTTTTGGTTGAAATACATGAAGAAAATCTGGTATCACACAGGTATGCATTTGGAAAACAGAGCAGTATTTTAGTAGCCTCTTCAGATAACTGCATATAGTTCTTGTGACCACACCAAATCTGGCCAGGTGGTAGTTTTTTAAAGGTTAATTGCAATGTGGAATCAGAAAAATATCAATTAACTTTTCCTGCTCTCTTAAAATAAAATCCATTGGCCCATGTTGCACTTAGAATGAATAATTTACATATGTATGATTTTATAAAATCGTGCATTGATCATTTGGAAAATATTGGTTCAGTAAATTATTCATATGTCCCAAATGTCGAAATATTTCTTTATACAATATCAAAAAATTACATTCCTTAATACTGCCACCAATCTCATCAGCTAGTAAGAGCACAGTAGATACGTAAGAACTGAGAACAAACTGACTTAATCTCTGAAAACGCACATATTTATACCTAAACCTCAGACAATTCTAGAAAACCCAAGAATACATAAGCACACATTCCATTAGCCTTCATGCATAGCCCACTAGAAAGAGGAGGCCCTGAAACAAACGGTTGTCATGTGACCAAAAGGGTCTCAGTTTTGTGAAATTTCTCCACGTTTTACTGGAAGTGAATACAGTTATTATTTTTGTGAATAAAGTCTCTTGAAAATCCTTATTGTATTATGTTTTCCAGTCAAAACTGCTTTATTCTTGTACCAATTTTGTGAAAAATATGTAGGTGGGAGTCATATTAAGTTTTGTGTTGGGTTTAGATTACTGTATCTGTGGCACTTATAAATATAATTTGCTTGCAGTAGTAAAAATAATAAATAATTGCAAACAATAAGCTGAAAATTAGGACTAAGTTGGTAACATGACCTTTCGTTTCATGGCCTTGTTCTTTCTAGTGGGCTATGGCCTTCACAGCAATGATGTCATCATGTGTCATGTAGCCTCAGGAAACCCCACTGTGTACTCCTGAGAGAATAAGAGTGAAAAATGCCTATAGCGTCTTAATATTATTGCGAAAATAGTTTTGATCTCGTGGATCCCTGTAAGGGTCTCGGAGACCCCAGGGAACCACGAACCACACTATGAGAACCGCTGTTCTAGAGTGCTCATAATAAAGTAACGTATTTTCGCTAGCTTTGAGAAAAATAACAAAAAGGTATTTTTTATCAACTTGTAAAGACAGATGTATAATCTTCACAATCAAGGCTCCTATCACAATCTTGGAAATCAATATAAACATGATTGTGATTTCAAGAAACAAATTCAAGAAAATTGGATTTCAGAAATTAGCTTCTGAAATATGTGTGTGTGTGTAAGTAAGCCAACACCAAAGATTAACACTGAATTCCTTAGTCAGATCAGAGAAACGATGTCACATTCATCTTAGTAGTCTAAAGTTCGAAGCTGAACTCGTTTTTTAAGGTGGAGAAGGAGTTAAAAGTGACCTTGAGCAACTCTTAGGGCTATAAAATAGTCATCTGTCCATATGATAGGTTCATAGGTCGCGGAATGGCCTAACGGTGAACGTTCGTGACTGCCGCGGAGAAACTTGAGGTTTGATCCCAGCACGTACGAACGCTCGAATGCACGTCAAACGTCGGATCCCGGGTACTGCCCCCCCCCCCCGGTACCCGGGATCCGACGGCTTGACGTGCCCATTGACGGTGTCTTCCTCCCGCTTTCTACCTCGTTACTGTGTCACTTTCCTACCGGGCACTCTAGCTCAAATCTCCTAGCTTCCTATTTTTAAGAGTTGTTTTAAGACCTTGGGTCAGACACCCCTTCCTTAAATCCTTTACATATGATTTGATCTGATAACGGGTTCACTAGTTCCAGGGAATGACCAGAGCCGTCAGACAAGCACATCGCCCATGTCCCATTAGGGATTGAAAACCTCTATAACAGACAAATAGCGTTAAGTGCTAGGAAAGATCGTTATAGCCAAGAAACGCGCCCATTGAATTACAAAAATGAGGTAATGTCCTAATACAGAAAACTTTCAAATCGACCGGAAGATGCAGCGAAGTCCAGCGGGAAGATCACGAGCTGACGCGGCAGTTTTCTTTGCTGACGACCGTCAACTCTTCGACCTCTAAGAGGCCCCCAAGTCTGCAAATTGTGTTTGTAACAGTAACCTAACTTGTTCCAAGGAGCTTTGCAGCATGAAAACGAGTGAGAGCCCAAATAGGAAAACAAGGGGTCAGTGCAGGAAAATGAGTTGATACCAAAGGCTATCTCCCGAACTAAAAGTGATAATTCAATCAAAAGCCTCTAGTTTTAAAGCTTAGAACAAGTGCTATCTGAGGAGCATTGTCGGAGTAGACCCTGGGATAACACCCAAAAAGATATTAAATGTTATTACCTTGACCGCAGGTATATCAGTGAGTCAACTACATAAAATAAGGCTAAAGGGTCTATCTCAAGAATTAATGGAGATACAGAAACATAATACCAAGAGTCGACGGACGTCAGCAAAGATTGCTGCCGTGTCTAACCCTAATCTTTGCAGCGAGACTTCGCTGCATCCCCCGATGGATTTCAAAGTGATATGTATTGATATAGTACCAAAAACAGTGAAAAAAAACAACAACACTATTTTTCTTCCGAGATGAGTCCGGGTTCAAATCTCTGTGAGGCATGAATGCATTTTGTGTTTGATTACGGCACTGGCTCATTCCCTTTTCTAGAACCATTGGCTATAAAGTAGGGACTGGTGATTGCTTACAGTACATCGAGTTGTTCACGGTGGTCGTTAAACACCCAAACAGAAAACAAAGCGGCTGTGCGACGAACTGTAGCAACGGTATCTTGCTTTTGCTAACCTAAAAAAGAGGCTTCTTCTACTAAACAATGCCAAAGAATATACTGACACTCGGACCTATGTAAAGTTTCGTAGACATGGTAGAATAAAGCTCATGCCACAGATCCGACCTCAGAACGTTTTGGTTATCACCTGTTTTGGCTTATGGCTCATTTTCTCCATGATAGGCATTTTGCTGTTTCGATCAACGTCGAACACGTGTGTCAAGAGTTCTCCGCCTCAAATCCAAAGGCACTGTACTATGCTGCGATCTGAATACCTTCCAGAAAGGTAGGTATTAACTGATGAACATGATAGTTCATAAATTCAAATGTAAAGCATTGACAATGTCCAAAGTAATAAAATTTCTACATCAAAAAGCATTTTTCGGATATCACACTAATATAAAACTATCCGCAGTTATGTATAACCTCTAGTCAGCGCTTTCTTAAATATTATCACAAGAAAAGTTGATGAACTTCAAGGGCCAATCTGTTTCATCTTTTAGTCCTTGTGTGCAATGGCACATCCTAAATACATAATAAATATACCATTATTCTCTCCAAACCAACCATAAAATTTACAATCCACATGGCCCACCGGCCAAAAGCTTTACCACCCCTATTATGTGGCAATCTTACGTATTCACAAAAAGTCACAAAAATGTCTCTTGAACAGACTTACCTTTCCGTGTCTGGCTTTCAGGACCGGGCAACGTATTTGACCGAAGAACCACCGATTGGCTCCTGCCTTTGGCATTCACTGCGTACACAACAATGACAAATTTCGTACCCGAAGACAGGCCTTTGGCGTGAAAGGACGGCGACTTTTTTGAGGTGATATTCGCTTGAAGTTTTTGTAGATCGGTGTCGTGAACTTCCAGGACAAACTGTTGCTGGAGACCTCCATCATAACCTTCTACGCACTCCACTCTTAATGCATTCTCTGTTTGGTTGATGACGCTGCAGTTCTCCACAGAATCTGGAGGTCCTGAAACAACAAAGTTTTTAAGAGGACCTCAGATTGCTATCAGTCACAAATATCTCTCTCAGTAACATCGGTTTGCATCGCATTATTCACTAAACATAGACCTGCTACTGAAATAATCAAACTTATCATGCTCATGAAATGTATAAGGGGGAAGAGTAGTTCACAGAATATGAAAGAAAAGCAGAACAGAGGATCAAGTTCAGAAGACGAATAACACCGGAAATAAACCGGGTTGAAGATATGAATGCAAGAAAGAAAGTGCAAAGAAGAATGAGACAAGAAGATTTATAAGTAATCATGTCATTACACATTTTGCATCGCCACAGAGCTAAAAGTTCCCTCTGAGCTTGACAAAAGTTTTACTCTTTACATCACAATTTTAGTTTGTCATTTGATTTAGAACAACCGGTTTCGCAAATGTCGGGCCCAAAACATATACATATTCTGCAAGATTGATGGTGAACTACATTAATCAGATACTAAGATATCTAATTTCCGCACATTTTCAATTACGAGTTAAACTGTTACTTAAGGACGCGCAACGATTGTGAAAAATAAAATAAAACTTGCACTAGGTTAAAAACAGACGGTGTCTTTGCATTAAACTCCAGCCGGACATAAAAGTCCTTCTGCCTATAGGTTGCTTAAAATGTTGGAATTTTGCAACCAAAAAGGACGCAGTCAAAAGGTTTTATACGTAACTAACAGAGTTCACAGAGATTCTTAGGAAAGTGGAAGTCGGACGTTAAATAACGAAATGAGAGAGGGGATGACGTATTAAGAGGCATACACAAAATTGAGTTTATACAAGCGTATGAGGGCAAAACAAAACGCGTTCGAAAGAAACCAACAATCTGAAAAGCAATGAAAAAAATTATGAAGTATCACGACGAAACAAAGAACATGGTAAGAAAGTGCTAAGTGAGTTGTAAAGAGGTAAAAAAATAGCACATGTTCACACATATTGTAACGTACCAGGAGATGTGACGTACCTGCCAGAAGGACGCACACGACATAAAGGCAGATAGGAATTAGAATAAAAGTCCGCGTAGCTCAATTGGTAGAGTGACTTATTCCGGAATGAGGGGATCCGGGTTCGAATCCTGGCGTGGACAGAAATGACGGAGAAATTTACTTCGTTATAATATTAGAGATCTACATTGTCTTTAGGAGAAATATGAAAAGCCCGGCCTTACACATTTTAATCTTATAAACCTGTTGCACGGACATTTAAGATTATGTTTGGTAGGTGACTTTCAGTTTGAATTCCGGCACAGTTAGGATTTTCAAATTAGAGTCCGGCACATTGATTTCAGCTATAATTAATTAAAACGCTCAGTTGAAGTCGCACGCCGATGTCTTCCGTTTCATACCGTGATCTTTGTCACTCTTTCGAGTATACCTTTTAAGGTATTTAATAGAAAAATCACGCAGTGAAAACGAAATTTCCTTTCAATGTTGCAAAATTCAATTTTTTTAACTCGATGAGAATAAGGATACGAATCGTGGTGATGGAGAAGAAAGAGGTTGTAAGACTATTCAAAAATATAAAAAAAATGTTCCTGTTAAAATATCGAAGAATTCAACTTTATGCAATGAAATACGAATTCTTTTAGTTGTTTAGGTAAATCATTAATATGGGGAAGTAACAACAGGAATAGCTACTTCCCTGTTTCGCCAACACACACACCCTTTTTCAGTAATTCAGGCCCGTCCCTGCCCCAGATTTAGTTTTTTATTTCAGTGATTAAAAAAGAAATCTCAGTCCAGCTTGCGGGCCTGGGTATATTTTTACAGGGGATTTATGAGCCCGGTTAAGCCGTGAAGACCTCTAATTCCAGGGTGAGTCATAGGTTCGCTGCGTTTTGCGGTACAGATGGAGAAGCTCCGCCAAACAGCTGGGATATAAGCAGTAGGGTGGAATGTGTCCCACGCCTGATTGGGTGACGTTCTCCGCAGCTCAGACAGGTAGACATGCGCCGGGCTCAGAAAGTGTGTGCCGCTCATACGAGAAGAGAATGTCAGAAGGGAAACTTGTTGCTCGTGTGCTCCTACGCCATTATTGGAAAAAAAGTGTTGAATGTAACAACTGCCGTGAAGGAAATTTGTAGTGTGCACCCTGCAACAGCAAACAAAGGATTTCAATGCTATTGGTCTGGACACAGAGCTTGTTGACAAATCGTGGTGTGGGAGACCAGTCACTACCAACACTGAGTCCTGAGTATAGCTGTTGAACATCACCCAGGAACGAGTACACGACGATTAGCAGAGGAGGGCCATGCATCACAAACCACCATTGCTCGTCGCCTACACCAGCTCGGTTTTCAATCCAGACGTCAGCGAATGGTTCCCCATGAGTTGAGCCCGAAGCAAGCTGAGAAGCATGTCACTCTATCTTGAGAATTGCTGCAAAATCCTAGTGACGACCGGTTTTTGCAGAGAATTTTAACGAATGATGAGAAGTGGCTACGTCATCACGATACCGCAAACCAATGGCTGCAGCCAGGGGATGAGGCTTAGACAGTGGTTCAAAGAGGGCGTTTTGAAGTGAAGACATTGTTGTGTGTATGGTGGAATTTCGAGGGTCCTGCACACTGGGAGCTTGTACCACATGGTCGGACCGTCGATGGGAACCTGTATGCCGACCGGCTGTAACATGTATACGACGTTCTACGCCAGCGGTATCATGGTGAACCGAAAGGAGGTCCTCTTGCAATTTGACAACGCCCCATGTCATAGGCAACGGATTGCCAGCCAGAAAATTTAGGATTTGGATGGTGTCGAAGTCATACCACATCCAGCCTATAGCCATGATCTTGCCCTCCATTTTATTTTCACCTGTTTCGTTCCACGGCGCATTTCATAGGCGGCGGACAGTTCCGTTCCTTGGAAGCTGTGAAAGATGGCATTACTGAGTTTTTTCATCCAAGCCAACCGCCTGGCATCGCAACGGCATTGTATCTTTGACTGTTCGTTGGCGGAGGACCATAGACTTTGATGGACTGTATTTTGCCGAATAGCCATATGTGGTCAACATGTGGTACCGGATTGAACATTGTACCCTAAAACGCTACGAACGTAGGACTCATCCTGGTATAGTTGAAGAGGACGAAGACTAGCAGATGTTATTGATACTGGGCCAAATTACAGAAGCAAGGAAAAAATCTTTCAAAAAATTAGGAAACATATACAATGATAGATAAAAGGAAATTGATACTTATATAAAGATTAAGGAAAAGATATAATGACAGAAGGATGTGGAACAGATACTTAGATGGGAACTGGATAAAAATAAAATGGAAAGAACATTTGGATAAGGGATTGGAAAAGATGAAAACAGCGAAACGGGAAAGTGATGTTGAGATAAGGATTGAGAAAGAGAAGGGATAGGACAATAACAAAAAAAAAACGAAGAACAGATATTTGGTTACGAAATGAGAAAGAGATTCAGTGATAGAAGAAATGCATAAAATACGTTTTGGCAAGGTTGCGAAGGAGACACAATGAAAAAAATGGCTAAATATTTAGGTAAGGATTCCAAAAGAGACACACTTGTAGAAAAAATGGAAAAAAGGCATTTAGAAAGCGAATAGGAAAGACACACAATATAGGAAAAGAAATTAAGATAGTGTCAAATTTAAATAAGGAAAGCGAAAAATAGAAAAGTTGTTTAGAAAGCAGTATTCATGAGGCACAATAGCCAGAGAAGTAAATAAAGTCTTTCCAGGAAAATAAAAAAAATTATCGGCGAGCACTATGAAAGAAAACTGCTCCAGAAGTAAAAAAATAGTCACTGAGACAGCCAAAAGAAGGCTACCAAACTTTAAGGTGTAGTGAGGGCGTCTGTTGAGAATGCTGCACCAGAAATGTTGGAAATTGGTAGACGTATTTGGTTTAGGATATAGCAATCGGAAACAAGTGAATTTCAGATGGTACTTTCTGAAGCCAAGTTATACTTCCAAACAAAAACGTGCTTTATTCAGCAAAACGTGGTCTTTCTCTTTCATTCTACATCTCTGAAGAACTGTTGCCGGCACATAAATATCAAATAGCTGGAAAGTTACAATCTGCTGCTCTACGATCAAATGGAACACTGAATGCTTACTTTCAAGAACACCGTGTGGAGGAAGTTTTTACCTGAATATTTATTGTTGGTTATGAGTATCATCGAGAATTAAGGCACAAAGGGTCAAGAATGAATTAGAGAAGCTTATTGTTTTGGGAGTCTCAATCAGTGACAATGAAATCAATCAGTGACAAGTAAATCGAGAATCAATTGAATTAAAGTAATTCAAGTCATGTGCGTCTTTCATAACTTGTACAAATCGAAATTTCTTTTCCTTGTAATCTATGCTTTTGTTTGTCGTGTATCTTGTCAAGTAAAAATCTATTTCAGTGTATATTAATTAATAATGACAAACATCTGCCTTATGTATTTCTTAAAAGCATACCTGGAATTAATTAAACGAAATAATGATATATCGATTTGTTTTGGTAGCTGTTCTCAGTAGCTAGTATGTGAAGAATGTTAGGTATTATCATGTTAAAGATCCTCATTGTGCTGCCAGAGGAGGACCGTAACGAAAGCAATTCCCATGCTCCGAGGGAACTGAGCCAACGTTTTTAATTGCACATATATCATAAATTACAAGTTCTAAAATAGTTGAAGTGCTGGAATATGAGGGAGTCGCAGATGATTTTGTCTCTGTTAAAGAAAGAATGTTATACTTCATTTGAAAAATATTCATACTTCAAACTTTTGGCGCAGTCACATCTTTTCTTTAGGTCACACAAATCTTATATTTGGCATTGCTTTTTCTTAAGAAGTAGATACATCTTAAAATGCATAATACATTTTTAAATTCATTCACATTGCAGTACCTATAGCTGGAGAGAGGAAGTGTAAGCAGTAAAAGTTTTAGGCTGATCGAAAGAGCTAGTCAGATTGTTTATTAAAGGTAAATAATCTAAAAGAAGCTTCTTTCACTAAATCATTCTTAAGAGCCCTTCGAAAATTCTCTGACAATTTCCGAGTTAACACAGGTAGAATATTTATTATATTCTGGGAGTTGACCAAAACTTAATTTAAAAATGGCAAGAATCTTATTGAAAAAGCTTTATTCATACAATTTCAAGATAAGCTTTACATATGCTATTCTGTTTAATCACTTAATTGCCTTTACTATTTATTCTTTACTTATTTGTATTATTATTATTATTATTATCATTCTTTCTCTTGTCGTTGACTTTCTCGGCCAGAAACGGTGAGCAAAAGGCGGAGATATTCATCTTAAGCCTAGAAATTTAGAAATTTTCTAGTGATAGTGCTGGTTTGTATAATGACTGCTTTTTTGATTGGGTGAAGCAGTCTCCAGGCCAATCCTAATTCCTCAAGATTTTCGAGAAAGTTATTTGGTACCACTGGTATTGCCGAAATGGTACAATTTGGTACAATTTGTGTTATGCTTTTTTTTTCAGTTCCGTTGAATTTCCGTTCGTAAGTTCTCATATTTCGAGGTTTTCTCAGGTACTGTTCTTCGGATGTTTTCTGAAAGTGGGGTCACTTTGTCAATTGTCTTCTTCAGTTTTTTTGTCGACCTATTACTATTATAGATGATTCCACCTCTTTCTGAGGTTATTTTTCTCTCCCATCCGGGACAGGTACGACGTACTAATTCTGGGAAGTGGTATATTTTTGTCTCAGTTGTACAGGAACTTCTTTACTATCCTACAAGTGTTCAGGATAGTGGCCTTCTTTAGTTTCGTGTCGGTGTTAGGTTGAAGGTCTAGTGTCGGTATAGAGCTGTGAATTGTCTTAGGTGCAACTCCTGTGGCTGCTATTACTATAGTGACTGTAGTGACGTCCTCTATATGCCACATTTCCTTGATTTCGAATTGTAGGTCGTTATACTTTGGCAGCTTCTCTCCGTGCGTATTTTGGATGTTGCACGTGTTGGGCACGGCTATGTTAATGAGGTATGTTGATTTCTTTTCTTTGTCGACCAGTACGATGCCCTGCCGATTGCGGGGGATGGTCTTATTTGTTCTGATCCATCTTTCCCAGTACATCTTGTGGGTGTTGTTCTCTAGAAGCGTTGTTGGCTCATACTTGTAGTAGGGTACATGCTCAGTTGTAATGAGGCGGTGCTTTCTTGCGACTTTCTGATGATCTTGGCTAATTCATTGGGCCTGTTCGTGTACTCTATTTCTATGAGAATTCTGCTCCCTGCTATGATATGTTGGATGGTCTTTGGTGCTTGATGGCATTGCCGACATGTGTCGCATTTTTCTGACGTGTCCTTTAGGATATGCTTCCGATAGTTTCTGGTGTTTGCAACTTGATCTTGTACAACCATCAGGAACCCTTCGGTCTCGGAGAAGAGTGATCCATTTGATAGCCATGCATTGGAGGCAGTCTTATCCACATGATCGGGTTGCAGAACATTGTAGTGCCTTCCGTGCAAGACTTCCTTGCCCCAAGCTTCTTCTTTTGGCTCCCTCGTTCCAATCTCGATGTTCTGAGTAGGTATAGGGTTGTGTAACTTCTTGTCACTCTGGTTTACCGCGCGGTGAAGGAGCCACTTGCTGTGATGAAAGTATTTTCTGAGGCCGCCGATTTCTTTGTCTCGGTGTTCCCGTAGATCAATCATTCCCCTCCCTCCTTCTTCCTGTCCAATGGTCAGCCTTTGTACTTCTGACTTCGGTTGATGCTGGCGATATTTAGTGAGGGTTGTCCTGGTATTGCGCATTATTTGCTCAAGCTCTGCTGTGGACCACTTGATGATTCCGAAGGAATACGTGAGGACTGGAACTGAGTATCTGTTGATAGTCCTAGTTATATTGCGAGAATTGAGCTTTGTCTTTATTATTCTCCTCTGTCTTTGGTTGTATTTGCCGGCTAGATTGTTTTTGATTTCTTTGTATTTTAGGCGTTGTCCCTGAAGCATACAAAGGTACTCATATGCTTCTCCTTCCTCCATAGCTGCGATCTGTTCTCCGGTCTTCAATTGGCAGCTATGCGCATCCTGCTTTCCTTGGTTCATACCTTGTGTCTTGCATTTCTGTAGGCTGAATTCCATCCCAATGTCATTGTTGAAACCCTCGGTGATCCAGATTAGCTCCTGGAGTTGGTTCTGAGACGATGTGTACAGCTTAATGTTATCCATGTACATGGGGCGGGAGAGCTTGTACTTGTTGGTTATGTTACACTTGATAGAAAACCCATACTTGCTTTCGTTGAGCATGGTTGACAGCTGGTTGAGTGCTAGACAAAACCATAAGTGAATCTCCCTGGAAGATGCCTCTCCTTTTGTGAATGCGATTGGATGTTATGTTCTAGACTTAGATTGTTGTCTTCCACCCTGTCATGCCCGCCTTAAGGAAGTTGATGACTACAGGACTCAGTCTGTAGATCTCAAGGACCTCTATCAGCCAGCTGTGGGGTTACGGAATCGTAGGCCTTACGGTAATCGATGTATGCTGTGTACATGTTGCGGTGCATCTTGACAGCTTGCTCCAGTAAAACAGCGTCTATGGTAAGCTCTTCCTTATGTTGCGAGCGTTGAGCTTGGTCTTCATTGGACCAAGATGAAGACCAAGCTCTATTCTTTACAGTCCGGTTAGTATACCTTTTGTGGTTCTGCCATAATTGGTTGTCTTTCTATGTGCCTCATTGTCTGATTGGCGATCTTATACAGCGTAGTAAGATACGTCATTGGTCGATAGTTGGCTGGATTTCTTGTGTCCTCATCTTTAGCCTTAAGTATCGTTACTCCCTGGGTGAGGGAATCCAGGATTAATGCTTGATTTCGGATCATGTTGGTCAGTTGATCTGCCAGATATTTGTATATACAGGTGAACCTCCTGTATTAGCAGTTGGGGATGTTATCAACACCTGGTGCTTTCCAGCTGTGTGTCTTAGCTATGGCTTGCTGAAGGCCTTCTGTTCTGATCTTCCAGTCGGTCATTTGTTAACAATGGCTTGCTGTTCTTTCTTCTCGTTGTAGCCATGAGGTTTTGCTCTTTATTATTATTATTATTATTATTATTATTTTCTTCTTCTTATTATTATTATTATTTCGTTTGAAGGTTTAACGACCACCGTGAGAAACTCAATGGGCTATAGGCATTCGCACGTCCGTAATTTAGAGCCACTGGTTGCAGGGAAGGGATAAAGCCAGTGCCGTAAGACAAACACACCATCCATGCCTCACCGGGATTCGAACCCGGACTTATCACGGACGAATGATCAGAAGCCATTGCTTAGACCACTGCGCCACCAGAGCGACTTATCATTATTTCAAAAAACGCTTCAAGTATCGGCCGATGCTTCCATTTCCTCGATTTTCTTCTTCCTCTCGATACGCCTGCTTACCTAATACCCATTTTTTCACGCAGAGGAATGTTGTAGGTATAAATAGAAATGGACCTCCGAAGTTCAAGCAGCGGTCCTGGGCCAGAGACTTGAATAAAGTGCGTGCGCATCATGATAATGTAGGTACAAAATGATGGAATTATGGATACATACGATTGTAATCTACATTTCAAATATTCGATTTATTTTCAGAATTAACGGGATCTCGAAGATAATTACGAAGCTTTGAAACCACTATAATGAATAAACCTGAAAGCAATCTATGAAAAACTTGTGCATCTGAATAGAAGAAGAGTTTTGAGGTAAAGTGGCTGCAAAAATTTAACCTCAAACCAAGACCCACCGACTATATTATTTTGTACATAAACTAGGGAGTAAAGACTGTTTCAAAAATTCACTTGTGAACACCTTTCTTCAAAATTTCTAAGCTCATGTCTTATATATTATCTATTTTAGTCAAAAAATTATTTCGTTGTAGTTAACTTTGTTTTTAAATAATAAGCAATAGCCAACGCACATTCATGTTTCTTAGTTTCAAGAGGCCTGCGATATCTTACAACGAGTTATTGAAGCTCTTAACAAACGTTTAGGAATTTTCTTCAGAAAATTCCACTTCTAGAAGCAGATTTAAAAAGAGGAATTTCCTCGCGTAGCAGGCAATTTAAATGCATACGTTTTCCTTTTTTTGACGACATGGTAGGTAATTTTACGGAAAATGAAATGCTGAGCTCAATGAAATACTCCTGGTTTCGGCAGCGCTTTGTTTTTAAAGGTTTACTACTTGAAAAGTGAATCCAGACTTCTGTTTTCATGAGTAACTCTGCGTTCGCTTCCTACGTATACAATTTATTTCGTTTATGGTCAACCAAAAATCGCCAATTCAGTTCTTTGAAACTTAGTTTTGGGGGATCTGTTTTAAACGGACGGACTTCTTGAGTTGCTGAAAAAGTTAACAAACACTCGCAATCCTTTTAGTCAGAAACTAGCATCTCGAGGTAGAGACATCCACATGTATCGAGTTATCTCATTGGCAGCAATACAACTGGGACCAACCAATTGGCGAACGGCATCGTAACGGTTTTAACAGTTTGGCGGTAATAATGGTGGATAATGGCTACTGCTTACGCTGCGAAGAGGTAAGTTTGAGAGAATAAGTAAGTAGTTTTCTTTAAAACTTCTATCTAGTTAATAATTATATTTGGATGGATACTGCGAACAGGTTAAGTTGTTCGATTTGTACTGTTTCATTCGGGTAGAAATACAATTTGAGCCAGATATACGTCGTCGAAGTCGTGACACAGGTTGTTTACATCTTAGTTAACATTAGTTTCTTCGTTGGCGGTTGTCGATAGTCCTGTACAATTGATATTTTAAGGTGAAATTGGATTTATTTGATGTGCTTTTATGTTTTGCAGCTATTATCCACCATTATTACCGCCAAACTGTTAAAGCCGTTAAGATGCCGTTCGCCAATTGGTTGGTCCCAGTTCTATTGCTGCCAATGAGATAACTCGATACATGTGGATGTCTCTACCTCGAGACGCTAGTTTAGTCAGAAAACGTGAAAAAAAGAACGAATTTTTTCAGAGAATATAGTGGAAAATCTTTCGCGATAATAAAACAGCATATCCCAATAACACACTCTCAGTTTCTTCAGCGCTGGATTTTTGTAATTTTTGTTACCTGAAAACTGAAATGACTTGTGTTTTCGTGAACAATTCCTCTGTCGCTGTTTTCGAAAATAGATTTTCACTGTTAAATTGATAAGCTTGTGTTTTACTTAACTCATAGTAGTGGCTGCCTCGTGGCTTCTTGGAAGGATTAAATAATAATAAAGCGTATAGCAATCATTTTTCGAATAGAAATTGTAAGTTCGCATAAAAATTAGAGCTCACTGCTAACGTTGTTGAGAGTAAAGTGCCTATCCGACTGTAGTGAAATATCTAATAAATAAAATAAATGACTGAAATGTGGTGGAAGAGATGGAGTAAAAATGAGAAAAATATTGAAATTGTCGGGCTTTCTAAGGACTTGGAAGACGCTTTGTTTTAAAATGATATGAACAGTAGCATGAAAATCTCGTCATAAGTTTAACACAATATCGAAACATTCTCACTTTTTGTACTTTATTTTATTAAAATGGAGCCCTGTACTCATTGAAACGGCATCACTTCCTCTCGGCAACTAGATAGAAAAAACCTCAGTGCGTAGATGATTGCAGTTCGTTCAGTTTTTGCTCTATTTGCTGGCTCTTCTTTTATTTCTTCTCTTGTTTCTTCTTCTTTGTGAAGAACGTTTTATTCTGCTGAGTGTGTTTTTCCGTCGATCGCTTCTGCTACGTATCGAAGCTCTCGACTGACAGGCGAGGGTTCACTAATGATCTGAAAGTGCACAGTCTCAAACAAGGTTGTCCTGTTTTGTGGCTCTGATGAAACTAACCGCTGAGGCAGGAAAGACTTCGGCGAAAACGGACTGAAGTAACGAAGAAAGAAATAAATAAAAGCGCTTCATAGAACTGCAAAGCAACGAAACAAAACACATGTATTGGGAGAAACTATATCTTCGAAAGGAGGGGTAGATTGAATAGTGTAGTTTTAATTTTCGCAGAAGATTAATTATTAAGATAATGATAGCACAAAGATAATGATATACAAAGTACTTGTTAGGCTAGTGTTAACTTATTCCTTTGAAAACTGGGTATTATCAAAAGCAGATGAAAGATTTCTGGGTCTGTATGAAAGAGGAGTTCTTAGATATATTTTTGGAGCAGTACAAGGCAATGTTGTGTGGCGGAAAAGATACAACCATGAACTATATAAATTATTTAAGGAGCCAGATGTTATTAAGTACATAAAAATAAATAGATTGAGTTGGGCTGGATATATTATACGCATGAATATGTAATAGAATAGTCAAGATCATGTTTAATTCTAAAGGAATGGAAACGGAAAAAATGGGAGACCTAAATTAAGATGGAGTGTTGTTAAGACTTTGAGTGTAAGAAATTGCAGGAGTTTGGCATTGAATAAGGAAGACTGGCAGAAGACTCTGATGAAGGCCAGGGCCCACACAGTTTCTGTTGAGCCATTGATGATGATGATGATGATTAATTATTAAGCAGACTGACACTTCGTATGCACAACGATCGTTAATTTAAACTGTGGATGTGTACAGAAGCACTTTATTTTTTTACTAAGCTTGAGCTGCAGAAGGCAATCTGAACCAGGAAAGAAACTATGGACTTTTAACATGAATTAATTTGTAAAGCAACGAGCTGCACTCACTAAAATCATTACAGTACTTTAATCAGCAAGTATATAAAAATCAACACTTTACAGAATAAATAGCATGCTTATAAGCTCCTCAGTATCAGTTCAGAAACCTGATTCTTATTGGTTCTCCATGGAGTCGGCTTTGAAAATAAATAAAACACGCTGGAGCAGAAATGGAACCCGTGTCGGCCAATTTCCGAAATGTTGTTTTATAACGAAGTGAATTTCTCCGTCATTTCTATCCGCGCCAGGATTAGAACCCGGATCCCCTCATTCCGGAATAAGTCACTCTACCATTTGAGCTACGCGGACGTTTTATTCTGATTCCTATCTGCCTTTATGTCGTGTGCGTCCTTCTGGCAGGTACGTCACATCTCCTGGTACGTTACAGGTTGAATTAAGAACAGCTATTTGTTTTATATCTGTTAAAAATAAAGTGACACACTTTTCAGAAATCCCATGTATTGTGAATACCATTAGGGGTATGCAAAAGAAAGGAGACAGGAACAATCAGGAAACCAGTACACATTTATTCAACTAAATATTGGCCGTTAGCATCAATGACCTTTTGCCATTTTTCAGGCAACAAATGAATGCCCCTGTGATAGAAGGACTCGGGTTTGAGCTGAAGAACGCAGTGACGAAATTTTTCACCTCTGGAACTGTGGTGAACCGCTGTTGGGCATGTTGCATAGAGTGAAAAAAATGAAAGTTTGAGGGTGCAATGTCCGGGTAGTAAGCAGGGTGCGGTAAAACCTCCCAGTGTAACTGTTCAAGAATTGACTTCGTGGGGGCACCGACATGTTGTCTGGCATTATAGTGTAACAGGTGACTGCGCGGCGTCCTTTACCTGTCCATGGGCGTTTGTGCTCAATTGCGGTGTTCAGTTTCATCAGCTGATCGCTATTTCGTTGTTCAGTTATGGTCTCGTCCGGTTTCAACAGATCGAAATACAGCACTCAATGCATACCCCGCCACACACACACACACACACACACACACAACAGCACCTTTTCCCTGTGAATATCCTGTTTTGCAGTGGATGCTAATAGCTGGCCTGAGTCGACGAACCACAATGTTTTGCGTACGGGGTTGTCGCAATAGAGCCATTTTTATCCGCGGTGACAACCTTCCACAAGAACTCTTCCCTTAAAACCTCTTCAGCAACGGCATGCAGGTGCTCAATCGTTGACCAATATTACGCTCCGTTAAAGTATGCGGAACTCACTTACCAATCTTCTGGATCTTTTCCAAGGCCTGAAAGATGCCGTACCACCGTCGATTGAACCACTTTCAAACGTTTCGTCAGTTGAATGGTCGATTGTGTGGCATCCTCTTGCAATAGCGATTCCAGCTCCTCGTCTGCGAGTTTCTCAGGTCAACCTGCATGTGGCTTGTCCTCCAAGCTCAGATCACTTTCTTAAACCTGGCAAACCATTCTCGACACGTCCGCCCACCGTGAACCGTTTCGCCATACGCCTGACATATTGAACCATATGCTTCATTCGCACTTTTTCCTAAATTAAACATGAATAACAAACAGTACCGTTAATGAACTTTATCGACCGCCATGCTTGGTATCATGTACGAACTGACAACACGGTTCACCGGTTGGTTAGACTCCTACAGCGCCCGCTAGCGGGGCGGCGGAAACTTTTGCATATTTCAATTATTTCTTCATGCTCATCTGAAGAGCAGGAAATCACGAGCTTTTAAATGGTTTTCTAGATGAATGGTGTTTTCTATGAAATGGCACGCGATATCTTGACAAAGGAATTTGTCCTAAGATTTGATTGCTGAATTTCAGTTGCGTGGAAAATCCTTGTTCAGAGCGATGTGGTGGTTAATATACACGTATGAAAACTTAGAGAAGTGACATTGATTCCCAGGTAGCACAGCATTGCAATTGAATGCTGGCCGAACACTGAGCCACTGTCTTCTCTTCCTAAAAGACGATGTCTCAGCGTTGGGCCTGCATGAAATTCTAACGCTGTGCTACTTGGGTTTCTGATGCAGGCCTGTTGAATTTTAGTAACATTGCATAGGTTACATCGACACAGACCAAGGCAAATATAACGATCACCCACGAGCAACTCTAAGGACTGCAAACGATTCTTTTCAGGTTTTTTTTTTTTGGGGGGGGGGGTTAACGATCACCGTGAAAAACTCTATGACCATAAGAAATCGCCCGTCCGTTATTTAGGGGCATTACTTCAGGGAGAAGAGGGATACAGTACCATGAAAGACCAAGACATCATCCATGTCTGATCCGGGATTCGAATCCGGGTCCACTCAGATGAACTGTCACAAGCCAGCGCTTTGACAAGTACACCAATCAGGCGGCATATACACGGTGATTGTAAACTCCTTCAACAAAAAAGAGGAGTGATAGTACACATCAAGGCGAAGAATATTTGCAATGTAACCTAGGGCCGTAATACACTATTACTGCCAGAAAAGAGTAAAGTTACATATCCACGTTAAGCCTAACTAAGAGACATATCTAATTTATGAGTTGCACAATTCCAATCGCATCAGAGAAATACTCAAAGGAGCTGCTCAAACCGATGTCCAAGGGCGTCGTTGCGCAGCCCACACCGGCGAATGAATGATTGTCGCACCCTCTCGTAGACAACCGGTGTGGTTTTGATCTTGTCCGCAGCAACAGCGATTCGCGCGACGAGATCTTCTAGGGAGTCCACAGGTGTCTCTCATACCAATGTTTTCATGTGCCCCCAGAAGAAGAAGTCCAGTGGATTAAAGTCCGGGGAGCGTGGAGTCCAAGCCATAGGTCCACCGCGTCCAATCTACCGCCCGGGATATGTCGCATTTAGGAAGTATTGGACCTCGGTGGCAAAGTGTGCTGGGGCCTCATCATGCATACACTATATGTCCGGTCATGTGGTGGTGAGCGGAACATCCTGTAACAGACCGGGAAGCACTTGCTCCAGGAACACATGGTACGCTGCGCCGGTCAGACGTATACGTCAATTCTCATATGATGTTCCCACCGTAATATCGCTGAACGGGTTCGGCTGCGTTTTTAAATGTTTGATTCTCATTGTCTACGCACGCGTTCAGCGCACCTGATTTGCATCTTGTGCTTCTCATGCACTGGTTGGTACTCCGTGTACCTGCTGGACGGTTTTCGAACGTGCACTAGGAGAGGAATGCGGCCCTAAGTTCCTTTGTAAAAATTGTTCGTCTTGATGTGCACTACGCCCCTCTTGTTTTGTTGAATAAGTTTACAATCATCCTGCATACAGTTAACCGTCCTAAATTTGGAACCACTTGTCCTAGGGAAGAGAGAACGTCACTGCCGTAATACGAACACGCTTCTCTGGCTCCAGTGCTATAACACCAGGGCAACTTGGGTGACAGGCCAAGAAAATGTGTGACCACTCGGCCATCTAGAGCGCCTATATAATTTTTACTGGAAACATATGGGTTCTGATGCTTGATAAAAACTGTTTGCGTTTGCATTAAACTGCTATCTCCGGGGTAAACAAAAACTAGAAGCAGGTAACCGAAGAAAGTAGCTAACTCTCACTTCGTTATTTCATTTTGCGCAGGCAATAGGACAATGCCAGAAGCATGTATTGGATAAAAATGGTGAAAAAGCTCATTTAGAATTGGATATTAGAATTTCACAGTTTACGAGATTCATTTGGAAAGATTGAATTTTTGTGTTATAACGGGCAAGAGAAGACGTGCATCCTCTGGAAACTGGAGTGGATATGCGACTTTTTTCGGACCATTTTTTTTATAACAGTTGATTAGATGCTTTTTCTTTCCTTACTGTCGCGTTCGATATTTATTCATGGGCTACAGCATTTTTTTCGACACAAACTAGAAGAACAAGAAGAATAGAATTGATCTACTTATTCAAGTTTTTATTGTATTTCTAAAACAACTGGAACAGCACGCAAGGATGTTGCACCCCTTAATCGTTTGCAACGCAAACTATTTTATCACTGTAATTAAAATCCTTGTTAAAATAAATTTTCTCGCAATATTTCATGAAATCCAACATTCCCATTTCTTGATTTCCATCTTCAGTTCTTTCACGTTTGCGAGGAATGTTTCAGTTTTCTCCTGAATGTGATCTTAACATTCTGCGCTTGTGATTTGTTATTCAAAGCGCGTAGCTCTTAGCACTGAGTAGAAAGGAAAGTAAAACATTTCCAGTGATTGAATAATATATTGCGAGAACTGCTGCACGAATTTCAGAACTTCCTTCCTGTTTGTGTTCAATATATTTTTGGTCTGCGACATAAAATTGTTACTAAACTAGTGCTTTAATTTGCACTCCATATCTTTTTGACATATTTGCTAAAATTTACACCAAGATAAGTTCTTCTATTACCTTCCTGAGAATTTCGTGATTTCTCAGATATTTTCCGCTTCTACGGTTGTTATTACTAACAGTAATAAAATAATGACAATGTAACATTAATCAAATACTCTTGCTAATTTTGAAATAAAAAGGTAATAATTAAATTTTCCAAAGCTCTTTTTCATCACGAGAAAGGAAAAAAAGCTGTGCTCATATTCTTTTAATTAGCATAAAAAATAAGAATCATCACCTGCAAGTTGAATAATTCATCAATAACGGAGGAATACGGGTTATACCGCGCAACTGCTGCTGGCATTCAAACCATCACAGCCCTTCCGGAAAAACTTTCTCAAGCTACTCAATTATTTTAAGGTGATTCATCACACAAAACAAACCAAGAGAAACAAGGCGTCACTATCAAATAAATACGTTAGCAATAATAGGCATGAAAGCTCAAAACATTACATATTGATTAGGCGACACATACCGGGAGGAAATTAACTGCTACTGGATATACCGAATTCGGTTAAAGGCAACATACGAAGGAAACAAACGTTATTGGATTTTGCAAATTCGATTAAATAAGAAATGACGAGCAGATAATCTGTTGCTGAGTTTCCTAAACAACACTAGATGAAAAATACAAAGTAGACTAAGTGTCCATGAAATCCTTCTAAATCGATTAAATGAGAAAAACAAAATATGTTAATTGCTACTGAATTTTCCATATTGAATTAGATATGGACTCCCGTAGATGATTAAATGCTAGAATTTCAGGAGTTTGATGAGGTGAGATATTACGATATTAACTGTCACTGAATTTCCTAAATTTCATCGAATGAGAAATAAAAAGAATGACAGTTACTGAATTCCCCAAAATCGATTACATGAGAAAAACAAGGGAGATTAATTGCAACTTAATCGAATCGAATCCAATCAAATCTCATCAAATCAAATCAAATCATATCCACTTCATCTCATCAAATCAATCTCATCTCATCTTATCGCATCAAGTCAAATCAATCTCATCTCATCAAATCAAATAAAATAAATCTTATCTCATCTCGTCTCATCAATTCAATCTCACCTCATTAAATCAAATCTCATCTCATCAAATCAATCTGATCTAATCTCATCAAATCAAATCAAATCAATCGCATCAAATCAATCTCATCTCATCAAATCTCATCTCATCTCATCATATCAATTTCATCTCACCGACTCTAATCAAATCATATCCCATCTCATCAAATCAAAACAAATTAGACCAAATAAAATCAAATCAAATCAAATCCCATCTCATCTCATCAATCATGCGTAATCTTCATTAACAATTATCAGTTTATTGTTAAATAACGGTTTCCAAAAGTCATTTTTACAAATTTCTGTCTTGAGCCAGTTTGTTTGGTGTAACTCTCGCACGCTTTCGAATTTGGCCGACACTTCTGTCACTCTGTCTTCTAGCTCTCTTTCGGTGCCTTGGTATTCTGTCAACTATTTCAGCTGTGCAACGGCGGCCAATTCTTCTAGCAAGATGTCTAGCTCCTTACTATTTAAAGGTGTTTGCTTTGATCACGACGTCATGAATTCTTGATATTTTCCTGATTCACAAGCTCCTCTTCCTATATTTCCTGCTTACATCAACCATTCATCTCTCCATGCTTTTTTGAATTGTCCGCAGCGGCCGTTGACTGTTTTATTTAAGGTCTATGTCTTTGATCCATAACTTAGAAATAGAAGGATCTATTGCTTAAACACATTTATTTTAAATCATAATGGTAAATCACCCTTGAGAATCTTACAGTTTCTGCCTAACTCACTCTATCCAAGTTTTATAATCCTCTTACTTTCTTATTCGATGTGGCTCTTCATGAAAATTCATAATAATGTTTCAAAAGCGCAAAAATAAATATAGTTTTTTCGTTTTTGGTTTACACCAATGTTACATCAAATTGCTTTGTCCATTAGTTCAGTTGTACGTCAAAGTTATAGTTTTCCGTAAAAATTTGAAATCAGAACCAAAATCATTCTCTGAAACACCTGTATCAAGTATATATTTCCAGGGATTGTTTTCTATTCGTCATAAGGTAAATTTCAGTAAATGTGTACCATTAAGCTGCTCTCCGGTTCAGATGTTAGCTTGTCTACGCAGGAACATCGCCAATCTTCGAAATCAGGATGGGCAATAGGTGGGAGAGTGATATTTTTTCCCAGGGCAAGTTTGATAGCAACTTTATTTATAAAATACTGAAAGGAAGAATTTGTTTTCCTTTTTCTACAGGCTGCAAAGGTATTCGCAATATCCCTCCACCCCCTCCTGGACACATGCTCATTAATTTTCGAGCTGTCTTGAAGTTTATTCGCTTTTTGGAATACAAAATAATCCAAAACTTGGAGTCATATTTTGCTAATGTTCTGTACGTCCATTTTTAATAAAATTAGTAAATCCCGCGGAGTTACATACCCGTATAATAAACATGGCGCAATGCCGCCAGTAACACGCGCTGATTAAAAGAAAATTTCATGCCTAGGAGAAAGGTCTTAAAGCAAATGTTTTCGTGGGTTAGGATTGAGGGGAAATATCCAAGTTGGTATGATTAACATGCACATTTTCCCTCAACTGTTCAAGTTAGTATGATTCCAATACGCAGAAAATACCTTTTCCCTTAACTCCTTTCCTTGAAGCCAGCAACCTTGTCCTGCACTCATCTCTTTCAAAGCAGTCGTCAACTACGACCTGCTCCCTCATTACCCTAAAGTAGGCTTAAGAGCGTTGGTATGGCTTTAGACTCCACATTTCGTGTTGGAATTCATTGCTTAGGAGCGCGAAAAAACAGCAGCGCGATTGATAATGGCTTCTAACAACAGCAGAGCAATTACTAATGAATTCAGTGAATTCCTATTCATCATCTTCATTCGTCCCTGACCATACTAACTTGAAAAACGGCTTAAATTTAGGTTTTGGATGAGTGGAGAACAACTAAATTTCCATGGCCCTGCGGATGCTATGTTGATAACCTTTCTACGGAGAATGAAAAACGCATATTCTAGGGGAAACTTCGAATGGCTATACGAAGTAAACCACGGAAGTAATTATTCCTTGGCAAATTCCAGATCATATTTTAAAAGTGAAAAAAATTGAAATATGGTTCATCTTGAACTGGGTGGACGGCAAGGAAATTTTCAGGGTGGGCTCTCGTACCCCATAAGCGACGTCCCTGTGTCTATGTGGTCCTACACTCACTAATAAAAAAACAAATGCAGTCTCAAAAAGAAAAATGAAACTTATTTTTTACAGAAAATGTTTGCATGTTCAGTATGAGAATACTGTCAAAAATATGTAATTATGCCGCAACCATTGAATTCAAATATCACATAATGGAAACTCGCTAAAATTCCTCCAGTAATAAATACAAATAAATTCCTAAAACATAATCTTGAATAAAATGTTTTAGATATCTATGCACATGATTTACATTTTTTACGAAAAATAAGATCAACGCTCAGCAAAACTGTTCAAAGCAATTTAGTATGACGTCACAGCAAAGGAAAATCGAAATGCATAAAAATTCAAGACTACTCTTTCGTTATAAGGTCATTAAATATGAATTTTCATAAAGAGCTAATTAAAAATGATGAGATTTCAATTTGGTCGATTCCAAGAATTGCGTCACTAATATGTTTTTAAGACAAAAGTAATTAATACACAGAAATAAATGTTTAGTTCTGAGAAGGCAAATTTCAGTCTTTAAAAGACAAAGGTAATTATATAATAAAAATTAATAGGTCCTTAGTATTTACCTCATTTTCTGCATATTCTCAGTTTTCATGGTGTGCAGTCTATAATTGTTCACCGATTTCCATTTCTCATACTCTCATAAGACTTTTACGCTCTCAAAATAACATTTTTCCGCGAGAGGCGCTGCAGTTTCCCTGCTCAGGGAACGATATACTTTTTGACCCATTAAAAATCAGGAAACTTGCTCAGAAAATTAGTAAACAGTTGTTTTTCGCGATGTCTGTCAACTCTACAGTTTTATTTTGTAGCATCAAAGAGAGTGGAATAATATTTTTCAGAAGAAAAGGTATTTTGTGTGAGAGGAATATCGGTGATTTAAAAAAAAGACAGATTTCTTTTTCTCTGTTTTTTTATGTTTTTTTTATTGGAGGTTTAACGGCCACCGTGAGCAACTCAGTGGGCTATAAGCAGTCACCCGTTCCTAATTTAGGGCACTGGTTTCAGGAAAGGGACAAGGCCAGAGTTTGAAGACCCACACAGCATCCATGCCTTACCGGGATTTGAACCCCGACCCATCTTGGAGGAATGATCAAAAGCTATCGCTTAGACCACTACGTCACCGTAGCGGCAAAGACAGATACAACTGAGAAATTGTTTAGAAAGTCTTTTTGAATTTTTTTTTTTTGGGAAAAACGATAAGTTTTACCTGCAGAAGATCAAGAAATTATCCTTTACTTTTATTTGTATCTCATAATTTGAATTTAAACTATTATTAATTCCAGTCTTATTCTGCTCAGGTGGAAAAGTGCCTTTGTGGTGTGATTTTCTACAGGACAAAGATCTTCCTGTATATTGCTCTATTGAGTTCATTTTTCGGAAGAGATAACTAACTGTTCATGCAATCTTTCATGTGAGCAGGAGCACCTAGCAGCGTTTCATCGAAGTAATTGATGGTGACCCGACAAACGATGTGGTAGCTTACGATTTTGAAAATCGGTACCCCCAGGGAATTGCTTCGCACACCTATATAAGTAAGCCTAACTGCAAAAATGTTTAAACACTGGATGCAGTTTATCAAATAAAGCATTTTTCAAAGAAACCAGAGTCCATTTCAGAATGCATTAAATATAATGTTGAGAAGTTGAAATCCTACTAATGATGTACGAAAAAAGTGTGAAAATATGAACTTCCGAAGTGTCCACACGACAAAGGTACGTGGGAAAGTACCAGAATTGGCACTTCCAAATTATTTACATCCTGTGCATGACAACAAACTGTCATGAAATCCTTTTTTGCAGAATTATAAGTTAGGAAATCACCTTTTATCAATTATTTTTATTTCGGAAAACATATTTTTCTCATCATTTCACTTTAAATGTTCTTTAATGAGTTATGAAATCATGCGGGGTTTTACCCTGCTCCAAAAACATGTCGGAAATGATCAAATTTGGTGTTAGTACAAGATCAATCGCATCCATAAGAGAGTTGCCCGGGTAATCGAGTGGTTAGAGTCGCGGGTGTCTATTTAATAATCCTAGCTGAAGTATGTGATGAGTCAGGTGTTGTGTTGTATTTGCATAATAACGATGGTTCTGTCTCTTCCGTAGAACCAATGGCTGCAGATTGGAGATGGCTGCCTTATTATCGTTTTCTGTGCTCTTCGTGGTTTTAAAACCCCCAAACGAAACAGAAAAAATGGCCAGAAATCCAACCATAGATTTCCATATAGGAAGTAGATATCAAGTAAGTAAAGCTACTTATTCAGAGTTTGGTTACATTTCCTTAGAATACCGCAATGATTTGTTTTTAATTTCGATGTTATCAAGTCATTGAATAGGAAGAAAAAAGTGCATACAGGGTGTCTTAATGCGCTCGTCATAGGTAGATAAGTAAAAAAGCTTATATCAACCTAGGTCCGGAAGTGCTTGGTTTCCGAGTTATGAAGGTCTGTCTATGACACTTGACTGTTCATTTTACCGGACTCAGGTCTGACTTGGTTTCCCTGGATTGTTTTATCTCCCGCAAGTGAGTTCCTTCATCACTAGATACTGACAGAATCTGGTAGTTTTCCTTTCCGACCATGTGCTCAAATCAGGAACAAGCGGATATGCACTTGATGCACGGTTTGGCGGATGGCAATGCTCTGGAGGCTATTCGTTTGTACCACGAAAGGCTCCCAGGACTAAGATGACCAGACAGGAAAACGTTTGAAGGTATCCATCGTCGCCTTTGTGAACATGGGACCTTTATATCTCGTGCTGTCGACAGAGGACGACCAAGATTTACGACTCCTGAAGTAGAGGCGGAGATTTTGGATGTTGTGCATGCGACTCCTGGAATCAGCACACGCAGATTAGCAATGCAACTGCCTGTTCATCGTTCGACTATTTGGAGAGTGTTGCGAGAACAACGCCTGTATCCGTATCATCTGCAACGGGTACAGACCTTGTTAGCAGCAGATTACCCTGCGTGAGTAATGTTCTGCTAGTGGTTCTTGCAGCAGTATGGTACAACTCCTAACTTTCCTGCCTTAGTGATATTCACCGATGAAGCACAGTTCACACGCGACGAACTCCTGGACTTTTACAATCAGCATATATGGCTCAAGGTAAACCCCCATGCAGTTCTTCCATCACGTCACCAATAGCGGTTCAGCCTAAACATCTGGGCGAGTGTTTTTAGTGATAAATGTTTTGTGCCCCATGTGCTTCCCAACAAATTCACGCTGCGGGCATACCACAATTTCTGGAAGACAACATTTCTGATTTCTTGGACGACACGCCACTGATAATTCGTCAACAAGCACACTTTATGCAAGATGGCACTCCTACACATTTTAGCCACCAAGCTCGCAATTACTTGAATCGAAAGATTTTTAGTCGGTGAGTAGGTAGAGGTGGACCAACTGCCTGGCCTCCACTCTCACCAGATTTAAACCCTCTAGATTTCTTCTTGTGGGGCCATTTAAAATCATTGGTATATTCGACTCCAGTAGCAGATGTGGAAACTCTCCGCAGTCGAATTGGGGCAGGTTGTGAAACAATACGACACATGCCAGGAATTTGGCAGCGCGTTCGCTCGTCCATGAGACATCGAGCCTGTATTGAGGCAGAAGGTGGACATTTTGAACAATTACTAGAAGGTAATGTGAACAGTTAAGTGTCATAGACATACCGTCATAACTCGGAAACCAAGAATTCCCGGATCTGTTTTGATATGAACTTTTTTCTTATCTACAATACGTATGAGTTCCTCATACCCATGTAGTTTTGCGGTGTATTTTTGAGACACCCTGTATATTCAGCCATTTGCAAAAATTTAAGACCCCATTGGGTATTAAGAGATTTTTGCCGAATGCGTCAGCTACTCTCTGTATTTCTCAACTACCTATCTATCGGTGTTGCATCATTCAACAGCGGCATGCTGTTGATAGAGTTGGGAGAAACGTGCTAGCGGCACTTAGCTCCTGGCTTTCATGCTGAGAGGTTTTGCTCGTATTTTCTATATAGCGAAAAATGGGCAAAAAGTGTTACTCAGAGGGCACAAATAGTGACTTTATATCATGAAGGATACTCCTAACGTGACATGAGCAGAAAGGTGAATGTGGGAAAGGATGCTATTCATTACACGATCGTGAAATATCGAGATACAGGTGAATTTAGAGTGCGAAAGAGAAGTGGACGTCCAAGGAAAACAACCCCACATGATACCTAAAGGCGAATAGTTATGCGTTCCTCGAGGTGTTTGTGCAAGAAAATCAAGGCCTTTCTACATTCAAAAGAGTCTGATATTAGTATCAGCACTATTTCCCGACGTCTTAGCAACGATTTTGGATTAAAGTCTTATAAACCTGCATGAACACCTAGAGTAACCTCTGTCATGAAAAAGAAGAGACTGCAGTTTGCGAAGCGTCATCAATCGTGGACCGCTGAAAATTAGAGCCAAGTTCTTTTTCCCGATGCGTCAATTTGAATCATATGAAGCACACGTTCAACGACCAAAAGGCTAAAAAGGTGTGATGAAAAATACACCGTTAGCATCGTGAGACATCCGCCTAGTCAGATGATATGGGGTGCTATTTCAGCATTCGGTACTACTTCATTATCCTTTTTGCTAACGTACTACCATGACTGGTCCTTTTTATGTGGAATGTTACGTGAGAAGCTGTGAACTCATATACACATGAACAAATGCAAAATCTTTACGCAGGATGGTGCTCCATGCCACATATTAAAGATAGTAGCGACCTAACTGCAGAGGAAAAACTTAACTACGCTTGACTGGATCAGTAATAGTTCCGACCTTAACCCATGGAAAATTTGTCGACCATTTTAAAAGACAAAGTAGCAAAAAAAAAAAAAAACAGCCATTAAATTACCAAGCTTTGATTGACGCGATAAAGTACGTGTGGACATTTCAAGTGACTATTGCTAATCTCTCATTAAGAGTATGCCACATCGTATTGTTCTAAAGAATGTAAGTAATCATCTCTGGTGCCATATTTCAAATATCTCTGAGTAGTAAGTAATTGTTCCTCTGAAAATCTTAATTTCAGTAAATTGACAGGTGAGGTGGTCTTAAACTTTTGCAAATGACTGTACACACACACACACACACACACACACACACACACACATTATATATATATACAGTATATATACACAGTATATACAGTATATATATATATATATATTCTATTAAGAAGATACCTAAGCAAAAAAATACATATATAATTTTGACTCACACCAAGTACAACATAGAAAAGGTTATGTATCTACCTGTGTGAGTAAAAGGAGAAAAGATAAAAAAATAAAATAAAACATCTGAATGTAGAAGGTGTCGAGAATACTGAGCCTTGGCTTTATCAAGGACCAGCAAAAACTCTGCATTTTCTCACTTCCACAAAGACCTAGTTGGAAATGGGTTTCTGCAAGGCCATAGATGCAAGTAACATTCCCACCTAAAATTGTTTTAAAAAATATATATATGTCATGTCCTCCGCAGAGTTGTATGACCTAGCACTAGTTAACAATTTTGCTTGCATCCATTAACCTTCCTGGCCCGACCCATGCTCTTCATCTGTTACTATTAAACAGAGAGAAGAAGATTAAAGAGAACTCAAGCTGTGAGAGTGACATAATAATAAGAAATAATTTTCAGCTATAACGAAATGCCAAGTTCGTTTGAGAGAGAATTTAAACCTGAAAATCAATGCAAAAGAAATCCAAATTTTTACATTGCAATTAAAAAAGGAAATATTAATTTTTAAGAAACAGATTTTTGAAAGAAAACTTGAGTCTGAAACCCCCTACTCTACAACTTATGACAGCACGAAAACGAGAATAAGTTAAAGACAATAATTAACTAAAGAAAACTTTGTGAAAGTTATATGACTTAAACAGTTAGTTGCATTATGTACAAAGTATTTCAGCAGTGCTTTAAGTGCATAATTAATTAGTTATTAAGAACTTAACTACTTTGAAAACACAGCGCATAGAAAAGGAACAAGCTTAGCCATCTTCTGTTCCTAGGTACACCAAAAGACGCGCAAAGTTATAAAGAAAAGAAAGAGTTAAAACCCGCAAAAATGTTAACAGACAAGCCAGTGCCTAAAAGCTGAAAGGCTAAAAATCAACAGAGAAAAAGTACATGAAGTACAAACATTGAACTTATAAAACCTAAAACCCAAATACAAGGAAGAGAGCTTACCTCTTGTGTGACAAAACTTTCTCCTCACAATAGCAAAACATGGCTGACCTCTTCCGCCACTCCCTAGTCGCTGGGGGGCAGTGAGGGAGGGGCTGATGGCCTCCTCATACAGAAAGAAACCAACTCGCGGAGATTTTAACCAGAGAAAAAAATATATAAACTTAAGACTGTGGATCTGTATGATCAGAAAGAGCAGAATTAACTCTCCAGAATACATGAGAAATATTATAAAATATCTATAGAAGCTCACTAGTGTATTTAATAATCTTTGCATGTAATAAATCACCTTAGTGAGCTTCTATAGATATTTTATAATATTTCTCATGTATTCTGGAGAGTTAATTCTGCTCTTTCTGATCATACAGATCCACAGTCTTAAGTTTATATATTTTTTCTCTGGTTAAAATCTCCGCGAGTTGGTTTCTTTCTGTATGAGGAGGCCATCAGCCCCTCCCTCACTGCCCCCAGCGACTAGGGAGTGGCGGAAGAGGTCAGCCATGTTTTGCTATTGTGAGGAGAAAGTTTTGTCACACAAGAGGTAAGCTCTCTTCCTTGTATTTGGGTTTTAGGTTTTATAAGTTCAATGTTTGTACTTCATGTACTTTTTCTCTGTTGATTTTTAGCCTTTCAGCTTTTAGGCACTGGCTTGTCTGTTAACATTTTTGCGGGTTTTAACTCTTTCTTTTCTTTATAACTTTGCGCGTCTTTTGGGGTACCTAGGAACAGAAGATGGCTAAGCTTGTTCCTTTTCTATGCGCTGTGTTTTCAAAGTAGTTAAGTTCTTAATAACTAATTAATTATGCACTTAAAGCACTGCTGAAATACTTTGTACATAATGCAACTAACTGTTTAAGTCATATAACTTTCACAAAGTTTTCTTTAGTTAATTATTGTCTTTAACTTATTCTCGTTTTCGTGCTGTCATAAGTTGTAGAGTAGGGGGTTTCAGACTCAAGTTTTCTTTCAAAAATCTGTTTCTTAAAAATTAATATTTCCTTTTTTAATTGCAATGTAAAAATTTGGATTTCTTTTGCATTGATTTTCAGGTTTAAATTCTCTCTCAAACGAACTTGGCATTTCGTTATAGCTGAAAATTATTTCTTATTATTATGTCACTCTCACAGCTTGAGTTCTCTTTAATCTTCTTCTCTCTGTTTAATAGTAACAGATGAAGAGCATGGGTCGGGCCAGGAAGGTTAATGGATGCAAGCGAAATTGTTAACTAGTGCTAGGTCATACAACTCTGCGGAGGACATGACATATATATATTTTTTAAAACAATTTTAGGTGGGAATGTTACTTGCATCTATGGCCTTGCAGAAACCCATTTCCAACTAGGTCTTTGTGGAAGTGAGAAAATGCAGAGTTTTTGCTGGTCCTTGATAAAGCCAAGGCTCAGTATTCTCGACACCTTCTACATTCAGATGTTTTATTTTATTTTTTATCTTTTCTCCTTTTACTCACACAGGTAGATACATAACCTTTTCTATGTTGTACTTGGTGTGAGTCAAAATTATATATGTATTTTTTTGCTTAGGTATCTTCTTAATAGAATGTGAATTCTGAATTTTCAAAACTGCTGCGTTGCGCGTTTTGATCTTCAGGTTATTTTGCAACTTTCGTTTTAAATTCTAAAGTTTTTCCTTAGTCTTCAGTTTTGCTCTTAAGTATATATATATATATATATATATACACTATATTGACAATAGTCACCAGACACCTGGAAAAGAACACAGCATAGCATTTATTGACACACATTAGTACGCTGTCGGTCCACCTTTGACCTTAATGCATGCACTGACCCTTCAAAACATGATTTCGACAAGGTTTGGGAAAACAGCGATAGGTATGCGCTTCTATTCAGTACATAATGATGCCAGTAACAGTAGCTTAGTAGAATGCCTTGGTTCCAAACTTCTTTGCAACACTCTAATTCATTCCATAGGTGTTCTATGGGATTAAGATCAGGGTGCTGGCCAGTCCACACACGATACGGAATTATAATCTAACCACACCGTAACGGTCCTTGATTTATGGCTCGGTGCATTATCCTGCTGGTACAAAAAAGGCTCGGCTCCATAGTATTGCCACAGGGTTGGCACGGCATAATTGTCTAGAATATCGTGGTAGACGTGCTGGTTAACAGATTTGTCCACGATAACCAATGGGCCGGGATCATATTACGAAAAACACCCCCACACGAGTACGTTACCAGCTCCAAATGTAACCGTAGGAACAGTACACTGTGGTAAATCCCGTTCCCTCGGCTGCTGCCATACCCACACACGGCCATCAGGCTGATGGATCGTGTATCTGGATTCATTAGTCTATATGACCCGTTTCCATTGATCTACGGTGCACGATAAATGTTCTTCACACCATACTAAACGACGAGTAGCATTCCGAGTGGAGCTAAAAGGCTTATGAGTAACCTCACAAACACGGTAACCCGTGGAATGAAGTTCTCTGCGAATGGTACGTGTCCATACGGAGGTTCCAGCATTTTTACTAACCTGTACATTGAGGTTTTGTGCAGTACTCTGTCGAATAGCTGTAACGAATCTTCTGGGGCTCCGACGTCCTCTATCACTGATTTTCTTTGGTCTGCCGATACGTTTTGCTGCTTCAGGCACGCCATGTGTCTTCCACTTACTCAGTACATCCAAAATAGTTGTCTTTGGTATGTTTAAACCCCTCCCAGTTTCTTCTATAGACAACGCACTAATATAACACCCAATAATCTTTTCTTTCTCAAACTCAGTTGTCTCCCGCAGCGATATTTTCACTCAACGTCACAGTGCGATATGATCGCGGTCAGCCGCAGGCTTGTTTTTATACCATCTGCAGCTGTACCGCGGACCTTAACAACGTAGCGGATCCCTTCATTTGCATTTGAAGTGGTGTCCAGTGACTTTTGTCAATATAGTGTATATAGTATAATGTGTAGGAAATAATAAGGATCCTTTTAAAATAAATTCGTATTAATAATTTTTTCCCTGATACATGTGTTAGTGATTGATTTTTGATGCAAAGTGCAGTAACTGCTCGCAAATTAGTTACTTTTTAAACTTTTGTGCTTGCTCGTATACGAAAATTATTTTTTTGAATTTTTAGTAATTTTTTTAAAGCCACTGAATTTCTAGTAATGTTTTTAAAGGCCACCATATGCAACCTGATTTCAACTTGATAGTGATTTTTTTCCTTGAAATTTAAGTACGTGTGCGATATGCAAGCAAATTGTTAAATATAGAAAAATAAGCGCCACAAAACGACGAAATTTAATTTACTATTTCATGAATGCGGAACATATTAAGGATGTTACAATAATCACTTGAACTGTGCGAATCTCAGTATTGGTACGGCAATGGGCGATAACGTGTTCGAAAATGGGAGGATTGGAAACCAAAAAAAAAAAAAACTTTAAACAGACGTCGTGCTTCGCTCCCCCAATACTTACACATACACACATTTGACTTGGCGGATTTATACACTGTTCTAATCGATGGTCATTTATAATATTGTCTTGGGCTTATCACTTCGAACGAAGCTTCCCAAATGAAGTACACCACGAGTTTTTAATGATGATACCTGTCTCCAATTCATTCGGGAGCTTGTTCATTTGCCAGAATTGTCGTATTCTCGAAATACTCTTGACACTGTAGCACGGGAAAACCCCAGTGTGTTGACGACTTCCGAGATGGAGTGACCCATTCTGCCAGCGCCTGTAGTCTTCCCCCTTTCAAAAGTATCTAGAACACGCGTCTTACTCATGATTCCTGTAAACGGTCACTATTGGGGAAGCTGTGGGCAATGGCTTTATTGTTTTATTAACCACATTTTCCATCGGGCATGCAAGATAATTCGGGAGTAGCAGTCAGACATTTGCATAACTTGAGCTATCTCTATTTTTTTTATTTGAATGGAGGTTTAACTACCGTGAGCAACTCAATGGGCTATAAGCAGTAGCCCGCCCCTAATTTAGGGTCACTGGTTCCAGGAAAGGGAGAGAGCCAGCCCGTAAGACAAACGGAACATCCATGCCTCACCGGGATTCGAACCCGGACAATTTGCGGGCGAATGATCAAAGGCCATCACTTAGACCACTGCGCCACCGGGGCTGCTCTCTAATTTAATGACACTTCAGTAACTTGTTTCAATACATGTATATTTCGCTTGCGAGTATCCTTTCACTTTTTGTAAGTCAGTGCATAATCTACAGGAGTGTCGTATATTGGCGTTGGTAATGAAAATAACTTCTTAAGCCGTCCAGGTAGCGCATTGGTCTAAGCGATGGCTTGTACCATCCTATTTGGTATTCATCTCTTCCTGACTGCTTGAAGTTTGTCATCCTTACTTCACCTTCTGGACGAATTATCAGAAGACAGGGCTTAGACCACTGCGCCACCAAGGCGGCAAAGTTAGTGATGCCGCCTCTGTGGTGCAGTGGTCTAAGCGATGGCCTCTGATCTTTCGTCCGAAAGGGGTCTGGGTTCGTACCCCAGTGAGGCATGGATGTTGTGTTTGTCTTACTGCACTGGCTCTCTCCCTTCCCTAGAACCAGTGACCCTAAATTAGAGACGGGCGACTGCTTATAGCCCATTGAATTGCTCTCGGCGGTCGTTAAACCTCCAATAAATAAAAAAATAAATAAAAAACTTCTCGAAAACCCATGTTTCCTTGATAAAATTTTGTACTGCATCTTGGAACGACAAGTACGTATTCAGCGATTCTAAAATTTCAGAATTGTTTCTACGATTTGACTTCTAAAGAGTAAATCACTTCTAAAGAGTGAGACACTTCTTTCGTGTGTTACTCTTTAGAAGTGATTTTCCGCATAGTAATACGCCATATCCACAACATTTAAAGTCCCTTCTCTTTAAATAGTCAGGGTGTTTTTGTTCTTTGATGCAGATTGTTCCACAAAACGAATGACACGACTTTCTGCATTTGTGTACACGCTTAAGTGGAAAGCCATCAAAAGCATAAAAATATTTTGCTGAATTCCAGGTGTGATGTCTTTTCAGCGAGAAAAACGCGGTGACCCCTCCAGCGAAAGAGAAATGAACCGATAGTAACATAAACACAGCCAGCTGGCACAAATTCGGCTATAAGTTACGTCAATAAACACCACACGATGCAATTATCGCCGTTTATAACATAAAAAGCGAACAGCCATATTTGCAACAGCTGAACAAGCTTATGCTTTAGGAGTGGACCGCTTCCGGCTTCTTTTTTTTTTTTTTTTTTTTTTTTTGCTGCTACTAGGAGAAAAGTATACTTACTACATACACATTTTCATTGTCAATCACTGATTGTTCCGTTTCCCAGTTAATATCTATATTTTTTTACCTACCAAGAAAAGCTGGCAGCATTTCTTTCCATCTCATAACATATTTTCACTCACACTAGTTGCTTCGTCTTCTTGTCTCCGATTACCAATCCGTTGCTTAAAAGGAAACGGACATGTGGTTGTAGCAAATTGCAAATCCAAAGTACACTGCTGGCTACCCAAAATGCAACACCAAGAAGGACACGAGATAGCAAAGCCAGATTTACTGGACACATAACAACAAATACAAAGATGAAACGATTGAGCTTACAGGCCCGTGCGACTTGCGGAACACGCAGACATCAATAGTTCGTGTGGCCCCCATGGCTGGCAATAACGGCCGCTACATGCCGCGGCATCGAACGAAAGAGGCTTTGGATGTGGATTTGGGGTATATCGGTCCACGCTGCTTCCACACGTTGCCACAGTTCATCAGGCGTAGACTCAGGTGATGCTTGCCTGGCCACTCGGTTGCCGCTCAGCGACCAGACATGTTCGATGGGCGACATATCGGGAGAACAAGCTGGCCACGGCAGCAGTGACACCTGGTGGGCCGCGGAGAATTGTTGTTGCACGATACGTGCCACTTGCGGGCGCACATTGTCCTGTTGAAACATGGCCTCTGGGAGGCCCTGCAGGCAGCGGAGGACTACAGGCTCCAAAACGTAGGAGATGGTGTGGTGGCTGTTGAGTGTACCAGCGATGCGTACCAGAGGGGTGCGGGTGTCATGTCCAATTGCGCATCAAACTATAACGCCAGGCGACGGTCCGGTATGGCGATGCATAATGCAGGCGTCATACAGTTACTCGCCGAGGCGCCGCCACACGCCGATCCAACCATCGTGGTGTTGCAGGCAGAAGCGGAATTTGTCAGAGAAGACAATGTCGTGCCATTCAGTAGTCCAAATGCGGCTTTCAACGGTTCACTGCCACCGCACTCACCGGTGGTGTAACGTCAATGGTAATCGGAGCAATGGGCGCCGTGCGACAAGTCCCCGCTCCTGCAGACAACGTCGAACGGTACGTGCTGATACAGGTTGTTGCGCAACACACCCTAATTCCTGCGCTAATGTTCGTGATGTGGCGGTGGGAGCCGTCAATGCCCGCGGCACAACATGCCGGTCCTCTCGTTCGGTGGTGTGCCGCGGCTGCGGCAATCGCTCACGTCGGTCCGTCCGTCCGCCCGTCCTGCACCCATTGAATCCATACTCGCCTCACTGTGGCTGGATGTCGTCCCACACGGGCGCCGATGTCTCGGTACGATAAACCGCTGTCGCGATAAGCCACTATTCGTCCTCTGTTGAACTCCGAAACGTGCTGAAATGACTGCCGTATTCTGCGACGAGGCATCAGGAAGCTTCCCACGAACAGGTCCGGCAGCACAACACACTTCCACTACTTACATCCCGCCTTCTGTACATCCTTCTTATAGTGCTTCTCGGTGGCGTGCCAGGCGCACATGATTTGCATATGCCCTGCAATGCTAATCGTTTGCATGCCCTCTCGCGGGCGACGCATGCTGCGAATTTGAGGTCAATCGGATGCTTTCTTTTTGGTGTTGCATTTTATGGGTGGCCAGCAGTGTATGCTGTTTGGATAGTGGATCGTCGTAGATATGTTTATATCCCAACTTTCAGCTGGTATGGACAAGAGGGGGAGTCACTAGAACGTTGTTCATGAGCATTATATTATGTAATGTATGTATAATAAGAATGTTATATTAGAACTTCTTACAATTATTTTCTATAAAAATAAGTGCAAGAAGTCCTTATAAAAATATGGTTAAATCCATAACGGACACTGTGTTGGTAACATCAGACATGAACTTTTGGCACATAGCCCACTTTCTCCGACTGCAGTCTTTTGTTCACTATCAGTTTTCAGCTCCTCGATTTCAAAACCTAAGCCACTTTGCATTTTATAAGTGTAGTTATGTCACAATTCACCTTGGATACTTCCAAACACCTCTCCAGTATTGTTTTGAATCGGGCCTAATTGAGGAATGTGGTAGAGGAGATTGCGAGGAAACAGCATTCATGAAATGTGCTCACTGTGAGAACTACTTTTGTTTGGATCATTCCATAATTAAAGATCTTCATATTTTTTTGTAGTACACGAAAGGTAGGTGCAATGTATACCCATTACTGAACACGCTATAATGCATATCCATTCATGAATACTTTGTAATGTATATCAATTGCTTAAAGCAACAAAAACAATTCCGATACGGGCAGCATCAGTAATGGAGATTCCATAAATGTTGTCTCTGCTAGTGTTCTTTGATGTCCTATGACTTAATAATTTATATTGCACAGCACCTAAACGTTTGTCATTATCCATTAACCCTTCAGTACTGTCGATGATATAAAAGCACTGTGCATCTAGCGACAACGGTCCGGACCGTTCCCTTGTTAGCAGGAGAAGAAATACTGCCGTGTGTTTGTTCACAGTCAATATTTCTTTATCTTTGTTTATGCTTAGCAATTTTTGACCTAACAAGAAAAGCTTGATGTATGGCTTTAAAAAAATTACGAACTCGCGCAGTAGCGATGCCTTTCACAGTCACTTATTCTTTTTCTTGGTGTTACAAGAATAGTGGGATGCTCGACTATAACACACACACACTGAAAGCACAGTTTATCTTCCAATATAACTTTCCTTTGCACTGAAAACACACAACGTCTTCCTTTAACCTAAAAGCACAATGTCTTACACTCACCGAGACCATCTACAAGAAACCAGCCCTACCTCTGTGACATAATGAGACCAGCCGAAACCTTCTGCTGGCTACAAATGTATCAGAGATCTACCTGATATATAGCTTACCCGTGACCGTGGTAATGGCTACTTACAGAAATCTGAGCGAGTTCAATCGTGGGCAGATTCGGTGCTATATTTCAGCAACCGCAGCACGTCTGGGATTTGCACTTGATGCTTTTGCACGTGTGTACAAAGATTATATCAGTGCTGACAGCCACAGGGGGAAATACAGCTTCAAAGGGGCTGTTGATTTTTGAGGTGAGCCAAGCTTTCACCATGTCATTATGCTGGAACGTAAGATCACATGGAGAGAATAACGACAGCATTTAACGACGGACCACATGAAAACGTTTGTGCAAAGACGATTTGACGTATGATACCACAGCTGTGCAATGTAATACGACGCCCACATCGAATACTTCAATTATCAGCATGTCACCTGGTTATGAGACTGGAGTAGGCAAAAGAACATCGACACTAGGCCGTGAAATACTAGAAGCGGTAGTTTGGACCACACCAGACTCTGGACAACATCTGTAAACTGGAGGCCGTTAAAATGTTCCGGGCCGTGTTCATGTAAGCCACCTTAACGCTCTCTGTACATATTAAGTTCACCGCCACCACGCATAGTTATTTTGACGTACTACCAGACCACGTAGAGCTGTTCAATGCTGGCTATCCACTTTCCTGAGCGGGATGCGTTCTTTCAAGACATCGCTCCGTTTGTTGAATGACTGGTTTGAGGCACATTCAAGTGAGTACGCAATCATCGAATGGTCCTCGCACTCTCCGTATTTGGAACGAATTGAGAATGTCTTCTTTCAACAAACCAGCGCCCCATCTCATCGCCCCCATTTGGTGAATACCTCGTTGAGGAGCATTCCAGGGAGTTCGTAACTCTCGAAGGGCTTTCTCACTCTTCGGATTTGAGCCCAATTGAGATAGCCTTCTTTCAACAAGCCAGCGCCCCATCTCATCGCCCCCATTTGGTGAATACCTCGTTGAGAAGCATTTTTTTTTTGGTTGGAGGTTTAACGAACATCGTGAGCAACTCAATGGGCTATAAGCAGTCGCCCGTCCCTAATTTAGGGTCACTGGTAACAGGGAAGGGAGAGAACCAGTGCCGTAAGACAAACACAACATCCATGCTTCACCGGGATTCGAACCCTGGCCCCTTTCGGATGAATGATCAGAGGCCATCGCGTAGACCACTGCGCCACCGGGGCGGCGTTGAGGAGCATCCCAGGGAGTTCGTAACTCTTGAAGGGCTTTCTCACTCTTCGGATTTGAGCCCAATTGAGAATGCCTTCTTTCAAAAAGAAAACGACCCATCTCATCCCTCCCGTTTGGTAAAAGAGTAGTGGAGAAGAACTCCAGTGAATTCTAAAGGTCCTCACACTTTTGGGATATGAGCTCAATTGAGGATGCATTTTTGAACAAGACATCACCATGCCTCATCTCTCCCGTTTGGCGAAGGACTGGTTGGAGGAGAATTCCAGGGAGTTCGCAATCTTCGAATGACCCTCTCGCTCTCCGGATTTGAATCCATTTAAACATTTTTGGGATGAAGTGGGACAACGCATTGGAGGGCAAAACGCACCATAGGCAACTCATGGCGCTTTACGGACGGCTGTCTTGAAATCATGGGGCACAATACTATCTGAACGTTTCCAATACGTGGTAGAGTCCATGCCACGATGTTTTTATGCTGTTGTGTGGGCGAATGATAAGTCCATACGTTATTACATGGGTTCATACAATATAAATTGTACCTTTAATGTACTTGTACTCTTTTTTTGTTCTTTTTGTATTAAATTAACATTATGGACCAGGGCCATAAAGTCCTGTGACGCCCAGAATTCTTCAAAGGAGACGAGATGCCACATCACGAGAGTGAAACAAACTCTGGGTTCAACTTTTTTGTTTAGCGAAAACAACGGTTACTGAAGTTGACTTCCGCTAACATCGCAGAGGCCATACACATTTAAGCATATGTAGGAGGGGAATAGGAAACCATACTCACTCCAGACGGGCGATTCAGGTGGGATGGGATGAGCTTTAAAGAGTTAAAACCTATTTGCAACGTTTGCATAACTTTGATATACACACTCGTTTTCTTATTTATGTAGACAACACACACACACACTAATTGTGACGAATTACAGAGGTAAAGTAGTGCCAAGTCGACAAATCTGTTGCGATACATTCCGTCCGTGTAGCTTGGTTGGGACAGCAACTTACTCCGGAGTGAGAGCTTACTCCGGAATGAGAGGGCGCGGTTTCGATCCCCGTCACGGACAAATCTGTTTTTTCACAACACCCACGAACGCGCATTGCTTTCCTCTCGGTCTCACACACATTTACGCACACACAGTCCCACGCGCGATACACACTCACTTAGATGCGATGAAGCGTTTGCGTTTTCATTCACGGTCATTTGTTCGTTCTTCCTTTTACCTTATTTGATTAACAATATTTTCTCTTCAAAGAAAGGCCGGCTGCGCCGTTGTAAAACTTAAAGTTTACAATGAGCCCTTGAGTATAGGCACACTTTCTTTCAGAGCTACCAGATTTTCTATTTCTGTTTTCTACTGACTTTTGATGTTTCAAAAACGTCTAACTATACCAAATAAAGTCTTATGACACTCACTTCTTTCGTGTCTCACTCTTTAAAGGTGACCTTTTCGTAGTTATAAAATGGCAAAATTATCCTGAAAATTGCATCACTTTAAAATCTGCCACACGCTTGAACTCTGAGTTCATGTACTTTCATTGAAAGTCACTGCTTTTTCCATGATTCTGTTTTTCAAAGGATACATAGTTTAGCCTCCAGAATTGAATCAGCTGTACCGTTCTGAAATTTTAAACACTCACTGACTTCCTTTTGCAGTCATGGCTTATTCTTTTCAGAACTTTAAATTTTAAAATGTAAAATACATGCAGGCATTCTGCACACTTCCAGAAAGAATTACTAACTCTCCTCTCTCTCTTTATCCAAATTGAAAATGGAATTTTTCCGTTTCCCAACCAATCAGTTGGCGAGCGATGCCATCTGAGACGAACAAAGACCCACAGTAGTCATCACTAGCAGTAAGATAATGCAAACGACGATAACAGATTACAACTTTAAAAGGAAAGAATTCATTAGCAAGATATTTAAGAGGCGAAAGAACATTTAAGAGCTCTCAATTCCAGGGATGGAAGCGGGGAGCCGTTCTTTTCGTGAAGCGAAGCGACAGGCGATCAGGGACTTCAGTCTTTATCGTTTTGTTGTACTGCGCGTTAACACGCATTTCCTAATTTATCTTTGATTTTATTTCAATCCCTAGGTAAGAAACCGGGTTGACATCTGAAATTTATTAGTTTTAAGTGTCAGTTCTTAAAGTTCTGTTGCAGAATGACTTCATTTAAATAATGGCTGCTTTTCCTAGACGTTCGCAAAAATTAAAAGAATCATCTCAGCAAGTTTTAAGCTTACTTCAAAATTCAGTTGCAAAATGTTTACGTATAATCTAATTTAAATTTCCTTTTTAGTTCCTGTCTTCTTATGTGAATTTGGGCTTATACTCATTAAAAAATTTTCAAACTGAACGCTACACTTTCTCTCTAGATGAATTTGTGGTTGGCAACCTGACAACAGGCCAAAGAGTAATGACGTAATCGAACGGTGAATATAAGAGTTCATGCTTTGATTGCATAAGTATCACTGTTTAGAGCAAGTATTGTTTTGTACGAGCATTGTTTAGACGTGTGCAGTTTGGTACGACCACTTGCTACCACGAGTATTGTTGTACACTGGTGTGCAAAAAGTAAGGACGAAGTGCAGAAATTAGCATAACAGCGGAACGAGCAGACAAAACGGACCGAAATACCACTCAGGAGGTAGACTAGGGTCCGGTACGGTAGGGCATTCGCATATATGCAGCATGACGTAGGAGTAGGCGGGGGGGGGGAGTTTCGGAAGGGTATAAAGCACATGGGGGTTGTACGCTCAGCAATTCGGTGAAAGCTATTGCACGGTGTACATCGGTTTGAAAGACGTCGAGTTGCTGCCACCGTGTGATATGGCCAACAGGCAATCCAGTATACGACATCTGGATCAGTTTACCAGAGGTCCCGTCATTGGGAAGTTGGAAGAAGATCAAAGTGTGACTAGTGTGGCCGACGAGTTCGGGATTGCTCACAGCATCGTTTCACGAGCTTGGAGAGCATTTCAAACGACAGGAACAGCTGTCCGAGAGTTTAGCAGTGGTCGTCCACGAGCAACCACGGCGGCGGACGACCGGTATATTGTCTTACAGGTGAGAAGAGACAGACGGAAAACAGCGGGAGAAATCGCAAGACACATGTAACAGACAACTGGACATCCGTTATCGCGTTTTACCCTGGCCATGAGGCTGCACAAAGGTGGTCTATTTGCACGACAATCAGTAAGGTGTGTGCCATTAACTCCTGCCCTTAGGAGACGGCGGTTTCTGTGGGGCCAGAAACACAAGAACTGGACACATCAGCAATGGGGTCGAGTTCTCTTTACGGATGAGAGCCGATTTAGTCTGACGAACGATTCTGGACGTATACACATCTGGAGAAAGCAGGGAACACGCAATCACACCTCTAACATCATCGAAAAGGACCAGTTTGGAGGTGGCGGAGTTGTCGTTTGGGGCGGTATCATGCTTGGTAGCCATACTGACCTCCACATCTTCCAAGGAGGTTCAGTCACTGGTATCCGCTATTGTACCGAGGTTCTCCTGCCTCGCGTGCATCTGTTTAGAGGGGCTGTAGGTCCTGAGTTTCTCTTCATGGACGACAACGCTACACCTAATCGTACAGTGGCTGTCGCAGAGCTGTTGTAGAGTAAAGATATTTAACGCATGGATTGGCCCGCACAGACCCCGGACCTAATTCCAATCGAACACGTGTGGGACCTTCACGGGAGACGCTTGGCAGCACGTCACCAGCCGCCAGCAACGATTCCGAAGCTGCGATTGGCGCTACAAGAGGAATGGGCAGCGATGCCTCAACAGCTTCTTGACAAATTCGTCCGCAGCATGGACAGACGTTGTAAATCCTGCAATGCAGTGAGCGGTGATCATATCCCCTACTAAAGACTGGATTTTTCTTGGCAGCCGCCTGTCACATGGACGTTTCTGTCTTCTGTCTAGTTGTGCTCGAAGCTACCTTTACAATAAAGTGCCTTTGTATCACTTGGATTCCTTGTTTGGAAGGTTTTGCTCACTTTTCCCATATTCATACATCTTGGGGATCTTATGGTATGACTTGAGTCGATGCGGAGCACTTCTGCACGACGTTACATTCGAAAAACCATCTCGTCCTTAATTTTTGCACGCCAGTGTATCATGAGCACATGATTGCTCCTCTCACTTTGTTTCGGCAGCAGCATTTTTCGATCAGTCTGACTTAGAATTTCTTGATATTTGAAGCACGATATCTGACTTATTTACGAATTGCTGTGTTAAAGCGAGAGCAAACTTATGAACCTGCTAAGTACATAAATAACTACATTCCGAAGGTGATGCTTTCAGTTATCAAGACTATTTACTGTGTGTTTGACGAATGAAATACGCCAGCGAAGGAAAACTAAATAAAGAGTGGACTCAGTGGTTACGTTTTGCATGTTACGGACGCTAACATGTTAACATTTCATTCCAGAGAGCAGTGGAAATCCGTAGTCTCTAGCTCAGCAGCCAAGTGGTTAAAAGCGCTGTTTTCTGACTAGCTACCCAAGTTATGCGCAGGCACAAATTCCCGATGGGACATGAGTGGAGTTTACATGGAACCAGTGGACCCAAATTATCGACGAACGACTGTTTATAGCTCTAAGAGTTGCTCACAGTTGTCTTCATGCCCTAAGGCATAGTCACATATAGAGCTTTTCCTGACTTCATTTTATGAGTCAATGCCCAAATTCCAGATGGACATGAGTGGAGTTTACCTGGAACTAGTGGACCCACATTATGGACGAACGACTGTTTATAGCTCTAAGAGTTGCTCACAGTTGTTTTCATACCATAAGGAATAAAATTCATAGTCATATCTAGATTTTTCCCGACTTGATTTTTTTTTCTCTGCCTGTTCAAAAGAGAGACGTAATGTTAAATAATGCATTTGTGATGAATTATACACTTTTTCTGGCTAGAAGTGCTATTTTAAAATATGAAAATGTCGAAATCACATGTTTAGGGAAAATATCGCTCCATGTAATCTCTGTGAGACTTAAATTTTTTCCAATTTCCTTAGAAACAATTTATACATAGTAAAATAAAAAAAACAATTCGCCTCACGAATTTACAGATTCCTAAGAATAAATCGATACATTCCAAAAGAAACGAGATTCTGGAATCTGACTTTTAAAATGTATTACACACATGTACATATTTTTCTTTCGTCATCAACAAAACAAAACAAAAAAACAGTGAATCTAAAAAAGCACAAATTAGGTGAAAAATCTTGGACACGCTTACATTTATCAGTTTCTAAATTTATCTATTGCCCCATTTTAAAGAACAGAAATATTACGAAACACGAGTATAAATTTACGCCATCTGGTGAGAAAACTGGCCTCTAAAACAACGAAAAGTTTATTACACCACGCGCCGTCGTTTACCTTAACTTGCTTCGATTTGCATAAAGACGCGATGGTCATAATACTTTGGTTCTTCGCTGTATGATGATTAGTTATGACGTTAATACAACGATAAAAAATATTTGTGTGAATCACCTTGGTATTTTGCTCACAATAAAATGCGTATATACTGTATAAGAATGCACATATAAAGATCATCCTCAGAACGTGCACTTTTAAATGAAAACCCTCCAGTGTCAAGCGCGCATATATACGTTCGGAACTTTCTGCGCCCAAAGCAGTGACGAAGCAATAATACGTTCATCGAAAACCTATTCAAAAGTTGCGAAAACGCAGTAATGCGTCTAAAGAAATTTCAGGCTCATAGTAGCGAAAACGCATATATGCGCTTCTTAACGACGACGAATATTACAGATAGAAAGGACGCTTTTAAATGTGAAACAATTTCGCATTGCCTAAGCTCCTGCCACCTGGAGGGTTAGCCCTAATCGTAAATATAGAGCTGCTTCTTAGAAAAAGTAGTACTATACCGTGCAAATTAATTGGGACAAGCTATTTTATTGTCAGAATTGTAATGTGATCGCCAGTTGATGTCGAAAACCCACGTAAACCGGTTCTATCAGCTGTGAGGTAGTGTGACTGTTAGAACTTGATAGTAAGAATGTGGTTTGACCGGTTTTAAACAGGAAATAGGCACTTCAGCTTCAGTTGTGAGCTTTCGTGTGCGACAGATGGATGTTAGTTTTTGCTCTCTGTGAGTACGTGTTGCTTTCGTGTATTGAAAAAATGGATATTTCTCCAAGGAAGCGTGCAAAAATAATTGCTCTGCAGGATCACACTTCTATGACAGTGAGAGATTTCGTTTCTGCAGTTGGTGTAGGCAAATCAAGTGCATCAAGACTGCTTACGCGATACAATGCATCTGGATCATCGTCTCCAAAAAGGAGAGGTAAATGTGGAAGAAAACGAAAAAAAAATTCCACAAACCGATAAATATCTAATTAGAAATAGTAAAATGAATCCACAAAAAAACACGTACCGACCTTCAAAGAGATTTATTGGCTAGTGGTTGTGATGTTAGTGAATCAACTGTACGCCGTAGGTTCCTGGAAGATGGCCGGAAGGCAAGAAGACCAACGAAAAAACAAGATTTGAATGCGAAAATGAAGATAAAACGTTTAGCATGGGCCAAAAATATAAATCATGGACTGCTGACGACTGTAAAAGGGTAATTTTCAGTGATGAAACTTATTTGTTTGTGCAGGGTTACCATACAAATGTCGTTAGACGAAGCTACTGTGAACCGTTAAGAACTGAGCATGTCAAACAAACTGTAAAATACACTCTGAAACAGATGTTTTAGGGTTTTTTCATATCAAATGGCACTGGAAGCTTAGTTCCTGTTAAAGGTATGATGAATTCAGCCAAGTACGTAGAAATATTACAACGTAGGATTGTTCCATTCTTGCCAACGTTTGACGGGACATTTCAACATGACTTGGCCCCATGTCACAATTCGAAATTGGTCGAAAATTTCATGCTAGAAAATCAAATTCATTTGCTTGATTGGCCTGGAAATTCACCAGACTTAAATCCCACAGAAAACTCGTGGAATATTTTGAAGAGACGTTTAGGTAAAATGGACTGTACAACCAAAGAACGCGTGATAACGAATGCAATAAAAGTGTGGTTCCACGATTATGAAGTCCAAAATATGTGCACTCAGTTAGTGGAGTCCATGCCAAAACGAATTCAAGAGGTCATTTCTGCTAAAGGAGAACATATTTCATACTAATACAGGTATTTATCAGTGTATATGAAGGCATGGAATGACATAAATGCATATTTTCGGAAAAAAGAGTGAATTTTTACTTTGTCCCAATTAATTTGCACAGTATAGTAGCTGTAGCAACATACATTTTTGAGAACGTAATTGTAGCAATTTACTATCTACTTTTAAAAAATAGCTTTCCCATCACTGTTCATAATCCAGGACTAAACAGAATAATCCAGGACTAAACAGAATAATCCAGGACTAGACATGTGACAGAAAGGTTAGGATTCTAATTATAACTTAACGACAAACAGGACATACGAAATTGAAAAAATATCCCATGAGTAAGTCCACACACTCTCACTCTTCTATGTATGCTCTTCCGTTTTCACGGACACCTTTGACCCCGAATTTAACTAATCTCTAGGATAAGCGTATTCTAACATGAAATTATTAAAAATATTGCAAGAAATCTGTCCGGTTGCGCAATATTACAAACACAAAAGAAGTCTAGCTGCTTTTTATAAGATTGGCGAAAGAGAAGCAACGTACCTGCAGGAACAATGGTGTAAATACAAGGTTCCCTCTGCTGTCCGACGATATTCGTACCCCAGCACAGAAGAGTACCGTAATCATATTCTGTCCGCGGAATGTAGGTTGCTATGCTGGTTGTAGCCTCGTTTACGAAGGTGACGACTTCTAAGCTTTCTGCTGTGTTGTTGAACTCCCACCTGAAACTAATTTCTCTGGGGTCAGCTTCGACTTCGCAAGTCACTCGTACTGATTCGTGTCTTGCTGCTCCGTATATGATTTTTTGTCCTGGTTTGCATATAGGGGCGTCTGCAAAGAGAGAAAATCACGCGAACATTATCATCAATAAATTGAGTGTTTCTCAAATGCAAGACTACAAATGTATTTATGAAACAAGCAGTTTAAATGCAGAATTATCATTCTGCTGACATGGGAAATTTGGAACTAAATTTAAGGTGGAGAAAGAAGAGTTATATACACAGACGGATTTCCCAATAGGCCGACTAGGTCCGGGCCTAGAACGGCAGATTTTAAGGACAGAAATTTTTACTTTTAGTAAAAATTAATAATTTGTTAAAACGCATAAAAACAATGAAAGACAATTTTAAAAATAAAAGTGGAAACTAGCATTTAATCCGAAAACTGTTGCATACAAGTCTTTGTTTCGGAACTCCCATAAACCCATTCCTCTTCGACTTGAGAAACCATAGACAAACATAAGTTTATCTGTTCGACTATGCTTAAGGACTGAAATTAATACAAACGGGTGGTGGACGGAAGGAGTAGGGTGTTAACTTTGTCCTTTGGAGCCCGATAACAGTTAAGGCTTAGATACAAGAAGATCGCTTTATGCTTTATAGGGAGACATTTGCAGGATGTTCACGCAAAGCTATCCCATCTTTCCTCAGAATGAATAGAATGGTAGTGGGAAGGGCAAGGGCTGAATTGCGTTGCTATGTGTCAAAACATTCAAAATTAAAAAAAAGAGAAAGAAAGAAGACAAACATCGACTGAAGCAACTGATTAATTACAAATATTTAATCAATTTAGGAATTGATGGTGAAAGACAAAAGTAAGGAACTTTGGTCAAAGATAGACAAAATTTTGTTATTAATTACACGATCGAGTCACATTATTGCGACCACCAGCTGATATCCAGACTACGCCCCGGTGGCGCAGTAGTCTAAGCGATGGATTCTGATCATTCATCCGTAAGGGGTCCGGGTTCGAATCCCGGTGAGGCATGGATGTTGTGTTTGTGTTACGGCACTGGCTCTCTCCCTTCCCTGGAACCAGTTACCCAAAATTAGGGACGGGCGACTGCTTATAGCCCATTGAGTTGCTCACGGTGGTCGTTAAACCTCCAATCCAAATCCAAATATGCAGACTAACCGCCGTGTGCAGCGCGGACAGCGGCTAGACAGGCTGGTAGAGACTCAATAAGGTGCTGAAAGGTGTTCACAGCTATGCGGAGCCATTCTGAGCCAGTGCATCTGGCAGCTGCTGGAGGGTGCGTAGTGGAGGATCCATGGTGCGAACAACACGATCGATGTGGTCCCACAGATGCTAAATTGGGTTTAGGTCTGGGGAATTAGGGGGTCAAGGAAGTATTTTGAAGTCTTCATTGTGTTCTTCTAACAACTCTCGGACATTTCTAGTTGTCTGACACGACGCATTATCGTGCTTGAAGATTCCGTCAGACCCAGGGAAAACCATCAGCATTTATGGGTGTACGTGGTCTGCAAGGATGGATTTATAATGAATTCTGTCCATTGTGCCTTACACAGGTATGAGTGGACCCGGGGAATTCCAGGAAAACATTCCTCAGACCATAACGCTGCCCCCATTAGCTTGTATTGTGCCAGCAATGGTTGAAGAGTGTTTGTTCTCCGATGTTTCTTGCATTATACGCCAACGTCCGTCAGTTCAATGAAGCAGAAAACGTGAGTCATCGGAGAAGGCAATACTTTGCCAATCAGCGGAGGTCCAATTCCGATACTGCCGTAGAAATGTAAGCCTCTTTTACCGATGCACCTTCGTTAACATAGGTGCTGTGACCATCCGTCTGCGTTGGAGCCCCATACGCAGGTGGGTTCGTTGAACTGTCGTTTTAGACACACTTCCGGAAGTGAGTCGCTCCACTGTAGCGTATCGATGGGCCCTCACCCACCTTCGTAGCCAACGTACACCTCTCACATCAATGGTACGTGGTTTTCCGCAGTTTCTACGTCGCTTATTCGCAATCGCGCCATTTTACCAATCACGATACACTTTAACCACAGCAGCACGCGAACAGTTCACAAACCGCGCTGTTTCAGAAATACATCCCTTCTTGCAAATCTGATAAATCGCTCCTTTCATTCATGACAGCAACGAGTAATATGTTTCCAGAATGCCTACAGCACACCGTATATAGCATCCAAGCCAGCTCACGACACGTGCCTTCTTTCATTGACTACGGGCTGTTGACGTCAAAAGTAAGAAGTGGTCACAATAATATGACTCGACGGTGTATTATGAGAAAACATTCTGTTTTGTAGTTTTACTATATTTAGGTTTTAAAATATTATTTTTTTGTACTTTCCTTTGGGTAGACTACATCCCCCCTAACATTTCACTTTACTCATGGCTCGGATCCAAATGAATTACATGGAATTGTAGCCATCAAACTCTTTATTTTAAAAGGGAGTAGGGGCGGCAAAGTTCCAAATCCGGCTCTGGTTACATAACGAAATCTGTGATGCGCAGCGCCGGACAAAAAGCCAACGGATTCATTCCCTACAAACAAAACACTGACAGACCAAACCTCTGACAGGACAAAATACCGACATGGCTCTTTTACTTTGTTTCTATACCAGAAGTTGAAGCTGTATTTCAAGTTTCAAATACTAGGAAATTGTGTAGGTCAGCAACATAACTAATATTGGCGTGGTGTTCCGCCAATATTAGTTACTTTGCTAAGTACTTTCTACAATTACGGAACGATATCAAGCACCACGACCTCGACGCACTTCCACAGATTATTCGAAATACGTACAAAGCTCGTAGCATATGTCTCAACCATTTCGCTTTTTTCCCTACGTCTGTTCCAAATGTTTACGTAGTTGACTCGAAAATATTAAAATAGAATGGTTTGTATGTCTTTTATTATCCCTGTGTGCACACGCCGAAATACATGCCAACCTTTTCATACTTTCGAGTAGGACTGTTCCGAAGTGGAGTGCATTTGTTTTGATTAAAGCTATTTCATTTTGTAGTACTGTTTCAGTGTGTGTTTATCTTACATTAATTTTTATTGATACACATTCCTCATTTATCCTTGTTGTACAACACAATGTTTTTCTGTTTCACAGCTTCCCTATAAACTCGGAAGACAACAACATTCCAGAAAGCCTACAAGTAAACCAATTAGCTCAGTTGCCACATGGCAAGCTTAGATATTCCAAGCATTGTGACGGTACTTTTCTGCACTAAAAATGTTGAACAAACTTTTATACGTTTCTCTCAAACCACGATCATTAAGAGGATCTGAGGAGATTTCATTTCCACTGTGCAAAAAATACTTTGAAACATAAATACACTGTTGCTAATAGAAATTGCAACACCAGGAAGAAATGCTTGGGCATTCACGAAATTTGCATGGTGGTTAGGGAACCATGGGATGTGCAAATGATTACAATTGTAGTGCACAGGCAAATGTGAGGACACGTCACATCAGGGGGTATAAAAGAAGGCGTACAGAGAGCACGTTTGTAAACTTGCAATTGCTAAACTCGACCATACGCAGTTGTTAACATGTAAACATGCCGCGTAGGAGGACAATACAACCATGCGAACACTTGACGGAGTTTGAAATAGGTAGAATCGTTGGACTCAGAGAAAGTGGTTTATCATACCGTGATAATGGAATACAAGTTAGGCGGACATGGGCGTCAATGGGCAGCAGAAGGTTCTACGCATCATCGTGCGGGGTCTGGAGATCGAAATCGCACGACCAAGCGGGAAGACAGACACTTTTACCGTACGGCAGTGACGTCGCGCACAACACCATCCACAACACTTACGCAGCAAAGGATGATGGTACTCGCCGTCCATTGCTGCGACTTAACTTGCTTCGGAACCATAGGCGCCAGCGATTGCAGTGGTGCCGCGAACGTCAAAACATGAGCGATGAATGGGAGCATATTACGTTTACGGACGAGTCCAAATTCAATCTAATGCATTACGACGGGAGAATCCTTGTTCGCAGATGCCCTGGTGAACGGCATCTGGAAAGCTGCATTGTGAAGCGCCATACAGGTCACAAGCCAAGCGTGATGGTCTGGGTTTTCATTTCATTCACGCAATAGTGCTCCAGACCATCACGGTTTTTGGTAACCATGACAACAGGTCCTATTACGCATCATAAGCATATTGGACAGTCAACGCTACATCGCGGAAGTGTTGGAAGCTGAATTCCTACCTTTCCTTTAGACGATCCCAAAAGCCGTCTTCCAACAAGACAAAGCCCGACCCCATGTTGCTCGTACTGTCCAAGATTTACTTTGTTCGCATTAAGTCGCTCGTGTTTCCTAGCTTGCTCGCTCGCCAAATTTGTCGCCCATAGAGGACGTCTGGGGTGTCATCTGGCTGGCATGGCCTCGCCACCTGTCACTATCAACGAATTGTGGATACGTGTAGAAGCAGAATGGAAGACAATACCACAGACGGCCGTCCAAACTCTGTTTCATTCAATCCCACGGCGTGTGGGATTGGTTAAGACCGCCCATGGTAGATTTACTAGTTATTAATCTTTTGGCCTTCCTCATCACGAACCGGTATGTAATTGTGATCGTTTGCAGCTTGTACCATAACTAATCACTCTCATATATTTCATTGTGATTACTTGTTTCTTTTTTGGTGTTGCGATTTCTATTAACAGCAGATTATGAAGCATCAGCGAAAACATGACAATCACTGTTTTGTTCATTTATGAATGCGTTCCTAACACCAATACAGCAGATTCCGGTTAATTGGGAGATATCGGGGCAAGAAAACTTTGGACCACTTCAGCGGCTGCCCTAGTTATGCGAAGCTTTATTCCGAAGTACCAATTTGGGATGTTCTTGAAAAATTGTCCCAAATAAATGGGCTGTCCCGATCAACTGTTAGCCTAATTAACTGGAATCTACTGTATCATCTTAACAAAAACTAGTAATTATTCTTTATAATGAAATATTTAGAAACGCTTACTGTATTTTAGGTGTACTATAACTCTTTTTCTCACTGCAAGCGAATTCAATTTCTGTCGGCTAGAAACAATTGGCACATCTTGTTTCTTGGAAAATTTTTGATCTCGAATCAAGACGCGAGTTCCGGTAAAAGGCCTTCCAGGCTAAGCAAAGATCTATGACGTCAGCACGAATGGAATATTTCACTTCATTCTTTCAGATTGTTTTTTTTTTCAACACCTCAAGTCTTCTCGCTTTTCTAAGTAACATCAAAACTTAGACGGCTACCGTACTTTTTACTCCAGGATGCATAGGATACCCTTCATCATGAAGGACGTTTTGCGCACATTTTTTTTTCAAACACCTCTCATTTTTGCCACTACATATCATGATGTATTACTGTTTGCCTTACATCTCTGCTTCCAACTGTTAGGTTTAAAAAAATATTTTTTTTCGAATGTCTTCCGGTTTAAGAAAGACTTTTCATACATTTTGGAATTCGTTAATGTAACTTTATGCAGCTTGTAGAACTACATTGTTATTTCTGTATGCAAATGTTTTCCAGAATGCATTTCTTTTGTAACCTTCCCATTCAGTACGAAGAACAACGGAAACAATGTGTGTTTGATACATATAATGAGCAGTTTTTCCAGCTAAGAGTTTAAATAAAGTTTCTTGTCTTTTCTGAAAATTTTCTTTGAAAAATTACTTTTCTGTCATAAAGGTTTCAAAATACACGTTCATTACATAGTGAAGAATTTTTTGTTAACCTTTTTATTTTATTTTGATGTACTGTATTAATGTTTTTACGCTTTTTACATATTTATTAGTTAAATTCCTTTGGGTTCTTTTTCTGTAAATAGAACTACATTACCTCAAAACGTGAAATATAATTTAATTTGAATTTCGCCTTTTCTTTGTACTTACAATAACCAAAGTGATGACAGTACATCGTCGAGTAACATTTTTGTGAACACCTCCTACTTTTAACGTCACCAGCGCGTAGACAATGAAAGAAAACACGTGTCGTGAGCTGGCTTGGAGGGTATATAAGGTGTGCTGTAGGCATTCTGAAAACATATCACTAGTTGCTGTCATAGATAAAAGGAGCGATTTATCAGATTTGCAAAAAGGGATGATCATCTACTTTCCGGCCAAGGGTGGCAGTATTTCTGAAAGAGCGCAGTTTGTGAACTGTTCGCGTGCTGCTGTGGTTAAAGTGTATCGTGGTTGGAGAAATGGCACCATTGCGAATAAGCGATGTGGAAACTGCGGTGCACTACGTGCCATGGATGTGAGGGGTGCACATTGGCTGCGAAGGTGCGTGCGCGCCGATCGACACGCTACAGTGTAGAAACTCACTGGCCGAATGAACCAAGAAGCTACCGGAAGTGTGTCTAAAATGACAGTTGAGCGAACCCTGCTGCGTTTGGAGCTCCGATGCAGACGGATGGTCACTGCACCTATGCTAACGAAAGTACATCGACAGAAAAGACGTACATTTTCACGGTAGTAACGGAATTGGATCTCCGCTGATTGCCAAAGGATTGCCTTCACCAGCTTGTGTTCTTCCCACACTCTTCAAATACTGTTGGAAGAACACAAGCTGGTGGGTGCAGCTTTACGGTCTGGATATGGTTTTCGTGGCATTCCCCGGGTCTTCTCATGCCTCTGAAGGCACTATGAACCGAATTCGTTAGGAATCGGCAGCCCACGTACACCCATACATGCTGATTGCCTTCCCTGGAGCGGATGGGATGTCCCAGCACTACAATGCGACGTGTTACACAGCTAGAAATGTCCAAAAGTGTATGTAAAAGCACAATGAAAAATTCAAAGTACTTCCTTATCCCCCTGAATCCTAAGACTTAAAACCCAATCGAGGATCTGTGGGGCCACATCAGTCGTGTTTTTCGCCCTATGGATCCTCCACCACACACACTCCAGCAGCTGTCAGATGCACTGAAGTCAGCATTGTTCCACATACTTGTTAACACCTTCCAGCCCCTTAATGAGTGACTCCCAGCACGTCTAGCTGCTGTCCGCGCTGCACACGGCTGTTACTCTGGATATTAGCTGATGGCCACAATAATGTGACTCGACCGTGTATAAATACGTAATACATAATAGAAAACATGAAACCTAAATGTTTATAATTGCAATATCCTTCAGATTTCAAAACGTCCTATAGCATCTACGAGATCTAAAACCTTTTTCCCAGTATTTCAGCTTATTTTGGTAAATAATCTAGTCAGTTTTGAGTCACATAACACTAAATACAACTACTGTATTTAAACGTCCGCTGTTTCATCTTTTCAGATGCTCTGTATTCGCTATCCTTAAATGGTAGTGAAAACGAACATGGGCATTTATAATAAGGTGAAGAAAGTATTGTTAGGCCTGCTTCCACACACTTCGATGTCCTCTTACTGTTTTGTTTCGTTTTTAACCAACTGTTCTGCACCACGTAATTAACTTTCTGGTTAGTTCTTGACCAGAAAGTTAATCAGGATCTATTGTATCCGGTGAGTCAGCATCCTAAATATTTTAGATTTTCTTACTTAATGCTTCCTTCATCGCATAATTTTGCAGGAGACTTACGTCAGAATTATGAGAACAAATTCGCCTGAACTGCAGAGAATGCATTTTAACATTCAATACTTTATTAGCTTTTATTCACCAACACACATGCCTACTTGATATTTTGCCATGCAGAAATGTAAGGAATCAGAGTGATTTGTAAATTTTTGTTGCGCTATACGGACTGCCAAAAAAAAAAAAAGCGAAATCTTTTAAGTCTGCTTTAAAAATATTCTGAGATTCTACACACATTCAGAGTCAGTTTATATCTTGCTCTCCGATTCAACGACGAAAGTAGATTTTGTTTCTTTCAGACTTTGTTATAAACCATCGTCACACGCAGCTGGAACTGTCTGGATGATCGAAGCACTTTCTCTGCTTTCTTTTACCCATTGTAACACCAAATACGACGCTAAGCAAACTCACATAATATAAAAAAGAAAAATGTGCAACCGAGAAACCGCACACGTCTGTTCTGTACAGTTGCTTTTCTGTTATTGAAAGAGAGGGAGTGGCGGAGAGAGAGCGTTGTGAAACGGTCGGAACGAAGTTAAACCAATGTTAGAAAATCTAATTCCAGAAATTGCGACGTGATGTGATATCAACGTTTGAAGAGCTGTATATATAGAAATTGCTACGTGATGCGAAATTCTGGAAATTTGCTTCGAACTCTAAGCAGAAAGATGACTGAAAGTAGATGTTATATTTACTGAAGGGAAAAATGGTGTTTCCCTGTGTAATAATTGGCTACGCTTTTCAGAAACATGCAGATTTAATCATTCATACGCATATTTTAATCGGCCATATTCGTGAATATAAGATTCTTCCTAACATTATTTCTAGATCTTCACTTTGAAAGTGCGATCAAAGCTTTCACGAAGCAGGCGCCAGAGAAGGAAGTTTTTCCCATTGTTTTTCTTTTTCATTTTGTTCAGTGCCAGTGTTAATAACACATTTACGAATACAATTCAAACTCTAGAGGATGTTTTTCGTTTATATTGTTTCATATCGGACATATATTTCAGGTGAAAATGCTACCATTGCTCCTGGAATGGAGTTCAAAAGAAGAAAATAACTCTGATATTTTTATTGTTAGGAAATGTGTTTTTGCACAATGAAAACCTTAACGAAAGTCACATTTGTAATTGCAATAAAATCACTGTTAAAAATGTTGTGGTAGGTTGCATCAAAATGTCGTGCTATACCAGCTGCACCACTTTCTGATAAAAGATACACCATTCTGTGATGCAAATAGAATCCAACAAAATGGTGCAATTTTGCACCACGTTACAGTACAAGGTTACACCACATTATTGTGCAAGGTAGCAGCACCATGCTGTTCGGTTTTCTTTGAAACATATAATGGTTTATCTTTTCTCAGAAAGTGGTGCAGCTGGTATATCACCACTTTTTGGTGCAACCTACCACAAAATTTTTAACAGTGAATATATCAAAGTTAACTGTAATAGAAATATCGTGCTAGAGTACGATACTTCTAAATCAAAATAATATTTATTTCTTCTTTCAAGAAGTGTAAGAAAGCACAAAAAATTCCCAAAACGAAATGTTTACTTTACATTCGAATAGCTACAGAAATATTTCCACCCGTGTAGCACAGACTTGCAATTTAAGGTAAGCACAACACTGAGACACAGTTTTCTATTCCTAAGAGACGGTAGCACAGTGTTGGGTAAAGTTCAATCACACGGCTGCGATACCTGGGCAGCTTTATTTGTAAGATAAATACTTTAAAATTGGGAGACAAAAATTACGCAGTATTGCAAGTATTTATGAAATATTGGCATTTTACTGGGAAACATTTATTATAAAGTCGTCTTGCCTTTACAGACGGAATGCATGAGCGAGTATAACCTGAAGAGAGGTATGTGTTAGAAAAATTTCGCAATCACAGGTGTGCACATGAATACTACTCAATAAGAATACAGGGTGCCCACAAAGTCTCTTTACAACTTTGCACATTTATTAGGACACCATGTACTTTGTAAGTTCATGGTATTTGTTGTAAAATATACTGTAAATATCGAAGTTTTAATTGACATTATCGTTTTTTATAATAGGTCCCTCACTGACGTAGCAGGTGCTGTTCTATGAAAATGTGGTCCCCACAAGAGAGAGCGCAGTGCGTCGCTTGGTTCATCGAAACGAAATCTGATATACAAAAGCAACGACATTTCCAGACTATGTATGCGAAAACCCGCCATCTGGTGCTAGTAACCGCCAATGGCACCAGAAGTTCATGGAGACTGGTTCCGTGTTGGATCAAGATCGTAGTTGCTGCCCACGAACATCGAATGAAGACATCGAACGTATTCGTGATTCATTTCCACGATTCATGTGCCAGAAAACTACAAATGCCTCGGTCCACGGTACACAGGGTGCTACATAAACATCTACGCTTATATGCATACAAAGAGAAACTGTTACAAGCACTTGAGCCGAACGATAGACCACGACGAAAAGAATTCGCAGTAACGATGCTTTATAGACTGAGTGAAAACCCCGAGTTTCTCACACATATTTGTTTTACGGATAAGGCAACTTTTCGTGTATCTGGGTAGTTAAAGAGACACAATGTCAGGATTTGGGGTTCTGAAAATTCGCATGCGTTTATAGAACTTGTGAGAGACAGTCCTGAAGTTAACGTGTGGTGCGGTGGTAGGCATAACCGAGTCCTTGGACCATTTTTATTCAGTGAGAAAACAATGACGGCAGATGTTTACCAGGATGTTTTGCCACAGTTTGAGGACCTTCAACCTTCGTGGTGGAGCACAGCCCAACATGGCTGTGCTCTACCACGCTGGGGACGGCACGTTCGGGACTTTTTAAACACAACATTCCCTGGGAAGTGGATTGGACGGGATGGTCCAATTGTATGGCCACCCCGATCCCCCGACATCACACCTCTGGACTGTTTTGCATGGGGATATGTGAAGGATATCGTGTATTGGACTAAAGTGCAGGCACCTATGACCTGAAATCGAGGATCAACAATGCTATCTCGACCATTACTGAGGACACGCTGCAGCGCACATGGTTGGAACTGGAGTTTCGGCTAGATGTTCTATGCGCAGCAAATGGTGTGCATATTGAGCTTTTGTAATGAGGTAGAAAAATATTTAGGCTATGCTCTTACTGATGTGCTCAACCACATTTGTCTATCACATACAGTGTATCCGTAATAAATGTGCAAAGTTGTAAAGAGACTTTGTGGACATCCTGTACTTCTCATTAGGGAAGAAAAAATAAAAATACCTAACGAACTATCATAGAATTTGTAAATACAGTACCATTTACCAGAATGTAGGTTGCATCAACTTTGCTAGAAACTTAACTTCATTATAATGGTTCAACATTTTCTCTACGAGTATCAGACTCAAAATGTTTCTTGGAAAATCATTCTTTTTGCTTACGAAAATGTCAGTGATTGTGAATTTAGGGAAATCGTTCCCTATAAAATGAGACAAGTAATGCAGTGATACAAATTTTAATTGCTTTATTGTTGGCAAATCTTTTAGTTTTATTGATGAAGTATCCGAGGGCGTTTCGCTGAAAATATTTTATAATTCCGCATACAAAATATGAAAATGCAAAATATTCTAAATCAGACACTGAAATAGAAATCAGGTTGTTGCTTACATTGCACCCTGAGGAACACGTCGTTACTCTCTCCTTGACCTTCCGTGTTTGTAGCAGTGCACGTGTACTTTCCACGACTTGACTTTTGAACTTTTTGAAGCACAAGGCTCTGATTGCTAACAATGACGCCGGCTGAGGTGTTGGTATGTAGCTCGCGGTCTTCGAACTTCCAACCGATCTCGGAAACCCACGGGCTGGATCGAATATTACACTCGAAATAAACATCGTTGTACTCCTGGATATGAGAGTGCCGTAGCTTGCTACCGAGCCTTAGAGTCAGCTGAGGAACATCTGAAAAATTACAAAAATCTTACTTTAAAGAGAGAACAAAACCGTAAAGCACTTACATTACAGAAAGCTTTCAGAAGGAGCCTATCGTCAACACAGCTCTACGTGCGACAACATTTGTTGAGACCAAACTCAACAAGTTTTTATTTTATATTAGACTAGCCTACACTGTTAAAAATCTACTTAAAAATGAGAAACTGAACTTACTCGTTTTTTGTAAGTACAATCGTATCGTAAATGAGTAAATGGCATGCTCAAATATAAGCAACCATACGTACTTACAAATAACTGCGTCAATAAATATAAATATAATCTCGTATTACTTCATTTTAGATATTATAGATTTCAAGAGAAACTGTTTAATAAATGAGTAAAGTGATACACATAAATCATTAGTACAACAAAGTCATTGATCACAAGTAACTTAATTATGCATAAATTATCTTTGTTTACGTTTTTACATTAACTATATTTAATTCAATCTCATAAATAATATATTGTCGCTTCATCACTATATTTGTCATAAAATTGTGCGGTCCATTTGCCCAGCATGTGACAACGAGTATATCAATTATCCCAGATGTGCCATCGAATAATATATTTACAGTTGATTCTATGAATAAATGAGTATGTATGGAGTACACGTATTACAAATTTGAAATCCAGACGCGGATGGCTTAGGGGTTAGATATTAAGACTACTGATGGAGGGACTACAGGTTCAAACCTAGCCTGGTAGAGTGATTGCTAAATATCCGCCGTGAATCGGACGAGCACGTTAAGGAACGGCCCCTTGGTAGAAATCCCCCGGTTAAAGTTCCTAAGGCCTTCCCCTAATTTCTCTCTACCTTCTATGTTCAAAAACGTACGCTTGTACGGTGGCGCCATATAGTGTGCTCTCTCTTAATTACAAACTATCCTATCAGAATCGCTAGATTCGCTCCAACTTCCTCCAATTTCTGTGCCCTGCCCGAAAGGGGCACAGAAACTGAATGAAGTTAGATCATATATATGAATTTTTGAGTACATATTTTGAAATATATGTACTCAAAAATGAGTACATATATTTCAAATTAGAAATACTAGATATATTCACAATTGATTACTTGTATGTGCTCAAAAATGAGTACGTGTATTTTTCAAAAATGAGACACAAGTACTCGGAGCTATTATAAGCCCAGAATGTACTCAAAAACAAGTACATTTTGCTTATTTCTAAGTACCAATTTTTATCCTAGGACGGTTGTTAAGTTTTAAATAAATATTAATATATAAGGGATGTTGCCCCGTTTATGACGGAGCGAAATTTTTAACTGAAGCAGATTAAAAACAATTCAACGAGACGCCGGATTTCTGTAAGGAATTCATATGAAAAACATATATAGTAAGAACTCATTCATGTTATAACTGAAAATCATATGTTATTTATTTCCGTTTATCAAAAGACGCGTTAAATAACTTTTTCTCCGGCACACATGTTATTCCATTCACGGCTTGTTTAAGACTGCCCTGTTCTATGGTTAGTTTGAAACTTCATACCGAAGCTTTTTCTACAAAATAATGCGACATCTGGTATTGCAAATCGGAAGTATCTAAATTCTAGACAATGTGCAATTGGGGCGACATCTGCTTTTAGATGAAATCTTGCTCACTTTGACATCTCAAGATTTCAGTTTTTATTGTAGTTTAGAGCGTTTAGAGAGATCGATATTTCGCAAAATGTATAATACACTATCTACCAACAAGTAATTGGACACCTGTGATAGCAAAGGAAAACGAAGTTTATTCACCTTAAATAGTTGGTGGAGCTTCCACGAGCGGCGATTACAGCTGCGACCCTCCGGGGCATACTCTCAACCAGGCGTAGTACGACGGCTAGCGGTATTTTCTTCCACCCGGCTTCGAGAAGACAGGTCAGTTCCTTCACCGATTTCGGACGGTGGGGGCATCTCTTAAGTCGACGCTCCAACTCGTCCCAGAGATGCTCGATAGGGTTAACGTCCGGACTCTGAGCAGACCAGTCCATTCGATCAACCCCATTGTCACCATACCAAGCCATGGTAGATCTCGCAACATGACAGGTGGCATTGTCATCCTGAAAGTAACATGGGCCCACCCCGTAAAACTGCCACAACGTAGCAAGCGCATGGTCATCCAAAATGGTACAATAGGTCTCGGCGTTGAGTCTACCAGGAATTGCGACCAAGGGTTCCGTGCCATACCAGGAGAAACACCCCCATAGCATAATTCCGCCGCCGCCGAACTTCACAATTGGCACAATACATTCCGGCAGGAGGCCTTCTCCAGGCAGACGCCAAACCCAGACCCTGCCATTCTAACGGTAGAGGGTGAACCTTGATTCGTCGTACCAGAGAACCGGTTTCCACTATTCAACGGTCCACTGTCGACGTTCTTTCCACCACGTTAGCCGAGCAGCGCTATTAGACTTGGTGATCAAAGGCTTGTGGGCCTTTGATCACCAAGTCTAATACCCCCATGATAACCAATCAAATGGGCTTCCTTACGGATGGTATTAATCGAAAGAACACTGCCGGATGCCTGTTGAAACTCCTCGCGGATGTGGCCCATCGATTTGGTGCGGTTCTTCCGAATTTCTCTGGCCAGCACCCGTCGGTCTCTTAACTCCCAGTTTGGTGGGTCTGCCGGGTCGGGGCACATTCCGACAGTCACCTCTCATCTTCCACTTGCCAATCACGTAGGCCACTGTCGATTTTGAGTACTTCAACTGGCTGGATATGTCACGTATGGATCAGCCATTTCTGTGATACCCGACGATTACACCTTTCTCGAAATCAGAGAGCTCCGAACTGCGTGGAATCTTGCATGCGACTGGTTGCGTTGTTGTTTCCCACACGATATTTAACGGCGGCGGCCGTGACGTATATCAGGGTCGCAGATATCGTCGATTGCAGGGATGTCCAATTACTTGTTGGTAGATAGTGTATAATCAGCACTAAACTCGAAAAGTAAATTAAATTAAATAAGTAAAAAATGATTAAAGCGTACAAAGTGATATCCGAATTGTGGTAAGTGAAATTAATATACAAACGCAACTTACCGTGATATTAAGATTTCATTTCGAATTTTGAAGACCGGATAAATAGAACTTGAGACATTGATAATCCAGTGTTTTTTAATCAGTAGGCGATCATCTTGACATATAAAAGTGATCGCGTGTTATTATATAGGAAACAATCACTTTGACATATCTAGAGCACACAAGAATTGATCGATACGTGATGGCGCAACAATGCAGACGTTGCTGTGATGTCAAGCGTTCCAGAGAGAGAGAGATATGTATAATTGTACGGTTTTTCAACCACATATTAAAATACACAATATTTCCAGTCTTAGCCTAAATAGTGTTTCAAACGTCCCACAGATGGCGCGCAACCAGTGTGCAACGTCACCGACCAGCCAGGAGGCATGAAGCAGCTGGTGAATCATTGTGCGTTAAATCACAGAGGAGATAACGTGTTTCGTGAAGTACTTGCCATGGAGTGTGGCGATTATGAGAATCGGGTTACTATAATAGCGCTGTACAAAGTTGGAAAATCAGCTTCCGAGATTTTAAACATGCTGAAGAAACTGAAAATTAGCCGAATTTTTGTCTACCGGAGTTTCCTTGAGATTGGGACCGTCGCTGACCGCCCCAGAAAGGGTCGGCCACGTACCGTGAGGACTGCTCGCCTGGTGAAAGCAGTGGCAGCCCGTATTCGACGTAATCCTGTCAGAAAACAATCAGTGATGGTTCGTGAACTGAACATTTAAAGAATGTCGATGTTACACGTGCTGCGGACTGACCTAAGTGTGAGAGCTTACCAGCGGTGTACAGGGCACTTCCTCAGCCCACAACTGAAGCAGCAGAGGGTGGTAAAAGCGAAAGTGTTACGTAGATAATTGCCACAAACATATCCTTTTCTATGATGAAAATATTTTTACTATTGAAGAAACTTTCAGTCGCAAACATTACAGGGTGTATACTTCAGCATCACGAGAAACTCCGGAGAAAGCTCCAAGGATCATGAGAAGTCATTATCCTGCTGCTATCATGGTTTGGTGGGGAGTCTCTTACAAGGGCACCACGGAGCTCCATTTCTGTGAGAAAGGAGTGAAAACGTCCGCCAGTCTACTAGGACAGGGTTTTGGATCTGAGTCACACCATCTTCCAAAATCGACAGTGGAGTTTTCAGTAGTATTCCGCACTTGCCCACAAGGCCAAATTAGCCCAGGAGTGGCTTCGGGCGAATTTGCCAGAATTCATTTCTCCAGCTGATTGGCCTTCAAACAGCCCAGACCTCAAACCATTGGACTACAAGTTGTAGGTCACACTAGGGGACATGGCCTGTAGAAAGAGACACCCCAGTATTGACAGTCTCAAACGCTCTTTGGTGCGGGAAGTAGCAGCTTTCCTTGAGAAGACCCAGCGTAAAGCTATTGATGAGTGGCCACAGAGACTGACGGATTATATGAAGGTACAAGGATGCCATTCTGATAAGTTATTGGTGCTTTGTACACTGAAGAGCAATTGAATGAGAGATACCTGTCTGGTAAGGTGTAGCACCACCTTTCGTCCTGATGACGGCGGCGATTCGTCTCGGCATGCACTCGACAAGACACCGGAAGCGTTGGGAAGCCATACGGATCCACGACCCCTCAACAAGCTCCCACAGTTCACGAAGATTTGATGGAGGTGGGGGTTAGAGCCTTGAACATCTCCCTCGATGTCCTCCCAGTTCTGTTCAGTGGAATTGAGTCAGGTGACCTAGCTGGCCAAGGAAGTGAGGTCACGTCGGTGGAGTGTTCATCCAACCATTCGGATACAATTCGGGAGCGATGGCACGGGGTTATGTCATGTTGCAGGAAGAGGTCCCCAGTGGGATGTTGAAGACGCACAAACGGGAGCAAATGGTCGTCCAGGATATTTCGGTCAAGTTGACTTGTGAGGGACGATATCAGACGTACCAGGGGTCCCATTTCAGTCCACGTAAACAGTCTTCAGACGAGAATGCCACACCCACCAGCTTGAAGAGTATCCTGCTGGCAGGAAGGATCCATCGCTTCATGTGGTTTGCGCCGTACTCGTATCCTGCCATCCGCATGTACCAACGTGAATCTCAACTCATCAGTCCAGGCAACATTTGTCCACATGTTTAGGGTCCAGTGGCGATGTTCGCGCCCCCATGCTAATCTTTGCACCATGTGATGTGCGGTCAGCAGCGGTATCTTCGTGGAACGATGGCTTCTGTACCCCATAGCGAGGAGATGGTTCTGGATGGTGTGGCTGCTTACACGTTTTTGTGCACCAGCGTTAAATTGCCGAGTGATTTCTTGCACTGTGGCCCGTCTATCCGCTGTTACAATGCGAGCTAGCCAACGATTACCCCTCTCATCCACACGCTGTTGTCCACGGCAGTTGGCCCTTGCAGGAATGGTTTTACCGGATTCCATGTACTGACGGTGCACCCGCGACACAGTGGCTCGTGAAAATCCCAGTGCCTGCATGACTTCCGAGATGGAGTGACCCATTCTTCGGGCCCCGACAATTTGCCCATGATAAAATGTGCTTAGATACTTCGTCTTACCCATACTGCGTCCGAGTTTTACTGATTCCAGTCGCATCACTCCTTATACTGTTGGATCGCTGCATACGTCATGTCGTTTCCGTTTACAGGACCGCCCACAGCGCCACATTTGCATAACGCCAGCTGTCTCTAATTCAATTGCTCTTCAGTGTATTCACAAGTGTACTACTTACGCCATATCGCAGGAATATTAAAATATCTTTAATTTCATTTTGTTATTTCACTGAATACTTTGTACAGTATTTATGGTAAGACTAGGTAAATTGACAGTCGCAAGCGTCGATCCCAAGGGCAACGACAGAATCAGTACTCTCCTTGCGCTGAATTTCAAAAATTCCTTGTAGTGATTATTTGGATTATTGCGTTGACAGGTTTTTATCGTCCCCAATCATCATCTCTCATTGTATCGAATTACAATACTCACAGGTTGCTGTTTTATATACTTTACCATTTCCCACACACGCAGAAAAAGGTTCAGCTCGGCTCCCCTCCCCCTGACATTGGCGCCGGGTACGCCGGCACCACTTGCACCGCCCTAAATCTGGCACTTTTTTTTTTTTTTTTTGATTGGAGGTTTAACGACCACCGTGAGCAACTCAATGGGCTATAAGCAGTCGCCCGTCGCTAATTTAGGGTCACTGGTTCCAGGGAAGGGAGAGAGCCAGTGCCGTAAGACAAACACAACATCCATGCCTCACCGGGATTCGAACCCGGACCCCTCACGGACGAATGATCAGAGGCCAGCGCCTTAGACCACTGCGCCACCGGGGCGGCAAATCTGGCTCTGATTGTTATTTTGCAATTAGACGTATTTGGAATTTCACATCGAAAGAGTTTTCATGATGATTTGAATAGGGACGAATGCGTTGGAATTGAAAAATGATTTACTTCCCTTAATCAGATCAACCACGGTACTATGCACGTGAAGACTGTATATCATATCAAAATATGAATATATTCAACTTTTTTTATTGGAGGTTTAACGGCCACCGTAAGCAACTCAATGGGCTATAAGCAGTCGCCGGTCTCTAATTTAGGGCCACTGGTTCCAGGGAAGGGAGAGAGCCAGTGCCGTAAGACAAACACAACATCCATGCCTCATCGGGATTCGAACTCAGACCGCTTTCGGACGAATGATCAGAAGCCAGCGCTTAGACCACTGCGCCATCGGGACGGCAAATTCAATTTTGCAGCTGCAATCTATCGATATTTCATAATATAGCGAAATATTTCTCCTCGTTTTTTTACGCTTTCCAAGTGTGGGTTGAAGTAGCGCATATGCTCCAGCTTTGTCCGTTCGTCTGTCTGCCCGCACGATGACTCGCGTAAAATAGTTTGATTTCGATGAAATTTTTGTATATGGTAGCGGACAATCTGGGAAGGAACCCTTTTGAAAATGGACGAAATAGGATCAAAGCTCAGATCATAGGAAGGGATCCATTCCATCACCCTTATGCGTCATAACTTACGTAAAAATGCTTCGATTGGGACAAAACGCCATCGTGTTGTTCCGGAGGTATAGTGAACGAATTCTGTTTAATATCATCGAAATGTGGTCAAATGGCCACAGGAGTGAGATTTATTCCATAGCCATTTTCCTCATACCTTGAGTAATAACTTGAGTAATGATTTCTAGTATGTTGGAAAGCTACTATAATCAGTGCATTGCATGATATTACTGACTTGTGCTTCTAGGTTTTCGACGTGCATGAGCAAATCTATGAGTATTCAGCAGTCCTGCGTCCCAAATTTCGAGTAACTGGTTTCAGGGAAGGAACAGATCCTGTGACATTAGACAAACACACTGTCCCCCTGGAAAGCCAACCCGGACCGCACCCAGGCCACTCGGCCACTGTCTGCATGTTTCTTCAATCTATCGATATATTGTAATACATAGCTTGTCCCAAAATAACTGAGAATGTTTTTATAAAAAAATGTGCAATATTGCTTTCGACCTTAGGGTTTCGAAAGCACGGTAATCGTTGCTTGCCGTAACCATAGCAATCGGCCACACCTGTTTATCACGCATACGTCGTTGGTAGTATGCAGTTTAATAAGAGTTGTTTCGTGAACCCCTAACAAGTGTTTTCACTCTTCGATGAGTCAAAAAAATGGATGTGAAAGGGGAAGAAAGATACGCCATAAACTTCTGCTGTCGATTTAAAAAGTCTGTCAGAGAGACTTTCCGTCTTATGCAAGAGTTTTATAAAGATGAATGTTAGGAAAATCTACAATTTACAGATGGGATAAAGAATTTATGGTTGGTCGTGAGTCGGCGGCTTTAATCGTGCATGGAGGAAGACTTTCAAAGAGTGTTACAGAGATAAACTTCAACACAATAGGCGTCTAAGGTAAGACAGACAGACACCTATCAATTAGAGTTCTGGTTCACATTTCAAAATCATCAATTCACACTATTTTAATCGATCATTTGGGCATGAAACGAGTTTATTCAACTTGAGTTTCCTATGTCTTTTCATCTGCTGCCCAATTCAAGGCCGCACATGGGGAGTTCTGACGTTTCTTATTTGGAGAAAATGAATATTAAGTTGATGCCCTAACCTGCATATAGTCCAGGCTTGTCACCATGTGACTTCTAGTTGTTCCCCATTTTTAACAAGTTAGTAAAATCATGCAATGCATGATTTTACTAACTTGTTAAAAAGTAGTAAAATCATGCAATGCATGATTTTACTAACAGTGCACAGAGATTTATTCCACAGCCAGTATCCTAACTAAATTACGAGGATAGTGGCTGTGGAATAAATCTCACTCCTGTGCACTGACCTTTGACCCCATTTCGATGATATTAAACAGAATTGGTTCAGAGTACCTCCAGAAAACATACTAAAGTTTTGTCGCAATAAAAGCATTTTTAGTCAAGTTATGAGGATAATGACTGTGGAATAAATCCTACTACTGTGTTCTGACCTTTGACCCCATTTGAATGATATTCAACAGAACTGATTCAGTATAGCTCCGGAACAGCATACTAAAGTTTTGTCGCAATAGAAGTATTTTTAGTTAATTTATGAGGATAATGGCTGTGAAATAAATGTCGCTCCTGTGTCCTGATCTTTGACCCCATTTTGCTGTTGTTCAACAGAACCGGATCAGTGTATCTCCGGAACAACATACTAAAGTTTTGTTGCAACCGAAGCATTGTTACGTAAGTTATGACGCATAAGGTTAATGGAATGGATCCGGCTCCTATGTCCTGACCTTTGACCCCATTTTGCCCATTTTCAAAAGGGTTCGTCCCCAGGTGGTCCCCTACCCCATACTAAAATTTACTCGAAATCGAACCATGCTTACGCAAGCTATGACTCATGAGAGCAATGGAATGGAGCAATCTCCTATGTCCTGAGCTTTGACCCCATTTTGCCCAGTTTGAACAGGATATTTCCCCAGGTAGTGAGTGCCCTACGACATACTAAAATTTCATCGAAATCGAACCATTTTTACGCGAATTATCGTGCGGACGGACTGCCGGACAAACCTGGAGCATATACGCTTTTTCAACCTATATGGTTGGAAAGCGTAAAAAAGGCATTACGGGAACGACAATTTGAGACTGATCAACAATTATTACAGCTGAGTAGGGTGCTTCAACAGCATTTCGGAAGAATTCAAGAAGACATTAAATAAAGCGGGAGGAACATTGGGATACCTGTACTCGATGTAATAGACAGTATTTCAAAAAAAGGTGACCACTTCCTTGATTATTAAGACATGCATATTTTTTTATAAAAATGTTCTCATTTGTTTTAGGACAACCCTTGTACATAATTTAAATGTTTGCAACACTAAATAAGGGGGGTGCAATACACAATGGAAAGAAAAGGAGGGCATAACAAAATAGAATATAGCAGGTGCATGCTTAATTTAATTCGTCCTAATCAAAATAAAGGACATTACCTTAACAAAGATAGAATGCTGATATGTATATATGCGTTCATAAAAAAGGAAAATATAAAAACCTAACGAAAATTGAAAATAAAAAATATATTTGAGAACGGTATTAGAAAAAAATCTTGAAAATAAAAATTCCCAAAACACCCGTGAATTTAGTCACTTCCAATACTTCCCCCGTTTTTTAATGTTAAGTCAATTATCATTATTCCTATTTTCTTTTCTACTTTAGAAAAAATGGGCATTACGTTAAAGGTGGAGTTTTCTGTAGAAACCTAGTAATTATTCCAGTCTCAGTATTTTTTTTAGCTTTTCACAGAAATTAAGTGCATCGATATTTTTACATTTCTTCTTTAAAGAATGGAGGAAATGCTGAGGTCATGATTTTTAGCTGAGCCCAAAGTTATATCCATTTCAATATTTTTCCCTTTTTCATTATTCATAAGCATTTTAAAAGAACAACCTCTTCTTTTCTGAAAAAAAAGTGAAACTCCCACAACTGCAAATATTCATTGTCTTTTTTTATCCTTGTTACTGACTTTCTAAATATTTTCGCATTTTTTAGATTTAAAAGGGAAAAAAAGGAAAGTACCGTACGTGGCGCTCTTGTAAGAAGTTTAACAAACATGGTACTTTCAATAGAATATCTTTTTATGTATGTGCTCACTATTTTCGCTTCCCTTTGAAAATAAAAAGACGCGAAAAATACTGAAGTTGAAGATCATTTTAGGAGATAACAATTTTGGCTATTTTCAGTACTTTATCAAATAGGGCATAAAGAACATTTCTTTAGAGAAACTGACTAATTAATTTAAATAAAATATAAAATGTAAACATAATTCTAATTCTCTGCTTGTTCTCTGGTCCCAGAAACCTAAAAATCGGGTCAGAACAACAAAATCAAAATGACAGCGATCCGATGGATATGTCACTTTTACAGATAACGTAATTAATTTCGCGAAAAAGCCGCAACATTCTTTTTCCATGAAGGAAAGCTGCAAAATACGTTTCTTTCATGGTACGTAACAAATAATTTATTGGTTATTACTATCATCTTGGAGGATGAACACTGCGCAGTCTACATATTAACGTTATAGCTTATTAGTTATCATTATCCACAATAAAGTCCAGAATATAAAAATTGCGAAGTCTATTCCTTAAGTAAGGTACCTTCCACTGAAGTGCCAGAAAAACTGGTACAGACGTGCTTATGCAAAATACATACCAACGTCACCTATGCGCGTACTCGGTTGTGTCCGCCATTACATTTATAAAGCGATAGACATCCTTGCCAGCTGTCAGAGCTGTTTTCGCCATGAGAATGACAAGTAATAACGGTTTAAGCGATTCTCAACGAGGTGTCATAGTTGGTGCTCGTGAGATGGGTCATAGTACAGTATTTCGGAGGTAGAAACGAAGTTCGGATTTTCACGGACAACAATTGCAAGGGAGTACCGTGACTACAAGAATACCGGCAAAACCTCCAAAGTACGATACCAGTCTGGCCGTAAAAAGACATTGGGTGAACGGCTGTCAAGAATCCTTTCACGCGATCGGTGTGCAACACTCTCGCAGGTATCATTGGAATTCAATGCTGGAGCCTCAACAAGCATCAGCGTCCGGAATGTCCGGGATGTGCAACGTACCCTGCACGATATGGGTTTTGGGAGCCGACGCCCAACTCGAGTCCCCTTGATGGGTGCACGACACAGAGCTATGCGCCTCGCTTGGGCACGGCAACACCGCCACTGGACACTTGATGACTGGAAACAAGTAGCCTGTTCTGACGAGTCGCGTTTCCAACTGTATCGGGCAGATGATAGGATTAGTGTGTGGCACAAACCCCATGAAGCCATGGATACCGCCTGACAACAGGGACCTGTACCGGCAGGTGGAGGGTCCGTAATGGTATGACGTGTGTTTAGTTGGACTTCACTGGGACCCCTGGTACGTCTACAAACGTCTGTGACCGGCCAACGCTCTGTGCGCATCTTTTCTGACGAGGTACACCCGTTCATGTCCTTCATTCATGCTGATGGGTCGGGCCTGTTCCAACAGGACAATGCACCGTCACACAAGTGTCGGAACGCCACATTATGGTTAGAGGAGCATTCATCTGAGTTTGGCGTGTTGCCATTCCCACCCAAGTCCCCAGATATGAACGTGATGGAACACATTTGGGATGCCATGCAACGCGCTATCGAACACAGGAATCCGAGAACTCGGAATACACCCAAATTGTGGAACGCTCTGCAGGAAGTATGGTGTGCATTGCCTACAGCATATTTCCAGAAGCTACTGGAGTCCATGCCCCGTCGTATTCCTGCAGTCCTGCGCTCCCGTGAGGGACCTACCAAGTATTAGACTGGTGTACCAGTTTTTCTGGCACTTCAGTGTATGTAAAAAGAGACCAGCCCTAGGCAAGAGCAAAAAGTTACTAATTTGGCAGCCACCCAAATGCGCTGTTCTTTTTTTTTTTTTTTTGTTAGAGGTTTAACGACCACCGTGAGCAACGCTTTGGGCTATAAGCAGTAGCCAGTCCCTAATTTAGAGTCATCTCTCGTTAAATAGAAGATCCTGTAAGAACCCGAAAATTAGGTCCCTTGTGACGTATTCAATAATTTAATCGTCCTTGTCTTCTTAGAAAAATTTGGTTCACTCTCGTTAAACGATTTTGAGTCTGAATGCTGTATTTTTCCTCTCGGCGAATTTGTGTTTGGCAACTCTGAGAACAGATCAAAAGGCAATTACGTAATCGAAATGTAGATACAAGAGGTGATGTTTTGAGTGTATTACTACCACTATGTTGTCACAGCACTCGTTTCATGGGCACTTGTCATTACTTTCTCTTGTTTTTCCACAGCATTTGTTGATCAGTCTTACTTGTTTTTCACTCACGATGTTTTGAGCACGATTGTTTGAATATTTAGTATTTGTTATTTAAATTGTACCAAAGCGAGAGCAGTCATGCAATACTGCTGAATATAGAGAGGATTGGGCGTTCTACGTGGATATTTTCTGTGATCAAATATATTGATTGAACTAAGTGTCTGACGAGTGGCATACTTCCGATAAAGGGAAATACAAAAAGGTACTGACGAGTGGCATACTTCCGATAAAGGGAAATACATTCCTTCGGAAATACATTCCTTACGTAATACATAAAGTTACTGACAAGTGGCATACTTCTGATAAAGGAAAATAAATACATTCCTTACGTAAGTCAGTCTTAAAAGTACTGACTTACGCAAGAAATGGCTGCGCAATCTTAACTAAATCCGATAAATATGCGTAATACACTTCCAATGCCCCAGCTTAGGTTATTTTCTTTGCGCAACTTTAACTTCTACTTCATCCTATTTTTTACGATTTTCCAACCGTAGGTTGAAGAAGCGTATATGCTCCAGCTTTGTCCGTCCGTCTGTCCGTCCGTCCGCACGATAACTCACGTGAAAATGGTTCGATTTCGACGAAATTTTAGTATGTGGTAGGGGACTACCTGGGGACGAACCCTATTGAAATTGGGCGAAGCAGGGTCAAAAGTCAGGACATAAAAGCGGGATCCATTTCATTGCATTTATGCGTCATAACATGCGAAAATATGGTTCGATTTCGATGAAATTTTAGTATGTGGTAAGAAACCACCTGGGCACGAACCCTTTTGAAAATGGGCGAAATGGGATCAAAGGTCTGGCAGGGCATAAGAGCGGGATATATTCCATTGCCCTTATGCGTCATAACTTGCGTAAAAATGGTTCGATTTCGATCAAATTTTAGTATGTAGTAGGGAGCCACCGGGGACGAACCCTATTGAAAATGGGCGAAATGGGGTCAAAGGTCAGGACACTGGAGTAGGATCCATTCCATTGCCCTTGTGCATCATAACTTACCTAAAATGCTTGGATTGCGACAAAACATTATCATGTTGTTCCGGAGGTATAGTGAACCGATTCTGTTGAATATATACGAAATGGGGTCAAATGTCATTGCACAAAAGCCAGATTTATTCCACAGCCATTATTCTCAAAACTTGCGTAAAACTGCTTCTATTGCAACAAAACTTTATCATGTTGTTCCGGAGGTATAGTGAACCGGTTCTGTTGAATATCATCGAAATGGGGTCAAAGGTTAGAACACAGGAGCGAGATTTATTCCACAGCCATTATTCTCATAACTTGAGTAATAATTTCTGGTATGTTGGAAAGCGTATCATAATCAATGCATTGCATGATTTTACTAATTTGTTTTTTTTATGTGGATATCTGATATCGATGTATTACGTAAGAATTCTTACAACTGGCAGTCAGATAAACAGACATTTGTACATAACACTTGTGGTTTGTACAAAGTCTTGAGAAACTTCTACATAGAGGTCTGCCCGGGGCGGGTCGGGCATTTGCTCATTTCTAAGTTTGGAAAAGGGACCGGGCCCGATCCTTCAATATTTAATGTAAAACAGACACGAGCCGACCAGATTTTTTTTATGAGCAAAACAATTGCTGTACGGTGCCTTTCTCGTTTGGAAATCTCACAACATACAGCAGCACGATAACATTGAATAATTTCCGCTGATGGAAAAAGTTGAAGTTTTACGGCATCCTTCCCTGCTGCAAAACAATTGGAGAGGGTCAGCTCCCTTAGTTTTCAATGTGAATGTGGTCCCTACTTTCTCTCTCTCTCTCTCTCTTTGACTTCCACCCTCCTCTCATGCTTCAGGGCAGGCTATTAACTGCAGCATTTAAAAACCAAGCCACCCGCTCGCAGACGATCTTTTTTATTGTTCTGGTTGGCGGCACTTTTTTCTGTAGATGTGTGAAATGCTTTGAAGTTGTCTTAAATAGCACGCTGTGCCGTATTTTTCCCATTTGTGCTCTCAGGGAGTCAGCAGCAACCGTTTTCAAAACTTCTGTGACACTGGTTAGCTGGAAAGTCTGTCGTTTTCCGTAGCATATGCTTAGTTCAGTATTGCTCAGAACGGTTCTTCCATATTTATTACGGAGTTTAAGAAAGCGAAAGATTTTCGCGAAAAAATCGCTCACGGACAATATATGCTTGTATACAATGTAAAGTAGAACGATCGGACTCATAATTCTGGATATTTCGTCTTTTCGAATTAACCCGTTTCCTCCCTCCTTATCCCCAAGGATATTCAGGGTCCGTCAGTAGGTAATGTTAATTAAAAAACCCAGAAAATTTGAAAGGCATGGGAATTGTCGTTTACATGCAATATTTTTGATTATACAAGCCCCCGCCCCCTCCTCAGACGCCATGTGACTTATACAGAGTCACAAAAATGTTACGAATTAACGTTTATTGTAATAGAATACGTGTAGCAATTAACAAAATGAAAACTCATCATTAGTCGAATGACCGAGTGCACGAAGTGTCAAATTCGTGTTTTAGTAATTGTCGAAATTTTACGGGCCGGCCCGGGTCTTGGAAACAGGAGAATTATACGGGCCGGGCTTTCCAAATTAAGGCCCGTGCAGACTTCTACATCTCGGGTACGAACATTCTGTTTCATTGGCAACTGCCATGTCTTCCTTCTCCTCAGCTTGAAACGGAAATTTTGAAGTGCCGGTATAATCATATTTGGCTAAAAATCAGCCGGAAAAAATACCTTCGCCAGAAAATCTCCAAAACCGAAAAAGTAAAAAAAATAAATAAAAATCCCTAGGAGAAAGAATCCTTTGTGTGAAAAAGTAATTGACAATTCCGTGGAATACTTTTGCACCGCAAGTCAGAAATGATGGCCTTCGATTTTATTTAGTTGGTTTGTGCATCCAGCGATCACTACTTATGCTACACCAAGGACTGGTTTTAGACTTGTTTATGACGATGTGTCTCTACCCCGAGACCAATGGATTAACGAGACTTCCGACCCTGGACTAATCATTAGCGATTCGGGTGAAATTAAACCCAGAATCTTAAGTTCCCGAGCCAAGACGACAGCCCCCTTCCAATAAGGACTTGCATGAAGTAGAAAATCGGGCAATTACACTGTAAAAAATGTTTCTGAAAATCAGGGTCCACTTTCCATCATTTCTTTCGTGAATTAACGAAACATATTTCTCATACAACTCTTCCTGTGAAATGACGGAAGGAAACCTGAATTTCACGGATTTTTCGTACCACGGGAAAATTCTGAATTTTCAGAAACCTTTCCGCAATTCCTTTCATATATTAACGGAAAAACTCCGTTCTCACTTTTTCGATATCCGTATGATGAGAAATTACCGGTAATAAGAGCTATTGGTGAGAATACTTGAGGTTTGATTAATTTTTAAATTTCAATCGTCTGTCGAATTTTGAAGTTTCGTAGCGAGATCGGATATTGTGGATAGCATATCGCATGAATTTTGTTTATTGTGGAACATAATATTTATTCTCCTTTCCCTATTGTGTGCACCAGCTATTTAATATGACGATAAAAAATGCTTAATTGTATCACGATGAAAAATGCTTAATTTGTAAAAAGACCTCCTACAGAAAAAAATTATTACAAATCTATTTAGAAAAATTATAAGCTCCAACAGAAAATAAAACGGCTAAATCACTTACATTAATGACAGAAAACAAAAATCAACGTCGCCCAATTCGTTTTATGCTATGCGTGATTCAGATTTCCACGCGTGTGTGGCTCAGTGGTTTAAGGCGCATGTGTATTAAACCATCCCAAGTAACGACGGGTGCTCGATCCTGACGCAGGGCCGTTGATTATGCGGAATTACAGTTTAAATAGGGAAAGAGCAGAAATGGATTTTTTTCTGAAATAAATGGAATTTCAGACTACGGAAAATCTGTGAAGATACGAAAGGTAAAATAAACGGGCACTTTTAAAAACGGAAATTTCCGAAAAAAAACACGGATACCTACCGGCAATTTTGCTGAACGATATTTTCAGAAATTTTCCGTGAATTTACACCACTTAGTTTTTACAGTGCAGAATCTTCACAATCAGAATTGATATTCAGTCTTGAGCTAATAGCAATCTCAACACCCTCCAAAAATATAAAAAAAAGTCCGAAGTTGAAAAAGTTAATGCTCATTGCTGCAAAACTAAAATGTGTGTTTAATCCATTACTCCCAATTTTTTCATTCTTTGAAGAAGCTCTTCAAATTGAGTATATTAAATTAATGATATAATAACAATTACAGATATCTTTAGTGAGATGATCTGTAGCTTCGGCAAGATGTGATCATGCGTTATTTGTAGCTTCATTTTCATCCTTTGAAGGACTGCGCGCACCACTCCTTCATCATTCCTTTACGGTCCCCACCCATCTATTCCTCAAGGGCACAAGGCACATAAGGTTTCTATGTTTACGAATGCGCGCTTCATCATTCCTTTACGGTCCACACCCATCTATTCCTCAAGGGAACAAGGCACATAAGGTTTCTATGTTTACGAATGGGCGCTTCATTATTCTTTTACTGTCCCCACCCATCTATTTATCAAGGGCACAAGGCACATAAGGTTTCTATGTTTACGAATGGGCGCTTCATCATTCCTTTACGGTTCCCACCCATCTATTCCTCAAGCGCACAAGGCACATAAGGTTTCTGTGTTTACGAATGCGCGCTTCATCATTCCTTTACGGTCCCCACCCATCTATTCCTCAAGGGCACAAGGCACATAAGGTTTCTATGTTTACGAATGCGCGCTTCATCATTCCTTTACGGTCACCACCCATCTATTCCTCAAGGGCACAAGGCACATAAGGTTTCTATGTTTACGAATGCGCGCTTCATCATTCCTTTACGGTCACCACCCATCTATTCCTCAAGGGCACAAGGCACATAAGGTTTCTATGTTTACGAATGCGCGCTTCATCATTCCTTTACGGTCACCACCCATCTATTCCTCAAGGGCACAAGGCACATAAGGTTTCTATGTTTACGAATGCGCGCTTCATCATTCCTTTAGGGCCCCCACCCATCTATTCCTCAAGGGCACAAGGCACATAAGGTTTCTATGTTTACGAATGCGCGCTTCATCATTCTTTTACAGTCCCCACCCATCTATTCCTCAAGGGCACAAGGCACATAAGGTTTCTATGTTTACGAATGCGCGCTTCATCATTCCTTTACGGTTCCCACCCATCTATTCCTCAAGGGCACAAGGCACATAAGGTTTCTGTGTTTACGAATGCGCGCTTCATCATTCCTTTACGGTCCCCACCCATCTATTCCTCAAGGGCACAAGGCACATAAGGTTTCTGTGTTTACGAATGCGCGCTTCATCATTCCTTTACGGTCCCCACCCATCTATTCCTCAAGGGCACAAGGCACATAAGGTTTCTATGTTTACGAATGCGCGCTTCATTATTCCTTTACGGTCCCCACCCATCTATTCCTCAAGGGTACAAGGCACATAAGGTTTCTATATTTACGAATGCGCGCTTCATCATTCCTTTACGGTCCCCACCCATCTAATTCACAAGGGCACAAGGCACATAAGGTTTCTATGTTTACGAATGCGCGCTTCATCATTCCTTTACGGTGCCCACCCATCTATTTCTCAAGGGCACAAGACACATAAGGTTTCTATGTTTACGAATGCGCGCTTCATCATTCCTTTACGGTCACCACCGATCTATTTCCTCAAGGGCACAAGGCACACAAGGTTTCGATGTTTAATGCGTGCTGCATCATTCATTTACGGTCCCCACCCATCTAATTCTCAAGGGCACAAGGCACATAAGGTTTCTATGTTTACGAATGCGCGCTTCATCATTCCTTTACGGTCCCCACCCATCTATTCCTCAAGGGCACAAGGCACATAAGGTTTCTATGTTTACGAATGCGCGCTTCATCATTCCTTTACGGTCCCTACCCATCTAATTCTCAAGGGCACAAGGCACATAAGGTTTCTATGTTTACGAATGCACGCTTCATCATTCCTTTACGGTCCCCACCGATCTATTTCTCAAGGGCACATGGCACACAAAGTTTCTATGTTTAGGAATGCGCGCTTCATCATTCCTTTACGGTCCCCACCCATCTAATTCTCAAGGGCACAAGGCACATAAGGTTTCTATGTTAACGAATGCGCGCTCGTAAATCGGTGTTAAAGAAATCGTTCCTGCATTCCCCGTTGCTAAAATTAGTGCCGGTATGAAATTCTAAGCAAAGAGAAGTACGGTTATGAAATGCTAAGAAAAATAAGTGCCGGTATGCCATCATTTCGATCATTACTTCTCTCAAAACAGAACTTCTCTAAACTAGAAGATTTACCACGGAACTCCTTTTTTCTCCGAGCCTTCACTCCAGGCTCGTCGTACCAAGATCCCCAAAAATACCCCTTCCGGCATTTCGCCAGCTCTCCCTCTCTCTCGACTAGGACCCAGGGCTGCATTAAGGTTTTAACGGGCCCCTAGGCTAAGCCATTTGGGTGGGCCCCAAGGCTACGACATCTGAGTGGGCCCTCAAAGAATTATGACTGGAATCATTATGAAGTCCGCTAGAACACGAAACTGTAGCATTATGCTTGTGATAATTAATACGTCGTGCATTCTTCAAACTAATTATCTGCAGAATTTTAATAAGGAGTAAGTTGTTATCATAAGAGCATGAGTTAAAAGCTTAAGATTCCTAGATTTTGTCTTGGATTTTCTAATGATTTAGCATATTGTATGCTTTCTTAGTGCATGTGTTTTGTAATGCAATGTGAAGATACAGGGAACTTCGACTATTAACGGTTTCAAGTGTAAATTGGGAGGTGTGGGTGAATTACGTGAAAAAGCTGAAACTCTGTTGTCGGCCCCGCTGTACTGAGTGACATGAAACCTTTACCCTTGGCGAGTAACTGCCTTGAAATCTGTTTGTCTTCCAACCTCTGTTTCTGACGAAGTGGAAATCATACGAGACAAAAGTAAAATTATTTTATAATCTCTCTCTCTATCTATCTATGTATCTATCTCTGTATTAATTATTTGCCGAAGCATGTCTCCTGGGCCCTTTGACATGGTAGGCCCCAAGACTATAGCCCACATAGACTCCCCTTAATCCGGCCCTACTAGGACCTACGGTTCGTTCCGTCTCACAGAGCTATTTGCTTTTATCCAAAAAGCCCTCTTGCCGATCAGCTCACAGATTTTATAGTAAACTCTAGCCTTTTTACTAACGTAATCTCACGTTTCTGAGAAGCCGGAACATTCCGTTGGAAACAGAGGGATAATCAGGGTAGGACACATAACTATTTCCCCGTTAACAAAGAAGCCTTGACTTCACATTATAATGGGCGACGATTAAGTTCTACAGAACACCCTGCACATCAGGAGTGGATCTTGCGAACGTGGATTTTGTGGGCAGTTGGAATATCGTAGATTTTGAGGATAAAGATGGGAGAGCAGTTGAATTTGAGGACACTGGTTGATTCCCTGTTCAGAGATGCGCCGACTGGGGTGTGCCAGGGGACGCGAACCGGGGGCGCAGTCCCAACATTGATTATAAAACTGCTCTCTGAAAGAAGACGAGAAAGTAGAATCGATGCTGTAAAAGTACTGAGATATAAATTCGATTCAACATATGATGTATTAAATTATCCCGTTAGCGATACTGCTGGATATAGTGTTGAAAAAGTTAGCAGATATTTTTTTGCATTAGTGCTAAAGTTGAATTCATATAAATTGAAATGTTCCATAATGATTTAACTCAGTATTGAAAAATAATAGTCATCCATGCAAAAATCTGAAGTAATTATACCAACCATAATAACAGTTCAGTTAGTTAAAAAAATGAGCGTAGCTTGTTTTAATATGATCTTTAATATTAATATGATTATAATGTATTCGTTTTAATATGATATTTAGCACGATTAATTAATTTGTTTGACATCTGTTTCACAATCGTTCAGCAGGCTTGAATGGTGAAATCAAATCAGACTGCTTTGTTAACGTCGTCGTCAACTCTATAAAACTTCATCCCCTCTTCCTGTCCTCAAAATCCACTGATGGCCCCTTTTCGTCCGCAAAATCCAGGAAACCCTTCATTAGCCATCTCAGGCTTAAAACTTTCTGAAGCCATTTGGATGAATGAACGGAGTGTCTTATTCACACTACCTTAATGCCAGGCATGTTTCCAATGCTCTACTAGTAAACAAGGTGTTTGCTTTGGCAGGCGAGACAAAGGAAATTGAATAACATAGAACAATAAAAGACAAGTTTCAATATGAACATGTGCACTCGGGAGTATGATCTATCTGTCCGTACACTAACAATGTATTTTCCTGGATGTTATATTTCTTACAGTTTTTAAATTAGTTCTTTCATGTTTAATTAGAGATTACAGCTGCAAGGAAGAAGGAATCTGTCCGGGTTAAACTAAAATAATTCAGAAAGCTTTACAGTGAAGTAAGATACTTCGACAAGTTAAGCCTTAATGTGTAAATGGTGTAGTGCTTTACAGAAAAGCTTCATATTAGGGTAATAGTGAGAACCTAAAGACTGTTCCTCAAATTAACTATTATTCTAAACCCTTTTAATATTATAAGCTCCCATTATCTTTGTATATAGTAATTATTATTACCATAATTATTTTCTCTGCCTTAAAAAGAAAAACACATGTAAGATATTGAAAGTGAAGATCATCTAATGAGATTTAAAGATATGTTACTTTCATTATTTTGTTATCATCTTTGTTTTAACGGTTTGTGTTTATGTCTTCTGCCGCATTTTTAAATTCACTGAATAAACTTTTCAGCTAGGAAGCTTCTGCGCGTGCGAGAATTATACACTTTCAACAGTTGTTCCACTGTGTGTAGTAAACTAACCCATATTTTAAAATATTCACTTCATTTGCAATGTGCAAAATGCGCTGCAATGTGAAAAATGTGCTAAGTAACTCCAAGGGTTACTTAACGTTGCATCATCAGACTTAAACAAGTTAGTTAAATCATGCAATGCATTGATTATGATACGGTTTCCAACATAACAAAAATCATTACTCAAAGTATTACTCAAGTTATGAGGATAATGGCTGTAGAATATATCTCGCTCCTATGACCTGATTTTTGACACCATTTCGTTGATATTCAACAGAACCGGAAGAGTACAGTTTCGGAACATCGTGATAAAGTTTTGTCTCAGTCGAAGCATTTTTACGTAAGTTATAACACATTAGGGCGACGGAATGGATCCCGCTCCTATGTCATGACCTTTGACCCCATTTCACCCATTTTCTACAGGGTCCGTACCCACGTGGTTACCTACCACATACTGAAATTTCATCGAAATCAAACCATATTTGCGCGAGTTATGACGCATAAGGGCAATGGAATGCCTACCCCTCTTATGTCCTGAAATTTAACCCCATTTCGCCCATTTTCAACAGGGTTCGTCCCTAGGTGGTCCCCTACCACATACTAAAATTTCATCGAAATCGAACCTTTTTTACGTGATTTATCTTACGGACGGACATACGGTCAAAGCTGGAGCATATACGCTTCTTCAACGTACGGTTGGAAAGCGTAAAAAGGTGTTTTACGAATCTAACCCTTTAAAGCCGCCGATGTACTGAACCAAATGGTGCCCAAAATTTTCTGCGCTCTCAAAAAAAATATGTCCACATAGCGGTCGGGCTTTACTAAAGCTACGGCAAAACAATTCCTTTCCTCCTCTCATCTCACCAGTACCGACTATAAACCAGTCAACGATTATAAGCAATCCCTTCTGGTCCTTCATTCTCCCTTCTGGTTTTGTATTCTTTGCTCCGTAACTCAAGGCATGATAAGAAAAACTAGTTCCCCTGACATGGACATCATACTACTGGGTAGAAACAAGTGACTCAAGCATTTCTCTCCTTTCTTTGGTTTGTAGCCATTGCTATAGCGCCTTTTAGCAAATAATCATTCAGAAAAGATAAGCGTCAATCATTCCTTTAAATGACCACTTTGAATAACAGATCGATACGCAGGTTCAACCATTCCAGCCGCATTTTTCAGACATCCTAGACAGCGAACTTATCCGTCTGAGCTAATTGATTTCAGCCATTTTGGTAACACCGAGTCAGTTCGTTCTAGCCGATTAAAAGGTTAAGGATCATATAATTGAGCAGGTACAAATTTAAATGAAATCTGTAATAATATTTAATATCATGGAGAATGTTAAGTGCAAAATCTCTGGCTCTGTTACTGTTACCTAATTGGTCTACGTATACTGCTTAAATTGGTTTAGTTGAATGGACTTAAATGTTAAGTTAGCTTTACCGAGGACTAAAGGTTTAACGCTCACTAGGTTTATCTTCACTATAACACACTCAATACTTAGCTTAACGTTGAATTGGATTTTCGTTGAACTAGCATAGCTTCAATGCTTGTTGTCACCGAAAGCCTTAATCGGGCATGAAATATCTTATTGTGCACTCCAAGATAATGACCAGGGTTGAATAACAAGCCTAGTAGCACAGCCTTTCAATTTAACGAAGGCTCGACACTGAGCCACCGTCTTCTATTTCTAAAAGACGGTGGCTCAGTGTTGGACCTACGTTAAATTATAAGGCTGTGTTACCTGGGAAGGTATTACTTATGAGAAAAATCTAAGCCTTTATCATATTCAGTCACACGTCAATTTCCAACAAGACGTCTCAGCACAAATAAAACACGTTGCATATAATTTCATCAACAGATACAAGTCGAAAATACGGTAGACTTAATAGAGCGTGAAACATAATCCACCCATAAATCGATCTTTCTCTACATGAACCTACCTTATTCTTCAACAAATCACGTAACTCTAATCATATAAAACGCTCTCTGAAAATAATGCAAGATAGCATTGGCCTTGAAACACTGCCTAAAGATCGTTGAGCACGGACAGCTTTTATCTCTTGGTTCTGACTACGTCTACGTAGATCGCACTTTGACCTGCTGTCAGATGTTGCCAAAAATGAATTCGTCGAGCGGGAATCTGTGGCTTTGAATTTACAAATCTTTAACAAGAAGAAATAAATTTTACATAAAAATACAGACATTCGAAAGGAATGTTAATCCTCTCGGGCTAGTTAAATGGGCTGAAATCAGCTCGAAAGAACATATTCGTTGTCTAAAAAGTAGGCCGAATGCGGTTCGTAGGAGTAAACTTTCTCATCAGAAAGCGTTGCTCTTCCCTTAGTATTGTTTGATATTTAAAGTGGTAATTTAGATGGATGGTTGATACTGATCTTTTCAGACATATTACTGCTAAAAGGTCTATAACAATAGATACTAATTTTAGTCAGTTTTTCTACCCAGTGGCATGATGTCCATGTCAGGTTTCTTAGACTTTCCTTGTCATGCCTTGGGTGATGGTGCAGAGAATAATGGTCTAGAAAGGAGTACTATTCACCACTGAAAGTTTTATGGTCTATACTGCTCAGGTAAGAGGGAGAAATTAACTGTTTCGCCATAGATTTCGTAAAACCCGGGCGATATTGGAACATCTCTATTTGAAGAGCATAGAAACGTTTGGGTACCATTTGGTTCAGGGTCACTTAAGGGGTTAAATTATGGATTAGGAGCATCAAATAGAAGTCATCGCTCTTTCCACGTTCATAAGTGAGTCACGGGAAAATTCTGATCAGCCGCTACGGGAATCGAACCCAGGGCTCTTCCAGTTACGCGCCGGACATGCTACCACTGCACCACAGCGGCGTCGAATTCCTCGAGACTCGTATACGCTAACTGCCAAGCCACTTGGCAGGTTGCTTCTTGAAGCCCCGCACAATGCTGGGGATTCATCAAAGATGGTAAGCTGCATTCACCTCCTAGTTATTTGTTCAGTTGCAGCTTACCATCTTTGGTGAATCCCCAGCATTGCGCGGGGCTGTAAGAAGCAACCTGCCAAGTGGCTTGGCAGTTAGCGCATGTGAGTATGGAAAAGTTTTGAGGCCGCTGTTGTGCAGTGGTAGCATGTCCGGCGCGTAACTGGAAGACCTGGGCTCGATTTCCGGTGGCGGCTGATCAGAATTTTTCCGTGACTTACTTTTGAACGTGTAAAGAGAGATTACTTCTGGTTGATGTTTAGGATTCTTGTTTAAAATGTCAATAGTGATTGGTTTCAATGTTGAATGGAGAGTATCCTGATTAACACAAATACAGTACTACAAAAAAAATTATAATTTTTTATGATAATCCACAATGAATATCGCCACTCGCTTCTTGTTACGTTAAATCTAAATATAAAGGAAAAAGTCGTAATAGCAGCTTATTTTCTTTTTCATTTGCTGGACACAGTGTATCTAGCTAGCATTTAAAACGAGGCAAGCTTTCCACATATCCTCTCCTCTTCACATCCCCGTCCATTCAACAAACATTTTAATTCACAGATGTACAGTAATGTTGTGAAAACAGGAATTTGATGGTGACGTCGAACGAAATCGCGTCTCTTCGCTCCGAAGAGAGTTGCTCTAATTGACTGAGCTACACTGACGGAATGTACCGCTGCAGATTTGTAGTTTTGACACGTGATTCAATTCTGTAGTACGTCACAAGGTGAATAAACAAAATTTCCGAACTGATACAATATTTTTCCTGCCCTTTTCCTTTTTACCACGTCTTTTGTAAAAAAGATCGTTCTTATGTTACCCGTTTGTTCGTCCGTCCGTCTGCCTGTGGACACCATATCTTTGCAACTATTAGTCCGATTTGAAAATTTCTTCTTGCCTTGAGGAGTTTGAAATGTCTGAATGATGATTCTTGAATTCCGGTTTTTTTACGATGCACAATTTTTCCGCTAGAGGGCGAAATGCAAATGCATATGATATCGAATTCAAAATACATTTTATTCCACATATTTGCTTCTAAACATCCGACTGAAGAATATTTTTCACCTTCCGGTTCCATTTATGTCAAAGACTGTTTTAGGTATAGTCACTATTTCAAGTTACGCATAGAGTTTCGGCTAGGGGCGTAAAACAATTGTGTTTCCCCGATACTCTGCTTCCAAGACTCGGATTTGAAAAATTCTTTCAGAAGCGGATACAGCCACTGAGGGGAAATCTTTTACATATAGTTTCAAATTTTTTGAAAAACATGATTTGGCCACCAGGGGGCGTAAGTGTTAGTTTCTGCTTCTGATGTATTTGCAGCAGAATCTGAGCTTTTAAAATCTCGATTGAAAAACGTCGTTCGTGGACCGATGGGTGTTACGTCAATTCGTCGCGTGCGTCATTTCGTCGACTACGTCAATTCGTCGCGCGTCAATTCGTCGACTACGACAATTCGTCGCGCGTCAATTCGTCGCATGCGTCGCGCGTCAATTCGTCGCATGCGTCAATTCGTCGCGCGTCAATTCGTCGACCACGACGATTCGTCGCGCGTCAATTCGTCGCGGACAAATTCGTCGACTACGTCAATTCGTCGACTACGTCAATTCGTCGACTACGTCAATTCGTCGCGTTTACAGATTTTGGTTACATACAAAACGAATGCAGGAAAACGTACGATTTCGAACATCTTGCTCCCTGATCAAATTTATAAAGTTTGGACACGCAGACAGGATAGGAATATTACGTTTTTCTTTGGCACTAAAAATATTAGACGGTAAACGGTTTTTGGAACGGGTCAGGGGGCCCAGTTGGTCAGAGCCCCCCATACACAAAATATTCGTAAGATCTACATTTCAAAATTGTCTTTATTCTTCAAATAAAAATAGCATTTCTATGTACATGACAGTAGAATTCTGCCAATAAATACAGTGGTATATACAACAACTGGAAAGTTCCAGTGAAACGTAAAACAAAATATTGTTAAAATCATAAAATTATTTCGCCCCGAAGGGCGATGGAGAGGCAGACAATAAAGCACGAGCGATGCAAATGAAAATGTATACTACAGTATTGTAGACAAGAAAAGACATGATGCTATACTATTCACAAATTCCAATTACGTATTACTACCATACTCAAGATTAAATATGCACAAGGTACTAATTCACATAAAAGACCATGGGTGAGAGGGAACTAACAGGTGCAACAGTATTTAGAAATATGACAGAAATGATAGAAACAATTAAGCACAAATAGTTTTCAATTCAGAATCACCAAATCAGGTATCCTATCTCATAGTACTCTAACTAGGACGGTTGTCAGTTTTTGGAACGGGTCAAGGCCCGGGGAGTCAGAGCCCCCCCCCCCGTACATACAAAATTTTCGTAAAATTTAGTTTTCATTTCAGAACCATCAAATTTGGTATCATGAAACTCTAACTTAGATACTAGACGGTTTTTGGTAGGGGTTGGTGCCCGCGGATTCGGAGCCCCCCCCCCCTCATAAAAAATTTCGTAAAATCTACAGTTTTGATCTTAGAACCACCAAATTTGGTATACTATCTTATGGTACTCTAACTTAGACGGCAGTCCGTTTTTGGAACGGGTCAAGGCCCGGGGGTCAGAGCCTCCCACATACAAAATTTTCTTAAAAACTACAGTTTTCAATTCAGAACCACCTAATCTGGTATACAATCTCATGGTACACTAACTTAGACGCTGGACGGTTTTCGGAAAGGTTTGGAGCCCGGGGGTCGGACCCCGGCGAATAAAAACTTTTTCGCAAAATCTACAGTTTTCAATTTAGAACCACCAAATTTGGTATACTATCTCATGGTACTCTAACTTAGACGCTAGACGGTTTTTGGAAGGGGTTGCAGCCCGGGGGGTCTACCTCCCCTCATAAAAATTTCGTAAAATCTACAGTTTTCATATTAGAACCACCAAATTTGGTATACTATCTTATGGTACTCTAACTTAGACGGCAGTCCGTTTTTGGAACGGGTCAAGGCCCGGGGGTCAGAGCACCCCACATACAAAATTTTCTTAAAAACTACAGTTTTCAATTCAGAACCACCTAATCTGGTATACTATCTCATGGTATTATAACATAGACGCTAGACGGTTTTTGGAAGGGGTTGGAGCCCGCGGGGTCGCCCTCCCCCCTTCATAAAAAATTTCGTAAAATCTACAGTTTTTATCTTAGAACCACCAAATTTGGTATACTATCTAATGGTACTCTAACTTAGTCGGCAGACCGTTTTTCGAACGGGTCAAGGCCCGGGGGTCTGAGCCCTCCACATACAAAAGTTTCTTAAAAACTACAGTTTTCAATTCAGAACCACCTAATCTGGTATACTATCTCATGGTACTCTAACTTAGACGCTGGACGGTTTTGGGAAGGGTTTGGAGCCCGGGGGGTCGGACCCCCCTAATAAAAAATTTCGTAAAATCTACAGTTTTTATCTTAGAACCACCAAATTTGGTATACTATCTTAAGGTACTCTAACTTAGACGGCAGACCGTTTTTGGAACGGGTCAAGGCACGGGGGTCAGAGCCCCCCACATAAAAAATTTTCTTAAAAACTACAGTTTTCAATTCAGAACCACCTAATCTGGTATACTATCTCATGGTACTCTAACTTAGACGCTAGACGGTTTTTGGAAGGGGTTGGAGCCCGGGGGTCAGACCCCTCCGAATATAAACTTTTTAGTAAAATCTACAGTTTTCAATTTAGAACCACCAAATTTGGTATACTATCTCATGTTACTCTAACTTAGACAGTAGACCGTTTTTGGAAGGAGTTGGAGCCCGGGGGTAAAGCCACCCCCTCCCATAAAAATGCCGCGTAAAATCTACAGTTTTCAATTTAGAACCACCAAATTTGGCATACTCTCTCATGGTACTCTAACTTAGACGGTAGACGCTTTTTGGAACGGGTCGGACACGGGGTCAGAGTCCCTCTGCCCATAAATATGTTTCGTAAAAACTAAAGTTTTCAATTTAGAGCTATCAAATTTGGTATACTATATAATGGTGTTCTAAATTAAACGGTAGACGGTTTTCAGAACGGGTCGGGGCAAGGGTGGTTACCCCCCCCCCCTACACACAAACTTTCGTAAAATCTATAGTTTTCAATTTAGAACCACCAAATTTTGTATGTTATCTCATGGTACTCTAACTTAGACGGCAGAAGGTTTTTGGAACGGATCAAGGCCCGAGGGTAAGACCCACCCACATACAAAATTTTCTTAAAATCTTTATTTTTCAATTCAGAACCACCAAATTTTGTGTCATGAAACTCTAACTTAGCGGGAGACGGTAAGTGAAAGCGCAACATTATTAACTTCATTTGTTATGCAAACCTTATAAATACGACCACAGCGATTAAAAGTTACTAAAGAGTCCTTGTAAGTAATATTTTTTGACCGAGTGCAAGTACAATTTACGAAATGTCAACAGGTCAAAATATCTAAAGTAACAATGAAATTTGGAATACTTCTTTTTTCTTTCTTTTTATTTCAGTTTTGACACTTGTATTAAGTTTTAAAAACATATATTTCTCCTGTTGTATACCTTTATTGTGCTTTAAACCGAATTTCTTACCATGTTTTGGGTATTTTGTTTCGTGTGGTTGCAGTTTTTTTAATGTTTTGGGCATTTCATTTTGTGTGGTTACTTCTTTTTATGTTTTGGGCATTTTACTTTGTATGGGTGTTTTTGTTATGTTTTTGTTCTTTTCTTTTCTGTGGTGGTTGTAATGTCGACAGGATGAAAAGGGGAAACTGTGGACAGTCACGATGCCTGCTTGCTTCTAATTTATTTTTCAAATACAGCACATGATTTTGTATTAAGTTATGCCACTTTCTCATTAAGCGACTACAGGTTTCTTTAAATATGAACGTTTTCTTAGAGCCTTTTGTTTCCTCTACCTAGCTTTTTCGGTTCCGCAATTTCTTTTTTTGGTTTTAGAATATTTTCCTTATTATTAATCTATTTTCTCATGCAAACTCTTTATGTAAGGTATGTTTATTCTATCGAAGTATTTTGCAATTATACGTGAAGCCCTGTTGCTGAAGTAAAAAATATTTCCAACTGAAACAACGCAGTTCAGATATTTAACCGCTGTTAACTCAAAGAATGAAAACAAAAACAACAAATCTGTGCAATGGTTGAGGCATGAGACAGTACTTGCTGGTAACCAGGCAAAGTTTTAAGGAAGAATGTGCTTAAGAATTTCTAACTGCAACAAAAAAGAGCATCCGCACTGTATCCCTCCCCATCCCCTAGTGCCGGCCTTTGGACGTCTTGAAAGAGAAGTCTTAAGGACACATCTGTATCGTAATTGCCTGAGCATTCGCGACAATCTTCTGGTGTCGTAGTAGAAAAACACACTTCCTACTTCGCCTAAATTGCTTGGATGTAATACCAAGGAACAAAGTTTTGCTCTCGCATTGGTTTTCTGTTGCTTTTGATGGAATACTTTTCCCCTGGGGTTCGCCGCTTTCACTATAGTCTTCAGGACAGGCGGCAATACACCCCAACGTAAAACACCAATTTCACGGCAATTAACTGCAATTAGCGAAAGAGAGGGGCGGTACAGGAAATAAGTCGAACGAGACAGATCTGAACTTAGAAAGTCGGGGGAAGGTGTTGCATGAAAAACTGTGTTTGGCTTACAGATCATTTGGCACGTAGGGACGTAGGTTTCGTTTAATATGTTACGGGGTAAACAAATTGTCTTTTCAGTATAACAATTTTCTTTCATACGCATGGTGCAACACAAAAAATTTGAATTTATTTTTGAGAATTAGCATGACGCCTACCGGCCCAGAGTACAGCTGCCCAGTCCGCGCCTGCTGCCGCCTCCGGAACCTGGCTTCCGGGTTCTTCGCATCTGTTGATCCCCCGCCTGGAGCGTCCCAGCTGTGAAATACATGTACCTCTGCGTTTTGGAAAAACAAAAAATAAGATGCCGATCCTTAAAATTAACCACTTCTTGTGACCGCAGGTACGAAAATCTTGAACTTCGCTTAAACCCTAACTGGAGGAACAAGCTTCACGTGATTGTCTGTATTCTGAGTGTTTTATTGAATGGTTGCTCATTAGTTCGTAGCTGACTGGAGAACAGAGAACGTGCTTGTTGAAACCTTTGTTGTGCGTTGTCAAGTGATAATCGTGGAAATATATCATTCTAAATATTTTGGAAAGAGAAAGTGCATTGTTTTCCGAAGGCACTATGCAGATGAAGAATGCAACATGAATAGTTAACTCACAAAAAGAAAATGATTTGCTGAAATGGAAAGGGTATTTATTTTGCCATAACAGAGTGCGAGGTGATTTACGGTATTGTCACTGTATTGAAAAAAATTATGGAAATTGTACTGGCTTTGCTAGTACTATTCTTATTGGAGATGAACACAGGATGCGCAATGAGAAACCACATAATCATGCTCCAAGACCGGAGAAAAGTGATGTTGCTGTTGCAAGAGCGCAAATAAAAGAACGAGCGAGAAATACGGACGAAGCCCCTGCACAAATTATTTAAACCGTAACAACATCAATGGCTACAGTAAATGCAGCTTACATGCCTAATATGGATGCACTAAGGCAAGTTGTAAAAAAGAGAAGACATGCCAAGACATGCCTGCGGAGCCTACGACTTTAGAACGGATCGATGCCCCAATAAATTTACAGGAGAAGATGGTGCAAAATTTCTTGGCAGAGATAGCGCATTTGGACAACAAAGAATTATTTTATTTTTAACAGAGAATAATTTACGAAAGCTTAAAGAAGCACCCCTCTGGATTATGGATGGGACATTTGAAACTTGTCCAACCCTTTTTAGGCAATTATGTTCCATTCATGCTATGGTTGAAACGAATCCAGAGATGCACAGACTTGTCCCACCAGTTTATGGGTTACTTTCCAGCAAGTATAAATAATATAATACTATTATAAAGTATTTTTGTAGGATTTACAAGAGTGTGCATCAGACTATGATATTCAGCTTGCACCACAATATACGCATAATAATAGATTTTGAAATAGCTACCGTTATAATGCTGCTAAAAAGGAATTTGGAAGCAGCACACACAAATGTTGTTGGTTTCATCTCGGAAAAAAATGTGCTGAATAATATCCATCCTCTGGCATAGCCTTGGAATATAAGGAAAACAGTGAGTTTGCTCTCAAAGTCAGACATTTGCAAGCACTCGCATTTTTTTCATCTGATGAAATTCCAGCTGCTTTTAAAGAAGTGAAACCAATTTTACTAGAATATGCAGATTCTGTAGTTCAGTGGTTTGAGGAAAATTATGTTCTTGGAAAATTTCGTGGAAGCAGAAGAAACAATCCAAGCAGAAGCCCTCCGCTGTTCCCGCCAACAATTTGGTCAGTTAGTGAAAACAATTTATTTGGTTTTCCCAGAACACAAAACGAACTTGAAAGATTAGACAGACTCTGGAATACAATTATGGGAGAGAAAAAAACTGTGACTGTACGAAATAATCAGTGAAATTGCGAAAGAGCAGAGAACAACTATGGCTAAAAGCGAAAGAGTGATAGCACAGATTCCAACAAATCCACCCAGAAGAGAAACGCTGGCAAGATAAAAAGGAATTCGAACTTCTTTGGTGCACAGAGACAATGTTAACATGCTGGACATTTTAAGAGGAATTTCATATAATTCTACCCTTTACTAAAATGTGCTGGTATTTCTCACTAATTGATTTATACCTTTTACTAACTTGTATTTGAATTTTTTAAGAATGTAATTCCGCAGAAGATGCAAGAATGTAAAACACAACGTAAAATTAAAAAAGTCAAAATTTTCAAAATAGCATGTCAAGAACATAAAATGTCAAAAAGTAATCCAAAATGTGAAACATATAAAAATTCAAAATGCAATCCAAAATGTGAAACAAATAAAAATTCAAAATGCAATCACAAGTCACAAGCATTACAAAAATGCGAAACGCTATGTAACAAGTACAACACAAAATAAAACAAATGCCAAAAAAAAAAAATGCATACCCTTTGTAAAATGTACAAAATAAAATAAATGCCATATTCACAAGGATTTCATGACGAGTCAAGTTAAAAATGAGCTTTTACTTAGACTTCAAATAATAATTACTAGCCTCTACACCTTTTTAAGTCTTTAATAAGTGCAACATCATTAACCTGACTTGTCATCAAACTTTATCAATATGACCATAGCATACAATCACTTAAAAGACTTGTTAATGGATGAATTGAGGAATCACCAAGTTCAGCGGGTGAAAGTTAATGGCTGTTTATAGTTTTGTACTCGAGTAAATGCGCAACACAGTAAACTTGACTTTCTCTGAAAATTTTATGTATATGAGCACGGTTGATTGAAAACTGATAAAAAGGCTTAAGGCCTGTTTATTAATTTTTGTGCTTCAGTCAAAACGCAGTACCATAACCTTGGCATGTTATCGAAACCTTATGAATACGTCGGACTAAAAATTCCTAAAAAAGTTTACGCCTAAGGTCTTGTAACTAAAGTTTTGTGACAGGGTAAAACTGCAACATTAATAACTTGACATGTTATGTTAACGTTGTGAATATGAGCACGGCGGATTAAAGATCTCAACAAATAGCCTTTGGGATTAATGTGTTGTAGCTGAGTAAAAATGTAATATTATCTTGATTTTCTATATAAACCAAACTACGTGCTGAAATGGCCCAACTATATATACGTATACTTCAACCATATACCGAAGCGCTGACAAGGTGAAAGCAAAAGTGCAATTTTGTACGGTCCCCTAACATTTTATGGCCAGCCTACATGGAAGTGGACACCTTGATATCAAAAACATACTTTTTGTACGGTCCACAACAAATAGCAATGGACACGTCGCAATCTTTGGGGGGGGGGGGGTTAACGACCACCGTGATCAATTCAGTGGGCTATAAGCAGTCGGACATTCCCAATTTTGGGCCACTGGTTCCTGGGAAGGGGGACAGCCAGTGCCAGAAGTCAAGCACAACGTCCATGATTCACCGGGATTTGAACCAGGATCCTTCTCGACAAGTGGTCAGAAGCCAGCGCCTAGATCACTCCGCCGCCGTAGCGGCACACGTTGAAATGTATTTTTCATACGGCCCCAAACGCTCTTATGGACATACTAGATTGAACTGGACGCAAATAAATCATTAATATAATTTGTACTAGCAGGGATACCAGTTATTTGCCAGGTACATATTACTATTTGTGGAATCACCAAGTTCAGCGGGTGAAAGTTAATGGATGAAAAAGATATTCCTGCAATTTTCCAGTAAATTTATTTTAATTTTTTTGATTTAGTTAATTTAATTTTGCGAAACAAAAAAGAAAGAAAAAGGAATGGAAATACTTACCTTCTAGGAGGCATCTATAGAACTGCCGTACATCTGGCGTGTGCTTCTCTGAATCCCGCGACACAGAAATGCAATGTACCTATGTGATGTCGCATGCATACGACTTCACATTGGCATTGATAATCTTTTTCTTACCGTTTTGAATTTTGAATATCTGGAACTCTCTCTTTACATTACATTATATTTCTTTCTGATAAGCCGTTCGTTGGTAGTGAAAGCTAAACTATATAGATTTGTGTTTTTAATATACCATTAAACGCATATTTTTGCACTTTATTGTTATCTACAGTCCCGAACGTAGACCGTAGGTTGGTTAGTTGGTTGGTTGGTTGGTTGATGGTTTATGGTATAAGGCCCTCAAAGGGCCAAAGAGCGCCTTAGAACGTAAATAGGGTATTCTTAAGAGTAAAAAACGGAACTTTTTACGAAAATTTTGCATGGGGCTACTTTGACCCGGGCCCCGACCCCTTCCAAAAACCGTCTACCGTCTAAGTTAGATAACCATAAGTAGTATACCAAATCTAGTTGTCCTAAATTGAAAACTGTAGATTTTACGAAATTTTTATGAGGAGGGGGAGGGGCTCTCACCCCGGGGTTCCAGCCCTTTCCAAAAACCGTCTAGCGTTTAAGTTAGAGTTTCATGATACCAAATTTGGTGGTTCTGAATTGAAAACTGTAGTTTTTAAGAAAATGTTGTATGTCTGTGTGTGTGTGCTGGGCGGGGGGGGGGGGGTCCGACCCCCAGGGCCTTGATCCGTCCCAAAAACCGTCGACCGTCTAAGTTAAAGTACCATGAGATAGTATACCAAATTTGGTGGTTCTAAATTGAAAACTGTATGATGTGACCTTTTGCGTCCGGGATGAATCTCAATTTGATCGCCTGTATTATGTATATCAACAGTATGTTGCATTATCTGGAGCAGCGCTGAATGCCACTAAAAGTACTGGCTTATGGTGCGGGGCATGGGCTGCCCGCACCGATGCTCCTTGGGGTGCGCAGTGGACAGCCACTACACAGAAGATCCTCGATGCGTATGTCGGATTGCCCTTGGCTTCTGCATCTGCCACCTGGACTGCTCTTCTTCCCCGGATACAACGGACTGCTGCCTACTGGAGTAAGGCCCGCCCTTTCACATCGTTCCGTCAACGAGCAGCCGTTGTTCGTCGACAACTTATCTCTCTATGCGAATACTCTTGGATGTCGACGGTTGTGCCCGTGTCACAAATGATGACCATCACTCGCCTCTCATCTTCCGTCATCTGGTCTTCACATCACTGGGTTAAACCTGCCACGCTTCATCTGCCAGCCTCTTTGGGTGGCATCCAGCTTCCTGATCCAGCTTTCCTTTATAAAACACATCGCATTATTCATTTCATTCGCCTTGCCACTTCAACTGTTCCGTCCCTTACCACTACCTTGAATGTTCTAGCTTCTTCCCGTGACCCATCTTTCACCTTCCTACTGTTTCTGAAGATGGATGCATACTCTCTTCTCCCGTCCCACCTCCCTCCTGTCCTGCGAGAGGGCCTTTCTCTCTTTCGTTCGCTTCCTCTTCTCCGTTCATTTCCTTCTTCAACTCTTGATCTCCTAGATGAACCTCTCTTCTTCTCTTCTCTTATTCACCCTCCTAACCTCCCTTACTTTTACTTTCCTCATTGGATCCGCTCTGGTGTGATAACTGTCCGTTCTCTCGTAACTTCTGATCTAATCTGGAGACCTCTTTCTTCCCTGTTTCTATCTCCAACCATTACTCTTGCTAACGAATATCTACTTCTTCGCACAGCGCTTTGGAGCCTCTTTCCACTCCTCGCTTCACCTGATGGTCTCTTCTCGGTCCCCTCTGCTCCTCTTTCCCTACCGTTCTTTCTCCTCATTCGTAGCTCCCCGGTTCTAGTTACTTCTCTCTCCTCCTCTTCTCTTTATTGGTTTCTTCTTTCCCCTCCCGCACTTCCACTTTCTGTTCATTCTGCTCCTCCTTCTCTTCTCCCCGCCATCTGGACAGCATCTACCTCTGCCCTTTCCTCCCCTCTTGAACTCAATGTCCCCGCCCCATCAGTACTGTTTTGCATGACCCTTCTCACCTCTCCGCAGTGCTCCTTTTGCCCTGAAGTCAGCGACGTCCAACATCAATACCTATTCTGCCCCGTTCTCCTGCCAGTCCTAAATAAACACAGCATTTCGTCTTGCTGATCGAATTTGTGCTCGATCGTTACCATTTCTTGCATATGCTTGGCTACTCTAAACTAAGCATCCACCTACTCACTTGACTCCTGTGTGCCGTTATATTTTTCTTCTTGTGAAGTTCACTGTCTATGCTTTCCATCTTCAACAACGCTTCCCCGCTCTTATTCCACCTCCTCAGGAGGCAAGTGCTATCATTCGGAGACGCTTCCTAGCACGGTTAACCACTGGCCCCAAATATAGCACTCTCGTGCTGCCTCAACAAACACCGATAGCGTTTTTCAATCCACTTGGGCCCAATCGGCTGGGTGGTTCCATATCCACAATTTGCAGTTACATCTCAACCTATAAGTGGGATTTTTGTTGTCGCCCACGTTCACTGTAACAAATCATGTTTTTACGTATTAATTTTGGTTCTTCGCTATTTGTGATTTTTCTGTTTTAATGTGCCATTGAAGATAGCTCACCATGTTTCCATGTTCTCTTCGATTATGTTGGGTTTTATGTTGTTGTATATAATTCTTCCTTCTGCACAGTTTACTGCCCATGCAATGTCCCCTTCATTATGTTGAATATTTTTTTAAAATATTAGTCACTGTGTGTATAATATAATGTAACAAGATGCCCTTCTGAGTACATTTAGCGTTATTTCCCCTTGTCACTGAATACTTCTGTACATATGTTGTAAATTTTAAATGTAGCATCACTGTTGCATTTCTGTGAATTAGTACCTAATGTTTAATCTTTAGTATGGTAGTAATGCTTAATTGGAATTTGTGCATAGTATAGAATCATGTCTTGCCCTGTCTACAATACTGTAGGTAAACATTTTCGTTTGTATCGCTCGTGCTTTATTGTCTGCCTCTCATTCGTCCTACGTGGCAGAAATAATTTTTTATGATTTTAACAATATTTTGTTTTACGTTTCACTGGAACTTTCCAGCTGATGTATATACCGCTGTATTTATTGGCAGAATTCCATTGTCATGTACATAGAAATGTTATTTTACTGAAGAATAAAGGCAATTTTGAAATGTATATTTTACGCGGCATTTTTACGGGGGGGGCTCTTACCCCCGGGCTCCAACCCCTTCCAAAACCGTCTAGCGTCTAAGTTAGAGTACCATGAGATAGTATAACAAATTTGGTGGTTCTAAATTGAAAACTGTAGATTTTGCGAATTTTTATATGAAGGGGGCCTTTACCCCCGGGCTGCAACCCCTTCAAAAAATCGTCGAGCGTCTAAGTTAGAGTACCATGCGATAGTATACCAGATTTGGTGGTTCTGAATTGAAAACTGCAGTTTTTAAGAAAATTTTGTACGTGGGGGCTCTGACCCCCGGGCCTTGATCCGTTCCAAAAACGGTCTACTGTCTAAGTTAGAGCACCATGAGATAGTATACCAAATTTGGTTGTTCTAAATTGAAAACTGTAGATTTTACGAAAAAGTGTTTATTCGAGGGGGGTCTGACCCCCGGGCTCCAACCCTTCCAAAAACCGTCTAGCGTCTAAGTTAGAGTACCATGAGATAGTATACCAGGTTAGGTGGTTCTGAATTGAAAACTGTAGTTTTTAAGAAAATTTTATATGTGGGGGCTCTGACCCCCGTGCCTTGACCCGTTCCAAAAACAGTCTGCCGTCTAAGTTAGAGTACCATGAGATAGTATACCAAATTTGGTGGTTCTAAGATAAAAACTGTAGATTTTACGAAATTTTTTATGAGGGGGGCTCCGACCCCTCGGGCTCCGACCCCTCGGGCTCCGACCCCTCGGGCTCCGACCCCTCGGGCTCCAACCCCTTCCAAAAACCGTCTAGCGTCTAAGTTAGAGTTTCATGATACCAAATTTGATGATTCTGAAATGAAAACTAGATTTTACGAAAATTTTGTATGTAGGAGGGGGGCGAGCTCTGACTCCCCGGGCCCCTTGACCCGTTCCAAAAACCGACAACCGTCTAAGTTAGAGTACCATCAGATAGTATACCAAATTTGGTGGTTCTAAATTGAAAACTGTAGATTTTACGAAAAAGTGTTTATTCCGGGGGTCTGACCCCCGGGCTCCAACCCTTCCAAAAACCGTCTAGCGTCTAAGTTAGAGTACCATGAGATAGTATACCAGATTAGGTGGTTCTGAATTGAAAACTGTAGTTTTTAAGAAAATTTTGTATGTGGGGGGCTCTCACTCCCCGGGCCTTGACCCGTTCCAAAAACGGTCTGCCATCTAAGTTAGAGTACCATGAGATAGTATACCAAATTTGGTGGTTCTAAGATGAAAACTGTCGATTTTACGAAATTTTTTATGAGGGGGAGGGGGCTCCAACCCCTTCCAAAAACCGTCTAGCGTCTAAGTTAGAGTTTCATGATACCAAATTTGATGGTTCTGAAATGAAAACTAGATTTCACGAAAATTTTGTATGTACGGAGGGGGGGAAGCTCTGACTCCCCGGGCCTTGACCCGTTCCAAAAACCGACAACCATGAGATAGGATTTGATCAGGGAGCAAGATGTTCGAAATCGTACGTTTTCCTGCATTCGTTTTGTATGTAACCAAAATCTGTAAACGCGACGAATTGACGTAGTCGACGAATTGACGTAGTCGACGAATCGTCGCAGTCCACGAATTGACGCAGTCGACGAATTGACGCACGACGAATTAACGCGCGACGAATTGACGCAGTCGACGAATTGACGCGCGACGAATTGACGCGCGACGAATTGACGCGCGACGAATTGACGCGCGACGAATCGTCGCAGTCGACGAATTGACGCAGTCGACGAATTGACGCACGCGACGAATTGACGTAGAACCGGACCGATGCCGCTCACGTCGATAAACCTTTCTGGAATATTTTCTTCTTACAATGTCGCATGATTTCTTCATCGGGAGGCGCAGATGTATACAATATTTTTGTCAATAACTCTTCTTCTAAGAGCCCGATTTGAAATTCCTTCTTTGTAAGATAGAGTTAGCGGTGCGAAATGTTTTTCATTTAATTCCAAAAGTTTCAAGAAATTCAGAGACTTTCCGCTAGGAGGCGTTAAGGTACATTGTGTTTTCCGCGATATCTCTGCTTCCAAACCTTCGCATTAAAAAATTCGTCCTGTATCGCATACAGCTCCTAATTAGAAATATTTTACATATAATTTCTAATACACTCATGGAAAATGAAATTTGTGCACGAAGGAGAAAACATGCTAGAACCGCGGCACTTTGCAAATAGCTAGAATGCGGGCTGGTAGGCAAATCATCCACGTTTGGTGCGATTGCGCATGATCGCACACCCTGTGCTGGAGTTTCAAGCACGAACCGGCAGCCTTATAAACTGGCGGGTAGTCGGTGCCCTACGAAAGCGACAAGCACCAGCCGACGCAAGCAAGAGTACAGAGTGACAAGAATGCCGGGTAGACGCCAGAGACGTCGATTTACGCAACTTACAGACTTTGAGAAAGGCCTCAGCATTGGGCTGAAAACCACAAGGTGGTCGGCGCGCAGTATAGCCCGCCACGTGGATCGTTCTGACCATACCGTCCGACTGTGTTCGGACCAGTGGACACGTGACGGCACTGCCAGACGGCGGAGCGGCTCCGAACGGACCACCAGGAGGACCAATAGTAGAGAGGATAGACGGATCGTACGCCAGACACGAACGGATCCCACGGGGACCCGGTCGACTAAACAGGCAGAAGTGGGGGCTCTTGTGTGCCCACAAAACATTTCCCGACGCCTTGCTAAAGCGAATATGCAATCCCAGCGCCCCTTGCGTGTGCTGCCATTAACACAAAAATCTCCGACTTCGTGTGCAATGGTGCCAGGTCAGAGTAACGTGGAACGACACAGACTTGCGACGTGGGGGGTTTAGCGATGAGTTCCGCTTCGTTTTGGGGACAGAGGATCATCGTGTCAGGGTGTGGAGGGCCCCGGGTCAACTGCTCAATCCCAACCTAGCTATCGAACGCCCCACCCCCACCTCACGCATTATGGTCTGGGGAGCCATAGCCTACGATAGCCGATCAGCTCTAGTAGTGATACGTGGATCATTGACGGGCCAGCGGTATGTGGATAAGATCCTACGGCCCTAAGTGTTCTCCTATTCGTGGCCTGGATTCCAGTGAGCTATACCAGCAAGATAATGCTCGCCTGCACACGACTCGGGTTGCCCAGAACTGTCTACGCCACGTTCAGACACTTCCGCGCCATGCCCGCTCCCCGGACATGTCCCCTGTTGAGCATGTGTGGGACCAGTTGAAACGCCAGCTGCCGCCGTAGAGCACTATCCGGGATTTGGAGCACACCGTCCAGCATGTGTGGGCTAGTTTGCCGCAATACAACATCAGGCGTATGTTCGCTTCCGTGCCGGACCGTATTGCAGCATGTATCCCCGCACGAGGCGGTGCGACGCGCTATTGAAGATGACCGGACTGCGTGCCACAGATCCCTCTGTAATTCTCCTGTAGCTCTGTTTTTGCCATAATGTGTATCATTCATCCGTATCATTATGTCCATAAAATTTAGTTAAATCCCATGCTTCCTTCTTGGTGCGCAGATTTCATTGTCCGTGAATGTTTTTGGTTAAGAATGGTTTGGCCACCGGGGGCGTAAGTGTTAATTTCTGCTTCTGATGTATTTGCAGCAAAATCTGAGCTCCTGAAAACGCTATTGAAAAAATCTTTCTTGGACCGATGCCGCTCACATTGAAATAGCATTTGAGAATACCTTCTTCTTAATTATACCTTCGGCGTAATTATTTGGGTCCAAAACTTTGGAACTCCTTGCCTTGTGACATAAAATCTATTAACAAGTTTGACCTATTTAAAAAAAAAATTCAAGCACCACCTTATTAACAAGTCTCTCAATTAGTGCTGAGTTGACCTGATCTGGTCGCTTGATTGATTTCACGGCTTATGGATAGACCTTGCATCTATATACACTTATGTATTTATTTAATCTTTCAGTTGTATTCAATATGCCTTTGACTTGTCTTTTGTATTGTTGTTTGTTATTTGTGTCTTTTTGTTTCTTTTTTAGTACTATGGCTGGGAGTGCTATGTCAGGCCTTACGGCCTCTTCCCTCCTAGTCCTGGTTGCCACATTTTTTGTAACTGATTATATTGTTCGTAATTTGAACTGTAATATGTGGCAACTGAAAAATGAATAAATAAAAACGAAAAATGAAAATGAAAAATAATGCATGGTTTTCCTTCCAGGGGTCGTAGATGCATATATTATATTTGTCGAAATCTCTGGTTCTATGAGTCTGATTTGAAAAATTATTTTTTTGTTGGAGAGCATTTCCCCTGCGAAATGCTCATCATATAATTTCAAATTTTTCTTAGTGCACACGTCTACCACCAGAGGGCGTAAGTTCACGTTTCTGTTTGCAGCAATATCAGCGGGATTAAAAACCCGATTGAAAAACTTCTTTCTTCGGTCAAATATTGTTGTTTTCCATACCGGTTCCATTGACTTTTGAATAGCTTTGATAAATTTAATTCGCGTCAGAACTGATTCAAAAGACGTGCTCATTGAAATCAAAAATTCGGTGTCAGATTTCTTGTTTTAAATTTAAAATGAAAAGCAAAATGTAATTTTTTTAAAAAAAGTAGCGCAAAATGCTCGTAATCTGATGCACGGAAAATAATTAAAACGATTGAAATAAAAACAACATTACAGCGTTTTTGTGTGCTTCTCTCAGCTTTGCTTTGGGGATATCAAATGGAAAAGACAATAAAAGATTTTAATTCTTGCAGTGAAACCCAAAATTTCTCTAAATAATTCCTTAGCAGACGATGCATTTCTGAAGCTTCAATGTTCTCAGTGCTTTCAGGTATTTTACCGAAGTGAATACAAGTTCAATTAAATTGTTTTACGTTGTTTTCTTTTTTTTTTTTTTTTTCTATTTTTCGTCATTCACTTTCTTAGCAAGCTTTGTTTATTCTGAAAGTGCTTCGAAGTGTATCGTAAAGTGGATTTTCGTGTGACGTGCCTTCGCCGTCGAAATGAGCGAGCGTGCCAATGCTAAAAAAAAAAAAAAAAAAAAAAAAAGATAGAAAATGCATCGTTCAGCATACTTTTGTTTAACTCCTTATCCCTTTTTTCATTTTATTTTCAAATTTACTTGCTTTTGCGAAAACAAAATTCTCTGTTTTATTGCTTTTCTTTCGAATGCCATTACCCAAATTAGCATACATTCAAACTCAATATTCTAATTATCTCAACCTCCTTAGAATTACTTGCAAGTACTCTATTTACAGTTCAGCAAAAAAGTGTGAGTTTGATAACATAAATTACGCATGTGTGTAAACCTTGTCTTTTACTGTTATACGAATGCATACTTAAGTCATACACTTAGCTCTTAATAAATAACTCACATCTACACAGTGCTTCTTTTTTGGAGGAAACTGTGACGGGTCCCTTAAAACTAAGTGGTATAAAGAAGTGGGGGGGGGAGGAGGGGGAGGTAAGCCAGTGGAGTGTCCCAACAAAAAAACAACTCAATTTTTTTAGCCTTATTACTGTGGTACGGTACAAACAGAAATTTACATGATCATATTACATTAAAGAAAGCTAGTATTCCGTAATCACAAATCATATAATTTCCTTTGTGCGAACGTTTATTCAGCTTTGATGGCGCAGTGAAAAGAGAGCTTTTATGTTTTAATTGTCGAATCCCTCAATCTGCCTCAACCAATGTAGTTATTTTATTGTTTTAATGTTCATGAAACATACTTTTACGTTTGGTCAATATAAATAAAAAGAATACCAGGTTATTGAAAATTACTCTGCATATCTTATTTTCCCTGTCATTACTGACAGACTTTAACCTACTCTATAACAATAATTTCCTTTGTCTGAATGTTTCAAAGCTTGTCGCACTTTGGTGCCGTAGCGGAAAGAGCGTTTGCCTGTTTTAAATGTCGAATCCCTGCCTCAAGCAATATACTTCTTTCTTTTTATTGTTACTACGGTCTGCGCCTCTAGGCTCGATACGCTCGTTTCTAGAGTAGCGCTCGGGCCCTGCAGCCCGATCTTCAAGTATATTCACAACGAAATGAAAATGTTCTCTCAATTGTTCAATACGTTTTGCGCTGTATCGATTCCAAGATGGCGGCTTGTTTACAGTTTTTGTTTCGATCCTGGTGAAATCCCTCTTGGGTTTTTGCGGAACTTTCTTTCAATTTCCTTCTATTATTATTGAAGGACTTTGCTCCACCGCCATTCCGAAGTTTACTAATTTTTTTACTGTCGTTATTTTTCGGAAGGACCGACTTTTGTCGTTTGAACTTATAGAACTCACTAAATTTACCACTAAAGAAAACAAAAGCGGCCGAAAAAGCATTTCCGTAAACCCTAAACCGTTAAACAACTGAGATAGCTTTACCAACAAAACATTTGCATGATAAATTCTCTGCGTCCCCATAGCAACAGGTCACGGGACCAGATCGTTCGTCTGTGGTTATCTTGAAGGCAGACAACCCGTTCGTTTCTTTTTTTTGCGTCTTTAAAAAGTGCTAAAAAATCAGAAAATGACTTTTTTTTAATTTTCGGTCATGGAACTACATGCCTACAAAGTTTCGTGGTTCTGTTGCCATTAGTGTGTCCGGAACGCGACCTGATAGCACTTTTGTGCTTACCTTAACTTTGAAATACAATAACTCATGAAGTATCCCCAGAATCGAAAAACCATTTATTTCAACGTGTTCTCCAAACATTTCTCTACAAACGATGTACATTTTATATTTTTGTGTTCAATACGTTTTGCGCTGCGAGCTAGGAAAGCAAGAATGTCGCGAAATTTCTAAAACAGCGGCGGCAGTTACTTTTTTAGAATACAGATATAATGTTCATTCTTGTGATGTTCATGAAAGACACTTCCACATTTGGACATCACAAGCAAAAAGGAAATACCTGGTTTTTAAAAAATTACTCTACGTAACTTATTTTTCGTCAATATTGACGGGCTTTCGCCTAATCTACAATAAAGATTTCCTTCAGTTAAAGGTTTAAACGTTTGACCCACTTTGGTGGCACAGTAGAAAGAGCGCTTGCATGTTTTAAATGTCGAATCCCTACCTCAATCAATATACTTTTTTCTTATTGTTGTAATGTTCAGGCAACATATTTTCATCACATTTGGATATCGCAAAAAACAAAAACAAAAAAACAACAACTGGTTATTAAAAACTACCCTGAGTATCTTATTTTTCCAGTCCCTATTGACAGGCTTTCATTTAATTTACAATAATAATTTCCTTCGTCTGAACGTTTGAAACCTTGATCCACCTTGTTGGTGTAATGAAAAGAGGCCGCCCCGGTGGCGCAGTGCTCTAAGCGATGGCCTCTGATCATTTGTCCGGAAGGGGTCCGGGTTCGAATCCCGGTGAGGCATGGATGTTGTGTTTGTCTTACGGCACTGGCTCTCTCCCTTCCCTGGAACCAGTGACCCTAAATTAGGGACGGGCGACTGCTTATAGCCCGTTGAGTTGCTCACGGTGGTCGTTAAACCTCCAATCAAAAAAAAAAAAAAAATGAAAAGAGTGTCTGCCTGTTTTAATTGTCGAATCCCAGCCTAAACCAATATACTACTGTTTTTTTTGTTGTTATAATGTTAATTGTTGTGACGTTCGTGAAACATACGAAAATGAACATTTCACATTTGGACATCACAAACAAAAAGAAAATAACTAAGTATTAAAAAATCACTCTATATATTTTATTTCCCCCAGTCATTATGGACAAGTTTTCACCTAATCTATAATAATACGCGGCACCCAACAAAAGTTCTTCATACTGTCTATTTTGGAGAAAAGTACGAAGTAACTGAGAAAATTTATTTTATGCTGCTAATGACAGTTTTCCAGCGGTGAGGCAGGTCCTGGATGCCCCATAGTACGCCATCTTTGTTCAGCTGTCGTATTACTCGGGTCACGTCCAATGACAGTTCGTCCAGCGATTGGTAGCGGATGCCACGGAGTCGATTTTTTAAATTTGGGGAAAGATAAATGTCGGGTGGACTGAGATCAGGGCTGTATGGTAGGTGGGATAAAGTTTCCCAACCATTTTTCGACAAAAGTTCACGTAACGACGCAGCACCATGACACGATGCGTTGTCATGCAGCAAGATCTCTCCCGCTTCCAAAGATTTGGGGCGATTTGGACGAATTTTCGGTATGAACTTATAAAATCAACTTATGAATTTTCGGTATGTCCTCAGAAAGTCACAATAATATTGTGCGTTGACATTTTGCCCTACCGGCACTCGATCAGAGACCACAACACACTGGACATTGTACGCAAAAATAATCATTTGCTTCACTTTGGATTGTAGCCGGCGATGCTTTGAGCGGCGTGGGGGCCGTCCCTACAAACTTCTTGCAAGGCAGTGTGGATCTGTGTCGGAGATTTCCCCCTCAGAGTTTCTATTTTCACGTACGAGCGCTGGTCTAACGCCATGACTCGACCTGAGGAGCTGCACCCTCCTATTTCCAAACCCTCCAGTGTCCAAACAGCAAATTATAGCGCGTCGTTCTGACACCACTGCGTTGCTGAGAGTCTGACCTTCTCATGATGCAATCATTTTCACGATTGAATCATCTGCTCCTGCTTTAGATTAACGTTAGCAGAACATTTGTTATGACCCTCGTAATTTCCTTTATCTTAAAGTTTGCCCCACTTTGGTGGCGCAGTGGAAAAAAAGCTTGCCTAATTTAACTGTCGAATCATTGCCTCAACCAATATATAAATTTTTATTGTTGTACAGTTCAGGAAACATATTTTCACAAAATAACAAACAAAAACAATACTTGGTTATTAAAAATAACTCTACATACACTATATTGCCAAAATCACCGGACACCCCTTCAAAAGCAAATGAACGGATCCTCTGCGTTAATAAGATGCGCGGTATAGCTACAAACGGTATAAAATCAAGCCTTTAGTTGACCGCGATCATATCGCACTGTTAGGTTGAGTTAAAATGTCGCTGCGGGAGAGAATTGACTTTGAGATGGGAAAGATTGTTGGGTGTTATATTAGCGGGTTGTCCATAAGAGAAACCGAGAGGCATTTAAACATATCCAAGTCGACCTTTTTGGATGTACTGAATAACTGGAAGACACATGGTGCGCCTGAAGCAGCAAAACGTACCGGCAGACCAAAGGAAATCAGTGATAGAGGACGTCGTAGCCTCATAAGAGTCGTTACAGCTAATCGATGGAGTACTGCACAAGACCTCAATGAACAGGTGAGTAAAAATGCTGGAACCTCGGTATGAACACCTACCATTTGCAGAGAACTTCATTCCATGGGTTACCGTGGTCGTGCGGCTGCTCAAAAGCCTTTCTTCTCCACTCGGAATACTACTCGTCGTTTAACATGGTGTAAAGAACATTTATCGTGGACCGTAGATCAATGGAAATCGGTACTATGGACTGATGAATGCAGATACACGATCCATCAGTCTGATGGCCGTGTGTGGGTATAGCGGCAGAAGGGAGAACGCTATTTACCACAGTGTACTGTTCCTACGGTCAAGTTTGGAGCTGGCAGTGTACTCGTGTGGGATTGTTTTTCGTGGTATGGTCCCAGCCCATTGGTTATCGTGAATATACCTGTTAACCAGCACGTCTACCTCGATATTCTGGACAATTATTCCCTACCAAATCTGTGGCAATACTATGCAACCGAGCCTTGTTGGTACCAGCAGGATAATGCACCGAACCATAAAGCAAGGACTGTTATGGCGTCGTTTGACGATAATTCCGTATCATGTGTGGACTGGCCAGCACAGAGCCCTGATTTTAATCCCAAAGAGCACCTATGGGATTAATTAGAGCACCGTATAAGAAGTTGGTAACCAAGGCCTACTACTAAGCAACAGCATTATGTACTGAATGGAAGCGCATACCTATTGCTGTGTTCCAAAACTTTGTCGAAAGCATGTCTCGAAGGGTCAATGAATGCATTAAGGCCAAAGGTGGACCAACACCGTACTAGTTTATGTCAATAAATGCTATGTCGTGTTTCTCTTCTAGGTGTCCGATGACGTTTGTCAATATAGTGTATCTTATTTTCCCCCGTAATTATTGATGGGCTTTCACCTTCTATTTGTTAGCCTGTTGACATCCACTGCAGGGTATAGGCCTCCCCCAGTCTTTTCCAACTACCTCGATCCTTAGCCTCAGTTCGCCATTAGCACCCACAAATTTCTGATTATCATCTCTCCGTCTGATTCTATGGCGCTCGCTTCGTGTCCTTCCATCCCTCGGTTGCCATTCTTTTATTATGCTTGTCCATCTTTCAGTCTTCCAACATGTTCAGCCAACCTCCACTTTGATTATTTTCTTATTTTTATAATACCTATTATTCCTGTCCTTTCTCTTATAATTTCATTTCTAACTTCCTCTCTTCTTGTGTTTTTTCTAACATTCTTTTCTTTAATTTTCTTACCGATACTCTAATATATTTTCTACATTGTCGCTCTGTGATACTCCGTGTTTTACTTTCATCAGTAAACTCGGGGATAATACATGTGTGAGGATCTCTGCGAACGCGAGGCCTCTATAAATATTTAAATATGATTTAAATATTCAATTGATGCATTATTCGAATTTGCCTTATGATGAGGAATATGATTTTTTTGCGTGTTTGTCTGTTCAAGTAACGGCAGTGTAAAATATCTTGTACGGGAACGGACAATTCATTCTTACAAACCCACTGCTGGACATTTTGTGAGTTTTCTCCTAAGAGACGCCATGTTGCTCGAACTGGTAAGATAGTCGTTGTTTGTCAAATATATGGTGATATTCTGTAGGTCTGTTTACATGCTTGGAGACATAACCAAAGTGACATTCGTTACGAGGTGTCAACAATGCGACCCTAAATGTTTGAGGGGATAGCGGGGAGAGGAGGGACGAGAAGGACATTGGAGGCAGAGAGAGAGAGAGAGAGAGAGAGAGAGAAGGACATTTCACGGACAGACTAAGTGTTTTTTTCGTTGTATGGGATATAACCCATAAAGTATGCAAATAATGTACATATATGTATAATGTATATCCTACATAAATATTCGAACCTTCTATCAATGAATTCCTGAAGCTATTTCAAGTACGTACTGGCTTCCTACAGGATATTGTAAAAGACGAAACGAACCAAATTGGGGCCTGCACCCACAGGCCCGCTAGAACATCGCAACATGCATTGAATATTTTTTTAAAAACACAATGGAAGGTCACCGGTTAAATAGTCTTTAAGTATCGAAAAGGCTGTATTACCTTGGATAATTCTTCAATTGATTTCTTTTTCTTGACTTTCTTTAAAACTGATTACTTGACCTAAATGGATGTATTCGTCTAGTTTTTCAATTTAGTTTCCTTCTATCAGACTTTTTCTGTATCCTTTTATGTATTGTTCATATATTTAGTTTTTGCTGTGCTCATTGACATATCATTTTTTAAAGCTTTCACCTAGCAGTTTTATAATACCTATCAGATGCGGAAATCGGAATTATTGTCAAATGAGAGTTAAATTTGCCCTACGGATTACATCATACTGAAAAACAGAAGGGAACTGAATTTTGATCCTATAATACTGTCCAAAGTTTTTTCAAATCTTAAGGTCTTTCTGCCGCTCCGCTGTTCTCTTCTTTCTTTTCGTATCCACCGTTGTATGATGTCTTCGAAGGAAACACGGTGTGACGTATTTTGTTGAATCAAATTGGGTCAGCCGAGAACTAACAATTTTCATTAAAAATTAGGTGAAAATCCTCCAAATACGTCAGTGAATAAACAGACTTCGCTCTTTCGACGTTTTAGCAACACACAGCAGCACAAAATGTGTTATTCGGCCACTGCTGGGGGAATCTGATCCCAGATCTTTCGATATCCAGCCGAGCGCGTTAGCCTTACACCATGGTGGCCAACAATCCACGGCGCTATGTGTGTTTCTCTGTCAGCTTCTGACATAAATCCGTAAGATGGGCTCAGCTACTGGGGCGTCTTCATCTGGTAGGCATTAACGGCACTGGCTATTGGATTATTTTTGTATTCCAAAGAGGAGACCTACACACAGAAGCCACTGAATTATGCACCTTAAAGCAAATGTATGTAAATGTCACTTACGCAGCGTGTATTCAAGATACGTTGTGACTTGCGTCACCACGTATTCTACGCAAATATTTAAGACTACCGTACCTCAGCAATCGTCAGTAGTGTTGATCACAATAGGAAAAACAAATCTTTCGAAGTTCGATTAATGGCTTATTTTGGGTGCCCTTCTACTTGGAGTGACTAATATGAAAACTAACTGATTTCTCAAAAGGTGAAATATATCGGGTCTTTAATTAGTGGGAAAATAGCCCGCATTTCCTGTCTAAAAGGCGTAACTACGGCGAAATCACAATATGCCAAGAATGATATCGCAGTCGTCTGAGAAGGCTTGTACGGAGAAATAGGATTTCCTGTGTGCATCCATTTAGAAATACACTCAATGAAAGCTGCTAAAGGCAAACTGTGCTCAGGGAATTGAAGAAGATTGGTATTGGCGGTCACATTCCTACAGGGAAACCACTGTTTTCTACGAAGAACCGGAAAATTCGTTTACAGTGGTGTCAGCAACATTGTGACTGGACACTGGAAGAATGGGAAAATGTCATGTTGTCCGACGAGCCACGGTGTACTTTGTTCTGTACCTACGGTAGACTGAGAGTTTTGCTGGGACCTCAAGTAGCAATGGAGCTAGCTCCCCTTGTGAACACAACTGAATCTGGAGGGAGTGTCATGGCGTGTGGGGCACGTTATGTTGTGTCGATTGATATTGTTGGAAGGTCAGGTGTCCTGTGGGGACTATCTGAACATTGTTTCTCATTATGTCAATGCTGCAATGTTGAATTTTATCCAGCAGGTGACGCTGTTTCGTGGACAACAATGCTACAGTCCATCGCGCAAGATGTGTTGAGCAGTGTAGTTCAGCAGGCATGACAGCTACTTCCACCCTCTTTCTTGGAGACCACAAATCCCAGATCTGAATACCATTGAAAATGTATGGGACATTAGGAAAACAGGTGTTGAAGAAAAGTTGTCTTCCGTCAAATCTGAGACTGTCTAATGAACGCCTGGTATGCAGTAGATGTGTTCTGACACCTTGAGGTCTCTTAGCCAAACAGCGAGCGTGCAATAATTCGAGCTAAAGGAGGTCCAAACCGGTATTGAATACAGGTTTCTAATTCAGTGGCCGGTATGTGTAGCTTGGGTAACTAACAAAGTCACCTGAGAAAATCCCCTTTCATATATGCTAGAAGATAAGAAACTCTTTGTAAAATTCTTTTCAGCTGCGAGAGCTTAGGTATTTCTTTTCCCTGAAGTTATACGTATCCTTTAAAACCACCAATCAAGACTCTTTCACTGAGTTGAAAACTGTTAGATGACTTTCTGTTTTTTCCTCCACCATAGTACAATGAAGTGCCAAAAGTCATGAGCTACGTGCCTAGTATCGTGGAGGACCTCTTTTAACACAGTGAAGTGTAGCAACTCGACGTGGCGTCGATTCCACAAGTGGCTGGAAGACTTCTAGAGAGATGTTGAGTCATGCCGTCTGAACAGCCGCCCACGGTTCCCTGGTATTTGTAAGTGCAGGATCTTGGGTGTGAGTGGACCATTCCACCATGTCCCATAAGGGCTCTATTGGGTTCAAGTCGGGCGAACGTGGAGGCCACACCATCTGTCGGAACTGTCCAGATTGCTCCTCGAACCACTTTGGGACAACTTGGGCCCGATGACATGGTGCATTATCCGCCTGGAAAATCCCATCGTTGTTGGGGTACGTGAATGACGCCCATGAAGGCTGCAAATGGTCACCCAGCAGAGTAACAAAGAGATTACCGGTAAATAACGTCCTTACGAGGACCAGAAGACCCAAAACGTGCGACGTAAAGACACCCCACACATGTATGAAATTACCACCAGCTTGCACAGTGCCTTGTTGACAGCTTGGATTCACGGCCTCATAGGGTCTGCGTCAGAACGAAACCCTACCATGAGCTCGCGACAACTGCTAGCGTGACTCATCGGACCACGCCCCATGTTGCCAGATTTCCAGGGTCCAATTACCGTGTTCACGAGCCCAGGTGAAGTGCAATGTCCCATGTCGTGGTGTTTATAAAGACACTCTGGTGGGTCTCCTGCTCCCATACCTCATGGACGCTAAATTACGCTGCACTGACTTGATAGATATGCTCTTGCATTCAAAGTCGATGCTATTGGAGCCAGTGTCGCTTGTCTGTTAACATGGACAATCCTAATCAGACGACTCTGGTCACGGTCATTCAGCACCAGTGGTCGGCCACTGCGCGGTCGATAGTGGGTGGTGATGACTTCCTTGGGGTATTTTCGGTACACACGTGATGCGTGGATCGAGGAATGTTGCATGTTCTCACAACTTCGGAAATCGAATGTCCCATCCGTTTTGCTCCTACTACCATGCCTTGTTCAAACTCAGATAATTCACGTTGGCTTGCCATATTCCTACTTACGGTTGTTCAACATGACTCTTGAAATTACACTTCGCGACTGATAAAAATCACGGCGTGCGTCGAAGGATTTATACGACGGCAATGCCAGTTGAAAATTTGAATACTGCTATCCCATGACTTTTGGCATTTCAGTATATATTTCCAGTTGCGTTTATCGGCCAGATATTTGTATCTAGCACTTTCGAAATATATTTACAAGCATCTACTCCTCTTTGTAAATCAACGCTTTATTTTTTACGTAATTATATGCCTGATTACCCCAAACCGCGACACAGCTTGCACAACGACCACCCGTGCTGTTTACAAAGTTGTGAATGAGATTACTCTTCGCAGAGCTGTACAAACATTCTTTATCGGGTTCAGATCCGGGGATCTAATGGGCCACTCCATGTGAATATCCTCACTCTCCAAGTATTCGTCGAATAGCTGTGCCATGTGCTCACCTGAAGTGCATAGAGATCTAGCTTGGCATCTCTGTAGCAGTCAGTGTACTTCATGTAAACAGGTGCAGCGGCGTGCATCCATCCAACATGTTGCCAGCCCAAAACAGGAGGTGACAACCACTATGGTTGTCTTTTTCCCTAATGCTGGAGGGAAGATTGCGGCTTCCCGCCTGTCTTCAAATGCACACACGCCGAAAATCCGTATTCAAGGTGCACCGTGACTAGTCACTGAAGAGGACACAGGTCAATTGTTCACGGGTCATGGGGTGATGTTGTCGGGCCCGTTTCTGACTGACTTTCTGTGCAATGAGGCGTTTGGGATACTGACCATTTGCGTTCGTGCATGAAGACCTTTTTAGTGGGGTCTTCTGTAAAGGGTTATCCTCATTATGGCGGTTCTAATAACAGAGGAAAGCTCCTGCCAGGAGTTTCCCGGCTGTCGACTCCATATAAAATGGCGAGCTCTTAAGGTGTCCCCCCCCCATACACCCACTCTTGAGTGTTACGTTTGAATGTCACGCCACAAACTGGAAAAGGTTTCATGCCCAAGGCGAAGTGTAGCGCAGAGTGAAGCTCTTGAGCACCTGCCGGAAATCTCGACCTAGAGAGGGACAGAACTGCAGTTCTGAGCGTTTTTCTCTCAATTTTCAGGTTTTCATTTACCAAAATGGCCATAGCTTCCCTCTGTTTGTTTTATTTATAGAAATAAGGCATTTTCACTTTACACAAAAGTATACACAAATGACACGTGTTCCACAGAAGTGTCACTCACGAGTGACCAATGTCTGTGGCCAAATCCGAGACCCCAGGTTGTCAGCGCCTAATCTCCTCACCCTGGCGTGACATTCAAGCGAGAGAGAGAGGAAAACAGATAAAGAGAGAAAGAGAGAGAGAGAGAGAGAGAGAGAGAGAGAGAGAGAGAGAGAGAGAGAAAGAGAGAAACAGATAGAGAGAGAGAGAGACAGATAGAGAGAGAGAAAAAGAGCGAAACAGAGAGAGAGAGAGAGAGAGAGAGGGGAGAGAAAGAGAGAGGGGAGAGAGAGAAAGAGAGAGGGGGAGAGAGTGTGCGGAGGGGCAACTTTAGAGAAAAGCATCGGTCGTCTTGACATATTGTGATTCTTGGGGTCCTTGTCCCCGCCTTCTGGTCATTGTTCCTGTTTTCTGAAACTGTTTCCAGAGATTGAAGGCTACTTTCCTCGTTTGGGTATATTCTCGAAATTGTACTTGTCACATTAAAAGTGGGCACCAGTTTTGTTAATATTTGCTTTTAATTTTCTTATGTATCTACAAGTGAAAATCAAATAGCAACAGAGAAGCGTTCATTTTTGAATAGCAGTGACCTTTGCACATAAAACAATGAAAGCTACTTTTTCTTCTGACATTATAAATGTATCTTCGTAGCGATGGCTTGTAGTAACAGTCAACAGACCTGCAGAATTAATTCCTGCATTTTATTATTACTCACGATCGTTATTATCGCAATTGCGTATGTTTGTTTATTTCCTTTAATGCTTTAGTAATTAAGTTTACAAGTAAGGCTCTCAGGGACTTACTTCACCGAATTTTTTATTTCCTTTTCATCTCAAAGTTGAATAATGTGGGATGATACAAAATAGAAAAAGTGTACTTAATAATTTCCCAAAATATACTAGGGATTAAAACTAGAAAATAATTTAGCTAATATGAATAAAAAACCATCCTGCATTTCCATGCTAACAGTTTATACATATCGAAGCTAACAGCGATGCACTGGGGATAATAGCCTTCCAATTAGAAAAAAATTCGCATTTTTAGTCTTTAGTAACTCGGAAAATTAATTGCCTGCAGTTTATTTTCATAAGAGAACTAAATTTATACCGGTAAAATGAAAGTGATTAAAATAAATAAGTAAATGCTGTATTAGAGATTCTCAGGATTTGGCATGACATCCCTTGGGACTGAGGACAGTCAAAAATATGTAATAAAAGCAATGATATTTCATCTATAAATAATGAAATGCTGCAAAAACAAATTAAATTTTAAAAACAAGAAGTGCTTACGTTGACAATTTTGGCTCGAATACTGAGTTTAGAATTACTAATAAAAAGCAGTGCATTTTCTCTTCAACTGGTGTTAGAAAATTATGCAGTTGCTATTGCCAGGCAAACATTATAAATATTACAACTAAACTTAGAAATATGATCACGTTAAATCTCATTTTGATGTCGCAGAACATTCTCAGTCTGTTACAGCAAATGCGTAGTTTTCTGAAAAATTATTAAAGTTGTGTTTTCCAAAATATTCGACATTTTGTCCTTTTCTATCATGAGTTTAATTTTCGGGTGACATATTTCTCCTGATAATGCCACTATAAGCATTACATAAAGCCAAAACTCAGAGATTTAAAATTAAATCATTGCATCAAGGATTCGTTTTTGTGATTAATTCAGCTCTACCTGTGCAGAGAGAAATCAGCTGTGTCGAATAACTAATATTGAATAACTGAGCTGTGAATTTCAATAGAGCATTTATTTTCAGCGACGAGTATTTTTAAATGTAGAATTCACATCGAAAGAGGCATAAGAAGATACTGCGTGGTAAGATTTTAATGGTAAAACCCCTAAAAAATGTCCAGAATGTATCTTGTACAGTTAACAACAGAGGTTGTAAGTTAAGGCAAATAATAGTGGGGGTTTTATACGTTATTCTATCAGACACACAAATACAATAAATGCTTTAGTACCAAAAACAAATATAGTGTGATTCTATTCTTTTCAGTTCGTATGAAAAAATCAAGTGTGAGGATTTTTTCATCGATAAATCCTGGAAAGTTTATAAAAAGTCTTGGCCATGTTATAAAACGTTTCTCTCTCAAGAGAAGAACAGAATGAAAAATCTCCGCAGGAACATAACTTTTATGAGGTGGAATGCTGGAATTAGCTATTGTTTATGTCACCACTCATCAAAATGAAACTTGGGTCGTTTTGGAGCGGACATTGGAGTATTTCTATTAAAAAATTGTAGGATATGTTACTGGTATTGAACACGCGATCACTGGTTTGAGTGGTGAAACGGCGGGGCTAAAATTCGTGTTGGAGAATGAGAAACTGAAATGAGTTTCACAAATTTTAAGTGTGTAATTCCAACATCTCTACGATGTGACGTACCTGCCAGCAGGACGCACACGACATAAAGGCAGATAGTAGTCAGAACAAACGTCCGCGTAGCTCAGTTGGTAGACTGACTTATTCTGGAATGAGGGGATCCGGGTTCGAATCCTGGCGTGGACAGAAATGACGGAGAAATTTACTTCGTTATAATGGCGCCCGAACTATCCGGATGACCCGACCGTTCAAAATCTCGCAACGGTGTGATGTTATTTCCACACCGCGAGATAGGAAAAATAAGAGAATCCCTTCTCCAGCGCTTCGAAAAATAAATGCGTGTGGCGTTGCATTCCACACACCAGATTGACTGGGAGTTCTCAAGTGCACGTTCTACAGTGGATGGCTGCCTTCAACGATTCATGGTCACGGCTGACCCGTGGGCCATGCCCCCGGCCCTCTTTCGGATGGGGGAGATGTGACGTACCTGCCAGCAGGACGCACACGACATAAAGGCAGATAGTAGTCAGAACAAACGTCCGCGTAGCTCAATTGGTAGAGTGACTTATTCCGGAATGAGGGGATCCGGGTTCGAATCCTGGCGTGGACAGAAATGACGGAGAAATTTACTTCGTTATAACGACAAAAATATAAAAAAATGTAATTCCAACATCTGCACGACAAAAAAAATTTGAAGTGTTACGTTTAAAAACATAACTACAGTAAACATATCAATATGACAACATTAAAGACATATTTGGATAATCATGCACAGAATATAAACCCAGTTTATGGATTTGGAAAAATAAAGTTCTAGTGTTGTATGTAAAGCAGGCTACGAAGTAGGAAAACTTTGCTTCAGAAAATGCCTAAAATGTACTAAAAACTTTCTTTTTATTTCTTTTATTGATTTACTTATTTATTTATTTATTTGTAGGTACATTCCCTACAGAAGGTAGATCTAGTTACAGGAATTGCTAAAACATCATTGTGCATTTATAGTAATAATTACAATCTTAGAAACAATGCTTTAAGAAAAAAATCATAACTCTCATTAAAAATATCCGAATATTCTGCAAGTGAGTTCCCTGAAGTCTGTACATTCTACATAACGGAGGATTTTTCCCTGCATCAGTTCTGCAGAATGGCATTACAGATACTTCACATTTTGTCCTTTGCGAACATGGCACACCGAAATTTAATAGGTTTACAATTTGAATATCATCTATCTCTCCATTAATGATACCGTACAAAAATTTAAGTTGGAGAGACTTTCTCCCCGATTGTAGAGAGGTCATCTTGAAGAATGATAAAAGGTCAGCCGTCGAGATATCCGCAATATAAACACCAGTAGATTTGTGAAAAATTTGTGGTAGAAATCTTTTCTGTACTTTCTCAGTTCCATTTATGAATGTTACGAGGCTATGTCTCCAAGTGTTCGCAGCATACTGTAGTAAGGATCTAAGCCTTGTCTCAGAAATGTGAATGAGTTTCTAGAGAGTCGAAAAATACTTAGAAAGTCAAATGATGATTCCAAGATTTCTATTGAATGAACGTATACAGTCACATTAATGGTGATAATTCCTTGGATACGGCTTTTAAGGATATGGCTTTAATCACAAATAAACAAATGACAGAATGATTTGCAATTCTCACTTTATATAGTGCCAAATAAGCAACCCTGACAAAATAAATTAGTCACCCCTAACAGAAATGACAGTAGGAAGTTACCGGTTGCACAGAGGGTGCCGTGATAGCCTTGTTGGAAGATAAATAGCACTGACGTGGTCTACTGGATCATTTCTGTCCCGTGCAGTGGTGACGAGCAACGTGTGTGTTGAATTTAGTCTGCAACATGGGTCGTAAGACAGACGTGATTAAAAAACAAAAAGGAGTCATCGTGTTTGGCCGTACCCACGGGCACAAAGTGAATGAGGACGAGCAATTTGTTGGTGTGTTGAAGCGTACTATCCAGCGGGTCTACAAACAGTGGTGTAGTTTGCTGCCAACTGAAAATCGGCGACGTAACTGTGGCCGAAAAACGATTCTCACCAACAGGGACCGCCGCCATGTTTCACGCCTAGTAACTGCAAATCGGTTTCAAACCTGGCAACAATTGCCCCAAACAGTCAACTCCAACCAATTTCCTAAAGGACATTGCGACGAGAACAGCATGCGATGGACATCTGGAGCAGAGTCCCACAAAAGAGGGCTCTTTTGTCAGCAAGTCACAAAGACGCACGTTATCAATGGGCTCAGAGGCACCAAAATTTAACTGTGGAGGATTGGAAACGAATAATATTGTCTGATGAGTCTCGTTTTTGTTTGTACTCCAATGATGGGAGGCGACGAGTGCATTGCAAGCCCAATGAAGCATTTAATATTGATGGTGCCAAAGGTGTTGTTCAAGCTGGAGGGGGTTCTGTTATGTTTTGGGGATGTTTTTCGTACCTCTAAATGGGTCCTCTTTTAGCAGTGACGATGAATTTCAACCAGCAAGGTGAAGCGCCGTAATAGACACCCACGTGCGCTGGCTAACTTTTACTAATGTTTGTTCGGTGTGCTTATAACTGCATTCTTTCTCCACGTGGCACAATAATAGTTGGTTTAATCTGCACTACGTTACCTTTTTTCACTTATTTGCTTGGAATCCGACTTTTGGAAGATGAGTTATTTATCGAGCGGAATACTTAATTACCCATTGTTACAGTGGACACCCCCCCCCATCCTAAAACCTGAAGAAAACTTTAAAATTTGTCCGCCATGTCGCGTATTGTATGAGGCAGCTAGGAATCACAGTTCGGCAGGCTCACATGTTCTTTTACAGTTCAGTTTTTTTTATTTATTTCTCATTTACGTTGTTTTTTCTTTCGGATGTTCTCTAAATTAATTAACAAAATTGCGGAATTTGGGAAGTCGCTCCAATGCTTGTGAAGGCAAGAAACGCAATATTTTTGCCATTTTGAATTGTTTCTATCTGTGGGAAAAGTTAGCACTCAATGGTTACTCTGGAAATTGATAAGAGCAAAGCGATAGGCCCAGAAGAGGACTTCTAGATTTCTTGAGGAGGGGCCGATGTTACGACCTACCCCCGCCATTAATTTAGTAATTAATGGGCGTGGTTGATGTGTGAAATTAATTAAGTATTAATTGTTCGAGGCTTGATTGGAGTTTAAAAGTGTAAACAGCAGATAAAGTTTTATCTGGGGGTTTGGAAAGAAAAGAGGCGAAGAATTCTCTCTCTGGCTGGGTGGTCTCAGAATAGCTCTGTTAGGTCATAAATATCAGGGCGCAGCTGACGGGCAGCCTATGCAACACGGAAAGGGAAAGAGGAATACGTATCGAATGAGCCACTTGAGTAGGAATGAATGAAGATAGGGGACGAAAGGTTTAGCGAATAATCGTAAATTCGTCGATTGTTTGGGGCATTTTCGAGAACAATTGCTCTCTGTGTGGTCCGTGCAGAAAAATAAGAGTTCGCACTTGGCATGAAAATAAGGAAGAAAGTTTAGTTGTCTGTGCGCTCTCCGATGTGAAAGGCTGGATGCCTTGGATCTGCAAAAAAATGAATTGGGAAAAATGAAGCAGCAAACCTCCCCGCATTTTGGTAAGAAATGGAGACAACTCGAGGCAGCTGGAGATGCCAGTTTGCCATAAAGACAGCAGAATGCCTAAATCCGCGGGATAAAGCAGAAATTTCTAGGCTGGAGCGTAATGGAACTCAGCGACTGTTTGGCCTAATGAAAGCCAAGTTACAGGGGAATTAAGAAGTCTGCGAGTGGACAGTGGTCATTCCTATGAGAAGCGAAGCCAAGCAAAGTCGGGTTCGGATGCCAACCACTGCAGTGTGGAATCGTCACCCCCATTCATCCCCTACTGTGGAGGAAGTGAAGAGATGCGCTTGTCTTACGGGGTGAAGCGAGGCCCCATTGTGCGTGTGTGTGGTAGCGTAAGCAGCGAAGCCACTACGTGTAAGTGCGACGGGATAAAAACATGTCGAAAGAAAAATATGAGCGTAAGAGCGGTGGCTTCGATACCTAACAAATATACAGGTGAAATGTTGAGTTGCCGATATACGCTTAAGGTAAAAGCACGTCTGATTTCACTCGGCCGAGAAAATTAATCTTGGAAACCGCAACATCAGATGTGAGAGGGCCTATTTTGCTTAACGCCCACCTTCAAATCGTCACGAGAATAGATCAGTGTGCACTCTAATCATTGCAACAAAGTGCGGCGTGATATTACCATTTTTAATTGTGTGCTTCATTTACATCAAGCGTCAAAGTGAAGTGTTGAATCATCGGTGCTGCCACATGGTGCAAGTGTCTGTGTGTGTGTGTTTTTTGTCGTGTGATATTATGTGATGCACAACGGATTTGCACAGCAAAGTCACGTAACTGTAAGTAGATGAATATTTCCTTTTTTCTTTCTTCGCACATCTGCGAACTTGTGCCATCCCGACACCCAAAGCTGCATGGACATAGATGCAGTAATGCTGAGTGACTGAACCTCAGAGGAAATACCTGCACATACAGATTTCACTTCTTACAGGGCCCATTTCCTGATTACTTTTTTTACATGAATAAGGGAGAGGCCTGATTACTTTTTTTACATGAATAAGGGAGAGGGTGTGGCCACAAATTCCGCTGGGCGGGACAGTTTCTTTTAACTTTGGTTCAGGACCAACGTCATGGGCAGGGTTCTGCATGTGCATGCTTATTAGATTTAGTTAATTAACTTTTGGCAGTATTTCGCACCTATAATCTTATACCGCAAATTAACGTGCTTGTGTATTTTGTGTCGCGAGTATTTTTAATGTGATCGTTTGCATATAATTTTTTTTTTATTCTCTAAGCAATTGTATATGAATATCACCTGCAGCTCTATTTAGTGTGTAAACGAGTAGTATCTCTTGTTCAGATAGTCCGGTGGAGACTCAGTCGGCTGCGTTATCCGACAGTAAAGTGTGACACCGTATGCTGCCCACATATGAGGGGCAATTGTCTATGCGCCTAGAGAGCGCCGGATCTGTTTAAATCTCGCAGAACGTTATTAAATGTTGTGTTGTGTATTTGAGAATCATGTGTTATTTGCGAAAGTGAGTGTTGTACTGGCTGGTTGGGGATTGAATGTACCGGAGTAAGATCCGGACCACTACACTCAGTCACGAATTGGTGATTGCGGGTGAACCTCATCACAACTCTGATCCCAAAGTATCATTTTTTTTAGATTATTTTATTGTTTATTTGTTGTTGTTATTTTGTTCACAAGGTGGATTCACCCAAGCCTTATGCTTCGGGTCATTCTTCAACTTTTCATTTTTTATGTTCTGGTGTGAATCTTTGAGTGCAGCAGTGCACCTGAGATTCTCACCTGGTGCCGTGGCCAACTAAATTGTACTTCAGGTCTCAAGCACCGTTACCGGCAGACTAGGCAGGAACACTGCTAGTGCCGTGTAACATTAATGGTGCCGTTGTCCCAGGATCGATACCTATATTTTGCAGCTAGCGGAACAACACTCATGTTCGTAAAATAAGTGCGAATTGACTGCCATTACTATTTTTATTTAGTTTTGTTCGGTGCGAATTTTGTATAATTTAGCATTAAGTAAGCCTTAAGCTGTTTTCTAAGAACTGCCATAATTTTAGTGGGTAAGAAAAACAAAATGGCTAACACAAAAAAATCGTCATCTGCGAGTCACATGGATTCAGATGATTCTGGTGGTCACTCTGACGGAGAACATGTGAGCACTGGGGCTGCAATTGTTCCGGAAGAGAGTACACCTGTTACAAGTACAGCGGGTACATCACAGCTGAGACAAACAGCTTTAGCCGCACCTATGGTTTACGGTGAGCAAATAGCGGGATGCATAAACATGTTGAGGCTATTTACAGGCACTGATCCGCTGTATCGTGCTAAACACTTTTTCAGGATGTCGGGAAAGTGTAGCGATGGTGGGTAGATGGAGTGAGCAAACTAAACTCGCGATTGCAAAATCTAAATTTCGGGAGAGAGCTGCTGAATTTCTATCTGATAGCGATGAGCTGAGGGCAGAAACCGAACCTTTGCAGCGCGAACCCGCATGATTGTAGATCCCTTACGAGTGCAGGGAAGCCAGGTCAAAAGTCCTCCAATCATTTCGCGGGCGTCGCTGAGACCAAGGGATGATTACGGGCGGGTGTTAAGGGCTAGTAACACCATGCCACACACTGACAGACGGGGAGCAGTCGACATTATAGTGGATCCCCAGGAAGACTGTGACACCACGATTATCTACGATGTTGAGAAGGAACTCGAAGACAGTGAAACGCAAGAATTTGGCATCGAGCGCAGATAAAAGCGGGCGTAGGAGCATCGAACGTGAGGGATCTGTGGAACTCGTGGATTCTCGAAGCTATGCCTCATATTTAAATTTTTTTTTCCGCCTATCTCGACGGGTAGCAATGAACGTGTGATGAAATCCTTAAACTTTCCTTCCACTCTGGGCACTTAAATCCGGAATTAGGTGCCTTGCGACGGTGGGAAAGGGTTGAGTGTTTACAGTTAAAAAAAAAAAAAAAAAAAATGGAATGATTGGATGAATAAACTTCATCCAGTCATCCCTTTTTTTTTTCTTTCATGGGGGGATGGAATGTTACAGTGGACACCCCCCCATCCTAAAACCTGAAGAAAACTTTAAAATTTGTCCGCCATGTCGCGTATTGTATGAGGCAGCTAGGAATCACAGTTCGGCAGGCTCACATGTTCTTTTACAGTTCAGTTTTTTTTATTTATTTCTCATTTACGTTGTTTTTTCTTTCGGATGTTCTCTAAATTAATTAACAAAATTGCGGAATTTGGGAAGTCGCTCCAATGCTTGTGAAGGCAAGAAACGCAATATTTTTGCCATTTTGAATTGTTTCTATCTGTGGGAAAAGTTAGCACTCAATGGTTACTCTGGAAATTGATAAGAGCAAAGCGATAGGCCCAGAAGAGGACTTCTAGATTTCTTGAGGAGGGGCCGATGTTACGACTCCACCCCGCCATTAATTTAGTAATTAATGGGCGTGGTTGATGTGTGAAATTAATTAAGTATTAATTGTTCGAGGCTTGATTGGAGTTTAAAAGTGTAAACAGCAGATAAAGTTTTATCTGGGGGTTTGGAAAGAAAAGAGGCGAAGAATTCTCTCTCTGGCTGGGTGGTCTCAGAATAGCTCTGTTAGGTCATAAATATCAGGGCGCAGCTGACGGGCAGCCTATGCAACACGGAAAGGGAAAGAGGAATACGTATCGAATGAGCCACTTGAGTAGGAATGAATGAAGATAGGGGACGAAAGGTTTAGCGAATAATCGTAAATTCGTCGATTGTTTGGGGCATTTTCGAGAACAATTGCTCTCTGTGTGGTCCGTGCAGAAAAATAAGAGTTCGCACTTGGCATGAAAATAAGGAAGAAAGTTTAGTTGTCTGTGCGCTCTCCGATGTGAAAGGCTGGATGCCTTGGATCTGCAAAAAAATGAATTGGGAAAAAATGAAGCAGCAAACCTCCCCGCATTTTGCAAGAAATGGAGACAACTCGAGGCAGCTGGAGATGCCAGTTTGCCATAAAGACAGCAGAATGCCTAAATCCGCGGGATAAAGCAGAAATTTCTAGGCTGGAGCGTAATGGAACTCAGCGACTGTTTGGCCTAATGAAAGCCAAGTTACAGGGGAATTAAGAAGTCTGCGAGTGGACAGTGGTCATTCCTATGAGAAGCGAAGCCAAGCAAAGTCGGGTTCGGATGCCAACCACTGCAGTGTGGAATCGTCACCCCCATTCATCCCCTACTGTGGAGGAAGTGAAGAGATGCGCTTGTCTTACGGGGTGAAGCGAGGCCCCATGTGTGTGTGGTAGCGTAAGCAGCGAAGCCACTACGTGTAAGTGCGACGGGATAAAAACATGTCGAAAGAAAAATATGAGCGTAAGAGCGGTGGCTTCGATACCTAACAAATATACAGGTGAAATGTTGAGTTGCCGATATACGCTTAAGGTAAAAGCACGTCTGATTTCGCTCGGCCGAGAAAATTAATCTTGGAAACCGCAACATCAGATGTGAGAGGGCCTATTTTGCTTAACGCCCACCTTCAAATCGTCACGAGAATAGATCAGTGTGCACTCTAATCATTGCAACAAAGTGCGGCGTGATATTACCATTTTTAATTGTGTGCTTCATTTACATCAAGCGTCAAAGTGAAGTGTTGAATCATCGGTGCTGCCACATGGTGCAAGTGTCTGTGTGTGTGTGTTTTTTTGTCGTGTGATATTATGTGATGCACAACGGATTTGCACAGCAAAGTCACGTAACTGTAAGTAGATGAATATTTCCTTTTTTCTTTCTTCGCACATCTGCGAACTTGTGCCATCCCGACACCCAAAGCTGCATGGACATAGATGCAGTAATGCTGAGTGACTGAACCTCAGAGGAAATACCTGCACATACAGATTTCAATTTCTTACAGGGCCCATTTCCTGATTACTTTTTTTACATGAATAAGGGAGAGGGTGTGGCCACAAATTCCGCTGGGCGGGACAGTTTCTTTTAACTTTGGTTCAGGACCAACGTCAGCGGGGCAGGGTTCTGCATGTGCATGCTTATTAGATTTAGTTAATTAACTTTGGCAGTATTTCGCACCTATAATCTTATACCGCAAATTAACGTGCTTGTGTATTTTGTGTCGCGAGTATTTTTAATGTGATCGTTTGCATATAATTTTTTTTTATTCTCTAAGCAATTGTATATGAATATCACCTGCAGCTCTATTTAGTGTGTAAACGAGTAGTATCTCTTGTTCAGATAGTCCGGTGGAGACTCAGTCGGCTGCGTTATCCGACAGTAAAGTGTGACACCGTATGCTGCCCACATATGAGGGGCAATTGTCTATGCGCCTAGAGAGCGCCGGATCTGTTTAAATCTCGCAGAACGTTATTAAATGTTGTGTTGTGTATTTGAGAATCATGTGTTATTTGCGAAAGTGAGTGTTGTACTGGCTGGTTGGGGATTGAATGTACCGGAGTAAGATCCGGACCACTACACTCAGTCACGAATTGGTGATTGCGGGTGAACCTCATCACAACTCTGATCCCAAAGTATCATTTTTTTTAGATTATTTTATTGTTTATTTGTTGTTGTTATTTTGTTCACAAGGTGGATTCACCCAAGCCTTATGCTTCGGGTCATTCTTCAACTTTTCATTTTTTATGTTCTGGTGTGAATCTTTGAGTGCAGCAGTGCACCTGAGATTCTCACCTGGTGCCGTGGCCAACTAAATTGTACTTCAGGTCTCAAGCACCGTTACCGGCAGACTAGGCAGGAACACTGCTAGTGCCGTGTAACACCATTAAGCAGTGGGAACATTGTAAATCCGGAAAAATGAGGAAAAATATTATTCATAGCTGCAACTTTGGGATACAAAAAAAAACGTTTTTCATAAAAGACTTGAGAAAGATTTGCGGACACATATTTTTGCCACCAAGCAGGAGTACATATTTATTACTCCTGCCGAACTTTTTGTACTCTGCGCAGAACAAGTTAAACGAACAGTTTCTATCCGTTATTCCAAAATTGCAATGTAAAAAAAGAATTTCGCAATACGAATTTTGGAAACACAATATCCTACAAAATACAAATATGGTAACTTGAATTTCTGGAAAAACTCGGCATCCGAGAAAGGAAGGAGGAAATGCCCGGATCCTCATTTTACTGATTTCAGCTATTAATCGCAAAAATGATGGGCTAACTTGTTTTCAATAAACCGATGAACGAGAATCACATGTTGCAACCATCGAACAAATTCAGATCATAAGCACTCATTTTCTCTCCCAAAGATCTACTAAAGACATTCCAATCTAATTAATACATACAGTTATTCTGAGATGAAGGAAGAAATTGTATTTCGGCTTTTAAGGTGTCAAGCGAAATGCGAGATGATGTAATCGTTGCTCATTCTGTGACAGGCCGACAGTTCATTTTTCCACTACGCGCAGAAGAACTGTAGGTGCTTTTCCACCTGTCTAAACGGCACTCTCTATCTGTTAGTTGATGATACTGAAGGACATGTCTTTATATTTTGTGAAAGAAATACTAAGCGTAGCAAGTATCCTTTAAATTCCGCGTTGGATGCAAAGCACAAAGAGTGCGAAATCTGTTAAATTTAACAATGATCAAAAAATTAAATTGTGATCAGATGTCAACTGGGAAAAATGGTTTGATGAACCATAAACTGAGTTGCTTGCTCATTGAGACCCAATGGACTGAACAGCTAAAATACACCACGTAGGAAAATATACTCCGACATCTCCATATGTGCAAATCAGCGTGCATTTGCAGAACCAGGCGGGTGGGCGCGCGCGTGGTGACGTCAGTGCTGTTCACATAAACTGATGAGACATTACATTATTACCACCTACCTAATAAGCTGTAGGACACACTTTAGCCAGCAAAACAGCGGCCACTCGGTGAGGCATCGAATCAATGAGAGGGCAATAAGTATCCTGGAGTATAATAATGTCAAAATCAGGTCCTCCAGTTCCCGTACATTTTGGGGTGGTGGTGATTTAGCACCAACCCGCTTTTCCAAATCGAACCACAGATGTTCGATTGGGTTGGTGTCAGGTGAATGTGGAGGCCAGGGCATTGACAGAATGTCACCAGCATGTTCCTCGAACCACTCCTTGACGATTCTTGTAGTGTATCCTGTTAGTAAGGGCCATCACCAGTAGGTTCACACATTGGCCATGAATGGGTGAACTTGGTCCGCAACGATGTTCAGATGCCTGAAAGCTGTCAGGGATTGTGCTACTGGAATAATTGGAACTAAAGTGTCACAAGAAAATATCACCCACAGCAAAGCACCCCCGTGGCGGGCCTGTTTCCTCCCAATAGTGCATTTAGGTGCCATAGACTCCGTTGGTAATCAGCGTATTCGCGCTCGACCGTCTACCTGATGCACCAGAAATCTTGATTCGTCAGACCAGGCCACTTTCTTCCCATCAACCGTTATCTAATCTCCATGATCTTGGGCCTATTTCATGCGTTATTGGCGATGACGTGCAGTGAGCACGAGGACCCGACTGGGTCTTCTGCTACGCAGGCCAATTCGCAGGAGGCTGCGATGAACTGTGTGCTGTGACACATTGCCCTAATCATGATTGTTGTAGCTGTGGGTGATTTGTCGTACTGGGGTCCCTGCGGTCGCTGTGAACATTGAGCGACACTCTCCGCTCCCCTCTGGTATCAATGAGCTGCAGATGACATACGGCTGGACGGCGGTTTGTCCTTTGGCCATCTGTACACCACTTTTGATACACACTAACTATGGCCGCACGTGAAGAACTCACATGCCGCGCCGAGATCGTAGTTCCAAAGCGCCGTGCTGTGCCATCATAATTTGTCCTTTATTAAACTCTGATAAATCGGCAGCTTTTCCCATTCTAACTCCGAACACTGTACTAACCGAAAGCCGGTCCACAGGTCGTATATATACTGCTTTGTGATCTTCACCTGTGCCACCGCTCGGTCTTCAGGCGCGCTGATTTATCTAGGCTGGAGGTGGTCATGTCCCATCGGTGTATACAGTTGTACATAATAGCGTGATTGTTGTCTTCTAGCGCGAAAAACAACAGCATGTACACGCCGAGACATCGACTCCACTAGATGACGGAGAGTTGCCTGAGGTAATGGGAGCCATGACTGTCTTAGCATTGTCCACAACTCCACCCGAGACGTCAGTCAAAGATCACTGGATCTCATGTTCCACTCAACGGTATCCCAGAGAGCTTCCACAGGGTTTAAATGCGATGACCTTTAAGACCACGGGATGATTCTAATTTCAAATAAGTGTTCCCCGAGTCAAGCCTGGATGGTTCAGGTCCGGTGGGGTGGGGTATTGTCCAATGAAGCAGAACTTCGGCCACAGGATGCGCGATTACCATAGGTGATTAACCACCACATGCTGGTTACGGTTAAGGACCTCTCTAGAAAAACTAAAACACCTAATGCGTCCCTTGGGAAGGCTCCGCAAACAATCACAGAGCCATCACCGCCTTTAACAGAGCCTATCTGGTACGATGTGGCCATGACCTCATGCTGTTGACGCTACACAAGCACTTTTCCGTCAGCTCGTGATGTATCTGACTACATGACACCGAACCACTATGCAGAGGTCCAGTTTTGTCGTTTAGGGCACCAGGCGAAGCGTAGTGTCCGACGACGAACACTCGACAATGGCACATGAGAAGAACGTCGGCTGCCGTAAGCCAGGATATGCAACGTGCGCCGTGCCATTCTCTTGCTGACGGTGCACGGGACGTCAATATTTAACATGAATGTGATTTCCGCAGCCGTTGCCATGCAGTCGGTCCTGGATGATCCCTGTTATCAATTGCGTGTGGTCGGATACAGCTCACTCTCTGGGAGCTGGTACGTCCGTCGACGGCATACTCGGTACTGCCTTGATACGGTTGCCCTCGGGAACCCTAGGAGTTTTACCACTTGGGCGATAGAATGAGCTATCTCTCTTACACCGACAATGCGTCCACGATCGTGTCTTTGAGATCCCCTCGTTTACCCATGTTTATCGATATTGCCATACCCTGTTGGGAAGGCCTGCAGTTCGCCTATTTGTCGCCTGCGTTCGGTTTGCGTCTGTTCCACTCTGCGCGGGGGATGCCCATGTCAACTGCCCATCACCCTTATAGTTAATGTTGTGTTTACCTAGTGTATATTGCAATACAGATGCTAACCCCTGTACCCGGTTCACCAACGCATACCTATAATTTAATATTTTCTTGAGTTTTCGTGTTCTGACGTAAATTTGGTTTCTCCTCATTAAGTATTCCTCCCGACGAGCTTGTAAGTGTATTCCTCCCGACGAGCTTGTAAGAGTTGGCAATCTGACAGTGGGTCAGAGGCATATCAAAAAGTAAACAAAACTGCGTTCAAAACAGATTTAGAGTGCAGATTCTGTGTGCAGAGAGACAGTGGTGTTCACTGAGAGTGGAACCTGTATTCATGTTCAGCGTGATTTGTTTTTGTAAGAGCGATATTGAGAAATCAATTATGTGAGCACGTGACGTTTTATGTTACTTTGAAGAGAGATAATTGAAGAACATATGTTGTACGAAATATTCGTGTGAAGCCTATTCATTATGTTATTAAAAACGAAGAGACTGTTAAAGAATAATTGTCCTGCTAGGGTGTTGAATGAAAAGTGGGCATTAAATTCTGTCAGTAGTGATACCTTAGTTACTCTGGTCGCTTACTTGAAGTGCATAATTTGCAAATGACCCAAGTTTCATTAAACTTTTAGCTGTTTCTAACAAAGAAGAACGACGACTTGGAATAATCAGGCTTTCAAAGCAAAATTTACTCATCAACTGACAGTTAAGAGTTAAGCCGAAGTAAAAGTTAAACATTATAGTTCTATATATTAAGATAATACAACGTAGTTTGTCACAAATATCTGTTTTTTCAAGTCGACCATGGCCGACTTGAAAAGTTAGCAAATAATGGGTTCGCATTTGCAGAAAATAATTGTATACGAGAATGTGTCCATAGTTATACAAAATATACTTCTAATGCCTTTTCGGTTGGCGGTACTGCTTGCTGCGCGCATGTGTAGACGTGACACTGCAGTCGTCACTGTGTTGGAGATGGGAGATATAACTGGTCAGTTTCCGTGGTGCCTTTAGCAATGCCGTGTGCGCCAAGACAGAACAGGGAGTCGATTTTTGTAGGGAGGGGGATAAATATGTACCAGGGGCTGAAACTCATAGAAGTACCTCAGCTCAATTTGGAATTAGTGATTTGTCACAGCGGAGTGTCTACGAAAGGATTTCAAAATTCGAAAGAGGCCACACAAGTGTAACTCACACTGAAGGAAGAAGACCCCATACATATCCAATGCTGAAGATAAGGTTCAACCAGTCTGTGCGATGGATGTGACAAACAAGCAAGTAACGATGGATGAAATGGCAAATCGCAGAAAATTTCGCCTTGGTTCTGCTTATAAAATCATCCACAACAGACTAAACGTGGCGCAAATTAATGCAGACGAATCCCAAAACTTCTCACGGATTAATTCAAACGAAATCCTTTGAACATCTGCCAACGGCTTTCTTTTGGACCGCTGTGATAAGGAAGGGGACATTTTTCTGAAAAGAATCAAGGATGAAACATGGATCCAACAGTATCAACAGCTGTGTAATCATCAGAATTTGAATGGAAACATCCGCGATCACCAGTAAAAAAAAAAAAGCTGGAAACTCAACCAATAGTTGGACAGTTGAAAGATTGTAAACGTTGCTTGCTTTTCTGAGACTCAAATGGGCCGATACCGGAATATTACCAGGAGATATGTTCAACAGTGATCAGTATTTCTTACAGTAGGATTATACGTGACAAACTGAAGCTCTCAATTCGAAACAAAAGCTAAGTCCCATTCTAGTTAGGTATTCACTTGCTACACGATAATACCCGACCTTTTTCAACTGCTGAAACTCTCCAGCTAATGAGCATTGAGGTAACTGATCACACTTTGTACAGTCCAGACTTTTTTAAATTTTTGATTGGGGGTTTAACGACCACCGTGAGCAACTCAGGAGGCTCTAAGCAGTCGTCTGTCCCTAATTTACGGTGACTAGTTCCAGGGAAGGAAGATAATCAGTGCCGTACGACACTCACAACATCCATGCCTCACAGAATTCGAACCTGGACCCCTTTAGGACGAATATTCGGAAACCATCGCTTCGAGCACTGCGCCACAGGGCGGCCAAGACCAGGCTTGTACCCTTTGGACTGTTACATTATTTTGTATAATGGAAGACAGCGTAAGATACTGTCACTTTGTAACGGTTCGCGAAATGGAGGAAGCTGCGCATGCGCGACTCAACCTCAGCAAAAATAAAATTTATGCAGGTACAAAGAAGATGGTACAAAGCTGGACCAAGCGCATTGAAAGCTAAGGAACTATGTTGAAAAATAATACCTGTATAAGCATCCAATTTTTGTTATAACAAATATACGAATTCACTGCAGACAATTATTGATTCACTTAAGTATTATTGCACAACACGTTTTGAAAGGAGCACAAGTATCTTAAACAACTGAAGTATGAAACACAGAATTACAATCCTTATGAAAAGGCAATGGTTGTGCTCAATGTGCTGTGAAAATAATAAATTGCACAGTATGACAGATTTCCAGGAACAGTTTGCGTCTTTAGCATTACCTCTGTACTACTAGGTCGTGACCCATGACCTATGTGACCCTGGAATCTCTATATTTCTCAGGGCCACACAGAGAAGGTCATGCACGGTATGTGCCCTCACATGAAACGCTTTCTGAAGCACTGAATTGATAAGCGTATCTGCCTAAAACGTCCCAGGAAAATCATTAATTTTAGTACTTTGATCGGAATTTCAGTAATCTTCTGTAGCAGAAAAAAAAACCTGTGTGAAATGAGTATATACATGTTGATATACCAATAAAATCATTTCAGCAGAACTGTATACGAAATTCAATTCATAGAATGTGAAGCCTTACAGTGTATTTCGAGCTTCCATCCGTCTTCTATTGCGCTGCCTTGAATCAATGGATTCTCCGCTCGGCATGACAAATACTTCCCACTGTCATCACTCGTTGGGGTGAAGATGAGGATGCTGGTTGTCACATAACCGTCAATGGATAGCCGGTCTTTCGTCCTTTTCATCTTCGTGTTTCCTTTCCACCAGCTGATGCTTGCAGGAGGACGGGACCCCGTCGCCCGACACACTAACTCCACTGGATTGTTGGCTGACAAGGGTCTTCTGTTGCCTTCGATCTGAACTTCTAAAGGACGGACTGGAAGAATAAGAGCGGCATAATTAGAAAGCAGAAAGAATATTCCATTTTTTAAAATATACAGAAATGCGTTTTGCTCTCCAAATAACTCATTTAAAACTCGCAAACTAAGTGGAATGTGAAGCACTGAATTGATAAGCGTATGTGAACATGCAATAGGCTTTCACTTCGCGCCTGCGCGAAGTGAAGGCCGATTGCGCGTTCGCTGTCCTCGGCAGTTGGTGTAACGCATCTGAATGAGCTGTTGTTACGGGATCGTTACTAGTCATCGTGATTTTGTGTTGCTAGCAATTAGGGTATGAATCGTTACACAGTGGAACAGCTCGTGTTTATTGTCCGTACGTACTGGAAAAATGCGTCGATTAAGAAGTGCCGAAGACAATTTATTGAGCAGTTTGGGGTTCGGAAACCACCGGCAAACTCCTCCATTCAGTATCTGGTGAAGAAACTGGAAACCACAGGAACATTGTTGGATGTCCATTCCACGAAGGAGGATGTCCGAAACTGCCAGAAGCCACGGTGCGGGAAGTGAAAAATAGACTGCTGTCCTCCCCACAGAAGTCCTTACGTAAACTGTCGCAGGGGATGGGGGTTTTCCACGAAGACATGTCAACGAGCTGCGAAGAAAATGAAAGCTACATACACATGGAGTTTCTGCTGTGCAAGAATTGAAACCTTCCGAGGAGCAGATGAGACTAAATTTCTATCATTGGTTCCAAAAGTTTATCACATGCATTTCTGGGAATACTGAACATTACGTGGTTCTCCGACGAGGCGTGGTTTCACCTAAGTGGGCGCGTCAATTCCCAAAAATAGCCGTATTTGGGCTAGTGAGAATCCTAACAGCGTGCATGGGGCATCTTTTCATGATGAAAAAAATGGGATGTGGTGGGCTCTGTCGCGGCGCCGCATTATTGGACCACTCTTCTTCTTCTACATGGGAATCTTCCATGAGTTCGTGAATCAGTTGGACGACGTGGAACTCCGTACTGGTTATTTTCAGCAGGATGGTGAAACCTGCCACACCTCCAATGTCAACACCGCTGAAATTGTTTTCTTCTTTGAAGATCGCGTTCTTTCTAAAGGACTTTGGCCACTAAGTCCCCTGACCTTATACCACCGGTTTTTTTTCCTATGGGAAACGCTGAAAGGGAAAGTGTATCACAACACGCCACGGACTCTCATGGAACTGCAGGAAAATATTCGGCGGGAAATTGAGGCTGTCACTTCCGGTGCTTTGCTGAATATCTTCCGTAACATGGAGAGGCGTGTGCAGGCATGCCTTGACGCTAATGGCGACCAATTCCAACACTTGCTCTGCGATCATCATGCTTCTCATACACCAAGGTAGGTCGGTGTTAAATTTCACTGAATTACGTCCATTAGTTTGCTAGTTATAAAAGAAATTCTGGGGCTGAAAGCGAGTAAAACACCATGAAGTTTCTGGGATTTTTCGGAGAGAGATTTTGCCTTCCTTAAGTTGATAAGGATTTAGTATGCTAACAGGTTTGGGACGAAAATAATAAAGTGCGTAACTCGATATATGTTCTTATTTAAAACCTACTTACGTATCTCAAGTACTAGGGTGGATGCTTCAGTGATTCTGCTGGAGATACATAGCAAAAAAGTGTTTCGAAACACTAGTTAAATCGATTCCAACGATTTAACTGGGCACCACTAAGGCTTAAAAAATAAAAAGTGAATTAAGGTGCGCGAAGCTCATGACATCATTTACCCAAGAATAAATCGTAAGATTTCTTCAAAAAGCTCTGAAGAAATGTGACGAACAGAATTTCTTCCATAATGCTTTTTAAGCGCAACATGAAACCTGGATGCAGTGTTTCACTTCTGAATCCAAGGTCACATCCATGGAGCAGAAGCATCCAGCACTTTCATTGAAGAAAATTGTTTCAGGTGGCTCAATCATCAGGAAAAAGTTTGAGGACTGATTTTTTTCGGGAGGAGGAGGGATCCAAAAGCGAACTCGTCGTGGTCGTTAACTGCAATTAGATGCAAGCTCCCCGTTCTTCTGAGAAAATATGCCATTCTGCTGGATGAAAACACTCTCCCGCATACTGTGACGCTGGCAATGACAACGATTCGGAGACATGGATTTGAAAGTTTGAACAGTGGCGGCTGATAAACGGTTAAAAAGTTTTGAATTGATATTTGTATAGTTTCTTGTAACTGAAAGTGCTTGTATATGTTTTGCTGGCAGCACAAAATCTGATTTCCAAACGGGCAGCAGCCTAGACTTGTGCTCACCATTCGGTATGTGTGTCGGTTAGCACGGGCATAACCGCGTGGATCTGCTGCAGCCTACTGTTTGGTCTTTCGTGCTGTTTACCAAAGAGCACGGTCCCAAGAGCTGTGATTCCTGCAGCTTACGGCTCACATTTCCTGGGTCCTCTTCTGAAGTCGGCCACAAGGATCTTCCCAGTGTGCTGAATTTCTCTGGGCACGCCAACAGCAAACGGCGTTGAGTCCCCCATCCCCCTTTCTCCTATTGGAACTGTAGGAATGTTGAATGTTCGCGCAACTTCGAAAATTGAATGTCCCATCCGTCTGGCTCCCACTACCATGACTCGTTCAAACTCCAATAATTCACATCGCCTTACCATAATCCCATTCGCGATTGTTCAACCTGACTCACGAGTTTTGTGACGTACTACAGAGGTAAATCACGGGTCAAGGCGCAATGGCGTACCGGAAAAACTCGAGGCCCCCCATCAAAAAATATGTTGGAGGCCCTTTTGCGAAAATTTACTGATATTTTCGCAAAATGCCTATTTTTCATTACTAAAATTTTTAAATTCCATATTATTGACTACGTTTTATGAGCTTTTCAATTCCGATGCTTTTGAACCCACAGATATTTATCGGAAATCCAAAATTATCGCACTTTATTTTGTGTAACACGAATGTGCACGTTGTAATTGAAAGGATCGCCATGGTTTTATACAAATACAAGGCACTACCATACACTTACCTCAAAAGTAGTAGGTAATATTCACAAGTTTAATTTTTTTAGGAACTAAGGCTATCCTCTTTGAAATCCATTACGAGCACACACATAAAATTCAGTTGCTCACGGTGGTCGATAAACCTCCAGGCACACATAAAATACGTAACTGCCATTGGTTGAAGTTTATCCGCGCAAGGGCCTCAGTGGGCCATACCAAACAGTTTACATCAGATACAAAAGCGCCGTCAAAACTATAACAATAGGACCTCAGTGGACCAAAGAGCGTCATGCCAAAAAGTTTACATCAGATACAAAAGTGGCATCAAAACTATTACAACAAAGGGTAAGGAACGAAACATAAACATGATGAAAAACGATACAAATGGGCAACGATCAGACACTGAATTACGCAAAACGAAAAATCGCCACACGTAACTGATACCTGACAGTGCTTAAGATGCCTTTTGCGATTTATACAAAAATATAGAACATAAGTAAGTAACAATTAAGAGTTATGGCACAAATAAGCAAAAGTTTAATTATTTACTCTTGATTATAAAAAACACATTTAACATCAAACCATATTTTATACGTAGTGAAAAGTCCCCGCGAAGAACATCTTTTAGTTCATTATATTCTAAAGGATGCATAGGCGTAAAATGAAAAGAATTTCTGGTCCGATTGGAAGATTTTCAGTATTTACAACTTACAAGTCAACAAATTATCTGAGGGCATGTGCTTCCTCAAGAAACCTGTTGTTGGGGGGAGGGGGGATAATACCTAAAATATAAAAAAAAAACAAAGTACTTCTGGTTGTAAATGCTGAAAATCTCGCGATCGGACAAAAAAATCCTTATATTTTATTACCCCCCCCTTCCCCCCGAGACAAGTTTTCTGCGTTAGCACATGTATGGAAAGAGTTCGTTCAGCTGTAGTTTGTAAACGCTCAAAATCTCCCGATCTGACCAGGAAGACTTTACATTTTACACTTTTGGTATCCCCTCCCCTCCGACAGGTTTGCTGAGTAGGCACAGGCACGTGCCCTTAGGCAATGTGTCGAGTTGTAGCTTGTAAATGCTGAAAATCTCCCGTTCGGACCAGAAGTGCTTTATATTCTACATTTTTGGTATTACAACACCCCCTCCCCAGACAGGTTTCCTGGGTAGGGACATGCCCTTAGATAATCTGTTGAGCTTTAGCTTGTAAACGCTGGATATCTCCCGATCGGACCAGAAATTCCTTATATTTCATATTTTAGGTTTTAACCCCTCCCTTCCCCCTCCGATAAGTTTCCTGGGTTTGCACATACCCGCAGAGAATTTGTTTAGCTGTAATTTATACACCTTGAAAAATATCGTAAATAAGAAAATACGAAATTACGGAAATTTTATGTGAGACAGATAACCAATCTCGGGAGACGTAGCCAATGAGCAGAATAGAACGCTATTTTTGTACGGCCCCTTAAAATGTTTGTGGCTAGTTCTCCGGTGGTCAGTTCTCCGGTGACCACTTCTTCGCTTTGTCTTTGGCCCAAAAATCATGGAAATGTCTAACTTCCTTAATGAAAATGAAATATTAAAAGACATATTTTATGAACCATAGTTGCTCAAGTAGTGGGGAAATATAGCCATACGAAATTTGTTTGTGTAGAACAATTTTATGGTACTGAAATTCCAATGTGTCCAGTTCTCCGTACTAGGCTATCCCATGACCTTTGGCACTTCAGTGTATAGCAAGCAGCTCGTAAAACTCAAAAAGAAAAAGTAAAAACCCGCCAATTTTACGTTTGCCGCTAATTTTTTTCATTGAAGAAAAAAGACTGCTCGTTCCAGTTTTAACAATTCTGGAACGAGCAGTGATATTACTCTTCGTAAAAGTAGTCTTCTCTTTCTCGATTACATCATTTATACTTAAAGTTACGTTGGAATTCGTACATCTACTTTGAATGATCTCCTGTTTTATTGGAACGTAACGAAGCAATTGCATTTGAACAAAACACAGTTATGATGATAGTTGACAGAACCTTGACATCTCCCAAAATAAGAATGGTGACGGTCTTCGGCATTAAGCGACTTTCTCTCTCGTGATTGATGTTGTATTTGTGATCGGAATGATTTAGCGAATACTCTCTCTCTCTCTTTCTCTCTCTCTCTCACACACACACAGTCAGGTGCAGACCACGCAAAACGTTTCCGTATTAACGGACATCATTCTGTGCTCGTCTTTGTCTTTGCTTAGATTTTCCCCTTTGATGACAACGAGGCGGTGCTAGCAGATGTGACAACACTGCTGGTAATGACAAAAGTGTGTTTCCTTGTCTCATGTGGGACTGATGAAGAAGGACCCGCCCTCTATGGAGTAATCCCCACGGCTTTTCCCTGAAGCTCAGAAAAGGCACGAATAAATGACACCTGGTGCTCTAACACCAACTGCTTCCCGTCTCATCACCGGCTGAGGTTGGAGGCCCTCTGCGTGTCACGTGCCGAGGCTATTAATCCATTATTAGCTCGGGCGAATAAAGAAGACAGCTAGTGATTTCATCTTTGCTGGGATCCCCTCCAACTATCTCTGCACGAGTTTCCACATAACAGCGAAGAGCGTCTGCCTCGTCAAACAAAAGAAATAAATGAGAAGCGCGAATTTAGCGCCTGAACAGGATTTTACAGAAAGGTAAAACCAACAGGTCTGTAAGACCGTAAAAGTAATTGAGGTAAGTCAAAAATAATTAAAGATGGCTTGAACGTCTAGTTTCAAGGAGCAATATGCTTCCGACACGAATTCATATAGATTAATGTTTTCTAAATAGGGTGCTTTTTTTACCCCAGAAATTCAGGGGCGATGATTATTTTCTACCACGCGAAAACGTTTACGTTGAAACTAAATAAAATTAATTACACGTATCTAACAACTTAGTAAAATCATGCAATTCATTGATTATGATACGCTTTCCAACATACCAGAAATTATTTCTCAAGTTATGAGGAAAATAGCTGTGGAATAAATATCGTTCCTGCACCCTGTCCTTTGACCCCATTTCAGTTATATTCAAGATAACCGGTTCAGTATACCACCGGAACAACATAGTAAAGTTTTATCACATTCGAAGCATTTTTAGTCAAGTTATGAGGATAATGGCTGTGAAATAAATCTCGGCCCTGTGCCCTATCATTTGACCCCATTTCAATGATATTCAACAGAAGAGGTTCTGTGTACCTCCGAAACAACATGATAAAGTTTTGTCGCAAACGAAGCATTTTTACGTAAGTTATGACTCATAAGGGCGATGGAATGTCCTGCTCTTTGTTCCCATTTTGCCCATTTTCAATAGGGTTTGTCCCCAGTTGACCCCTACGACATACTAACATTTAATCGAAATCGCATCTTTTTTACACGAGTTATCGTGCGGACAGACAGACAGAAAGAGAGAGAGAGACGGACAAAACTGGAGCATATACGCTTCTTCAACCTACGGTTGGAAAGAGTACAAATACGTTATACCATAGTTTAGTCTCCTCAAAACTAAGTCATTTTCCTATGATTTCTGGTATGCTGCAAAGAGTATCATAATCAAACAATGGCATGATTTTACTAATTTGTTGAATGGTATGCTCGCTTTTCGCGAGTGAAGGGAAGACATTGAGGATGACCCAAGGATTGAAAGACCGTCAACCCGCTGTTCTGCGGAAATAATGGAGAAAGTTCGCTCTTTGGTGCAGACAGACCGTCGAATGACGGTACGGACGATGGAGGACGAATTAAATATCAACAGTGGAACAATCCGGCTGATTCTAAAGGATGATCTTGGGAAAAGGAAGATTTGTGCAAGGCTTGTGTCGCACAGATTGACTGAAGAACGTAAAGTGCAAAGAGTCAAAAGCTGCAAGGCGTTCATTGCGGCCGTGGATTCGGACCCTTCCTTGCTGGACCGCATTGTAACAGGTGATGAGACGTGGTACTTTTAACTCGATCCAGTATCAAAGAGGCAAAGCATGGAGTAAATTCACCAAGACCCAAGAAGGTTCGCCTGCAGAACTCGGAAAGCAAGGCAATGCTGATTACATTAGGTAGTATAACTATACTAGTTAATCTATCTTATGTATAGTTGGTGCATAGTTACTTGCGTTATTATTTAGCTGATCACATTTTTTAACAGCAGCGGCATAATTCACAGGGAATGTATTCCGGAGGGCGCAATAATCACCAGTGCCTTCTACCTGCAACTTCTTGATCGCTTACGGAAGATAATTCATCGTGCGAGGTCGCACCTGCCAGCACATGGAAGTTGTTTCCTTCAGAATGACAACGCGCCTGCTCACTCGGCACTGTCGGTGACATAGTTTCTTACAAAGTCCGCAGTACCCAGGCTCAACCATCCGCCCTACTACCCGGACTTAGCTCCCGTCGACTACTTCCTGTTCCCCAAAGTGAAATTGGCGTTGAAAGGACGTCGTTTCATGGCTGTTCAGGACATCAAGAAAACTGTTACCGCTAAAATGAACAGTGTTTCGGAAAATGAATTCAAAAAGTTCTTCACACATCTAGTGGAACGATCAAAATGGTGCATCGATAAGAAGGGCGACTATTTTGAAGAACCATAACCACAGTTGGACTCAATGCATTAAACTTTCCTCGTAACAGCAGCTGTAATGGAACTTTATTGTTAGACGGTGTGTGAGTCAAAACAGGAAATACAAGTAGGTGTCGTGAAGCTCCAGACAACGTTTGCGTTAGACTGAGCACATTAAGGAGAGGGACAGATTGAGTGGTCGTGGTGAACCAGTCTTCTCAAGCTGACTAAGCGGCCATGATTCTAAGAAGGAAGAAAGGAGGTGCGGACTAATTTCGAATACTCTGAGGTAAATCTAGATGTAAGTGTGTCCCAAAACAGGGACACCAATTCAGACAGAGCACTGAACAACTGTAGATCTCTTTTCGGAAAGGGGCAAACGGAAATTGTAAATACCAAAAAGTTGCACAAACATCATATGAACATTTCCACTTTGCCTTCTGTGTTGTCTAGCCGTCTTCACCAAACACAACAGAAAAAATTATCTGAAAATAAGAAGATGCCTAAACTTTTTAAAAGGGATGGATAAACAAATTTAGTCAACATGCTATGACTATAAAGACATTTCGCTGTTGTTCTTTTGAGCCTTGCGCCATCTGGCAATTTGCATCACTTACTTCACGAATTCCAAACGGACGCTCAATCGAGTCAAGAAATAACGAAAACGATGACACCGAATATTGGACTGCACTGAGAAAGTCTTTTGAATTCTTACTTAGACAAAAAATATATATTTCAAAGCAGAGTTTCAGAAAATAAAAAAATCAAGAAAAAAGAATTCAGGGTGTTGTGTTTACACTTATAACACCTGATAAAAAACCGCGCATAATTTAAAATACGTAATGTGAGCAGGGTTATTTCATAGTCAATGGAACCGGTGAAAAAAAACCAGATTTTTACAATTGATAAAACACCCAGAAATAGAAATAGCTACTTACACACAGTAGCAGATGAAAAGTGTTCTACGGAAATTAACAAATTCTGCACAAACATTTCCTCGGAGGAAGACATCAGAAACATCTTGGGAAAGAAGGGAGGGTTGTTAAACCCCCGAACAAACAAACAACAAAAACATCTTGGGAAAGAAGGGAGGGTTGTTAAACCCCCGAACAAACAAACAACAAAAACAATTAGAACTAGCGTTATCCGGAGAAACTTTGTCGTACTTCCAAGGAACTGAAATAGCATTGTGAGTTTTCTTGCACTTAACAATTCACGGGGATTACTCTACGAGGTTTTTAATAAATTTGAAAGATCACATAGCAACGTTAGAGACAGTTTTTACATAGACAGTATTTTCAGCACGTTTTTCGAGAGAAAAAAAGAAAAGAAAAAGAAAGTACGTGTTTGAGTACCACTGTGCCTGTCATTCTGTTGGCATCGTATTTCCGCACCACTTTACCTGGTTTTAAAAAATAATTTTACATTGTTTTTTGATGCCACTAGGAGACATCAAAAATAGATGCTATTCAATTAAAAATGCGTATTTCCCATATTCTTGGTCCCGAAAATACGACTGAAAAATCCTTTTTACCAGAAGTGCATAGGATTTCTACTTCCGAAAGGGAATGTAAATGCATTCTGCATTTTTCTCAATAACTCTCATTATAAAAGTCCAATTTGAAATTCTTTTACCTGCAGGATAGCGATCATAGTGATAAATTATTTGCATATATTTTCTAATTTTCGCAAAACTCTCATTTTTCCACTTGGGACGCAACTGCGTACTTCTGCTTCCAACATATTTTTAACCATATTTAAACTTTTAAATTTCTGGATAAACATTTTTTTTTGTCAGATATCGCTCACTACGGAAAATATGCACGTATTTACTCCTCGAAATAACGCATAGTTTTGCCGTTACTTTAGATTTTACTTTATCTCTGCTTCTAAAGGTCGGATTTAAAAAATAATTCCTTTCGCGGCCGATAGCGCTTATGATGGAGAATACGTTTCGCATATCTGTTTACTTTATAACTGCAAAGATTTTGTACTTGGGAACACAACTGCATATTTCTGTTTGTCATATATTTTCAATCTATTTCTGCTTCTAAAAATCAGATCGATTAAAATAAATTGAACAGATACAATTAACTGAAACACACGGAGAAGACGACTGCTGTTGATTGGAGCTTTAATGACCACCATGAGCAACTCAATGAGCAGTCTCCCGTCCCTAATTTACAGCGACTGGTTCCAGGGAAGGGAGAGAGCCAGTGCCGTAAGACAAACACAACATCCATGCTTCACTGTGATTCGAAACCGGATCTCCTTTGGATGAATGATCAGAGGCCATCGCTTAGACCACTGCGCCAGCGGGGCGGCGAAGACGACTGGAGACATGACGATGCGCCGCCTGGAGTAGAGTGGCCTGCGACCCCGGCTTCTGACCATTCTTCCGGGTTCGAATCACGGATGAGACACGTGTGATGGTGTGTTTGTCCGATGGCAATGGCTCTGTCCCCTCACTCTAACATGTCGTCGTGATGTCGACGAACCTAAACCAAGGAGAACATAGACGGGCAAATGTCTAAGAGCTTAGCTTAAAGAAAAAAATTTAATAAGTAAAATGACTATGAATTTCAGACAAAGGTTTCAGACAAACAACGATGAACTTAAAGGAAAGGAGAAAATGGCTACGAAATTTATCATTATCATTAATTCGAGAAGAAGACAATAAGAACAATGTGGATGAGCCTAATCTTCAGAAGAAGATGAAGAAGAAGCGAAACCCATGGAGAAGAGATTGGCCGAAAAGTGGATGGATCTAAAGTGAGGAGTAGAACGGGATGATTAGCTGAATCCCAAGATAAGAAAGAGAAAGAAAATGACGCTCACCGTGAACCGAAGGAGAAGAAAAGCGAGCAAAGCAAGGACGATGATGTACCAAAAATCTTCAGTTAGGGTAGGATGCTCTTTTAACTCTCTAAGCGCTACTCCGGTGGTGCAGTGGTCTAAGCGACGGCTTCTGATCATTCGCTAAACGGATGGGTTTGGGTTCGAATCCCAGGTAAGGCATGGATGTTGTGTTTGTCTTACGGTCGCCCCAGTGGCGCAGTGATCTAAGCGATGGCTTCTGATCATTCGCCCAACGGAGGGGCCTGGATTCGAATCCCAAGGAAGGCATGGTTGTTTGTGTTTGTCTTTCAGGGTTTTATTTATTCACCCGGCATTCAGTATTCAATGTTTACTACATATGTGCAATGATGACGTCGAAAAACGAAATGTCTATATTGTATATGCCAGCCTGTATATGTCACTGTATCTGTCAACCAAGTCCAATAAAGAATTAATTAACCCTCTAAGCGCCGCCACTGTGGCCCAGTCGTGTACGCGATGGCTTCCAATCATTCGTTAGAGATGGGTCCGTGTTAGAATCCCGGAGAGGCATGTATATTGTGTTTGTTTTACGCAGCTGGTTCTCTCCCTTTCCTAGAACCAGTGGCACTAAAGTTAAGGACGGCTGACTGGTTATCGCCCACTGAGTTGCTGTCGGTGTTCGTTAAATCCCCAATTAAAAAATTAACCTCTAAGCGGCCGTTGTGCCTGAACCGAATGGTGTCCAAATTTTTTTTTTTTTTTTTTTTTTGGCTTACCCGAACAGAAATGTTTACATAACAGTTAGGTTTCACGAAAGCTACGTCAAACAATTCCTTTCTCCCTATGATCTCAGTAGTAACGACAATAAACTTATCACCGTTGGCAGGGGCGGATAGGCCTGGAATGCTCAGGTGATATGGCACCCTGGGCCTTTACGTCCACGGGCCCTAGAAAGAAAAACAACCCCAAAAGAGCATCATCCACCCGGTGGCGCAGTGGTCTAAGCGATGGCCTCTGATTATTCGTCCGAAAGAGGTCCGGGTTCAAATACCGGTGAGGCATGGATGTTGTGTTTGTCTTACGGCACTGGCTCTCTCTCTTCCCTGGAACCAGTGACCCTACATTAGGGACGGGCGACTGCTTATAGCCAATTGAATTGCTCACGGTGGTCGTTAAACCTCCAATCCAAAAAAAAAAAATATCCCACGTAAAATATGTATTCGGTACGTTTATATTTGAAAAACGATTCTTGAAAATTGATAAAACGCATAGCAACTCAAATTGGCCACCATAATTGCCCTACTTTTGTCTTCTCTCCAGTTAGGTTCATATGTGCTGTGTATGAGTCCATCTCCCTCTCATCTCGTATCCGTTCATCTAACTTCCTTGCATCTCGTCATCTGACTCCCAACTTTTGGGCGAAATGTAACTCCTCTCCACTTCGACTAACCCTCTATTTCCTTGCTTTGCACACCCTTAACTCCGTGTCTCCAAAGAATACAAGTCCAATCTGCTCCAAAAATGGGAAAGCCCGCTAAGAAAACATTCCTACCATAGCTTAGACCATCATTTAAGCCCCGATGCAACATCAGAGAAGAATTCAGAATATACGAGTAAAATTCAACGACGAATATGCCAGGAACAGATGGAATGACTCTCTGCGACAACGAAAGCCGCATAAAGCATAAACAATAACACCGCCAGCTGGCAGCTCATTAAAACCCCCATCTCAAGTTACCCAGCGAACGCCGAGACTCCAGGTGAGACATGGCCCCATGTTCTATTGTAAATGTTCTTGTTTTGACTTGTGTTCTGCCTACGTTTCAAGGAATTGGGTGGAAGTACATGTACGGCGCCGATTTCAAAGAGAACCCGCGTGTTCACGTATATCCCCAATATTTCGCATTTCGGGAAACACACACAGAGTCGGGACCCCTAGCCTAGCAGTAAAGCACCACCCCAGGCCTGTTTGTCCCAGTCCGCTACTGACTGGCGATAGTGCTACTTTCTATGATCCAAGGCATAATGGAGAAGATGTCCTTAGTTTCTACCCAGTAACTCCCCATCATATTTTCGGTCATAGAAAGTCGCAGGAGAGGTATGATGTCTACTGATACGGGCATCATATTATTTGGTAGAGACAAATGACACCAAGCAGTAAGCATCTACCCAGGCCTTTTTGTCCTAGGCCGCCACTGACTTGTGATAAGTGCTACTTTATATGACCCAAGGCATGATGGGCAACATGTCCTTAGTTTCTACCCAGTGACTCCCCATCATATCTTCGGTCATAGAAAGTCGTAGGAGAGGCATGATGTCTACTGATACGGCCATCATATCATTAGGTAGAGACAAATGACCCCAAGCAGTAAGCATCTACCCAGGCCTTTTTGTCCTAGGCCGCCACTGACTTGTGATAAGTGCTACTTTATATGACCCAAGGCATGATGGGCAACATGTCCTTAGTTTCTACCCAGTGACTCCCCATCATATCTTCGGTCATAGAAAGTCGTAGGAGAGGCATGATGTCTACTGATACAGGCATCATATCATTTGGTAGAGACAAATGACCCCAAGCAGTAATCATCTAACCAGGCCTTTTTGTCCCAGACCGCCACTGACTTGTGATAAGTGCTACTTCCTATGACCCAAGGCATGATGGGCAATATGTCCTTAGTTTCTACCCAGTGATTACTCATCATATCTTCGGTCATAGAGAGTCGTAGGAGAGGCATGATGTCTACTGATACAGGCATCATATCATTAGGTAGAGACAAATGACCCCAAGCAGTAAGCATGTACCCAGGCCTTTTTGTCCCAGGCCGCCACTGACTTGTGATAAGTGCTACTTTCTATGTCCCAAGGAATGATGGGCAACATGTCCTTAGTTTCTACCCAGTGACTCCCCATCATATCTTCGGTCATAGAAAGTCGTAGGAGAGGCATGATGTCGACTGATACAGGCATCATATCATTTGGTAGAGACAAATGACCTCAAGCAGTAATCATCTAACCAGGCCTTTTTGTCCCAGACCGCCACTGACTTGTGATAAGTGCTACTTTCTATGACCCAAGGCATGATGGCCAATATGTCCTTAGTTTCTACCCAGTGATTACTCATCATATCTTTGGTCATAGAGAGTCGTAGGAGAGGCATGATGTCTACTGATACGGGCATCATATCATTAGGTAGAGACAAATGACGCCAAGCAGTAAGCATCTAACCAGGCTTTTTTGTCCCAGGCCGCCACTGACTTGTGATAAGTGCTACTTTCTATGACCCAAGGCATGATGGGCAATATGTCCTTAGTTTCTACCCAGTGATTACTCATCATATCTTCGGCCATAGAAAGTCGTAGGAGAGGCATGATGTCGACTGATACGGGGATCATATCACTAGGGAGAGACAAATGATTCACATAAATATTTCCTCTGTGCTCTCTTAGGTTCTTTGTCACTCTTAAATCGCTTTCAGCAGGCAATTAATTAGAAAGGTGCCCCTAAATAATTACTTTGCATAACAAGGCTAAGGGGGGGGGGTAACGCTTTCCGATGCGCAGATTGACTCATTCCAGCCGCATTTGGCTCACTTCTTAAACAGCGCATATATTCGTTCAAGCTGATTTCTGTGCATTATGCTAACCCCGAGTTAGTTCGTTCCACCCTGTTAAAGGGTTAATATGATAATATCAGGTCATCCCAGAAGTAATGTCCTTTACGGAAGCCCAGCAGTATTGAGTCCCCTGCTGCCCAGACTATGACGTCGACCACGGTGAGTATAAGAGGGATCACGCGAGCAGACCTTCAAGACACTTGAGACCGCAAACGGAGTTCTAGGGGCAGTCGTTGTGTACTTAAACCGCATAGGAAATGGCAGTGTCAGAAGACCACATTCGGCACATTATGCTCTATGAGATCCACCTTCGACATTCAGCGACGGTAGCAACAAGAAATATCAATGCCGTATTTGGGCCGGGTATCCTGGAGGTCAGGAAATGTCAACGCTGGTTCCAGAAATTTTGACGGGGAAGGGGGACACCAGCCTCAGGGATATGCAATGACTCGGACGGCCTGTTGAGCTGGATAACGTCGCGCTGAAAGCTGCTGTTGAGGGAAATCCGCCGGCAACAGTCAAGGAATTGGTCACACTTGTTCATTCAACCCATTTGCATTGTTCACCGACGTTTGCAGGACCTCGGTTATGTGTCGAAACTGGATAAATATGATCTCACTCCACAATAGCTGCAACAGAGTGTGGACATTGGCACTTCTTTGCTCTCCCGTGAAAAAAGGGAGCCGTTTTTGCACAGAATTTCTATGGGCAATGAAAAATGGATTGTTTATCACAACATTAAGCGCAAACGGCAGTAGTTTCCGAAAGGGAATGTGTCTGCAGCAGTGGCGAAACCAGGACGTTTAGCACAAAAGGTTTTGATGCCTGTGTGGTGGTATATGCAAGTCATAATCCATTACGAGCTGCTGCCACACAACAAAACCATTACAGGGGAAGTCTACTGTCAACAGCTGCAGTGTCTACGCCCTGCTTTGCAGGATAAACGTTCAGCACTCGTGAATCGTAAAGCCGTGCTGCTGTAGAAGAACAAAGCAAAACCACACACAACGAAAATGACCAGTGCCACGTTGCAGTACTTCGGATGGGAAAACTTCCGTATCCAGCATATTCCACTGACATCGCCCCATCCGACTACCACATCTTTCGCAGCCTGCAAAACCATCTTGCTGTGACTAAACTTCGAAATCTGGAGGAGGTACGGCGAACCCTTTCTGCGTTTTTTGCATCGAAACCCATGAAATTCTACAAGTCTGGGATTCAAAACCTTGTCGATCGCTGGGAGAAGGTTGTAACTGCCGGGGTCACTTATTATATGGATTTAACCATCTGTTCCAGGTACGTTTTTCTTTCTTTTCTTCACACTTTGAAAAAACGACAGCATTTTTGGGATTACCTGATATTTGAGTGACAGTTCTTACTAAATTGAAATACGAGACTCTTTGTCCTTAGTCCTTAGTACAAAGAGTCATACATTTCAATTTGAAAATAGAGTACTATTATTGTTTTTAGTTTAGTTAGTAGCAATTTTCCTACCTGATGCACAGTAAAATTTATTAATGCCTTTTTATAGAACGTTGCGTTCCTGAGACCTATTCTTTACAAATACATTTTAATTTTGTATCGTATAACGTGTACAATTGTTTTGTACAATTGTTTCGTATTTTCGCATACAGGATCGCTGATTAATGAAACTGTAATGGGATTTTCCAAAGTGATCGCAATAATCGAGCCTACAGTGCCATGAAGAACAAAATAGCATGTTCCTTTGTTTTGAACACATGTAAAACAGAAACGCTTCGCGAATTGAATCGTGCTCGGAATCTAAGGGGGACGAAGATTTTGAGAAATTCGCAGAAACATCTTCCCCCTTTTCCGCGATGCTCAGAAACGGCTTCGAGTCGTCATTTGAGAAAGGTCGATTAGAAAATGAATTCACATGAAAAGAGATTCCGGGGAGAAGTTTTAATGAGTTTATCTAATTAACTTTTAGTTCCGCTATCTCTTCCGGCGGCGTTATCACTTATCTGGGGGCTACGCCATTCATTTACGAGCAATTAAGATAGGTAACACAACGCTATCGTGATTCACGATTGTCGACGACTTCAGAGACCAGTACTGCTTTATTGGTAAAATGCGACTGTTTGCAAGTAATTGCCATGAATTCCATTTAGCGAATAACTTCGGCAACAATGTCGGCGCACCGAGCGGAGATGTCATCGTCTGCTTCACCAGCGAAACCGCAGAATTTTTAGTCAGCAAAAATGTAATTTCCTGTTGTTAACCTTGTATTTCTGAAACGGCTGTGATGGTCCGGTGCAGAGTCGCTAAATAAATTGAAGTTTTATTGCCAAGTAAAATGTCATTTTAAACTCGGAATATTTGCGTAGATAGGAAGCGAATTCTTATTTTGCAGTCCGTTCTTCACGAAGTTACCAAGAAGGACAATTCACAAAAGGTTATTTGATTCTTATGTCGCACGATGTATTTCATATAAGTGTTCGACTACTAAATGAGAAAATTGAGCTTCAATCATCTTCAATAAGCGTTTGTATAAGATCTAGTAGATTAATCTAGTCCTAATTTAGCAACAGAAGACATGCGTAGAAAATACTTTCAAAGCATCTATAAAGTAGGAAGAAGAACCTAATAAAATAATTCGATAGCGATAGGATAAATAGAACCGAACAGCTGTTATTGCTACAACAGTGCATTAGCCATAATGAAATGTAAAACAGATATCATGCATTTTAAACTGAAGAATGAATACTTCATAGGACCAACAAGCAATAAAGACAAAATAAGTAGATGACGCAACACCCGAAATAAAGGAAACAAGATTTTCGAAAGAGGTTGTCTGGAATGAATTTAACCACGCAAATAAAGAAGACATAACCCTGAATGAAGAGAAATAAGAATTACCGAGGCAACAGGCACAACTAAAAAAGCAGACTGTATGAAGATTTTGAAAAAGAAACAAAATGCCCTAAAAAGTACAACAAACTGATATGTTTACAGGCAAGACAATGTACCTACTAATTAATAAAAAGGAACAGTACATCAACTGTACTTAAATAGTATAACTATACAAGTGATCCGAAATTTCTTGGCGTAGAATAGAAATCAAAGTTTCCAAGATTTCGCACATCAACCAGATGGCTTTGTTGGGTGTAAAAATTACTTAGATAAATTTTCGCACAACATACACGTGGTGTACCTAGGTCAAACAACAATAGAAGTAAGGAAAAAATTGCACGTGTTACGTTCCTGAACCTAGCTACAAAGGAAACACCTAAGGGTGAGACAGCATGGGGAAAATCCCACGATCGTTCTAGCTGGGTTTTTTGTAAAAATACATCCCTTATTGTTACAGAAGTATGTGTAGTGCGTTGCCGGGACCCCACTCCTTAGGGCAGGGTGTGACTCTACCAGGTCAGGTCCTAGGGAAGTGGGAGCAAGCCGAGTGACTATGGCCTTGTTCTGGCTTCGGCGAACCAGTTGAAAGAAAAGGTAAATTTTTAGATGCCCCCAAAGGTCGGAGAAGGTGAGTTCGACAAGAGGCAGAGGTCAGTTGACAGTTGGAGCTCAACGTGAACAGTCAACTTTTACGCGACACTGAGTTTGGTCGTGAAGTCTACTGTGAGATGATAAGAAGTTCGGTCGCAAAGTAAAAGCTCATGCGGAGACGTGATAAACGTTCCCTTAACGATGAAAGAAAGCCAGGAATGACTGTACGCCCATGCAGACATCTATGGAGCGGCACCTCAGGATAATCTAGATAAGTAATTTTTCTTTCCCCTGTTTTAATGCATGTGCCTCCTTAATAATTCTTGATGCCCTGAATAGAGCACGTGGTGCGTGTTCTTGTCGTTCTCAAACGTTGGAAAAAACCCAGTTGTTTATTTAAATATGCATAGTCGAGCGAGCATTAGAAACGTAATAAAAATTGCAAAACATTTATGGCAACTTCCACCTTTGGAATCAATAATATAGGGCAAAGATAATGTTTTGGCAAGAAGAAGTGATTATATGATTACAAAGAAAAATTTAATAATAACTTTGGTTCGGCTGCACACATACGAGAGTTAATTTGTGTTCTTGCCATTAACTGATGTGTTTAACTATTAAATTCTATAACTACATAATTGTTGTAGCGAAGTTGCATTGGGTGCCAAGTCGAAATTTGCTCCAAAAAGGAGCACGAAGATAACATGTTCAGTTTAGAAGAATACATTTAACAGATCCATATTCCATACCATCTCATTAGCGGCAACTTTATTTCCCCCACCATTCCCAGTGAACAGGTAAAGGTGAGACACAACGCCGTGTTTTCTTGTATGTCTGTACCTGCAAGGGGCGCGTGATATTAGACGATCACTGCATAAAATTTTGACTTAAACTTAGTTTCGTGCAAAATAAGAAGAACAATGATTATTTCTAATAATATCTTGAATCCGCATAATTAAGAGTAATTACAGGTATAATTAATGGTATAAAATAACATTGGCACAATTTAATTATTAATTATAACAGCTTTTCCTTCTTGAAAAAGCTGTTAGACAGAGCTTTTTCAAGAAGATAAACAATTAGCTGCCTACCTAGTTAGACAGCTAGCTCTGATTAACTGAAGGTAGACAATACTAACTGTTAGACAGTTAGAGTCTGTCTGCAACTGTCTAGCAGTTAGCTGCCTACCTTCCTTGAAATTTCCATCTGGTTGATGTGCGAAAGCTTGGAAACTTTGATTCCTACTCTACGGTCTCAAGTGCCGTAGACGGCACTTGAGAACGCACAACAAAATACTGCCTTATCACGTAACGCCCAGAATGGAACTTATATTCCAGATTGGGACAACGTAAAAATTATTGCAATCTCAAAGCCTAAATCACTAATTCTTATGACTGAAAACATTTTAATATTGAAACACCGAGACAACTGTTGCAATGACTATGTGCCTTATGGCATACCTTCTACCTGGGGAAACTTATTATAAAGTTATATATTATACCATGGTTACCACTGTCTGCGTCACTTGATTAGGCAATTTACATCTTTCCCATGATTCCCCACGTAACATGCTCTTGCACACATACACTGCACTGGTGTGCAAAAAGTAAGGACGAAGAGGAGAAATTAGCGTAACAGCGGAACGAGCATGCAGAACGGACCGAAAGACCACTCAGGAGATAGACTAGGGTCCGATACGGTAGGGCATGCGCATATATGCAGCATGACGTGGGGGGAGGGGTGCAGGAAGTGTATAAACCACACGGACGGTGTATGCTCAGCAATTCGGTGAATGCTATTGCACGGTGCGCATCGGTTTAAACGACGTCGAGTTGCTGCCACCGTGTGATACGGCCAATAGGCAATCAAGTAGACGACATCAGGCGGACTTTACCCGAGGTCGCGTCTTTGGGAAGTTAGAAGAAGGTCGAAGTGTGACTAGTGTGGCCGAGGAGTTCGGGATCACTCACAGCATCGTTTCACGAGCTTGGAGAGCATTTCGAACGACAGGAACAGCTGTCCGAGAGTTTAGCAGTGGTCGTCCACGAGCAACCACGGCGGCGGGTGACCGGTATATTGCCCTACAGGCGAGAAGAGACAGACGGCAGACAGCGAGAGAAATCGCAAGGCACATGGAACAGAAAACTGGACGTCCGTTATCGCGTTTCACCGTGGCCAGGAAGCTGCACAAAGGTGGTCTATTTACACGACGACCAGTACGGTGTGTGCTATTAACGCCTGCTCATCGGAGACGGCGGTTTCTTTGGTGCCAGGAACACAAGAACTGGACACATCAGCAATGGGGTCTAGTTCTCTTTACGGATGAGATCCGATTTAGTCTGGCGAGCGATTCTGGACGTATACACATCTGGAGAGAGCACGGATCACGCAATCACACATCCAACATAATCGAAAGGGACCTTTTTGGAGGTGGCGGAGTTGTCGTTTGGGGAGGTATCATGCTTGATAGCCGTACTGACCTGCACATCTTCCAAGGAGGTTCAGTCACTGGTGTCCGCTATTGCACCGAGGTTCTCCTGCCTCACGTGCGTCTGTTTAGAGGTGCTGTGGGTCCTGAGTTCCTCTTCATGGACGACAACGCTACACCTTATCGTACAGTGGCTGTCGCAGAGCTGTTGGAGAGTGAAGATATTCAACGCATGGATTAGCCCGCAAGATCCCCGGACCTAAATCCAATCAAACACGTGTGGGGCATTCTTGGGAGACGCTTGGCAGCACGTCACTAGCCGCCAGCAACGATTCCGCAGCTGCGATTGGCGCTACAAGAGGAATGAGCCGCGATGCCTCAACAGCTTCTTGACGACCTCGTCCTCAGCATGGACAGACGTTGTAAATCCTGCAAAGCAGTCATGGGTGATCATATCCCCTACTAAAGACTGGATTTTTCTTGGCAGCCGCCTGTCACATGGACGTTTCTGTCTTCTGTCCAGTTGTGCTCGAAGCTGCCTTTTCAATAAAGTGCCTTTGTATCCTTTGGATTCCTTGTTTGGACGATTTTGCTCACTTGACCCATATCCTTACATCTTTGGGATCTTATGGTATGATTTGAGTTAATGTGAAGCACTTCTGCACGACGTTACATTCGAAAAACCGTCTCGTCCTTAATGTTTGCACCCCAGTGTATATATATATATACCGTGCCGGCCTTCATATCTTTGTACTACATCTGATAATGAACTAAAGTAGTTCGAAAGTACTAATGTTTTTATCGTATGTATGTAGCATTTTAATTCAAGTATTTGAGCCATTGTGCGCCTCACGTACATTTCGTAGAACGTGCAAAGACTGTTTATATATTTAACTAGTGTATGTTGTACGTATATCAAATTATTTTCATTAAATAACATTTGAAATTCATTTCGTTATAACTGTTATTTCTGATCTAGTCTGTATTATGTTGTATTATTTTGGAAATTGACCACCCTCCTAGCGGTATCGTCACAAAAATTTGCTTCAGGAACTGGATTGTAACAATTATCAAGGTTTTATCCCATTAGTATATATTTCAGCTTCAAGGTGGGGCAACAGTTATGCTCAACATATTTTGCTAAAAATCGAAGAATGGAAAGCATTTGTTACACTTAAGGGCATTTCCGTGGTTGATGCTTCTTGTCACCATTAATAACTAAGGTTAAGAATGCGAAAAACCATTATGTATGCATTCCAAGTATGCTCACGAGCTGTCCTTTGCTATCCAACGTTTTTCCAAGCAGCGGTTGTACCTTTGAAATGTTTGCTGCAGAAATATCTATAATTTATAGTTCTAGAACTTGCACCTGACCTCTAACTTCATCGAGAAACAAAAACATAACAGACGAAGTTAAAGGGAGGATTTTACCACTAGCAGAGATTTGGGTGATGCGTTAGGGAAGGCAGACCATGAACTAAAATAAATAAAAAGTACTATACCGTGCAAATTAATTGGGACAAGCTATTTTATTCTTAGAATTGTAATGTGATCACCAGTTGATGTCGGAAACATACGTAAACCGGTTTTATTAGCTGTGAGGTGGTGTGACTATTAGAACTTGATAGTAAGAATGTGGTTTGACCGATTTTGAACAGAAAATAAGCACTTCAGCTTCAGTTGTGAGCTTTCGTGTGTTACAAGTGGATGTTAGTTTTTGCTCTCTGTGAGTACGTGTTGCTTTCGTGTATTGACAAGTGGATATTTCCGCAAGGAAGCGTGCAAAAATAATTCCTTTGAAGGATCACACTTCGATGACAGTGAGAAATATCGTTTCTGCAGTTGGTGTAGGCAAATCAAGTTAATCAAAACTGCTTACGCGATACAATGCATCTAGATCATCGTCTCCAAAAAGGAGAGGTAAATGTGGAAGAAAACGAAAACCAACTCCACGAACCGATAAATATCTAATCAGAAAAAGTAAAATGAATCCAAAAAAAAAAAAAAGCACCGACCTTCAAAGAGATTTATTGGCTAGTGGTTGTGATGTTAGGGATTCAACTATACGCCGTAGGCTTCTGGAAGTTGGCCAGAAGGCAAGAAGGCCAACGAAAAATTAATATTTGAATGCGAAAATGAAGATAAAATGTTCAGCATGGGCCAAAAAATATAAATCATGGACTGCTGACAACTGGAAAAGGGTAATTTTCAGTGATGAAACTCAATTGTTTGTGCAGGGTTACCAAGCAAATGTCGTTAGACGAAGCAACTGTGAACCCTTAAGACTTGAGCATGTCAAACAAACTGTAAAACACCCTCTGAAACAGATGTTTTGGGGTTTTTTTTTTTACATCAAATGGCGCTGGAAGCTTAGTTTCTGTTCAAGGTATGATGAATTCAGCCAAGTACGTAGAAAAATTACAACGTAGGGTTGTTCTATTCTTGCAAACTTTTGACGGGACATTTCAACATGACTTGGCCCCATGTCACTATTCGAAATTGGTCAAGTATTTCATGCTGGAAATCAAATTCATTTGCTTGATTGGCCTGGAAATTCACCAGACTTAAATCCCACAGAAAACTTGTGGAATATTTTGAAGAGACGTTTAGGTAAAATGGAGTGTACAACCAAAGAACGCATGATAACGAATGCTATAAAAGTGTGGTTCCACGATTATGAAGTCAAAAATATGTGCACTCAGTTAGTGGAGTCAATGCCAAAACGAATTCAAGAGGTAATTTCTGCTAAAGGAGGACATACTTCATACTAATACAGGTATTTATCAGTGTATATAAAGGCATATAATGATATAAAGGCATAGATTTGGAAAAAAGAGTGATTTTTTACTTTGTCCCAATTAATTTGCACAGTATAGTAATTGATTTCCGACCGGGCTCATTATCGACCCCAAACCAAAGTAACCGAAACTCAAATGACTTTCTCTGCAACATGCGTATGAATTCGTTGAAATGTACTTAACGCCTCGTGCGTATTAAGCATGCAGTCGTCGATGTTCCGTTTAGCCGAAATAAAACACATTACCTATTTTAGAAACATCCGTCAAACGATTACTATTCATTCACTCACATCCAGGTGGAAGAAAATAGAATTAAGTGGCCTTTTGCGGAGACGGCCATTCATCGAAACTGCTTTGCCTAAGGGGAACTATAAAAATTTCCGTGTGTGGTAGATAAATATTAAAACCCAAGCAAATCTCAAGTTGCCTTTTGTTTCTAAAAGCCTTTTGTCTGAAACTTTCTACTTCATTCCCCGAAGACTGCTGCAGCACGTCCATGTATGTGTCCAAATTAGGGGATAAACCAAGCAGCACTGCGCAAGAAAATTTATGACTAGAATAAAATCCCAAAGCAGACTCTTTTGCAGACATGGGTGGTCTGGGAGAAAAACGGCGATACACAACACTACAAAATTAATGACCTTTCCAACTACAACGAAGTTCACCACACCATAGGTATTAAGAGACTCTCGAGAACAGGCCTGAAAATTAATGGTAATCCCTACAGAGACCATTGCTGAAAGCCTAATTCATTCTTTTCATCAAGGAAGTAGATTCAGCGACTTGTTACGAATGGCTGATTTAAGGGTTCGCTAATCCATCATAGAAATTTCACGGTAAAAATAGGTGGCGCTGTGTCCAAATGCATTAAACCTGAAGAGCAGAAAGAGTTGACACATTTTAATGTAGCTCGCTCGATACTGAAGCTTTGGAAGATCATCGATTGTTGTTCGAAATGAAAATGACAGATGAAAGCAATCCAGTAAAGATTAGCAAACTGGTATTTTTCATGATTCTTAAGTGATTTCCATTTACGACACCTGTTGGGAGCTAACGGAATTTCCCAAAGGTGACATATTAAAATTGCGGTTCCTTTTAGAATTAGAAATTAAAAACATGGAATCGCCATTTAATACGCTAGACAATGTTTGTGCGTATATATATATATATATATATATATACAGTATACAAGGTGCGCCATGTAAATGAGGCCACGTGGCTAGACGTTGTTAGGCGGGTAAAAGTTGTTTGGCGGGTTTCCAGTTAAAACCGTTTTGTTCCACTTCTAACCGGTTTCTGCGTGCACAGCTGCAAAGGAATTACCTGGAGTGGTTAGTCACAGCCAGAGCAGTGTAAGTACGGGGTCAAGTGCAAGTAAAGAGAGAACAAAGGCAACGAAAATGGTTTTAAGTACGGAACAGCGGATTTTTATTGTGGAACAGAATTTCAGAAATAAATCGCACAAGGTTTTAAATGAGTTCTTTACAGAAAAATTTCCACATTGTGCAGCACCGGCGAAATCAGTTGTACAGAAGTTAGTGCGGAAATTTCGTAAAACCGGCACGGTGTGCAACAGGAAAAGAAGCAAACCCTGGACAATTCGTACTGAAGACAATATGAAGGATGTGTGCACAATGATGCTACAAAGCCTTCGGGGGTCGATTCGGCTATTATCGTGTGCAACGGGAATATCTGCCACGTCATGCCGACGAATGCTTAAGGTGGATTTGCTTATTCGGCCGTACAAAGTTATGGCGCTCCAAGAACTTTTTTCTTTTTATTGAGGGTTTAACGACCACCGTGAGCAACTGAATGGGCTGTAAGCAGTCGTCCGTCTCTAATTTAGGGTCAGTGGTTCCAGGGAAGGGAGAGAGCCAGTGCCGTGAGACAAACATAACATCCATGTCTCACCGGTATTCGAACCCGGACCGTTTCGGACGAATGATCAGAAGCCATCGCTTAGACCACTGCACCACCGGAGCAGCCTGCAAGAACTTAAAACTGATGATTATGCAAAAATGATGCACTATTGTAAGTGGTTTCAAGAGACTATTGTCAGCGGTGAGATGGGCTCAACACTTTATTACATGACAGATGAAGCATGGTTTTATCTGTCCGGGTATGTCAATGTGCAAAACAGCAGGATTTGGACCGATACGTGGAGCGTTACGATCAACATCTTCCGTCGGTGCAGCTGTCTTGATGTCGGAAGACAGCACATTCAGCAATTGTTGTAAACGCAGGTAAATTACTCCTGTTTTCTGTCATTTCAACTATTCTTTATTATGTATAGTAACATTGCCTGACTGTTGTCGTTCATTATACTCGGGCCTCTTTTATATGGCACACGCTGTATATATATACATCACCATCATCATCTTTGTCAACCATTATCAATCCACTGCCGGCCGAAGGTCTCTCCAAACCTCTTCCACAACGGTCTGTCTTGTGCCAGTCTCCTCCATGTTGCTCCCGCATACTTTCGAATTTCATCCACCCATCACCCATGTGGTCTTCTTCTAGGTCTTTTCCTGTCCATTGGAATCCAATCTAAAATTTCGGCTGTCCATCGATGGTTTATCTTTCTGGCAGTATGTCCAGCCCATTGACATTTCAGGGATTTTACTCTGATCATGATGTCTTCCACTCTTGTCATTTCTCTGATAAACGAGTTCCTCTGCTTATCTGTCCTGGTTACACCAAGCATGCACCTTTCCATGCTCTTTGAGTTGCCAGCAGTCTTTGTATATCTCTTTTAGTTAAGATCCACGTCTCTGCACCATATGTAAGCACTGGAATGATGCATTGATCAAACACTTTTCTTTTAAGACATAACGGCATATTGCTCTTGAAAATTATGCTGTTTTTTCCAAAAGCTCTATAGGCAAGTTTTATACACCATTTAAATTCTTCATCAATGTGACCCTCACTTGATATTTGCTGTCCAAGATTAATGTAGGTATTGGTTATCTCCAGCTCTTACCCATCAATCAATAAATCTTCCTTTCTTGTAAAAGCATTGTACAGAACTTTTGTCTTCTGAAAGTTCGTTTTTAATCCCACTTCTTTACTTTTGTCAGTAAGCTCCTGGATCATACTCTGCAGCTCTGATGGGGTAGTTGCAAAAAGGACTACGTCATCAGCAAAACGAAGGTGAGTTAGATAATCTCCATTAAACTTTATCCCTTTGTTTTCCCAGTTCAGTGATTGAAAGACATTTCCCAATGTGGCATTAAAGAGTTTAGGAGATATAGTGTCACCTTGTCTCACTCCGTTTCCAATTTTTATGGATGCTGTATTCTCAAATAGCAGAATCTTTGCACTTGCATTTTCATAGATGATATTAATAATATTAATGTATGCATCTTCAATACCGCAGGATTTCAAAACCATTGTAACTACTGAAGGTTTCACCGAATCAAAGTCCTTTTCATAATCGATAAAAGCCATGCATAATGGAAGTTCATATTCCCTCGCTCTTTCAATTGGTTCTCTCAGTACGTGGATATGATCTATAGTGCTGTAGCCACACCTGAATCCAGCTTGTTCTCTTGGTTGAGCCATGTCCATTGTCACCTTCAAGCGGTGTGAGAGAACTTTAGTGAAGATTTTATAAACCACTAATAGGAGGCTAATAGGTCTGTAGTTCCTTAGATCCTCAATGTCAGTTTTTTATGAAGCAGGATCATTGTAGCATTGTTCCAATGCTCAGGTATCTTCTCTTTATTAAGGCATCGAGTGAAAACTTGGGCGAGTATTGTTTCATTTTCTCCACTTGCTTTTTGTATGATGTCTACAGTAATTCTATCTTCTCGTGGAGTTTTTCCCAGTTTCACGCCACGTCGAACCTGTCGATTGAAATAGTCTTACAAGTTTCTACGGAATTGAGGTCAGACGATTTCGCCGGCCAAGGGAGAACGCAGACACCGCTGTCGTGTTCCTGGAACCAGTCACTCAAACCCTTAGCGACGTGGTACGGCGCATTGCCCTGTTGATAGACATCATCGTCACCAGGCTAAACCACCAACATTAAAAGATGCATGTGGTCATGGGCAGCCCACTGGCATTCAGAAACCCATCCAGTGGTACCAGCGGTTCAAGGTTATGCCAATAAAACATCCCCAAGACATGCACAGTGCCACCACCGGCCTGTACTTGACAGACAAGCGTCACTGGGTGTTGGTTCTCGTGTGTGTGACGCCATATCCACCACCGCCCGTCACTTCTGTGGAGTAGAAACCTCGATACGCCGGAGAAGGCAACCATTTCCCACTCTTTTACTGCCCAATGACGGTAGTCCCATGCGTACTGTAGGCGTCATTGCCGATGGACCTGGATTCACATGGGCGCCTTAAAGCATCATCGAGTCTAAAGACCCAAGCGTAACAGGGTTCACTCTACTGTTATTGGGGACACGTATCTGGGTGTCCCAGTGTTCATTTGCGCCGTTAATTGCTGCAATGTTGCGCAGCGGTTGTCCTTTACCGATCGACGAAGGCGACGATCTACTCTGGGATCGATGGCCTTTGAAGCTCCACAGTAGTTACGTCAGGAGGTAATCTGTGTGGCAGCGGTCCATTCTGGGCACACCCTTACTACAGCACGTCGCAAACAGCCCGCGAAGTCTGCTTTTTCTGAGACACGTCCACCCTCGGCGCTGTAGCTGATGATCATTAATTTTAAACGTCCACCAAATCGCTACCTCCGCCCATTTTGCTCATGTGACGCACTATGGCTCATCTGTCCATGCTGGCAGCTTATATCCATGCACTCTATGACGCGCGTGAGCTGGTACACTGTGATTCCGCGGGTAGTCATATTATTCTGATATGAACGTATATACAATGTAATTATAAAGACTTGTTCCTGGGCACTTAAAAGACAGCAAATAAAGGAACAGAAACTGCTCCATATCAGAGAGATTTATCGAACTTTAATTAAAGAAACAAATTCAATAGAATGAGTTAAGGGATCGAAGACTACGATGAAACAAGCACATAATTAGACGAAAATGAAATTTTAAACCAGCTATATTTTACATTGTGAAGCAAAACTCTCTATACTATTTTAAATCAATGGAAAAAAATCAAACTGAAAATGCCAAGGGCTTTCCATAACAACGCTACAAGTTATATTTAATTTCAAAAATTTCTAATATTTTTGTCATGAGGAACATGAAAGAGAAAGAATCATTCTAATCTGTCTGCTGAGTGCAGTGATATTACAATTAGACTCCTTGCCATGAATATCGGCGCGCCAAGAAAAAAAGTGCGATAAACGCGAAACTATGCGAAAAGCTATGGGGAGGGCAGACATGCAAATGCTTAAAGTTTCGTGCGATTCCGCATGCCCTCCCTTCCAAGACCGGCGCTGCAATCGCAATCCTTGGGGCTCATAAGGCGCCGCGCAGGGAACTCCACATTCGTGCCGAAGTGGACGGTAAGAGTCAGGTGAGATCCCTGAGCGATACACATGCCGAGGAGCCGCCGTAGATGTGCGTACGGACAACTGACGAAGTTTGAACGAGGTCGTATCGCCGGGATGAGAGTGGCAGGTGCAGTACGGTGCGATCGTGTTGGGATCGCACAGATGCAACGAAGCAGCGAGGACCGTGTGATCGTGAAAGTGGCTCGCACAGATGCACCGACGTCCTTGTCCAATATCCAGAGCATGTGGCGGTCTGTACAAGGGACTCCTGTGTCCGCCAGAACCATTTTCACACGCCTGGCAAAGGCGAATCTGCACGCTCGAAAGCCCTTACGGTTTCTGCCATTAACACCAGACCATCGTCGGTATCGATTGCAGTGGTGTCAGACGCGAACAACGTGGAATGCTACGGACTGGAAACGTATAGTATTCAGCGAAGAATCCCGCTTCTATACGGGGACAGGCGAACACCGTGTCAGAGTGTGGAGGACCGCAGGTGAGCGCTACAGTCCCAACATAACTGTTCAGCGGCACACGTCCCTAACTGCAGGCGTGATGGTCTGGGGAGCCATCGCGTATGACTGCCGGTCTTCACTCGCAGTAATCCGAGGGACGTTGACAGCCCAGCGCTACGTATGGGAGCTCCTGCGTTGACAGCCCAGCGCTACGTATAGGAGATCCTGCGTTGACAGCCCAGCGGTACGTGTAGGAGATCCTGCGTTGACAGCCCAGCGGTACGTGTAGGAGATCCTGCGTTGACAGCCAAGCGCTACGTATGGGAGCTCCTGCGGCCCCATGTGCTGACATTCCTGGCGGTGCGTCCCGGAGCCATTTTCCAACAAGACAACGCCCGTCCGCACACGGCTCGGGTTTCCCAGGACTGTCTACGTCATTCTTCGACGCTTCCGTGGCCTAACAGATCCCCTGATCTTTCGCCCATCGAGCATATGTGGGACCAAATGGGAAGCCAGCTTTCTCCGTGTCCCAGTGTTCGTGATTTAGAGCGTCAGTTGAAGGAAGTGTGGGCCAATCCGTCTCAGGATAACATACGGCGTCTCTTTGACTCCATGCCGGACCGTATCATCGCATGTACTCGAGTACGAGGCTGTCCGACGCGGTACTAACGCTGACAGGCATGTTTACCGTATGTCCGCAGGAATTCGTTCTGCTACTGTGATATGGTAATCATTCCTGTCCTTGGTATGCACCATCTCACTACTAAAATCTCATTCGAATCCGACTCCTCCTTCTAGGTGCGCGGATGTTTATGACAATGAGTGTATATTACACATTTGCATCGCATTTCCATATAGGGTTTATCCACGATAACAAAAATGTATGAATCCTTAGTCATCATAATCAACCATGATCAATACATACCTGAATGAACGTCGTCCTAAGTCTTTTCCACAAACATCTGTTTTGAGCTATTCTTTTCCAAGACACTCCGGTATGAATTTAATCCACCCATCTCCCACGTGGCCTTCTTCCGGGTATTTTACTGACTCTAAGTATTTCAGTTTTCTAACAACGGTCAGTTGTTCTAGCATTATGTCCAGGTCACTGACACTTCAGGGCTTTTACTTTGTACATGCTCTCATTTTTTCTATTCATTTTCCAAATCCTCCTTCTATCCTTCTTGGTTACACGAAGCGTTCACATCTCCATGCTTCCTTCCGTAGTTAGCAGCATCTCTCTTTTTTCGTTAAGGTCTACGCCTTTCATCCTTTAGTAAAAAATATTGTAAGTATGCATCGATTAAACTTTTTTCTTTTAAGAGATGATGGCAAATTTTTCTTGGAAATCTACCATTTCTTTCACATACTCTTAAACTAAGTTCCATACGCGTATTTCTTTTTCACTGTGGACATATGTTGTCCCAGGTAGATTCAGGCATCAGTCGGTTTTTTACATGCACCATCAATTTCCAAATCTTCAAGTTTTGTGAAAACCATTGTATTGTGTTATTGCATAAGTTCATGTCGTTTTTATTAACGCACTATAGGAATGTATTACATCAGAAGGGAAAACGGTGTCAATCAAATATGTATTACCCCATTGTTTACGATGGTTTCCCAAGGTCTGGATAGGTCTGCAATGTCATTCTTGAAACGTGCAGGTTTTGCTGCGAAGAAATCATAAAGAAAATTCTGGAGATCAACATCATTGTTGAATGTTCTGCCACGGAGTGTATTCGATAGAGATCGGAACAGGTGATAATTTGAAGGAGTGACATCTGGGGAATAGGCCGAATGTGGAAGGATTTCATGTCATTAATTTTGGTGATGTTTGCACACTCAAGGCGTGCGTTATCATGTTGAAGAAGGACGCCATGACCGTTTCTGCTGAATTGCTCCTTTCACACGGCGGACTTGCTCACAATAGAGTGCAGCGTTGATGGCCCGATTCCTCGGCAGCATTTCATGCTGTGTGTCCAGTGGTCTGCCTTCCATGTCCCCACCAGACACACAACATGATCTTAGAAGGATGAAGGTCATGTTTTGGACGTGGTGTGGGCGTCTTGTTTGGGCTTAACCATTCCCTCAGATGCCTGAAATTCAAGTACAGGCACCACTTTCCTGTAAAATCACGTGGCAGAAAAGGTTTGTCTTTCTCAGAACATTCGCGACAACGGGAGAGCAAGGAACTATATATGGCAACACGCTGATTCTTGTTGTCCTCGGTGCGAGTGTGAGGCACCCAAGACCTCGATTTCTGGATATCTCCCATACGTTCCAGGTGTCGCACCACTATGGCCTGATCACTATCAATCTCAGTGGCCAATTCGCGTGTGGTATGACGCGGATTCAAGTGTATGAGCTGGTTCAAACGATCCTCATCAAAGTAAGATGAACGATCTGAGCGTGTAGAGTGGTTTAGGTCAAAATTACCACACAAACCATTCGCTGGCTGTCCGCGGGGCAATAACTTCCGCTCCATACACAGCCCAAATTGGTCGACTGGCCTCGGTAGCTGTGGATCCCTTTTTAAACTCGTAGAGGTAAAGATGTCGGATATGTTCATTTCTCTCTACCTGACACTCCGTATTTTCTGACCTGAAAACCAAAACACCGTTCCCCACAATCACACAACGCAATATGATTTAGATACACGATATTACTGACTGCATTTTGATATACAACTGGTCAAATACACCTCCACTACTGACCTGGGAAACACTCGTGAAATAAAACGGCATGAACTTATACATCAACCCAACACATCAATTTTGCCCTGTGTGATTTCATTTTTGAACCCACTTCTTTTTACTTGTTACATAGTTCTGTGATGTACATATACTCTAATTTAATTTCCATTTTAGTGTCTCTTTCTCTTTGTAAATTTGAGTTCGTTCTCCTTCGCATTTCTCAAACTTAACGTGATATCTCTTCTCTTGCAAGAGTATATTTAGCAACGCCTCTGAGGTCGGAACGAATGACGTGCGGATGCCTGAAACCAGAACTGAAAGATATATACAAACAAAGACCGTTCCATAAAATCTCAGAGTAATTCTTTTTTGAGTTGGCAACAGTGCAAAAGGGAAATATATCCACGCTGACGATTAACTGAATTAAGGAAGTATCTATGGCAATAGTTATTAGTAGTGGCAAAGCATTCTGGTTTAGTTATTGTGTAGTTGTTTAAGGTGCGTCTGCATTTTGCCATATAGCTAAGGAGGTGAGTAATTCAGAGTTCAGAAGTGAAATGCGTTGTGTGATAAAACTTTGCCTTCGTTTCGGTAAAACGGCTAAATAAACATTTAGTTTAATAAAAACAGCTTACAAAGAGAAATTCTTAGGTGAGTCAACGATTTTAGATGACACCATGATTTCAAAAAAGGACGTTTGTCGGGAGAACTCGCTCCTAGGTCTGGTCGACCTGAAAGTGTTATTACGGAGCGTATTGTTGACACTGTTTGGGCAATCCTGCAAGAAGACCCACGAATGACGTGTGAAGACATAGCGGCGTCAACTAATATTTCAAAAACGTCGGCATTTTGCATTCTACGCGACAAATTACGGCTGCATCGTGTGTGTCACAGATGCGTACCTCATCACCTGACGAGAGAACAATTGTTAGCTAGAGTTCAAGTGTGTCATGAGTGGAAACAAATGATTGCAAAGGATCCAAACTTTCCAAACACAGTAATAACTGGTAAAGAAACATAGGTCTACTATTTCGACCCCCTCACAAAGTGCATAACGAGTGTATGGAAAAGCACAGGCTTCCCCCTCCGAAAAAGGTCCGCCAAATCAAATCAGCTGGGAAGGTGATGATGATAAGTTGTTTTGATCATAAAGGCGTAGTCTACCAGCATGCCGTTCCTACGCAAATTACTGTCAATGCTGAATATTACATTTCAGTCTTGAAACATGTTCGACGACATATATCAATTAAGCGACCGGAACTTGTGGGCAAGTGGACTCTACATCATGATAACGCCCGCCCACATGTGCCACAGCCTGCTTACTGTCCTGACCTCGCCCCGTGCGATTTCTGGTTGTTTCCAACAATGAAAGAAAATACAAAATTTTAAGATGACAAGCAGTTCCTTAGTGTAAATACGGCAAGGATGGCAAGTCAGACAACATCCGAAAACTTAAAAATCTCGTCGTCCTAGAGCGGGAATCGAATACGCGTCTTCCAGATAGCGCACTGGCCTGCTCACCACTACACCACCCAGAACAATCAAGTCTCAAGTTTCCGATTAATTTGAATATTACTAGCACAGGACTCTCCAGTCGAAGCAACTTGTTTGCCGGTTGCTGATTTGTGTAGTGTTCCGACACTCATTGGTGTAGTGTTCTGCTACGAACATTTCAGAAAAGAAACTAATATTTCAAAAATGAGATCCAGGAGCTGTACTAGTATTAACGACATGCTAACAACTCGCACAATTCCTGGATTATACCGCAGCAAAAACAGTCTTGCTGGGCCAGCACTGCCAGCTATGGCCCAGCACTACGTTGCCGCTGCCGAACCGTCAATAAAATGTCCGGGCGGTCAACAGAAGGGCCAGCACCTGGCCAACAGTTGACACCCACATTAGTTGTCATATGCAACAGCAGTGCCATACGTTATCCATCACAGGCAGTAGCTTCCACAAGTGGCCCTTCAGCGGCCCTGCAAGCACGTGCCAGAAATATAACTTGCACTAAAAGAGAAAATATTTAATCTACTTCCCGAAGTGGATTATTTAATATAAAAAAAATTCAGGACTAATTTTACTTCTCCTGATAATTCAGAAAATCAAAATAATATTCTTTTTTTATAGAAAAAGAACAGAGGTCCTGTATTTTCTGCATTTTTGTATCTTTTGTACCTTTGATCTACTGGGAAGTCTGTCTGCCATTTGAAGAGAAAAAGTCTGAGGAACATAGTTAGCACTTCGTTGTTATTTATCACCACGTATGAGAAAAAACAAAAACATATCTAACTGCCTCTGATTTTCTTAGTTCAGAATGGATGGATACAAAGAAGTTACAAGTGAAACCATTGCCAGGGACACTTAGCATCTGCTAACAGTAACTTAGAAAATTCTTTTCCTAGGGAGAAAAGTATTACTTTTCTTCAAAGATATTTCTTAAGAGGGAGGAAGGAACCGAGACGGAGAAGTACGAGAAAATGCCTGTCTGAGAAGAAGAGGAAGAATATGAGACAGCGAGAAAGCGACGGTGAAAGATAAATAGAGAGACAATCACACAGACAGACATAAGAGAGAGTGAGTGAGTGAGAGAGACAGAGTTAGTTGCATTGTACCAGAGTGAATGATAGTGTTTCAGATAGACAGTAAGAGAGAAAGAACTCGCAGAGAGTTATATAACGCTAGAGTGAGTTTCAGTAAGAGGAAGAGAAGGATAGGTGAGACAGACAACGAAAAAGAGAGAGAGAGTAGTGGAGTACCAGGGAGAAGGATAGAGTTTTTGAAGGAGATGGGGAGAAAGTGCAGTAGTAGAATGACAGAGGAAGACTGATAGAATGTGTGAGACAGATGTGGAAAGAGATAGTGTGACAGTGGTAGAGTGCCAAAGAGGGGGAGAGAGAGAGAGAGAGAGGCAGAGAGAGTAGTAGAGTGCCGAAGAGAGAGAGGGAGAGAGAGAGAGAGAGAGAGAGAGAGAGAGAGAGAGATGAAATTTCCTCAGAGAGAAGGGAGTTGATCGAGTGAGTGAGCAAGAGAGAGAGAGCACTAGAGTGACCAAAAGAGTAACGCAAAGAGAGAAAGAAAGAAAGAGAGAGAGAATGAGAGAGTCGTAGAGTGTCGAAAAGAGTAAGAGAGATGGAAATTTGTCAGAGAAGGGAATCGATCGAGTAAGTGAGGAGAGAGAGAGAGAGAGACATAGAGAGAGAGAAAGAGAGAGCAGTAAAGTGACCAAAAGAGCAACGCAGAGAGAGAGAGAGAGAGAGAGAGAGGGAGAGAGACATAGAGAGAGAGAGAGAAAATAGTAGAGTGTCGACAAGAGTGACAGAGCGATAAGCTGTGAAAGTGGAATAATTTGAAATGAGAGAGAGAGAGAGAGAAGGCGAGAGATAATTGCACAGTGTTGGAATAAGTGAGAGTGAGAAAAAGAAAGAAAAACGAGCCAATGAGAGAAATAGAGAAAATAAGATAAAGTAGAAAATGGGTGAAAGTAGAAGTCGGAGATAGAAAGATAGAAAGATAAAGATGGAGATCAGAGTTCACCGAATTTTACCGCTGTTTTGTATATAATTCCCGAGAGGACACCGATCTAAATTAATAGTTCTACATCCGGGATTCAGAATAACATTTTCTTTTTTGCCTTGTTCTATGAAGCTAAGAATAAGCACTTTCTGGGGGAAAAGGCATGGATTTACTGTACGTGCCCACCGGATGGAGAAAAGCATTTATCCTGGGAGCCTTTCAGTATAGGTGGGATTGATCCTTCAAGACCAACCGAGCTCTTGAGCCCACCTTAGGTATCGTATTTTAACAGAGCGGACCTAATATTTCTGTCTTTGGTGAAAGTAACAGAAGAAGGGATAGTTCAGAGGGATGGAAGACTTATAGTCCCCTGCTTTTATTTATTGGATATCTGAAGTAGGCAACGACTCCCCCCCCCGTCCGGGGTAAAACTGCTTTGAGGAATCACATAAATTTCTTTCACTCATGCCACCAAATGTGTTTCCAGAGAACTTTTCGTCTATGTGCACAATTTACTGAGAACAACGAGGGATGATAGAAAGTTTGGATTTGGGACATTTAAGATAACACTTGAATCAGACGCCTTCTAATATCGGGTTATCATGAGTTGCAATATGATTCACAAGATATTACGTCATTTACTCTGGTCTTCTTTTTCGAATTGGTTTTAATGCATTTACTTTGCACCAGCGTAACACAGAACAGAAATAAAAGACACAAATGAATTTGACGTCTTAATGTTACAGCGTACACGAAATCACATCACTAGGAGTGTGATAAGGCATCGACGTAGCAGCTCCGGGCCAAGTGCATATACACTAGTCACAAAGAGTTAGAGATATTTCATGAAATGAATGATGTATGTATCTGACTGAAGTAACACTCATTGGAATAACATCAGCGAATCTATCTAACGCAAACGATAAAGAGTGAGTTTACAAGAACAATTTAATGTGCAGTTTCCTCAGACAGTAAAGCAGCACTGCGATATAGACAAAATGGTAAATTCGAAGGATGTCCATACTTCTGAATTTCATTACCCGGTTACACCGCCTCTGTGTCGAAGAACATCTTTATCCCTACAAAGCTACTTGCAATGACAGTATTGATGAGCGCTTGGGGCAACTCGTCCCATATTACAGGCAACGCGTCACGGAGGTCTTCCAGTGTATGGGGTATGGAACTTGGTTATCCAAATGGCGCTGTACAGGGAACAAATGTTTTCAATAGGATAAAGGTCAGGAGACCTCGGGGGCAGCTTTAACGATTCAATCCCATGATTTTCCAGCTCCAAAAGCACGCTCTAGGCATGGTGACTGGTAATATTGCCGTCGAGAAAACGGAATGTATGTCCAATAGCAATATGAAACAGTGTCACAATGGGCACAACGATTTCGTTTAGGTACACTGAGGTATTCATGTAGCTTTGAGAAATGTACAAGGAAGTACAGCGATTAAAACACACTCCAATCCAGACCAAAACTGACGGCCGCTGGTAAGGGTGGACGGACTGCACATAGTGTGGCTGCATTCGTGTTCTTGATCTCCTTTATACGGATCCGTGGCGAATATCGGGATAAAGAGCGAAACAAATTCGTCTGTGAAGAGTACATGGTGCCACTCTGTACTCCATGCCATGTACTTTTGGATCCAAGTACATCTTTGACGATGGTGAGCTGATGTCAATGCTAAACATCGCAGCGGCCTACTTGCTATGAGTCCGTACTCGTGAAGACGGTTTTGTAATCTTTTGAATACATACTGTGACACAAGAAGCAGCTCGAAGTGATTCCCGGAGTTGGCTACTGGTGATACTAGGTCCTCTCCGAGAAATTACTCTCAGGTAACGATCTTCCATCTTGGTGATTATCCTCGGGTTGGTGGTTATCAACTGACTATTGCAAGTTCCTCATTAAGAGTATGCCGTATCGTATTCTGTCCGTTATAAAAAAACAAAGGTGACCGCACAAAGTACTGATTTCGGTCTTTTTGTGTTCTAAAGAATGTAAGCATTCATCTGTGGTGTCATGTTTTCAAATATCTCTGACTAGTAATTAGTTGTTTCTTTGAAGATCTTAATTTTCAATAAATTGAGAGGTCGTCTTAAACTTTTGCAAATGCCTGTAATACGATTGCTCTGCAATGTGTTGTAAATAATACGATCGCTCTCCAATCGCCTTCTCTCTACGCTGCTGAGGAAAAGTGCGAGGCCACATGGGGATTCCCCGTCGAAAACGTGGAAAAACCGTCTGTCACCCCTGATTAGGTACATGAAAAGTGCCAACATTCATTTACAGGAGCAGCAGATCTGCGATCTATAAGAGGGTGACTTCTGCAAGTGATTTATTTTACTTTTGGACAAAACAATTACACGCTTATATTGCTTTTAGTTCTTCTTTATATTAAGTATGTCTATCCAATTCACTGTGTGGAAAGTTTAATATACAAGCGAACGACATCCATTTGCAAAATTTTACAAATGCGTCAAAATGGAACACAATATCAACGAAAGAAAAGAGAAGGAGAGCGCGCGCAGAAATTACGAAAACTCGATCAGTTCTTTTTGCCGCAGAGTCAATAAGCTCAAGTGCCGTTTCTCATGAAAAGAATGATGATTTGTTTAGCACGTCAACTGTTCAATGTTCAGAGTAGACATTTTAGAAAAATCAAGCAGTTGAGAAACAAGAGAAATTAAAATGGGTGATTATGAAATTGCAAAACTCGGTGAAAATTATGATGTGCGGGTGACCTCCTGTAACACCCTATGACTTCACGTACGTCCATATTGCATTCTTACGGTGTAAAGCACTGAATTATTTATTTGTATGTAACCATATCCAAAACCGATCACAAAATCTTATAGTTGTTAACCTTAGCATTTACGTACGAGAGTTGATTAATAAGTAAGGTCTCCAATCGTATAAAATAAGTTTACGACAAAATAAAAATGGTATCAAAATGTAGGAAATTGATTTCTCTTAAACATTGCAAACTTAGTTTTCAACATAACCGCAATTTTCCAAACCCCCTACCCACTTTTTCATTCCTGCTTTTTCATTTGTGGTTTGCTTTTGATCCATTTGCGCACAAAAACTTCAAATTCGACATCGGATGAAAAACGTTGACCTTTCAACATCTCTTTCATATTTGGAAACAACCAGAAGTCGAACGGTGATAAATCTGGGCTGTAAGGGTGTGTGCAAAAAGTGTGAATTTCAGACTTGTCACTGTTTCCGCCGTTTCCTGACTGCAATGTGACTTTGTGGTGACCAGCAGAGGAGCTTGACGTGCCAGTCGCTTTTCTATCATGCACAAGACATGTTTGATCGGGGACATATCCTGCGAGAGTGCAGGCCACGGATGAAGCGTTGACTGCCGTGCACAGAAGACGTCTTGGACATTCCGCGACACATGCGGACGAGGATTGTTCTGCAGGAATATATAGCGCCAGAACAACTCTGAAGGAACAACATTACCTGCACCTTTAAAACACTCCCGATATATCATTGGCTGCTGAGGATTCCCTCAATTCGTATCAGGCGAGATCGCGAATTGAACCCAATGACGCCCCAAACTATGACGCTTGGGGTTGGGACGGTATAACGCTGAAAGGTTTCGTTCACCACGATGTCTTCGTACATCGTGCATCAAGTTGAATCGTGACTCGTCCGAAAACAGGTACATGCTATTGCTAACATGATACCAAATAATTATAAGGATTAGGATTTGAACATTTGTTTGAACATGAACCCCATTCGTCTTCTGAATAGTTTATTTGTATATGAGCTCCATTCTTCTTCTGAATAGTTTATTTGTACATGAACTCCATTCTTCTTTCCTTTTGTGTGGACGTGAGTGACGTTTCCATAAAAAGTTTCTTCCGAGTACTTTTTCATATTTAAAAACATTTTTTCTCTAATGACAAAACAACCAAGTTGGTCAAATGTACATGTCCTTGTGTGGCTCTAAGATACATCTTGATTCTTTTTAATGAAGAAAAACACGTCTTTCTGCAGTTGCAGATGTTGATGGAAACTTTAATATTAGGTATGCTGCTTTGTACACCTCACTAAACACAATATCCTTCAATTTATTCATCTTTATGTAACAAGTAATGTCTCTTACTGATTTCTTTTTGTTTTCATCAAGGTAATAAACACTTTCAATTCATTTTTTTGTCGAGCTGTATCAAAATAGTATAGAGTTCTTCAAGTTCTGACAGTAGATGTTCAGGAAAGCTTTCCCAAAATTTATCAAAACAGTTCGAATCCAACAAAGACACAAATTTAAGATACTGTACAATGCCACTGTTTTTAATTCATTAACACTTCGCATAAACAACTCTCGCGAAACACATACTGTTACCGGCCGGAGCTTGCGAGTCACTAATGTAGTCCAAGTCCTCTCTTTTCTGAGCGAACCGTTGCCAAAGTCTTCCCCTTCACCTGCTCATTCTCGTTGTCATGGAAATGCTAGCTAGCAATCGTATTGAAGATCGTCGGATCAGAACAGCGGAAACTGACTGGTAGAGCTGTTTGCGTTGTAATGTCACCATTCAGCCGCAAGAAGACCCGTCGGTATTCGCTCACCAGACTGATTCTTTAAGTCAAAAGAAGCGAATCCGCACGTTGTTTTTCTTTCGCAGAAAAAGCATCGATATATCTTAATACCGTTGCTAATTGGCTTTTATTTGTGTATATTTAATTGACTTTTATTTGTGTATTATATGGGCTTCGCAGCTAGCCTAGCTAGCCTCGAACATACACCAGTGGTTGTGACTTATACTCCAATTTAACATTCTTTTTTAGTTTCTTTCTCTATGTAAATTTGAGTTTGTTCTCCTTCGCGTTTCTCAAACTTAACGTGATATCTTCTCTCTCACAAGACTATGGCTGCCAGTACCCTGAGGTTAGAATCGTGTGGATGTCTGAGATGAGAACTGAACGATATGTAATGTTTTGAGAAGCAGCAGTGTTGGAGATGGTGGAAATTAACGCTAATTGTGGAAGCGACGTCGTTTAATTACCGTTTAAGTTATTTGAATTCTGTGTTTTTGTGGTGTTAGAACTATTTTCCTAACCCCCTGTTTTTACGATTACTCGCATTCGTTGGATTATTTTCACTAATGTTGTTGAAGACTGAGTCGTGCTAAAGAAACTCTTGCTGAATAAAGACAAAAAGTAAGTAATTTCAGTGACTCCTAATTTACTTGAAAGGAAAAATTTTGAGAACTGATTTACGTAGTGTTCAGCAAGCTATATTCCACGAACATTACAAAGTAGCTAGTGCATAATACTTATATCAAATGCATAAGAGAAATTATAAGTTCTTTATTAAAGAATCTTGAGCTTTAGACTAGCAAAATATTGCCGTACAGAGAATCAACAAAACTATGCTGATAGCTGCCACCATATCTGAATGTCTGGCATTTAAAGCTTGGCGTCTAAAGTCAAAATGTAGCATATGCGCAGCTCAACATTCTTTCAAATCAGGATGATGATCTGTACAAACCAGGTTCGGGTTCAACAGCCGGCATCAGGACCGCCACTTTTCATTCATATCTTGCCCTACCATGTTAAAGTGATAATTTTAATCATTGCAATTCGGATAGCAAAGGTAAAATCTGTTAATGATATAAGTAATCGATGTTCTTCCAGCTGGTCGGGTATTTAGAGGCCAGTCGTCTAAGGTCGACAGGCAATAACGGATTTTTAGTGCCCCTGCACAACCGGTGGTGTAGTTTTGTATCTCTTTCTCGTAAAATTTATTTTTAATGTAGTGTTATGCTGCATAATTTTTAGCAGTAGTTTAAACATTTCTAGAAACTTAATAATATGGCTGTGGTTGAATTTTTCTTTAGGTAAATTTCGTTGTGATTTTTGATTAAGGTGTTCATCTTCTGCTTTTAATGCATTTTATGTTATCTTCCGACGAACAAAAGGATAGGAACAGCAATTTACATTCTGGAAGTAGGGTACAAGTTGCTAAATGAAAATCTAGACATACAATGCGCTACATTAGGTATTTTGTTCAATAATTTAGTTCTTGATAGCGCGTCTCAGGTATTAAAAAAGCTACGATTAAGGATGACCTTACCGGAGATCCGAAGCTCCTGTTTCGATCTTTTTCCCGCAGGAGACGCATTTTGCAATGGTATCATCTGCAGGCTGGGTGTGTAGGGGCAAAAACCTCAGGGAATACAGATTGAGCCATACTACCTCCGTTACAGTAAATTCCATTTATTCCGCTCTTGTCTGTACATCCTAGGGTATCGTGTAGCTCTTTCTCTTGGCCGTTTGTCATCAGGACAGATCGTGCCGAGGAATTCAGAAGACTTGAGGCGAAGGACGTCCCGCATACTGATAACGGACTGGTCAAGCGGGCTGCAAAATAAGCACTACGGAGAAAATCACATTGTTCTCCACGATGCTGGCATAAAAATGAAAACAAATCAGGAGAATTACGTCTTCAAAGAAGACGAATTTCTTTTCCTTGCCAGACGGAATACAGTTACCACAGGAATCATTAGCTCGGATTCTCACTCAGCTTTACTTCATGGGCATTGCAGTTCAGTCAAAGTGAATGCGTGTTTTGTATTGCAAAATATCGAAATGCTTTCGACTTAAGGACAGTGGCGTAACTATCACAACGTGTGCGCCCTCTGCAAGATTTACCTGAGCACCCCTAAGCACGGTAATTTCCGCAGGATTTCGAACACGAGGGTGCATACCTTACACGGTGTGCATGTCGGGGGAAGGGGGCAGGAAGTCAGGGTGAGTGTCTGGAAAAGTAAAGGTGATACCTAGATCTCTGTAACTCTGGTCTCGCATAGAAGCAGCCTGGCAAGCTACGTCAACAACCTCTTCCATTCAATGCCACGCTGTGTAGGAGTTGTTATTTTTGCTCGATGTGGCTTCACAGATCTACAAAAATTAATTAATTTATTATGGCCTATAACATGAGAAATCAGTGATATAAATTTCATTTGAATAGCGCGATTCTCTTTTGGTGTTGCAATTTTTACAAAATGTAGCGTGCTGTATACTGACGTGTGGTAATCACACTTTTCACAATATGTAAGTATGAAGTTTCAACAATGCCAAATCTCCCATGATATTGTTACTGAAGGCATTTTATTTACAAAATGCGAAAAGACATTTTACATAGCCCAGAACTTTGAATGCAAAATTTCGACTTCACATGTTCCTTACCGTTCCCTTGTGAGTTTTAAGCCATCTTTGAGAGTTTCTTTTGATACAAATATAATATGAAGGTGGTTCGAACCAAACGACCAAGCAGTATGACCTTGAAAGACGAAATTAATTTTACCGTGTGGTATTTTACAGATACCAATTTTTAGAAATATGAAACATCGGCAGCGTTTTCTTTTTTTTTTTTATTGGAGGTTTAACGACCACCGTGAGCAACTCAATAGGCTGTAAGGCAGTCGTCCGTCCCTACTATTTTTTTGATTGGAGGTTTAACGACCGACGTGAGCAGTTGTGCGTCCCTTATTTTTTTTTATTGGAAGTTTAACGACCACCGTGAGCAACTCAATAGGCTGTAAGCACTAAGCAGTCGTCCGTCCCTACCATTTTATTTATTGGAGGTTTAACGACCACCGCGAGCAACTCAATAGGCTATAAGCAGTCGCCCGTCCCTAATTTTCTTTTGATTGGAGGTTTAACGACCACCGTGAGCAGTTGTGCGTTCCTAATTTTTTTATTGGAAGTTTAACGACCACCGTGAGCAACTCAATAGGCTGTAAGCACTAAGCAGTCAACCGTCCCTACAATTTTTTTGATTGAAGGTTTAACGACCACCGTGAGCAACTCAGTAGGTTATAAGCAGTCGCCCGTCCCTAATTATTTTTTGATTGGAGGTTTAACGATCACCGTGAGCAACTCAATAGGCTATAAGCAGTAACCCGTCCCTAGTTTTCTTTTCATTGGAGGTTTAACGACCACCGTGAGCAGTTGTGCGTCCCTATTTTTTTTTTTTTGATTGGAAGTTTAACGATCACGGCGAGCAACTCAATAGGTTATAAGCAGTCGCCCGTCCCTAATTTTCTTTTAATTGGAGGTTTAACGACCACCGTGAGCAGTTGTGCGTCCCTAATTTTTTTTTGACTGGAAGTTTAACGACCACCGTGAGCAACTCAATAGGCTGTAAGCACTAAGCAGTCGACCGTCCCTACTATTTTTTTGATTGGAGGTTTAACGACCACTGTGAGCAACTCAATAGGCTGTAAGCACTAGGCAGTCGTCCGTTCCTACTATTTTATTTATTGGAGGTTTAACGACCACCGTGAGCAACTCAATAGGCTATAAGCAGTCGCCCGTCCCTAATTTTCTTTTGATTGGAGGTTTAACGACCACCGTGAGCAGTTGTGCGTTCCTAATTTTTTTGATTGGAAGTTTAACGACCACCTGAGCAACTAAATAGGCTGTACGCACTAAGCAGTCGACCGTCCCGACTATTTTTTTGATTGGAGGTTTAACGACCACCGTGAGCAACTCAATAGGTTATAAGCAGTCGCCCGTCCCTAATTTTTTTGATTGGAGGTTTAACGATCACCGTGAGCAACTCAATAGACTATAAGCAGTCGCCCGTCCCTAATTTTCTTTTGATTGGAGGTTTAACGACCACCGTGAGTAGTTGTGGGTCCCTAATTTTTTTTTATTATTGGAAGTTTAACGACCACCGTGAGCAACTCAATAGGTTATAAGCAGTCGCCCGTCCCTAATTTTCTTTTGATTGGAGGTTTAACGACCACCGTGAGCAACTGTGCATCCCTAATTTTTTTGATTGGAAGTTTAACGACAATCGTGAGCAACTCAATAGGCTATAAGCAGTCCGCCCGTCCCTAATTTTCTTTTGATTGGAGGTTTAACGACCACCGTGAGCAGTTGTGCGTCCCTAATATTTTTTTGATTGGAAATTTAACGACCACCGTGAGCAACTCAATAGGTTATAAGCAGTCGCCCGTCCCTAATTTTTTTTTGATTGGAGGTTTAACGATCACCGTGAGCAACTCAATAGGCTATAAGCAGTCCGCCCGTCCCTAATTTTCTTTTGATTGGAGGTTTACTGACCACCGTGAGCAGTTGTGCGCCCCTATTTTTTTTTTATTGGAAGTTTAACGACCACTGTAAGCAACTCAATAGGCTGTAAGCACTAAGCAGTCGACCGTCCCTACTATTTTTTTCATTGGAGGTTTAACGACCACCGTGAGCAACTCAATAGGCTGTAAGCACTAGGCAGTCGTCCGTTCCTACTATTTTTCTGATTGGAGGTTTAACGACCACCGTGAGCAACTCAATAGGCTATAAGCAGTCGCCCGTCCCTAATTTTCTTTTGATTGGAGGTTTAACGACCACCGTGAGCAGTTGTGCGCCCCTAATTTTTTTATTGGAAGTTTAACGACCACCGTGAGCAACTCAATAGGTTATAAGTAGTCCGCCCGTCCCAAATTTTTTTATTGGAGGTTTAACGACAACCGTGAGCAGTCGTCCGTCCCTAATTTTTTTATTGGAGGTTTAACGACCACCGTGTGGAACTCAATAGACAATAAGCAGTCACCCGTCTCTATTTTTTTGTTGGATGCTTAACGACCACCGTGAGCAACTCAATGGGCTATAAGCAGTTGCCTGTCCGTAATTGACGGTCACTTGTCCCAGGGATGGGACAGAGCCAGTGCCATAAGACAAACACAACATCCATGCCTCACTGGGATTCAAACCCGGATCCCTTTCGGACGAATGATCAGAGGCTACCGCTTAGACCACTGCGCCACCAGGTCGGCGGGCAGCATTTCAAGTGATTGGACGTTCTGTAAATTTTTAGTATGTAAATCTGTGTCAGCCTATGTAACTTCGAGCGAAATCTCATCTCAAAAGAAGTCTTTAATATTTGAAAATGCAATACGCATCAAGAAATTGATAAAAAAAATGCGTAGGGTAAAAGTAGACATGTTTAAAAGCTCCTTCGGAGCTCGGAAACGATATTCAACCATATGGTTTTGATCCTGTGCTGCTTCTGATGCTGAGAAAGTATTATTTTCAATATTTAAATCTTGCATAACCTATTTACTGATCCCCGTATTTCGTTGTTTAAAAGGTTTGCGGGTTGTGTACTTCGTCGCCAGTGGCATGGATCGATTTTCTATGCCAGTGTTACTCTGTTTCCATTGTTCTCTCTTCACGTGTTCCCTACCTTTCTCTTATACGGCCTGATAAGCTGGTCGCTGAAAATATGTAGAATACTTTTTGTTCGTGAATTCGAGATTCCGTTGCATATTTACCTTGTATTTTCCTCATTGTACTTCAAAATAGTAAGGAAGCTTGATAACGTGGGCGTGTTTCTCGTAAGAAAAACACCAGCACGATGTTCCGAAGGAGATTGGATTGAGTCTGAATTTTTGTTTGTTGTCCGGCTCTTCCTAGAGGCAGCGTTCAGAGTTTCAAGATGTTTCCTTCAGCGTACGGAACTGATAGTGCTATTACTGTTAGAAACTGCACGGAGTGGCGCAACCGGTTCATGAATAGTATGATAAAACTTATGAGCTTAAGAACTGCTTTCAAAATGAAAACTTTTGTCGGTTAGTTGCGCATTTAGATTTGTTTCACGGAACAAACCGCAGTACAAGCCAAAATTTCGTTAAAAATGAAAACAGGTTTGTTTTTTCGATTTCCATGAACACAAAACTCTATAGGAGTTGCCAGTCTCTAACGTAGAGCTTCTGGATCTATAGGAAAGACATTGAACTCAGCACCCAGACACACAGCCCGCAACTTGCCAATCTCGGGTGATTTGCCAGAAGCCCGTGCTGCTGATCATTCGGGTACTTAATCCGTGGGAAAATTTAAGTGCGTAATCACACGGAGAGCAAATAACAAGTCATTTCTTCACATTGCTGAAATCATTTACCTGAAAAGGTGACAGAACATTTAAATAGATGACAGTTCGTGCTTAGTTAGTTATGAGATAAAAGATTGCCGTCCAATGCACGATTAAAATAACTATAAAAATTAAAAAGAACGGATGTTCTGTGACGTGCCAACCAAGAAGGACGCACACGACATAAAGGCAGATAGCAATCAGAACGAACGTCCGCGTAGCTCAATTGGTAGAGTGACTTATTCCGGAATAAGGGGACCCGGGTTCGAGCCCCGGCGTGGACAAAAATGACGGAGAAATTTCCTTAGTTATAATGGCGCCCGAAATTTCCGGATGTCCCTGCCGTTCAAGATCTCGCAATGGTGTGATGTTCTTTCCACACCGCGAGTTAGGAAAAATCAGATAATTCCTTCTTCAGCGCTTCGAAAAATATATGTGTGTGACGTTGCATTCCACACACTAGATTGACTGGGAGTTTTTTTTTTTTTTATTGGAAGTTTAATGACCACCGTGAGCAACTCAATGTACTATAAGCAGTTGCCCATCCCTAATTTAGGGTCATTGGTTCCAGGGAAGGGAGAGAGCCAGTGCCGTAAAACAAACACCACATCCATGCCTCACCGGGATTCGAACCCGGGCCCATTACGGATGAATGATCAGAGGCCATCGCCTAGACCATTGCGCCACCGGGGCGGCGACTGGGAGTTCTCAAGCACGTTCTACAGCGGATGGCTGCCTGCAACGATTCATGGTCACGGCTGACCCGTGGGCCATGCTCCCGGCCCTCTTTCGGGGGTAAGGGGGAGGGAGATGTGACGTGCCTGCCCGGCAGGACGCACACGACATAAAGGCAGATGGCAGTCAGAACGAACGTCAGCGTAGCTCAATTGGTTGAGTGACTTATTCCGGAATGAGGGGGCCCGGGTTCGAGCTGAGAAATTTACTTCGTTATAGTTCCTAATACACACCAAAAGTGGTAAAAACTAATCTAAACAACATAAGAGCTTTCGATCCCTCTTGGGATCATCCTCAGTACATCCCCAATCCTTGAAAACATATCCAGCAAAATCAAATAATACTTAGAATGATACCTTCCAGAAAACCTTAATAACAGATGACACAGCAACCCAATCGGCAACCCGGACCCCCTCCCCGTGAATAGCCCAGGCATGCGCAGTGAACTCCCAAACTGAACCCTGACACTCTACCCTTCTGTTATTTAAAGGTCGGAAACACCAATTCATGAGCACATCTGAAGATAATCCCAAGAGGGATCGAAATATCTTATGTTGTTTAGATTATTTTTTACCTCTTTCGGTGTGTATTAGGAACATCAGTTCCTTTTAAATTTTATAGTTATTGTAATTGTGCATTGGACGGCAATCTTTTATCCCATAGTGATAGAACATACAAACTTTTTATAGCTCGTTTGCTAAAGATGTAAACTTCGTTTGTTTTTAAATTCTATTAGCTTAATGTGCACTATCGTTTAAAAGAAAAAAATCTTTTAAAATTAGAGGCTGAAAATAAATGGAGAGAGATGTTTTAGCCAAAAAATTCAGCTTGACACCACAATGTTTTTTAGTTTCTTTTTAATCTAACTAGCGACATATCCTTGAACTATACTTGTGCTGCATACAATGAATGACCACTTTATTATGACCACCTGACAGTTTTAAACAAATGAGCTATGGCTGCACGCTCTTGCCGTCATAGGGCGAGGTTAGTATAAAAAGGGAAAGCTTAGTGCTTGGGACAGTTGTAGAAGTGATTGTTGAGTGACGAGATGGGTAAAAAATGCGATTTGACGGACTTTCAACATGGGATGATTGTAGGAGCTCGAAGTCATGGAGTAAGTATCACCGAAACAGCCGCATTCGTGAAATGTTACAGAGAAGCTGTTGTTAAAGTGTTTAAAGACTGAACTGTCAGCCAAAAAACTGGGTCTCTACGTGCAACGTGTGGTCGTCATCGACTAGTGACTGCTCGGGCGGAACGGAGAGTGTCGAGACTAGTAACAGACAACAAAAGGGCAACAGTGTAGCAAATTACAGACCATCTTAATCAAGGATCCCCTCAAATGATCTCTGCACGCACTGTTTGCTGTACATTGCGTCGGATGGGATATGGCAGCCGAAGGCCTGTTCGAACACCTTTGCTGTCTGCAATTAACAAGAGAAAACGTTTCCTGTTCACACAGGAGCACAAGGATTGCACAGCCAATAATTGGAAACACAATATGTGGTCCGATGAATCACGTTATCTGTTGCACCATGCCAATGACAGAGTGAGAATTTGGCGGAAACAGCACGAAAGCGTGGACCCAAATGCATTGCTACAACCCTTTATGCTGGTGGGGGCAACGTTATGGTTGGGGAATGTTTTCCTGGCATGCTTTGGGCCCCTTAATTTGTTTTGATCAACTGGCACATCATATCTAAACATCGTTGCGGACCAAGTGCATCCTGTCACGTGGATGGTTTATCCCAATGGCGATGGCTACTTTCAACTAGATAATGCGTCCTGCGATAGTGCTCATATTGTACAGGATTGGTTTCACGATCATGCCAGTGAGTTTACTTTGCTTAGGTGACCACTAAAATCTCCAGATCTCAACCCCATTGAGAATTTGTGGGGTGAAGTTGTAGGAGCCATCAGACAGCTGTATCCACAACCCTGCAATCTCACACTCCTGGAAAGTGCTATTCATCAAGCATGGTCTCAGATTTCGCAAACTACCTATCAACATCTCGTGGAGTCCATGCGAAGAAGAATCGACGCAGTGTTAAAAGCGAAAGTTAGCCCAACGGAGTGGTCATAATAAAGTGGCCACTCAGTGTATAGAACAAGCTCTTGTTCTCCCAGAAATTGAGCGCATATTTAGTTTGTTGTCCTGATCATATTATTCGTGTAGATTATACGAGTGCCATTTCAAAGGTTTCGCACACTGTGGGTTATCTCTTAAAAAACGAATTTATTTCACAACATACCTTTACAGGCCTTGGAAGTAATCTCCATGCTTCTTTATTACAGCGCCCCAACGTTTGGACAAGTCTTGAATTCTAGTCAGGACACCTCCATTGTTGAGGAGTCTGATTACTTGGGTCACCTCATTAGAAACATCCTGAATCGTACTGAATCGTTTCCCGCGGAGTGGCTTCTTCAGTTTTGGGAACAAGTCATAGTTTGATGGAATCATGTCAGGATTATATGGCGCACGGGGAAGCAATTCCCATCCACACTCTTCCAGAATGTCTCTGACTGTACGGGCAATATGCGGCCGTGCGTTCTCGTGCAAAATCATGACACCAGCTACGAGCATGTCGGGCATTCTTTGGCGAATATTTGGTCGCAAAACATTTTGCAGAAACCTTCTGTAGTATTCCGCTGTTACAGTGGTCCCCTCGGGTATTGTCTTTTGCTATCACTCCAACCTTGTCATAAGGCCATAATCATCATAAGATTAACTTCGATTGTTGGCGGCTGAATTTTTTCTGGCGAGGTGATTCTGGATGTTTCCACTAAGCGGACTGAGATTTTAGTTTTGGTTGAAAATCTCGTACCTACGTTTCGTGGATCCACAACACTAACCCCACAAACTTCACACAAAGCTTTATGAATTTCGGTAGGGGATTTTCCTCGCAAAGTTTCAATTTTAATGTAGGATCGCTGGTTGCAATAGAAAATCTGACTCGACTCACTTTTTTTCTGCGTTTCTAGGCAGAATTTTTCGGAAAAGGAACTAATTAACCAGCAAACGTAGACACAACTTTGTATCAAATAGAAGTCATAGCTCTTTGGAAAGAGCGATGACTTCTATTTGATGTTCCTAATACACGTTAACTGTGTATTTATTATTCATACAACTCTGTACACTTAAGTCTGTCTCACAACTGGCCCACCGATTGGAGTGATTGCATCCTCCTACGGGCAGCACCTGCGCAGTGTACAAAACATTTTAAATGTCCTACGTAGTTTAAATGAGAGGATTGTAATCAACACATTTCAATGAAACTAAATATATACACAGTGCGTCAAATAATTTTTAAGACTGGCGCTAGATTTCAGCCTACGGTGGCGCCACCAGGTAATCGCGAATGCGTTATAAACCGTGACCATCTGCTTGCTTTCTGCCAAAAGTACTGTGCAGTTGTTAAAGTAACTCAAACAAAACGGGCTTTCATTAGAGATGTAAAATTTTTTTCATGTTGAATTATTAAAATGGAACAAAGAGCTGTTATTAAATTCAACGCAAAACTTGGTAAAAGTGCCTCAGAAACGTACCAAATGATGAAACAAGTTTACGGTGAGCTTTAATTAAGTAGATCAAATGTTTTCCTATGGCACAAAAATGGTTTTTCGAGGAAGAGAGACGCTAGAAGATGATAAGCATACCAGAAGACCAAGTTCATCTAGGACACCTGAGATAATTGAAAAAGTGCGTGATTTCGTAGCAAACAATCGATGTGCGTCACTAAAAATGATGGAAAAGTCTTTAAACATCAACAAAGAAACGATTCGAACCATCCTGCATGAAGATTTGGGCAAAACAAAAGTCTGTGCTAAATTTGTTCCACACACGTTAATCAATGAACAAAAATCAAGGAGAAGTGCACATTGCAGAGACATCATTTCAGCCGCTGAAAATAATCCAAACTTCTTAAAATCGATTGTTACTGGTGATGAAACATGGTGTTTTCAATATGATCCTAAAACAAAGCGACAAAGTGCGGAATGGAAGTCAAAATACTCGCCACAAACCAAAAAAACAAAAAAGTTCCATCGAAAATCAAAACAATGCTCATTACATTCTTCGATAGTAAGAGTATTATCCACAAAGAATTTGTTCCAAGTGGACAAACAATTACTGGTGAGTTTTATTTAAATGTTTTGAGGCATTTGATGGGCAGAATTCGTCGCATTCATCCAGAATATCGAGACGAAAACAGTTGGTGTTTGTTGCTCTATAATGCACCCAGTCACACCTCACTTCTTGTTCGTAGATTTTTGGCGAAAAATAACGTCTGTGTGTTGAATTATCCACAGTATTCGCCTGATTTAGAACCCTGTGACTTTTCTTTGTTCCCAAAACTTAAAATGACGTTAAAAGGGTGTTATTTTGATGATATTTCGACCATACAAACAGCTTCGACGCGAGCTTTCGAGGCAATTCCTCTAAGTGAACTGGAACAGGCATTCGAATCAGTATTAAATTGCTGTAACAAGTGTATTGAAGCCGGACGGATTTATTTTGAATAACAAACCAAAACAAATTATAATTTCTTGTTTCTATTTCCTTTTACAGACCCAGTCTTAAAAATTCTTTGACGCACTGTGTATGTTAACTGGACCACAGGAACGCGATTAAAAAACAACAATAGTTTAGGAATTCGCCACCAGATGTAAACCAGGCGCTGTGAGGGCTCGTTTGGGATGAATTAGAACGCTGACTGCGACCCAGGCCGAATCCCCTTATATCGGTGGCCGACATGACTAATTCTCTTCTGGCAGAATTGAAAACAGTTCCCGCAGCGAAGTACCAAAATCTAGTGGAAAGCCTTTCCAGCGGAGTGGAAGTTGTGGTAGGAGCACAGGGTGAACAAACATATTAATTTCTTTCCTATTACACTGAGTTTATAGATGGGCAAATGTTCAGACAATTTCGATCAGATATTACACAACTGCTCCAAATGAATACTTTCGGGATTAATCATTTAAACATGTGTAGCTGTTCTTTCTAGATCATATTTCACTGTATTCCGGTAAGAATTATTCGTCACGAGACGTGAAGAAGCAGGACGCCTATTCATGTACAGTTTCCAGATAATAAAGTCTTGAGGGCCGAGGGTGGCCTCGTGGTCAAAGTGACTGCCACGGAGAAGACCTCGGGTTCGATCCCAGGCAAGCACGAACGCTCGAACCACTAAATATCCGCCGTGCATCGGATGGGCACGTTAAGCCGTCGGGCCCCGGGTACTGGCCCCCTGGTAATAAATAAGAGCGTCTTCCTTCTCTTTTCTATCTCGTTTCCGTGTTACTTTCCTATCGGGAACTCTAGCCCAAATTTCCTAGCTTCCTATTTCTAAGGCTTGTTTAAGACTTGGGTTCAGAGACTTCCTTCCTGAAATTGTCTACGTATGATCTGTTCTAATGTCTTGAATTTTACTCAGGCGTGGATATGTAAAGTATATAAGGAAAATGACAAGAGTGAAATACAACCCGATGAGAGTAAAATCCCTTAAATGGCAATGAGCTGGACATGCTGCCAGAAGAACGGACCGCCAATGGACAACCGAAAATTTAGACTGGATTCCAAGGAACAGGAAATACTCAGAAGAACACATAGGATATGAATGGATGAAATTCAAAAGCATGCTAGAGTAGCCATGATGAGACAGGCTCAAGACAGAGAATTGTGGAGACCTTCATCCAGCAGTGGATGAATAATGGTCATCCACTGCTGGATGGGGAGACCTTCATCCAGCAGTGGATGAATAATGGTCTACTTTTTTTTTTTTTTTTTTTTTGCAATTTCTCACGCTCCCATGAAATCTGTATTGATTTTGTTTCTATGGAGTTATGATATTATACATTTACATTTCAAAATTGTCTTTATTCTTCAAATAAAAATAGCATTTCTATGTACATGACAGTAGAATTCTGCCAATAAATACAGTGGTATATACAACAACTGGAAAGTTCCAGTGAAACGTAAAACAAAATATTGTTAAAATCATAAAATTATTTCGCCCCGAAGGGCGATGGAGAGGCAGACAATAAAGCACGAGCGATGCAAATGAAAATGTATACTACAGTATTGTAGACAAGAAAAGACATGATGCTATACTATGAAGTGTATTAGATTTGTATTATTCATGTCAGTAGACCTAAGATTTCAATGTTCAAGAAACACACGAAAAAGCGGTTGTGTGAGGGACAAGTCCCCCAGTCTCCCACCCCCTCACACCCTTTTAGTGGCTGGTCAGGATTGCGGGCTGGGCCCTGTTGCTGTGAAGGACTGCGCTCGCAACACACTCTCACTGTGTTACAATGACTTCTACAAATACCCGGGATGTGCAAGCAGAATACATCGATATCAATATTTACAGCAACAACAACAAAAAATCTATTGGTTCACATGCATGGTGCCACAATCCACTTGTTTTTTTTCTAATTATTATAGTTTTTAAAATAAAAAACTTCTTAATGAGGGAAGGTCTTTAATGTCGACCCTGTATGTGTGATCAACGAAAGTATTTCTGTCGTATGATTGAGATCTCTGTTGATATCAACGAGACGTGTCAGTGGATTATATTGATCCTTACTTTGAACTTCCTGTGAGCGGAACAATTTTTAAGGAAGAAGTTATCTTTATATGTAAGTCTCTTCACTCATTCATTCTACTTGGACGTTAGTACGTAGATCGTTCAAAAAATAACAGCAAATTGACAGTTCTACATGAAAGGAATACCCCAGGCATTTCAAACTTCCGCGCAGGGAAGATAGATTCTTAGAGATGTTGACACTGCCCAATAGATGGCGTGGCTCGCTTAAGCGGTAGAGCAGCATAAACGAAATGGCGGCGATTGTAGCTGTTTGCACCGTAGAAAAACAGAGGGCAATCATCGTTTTTTTGTGGGGCGAGAATGTGAAACCACGTGACGTTCATTGAAGAATGCTGCAACAGTATCGAAATGACTACATTAGCGAAATAGTAGTGTACGAGTGGGTAGATGCGCTTAAAAACGGGCGAAACGTCCATACGAGGTGAGCTGTTTTCACGAATAATGGCTCCAGTCGTCCGCTGACGCCATTATTCGTGAAAAACAGGTCGCATTTCTTTAGAAGTTCTGGCCAGAGAATTGGATGTCAGTATTGGATCCGCTCATACCATTGTCACGGAGGTTCTCAAGTATCGCAAGAAGCGTGCACGGTTGGTGCGTAGGATGCTGATTGATGAGCACACGATTATTCGTGTTAAGACTTCCACATACTCTTTGGGGCGGTATAACGACGAAGAAGACGACTTCCTGGCACGTATCGTCACAGGGGACGAAACCTGGGTGCATCACTATGGGCCCGAGAGCAAGAAGCAGTCTTCTGAATGGCGGCACACATCTCCAGTCAAGAAGAATTTCAAGCCTCAACTCTCCGCCGTTAAGGTCCTGCTCACTCTCTTCTGGTATATGAATGGACCAAATTTGGAGCACTAACAGAAAAGAGGGGAACAGTGAATGGTGCCCGATACAGCGCAATATTGGACAGGGAGCTGAAGCCAGCAATACGGAGCCGTATCGAATTACTTTTGTCTAACAGCATTCTTCTTCTTAATGATAATACCCGCCCTCATACGGCCACTGCGACTCTTGACACCATTCGGAGATTCAGATTTAAAATCTTACAGCATCCCCCATACAACACTGATCTTGTTACCTCTGATTATCATGTGTTTGGACCCCAGAAGGACGCTTTGAGAGGACAAAGATTTGGGAGAGATGAGGAGATCAAAGAAGCGGCGCATTCCTAGCTAAAGATATGCACAACAACAAAACATTCTGATGGACTAAAAAAGTTGGTTCAACGGGGTGAGAAATGTATTGAAAAGGTAGGTGATTATGTAGAAAAGTGAAATATCATTTGTATCTCTAATTGAATTGCGTATCTCAAAATATTGAATTTGCTGTTACTTTTTGAACTGCTCTCGTAATTTGCTAAGAAGTGTGAATACACATTCTACGAAGTTCTCTACGTACATCAGATAGCTGCTTACTTAAACACGCGAACTATGGCTAATAAAAGTTTATACTCTACAAATGATACTCGTATCAAATCTTTAGGACTAAATAAATTTGGGAAAATGCTACTAATTTTCATTGACGGCACACATTTCCCCTTTTAGATGCAGCATTTACTGAAGAACTGTATGGGGAAATAATATGTACGGTAATCTGGAATCTTCTAATCGCGTCACACTAACATTTGAAGCATGAAACACATCATTCACAAGAAACGATCAATTAAAAAAAAAACCTCTTCGTTGCTACGTATCATCAAGAATAAATTACATTCCGCTTGGTACCATTAAAGCATGAATTTGGGATCTCGATTTTTGTTCATTCTGGAATTCTTTCTAAAAGTGTTTTATTAAGTGTCCATCTTTACGTAAGAATAGTTCTTCAGAAGTGGTATTTAACTAATATGAAAACCAGATGCACAGAACACGATCTCTTTGCATTATAAAGAGGTACTTTTAAAAGTCATTTTAAAACAGCAAATCACCAGATCTTTTTTCCCTATTAAGTAGATTTTCTGATCACTTTCGCAAAAGCAGATAAAAGTTGTTTTTCGCTTAACGATTTGTCTGAGTCTCAGCGCTTGAACTAAGCCCGGTAATTGAGTTCCGCGATACTCTAAGAAGCTTTAATTAAGAAGCCACTTTAACAGGTTCCACGAATAATACGATACCTCAACACGAACGGCGATCCAGGTCTCTAATCCTGCTCTCGTGCAAAGATCCCCAGCACTTATCTCATCCCGCTAGAACGGTCTCTCTTCTTTTTCGTCCTGAAACGACGTCCATAAATGCTAAAAAGTGTCCCTCGAAAATTGCTCCTAAAAATAGATTGATGGTTTATGACAATGATGAGAAGAAGGGGGTACGGATCTGCTATCGGCTGGGTTTCTGTAAAACTAAATTTGATGGCTTTACGTTTGAAAGAAGAGGCAGATTGTGAAGAACTAGTTGCCAACTGAAGAACAATTTTTCTTCTGAGCAAAAAACAAAAGAAAACGTAAGAGAGCAGCAACAACTTTCAATTCGGTAGAAAGTCCAGGAAAATAATTTATGATAGGCGACACACAGTATATCTTCTCAAGCGTGTTCGTGCCGCATAAAACTCGGTACTAAATTTTTACGCCGCGCAATCTCTGGAAAGAAAAAATAAAGCCAAGGAAGAAATTTCTTTGGACGCTCAGAAGAGAAACTTTTGCGCGAAAGTGTAGTTGAATTTAACAATGAAGACTGAAGCATCGAAGACTGTTTGAATTCTACACGAATTTGGAATTGCTCGTTGAACTGGAAAGATCCGTGGGATATTCTATTGTTATGAACTTAAAGCTGCGAGACACAGTGGTGGTCACTGCTCTTCTTATCGATTCCTTTTCTTTGATTTTCATTCTACATGTTCGTGAATCCGTTATTGGAAAAACTGAAAAGGTTTTATTAATGCACTTCAAAATCGTAATAACAAAAACAACAACAAAATGTTAGAGAATGAAAATCCATGAACAAGAATTTCATAGAACGGAAATATAACACTCGGAAGAGAAAACTATATTGGGTAAATGAACAGAATGGAGCTTGGTTGTGGTGAATTACGTGTGTTATGCCAAACTCACGCAGAAGAACTGCGCTATGTGTGCTTGCGATCATCTTCTTTCAAATCGATCTATCATGTCATAATCGAGTACTGTCCAACTTAGTAGGGATTGAAATGCACCGATATCCGAATGCATTGCGTTGTCTTTACAATATTCACTAACTTTTTACCTCCTACAACAAATGCTCTTATTCACAAGAAGACAGAACTGTGCAGAAGAATATGTTTTGAGCAATGGAATATTTTTCTTCAAAAAGAAAAATGGTGGACTCTGTGTTTTCTTTTCGGCAAGCTAATGTTCGGTCAGTTGTATTATTCTATATTGAGGTTTCGATATCTCCACTGCGTCGAGCTACCATCAGACGGCAGTTTGATTAGGCTATACTGCATTGTACAACCAACAGATGGCAATTTGATTGGGCTGCACTGCATTTTACAACCATCAGACGACAATATGATTAGGCTACACTGCATTGAACTATCATTCGACGACAATCTGATAAGGATACATTGCGTTGTTACACTATGATTTATGTACTGTTGGAATTCCATGAGGCAGTAACATGATTGAAGGTACACATCATTTACTCAGGGGGGATTGATTTTAGACCACATTTTGTTATAGTTGGTCTTACATCAGACCGCATCATGATCAACGTCAGACCGTACTGTTACAAGGTGTTTAAATTGCATTGAGATTTACATCAGAAGGCAGATTGATTGAAGATAGACCTCATTTAGAAGGATGAGATCCATCGTCAATAAGAAACTACAGTTGGACTTCTATCGACCAGCAAGTACAGTGATACTATACTGCGCTTATTCAGCGAGATTAAATTCCTCCACCAAATCGTAGCTTCTTAGAAGTTAGACCTCATTGTTATAGGGGTGAGCAAACTGCAGTGGATTATCATCAAACAGAAATTTGGTTGAAAATAAACTGCATTATTAAAGGGTGATTAAACTACGACTGGACTTCCATCAAGCCGCGAAATGATTGAGATTAAACCGCATTTATTGAGAGTGACTTAGATCTCATAGTTTAGCAAATGTTTACTAAACCACGATATCTTGAAACTAGTCTTGGTGACAACAGCTGGGACCATCTAGTCTGAAGCGTAAATCAAGGACAACACCTGTATTTCTAAAGTGGATGAACAGGGATGTGATTTTCAGGAAAAACTTGGCATATACCGCTGTATTTAATGGAATACGTGCTAGAGAGTCTTCCTGGGAGCGATTGTGTGGCCCTGGATTTTCGGACTAATTGTCCTTTTGATTCCCAGACTTACATAAGAAGCTAGCCTATAAGTTCCATCAATCTGCAAAGCCTGCTAGCTCATGGACAAAAAGCAACAGCAGCTAAACAATCTCAGGATTCAAAGGTGTAGAAAATGATTCAGATATACGACTTCAATTACCACATTAATATACTATTAGAAAGTTTTCTAGAGAACGAAATTCCTTCTTCTTTCATCAAAAGAACTTTAAGAAAAATTATTCTGAATAATAGAGTAAGGTTGGCAGATCTGCTTTAATTTTCTACACAGTTAATAATATGATTCTGACCAATCAAAGCCGTAAGGAAGTTGGCTAGAGGATGCCTATTAACTACCTAAAGGAACCTTAGTGCTATGGATATGACGGTCCTATTAAAACAAAAAAATTAAATAACATAAACAAAATCACAAAAAAAGCTTAAAAATCTGTTTATAAAAGAAAATAAAAACAAATAAAAAAGAAAACTAGTTATTCATCACTAGGATAGCTATACTAAAAATAGTAAAACCAACATTAAAATTAATAAGATTCTGATTAATCTATAGAAGCTCACTAAGGTGATTTAATACATGCAAAGATTATTAAATAAACTGCTCCTGTATTTTATAATATTTCTCATGTATTCTGGAGAGTTAATTCTGCTCATTCTGATCATACAGATCCACAGTCTTAAGTTTATATATTTTTTTCTCTGGTTAAAATCTCCGCGCGTTGGTTTCTTGCTGTATGAGGAGGCCATCAGCCCCACCCTCACTGCCCCCCAGCGTCTAGGGAGTGGCGGAAGAGGTCAGCCATGTTCTTCTCTTGTGAGGAGAAAAGTTTTTGTCACACAAGAGGTAAGCTCTCTTCCTTGTTTTTGGGTTCTAGGTTTTATAAGTTCAATGTTTGTACTTCATGTACCTTTTCTCTGTCGTTTTTTAGCTTTTCAGCTTTTAAGCATTGGTTTGTCTGTTAACATTTATGCGGGTTTTAACTCTTACTTTTCTTTGTAACTTTGAGCGTCTTTTGTGGTACCTAGGAACAGAAGATGGCTAAGCTTGTTCCTTTTCTATGCGCTGTCTATGCGCTGTTTTTTCAAAGTAGTTAAGTTCTTAATAACTAATTAATTATGCACTTAAAGCACTGCTGAAATACTTTGTACATATTGCAACTAACTGTTTAAGGTATATAACTTTCACAAAGTTTTCTTTAGTTAATTATTATCTTTAACTTATTCTCGTTTTCGTGCTGTCATAAGTTGTAGAGTAGGGGGTTTTAGACTCAAGTTTTCTTTCAAAAATCTGTTCGTTATAAATTAACATTTCCTTTTTTAATTGCAATGTAAAATTTGTTTTTCAGGTTTAAATTCTCTCTCAAACGAACTTGGAATTTCGTTATAGCTGAAAATCATTTCTATTTATTATGTCACTCTCACAGCTTGAGTTCTCTTTAATCTTCTTCTCTCTGTTTAATAGTAACAGATGAAGAGCATGGGTCGGGCCATGAAGGTTAATGGATGCAAGCGAAATTGTTAACTAGTGCTAGGTCATGCTACTCTACGGAGGACATGACTTATATATATATTTTTTAAACTATTTTAGGTGGGAATGTTACTTGCATCTATGGCCTTGCAGAAACCCATTTCCAACTAGGTCTTTGTGGAAGTGAGAAAATGCAGAGTTTTTGCTGGTCCTTGATAAAGCCAAGGCTCAGTATTCTCGACACCTTCTACATTCAGTTGTTTTATTTTATTTTTTTTTCTTTTCTCCTTTTACTCACACAGGTAGATACATAACCTTTTCTATGTTGTACTAGGTGTGAGTCAAAATTATATATGTATTTTTTTGCTTAGGTATCTTTATAGAATGTGAATTCTGAATTTTCAAAACTGCTGCGTTGCGCGTTTTGATTTTCAGGTTATTTTGCACCCTTCGTTTTAAATTCTAAAATTTTTTCCCTAGTCTTCAGTTTTGCTCTTAAGTAAAAAATAAATGGTTAGACATCCCCGAAAATTCCTGAAAATATCGTGCAGCACAGTTGGAGGGTTTCAAAACGTAGTTTCCGTTTTGAAAAGTTTCCGTTTCTATTTTGACAGATTTTTCCGTTCTCACTAATTCCGCATATTTCAAAAAAAAGCAGTTTCAAGTTTTTCCGTTCTCATACAGAAATTTCGCAAAAAGTTCGGGTTTGACTTTCTCAGCAGTTTTACCAAAAATTCTTTGTTGGCGTAGGAAGTGAATAAATTATTTCCCTTTGCCATTGGTGGAGTTCGAACAGGGTACGTTTTGTTCTAGAAAAACACTGGTCACGTATGAGGTAGAAATGAAGGTAACTCGAATTGTGCGATAAAATGTTTGTCGCTATTATTTCTAGTTAATTAATCATTTGTCTTCGGTAGGAGCTTATTATTTTTCTGAATAGATTTATAATAATTTTACTCTTCTGTAGAAGAACATCACAAGTTGTTTTATTTTCCATCGTGATGTTTCAGAGCAAAAGAATGTTTTAGACATCAAGATCTTTTCAAACTGACAATGATTTTCAGTTATGTTTAAGAAAAGGTGAAATGTTCTGCTTGATATATAATTTCACAAAACTCCTAATTAAAAAATTTACTCTTGATAGCTGTAATAGATTTTGTCTTAAGCGGTCCACGCACTGATACATAGACATCATACAACCACCCATACGATTATTTTAATATACACTGTCAAAACGTTTGTGGTAGGTTACATGAAAAATGTATTTTGAATTCGATATCATCTACGTTTACTATTATGAATCCCTGCTGTTGTCTATAATTCGAAATATTCTCTAAATTCGGGGTACTCGATGAATCCGTGGTATTCTCCAAATTTGTGGAATTCTCTAAAACCGGGGTATTCTCTAAATTTGTGGAATTCTCTAAATCCGGTTTTTTTCTACAGGCCGAACTGAATGATGGCTCTGAGTTTGGCGGCGGAAAATGGCGCTGGCTTGGACCATCCAACACTGATTTTCGATGCATTCCAGACATGTTCTATGGGATTCAGTTTGGTGAAATTTGGCGGCCAGGAGAGCTCATGAAATGTGAACATGATCCTCTAACAATTGCTGCACAAAGCGGACTGTCTTACCAAAAGAGCCCATTGACATCCGTATACACGGTCACAATGCTGAGCAAGACTTGGACTGAAACAAAGACTACGAAGGTTATGACGTTGAAGAAATGTTCAGAGGGGATCAGTAGATTAAGTGATGCTCAATCCCCAAACCATAATAACGATGGCTCTTGGAGCTTGCACCCCTCCAACCCTACTGTCTGGTTTCAACTGCTCATCTGCGATGCCTTGATTACCGATCTGTCCATTAATATGTTGCAGCTGGAATCTGAGCTCATCGGAGTAGGTGACTCTTTTCCTATACGTCCAATATATACTCACCGTGCCAACTCCATATGGAACTGTCAGTGGCAGTCAGTCAACATGGGCTTATAACATGCTCATGAATGCTTTGTCGCATCCATAAATCGTTTTCTGAATTACATGCACAGAAACCTTTCACTATGTGCCATGATTTGAACGCTCCATTAAATGAAGAATTCTGAGCCGTCTGTTTCCTTGTAAAGAAAAATCGGCCTCAAATGTCAACACATGGTGGTCTGTTCTTTTCCGCATAATGGGTTCATGTGTTCCTCCCCCACCGCAACACTCCCGCCTTACCTTCCACACGGCCAGTGGTGGTTCTAGACAAAAAAAATGGGGGGGGGCATACGTTTCTGCATGTACCGGTAATTAATTAGAATTAATATGCAATTTCAAACAAAATTCCGGTTATATTTGGGGGATCGGGACACCCCAGGCCTTGGCTCCACACGGCAACCATCGAACAGCCAACAACCTGTGCATTTGGTGAAACGCTGGACCCCGGCCTTTTCCGCCGAAAATCATTTTTCTTTGAAACCTTGACAAGTTCTTCCTTTTCCCCATTGCTCACGCTTCGTACTGAGAAATGGACACGTCCTGTCCCTGCACTCTAAATGTTTTCAGCGCCAATCGGTGACGGCAATGGTATATGCTGAAGGAACCGTTTATTCTTGGTGACAGGGGCGGCCATAATAATCTGACCAAGTAATTCTGAAATGCTTTTTCCGCAGAAAGAATGCGAAATAAATTCTAAAACAGTACATATATCAAACCGATTTCTTATCTTATATGTTGCACTGCTTTCGTTTTCATAAAAATAAAAGTTCTCTAATTTTATTCTGCTTTTATTCGTTTTGAAACTGTGGGAATTGCCGTGTTTTTTTCAAGCCTCAGAATGAAAACACAGTTTCTTTTTGTATTATTAGTAACAATCTGGCGCCACTGCCCTTCCTAATGTTTCCTTTTTCGTAATGGACATTTGCCGATGGTTGGTTTGCGTTCAGGATCTGTACAGTCAGACCACATGGGTGTTCGTTCAGGAATGAAGTTCTTTGCAGGTGATTAATGTTCAAGGTTAGAATGAAGAATAAGTGCGCTATCTTCACCTCCTGTTATTCTTAGAGACAGGAAATTAATGGAAGCTTTTAATGGAAAACAGGATATTTCAATCGCTTTTTTTTTCTGGCGGACCCGCTGGACAAGATATCGGGGTCCGACATCGTATGCTGCAAAGGTCACAGGAGGAGGACGGGGGGGGGGGAAGCAAACGAAAGTGACATAGGTCTTTCCCTGCTGCACATTGCAAATGCTTCTCTCTGAAAAACAAATTAAATAAATTTCAAACTAAAGGTTTCTGAATTTAGGTTTTATAGAAGATTCTTATTGATTTACAGATTAAAATTTTCTTTACGTTTCATTTCATTCTGTCCTCGCCGTTTCGGCGAGGAGGACTACTTGAAATTAAGCGAATGTCTTATTTATTTATTTGAGCAATATTTACACCAAAAGCTGAAACTGCCAGAAGTAGTAATACTATTTTGGGCACAGGAACGCCATATTTTCAAAATTTCGCCCCCCCTTCAAATAACATTAATATGTGCCTACCATGAGCAGGATGTGCCAAAAATCCGTGATTTGTCTCTCTAAAATCCATGATTTGTCTCTTCGAAATCCTGTATAATCGCACACCATTCCAAGACGACTTCCAGATGTAAGTCACCATTTCTGCAGCTCTTTCCGACGTCTTCCATTAATTTCCCTACATTGGTGGCTTCGTCTGGAGCGGTATAGTGCCTGGGGGTCATTGTCGAACTTCGACTGACTTCGCATCGTTTTTAATGAAGAATCACCTTTCTGCCTCCAAGAGGATTACCACCACATTTAGAGGATTGTGTAATACTTAGATCCGGATGCATCTGCGCAGCGATACACTGCCACCACTAGTAGGGATGGACTATTGAATGCTGTCTCCTATGGAAGCTGGTCGGCCGTATTTGTGGTAACGGAGAATTTAACAATATAAAGATAGTTTCAAGAGATTCTGCTACCCGTCATCTTGCCTTTTCATGTGATTTGCATTCGTGATAGGTGAGAATTCTAAGCTTAAAAGTGTATTGGCTTACAGTCAGAAGGTCTTTTGTTTTAACCAATAATAAACTGTGTAAATCAGCAAAATCAATAAAGGTGTCAAATTTTGAGGATGGCAATCCCTTTTCTTTGGTGTAAATATGACAAGGATGGTAAGTCAGATAATATCCAAAAACTTGAAAATTTCGTCGTCCTGGAGCGGGAATCCAACCCGCGTCTCCCAGATAGCGCCCGGATATGCTAACCACTACACCACTTAGAACGACCAAATCTCAAGTTTCCGATTAATATGAATATATGCACTATTGTATATATACACTATACACTAATAATTTGAATTTAACAGTGAATCATAGTTAAGGACCCCCTAAGACTTGACGCCCAGGAGTTTGGACAAAAAAACCAAGGAAAAAAAAAAAAAACGGAGGAGGAACTTAAGAATATAGCAGTGTAGCGTCAGTGTGAAATATTGCTGCATGTTTGCAGTTGGAAAATAGATACAGGAATTCCAAATGGTGGAGAAGAAATAACTCATATTTTGATATGCCAAGGTACGAATATGTTAGAACAACATCCTAAGTAATTATTTCGCAAAGACATTCCTCTGCGAAGAGGCAAAGCCCCAGTTTTCTGAGCCTTGGCTCTGTGTTGAACTGCCGAACAATGTTTGTTATTTATTTGCTATTCTCTTTTGTATTTTGATTTTTCCTGATTCCGGTAAATCAAGAATGGCAAACGATTTCTAATCTCAGGCAATTGTATAAAAGATAAAACAAACAAGTTGTGGAATCGAATATTTAAGACATGATCCTATAGCTGGCTGTAGGTTCGATTACGTGAATCCAGTTTACGATATTTCATTTGGTATGATGTATATTACTTGAAATTTCAAAGTTATGAGCAAGTAACAGAACTTCATTTCATCGTAAAGTAATGAAAAGTTGAAAAAAAGAATGAGATATTATTGCTGAGAAAGAGGATCTTAGGAGAAATGCTTTGTTGAATCACGATCAACAGACTATAAGGTTATTCTTTGAGACAAAGCTTGTTGTTGAGCCTGTTCTTTACATAATGCACAAATTGTTTTAATCGAGCTTTCAGTTTACACAGTATTAATGAAAACTCCTTATCTGTAGATAAGACTGCTTTATCTGATCTTGTCGATTTGGGAAGGGCAGATGATAAGTGGCTTGGTTGCGTGTGAGCCCTGCATGTCATGTCGGAACCCGAGTTTATGAGCAACTAAATGGACCTTCATCGGATCGGTTTTCCATTAGTGAGATGGACTATTTTGCTCCGCGGCTATTCAATATTTTTGTAGATGCGTGAAGCAACAGTTGCCAAAAGTAATTTGCAACTTGTTGATTTTCTTTCACCTAAATTGTCGAATTCCACAATCTCCACCTTTTATTTAAAGAGATGATTTGTTACACCCATTTTGTTAGGAAAGAAAGATGCGTTAAATCACAAATTAAAGTGCAAGAGTTCTAACCAGATATTAGGCTGGGAAATGTTCGACCCGGTTCTATCGTCAATTTATTAGAACCGGCTACGTTTCATACCTGGGAAGAGAAACACTCACAGTAATTACCTCAACTTGTATAGTGACAAAAACACGTCAGTAAGTTAAATTTTTTGTAATACGACAGCTTCCAAGTTTGCGATAATTTTCTACAAGAGATTTATAAACTTTGTTCTAATTTTGCAAACTTTGTTCTAATTTTGCAAACTTTGTTTTAATTTGCAGTAAAACTTTAATAGCATTAAATTCGCCATTCACCTTTTAATATTTTGCTAATCTTAAATTAAGAACAGAATCTACGACACAGAGTAATGAAGTTTCCATGTCCTCGAGACAACGTAAACAAATGGTGTAACGTTCAGGTGATTTTCGTAGATTTATGTTCATAACTGCAGCTTTTAATTCAATTTCTTCCTTTCCCCCAAGGGTAGTTGCTTTCGGAAGATGAAGTAATAAAACCTGCAGCTGACCGCGATTTTATCGCACTGTGAGGTGGAGTGAAAATGTCGCGGAGGGAGAGAACTGACTTTGAGAAAGGAAAGATTGTTGGATGTTACATCAGTGGGTTGTCCATGAGAGAAACCGAGAGGCGTTTAAACATACCCAAGTCAACTGTTGTGGATGTACTAAATAAGTGGAAGGCACATGGCGTGCCTGAAGCAGCAAAACGTACCTGCAGACCAAAGAAAATCAGTTATAAATGATGTCGAAGCCTCAGGAGAGTCGTTACAGTTAATCCACAGAGTACTTACTGCACAAGACCTTAGTGCACAGGTGAGTAAAAGTGATGGAACCTTGGTGTGTACACGTACCACTCGCAGAGATCTTCATTTCCATGGAGTTCTCTGCGAATGGATTACCATGGTCGTGCGGCTGCTCATATAAGACTTTCCACTCCACTCGGAATGCTACTCGCCGTTTAGCATAGTGTAAAGAACATTTATCGTGGACCGTAGATCAATGGAAACGGGTCCTATGAACAGATGAATCCAGATGCACGACCCTATCGTGGACCGTAGGTCAATGGAAACGGGTCCTATGAACAGATGAATCCAGATACACGATTCATCTGTTTGATGGCGGTGTGTAGGTATGGCGCAGTCGGGGGAACCCTATTTATCACATTGTACTGTTCCTACGGTCAAGTTTGGAGCTGGGAGTGTACTCATGTGGGGATATTTTAAGTGATATGGCAGCGACCCATTAGTTATCGTGGACAAACCTGTTAACCAGCATATCTATCTCTATATTCTGGACAATTACGCCCTCCCAACTCTGTGACAATACTATCGAACCGTGCCTTGTTGGTAACAGCAGGATAATGCGCCGAGCCATAAAACAAGGACTGCTACGTTGTGGTTTGATGATAATTCCGTATCTTGTGTAGACTGGCCAGCACAGGGCCCTTATCGTAATCCTATAGAGCACCTATGGGACGCATAAGAAATTTGGAACTAAGGCCTACTACTAAGCAACCGTTAGTGGCAGCAATATGTATTGAATGGAAGCGCATATCTATCGCTGTGCTCTCAAACCTTGTCGAAAGCATGTCTCAAGGGTAGTGCACGCATCAAGGCCAAAGGTGGTTTCAGAATCGCTTTAATGTAACAAAACAGAGGAGACGAGCAACATGGAATCGTTTCAAAGAGAAAAAAAGAACAGGAATGATACAAACTGATAAAAGCGATGATATGTACATTGAATGAGTAATGACAAATTTACAACGTGGTGCAAACAGAGCAATACTTGAGGAAGAATAAAATGATCGCAGGCCGGGAACAGCAGTGCGAAAGAACATCAAAAAGTTAATGCAGGGTCTTAATTCACCGTGAGATGTAACAGACTTGGTGTAACAGCGAATCACGGGGTCACTGGCGACCACGTAGCATAGAAGAAGCTTTCACGGCATGCGGAGATGGCAGACTGATACTCCTGCTGTAAGAGCGAGAGGAGGCGGTTGAGGAAATTTCCAAGTAGGACAGTACTGGATTGAATGGACGACGCAGGAGAAGGCGGACTGCGGAGTTGATAATACACGTAGACGACGTGTTTCACAAACACAAACACGTAAGAACACACTGGTGCAGGAAGGAGCACAGGCGGATGAGCACAGAGGAGAAGATGCTGGTATGCTGCAAAGTGAGGGCGACGGTGCACGAGCGACGAGCGATGGAGAACCCCAGATGAAGCAGAGATAGTACCACAGGGCAGTAAAGGTAGACGTGCGGGACGTCCGCCTCCTGCGCGCAGAAGGAGCAAAGAGGGGAAGAGAAAAGTGTCATGCGGTGGAGAGAGATGGAACGGTTAGCCGGTTATGAAGGATGGACCAGTGGGTATTGAGTTCAAGCGTGGACGTAAGAGGGAAGCGGACAGCAGCCTAGACAGTAGAAACAGTAGCAGGACGGACCCCGTGGATAGGGAGAGGTGAAGAGGATGTAGAGAAGGAGAGAAACCGATAGAGGAATTTAGTAGAGAACGAGAACAGAGGAAGAGACAAATCAGAGACACGCAGAAAGAAGGAGAGTGGTTGCGGAGCAGAAAATACAGAGACAAAGCCAAGAGGAGTTGCGAGATCAGGAAGCTGAGAAACTATAGCAGAGCAGAGAGAGTCGTAGCCGTAGCGAGCTGAAGGAGAGGAAAGAAGAGAATAGCAGGCGGAAGGCTAGAAAAGGAGCGCCAAGAGTGGTCAGGGTTAGTAAGGTCGCGGGCTGTTACTACCCCAGCACGAAACCAGGAGAAGAAAGCGAAGCAAGGAAGATGAGGGGGACGAAGTAGCGAGGTAAAGAATAGAGGTTCAGGGAGAAGGTCGAGAGTAGGAGAAGGAGGGGGAACTAATAAGAGGGAGAAACGCAGGAAAGTGATGGCCTCAGAATAGGCAGAAGGTAGTTTAGAGGGAAGAGAAGGTAAGCAATCCATTAGTACAAGAAAGTAGAAAGCAAAATCAAGGTTGCGCAGGGAGGTGAGGATGTCGCACACAATGACGGTCGACGGAACAGCAGCAGTGAAAAGATGGAGCAGCACGACGATGCGGCTGGCTGGACAGTAGAGCTGAACATCAATGAGCCAAATTCCACCACGAGCCGGAGGAAGACAGAGCTTGGTGACAGCGGCCCAATGATGACCGGACAACACGACACGGGTGACGCAACTGGTGATTTCTCGGATGCAGTAAAGTGGAGGAGATGAGGTAATCCAGAAGTACTGACACAGAGAAATAAGATGGGTGCGTGAAAGTTTGGCTCGTTGATAAAACGACGTGTGAATTGAGCACGGTGCCAATAGGCAGCTGCTCGAATGAGACGTGGACGAAACGCACTACGGGTGGCTATTGAAGAAGCATGAGGTGAGCCGAGAAACACCTCTAGGAAGCGCTGGGCCAACGAGGACCAGGTGGCCCCCACGGGGAATCTGTGCGACCAGACCACGAACCGCACCACAGTCCAGGGCATTTGGCGGCATTGAGTTCTGCAGCAGAGCAAGAGGCATAGGAATCAAAAAGATGACGGAGCTGAGAGAACTGAGAATCAGCATGGATTCACACGGTGACATCATCAGCGTGAGCGGTGCAGAAGATAGGCTGGTGTCGAGTGCTTGCAACTAGTGGTGGTAAAGATGCCTGGAGAGAGTGCTCCACGAAACGCAGGAACGGCTCCACTGCGATAGCGAAGAGTTGCCCTGATAACGGGCAGCCTTGTCGTACACCACGACACAAAGGGATGAGCGCAGTTAGAAAGGAGGCCGTCTTAACGTGGAAAACGGCGTCCCGGTAGAGAGAGAGAAGGAGATAAATAAAGGAGGGAGCAAAAACAAAGCAGAGAAGAGTGTTAGAAAGATAAGTATGAGAAATATCATCAAAAGCAGAGCGAAGATCAAGAGAGAAAAGGGCAAGAGGCTCAGATCGTGTATTAGCAAGGTGAAGATGGTCGCGGAGAAGCAGAACATTGTGAGAGATAGAACAGCCGGGAACGGTGTAAGTCTGATTAGGAGAAAGAATGTACGGGAGAATAGAGTTAAGCCGGCGGGAGAGAAGTTTAGTATAGAGTTTGTAGTCAAGTTTAAGGAGAGAGATAGGACGCCAATTTCCTAACTCAAGAGGGTCTCCGTTCTTGGGAACAAGAACAATATGTGAATCTGTGAAATTCCTTGGGAGAGTAGAACAGTGAAAAGCAGCAGTTAGAGCACATAGGAGAAAAGGCAAGAGCGCGGAGAAGAAAGTACGGTAAAAGAGCAAAGGGAGGCCGTCCGGACCCGGAACTGCGTGAGGGTTAAGAGAAGAAAAAGAATAGGAGAGCTCACAAGAAGTAGTAGGGAGAAGAAGAGAAGCATAAAGTTGAAGGAAGACCTGAGGTAGATTGAAGAAAAGATGAGCAGAAGCCGAGGAGGAAGGAGGAGGAGTTTCACAGAATTTATCGGCGAAGAAACGACGTTGATGAGAGCAAACAACATCTGGATCGGAGGTGATGGTGCCAGACGGAAGACGAAGGTGACGGAGCCAAGTAGAGGTACGGCGATTTGACTCCATAGATGTGAGGAAGTCGTATGAGCAACCCGCTGGATTGACATTTTGTAGAAAAAGGTGGATGAGGGCTTGCTGTGCGAGGGGTTCCAGTAACGCCTTGAGCTCAGCTAAACGGATCAGGGATAGCATCTGTCGAGCATGATCGAGTTGCATCAATCGAAGGGTTTTCGCTGTGAAAGATAGCTGGCGGATTTGGAGGATGAGCTGTTGTTTGGTCTCCAACCAATACAAAAGAGCACAAGGAGAGACTGCAGCCCCTTCCGACGATCATCGAGAAAAGCATGGATGGAAGAACCGAACTCGGAATCACAGAGAATGGTAGTATCAAAGGTCCATGGGCGGACTGTTCAAGAAAGCGGCGACGCGGCGAACATGGTCAAAGTCAAAGCCGTAAGACAAACACATCATCATACCTCACGGGATTCGAACCTGGACCCCATCGCAGAATAATGGTCAAAAGCCACCAAGAATAAAGAAAGCACGGCAAATCTAGTGCACTGTCATGGCCATATCAATTGTTTTCTTTTACATTAAAAGTGTAATTTCTCAGAGTGGGTTTCCGAAGGAGCAACAGTGAACCAGCATTACTACGAATAGCTTCTGGTGATTTAGAGGGAGTGAGTCAGGAGAAAGTGGTCAGAGTTGGATGGAAAATGGCTTTACCCTTCCCCAGGGCAACGTGCCGGATCACCGTTCTCGGTGAAGCAGATGTCAACCTAGAACCGCATTACAGTACGTGAGCATAATGCCTATTGACCAGATTTGGCCCCATGCGACGTTTGCTCTTTTCCCTGAACTGAAATGTGTACTCAAGAGGACCCACTTTGAGTCAGTTACTTTGGAGAAGAAGGAAACGACCATGCTTCTCTAAAGGATAACACCGGATGAGCTGCAACAGTGCTTTGACCAAAAGGAGATTAGAAGGTTGCGGCGTGCTGACGCGAAAGAGGGGTACATTGAAGGTGGTAAGAGTTAAAAATGTAAGTTTCGTACTTAACTAGAGTTACAAGGTCCGTCTCTTTATTTAATAGTCACACCTCGTATATCCTTCAGTTGTCGGTTCTAGAACTAGTCTGAAATCAGTAACTCTGATTGGTTCAGGTATCATTTGAAGACTGGTAATAAATAACGGGTCTGCCTTAGATCAAAACTTAAATCCTACCATAAGAGCCAAAAAGAGACTTTCACTTAATTTCAGATTATTATGTAAGATATTATCATATAACCAGATGAAATCCCGTCAATAATGACGGGGGAAAATAAAATTTATGATACAGAAATTATTGACATTTATTTATTGAGTTTATGAGTTCCACGTCAATAGATGGCAACGTTGGCTCACAGTTTTCTGAAAATTTCCCGAGCAGTCGGTTATAGAATTTGATACGACAGGCTGTTTGTTTGTTATGCGATTTGTAAAACCTTTAGTCCCTATTTTGTCAACACTTTCTTGTACACAACATTTTTGTTATACACTGACTGTGAACGCTGTATCAATTTCCCTGTTCTTTTCCGTGAACTATTTGGCAAATCGTGACGTCGTCAGATCGTTGTATTCTTGAAGTTGCCACATACAGATGGCTAAACACCGGTTTAGGTAGTGAACCAAAATTACCGATGTAAAATTTTTCGTAGCAGTGCTCCGGTGGTTCAGTGGTCTAAGCTATGGCCTCTGATCATTCATCCGAAAGGGGTGCGGGTTCGAATCCCGTGAAGCATGAATGTTGTCTTTGTCTTACGGCACTAGCTTTCACCCTTTCCTTGAACCAGTGACCCTAAATTAGGGGCGGGCGACTGCTTATAGCCCACTGAGTTGCTCACGGTGGTCGTTAAACCTCCAACCTAAAAATAAAAAAGGTTTCGTATCTATAGAGTTGACCGTGTGACGTAATGCATATCTGACGTCATGTGAAATTATTTGGATTAGATGACGTCACACCAGCAGCTGTGTTCTTTGTTGCTATGACAACAAAACAAAGTGGTATACGCGTGGACTGTGCGCATTTAGGTGATGTCGTCACCTACACGAAAACACGAAAATCAAAGCGTGACGTCACAAACATTTGTTTCTCGGTTGTTGCTAAGACGACTTAAACAGTGACACGGAGGAGGAGGAGGGCTCTAGCAGATTACATATTAGGATGAGTACATTTTGTGTTTACTTGCAATAAAAAGGAGCGAAAACGATAACCAATTTGGTAATTTCCTCTCACGTTATACGAATTCATTAAAGCTCTGAAAAGAGAATGTATTAATAAGTTACCACGCTAAAACTACAATTCGATTTTCTCTTCATATGTTTTAAGAAAGCAGTACAAGAGGAATAGTCAGAATTTATACTCACAATTCATATCCACAGTGACGTACTTGGATACAGGTACTGAGACATTATTATTTACTGCTTGACATGTGAACACAGCCATTAAGTCATGCCTCTGAAGTGATGTGATTTCAATTTCGTTTCTCACTCTGCCATCGGGCGAAACTTCGTAAGTGTCATCCAAAAGGACCGACTCTCTCCACCACGTAAGAGATGGTGTAGGTTTACCTGTAAAGAAAAACGTCATTTTTACAGCCACTAAAGACAAACAATCGATACATTCATGCATGAGATAATATCACTAGGCATTACAAAGTTACCTATGTGAAAAATCTATACCGAAGGATATCGCAATAAATATTAGCGAAACAACCTGTACATTTGCAATGAAAGAGAGGTTATCACGTACATTAGAGCTCGTATTATATCCTCGGTTATCGGTCTGACCATTGTTTTGGCGCTATAACCGAATCTATCTATCTATCTATCTATCTATCTATCTATCTATCTATCTATCTATCTATCTATCTATCTATACATAGTATAATAGAAAGTCCGCGGGAGGCGTCTGTCTGTTTGTTAGGGCTAATCTTGAGAATCGCTGGACGGATTTTGATGCGGTTTTCACCATTCCATAGAACATTTGTCGAGGAAGGTTTAGATGTATGAAACATTAATCTATGACAAAAAGGAGCCGAGCAGTAAATATTTTAGTGACAAGTCAAAGAAAAAACGGCCGTTCGCATTCTTTCGTGGCTTCCACCGCCTAAACAACGATGCGCGGCGGCCGTTGAAAAAAAGACGCGAGGCGCATGCGCGGCGGCCGGTCTCACAGCGTGTAAGGCCACAGACTAAATGCGTAGTTACATCGGATGCTGAAAGAATTACTTTATCGGCCCTCGCACAGACTAAATGCGTAGTTGTTTTCGTCCACACGTATGCATCTCTTTGAGTAGCTTTTTGATTAAAATTTAAAAATTGTATTAACATTATGCTGAGACGAAAATCGAATAGGTCGTGGTACATCGGACGCTAAAAGAATTTGTCTATCCCATCATAATGAAACTTTCCATTTCAATTGGAAATGATAGACAAAGAATGGCCTTACGAAGAGAAAGACAGTCGGCTGTTGAACGTAATAATCGACTCTCTTTAGATTCGCCGTAAATTCTAAATTGCTACCGTGCGAAGCCGGGCCGTGTCGCTAGTGTTGTTATAAACAGAGCGGACTTTGATCAGAAAACATTACAACGGGAAAAAGTTTAAACTAAAGTATATTTATCACGCTACTTACATTCAAACTAATGGTAAAACTGATAGAGACAAAGTAGAAATTTTATTCAGATAGCTGTATGTCTTTGCCAAAATAAATTGGTAGAAAATTTTATTCTGTAATTTGAAAATTCAATACAAGACTAGTTTTTAGGAAAAAACACAGCTGTGAGATTGAATGGGTTACGGTAAATGCCTTTGGGAAGAAAAATTTTGTAATTCCTATTTATATTTCTCAACTTTTACTATGTTTGAATTAGGGTAACTGCTTTCAAATCTTCATTGAGATTTTCTTCCTACCGTTATCTAGCGTCATTATAATTTTTACTTCGAAGTCATAACTTTTCTCTAACAGCTGGCCATGGAAATAACAAAATGATTTCATTAGTTCTGAGATTCAACGTGCGGATATCTAAGATCTCAGGATCCATTGTTATAAACCGTACATCTCACTTCCTACGTAGACTTCGCGGCACAAACGGTACATGCCACACCATCTGCCCGATCGCAGGTTCACAAACGTCATTTCCTTTCTCAGCAACCGCAGAATCTCTTTGATTTAACGCAGCGGAATGAAAAAGGGAATGCATTTTGCCGTCTGGGAGACAATAGCCGTCTAGCTTGAAAAAGTGTTGCCAAATCTTACAGGCGATTGCTCTAGATTAGTGTTCCACAACCTTTTTCTACTCGCGGCACACCATAAATTACCCATGACTCAGCACGGCGCACCAAAATGTTAATACCCTCAAAAACGTATGATATGAAACTATTAATATAAATACGTAATGTAATCAACCTATTAATATAAATACGTAATGTAATCAACCTATTAATATTAGGATGGAACTCTCCGTACAAGGAACTTGTCCATCTTGAAAAAATAAAATAGTTTAATAGTAACAGAAAATAGCAAGACTGACTAGCAATCACAATTTTCGGATTACTTCAGAGCACAGCTGTGATAGAACTGAAATAATTGTAAGACGCGGGACCTATACTCTTCAAAGGGAAGAAGGGACACATATACCGACTTATTTAAAATAAAGTCTAACAATGGGTGGGTGCCTAGGTACAGGAAAAGGGTAATACAGTTGAAGAAACCGTAACAAACAGGGTCAAATACTAAAATACCGTAATAAAATAATAAAAGACAGGAAAAGTTTTGCTAATCCTCGCACTTTTAGGGAAAAGCGTACACAGAACATGCGGTAAGTGTAACAAAGAAGCCGCATACCGCGGTGATAGAGGCGAGAAATACAAATATATCAATAAGCAAAACTACGATATAACAACAACTGTGAGTAAATAATTTGCATTTGACTTCTTAGAATACATACAAATCGGCGGCATGTAATAAAGAATAAACAAGCATCATCTTATTTAATCAGTGCAGCGGCAGAGAATGAAATACAAGCATATGAAACACAGTAACTGGGATGAAATTAAAAAAATAAAACTCGACAGTTAATTTGTTACAATAGAATTGTTGGTAAAAGTTCGCGTCATACCTTTCACCTTGTGGGGTGCACACCGGTTGCGTAACACTGCTCTAGATTTGCCAAATAATAAAGCTACGGGAATTTTCTAGGTAAGTATTATTTAAGAAAATCAACGTGCCTTTAGGATAAATCCATTGAACATTCCAAAGATGACGTCAACCAAATAGTTGATCTATGAGATAAGTATCTCAATGTGTAACAACGGCATTATGAGAGAAAGTAACTTGCAGCTTGCTCTACAATACTAATTGTATTATTCATTAATATGACGTTACGGACGCCTGTAATAAATTAATGAAAATAATATCTTATGTTCCATAGGAATTCTTTTAGAGAAAAATATGAAAATGTTTTTATTTTTATAAGTGGTAAAATTCACTATATTCACTCCTGAAAGGAAAATCTTATGCTTCTGTATAATTGTTGGAAGTACATGTATGTTTTGCGTGGTTCGTTACTGTTATGTATTTTTCTCTAACAGCATCTCTTTTCTGGTTGCAGTTTCCCGTTTACTTTCAAACTATAGATTTTAAAAGCTAGCTTTCTTAAACGCACTGTTTATTTGCCACGTAAATTGATCTCCGGAATAGAAGGTTACACTGACAATTAATAACAAGTTAGTGAAATCATGCAATGCATTGATTATGATACGCTTTCCAACAAACCAGAAATCATTACTCTAGTTATGAGGATAATGGCTGTGGAATAAATCTCGCTCCTGTTTTCTGACCTTAAACCCCATTTCGATGATATTCAACAGAACCGATTCAGTATACCTCCGGAACAACATACTAAACTTTTGTCGCAACAGAAGCATGTTTAGTTAAGTTATGAGGATAATTGGCTGTGGAACAAATCTCGCTTCTGTTTCCTGACCTTTAACCCCATTTCGATGATATTCAACAGAACCAATTCAGTGTACATCCGGAAAACATGATAAAGTTTTGTCGCAATCGAAACATTTTTACGTAAGTTATGACGTATAAGTGCAATGGAATGGATCCCGCTCCTATGTCCCGATCTTTGATCCCATTTCACCCATTTTCAATAGCGTTCGTCCCCAGGTGCTCCCCTACCACATACTAAAATTTCATCGAAATCGAACTATTTTTACGCGAGTTATCGCGCGGACGGACAGACAGACAAAGCTGGAGCATACACGCTTCTTCAACCTGCGGTTGGAAAGTGTAAAAAAACGTACAACAGCAGTAACAAGGATTTAAGTACGTTTTATTTTTCATAATTTTGTGTTATAATAATTTTTCATACCTGCTATTCGTAGTAATCCAGAGTAACACAAGAATAATACAACGGAATTCGTGGTGTTTCTACTAAAATTCAAGTACGCCGATGCGGATTCCCAGTGACAGTCTGAGGTAGAACCGAGCTCGAGCCTTGGATGAGGTATAGGTGAAGCCCTTTTCTACTGAACTAGCCCTCACCCCTCTCCTGGACAACTGACCCTAATTTAGGACTGGTGACGGCTTCAGGGACGGGTGATTTTAGCTTTAAGAGCTGATCATGGCAGTCGTTAAACGTCGACAAAAAATCCTAGAGATAAATATTTGACTGAGAGTTATTTAAAACTCTAACGCGCAATGTATTGTTATGAATTCCAGGAGAAAATACATAGGAATATGGATAACAAAAATACTGCTGAAAATGCATAACTGAACACAAGAGAGTACATAATTTTCGGAAAATATCCTTGTATCAGATGTAAGCGAGACTACTGCGTATCAGCAAAAAAAAGATTCGTAAAAACGCAAGTTTACAACTCGAATTTTTTCAGCTTTGACACTGTATCTCTCAAACTCTTAAATATTACATGCGAAATGTCTTTGAATTTCACATGTAATATTGGACTGAGAGCATGAGAAGATAAATAATATTGGAGATAATTCTCCCCCCCCTTCGTTTTACAGAAGATGTAGTAATTTTCGCAGATACCACCTCAGAGTTACAGTACACAATCCAGGAATATGCTGACAAGAGCAGAGAACTGATGCATGTGTTAATTTTGAACAAGAGATATCAAGCGAGTCAAAGAAGAAATAAATAGGCGAATAAAACTTGATGGTAAAGCTTTTAGAAGAAACAGTACAATATTTAAGAGTAAATTACCATTACGTCTTTAAAAAAGTGTTTAATCATTGCATAATTCCATTTCTAACTTATAGATCAAACATCAGCTTTAACTGAAAAAAGATATAAAAAGACTGCGAACATTTCAAAGAAGCATAAGAAATTTATGTTTAATGTAACCAAGACAGACAAGAAAAATGAAAAGAGTTTATAAAATCATGAACAAAGTAAAGATCCTGAAGTTGAACAATTGGTATACTAGAGTGGATATCAGGTGACATGGAATGACTCAAAAGATGAACACGTGGATAAAATTCGAAAGCATGCTGGAGTGACTTACAGGAGACTAGGGCAAGACAGAAAAATGTGGAAGAAACCATCCAGAAGTAGATTGATGATGGCTGATGGTGATGACTATGTACGCGAAAGGAACTCTTACAGCTAGAAGGTTAAGGAAACGAGACCGATCATTACGATGAAATCTCGCAGACCATTCATTTAATGGCGGCTAATTTTCTTTGTGAAGGTATCAGAACAGTTTGGAGTTTTTCCAAGAAGAAGTGAAACTATTGTAGTATTTTCCCAAAGCAACCTACAAATAAGTACATAAAAGCAAAACACTCTAATATGTGATATTTATAGATATGGAAAACGCCCGTGATAGAATAGCAAATCAGAAAACAACATGAAATCGCTTCAGAGAACAATTTGTACCAGAAAAATACGCACAGTTCAGAAAGAAAGTGTGCAGAATTTTCCGTACAAATATCGAAAGTAGCGTACAGCAGCAGAAAAGTATGAAATGAGAGATGGATTACAGCGAGAATCAGGATGGAACTCATTTTCATTTGGTAACTTTTCAAGTATGGCAACAGAAGGTAACAAAGAGGTAGCACAGATGTGCCAAAAGTAAAACAGAACAAACTGGACAATAGCGTTAAATGTCGGGAATTGAGCGCTGTGTGGCAGCGGAACAGGGCTAACCACTAGGCCTTTCACATTCCCTACGTTCAGCATCTTGGTTACGAAAAGCTGTCGTATATTTGCTTATTTTTCATCACGTATACGATGATTAACATTACAACATGTTAATCGTGCTCAGACGGAGGAATAATCCTATATGTGCATTAACATTACTCTTAATTTTCAGTGCAATGCTTCAGAATCTTTGTGCTCATAAGGACATCTACACCGAAGAGCAATTGAATAAGATATATCTGTCTAGTAACGTGTAGCACCACCTTTCGTCCTGATGACGGCGGCGATTCGTCTCGGCATGGACTCGACAAGATATCGGAAGCGTTCGGAAGCCATACGGATCCACGACCCCTGAACAAACTCCCATAGTTCACGCAGATTTGATGGAGAGGGGTCAGAGCCTCGAACATTTCTCTCGATGGCATCCCAGATGTGCTCGATGGGATTGAGGTCAGGTGACCTAGCTGGCAAAGGAAGCAAGCGAAGTCATGTTGGTGGGGTGTTCATCCAACCATTCGGATACAATTCGGGAGCGATGAGGTCCCCAGTGGGATATTGAAAACGCACAAACGGGAGCAAATGGTTGTCCAGGATATCCCGGTAACGTTGACCTGTGAGGGACGATGTCACACGTACCAGGGGTACCATTTCAGTCCACATAAACAGTCCCCTGACGAGAATGCCCCCCCCCCAGTTTGAAGAGTACCCTGCTGGCAAAAAGGATCCATCGCTTCTTGTGGTTTGTGCCGTACTCGTATCCTGCCTTCCGCATGTACCAACGTGAATCTCGACTCATTAGTCCAGGCAACATTTTTTCACACGACTAGGGTCCAGTTGCGATGTTCCCGCGCCCATGCAAATTTTTGCACCCTGTGATGTGCGGTCAGCAGCGGTACCCTCGTGGGACGATGGGTTCTGTACCCCATAGCGAGGAGATGGTTCTGGATAGTGGTGCTGCTTACACGTTTTTGTGCACCGTTGTTAAATTGCTGAGTGATTTCTTGCACTGTGGCCCGTCTATCCGCTGTTAAAATGCGAGCTAGCCGGCGATGACCCCGTTCATCCACACGCTGTTGTCCACGGCAGTCGGCCCTTGCAGGTATGGTTTTACCGGAATCGATGTGCTCACGGTGCACCCGTGACACAGTGGCTCGTAAAAATTCCAGTGCCTGCACGACTTCCGAGATGGAGTGACCCATTAATCGGGCCCCGGCAATTTGTCCACGATAAAATGTGCTTAGATCCGATGTCTCACCCATAGTGCGTCCGACTATTACTGATTCTCGTCGCATCACTCCTTATATTGTCGGATCGCTGCATACGTCATGTCGTTTCCGTTTACAGGGACGACCACAGCACCACATTTGCATAACGCCAGCTGTCTCTATTTCAATTGCTCTTCAGTGTGATACTGTTATCAGTCGAAAAAATGTTCTTTAGGTGTTTTAAGTTTCATCGATTTACTTCCGAACTTTTGACGAACAGCATAAAAGCAAAGTATTAGCGAATATTAGCTTTTTTGCACATGGCGATTTTTATATTTTTGTTTAGCTTGATCATACGTTTAAGAAGAAAGTCAGGGAACCAACGTATTTTTTAGCACTATAAGAAAACCAGTCATTCCTACTGTCGAGTGCTCTGGAGTGCCGGCTGCTGGCTAATCATTTTCTAGCTCTATAACGAAACAAGTCGTTCCTATTGTCGAATACTCTGGTGTGCCGGTTCGTGGCAAACCATTTTCTAGCTATATAAGTAAATAAGTCGTTCCTATTGTTCTGTGCTCTAGGGTGCCGGCTCCTGGCTAATCATTTTCTAGCTCTATTACGAAATAGATCCTTCCTATTATCGAATGCTCTGGGATGCTGGCTCCTGGCTAATCATTTTCTAGCTCCATAACGAAACAAGTCGTTCCAATTGTCGAATACTCTGGAGTACCAGTTCGTCGCAAATCCTTTTCTAGCTCTATATAGTCTTTCCTACTGTCGAATACTTTAGGGTGCCGGCTCCTGCCTAATCATTCGAGTTGGGCACGGGTTCGAGTCACGGATGAGGGATAAGTGGTGTCCACATACCAAGGCACTATCCTGTCTCTGGAATTCGTGTCTACAGGCTTAGACACTGTGGGAATCCCTAAACCGTGAAACAAAATATAGCATGTCAGGAAGAATTGAAAATTGATTCCTTGAAAGTAGATTTCTGGGATGAGATAAAATGTTTGGAGATATTTTAATGCAAGAAGCTCATCAAAGATGGCAAATTTCTGTCAACAGCTCTGTTTTACAGATAGATAAAATTTATTTTAATTTTAAGAGAATCTCTGGACGTTTAGTTAGCAGTGTATTTCTCCAATAAAGGGAATCTCTATTTTCAGCAGCAGATGAATGTCTTGGAAAATAAGCCGCATTTGAATTTGCGCATATTGTCGTAAAATTCGTGGAAAATGAAAATTTAAAGTCAGCGTTCTTTAAGCCTGATGTTCAAAAAGGAGAACATGAAATCTTTTTAATCAATATTTTATTTATTTCCTAATCAGAAGATACGTACTAGTAATGAATAATAAGGAAATACACGCCAACTATACTCAAAATAGTATAACTATGCTAGTAATCCGAAAATCTTGGCGTAGAATAGAAATTAAAGTTTCCAAGCTTTCGCACATCAACCAGATGGCTTTTTGAAGGAACGTAGACAGCTAGCTGCATATTGAATAGTAGAACACTTCAACAATTTGAACGTGGGAACTTGACTAGACAATAAATGAATAGACGAAAATGTGATAATTTATTCTAGGAAACGAGGAGTCACGTTGGTGGGGCACGCAGTACCTTAGAAAAAATGCAGCATTACGCAGCGTTATTTGAAGAATTCATTCCAAATGCGTGGCAACACTAGAGAGACGCTCTCATTGCAAGCCTCGCTGCTGATTATGATATCTAAGGTTTCGCGAATGGCAGTATACACTATCTACCAACAAGTAATTGGACACCCATGCAATCGACGATATCTGCGGTTCTGATACACGTCACGGCAGCCGCCGTTAAATATCGTGTGGGAAATAACAACGCAATCAGTCGCATGCAAGATGCCACGCAGTTTGGAGCTCTCTGATTTCGAGAGAGGTGTAATCGTCGGGTATCACAGAAATGGCCGATCCATACGTGACATATCCAGAGAGTTGAAATACCCAAAATCGACAGTGGCCTACGTGATTGGCAAGTGGAAGATGAGAGGTGACTGTCGGAATGTGCCCCGACCCGGCAGACCCACAAAACGGGAAGTTAGAGATCGACGGGTGCTGGCCAGAGAAATGTGGAAGAAACGCACCAAATCGATGGGCCACATCAGCGAGGAGTTTCAACAGGCATCCGGGAGTGTTCCTTCAATGCATACCATCCGTAAGGAAACCCATCTGCTCGGTTATCATGGAGGTGCTGCCGCCCACAAGCCTTTGATCACCAAGTCCAATAGCGCTGCTCGGGTAACGTGGTGCAAAGAACGTCGATAGTGGACCGTTGAACAGTGGAAACAGGTTCTCTGGAGCGACGAATCAAGGTTCACCCCTCTACTGTTCGGATGGCAGGGTCTGGATTTGGCGTCAGCCTGGAGAACGTTTCCTGCCGAAATGTATTGTGCCAACTGTAAAGTTCGGCGGCGGTGGAATTATGCTATGGGGGTGTTTCTCCTGGTATGGCACAGGACCCTTGGTCGCATTTCCTGGCAGACTCAACGCCGAGACCTACTGCACCATTTTGGATGATCATGCGCTTCCTACGTTGTGGCAGTTTACGGGGTGGACCCATGTTACTTTCAGGATGACAATGCCATCTGTCATGTTGCGAGGTCCACCATGGCTTGGTATGGTAACAATGGGGTTAATCGAATGGACTGGCCTGCGCAAAGCTCGGACCTTAACCCTATCGAGCAGCTCTGGGACGAGTTGGAGCGCCGACTTAAGGGGTGCCCTCACCGTCCGAAATCGGTGAAGTAACTGGCCTGTCTTCTCCAAGCCGAGTGGAAAAAATGCCGCTAGCCGTCGTACAACGCCTGGTTGAGAGTATACACCGGAGGGTAGCAGCTGTAATCGCCGCTCGTGGAGGCTCTACCAACTATTGAAGGTGAATAAACTTTGTTTTCCTTTGCTATCACATGTGTCCAATTACTTGTTGGTAGATAATGTATTTGGGTGTGGAATATGAAACTAATTTTTTTTATATCATTCCACATAGGATCAGCGGACTTGAACTTGACTTCTCTAGAATAGGGTAGCTATTCAGTTTGCAGTTAGCTGTGTATTTTCTTAAAAAATCCCCTCCGGTTGATGTGCGATAGCTTGGAAACTTTGATTTCTATTCTACGCCAAAAATTTGGATTACCAGTTGAGTTATACTATTTTGAGGACGAACTAGTGGTAAATGCATTTATTCATTTGCTGGAAACGAACTAGAAGAATAAACAATTGGCATACAAAACGGCAGTCTTCAGTCTTTTAACATAAATAAGTTGCTCATCATTGATTTAATAGAAAATAAGTAAAAACTAAGAGGTATTAACACATTGGTTCCAGCAGCACACTCAGGTTTGCTTATTATTCTGACCACCTTCGTAACGTTCCACTTTTTTCATGTGGTTATAACAACAGCCGTGAATTAAAGATCTTAAGGAGTCTACATTATGCATCTTGAAGTCGCTGCCTCAAAAGAAAGGATAAAATCAATGCTGTAGGATGGAGATCTACGCAAGCCTCATGAGGGCTCGATCAGCTAGAATCTCGCGCCTCTGAGTAATCAGCCAGAAAGGCAACCTTTGCAATTTCCTTCGGAAGTTACAGCTTCTGCTTCGTTTCTGTAGGTGACCGCAATACGACTCACGAATTTCCTTAGATGCACTATATCGTCATATTAAAAATTCAGTGAAAAATATTATACAAGAATAAGTCTCTACTTTCTCCTCATATAATAGATTCAGTTAAACATGAGTTGTGAACAGTCTTTCACTGAAAGAGTTCAAAGGCGTACGAAAGGTTACTTATGAAACCTGAAGTCCATTTGCCTTACTTAGGCATCTTACGAATCTCACAACGGTTTCGTAAAAACTGAGAGTAAAATCTCACAAAATGAAGAAGTATAGGTACAGCAAAATATATGGTTTTCTTTCACAAAATATCTACCCTAGGATTGATAAGCAACGGTCACATCGTTCAGTCCACTTTTAAAAGCATGCTGCGAAGGCATTTTGTGGAAGCTGTTTCAGCGACCCCTGTACAGCTTGAATAACGTCAGCATCTGTGTTGAATGTTGCGCCACGGAACTTCTCTTTCTTTGTTGGAAACAGCCAGAAATCGCACGGGGCGAGATCAGGAGAGTAGGCAGACTGTGGAACGATTTCAATACTAAATTTCGTAAGAAACTATTGAACACAAGATGCTACATGTGGGAGGGCGTTATCATAATGTAGGGTCCACTTTCCCACCAGTTCCGGTCGCTTAATCGATATGTGTCTTCGCAGACGCTTCAAGACTGAAATGTAATACTCAGCACTTACAGTAAGTTGTGGAGGAACGGCATGCTGGTAGGTTATAATCAAAGAAAATTATCATTTATCACCTTCCCAGCTCATTTTGTTTGGCGGACAATTTTCGGAGATGGCGAGCCTCTGTGTTTCCAGACACTCGTTGCGCGCTTCGTGAGGGCGTCGAAATAGTGACTCATGTTTCATCGGCAGTTATTATTCCATTTAGAAAGTTTGGATCCGTTGCAATTATTTGTTTCCACTGATGACACACCTGAACTCTGGCTAGTAATTGTTCTCTCGTCAGGTGATGAGGTACCCATCTGGAACATACACGACGCAGCAGTAATGTGTCACGTAGAATGCAGAATGCCGACGTTTCTGAAATACTAGTTGACGCTGCTATCTCTTCACACGTCATTCTTCGAACTTCATGCAGGATTACCCAAACCGTGTTAGCAATACGTTCCATAACAACACTTTCACGTCGACCAGGCCTAGGAGCGAGTTCTGCCGATGAACGCCCTTTTTTGAAATCATGGTGCCATCTAAAAATCGTGGACTCACTCAAACATTTATCTTTGTAAGCATTTTTCATTAAATCAACTGTTTCTGGAGCCGTTTTACCCAAACAATAGCAAAATTGTATCGCTCGACGCATTTCATTTTTAACTCTGAATCACTCACCTGTATGGCGAAATGCAGACGTACCTTAAACAACTGCGCAATAACAAAACCAGAATCCTCTCCCACGGCTAATATCTATTGTCATATATACTTCCTTAAAATAGTTAGTTATCTGCGTGGTTATTTCTCCCCTTTGCAATGTATCCAACAAAAAACAAATTACGCTCAGTTTTTATGGAAAGGCCTTTGTGTGCAGGCTTGTGATTCATATTGTTGTCGAATGTTGATATTAATTTTAAGAAGCGAGATACATCCGTGAATCGATTACTTTTTAAGGTGAATCCACCTAAAAACTTTGCCCTCTGTTTCCTGTGGTAAAAACTTCTGTAGACATTTTCTTTGTAATTAATGCAAAGAAAATGTCTACAGAAGTTTTTACCAATGGAAACAAAAAAGGGTGAAAATTTGAACATCAGTAAAAATAACTTTATATTATATCATAGTGCACTTAATATTTTTGAAAACTTAACCATAATTATATTACGAATCAGTGACTTTTTCTTTGGTGGTACTCTGACCTGGAAAATAGTACATGTGACTAATTAAATGCAATCACGTCCAATGTGTTTCAATAATTTTATTAATTTTTGGAATGCAATTACAATTTAAATGTATCGAAGCGCTAGTCTGGAATGTTTAGAATGATTTGAGACACTTAGATTAATTTTTTTACTGTAATTTTGAACAAAATGTCGCAGGTGGTTTATTTCGGAATTAAAAATGAGCAGTACCAACAGTTCTGTTAACATTTCCAGCTAGGTTATTGTCAGAAAATTTAATGAAAGTGGCTCAAATCATTCTAAATATTCCAGAATATCCTACGGATAGACTCAAATTTTGATTCCATTTGTAAAATTAATCAGATTATTGAGAAACATGTGCGACGTGGTTGCATTTAGTAAGTCACATGTACATGTGACGCCATCTATTTGCAGGTCTGTACACCACCAAAGGAAAAATTACTGATTATTGGTATAATTATGGTTAAGTTTCAGAACATATTAAGTAAACTAGGCTATAATACACAGATTTTTTATCGGTGTCAAAATTTTCATCCATGGGAATGCATTAATTTGGAAACATAGGGCAAAGTTTTTAGGTGGAACCACCTTAAGAGAAAGGAAACATCGGCTGAAGATGACAATCCGTTTTTTTGGTGTATTGTCATATTCAAAAATTGTATTGTACGGTGTAATCCCGTATTCCATTCATGATCGGCTGAAGTCCTAGAACTTATTTAAGAGCAGATTTTATTAGGCAAGTGACGATTTTTCATAACAATTTTTCCTACCAGAAAATAGATTTATATCGATGACTGTAGATATCTTGACTTTGAAACTTTGTCCACTATACATCGCTTTATATTTAATGAATATCTCAGCATGCAAAATTAAAGTCATACGTTTTATAGTTAGCACATAATTACAATCAAATACTTGGAAAACTGATTTGTAAAAGAGAAATCGTGACATTTACCTCCTTCTGTCTCGCAGACCAATACTAGCCTATCGCCTTCATTATAAGGTCCTATTAGGCTGTGAAACGGTTGATTAGTTTGGTCCATTATGATTGGTTTCTTAGGAGGCACTGAAAATAAAAATAAGATCATTACTAACTAAGATCAGGTTTTCTTTCTCTTACAATTCATAACAGTAAAATAGTAGATGAATTTAACAACAACAATGTCAATTTCACAGATGGTGACTTATTGTATGCGTAGGATAACCAAACATGCAAGATTCACTGATACTTAACATTTCCCCACATACATATTAATAGGTCTTATAACGAAGTAAATTTCTCCGTCATTTTTATCCGCGCCAGGATTCGAACCCGGGTCCACTCATTCCGGAATAAGTTGCTCTACCAATTAAGCTACGCGGACATTTATTCTGATCCCTATCTGCCTTTATGTCGTGTGCGTCCTTCTGGCAGGTACGTCACATCTCCTTGTGCGTTACAGTCTTCTCAGGCACATACCAAATAATATAGCAAATAGGGTAGGAAAAACTGAAATTGGTTGTAACTCTATACATATTTTAATACTTGATGAACAAGAAGATGTAAAATCACTCAATGTTTTCTATCAAAAATTCAAATTTATCGATATCGAAATGTTTCGTCTTAAGAACGAATTTGTAGGATCTTTTTGGCATGTTTTCTGCTAAAAATTGTGATGCATTTTACATAGCGTACATAAAAAAATTCCAAAGAGTGGCAAAAATGCAGGCAAGATAGCTGTGATCTAATGAAACTGCAAGAAAGAAGGTTACTTTTATTATACGTGAATATGAAACGGATGAATTATTTTCCTTTATCGAGCTGAGATTTCTCTAAGTGATGGAATGATTTGCATATGTTTGGGACAGATAAAACAATGGAGCAGTGTGGAAAGCTTGTGGGAAAATATAAGAAGAAAAATTGAAAGTTATAAAGTTATTGCAAAACTTTGCATATCATGACATGTTGAGTAATTAGGAGTTTTATGAATGCTAATTCCCAACGGTAATGCATTTCCAACGCTTAGTTCATATCAAACCTCTCTTCGCCAAACGTAGGTAGTATCCAGGGACTTAATGGCATATTTTGCTTCCAGAAAGTGCCGTCTGCAGCGTGAAAAGATTTTTGAAAAAGAGATGCGATTTTAAACAGGTGTTATTTGATCGTTACCGCCATTGCCCGCTCGATAGCACTTTTTATTGCTTCCGGAATTTCCGCTTATTCTGCTGAAGCAACTCAAACACGATCATTACGACTTTTCCTACCAGAAAACGCTATAATTTTTGCAAAGAACGCTTGAACTAAACTTTAAAGTGCACTAATAACACCACATTCGTTAAATGGAAAGAAAATAAAACACCTGTTCCATATTCTGCATTTCCAATTGCCGTTGCAAGCAAGGATCCTTTGTTGTTGCTTTTTTTAATTTTTCAGCCCTGAACAAGTTTGCCATCTAAATTTGTTTCCCTTTCAGAAAGAAAAAATAATCTGCCAGTTTTCCCACTTTTTCTTCATCCATATTATGTGCAGTAAAAATATTTCTTTCTAGTCCTTATCCGACAAAATTGAATCATTCAAGCTTGTCGAATTCTATAACCTCTGAAAGAACGAGTAAATTCTTTTTTTTTTTTTTTACAAGAATGTCCTTCGTCTCTTTTATTCCTCTTTTTAGAGTTGATGTAATTTTTTATGAACTGCAATTAGATAATCCATTTGTCAAATGAACGTTTAAGATACTTTTAAAATGCGGTAACTGTCAAAACAGAATTTAAATCCTTATAAAAAAAAGTACGTTCGTTCTGACGAACTTTAATCGCTTGAATTTATTCAATCGAATTCAACTTTCATTTATTAAATCAGAAAAACAAGGTGGGTTTGCCGTTTGGAAGTACGTTAACGAGTTCAGTTCTTCTCAGCTAGACTTAGGGAAAAAATATGTTCGCGTCATGAAATTAGTTGCGCAGAAACTTCTGCTCTCTTAATGCTCAATTATGAAAGATAGGTAGGTCTCAGCATTTCGCAAATCACATGGTGTAACTGCTTTCTTGGTGAGTCTGATATCGCATCTATAAGAAACATTCGAGGAATTCCCTTTGTGAAGCACAAAAGTAAATTCAATAAGAACAGTTTGAATGTTTACCTTTTCTGACGGGGCAAAATTCTAGGTGGGTGTGGGTTCATATCCCAGGTGATGGCACAGCTGTGAAGTGCTTATCTTACGCCACTGGCTCTGACACAAAATTAAGAACGGACGACTACTTATAGCTCATTGAGTTGTTTACGTTAGTCGATAAACCCCGAGACAAACAAAATCAGATTTGCATTTTTAATATCGCAGGGAATTTCTGGTTCAGAAGAGTACTCAAAAAATTACTTATTGAAATGGCAGAAGTAGAAATGAAGATATTATATGTATTTTACCACTTAAAACGTTTTTTCGCACTTGTTATTTGTTTGTAAACGGCGCCTTCTAGAAAGGTATTCGTATAACGTGAATAGACAAATTGTTATCCGGACACCGTTGGGATCGTACCCCAGATCTCTTGATAACTAGGTTTCTACAAAACGCACTTGGCTAGTGATCTCTCGATAACTTGCAGAGTGCGTTCACCATCACTCTGGTACTATGGATTTATTAGCTATAATTTAATAGCTTGTGCCGTTAAGCCCTACCAGATGGAGACGTCTCAGTCGCTGAGCCCATGTCTACGGATTTGTGAAGTCAGATACTTACAGATAAACACACATAGCTCCGTGGATAGTTGGCCACCATAGCGTAAGGCGAACGCACTCGGCTAGTTATCGAGATATCTAGGATACGATCCCAGCGGTGTCCAGATAACAATTTTTGGTCGCTGTGCGTTAATTAAAGAAAACGTGGAAAAAGAAATGGCGTCGTCTATTCACATTGTTGCCACGTATTTGGAAGATTTTCGATATTCGTATAGTTGAACTGAATAGTTATAATCTTAATTTAACCATGCAATTTCTTATAAAGGTGTTTCAGATATCTTAATTTGCTTGTGGGGGTGTTGCTTTCTTGTCGGAAATTTCTGACGTAAGGTCCATATGTAGGCAAAGAGAGCATGAACACACTGCATACATAAGAAGTTTGTTCAGACGGTGAGCTGAAAAGCAACGTTCTTCGTATTGCAGACGGAACAATCTAATTGAGGAAAGTGGAAGTAATTTATACCTGAAAAAGACACGTAATTATGTGGGAAGAAATGATGTTTACTTAATCGAGATTCTCGCTGATTATCAGATTGTCTGTAGGGTAATGAATTTTTCACATTAGTTCTGAGGCGAGGTTATTACAACACATTATAACCAAGCCTTCCATGTGTGTGCGTGGGGAAAATCAGTTGAGGGTCAATGTTGGCAATCTTAAGAAGAAAAGTCTCTGGAAACATAATGAAAAAGATGTTGCTGGCAGCAGAGAAATATTTTTTCTTAATTGTTTAATGATCTTAACAAGCACTGTTTAAAACCACATTGTAGAAAAAGTTAAAATTTACCGTCGATCCTGAAAAGCTTTAGTGATGCCGGAATATGAACGAATTTTTAGAACATTCCATTATTTCAAAGACGCTACGCACGATTGCTGACGGCATGGAAATGCTGATTATTTATGGTTTATTGGGGAAAATGTGTACTAATACTTCTTAAAAGATGAGGGTCTGATTCAAAACACCACTACGTAAGTAATAGTTGCCTCAACCCGGTAGATTGTCGAGATGTATTTTTTTTATTGGAGGTTTAACGACCACCGAGAGCAACTAAATGGGCTGTAAGCAATCACCCGTCCCTAATTTAGGGGCACTGGTTCCAGGGAAGCGAGAGAGGCAGTGCCGTAAGACAAACCAACAACCATGCCTCACTGGGATTCGAACTCGGGCACCTTTCGGACGAATGATCAGAGGGCATTGCTTAGACCACTGCGCCACCGGGGTTGCCGCGTTGGTTTTCTTATTGCGCTTTAGCGGGCTACACTCAATGGACAGAACATTAGAATTACCTATCCAATAGCCTGTTGATCAACTTCTAGCGCGAATAATAGATTGCACACACCGAGGCATCAACAACTCCACCAGATGCCGGAGGATTTTCGTAGGTAGTGCCAGACATGCACTATCTCCGGAAGCCCTCCGGCATCTGGTGTAGCATTGACCACGACTCTGCCTGAGACGTGGATCCAGGATCCGTTCCGTTGCATGACATCCCAGAGAGCTTTCACATGGTTTAAATCCAGGGACTTTGGGGGCCACTGGTAGGTTTCAAATTCAGATGATCAGATCATATGTAGAGGATTCTAGGAAAAATCCCAGGTCTTAAACAACCCTTAAAAATAGGAAGCTAGGAGATTTGGGCTAGAGTGCCCGATAGGAAAGTGACACGAAAGCGAGGTTGAAAGGGGAAGGAGGACGCCTTTATTAATTACCTGGGAGGGGACGCTACCTTGGGTCCGATGGCTTAATGTGCCTATCGGGCGCACGGCGGATATATAGTGGTTGGAGCTGTTGTACCTGCCTGTGATCGAAACCAAAGTCCTCTCCATGTCAGTCACGAAAGTTGAGCACTAGGCCACACGCGACCCTGAGTATTCGTCCAGCGATGACTAGGGTGTTGTGGCCCGGTGGAACCGCGCATTGTCCTTCTAAAACAGACCATCGGCCACAGGATGAAAGCTTAAATGTAATCAGCCAGCACATTCTGGTAGAGAGAAACGATTAAAGACTTGTCCAGCCACACTAAGGGACTACTAGGAACAAATCATTACAGAATCCCAACCATCTTGAAGACAGCCGACGTGGCACGACGGAGCCATGGCCACATGCTGTCGACGCTACACCCCCACCCTGCCGTCTTTTCGGTACAGCTGAAAACGGGATTCACACCAAGCTGCGCCACTCTGCAGACGTTTAATTTTGATGTTTTCTGCTCCAGGCGAGGCGTAATTTCCGATTACGAGCAATGAACAGCAGCATACGGCTCCCGTAGCCCAGGGTATGAAGAGTGCGCCATACCTTTCGCTAACTGACGGTGGTTGGGCCTCCGGCATCTTATCTGGATGCGTTTGCGACGCCGTTGCCAAGTAGTCGGTCTTTACGAGCCTCGATAGTCCATGTCAACCCTTGTCATGAATGGCGTGTGGTTGGCCAGCGTTTGTTTTCTGGGCACTGGTACTTCCATCGATGGTATATTAGCGGTACACCCTTGATACAGTCGCCGTCGGGAACCCTGTGGTTCTTACCACTTGGGCGATAGAACGACCCATCTGTCTTGCGCCAACAATGCGTCCACGATCAACGTCGCTCATATCACCAGGTGTACCCATGTTCGACAACACAGTTGGGAACCCTGCTCTGAAGTTAACAGAAAAGTAACCAAAGCTCTTATGGAAACAGCAACAAAATTAGCTGGGTCTAAGAACAAGTTGCATGTGAACAAATTATCAGGAAAAACCAAAATGTTGATGCAAAAAAGAAGAGAGATGAGGACAACTAAAGAAGATGTGACTTCCAAAGTGGAATATATAGAGCTATGCAAGACAGTAAGAAAAAGTATCACTGAAGACGTAAGGAAATTCAACTGTGAACTAGTGAGGAAAGCAATTGAAAACAACCAAAGCCTAAAGATAGCAAAGGGACATCTCAGTAAGGGAAGAAAACAGATTATGGCACTGAGAAAAGAAGATGGTTCTGTAACAAGAAATAGAGGCGAAATTTTGACAAGAGTGAAAGATTTCTACTCCAAATTATATGAAAGGGATGATATATGCACTCCAGACATCATGAAAGATACCAGTACCAGAGTTCCTCCAGTCCTTCCAGCAGAAGTTGCACATGCAATCAAGAACATGAAGCGAGGAAAAGCTCCAGGAGAAGATGGAATTACTGTAGACATCATACAAGAAGCAAGTGGAGAAATCGAAACAGTACTCGCCCAAATTTTCACTCGATGCCTTAATGAAGGAAAGATTCCTGAGGATTGGAACACCGCTACAATGATCCTGCTACATAAGAAAGGTGACATTGAGGATCTCGGAAACTACAGACCTATCAGCCTCCTATCAGTAGTTTATAAAATCTTCACTAAAGTTCTTTCACACCGCTTGAAGGTAACACTGGACATGGCTCAACCGAGAGAACAAGCTGGATTCAGGAGTGGCTACAGCACAATAGATCATATCCACGTGCTGAGAGAACTAATTGAAAGAGCGAGGGAATATGAACTTCCATTGTGCATGGCTTTTATCGATTATGAAAAAGCCTTTGATTCGGTGAAACCATCAGCAGTTACAATGGCTCTGAAAACCTGCGGTATTGAAGATGCATACATTAATATTATTAATAACATCTATGAAAATGCAAGTGCAAAGATTAGGCTGTTTGAAAATACAACACACGTAAAAATTGGAAAGGGAGTGAGACAAGGTGACAACATATCTCCGAAGCTCTTTAATGCCACATTGGAGGGTGTTTTTCAGTCGCTGAGCTGGGAAAACAAGGGGATAAAGATTAATGGAGATTATCTAACCCACCTTCGTTTTGCTGATGACGTAGTCATTTTTGCAACTACCCCATCAGAGCTGCAGAGTATGATCCAGGAACTTGCTGACAAGAGTAAAGAAGTGGGATTAAAAATGAACTTTCAGAAGACAAAAGTGATGTTCAATGCTTTTACAAGAAATGAAGATTTATCGATTGATGGAGAAAAGCTGGAGATAACAGACACGTACGTTTATCTTGGACAGCAGATATCAAGTGAGGGTCACATTGATGAAGAAATTAATCGGCGTACAAAACTTGCCTGGAGAGCTTTTGGAAGAAACAGCATAATTTTCAAGAGCAATATGCCATTATGTCTTAAAAGAAAAGTGTTTGATCAATGCATCCTTCCAGTGCTTACGTATGGTGCAGAGACGTGGACCTTAACTAAAAGAGACATACAAAGGCTGCAGACAACTCAAAGAAGCATGGAGAGGTGCATGCTTGGTGTAACCAGGAGAGATAAGAAGAGGAACTCGTGGATCCGAAAAATGACTAGAGTGGAAGACATCATGATCAGAGTTAAATATATACATATATATATATATATATATATATATATATATATATATATATATATATATATATATATATATATATATATATATATATACTGAAGAGCAAAACTGAAGACTAAGGAAAAACTTTAGAATTTAAAACGAAAGTTGCAAAATAACCTGAAGATCAAAACGCGCAACGCAGCAGTTTTGAAAATTCAGAATTCACATTCTATTAAGAAGATACCTAAGCAAAAAAATACATATATAATTTTGACTCACACCAAGTACAACATAGAAAAGGTTATGTATCTACCTGTGTGAGTAAAAGGAGAAAAGATAAAAAAATAAAATAAAACAACTGAATGTAGAAGGTGTCGAGAATACTGAGCCTTGGCTTTATCAAGGACCAGCAAAAACTCTGCATTTTCTCACTTCCACAAAGACCTAGTTGGAAATGGGTTTCTGCAAGGCCATAGATGCAAGTAACATTCCCACCTAAAATTGTTTTAAAAAATATATATATATGTCATGTCCTCCGCAGAGTTGTATGACCTAGCACTAGTTAACAATTTCGCTTGCATCCATTAACATTCCTGGCCCGACCCATGCTCTTCATCTGTTACTATTAAACAGAGAGAAGAAGATTAAAGAGAACTCAAGCTGTGAGAGTGACATAATAATTAGAAATAATTTTCAGCTATAACGAAATGCCAAGTTCGTTTGAGAGAGAATTTAAACCTGAAAAACAATGCAAAAGAAATCCAAATTTTTTACATTGCAATTAAAAAAGGAAATATTAATTTTTAAAAAACAGATTTTTGAAAGAAAACTTGAGTCTAAAACCCCCTACTCTACAACTTATGACAGCACGAAAACGAGAATAAGTTAAAGACAATAATTAACTAAAGAAAACTTTGTGAAAGTTATATGACTTAAACAGTTAGTTGCAATATGTACAATGTATTTCAGCAGTGCTTTAAGTGCATAATTAATTAGTTATTAAGTACTTAACTACTTTGAAAATACAGCGCATAGAAAAGGAACAAGCTTAGCCATCTGCTGTTCCTAGGTACCCCAAAAGACGCGCAAAGTTACAAAGAAAAGAAAGAGTTAAAACCCGCAAAAATGTTAATAGACAACCCAGTGCTTAAAAGCTGAAAAGCAAAAAATCAGCAGAGAAAAAGTACATGAAGTACAAACATTGAAAATAAGTTCAAGTGCCATAATCTGTTTTCTTCCCTTACTGAGATGTCCCTTTGCTCTCTTTGGGCTTTGGTTGTTTTCAATTACTTTCTTTATTAGTTCACAGTTGAATTTCCTTACGTCTTCAGTGATACTTTTTCGTACTGTCTTGCATAGCTCTATATATTCCACTTTGGAAGTCACATCTTCTTTAGTTGTCCTCATGTCTCTTGTTTTTTGCATCAACATTTTGATTTTTCCTGATAATTTGTTCACATGCAACTTGTTCTTAGGCCCAGCTAATTTTGTTGCTGTTTCCATAAGAGCTTTGGTTACTTTTCTGTTAACTTCAGAGATGTCCACTTCTTCCGATGTTAGGCCTTCTAAAGCAGAGAACCTGTTCTTCAGTTCCAACTTGAAGGTATTATGGTGTTTTTTAAGGTTGGTTATGTCAATAGATTTTGTTTGTCTTATGAGCTTGCCACGTTCAAGTTTAGTGTTGAGGTGCATCTTACATCTCACCAATCTATGGTCACTACCTGTGTTGAACTTGTTTAGCACACAGCAGTCTTCTATGACGATTTTTTTGTTACACATAATAAAATCAATTTCACTTGTCGTCCCATTTGGATGTCTCCATGTCCATTTCCTGTGTGGCTTTTTCTTGAAGAAGGAGTTCAAGATGAAAAACCCTTCTGCCTCTGCAAACTCAACGACAGTATTTCAACGCTGGTTTCTGTTGCCGTGACCGAATTTACCTACTGAAGTTTCATTCTGTTGCCGTTGCCCTATTTTAGCATTGAAATCTCCCATAAGTATCTTCAAATACTGCTTACCTTTATTATTTAGATCACAAATTTCCTCATAAAATTCTTCAATTTCTTCTTCAGGATGACTTGTGGTGGGTGCATAAGTTTGAATAATCTGAGCCTGGTATCTTCTCGATAGTTGGATAACGAGTCGTGCAGCTCTGTCAGAGGAACTTTCAACTTCTACCACTTTATCCTTCAGTTTCTTGTTTATTATAAATCCAACACCACTAGTTCTGCCAGTATCTGTCCCACGATAATAGAAGAGATGTCCACTTTTCAGTTCGATGAGATCTTCTCCTTTTCTCCTTACCTCACTTATCCCACGATGTCCCACTTGATCCTTTGTAGTTCCTCTTCCAATTCAAGAAGCCTTGAATCAGAAGATAGGGAGCGTCCATTGTACGTTGCCAAGGTCAGCATCAGATGGCAGCCTAGTCCGGTCCTCCGGGGATTCTTAGCACCCTCTGCCTTCATGTCGCACTGGCCGCTGCCTTGGCCAGGTACATTCCAGCTGCCGGAGACTAAGGGCCAAGATTTAAGTTGTGGAGTCATTTTGGAGGGGTTTGGCCATAACTCACCACGCTGGCCAAGCGGGTTGGTGAGTGTGGGATAGAATTTCCTCTAATCCCGATAGTATAGTTATACCGCTATTGGCGGTCGTCAGAGCCCCTTTAGTGGGAACAGGATGCACCACGAGAAGGCGGGGTTGACATTTGTCAAGGAGAGGCTCTGATGTTACGCATCACCTGACCTTACATCCCGTTGTGTATATATAAAAAAAGCTAAATTAACAAATGTCACCGGACACCTAGAAGAGAAACACAACATAGCAGCTATTGACATACATTAGTACGGTGTCGGTCTACCTTTGACCAACACGTGTCTTCACGAGCTCCGTGTTTGAGTGCTTCACGTGCGTGTTTTGTGTGTCCCATTATTGTTCTTCTGTGTGTGTGCCAAAGTTAAAGGTATGTGCTTTCGTTTAAGATCCTTCACGAGTGGGGAGAGCCCATTTTTTTCATTATCAGTGTTTTACAAACCGAGCTGGTGGTTTATTTTCGTTAACCCTTGCCATTGATTATGGCATCTACCGAAGAGGACGCTGTTCCCGCCCGCATCGCTGCAGCTCCTCGCGGCGCCTCTTCAAAGACAGACGCGGCCGTTCAATCATCTTCGCTTGCTAGTGGAGAGCCTCTTAAATTTCCTCCTGTAACTTTCACGTTTTCTCCTGCTCGGGTCTCTGACTCTGCCATTGAGAACGCGGATGTGACGTCCCTGGCCTCTTCTGACGTTGATTAATTCATGGACGTCTCTGATAGCGTCGCTAATCTGCCCTCTACAGTTTCTACTGCCTCTGCTTCCAGTACATTGTCTCATGCTGCGTCAATGCCTTCCAGAGGAGGCGCTTCTGCACGCACGTATTCTGCGTCTGCCTCTGGTATTCCACCGGCTTCCTCCTCGTCTCGTCTGCCCCCTATGGATTCTTACGTTACTCTCAACGGTGACACCATCTCATGAGACACTACCGAGAACTCTCCTGCTGGTCAACGTCTTCATTCGACTTTCGAGTTGGGGGTGTGTTTTGATGCGCTGCCCAACACTCCTTTGAAACAGTACAGCTCTGCTCTCAAGAAGATATTTCCTTCTGGTGACATTACGCACCTCACCCGAAAGCCACGAACTGTGATTGTTCATTTTTCGAAGAAAGAATATGCCGAGCTTTTCTCGTTGCGGGGCCTATCAATTGGCGATCGTCACGCCTAAGCCGAATTCATCACACTGCATCCTGTCCTGGTCTCTCTACATCCTGTACCCGCGGAGATCTCAGATGATATGCTGTGTGCTGCACTTAGTAGATGCGGCAGAGTAGTCAGCCCTGTTAAGACTCTCTCCTCTTTCCCCTCTGACCCTGATGATAAACGTATCTGTGGCTTCCATAGTACTGCTCGCATCATCTTCCTGTCGGAAGAGCATCTCATAAAGTTTCCACGATTCCTCGATATTCGTTGCGGTAACGAGCGCCGCCGGATTGAGCTCCTCACTTCTGCTCATTGCTCACGCTGCAAGGCTTATGGCCATCAACAGGCTCATTGCCCCCATGCAGAGCCACTGACTCCTGCAGCTCCAAGGCAGCATTCTACCTCTTCCTCTGTTTCTTCTGCCATGTCTCCCCCTGCGTCTGCACCTTCTGGACCCAGTTCTGCCGAAAATCTGATTAAAGCCCACGATCAACACGCGTTTCCCGATGTTGGTTTCTCCAATCTGTCGGATTTTCCACCGCTTGACTCCTCCTTTCCTTCCCGTGTTCTCTCTCCATCAGAGGACATCACGGCTGATCTTCAAGCTTCATTCACCGTCGGCACGTTTGCTCCCGGCGATGAGGTGGACCTTTCCTGATTCCACATCTCGTGTTTCATCGATCCACGGCAAACGTCGCTCTACTACCAGTACCGAGGCCCGGAGGAAAAAGAAGAAGTCACCTTCTCCGACTGGCCGCCCACATTGTTCCACCCGTCTAATAGGCTCCAAGTCACCCCTGTCTCGTTCTAGCTCTTCCTCTTCAAAGTCCAAGGGTCCTCTGCCGAGGTTTGAAGATTTCTTGACTGTGCTTATCAATGCCTCTCTTCCATCAGAACCTGCTTCATGGAAGATCTTTATGTGTTCTTCACTCATAAAACAAATTGGTAGGCTTCTCTCATCTTTTTATAGCAGTTTGAAGCAGTTCTTACCGAGGTCTTCGACCAAGCAACCTCTATCCTCAAATTCCTCCGGCATAATGCCAAGCAACCCGACAACGTTTTGTGGTGTCGTGGTATTATCAATCGCCTCGACACATTCGAGAAAACTGTCATAGCTGCCCTTCATCTGACGTCGAACGTACACATTCAAGGTCGCCACTCTGAATTGTACGGGGTTTGCTAACCCCTCGCTCACGCTCTCGTTCTGGAAGATTTCTCGCCTCTTAGGGCCTACTTACTCCTTCTGCAAAAGACGAACTGCCACTCCTCGACACTTTTTCATAGATCAACAAGTTACTAACTTGTTGATACGAAATTACAGAAAATAGAAGAATTTAAGGAACTGAAACTGGCAACAGTGTGTTTGATAAACACGAAAGAAACATATGCTGCAGTTCAATATCGTCGGTTAAGAAAATGGCGCACGTAAAGAAGCTGTGGATAGAAGATTATATTTTTACTCTTTACGAAAAGAAATATTCGTATTCTGTAATTTAAAAAGGCTACGGAAATCGTGGATGTAGCATTTCTAAATGTAAAATAACAATATTATTAATAATAATAGAGGGAAAATTCGTCAAGCTTTTGATTTTAACAGAAAAACGAACCCAAAACGAATATCCCAAGAAGGTACGTACTTTTACTCCTGTAAGGTCTCTGGTCTTAAAAGAAAATCCGCCGACCCAAAAAGCAATAGCTAAGTCGTTAAAAATCTCTGTATCAATTGTAAACGCTGTAATAAACAGAGATTTGAAACTGAAAAAGAAACATAAAAATCTTCGGCTACATGGGCCCATGCGCAGAAAGTTGTGATAAACTGTGTACTGTGACACATTGTCCTGATCACCAGTATTGTAGCTGCGGACGATTGGTCACACTGTGGCCTTGCGGTCACTGTGAACATTGCGCGACAATCTCCTCTCCCCTTTAGGAACAATGTGCTGTGGACGACACACGGCTGGACGGCGGTTCATCTTTTGGTCATCTGTGCACCATTTTTGATACGTACGCACTACAGCGACACGTGCACAGCCACACGCGGCGCCGTTTCCGAGATCGAAGTTCCGAGGCACCGGGCCATCACAACTTGTCCTTTGTCAAACGCCAATAAATCGGCAGCTTTTCCCATTCTGACACCGAAAACTCTAATAACCGAAAGCCAGTCCTAAGGCTGTATATGAACTGCTCTGTGAAATACACCTTCGTCACCGTTCGGTCTCCAGGCGCGCTTATTTCTCTAAGCCGGCGGTGGTTATAATGGGATGGCCGATCGGTGTATATAAATACATTTTACACTTGCATATGAGATTGTATGTGTAAGAGGGCATACACTGAATAGCAATTGAATTAGAGATACCTGTCTAGTCACGTGTAGCACAACCTTTCGCCCTGATGACAGCGGCGATTCGTCTCGGCATGGACTCGACAAGACACCGGAAGCGTTGGGAAGCCATACGGATCGACGACCCCTGAACAAGTTCCCACTGTTCCCGAAGATTTGATGGAGGGGGATCAGAGTCTCGAACATCTCTCTCAATGGCATCCCAGATATGCTCGATAGGATTGAGGTCAGATGACCTAGCTGGCCAAGGAAGCGAGGTCACGTCGGTGGAGTGTTCATCCAACCATTCGGATACAATTCGGGAGCGATGGCACGGTGCATTGTCTTGCTTCAGGATGAGGTCCCCTGTGGGATGTTAAAAACGCACAAACGGGAGCAAATGGTCGTCCAGGATATCCCGGTAAAGTTGGGCTGTGTGGGACGATGTCACACGCAACAGGGGCATAATTTCGGCCCATTCCTCTTGTAGCGCAAATCGCAGCTGCGGAATCGTTGCTGGCTGCTGGTGATGTGCTGCCAAGCGTCTCCCGAGAAGGCCCCACACGTGTTCAATTGGATTTAGGTCTGGGGACCTTACGAGCCAATCCATGCGTTGAATATCTTCACTCTCCAACAGCTCTGCGACAGCCACTGTACGATGAGGTGTAGCGTTGTCGTCCATGAAGAGGAACTCAGGACCCATAGCACCTCTAAACAGACGCACGTGAGGCAAGAGAACCTCGGTACAATAGCGGACACCAGTGACTGAACCTCCTTGGAAGATGTGGAGGTCAGTACGGCTACCAAGCATGATACCGCCCCAAACGAGAACTCCGCCACCTCCAAACCGGTCCCTTTCGATGACGTTGGAGGTGTGATTGCGTGTGCCCTGCTCTCTCGAGATGTGTATACGTCCAGAATCGCTTGTCAGACTAAATCGGCTCTCATCCGTAAAGAGAACTCGACCAAATTGCTGATGTGTCCAGATGTTGTGTTCCTGGCACCACAAAAACTGCCGCCTTAGATGAGCAGGCGTTAATGGCACACACTGTACTGGTATTCCTCCTGGCCACGGTAAAACGCGATAACGGACGTCCAGTTGTATGTTGCATGTGCCTTGCAATTTCTCCCGCTGTCTGCCGTCTCTGTCTCTTCTCGGCTGTAGGAAAATGTATCGGTCGTCCGCCGCCGTTGTTGCTCGTGGACGACCACTGCTGAACTCTCGAACAACTGTTCCTGTCGCTTGAAATGCTCTCCAAGCTCGTGAAACGATGCTGTGAGCAATCCCGAACTCATCGGCCACACTGGTCACGCTTCGACTTTTTTCAACTTCCCAATGACGCGACCTCGGGTAAAGTCATCCAAATGTCGTCTACTGGATTGCTTGTTGGCCATATTACACGGTGGCAGCAACTCGACGTCGTTCAAATCGATGTACACCGTGCAATAGCTTCCACCGGAATGCTGAGCGTACACCGCACGTGTGCTTTATACCCTTACGACACTACCCCCTCTACGTTATGCTGCATATATGCGCATGCCCTACCGTACCGGACCCTAGTCTATCTCCTGAGTGGCCTTTCGGTCCGTCCTGCCTGCTCGTTCCGCTGTTATGCTAATTTCTGCTCTTCGTCCTTAATCTTTGCACACTATATATCATTATATAGTAAAATATATACGTATTATCATATATATATATATACACTGAAGTGCCTGAAAAACTGGTACAGACAAGCTTATACAAAAGACATAGCAACGTTACGTATGCGCGTACTCGGTTGCTTCCGCCAGGGCGTATATAAAGAGACGACATCCTTGCCAGCTGTCAGAGCTGTTTTCGGCATGAGAATGACAAGTAATAACGATTTAAGCGATTTTCAACGAAGTGTCATAGTTGGCGCTCATGAGATGGGCCCTAGTATTTTGGAGGTAGAAACGAAGTTCGGATTTTCATTGACGACCATTGCAAAGGTGTACCGTGAGTACAAGAATTGCGACAAAACCTCCAACCTACTATACCAGTGTGGCCGTAAAAAGACATTGCGGGAACGTGACCATTGTCGGCTGTCAAGAACCGCTTCACGCGATGGGCGTGCAATATTCTCGCAAGTATAATCAGAATTCAGTGCTGCAGACTCAACAAGCAACAGCGTCCGGACTGTGTTACCTACCCTGTACGATATGGGCTTTGGGAGCCGACGCCCAACTCGAGTCCCCTTGATGTGTGCATGACACAGAGCTATGCGCTTCGCTTTGTCACAGCAAGACCGCCACTGGACACTTGATGACTGGAAACAAGTAGCCTTGTCTGACGAGTCGCGTTTACAACTGTACCGGGCAGATGGAAGGATTCGTGTGTGGCGCAAACCCCATAAATCCATGGATTCCGCCTGTCAACAGGGAACTGTACCGGCTGGTGGAGGTGTCCGTAATGGTATGGGTGTGTTTAGCTGGACTTCTCTGTGACCTCTGGTACGTCTACAAACGTCTGTGACCAGCCAACGCTATGGGCGCATCCTTTCTGACGAGGTACACCCGTTCATGTTCTGCATTCATGCTGATAGGTTGGGCCTGTTTCAACAGCACAATGCACCTCTCCACAAGTGTTGGGACGCCACATTATAGTTAGAGGAGCATTAATCTGAGTTTCGGTTGTTGCCACTTCCACGCAAGTTTCCAGATCTGAACGTGATAGAACACATTAGGGATGCCATGCAACGCGCTATCGAACACAGGAATCTGAGGCCTCGGAATACACCCGAATTGTGGAACGTTCTGCAGGAAGTATGGTGTGCATTGCCTACAGCATATTTTGAAAAGTTAGTGAAGTCCATGCCCCGTCGTATTTCTGCAGTCCTGCGCTCCCGTGGGGCCCCCTACCAAGTATTAGCCTGGTGTACCAGTTTTTCTGGCACTTTAGTCTATATATAGAAAAGTAATATAGTACTCAGTCCCTTAAATAGCTTCATGACACATATGTAATGTAATATATATCATAATGGCACATATATCATAAAATATATAATATCATAATGCTTCATGGCGCATATGTAATATAATATATATATATATCATAATGTAATATAATATATATCATCATTTTACGGTGAAATAGAGACATTAGACGTAGTGTAAAATATGGAGAGCTGTTCTATTTAACACAACGACGCGATAGTTCTCACCGTTTTTGAAAGTCCTGGCACGTTCGGAGTTGACAAAGCTTATCATTTTGTTCGAAACTGAAAGGAATTGGAAGAAGAGATTTGGGGCTTTCTAAAACGAATTGAGTACACCTAGTTGAATTTGCTGGCGTTTTAATCTCTCTTTATAACGGATCACCATTACAATTTAAAAAATCTAAAAAATAAAACAGTCCACAGGGACTGTATTCTGAAAGACGAGAGCATCTAATGACCGGATTTACATGGCGTTAACGGAATAACAGAAAGCAATAAAAACACAACCTACGGGGAGTGTAAGCGATAACGATCGAATAACACCTGCTTAAAATCGCATTCCTTTTTGGGAGATCTTTTTGCACGGCAGACGGCACTTATTGAAGGCAAAATGCTCCATTAAATACAACAAGACTCCCTCCGCTCTGACGACGAGATTTTGATCGGAAATAAATGCAGAACATGTTTCCCTTTCAACAATTAGCATTCATACAACTCGTAATCACCGCCCGTGTCATGCCATCCTACTCTTCTCATCTGATTTGGCGCTCTCACGTTTTTATTTTCTTGCTGTTTAGGCAGATAAACCGCATGGTTTTATCGATTTTCGACTTTAATATGGCTGATCGTCCTCCTTCTATGCCCCGAAGCTCATTCAACGATGGCATCTTTTTGCGAAAGAAATAATGAAGCGACGTTTTAACTCTCGGCGATAAAAGACACTCTGGAAATTAGCACACGCTTCCAGTTTTTCTCACGGATAATGGGATGGGTAGTTGCTGCGATAACAGTTTTTTAATTAATATTTTTAATGAAAACTCATCGCACATTTAATTTTACTTTCATCAAATCTGATTCAATGGCGAAGAAGCGAAACAACAGCAACTAAAAAAATGGAGTTGCCAATAAAATGTGTTGCACAAGTATAGAGTCGTAGTAGTAGTAAAAGAAAGAGTAAAAAAACCCAACTATTTATGAAACTAAAACTTTAATAAGGATCACGCGAATAAAAAAAATAATTCTCTCTGATATTAGCGAAGCATAAGAGAAAGTATTGACATAATTTGAATGTAATTGAAAATCTAATTTTTTGTTACATATATTAGAGATGCTAATGAAAAATTAAAACATAGTGACAGCAGTAGTTTGTGCATTTATTAGAATTAATTTCGTTGCATAATTTAGGGCCGAAAAAAATGGGTGGCTGTAATATAATTTTGTTTGTTTGGGGTTTTACAGACCCAGCTGAGAAACTCCTTATCTAAACGTCCCTTACACTGAGCCACTGGTTTGGAGAAGACAAAGAGTAACCGCCAAAGTTCTAGTGATAAGAGAAACTGCCTCCTGACCAGATGGTCACGGTACTGATCTCAGTTACGCTGAGTTGCTCTTAACCACTAAATACTCGTCTTGTGTCGGATGGGCACGTTAATCCGTCAGCACCGTAGTATTGCGACCTTAGTTACAAATAAGATAATCTGCTCTTTCATACCGCCCGTATTTTGTCTTCCTGGAAGTGCTCGTTTTAGCGTTGCGTCCTGGCACTTCCAACACTGTCCACACGCAGTTTCAATGTGACACTTCTACGTCACTGGCCTGTCTTCCCCTCTGTCGTATCCGAGACTCTAAGTTCAATCAAATAGTTTTCTGACCTGTCAACCCTGTGCCGTACCTGAGCCTCTAGGTTGAATCTAATGTTTTTCTGACCTGTCAACGCTGTGTCGTACTTGAGCCTCTAAATTGAATCTAATGTTTTTGTAACCTGTCGACCCTCTGACATATCTGAGTCTCTAGGTTCAATCTAATGTTTTTCTGACTTGTCGACCCCCTGTCGTATGCGAGATTTTAGGTTCAGTCTAATGTTTTTCTGACCTGTCAACCGTCTGTCGTATCGGAGCCTCTAGGTTGAATCTAATGTTTTTCTGACCTATCAACCCTGTGTCGTACCTGAGCCTCTAGGTTCAATGTAATGTTTTTGTGACCTTTCGACCCTCTGACATATCTGAGTCTTTAGGTTCAATCTAATGTTTTTCTGACCTGTCGACCCTCTGTCGTATCCGAAATATTAGGTTCAGTCTAATGGTTTTCTGACCTGTCAACCGTCTGTCGTATCGGAACCTCTAGGTTGAATCTAATGTTTTTCTGACCTATCAACCCTGTGTCGTACCTGAGCCTCTAGGTTCAATCTAATGTTTTTGTGACCTTTCGACCCTCTGACATATCTGAGTCTCTAGGTTCAATCTAATGCTTTTCTGACCTGTCTACCCTCTGTCGTATCCGAAATATTAGGTTCAGTCTAATGTTTTTTCTGACCTGTCGGCCGTCTGTCGTATCGGAGCCTCTAAGTTAAATCTAATGCTTTTCGGACTACTTGTCAACCCTCTGACGTATCTCAGTATCTCAGCCGCTAGGTTCAATCAAAGGTTTTGTGACCCGTCGACCCTCTGACGTACCTGAGCCTCTAGGTTGAATCTAATATTTCTGTGACCTGTCGACCATCTGACGTATCTGATACTCTAGGTTCAATCTAATATCTTTCTTACCTGTCGACCCTGTGTCGTACCTGAGCCTGTAGGTTCAATCTAATGTTTTTCTGACTTGTCGGCCCTCTGACCCTCTAAGTTCAATCTAATGTTTTGTGACCTGTCGACCCTCTGTCGTATCAGAGCCTCTGGGTTCAATCTAACGTTTTGTGACCTGTCGATGACCCTCTGACGTATCTTAGCGTCCAGGTTCAACCTAATATTTTTGTGACCTGTCGACCCTCTGTCGTATAGGATCATCTCGGTTCAACTTAATATACCTGTGTTCCTAATACGCATCGCAACAGTCTCACGAGACGTTAAGTAGTAGCTTCTAAGGCTTTCCTGTGGGTGCAAACTCTACGATAAGTTGTGGTTTTTCTGCCTTTCAGGACCAGATAGACCCAGTGCAATAACACAATCGCAATACGCAACTCTCATCGAGCCTCGGACGAACTGTCAGAAGGCAGCACTTCGACAACTAGGTCACTGAGGCAGCGTGTAATTTTGTCCGTCCGTCTTTCTGTGCCCGTCAATTGACAAAACATTGCTTGTACCCATAAGTCTGGTTATAAAAATACGTTCTGTGCACGGTATCATATTCCATGAGCATGAAGAGTCATGTAGCTCCGAATTGTTACGATGAAATTTCTGTCTTTAGGTGGTGCAAATCCGCATCTATGCTTGTTGCGATGTCTTATATTCTAGGCGTCAAATGGGAGAAATCCTGAAATATGTTTGGAAAACACTTTTAAATGGGTTTTTAGAAGTACACTATTTTGACAAAAGTGATCGGACACCTTTCAAAAGCAAACGAACGGATCCGCTGCGTTGTTAAGATGCGCGGTGCAGCCGCAAACGATATAAAAACCAGCCTGCAGCTGACCGCGATCATATTGCACTCTGAGGTGGAGTGAAAATTTCGGGGCGGAAGAGAACTGACTTTGAGAAAGGAAAGAATGTATGGTGTTAAATTAATGGGTTATCCGTAAGGGAAACCGAGCGGCGTTTAAACATACCCAAGTCAACTGTTTTGGATGTACTGAATAAGTGGAAGACACATGGCATGCCTGAATTAGCAGAAATTACCGGCAGACCAAAGAAAATCAGTGATAGAGGACACCGAAGCCTCAGGAAGGTCGTTACAGCTAATCAACGGAGTACTGCACAAGACCTCAGTGTACATGTAAGTACAAATGCTGGAACCTCGGTATGTACATGTACCATTCGCAAAAAACTTCATTCTATGGGTTACCGTGGTCGTACGGCTGATCATATGCCTTTCATCTCCACCCAGAATGCTACCCGTCGTTCAGCATGGGGTAAAGAACATTTATCGCGGACCGTAGATCAATGGAAACGAGTCATATGAACTGATGAATCCAGATACACGATCCATCAGTCTGATGGCCGTGCGTAGGTATGGCGGCAGCCGAAGGAACGCTATTTAACACAGTTTACTGTTCCTACGTACAAGTTTGGAGCTGGCAGTGTATTCATGTGGGGGTGTTTTTCGTGGTATGGTCGCGGTCCATTGATTATCGTGGACAAACCTATTAACCAGCACGTCTACCTCGATATTCTGGACAATTAGGCCCTACTAACTTTGCGGCAACACTATGGAACCGAGCCTTGTTGGTACCAGCAGGATAATGCACCGAGGCATAAAGCAAGGACTTTTCGGCGTAGTTTTCCGATAATTCCATATCGTGTGTGAACTGGCCAGCACAGAGCCCTGATGGTAATCCCATACGGCACCTGTGGTATTAATTAGAGCGCCGCATAAAAGTATGGAAACAAGGCCTTCTTCTAAGCAAAAGTTAGCGCCAGCATTATGTACCGAATGGGAGCGCATACCTATCGCTGTGTTCTAAATCCTTGTCGAAAGCATGTCTCGAAGGATTAGTGCATGCATTAAGGCTAAAGGTGGACAGACACAGTATTAATATATGTCAATAAATGCTATGTTGTGGTTCTCTTCTAGGTGTTGGGTGACTTTTTCAATATAGTGTATATATCCGGCTGCAAATATGTTGCAAACAGGAGTATTCAGTTACGCCAGGTAAAACTGTGAAACACAGAACAGAAATAATTATATGCAAGTTTTTCTTCGCCATGAACGATGTTCCTCGCAAAAAGGAATTACATATGCCGGTATTTTAGGAGGAGAGATACAGAATTTTATGACCTACATTTACGTCCGCTACATGGCAATCGGTTTTTTAAAAGCAATTCTACAGAATAAAGTATACTTTGAATTTAATAGCTGCTGCATGTAGGCTCCCTGGCGGGGAAGTTATGCATCGGAAAAATACCAAAGAGAAGTGAACAATTAAAACTTTCCTGCAAGAACAGAACATTTCAGATAAGACACAGGTGCGGAGATATGATGTCCATACATAACGATAACATTCTGTACTCGAAAGACCTACTAAAAAGAAAAATTGAATCATTGAATCCAAATGTTATGGTGAACACTATGTATCAATAGTTAAAAAATATTCGAAATTGCTTTAAAGTCGTTGAAACTAACAGGGTTTTTAATTTAAAGGAATTTTTATTTATCTAAATATAATTACATTCTCGATTCTGGAACATTTCCTTTTCTTTCAGCGAATAAGCAGTTAGTTACTGTTTCCCTCTAAGCCATGACATACCCTTCAGATCTTTGCGGATGCAGAGAAACATAGGAAATGCATAAATGTTCTGAGATACAGCAGTCCCGTGCTTCTTTTCTGCAGTAAGGAAGTTTGCTCGTTTTACTCTAATGAGTACAAATAAAACGAAATGGAAAATCCTTTGCATTTTTTAATTCGGTGCTTTTTGAAGAAGGCACATATTATATCTTACGACATTTCTCAGATATAGACAGATACTTTCCAACGCTTCGCACTATTAGATAGAGATGGGGAAAGAGAAACGGAGGGACTGAGAGTGAAAAGCAAAGACAGAAAGTAGAAAACCTTCATAGAAAGGGTAGAATAAAACTAAATAGAAAGGGGAGCTGTAAGAGAGAGAGAGAGAGAGAGACTGAGTGAGAAAGCGCCGTACAAGAAAGGGGAGAAACGTTAGAAAAGAAAGTTTCAGAAATTTTGTAAAGAAGGTAGAGAAAAAAAGATCAGGAGAACAAAGACAGGGTAAGAAAGAAACAGATGGAGGAAGATAACAAACAGTTATGGAGAGAGAGAGAGAGAGAGAGAGAGAGAGAGAGAGAGAGAGAGAGAGAGAGAGAGAGAGAGAGAGAGAGAGAGAGAGAGAGAGAGAGAGAGAGAGAGAGAGAGAGAGAGAGAGAGAGAGAGAGAGAGAGAGAGCAAGGAAAGGATTTGTCACTTCTTCAAAAATTATGAACTGGGATTTGAAGGAATTGCATCGTGAGACTACCATTCATTCTTAATTTAGCAACATTATTTGGATGAAGAACAAATAGTTCCAAATTTAACGGACATCGGAACTCAACAAAATGAGTTTAAGGCTACATTGAAAGCATCTTCAAAATATATTCCTTTCCATTTCTATTTTTCTTTTGATTTTTTGATTCCAGATTTTAGACCTCCTACGTATTGAAAGCTAGAAGGTGTCGCCCGTTCTTAATCGAAAGCCGCTGGTTCTACAGAAAGGAGAGACTTAGCACAGGAATAACAAAAACAGCATCCATGATTCTTCCAGTGAATTGAAGCCAGACAATCAGTATAAGAAATCAGTAAGTTGGGCACTAGAACACTCGACAACTGAGTGATTGGAAAAAACACAGAACAGACCACACAGTTTGCGAAAACACATGCACTTGATTTGCATTTGATTTTTTGTAATAGTGAAAGAATACCCAACTGATGAGCTTCGGGATCCACACTTGAGAACATATGTCAAGACTCAATATCAGGGGTGTCAACTCAGATACTTCGAGAGCCACACTTGAGAAACTACATTAACACCCTACCTCAAAAGTAGCCAACTGAAGAACTTCGAGAGTCAGACTTCAGACGCTTCGTCAACATTCTATGTCAGTAATAGCAAACTGACGAGCTTCGCCATGACTGTGTCTGTGGTGGCTAACAGAGGAGGTTAGGAAACCACACTTGAGAAGTTCCTTCATGACTGGGGTGGCAAGCGGTCTAGCTTGAGAACCACACTTGAGAAGTTTGATCAGTAAAATCAAAGCGGCTTCAAAGCTTCGGGAGCTATTAGATGCTTGAATAATTTATCGCTGTTGCCCAATAGAGCCCAGTAGTGGTGTGCTGTGATCCGGGCCACCCGTGACCTCCCTTGAGCACGCACGTACCGTCCGTAGTCTGGGCGAAGTAGTGCGTGACACGCGATCGAAGGGCACAGAACACGAGTTTATATCGCATTCACGATGTCGAGTTTCGTACCAAAAAAGGAACATTTGCGGGAAGCATTACTCTTCTGCTTTCATCTCAAGAAATCTGCAGCGGAAAGCCATCGTTTGCTAGTGCAGGCCTATGGGGAACATGCCTTATGGGAAATAACATGCAGAGAGTAATTCCGACGCTTCAAAGCCAACGAATATGACGTGAAGGACAAAGAGCGCCCTGGGCAGCTGAAAAAATTCGAAGATGGCGCATTGGAGCCCTTATTGGACGAGGATTCGCGTCAGACGCTCCACGAGTTGTCTGAAACATCACGGGTCGATGAGTCAACGGTTAACAAACGTTTAAAGGCAATGGGAACGATCCAGAAGCTCGGAAACTGGATCCCAGATGACAAGGTTATTCTTCTCCATGACAACGCTAGACCTCATGTCGCCAAATCCGTGAAGGAACTCTTGGAGGCACTTGGCTGGGACTTCTTACCCCATCCGCCTTATTCCCCGGATATTGCTCTCTCCGACTTCAATTTGTTCCGGTTGCTACAACATGGCCTGTTAGAGCAGCACTTCCTTTCTGTCGCGGATATCCAAAAATGGCTAGATGAATGGTTCGCCTCGAAAGAACCTGCATTTTTCTACTGCAGAATCCATTTGTTACCCCAAAGGTGGAAAAGGGTTGTAGCTGCCAACGGATAATACTTTGTATAGACTATCATGTACCGTTTTGTGGCAACACACAGGTGTTTGTGTGGCAAAAAGCAGCGGGAATTAATTCAAGCACCTAATAGATACCTCCAGGGTACCTAGCTTCAGAGCTACATTTGAGAAACATCGTCAGGATTCCACCTCAGAGGTGGCTAACTGACTAGATTCGTCATGATTATATCAGGGGTGGCCAACTCACAAGTTTCGTCGTGACTATGTCAAGGGTGGTCAACTGAAGAGATTCGTCATGACTATGTCAGGGGTGACGAACTGACGAGCTGAGGAAACCACACTTGAGAGGCTTCTTTACGACTGTGATGGCCAACTGTATAGCTTAGGGAGCTATATTTGAGAAGTTTTGTCACTTGTATATGTCAACGGTGGTCAACTGACGAGCTTGAGGTGCCACACATGAGAAGCTCCGTGAAAATTCCATATCAGGGGTGGACAATTAATGAGCTTTGGAAGTCACACTTGAGAAGCTTTTTTATGACTGTGGTGATCACTGTCTAGCTTAGGGAGCCACACTTGAAAAGCCTTCTCATGTGTATCTGTCAGAGGTAACCAACTGACGAGCTTAGGGAGCCATATTTGAGAAACTAAGTCAGGACTCTATATGTTATGGGTGGTCAACTGACGAGCTTACGAAGGCACACTCAAGAAGCTTCTCCATGATTCGGATGGTCAACTGACGAGCTTCCGAAAGCTCACTTGAGAAGCTTCTTCAAGAGTGGCCAACTTATGAGCTTCAGGAGCCATACTTGAAGAATTCCCTGATGATGCGTCGTAGGTTTGAGTTGTCAGATTGCCAACAAATTTTTCAGTTATTGGAATCGAACAGTCAGTTTCTTGCCGGAAAAGGGAGCAAATTATTCTGTCCATTAAAAGACGAATAATAGTTAACAGATCATTTGTCCCAGATGTTGCGCCTCGGCTAACGAATTTTGGAAGCACGTTCCAGAACTGAAATATATTGAAGTCATAAAATGTGCTCAGAGGTTTCCATTTTCAGTACCGCACAGTTTTGTTAGTCTCTGTACGCAAAATATATGTATATATATATATATATATATATATTTGTATTCTTGTAAAACTGAAGGTCATTAAATTATATATTGTTTTAGCTTTGACAAATAATAAAGCACTATCTCAACATTAACACAGGTTTCTTTCCAGAGCCACCGTAATGTCACACGAGAGCCGCACTGTGGCCGACCCTGGAATAGAGTTTGTAGTCTATAAAATAACGAAAAAAATATGCATTAGTTGTGACAGAACGTGCTGTATAGCACTGAACAAAACTTTGTGTATGATCTATGGGTGAAATATCTTCACACAGTACACTCATCATAGACATTTGTCCATTCCATATTTCTGAATAGTTACAGGCCAACGATTTAGTGCGTGGAAGAGAAATATTTACCAATCACATTCAGAATGACATCGAAGTTTCTGGTTCGAGCCTTCCTGAAGTCCACTCGGCACCGGTATTGTCCTTCGTCGTCCTCTAGAAGAGGGCTGAGCTGTAGAGTTGAAGGTCTGTGAGAGATGCTTAGGTAGGCACGGTTATTGAGGATATCACTGGCTGCATGCCTCGCTTGGTCCAGAGAGCCCCTTCGAGCATCCAGACTGTACAGCGGTGTCGTAGATTCGTCCTTGTACCAAAGCACCAGAGCCACTGCGTCGTCGCTCGTGGGGGCAGTGATGTTGCAGGGCAACTGCACCTTCGAACCCGCGACACCAACAATCGTCTGAGGGGGTTCTGTATGCAGAAAAGAAAAATGACCTTTGTTAGTTATGATGATTATAGCTGGTACTAACAGTCTGCAGTTTGTTTGGACTGCGTCTGAAAAATTTAGGTCTATTTAAAGCAAAATTAGTTTTTAGTATTTCCCACGGATTGTAGGCGTTATTTGAATTAGCATTAGTAATCAGTATTTTATTTCCATGTGGAATTATACCTAGCAAATAATTGATCTTGGTTTAATTATGAAATCGCGCTTGGAATGCAAAGATAATTGGGTTTTCTAAAATAATGTAGATACCCTAATCCTATTGGCAACAAATCGAAACAGTTCTGGCCTGCATAGATTTTTTAGAAATCCTAACATGATATACGCGAATTTTAAATGAATTTAACTTCTTATTTGCCTGTCGTTTAATTGCCGGTTATTTTCAAGAATGATAAAGTTTGATGAAAAACGTTAAGCAATATTGCTGCAATTGTTTAGACTAGATTAATCCTGACTGTTCCCTCGTGAAAGAGCATTGTACTTCTCTTGCTATATCACCAGAATCCTAATTCTTTTCTTCTGTCAAAATACTACGCTGCTGTTGCACTTGAGCAGGGCATGGGATTAAGATTCTGCCCTGATAACTCGACACTGTGAATTTCTGGCTATTGCTGGCCATAATAAGTAGGTTCTTCACTTCTAACTGAACACTATACAAGTCTGGCAATTCTGCTGGCCCTAACTATACCAGAAATCAGGTTTTACCAGCAGAGAGGACTTTATCTCGGGAGAATAGGCAAACACTAACTACCAAAGCTATGGTTCTTTTGTGCTGACCGAACACTACAAGTCTCTATCAGATGGCTGTACTCGAATCAAACGAATCCTAGTTGTTTTACCTCGTAAATGTAACTCTGGCGATTGGAAAGCTTCCAATCCCCTTAACTATATGTATAGGCAGCTGCAAAAATTCGGATTGAATCAGCGCAGAAGATATTCAGAGAAAGAGAAAAGGTAGTAATCTCTTATTGCCCCTGTATGTTTCGGACGATCGAGAAAAACTTCCAATGAAGCCTTTGTAAAAGGATTCTTCCTATATGATTATTAGACCTCTTTATCGATAATGTGAATATTGATATCATAATCATCCTCAACATTCATCGATATAAGTCAATATCAACTGACGTGTGTTAATGGTATCATGACTTTCACTGTCTGACAAAGGACGGTATTAAACTTCTTACTGACAATGACATCATTTTTGATGTATATTCGCTATTATCAGTTTTCTTTGGCAGACGATAATAATAATGCTCCAGACAAATAGCTACTCTTATTAATAATCTCTATAATAAATACAATGAACTCATTTGCGATAACGATCATTTTCATTAATTTTTAATTGTTAGAGAGAGGTTTTCGATGATGCATGATCACTTCAATCAGGAACAGTACTACCCTGATATATATTTGGTCCTTGAAAACGGAACTCTTTAAAACACAAAGATAATTAACAGGCATCAAAATTGCCACGCTATGCATGCTAGGAATCGAGTTTACTTGTTGATTAGATAACCTTTTTAATATTTGAAACCTATAGTGATAAGTTTGCAAGAAAGTAAGATCAACTTTTAGAGACCCTTTCCGAAGAACATTGTCCACATGTGTACACTAACGTTTGCTCTGAGACGCGAAATAACCCCTGATCTATATGAAGGGTATTTGGGACCAGGAATAACACATTCACCTAACTCTTTCTTCTAGACTGCGAAGAATATTTTTAATTTAAGTACTGACTAGGGTTTCAAATTTGAACATGAGCGAGGAATGCTGATACAACTTTTTTCAAGATTCACTTGCATTTCTGTCAATATGAAGGTAAGGATTTACTCAGGTTTTTATGCATATATACAGTATATACACACACACACATATAAATATTTGTCTCCACAAAGGGCAAAAATATCGATGTCGTTGGTTATAAGGTTCCAAGATTTGCCGTCAGTTCAAATGCGGTTTAAAACCCAGAAGACAAATTAGTGCCTATTTTGCTTGCGTTTCAATATTTTACGTAAATAAATGTGAAATTATGGTTAACAATTTTAACTAAATATACACATAAGCTAACTTCTAATATTTATCTTTGTGTTAGAATAGTGTGATGTTATTTCTATGACTTGAAAGAGAAATTTTTTTCTCAAGGTAAACTATTTTTATTGAAGAATTAGCTTTCTAACTATGGCAATTCAATTGCGAAAGAATGTAGTTAAGAATTTCATTTCCTTTTCTGCAAATGTGTTTCACTCCCCCAGACGATTGCGATAAGAAAATAAAATTGCCTTTTTAAAGGCAAACACGAGCATTTTCTGTACACGAAAATGTCGTTGCACTAAAATGCACTAAATAATTAAGGAAAATGGGAGGAGGGGAAAAATTAGGATGAAAAAGTGCAAAAAAGAATTACATAAATTTTACCTTCTCCAGTGTTCAAACTGAGTAGTTAAAACGAGAACCTTTTCCGCTTTCTTGGTAAACTTGAAATTTTAAAAACGAATGTGCAAGACACTTTGAATCGTGCCACACGAAGGAAAATACAATGAAACATATTGTGATTTTTTATTACCTGAATAGGTCATAATATGCATACATACACAATGCTTATAAAATAAGGAATTAATAGGTTAATGTCTTGAAACGTGCGCATAACAAAAATGTCCAAAAATGTCTAATGATTCGTATTTTGAGACACTGATTTCAACGAAACTTACTCAAAATTAAATTACATCGATTTACTTCGTACAACACACACTATTCGATCTAATCAACACAGATAGCTTGCAAACGCATACAACACTTAAATACCATAAAAGAAAACATTAACTTTTTAGCATAGAATTATCCTTGTTAACTTTAATCGAAATGGTCAAGCTTTCGGGATAAATAACTGATGCCACCTAAAAAAGATGATCTCAAATTCTCATGGCGCTTTGAAAGGTAAATCATTACATTTTGCGATGAAAAATAAAAAAAATTAACTGCTGAAATATCTGGAATCCGAATATTCACCAAAAAATATTCACCATTAAAAACAAAATGCTGAAAATTCAAGAATCCGAATATTCACCAAAACTATGAAACTATATTTGTCACGCTTTTAATACGATCTGTTTCATAAATCAAAAATATCACTTAGCAAATAATTACATCGCGGAAAGGAAAGCTCATATTTCGAGTAACATCTTTAATCAATGACTGAATCGGGATTACACCATTGTGCAAAACAAATTTTGAAGCCGTGAATCCGTTTATTGGTGTAAATATGGCATGAATAGTAAATCAGATAATATCCGAAAACTTGAAAATTTTGTTGTCCTGGAGCGGAAATCGAATCCGCGTCTCACAGCTAGGACCCGAGTATGCTAACCACTACATCACCAAAAGGACGAAGTTTCAAGTTTCCAATAAACTTGAACATAACTATCACAGGATTCGTTAGTCGAAGCAACCGGCATTCACATAACTATATATAGCGAATCTGGAGGATTATAATTATTTCCTGAGATTGCCCTTCATCTTCCAGATTTGCTATATATGAATGCCACTTGCTTCCACTAGCGAATACTGTGATGGTTATATTCAAATGAATCGGAAACTTGAGACTTGGTTGCTCTGGGTGGGGTAGTGGTTAGCATACGTAGACGCTAGTCGGGAGACGCGGATTCGATTTCTGCTCCAGGACGACGAAATACTAAGTTTTCGGATATTATCTGACTTACATTCACGTCATATTTACATCAATAAACGGATCCACAACTTCAAAATGTGTATTGTACAATGGTGTAATCCCGTAATTCACTCGTTGACATTCTGTTCCTCCGGGCAATCACGGGAAAGAATTCTAATCCTCCAGTTTCGCTATATATGAATGCCGGTTGCTTCGACTAGCGAATCCTGCGATGGTTTTGTTCAAATTAATTGGAAACTTGAAACTTGGTCGTTTTGATTGTGTAGTGGTTAGCATACTAGGGCGCTAGCCGGGAGACGTGTGTTAGATTTTCCCCTTCGGGACGACGAAATTTTCAAGTTTTCGGTTTTTATCTGACTTACCATTCATGCCATACAGTACTTACAATAATAAACAGATTCACAACTTAAAAACATTTTTAATATTTAGCGTGAAATACTGCAATGGAGGGAAATTGATTTTGACAAACTACACCAAAGAACCAAAATTTAGCACTAGGTATTCATTCAGTTTAAAAAAAAAAAAAAAAAAAAAAAAAAAGGAGCTAAAACATTTGATGTCAATTTCCACGGATCAGTAAATGAGTTTAGACAAACCTTAAAATACACAGTACATTTTCAATAATACATGTGACCCTTCACTGGATTGTCTTTTCCGCTGTCTACTTAAATTAAGGAGTATACTCTACTGGGCAAAAGCCTATTCACTGCTTTAAGCTACTTTAATCTTTGTAGGGAAAAATATAAATTTAACGACTTCAATGATTATTTAAGACAATTAGCATTCTCTTTAGGGCCACTGGATCTCTTTTCAGGAAGGAATAGAAACAGAATCATATAAGAAGTACACCACCCATGCCTCATCCGGGTCTTGAACCCCAGGACCAACTTTGATGTTTAGCTGATTTTAAGAAGCCGTCTGTGTTTTCTGGAGAGAGTGTGTGCAGATTTAAGAATATGAATTCTCAAATTACGTTCAGCAGTTTGCACCAAAATGTTATAATTTTAGGAGAGTAGCAGCCAATAATTTCATTCAGAAGATGACAAAGGTAATGTATCAGTTAAAATATCTATAACTCCAACTAAAAAGAAAATAACCTACACGAAGCACGAGTAAAGGTGTTAGCTTCTGATAAATACACTGCGTGGCCACTTTATTCTGACCACCTGACAGTTTTAAGAAAATGAGCTATGGTTGCACGCTAATGCCGCCAGAGGGCAAAGGTAGTATAAAAAGGGAAAGCTCAGTGCTTGCGACAGTAGTTGAAGTGATTTTTGGGTGACGACATGGGTAAAAAATGCGAGTTGACAGGCTTTCAACGTGGAATGATTGTAGGAGCTCGGAGCCATGAAGCGAGTATAACCGAAACCGCCGCATTCGTGAAATGTTCCAGAGCAGCTGCAGTTAAAGTGTTTAAAGATTGGACTGTCAACCAAAAAACTGGGTCTCTACGTGCAACGTGTGGTCGTCATTGACTAGTGACTGCTCGGGCGGAACGGAGAGTGTCCAGACTGGTAACAAACAAGAGAAGGGTAACAGTGCAGCAAATTACAGTCCATCTTAATCAAAGATCCCCTCAAATGATCTCTGCACGCACTCTACGCCGTACACTGCATCGGATGAGATATGGCAGCCGAAGGCTTGTTCGGACACCTTTGCTGTTTGCAGTTAACAAGAGAAAACGTCTCCAGTTCTCACAGGAGCACACGGATTGGACAGTTGATAATTTGAAACAAATTATGTGGTCCGATGAATCACGTTATCAGTTGCACTATGCCGATGGCCGAGTGAGAATTTGTCGAAAACAGCACGAAAGCATGGACCCCAAATGCATTGCTACAACCCTTCAAGCTAGTGGAGGCAACGTTATGGTTTGGGGAATGCTTTCCTGGCATGCTTTGGGCGCTTCAATTCGTGTTGATCAACGTCTGACTGGCGCATCATATCTAAACATCGTTGCGGACCAAGTGCATCCTGTCATGGGGATGGTTTATCCCAATGGCGATGGCAACTTTCAACAAGATAATGCGTCCTGCCATAGTGCTCGTATTGTACAGGATTGGTTTCAGGAACATGCCGGTGAGTTTACTTTGCTTAGGTAAACCCCACAATCTCCAGATCTCAACCCCATTGATAATTTGTGGGATGAAGTTGAACGAGGTATCAGACAGCTGGATCCAGAACCCTGCAATCTCACACTCCTGGAAAGTGCTATTCATCAAGCATGGTCTCAGATTCCGCAAACCACCTATCAACATCTCGTGGAGTCCATGCCACGAAGAATCGACGCAGTATTAAGGGCAAAAGGTGGCCCAACGAAGTACTGAGGGGTGGTCATAATAAAGTGGCCACTTCGTGTATACTTTTCGCCGAGATGAACCCAGGGTCAAGTCCACGATGGGGTATGGGTGGAGTGCGTTTCCTATAACGCTACACTTTCCCTACCCTGGAACCAGTGGCCTCAACTTAGGAACGGTGTCTGCGCAGAGACACTGGAGTTCCACATGGTCGTCATTAAACCCCTAAACAAACAAAACAAAAATTGAAAACCAATCATTTGAGCCTCCTGAGACATAACACCGATGAGAAAATATATTATGACCAACTACCTAATAAGTTGTAGGACCCCCTTTAGCCCGCAAACCAGCGTCCACTCGGCAAGGCATCGATTCGATGAGGGGACGATAGTTATCCTGAGACATCTGGTATCATATTCTGAACAGCACGTCCTTCAGTTCCTGTATATTTCGGCGTGGTGGTGATTTAACGCGAACCCTCTTTTCTAAGTTGTACCACAAATGTTCGATTGTGTTCATCTCAGATGAATTTGGAGGCCAGGGCAGTAACGGAAAGTCACCAACATGTTCCTCGAAACTCTCCTTGACGATTCTGGCAGTGTTTCATGGCGCATTATCCTGTTGGTAATGGCCATCACCAGCAGGGAATACAGTTGCCATGAATGGATGAACTTGGTCCGCAATGATGTTCAGATGCCTGACAGCCGTCAGGGATTGTGCTTTTAGGATAATAGGGCCTAAAGTGTCCCAAGAAAACATCGTCCACAGCACAACACCGCCACCGCCACCCTGTGTCCACCCAACAGTGCATCCAGGTGCCATAGCCTTTGTTGGTAATCGGCGTACCCGCGCTCGGCCGTTTAAGTCATGCACCAGGAAACATGATTCGTCAGACCAGGCCACTTTCTTCCAATCATCCACGATCCAATCTGGATGATCTTGGGCCCATTTCATGCGTTGTTGGCAAAGACGTGCAATTAGCATGTCGACACGGTTGGGTCTTCCTCTATGTAGGCCCACGCGCAGAAGGCTGCGATGAACTGTGGGCTATGACACATTGTCGTGATCAACAGTGCTGTAGCTCCGGGGGATTTGTTGCAATGTAGCCCTGCAGTCGCTGTGAACAATGCGCGACAGTCTCCGCTCCCTTCTGCAATCAATGAGCTGCGGACGACACACGGCTGGGCAACGGTTCGTCGTTTGGTGATTTATGCACTACTTTTGATACGTACTCACTACAGCGGCACGTGAAGGACACACAAACCTCGCCGTTTCGGAGATCGTAGTTCACACGAGCCATGCCATCACAATTTGTCCTTTATCAAACTCCGATCAATCGGCAGCTTTTCCCATTCTACCTCCGAACACTCTACTAACCGAAAGTCGGCCCTAGGGTTGTATACATACTTCTCTGTGAACTTCATCTGCGGCACAGTTTGGTCTCCAGGCGCGCTCATTTCTCTAGGCTGGGGGGTGGTCATAATGGAATGGATCATCTGAGTATGCACTTTAGTCTATTCTACCTTTGATTCCAAAAACGGTTTTGCACAAGCATTTATTTCAGTTGTGGGGTTTATCAGTAATCTTTCTGCTCAATTTAGCAGTGCGAGTTACGAAATCTATTTTTATAAATGTTTTCAGGTCTTGGAGTTATCAGTGTCAGTACAATCTACGCAAATCTCAGATTGGTTCACGAACTTCATAATGCTCAAATGATTAAATACTGTATAACTCTTCACTGAGCATTTGGGGAATAAATCCATTGTATAAATGCGTTCGCTTATCGGAGAGTTGTTTTTTAGTCAGCGTGAGTGCTTCCTAACACGATTAAAATGAATAAAGAAAACAGTTACTACGTTGTTGGTTTACTCTGGAAGCTCTCTGAATTTCATAAGGTATATGTTGTACAGACTCCAGATATCTTAATTCATTTTAAGCATCCAATAAGCACTATATGCTAATGCCATTCTAATACAGTGTCCTTTTTGTGTGTTAAGAGCTTAATTAATTTCTAAAAGTGCATCTAATCAGTGTATCTATTTCTAAGAATGCATCTTCTTCTGAAAACATTTATTCTTAGATAACTTGCTAAATATAGAGTTTATGCAATCATTGTCCGAATTTCATTCTGTATTTCCTTCAGTTCGGAGATACCTAATTAAATTGTGGTCTTGCAGGTTCTAAAGATTAGCAATTTCCTTTAAAATATGTATGCTTTAAGTAAAGCAGGTAATGAGTTAAAGAAGGGTTTTTGTGCAAAAGGAGCCACCTAAATATGCTCGCATGATGGGAAACAGTTAAATCTTTTGTCTAAAAGATTGGTGCTGAAACTTAACTGGAGGAACTATTGAACAGATACTCGCTCTCGCTCTCTCTCTCTGGTTTGTGCCGCCTGCGCTGTATCTCTCCACCAAACTCGAATGAGCTTTTCAAACAGTAGTAGAATTGTGTGAGATAATGGATTCAGAACCCGCTCGGCGTTTAACAATAAGACCTAGTTAATAACAGATCTCTTTCTCCTCATGGGATTTTCAGCCAACTGTTTTAATTACGAGGAAGATTTACGATTTCTATGCAAAATCATAAATAAGTGAAGCTTGTAATTACAGGGTAAAATGCAAAGTTGGGCAATGGAAACGCCCGACATTATTAGAAAGACTTACCATCCTTTTGCAATTTACAGAACTTCTGTACATAATAATCTATAAATGCAGTTATTCTGAGACCTAAACCGCGCTTAAATTAACGAAAGACTGGAAAGAGGACTCAAAAATTGTTACGAAAGTCGAAATATTTTAGTATCAGCTGCAAGCTTGACATAGCAGAAATTACTCTACTTTGTTTCTTTCTATGCATATAATGGAAATCTCCAATTGTGACACCGATACAAACATCGCATCTCTTAAAAAGACTATTTGATGACCTATTTGGTGTCATAAATTTAAAATATAAGCTCAATACGCCGACTAACATAAAAATTGAGGGTATTATTCTCGCACATCATAGCAGTGAGTTAACAAATACAAAGAATTCCTTACGGGCAACTTAATCAGACCAGTGCACCAACATACATCCATGTGGGTCTGTTTTCTTGATGCTGCGATAGTAAGAAACTACGCATTAGGATATTCAAGAAATTATGTATTAAGAAATAACGTGTTTAAAAAATAATATCTCATTTATTAAAATTTAAGCAGCAACCACAAAAAAACCTCACAACAAAAACAAGTAAAGTGAAAACAACTGACAAAGTAACAAACATACGAAAAAAAACTTCAGGAATGTATGGTATGTGGTAAAGTGTTTTGCCCTTGTGAACACAAAAGAATTGAAATTATGCAAAATGCGCCCAAATTATGGGTCTATGAAACCAATTCCTGTGAAGTAAGGCATGAAAGGATATCACATAAGTCAGCAAAAAAAAAATTATGCTACTATCTTCAATATGGAATGGGATCATTACTGACAGCAATGCATGTTTTACAACGCCGAACCATATTTTAAATAAAGGTGTCCACAGGAGATCGTGGGATTAGTCCTTTTCTCCCAGAAGAGCACCCCGTCAGTCCTGTAGATCTGTAGGACGGTAGAGAGCAACAATTCGCCGACCTAACGTCTCAGAAATATGTGTAATCGTATCACGATCTAGTGACTGAAACCCGACAGGAGATATGTACCTGCAATCTCTTCACGTTCAAAATATCCATGCAGAGGAAAGCTTTATGAGACCGGTCGTTGTCCTCAATTAACAGGAAATCCGGACCCATTAAAAAGACGAATATGAAAACCCAGGATTCCGACACGATTTCTACATAGTAGGATTTGGATCTCAACTGCTTATCACTTTAAGAAACAAACGATCGATGGTACAGATTCCTGCCCGAAGTATAATTACACCTCAACCAAAATGATCCCGTTTCCGAACGTTCATTGGCCGATATCATGTCCAACGTTCTAGCAATATAATTGTTCTTCGAGAACATGGTTGCAAACAAAATCTGCTATCGTCGATAAAGAGTACGTGTGGTAGTTTCGTTAAACGTGTTGACGTGACAATTCGAATTGAACTCTTCTCTGGAATACGTTCATGAAACAAGCGCGCACACACACAATAAACTGTCTTGCATACAGACCACTGTCATTCAATCTTCGGTATACCGTGTGTCGGGTTACTATCCGTTCATTTTAGGCAGTGAATGTCTGAGCCAGATAACGTGCTATGTTGCTAAAATTGTGTCTATCGGATGGCACCAATATGTGGTTTTGTCGTGCAGAAGGAACCCTCCGACGTTCTCAGACGTTTATGAGATGGTTTCAGATGTAGAGATGTTTTCAGTGTCATCGAGATGTTTTAAGGGATCTCGATATCGTTTCAGTGTCCTCGAGATATTTTTAGGGATCTCGAGATGTTTTCGGTGTCCTCAAGAAGTTTTCAGGAATCTCGAGATGTTTTCAGTGTTCTCGAAATGTTTTCAGGGATCTTGAGATGTTTTCAATGTTTCAATGTCCTCAAGATACTTTCAGGTATCTCGTAATGTTTTCAGTGTCTTCGAGACGTTTTCATGTGTTTCAAAACGTTTTCAATGTCCTCGCGATGTTTTCAGTGTCCTCGGGATGTTTTTAGGGATCTCGAGACGTTTTTAATGCCCTCGAGATGTTTGCAAGGATTTCCGGATGTTTTCAGTATCCTCGAGATATTTTCAGCGATTTTTAGATGTTTTCAGTGTCTTCGAGATGTTTTCAGTGCTTTCGAGAAGTTTTTAGTGTCCTCGAGATATTTTCAGTGTTCTGGAGATCTTTTCAGTGTTCTGGAGATCTTTTCAGTGTCCTCGATATGTTTTCAGTGTCCTCGAGATGTTTTCAGAGATCCCGAGATGCTTTTAGTGTCCTCGAGATTCATTCAGGGATGTCGAGATGTTTGCAGAAATCTCGAGAAGTTCTTAGTATCCTCGAAATGTTTTCGGTGTCGTCGAGACGTTTTCAGTGTATTCGAGATGTGTTCAGTGTCGTCGAGATGTTTTCAGTGTCCTCGAGATGTTTTCAGTGTATTTGAGATGTTTTCAATGTTCTGGAGATCCTTTCAATGTTCTAGAGATGTTTTTAGTGTCCTCGAGATGTTTCCAGAGATCTAGAAATGCTTTTAGTGTCTTTGAGATGCATTCAGAGATCTGGAGATGTTTTTAGTGTCCTTGAGATGTATTCAGAGATCTGGAGATGGTTTTAGTGTCATCGAGATGTTTTCAGTGTCCTGAAATTATCCCCAGAGGCAGCAGGCAACGAATCGATCCACATTTAGCCATATAGACAATTCAGCTCTACTGTCCTACTTCTAATCAAACTATAGGTCTTCACCGCAGTGAAACATCTAAACATACTACAAATGCATCATGTAAATCATACTACGGATGAGAACCAATGAGAAAATATTAAAAAACAAATGTCCAAAACAACAGAAGCTATATTTCTGAAAAGAGTTGTGCAAAAAACAACAACAAGAAACTGCATTTGCTGATCAGAAGACTTTGAAATTCTATTGCATAAAAACACACACTCAGTAGTCAAAACATTACAGATAGAGGTGATGGGTAGTTGACATGGGCATTCCTCGTGCGGAGTGGAACAGACCCAACGAGAACTCAGGAGATAAATAGGTGACCAGCAGTCCTACCCCTCAGTGTATCGCAATCGAAGAACAAGGGTGATCTGAGAGACTTTGATCGTGGACGCTTTGTCAGGTAAGATGGAACCCAAGCAGCACAGCCTTGCAATTTAACGTTAGCGCAACACTAGGCCATCGACTTTTAGGAATAGAAGACAGTGGCTCAGTGTTGGGCCTACGTTAAATTGCAAGGCTGTACTACCTGGGAAGGGTTATTCTACTGCCCAAATGGTAAGAATCCCAGGGTTCTCAAAGGCAACGGTATCACGTGCGCACCGCCAGTACACCTTCGATGCACGTACGAGCGCCCGGAGGGCAAACAGTGCCCGACCACACACTATTCGTGGCCGCTGTCGGCGTAGACTATCGAGGGTTGTACGTACTGACTGCTTGGCAAGTTTGTCGCAAATCACATCCAGTTTAAATATCGGAGGCCCAAGCAGCGTCGACGGGCAAACGGTACGGGGCAAGTTGCACACCCTGGGCTAGGGAGCCGAAGTCTACTCGTGGGCCACAGTTGACTGCTCATTCCCAGACATCACGCCTCGCCTGGTGCCGGGAACATAAAAACACTGGATCTCTGTAGAGTGGCGCCGCGTCCTGTGGTAAGATGAATCCCGTTTTCAGCTGCACAGAGCTGACGGGAGTGGGCTGGTGTGGCGTCGACAGCGTGAGGCCATGGTTCCGTCGTGCCAGGTCGGATCTGATCAACGCAGTGGTGGCTCTGTGATAGTTTGAAGGACCTGCTCATAGGACACATAAGGTTCCTTAGTGTGTCGGAAGAGATTCTTAACAGCTGGGCGCAACCACCATGTGCTGCCTGATCACCTACACGCTTTCATTGCCTTCGCGCATCCTGCCGTCGATGGCGTGTTTCAGCAGAAGAATTCGCTGGCCCACCGAGCTGCAACCACCCTGGTATGGCTCGAAGAACACATATCTGAGTTTGGAACTTACCAGTGGCCTCCAACATCTCTAGATTTAAATGCTGTGGAAGCTATTCCGGATGCCGTGGAGTAGAACTTGAGATGCATGGATCCTGGACCGACGTCTTAATGGGAGTTTTGGACAATACTGAAACAGGCATGGCTGGTATTACCTCCAAAAACCCACCAGCATCTGGTGGAGTCGATGCCTCATTGTGTACAGGCTGTTATTCGCTCTACAGAAGGACCAACACACTATTAGGTAGGTATCTCTAATGTTTTGTCCATTGAGTGTATAGCTGCACCGAGCTGACGAGAGTATTGAGCCACATTTCTCATACTTTTTAAATAATGTCATGCTTAGATAACAAAAAGGACCCCAAATCTAAATTGAAGAAATGAAAGAACCTGTACACTTGTTTAGGAGAACATATAAAGAATCGATAAAACAAAATTGTCTACCCCATAAGGACAAATAAAACATCAGGTTTTCAGGATATGAAACTAATTTAGGTGAACATTTATGTAATTGCACAGTAGAGTCACCAAAAGGCAAGAATTGCTAAGTTAATCACACATAAGAAACTTCCTTGGAATAGAAACACATAATTGAGCAAAAAAAAATCATTTTCCAACCTCCTATTGTTCGACAGAAAGAAGACCATTAGTTCCAAAATGTTAGACTTCAAACTGTTAATATATGTTATACTCGTATTAATCTATGTGCAGAAAACCTAAAATCTGTTGAAACATAAATTCTGGAGATTGAAATCATTTCAAGGGTACCAATTGATTATTCACTTCTTAAAAATACAAAAAAGTGGCTGTTGTTCGGATGATTACACGAATCGGTGTTAGACCACTTGTATCATTGGAAGAATCAGAATTGAACTAATCGTACGATTGGATGAATATTCCAGTTGACCGAATTTTATTGGACCATTTGCCACCTTCGGACGAATCATTTGCGACAGATCATAAGAACATCTTTTTCTTTTTTACTTCAATTCTCCCATTTTTTTCTAACATTGGACGAATCAGCATTGAACTAATCGTACGATTGGATTCCAGTTGACCAAATTTATCGGACCATTTGCCACCTCTGGACGAATCATTTGCGACCGATCAAAAGAACAACTTTTTCTTTTTTCTTCAATTCTCCCATTTTTTTTATTTAAAAAAAAAGAAAAAAAAAGCACTGAAATTGTTAAGAGTCGTGTTTTGTCTAATGCATGTTCCAATCTTCACTAAGTTGCAAAAGAACTTTCAGCGACATAGATTTTATCTACCCACTCCTTTTACAAGATCGGGATAAGATTTCGTGAAAACCTTTGTTCAGCAGAGTGAGAAAGCTCATATCGATAACTCATAAAATAATCTTTATTAACATCATTTAAGTTTGTCAGCTTCTGTCACAAAGAACAGATATATGCAAGTATTTTAGTGAAAAATTACGAAAAAAATTAGTACTAAAGATTCACTACTCAATACTTGAAAATGTTCGAAAAGGAATGTAACAAACATCCTCAATGCGATCAAGCAGGTTATATTAGAAATACGTAGCATCCTTTTTTTATGCATTATATTTTGTGGAAAGAAACCTCCTACAGGACAAAATAACCAGATTTATCTTACAGATTACAAACTGAATACTCAGAATTGCATTTAAACACATTTTATATTAAAAAAAGGACTTTGTCCCAGTAATTCTTGATGAGCTGAACCTAAGCGAAATTGAAATCAGGACTTCAATGTGTGCAACTGTGATAAAGAAAAAAGAAAGGGAAAAAACAAACTTTTCAACAATCGGTCTAGCCGAATATTCAAATTTAGCACATCTGGAGAGTACAAATAAATTTGCTTCTCTCTCCTCACGAACCGAATGATGCAAAAAGGTAGGAATTTGACAACGACAAAATAGTTTCTTGTAAGAAAGTACAAAATCAAATTATGCATGTCTCAAATAAGAAACTGCGATATTTATTTTATTTTAGTGACAGCGATAATTTTAGCAGTTTTGTTAAATTTCTATGAACTTCCGAAATGCAGGTTAGAAATGGTGAAACAAAATAAAAAAATTCTTATTACACGGAAAGCAGGAAATTCTGAAAGATTGCGCGTGTTCATAAATCCATTTGACTCCTTTCGTACCCGTGAACCACAAGTATTTAGTAAATGGTTGAGAAATATCTCCGTTGGCAGAAAAAGAAACCGTATTCAATGCTGGCCGTAAAATAACAAGTCCAATAATGTTCGAATAAAATTGCTAGGAGGAACATTTTTTTGATAAAGATGGGATATAATCTGAATTGGAATTGCGCGATGCGTAGATTTTTATTTTATATTTGGCTCACGAGATTCGTGTGTGTACCACATTTTCTGTTTCAAAACTCATTACTCCACAAAAGGATCTCATTTTTTTCTTTTATCTTTACATAATAAGGCCTCACAAAAGAAATAGCATAAGGATTCGAGCCGTGCTTCCGAGAAGAAAGCAGAGAGAGATTTAAAAAGCTCTTTTTAAAACGTGAATCGGATAACAATGACGAGAGATATGAACATTACCACGGAACTTAATACATCGGCTTTCCTTCGAAATTTATGCATTCGGTGAAAAAGTTATGTGTTGCCGGTTTCTGAGAGTCATTTACTTCCCCTGGCAGTTTCAAACGGCATTTCTTTGTTACTCATTCTACTTAATATTTTATTTGAATTCACGGAAAATTCGTAGTGTTTGAAGAAATTAGCTAATACTAGTGGACACCATTAATCGTAGAAAATCAATGGATGTTGTAAGTTAAACAGAGATGAGATTCATGAGAACTCTGGCAGAAATTATTATCACCGTAGAAGATCATTTTTAACTTTCGTTAAGGCATCATTATTCGAAGCACTATTTCAAAACCTGAAACTTGGCTAACGCCGAAGCGCTCTGGACAATGCGAAATAAAACAGAGCCAGTTATTTGTTCCAAAATATTCTTTACATCCAGAAACATAAATAAAGATACATTTTGCACTGTGTCTAATAATTTTACGTTTTCCGTCACTTTAACATCATAGTGCAACAAAGAAAATACATTAGAAGAATGCACGCAATACATAATCTTATCAACTATTTGCTTGTAGGCACTGATTAATTTAAGCTAATTAAAAACTTTACTCAAATTTGAAAAAAAAGTTGTCACATAACACTCGAAATCAGAGATATTCCTCTCAAGAATATTTCTAAGAATATTTCTCTAAGAATCTTTGCCTGCATCAGTGCCTACACTTTTTAAGATTTTCTTTATGTTTATAAGTTTTTCGATATATTATGATTTTACATACTTAGATGCCTATTTTATATTTTACTAGAAAGAGACCCGGAGTTCCCGCGTTTAACAAAAAAATACATCAATAGTTTTCCGGGACAGCGTTTTTTCGAGTATTCCCGAAACTATCAATGGGATGATCCATGCTGTGGCTGGAATTGGGAGAACAGGGTTTGTGGTGTGGGCTCATCATACGTTTTCAGTGAGGACAGATATGGATATTGGAGCTTATTTTACTTCTACATCAATACTGATTGCTGTGCTCACTGAAATTAAGGTGTTTAGATGGATATATATATTTTTTACAGAAACATATAACTGAAATACATGGTGTTTCAGCAGAAAGTCCCAATTTTTCAAATAGATCAGTCGTTCGACTTGATAACTAAACAGTAACGTAACTATTAATACGTCTAAATGAGAGGTTAACAATGATAGAATGACTTAGCATCGCATCAAGTGCTGAAAGTGTCCCACCTCATATTCGAGAAACATTTGCACTCGTTTCACCATGTTTTCTGATACACGCCTCAACATAACTTGCCGGTATTGTCTATTTCGGTCGTGATGTTTGCCCGGAGATTCTGAATGGTTCATTGTCCCTCTTTGTAGAATCTCTTCTTAAGATAAAGCCACAAGAAGTTATCCGCAGACGTAAAGTTTGGCGACTTGGGGTGACGCGGGTCTTTGGAGATGACACGATCTACGAAAAAGCTGTTGATGAGCGCCAATGACTCATTAACATGGCACTATCCTGCTAGAAGTACTCCTGCGTAAGATAGTTGCTCCACGTAGGCCATGGAAATGTTCTCGTGCACAGCGTGTTCACAGAGGCTTGAAAGAAAATTGGTCCAATGACTCTCTCAGCGGATATTGCACACCACACGCACACACCTTTTGCGGATGAAGTGGTGTCTCGTTGTTAGCATGAGGGTTTTCTGATGCCAAAATCATGGTGTTTTGAGAATTTCCATATCCTGAGAGATGAAAACAGGCTTCATTGGTGAACTATGGCATCGTCAGTATTCCACGGTTTATTTCCGTCCAGTTGAGGAACCAACTGTAATAACGTACACGCTTGATTTTGTCGGGTTCCATCAGCTGGTGTACCCTGTCACTCTGTACTGCTTGATTTTTGCGTGCTCAGCTGCTCTTTGTCACATGGTCAAAGAATAGCCAGTCTACTGTGCAAATCGGAGTAATGATTTCCGGAGGGATCGAAACAGTCGCTTGCTAATATCTTTTGCACAATGGCGCAACATTGACGGTGGGTTGCGCTTCCCTTTCTCACTCAGTAATGAACGTGTTTCTTCCAGCTTCTCTACGATCTTTAGAATCGTCTTCCGGTCAGGACCATCACGAACATCGTACTCCTGTTGGTAAGCCCTTTGTGTAGCATTAACAGAATTGGTAAGCTAGTAATTCTTCACGATAAACACGTGCTGCTGCATTGTATACGACATGTTACTTCCTGTGGCGAGAACTGACGAGTGAACGCGGAAACAGCCGCTGAAGGCCTCACGGACGCCTTCTGCTGAAAACGTGATGTAATGGTAAGCCATTCTCCATTATTCACTGCCCATTTTCACATAGTTACGCTTCTGTTTAATTATTAAGTAGAACGATTGACCTATTTAAAAAGAGGAACTTCCTGCTTAAACATCCTGTATGTTCCAGGAATGAAAATAAAGGAATTAAAAAAATTATACCTCTGCCGGCACCATTGGCTAAATCCAGCAGTCTTTATTAATTCTGAATACAGGAAAATTAAAATTTTTGAAACATCTATTTCTCTATTGTGTTGTGATTCCCCCTTCCAAATGTTGAACTCAAATTTGACGGGTTTTTTTTCTTTTTGATTGAAAGTTTAACGACCACGGTGAGCAACTCAGTGAGCTATGAGCACTCACCCGTCCTTAATGTAGGGCCACTGGTTCAAGGGTAGCGAGAGAGACAAGGTCGTAAGGCAAACACAACATCCATGCCTCACCGGGATTCGAACCCGGACCCATCTCGGGTGAATGATCAGAATCCATCGCTTAAACCACTACGCCACCGGCTTTGACGAATTGTCTCCTAATTAACACCAAGCTTACATGCCAGCACTCTCAATGTCACACAGCGACCACATTTTATCCTTTCACGAACTTTCGCAATGACTTCTGAAATCGGGCGTCTGGGCTTTTCGTCTTTTTCCAAATCTTCCCGCCTATCCTTCAAACGTGCGTGCCATCGGAGTATTTGTGCAAGAGATAGGAAATTAGCCCCATACACTTCACGCAAAAATTCAATTGTCTCAGATGCAGTTTTACTGATTTTCCAACAGGATCGGATATTTGCTCCATGACAGAGCTGTGACAATGTTCTTCCACCGAATGAGGTCATAATAATCAACTGAGCAATTCTCATGCAAATGCTGAAGTCACCGCATAGCTTATAAATGACTTATCATAATACTATGCCTTCCGGACCGTATGTTTTATCGGGATTTAAATAACATTAATTTTCATTACTTAATTGTGTCACAGTGTATTATGTGTTTTTCTTAAGGTTTTGCGGTATAGCATCATAGAAAGGAAGGTTTCGATCTCGAGAAATCGATTTTAGCTCATCCCTTAAGGAAGGAATTTAAGAATAATTTGCTGTCTTTTTCAGTAATTTAGTACGAGATTTTATACTTTACAGATTTGAAATAAATGTAATTTGACCAGAATTTGTTTTTTACATGTAGTTCAGTTTTCCCTCCTTTTCTAAACAACATTTGCATCAGAAATTTTCAAACTTTGAAGAGGTATTTCCGTATGCAAGATAGAGTGAAGTCATCCTACTTTACTAGCAATAAAAACAAACTACTTGCTTTATAGTCCTCGAAGAAGAAATTCGAGAATTCTGGTATTAAAAGAAACGAATCGCAGAGTGATTTCGCGAATTTCTTCTTACTCGTTTTTATTTCTTTCTGTCCTTTTTTTTTATGAACAGATGAACTCCTACTTTGTCTGTTTGACTAAAAACGAAAATAAAGAAAAGGTAATATAAGTGAAATAGGATTTCTGAGAACGTTTCTTGCAAGGGATGAAAATACATTATTCAATACAAGATGAGTAGGAAGGTACAGCTTAGAAATGAGGAAGTCCATCTTTGTAAAGCATCTATTAAGACGTGATTTCAAAGTCCTGATGTTTGTTCTGGTTTTACAACGACTCATCAGGCTTCCAAAACTGTTGCCTCGCAAAACTTAATTCGTTGAATCAAGCTCAGAAAGCTGAGAAGGCTAGGAATGGTAACAAAATACAGCGCTTTTGGGAGTTCCGAACCGCGTATTCTAAAAGAAACGCTCCAAGAATCGCCTAAAAATAGGAAAACCTTATTGTAACGCTTCTCACTTATTCCCATTACCCACAGTCGAAACATCTTCCGTGAGAAAAGGATGATATTTTCCCTTCTAACACGGAACAAATAAAAAAAAAAACCAAAATTGAATTTCATGTGATTTAAGGAAAATGTCTTCATTCTCTAAAGAAAGTGCCTGCAACAAAGGAAATCTTTTCGTCAGGAATTTTTGTTTTTGTTTGATGAATTATTCAGAAAACCAAATAAATACGCTTTATGCGGAAATGGTCTGTCTTTATTAATAAGTAATGAATGAGGAAGTTTCCCAAAGAATGCGACATACGTATTATGAGACAGAAACGTAGTTCTTTGTGCTGTTATCTTTCACTTAATTATGAACACCTAGCTGTATTTAATGTATGTTAAAGTACACGTGAGCTAAAATCTTGCGAAGAAATTGAATTATATCCTGTTAAGTTAGTGAAATTACGGCGAATATTGAAATGAAGTATAAAATATTTTTTATCAAATAAAAAGGACAAAGGTAAATGTTAAATGAGATTTATAAAAACAGTGCTTTCAAAAAAGCCATTGCATAAGCAATTTTTTTGTGCATTTCAAACGGTCTTACTAAAGATGCCATTGATTCTCAAATGCTCAAGTACACTAAAAAAAATTCAGGACCAGCAAATTCGCTGAACCACATATGCACTGATATTTCTTTCACGTACATATTCGTCTGCTTGTGCGTAACATCATCATCATCATCATCCATTATCAATCCACTGCTGCACGAAGGTCTCCCCAAGTTTCTTCCACAACGATCTGCCTTGTGCCAGTCTACTCCATGTTACTCCCGCAAACTTTCGAATTTCATCCATCCATCTCCCACGTGGTCTTCTTTTGGGTCTTTTCCTGTCCCTTGTAATCCAATCTAAAATTTCTACTGTCCATCGATGGTCTGTCCTTTTGGCAATATGTTCAGCCCATTGCCATTTCAGGGATTTAACTCTGATCATGATGTCTTCCACTCTTGTCATTTTTCGGATCCACGAGTTCCTCTTCTTATCTCTCCTGGTTGCATTTCCACATCTAGACTCGATCGTTGGACTGCCAGATGGGGCTGTCAGCGAGCGTTAACATTTTACTCCAGAAAACACGTTCCCACTGCTCCAGGCGTTAAACCACAACAACCCATGTTTGGCATTAACCTTGCTGATGCTAGGCTTGTGTGGGGATCGGCTATAGAAATTGTTTCCCGTCGGCCCTAGAAGTACAGCTATGGTGCTGGCGTTGCTCCCAGATGCATTTTCGAACTCTGTGATGAGTGTGGCAATCGAGATCAGGCGACGTCGTTGCTCCACCCGCATCAGCACCTGGCGGATCTCTGGCAGTTTACGTGGCCAACTCGACCATACCACGAAAATCACCCCCACACGGGCACACTGCCACCTCCAAACTTGACCGTAGGGACAGTACACTGTGGCAAATAGCGTTCCCCGGGCTGCCGCCATACCCACACACGACCATCAGACTGATGGATCGTGTATTTGTATTCATCAGCCCATAGGGCCCGTTTCCATTGATCTACGGTGGTAAACGACGAGTATTATTCCGAGTGGAGATGAAAGGCTTATGAGCAGTCGCACGACCACGGTGAGCCATGGAATGAAGTTCCCTGCAAATGGTACGTGTACATACCGAGGTACCAACATTTTTACTCACCTGTACACTGAGGTCTTGCGCAGTACTCCATCGATTAGCTTTAACGATTCTCCTGAGGCTTCGACGACCTCTATAATTGTTTTTTTTTTTTTTTTTTGATCTGCCGGTACATTTTGCAGCTTCAAGCACGCCATGTGTCTTCCACGTATTTAGTACATCCAAAACAGTTGACTTGGGTATGTTTAAATGTCTCTCGGTTTCTCTTGTGGACAATCCACTAATATAACACCCAATAATCTTTCCTTTCTCAAAGTAATTTTTCTCTCGCCGCGACATGTTCACTTAACCTCACAGTGCGATATGATCGCAGTTAGCTGCATGCTTGTTTTATACCGTTTGCCCCTGTACCGCGCATCTTAACGAAGCAGCGGATCCGTTCATTTGCTTTTGAATGATTGTCCGATGTCTTTTGTTAATATAGTGTACATTATTTGAAGTTAGATTAGGACCATTAATTTCTTCCGGTATTACTGAAACCACAGAAATCGCTATCTGGTAATTCATGACTTTCCCTTTATTTCTACCCCACAGTTTTCCAGTTTTTATTTCTTTTCTTGGTTTTAACCCTTTTTATAGCTACTTCTGGTTATAGCTATCTCCCAATCGTTTTCATCTATTTCTATCCTGAGCTTGTTGGTGCCAAATAATTTCAATTGTTTCCCTTATATCATCCGACCGTCTTCTTTCAGGTCTTCCAGCTGATATTTTACCTTCATATGGCCGACACACCAGTATAACTTTTGTCCATCTATTTCCTTCAGCCTTGCCCATTTTCATTTCTTTCGAAGTAGGTTTTTTCCAGTATCTAAACATTTCGTTATCGCTCTTATTTCTTCATTTTTGATTTTTTCTTTGAGTCTCATGTTTAGCAGACATATATCCATTCTTCCTTATGTTTTTGCATTCTGTCTGTTATTTCTGTTTTGATTGGCCAGGCTTCTGCTCCATGTTTTATAACAGGCAATGAACATTTGTTGTGGAATCTTGCTCTATTTCCAGGCTTTATTTTACTATTTAAAAACATCTTCAATTTTCCAAAAGATGACCATCCCATTCCTATTCTTCTTTTCATTTCTTCCATGACTCCCTGTTTCTTCATTGTTATCAATTTTTCTAAATGTACATACTCATCTACTATTTCAACTTCTTCATTGTTTACCTTAATAATACTGCCCCTGTCATCGTATCCTTTTTGATTTATCATTATTTTGGTTTTCTCAGGGTAAATGTTTAATCCAATTTCTGTTGATTTAGTTACTAAATCTTCTATCATTTCTTTTAAATCTTCCATATTGTTTGCAAAAATAAGAATGTCATCACGAAATCGTAGAATTTGCAATTTAAATCAATTAATGTCGACTTCTTTATTGCTCCATTCTAAGATACGCGCCATATATTCCAGTGTTAATGTGAAGAGTTTAGGAAAAATAGTGTCAACTTGCCTTATTTTTTTATTAATATAAAATTTTAGTTTTCCAGCTAGTTAACCTAAATGAATTTTCTTGTTTATCACAATATGAGTTTTATTTTCTTATGATTAAAGGTTTCCCCTTTAGTAGATATAAATGCGCATTTCAATTTGCTATATGCGGATTTTAATTCGTCTTTGATGCACAATTTCTCCAGGTACTTACAGTTCGTGTACAGTATAGGCTACACACTTTAGTTCGGCACAATATAGATGTTCTTTTTTTCTGATACCGTGTTTTTTCGTTAGCAAACGTAAATGCATAATTCCGTTTGGCACAGAATGGATTTTAAGTTTTCTTCTGATGCACAGTTCTACTTAACGCAAATGCGTATACCTGATGGACACAAAATGTGTTTTCCTCTTCTTCAGATGCATAATGTTTCGTTGGTCAACGCAAACGTGGATTTTTATATCCTACAATATGGATTATCCTTTTCTTCTGATGCACAATTTTTATGTTTGTTAAAGCAAATTCATTTTTCTGCTAGGCGAGAAATGCATTCCGCGTGGTTTTTTTTTTTTTTTTTACTGAAACAGAGTTTTTTCGTTAGTTAACGTTAATTCGTATTTCTGTTTGGGCACATGTCTTAGTTCCTCGGAATCGGACCGTTTAGCATTGCTTTTGCAGCGAACAGCTGCAACCATCCCTAGATTGACAAATTCCTGTTTTCTAAAGAATAATTTTCCTTTTAGGTGGCATAAGTGTTGTGCTTGGAGAGACATATCTCTGCATCTAATTATCCATAGAGAACCAGACACAGAGTTAAATCTCCCACAGAAGCTAGCGGAAACTTATTGGCCCTGAAAATATCACAGTACAACAGGGCACCAGTGGAAAGACATGTAACTAATACGCCGTAACGGTAGCCGCGAAAGCCAATCTTCTTTTCACATTTTTTTACAAATTTCAACGCTCTATCTCTCTGTCTGTCTCTCTCTCTCTCTCTCTCTCTCTCTATCTATCTATCTATGCAACTGCGAGTTTATGACCTCGGGATTAGTATCGCGTATCAGATGATGCCATAGTTTCCTGTCCGCACGTTGGGACGTAAGTAAAAATCCCGTTTTGTACCTCTGCATTATCTTCCCCAGTAATTATCTTGATAATATTTTTCCCTTTATTCTTTTTTATTTTTCAAATTAAAACGGGAAATATGATCAAGGAATTTTGCACGTTTTCTGATTTTCTTCATAAACACATTTCCTGCTACAGCATAAAAAAAAAGATAAAAAAATAATAATCTGGTTTAGAAAAACTATTGATTACATACTTTAAAATATCTATCGGGCAGCAAATTAGTGACGTTTTAGTAAAAATCATTCTCCGAAAATTTAATGACCTTTTTTTCTCCTCTTTCTTTGATAGTGATGACTGAACAAGAAAAGAGAAATGTTTTGAAGCATGGACTCTAAAAAGCGTTTACATTATATACAAACCAGGGTGCAAAACATTCGATGTGGTATAACTGGGTGGTATGCTAACGACAGTCGGAATGAATAATTTTCCTGATTATCCTTCACTTTAGCGATTCATGGCCAAACCTGGCTTTTGACCCCATTAAATGATTTTTTTTTCTATTCGCGTTTTAACGACCACTGTGAGCAACTTAGTGGGTTATAAACCGTCGCCAGCCCCTACGTTTGGGCTACTGGTCCTAGGAAAGGGAGAGACCCATTGCCATAAGACACACACAACATCCATGTCTCTCCAGGATTCGAGCCCGAACCCATTTCGGACGAATGATACTAAGCCAACGCTTAGACCACTGCGCCATAGAACTACGCTTAGAGCACATACGCTAACGCTTAGACCGCGATCTCATAGAACTACCGAAAAAAGCCCTCCCAGGAACACATATTATGCTAACGCGCGCGTGGAATTTAGCTTCAAGAAGTATAAAAGGAAGGAGGAAGTATCCGCGAAATTAGTAAATTAAATCCAGAAAGAAACCTTCGCCAGCCTTTCTAAACATACATCGCTGATTTTAAGCAAAATTTAAATCAGCACACGTGATCGAGTAAATTGATAAACGGTGCCACAATGTCCCTTTTTTGTCTGTTTCCAAATTTGTCAGTTCCTTTCTCTATTTTTCTGCAGATATTTCAGAAAGTTGTTGTGAAAAAGAATAGTTTTTAATTGACTAGGTGAAAGCATGACCATATTTCGCCATGTTACTTCTACTTTTTCTTTCCGCACTGTTTCCTCCTTTCGCTGGCATTAATATTTGCACGATACACACAGAGTTATGTGCATCATCCAAAATTATCTATCATCCAAAATTATATATTTTCCTGTCGGACAAATACAAGCATGCATGAGATTTTTCCGGTTTCATTAAAACGGTGCTCCCCAGCTATGTAGAAGCACTGTTTTAATGAAACCGGAAAACTACCTACACACATTTTTCAAAAAAATACGACACTGCGTGTTCTAGTAATAATTAAAAAGTTGGCTTCTCATTGCAAAAGTCTAGGTTCGAATCCAAACGAAGTATTGTTTTTGTGCATGTTCGGCTTTTCTTGTTCCTCGTGGACAGTCATCAAATAAATCGCAGAAAGTTATTTATATCATACCCTTCGTTAAACTAACAAACAGTTAGAGAAAATGGCATCGCTGTTGTTTAGGAATATCTATGAAAGTTTTTAATTTGAGTATTTTTCGTCAAAGAAATTCTTACAACACTCCTTTAAGGAGACGTCATTATTACATTAGAGTCTACGATTATTCTCTGTACTACGTATTTCTTAATACTACCGATGATTTTGAAATGATCTCTGTTGTGATGCGCTACTTCTTTTTCATATTTGCACCCTCTTGTCCACTGCAGTTTATACCTCGCAGTTTCTCTGATGCTAAAATAGAAACAATATGTCTGTTTTAAAGGATAAACTATGGGGTACTACACCTTTTGGAGTCGCTAACGTATAGACATCCTGCTATTTCACCTTTGCTCGGAGAGTCATCGTATACTTCCTTTTTTTAAGATCTGATTAGAAAGCAACAAGTTGTTCATTCAGTTTACTATAAAGTCCTCTCTTTCACTGATTTAATAGTCAATAGAGGCACGAGACCAAACTTCCGTTTTTTATCGCAGTTTATTGCATTTTTCAAAAGCAGCTGTTGTTTTCTCGAGAGAAATTCGTCTAAAGGACCTGATTTAGCATTTCCAGAAGTTTAAGAACCAGCAAGAAACCTATTTCCTTCAATCACAGATTACCTATGTGTTAAAAGTGAAAGACAACAACCCCTTGAAACCGGGTTGCCGTGTCTTCCTCAGTTATTACGCACTCTAACATCGTTTTTTTATGTTTTGGATGTTGCTGCACCACTTTGAGGCCCAACAAAATAATTGTAATGAGAAGTTGTCAAAAAAGTGCATTTGTTTTACAGCAGGGCAGATGACATTTTTTTAAAAGCATCACTGTTCTAAAGAAAATTGTCTAAAGAAACTCTTTGAAGAACATTAGCTTTGCAAAAATGTTTTGGATACGCTGACAGGTCCGCTATTTCAAAAAGGATTGTCGAAAATACCAGTCTAATGCGTTTCAGAGTTGAATTTCAACTATGGCAGTTTTAAGAGAGAGTTTTTGTTTGTTTAAACGTTTTTGAATTTCAAAACTCTTTTTATATTATTTGCGCTTGAAATTAGCTTCGATTTGCTTATTACTGTCGTTTTATCCCGCATCGATTATTGGTTTCTGCCCGATTTTCAAAATAACACAAGCATTTTTCATTTAGGATATGCAGTAGATACTCGTACATTCAGAGGCGTGTCATTTTTGAATCTACACCGGATGGTATTTTAGGAAACAAAAAAGCATATCTTGTCTGCGCTTTAAAAATCACATTACTGAATTGGACTTGACAGGGGTGTATTATAGAATTTTTATTTGAGGGGAGGGGGGATGCGACGAAAAATTGTAATCCACCAGAACAAAACAAAAGATAATGAAAAATAGAAAAAGAAACCAAAGTATTTTTTAATGCAAGTTGATGCATTTTTTATTAAATTTAAGTATTTGTTTTCGAACGTAGGTTGCTATTTTAACCAAAAACACAAAACATTAAACACTTTCGCAGGAGGGGGGGGGGGCTTGCCTCTCCCGCTAAATACGCAACTGGGACTTGAACATTACCTACTTTGCGAATTAAACTGAGCGAGCGGTTTTAACAGTACTAAACTTATGTACGCAAGAATTGACAATGAATTTTTCAAACAGTGATAGACGTATGTCTTTTTTGTACAGCAGGTAATTTTCCCTTGAATAATACTTTCCACTCTCATTTTTCATACATGATTTTTTCTGAGATTACATCTAGAGTAACATTGTTCAAAGAAGAAAAATGAGTAACTTTAAGTTGAACTTTTCCTGAGAAATATACAACTTCATTAAGTTCCTGAGCACGTGGGGCCCAGAAATATAAAAATGGGAAAGGAACACCACCCTTTTAGCACGTCTTTTGTAAAAATTTACGAGCTTATATTATCACTTTGTCTGTCCTTCTGTCTGTGGATACCATATCTCTGCAACTATTAATCCGATTTCAAAACTTTTTTTCATTGGAAAGTTTGAAATGTGAAAACGATGTTCTCGGCTTTCGAGTTTGTTTTACGCTGGTTAACTTCACCTCTAGACAGAATGGTGCTATCGAACTCAAAACACATTTTATTTCATATAATAGCTTCTAAATACCCTATTGACAAATGTTTCCTTCCTTTCCATGCACTTTGTGGCAAAGACTATTTTAAGCACAGTTTGTGTCTCAAGAAACGCATAGATTTTCCGCCAAGGCAAATTGCGATTTCTCTGACATCGATGTTTCTAAACGTCCTATTTAAAAATTTCTTTCTGCGTCGGATAGAGCCCTTGGTATCGAATGTTTTGTATACTATTCATAATTTTTGGTAAACACAAATTTTACCACAAGGAAAGTTAGTATATTTTTCTGTTCCTGATATATTTTCAGTAAAATATGTGCTTCTGAAAAATGGATTTGGATACTTCTTTCGTGAACCGATAACTTTCACCACGAAAGGCTTTTGGAGAATCCTTTTGCATAAAATAGTGCACAGTTTTTCCGCCAGGGCCGTATTTGCATATCTTATTTTTGTCGACACCACTGCTTCTAAGAATTCGATTTGAAAAATTCTTTCTTTATCGAACAGTGTTTCTGCTGAGAAACGTTTTGCGTATAGTTTCTGCTTTTTCTCTCGAACAAGAGTGTCATTAGAGGACGTAAGTTTACATTTCAGTTTATAGCATTATTTGCAGCAATATCTGTGGGACTAATATCCCAATTGAAACAATTGTTTTTTAGTCAGATACTACAAACTATGAAAACCTTTTTTGGGCAATTCCTTCTTAAAATATTGCAAAATTTCCCTGCTAGGGGCGTAAATATTTAATTTGTTTTTCTCGATATCTCTGCTTCTGAATGTCCTATTTAAAAATTCTTTCAACGTGAGATTTTTTTTGCTTTGTGGAATACTTTGCTTGTAGTTGTGGAACTTTGGTAGTTAACAGTTCAGTCGCTAGGTGGTCTTTGTGTACTCTTATTTTACATCTGCATCTCCGCTTGTAAAAACCGTATTAAAAACATTTCCTTTTTTGCTAAATGTCATTCTAAAATATGGATGAGAAACATTATCCTCTTTAAATAATGTACCACTTTACCGATAGGGGCGTAAATGTCAAAATCTTTTCCAGCTATCTCTGCTTGCAGGAGACGCATTTAAAAACATTTTAGCATAGATTTTGCTAAGAGGGATACTTTCTGCACATTTTCAATTTTTTCTTTATGCAACATTCTTCCGCTATGGAGAATATACACAGTCGTATCAGAATAATGTGACAACCCCCGGAATTCCTTTGTACCCTGCCCAGGCACGTTACAAAATGCGCATGACAAGGTCGACGATAGGGAGATATAAGCGGCCGGCAAGGACAGATGACCCATAGTGCACAACGTGAGGCCAAATGGCAGAGGTAGTGATTTGACGGATGTTCAAAAAGGAATGATCATCGGCTACCTCACCAAGAGCGAAACCATCTCAGAAACGGCAGACTTCGTGGGCTTTACGCGAGGTGGTGTATGTAGTAAGGGTGTACCAAGAATGGACCACTGGCACACCGAGTACCTCCCGACGTCATAATTGTGAAACCCAAAAAGCCATTGACTCTTGAGGAAAAAGTCGTCTCCGTCTACTGATAAAGGGCAATCGATGCGCAACAGTACAGCAATTGATCACGCGAACGAACGTTGGGGCATCCAGGTACGTATCCCAGATAACAGTAGAGTAAACCCTGTTACGCATGGATCTCCGGAGTCGACGCTGCCTCAAGGCGCCCATGTTAACCCAAGTCCATCGGCAACGGCGCCTGGAGTTCACATGGGATTACCGACATTGGACAGTGGAAGAGTGGGAAAAGGTTGCCTTCTCCGACGAATCGAGGTTTCTACTCCACGGAAGTGACGAGCGGTGGTGGATATGACGTCAGACACACGAGAACCAACACCCGGACACGCTTGTAAGTCAAGTACAGGCCGGAGGTTGCAGTGCGCATGTGTGGGGGATGTTTTCCTGGTATGACCTGGGAACACTGGTACCACTGGATGGGTCCCAGAATGCCAATGGCTGCCTCTGCATCCTCGCTGACCAGATGCATCCCTTCAGGTTAAACATTCACCCTGGAGGTGATGATCTCTACCAACAGCACAATGCGCCCGGCCATGTCACTAAGGAGATGCGTGACTGGTTCCAGAACCACAACAGCGATATCACTCGTCCTCAATCCCATAGAGCACTTGTGGGACTATTTGGATTCGACAGGTTAGACGTGCCGACCCACAACCACGTCATCTCCGGGACCCCAGTGCTCTGCTGCACTCCGAATCGGTACGTGTGTTTCGGCCAACCTTCCAGGGCCTCATTGCGTCTATGCCACGCCGTTTTGCCGCTATCATCCATCCGGGCCAAGCGTAATTATTCCTATTATTAGACAGATGGTCATATTATTCTAATACGACGTTTTTGAGTACAATGTTTTAATTTACGTAACGTACCTTTCTGCTGCTGGTGGGAGTAAGTACATGTTTCTATTTCTGGATGTTTTATCGGTTATACAAATACGGTTGATTTTTTTCTGACTGTTTCCATTGACTATGAATACATTTGAAAAGGGTCGGAAAGGGTTCAAATTGCTTGCTCATTGTAATCGAATGTTCGGTGTGATCTTTCTTCTTTTGATTTACCAACTTGATAACAAGTATATATTTACGATCAGAGGAAATATTCGTTAAAGAAAATGAAATGTAATTTTCATTTCGCGGTGCAATAATAGAATTATCAACAATCAACCAAACAAACGCGGTCAGAAAATAGGGTCTCAGGAAAATTAATACTACTCAGTTTAAAATGAGATACATATTTTATTTCAACTAGTGCGAGATTATGTTGCTCTCTATTTCTTATAGAAATATTCTTGCAATCTTCCTAGACACTCATGGTATTTGCTGTCAGTTCTGATGACCACAAAATTTTCCCTTTGGACTAGTGTACTTTACCGGTAAACAAAATATTTTCCTTCTTTTACTCAACATTCCTTTACCTTTCCCATGTATTTTGTTTTTTGACAGCGTATAAATATAAAATAAAGGAACTCAAATGCTCCTTTCGCACAAAAACTATACCGAAATTGTATTTCAAATCTTTACGCTTTCCATAAGAACATGAAGAAAACTAACAACCTAGGTTCTGAAACAAAAAAAAATTCTCCCAATAGTCGCCTTTGCGGTAGAGAGACAGAACGCTGTGCATGTATCCTTCGGGAATGAATACTCTTTTCAATAGGGACGTGAATTCTCAATGGTTAAATACTAAAAATCTTTGAAAAACCATTATTCGACAAGCATTCAAATGAAAGCCTATAGAAATCCACCGTGGATTAAATGACTGTAATTCACGTTTTCAAATTAGATTTTTAAGAAGAAGTGTTGCAGAAAGGTTCAAGCATATGACAATACACTTCTGGAAAAAAGTTATTAATTGCTGTTAGTTAGGCAAAAAGCTCCTAGCTGCCCTATTCTTTCCATGCGTTATATACAAACATTTAACAAAAATGGAAGCATCTTTGGTGTGCCTAACCGTAGTAATTCATTAAGGAGATGAATTTCCTAAAAAGGTCGGGTTGTAATTGAAATAATTTCAGGACATAACCGATAGTTTGGCTGGAAATATCCGTCATCTCATTTGCAAGCATCAATTAAAGTGTTGCACCTATCTTTATGCTGCCTTCCTGGAAAATATTTGGGAGTGTCATCTATGACCTGCATTTCAAAATTATGAAACGTATAGCCTGAATACGTAAGAAATATTGTACGCACATCATTTGCGTTCGCAGCTTGACTCGAAACAGAGAAAATAAGTGAATGCTACAATAAGGCGTATATCACAACAATTTCATCCGGAATGAATTAGCATTAAAAAATTACATAGCCTGTTGAATTCCATCGCTGCATGGTACAATATATTTGATTCTATCCTCAAAACATAAATGCTATGAAATCTGCTGTCTCGGTCACATACGATTTGCTAAAATTTGGCAAATGCTAAATTATTGCCTCCGCCTTTTGTGCGTAATTGCCAAACCTACTGCATCAATTCTGAAATTAATTCATGTGCTGTGCCTACCGATGTAGAACATAGCAGTTATAATTCGGTCACGTTATTACGTAGTTCTCCCTGTCCTCCACGTCACATCATCACAGATTGGAATAAACAGATAATTCCATGTTTTAGCAACTAATTCTGAATACCTCCTGCAATGAGTTTTGTCAAATTTCAGTACAAAATCGATTATAGGTACTTTATAGAGCATTGGTTCCATTAAAAATAGTTTTGAGGCAGTGTTTTAGGTGCACATTTTGACAGAATTGCGCAGTTATGAAACGTTAGATTAGTGCAAAAGTCATTTCCGGGATATGACAAATTCTCGGAGGCGTTTGTGTGACTCAGTGTTTCACGTCAATGAATGTATCCTTCCGCTAAAGTGGCTGCTCGATAATGCGTTATCACAGTTTGAACTGAAATCATTATTCCATAAAACAACCACTTCACTAAAAATTTCGATTGCGTTGCATCGAGAATTAATTATAACACTGTGTTTTTTCAGTCAATAAAAGTAAAAGAAGAATCTGACGAAAGTGTCAATTGGAGAAACATTACAGGAATAAAGGTAACCAAAATGTCAATCGAAGCATATTTGAAAGCAAATATTTCACCACACTGTATCGGTTTTGTTCCCTGAAAAAGCTTTCTTTGTCAACATATTCAATTCAAAACCTATTTTATAAAATAAAAATCTGTGTTTCTTCGCTTATCATCAAAGTCGTGCAAGGTTTAAGTTACTTCAAAAAAACAAACACAATTATACAAAAAAAAAAAAAAATTAGCACGTCTTTGTAAAAAAAAAGTACGTGCTTATGGTATCATTTTATTCTTCCATCTGTTTGCTTGTAGAAAGAATATCTCTGGAACTAACAAACAGATTTGAAAAAATATTTTTGTTTTGTATTAAACTTTTTTTTGTATTTGTATTGTATTAAAATCTTTTTGTATTTGTATTGTATTAAATCTTCGGTATTGCATTAAACTCTTTTTGTATCTGTATTGTATTAAAATCTTTTTGTATTTGTATTGTATTAAATCTTTGATATTGCATTAAAATCGTTTTGCATTTTATTAAATAATTTTGTATTGTATTAAAATACTTTTGTATTGTATTAAAATACTTTTGTATTGTATTAAAATACTTTTGTATTGTATTAAAATACTTTTGTATTTAATTAAATCTTTTTATATTGTATTAAAATCTTATTCTCTTTGTATTGTATAACGCATAATTTCGGCGCTAGGCGTAAAAGCAGATGTTATCGAAAGCAAAATACAGTTTATTCCATACCATTCATTCTAAACATCTAATTGATTTTTTCCCCTTTCGATGACATTTATAACGAAGACTATTATGGATACAGTTTCTTTTTCAAGTAATGCAAAGATTTTCCGCTAGGGGCGTAAATGTAAATTGTGATTTTCCCAATATATCTGCTTGTAAATGCCCAATTTAAAAAATCATTTCTAAGCCTGAAAAAATCTTCTAGTTAGAATTCTGCATATGTTTTATGGCATTTTGAAAAGAAGAGTTTGCCTCCTAGGGGGCGTAAATGTATATTATTGTTTCTGGTGTATTTGCAGCAAGATCTGCGATTCTGAAAACTGGATTTCAAAAAATATTTCGTGGACCATTACCCGCTGATCAGGAAAAACCTTTTGAGAACACCTGTTGCTTAAAATAATGCCTAATGTTTCAGCCAAGGAGTGTAGATATACTGTATATAGGTCTGTATTTTTTTCGATAACTCGGCTTCTAAGAGTCCGATTCTAAAATTCTTTCTTTACTTCAAAGCGTTCCTGGTACAAAATGTTTTACATATAATTAAACATTTTTTTCTTGGCGCACAAGTGTGTCATTGCAGGTTTTTTCTTGACTGCAAGTGTGCAAAAGGTGTAACTTCACGGTTCTGATTAGAGCATATTTGCGGCAGTGTCTAATGGAATAAAGATCCGATTGAAAAAAATCTTTCTCGGTTATACACTGAGTCTCCACTTTATTATGACCACCAAACTCTTTTAAGCAAATGAGCTATGGCTGCACGCTATTGCCGCCAGAGGGCGAGGCTAGTATAAAAAGGGAAAGCTTAGTGCTTGCGACAGTAGTTGAAGTGATTTTTGGTTGACGAGATGGGTAAAAAATGCGATTTGACGGACTTTCAACGTGTAATAATTGTAAAAGCTCCGAGCCAGGGAGCGAGTATCACCGAAACCGCCGCATTCGTGAAATGTTCCAGAGCAGCTGTTGTTAAAGTGTTTAAAGACTGGACTGTCAGCCAAAAAACTGGGTCTCTACGTGCAACGTGCTGGTCGTCATCGACTAATGACTGCTCGGGAGGAACGGAGAGTGTCCAGAGTGGTAAAAGACAACAGAAGGGCAACAGTGCAGCAAATTACAGACCATCTTAATCAAGGATCCCCTCAAATGATCTCTGCACGCACTGCTCGCCGTACACTGCATCGGATGGGATATGGCAGCCGAAGGCCGGTTCGAACAACTTTGCTGTCTGCAGTTAACAAGAGAAAACGTCTCCATTTCGCACAGGAGCACAAGGATTGGACAGTCGATAATTGGAAACAAATTATGTGGTCCGATGAATCACGTTTTCAGTTGCACCATGCCGATGATCGAGTGATAATTTGTCGGAAACAGCACGAAAGCATGGGCCTCAAATGCATTGCTACAACCCTTCAAGCTGGTGGAAGCAACGTTATGGTGTGGGGGAAGGTTTTCCTGGCATGCTTTGCGCCGTTTAATTCGTGTTGATCAACGTCTGACTGGCAGATCATATCTAAACATCTTTGCGGACCTAATGCATCCTGTCATGTGGATGGTTTATCCCAATGGCGATGGCTACTTTTAACAAAATAGTGCGTCCTGCCATACTGCTCGTATTGTACAGGACTTGTTTCAGGAACATGCCGGTGAGTTTACTTTGCTTAGGTGTCACCCACAATTTCCAGATCTCAACCCCATTGAGAATTTGTGGGATGAAGTTGAACGAGCCATCCGACAGCTGGATCCACAACCCTGCAATCTCACACTCCTGGAAAGTGCTATTCATCAAGCATGGTCTCGGATTCCACAAACCACCTATCAACATCTCGTGGAGTCCATGCCACGAAGAATGGACGTAGTATTAAAGGCAAAAGGTGGCCCAACGAAGTACTGAGGGGGTGATCATAATAAGGTGGCCACTCAGTGTATACTACTAACATTGAAAACATTTCTATTGTATAACTTTACCAGAATTTCTCCGCAAGGTGCGCAAATGTTTAATTTGTTTTTCTCGATATCTCTGGTTCTGAATGGCATATTTAAAGATTCCTTTATCTCCGGATACCCTTTAGTTTTGTGGAACACTTTACTTGCATTTATGGAGGTTTTTCTATAGTTCACAGTTCAGTCGCTATGTGGTGTTTGTATACTTTTATTTGATGCTGCATCTCCCCTTCAAAAAATCCTATTGAAAAACTTTTGTTTTTACTCTATGCCATTCGCTACAATGAAGATGGGGAGCGCTATCCTTTTTAAGTAATGAAATTTAGTGTCCTAAATTTCAAAACCTTTTTCTCGCTATTTCTGCTTCCAAGATATGTACCTATTTTTTTCTTAAAAATAGCTTTTTCTATGAATAAAAACTTTCATATACATTAGATTACAGTTACCTGGGACTCATCAGGGCAATATCACTTTTTTTATTGGAGGCTTAACGATTACCGTGAGCAACTCAATGGGCTATAAGCAGTCGGCTGTCCCGAATTTAGGGCCACTGGTTTCAGGGAAAGGAGACAGCCAGTGCCGCAAGACAAACACGACATTCATGCCTCAGCGGGATTCGAACCCGGACCCTCTCCAGACGAATAGTCATAAGATATCGCAATAGCACTTTGGCCCAATTTAGCGGCTATCTGAATTACTCAGAGTTTTATCCCAGACAGCTAATTTGGGATGTTCTTCAAGAATTGCCAAATAAGCGGCTGCCTTGACTAATCGATTGTCCAATTAACCGGAATGCACTGTATATTTAACTTTCCCATTAAGCAAAAATTTTCTTTCTCTAGGGGGCTTACAGTTATCTCATGTCTCCCTCTATATTTCTTCTTCTGGTTTTTTAATTTGAAAATCTCTCTGATATCTTCCTTCTGCAATGGAAAACTTTTTATGTATATTTTTTTTCATTTTCTTAGCATACTTTTCAGCCGCTAATAGGAGTAAGTGACTGTTTCTAATTCAGGATGTTTCACCAACTGTAGAAATCCGGTTGATTTTTTTTCTAACCGGTTCCGTTGACTACGAATAACTTTCGAAATTTTTATTCGCGTGGGAAAGAATTTAAAAGATGTATACAATACAACCGAAAATTTGGTGTGATTTTTCATGTTTTAAAGTTTAACCACCGTACTCAGTCGACATTTCCTTTGACGTTTCAGTGATGCCATTTTTCTTTATAATTGATTTATATATCACCCTTCCTCTACAGATGACAAGTGTCACATAATCAAGGTGGCCGTATAGAAAGGGTTTTCAGAATTAAATAGGAGATGCTCAAAGTGCAATTCAGCGAAACAGCTATGGGACAAAATTCAACTAAACTTGGTAGCAATACTTGGAAACGCTTGCGTTTTTCTATGCATTGCAAGGTCCACAAGGGAATATGTGGCACAGCAAGAGTCAGAAAAACGAATAGTTTGCATACCGCACGACGTCCTTCGGTGATTCGGCGGATATAAAGATGACGGTTAACGACGTATAACATTCGTACAAATGATATGTGTTATGGCACGTATCATTGACTCGTATGGCGTACAGTATATCAACTTTCGTACAAATGGTACGTATAAAGTTTCGAACAGATGGTGCGTATTAAGTTTCGTACAAATGATACGTGTTATTGCACGTATCGTTGCCATGTATGGCATATATCAAGTTTCGTACAAATGCTATGGCCCGAATTATTTGTACGAAACTTTGGTCATGTGATGCACCGGGCTCATTGGTGTAAGAAACGATGTTTGTAATGATAGAGGAAACAAGAAAGACGAGCAAGACCAAGGACACGTTGGCTGGATGCAATCCAAATGTACGCTGGGCATGGAACAGATGAGGGAGAGAGAGTCCAAGACTGTGAAACATAGGGGTTGCAGCCTATAGAGTCGCCAAGAGTCGTATTCGACTGAATACATAATATATATATATATATATAATCATCTTCATCATCATTGTCAACCAATATCAATCCACTGTCGGACGAAGGTCTCTCCAAGCCTTTTCCACAACGGTCTGTCTTGTGCCAGTCTCCTCCATGTCACTCCCGCATACTTTCGAATTTCTTCAACCCATCTCCCATGTGGTCTTCTTCAGGGTCTTTTCCTGTCCCTTGGAATCCAATCTAAAATTTCGGCTGTCCATCGATGGTCTCTCCTTCTGGCAGTATGTCCACCCCATTGCCATTTCAGGGATTTAACTCTGATCATGATGGCTTCCACTCTTGTCATTTTTCGGATCCACTAGTTCCGCTTCTTATCTCTCCTGGTTACACCAAGCATGCACCTCTCCATGCTACTTTGAGTTGTTCTGCAGCCTTTGTATATCTCTTTCAGTTAAAGTCCACGTCTCTGCACCATACGTAAGCACTGGAAGGATGCATTGATCAAACACTTTTCTTTTAAGACATAATGGCATATTGCTCTTGAAAATTATGCTGTTTCTTCCAAAAGCTCTCCAGGCAAGTTTTATACGCAGATTAATTTCTTCATCAATGTGACCCTCACTTGATATCTGCTGTCCAAGATAAACGTATGTATCTGTTATATCCAGCTTTTCTCCATCAATCGATAAATCTTCATTTCTTGTAAATGCATTGTACATAACTTTGTCTTCTGAAAGTTCATTTTTAATCCCACTTCTTTACTCTTGTCAGCAAGTTCCTGGATCATACTCTGCAGCTCTGATGGGGTAGTTGCAAAAATGACTATGTCATCAGCAAAACGAAGGTGGGTTAGATAATCTCCATTAAACTTTATCCCTTTGTTTTCCCAGTTCAGTGATTGAAAGACATTTTCCAATGTAGCATTAAAGAGCTTCGGAGATATGGTGTCACCTTGTCTCACTCCCTTTCCAATTTTTATGTGTGTTGTATTTTCAAATAGCCGAATCTTTGCACTTGCATTTTCATAAATGTTACAAATAATATTAATGTATGCATCTTCAACACCGCAGGATTTTAAAGCCATTGTAACTGCTGATGGTTTCACCGAATCAAAGGCCTTTTCACAATCGATAAAAGCCATGCACAATGGAAGTTCATATTCCCTCGCTCTTTCAATTAGTTCTCTCAGTACGTGGATATGAACTATAGTGCTGTAGCCACTCCTGAATCCAGCTTGTTCTCTCGGTTGAGCCATGTCCAGTGTTATCTTCAAGCGGTGTGAAAGAACTTTAGTGAAGATTTTATAAACCACTGATAGGAGGCTGATAGGTCTGTAGTTCCTGAGATCCTCAATGTCACCTTTTTTATGTAGCAGGATCATTGTAGCGTTGTTCCGATCCTCGGAATCTTCCTTTCATTAAAACATCGAGTGAAAATTTGGGCGAGTACTGTTTCAATTTCTCCACTTGCTTCTTGTATGATGTCTACAGTAATTCCGTCTTCTATTGAAGCTTTCCCCCGCTTCATGTTCTAGATTGCATGTGCAACTTCTGCTGGGAGGACTGGAAGAATTCTGGTACTGGTACCTTTCTTGATATCTGGAGTACATGTATCATCCCTTTCATATAATTTGGAGTAGAAATCTTTCATTCTTGTCAAAATTTCGCCTCTATTTTTTGTTACAGAACCATCTTCTTTTCTCAGTGCCATAATCTGTTTTCTTCCCTATATATATAATCTGTTTTCTAAGAACAAGTTGCATGTGAACAAACTATCAGGAAAAACCAAAATGTTGATGCAAAAAAGAAGAGAGATGAGGACAACTAAAGAAGATGTGACTTCCAAAGTGGAATATATAGAGCTATGCAAGACAGTACGAAAAAGTATCACTGAAGACGTAAGGAAATTCAACTGTGAACTAGTGAGGAAAGCAATTGAAAACAACCAAAGCCTAAAGATAGCAAAGGGACATCTCAGTAAGTGAAGAAAACAAATTATGGCACTGAGAAAAGAAGATGGTTCTGTAACAAGAAATAGAGGCGGAATGTTGACAAGAGTGAAAGATTTCTACTCCAAATTATATGAAATGGATGATACATGTACTTCAGACATCATGAAAGATACCAGTACCAGAGTTCTTCCAGTCCTTCCAGCAGAAGTTGCACATGCAATCAAGAACATGAAGCGGGGAAAAGCTCCAGGAGAAGATGGAAATACTGTAGACATCATACAAGAAGCAAGTGGAGAAATCAAAACAGTACTCGCGCAAATTTTCACTCGATGCCTTAATGAAGGGAAGATTCCTGAGAATTAGAACAACGCTACAATGATCTTGCTACATAAAAAGGTGACATTGAGGATCTCAGGAACTACAGACCTATCTGCCTCCTATCAGTGGTTTATAAAATCTTCACTAAAATTCTTTCACACCGCTTGAAGGAGACACTGGGCATGGTTCAACCAAGAGAACAAGCTGGATTCAGGAGTGGCTACAGCACAATAGATCATATCCACGTACTGAGAGAACTAATTGAAAGAGCAAGGGAATATGAACTTCCATTGTGCTTGGCTTTTATCGATTATGAAAAAGCCTTTGATTCGGTGAAACCATCAGCAGTTACAATGGCTCTGAAATCCTGCGGTATTGAAGATGCATACATTAATATTATTAATAACATCTATGAAAATGAAAGTGAAAAGATTCAGCTGTTTGAAAATACAACACACATAAAAATTGGAAAAGGAGTGAGACAAGGTGACACCATATCTCCGAAGCTCTTTAATGCTACATTGGAAAATGTCTCTCAATCACTGAACTAGGAAACTAAAGGGATAAAGATTAATGGAGATTATCTAACCCACCTTCGTTTTGCTGATGACATAGTCATTTTTGGAAATACCCCATCAGAGCTGCAGAGTATGATCCAGGAGCTTGCTGACAAGAGTAAAGAAGTGGGATTAAAAATGAACTTTCAGAAGACAAAAGTGATGTTCAATGCTTTTACACAAGATGAAGATTTATCGATTGATGGAGAAAAGCTGGAGATAACAGACACGTACGTTTATCTTGGACAGCAGATATCAAGTGAGGGTCACATTGATGAAGAAATTAATCTGCGTATAAAACTTGCCTGGAGAGCTTTTGGAAGAAACAGCATAATTTTCAAGAGCAATATGCCATTATGTCGTAAAAGAAAAGTGTTTGATCAATGCATCCTTCCAGTATTTACGTATGGTGCAGAGACGTGGACCTTAACTAAAAGAGACATACAAAGGCTGCAGACAACTCAAAGTAGCATGGAGAGGTGAATGCTTTATGTAACCAGGAGAGATAAGAAGAGGAACTCGTGGATCCGAAAAATGACAAGAGTGGAAGACATCATGATCAAAGTTAAATCCCTGAAATGGCAATGGGATGGACATACTGCCAGAAGGAGAGACCATCGATGGACAGCCGAAATGTTAGATTGGATTCCAAGGGACAGGAAAAGACCCAGAAGAAGACCACATGGTAGATGAGTGGATGAAATTCGAAAGTGTGCGGGAGTGACATGGAGGAGGCTGGCACAAGACAGACCGTTGTGGAGGAAACTTGGGGAGACCTTCGTCCAGCAGTGGATTGATAATGGTTGACAATGATGATGATATATATACATATATAACGCTTGAAGCTAGCCTGGAACGGGTGAATGGATTTGGTGATTGTTCTTTTTCTCGTTTTCATTTCTTTGTTTTCTAATGCAAAATTTTGCTTTATGTTTTGCATTTTTATGTTATTTTATCTTTCTCCCATGCAGCCTCTGGTGCTTTGGAATTTCAAATTTGTTTAAGGGTGTTTTGTTTATTCAATTTATATGCTTTTGCTATATCATAAAAACTGAACAGCGAGACCAAACGCTACTGACCACTGGGATAAGAGACAGGGGTTCGGACGTTACTTGCTCCTCTTTCTGGGGGTTGGTTATTATTTTTTATTTTTATATTTTAATTTTTTGTTTTAATTCTTAATGTTAACTATTTTTTATTGTTTTTAGTGGGATTTTTTTGTTTTCGTATTTAATTTTTTTTCTTCTGTTACCGGTTTTGGTTGCCGTTACTTTGCAGACTAGATTCTCGCAGAAACCCACACTTTCAGGTCTCCGTAGAGCCTGGTTGGGTGTTGTCCGTGCCTGGCGCTTGACAAAGCCATGGAGAACGGCTTACCATTGCTCTATATCCGTCTCTTATCTCAGTGGTCAGTAACGTTTGGTCTTGCTGTTCAGTTTTCATTGAAGAAATTTGCAGTCTTGATGTTTTCAGTATTTAATTTGATTTTTCTTTAATGCAGCCTTCTGGCGCTTTAGAACTTCAAAAGCATTTGTAACTGTAACCTTCTTTGTTTTTCTCTCTCTATATATACGTTACCGTTAAAGTGTATAATTCAGTTATTTCATAAAATACCTAGTTATTTCATGAAATAACTGATCAAGTTAGTTAAAGCGTGCAATAAATCAATGATTCCACACTTTAACTAGTTATTCTAGGAAATAACTAGGTATTCTATAAATTAACTAATGATAGACAGTTAAAGTGTAAAATAAACAAAGTGAGCAAAGAACTGTTCTCTTTCAAATCCAGCTTACTTAGTAAAGATTCAAACCTTTCTATCATTACGTCTTTTTTTTTTTTGAACTTAAAGAATTCATAGTTCAAGTCAACTTGAGGTTTTAAAAAATTTGTATTTTTACGTGAGAAACTTAATTAAATTAACGTAATTATGAAACTTGAGAAAATAACTTTAACTCAATACCTGACACATCGAAGCAGCGTTAGACGCACAGCAGCCGGCACATGGAAGCAATCGACTAACTTAAATGAACTGGCGCCAACACGCCAACAGTTGCACAGCACACTAGACGGTCTACCAAGCAATTCCACCCCTACGGTCTGGAAGAGTTCATAAATTCAGTAGGGGGGGGGGGGAGGTGGAAGGTAAATGTGTTTCTCGTTGATGTTCTGAGAGTCTGGCGCAAAAAAGTATTTGGCTACAGTAATCTCTATTATATATTAAGTTCAGCAAATTATCATTAATTACAGGAACATTGCGTGTAAATGAAAGTAATACTTTCCATATTCTTAAACGAAACAGAAAAGTTAATATCATTATATAACACTTTATAGTGGGTTGAAAATGATGTGCTATTTCTGACCAGTGGTTCTCACTTTACAGCCTTTTGAATTTGGGATTTATTTACTTGGTTATTTCACACTTTAACGGGATGTATATCGTTACTCTATGAAATATCTAGTTAAACCATAGAATACAAGTGAGTTTTACGCTTTAACTGACTTTATCAGTTATTTCATGAAATAACTGAGTATTCTATGAAATAACGGATTTCATACTTTAACGATAACATGTATATATATATATATTTTGGTTGGAGGTTTAACGACCACCGTGAGCAACTCAATGGGATATAAGCAGTCACCCGTCCATAATTTAGGGCCACTGGTTCCATGGAAGGGAGAGAGCCTGTGCCACAAGACAAACACAACACCCATGCCTCATCAGGATTCGAACCCGGACCCTTTTCGGACGAATGATCAGAAGCTATCACTTATACCACTGCGCCACCGGGGCGGCGGATAAGATTATTATCATGACAATTACCTTAGCTGAACGTGCGTTGCTTGTCAACCTCTATTTTCGAAACAGCTTTAATGCAATTTCTAAGTTTCGCGAATTCTAGCTACTGCAGCGCACGAAGAGGGTCCCAGTGATCATTACAAACCTTCGAAAAATTATTGTACGGCTTGAGAATCCGAAAACGGTTTGAGAATACGAATGAGAGTAAGAGTAGTGAGCAAATCATTATTCCTCAAGCGGAGGGTGAATTTGCTATTGCCGTCGTGGATTATGGATTAAGGAATGAGGAGCGGGAAGTACAATTATTACGTAAAGAACCGAAACCCTCCTGTCTTCATGCGAACTCACTCATCTGTAAGGAGAAGGAAGGGATGTTATCAACAGCAAGTAATTGTTTGTTTTCTAGTGAAAGACCTGGGTGAATACTATTTACTTTGTTTGCTGATAAGCATTTCGAAATTCGATATACGCGGTTTCTCTAAAAATAGTTGTTCCTGATATGCGGTTCAGGAATAGTAAAAGAGAATATCACGAGGCTCAATGGATTTTATAAAAACTTCTGTTTATTTGAAACTTCATAGTATGCAACATCGTTATATGCGATTTCGACTGAATTACCTCTTGTAAGATATATTTGTTAATATTAAAGGCAAGCAGACACTTGGGAATTTATTAGTATTATCTTAAGAGATGAGAACTTGACGACCACCTTGGTCAACCCTAAGAGCTACAGTCATTCGCCCTTCCCTAGTTTAGGGCTACTGGTGTCCGGAACAGGATACAGCTAATGCCACCTGACAATCACACAACTCATACTTCATCTGGGACTCGAAGTCGGGAGTTTTGGACTGGTCCCAATTCCACTCTTCGGACTACTCAACCATATGAAGGAAGGCTTTTTACATTCTTTTCTTGTGATTTCGACGGATTGTCACTGATGTATCATTGCCAAACATTCGAAAATTGCCTGCCAATCTAACATCCCTGCTGGAAGTTTGGGAGGAAGCTGAATACAAAAAAGTGGGAGAGGGAACAACTTTTCTAACACTAATTTCTACTACTACCTTTAAATGTTCTGCGTATATGCTTTCAGGTGTAACTTTGACTTGCCTATACCTGTACAGAGATATTAGGGTCTTGTCACGACTTTTGTGGCCTTTTCCCAGATGCATATTGTGGCCTTTTGTATCTGTTTCCCAGATTCCTTGTTCATTCTTTATTTACCAGAGCACGTGCAACAGTTACTTTCCCTTTGCATAAAAAATTTTATAAAATCCATTGAACCTCGTGATATTCTCTTTTACTACTCGTATTTCAACCGCATATCAGGAACAACAATTCTTGGAGAAACCGCATATATCGAATTTGGAAACACTTATCAGCAAACAAAGTTGCTGCTAAAATTACCTACACTGTTGTTGTTATGTTACTCTGGATTTTTGGTTTAAATGTTACAGCTAAATAAACTGAATTGCATTGAATTTAAATGTTTCGTCAAATCAGACTTTTTCCTTAGCAAGGTTTAGAAATTTTCAGAGCGTGCGCTACTCTACCTTTACTTCCCATTGTTATTTTAATGAACCTAGACCATCTATCAATAGCCACGAAATAATGCATCTGTTTATTCATGGTAACGTGAAGGGAGCTGCTTGTCAGTTTCGTTTTTTAACTGTAGAAATCTTTATTGTGAGCTACTTTTAGACAACTCATTCATGTGGTAAATAAGAACAACGCCAGAAGAACTACCACATATTATGCTTTGTTTATGAGCACAGAATATTGATCTGGTGCAAATTCTCTGAAATCCCCGACACAATTTTTTTTTATTCTCTCTCGTAAGGTACCATGCTAAACAGGCAATCCGTTATATTGATTGCTCATGCATGAGAGCGGCGATAGTGGTAAGTTCCACGGTTTTCGAGAAATATCAGCATTTATTATTTAAGTAGCAGACGTGTCAGAGGCAAAGCGTGATCATCGTAGGCATTTCCACCAGAAATAATTATAACCTAAAGCTTATGCAAAGGGAAAGTAACTGTTGCACGCGCTCCGGTAAATAAAGAATAAATAAGGAATCATCCCACGCGAAATAAAGTGCATTCATGGTCGATAGAACGAATGTTAAAATAAACTCAGGAAATTCTTTTCTTCGCTAGCTTGTAATCGCATTTCGAATGAATCTCCGTCGTTATTTATTGGTCTCACGCGATGGGGACTGCAAGATATCTGTGATGACGATACTCCGACGACGTAACTGACATTTTATGCTTTAGGTGCTTTCAGTGTTCGCGGATGGCAAGAAATTTTCCGTCAATCTTCGTCCTTTTCCGATCCGCGTTTCACGGTACCAGCCCCATTGTTGCCAAGACACGAACACTGAAGACCTCGATGTAGAATTCTCAAATCCGTTCCTTTATTGCTTTGCGCGGGATAATAACATCTGGGGAAGGAATGTCGAACAATTGCTTCTCGAACTCAGCTACGCCAACTGAAAATCTCGGTGAGCCACGACGTACTGTATTGATTCCTAGCCTTACATGATGGACTTCCTATTTATGTCTGAGTAGATATCGCCCCCCGCCCTCCTCACCCTATCCCCTTCGCTGTCTTTGTATCGAACGCATTAAGGACTGATGATTGTTTATGTGCTGCTGCTGTTGATTTTTTTCTTTTAGGATATCGCGTGCTCTTCCTTAAATGTCCAAGATTTCGTTCCAGGTTTATCATCCCCACCACAGTTTGGGAGTAATTTTTTATTGTTAAGTAATTAAGAAAAAAAATCTTGAAACGAGAACAGAAAAAGGAATTGGTTCCGTGAGGAAATTTCCTAGGGGTATCGCCGGCTTATGACTCGAGTCTGGGAGTTCTGATTGCTTGTTGAACGCACGAAGGTAGCAAAAGTCTGCTTCCTAATCAAGATTACAAAACATTAGTACCCGTATCGCCCTCGAAAGTTAACATTCTTCTGACGTTGTTAAGGCTCAATAGGATTATCCTTCAGGATCCAGAAATAGATCGGGTCAAGATCTTTATGACCGGAGGTATACACTGTGACGTACTGCAGAGGTGAAAACATGTGTCAAGACGACAAATCTGCAGCGAGTCATTCGGTCCGCTGCAGAGCGACTTACTCCTGAGTGAGGGGACGCGGCTTTGATGGCCGTCGCAGACAAACGTGTGTTTTCACATTGGCGCCCAATTTTGGAAAATGGATCCACTGGCAGTTGGGTTCTTCGAGAAATGTGTGATGTTTGTTCCACACATTGTTTGGAATTGATAAAAAAAATTATATTTCGCAAAAAAAAAAAAAAAAAAAAAAAAAAAAAATAAGATGATGTGATGTACTGCAGAGGTGTCAAGACGACAAATCTGCAGTGAGACCTTTCCGCGTAGCTCACTTGGAAGAGCCACTTATTCCGGAGTGAGGGGGCAAACTTGTGTTTTCCCAACACCTTCTGATGCTAAGCATCTTTCACAGCAGTAGTAAAGTAAATGTAAAAAAATAATTTTGATGTAATGAAAATGGGGAACGGCAGTAATCATCAGTCAGCCACCTACGTTGAATTTCTCGAAAGCGGTGCGTCGTAGCGAAATTTGCCTCCATCTCAGAGACCCAAAGAAAGATCACCCGCTCTTGACGAGAGCTTTAGAATGACTTATAACGCGATAGGATGTATCTTGTAGATATCCTAGACCAAACGCTGCCAATCCAGCTCACTAACACACGATCTAGCTTTTATTTTCATCTTGAGGCCAGATTTTAGCTTGCGCATGCGCAGATGGACTTTCGTAGCTACATCGCATTTCATCGGCGTTAGGGTCGTTTCTTACAGTACTGACGTAGGTAGCACAACCTTACAATGGCTCAATGGCTTAGCCATTGTCGAAGACGCTGGCTCTGTGTTGGTCTTACGTTAAATTGCAAGGTTGTGCTATCAGGGTAGTACGTTAAATTGCATGGTTGTGCTATCAGGGTAATATGTTAAATTGCAAGGTTGTGCTATCAGGGTAGTACGTTAAATTGCAAGGTAAAATTGCAAGGCTCTGCTACCAGGGTAGTACGTTAAATTGCAAGGTTGTGCTATCAGGGTAGTACGTTAAATTGCAAGGTTGTGCTATCAGGGTAGTACGTTAAATTGCAAGGTTGTGCTATCAGGGTAGTATGTTGAATTGCAAAGTTGTGCTATCAGGGTAGTACGTTAAATTGCAAGGTTGTGCTATCAAGTTAGTACGGTAAATTGCAAGGTAAAGTTGCAAGGCTGTGCTACCAGGGTAGTACGTTAAATTGCAAGGTTGTGCTATCAGGGTAGTACATTAAATTGCAAGGTTGTGCTATCAGGGTAGTACGTTAAATTGCAAGGTTGTGCTATCAGGATAGTATGTTAAATTGCAAGGTTGTGCTATCAGGGTAGTACGTTAAATTGCAGGGTTGTGCTATCAGGGTAGTACGTTAAATTGCAAGGTAAAATTGCAAGGCTCTGCTACCAGGGTAGTACGTTAAATTGCAAGGTTGTGCTATCAGGGTAGTACGTACCGGACTGTGGGTCGGTGTGGACGTTAGTGTAAAGCAATGTGTTGCATGCAAACGAATGAATACTCTCGAATCACTCGTTTTATTTCACACGCACAAAGATCTTGACATGCGAAAGATGCTTAGCATAAATTATCTAAAAAGAGTACCAGAGCAGTCTCTCTATTATGTTCTTCACTGATGTTTTATTTTAAAACAAATTAGAGATATTCAATGTAAAATCATAACATCTCGGCATAATTTCTTGCGCGATACTGCTTCGAATGCTCTCTTCCTAGTTTCGATTCTGGTATGCGAAAACACAGCTCCCAATATTCGCTGTAGATTAAAATGCTGTTTCATATGTAAAGTAATGGGTCAGTTGATGTTAGTTCACTCTAGGATTTTTTATACATGTACGGGCCAGGGTTGTGTCGTATGTGGGGAAATCCAATAGCAGGTGTCAGCATACTTTTGAATATACACTGAAGTGCCAGAAAAACTGGTGCAGACCAGCTTATGCAAAATACATAGCAACGTCACCTATGTACTCGGTTGCGTTCGCCAGTTCGTACATAAAGCGATAGACATTCTTGCCAGCTGAGTACAAGAATTCCGGCAAAGCCTCCAACCTACGATACCAGTGTGACTGTAAAAAAACATTGGGTGAACGTGACTATCGTCGGCTGTCAAGAATCGTTTCACGCGATAGGCGTGCAACACTCTCGCAGGTATCATCGGAATTCAATGCTGGAGCCTCAACAAGAATCAGTGTCCGGGCTGTGCAACGTACCCCGCACGATATGGGCTTTGGGAGCCGACGCCCAACTCGAGTCTCCTTGATGGGTGCACGACACAGAGCTATGCGCCTCGCTTGGGCACGGCAACAACGCCACTGGACACTTGATGACTGGAAACAAGTAGCCTGGTCTGGCGAGTCGCGTTTCCAACTGTATCGGGCACATGGAAGGATTCGTGTGCGGCGCAAACCTCATGAAGCCATGGATCCCGCCTGTCAACAGGGAACTGTACCGGCTGGTGGGGGCTCCGTAATGGTATGGGGTGCGTTTATCTGGATTTCACTGGGACCCCTGGTACCTCTACAAACGTCTGTGACCGGCCAACGCTATGTGTGCATCTTTTCTAACGAGGTACACCCGTTCATGTCCTGCATTCATGCTGATGGGTCGGGCCTGTTCCAACAGGACAATGCACCTCCACACAAGTGTCAGGACGCCACATTATGGTTAGAGGAGCAATCATCTGAGTTTGGGGTGTTGTCATTCCCACCCAAGTCCCCAGATCTGAACGTGATAGAAAATACTTGGGATGCCATGTAACGCGCTATCAAACACAGGAATCCTCCGATACCTCGGAATACATCCGAATTGTGGAACTATCTGCAGGAAGTATGGTGTGCATTGCCTACAGCATATTACCAGAAGCTAGTGGAGTCCACGCCGCGTCGTATTTCTGCAGTCCTGCGCTCCCGTGGGGGACCTACCAAGTACAGTATTAGACAGGTGTACCAGTTTTTCTTGCACTTCAGTGTATAGTGTATATTATAGTGTAAGCAAATTTTGACACCACTGAATCTATAAACCAAATACTCTCTGCGTATTACATAGTTTCATATATTAGCAGATGGTGATGAAAACAACATTTTCTCTATATATTGAGGTTCACATTGAAAATTCACACTGCTTCTTTTTTAATACAATCTTAGCTCGGTCTTATAAGCTTAACGCCTAGATGAATGAGCTGTGGGCGATGGAAAGCTCTAAAAGCGAATAAATGGGCAATGAAAGCTCTTGCGATAACAACTGATCTGTTCAACGCAACGCAGTGCAAGATTTCTATTTCCGTACATGAAAAAGGCTTAGTCTTAACCATAAAGTCCTTAAACACACTCAGTAGACAAAACATTAAAGATAGAGATTATCGGCAGTTAGCATGCGCATCCCCTTCGCAGAGTGGAATAGACCTAAACGGACCGCAGGCGATAAATGAGGTGGACAGCAGAGCTTTCCAAAAGTGGGCTGCGGATGGCTTAGTGGTAAACGTTCGTGACTGTCACGGAGAAACCGCAGGCTCGATGTACGAACGCTCGAACCACTAAATAACCACCGTGAGTCGGATGGGCATGTTAAGCCGTCGAACTGCGGGTACTAGCCCCACCCGGTAATAAACAAGGGCGTCTTCCTTCCCCTTTTACCTCGCTTCCGTTTAACTTTCCCGTCGGGCACTCTAGTCCGAATATCCTGGCTACCTATTTCAAAGGATTGTGTAAGACCTGAGGTCAGACGCTCCATTCCTAAAATCCTCTACACATGATCTGATCTGATCTTCCTAAAAGTGTATCGCAATCGACGAGCATAGGTCAACGTGGTGATCTCAGATACTTTAATAGTGGACGCATTTCAGACGCAAAAAGAGATGGGTCGTTCTATAGCTGAAGTGGTTGGAACCCTAGGGTTCACGAGGGCAACCGTATCCAGGGTGCACTGCGAGTATACCATCGACGGATGCAGTCCTACCAGCGCCCAAAGAGCAAGTGGTGGCTGACCACACGTCATTAATGACCGGGATCGACGAAGACCATTTAGGATCGTACAGACTAAATGCTCGGCAACGGTGGCGTAAATCCTATCCAGGTTAAATGTCGGAGGGTCAGAAGCGTCAGTGAGTGAACGGCAGCGCCCTGGCAACGGTAGCCGACGCCCTAATCGAGTGCCATTGTTCACCGCTCGTCATCGGATATTACGCCTCGTCTGGTGTCAGAATCGCGTGATAAGATGAATCTCGTTTTCAGGTATACCAAGCTGGAGGGAGGGTGTAGGCGTGGCGTTGACAACACGAGGTCATGACCACGTTGTACCAGGTCAGCTCTACTCAAGTTGACGGTGGCTCTGCGATGGTTTGGGAAGTTAACATTTTTGATTGAATCAGTGATTTTAACATTAAGGGTTCCAACAGTTGCATCATGGGTTGAAGAATCGGGAAGGAAAGTCTTTAGCAGCTTCTAAATGGCGGTACATCAAGTACGAATTTTGCTGGAAAAGGAAGACTGACATAGAAATACACATTACCAGTTGGCGAGTGCTACCGTTGTGGCAATATATCGACGTATCAAGGGGTGTGTTACAGTGAGTTAACTTTGCATTAGGGACACCTATCTAATGGCTCGTTTGTTTACCTATCTGTGCGATAACGGCTCGCAAACACCTAAGAACATATTCTAAATGGTTTCGAAAATCCTGCATAAGTTACTTGGCCCACGTCCCCCTGTAGCATCTGTAAGTTAACGCTCATTCCGTGGAGGAGGCTCAGTCATCCCCCTCCCCTTCTAGCATGTCCCACAAATGTTCATTTGGGTTCCAGAAGTTTTCTGTAACATGGAATCCGAACCATCACTGGTTCACCATAGTTGACGGAACTCCTGTTTTCACAGTATACTAAATTGCATCACTTTAACATTTGCACAGACTGTTCTGCTCTGAAATGTGCCTCTCCTATAATGCTGTGAGTGAGCTTTGTGCTACTCCCAGTTTCAGCTATCATGTAAATAATTTGTCCCTACACCTGTACATTTACATTTTCAATTCACCTTGTATATAATGATTTTATTATATGAATCGCATGTTTATTTTTAGACGCTCGAGATGTTTGTAAATAAAGCGATGTTGAAATATAGTCAGGGAAATTTGGGAGGCCACTGCAATGTGGATAACTTGTTGTGGTGTTCCTCCAACTACTCAAAAGTTATACGAACCCGATGACACGGTGCGTTTTCCTGTTGAAAGTTGGTACTGCGGTCCAGGTAAACCTCCTGCTGGTATGGACGGAGATGGTCCGCTAATAGGTCCCTGAAGCTCTCACCATTCAGTGTTTGTGGGATGATAACCAACGGATCTATATCTTGCCAGGAAAAAGCTCCACACACCAGAACACCACTTCCACCGTCCTGTTGAAAACCAGCGCGCAGCTGTGCAGCCAGAGGACAAGACTTTATGTTGTTTACGCTTAATTGGAAGTCAGCCATCAGCATGGTGCAGAAAGAAACTGGTCTCATCACTCCAGAGGACCTCTTTCATCTGCCGAAGGTACATTGCCAACGTTCCTTGGCCCATGCGAGGTGTTGTCTAAGATGACTGTGCGTCATCATGTGTACCCTCGTTGGTCTCCAGCTGTGGATCCCCAGGCGAAGCAAGGTACAGCGTACGGTACATGTGGTAATAAGTCGAACTGCACCGCTGTTGTACTGGCGTGCGAGCTAGGTGACTGTTGCACGTCGTTGCAGAGATACCAGTCATGACACCCGATGCTCACCTCTGGAATAAACAGCAGGTGGCTGACTAATGTGAGCCCCTTCTGCTGAATGTCTGTGCATAGATAATCGAGCTGTGCTACAAACTTAATACAGTAGTACGGAAGCAGCCAACAAATGCTGCTGTTTCCGAAATACTGGCATCTGCCCTGAGGGTCCCAACTATCCGGCCGCGTGAAATTGGCTTACGTCGCTACGTTTCCCTGTTACTGGCAAACGTTTACTGTTAGGTACAGAGGATAGTCCTGCACAATTTATGATAGCCACACGTGACGTTGATATCACTTGGTACTTCGCTACCGCACCGAATATGTGAAATGGGGGTGTTCCTAATGCGAAGCCAACTCAGTGTACATAGATCACGACAGTTCAGACCCAAGGGTTGGATTTATGCAAGTGGCGATAAATCGAGGGGCACTACATTGAGGGTTGACTGTATTATAAAGACTATTAATTACTATAAAATGTATTATCATTATGAAGTTCTATTAAAGAAATCACTCTAGTAGCCAGTAGCTACAAATTTCTTCTTATATGAACTTATAAAATAAATCATTTTACTCATAAGTTGTAAATATATGATACTCGTATTTCTTTTATATTCATTTTAGAGCTTCAAATTCAAGATAAGGATGTATTCAATCTAATCACAAGGGTCCTTATTGCTGATACGTAGTATAGATTTCATGTATTCTTCTACATGAGCTGGGAATTTCTATATTTGCTCATTTTCTTCATTACCGTATTCATATTTTATATATTTTTCTTTACATAAAAAATTAGTGGTTAAAAGAACTCCCCAAGAAATTTGCTTCAGAGATACAAACACTATGATACGAAAGAATGATAATAAAGCGCAATTAGCAATTTCTTTTCAGCAAATATCAAATGATGGAAAATACGAAACTTAGAATCATTCTTTGTTGCTAAATGCAGCAAGAAGAAACAAATTATAGCGGAAATAAGAGGAAGAAGAAAATGGTGCGTCACCGACAAAAGAAATGAACAAAATACGATTATAAAGAGAACTTCATTTTTAAAGAAAGCTATACAATGGCAAATAAAAACGCACAGGAAATCAAGTTGTTCTTGACTTCCTTTGTTAAGAAAACGGAATCATAAGACAAAACAATTTATTTTCCGAACAATGCCAAACACCGCAACAATGAAAGTGAAGAAAATTCTAGAGTAGAAGGAATTATTTTTGTTTTCTTATGACGAGAGACTGAAAAACCTCTTCAGTATATAAATGAGAGCACATTATCGATTGACGGTGAACGCCGTATCTGCTTCTCATGCAAAAAAAACGTGGAGCTGATTGGCTGAATTCTCCATACCAAGTTCTCTCAGCTTAAATTTCTCAGAGCACGTAATGAAGTTCCATCAAACCCGAGAACGACAATATGTCCACGATGTTTGACGCAGTAAAAATTCTCCAAGCGTCAGCAAATGGAGTAAAACACCCTGTCCCTCGTAAACGACGAGAGACATTGTTGACGAAGCTGCGAAACTGTGTTTGATGTTAGAATTTATTGGGTAATTTCACAGCTGCAGAACTCCCGAATATTTATTGTTGGCGTCACTTTTTAGAACGCGAAAAGACAGCGCTGTTCCATTTTAACACATTCCCAATAATAGTGAGCTATTAAACAGAGACTGAAAATTTAGAGGAAAAAATGACGGATATTGCTGTAAGTAACAGATTACTTTTGTGATGTACCTCATAAATTTGTTTCCTCAACACTAAATGCATAATTTTTGAGGAATGAAAGATGTTTCAAATGCGTCGACCTAAAGCACACAATTTCAGACAGACAATGAGTCTCTGCTTCGTAATTTATGGAATTTTATGAGTTATTCTGAATAAAAAAAAATTAAACTGCAAATTCATCACAACATTCTATACCGAAGCAGTTCGGAAATATTTCTGTACCTTACCAAAAGGAAATAATGGACAATATCTCAGGTTTCACACCCTGTAAGATATTTCAAAGAACATAAAATAACCACATTTTTATTCCAGATCCCCTACCTCCACGGTTCTCAAAGTTTAAATAAAATAAAATAACTACATTTTTATTCCATATCATTAACCTCAACGGTTCTCAAATTTTTGTTGCTTTTATCACCACTATAAAAGCTGTTATACACCTACATTTTATGATGTGATATATATATGAGGTGTAGTTAGGTTGTGGATTTCGAATACTACTGAAAGGAAGATAATATTCGCTAGTTGCCTTAAGTGTATACAGAATATGCTGTGATTTTTTAAATAATTGACTGACATTTCATTTTCCGAGTCTTATGTAAGATACTGAGTTGGCCCTGAAGTACTGCAGGCTTTGAAAATAGAGAAGCAATTTGTTCAGAAACCTATAAAAGCATTATGCATCTCACCGTTACTACTATTTAAAGCGTTTCTGCAAGTTTGGTAATAAAAGTGTGTCGTAAGAAGTTGCTATTTTAACCTATTAACCAGCTGAACGAAAAAAAACCTCAGGGTTACAGGAATGGGCTGAAATCAGTTCAAACGAATATATTTGCTGTCTAAGAAGTAGGCCGAACGCGGCTGGAATGAGTGAACCTGCGCATCATAAAGCATTGCTTCACTCTTAGCTTTGTTATTCAAAATTATTATCTAGAGGGATGATTACTGCTAATATTTTATGGCTGATTACAAACCAAAAGGACTATAATAACGCCAACGAACCTAAGGGAGGAAATGTTTGAATCACTAGTTTTTAACCAGTGGCAGGATGTCCATGTCAGTGAAACTAGCTCTTCCAAATCCTCTCATGGGTCATGCAGTAGAGAACAGAGGACTGTAAGCGAGCTCTTATCACGAACGATAAGTTAATTATCTGTACTTCCGAATTGAGACCGTAAATGAATTGTTTTGCAGTAGCTTCGGTAAAACCCGGTCGCTGTGTTAATATTTTCGTTTGGGGAGCACAGAAAATCGTTTGCCCACGATTTGACTTGGGGTTAAAGGACAGCTTAAAGGGTTAAACACTCTCCCACCCTTAGAGAAAGGGATGCAAAAAAATGCAAGTGCGTTTTAACAACATCAAATTAATACTGTTTCTTACCGTAATGATTGTACCTCAAAGAATGACGAATCCTCTTTTAATCAGGTGCAACATCTGGTTAGTACGGATCATGAAAAAGAATTTTCCAGGCCATATGTCTCATTTCCTGTAGGGATTTCATTGGAACGAGAGATCTGGAGTTATCCCGGAGTCAGAATACTATAAGACATGCCGTTATACTGATATTCAACGACCTTTACGGTTTTAATCTGCGTCGACCTTGGCTGCACTACAATCTATCACGTAATGAGATACAACAGGGGGCCATTTTCTTTAGATACAATTTTCTAACTTATCTGTAGGATCGGGAAGTCCATTTTCAGCGTAGGCGACGTTGCCCCTCTCCCCGTCCTACCTTTAATTCTTACCGTGTTTAGCCACCTCCTCAGAAAGCTTGAAAATTGCATCGCTTCGGAGCGAAAATCGAACCTGAATCTTCCGGCAACAGTTCAACAATGTTTGTTTTAAGCATTGCTTAAAGAATTGAATTCTAACCATTTGAAACTCTTATGCATGAGTTAGAGTCCTGGTTAAGATAAGGATGATGTGTGTGTCGCGTTCCTTTCCGGGTCAAAGGAACTAGCAACCCATAATGTCTACATCATGTACGATCTGCCATACGATACCCTATAACGCACAAGTTTGTCCGTGCCGGAGATCGAACTCGGGTCCCCTCACTTCGGAGTACGTCGCTCTCCCAATTGAGCTACGCGGACATGTGCTCTCATTACTACCTGTCTTTATCTCGTGTGCGTCCAGCGGGGCAGGCACGTAACCCCCCCCACACACACACACAGACACACACGAAAGAGGGCCGAGGGCATGGCCCACGGGTCAACCGGGACCATATGTCGCTGCAGTCAGTCATCCCATGAAGAACGTGCATTTGAGAAATCCCAGTCAATTTGGTGTGTGGAACGTAACATCACACTGATTTATTTTTTCGAAGCACTGAAGAGGGGATTCTCACTTTTCCTGTCTCGCCGTGTGGAAAGAACATCACATCATTGCGAGAAATTTAACAGCCGGGTCATCCTGGAAGTACGGGCGCCAATATAACGTGCAAGGTTGTCCGAGCCGGGCATCAAACTCGGGTTTCCTCACTCTGCAGTAAGTCGCTATCCCAACTGGGATACGCGGACATGTGCTCTCATTGCTGTCTGCTTTTACCTCGTGTGCGTCCTGCGGGGCAGGCACGTCCCAACCCCTATGGCTGAGTAGTCAGAGCGCTATTTTTCGGCTAGTTGTCTGAGCCACGCCCCTTCTAGAGATCCCGTTAATGCATAGATGGTGCGCATGTCCTCTGACACTGGTTCTCTCACCTCCCTGGATTTCCCTTAGCACACCAGCGAAGGGAGAGAGTCAGTGCCACAAATAAGATCTACCTACCAGCGAAATTGTGTTCGCTGAATTATCTTAAGATGGAATCCACATCCTATGAAACAAGAAAGATGATACCGAATTTTCAGGTGCAATGAGCACATCTTTTGAATCCGTACCGGACTGATGCGAATTGAATTTATCAAAGCTATTCAAGGTCAATGAACCGGTATGAAAAATAGTAGAGTCTGACCGAAGAAAGAAGTTTTAGAATCGAGTTTCTGATCCCGTAGATATTGCTGTAAACGGAATTGTGAACTTACGCCCTTTGGTGGGAGACTTGTGCGTTAAGAAAAAATTGAAATTATATGAGAAACATTTCGCAGCGGAAACGCTGTCCAACAAAGAAGGGATTTTTCAAATCGGACTCTTAGAAGCAGAGATCCACAAATGTAAGATATGCATCTACGCCCCCTGGCGAAAAAACCATGCATCACTTTAAGAAAAGTGTATTTCGAAAAGGTTTAATCGATGTGAGTAATATGGGTTCACAAACGAATTTTTTTTCAATCGAAATTTTAGAAGCTCAGATTTTGCTGCAAATACATCGGAAGCGGAAATTAAGACTTATGCCCTCTGGTGTCCAAACAATTTTTTACCAAAAATTAGAAATTATATGCAAAATATTCCCCATCAGGGGCTGTATCTGGTGCAGAAACAATTTTTGAAATCGGAGTTTTAAAAGCAGAAATATCGGATGGAAACGCAGTTTACATTTACGCCCCCTAGCGGAAAGTCTATTAATTACTTGAAAACTTACAAATTTTTAGGAAAACATGTCGTAGCGGAAACTATTCAATAAAGAAGGAATTTTTCAAATAGGAAAGTTTGAAGCCCATATGTTGACAAAAAATAACGCCCGCTGACTCCGCCAGCGGTGCATCTGTGCATCTACGCCCGCTGGCAGAGAAACCATGCAATATTTTAAGAAGAAAATGTTCCGAAAAGGTTTATCGACGTGAGTGGCATCGGTCCACGAAAGAATTTTTCCGATCGTGATTTTAAAAGTTCAGATTTTGTGTCAAATACATCAGAAGCAGAAATTAACCCTTACGCTCCCTGGTGGCCAAACTATTCTTTACCAAAAATGAGAAATTATATGCAAAGATTTCCTATCAGAAATGTTTCAAATGTTTCAAATGTTTCAAATCGGAGTTTTAGAAGAGACATAGGGGAAAACGCAATTTGTTTTAACGCCCCCTAGAGGAAAATCTATTATTAGTTTGAAAAAGTAAGTATCCCTAAAATACTCTTCGACATAAATGGAATTGAATGGTGAAATAATTTTTCCAATCGAATGTTTAGAAGCAAACACATGGAATAAAATGTATTTTGAATTGGATATCATCTGCATTTACGCCCTCTAGAGGCGAAATTGTACATCGTAAGAAAAAGCGAAATAAAGGATCATCATTGGCATATTTGAAAATTTCCAATGCAAAAAGAATTTTTCAAATCGGACAAATAACCTAGTTGCAGAGATATGGTGTCCACAGTCGGACGGACAAACCAAAAACATAAGTATAATCTTTTTTCACAAAAGACGTGGTAAAAAAAAGAGATACAGAATTGTTCGGAGTAAAACTCACATTAGTAAGCTTTACTCAAAATTTTGGAAGCACTTTCCATTTAGTAATTACTTTACCATCTTTAATTCACTCATTTATTCTTGCGTAAGCAACGAAAGATTCAGTACAACGAATGCCCGCCTCACGCATATTCCATTCATAACCGTTTCTGTATACTGACTGAAATACTTATCCAAAAGGGTGAATGACTAACCTTGTTTAATTCTAAATTCTTCGGGGATATTGTCACAGGAAAAGACGTAACCCAACTGGAAGTAAGTATTCTACCCATTTTATTCATAACGTTTCTGGTATCAGAACAATTGAAGGTTCGCTTAGAACATTCAGCTTGACAATCTTTCCGTATTTATTAAAACATTCCTCCCAGCGGATAGCCACTTTTACCTGTTTTACCCTAATTTTTTTAGTGTAGTGGCTATGTAGGTTCAATTTATTTATTTTATTGAAAGTTGTTTTCGTATAATGAAGGCTCAAGAGTGATTTTCAAATTGATGGGAGAATATCCGAATTTCCTTTAACCCAACAGCTGTCAGTTCACCCCGTGTTAATAATTTTATCGCGCCTTTTGTAGAAGTATATAATTGTTAGCATCCTTTTGTTATTTCGTCTTTGAGTTCATCACGATCCTCGTACACACAATTACCTCCATTTGCCTCCGATTACGGGAACCATGAAAATGGTGATTCGTGAACTTTTGAATTTCTATAATACGTAGGTTTCGAGCCTGTTGACGTAAAATAATGTTTTTGTTTCACCCAATAACAACAATTCTAAAAAGAAGAAAAGGAAAAACCATTGTTGTATCGGCTGGCTTTAGCTGTTATTAATATAATACACACCCTATCTTATTTTCCGTATTCGTAATTTTCCTCCTAAAACTCATCACTGTATGTTAGTTTCCGACCTATATATGACCTGCTGAATTTCTACTTGAAAATTGTTTTATGTATGTATGTATCTATCTATTAATCGACAGTATCTATCTCATCATCATCATCATCATTGTCAACCATTATCAATCCACTGCTGGACGAAGGTCTCTCCAAACCTCTTCCACAACGGTCTGTCTTGTGCCAGTCTCCTCCATGTTACTCCTGCACACTTTCGAATTTCATCCAACCATCTCCCATGTGGTCTTCTTCTGGGTCTTTTCCTGTCCCTTGGAATCCAATCTAAAATTTCGGCTGTCCATCGATGGTCTATCTATCTGGCAGTATGCCCAGCCTATTGCTCGTTCGTGACAGACGTAGTGTTGGTGGCTCCAATATTTTATGCATTTTAGTGTGGAATACCTCGTCCCTCACTCACCTGTTGCGTGGCCTGGCTGTCTAAAGGTACTGTGTACGTTTTGAGCTACTTTTCTAGCGTTCGCATCCTCATATTAGTTCATATTCATCCGTTTTCTTATCGTTTGCTCGTTTGTTTACGTTTAGAAGCTGCCAACATGGCGGCTTCCGGTATTTCCTTATCATCTATAAGCGTGGCGAATGCACGTCACGTCACACTTCCCACGTCCATGGAAGTTAACATACTCTCGTCCTCAGATGTGTCTGCTCAGATGCCTTCCCAGCTTTCTAGTACTCCTGCACCGGTGCCTTCACTGGACTTGGCTGCGCTTTCTTCTTCAGCTCCTGCATCTGCCTCGGTGCCCTCCCTGGGTACTACTGATTCAACTGCCTTGCCTTCGGCCTGTGCTTCTCTTCCCTCACAGCCTGCTGTGCCTGCCGGATCCGAACAGACTTCTCTTCCGAGAATGTCAGTTGCCTGTACAGTGCAACGAGGCGCTACTTCTACGTCCGATTCCTCTAAACCAGATGGTCTTTTGCAAGCAACACCTATTATTCAGGTATCCAACCACAAGGTGAAGGTAACGATAGATGACAATTTGCAGATTGGCCGTGAGTTCCATAAAGTCCTGGATAGAGGTGTGCTCCTTCATGCTTTACCAAATACTCCATTGCCACGCTACATGGAAACCCTCTCTAGACATGTGTCGTCTGCGTCCATTGCAGGAATTTCCCGTACTCCTCGAGGTATTTCGGTGCAGTTCAATCACAAGGAGGATGCAGACTTTTTTCTTGCAAACGGACTTTCGATTGGGACAGACCATCTGATTCCGTCGCCTCTTTCCAAGCGACCGGTGAACATCACGTTCTATCCTGTTCCACAGGAAGTGCCTGATACTGCACTTCCTCTCCTTGTCAGTCATGTTTGTAAAATTGTTGGCGAGGTCCGTCGCCTCTCTGACGCTCCCCGCGGAACTCGATTTGCACATGCTACCGGACCTCGCCTTTAGTTATTGATCGTTTTTCCCACCGAGAAAGCCTTGGCGGATTGCCTTACAGAAGCTACTGTTGAAATTGGCGCACGAACGTACAGTTTCAAGATTTTCACTACTCACTATTGTACACACTGTTTAACACAGAATCATTCCACTGCCTCCTGTGACCGCGTTCGACGTGGACGTTCATCAAGTTCGCATCCCACTGCTGAACACATTGGTCTTTCTACTATCCCCACTACCGGTAGTTTGCCTGACGCGAATTCTTCGTTTCTCCGTCAGACGAACATTTCCGTCACGGACAATGCTGTCTTTCCTCCTCTCCCGACCTGTAAGATTGGGCATCCACCTTCAAGATTGACAGAGTTGTCTTCGACTACAGATGTGTCTACAGCGGAGTGTTCCGATCCGGGTGTGTTGAGTGGTGGTTTGGCAGATCGGCCGTCTGGCTCTTCTCCTAGCCTCTCGGATATCGGATTTCCATTTACAACCTTGTCTACCATACCCTTGTTGCAACATCTTCCTGAAGCCTCCGCTGTTGTACCAGTCTCCACTAAGGCAGCTCAGCTTCGTACTGCATCTTCCGCGACGGTCGTTTCCTCGTCTCCTGACTTGGGAGGTGAGCCTGATCCACTAATGGATACATCCGCCTCAGCTTCTTCTTCGAAGCGGATTGGAACTTCCAAAGGCGCTGTAAAACAGAAAAAGTTAAAACAACTTTCTGTGCCACATTCTGAGGATTCATCTAGTGTTCCCGAGCTTTCCGGTTCCGGTGTTTCTCCACCTGATAATTCTTCAAACAGTATGCTTCTCCGCTCAGGTCCTGTCAATCCTCTCTCTGATGCTGAGGTTCTACAGGCCGTTGATTCGTTTCCTCCAGTTCCTGGACCACTGTCCAGACAGCAACTTACGTCTTTTTCAAATTGCACGTACGATTGTTGGTTCTGAAGAATTCCTTCACTCACCTGATCTGGACCTGTATGCAGCGGTAACCCAATTCGAAGCTTATGTGTCACTTTTTAAATCTCTGTGTGCCACCGATCCTCGGTATCAGCCTTTTTTGAGACGTTGCACGCGCCGTTTCGCCTCCTTGAAGGAGCTCGTTGAGAAGCATATATGTGATACCTTCTATCTTTTTACCGATGACCTTTAGCTCTCTTCCTCACACCGATTACTTTTTGTTCTCTCAATGCTAGGGGATTTGCGAACCCGTTCGCAGATGCCCTGGTTTTGCAGACTTAATGCATGTTGATTCTGATGTTTTCATTGTGTGTTTTTACTGTGATTCACAAGTAATGTATCGTAAATTTGCTTTATTTGTGTGTAAATTTGCTTTATTTGCTTTATTTAATGTATTGTAAATTTGCTTTATTTTAAAGTTGCGATAATTGCGTGTTTTTGCTGTGTTTTCACAACTAATCGGTCTCGTTACTTGTGTGATCTCCTCATTATCTCAGTATCATTATCTTATCTGTTGTTTCCTGAATTTGTGCCTGTTTTTTAAATTACCTATAATTGTGAGTGTTTGCTGTGTTAGTGCTTTCCTCTATTGCGGATTATTATAGTGGTACGTTTGTTACCTTTGCTATTTTTATAAAGTTGTTGAGGTACTCAATGCTGTTTTGCGCTCTAACCACCTTTCAGTTCCGTTCGGTTGATTTATCATAGCTTAGTACATTCCATGCATTTGTGCACATGTGTTATAGTGTTTGACATGCCGTTAGGCCATTCATTGTTCGTGTGCATATTCATTTCCTTTCTGTGTAACGTTGTGCTGCATCGTGGATATACTGACTTTCCGCACTGTTGTTTTCTGTACTGCAGCTTTTAATGAATCTCCTATGTCTGAATTTCGTTATAGCAATAAACTGGGTACCACTATGGTACCCACAGTTACCAATACCAATACCATTGCCATTTCAGGAATTTAACTCTGATCATGATGTCTTCCACTCTTGTCATTTTTTCTGATCCACGAGTTCCTCTTCTTATCTGTCCTGGTTACACCAAGCATACACATCTCCATGCCCCTTTGAGTTGTCTGTAGCCTTTGTATGTCTCTTTTAGTTAAGATCCACGTCTCTGCACCATTTGTAAGCACTGGAAGGATGCATTGATCAAACACTTTTCTTTTAAGACATAATGGCATATTGCTCTTGAAAATTATGCTGTTTCTTCCAAATGCTCTCCAAGCAAGCTTTATACGCCGATTAATTTCTTCATCAATGTGACCTTCACTTGATATCTGCTGTCCAAGATAAACGTACGTATCTGTTATCTCCAGCTTTTCTCCATCAATCGATAAATCTTCATTTCTTGTAAAAGCATTGTACATCCCTTTTGTCTTCTGAAAGTTCATTTTTAATCCAACTTCTTTACTCTTGTCAGCAAGTTCCTGGATTATACTCTGCAGCTGTGATGGGGTAGTTGCAAAAATGACTACGTCATACTATCTATTTATTAATCGACAGTGTCTATCTATCTATCTATCTAATCTAACCTTATCTATCTATCTATCTATCTATCTAATCTAACCTTATCTATCTATCTATCTGTGAGCACTGTTGCCTGCTAGATGTTTTGGTTCAAAATATTCTGGCAAGGTGATGAAATTTCAATTATTTTCTGCATAAGATGAATGTGCGCAAATGTTGTAGAAAAAGAAAAAAAAACGCCGAAAGGTAAATGCTGCGTAACAGGAATAACAATACAGGATGTCTCCAAAAATATCGAAACAAGCTTTTATCTCTTTAACGGTTAATCACAGATACACAGTTTCAATTAGAAAAATACCCAAATGGACGTAAGGTTTTACTACATGGCAGTTGAACCTCTATGGGCGGTATACGCATAAAAATAAAAATAAAAATTTATACATCCTTCGCAGAAAAAAAGTTCAATGAAAAAACGTAACGCAATGTCCTAATTTGTCTAAAAAGAAACTCCGTCATTCTGCTTCCAAAACTCGCGGAGATATTCTCGATGAAAATTGTAAAAAAATGTATCGGTTGGAGCGATAATTTCCTGCACGCGCTAGACCTCTTCCCTTACTCACCTTTAGTGCTACAAAGCTATGCAGGGAAACAAGTTACCTTTCCATTGTAAACGGACTCCAGACGATGCATTCTTTACAATTTTCATCGCGAATATCTCCGCGGATTTTGCAAGTAGAAAAACGGCGCTTTTTCATAGACTAATTAGAACATTACGCGACTTTTTTAATTAAACTTTTTTTTTTTTGCGAAGGCTGTATAATCTGTTTTTGTATTTATGCAAATGCCACCCACAGGTGTGCAGCTGCCATGTGGTAAGTCTTTACTCACTTTAAGTATTTTTTTAATTAAAAGTATGCACCTGTGATCAGCCGTTGAAGAGATAACAGCTTGTTTCATTATTTTTTGAGACACCCGGTATACATGTGCTGAAGTGGATTCACAGGCACATGAGATCTCTGTTATTTACAAAGTTACACTCCTCTTCTGCTGTCAATGGGGATTTATCTTGATTCAAGGAACATGAAGCTGCATCATATTTCCACGTTTGGATGCTTCGTATTTACTTGAAACACCTCATTTCCGGAAGCCGTTAGTAATAATTTTTGATGTGATGAAATTCAAGTGTTTTTGTCCATTGCCTAAGTTCAGAGATGTTGAAGTTCTTAGTTCTCTCTCTTTTTCTCTCATTTTCTTTCTTTATCTTTCTCTCACTTTCTCAACATATCTAAAGACTATCTGTCAAACTTCCTGTAGGCGCCCGCCTGAAGTTATCCTTGAGATTATTTTGCGCAGCCATATCCAAGTTTGCAGTTTACTGTTGTTTTAAGGACGAAACAATATTTCTTGAAGGATTTCTTTATTTTAACTCTTTTATTACATGACCTCTAAAATAACCCATTATGAGCATGGACCACTCTGTCGGAAGCCGAATTCGAAAACATTTCGTGTTAGCTCAATATCAGCTCGATCGATACGTAGTTATTTGCTACTAGCAGAAAAGAATAACTCGCTCTAGAATACTGATTTTCGGGAGATTTTTTTATTTCCTAATATTACGTACAATGGCAGTTTTCTTCCATCATCGAAACCTGAGGGCACTTTTTGTAACATGTCGTTTAAAAACTGATTTATTTTCTTCAGGTACGAAATCAGGAATCATGAAGAAGAAGAATACTGTTTCATCGCCATTAATGATTTCGTCAAAAATTAGTATGTTGTTTCCTTAAATTTGTTACATGTATCTTAACACTATACTATAAAAGTATATTCTTGTTACAAGAAGAAATATTTCAGAATTCTTATCATAAAAGAAGATCATTTTATGTGCAAGTAATAGATCAAGATAGTGGCTTGACATCTTTTTTATAAACTCCTGAATAGAACGAATATTTTCAAATACCTCGCAAACTGTTATTGGAAAATCAACGGAGTAATCTTCTGAATCGAATTTAAAGCTCAAAACAACACTTCTGCCCTACGTATGTATATCATGACCCATGATGTTATTTTAAAAAAATAAAGAGCAGTAGCCGTAGAGATTTTAAAATTTAATTTTCCTTAAAACATAAGGAAAGAATAAGAAAGAAAAACAATGTTTGCTTCATTGATTGCCAAAGACAAGATTAAAAAATATGCATTTCACTTAAAGAATTCATTAAAAATATGTGGTCTTCTTTGCACTGTTAATTTTTGTTCAACGTCATGTTTCCCAATTTACGAGTTTTGAGAATTATATCGTACGTCGGTACCCATTTTAATCTATTAAACTAAGAAAGTCGAATTCATGCGCAAGCGAACTTGCACACGAATATATACGGTAATTAATCTGTTAAATCTTGCGGAAGTTGTAGAGCCATCGACGTGCAAAACTGCCAGTGAAAATCCATTTCCTCTTCATCATTCGTGACTTTCTCCCAAGTTTTGGAGCAAACAATGTGGAACGCTAAGTTTTGTCACTGCTTAATAAGTGACTATCCTCACTACGTGAGAACGTAAAAAACATGTAAGGTTTTTCTAAAACATTACACTGTAAAAATATACCTTGCTGTAACAGCAAAAGAACTGCAGTGGTTGCGAATTTCGCTAGTGAAAATAGCACTGCAAATAGCTATGCTATGTGTACTAACTGAATTAGCTGAATTCTAATTTGCAACACCAGCAAGATATACTTTACGTTAATGCACTAAGCCATTCTTACTGCCATAGCAATAGTTTTGCTGAACCTAGCTCAGCGAGTTTCATGCTACACACAATATACCAGCAAATAAACGATACTTCAGCAAAGATTACTGGCTATTTTAAAATATACTTGCAAAAATACCCTAATATCATGTTCAATATCTTTCCTGTTTTAGCGATTGTAATTAATGCGAGTAATTTCCCCAGGTCATCAAAATCACGTGTTTTGCCGGAATATTGTTTGTAGTACAAATTTCACTGAGCTACATTCAGCAAAACTATTGCTATGGCAGTAAGAGCAGTTGCTCCTCTTTTTGCTGAAAAGTGAAATATGTACAGACGTAGGCTTAATCATTTTCAGCAACTCCGAATACGATATTGCAACAAATATTATAATTTGCCCGAAAAATCACCACAAAAGTTTTCTTTAACCTGAACATAAGACCTTTGCTACATCGTAAAATAACTTGAGAAATTAAATGCATCTGGACTTACTTACTCCCTCCAAATATCTGAATGATCTCACTTGGCATGTCCGAGCTTGATGTTACTGTTGTATTTGAGAACTCCATAATTACTACAACGATACGAAGAACAATCCCCAGCTCAACCTACAACTTCAATATGGATGCCGTGATGACCTGGAGCTGCACGTGGAAGAAAATGGAATAGAAAATGCTTGCAGGAAAGACAAATGCATATGGCGAGGATAACACACGGAGCAAAACGTATTATCTTTGTGGGAGCTTCCGGTATTTAGCTAAGTATTTGTTGGTACCAATTCCATTGCGCCTAACAAAATACTTAGCTAAATACTAGGGCCTTAGATACCGTAGAGGGAGGGGGGCAGGGGGCAGGGGGGCGATTGCTCTCCCAGAATGGTGATTTCAAGGGCGTAACTTCATGCTCTAGGGGGTGTAAAAAATAGAAACTATAACTAAAAACGGGAGATAAAACCCTTCAATATTTTCTGTTTAAAGACTTTGGTTAGCCTCATACAATATTCCATGCAGCTAACCAGAATACATGATAACATACACTATGAGGTGTGAACATCTTATATTCAAGAAGGGAATTTTCCAGAACAGTGAATGCATGCATAGAAAACATGATATGTCTAAACTCCATGAACTTTCTAAACATGTCGTTGGGATGAAGAGCTAATCATCTGTGCTCTGTCGCAGAAAGTGCTCTGAGCGTTTATTATTGAAAGGCATTTTTTCAAGCCCTACCCCTAAAGGTTCTGCCTATTGTCACGTTCACGATCCGATACTTATTCGTTCTGCATTTCTGTGGAATGTTGTGCAGTATTTATAATCTGTGGCTATTGGGTATTTACCTAAGTTCTACATTTTAATAAAATTATGTCAAAAACCTGAAGTGCGGTATTTAAACGATCATAACACTTTCGGAATTCGAAGAGGCGTAATTTTGAATTCGAAGGAGGCGCAATTTCGAAGTTGAAGGAGGCGTAATTTCGAAGCTGAATGGGCGTAATTTTGAAGTTGACGAGGCGTAATTTTGAAGTTAAAGGGGCGTAATTTCAATTCTCGCCCTCCCGGATAAGAAAAGGTTGCTACGGTCCTACTTAGATACAAGTTTGGTACAGTTGCAAAATTATTAATATACAAATTTGGTACAGTTGCAAAATTATTAATGGCCGTAAACATAGTACACGTATCTAGTGTATTTGGCTGAATGTGATTGTACAACTTACAAATTTTTTGCTACAACAACTAAATTCTGAATAGCTTAAAAATGTGTTAATGTATCTGAATATGCTTTGCTATAAAAACAAAAGAAATATTTTTATAGTATTGCTTAAAGGGGAGAAATTAACCTTTCTTACGCTTTCCAACCGTAGGTTGAAGAAGCGTACATGCTCCAGCTTTGTTCTCCTGCTGAGAACAAAGCTGGAGCATGTACGCTTCTTCTACAAAGCTGGATCATGGAGTACATGCTCCAGCTTTGTTCTCCAGCTGATGGCCGTGTGTGGGTAATGCGACAGCCTGGGGAACTCTATTTACCACAGTGTACTGTTGTTACGGTCACGTTTGGAGCTGGCAGGATAGTCGTGTGGGGTGTTTTCCATGGTATGGTCCCCGCCCATTGATTGTCGTGAACAAACCTGTTAACCAGCACGTCTACCTCGATGTTCTGAACAATTATGTCCTACCAACTCTGTGGCAATACTATGGAACCGAGCCTTGTTGGTACCAGCAGGTTAATGCACCGAGCCATAAAGTAAGGACTGTTACGGCGTGGTTTGACGCTAATTCCGTATCGTGTTGTGGACTGGCCAGCACAAAGCCCTGATCTTAATCCTATAGCTCACCTATGGGATGAATTAGGGCGCCGCATAAGAAGTATGGAACCAAGGCCTACTACTAAGCAGCAGTTTGCGGCAGCATTATGTACTGAATGGAAACGCAAACCTATCGCTGTGTTCCAAAACCTTGTCTAAAGCATGTCTCGAAGGTTCAGTGCATGCATTAAGGCCAAAAATAGACCGACACCGTACTAATGTATGTCAATAAATGCTATGTTGTGTTTCTCTTCTAGGTGTCCTGTGACGTTTATCAATATAGCGTACATTGGCGCTTTGATTCGTGTGGAGCAATGTCTGACAAGGTAGTGAAAATATCGTTGCCAATCAAGTCCACTGAGTTATGTGGATGGTTTATCTCGGCAGATACGGAGACTTCCAGCAGGACAATAGTATCCGTGATGTTCCTCAAACCATGCTACGCCAGTAGTTTGAGAAACATCACGGAGACTTTTCCCTGCTACACTGGCCACCTCAGTCACCGGATCTTAAATCAATGGAGCATTTGTGCAATGAAGTCGAAATGGCATCAGAGAGCTGGATCCGCTACCATCAAATCTTCAAGAGCTGGAGGGTGCAATTCATGGCATTAGTGCTAATATACTACAAGCCACTTACCAACATTTAATATTGTTCATACCAAGACACATTTAAGCAGTATTAAGGGCAAGAGGTGGCCCAACAAACGTCCTAACCAGGCGGTCATAATAAATTGTCCACTCAGTGTATATTTAATAACAAATGAAAATTAGTAACACATTATTACACAACATAAATTGAATTGTTTGTATATTCTTCCTTAAGAGTGCTTACCGTAAAATATTTTTTAAGCCGGTTTTCCTCACTGTTTACTTTTAGACCTACCTTAAAAAAGATAGAAACTTATATTGTTCTGTTCGTGAAATAACCCTTCAATGTATGTTTTTTTTGCTTATGTAGAAGTTACCATGCCCCACTTATGTATCTAAGTACAGGGTGAATCAGCTAAGCGTGTACAAACCTCTGGGAGGGGTACGTTGCACAAAAAACAAATCGGAATCCCATAGTAATGCAGGATCGGAAACGCCACCTTCATGCGGCTCTTTCAGGACACCGCCATTTCTAAACCGCCCGCAGAGGTAGTAGGATGGCTGCGTTCACGAACGCGGATATGGCTGATATGCTCCTACCATACGGAGCTGCGGATTGCAACGGACGAGCCGCTGTGCGAGAGTACCAGAAACGGTACCTGATGAGACGAGTGATTTTTTTTTTTATTGGAGGTTTAACGACCACCGTGAGCAACTCAGTGGGCTATAAGCAGTCGCCCGTCCCTAATTTAGGGTCACTGGTTTCAGGGAAGGGAGAGAGCCAGTGCCGTAAGACAAACACAACATCCATGCGTCACCGGGAGTCGAACCCCGGACCCCTTTCGGACGAATGATCAGAGGCCATCGCTTAGACCACTGCGCCAGATGAGACGAGTGCCAAACGACCAAGTGTTTGCACGACTGCATCAGAGGTTATGCGACACTGGTTCTTTCCAGGGGCCTCCAGGCGTCAGGAACGATGGATACGCACTCCTGCTATCGAAGAGAATCTGTTCAGTCATGTAGCAGACACTCCCAGTGTCAGCACACGAGCAATTGCCCATCGGCTCGGTCTGTCCCAATCCACCGTATGGAGGGTTCTGCACGAAGACCAATTGCCTCCATATCATCTGCAGCGCGTTCAGACTCTAAGCACTGAGGATTACCCTCAGTGTATTGCATTTGCGTCATGGTACCTGCAGAAGAGTGCGGCAGAACCCCAATTTCCTGGCTTCGGTGCTGTTCACAGACGAAGCGTCTTTTACACGAGAAGGTTGCTTCAATGAACATAACACGCATGTATATTACAGCTAATGGTCGCAACTTTGAACACCTTCTGTAACCTCAATGCATTTCTTAAATGTCTTGTGAGTAATAAAAAGCATCTTCTTCTCTTACGTGCTGCTCTTTCATTTCTCGACCTCTCTGTACACTTGCACATGAAGATGGCGTTTCCGACCCTGCGTTGCTATGTGATTCCGATTTGTCTTTGTGCAACCTACCCCTCCCAGAAGTTTGTACACGCTCAGCTGAATCCCCCTGTATACCTAGGGATTTATCTCTTATAAATTTTAGTTACAAGATACAAAGGATTACAAAACGTCGTCCTGGTGATTTGTTCGGAATGTTGTCGGACGAGGGGTGTTGTGACTTTTTCAAAGAGTCGTAGCCTCGCAAATGTCATCATCACCTAAATCTGAAGCAATTCGGAAAAGAATTCCAACTAACTTTGAGAAAAAAGACATCATCAGCAAGGTGATTCAATGTTTCGACCAAGAATAAACGATTCCTTTTCAAAATTTGCGGGACTTTATATTCCTTCGCTGAGTGTAAATGATGTTTGTGATTACGTCGAACCTTTCCTGGATTGTTGTCAACATCCGTCTTTAACAACCGTCAGGATGTTCGATTTTCGGGATCCTTTTTCTGGGAGAAAGAAATGACGATGTTCTGCTTCAGCAAATAATACCCCATTTGCAAAGCTAATAACTCTTACGCTTTCCTTTCCACAACGAACGAAATAAATTTTTAGATACTTCTCTGGGGAAAAAACCCACTTAGATCTCTCCTTTTTCGAGCGCCAGTGACAGGGAATACAAGATGTACACGTTACTACTTTATCAATTTGCGCAGCGAATTTCTTGCTTTTCTGCAAGAAAGATATGCACGCATATTTAAGCTGCCTCTCCGAAATATACCTCGGGAAAGATTTAAAAAAATAAAAAAGCTGGCATTAAATGTGGTATGACATGCTGAGCAATTGCACTTATCACTACAAAAAGAAAAGATAGCTGTTGTTGAAGACTAAATCCAGAGAGATCTTAAATGCGTAAAAAAGAAGAAAAAGCTCTGGAAAATTTTAAGACGGAAGCCGTGACAAATGCAATTTTCTGCGATTTTACCATATCTCACCTGTCACGCCTCCAAGTGAGAATAATTATGAAGACTCTAAGGTACCGTACCTACGAAACATGAGCATAATTTTTCTCATACCATTGAACTTCTAAAGAAAGAAACACATTCGTTGACGTGGTTCAAAAACTACTTCCCTTTTGATTAACAATTTTTGATAATTAGTGATCTAAATACACTGAAGAGCAATTGAATTAGAAACAGCTGGCGTTATGCAAATGTGGCGCTGTGGGCGGCCCTTTAAACGGAAACGACATGACGTATGCAGCGATCCTACAATATAGGGAGTGATGCGAAGGTAATCAGTAAGAGTCGGATGCTGTATGGGTAAGACGAAGGATCTAAGCGCATTTGATCGTGGGCAAATTGTCGGGGCCCGACGAATGGGTCACTCCATCTCGAAAGTCGTGGAGGCACTGGGATTTTCACGAGTCACTGCGTCACAGGTGCACCGTCAGTACATCAAATCCGGTCAACTGCCGTGGACAACAGCGTGTGGATGAGCGGGGTCATCGTCAGTTAGCTCGCATTGTAACAGCGGATAGAGGGGCCGCAGTGCAAGAAACCACTCGGCAATTTAGCGCTGGTGCACAAAAACGTGTAAGCAGCCACACCATCAAGAACAATCTCCTTGCTATGGGGTACAGAAGCCATCGTCCCACGAGGGTACCGCTGCTGACCGCACATCACAGGGTGCAAAGATTATCATGGGCGCGGGAACATCGCCACTGGACCCTAGACATGTGGAAAAATGTTGCCTGGACTGATGAGTCGAGATTAACGTTGGTACATGCGGATGGCAGGGTACGAGTACGGCGCAAACCACATGAAGCGATGGATCCTTCTTGCCAGCAGGGTACTCTTCAAGCTGGTAGGGATGACATTCTCGTGTGGGGACTGTTTACCTGGACTGAAATGGGACCCCTGATACGTGTGACATCGTCCCTCACAGGTCAACGTTACCGGGATATCCTGGACGACCATTTGCTCCCGTTTTTGCGTCTTCAACATCCCACTTGGGACCTCATCCTGCAACAAGAAATGCACCGTGCCATTGCTCCCGAATTGTATCCGAATGGTTGGATGAACACTACACCGACGTGACCTCGCTTCCTTGGCCAGCTAGGTCACCTGGCCTCAATCCCATCGAGCACATCTGGGATGCCATAGAGAGAGATGTTCGAGGCTCTGACCCCCCTCCATCAAATCTTCGTGAACTGTGGGAGCTTGTTCAGGGGTCGTGGATCCGTATGGCTTCCCAACGCTTTCGGTGTCTTGTCGAGACTATGCCGAGACGAATCGCCGCCGTTATCAGGGCGAAAGGTGGTGCTACACGTTACTAGACAGGTATCTCTAATTCAATTGCTCTTCAGTGTATAAGGTACAGATCTAAACATAAAAATCAGTTTCCGATCACTATATCGACAATTAAAGATATTTAATTGATTTTATTTCAAATGCGTATGCCAAGAAGTACGTAGTTCCGTCTGTCCGACCGTCTGTGAAATGGATTGTCCTACAAATTCTAAAACACCACCCCATAGAGGATAAAAATAATAGCATAATTGAGACGCTCCTTATATTTTTAACTTTGCGCATTTTTCGCTCTGGGTAGAGCAGGGGTAAATTTATATTTGTTACAGAATTTCTGTTTCTCAAATTTTTTTATCGAAAACAAATTTCAACTACGAAGTTTTAGCTAAATGGGCCGTTCAAGATGAAAATCTAAACAAGAAGTAACGTGGAAATCCTCCAAATACGAGGCGTCAGTGAATAAACAAAGACATCGCTCGTTCCACGTTTTAGCAACACATAGCAACCGAAAAAGGTTATACGGTCACCGCTGGGCGACCGTTTAACAATTTTTCGGCTGATACGATGTACAGTGTCATATTGGCAAATATCACCCAAGTGAGCTCTAAGAATGTAAACTAAAAATATCCCAATAAGAAATGTGGCTGCCTCGCACTAACAAACAACCCCCCTAACGACCGCATGTGCCTACCACCAGGAACTCTGAAGTCAAAGAATTCCATTCCTGGATGGAGGCGGTGAGTAGCTCAAGAAGGCTTGTCGGGTGAAGAAGTGAGTGATGAGCTGTTATGTGTCATTCCACAGCATTTCATACATGCTCTATAGGGTGCAGGCCCGGAGACAAAGCTGGAAAGTTCATATGATGAATATCCTCTCTTTGCAAGAAATCATTGAAAAGCCTCGTGCGGGTGAGAGTTATTATCCACTGAAATTAACCGAGGGCCTACAGCTCCCCGAAAAAGTCCGACATAGAGGTCTTGGATATCGACCCTATAGCACTCAACATCGCATTGCCTCCATCGTACAAGTGGAGTGCTGTGCGACTGCTGAGCATGATGTCACCCTACAAAAGCAGATCATCGCATACAAAGGAGTCTCATTCATGAATGTTGGCAGGTTCATTAGTGTATACTTGTTCCCTGTATATGAAATGCCGACGAGAATCTGTTCGAAGACTGAATCTGGACTCTTCTGTAAAAAGAACACCGGCCCATTCGTCTGGGCTCCAGGAACGACGTTGCCTCCACCAGTTCAATTGAGCTCTCCTGTGAAATACGGTTAACGGGACACAATCCGTGGGTTTCCAGGAATGAAGGTCAGTTAAATTTAGCTTTCAATATATCGTTTCCCTTGACGCCGTATTTCCAGTGGCAGCGGAGAGTTGAAAAAAAAAACAAATTCTGGGCTGTATAGAAGCCGTGCAGTTAACGCAACCTAACGGACCTCACGAGATGTCGTGCGCCTTGAACGACCTTGGCCATGCCTTTGTGACACCCCATCAGCGTTGTTCAATTGCTGCCATAACTGTCAAATCATTCTGTGTGGTGGATATTTAAGTTCCGTGTAACCTGGGTCTGAGATTGGCCTGCTTGTAATCATCCTACCGCTTACAGTGCCGGATGCACGAGGATCAGACATAAAGAAAGCACTTGCATCCACGGAAACGCTTCTTACACGCGCTGCAAACGAGAATAGCTGCTGCCATTCTTCGTTGACTTTAAATATGTAACATATTGGGCAGCATTTTAAGCACTGACATGAAAATTTCACTGCGGGTATTTGTTTCGCGTGTACATATGTCTTGTGCAATCGTAACATTTTATTCAGCGATTTGGATTATTTGCCCACTTTTGCATTCCGGGCTAACATTTTGGACACCAGTGTATATGAGTACTTAACATGACCATTCTTCGTTATCATCATCATCCATCATTATCAGTCCACTGCTGGATGAAGGTCTACCCAAGTTTCTTCCACAACGGTCGATCTTGCATCTGTCTCCTTCATGTCACTCCGGCATGCTTTCGAATTTCATACTTCCACCGCATGGGCGGTGGAAGTATGAAATGTCCCTTGAAATCCAGTGTAGAATTTCGGTTGCCCATCGGTGGTCAGTTCTCCTGGCAACACGTCCGGCTCATTGCCATCTCAGGGATTTTACTCTGATCATGATGTCTTCCACTCTTGTCATTTTCCTTTTCCACGAGTTCCTCTTCTATATCTCCTGGTTACACCAGGTATGCATCTCTCCACGCTTCTTTCAGTTGTCTGCAGTTTTTGTATGTCTTTTTTAATTAAGGTCCAAGTATCTGCTCCGTACGTAAGCAATGGAAGGATGCATTGATTAAACACTTTTCTTTTAAGACATAATGGCATAGTGCTATTAAAAATTATACTGCTTCTTCCAAAAGATCTCCAACCAAGTTTTATACATCGAATAATTTCATCATCAATGTGACCTTTGCTTGATATTTGCTGTCCAATATCGGTTATCTCCAGCTTTTTCCCAGCAAGCGCTAAACCTTCATTTCTTCTAAAAGCATTGTACATTAGTTTTGTCTTCTGAAAGTTAATTTGAATACTATTACTGACCATCATTTAAAATAAGTTGTATGTAAATATTCAATAATATTTAATATATATATATATGGAATGACTGAACAGTAAACGAATATTCAAAAGGCATGAATAACGTCCTCAATATTGCGCACGAAGTCGCGGCAAGATAGTCTAGCCAAGAATCAAATGAAGTTTTAAAGCCTGGGACTTAGCTTCAGAAGAAAGTAAATGTAAGCCACGAGAGGTTTATTTTTGTTTTTCTCCTTGAGTAAATCCAAAGCATTAAAACTTTATTAGATTCAAAGCATTAAAACCATTCGTTCGTGCATTACGAGTCGCCTAGGGATGTTTCTGATCAGTGTTGCATTAAATGGGAGATACCTTTCTTATACCTTGCAAATTTATCGCTCCCAGTCCTGTCGTTAACGGTTTTTAAAACCTCCATTAAATCAGTCCTTTGAAGATCTTGATACACAGAAAAGGAAAAATTGAGACATAAAATTCTGTCGGTTTAATAAGACTGGAAGTGGAGCATTATATTTTCTAAACGCTTATGAATTTAACGATTTCCTCTTTTTTCTTCCGTCATGTTGCAATGTTGTGTTTGTTCTAGTATAACGTGACCCATTACTTTCGACTTATCAATTATTTACGTCGGAATGCACGTGCATCAATTCCGTTTTTCATCTTCTTACTAATGATCTCAGAAGCTGGGAAATAAATTTCGATATCGGATTACCACGATGCATGAAAAATATTTTTTTTCAAATAAAAACCGAATTTAAAGTTTTCTGTTAAAACATAATTCTTAAGAATTTTTCACTCTGGGACTAAAAATAATCTTAAATACATTTTGCCAGTTCCGAAGTCGTCCGTTAAAAATGACTTTGATAAGCTTTCTTCAAAATTTCGTTTTTGATTTACGGTCCAAATGAGAAAAAACAAAGTCATTAAATGTATTGTCAAAGTATAAGATTCGTGTGTGATTATAATAATTGCTCATTTAGCTGTAAAATTTTCACTTCTTCTGAGCTCACTGACATTAACAAAATTTGGAATCTCATTTAAGAACACATACAATAAAAGAAATCAAAGTGACGCAGTAGCAACTGTGCGCAAACCTACAACTTAGAAATACGTCAACTGTCCGTATTTCATGGCACTATCTCACCAGTTCTACGTCCTTAAAAATATTCAGCGAAGGTCAGTTGACCTAACGTTGGATTGTAGGTTGCGGCAATGCCCTTTTATTATTTTTCAGTTTGAAGTTTTTAAGAAATAAGACGGGACAAATGTTTTACTTTATTTACTTAAAAGCAATTTATATACAATTCATATTAACTTATGCTGATTATAAATTAATGTTAGTAAAAGTAGAACGCGTAGTAACATCGTTGTGAGTAGTTATTGATAAAATTTTTTCTGAAGAATTCGTTTTTCGGAAACAATTTTTCAAACTCTTTAGTTGCCTTGTTATAAATTCGGCGATACGTCTCGGCCCTAATGTACTCTTCTTGCTATTTCTTTTGTTCTTGTCTAGATTCAGAATACATTGGCGGTGAGACATGATACATTGATTACACTGGTAAACAACATTTGGCTAATCACTGTTTTAGGATGAATAGTTTTAGAGTTCGACCTGCTGAACACGAATCAAGAACTAATTTTCAAATCAAGAACGAATCAGGAACTAATTTGTCGAGCGATTCCGAACTTATACAACTAGCCTCGATAATTTTTAACCACACGTCTCATGTTAGCAGGCTTATGACGCTATATCTTGTAAGCTCATGACGCTATCTCTTGTAGGCCCACGACGATATCTGCCGCAGCCGCATAACGCCATTCCTTAAAGCCCATGGCGCTATCTCTTGTAAGCTCATAACGCTATACTTTGTGAGCCCATGACGCTATTTCTTGTAGGCTCATGACGGAAGCTCATGAGCCTACAAAAGCTTATGACTGTGTCTTGTAGGCCTACGACGATATCTGTCGTAGGCTTTTGACGTTATCCCTTCTAGGCCCATGACGCTATATCTTGTAAGCTCATGATGTTATTTCTTGTAGACACATGATTATACCACTTGTAGGCCCATGACGCTATCACTTTTAAGTCCATGACGCTATATCTTGTAGTCTTACGACGCTATTTCTTGTAGGCTCACGACGCTATCCCTTGTAGGCTCATGACGCTATCTCTTGAGGGCTCACGACGCTATCCCTTTTACGCTCATGACGCTATTTCTCGTAGACTCATGACGCTATCTAGTCGTCAGATTTCATGTTCATTTATAAGTTTAGTACAGCAGTGTATATACACTGCTGGCCACCCAAAATGCAACACAAAGAAGGAAGCATCCGATTGGCCTAAAATTCGCAGCATGCGTCTCCCGCGAGAGGACATGCAAACGATTAGCATTGCAGGGCATATGCAAATCATGTGCGCCCGGCACGCCACCGAGAAGAACTATAAGAAGGGTGTACAGAAGGCGGGGTGTAAGTAGTGGAAGTGTGTTGTGCGGCCGGACCTGTGCGTGGGAAGCTTCCTGATGTCTCGTCGCAGAATACGGCAGTCATTCCAGCACGTTTCGGAGTTCGACAGAGGACGAATAGTGACTTATCGTGACAGCGGTTTATCGTACCGAGACATCGGCGCCCGTGTGGGACGACATCCAGCCACAGTGAGGCGAGTATGGATTCGGTAGGTGCAGGAAGGACAGACGGACTAAAGTGAGCGATTGCCGCAGCCGCGGCACATTACCGGAAGAGAGGACCGGCATGTTGTGCGGCGGGTATTAACGGCTCGCACCGCCACATCACGAACGTTAGCGCAGGAATTACGGTGTGTTACGCAACAACCTGTGTCAGCACGTACCGTTCGACGTCGTCTGCAGGAGCGGTGACATGTCGCACGGCTCACATTGCACCGATTACCATTGACGTTTCACCAACGTCGAGTGCGGCGGCAATGCGCCGTTGAACGTCGCACCTGGAGAACGGAATGGCACGACATTGTTTTCTCCGACGAATCCCGCTTCTGCCTGCAACACCACGATAGTCGGATCCGCGTGTGGCGGCACCGCGGCGAGAGCCTGTATGACACCTGCATTATGCATCGCCATACCGGTCCGTCGCCTGGCGTTATGGTTTGGGGCGCAATTGGATATGACACCCACACCACTCTGGTACGCATCGCCGGTACACTCAACAGCCACCGCTACATCTCCGACGTTTTGGAGCCTGTAGTCTACCCTTACATGCAGGACCTGCCAGCGGCCACGTTTTAACAGGACAATGCGCGCCCGCACGTGGCACGCATCGTGCAACAATTCTTCACGGCCCACCAGGTGTCACTGCTGCCGTGGCCCGCCTGTTCTCCCGATATGTCTCCCATCGAACACGTCTGGTCGCTGATCGGCAACCGAATGGCACGGCAAGCACCACCCGCAGCTACGCCTGATGAACTGTGACAACGTGTGGAAGCATCCTGGACCGACATACCCCAAGCCCACATCCAAAGCCTATTTCGTTCGATGCCGCGGCGTGTAGCGGTCGTTATTACCAGCCATGGGGGCCACACGAACTATTGATGTCTGCGTGTTCCTCAAGTCGCACGGGCCTGTAAGCTCAATCGTTTCATCTTTGTATCTGTTGCTATGTGTAAAGTAAATTTGGCTCTGCTATCTCGTGTCCTTCTTGGTGTTGCATTTTGGCTGGCCAGCAGTGTAGAACAATAACGCCGAGCAAGTAATAACCCAGATGAAAATCCTCCAAATACGTGGCGTCAGTAAATAAATAAAAACATCGCTCTTTCCACGTTCCAAAAACACATAGCAACTGAAAAATTGTTTCTCAGCCGCCGCCGCCTTTGAAATGAACCACGGAACTCTCGATATCTAGCCGAGCGCGTTAACTTTACACCACGGTGGCCAGCAATCCACGGTGCTATGTGTATTTTTAAGTCAGCTTCTGACATCATAAATCCGTCAGATGGGCTCAGCTACTGAGACGTCTCCATCTGGTTGGCATTAACGGCACTGGCTATATATACACTGCTGGACAATTGCTAAGGACGGATCATAAACGGCTATATAGCGCATAAAAAAGTAAATGTGGTTGGATGCCAAGTGAAATAAAATAATGTCAGAATGCCAGGACATTGCAAGAAAGACAATTTATTGTGCTCTGAAATCCAGAAGGCTTTGGAACGTGTTCAAGGGGCAAACAGGCCATTTTGTGCAGAATACGTAAACGTGAAAAAAATGCAATTACCGTCCGCAGGCGTTCCGGCGTAAAATGTCAATACGGGATATGGCCACCATGGAGGGCGATGCAAGATTCCACACGTCGTGTCATGCTTTGCACAACATTATCAAGCAGCTGTTGGGGTAATTTATCCCATTCGTATGTCAGTGAACGGATGAGGGTGTCCTTGTTTATTGGAGGGCATTGGCGACCAGCAAGACTCCTCCCCAAAGCATCCCACACATTTTCAATGGGATTCAGATCTGGAGAACGTGCTGGCCATACGAGGCGTTGAATATCCTCGCTCTCAAGACACTCCTGGACAGCGACTGTTCGATGACATGTTGCGTTGTCGTCCATGAAAATGAGTCTATCACCGACAGCACCACGGAACATGAGAACATGAGGTAGCAGAACATCATTAATGTATCGTTGGCCAGTCATAGTCCCAGTTGGAAGCACATAGAGGGACGTACGGCCATTGATCATGATGCCAGCCCATACCATGACACTACATGTCGGATATCGGTCACTTTCCTGTATGTTTGCTGGACAATATGCAGTACCACTATGATGCCAGATCAGTTGTCGTCGACAATCAGACGATAGACTGTATCTACTCTCATCTGAGAAGAGGACAGCAGACCAGTCGTTATCAGCCCAATTGCAATGTTGATGGCACCATTGCAAACGGGCGGTACGGTGACGTCTGGAAATGGGATGCACACAACAGGACGGCGGGCGTATAGTCCTCCTTCATGCAAACGTCTGGCGACAGTTTTTCGGGAGATCCGCTTGCCAGTAGCAGCCATAAACTGATTTGCTACCTCACTAGCTGTGCTGCGCCGGTGTCTTTTTGTTGATAGCACTATATACCGATCTTCTGCAGGTGTCGTACTGCGAACACGACCTCCCCCGTGACGTTTGCTACACTCTCCATTTGTTTGAAATGATTTCCAAAGCCTTGAAACAACACTGTGGCTGACGTCGAACTCCCTGGCAACATCTGTTATTTTTCGCCCTTCTTCAATCTTGCCAATAATACGGCCACGTGTAAAATCATCTAGGTGATGTCGGGAAGACATACTGAAAATTGCAAGTTCGTCAATTGGTTCTTTCCCTTTCAACTTTGCGTTTAAACAACAACGGTCAATACGCGTCAAATCCTTTATATCTCTTATCAGCGCTATGACGTCACGAACAAGTTCGGCAATCCAAAATTTGCATACGCACAACAAGTCTTACTGTATCCCGCACTTATGCTAATTTCCACATTTTCCTGCCTTCCATTTTATGGTTGCTATCGTTGCTATTGTCATCCGTCCTTAGCAATTGTCCGGCAGTGTATTATAGCAGTTAAATTCATAAGGGCGAGATCCAAGGTGAATATCCTCCAAATACGTGGCGTCAGTAAATAAAAATAACATCGCTCTTTCCACGTTCCACGGCGGCTGCTGAGAAACAATTTTTCGGTTGCTGTGTGTTTCTGGAACGTGGAAAGAGCGATGTACTTATTTATTTAATAACTAAGAAATCTTGGGTATCCTAATCTATCCGATCCAGAAAGTGTTTTCCGATTTATCTACAAGAAAAACTTAAATCGCTTACAAGATGACAATGCCTGAGATGGTGTCAATGCAGTTTCATAAGCGGATGGTTTGTACACATGCTAGTCAAAACATGTCAAAATAACGAGTTTAACGATCCGCGGCCCATTTTTGAATACTTGGTGATCCCGTAGCTTATAGACTGCCGCACAGGTGGCGCAGTAGTCTAAGAGCTGGCGTCCATTTGTCAGAGATGTGTGCGGGTTCGAATCTTGTAGAGGCATAGTTGTTGTGCTTGTCTCATTAGCATTGTTAAATATGCGAGTGTATCTTAAGTACGCAACATCCTTTGTCTCAGAATTTTATGCGCGGGAGAAGAACGAAAAAATAATAATGCGGGGCATAGTAGCGCGATAGGAAAGCAAAGAAAAGAAAAGCAATAAAATATTACGTACCATGCTTAAGAAAAATACTTGATACACCTGTTCTTTCCAACGAAGCAGATGTTTATGCCATCCCTCTACAATATCCGGCCGTCTTCAGAGAACAGTTCAACGGAATGACCAGGCGTTCATTTATAATTGGAATTAACGAGCATAAAACAGACACACCGTTTGGTAAAATAACCACGGCCCTATCCAAAGAAGTCAAATCCGCCGTTCCCATGTGGGATGATATAAACAAAATAGGTTCCATTTTTGTTCCACCAACTAAATCTACAGCCATCTGAGAAACATTGGAGATCATTACAGACAGTGAGGATTGCAATGATAGTCTCTCTCTGGAGTTGTCGCAAATTAGGAACTCGTTCTTGAAATACCGCTTTTTTTCCTTCAAAAATACTGCGTGCCCAAAGAGCATGATGCCTCGCGTGTTTGAATGAAAATTACCCCGAAACTAATCGTTTATTTTCTAGTCAAGCCACAGCGTTCAAATTGTTTAAACGTTCTGTTATTCATATTATTGAGTTTTCTGTCTACCTCTGTTCAAAAAAGCCATCTGGTTGATGTGCGATAGCTTGGAAAAGTGGACTTATATTTTTACACCAATAAATCCGATAATTAACGTAGTTTTCCTGTTTTAAAATAACTTTCGCTGGCGAGATATAAGTCAGGGTAAAAGTGGTTGGGACTGAGTAACAAAGGAAGTGTACCGTTTACTATGCTTTGACTTACAGCAATATAAATATAGGTATATGAATTTATAGAAACATATATTTGATTTACAGGCATGGGAGTTTGAGAAAGTGAGGTTTCATGGGAGCTAAGAATTCAGATTATTGATATATAATTTATGACTAGGACTTATGGTGGTAAGATAAAATAAATATGCCAACGTTAACCACAATCAAAGGTTTATTATACATCGACTATAGAATGAAATAGAATGAAAAGTATACTTACTATTTAAACAAAACTCTAACTAACTTACATTGTAAATATCCTCTTTAGTGTACACCACGTAATATTTCATTCTTGGAGATATATCTTGTATCATTTGGTGTGCATTTGCAGTGTCGCGATACGCCAATCCTGCCTTGGTATATACACTATGTACCAACAAGTAGTTAGACACCTGTGATAGCAAAGGAAAACGAAATTTATTCACCTTCAATAGTTGGTGAAGCTTCCACGAGCGGCGATTACAGCTGCGACCCTCCGGGGCATACTCTCAACGAGGCGTTGTACGACGGCTAGCGGTATTTTCTTCCACTCGGCTTGAAGAAGACAGGTCAGTTCCTTCACCGATTTCGGACGGTGGGGGCACCCCTTAAGTCGACACTCCAACTCGTCTCATAGATGCTCGATAGGTTTAAGGTCCGGGCTCTGAGCAGGCCAGTCCATTCTATTAACCTCATTGTCTCCATACCAAGCCATGGTACACCTCGCAACATCACAGGTGGCATTGTCATCCTGAAAGTAAAATGGGTCCACCCCGCAGAACTGCCACAACGTAGGAAGCGCATGGTCATCCAAAATGGTGCAGTAGGTCTCGACGTTGACTCTACCAGGAATTGCGACCAAGGGTCCCGTGCCATACCAGGAGGAGCACCCCCATAGCATAATTCCACCGCCGCCGAACTTCAAAGATGGCACAATACATTCCCGGAAGAGGGGTTCTCCAGGCAGACGCCAAACCCAGACCCTGCCATCCGAACGGTAGAAGGTAAACCTTGATTCGTCGCTCCAGAGATACTGTTTCCACTTTTCAACGGTCCACTGTCGACGTTCTTGGCACCACGTTAGCTGAGCAGCGCTATTGGACTTGGTGATCAAAGGCTTGTGGGCCATAGCACGTCCATGATAACCGAGCAGAAGGGCTACCTAACGGATGGTATTCATCGAAAGAACACTCCCGGATGCCTGCTGAAACTCCTCGCGGATGTGGCCGATCGATTTGCTGCGGTTCTTCCGAATTTCTTTGGAAAGCACCCGCCGGTCTGTAACTCCCAGTTTTGTGGGTCTGCCGGTTCGGGGCACATTCCGACAGTCACCTCTCATCTTCCACTTGCCAATCCCGTAGGCCAATGTCGATTTTGGGTACTTCAACTCGCTTGATATGTCACGTAAGGATCGGCCATTTCTGTGATACCCGATGATTACACCTTCCTCTCAATATCACAGAGCTCCGAACTGCGTGGCATCTTGCATGCGACTGGTTGCGTTGTTGTTTCCCACACAATATTTAACGGCGGCGGCCGTGACGTGTATCAGGACCGCAGATATCGTTGATCGCAGGGGTGTCCAATTACGTGTTGGTAGATAGTGTATAGTGTAGGGTGACCATCTATGACCACAGTGTTTTTTCAGCAAAACCAGAAGATGACCTAAATGTCAGGTAGAAATATCTCGTTTATTTATGTTTATTTTAACCTGTGTAATATCGTAATCTATATTTTATTAAACACCTTTAAAAACTTGTCGATGGTTTTCATCACAAGTTATTACATCGTGCATTAAACAGTTATTTACGAATTGTATCGACTATAGTTTCGCAGAGCGTTTGGCTCGGTATCATCAGGACGTTAACGCACCATTTTGAATGTTTACGCTCCATTTCTCCTGATGACGCAGAGCCGAACGCTCTGCGAAATTATAGTCGATGTATAATAAACCTTTGATTCTGATAAACGATGGTATATTTTATTTTATTCAGATTATCCCCCCTCCCCCTCAGCATTGAAATTCTTATTCCACATCTTGCCAACTCTGAAATAAAACTCAGATCTTTGCTCAGTCCTATCTGGGTAGCATTTTCTCGTCTATAACGAAGTAAATTTCTCCGTCATTTTTATCCATGCCGGAGCTCGAAGCGGGGTCCCCGCATTCCGGAATAAGTCGGTCTACCAATTGAACTACGCGGACGTTCGTTCTGACTGCTATCTGCCTTTATGTCGTGTGCGTCCTGCTGGGCAGGCACGTCACACGTCGTAAAATGTCTTTCCTCTAGAGACACGTTTTTTAAAAGGAAATACCAAGGGAAAAGTCAGAGGAAATAAATTGTCATTTTCCACGATATGTTATTAAAATATTTTCATTGGTTTCTTCATAAGATGACTCAACACTTCTATAGGAGATGTGCGGCATTAGCTTTCCTAGTGATTTTCATAGTCGCGCAATTTCATTTAGATCTGCGACACTTACGACGTGCTCCTTTTACGTTGCAGTTTTCAATTACAACATGACTAGCTTCGAGTTTGCTTTGCTTCAAAAGGTTCGTTTCGCAACTGAACTCTCTGACTGCACTGCATACCAAATAAAGACGCGGAATATTGGACGAAGGTTATTTATCAAAATTAACGCTGAAGGGAACTTTAAGATGATATTCCAGAAACTCCATGCCGAAAAGTGCTTTGAAATCTAAATAACTGAGACCAGATTCCCCGAAACTTTGCTGAGCAAAGATGTCTTTGAAATGAATGTATATCACATTTAGTCTGTTTCCCGCGGCTAATGATAAGTAGCCCGTGTCTTGCATTTTCGTTGACAGACTCTTTCACATCTCGAATCAGTGAATATTTTTCGACGACCTCTTATTTATTCCTGGTCGAATCAATGGCATGTGGCTGTATGAGAAATCAACCCCAGTTAAAAGAGTCGGATGACAACGTGTCAAAACAATAGGTACCTTTGAATACCGGTTCTTTAAAAAGCTCCCTGGGTTAAATTTGTCCTTCAGTCTCTGGAAAGCAGAACGCAGACACTTTTTCCATTTCATTTTGTTCTGTAATGTGGGCTTTACGTCTGACATTTGTATCCCCAGGGATCAGAAGCCGTCATTTCAACTCAAGGGATAGACAAAAGGGGAAAATATCTTCCAAACACACTTTGGAACAAAATGGTTGTTTGAGTTTCGCAAAGCGAAAAGTACTTCTCTGCTTTATTTCGAGTTATCAAATGGCTGATGGACATAATTTTGCATATCAAAAAGTATTCATTATGTTGTCTCGTAGTTTATGAAATTCTGCAAAAACATGTATTCATAATAAGCCAGATAAAATTAGCAACGCACACAAAAGCGAAAGAATGTTTGTTGGAAAGATTTAAATCAGAGACTAACATTGGTATAGATTGTGAAGCAAAGGAAGTATACTGCCTACCACCACAGCAATACAAAGCATGGGGCTGATAACTCTACACATATAGGCAAATCAACTTATAGAGGCAAATCAACTTATAGAGACCTATATTTGATTCACCACAGACATGGTGCTGTCGTGTGCAAGGCGAACGTTTTTGTCGAAAGTTCGAATCCTCGTCCTACCGGCCATCTAGTCAGCGGTTTTTCCGGGGCTTTCCGCTGACCCCTTGGGCTTGGGGACGCGCGTGCGTAGATGGTTCCCTGTGAAGTCGGCCCCGGACGCACTTTGTCCCTTACCCTCATGCAGAAGGGAAATGGTAAGCCGACTGCATTAACTTGCCAGTAATCCTCAAGGGCGCATTGTTGTCTTTGTGGGACTCAACCCGACATTTGTCCACGAGATAAGGAGCGATACTTGATTCATAAGCATGGGATTTCATGTCTTTAGAAGTTAGGTTACTTCAACTCAGTTTTAAAATTTTATGTTTCACATCTTCCTAATGCCCAAAGAAAATTGAATTCTTTGTGCAGTCGCATCTCGTTCAGCGTTTTCCTTATCTCAAAATTTATTTAGACTTGGGCTAGGACCTTCCAGAAAGTAGGAACCGCTTGTAGAGAAAACAAAATAGAAAAATATTGATAACTAATTTTTAATGAATAATGAATTCTAGACACCTTAATCTATTTTTCAAAATATTGCAAATGGATGTTAAGGCATTTGTCATATCGTGGCACAAGTTTCTGGATACCCTTTTCATAGACGTCTGCCGCCTGGGTTCTTCATTACCTTAATTTACATTTCAGCATATTCCCAGTGGGTCTTAAGGCATTTGTGTGATATCGTGGCACACGTTTCTGGATACTCTCTCCATAGAAGTCTACTGCCTTGGTTCTACATTACCTTAATCTACTGTTCAAGATATTCCCTGTGGGTGTTAAGGCATTTGGTATATCGTAGCACAAGTTTCTGGATACCCTCCTTATAGAAGTCTGCCGCCCGGGTTTTGCGCCACCGCTCAACCGTGGTCATCGTCATCATCGAACCGCTGGCTGGCAAGAAATCGTTTCAAGTGGAGAAACGAATGATAGTCACTGGATGCCAAGTCTGGGCTGGTGGGAGGGTGGATCAGGTGCTCCCATCCAAATTTGGCGCCCGGTTTTGCGTCACATTCGGAGCATGAGATCTTTCTTCGTCATGGGAAAGAATGACTACCTTGCTCAGCATGCTGCGCCGTTTGCTTTGAATTGCACGACGCAACTTCCTCCGTGTCTTGCAATAGCTGCGTTTACTCTCGTGTCTTCAGGCAGACATTCCACCAAGATTCCTTTCCTCTTCCAAAAGACAGTGCACGTGGACTTCCTCAATGACATTTTCTGTGGAAGTTTTTGGCCGTAGGTGATACCGTGTGTTTCCATTTCAGGGGCTCCTTTTTTTATTCAGGCGTGATGTGAGATATCCAAGGGTCATCTTCCGTCACTATAAGGCTTACAAAATATCGTCGCCTTCCTACCCCCCCCCAAACTTCCAAAGCATATCCCATGATCTTCGTTTGTGCTCTTCCGCGACATCTTTGGCACATATCATGCAAACACTTTCCTGTACTGAAACTTTTTTGTAATGATTTCGAAACTACAGGCAAATGATTTGAAAGATCAGAAATTGTGAAGCATTGGTTCTTCCTAAAGTTTTCATTCACTCCTTCCACCAAACCTCTCGTGACTAGAGAAGGCAAACCACTACGCAATTAGTCATGCACGCGCTGGGTTCTTCCTTAAGTATTCGAACGCACTTCTGCACCATTCCTGCATTCATTGCGTTTTGTCCGTAAATTTCGCAAATTTGTCAATACATTTCTCTTGGTCTGACATTTCTCGCATTCAGAAGTCTTATCACAGACCGGGCTTCACAATCGACAGGCCGTTATATTAAATTAAACATTATTATCCTACTGGGGTAAGCGTATTTTGGTGCCATTCAGCTCATGTAAAAGATCTACATGCATAAATGTTAAATTACTCCCAGCTTTTTCTTAACATGCTGTACTTGGTATGCATAAAATGATATTACTTGGTTATAATTTAATTTTGTGCATTAATAGGGACAAAAAGTGTCCAGTGATGACACTGGAGACAGTTTTAAACACATGAAAATAATTTATTCAAATATGGAACAGTAATGTGATGCAAATCATTAAATAAGTGCTAAATTCTATACGGGCTGTCGGAAGATACAGCGCGCCGGTGTGCCTTCTGAATGAGCAATAAGTGAAGTAAAATCAGACGTGTATGTCTTCACTTCTGAGACTGGTTACGAAACAATGCGAGTTCTTTCCACTGCGCCTGCGCGCGAAGTCGGTGGGAATACATGAGCTCTCAGATAGTCTCACAACCCACAGAGCATGCTTTATTTATAAACTTTACAAGGTTTGGTTACACGGCGTCTTATAAGAAGCGAATCTTTTTCTCCTATGATTAAAGCTTTTCCCACGTTGTTTTAACGAGCTACCGACTGAATGTGTACGACTGATTTATTATTTTTAATGGGCAGTTTTTATTAATATCTGTCTTCAAGCTGTGTTTATAACAACCATATTGAACGGTTGAGCTTAGCATGGTTTGTCTTCAGTTTGATGAAGTGTAGATAATCTCAGGATCTGGTGATAAAACTATAAAGGTAACTATCCACTTCCTCCTGTTTTAAAGCAAAATTTATTTTTTGCCTAATCTGTTGAACCGTATTGTATTACATTCACTGATGTTCCATTTACATTTTTTTGAAGTCATTCTATCTTCAGCTTATGAAGGTGATTCAGTTTTGATTTGCTCACTCTAAAGGAATGTCACTCTAGAGTGAAGCATAACTTTTCATGAGAAAAAATTCTAACATCGATGCCGTGAGTTAAAGTTCTTGTGTTTCATACTTTTCTAGAAACACCTAAGGATATTGAGAATACAAATATGTAGATTTGTGCTCGAAAATGCCAAAAAATAAAAGGCGGTGGCGGTGATTCAGCGCTAACCAGCTTTTTCAAATCGAACAACAAATGTTCGATTTCATTCATATCAAACGAATTCGGAGGACAGTGTTTTAACAGAAAGTCACCAGCATGTTCCTCGAACTACTACTTGACGATCCTGACAATGTAGCATGGCGCATTATCCTGTTGGTAATGGCCATCACCAGCAAGGAACTCAGTTACCATGAATGCGTGAACTCGGTCCGCAACGATGTTCAGAAACCTGACAGCTGTAAGAGATTGTGCAACTGGGATAATGGGGCCTAAAATGTTCCAACAAATATTGCTCACAGCAAAACACCGTCGCCGCTGGCCTGTTTCCGCCCAACAGTGCATCCAGGTGCCATAGCCTCCGTTGGTAATCGGCATATCTGCGCTTGGCCGTCTACGTGAGGCATCAGGAATCTTGATTCGTTAGACCAGGCCACCTTTTTCCAATCATCCACGGTCCAATCTCGATTGTCTTGAAGCCATATCATGCGTTGTTCGTGATGACACACAGTGAGCATGGGGACCCGGCTGGATCTTCTGCTACGCAGGCCCATGCGCAGAAAGCTGCGATGAAATGTGTGCTGTGACACATTGCCCTGATCACCACTGTTGTGGATGCGTTTGATTTGTCTCACCGTAGCCCTGCGATCGGTGTGAACAATGCGCGACAGTCACTGCTCCCCTACGGCATCAATGATCTGCGGACGAAACACGGCTGGACGACGGTTCGTCGTTCGGCTATATGTGCACCACTTTTGATACGCACTCACTACAGCGTACCTTGAACAACCCACACGCCGCGCCGTTTCGGAGATCGTAGTTCCCAGGCACCGTGCCATCACCCAGCAACACACACACAAGTGTTTGGAAACTGTTGGCAACCAGCTGGCAGTGAAAGGTCACTGCTGGCTGAAATCTGCCACTCACGGTACGGTAGCGATCCGTTGGTGGAAGCGCCAACACTTGACAGCCATTGATGGCCCTGCAGCATCGCCGTGAATTACGAGCCTCTGCGCAAGTGCCATTAGTGCCCCGTAGCTGGCAACCGAAACAACTCCAGACGGGAGGTTGAAGCAGCGGGACTGCGCATGCGCTGAAGCAACAGGTGCACAGTCTTTCGTGGTACCAATTAGTTGAAGACGACGCCCTCGCCATCGTGTTGCTTTAGTGGGTGTTAAAAGAAAGCCATATGTGAAGAGACGGATTCATTTCCTAATGAAACGCCGCGTCGACGAAGATTACCGTTTTAGGAAAATTATATGAATATTGAATAAACTCTAAGAAATGGTCAATTAATCTCATGTATGTATAGAAACTCATTTCGCAGCAAAATTTCTCCACTAACACACGAAGAATCGAGAATACAAACAGCCATGAAACACACTCACTCCATTTCCATGAATAACGAGAAATTATTTCTGTATCATCTTCATACACTAAACCGCTTCAAACCGAAATCCCGAAAAGACATTAAAAAATCGTTGTGTTGGAAAAAAAAATAAGAATTATACGAATACAAAATGAATATTTTCGTTACAAAATTATCTAGTATTTAAAAAAAAGCAACGCTATGTGAATATAATGTACTTATCCATGCGTTCAATACACAAGATTGGAGGAATTCGCTGCTAAAAATAAACGGAAGTAAAATATAATATCATTCCTATTTAGAACAAATGTAGCTTCGGACCGTGGAAAAAAAGATACAACGTTAAAGATGTAACAGAATGTGACATGAATGTGTAAATATATTAATTGAACAATCGCCTTTCAAGACTAGAAGGATAGCACTAGACTTCGGAAAGGGTCTTTAAGTTGGTACACTCGTTCAAAGTGAGTGAAGTTCCCTTAAAGTAAATAAAAAAAATGTTACGTTGAAAAAATAAATTTATGAATTACGTTTACGAAACCGAACTAACAATATTGCGAAATTAAAAAGAGAACCCTTAGTTTCACGTCGTGCAGGATAGAGGCTCACCTCCAGGCAGACCGTCACGCGTGTCAAACTAGTCTAGTTCTTAGAGCATCCGCTTCGCAAACAAACAGTCCTTGCTTCGATGCCAGCCAGATCCATCGGGCGATTTGCCGCACCTGTTGTGAAAATTTCCTCAGCTCCGCTACATTATGTAGGAGTTTCGTTGGGAAAAAAGTAGTTGTGTGTGTCTGCGGTGAACTATGATTATATATATATATTTTTACTACTACTGGAAAGTTGACGGACAAGATACTGCAAGCTATCAGTTACGTCACGTGATTGCCGGCGGCCACTGCCGGGACTCTGACGGACCACATTAGACAAGTCATCATTTATGGCACGTACTTTTAGAGGGCCTCTTAAGGGCTGCTTGTAGCAGCCACAGCCTGTGATGGATAACGGGTGGACCTGTTTTGGCATATGACAACTGATGACGGGGTGCCAACTGTTGGCCCATCTGGTGGCCGCTGGGACGGTTCATATAACGGCAACATAGTGCTGGGCCAGTGCTGGCACCGCTGGCCCAGCAGGTCTGTATTTGCTGGGATCACAATTTGTCCTTTATCAAATTCCGATAAAACGCAGCTTTTCTCATTCTGGTTCCGAACACCCTACTAACCGAAAGCCGGTCCTCGGGTGGTATATATAATGCTGTGAGAACTTCACTGGCGCCACTATTCTGTCTCCAGGCGCGGTCATTTCTCCAGGCTAGGGTTGGTCATACAGCAATGGCTCATCGGAGTAGATTGATTGTTAACTTCCAGGTGGGTGACCAATATCTCCGATCAAATGTGCGGACAAACAGCACGTCCAGCCTGACGCAGCTATGACCTGCCCTTGTTGCTGCTACAGGAATATTGGTATCTTCTTGCACTGTATGCAGAAGGCTTTGCGAAGGTGGTCTTTATGCTGGGCGACCAACATTCTGCGTGCCTTTTATCCCCCGTCACAAAAGCGACAATTTAAATTAGGCAAGATTCACGTTAATTAAACTGAAAAGCAATGGTGGTAGTACTCTTAACAGATGAGTCCAGATTTGCTTTGCAGAGCTGTTCCAGGCTTTTTTTGCTCTGGAGAGGACGAGAGACACGCTACCATTGCTCTATGATCCGTGAAAGGAACACTTACAAGGGTATACTGAAAAGTAGCATTATTTTGTCACTGCAGTTCGATAGAGTGTTTTTTTGTACTGCAAACTTCCAATTTTCAGACTAAAAGCTCTTTATTTTTTTGCAGATGTTTGACGTTTTGAATTGAATCATGTGAATGCAAAGTGTTGAATTTTCGAATGTGGAACTCCGGGCTCTCATGAAATTTCTGTTCCTGCAGAAGAAAACTGTAAAGGAAATAAATCTATGAGTGTATGACGCAAACATTAAGTGCCCTTCATATTCCACTGTGAAGAATTGGTGTGCCAACTTTCAGCGTGGAGACTTTGAGACAGAAGATGCAGCAAGATCTGGGAGGCTTTCAACAGTGACAACACCCGAAATTGTTGATCATGTTCATGACTTGATTTTGTCAGATCGGCGAATCTTGGCTAAAACAATAGCTAAGACAATGGAGATATCCAGGGAACGTGTTGGGTTCATAATTCATGAGCACTTGGATATGCAGAAGATGTCCGCAAAGTGGGTGCCCAAATATTTGAACGCCGATTTGAAACAAAAAAGTGTGGACACTTCCAAATCAGTTTTGCAGCATTTTGAGCCATCTGGTGGTAATGTTTTTTTCAGTGACTTGTCACTGCTGATGAAATGTCCTTACATCACTACGATACAGAGATGAAACAACAGTCCCTTCAGTGGCGGCACTCGGGTTTGCCACGGCCAAAGAAATTCAAGACTCAAACTCTGCAGAAATGGTCATGGCAACGGTTTTTTTGGGATTCGGAAGGCGTTTTACTGACTGACTAAATCCCAAAGGACCAAACAATAAATGCCCAATACTATTAGTACTTGCTGTGCCGATTAAAAGAGGCGTTGAAGGAAGAAAGGTGAGGAAAACTGCGAAAACGAGTTCTCTCTTTTGCAGGACAATGGGCCAGCTCACAAGGCTGGCAAGACAGTGGAAGTTGTGAGAGATCTGGGGTTAACGTGCATAGACCATCCATCCTAATCATCAGACCTTGCCCCCATCGGACTATTTCTTGTTCCCAAACCTTAAAGAGAGTATGAAAGGGAAGCATTTTTCGAATTATTCGGAGGTGATATCAGCAGCATAGCAGTATTTGAGTGATCAAACTTTAGATTTTTTTTTTTTTTTGGAAGGATTAAAGAAAGTCCGGAAATGCTGTGCCAATTGTGTTGAACTTAGGGGTGAATATGTGAAATAGTCTGTAAGTTTCATGGCTGTAGCCCATTTCCTTCTTGGTGAGGCCGAGAACTTATCAGCCTCCCCTCGCATGGTGGTGGTAGCGTGCCGTTTTGGGGTAGCATCTCGTTATGTTGACGCAGGTACTTCTGTGTGCTTCCAAGAGTAACTATGAATGCTTGACACTATAGAGATGATGCATAGGACCCCTATGTCCGCCCATATGGAGAAGCCATAGGATATATGTCTTCCCTACAAATCGATAACGCCTGACCTCACCGAAAGAGGCTGGTGTAATATTACCTTTAAGAGAAGACCATTGTCCGCACGGGTTGGCCAACCAAGTCACCGGATCTTAATCCAAACGAACATATCCAGTATATTCCAGGGAGACGTGTAGCTGCCCTCTGTAAGACCTCGATATCCTTAGATAAGGTTTTCATGAACATATGCATTTCTATTTACTGGAATCCTAGACACCATCATCAACAGCAGGAGATATTGCTGTGAGGAGTCACCACATTCCCTATTACGGTGCTTTGGCTAATTCATTCTGACACAATATTTTCCACTGGTTCTCTACAAGGAGATATTTGTCAAAATGAAGTATTTCTTACGAAAGTCCTTTCTCTAGCGTATGATGTCGCACAGTTTTTCACGAAATTTTATAACATTTCATCATGTATTTTTTGAGTTACCGCAATTTTTTTCTCTTAATTTAGAGAAACCAGTATATACATGAAAAACTACCGAAATGACACGATAGCTATGTTAACTCCAATGTTAAAATATTTATTATATACATTTAAAAGATGATATAATAAAATATGTACACACATGAGATCTTTCGGTGCCCAAAGTGGGTGCCATCTTCAGATGCTGTTTAAATTCACCAAACGAACGTGACAAAGTGTGTTATTTATATAAGACTAAAGTCGTAATGACGTAAATAGTATAAAATGGGCTTAACTAATGAGAGTATCTGACAACATTTGTTGCTGGTCAAACATAAAATTAATAGGTATAATTTATTGATTTATTATTACATAACCCGACAAACCCAAGTATGTTTTCCACGGTATAGGTATAAATTCTGGTAAATTATCGTTACATGCTGTATTACCATATTTCATAATGCACAAACTCTCAACAAATCTTAAAGTTGATCTAGATTTTGGTGTGTTGAGAATTTTAATCTCGTTCCAGTCAGGATGATAATTACCTTGGTTTACAAGTCGTGCTAAAACTGTGGTTGTATCTCTATTTTTAACATCATATTTATGTTCTTTTAATCTAGCTGATATTGAACGAAATTTAAACCAGTATAGTTTTGCAATATGTTTGCAAAGATTTTTAAACCAGTATAGTTTTGCAATATGATATATAACGTCATTTAATACAACTTGTCCGTGTTACTTAATTTCGTGATGACTATTGCTTGAGTTTGGCATTTTCTTCATGTCCGCTGAGTTTTTTTTCACTTTAACTACCTTCATTATGTTGAACATCGAAAGCGTACCATTAAACTGTTAGCTGGTGGAGTGTGATTTTACGGAGAACAGGTGCACCCGCCCTTTAAAAAATGCGGTCCCTTGAACACAAAATCTTCTACTGGGCACAAAATAGATCCTCCTTATAAAAATTATATAAACCATACTTACATCTATAAAATCTCAATGAAGGTTTATTTTTCTTTTCCTGGCGAGTGGTAACGGCGAATAAGAGCAAGTCCTAGGCCTAATGGACAATCACCCGTCTCTAATCTGGGTCCAATGTCTCCGGAGAAGCCACATAATAAAAATTAATCCGGGACTCTCAGTCCAGAACTCAGCTTGGGCTATTAGCCAGATACCAGCTGTCCTGACCACTCGGTCAACGGTGCGTAATGGAATTTTCCCAAGCTTGTTTAAATGTAGTAGCGCGCTATTGTTTTAGTATTTTTTTTTTCGATGTTTGGGGAGAGGGCCAAAGATTTTTCAAAATCATTAGAACACTGCTAACGTTCAGAAACCTTGGATAAACTTTATGGCTGCGTAGTTACTTCATGTAACGATGGAATCAAAACCTGGACCGTCACTATGAGTGCCGAGTTTGCAATGTATGAATTTACCCGATTCACGAGAAGAGATTTTTCATCCTAAAATTTTAAATACGCTAAGGAAAAAGGGCACACTTAAAACAGAACCAATGGAGATCCAGAAGGGGGTAATGTAGGGATGCCCAATATCTCCATGTTTATTCAACATAAACCTAGAAGAAATCGTAAAGAATACAGTAGATAATGAACCTGGAATTAATATCAATGGTCTGAATCTATATATTTAAAACACAAGGCCGTTTCTTTGTACAATCCGCCAGCACCAGCCGCTGGAGCGATTTTCAAGATTTTTTAAATGAAAGCTACTGACTCACAGATCTGGCATCTCTAATTTTTATTGTCATAAGTCATTTGTTTTTTACGTTACCATGGCATTTTCTTCGTACAATCCGCCGTTTGTTATTTGGCCTTTGTTCTCGCTTCAGTACTTGCAGTGCCATCGGCCCTTTTGCGGTGGTCGAACTTAGAACTAAGCCCTCAGCTATCAACTACGTAGTTGTAATTATCCAAATCGGTTCAGTAGTTTTCGAGATTAGTAAAAAAAATCGGTATATGATCGTAAGCTGCTTTTTTCACGTTGGGTGTGATCGGGTTGTATCTAAACAAAGCGGAACGATTCACGGGAAATTAGGAACTACTTGGAAGCGATCTGATTCGTTAGTACAGCCAAAAATTATAAAATAAAATAAAGGAAATAGCCTATATTCACCAGAAAGAAATAAACTTCCAAAAGATGAAAGAATTATCCAAATCGGTTCAGTAGTTTTCGAAATTACCTCAAACACCCAAACAAACTTTCTCTCTTTATATATTAGTAGAGATTATATAATGATACCAAAAGAAAAAAAAATTTGAAGCACAATGTGTAGTTAGGAGAGAGAGAGAGACAGAGAGAAATTTATAACAATTTAAGTTGTATAGCATACATGTATAAGCTCAAGGGGCTAACATGTTAAAACGTCATACGTAAGTACACTTCCAAGGCTCGTTTTCCTTCGCATTTAAAGTTTGAAATCTAGAAATTTCTTGGTTTTAGAGAAAACAATGGTCTACATCGACTACGTCTAAGCGTTACTGAGCTATAAGAATTGTGAACTCTGTTGTATAATTTATCTCGCAGCCACTCTATTGTATTTCCCATAAAACTGCATTAAGTCTCAATCTTAAAATACATCGTGTTTATTCTCAGATTGTTTTACACTGCAACGATTCTTACGCCAAATCTCTCTGTTCATGTCTCTAGAGAGAGAAAGACACAAGACTTCAGAGAAATAATGGAGGTGTAGTGAATGCAATTCGTTGAGAAGGAAAGAAGGCATGAATCCATGTAATGCGAAATGGTTTATTCGTGTTTCAGCTTCCTTTTCTCTGTTAAGATGTCAAACGCAGTAGCACAATTACGCCGAAAATCCACTGCAAGTGCAATAACAGATTTGAAAGAATAGAGGTGTCAGAAATACAACACACAATTTTATTTATTTCATAACAATAACAACGGAAAAAGATAAACGGAAATAAGAAATACCTTAAGGTCTTCATCGCTAAATACAAAACTTACTCTTGTTTGTGCGAGGTTGCAATTGGATATTAAAATACTACTTCTGTTTTTTTCTACATCGTTTAAAAGTCTCTCATTTTCATTAGAAAAAAAGGAAACTTTCTTTTTTGACTAACATCCCAATGGTAGCAAACAGAACGTTTTAAAGCAGAAACGTTTCAGGTGCAGGTTTTCATTTTTTTAAGTATATTGCGAGCATGGCAACTAAAAAACGGGAAAAACTAAATAGAATTTTGTAGAAAACCGAAGAAAAAACGTCGAGGAGGGAAACACAATGATGGGCTTCAGATACTTAGAGACAAGAGTTCAGACAGCTTTTGTTTTGATATGTATTTTCCTGAAATTTATACACTGGTGGTAAAAGGGAAAACACTTAACAAAAGGGAGAGACGTTTTGCATGTAAAAAGACACAATAAAAAAAGTAATAAGCATTTTTTATAACAACAGAAAAATATGTATAGTAGAACTCCAACTATCCGGACTTCAGATATCCGGAACTCCAATCATCCGGATCACCTGTTCTTCTTTCAAAGGCAAGGAAAATTAAGATTTTTGTTAATTTATTTACGTGATTCTAGTTTTTTCGTTCGTTTAAATAATACAAAATGATGATGCAGTATACTGTAGATATTTATTTTTTAAACTGTATAACATTTTTTATTATAAAATAAGATAAACGAAAAATTTAAATCTCCTCACTTCAATTAATAAATACGTGTTTGGCCTACAGAAGAAAAAAAAAATAACCGGATTTTCCGAATATCTGGATGGGCTGTGGTCCGAGTTAATCTGCTTAGTTGGAGTACTGTACACATTTTACATATACGTGGTCACATCCGGAAATGTAACCAAGGTAAGATGTAAGGATGTAACCTTAAATGTTTTAACAAGGACTGCGATCACCTCGTACGAACAGACACCTTTCACAACGACAATGCGCACACATCAGCAGGTTGTTGATGCACTTTGAAGCCAAATAGTTCCATTTCTCGATAAACGTGGTAAATAGCTCGGATAACTTTCTAGAAGGGAACTGGCTACGTGTCGTCTTAGAGCACCACAGACATGCGGTATTAGGTTCAGGTCGAGATACTTGGCTGGTCAGTCTATACGCCGAATACCTACGCTCAGAGAAAATCATCGAATACCTGAGCCCTGCTCGGGCGATGGTAATCATCCATTAAAAAGAACCAAGGGACAACAACTTCCAGAAAATTCTGACATACGGATCTAGAATCTCGTTCCCGTAGCGCTCATGCAACCGTTCGTGTCATGTAACCCAATTTCAACGCGACAATGCGTCACCGCACACGTCCATAGTCGCCCGATTATGACTGGTGGAACGTCCTACAGACTTTGGCATCCTGATCCGACCCCTCGTTTGCCGGATGTAAACGCTATCAAACCTATTTAGGATCCTGTTCAACGTGTCGTCCATGCCTGGAATCTTCCACCGGCGAAATATACCGAATTGTGGGACGCTCTTCAGAAAGCACGGTGTGAGCAGTCTCCACAGTTCTACTCCATGCCCCGTTTTGTTGCTGCGGTTATACGATCGCTTGGAGGACCAACGATGGTATTAAAGACGTATCTCAGGGGTTTTTTGGCACCTCAGTATATATCTCCGTCCATAAATCCATCCTTCTATACCATCCGCCGCACACAGCACGTTGAGACCCGCAAAGACGACACTGCGCCCTTGAAGGTTACTGGCAAATTAATGCAGAAGGCTTACCATTCCTTTGCTTCATACGGATAAGGGAAAAAGTGCGTCCAAGGCTGACTTCACAGGGAACCATCTATGCATTCGCGTCCTCAAACAAGAGAGTCTGCGGAAAACCCAGAAAAAACACCGCAGACTAGATAGCCGGCAGGACCGGTATTCAAATACCCGTCAGAAACGTCTGCCTTCCACACAGCGCATAGCGACTTAACCTACTGCGCTATGCCGGTGTTGTATATCTCCACAGGTTTTATATCAGTGCTTACCAGTTTTTTTTCTATTGAAGGTTTAACCACCACCGTGAGCAACTCAATGGGCTGTAAGCAGTGGCCCGTCCGTAATTTAGGGCCATTGATCCCAGGTAAGGGAGAGAGCCAGTGCCGGAAGACAGACACAACATCCATGCCTCACCAGGATTCGAACCCGGACCCCTTTCGGACGAATGATCAGAGGCCATCGCTTAGACCACTGCGCCACCGGGGCGGCGTTTAACAATTTACTCGTAATATTTTGAAATCTGTATAGCCCACTAACTCCACGCACTATACATTCAATGTAGTCATTTTATGGTGCCGTAACGCACTGTCAATTTTGCCAAATTGTAAAGGCTGTTTGGAAAAGTAAAGTGCCGTTCAGTTAGACAATTTTTAACGAAGAAGTAACTAAATTTATGAGAAAAACAAACAAACAGAAAATATTTTTTTTGAGATATGCGTCACGGGTACGTATATGCCTAAATAATTTGTAGTTGCGAAACATGTTCTTTAAAACCTAACATCGTCATATCACTTTCATTTGGCGAGATAGGTCTGATTTCACAATAAAAGGAAAAGTTCATTTCTCGAACACTACTGATTACACACCTTGAAATGTGAATAAGATGTAATATTTCATCCTTTCTGTAAGGCGACGTGCCAAATGCGCACGAAATTCGGTGACGTCTCTCCCATTTTTACTTCGTGTCGTCCAGTACTTCCATACTTTTTCTATGACCCCTCCGTGTGTTCGTATGGTGATACAGAATGGGCCAGTTTCTCATTTTAAGAAAACGGGAATGTTGTAGCTAAATTATTGAATCATTCCACGACACCGCAGTGGAGCTCGTTCTGCCTTTGGGGAAATTACCTGGCAATCTTCAGAGTTACTTGATTCTTAAACGCCACAAGACGTATGGTTCCGGATCACGACAACATCACCCTCGTACGAGCGTATTACCAGCTACGATGTGCTTCGTCTCCAAACGCACAATCCTTATCGCTAACTTCAGCTGAGGACATATTTAAGGAAATAATAGCACGCGAAGTTCCAGTTCTGACATAAACGACAGCATTCATGCCATTTTTTATGCTCATGTTCTCGTGAACGTATCAGAAAAATTGACTCAGAAAAGGTATAACAATGCACAGGGAAACTTTCTTTACTCAACTTAATGCAGGAATGGAGCTATTCAGAAATGCAGATACCTTTTGAATACTATGAGGAAAAACTACACACTGTGAAACGTACATACAGGTGTTGGACAGAATAATGTGAACACCTAGGAAAAGAAGGTTTTGGGTATCTAATAGGGTACGGGGCCACCTCTGGAATTCAAAACTGCCTGAATCCACATTGGAATGGACGCATACAAATCCTGGAGGGTGGTTAGTGGGATGTTACACCATTCGTCATGCAGAAACTGCTCCAGGTCCTTGAGAGATGTAAGAGGAAGATAACGGGATCTTGTTTGTTTGTTTGTTTGTTTGTTTGTTTGGAGGTTTAACGACCACCGTGAGCAACTCAATGGACTATAAGCAGTCTCCCGTCCCTAATTTAGGGTCACTGGTTCCAGGGAAGGGAGAGAGCCAGTGCCGAAAGACAAACACAACACCCATGCCTCACTGGGATTCGAACCTGGACCCCTTCGGACGAATGATCAGAGGCCATCGCTTAGACCACTGCGCCACCGGAGCGGCATAACGGGATCTTACTCTGTTTTACAGCACAGGCCACAGTGGCTCGATGATGTTTCAGTCTGGTGATTGGGGAAGCCAAGGAAGGTGTGAAGGTGTGTTACCGAAAGTAGCCCAAACCATTGCTGAAATCTGATTTTTGAATGTTGTCACAACAATAGCTGATTTAATTGCAACAACATATTTACTAAACGATATCTCATCACGTTTTATATAAACGTAACAACATCTCGTCGCAATCTGCGGGAATTACGAGAATCTGATTCTAAATGTGATAAAAGCCTTTACAAAAATGCATTTTGATCCTATGCATCTTCCCCAACGGTGTTAGAGGATCCGTCGGAGCAAAATTTGGCTTCTTCTAGAACGACCACCTCATCCCCCGAGGAGATGGTTATCTGCTATTGACCACCTTTCGAATTCTATGAAATGATTAGCTTTAAAATGATGTAGGGTCCTATAAGACGATCGGGTATAACCTGTAGATATTCTAGGCCAAATGTTACCAATTCTCTCACTAAAACACTTGCGATTCAGCATTTCTTTCTACCTTAAGATCAGATTTCAGCTTGCGCCATTTCATAGGTATCAGGATTGTTTTTTACGTTCGTCTAAATCTAAATAATACAGGTTGTTTCAAAACGAATGGAACAAACTTTAAGGGGTGATAGAACACACCGAAACAAGCACGTTTCGTCATAGAATGCATGGTCGCAATTTACGCGGTTAAGCGCTGGAGGGCGCTTTCCGTTTCCACACATACGCCGTCTTTCGCAACGCAAAGACCCATATGTTTTACCGGAACGTCTGGATGGGAGGACGTACCTTATTTTCCTTCAGCAAGTCTTGCCCGAATTGATCCATCATGTACTAGCAGCCGTCCGCCGTAAAATGTGGTTCCAGCATGATGGAGCGCCAGCTCATTTCAGCACTCAGGTGTGTGATTACGTGAACGCCACATTTCCAGGCCAATGGATTGGTAGAGGTGGACCCATCGCTTGGCCCCAACGATCACCAGATCTGTCCCCTCTGGATTTTTTTTATGGGGACATCTTAAGTCCGCAATGTAAGACACTCTCATGGATTCCAATGAGGAACTAGTCTCCAGACTTTCTGTCGCTGCTGCAGCTGTTCGTGAAATGCCTGGTACTTTCTACAACATACGGGCATTTTTACGTGAACGATGCGAAACGTGTATCAAGAGTGGCTGTCGCCCTTTTGAGCAGCTTTTAAAAATGTAATTAATTTCAGTATTTACTTATTAATGTTTGCAAATTTGATGTAATTTTGTGATGTCACGTTTTGTTTTTTTATTTTATCTGCAATGAAGCTTTGTTCTGATGTGCTGTGCCATTCCTGTCACTGCGTTGCGAAAGATGGTATGTGTGGGGAAACGGAAAGCGCCCTCCAGCGCCTAAACGCGTAACTAGCGACCATACATTCTATGACGAAAAGTGTTTGTTTCGGTGTGTTCTATCACCCTTTAAAGTTTGTTCCATTAGTTTTGAAACACCCTGTAATACTAATACTAATATATTAATAATAACAATAAGAAGAAGAAGAAGAAGAAAATATTTTGCTTTTGAAAAACGAAACAGTCGAAATACGATTGCCGCCGCCATGGTTTAGTAAATATTTACTTTTGTGACTCACATATCTTCTTTCATTTGCTTTACGACAACAACGTTCATTAATCCACATACCTAAGTATCGCTCAATGTCAGCAATTATTAAACCTTTTTGTTTGTTGTTATTATTTAATCGGACTTAACAGGCCCCAATGGATTATATTATAGTTCCGGACGTGGACTTGACTAGCCCCACTCGATTATTTGGATTATCCAAAGTACAACGGACACGGACTTGACTGGCTCCGCTGGATTATTTGGACTATCCAAAGCACTACGGACGCAGACTTGACTGGCCCCACTGGATTATTTGGATTATCCAAAGTACTACGGACGCGGACTTGACTGGCCCCACTGGAGTATTTGGACTATCCAAAGTACTATGGACGCGGGCTTGACTGGCCCCACTGGATTATTTGGACTATCCAAAATACTACGGACGCGGGCTTGACTGGCCCCACTGGATTATTTGGACTATCCAAAATACTACGGACGCGGGCTTGACTGGCCCCACTGGAGTATTTGGACTATCCAGAGTACTATGGACGCGGGCTTGACTGCCCCCACTGGATTATTTGGACTATCCAAAATACTACGGACGCGGGCTTGACTGGCCCCACAGGATTATTCGGATTATCCAAAGTACTACCGACGCGGACTTGACTAGCCCTAATGGATTATCTTATAGTTCCGGACACGGACTTGACTGGCCCCACTGGATTATTTGGACTATCCAAAATACTACGAACGCGGGCTTGACTGGCCCCACAGGATTATTCGGATTATCCAAAGTACTACGGACGCGGACTTGACTAGCCCTAATGGATTATCTTATAGTTCCGGACACGGACTTGACTGGCCCCACTGGAGTATTTGGACTATCCAAAATACTACGGACGCGGACTTGACTAGCCCTAATGGATTATCTTATAGTTCCGGACACGGACTTGACTGGCCCCACTGGAGTATTTGGACTATCCAGAGTACTATGGACGCGGGCTTGACTGGCCCCACTGGATTATTTGGACTATCCAAAATACTACGGACGCGGGCTTGACTGGCCCCACAGGATTATTCGGATTATCCAAAGTACTACGGACGCGGACTTGACTAGCCCTAATGGATTATCTTATAGTTCCGGACACGGACTTGACTGGCCCCACTGGAGTATTTGGACTATCCAAAGTACTATGGACGCGGGCTTGACTGGCCCCACTGGATTATTTGGACTATCCAAAATACTACGGACGCGGGCTTGACTGGCCCCACAGGATTATATGGATTATCCAAAGTACTACGGACGCGGACTTGACTAGCCCTAATGGATTATCTTATAGTTCCGGACGCGGACTTGACTGGCCCCATTGGATTATCCAAAGCACTAAAGACGCGGAATTGACTGGCCCCCGTATTTACCAGATCTCATCCATTTGGATTTTTTAAGGGGGACAACGCAAAGACAAAGTATATCAAAGCAATCCAAAGACTTCGGAGGAACTATTGAACAAGAAGCTTTTCGGAGAGGGGTCAAGTGTTTGTTGAAAGCGATGTGAAAAGGTTGATGTTGCTTGGCGTCTTGAGCTGATGTTGCCCTCCGTTAAGTGTTTACCACTTCGCTCAATTTTGCTTTGCTGGGTGATTTTTTACATAACTCATTATTTCGTCTCTCTTTTTTTATGGTCATCACAACATCCGAACGGGAATCATAAAAGGGTAACCTTGTTTATAAGGAGGTATCTCCACCTAAGGACCGACGACTTAGTGTAACTTTCGAAACACAGCTAGTGTTTTGTGGCAGCACAGAAAAAACCAGAGACAAACCGGATTCCAGTAGCACGCGTTAACAACTGAGGTAAAATACACAACAAGAAGACTGTAAAACCATTCACATTTAGTAAATATCTGTTTGCTGCATGCAGGTTTACATGTTCAAACAAATAAGAAATATATATATATATATATTTTCTTAGATTTTCTAATTCGGAATTTCTTTTCGAATTTGCGCTTCTTTTCCGATGTCGAACTCCCCGACTGTTAACGCAGTCAACTCCCAAGGGTATCATCTGAGGGCAGTCTTAGCTTCACAGCTCGTAATTTATGTGGCTAATAATTTGCCTGTCATATTTTTAAGATATAAACAACATACATTCTAAATTTATTCCTGCTCGGTGACTTGATTTTGAAAACTCCTCCTAAGTGCAAAGAAAAACTACAAATAAATGGCAACAAATCAAGTTTTCTCATATTTAAAACCAAATTATTAGAACTCATTAGTGCGCTCGTAGCCTTGAAGAAAGCAATCGGTCTTTCCTGGTGCTGATAGATGTAAAACATTTTTCCCCGATCACTAAAAGAAGGCCATGTCCTTTTCCATGACGCTTTTCTTCTAGGAACGTTTCAACACTGTAGAGTAAAAAAAAACAAATGAAGTGTAAAAGCGTTGGAATCTTTGGAAGTCCTGGGGTGTGACCTTCGATAAAAACAGGTCCACGTCATTGAAATATTTATGTGTGTTACTCCTGGACGTTTAGATTAATGTTCACGTGTAAATTGCACTTAAACTTTTCCTGATATTCAACGGCTGACAATCATTCTTCGTTTACCTTCCTCATATGAGAGGGTGATCAGATGAAAATGTCTCCGCAGGCAAATTCAGCGAAAGAACAAATCAGTTGTCTGAACCTTCCCCCCTTCGAAAGAAAGCTTGACCTTGAATATCTCAAAACACCTATTTCAAGATACGTTAAAACCAAAAGACGAGCTTATAATACAACTTTTCATCTCCGTGCGTACAATGTTTTGACTCATAGACATGCAATTATACATCTCTCCAAATATATGCCAGATTCAAAAATTCCATTTCGCGTTCAGTTGTTGTATCTGTTAGAAAAATGATCCCAGCCTTATGTTTTCTATCTTTTGTAACTTTTCGGGTAGGTCGGATGAACGTATTAACTTAAATCTCTACCTTAGCGACATAATAATAATTTAGTTCCTTCAACACGCCAGTCTCAGTGGCAAACAAATCTCTATATATCAGATGGAACGAAAATGATTAATACTAGAAATATCAGAATCACGAAAGGAACTATTCGAGGGGGCTCTCTCCGTACACTTTGGCTTTTCATAGGCCTTAATCCTCTCAGTCACATACTAGGTAGCACGAAATATGGATTCAATATAAAAGGGACCTGAACACAAAGTCATAATCAATTAATCATTTATTATACATCAATGATCTTAAGATATACAGCAATTCCAAAACACAACTGAATAAGCTTCTAATGATTACTGCCACATTTAGCAGATCAATTCATATGGACTTTGGCTTGGACGAAAGTAAAGTGGTGCGTTTGGAAAGAAGAGTTCTGGTTAAATCTGAAGGTTTCTCTATAGACAACAATGAAATTATTGAAGATTTAAATGCAGCATAAGGGATAAAAATGCCTGGAAGTTTTACAAGCACGTGGCATTAAACATAGTAAAATTAAGAATAATATAAAGGATAAGTTCCAGCGTCGACTTAAAATGTTTCTAAAGACATACATAAACACAGCTAATAAGGTTAAAACCATTAATAGCTTTATGGTCTTGGTTCTAACTTTTTCTTTGGGTATTATCAGATGGTCGAAAACAGATCTTGAGGAATCTAACAGAGCCGTGAGATCAAGTATGACCAAACATCGAATGAGACATCCCACAAGAAGGAGGATTAGGTATTCTTGATACAAAACGCATTCACGATGCGCAAATTTGCTCACTGCGAAAACACAATCACTCTAAATGTAACAAATATCACATGTTTGATGTCATATGTGCTGCAGACGAAGAGATCACTAATGTTAGGTAAACTAGCTGCTAAAATAGAAGAATCGTTTACGGCAGACCAGTTCGAAAATGGAAGCAAAAGCAACTTCATGGGGCTGATCCAAACCAATTAGACGAGCCAGAAGGTGACAAGAAAACCTCCAATCAGTATCTGAAGCAAGACAAATTATATGGAGAGACTATTGGACTTATGATGGCTGTTCAAGACAAAGTGATTGCAACCAAAAGTTACAGAAAATATATTTCAGAGGATAATTTGCAAAATGACAAATGCAGAAGAAGTGGTATGTGCACTGTGACCATTGAGCACATCTGCGGAGAATGCACCACGCTAGTAAACGTTAATTATATGCAGCGATATAATAATTTTGCTAAGATGATACATCAAAACTTAGCGTACCATACAGAACTATCAGTGTGAGAAGTACCATACTATAAATATCAACCCACTGAGGTACTAGATAATAAACAACACAGATTGTATTGGGACTGTGAGATTAAAATAGACGTAACCACCTCTGCCAATGGTCCAGACATAGTGCTGTATGAAAAAAGGCAGAAAGAAGGAGTCATAATCACCATGTCGGTACCGTTGGGCCGTAATATTCAGAATGCCTGTTTAACAAAACTTAACAAGTATGTGGAACTGGCTGCAGAATTAAACAGATGCGGAAGCTGAAAATAGTTCATATACGTCCATCCACTGATTATTATCTCTGCAACTGGTATAATTCCTCTGACTCTTATAACTCAGCTTGATGCTTTAGGTCTACAACGCCTACGGCCCAAAATCAAAGAAGCACTAATTCTCGATACGTGACACATCGTACGACGATTTTTAAGCCATGAGCGACTATGTCTTTACTTGACTTTATGTCCGTACTGACAAGTGGACCATGCCACAGATGCCATTGCAGTAGATGAGTAAAATAAAATAAAATAATAATAATTATTATAATTTCTGCATGGTAAATATCCAAAGTACTTAGATCTAGAAAACAATGACAAAACCTCCTCACCATAATGGTTAAAGAAAATCAGCCGAGAGATTCTTCATCGGGATTCAAGACCAGGTAATCGCAACCCAGAACTACAGGAAACGCATAATGAAAGTAAATGATGATTCCACCTGTAGGATGTGTGAGAAAGCCAAAACATCCTTAGAACACATTTTAGCCGGTTGCTCTCTTCTTGCTTCAAAATATAACCTTAACCGACACTACCAGGCAACCAAAATCCAACACCAAGAGCTTGACGTTAAATATGGCTTTATCCAAAGCTATGCTCCAATCTCTTGAAAACCAGAAACTATTTTCGTACATTTTCCGTACAACTAAGATCCAACATCAAGAGCTTGTCATTAACTATCGCATTATTTAATCAGAATTACATCATATACTCGGACAAACCTATCATCACAGCCAAGACCACCGACCGTAATCGAACTGACGTTGGAATTGTAGAAAAAACAAGAAAGATAACACAGAATTTTCGTGTGTAATAAGCACGTCTTTTCAATCCGTTCTGACGCAAATTAAATTTATCAAAGCTATTCAAAGTCAGTATAACCGGTATAAAAAACAATAGATCTGACGAAAGAAAGAAGATTTTCAATAAGGTTTTTAATCCCTCAGATATTGCTGTAAAAGGAATTGTGAGCTTACGCCGTTTGGTTGCAGACTTGTGTGTTAAGAAAAACATGAATTTATATGAGAAACATTTCGCACCAGAAACGCTCTCCAACACCGAAAGAATTTTTCAAATCGGACTCTTAGAAGCAGAGATATCGACAAAAATAAGATGTGACTTTACGTCCCCTGGTGGGAAAACCATGCATTATTTTAGGAAGAAAGCATTATCAAAAGGTTTATCCATATGAGCCGTATCGGTCCAAGAGAAAAAAAAGGTAGTCGAGTTTTCAGGATCATAGATTTTGCTACAAATACATCAGAAGCATATTTTAACATTTATGCCCCCTGGTGGCCAAACCATTTTTTACAAAAATTAGAAATTATGTGTAAAGGATTTCCCATCAGGAGCTGTATCTGGCGCAGAAAAATTTCAAATCGGAGATTTAGAAACAAAGATATAGGGGGAAAGCAATTCACTTTTACGCCCCCTAGCGGAAAGTCTATGATTTACTTGAAAATTTTGAATTTATAGGAAAAACATTTCACATCGGAAACACTATCCAACAAAGAAGGAATTTTTCAAATCGGACTCCTAGAAGTAGAGATATTAACAAAAATAAGATATACATCTACGCCAAGGGGCGTAGAAGCCATGCATTATTTCAAGAAGAAAATGTTCCTAAAAGGTTTGCCTACATGAGTAGTATCGGTGAACAAACCACTTTTTTTTCAATCGAGATTTTAGAAGCTTATTTTTTTTTATTTTTTTTTTTTTGATTGGAGGTTTAACGACCACCGTGAGCAACTCAATGGGCTATAAGCAGTCGCTTGTCCCTAATTTAGGGTCACTGGTTCCAGGGAAGGGAGAGAGTCAGTGCCGTAGGACAAACACAACATCCATGCCCCACCGGGATTCGAACCCGGACTCCTTACGGACGAATGATCAGAGGCCAGCGCCTTAGACCACTGCGCCACCGCGGCTTATTTTTTTTTTTATTTTTATTTTTTTTGCTTCAAATACATCAGAAGCGGAAATTGAGACTTACGCCACCTGGTGGCCAAACCATTTTTTTTTTTTCAAAAATCAGAAATTATGTGCAAAGGATTTCCCATCAGGAGCCGTATCCGATGCAGAAAGAACTTTTCAAATCGGGTATTTAGAAGCAGAGATATAGGGGGAAACCAATTTACCATTACGCCCCCTAGCAGAAAGTCTATGAATTAATTGAAAATTTTGAAATTATATGAAAAACATCTCACACCTGAAACCCTGAAACACTCTTCAACAAAGAAGGAATTTTTCAAATAGAGATATTGAAAAACACTCCCGACAAAGAAGGAATTTTTTAAATCGGACTCCTAGAAGTAGAGATATTGACAAAAATAAGATATACATCTACGCCCCTTGGCGTAGAAACCATGCATTATTTTAAAAAGAAAATGTTTCTAAAAGGTTTGTCGACATGAGTACTATCTGTCTAAAAACGACGAATTTTTTTTAATCGAGATTTTAGAAGCTCATAATACATCAGAAGCGGAAATTAAGGTTTACGCCCCCTGGTGGTCAAACCATTTTTTTTACAAAAATTAAAAATTATGTGCAAACGATTTCCCATCAGGAGCTGTATCCAGTGCAGAAATATTTTTTCAAATCGGAGATTTAGCAGAGATACAGGGGGAAACGAAATTTACCTCTACGCCCCCTAGCGGAAAGTCTATGAATTACTTGAAATTTTGAAATTATATGAAAAACGTGTCACAGTGGAATTACTATCCAACAAAGAAAGACTTTTTAAAATCAGACTCCTAGAAGTAGAGATATTAACAAAAATAAGATATACATCTACGCCCCCTGGCGGAGAAACTGTCGATTATTTTAAGAAGAAAATATTCCGAAAATGTTTATCGATGTGAGTGGCATCAGTCCACGAAAGAATTTTCTCAATGGATATTTTAGAAGCTCAGATTTTATGGCAAATACATCAGGAGCAAAAATTAACACTTACGCCTCCTGGTGGCCAAAGTATTTTTTACCAAAAAACTTTAAATTATGTGCAAAAGATTTCCATCAGGAGATGTATCCGCTGATGAAATTTTTTTCCAAATCGGAGTTTGAGAAGAAGAGTTATCGGGAAAAAATGTAATTTATTTTTACGCTCCCTAGCGAAAAATCTATGCGTAATTTGAAAAAGTAACTATATCTAAAATACTCTTCGACATAAACGGAATCGAAAGATAAAATATTTTTTTCAATCGGATGTTTAGAAGCAAATATGTGGAATAAAACTTATTTTTGAATTCGACATTATCTGCATTTACGCCCCCTAGCGGCGAAATTGTACATCGTAAAAAAAAACGAAATAAAGGATCATCATTCGCATATTTCAAGCTTTCCGATGCAAAGAGAATTTTTCAAATCGGACTAATAGTTGCAGAGATATCGTGGGTACAGACGGACGGACTGACAAACCGGTAACATAAGCACGATCTTTTTTTACAAAAGACGTGCTAAAAACTGAAGAAGACACAACTGATAGATGTAGCGGTTCCACTTACAGAAAACGTCCAAAGAACAGTATCTCAGGAAATCTCAAAATATGAGAACCTATGGATGAAATTCCAAAGGATATGGAAATAAATCACAACACAAATCGCACGAGTTCTCATTTCGGCAACCGCAGTGGTAACAAATAACTTTCTGAAAACTCTTGAGGAATTACGGTTGCCACAGAGACTGCTTCACCTAATCCAAAACGCAATCATTCTACAAATCTGCCGTATCATTAAAAAATTCCTGAATTTCCAGGCTTGAGATGAATGTCTCCAACATTTGCTCACCGGCCCTGGCCAAAAAAGTAGATGATAAGAGAAATACTAGGGGTGTTCAAATGAAAAGGTACGAAACGTCATAAGAACGCAACCGTTAACATATTTGCCTATGCCGCTATGGGAGAACGTAGCGACACATCTAGGGATGCGATTGGAGTCGCCGGCGTGGATCGGAGCATGCGCGGGCGCCCGCGTGCGCAGGAGAGAGCAGAGGCTCTTATAAAGAGCGCCTTCCAATTGACTACTTGTTGAATTCCTCCAGCACAGACGAACCATTAACTCCGATGTGTACTGTGAGACACTCCGAAGCCTACGCAGGTCCATCAAGAACAAAAGACCGGGGCTGCTCACGGAGGGTGTGGTTCTGCTCCATGATAACGCGCGTCCACACGTCTCCAGGGTCACACACGCGGAACTGGCCAAGTTCCAGTGGGAGCAGCTTGACCATCCGCCCTACAGCCCGGACATGTCGCCCTGCGATTTCCATGTGTTTGGTCCCCTGAAAAAACATCTGAAAGGGAAGCGCTTCCACTCGGACGACGAACTCAAGGACGCTGTGCAGGACTGGGTCTCGTCACGGCCACAGGAATTCTGGGAACAAGGAATCCTTCGGCTCGTTAATCAATGGGATCGTTGTGCTACGGCCTATGGTGTATACTTTGAAAAAAGTCTTCATTTATACCCACAGTGTCGTTTCGTACCTTTTCATTTGAACACCCCTAGTAATAATAATATAACACGATAAATATATGAAACACAGATAATAAAATACACAATTTAAACAACTAGAAGAATGTTTTATGACGTTACTTATTCAAGTTTCCGCTTTATCCACTATCTTTCACCAAAATTCTGTTTACGTCTTGTTATGTTTTCTGAGGTGAATATCATATCGGAACACTCAATATTTTATTACCTTACGTTACACTGGCATTCAGTCAAGAAAAGCAAACTTGGATAAAAGCAGGATCAATAGCTGAACAAGTGTGTTAGGTGCCAGTGATCTGCGAGTTACTATGGTTACCGATGAGACAGGTAAATACTCTTATTACGTTAGTAATTATGTTTGAAAGCTGCTAAGTTTGAAGTTAATTACATCTGGTAACAGTTGTGACTGATGCACGATGAACGCTGTTAATTGTCTTCAGATTCATCTGATGGTGTAGCGTTGTTGGACCTACATAGTGAAAGGATTGTTCTAGAACATTACTTCCGTCCACTTTGATTTTGGAAAATTCATTACTAAGTGTAAATTCTGAGACACTATAGACTACAAAAGCAAATTTTGAAGAAAGACGCATAAGGTCTACTCTTCCTATACAATAGCAAATACTGCAGATTAGAGTCATAAGAATAAATATCGGGAACGGTTACGAATGGGTATGAGGAAAGAATGCGCACATAAAAAAAGCCCACGGAAAAATGCCCACATAAAAAAATGCCCACTTCTGGAAAAGAAAAAATAAATGCCCACATCTTGAAAATACAAAAATAGGCCAGCTGTTGACTGATGTTTTCTTATGTCTGCTAGAAACATTTGGTCTTTTTAAATTTCATGAAGTAAAATCTTAATTTTAACTAAGCAATCGACGAAACTAGTCACATATCTCCTACTCAATTTTTACCTAGATTTTCAAGGACATCGTATATAGTGTATTCCCAAAATGGCAGCAGAAGCACATTGTTCGAAGAAACAGCAATCTTGATATGTGTAAATATAGAGTAAAATATTATCAAGAGCCAGTAACCTTTCCTTCTTTTGGGACACTGAAAGTCGTGGGTTAAATACCAAAACTGAAGTGGGTTCACCTTCAACACACGATAACACTCTGTATGAATAAAACACACATCAGAATTAAGAAGTTTACTCAAAAGTTGAAATAAGATACATTAAAAATAGTAAGAACTTTCGGACTCATTTTGAATCCGTCTTCAGACTAAGCATCTGGAGATGGACTCATAGTTAGTCTGAAAGTTCTTACTATTTTTAATCTATCTTATTTTAACCTTTGAGTTAAGCTTTTAACTGTTTATGTGTGTTTTATTCATACAGAATGTTATCGTATCTTGAAGGTGAACCCACTTCAGTTTTAGAAACTACAACAATTAACTTACTGGTCCAGTGTAAAGGAAAATTAAAATTACAATTTCACTTTGAGTGCTTTGTAGTTTGTAAAAATACCAACAGGTGTCTTTGAATAAATGGAACTTGGCTAGCTCCTATTATCAACAACATTGACGAACGTCGCTAGCTCCTATTATCAACAACATTGGCGAACGTGGCTAGCTCCTATTATCAACAACATTGGCGAACGTGGCTAGCTCCTATTATCAACAACATTGGCGATCTACAGCAAGGTTTTTTTCTTGGTTCCCTCGATAGAAAGGAAAAGAAAGGAAATAAGAATTTCATCTGAATGTGAGCATAGTGGTTGATACTCTCTTAGTTGTTACATTCAGACTATTTTCTTTTTCACATTAGAAAATAGTCTGATTGTAAGAACTGCTAACTTTTAGGCGTTGGGCATTGCCGCTATTTGTGACAGAAGTGGACCGTATTTTATTTATTTATTTATTTTTGTTGTTACATGCTCTTAAAATAAAAAAAAGAGTGGAAAAAAAATTTGACACTTCATAAATGATGAGCATAAACTGTAACAACAGGGAAAGACAAGGGAAAACACCAAAATGGCCTGACATAGCCTTATACTCCCCGTAGAAAAAAACAAATCAAACAACAGATAGACACATCAAGTCAGACAATCAGAAGAAGTTTCGCCAATCCTTTCCTTTTTTTTAAATTATTGAAGAAGATAGAGTTTGATTTTTTTAATAAATTAAAATTACTTAAATTAATAAATTTATATAAGTAATACAGAATCCACTTTCTTTGAAAACTAGATAACACAGAATCCACTTACTTTAAAAACGTTTTGACATCCTCAAACGCCGTCTGACTTGCCTACCGCATTGGGAAGGGCCAGGTTGATGGCAGTTTTTCGACAGATGAGCGCTTTCGAGTCGGCGTTGGATGTACTCCAAGTTGATTTACCCAGTCTGTATAAGCGCAGGTATCCGTTCCTCGCTTACTCAAGTAGTAAGATATCGCAACCGATAATTGCCTCTATTCTTATCGATTTTTTATATTTTTTTCTCATTTATTGAATTATTCGATTTTATTAACACTAAATCTTGGCGCCCCCAAAATTTTGGCGTCATAGGCAGCCGCCAAGGCCGCCTAGTGGTAGAACCTGCCCTGCACAGGCGTACAGCAGAACTCAAATTACTCGGACTCCAGATTATTATTATTTTTTTATTGATTGGAGGTTTAACGACCACCGTGAGCAACTCAGTGGGCTATAAGCAGTCGCCCGTCCCTAATTTAGGGTCACTGGTTCCAGGTAAGGGAGAGAACCAGTGCCGTAAGACAAACACAACATCCATGCCTCACCGGGATTCGAATCCGGACCCCTTTCGGATGAATGATCAGATGCCATCGCTTAGACCACTGCGCCACCGGGGCGGCGACCCCAGATATCCGAAACACCAATTATCTGGATCACTTGTTCTGCTTTCAAGGAAAAGGCAAATTATAATTTTTGTAAATTTATTTACGTGTTTTCGCTTTTTTTGTTCATTTAAATAACTCAAAATGATAATGCAGTAGATATTTATTTTTTAAACTGTATAACATTTGTTTTTATAAAATACGATAAACGAAAAAATTATGTTTCCTCACTTCAATAAATAAACAAAGACATCACTCTTTCGACGTTTTTAGCACCACACAGCAACCGAAAATTTTTTATTCGGTCACCGCCGGGGAATTGAATCCATGATATCTCGATATCTAACCGAGCGCGTTAGCCTTACCGGTTCAACCCCTCGGCTAGATATCGAGAGATCCGGGATCCAATTCCCCGATGGTGACCAAATAACAATTTTTCGGAAACAGCGATGTCTTTGTTTATTCACTGACGCCACGTATTTGGAGGATTTTCACTTTTCTCACTTCAATTAATAAATACTTATTTGGCCTACAGAAAAAAGGCAGCCCAATTATCCGGATTTTTCGAATATCCTGATGGGCTGTGGTCCGAATTGATCTGGATAATTGGAGTTCTACTTTAGTTACTTTTCGTGGAAGAGCCATGCACGTGATCCTTCGAAACATGAGAGTGTTCTGCCATTTTAGGAACAAATTACGATGTCCTTCTTATGCTCGTTAATGTTACGCGGTCTAGCTGGGGAAACGTTTGAATAGTTTTGTCGAATGCTTAGTTGAAATTAAAATATTTTTTGGTATTAAGAAAGACCTCATATTTTTAACAAGCGTAAGAAAACATCAGTCAATAGCAGACGTATTTTCCTATTTTTAAAATGAGGGCACTTTTTTCTGTTGGCATTTTTTTCGTGGGCATTCTTTCGTGCATTCTACGAGTGGCACTAAATGCCGGTAATGCAAGAGAAAAGACGAAAAAACATAATTAGTTCACGCAGCAAGATGGAATACAAAAAACGCAATAACAAATTTGCAGCAATGTTGCTTTGGAACATAGGCAAGAGATATTGTTTTTTACTTGCAAAGAATAAATAGGTGGAAGAGTAAACTTGAAGAAATGTGAAAAATGTAGATGCAAAAATGCTATGAGATTTTAAAATGCTATATGGATTACAAAATTATATTTCCTTTCATTTGCCATCTCCGCTTTTCCTTTAAAAAAATCTGCGAAATATTTAAGGCATTTCTATTTTTGCATCATTCATAGCTCTTCAGCAAGGCGGCGCAAAGTTGTATTCTTGCCGCGTGGAACACATATTTGAAATACGAATTTTCACGAGGGTGAGAAGATTATATTTGTATAGCAGAATATGTTTCCGTTTCTAAAAGCCCAATATGAAAAATTCTTTTTCGCCTCCGGCATTAACGGCGACTAAAATTTCTAACCATTTTCCAAATGGCTTTTCCATTTTCTGATGCAAAGTATTTTCCTCTGGGCAATATGCAATTTGATTTTTAGTGTGCCAATATCTCCTTTTCAACTGCTAAGCAATAGTATCAACATATTTTCAGTGAATATCTCAGACACCACTTACATAGTTGGGCAGCAAAACTAAACATTTGCATTTGAAATTGTATCTCGACTTCTAACAAAACACAAAACAACCCCCCCCCCCGGTTGTGAACGATTGCTGCTGTAGCGACGACCAAAATCCCTTTGCGCTTACCAGTTTTGCTGATGCAAAATGTTTAGAAAAGACGTCCTCATTATACATGAGAGTGCTGCAGAATTCTAATTTTTTCCCATGTAATATCACAATAAAAATGTAAATATAGTGAAACGCAACGCTGATGAAGATAAAACTGTAGGTAAAAAACTATCGATTTGCCCATCTAATGTCTCAATAAAATGTAATATCAGTGAAACGCAACGCTGTTGAAGATAAAACTGTAGGTGAGAAACTATCGAGAAAGATACCTTAAGGTGATCCTGAAAAACACCTCTGAGAAAAGTAGACGAAAAAGTATAAATAATATAATGCAAACAAAAAAAGATGATGTAAAGTTTACATTTATGGAAAAAGAGAAATATAAAGCGTTTTGATTCAGAAACTTTAAATTCTCAGGATCTCAAATTAGTCAATAAGTAAGATATTGCTAGATGGTTAAACATGATGTTAAGATTCAAGTTTGCAAATAATCAACCTAATAAATATCAATTTATAAACAACCAAATAAACATCAATTTATAAACAACCAAAAAAAAAAAAAAAAAAAAAGCCAATTTAAGAGACTAATCATGTTTCCAATTTTGATAAGAAAACAAAATAGTACTGAAGAGGGATTCATTTCGTCACAATATGCTACCAAACAACAGACTTGGAGTTTCGCGGTTGGTGGTTTAAATTGTATAGTGGATTTGAGTGTACTTTGTATAATTTGTTTGCGAAAATATGGTGTTCTTTAACACGTCATTGGTCACGCTATGATAATTTCTCTCACGCCCCACATATAAAGTTGTTTGGAAGTGACCCTGGAGATACACCCCCTTCTAGCTGATTTTTAGAATTCTCTCAACAATCTGTTATTAGTTCCGATAATCAGTGGTGCGCCTTTGACCTTCAGACAGTCTGATCTGTATTCCCGTGTGATTCTTGTGCTCAACAACCGACCACTGGCGTCTGCGTCACGTGAGAGTTTTTCTCATCAAGCGACCACTGGCGTTTGGGTCTCGTGAGGGCTTTTCTCATCAAACGACCACTGGCGTTTGTGTTTTATATTTTTACAGATAAGTCGATGATACGAATGAGTATTTCGCCTAATTTGATTTGTAACTATGCATGTACTAACTATATTTTTTGCAAAGAAAGAATTCTGAAGTGTTATTATTCAGTAGATTACTTAAAACAGCGGAAAAAGGTAATGTGAGAAAAACTCTCATGCGCGACTACTGGCGTTTTTCAACGTGCAGCGACCAACGACGGGTTAAATATCTAAGCCATAGGATATGGCAAAGTTACTATTATTTTTCAAGGAAGATATTAATAAGCTCTAGTGTGTGGAAATTCACACTCATGTCTCTTGCTCCCCCACACAACGTTTTAATTTCGTTAATTTTTCTTTTTTTTTTTTTTTTGTGTTTGTGAAAAGTGCAGTTGTACATGTTCGTAATTATTCCTGATTTACTGAGGTAAATGGTTCGATATTGCATTTATTGCTAACAGAAAAAAATGTGTGTGTAAACAAGTAATATTTTAATAATGTGAGAATTACCGTTTTGTACAAATGTTTGTAATGAAGAAAATAGTTTATTGTATTGTATAGTTTGGTATATTACTTTGTAATATTTTCCTTCAACTGAGATACTTGAATCTTAATGAACCCTCATAATTATCTTTGTAGATAGTTCATGAGATTTTCAATTAAGTTGCAGAAGGCAAAAGAAATATTGGATGATTGCATAAAGACCGCAAATCCGCACCTAGACTTGAAAGATAATGACTGTCGAAACAAGCTTGAACGGAAAAGAATTTGACTAATTTTATGAACTCATTTCGGGTTACGGGAATCCAAAATCATGAATAACATTAAAATCCTTTGAAAAATAATTGGTCCTTTATGTCTGTTTCTGGGAGTGAAAAATATATCTTGAGTCAAAGAGATCAAAACGAGAATACAAACAGTAGTTGTGCCGATTTTAGGCAAGAGATCTGACAAAAGGAAGAACAAAAATATTGCAGATTTGTGAGTCTGTGGAAGTGTGGAAGAGATGACGGACTACACTTCAAAAACCCGGAGAAAAAGTTTGTGAAGAAGAAGAAGAAGAAGAATATCGACGGATAGCCTAGAATCGCCCATGAACATAACCCTACTGGGAAGAGATCAAGTAGATCACAAAGAAGACGCTAGCGAAAAGACTTATAATGGCATAGGAGGGCCACTCCCGTTGAAGCCCAGAAGAAGAAGTTGTTTTTTCCAGATAAGATCAACATTAAACAGGATTAGTAACTTTTTTTACAGAATTAATGACTTTTGTATTTCCCAAAACAAAATTCTGTGGAAAACTAGTTTCTTATATCTTTAAACACTCAAGTGCCAGAAAAACTGGTACAGACGGGCTTATGCAAAATACATAGCAACGTCACCTATGTGCCTACCCGGTTGCGTCCGCCAGTACGTATATAAAGCAATAGACATCCTTGCCAGCTGTTAGAGGTGTTTTCGGCATGAGAATGACAAGTAATAACGATTTAAGCGATTTTCAACGCGGTGTAATAGTTGGCGCTCATAAGATGGGCCATAGTATTTCGGAGGTAGAAACGAAGTTTGGATTTTCACGGACGACCATTGCAAGGGCGTGCCGTGACTACAAGAATTCCAGCAAAACCTCTAACCTACGATACCAGTGTGGCCGTAAAAAGACATTGGGTGAACATGACCATCGTCGGCTGTCAAGAATCGTTTCACGCGATAGGCGTGCAGCACTCTCGCAGGCGTCATCGGAATTCAATGCTGGAGCATCAACAAGCATCAGCATCCGGAACGTGCAACCTACCCTGCACGACTTGGGCTTTGGGAGCCGACGCCCAACTCGAGTCCCCTTGATGGGTGCACGACATAGAGCAATGCGCCTTGGTTGGGCACGGCAACACCGCCACTGGACACTTGATGACTGGAAACAAGTAGTCTGGTCTGATGAGTCGCGTTTCCAACTGTATCAGGCAGATGGAAGGATTCGTGTGTGGCGCAAACCCCATGAAGTCGTGGATCCTGACTGTAAACAGGCAACTGTACCGGTTGGTGGGGAGTCCGTAATGGTATAGGGTGTGTTTAGCTGGACTTCACATGGACCCCCGTTACGTCAACAAACGTCTGTGACCGGACAACGCTATGTGCGCATCCTTTCTGACGAGGTACACCCGTTCATGACGTGCATTCACATGCTAATGGGTCGGGCCTGTTCCAACTGGACAATGCAAGTGTCGGGAGGAGACATTATGGTTAAAGGAGCATTCATCTGAGTTTGGGGTGTTGCCATTCCCACCCAAATCCCCAGATCTGAACGTGATATAACACATTTGGAATACCATGCAACGCGCTATCGAACACAGGAATCCGGGACCTCGGGATACACCCGAATTGTGGACCGCTCTGCAGGAAGTATGGTGTGCATTGCCTACAGCATATTTCGGCATTCTTTCGTGCATTCTACGAGTGGCACTAAATGCCGGTAATGCAAGAGAAAAGACGAAAAAACATAATTAGTTCACGCAGCAAGATGGAATACAAGAAACGCAATAACAAATTTGCAGCAATGTTGCTTTGGAACATAGGCAAGAGATATTGTTTTTTATTTGCAAAGAATAAATAGGTGGAAGAGTAAACTTGAAAAAATGTGAAAAATGTAGATGCAAAAATGCTATGAGATTTTAAAATTTTATATAGATTACAAAATTATATTTCCTTTCATTTGCCTTCTCCGCTTTTCCTTTAAAAAAATCTGCGAAATATTTAAGGCATTTCTATTTTTGCATCATTCATAGCTCTTCAGCAAGGCGGCGCATACCCCGCCGTATTTCTGCAGTCCTGCATTCCTGTGGGGGACCTACCAAGTATTAGACTGGTGTACCAGCTTTTCTGGCACTTCAATGTATTGTATATGCGTCGAATTCATTAAAACCGATTAGATCTCCCTGGTGGCCTAATTTTAACAGACCTAATGTTTTGTTCTACATTTCTGACCATCTATTACACCAGAGCGGCGCAATGGTTGGTGAAAGATAATGACTGTCGGACATCTAGTGTTTTGATCTATTTTGACCATCGAGTTACGACTGGTTAAAACCCTAAGTCTCCGACCAATTTTCGGAGCTGGGCCAAAATTGTCTCGCTACACTGCTAAAAAATATGTGGTAAATTGCACCAAAAAGTAATATTAAACCAGTTGCACCACGTTCCGAGAAAATACACCATTGTTTGGTGCAAAAAATGCAACAACAGAGTGCAAGTTTACATCACATTAATCACGTTATGGTACAAGGTTTCATCAGGTTATGGCACAAGGCTGCATCCCATTAAGGCGCAAGGCTGCACCATGTTGTTGGTTTTGTTTGCACCAGGTGTATATTTTCTCAGAAAGTGGTGCAGCTGATGTAGTATTCCTTTTTGGTTTAACCTAACACAGAATTTTCAACAGGGTAACAGAAAATCTCAGAACTATGAGGAAGAAAACAGGTGACATCACGCGAAGAAGGCCATCTCCTTGCTTGTTCATTTAGTGCGTCTATTTTGACTGTGACTACTACCCATCTTTGTGTCGTTGTGGCTCATGTGTTGCCTACAATGACTTGTTTTGTGTACACTGTTAGAACTTTTATTTTAGGAAGCATCAAAAAGTGGTGGTGCACAAAATGCACCACTTTCTGAGAAGATATTCACCATCTTGTGTGGCAAACAAGACACAACCGTATGGTGCAACTTTGCACCACTTTATGCCACTAAACATTTTTTTTTCAATTTCCATCAAATCAAATTTGCATCACTTTATGGTGAAAGTTTTCACCATGTTGTTTGGTATGGTTTGCAACACACAGTAATGTATCGTTTCTCAGAAAGTGGTGCAGCTGGTGTAGCACCACTTTTTGATGCTATCTACCACACAATTTTTAACAGTGTAAATTTTGATAAAAATTAAAAAATGTCCTGGAAAATTACGCGAAGAATATTACAGCATCAATCTTCAGCCTTCCTGAATAGAAACATCTGTAGCACAGATGAAGCCAGTAAGCAACATGGAAAATTTTGATATTTAGAAATTTCTAAGATGCACGTGGGCCGCGGGTGTCCTAGTGGGCAACGTTCGTGACTGCCACGGAAAGGACCTCAGGTTCGATCCCAGCAGGTACGAACGCTCGATCCACTAAAATACCCAACGTGCGTCGGATGGGCACGTTAAGCCGTCGGACCCTGGGTACTGCCCCCCTCCGATAATAAATAAGGGCGCCTTCTATCCCCTTTCTACTTCGCTTCCGTGTCACTTTCCTATCAGGCACTCTAGCCCTATTTCTAAGGGTTGTTTAAGAATTGGGTCAGACACTCCCTTCCTAAAATCCTCTACATATGATCTGATCTGATCTAAGATGCACGTAAACTGGCTATATTAAATTACACTAATATATATATATATATACAAAAACATAGTAAACATAAAATTGCAAAAATATATAATGCCATGACCTCGCGCTCTGCTGCAGGGGTTAATGTCACCTGAAATAAAATATATTAATAACGCAGACACCACAAGCACAATAGAACTCAATTAAATATGTGACAACCATAAATAATATAAGGTCAGCCACCGGGTGCCAATCTTCAAGGGAGGATGCACCCGACGGCTGAGCTTCTGACAATTTTCATGCGGACGTCCTTATTTAGCAACCCCGACCGAATAAAAATAAACTGAACATCCCATCCTCCCTACCTGTCAGGAAATATAATTTAAAATCAACTTAAGTAACAAATTTAGAAAATTAAAATAGACCTACCTTAACCCTGACTGGTGCCCACGACCGGTAAACACAATTTACCGTGGACACCCACCTTTAGAGTTCATCATTAGGTTAATGATGAACTGTAAAGGTGAAGGACCACGGTAAAGGTTTTAAATCACTTGATTGTTTCACAAATCTTGCGAATTACGCGAATGTGTAATAAAAAACATAATATTATTAAACAACTAAGAAGTTTATATTGGAGATGTTTAAATTAATGAATATCCAGAGGCTTTCTGTAACTATTATTTCAGTTAACTATTAGAAACACATGAACTACTTACTTCATTACGATTAAGATTTTGTAAGATCAATAAACCGGAAGCCCATCCTTAATAACTTTCAGGGGTACATAAAAAAAAATGTGTTTTCTTCCGATTTGCCCCGCAGCATTTAACCATTATTTCCTAGCATACATGGTATATTTTGCAGTGGGGAAAGACAACTACACTCTTCTATATAATTCTGAACGTACCCTTTACCTACGCATTAACCTAATGATGAACTCTAAAGGTGGATGGCCACGGTAAATTGTGTTTACCGGTCGTGGGCACCAGTCAGGGTTAAGGTAGGTCTATTTCAAATGTTTAAATTTGTTACTTAAGTTGATTTTAAAGTATATTTCCTGACAGGTAGGGAGGATGGGATGTCCAGTTTATTTTTATTCGGTCGGGGATGCTAAATTAGGACGTCCGCATGAAGCCTGTCAGAAGCTGAGCCGTCGGGTGCATTCTCCCCTGAAGATTGGCACCCGGTGGCTGACCTTATTTTATTTATGGTTGTCACATATTTAATTGAGTTCTATTGTGTTTGTAGTGTCTGCGTTATTTCTGTATTATGCATATATATATATTTTTTTTTTCAAACAAATCTAACGTAACTGAAAATTGTTCAGGAGTGCCTGAGTTCCGTGAATGGCTGCAATGTTCTCTTGTTTTGCGAGGTTCCTGTTTAGTGATTTCAGACGTAATCTTATTACTTTAAACTAAAAGGAATGTGAAAATTCCTTCGTTAGTTGACTTCCCGAGATTTTCAAGCGCGCCATAGAAATAAATTATTTTCTAATCTTTCACAAATAAAAACAAGATCAGCTTGAAAAAAAAATCTGCTCCGTTCAAGAGGAAAGCGATTTTCTCTCATTAAGAAATCCCTTCCGAGAACACGAGAATGCAACGACATCCTGTCATCAGTCTTATGCGTATTTGCGACTCATGTCGGAAGTACCCGACCGCCAATGATTCCGGACGAAAAAGCAATGCGTCGCAAAGAAGGGAGAAAAAAGATCAGGATTTACACTAAACGGATAAGCAATTATTTGGAACTCGTAAGAGAATCTTGAGCTTCGAAATAGTTCTTGCAAAAAAAAAATCCAACTTGATTTTAATGAATATAGCGAAGCCTACAGCGATGGTATGTTCACTAAATAAACTTTCACCAGTTTTACTAGACATAAAAACAAAATTTTCAACCTTAAAGAAGGTCATGAAATTCACGGATGGTGCTTCACAAAACCGCGTAGCAGATAATCTTGAAAGTAAAGTCAGCGCACATGCGTTATAAATAAAAAGAGAAAGCATTTACAATTTATATGCTGTTAACACGTGGAAATCCATGTTTGTACGCTTTTTCTAGTTATGAAGACCACAAATAATGCAATATTGTTCATAGCTAATATTTTTGTCGAATGATTTCAAAATAAGTTTTTTCCCTTTTTATTAAATCAAATTTAAGTAAATAGTATGGGTACACACAGCGAATAGTTGATCGGATTTTGGGAGCTTTTGGTAAAGAATCTAGGACTAATAAAATTTCTACTCCTCAGCTTCAGATAGTTTTGAACACCTGATCAACTGACTGTTATACTTCGTCTGTCTGAGCCGTTTTTATCCCCCTTTTTGAATACAAAAATCGTTTTATGCTGTCAGTTCGCAAGTCTGTGGACGTCATAGCATTGCACCTCTTAGTTCGATTTGGAAAATTATTTCTGCAATAAGAGCGCGAAATGTGAAAACGACTCTTATTTTCTGGTCATTTTATGATGAATAACTTCCGTTACTCTTCACTGAAAACAAAATGACGCCACTACAAACAAACTAAATGATTCCAAAAGATTATATTGATGTAGTTTAATATTGAAGTGCTGAACAAACTCTGGCATGTAGTTTCAGTCCTGTACTGAGTGACGGGCTCTTTAATTTTCATTCCGGCGGAAATGTAGGCTCTGGTTTACAGGATGCACTTCCTAACTCACTCTTCCTTTCCCTTTTTTTTTTGTCACAAAATTCCTGACAATTTCAGTTTACACTTTACACTGTTTTATTTACAGCAGTGCGCACAACTTTTCAAAATAGAACTATTAACACATCATTTAAGGCCAGGAATAATCATTCGTTACATGAAATCGGTATTATTGATGAATCGTTAGGGGCAGCACTATTCATGAATTACATCAAGGCAGCGCTGTTTATACATCACGTAAAGGCAACATTCATTCATCACATTAGTACTGCCCTATTCACTGATAAAAGCAACCCTATTCATTCGCCACATCAGTACAACACTATTCACGCATCACATCAATACAACATTCATTCATCACATCAGTACCTCCCTATTCATTGATAAAAGCAACCCTACTCATTTGCCACATCAGTACAACACTGTTCACGCATCACATCAATACAACACTATTCATCTATCACATCAGTACCGCCCTATTCACTGATAAAAGCAACCCTATTCATTCTTCATTCGCCACATCAGTACAACACTGTTCACGCATCACATCAATACAACACTATTCATCTATCACATCAACGCAACACAATTCATTCATTACATCAATACAACATTATTTATTCATCGCATCAATACGGCGCTGTTTCTACATTACATCATTCAGCCCTATCCACTTATCACATCAATACAACATTATACAAGCATTACGTCAATACACTACTATCCATTCACCACATTAATACAACGCTATTCATGCATCACATCAATACAACATTATTCATGCATCACACTAGTACAACAGTATTCATTTATCATATTTACACAACACTATTTGTGCATCACATCAGTGCATTACAATTCCTGTGTCACATTAATACAAAACTATTTATTCTTCACATCAGTACAGCATTCTTCATTACATCACACTAAGGCACCACTATCCACTTATCACATCAACATAACAGTTTTCATTAATCACATCAGTACAATACTATCCCTTAACCACAACAATACAACATTATTCTAACCACAACAATACAGCATTATTCTAACTACAACAACACAACATTATTCATGCATTACATCAGTACAATACTACTCATTCATCACATGAATGAAACACTATTCATATATCACATCAATACAAAAATGTTCATTTATCACATCAATACACCACCATTCATTCATCACATCAACACGGCACTTTTCCTGTATTACATGAAGGACTCTATTCAATTATCATATTAATAGAACACTATTCACGCGTCACTTGGGTGCAACACCATTCGGGGATCACATGAAAGCAGCTCTGATCATTCATTATAAGTTTTCATGCGTAACTTAAATAATCACATCACTTGATGAATTTCATCAAGATAAGGCCCTCCACCATCCGTATTTTCCCAGCTTTTTAATTCATAAACTTGTTCTTCTTCTTGTAGTTTTGTTTCTGAAATTTGACTAGGAATCTTTTTTTTTCTTACAGAAGTTTTTAAGAGATATCTTTTCCATATTTTCTGAATGCAAAGAATTCCTCAAAAACTTGCTCAATATCGATACTTATTTACAAGGTATTTTGTCCAAATTACATATTACTGTATATATAGCATTATAAAGAAGTTTTTATTGTTATGATTAAATGTTTCTTATGTTCTTACAACATTAAGCAACCTTTACTCTAAATTCTTCAGCGCAAAGTACTCCCTAGTGCAAGATTTGTAGTACACGTACTGTACATCTCTGATAATATCCATATATATCTGCTAAAGGTATTTCCATTTTGAGTTTCTCTCCCCGTTTCCCTGGTTTTCACCTTAGAGTACTTCTAATCAGCTCATATACATCACTCACATGGGATAATCCTGCTCATCCGTTTCACGATCACCAGTCACTGGTGAATAATGACAGCTTTCCCATGGGGCAAGACGACTTCGTCACTCTAGAAATTTCGAAAATGAAGCCCTAATTCGGTGACTCCTCATGAGTGTGCTCTCTTGAGGTCGGACGTCATACTTTGCCCAGTCATGCCGCATTTCTCGACTAGAGAATGAATGGAATTCGAGGGAACAGCACTGATGGGTCCATTAAATGGGGTACAGGGATGTGGTGATGCTTTGACGTCTCTCTCAAACCGCAGAGAGACTCCGCCCTCATCCCTCTGAGTCACATGTAATGCACTGTTTGTCTTTCTATATGCTCTATACGTTACAGAGCTCTGAAAAAATCAATCAAAGCTTTATTTCCAAACGAAATCGTAACAACCGTGAAATTTTAGTCTAAGGTCGTGGGTGCTCTTTGTCAAAGCTAATGTACAATAACTGATTTAGTAAAGATGACCAATCACCATTCTTTAAATATAGATGCTGTCTTTTACTAGAGAAGGCACGTTTATTTTTTCCCGAAATATTTCATAATATAGCATCAATATCAACCATTTTCCTTCCACTGCTAGATGAAGGCCTCCTGAAGTCTTCCACAAATATCTGACTTCAAATATTCTATCTTTTTTGCGATACGTGGATGAAATGCGTCATGCTTTCGAAATTCATCTTTTTAAATCCCACGTGGTCTTCCTTTGGGCTTTTTCCTGTCCTCTGGAATACAGTCCTAGCATTCTGGTTCCCCAAGCCGTGGTCAGTTCTGCCAGCAATATGTCGAGTCCAATGCCACTTGTTGGTCTTTACTTTGAATCACGATGGTATCGATTCCTGCCATTTTCCTGATTCACGAGTTCCTTTAGCATAGTTCATGCTTCTTCGAGTTTCTCGCAGCGCTTGCACATCTGTTTTAATTAAGGTCATTCTTCATACAGGTCTGTTTTAATTCACATTTATTCAAATTAATCAGTTTTAACCATTTCAATGCTTCTGAAAGTATTTTACCCTTATCTTGGAAATTCTTGCACAGAATGTTGTGAAGCATATTATATAATAAACTGTCTTCTACTGATAATCTAAGTGCTTACTGTGTTACGATCATTTAACTTCTGTATTTAACCCGACGTTGGTCGCCACACGTTGAACAACGCCAGTGATCGGGTGTAAGAGTGTTTCTCGCACTGCCTTTAGATATTTTTGTTCAAAAGTGAACACAAGTACAAGTTTTCAAAATGCACTGCTAACAAACCAAAAGTTTCAAATCAAATTAAACGGAACATGAACTCGTGTCATCACGTTATTTATAAATTACAAAATACAAACGACAGTAGTTACTTGATGAGAAATGCTCTCACGTGACACAAACTCCAGCGGTTGCTTGATGAGAGAAATGTTCACACGAAGCACACGGGAGCAAAGAGCAGACTGTTTGAAGGTCAAAGACACGCCAATCCTTATCGGAACTGATAACAGATTGTTGAAAAGATTCTATTATTATTAGTAAGTTCTGGCTGCATGTGGCGTTGGTCGGACCCACAACCAAGAAAATTCCACAAAATATCTATTCCATGATATCAGATATGTTTGCACGTATTGTATTTTAGGTCATTTTATTCTTCCTGTACACACTTACAGTGGTACAGTTTTGAGTTTTCACAAAAGGAATGAACTCAAGCAAAAGCGGAGAAAATAAAAACGAGAGGCAAGTGATGGAGAATATAAGAAGCCCAAGCAGAGTACCGCGTTGGGTAATTCGTGCGTCGATTTGCTTTGTGTTCGCAATGTATCCAGCATTATTTGTAAAAATTATGTAAGCTACTTTTCATATCATAGACTTGTGTTGGCTATAACAAACTAAATAAACCCTTTGAAACCATACTCGACCAGCTCCAAACTGACGGCTCAATCAGAACTGAGCCCATCCGTATTTTTTTTGTTTTTTGAAGGGAAGAAGAGAAACCATTCATTAATTCCACACATCTCTCGAAGAACCCAACGGCCACTGATCCATTCTTACGTTGGGGTACCAATGTGAAAACAGGAATTTGTCGGTGACGGAGATCGAAGCGCGTTTCCTCGCTCCGGGTGAGTTATTTTAACCTACATCGACGGAATATATCGCTGTAGATTTGTCCTCCTGACACGAGCTTCACCTCTGTAGTCCGCCACAATCTCAACGTCATAGCTGCCTACGCAATGGACGATGGCCCGCTTTTGATTTCTATTGTGTGTTACTAATAATTTGCTGTGTTAGTGCGTATTGTAAACTCTTCTAGGTAAGGTTATTTCAAAGTACGCCAGACCATGCACACTCAAAAAGCACTTATGACGTAGTAAATCCGTTTATTTAGCTGTGTATTCCCATAAAGATTTGTCAAGCTTTTTCGAGCCAAAGATAGACATAAAATTCAGGAAATTACAGCACGTAGAAAACAAACATGTTTTTTTTTTTAAATAACGCGAGTAACATCACGAGCAGTAGTACTACGTGAATTTTTGTTACCCAATCATACGGTGTGCAGCGATGTGTTCCCATTTTTTAATAACGCATGCCAGACCATTGGTAGTTCAGACCATTGGTAGTTCGATAGACACCATATCATTGCATGCTAGTTTGCTGGAGAGGATTTCTGCTGTTTCCCTGATGGCAGTCTCTTTAAAGCTCGTGTAAGGGGCAATTCTTCAAATATTATTTCATACAGGAGCGGTTCAGCGATGAATGACTTCTCTGGCGAAGGCTGTATTCTGCATGTTGACACTTCGCACGTGTTCTTTACATCTAGTATCTAAGGACTGCTTTGCCACTCCGATATATATGTTTTCCTGTGGTGACAGAATACACCATTTAATGTCTACCATTGCTTTGAAAAAACCTCCAAGTGGAGAGTGAAAACTTAGCAAATATTTACGCGTACGAGGGTGCTAACAAAAGTTCTGTACACTTACGTTTTTTTGAAAAGTGTGAAGTAACGGAGAAACATTACCTTATTATAGTTCAATGTACTCCCCTCCGCTGCTAATGGCAGCTTGCCAGCTGTGAGGTAGGTCCTGGATTTCCCGTAGTACACCATCTTTGTTCAGCTGTCGTATTACTCGGGTCACGTCCAATGACGGTTCGTCTAGCGATTGGTAGCGGATGCCCAAGAGCCGATTTTTTTAACTTTGGGAACTGAGATCAGGGCTGTATGGTGGGTGGAGTAAAGTTTGACAAAAGCCCCCGTACCGACGCTGCACGATGACACGATGCGTTGTCATGCAGCAAGATCGCTCCCACTTTCAAGAAGTTGAGGCGCTTTTGACGAATTTCCGGTATCAACTTCTTCCTCAGAAAGTCACGATAATATTGTGCGTTGACATTTTGCCCTACGGGCACTCGATCAGAGACTACAATACCCTGGGTATCGTACGCAAAAATCAGCATTTTCACTTTGGATTGTTGCCGGCGACAATCTGAGAGGCGTTGGGAACTTGGATTCCTCCATTCCTCTAATTGTGACTTCAGTTCCAGCTCAAAATCACGAGTCCAAGTCTCATGAATTGCGACAGTTCTGTTCAGAAAAGTGTCGGCCTTCCTTTTTAACCAGTGGAGGTGATCCTGTGCGATGCTCATTCTGGCTGCCGTCTGCTTGGGGGTGAGTTGATGGGGCACCCTGCGCGCTGAGATTCTTCTTTTTCCTCAGTGAGCCGGCCAAAATCTGTTGAACAGACATGGTGGAGAAATTAGACTGATGAGCAATCTCCTCTCGACTGTCAAACGGTGATTCTCTTCGAGAAGCGTTGCAACAATGGTAACAAGTGTTTTTTTCTGTTGCCGTTTGAGGTCGGCCTGAGCGGTTATAATTTTCGACGCTGCTTCTGGCCCCCGAAAGTGCGATGCCCAGCGAGAAATTGTGCTTCGATCAACCGTCTCTTCCCCACAACGGAGTTTCCCACGCAGAGTTTCTGTTTCCACGTAGGAGCGCTGGTCTAACGCTCTGATTCAACCTGAGGAGCTGCACGCTTCCATTTCCAAACCCTCCCACTTCCACACAGAAAATGATAGCGCGTCGTTCTGACACCACTGCGTTGCTGAGAGTCTGACCCTGACATGACGCAATCATTTTCCCGATTGCATCATCCGCTTCCGTTTTAGATTAACGTGTGCAGAACTTTTGTTATGAGCCTCGTATTACAGAAGTAAATAAGCGGATTAGAAGTGCCATAAGCCTTTCTTGAGTGTCTCAACTAAACGTTATTGTTCTGGAAAAGAAATATTCAATCAAACATATCGCAGAAATCATGAAAGAAATACGAGATTACGCCGTATAATACAAATTTTGAAGATGACAATCCGATTTTTGGCGTAAATGTGACAAGGATGGTAAGTCAGATGGCATCCGAAAATTTTAACATTTTCATCGTCCCGCTGCAAGGACAATGAAAATTTTCAAGTTTTCGGATGTCATCTGACTTACCATCATTGTCCCATTTACGCCAAAAATCGGATTGTCATCTTCAAAATTTATATCGCAGAAATATAGTGTTCGACGTTAAAACATTGTTGCGAATTAAATTCTAACGGCTACCACAATTTAGATGATTGCCATCATCGAGAAAGAATCCTTGAAAATATCTCGTGCTGAATGCGGTCTCTCTAAAAAGACAAAAGCCAATGAAGAAGGATTTGAAATCCCAAATTATTTCCCATTCCTCTTAAAATAAAATATAGAAAAATTCACTAGTGCTTTCACTGGAATAGATCCTTCTTTATTTTGCACACTGCAGCTAATTTTCCGCCAATCGTGTCGCCCCTTAGAGGATATTTGCTTTATTTTTCCATGCGAAATGGTGTCCAATGGATCGCTGCTGTGATGACCTTGATTCGGAAGAGAACTCGGTTGAAATACGGACGAAGTAAATATCGACGTTTCAATTTGCATCCAATTATACTAGGTTGAACGCTCAAGTTTCCGACTTTGTTAACGAGCTGGTGTGCAGGATAGCTCCAAAGGAAAACCGCCAACAACCCCGATCATATGCTAATCTTTCGGAGCGTTTGCTTAAGATGGAAAAGGATAACAGATGAATCGTTTCTTCTATTCAATTTCCAGAGCCGTCCTTTCGGCTAGAAATAACTAATCATTGTATGCAACCTTTGGAGACAAAGACTCGTTAGGATTACGAAAAATGGAGCGCCCAGTGAGGGTCCATTGCCAAACATAATTGTTTATTCCGCATTTTATTCGCAAGACAAGATCAAGGGATTATCAGCATTTTTCTAAATTCGGTAAGAAATAGAGGAATCTGAATGCTGAGTGTCAACAACTAGTAAAAGTGATTGTTGTTCGCCTAAAGAAGGAAGGAAAATGGCTGCTAAAACTGATTTTAAAAACACTGCTTAGCTAATTTATGGAAAAATTAAATAGGGATTGGTGAAAGAAGGATTTAAGAAGGCTATCAATGTACCCAAATTATTTTAACGATACTCAAAAAGAAATTGTCTTAGAGAATTTGTTAAAACCAAATGTTGCTGCTTAACGTACAGAAAAGGCAATGCAATTTTCATGCCTCTAAATATAATTCATTTGTTATTAAAGGGTGATGGAAAATAACAAGAGAGGCATTTACTTGACTTCAGTGTGATTTGTTTAAGAAGAAGAAAGATGACCACACAATCTGTTTAAAAACTTTCTCGCTAATTATGATTTGTGAACTGAAATTTGTGGGAAATAATGAATCTGAAAACTGAATTTCGTTTAGCTAATTTAAGGAGACGGTTTGTTTGATAGGAAAAGTTAGTTCACATAAAAAGGAGGCGTAAACAATAAAAGTTTTATGACGTTTAATTTTTATCACGAATATATAGCATTAAACCTGACGCGGTCACAGACTTGAGATTGATTTGGTTAAAATAAGAAAAATATTTGACAAAATGATAAAAACTGTTCGTAAAAGTTTTCTTAGAAAGACTTGTGACAAATCTGCAGTGACACATTCCGTCAATGTTGCTTATTCGGTTAGAGCTACTCACTTTGGTGAGAGAAAACCGTGGGTTCCATCTGTGTCACCGACAAATTCCTGTTTCCATAGACTGTTTAACCAGCGGAAAATTACGAAAAACGATCGTTTGTAAAACCAATTTTCTTTCATTTGACTTACTAAGGGGAAAGAAAAACTTAATGGAACTGAAGATGTATTTTTAGTTAAATTCTTGTTACCAATACTTATCCCTCAACATACAATTAAATAGAGAATTATTCTTAAAATTGACGGTCATGTAGCCAGATTGGAAGGATATCTTATACAGGAAACAAACAATTAATAAAATTATTATTTCTAAAACTCATTTTTCAAGTATATCTGTTTATACGAAATTTTCTTTCAAATGTTATAATGAATATAAGTAGCCTATTCCTTCTTATAAACACAGTTTGTTGACTCTTAGTGCACATCCTTTTATTTCTTTATTACTATGGGTTGTCGGAAAAGTCATTAGTATTTTGGCACCTGATGGCAGTTGGGCGGTTTTGGAGGTACTAGAGGCATGCGCAGCTCTGTTATCGCTATGGCATTCGACAGGTGCCAGTTCCAGCTGCAGTCTAAAAGGAATAGTGAGCGATTTGATTGATTTGTGGAGATTTGACATCAAGTTGAAGATGGAAGACCAAACTGTGCATTTTCACCATATTTTACGGCTTTACTTCCTAAACGAGAAGAACGCGCGTCAAGCTTGTGAAAATTTGCTTAAAGTGTACGGTGATAATGCTCTACAAGAACGTCAGTGCCAGCGGTGGTTCGCAAAATTCCGTGCTGGTGATTTTGACCTCAACGATGCTCCTCGGTCGGGGTGGCCCACCGTGGTTGATGACGACTAAATCAAGGCATTGATCTAGTCAAACCCACGTTACACGGCACGAGAGATTGCAGACACATTGCACATCCATCATTTAAGCGTTCACGACCACCTGAAGAAGCTGGGATACGTAAGCAAGCTGGATGTGATGGTTCCTCGTGAACTCAAAGAAGCTCAATTGACGGCGCGTATAAACATATGCGATATGCTCATTAAACGTGAGGAAAACGATCTTTTTTTGAAGCGACTGATAACTGGTGACGAAAAGTGGATTGTGTACAACAATGTACTGCGCAAACGGTCTTGGCCCCGACGTGCTGCTTCGCCTCAAACGACATCCAAAGCAGACATTCATCAGCGGAAGGTTCTTGTCTCAGTGTGGTGGGATTTTAAAGATGTCGTGCTTTTCGAGCTCCTACGGCGGAACCGAACAATCAATTTGAATGTGTACTGTAGGCAATTGGACAGTTTGAACGAATCCATCATCCTGAAACGTCTAGAGCTCGTTCATCGTAAAGGTGTTGTGTTCCATCACGACAACGCGAGACCACACACAAGTTTGATCACTCGCCAAAAATTATTGGAGCTTGGGGAGGGATGTATTGCCACACCCAGCATACTCACCTGACCTTGCACCGTCAGACTTCCACTTGTTTTGCTCTCTTCAACAGTCCTTGCGTGGTAAAACGTTTAATTCAGATGAGGCTGTAAATCAGCACCTTGTAGAGTTTTTCGCTACGAAAGACAGGTGCTTCTATGAACGATGCATTCTACAGCACAATGAAAGTTTGCAAAAGATTATCGAACAAAACGGGCATTATATCATTGATTGATCTTTGTTCTTTCTATTAATAAATGACCTTTGCAAAACATAGCTAAAATACGTCACGACTTTTCCGACAACCCAGGCATCAAAACGACGGAGACTTACAAAGATCGCAATGCATTTGGTACGTTCGAGTACTAGAAAACGTGGTGTCTTATACAGAAGAGAAGCAAATGAATGAATATTGTGGAAAATTACAATGTTTTCTTCATTGATTAGTGGAATCAAATTTGCGACTCTTGAAGATATTTCTGAAGAGGAAGCTGTTTTTTTGTTTGTTGTTTTTGTTTTTGTTGAGATGCCCAACACTGAAATCTTCAATTGACACACATAAGGATCCGTCGATTTAAAAATCTAGTGTGAGTGACAGAGGGTCAATGCTATCATCTCGACTTCAGCGCCGCTTGAGGTGAATTCGCGAACTTATTCCACTAAACTCCAAAACTATGATACGAATAGCAAACATGTCAATTACAAAGTTTTAAAGCATCATTCGTTAGCTACAAATCGGTCGCAAAAATTAGGGGTCGGAGTGCGAATTGAGTCTCTGTACTAAGGAGGCAAAATTATCTAACGGCATTTCGGAGATGCAATATCACAAGCGAACGGAGACTGTAACAATATGGAACCAACGCACTTCGTGCAGCTGCTGGGAGGACGATCCTATCCCATTGACACAACACAACGGGCAGCGAATTCGCGAACTTAATTCACCGAATTCCAAAAATTTGCTAAATCTACTTTTTAATAGTCATCTGCTAAATCCAGATTGTTTGGTGATGTCTTGGTAGTGTTTCTATGACCAGAAGTGTTACAAACGCTGAGTTACATCAGGATGTTGTTATGAACATTGGTAATTGTTCAATGTTTAAGCACTTTTCGAGGAGTCGTTACACTGGAGTCGGTGAAACCCTTTAACTACTCATTATCTGAAGAAGTTTGAAAACGACGAAGCCGAGTGGTATGGAGTGTTGGCTTCTAATCAATCGTCCAAGATGGGTCAGGTTTCGAATACCAGGTGAGGTATGCATGGTGTGTTTGTCTTATGTCACTGGCTGTCTTCCTTGGCTGGAGCGAGTGGTTCTAAATTAGGGACGGAAGACTGTTTACAGCCCATTGCGGTGCTCACGGGGCGTTATTTAAATCCCCAACATAAAGGGAAAAATATGTCCAAGTATCTCATAGACCAACGTGGTAGCAGAAGTCTATTTCTACTTTTGTGTTGGGGTAACGACAACCAGAAGCAATTCTAAGGCATATAACCTTTTCCTCCTGATTTGGGGCCATTGGTTCCAGCGAAAGAGGAGAAGCAGATCAGTTGGAAAAACGCATCTCCCGTGCTGCATCCGGGACTCGAACCCTTTCCAAACTCAGACGACTAATCGGAAACTTAAACTTCAGACCACTGGGCTATCTATGTGGCGTGGAAAAAGCTAATGGCCATGGGTCACGGTGATTTAAAAATCCCGAAGATTCTGTTGCTGGGAGTTCTAGAAATAACTAGTGAGGGGAAGAGGAGTTATTTCCGATGTGGGAGATAGCTGCGAATTCTTTTCAAGAATACCAAACAAATGATATGAATGGAGGTTTAAAAAAATTGAAAGAACTAAGGTTTTTCCAGTGTGTGTGTGTGTGTGTGTGTGTGCTAGAATGACTGTTTTCAAGATATGGAACATGAGGAAAATACTTTTTCCCAAAGCAGTACACTAAGAACACTTTTATAGAAAATATATCGTAGCAAGCCTTTAGTACTGCGCAAGAATTCACTCAGCTCGCTCCTGAAAGTAAAAAAATATTTATGCATCTAACAGAGCATAAAAGAGTTTCAGCGGAGAGAGATTTGTCATATTTACAACTGTTTTAAACAAGAAAGATGACACCGAGCCTTCTGCCGTAATGAGCACGTCTCCTGAATTCATTCTGATGCGAATTATATTTATCAAATGAATTCAATGTCAATGAAACCGGTATGGAAAACAGCAGCATCTAACCTAAGAATGAAGTTTTTCAATCGGGTTTTTAGTCTCGCAGATATTGTTGAAAACGGAAATTTAAACTTACGCCTTCTGGTGGTAGACTTGTGCGATAAGAAAAATTTGAAATGATAGGAGAAACATTTCGCAGGGGAAACGCTCTCCAACAAAGGAATATTTTGTTTCAAATCGGATCATTAGAAACAGAGATATCAACAAAAAATGAAAAAAAAATATATATGCATCTACGCCCCTGGCGGGAAAACCATGCACTATTTTAATAAGAAAGTATTCTCAAAATGTTTTTCGATGTGAGTGGTGTTGGTCCACTAAAGAATTTTTTCAGTCGAGTTTTCAGGAGCTCAGATTTTGCTGCGAACACATCAGAAGCAGAAATTAACACTTACAGCACCAGGTGGCCAAACATTCTGTACCAAATATTAGAAATTTTATGCAAAACATTTCTAGCAGAGAGTCTATGAATTACCTGAAAATCCTGAAATCATATGAAAAACATGTCGCACCGAAAACTCTATCCAACGAAGAAGGAATTTTTCAAATCGGATTATTAGAAGCAGAGATATCGACAAAAAATGAAAAAAAAATATATGCATCTACGCCCCTGGCGCCGCCCCAGTGGCGCAGTGGTCTAAGGCGCTGGCCTCTGATCATTCGTCGTAAGGGGTCCGGGTTCGAATCCCGGTCAGGCATGGATGTTGTGTTTGTCTTACGGCACTGGCTCTATCCCTTCCCTGGAACCAGTGACCCTAAATTAGGGACGGGCGACTGCTTATAGCCCATTGAGTTGCTCACGGTGGTCGTTAAACCTCCAATCAAAAAAAAAAAAAAAAAAGCCCCTGGCGGGAAAACCATGCACTATTTTAATAAGAAAGTATTCTCAAAATAGGTCCACTAAAGAATTTTTTCTTTAGTGGACCTATTTTGAGAATACTTTCTGACCTATTTTGAGAATAGGAGTGGTGTTGGTCCACTAAAGAATTTTTTCAGTCGAGTTTTCAGGAGCTCAGATTTTGCTGCGAACACATCAGAAGCAGAAATTAACACTTACAGCACCAGGTGGCTAAACATTCTGTACCAAATATTAGAAATTGTATGCAAAACATTTCTAGCAGAAAGTCTATGAATTACCTGAAAATCCTGAAATCATATGAAAAACATGTCGCACCGAAAACTCTATCCAACGAAGAAGGAATTTTTCAAATCGGACTATTAGAAGCAGAGATATTGACAAAAATAAGACATAAATCTACGCCCCCAAGCGGAGAAACAGTGCATTATTTTAAGAAGAAAATATTCCGAAAAAGGTTTATTGATGTGAGTGGTATCGGTCCATAATCGAATTTTTCAATCGCGATTTAGTAGCTCAGAATTTGCTGCAAACAAATCAGAAGCAGAGATTAATACTTACGTACCCTGGTGGCCAAATCATTTTTTACCAAAATTATGAATTATATGCAAAAGATTTCCCATTAAGAGCTGTATCCGTTGCAGAAAGAAAATTTCAAATCGGAGTCTTGGAAGCTGAGGTATCGCGGAAAACGCAATTTACTTTTACCCCTCCCCCTAGCGAAACATCTATGAGTAACTTCAAAAGTGACTATACCTAAAAGATTCTTCGACATAAATTGAATCGAAAGGTAAAAAAAAATCAATCTGATATTTAGAAGCAAATATATCTAATAAAATGTATTTTGAATTCGATATCATCTGCACTTACGCCCTCTGGCTGCGAAATAGTGCATCGTAAAAAATGAAATAAAGGATCATTATTTTCACATTTCAAGCTTTCCAACGTAAAAAGAACGTTTTAAATCGGACATGAGATATGGTGTCCAGAGATGGACGGAAAAACTGGTAAAATAAGCATGATTTTTTTTCACAAAAGACGTTCTAAAGAGCTAACAATATTAAAAAGTGAAACGTTTCTATTCTCGAAAACACTGATGGAATTTTCTTTGAATAATTATTTAACTGTCCATGAGAAATGCGACCTTTAATAGGCAAATGTGAATATCAGTTTTTATAAGATTGTCGTTCAGAGAAGAAAATAATTAATCTTTTTTTCAAAATGTCCCTTATATCTTTGATTTATCTTCATTCATTTAAGTTCATAAAGCAACAACTCCTTGAGCACCAGCCTAACAATACAAAATTTTTTTCCTTTAAAAATTATTAGCCTTCGAAAGTTATTTTTTCTTCCTAAGTACTCCTCTGGGGCAGGAGCCTGTAATTAAATTTTTTAAGTGCTTCTCAAAAGAACAGGATACCTCAAAGAAAATATTAATATATTGGTGGCTGATAAACTCCGGGAGACTTATTGGCTCTTTTTCAGATATCTAACTTCCCTTACAATTATGTAATTTACAAAACGTAAAAAAAAAACAAAAAAAAACGATTACGTAGTAAAATAAGTCAATTTAAATATACACAAATTGTAAAACATCGAATTTTTTATGCCAACTTCTTTCACTTCCTACTATGGAAATACTTTTCGATTACTTTCAACATTGATATGCTAAAGTCAATCGATATGCAATTTAAAAATAATCGATTAATTTAACTGGATTCTTTCATACTGATTACATTTATCAGCTATAAATTTTGATTTCATTAAAGAAAAATGATGAATTTCCAGACAAATGTGAAAAGGAACCAGATGGCGAAATTCTAAAATTTTGAAAATTACTTTTTGGTTCTTGACAACTCCAGTACCTCTCACTTTTACTTTTTACTATTTTATTTTATTATTGTGGTCTAGCCACTCACAGGAAGTTTCTAAGACTTTTAAAACTACATACGATGAGGCTGATGTTCGCTGAGAAAAAAGAGGCAACTGTTTGCAACGCCGTTGAGTTCGTGTGCCGCTCAGTCAGGGTTTCAGAGCCGGGCCGAGCGATTTGCCAGAAGCCAGCGCCTCTGGCAACTCGGCCACCAGGTGCAGGTACATATTTCTTTCCTTTTTTTCAGCTCTATTTGAAAATTAAAATGATTTTCAAAAGTATTGGCCAGTGGGGTGGAAAGGGGGCCTTGAATAGTGGAATGGCTAACTTATGATTGAAATCTACAATCCAGGTTCGAATCGGGAGTCCAAGTTTTAGATTTTAAGTTGTGTTTTAAGTTTCTCCGGTGTTGAATCTGTGAAAATATTTCCACGCCCAAAAATATGTACTTTGCTTTAAATAAAATAAATTTATTAAGAAAGAGCTCTTCATATTCTCAACCGTTAGTAAAATCATGCAATGTATTGATTATCATACGCTTTCCAACATACCAGAAATCATTACTGAAGTTATTAGGATAATGGCCGTGGAATAAATCTCGCTCATGTGCCCTGACCTTTGACCCCATTTCGATGATATTAAACAGAATTGGTACAGTATACTTCCGGAACAACATACTAGAGTTTTTTCGCAATAGACGCATTTTTAGTCAAGTTATGAGGATGATGGTTGTGGAATAAATCTCGCTCCTGTGCCCTGACCTTTGACTCCATTTCGATGATATTCAACAGAATCGGTTCAGTATACCTCCGGAACAGCATGATAAAGTATTGTCGCAATCGAAGCATCTTTACGTAAGTTATTATGCATAAGGGCAATGGAATGGGTCCCGCTCCTATGTCCTGACCTTTGACATCATTTCGCCCATTTACAATAGGGTTCGTCCCCAAGTTGTCTCCTACCATATACTAAAATTAAATTGAAATCGAACCATTTTTACGTCAGTTATCGTGCGGACAGACAGACAGACGGACAAAGCTGGAGCATATGCGCTTCTTCAACGTACGGTTGGAAAGCGTAAAAAAAGAGGAAGTCGTAATGAACGGAATACAGATTTCATTTATTCAGTCGTGACTTTCCCATTACAGATGTATACATGCAGGAATCTGGGCTAACAGGAATTTTATGAAAAATTCCGGAAGTAACGTAAGAGGGAGGAACGAAAAGTAACGCACAGCAATTTTTTTCTCTTTGCAGTTTGCAAATAGCAGGTTGCAGGCAACAAGTTTGAATATCATGCTACAAACTGGTTTGGCTGGATCAGGTGTCGTCGTGGTGGAAGACGGTGTGAACGACGGCGCAAGGATGTCGCGTTTGTTAGCGTCGTCTACGAATGAAGAGAAACGCGGTGCGGTTCGATTTTTGTGGACTAAGTCGAAAACTCCGACGGAAATTCACAAAGAAATGGTCGAAGTGTATGGTGGTTAAGGACTTGACCGCAGCAACATCAAAACATGGTGCAATTGCTTTGCAGATGGCCGTGGCAACCTAACCGATTCGTCACGTTCCAGTCGACCTGTAACCGCGTCCTCACCTGCTACTGTGAGAGACATTGAACAGACAATTCTGAGTGACCGGCGGATTCATCTGCGTACATTAGCATAGAAATCTACCGTTCAAAATGGTCCATCAGCATTCCGTACGGTATAGAGTGCGATATTCTGCATGCCAAATTGCAATTTCCCAAGGCTACTGTGTGATGGGTGCCCAAGAACTTGACAAGAAGGGACAGATAGTATAATCCTTGGACAACTTGATGCGTTACGCAGAAGGACATGAATTTCTGTCAGGTGTAGTAACCGGGCGATGAGCCCCGGGCGTAGCGCTACACTCCTGAAAAAGAAGGCCAGTATGGTATGGAAACATTCCGACCATACTGGCCTTCTAATTCAGTGTAACCCAATCTGCAAAAAAAAAGTCTTCGTGACGGTGTTTTAGAACATCCATGGCGTTCGCCTGGTGGAGTTTTATAAAACAGCGACCACAGTGAATGCAAACGGTCCCGGACGATTCGTCCAACGACGATTGGTCCAGTGCCGATTGGTCCAATGTCCGATTCGTCCAATGCCGATCCGTCCAATGGTACGATTGGTCCAATGCCGATTCGTCCAATGGTATCTTACCAACGGTAAACGTTTTTATTTTCCAGAAAGGAATAATAATTTAAATTATTCTCCTCTTTATATCCTTTTGAAAGATAATTTCCGTATATTTAGTAATTGTAAACATTTTACATAAACCTGGTAAAATGCACTCAATGGAGCATTTCTCAGCTGTTTGCAAAGCACCTAGGCCGCGGGTATTTTTTGAAGATTTTAATTTAACAACCTAGATATTTGATATTTGTAAACATTCTATAAAACCTTATAAAAGGCACTCATCGTATCATTCCTCAGGTCTTTACGAGGCACCTAGGCCCCGGGCATATTTAGAAGATTTTAAGTTACAACCTAGATATTTGGTATTTGTAAACATTTTAAAAACCTAATAAAAGGCACTCATCGTATCATTTCTAAGGTCTTTACAAGGCACCTAGGCCTCGGGCCTTTTTAAAAGATTTTAAGTCGCAACCCAGATATTTTGTATTGGTAAACATTTTATAAAACCTTACAAAAGGCACTCAACGAATCATTTCTCGGCTATCTACCAGGCACCTAGGTCACGGGCCTTTTTAGAAGATTTTAAGTTACAACCTAGATATTTGTAAAAATTTTATAAAACTTTATAAGAGGCATTCATCGTATCATTTCTGAGGTCTTTGCAAGGCACCTAGGCCGCGGGCCATTTTAGAAGATTTTAAGTTACAACCTAGATATTTGGTATTTGTAAACATTTTATAAAACTTCATAAAAGGCACTCATCTTATCATTTCTGAGGTACTAGCTACGCACCTAGGCTGCGGACCTATGAATTAATATTTCGTGCTTAAATGAAAGCGCAATATTATTAACTAAATTTAATATGTAAACGTTATGAATATGACATCGGTAGAATAAAAGTCCTAAAAAGGTCTAGGCCTAGAGCCTATGAATTAATATTTCGTGCCTAAGTAAAAGCTTAATATTATTAACTTGATTTGATATGTAAACGTTTTGAATCTGACATCGGTAGAATTAAAACTGTTAAAAAAGCGTAGGCCTAGGGCCTATGAATTAATATTTCGTGTTTAAGTAAAAGCGCAATAGTATTAACTTGATTTAATATGTAAACGTTATGAATATGACATTGCTGGAATAAAAACTGTTGAAAAGGCCACTGTCCAAACAGCGACCAGTTGTTTCCTTTGGGCAGTTGGCGGAAAACCCCACTGCATTCTACAAACAGAAACGGAACACTAGTATTTTATATTATTTCATGCAAAAGAGAAACATTGAAGTTGATTGAACGGCTCGTATATCAGTAACTTCATACGGCAGCAAGGACAATATAACAAGAAAACGCGATTCCAAAAAAAAAAAAAAAAAAGGAATCTGAAACCACAATATTACGCATGATATGTAACATTATTTTACATTCTTTGGATTTCCGGTACTTTCGTATAACATCGGGGATAGTATCAGAACAGATGAGACTTTTATAGCACGAATAGCACTTCGGACAGATAGGACGGAATTGGACCAATCGTCCATTTGACGAATCGGCATTGGAACAATCGTCCATTTGACGAATCGGCATTGGACCAATCGTCGCATTGGACCAATCGTCCCATTGGACGAATCGTACCTTTGGAACAATTGTCCGTTGGACGAATCGGCAATGGACCAATCGTCGTTGGACGAATCGTACCAGACCCGAATGCAAAACCTACGCTACCACATCGGCAAAGTTGCGTCGTGCCCTTCGAGACGAAAGACCCAACAAAGACGCTGCAAATGTCAGACTGCTTCATGACAACGCTCGCCCACATGGCGCAGAGCACGTTCGTGACAAAACTGCGCAATTTGGGTTGGAGGTTCTCCAGCACCCACCGTACAGTCCGGACCTGGATCCTTCGGACTTTCATCTGTTTGGTCCCTTGAAAAGATTCTTGGGCGGCCAACGCTTCGATTCGGCTTATGAAGTCAAATCGATTTGCCACAAGTGGCTATATGCCCAGAAAACGGACTTTTATGAACAAGGTATACTAAAACTTGTACCACCCTGGGATAAATGTCTCGAGCGTCTTGGTTCTTATGGTGAAAAGTAGTTAAGAAATGCAGTTTCACTGTAAATGCATTTTGTTTTGCCTATCTATTAAACTGTGGCCAAAAATGGTGTGCTGTACTTTTCGATCTACCCTCGTAAAGCTATTGGATAGCAGGATGACTTAAAAAATCCTTAACCGCTGATCATCTACGGTTTTTTCACGGCACTGCGATGAACGGTAATTTTATTTCCCTATGTTTTTCTTTGAATATGAATTTCTTTTTTCTCCAAATTTCAGTGCAGATCTGTTCCAGAGGAAGTAGTGGATTCCAGACACTGGAACAAATAAACGCTATAAGTATTCTTTACGATAATGACATAAATAAATAGAAATTCAAAAGATAATTATTTCCTTGTTGGTTTTTTTTTCTCTTTTAACATGGCTGCCTTTCATAAACGGCAGTGAAAAAAATGCATCAAAATTTTGCAACACAAACATTTATGTCATTCTAGGCTGCAAAATTATGAAACGTCGTCGTTGTGAGCTGGCGCAAAAAGGGTTCACCATTAACGCAGACAGCCCGTAATAAAGATAAGAGTTTACTCAATATGAAACATATCTTCAACTATACGTGGCCCTTGCTGACCTCCAGTCAGTAAATTTTTCTGTTTTAAATAATATCTCAAAAACACTTCAACATTTACCTTTGAAAATTTACAGCTTCACTGATCATTCCTTAAAATTACGAAAGCGGCTAAATATGATGCCATGTACCTTTAATCATAAAGTTACAATTTGTTTCTTTTTGGTATACGCATAAATATTACTGTTCAACGCTGATTTTTTGTTGTGTCAAAGGGAACTCAAGGGAAAATCTATCCTCTTCTGTGATGTTATTGCGTTCTATACATACAGTATTTTCTCAAGGATTATTGCGTTTTGGTCTTCAAAAGTTTGAGTCCAAATAAGTAAAGTCCTTAGCTAATATGCTTGTATACCCTCCCTAGCTGTTACTTCGAAATATTTGTCAACCTTTTTTTTAATTCAATTTGTCTCAATCGAGAAGTATTCCAATTTTGCACGGACTGTGATAAATTGAATTTTAAAAACTGCCTGACAATTTTTTGAAATCACAGCAAGGGTATGTATTATCAAAGTACTCTATTTATTTGGGCTCAAACGTTTGACCAGAATGTCATGATCCTGAATAAAATGTGTGTAGAACGACTTTGTAGGTTTCCTTTGAAATCTTCCTTAAAATATTGCAAAACAATTTCATAACTTCACGAGATCGAACATATTAGAGAACGTTTAGGTACGGGCATTTATTTACAAATAAAACTACTTCTTTTATACTTAAAAAAACAATAAAACTTTGCTTAATATTTAGCATAATCATTTTTGCTTATTATATAGCTCAAAATGAATACTACATTGTTCGTGTACATTCATTTAACGTATATATTCAGTTTTAATCATAAAAAAGTGTTGACTAACTTTCATCATGAAATCCTAAGAGTTGTTCTGTGTCTTTTGTTACATCTATCCTAATGACTGAACAAAGGAATTTTGTTACCTGATGCTGCTATCGTTTCTAAATTTAATAAAATGTCTTTACATTTTCGCTTTGTCAGCATGTTTGCCTCTGCACAAATCCTAGAAATCTATTTACAAAACAATTTTTGCTTCGAGTACTGGAAAGAGTAACCATGATTTTCAATAACATTTCCCAGAGTATTCTAGCTCATGTTATGTCTATTATGGTTGTGAATGTACATATTTCTTTTTAAATCCATGCGTGAAAGAATATCTGGTAAAATCATTGAGGAAACCTGTGAATGTCTGCTTGACTAAGGATTTCCAAATATCGCTGTCAGTCCGACTGTCTGTTTGCCATTGTAGATACTGATACCCGTATCTTGAAGACAAACGTTCAGTTTTGCATCAGATATACCATAAGATGTCTGGTGTTTTTCGTATATTTTCGAGTTCAGTCGCGCGAAAGATTTTCGGAAAAAGTGATATGTGTAGCATTTTGTTCAGATGTTCTCCCTAATCGAATACAATAGGATTCTTTTCTGTTTGATATGATTCGACGCCGCGGTGGACGCGTGGTCACAGGGACTGGCATCTGGCTAGTTTTTTGTATGAGGGTCCTGACTAGAGGCCTAATGAAGAACGGGTGAAGTGCCTGCCATCAATCGGGAAACACCTCTCTTGGAATTAATGGCTCTAGATCCCGAACGGACGACTGCTGTCTGTACCCTCAGAGTGGTCGATATAACTCAAAACAAACGAAGCAGAAAGCTTGATGGATTTTTTTCTTTGGTTATGTGCACCTGGAAGAAATGCTCGATACTCTACGTTAAGTACAGTGATGTATTCAGGCATATTCTCGGGGGCGCTTAGCCTCCCCCCCGCCAAAATCGTAGGTTTTGGTGATTTCCCTTTATATTTAGCCTGTGTTCGTTTATAGCTGAATATTTGGAGAAAATAATTAAAAAAATTAAGAAAATGAGGGAAAATATTACAATAATAACAAAAACATCCACATTGACTTCAATCGGAAATTTCTATCATCCTTCAACAAAACATTAAACAGTTCTCGTTGCAGGGACAATTTTGCAAGCACTAACAACTCGGACTACTTTCGCAATAAAAATCTAATTCCACATAGTAGAGCACTTCAATACATCATATTTTGGAAGCTGGCATTTAGCATACGGTTAGGCCTCAGTGTAGCTAACGTGAGGTTAGTACTTCCAATACAACATAATAATTGCTACCTAATTTTTAACAACAGCAAATTATTAGAAATTGTTCCCATAATAAAGTTTTTTTTTTCTGGCGGTGGTGGTTTACACTTTGTGACAAAGAAAAAAATCGAGGCACGTCAAACTGGCATCCAAAGGGTTAGTTAGTTAATTTTTTTACTACTATTTGCTAGTCTAAAGGGGCTGAAACCAAATGGCAGGGGGATGGCTTACACCATACCTTTTCAGGTAACACTCTAATGATTCCTTAATAATCAGAAACACGCTTGTAGTAAGGAGAGGACATTTTTAATACTCCTGTCTTGGCAGGATTTTCTCCAGCAAAAGTTTACCTTATTAACATCTCCAATATCAATTCTGAATTAAAGCAAAGGTATAACATTTTTTACATTTTTAATCACTTGTATTTGCAGATTTTTTGGAATTTGCATTTGCGATATAAGAGCATAAGAAAATTGTTATACTCTATTTAAAATTTTTATATATATTAATAACAAAACTGTGATTATATGTATATAACCAGTCAACAAGTTTTAGCCCCCTCAAAATTCGTAAATGAATCTCACCCAGAAGAAACTCTCTGAATGCAACACTGGTTAAGTACACAGTAATTCTACTCTCTTGGAATTTGCTAAGAATCCCTTGATTCAAGAATACTCTAGAAATTTCAGTACTTTTAGTCGGAACATTTGATTATTTCGCCGAAGAGTTCGTAACGGGAATCGTTCTTTCGAGCCATTATCTTGTTTTGAAGAATTTTTACCTAGAACTTGCAAAGAAGGATCAGTGAATAGATTCTCCCTTGCCAAATTCTGAAATCTCCATACTTTATACTTGAATAAATATGTTGAAGCACGAGCCATTTCTGTGACGAATGGAAAAACTATTCATAGCTGCATCCGCAGCTCCTAAAGCTTCTTATTAGGAACAGAAATAAAATGGAGAAAGTATTTGAGGGTTTAAGGATTCGCTGATCTTTTTCCCTTCGTTATCTTTTCCGTGCTTTTCGTAAGTGTCTCACATGTGGTTGCAACTACTTTATTACTTATCCTTGAAGATGCGCGTAGAGTCTCTTCAAGCGTTTCGACGCCAGATATCTTTTTCCTTCTCCCACCATCCTCCCCAGTTTTAAATGAATGTTTTGCATAGGGAGAAGAAGCATAAACTTCCGTAATGCTCAAGTTAGCAGCAAATGTAAAGTGATGCATATAATTAAACGGGAACTGCCAGCCATATGATTATGCGGCATGGTGCCAGTGTCCGAATAAATTCCCTTCTTGAAAAGCAGTACTTGGCAGTTGATCGTTTTTGCTCGTTGCAGCGTTGTATCTTTCTTCGATAGCTTCTCAAGTCCATAGGTATCTTGTATGAAAGGAGGGCATTAATATTTTTGAAATTTTTCATTTCGTACGTCTCGAAACGGTATTACGCTTTATTGACGCGATTAAATATTTTTCTTTCGCGTCGCCTCATTTCGCATGTTTATCGCCGCGACTAAGTACAGCAGCAGTTTCTACATAATGTATTGCCTCCATAATTCATGCTGGGAAGACAACCAGAAATGCTGTGACATTATTCTATGAAAAAACAAACAAACTGGGGAAGGTTTAGAGAAATCTTAACATCCTTAACAAACAGGATATTAGAAAATAATTAGGCATTTAACAGATTGACCTTAAATAATTTATTACACGAATTAGGTAATTATACAAGAATTGTCTGGCTCTCCAGTTTTCAATTTGTCATACTTACCTCGCGAGGTGGCTCAAACTCATATCTTGGATTTCGAAAAAGAAAATGGGGAAGGAAAGAAAGATAAGAAAAAAAGAAAAATATATATATAGAAGAAAGTGTAGCTTTAATAGCAAAGTAAAAAACAACAACAAACAAATAAGCTAATGATGTTTAAGGTATGTACGGTGTCTGCATTTAAAGATGCCCTGCTATTTCTTGAAACATTCGCAATTTATACCATCTTTCTCACAACTCTTCTGTTGCAGGGGTGATCACCTTTTTCTTTCAGTAACCTATGTATAACGTGGGACCGTCAGACCTTCGCTGTGATTTAATTAAGCAGTCCTGGGGTTTTACCTGTGTTTTCCCACGATGATGGAATGAAAAGATTACTAACTAAATAAGAAATCGCTCTTCCGCAATGGTGCTTTTTACCCAGTGCTGCTTATTACACTTGGGAAAAAAGGTAACGAATATGGTTATCCCAAATTCTCTGTTGTGGCTATATTACACTTTTTAATGTTGACACGTTGATCTTCTGTTTATTCGATCAGCCATTTTTCTCTGTGACTGCCAAATTCCCGTTTCCAACTCATTCTCCTTCAATACGCCATCTCAAGACCGAAGATTTCCCCTAACCCGAGGAGCCGGAAGTTCTCTTCGTCGCAAACATAATCATTAAATTTACTTCTTCTGTCCATCAAGCGCTTGATCCATTTTTTTATCGTTTCGCTCCCTTCCTTAAGAAAAGTACAGGATACTTCATCCGTCCATTTTGCGTGACGTTTCTCTGTGACCTCTAAACGCGTGAGGAATGCTTATTAACGTGACTTTTATCCACTTCGTGATAAATTTCTCATTAAAGCCTAAAGTAAGTATAGTAAGAAACAGCCATATTTTCGAATCTCTTGCTCCGCGGACTCTGATATAATGAAACTATTCACGGACCGATAAAGTAATATCTAAATTGAAATTCATGAACAGCCAATGCATCGAACGATCAATAATAATGTTTTCTCCGTGCATTGGAAGCATAGCAAGAAATGGTAGTCTCCCTCCCTTATTAACAGCTGGCCTGAAACAAATAATATCTGGCTGAAAACTATAATATCCTTCTCTAAGAAAAACGCGTTGAGATATTAAATAAGGGAATTGTAGTATTAATTTTCGACGAAATAAACAAGTCCAGTGATTCACCCTCATTGAAGCTGCTAAATTAAATATCCAGTTACTGCGAAACATTGATTTTATTTGATTGAGGTAAGAACATCTGAATCTAAAAAAGACAAAAAAGGACATCGAGAAGGACATCTGAATCTAAAAAAGACAAAAAAGGACATCGAGAAGGACATCGACTATTGCCCGTTTTGTATTTCTCTTTATAAATACATCCATATTTTACATCTTCTACAAAAACCTCGTAAACATAGGATGATCGTCTTCATAATTTCTTCTTCGGAAACCCTGTGCTGCACGATATGGAAGTACACGAAACGATACCCGAATTTGAGAAGTCATTTCAAAACCAGTAGTTACAATGTGGTGGTTCAGGCGCAGTTTTCTTCCATAGACGTTATATTCATTTTGGAGTGGCCACTCTTTTGCCATTTTCCCATATCTGCTCCCTTCTTTTTCAGTTTAACCAATTGAAAAGGTTAAGGGGGAAAATTTGTAATTTTGAAAAGGTTAAGGGGAAAAATTGTAATTTTTCCTGGACAATGGTTTTTCACTCAAAACTCTAGGGACTACTTTTCGTAGCGGAGGTAGCTGTTTCGCACCCTATAGTGTACACTCTTAGGTTGACTAGGAATGTAAGTCGTGCAGCTTTCAACTTTTCGACAATCAGTGGTGATTTATAGCTTTGATATAGTTCCACGTTATGTCATCTTCTCCATACTCCACTTACGTTGTCTTTAATGGGTCCAAAAATCTTTCTAATTATTTTATTTTCAAATCGTTCAAGCATATTTCAGTCTTGGACAATTGTGCTCCAGGTCTCAGCTCCATATAGAACAATGGGTCTAATGCAGGTTTTATAAAGTTCAATTTTAAGTCTGTATGATAGCGTTTTACAAGACAGAAGATGCTGCGTAGCTGTATTTCCAAACTGTATTCTAGCCATTATTTCAGAGCTGATTCATTTTTTTGTAATTTATAATGGATCTCAAGTATTTAAATGAAGTTACATTTTTAAAATTCATATTGCCAATCTGTAAAAGTGGGTGTGGGTTAGAATCACTTCTCGAGACTATCAGGTATTCAGTTTTTTCTTGATTAATTTGGAGTTCAATTGTTTTAGAAACTGATTTTAATTGATTTAAAGTATTTTGTAAATTTTCAGGATTATCGCTAACTAGGTCAAGATCATCCACGAATCCCAGGATCATTGTTCCATCAGAATCACCTGAGGTTATTTCCCTGATATATTTATCCAAAGGTTAAAAAGAATTGGTGAGAGAGCATCTTCCTGTCGCAAACCAGTTGTGATATTGAATGCTTTTGATTTCGGTTCATAGAGGACAATGGCCCTACTCCCATCCAGGCACACCTTTATCAGGTGTATCAATTTTTGTGGTAATCCAAACTCTTTTAGTATGTTCCACAAACTTTATCTATGAATACAATCGTAGACTTTTTTTTTAAATCAATGAAAAGGTTATGTACTGGTTAATTGTATTCCCATTTCTTTCCTAGTATTTGTCTTAGAATTTGCCTTAAAATGAAGCTTTGGTAGATGGTAGATCTATTTTCACGAAAACCTGCCTGGTACTCGCCAATGACTTCCTCAGCAAATGGGGTGATTCATTTTAGCAAAATGTTTGGCAGTATTTTTTAGCATGTAGAAAGCAGAGATTACTCCTCTGTAATTATGGCATTCCATTATTTATTTATATTAAATAATAAATATATATTTAAATATTCAAAACCTTCGTGTTAAATTACAGACCACATAAAATTGTTGCAACTTGACAAATATCAATTCACTGAAAATTTACAATATCTGCATTGATTGATCTTTGGTATACGATTTTTTTTTCAATCCGGCTACCCTGAGCTATAGCCAATTTTCCATTCAGCCCTTCTCTTCAAAAGTTTGGTGACCACTTTTAAACAATACAAACCACCAATCAGAACGAGGTATATGCTTGTTTTTATTACGATCGTATTCTCGATAGCTCGCAGATCTCCAATTTTCCTCTGATTTAGCCTGAGTGACCAAAAACTGAATGGCCAATCCCAATCTCCAACGAAGATACAACAAAATCTCACAAAATATACAATAAAATCATTTATAGAGTCAAGGTATCAGACGCGTGAAAAATGGAACAGTGTAGAATAACAATAGTTGTCTCTTTTGCTACTTTCGCAATACCGTCAGTAAATTCAGCATCTTTTTATTGTCACTGAACTCACAATATTTTTTTCCATTTACCTTTTTTATTTCGCTGAAGCATCGCATGGAATGGTAGCTCTAACTCGACCTCGCAGAGACGTCATAAAGAGTTACTGAGATCGTCTTTTAACCTTTTCTTACGGGGGAGAAATAAAGAGGCTATTACAGCCATGTGTTACAGAGATCTAACAAACAGTGGCACCTTCAAGACTTTAGAACCAGCAACATAGTGTTTGTTCACTGACACTTGATTATCCTCGATTCCTGTAAACGTCTAAGGAAAGGAGCGAAAAACAAAATAAAAATTAGAAATAAATAAAAAAAGAAAAGACAAGAAGAAACAGGAAAGAAAGAAGGAGGAGTTGAAAAGTTCTGTGTTTTCTTTTTCTGCGGAAGATGCGTGAAAGTATGAAAAAAAAGCAGCATTAGGGAAAAGGTACAAAATACAAAGCTACGCCACTGGCTATACCCCTTTCGTCGAACCATCGGCCCTATATTAGGAACGGGCGACTGTTTACAGCCCATTGAGATGCTCCCGGTGGTCGTTAAAGCACAAACGAAATAAAAAAAAAGGTAAATACAAATTTTATTCGCCCATATATTTTTATTTAATATATTCTACTACAAGAGACACTTCAGCAAATACAAAAGAAGGAATATTTGGAATACTTTTTGTAATTGTTGCCTTAAGGTGGCGACATTGTACACAGTGAGAGTACAGAAATCATGGAATATCTGGTTTCTGGGCAACCCGTCGCTGTCACCCCCTGTCGTTAGAGGACGACGAACCCACGGTTTGGCAAGTACATATACAGGTAGGAGAACATCCTTGCATTCCCACAGATGGTAATTCGATGTCACCCTGGATAAACGTCAAAGGTTAACATAGTCTTAAATAGGGATCATAGTAGGTGTGTGACCATTTGTGTCACTCTATTTTGGAGGTAATATAGAAATTGCAGTATACAGTTCGGTAGTTTCAACATTGCATCGGGAATATGCCATTTCCGGAATAACATCGCATTGAAGACACCACTGTGGTAATAGAAAGTCTACCCAGGCGCTGTCCTCGATGCGAATGCGATTTTATTTACCATCAAGTTCTGTCTCGCAGAGTTGCAACCAACCAGAGGAGGCCAGTGGAACAATTCACCGCCGTCTTGATTGATGAGGGAAGTGGCAGGAACATCTCCCCTAAGATCATCAGGAGATCCTTAGCAGCAATACACTATGACAGCTGCTGACCCACCAGAGTACCTTAGCTATCGACACATCACAAGATTGTAGGCCTCAACTAGACGAAATGGTATCGGCACTGAAATTTGGATTTCTGGAAATGGGTCTTCCTGGTGAGCCCCGATTTCATAAAGGACAAAATTCTTCTTCGCCAGATTCTGTCAAGGATAGTGAACCTGAGAAGAAAGGACGTCATGTCATTGGAAACCAAGTGCTATACCCTATGTGTTAAGCTGCATGGTCTTTTCGACCCGATTACCTTTCAAGAACCTAACCCTCCGGGTGGACATATAAGTCGAAAGACTCAATCATCGCTTTCCTCCAGACACAACAAGAAACTGAATTACTTGAAGTCTTCCCTGGGTCCTAAACCTAAAGATTTCACCATTCCCTTCGTCAATATTTCTAACCGGACGGTCTGCCGAAAAGAAACTAAAGTTTTGGAATTTGGACCGAAATTCTGCTTCCAATCGAGACCGAACCCACAATGCATAATTTCTGAGTTTCAGAGCATAATATCGCGAGTTTCAGAAGTCAACAAATACGAACTGTGTCAATCGTGTTGCTCTAGGTTAAAATCGTGGTACAATCCAAAACAATCGCGTAATAATTTTAAAATTCGAAAAACAATTTCGAACCTTAGAAATGGCAGCTCCATAATGTTGAGGCTGACGGTCAAATCCGACCAGAGAGATATTTCCGACGCAATGGACTACAATAAGAATCTAGAGAATTTTATATCCGATTATGGATCTACAGTCTTACGAAGGGACCCTCTATATTTTTGGATTGCACAAGTACAAAGAGCTGCAAGACTAACGGCTATTCCGGACGATCTCAAGATAGCCGTCAAATAACCGCCTGGCTCTCAGATCCCAAAACTCTTCGGAATGCCACAAGCCCGGCAATCCACTGAGACAGATCTTGTGCAGGAGATCGGCACCAACGAATCCTTTAAAGAAAGCATTACCCAAATTCCTGACTAATCATGTACCTAAATCGGACTTTACATTAACTTCCACTCTAGATTTTATCACAAAAACCAAGCAGCTCACTGTTCAACAATGCGAAATTATCAGCACTTTCGACGTGGTCTTTCTTTACCCACCGGTTCCCGTGCCGGAAGCCATCGGAACGTTGATAGAGCCTATATCTGAGTCATCACTATTTTCTTAGGATTCTTGCCTCAACATTTTCAAGTTAATGGACTTGGTCTCAAATTCCAGCTACTTTAGTTTCCAAAGACAAATCTATAAACAAGATAAATGGCGCTCTGGTGGGATACTCGAATTCAACCGTCTTCGCTGAAGCAATACTTCACCCAATTGATCAATATATATATTCAACAACATCACCCCAAGGCTTGCCACCTGGCTACGATATGCGGATGATGTATTTTTGATATGATCTCACGGAAAGGAGACTCTCCCGCTTTTCCTTGTTGAAATCAATTATATACATCCTACGATCAATTTCACTATGCGGCTAGAACACAATGGTACCGTACCTTAACTGAACATCTTAGTGAACAAATCACCTTCGCATTGAAGTCTATTATAACAACCTGATGCTCCTCAGTTTATTCTACCCTGATTCTTACAAGACAGCATCCTTTCGTTCTCGAATTAGAATAGCCTTCGCTGTCTCCTACGATGTTCGCTGTAGACAATGCACACTAAAAGACATAATGGAATTTACCAGAAAAGCAAGATACACCTCGAATAGCTCAGAGAAAACTCGCCAGTGCGCGTTAGTCTGTCTGTCGTTCATGGCACGTGGATGGAGCCGTGCGGTGTAGTCGCGTAAACAGCGAGCTCATAATGCTTGTTTTATGTGCTGTGAGTCGTTGCCGTGAGTTTCTGTGTTTATACTCCAAGTTTCTTAATCAATCAGCGAAGGGTATACCGCTAGTTAAATGCAATTTGAAAGACAACATGGTTCTGTATTTCCCAAATGTTTGTTAAAGAAATCCGATCAGAATCGAAAATCTTTTCCAGTGACAACTCTAAGTAAAAATGTACAGCAGACTAAAATATTTCTTTTTTTTTTTAAGTTTTACACGTACAAACTCTCGAACTGTAAAATTTTAATACAGACTATATGCATTCATATTTTTTTTGTACACGTTTAGTTGTGTCCTCCTTTTTTTATGAAAATTTCCTCCCATTCCAAAAAGGCGTTTGGTCATCCTGCACTTTGCATCGGGTTCTAGTAATTTACGCAGATTGCAATAAGAAACTGTTACGAATACGTGAAACGTGATGAATGAATATTCCGCGATAGTGTAGTAAAGTATATTGTTGAGCAACCATGAAATTAACTATTGTTCCGCCACTTTATAGAACAGCTTTCCAAAATCAGATTTCAGCAATGGTTTTGAGCATTGAGTTCATCCATTTCCTTTTTTCTTAAGATCCAACATTCTGAACCATAGAGTAATGTGGGAATTGTCACTGTTCATATATCTTTAGTTTGAGTTATTTGCTCAATCTTTTATTGTTCCATATTTTTTGTAGTCTACCAATTGTTATCCATCCATTATTCAAAATAGTCAAGATCTTCAGTGATCCTTGAGCCTAGATAACATAATTCCTTTACTTGTTCTATGTTATTGTTTCATATTGTCATTTAGATTGTATTCTTTTTTTCCCTGTTACCATTAATTTTCTTTTACTAAAATTGATTTTCATATCATATTTGTTGCTTCTTTGACGTCATTTGGTCAGAATATTTTCTAATTTTTCTTTGCTGTCTGTAGTGATAAATATGTCATCAGCATACATTAAATGTGTTCTATTTCTTCCATTTACAGTTATGCCTTCACACATCTTCAGACCTTCGTCTACTACTTCTTACACTTTAAATAAATAGAATGACAATGGGCAACTTGCATAAGTCCTTTTTTAATTGCTTTTTGGTCCGTTTCTATATTTTTGTACTTTATTATTTCTGAACAGTAATTCTGAATAGTAATTCTTAATACAACTTAATAGGTATTTGTCGAACCCTCTGTTTTCTAGAATTTCAAAGGATTTATTTCTGTTTGTTGAGTCGAAAGCTTATTGGAAGTCAATAAAGAGCAGTGGAGTTTTTTTATTTTTGTCTCTCATAAGATCTGCTAATCTGTTTACCATGAAAATTGCATCTTTTGTGCTTTTCCTACTTCTGAATCCCATTTTCTCTTCTTTAATCTGTTCTTCATAGGAATTTTTATAACTCTGCTTTGAAGAATCGTGATAAACATCTTATTCTACCCTATGATCCAGGCATGTTGGGGTAGCGCGAATCACCGTGACTTGGACATAGAGAGATGTTTCAGTCACATGTGCCACTTAGTAGAAACATGTGACTGAAACATCTCTCTACTTTGTTAGGTCCATCAAAGGATTAGTGTCACCCCCCCCTTTTCAAATGACCACTTTCAGTAACAAATTAAGGGGGAGAAACAACGCTTTCTAATACACAGGTTCGCTCGTTCCCGTCGTATCCGACCCACTTCTGAGACCGCGAAAAAATTCCTTCGAGCTGATATCGGAACAATTTTCTAATCCGCAGTTAATTCATTGCAGCGGTTAAAGAGTTAATTTTATTAATTTATTTCAGCAATAAAACACTGAAATACCTCAATGAATGAAAAACGGGATCACACCATTGTACAATACAAATTTGGAAGACGTGAATCTGTTTATTGGTGTAAATATGACATGGATGTTAAGTCAGATAATCGAAAACTTGAAGATTTCGTCGTACGGGAGCGGGAATTGCGAAAGATGTGAATCCGCTATCCGGGAAACTCGGGTTCGATTCCCGCTCCAGGACGACGAAATTTTCCAGTTTTCGGACAGTATCTGACTTCACATCCATGTCGTATTTACACCAATAAAGGGATTGACATCTTCCAAATTTGTATTGCACTAAAATACCTCTTTGTTGCACGCAACCAGAGTAATTTAAGGTATTGTGTGGTGGATTTCATTTTGTTTCAATCGCCTACACGTCATCCAAAACAAACTAGCAGAGAACACACATCGATCAGTTTATCCGTATGCGTTTTTGATACATTGTCATGGAATGATAAGTCACTGTGGGGGGAAACATCCATTTCAATTCCGTAATTCCGTTCACGATAGTGGCAAGTTGAGATTACTAATTGAATTAGTAAATTACTCTTACTTTTCGTGTAATTCTTCTTCCCGATTATATCTCTCGTAAAATTACGTGGTGACGTTTGAGGTTACTTTCCGACGAAGCAGATCATATCTCCTGCCCTCTGATGTTAGCGGCAAAACGCATTTTCTGCGATCTAAACTGCTTGCCACGCTCATTTGTTGCCCGACACGAGTATTATCTCTTGACATTCGGCTTTTTTTCCCCTCCTGCGCAGCGATTCCGTGGGATTCATGAATTATTGCAGGAGGAAATATCAGTTTTCCTCCTCGTTTTATGGCACGTGACTGTCGTTCGAAACCAATTATGTCTTCCTCATTGGCTTCGGCCTACGACATGCCACCACAAGTTTGGCAGATAGTGGAGCGAAATTAGAAAAGACTCTAATCTCATTTAGCAAGGCCATCATTTCGATACAGCAAGGTCACGTGACACAGATGGAAGAACGGGCATAAAAAGAAATGCCGCATATGACGTAACTGAAGCTGAAGGGTTTGTCTGAGAACTTAAGCTCCTAATGACAAACATATATCATAAAAACAAGAACTACAAGGATTTTGTTCGATTTTTTTAACTTAACATCTAAGGAATTAGAATCCAGCAGGTTTTTCTACTCGAAATTCGTCTTCCACTCCAAACAAGACGTTGATCAAGTGAAATCTATTTCATTTAGCTCGAAAGTGTTTTTTCCAAAACGACACTGATTATAACTGACATGTTCATAACATTTCAGATATTTTTATCCTCGACAGGTTATTAATTTTAGATCAACTTTATCATCGGAGTAATTAATCTGACAAGTACGACAAGCTCTTGATAGGTATTTCCTTGTTAACTCGAAAATTAGTATATTAGCCTCGTTTCTCATAAAATTAGTGAGATAAACCGATAACAGCCTTCAGTTTCTGTTTGTGTAACGTCAGACGCACTGTAGCGATTTTAGATATTCGTAAGGAACAAAGTGTCGAGATGTTACACAAAATTACGAGTGCAATGGTAAAGAACGCAACATTTCTTTCAAAGAGGCGCTAAAAATATCACAATTACAATGAGGTTTATGGCAAATGGATTCCAATCACCTAATAAACGTTTCAAATAACAGTGATTGAACTGATATAAAATCTTGTTACACCCCATCCAGATCGCAACCTACTTTATCTGACTGAAACCAAACTAAGCTCTACTACGAACATAAGATAAATAATAATTATACTTAAATATATGTAGAAAATAAGTCTTTATGAATGGCGTATAACGCTGTTCAGCCAGTTTTATGAACGTGGTTTAATAAACTGAGTTCTATGCACAGCAGTTTTATGTACGTAGTGTAATAAACTGAGGCAGTTTTATGTACGTGGTGTAAAAAACTGAGTTTTATGTACGTAGTGTAAGAAACTGAATGTTTTACATTTAAAATTGTAGGCACTTTAATCGTTAAAAATATAAATTCAGTAGACAAAACATTAGAAATAGGGGTGACGGGCCGTTGGTAATACTAGCTGATGACTTTACCTGCACCGTCAAAGTGCTGACATCGCAGGGAAATGCGGAACTCTCTCGAATAGTTTGGGATTGATAGGATCCCTGACGGCGTTCCGACAGCTAGCCTGTAAGTCACCGGAAACCACAGTCTTCCACTCTGACAGATTCGGTCTAGAGACCTGGGGGATCTGCCTCCCCCACGGGACCGGTACCTTACACCCTTCTGTCACAACCCGTGTATGCGACGTGCTATGGGCAGTTGGGGCAAGTAACTTTTCAAGAAAACCCCATCTCGTGGCCGGGAGATCGCCTGCCAACGCGAGTTTTTTGGGACAAATGTCCTTTATTAGGTATCTTGAGTAAAATACAAACATGCACATTTCACTATGAGGGTCTCATGCACCCCTCTAACAATATTCAAACATTGAAACATTTATTAAGAAACACAACGAATCACAACATCGTTCACAGCGCTAGGGCCAGTGCTGTGGTGATGACCCCGGGCCAGGGTCACCAAAAATACCTTGGTCAATTAGACCCAAAATCTCGATGTCGAGAGAACCGTACCTCCAAGGGTACTACCATCCGTCAACAATAGTTGATTCGGCTCTTCCTTTGCTAAATTTCCCTAATAAGATTAGGGCATGTCTTACTGAAGCTGGAGTGTGAGATGTCCAGTTTCAGGCGGAACCTGGCATTCGCAGCGGTGCAGTTGCTGCAGTTCGATGCGGCGGCACACTGGTGGTGCTGGTGCCCAACTTCACCACAATTGCCGCACCTTGCATCTGTCTCAGGGCAGTTGCCTCGGAAATGGCCGAAGCCATTACACCGAAAGCACCTGACCTCCCTCAAAAATTCCTTTAGACGGAGCACTGACCAACCCAAGTTCAGTGTCTTCCGCCTCACCAAGTGCTTGAAGGCCTTGGGCTCCACGTCTGCTACCCGGTGGACCCTACCTCCCTTGCCCTTGATGGGAAAAACAGGCTTTGAACCCGTTCTCGAGCTCTGGGTTTTGCCCACAAACCGCCTGCTTGAACTCATTCCCTGAGAGACCCCCGTCGACCCCATACACTATCAACCGGGGGTTTCTCTTCCGTGGGGCCGTGGGAAGTGTGCAATCCTTGGTCAGCGGATTGCTTCTCAACTCCTGAGCAAAGCGGTCGAGCTCCCCGGGATGGGAACACTCCACCGCGACCCCTCCTTTCCTTATACTCCGTAAGCTCTTGACCCCTATCTGCAGTTTTTTTTGGTTTACTGCAGTTTTTAGGGTTTTCTTTGTGTCCTCTGAGGACGCACTCTCAACTGTCGGGTAGACTAGAAGCACGTGTCTCCTGTCTCCCGACTTTACCTTCTTCTTTTTAATCTCAATCGGGGCGGGCGAAGGCCCTTTCGCCTTGCTAGCCCCTTCCTAGCCACTTCGGCATAGGAAGCCGCTTTCACGTCGGCTTCGCTGCCCAATTATTCTTTTACGGACAGCCTTCCTTCGACATAGGCTACCCGTGCTGCTTGCTCATAACAAGCGTCTCTAACACTGCTCAAGGCAGCTTTCACCTTCTCTCTCCCTGAGGAAGTGACCCGCGAGTCCAAGAGAACGGACTCAACTTCCCAGGTGAGGTCGAAGATACGGTTCACAAACGCCTCGGGTGTAAGCACCGGGGGTGTCCTGGGATGCGTACCTCCCACCGAAGGTACCTCTGGGCACCCCGCGGACGACCCCTCAGGAGCCCGAGAGGGTTCGGGCTGGGGTGTTGTTTTCCCCATCCTTGCCATGGGCGGAACTGGCAAGGGGGTGCTTACACCACTAGCTGACTGAGACTGCTCAGTCGAGGCTCCCTTCGAGGGTGTAGCGGCTTTAGAGCCCTTCGCTGGGGAAAGCGTCTTTGACAGTTTTCCCCTAGCATTGGGCTCTACCTTCCGGCTGTTCTCGGAAGAGGGGCTAACCCCTTTAGCACTGCCGACAGGGTTTGGTAGTGCTTCTGCCGCTACCTTCTGCGTCCGGGATGTCCCGGACGATTTGGGGACGGACCCCTTTGGTTTCACTCTACCCTTCTGGGTAGTTGACATCTCTGTGAGAGAGATGAAAAAACACAAAAAGTTCTTCTAAGTACTGAGTGGGCACCCAGAGGTTCTCCCACTCTAGTCAAACCTTAGAAGCCGGGCTCTTGGGCTTTGGGCGAGCGAGGGATCAAATATCCCCTTCATCCGCGGGACCGGTACGACGACGACGTACCCAAAACTGATACCAGAGTTCTCAATGCGGGCTGAACGGAACTTCGCCCTCACAAGGGCGTTTTTATCAAGTCCCGTCACTGCTCTAATTGGTGGGTAACATAGAGGACACCAATTGATTAAAAGAAAAATTTCGCGAGATCGGGGGGCGTCTCGCGGTTGAAATCTTCAAATCTGCTTAACAATGCAGTATTGCTCAGCCAAGTCTCACACTAAGAACTCTCACCCGGTCGGTATCAGAGCGACCGGTCGGGCAGTTGGTATAGGCATCCGCCGCATAGAGTGGAACAGACCCAAACCAAACGCAGGTGATAAACAGGTGGACAACAGGGCTACCTTACAGTGTATAGCAATAGATGAATATGAGTAAACGTGGTGGTCTGAGCGACTTTGATCGTGAACGCATTGTTTGATAGATGGGACATTCTATCGCCCAAGTGGTAAGAATCCTAAGATTACAGAGGGCAACAGTATCAAAGGTGTAATACGAGTATGCAATTGACGGACGACGTACCAGACCCCAGAGGGTACGCGGTGACCAACGAAACGCTATTGATGACTGGGCTCGTCGTAGACTATCCAGGCTCGTACTGACAGACTGTTTTGAAACGGCGTCGAAATCATATCCAAGTTAAATGTGGTTGGCGGAGGCAGCGTCAGAGAGCGAACGGTATAGCGCACTCTTCATACCCTGGGTTACCAAAGCCGACGGTTTACTCGTGTGCACCTGTTGACTGCTCGTCATCAGAGATTGCGCCTCACTTGGTGCCGAAATTGGATCCCTTTAAAATGGCGCCGCGTCGTGAGGTCACACGAATCCTGATTTCAGCTGTACGGAGCTGACAGGAGGGTGTGGTTGTGGCGTCGACATCATAGAGCCATTGCTCCGTCGCGGCATTCGGGCTCTGTTGAAGGCCGTGGTGGCTTTGTGACGGTTTCGGGAGCTTTCTCATGGAACCCATTACATCCCTTAGTGTGTTTGGAGATGTCCTTAATTGCAGCGCTCTAGCAGCGTGTGCTGGCTGATAACCAACTCATTTCCATCGCCTTCGCTCATCCTGCGGCTGATGTTCTGTTCCAGCAGGTCAATGCTCTGCCCCACCGGGCCTCAACTTGCACTCAGCTATTGCTCGAGGAACACTCATCTGAGTTTGGAACCATCAAGTGGCCCCCAAGGTCACCGGATTTCATCCCTGTGGAAGCTCTCTGGGATGCCGTGGAGCAAAACATCAGATCCATGGACATCGCACCAACGTCTCGGGGGTGGGGTGGGGGTGTTAACGCTGCAACAGGCATGGCTGGCTTTACATCCTGAAACCCTCCGGCATCTGGAGTGGTCGATGCTTTGGCGTTCACAGGCTGTTATTCGCGCTTGAGGAGGGCCAAGACGCTATTAGGTAGGTATCTCTCATGTTTTGTCAATTGATTGTACAATTAATTTAAATTTACCTGCATGTAAAGATTACTTCCTTTTTTTTTTTTTTTTGATTGAAGGTTTAACGACCACCGTGAGCAACTCAATAGGCTATAAGCAGTCGCCCGTCTCTTATTTAAGGCCACTGGTTCCAGGGAAGGGAGAGAGCTAGTGCCGAAAGACAAACACAACATCCATGCCTCACCGGGATTCAAACCCGGACCCATCTCGGAAGAATGATCAGAGGCCATCGCTTAGACCACTGCGTCACCGGGGCGGCTTACTTCCTTTTTTACTAGACACGATATTATTGATGTGAGAGGCGTAGAGTCGCATACTGTGCTAGTGAACAGAAGCAAATAAATTACGAAAAACTTTAGAGATTCCATATTAAAATGAGTTTGCTGCCCAGATGGCCGAAAGGTCAAAGATGGAGGTGTCTGGTTCGTAGCTAGAGTCAAGCCCGGGATCGAGCCCTGGTTGAGGCATGAGTAAGGCATCGCCTTATGGAGCTGGCTCTATCACCTCCCTGGAATCAGTGGATATAAATTAAGGACGGGCGACTAATTACGGCCCTAACAGTAGCTCGTGGTTGTTGTTAAACCCCGATACAAAAAAATAAATAAATAAATAAATAAATGGACATATGATATTTTCAATTTACATAAACGCGTATTAAAATACAAAATGAACAAGCTAAACTTCATTCATTTATATACTGCCAAAAGCTGGTTTAAACGTTACAATTTCTTGGGCCAAGAAAAATCAGACGCCTCCAAGTAAACGTATTTCATAAACAAAGAAATCGCTCTTTCCACGTTTAGCAACGCACAGCAACCGAAAAAATTGTTTTTCGGCCGCCGGGGAATTGAATCCCGGATCTCTCGATATCTAGCCGAGCGCGTTAGCCTTAAACTAAGGTGGCCAACAATTCAGGGCGCTATGTGCGTTTTTCTGTCAGCATCTGACATTACAAATCCGTAAGATGGCCTCAGCTACTGAGACGTCTCCAATGTATTTCAATGTCAAAAATTTACTTCCCATTTACGTTTCGCATTTAAATCATATGTAATTTTTCATCATAAAAAGGATCAGCGCATTCTGAATTACAACTACGTAGAATTTTTATTGGAAAATGGGAATTTAACCAACATTTTAAATATCGCTTTCTCGTAAGTTTCCACAAGTTTAAAACTTCATTTCACTGTCAATTATTTGCATTTGCAAATGGAATTGCTTGATTTTAACTTACTAAAAAAACACTTGTCTGTAGCATTTATATTCAAGTTTGCAACGTAAGCAATATCTATAGAAAAGATAGTATTGCTTATGTTGAAAACCTTTTTTTAATTATAGTGCAGTTGCTAGTGTTCAATGTAACTCGAATGAACGACTGAAAGCGAGAGGAAATAAATAAACGTAATTTTTTTCTTCTAGATTTCTTTGGGGCGAAGTCTTCTACTATATCTTCAAATGTTAATGTTCTGATATTTATTCGGAGTGACAACGCTGTAAATGTATTCGTTCTTTCCTGAGAACTATACTGTTAAAGTCCTAAGGTAGATTTTGAAACGACCCTCAAGAGGGCGCTGCGAGCGTTCATTTTGTACTTATGTATCAGTGCTGTGCTTATGTGAGTGTGTTGTGTGTATCTCATGGTGACCAGAGTGTTCATCCTCATTGAGACTAGAGTGTTCATGGCGACCAGAGTGTTCGTCCATCATCAGTGTGATTATAATAAATTTCTACAGTCCTTTTAAGTGTGTTAACCTAAGTGCCTAACTGTTCCTTTGCGTCATTCTACATATACTCTCCTCCAATAATTATGAATGCTTTTTAAAACAGAAAAACTTTATTGGTCCAGAGGCGTTACTTAATGGGTATGCAGAAGTAAACCTTTAAAAAACACCAATGTTAAGAAAAGGTGAATTGATTTCTTTTCTTAATAATATTACTCCATATCCGCAACAGGAGCGCATACGTTTGCATCTGTCACTGGACTATTTATATTATGCCAAAATTTTTGAAAATGCAAATATTAATGTTCGCATTCAGATAAATAACAAAATTGGGACCACGCTATGAAATGTTTTGTGCAACCAGTTCGCTCACCTTCCTCGACACTTTCATTAACCTGGTTGTTGCTTGATCTTGTATAGAAACTTGCCTCATGGAGTACGCCATTTCGATTTCTGGCGTCCCATTGCCAACTTAAAATTTGTTAAAATTCCTTGTAAAAACTATTCATTCCAGCTGTGAACACCCCTACCCCACCCCGCCACCCGTCAGTGAGCTCTGTTAAAGATATCCAACACCCTGATCTCTTTTTCTCTTTCGGATTCGGAGTTTGACGTTACCAAAAAAGTAAATTCGCTGGTTTACAGAATCAATCACCTTGTCCAGTGATACTTTTTGTCCTTACTTCAAAATTAATTGATAATTTTGATAATTAAATACATTGAGAGAACTAATAGCATTATAATAAGCAGTGGTGTATTATGCTACGCAGTTTTATTTGTCGAAATGCAGAATTGTATTTCACTGGGATGTTTTTGACGGTATGCATCTTTCCTGACAACAGTAAAGTGAATCCCGTGCATTAAACTTTGAAGTAACGAAAATGGGTAACGGAAATAGTCAAAACTACTGCTAAAAAGCTGAATAATGTCCCCATGAAGTAATGCAACAATAGTTAGTTTAATTACTTACTCAACAATTTATTTTATTAAACCATCGCTAATTTTTTTAATTTTACTAAACTATCACTATTATTTCGCTCAGTTTTACATAAACGTAACAATATCTCTCTGCAATCTGTGTAAATTACGAGAACTTGATGCCTAAATGTGATAAAAGCCATTACAAAAATGCATTTTTGATGCCACGAAAAAGGGGCGTTGTAGCGAAATTTGGTTTTCTTTCGACATTCACAAGGGAGGGAGGGGGTTACCTGCTAATGAGGAGAGCTTTAAAATCATGTATAACACGATGGGTATAACTTTTAGAAAGCCTAGCCAAAAGTTCCAATCCCCCACACTAATACACTTGCGATTCAACTTTTCTTTCTATTGTGTTGATGCATAAGTTCATGCCGTTTTATTTCACGAGGGTTTCCCTGGTCAGTAGTGACAGTGCAGATGGCCAGTTGTATATCAAAACGTAGCCAGTAATATCGTGTATCTAAATCATTTTGCGGAGTGTAATTGTGGCCAATGTATTTTTTTTTTTTGGTTTTCAGGTACGGAAGTATGGAGTGTCAAGTAGAAAGGAATGAATATATTCGACATCTTGCTCCTCTACAAGTTTAACAAAGGGTCCACAGCCGCCGAGGCTACTCGACAAATCTGTGCTGTGTATGGGGAGGATGCATTTGCTACGGGGACAGCCCGTAAATGGCTTGTGAGGTTTCGAGGTGCAAATTGTGACCCCAACGACCCTCCACGCTCAGGTGGTTCATCGAACTTTGATGAGGATGGTTTGAAACATTTCATCCACTTGGATCCTGCATCAAATCACACGCGAGTTGGCCACTGAGCTGGACTGTGATCAGGCCACAGTGGTGCGACACCTGAAACGTATGGGAAAGGTTCACAAATTATGGTCTTGGGTGCCTCACACTCTCACCGAGGACAACAAAAGTCAGCGTGTTGCCATTTTTGGTTCTTGCTCGCCCGTTACCGCGAATGTTTTCAACAACACAAACCCTTTCTGTCACGTATTTTTACTAGAGGTGACAAGTGGTGCCTGTACGTAAATTTCAGGCATCGGAGAGAACGGTTAAGCTCAAAAGACGCCCACACCACGTCCAAAACACGACCTCCATCCTGCGAAAATCATGTGTGTCTAGTAGGACACGGAAGGCATTATTCACTAGTAAATGCTGCCCAGGAATCGAACCATCAACGCTGCACTCTACTGTGAGAAGCCCCGCCGTGTGCAGGGAGCAATTCAGCAGAAACGGCCACATCGGCGCCATGGTGTCAGTCTCCAACATGATAACGTACGACTTCACAGTGCAAACATGACCAAAATGGCCATTTAGTGCATGAAATGGGAGAGCCTTCTACATCCTGCCTATTCCCGAAATGTCGTCCCTTCAGACTATGACCTGTTCCGAGATCTGTCGATTGAACTCCGTGGCAGAACGTTCAACAATGATGTTGATCTCCAGAATTTCCTTGATGATTTCTTCGCAGCAAAACCTGCACGTTTTTTCAAGAATGGCATTGCAGACCTTTCCAGACGTTAGGACACCATCGTAAATAATGGAGGGGGGGGGGGTACATAATTGATTGATTCCGTTTTCTCTTCTGATGTAATACATTCCTGAAGTGCGGTGAAAAAAACGGCATGAACTTATTGCATCAACCCAATATCTTGAAATCAGATTTTAGTTTGTGTAGACGGACTTTCTTAGCTACAACTTTTTTTCATCGGTGTCAGCGTCGTTTCTTATGTTCATCTAAATCTGAATAATAATAATAGTATATTGTTTTTGGAAATCTAAACAGTGGAAATACTTATTATTGCTGCTACCATAGTTTAGTAAATATTTTGTTTTATGACTCACATATCTTCCTTCATTGGTTTTACGAAAATAACATTCATTAATCCACTTAGAAAATAACATTCATTAATCCGCTCAATTAGTAAATCTTATTGTATGTTATTATGATCTAGTTCCACTTAGTATGTACCGTATTGTGGTTCGGTGTGGTTGTAACTGACGCGTACAAATACAATGTGTTATACGTAAATAAATGCCTACTCCCAAATCACTGGCATAAAATGGATTAATTTCAATGTGGTTCCGTCTGGACCATAAAAATTGTACGTAAAATCGCAGAATTCGTTAAACCGCAGTCCGTTAAATAGGGGTTTGACTGTACTTCATTTTTTCCAAACTAGCATTACTAGAGAGCACCTTGGAATACTTTGATTTGTACAGATTGCCATTGCACGCAAGGTGCATTTTCAGTATCTTGATGTCTTCTATCATTTTAAAAAAGTTTACCAGAGTTCCATCTCTTATTTCCAGAGTAAATATACCTGCCGTACGTTTAGAAAAATAAGCATTAATAGCTGCCAGTTCACTAATGATGGCTGATTTTCTTAGATTTTTTAGCTCTAACGATCACAGAGGAATTCTCATTCGAAAGGTAATTCACGATATCTGAAACTTGTTCCATGTGCGAAGCATAAACTGTAGCAGAAATCCACGTTCCATATAAACCATTACAAGAAGGGATACTTACGGTAGAAAGCTAAGATTACAGTAAACGTTGTCTTCCTACAAAAACAAGTATTCACGTTGCTGATAGAGTAATTTAGCGCGGAGTAGACTGCACGTTTCTTCTTTAATTGTAAGAGGATTTGTTACAGTACAACTATTCTGTAATAGAGGATGAATTTTGGCAAGTGGTTTTGCTATTGTACCACCATGCTGTAAATAGTTACGTCTGGAAAATGGCAATTTCGTTTTTCAAAAGTACTTTGAAAATTTTCAGGATATATGCAAAAATATGCAGTAAATGTGAAAATATGATTTTAATCCTCAAAGTAGCTAAACAAACAAAATAAGCATTTTTCTTGAACATCCGGGTTTTAATTATCAGGAAGGGACACATGAACATAATCAGATATCCAGATTAAACCCTGCGAACTATAATTGTGTCCAATACCGAAGCAGTTGCACTGCAAAAAATAAGTCATATGAATTCACGGAAAATTTTTGAAAAAAGAACGTGCAGCCAAGTTGCCGGTAATTGTCCGTCTTTTAACGAAATTCCCGTTTTTTCATTTCGATATTTTCACAGATTTTCCGTAGCCAGTAATTCCGTTTATTTCAGAAAAGTCCGTTTCAAGTTTTTCGGTATTTATACAAGAAATTTCGCAAAATCAAAAACACTTAATTTTTCAGCCCTATCGACAGATAATCCGTTCAGCCCGGTAGTGGGGATACAACCGAGGCTCCAGCAGTTTTACTGACCTGTACACTTAGGTCTTTTGTAATACTCCTTCGATTCGCGGTAACGACTCTCCTGAGGCTCCGACGTTCTCTATCACTGATTTTCTTTGGTCTGCCGGTACGTTTTGCTGCTGCAGGCACGCGATGTGTCTTCCACTTATTCAGTACATACAAAACAGTTGACTTGGGTATGTTTAAACGTCTCTCCGTTTCTCTTACGGACAACCCACTAATATAACGCGCAACAATCTTTCCTTTCTCAAAGTCAGTTCTCTCCTGCCACAACATTTCCACTGAACCTCACAGTGCGATATGATCGCGTTCTGCTGCAAGCTTGTTTTTATACTGTTTGCAGCTGTACCGCGCGCATCTTAGCAAGGCAGTGGATCCGTTCATTTGCTTTTAAAGGGGTGTCCGGTAACTTTTGTCAATATAGTGTATAATTGCTGGTGCACAAAATGGAGGAGAGTAGAATAAATATTCCCTGCCACAATAACCAAATTTGATGCGAAATGGTATCCACAATGATGCGATCTCGCTACAAAACTTTAAAATCAGATTCTTCGACAGATCATGAAATTTAACAATTTATTAAACCTCAAGTATTTATTTTCGCGATCTCTTCTTACCGGACATTTTTCGTCATATGGATACGGAAAAAGTGAGAACGGATTTTCCTTTAATATACGAAAGAAATTGTGGTAAGGTTTTTGAAACCTCAGAATTTTCCGTAAACACATCCTAAAAACTGCAATTTATCGTCTATATAAGAAACAGTTTCTGGAAGGTTTCTGAAAGTTCAGAATTTTCCTGGCATACGAACAATCCGTGAAATTCAGGTTTCTTTCCGTCATTTAACAGAAAAGCTTGCATCAGAAATATGCTTCGTTAATTCACGAAAGAAATCACGGAAACTGAGTAGTGAATTTCAGATATTCATTTAGTGTACGTTTCACTTCACGGAGGAAACGCACGTCCGCATCTAACCCAGCTGGTGGAAAACTCAACTAAGGAAGAGGACATCGTATGAGCAGACTGGATTTTGCGCTCTGTGAATCTTGTACCCACTGCACATGCGTGGGATGGACTCAGGAAGCGTGTTAAAAAGAAGTTCTGGATAGTCTCATACTTCTGATGGAACACAAGTGCGACAGTACTTCAACTGTCTCTGGTAACCATACAACATATTAAGCATCAATACCTAACGATCTTCTCCATTTGCCTACGTGTAATCTTACTATCACGTGCTATGTGTTGCCACAATATTGTCATCGAGCTGCCCAAATGGCTTGTGAATTGTCTATTGTGTTATGTTCCTTCACATTCATGTTTTCGGCATTAATCTACTGTTTGCCTGTCCGTACAAGGCCACTCCAAAATTACTCCCAAACATTTTTGAGCAACGTACACCGTACAAATATACAACGCACCGAGCTACTTTCTGTCTGTATGTTTCATCCCTCAGCTGTTTTTAAAAGGTTTCATCAGAACATGACAAAAGGCAGAAGAGATGTTAAGATTTATTGCGTAGTGCATTTGGAAGCTAATTTCTTGTCAAATGAATTTTCCTGTCATTCATCACGGACTGGCAATTTTATGTGCTTTTTAACTCTCCGAATCTCGTCTGTGGTACATGATTAATGACAAGACAGAGAGCCGTTATTAGTTTAGTGAAAGCCAAAAAAAAAAAAAAAAAAAAAAAAAAAGATTACCCCCATGACAGACAGTCTTGTTAAACAGAGCATAAAGTCTTTTGAGATACATAGTTCCTAATGAGAGCCACAAATCAATAGAAATGTGGAAAACCTTTTTCTGATTCGTATATGAAATAAAAGATTAGCAGTTTCTTTCTGTTCCTCTCCTTTTTTTTTGCAGCAGGTCTGTAATCATGAAAATGCAAAGCCCTTCCCCTAATATTTCTGGGAAAACTATTTAAGCATCTATCATTTAGTCATCACTCTTTTAATGCATGAATATAAACACCGAATATTTTGTTATCTATAAAACTTTATCGATTAGTGAAGCAGTAATACTGTCAGGAGGCAATTGTTGGCAGTAAAGTAAATAAACATTACGAATCACGTAGTATTTTAACACTTATTTTAGCATTCACATGTACGATAAGCACTCATTATGTTCTAAACAGAAACGATATTGTTAGTGCACACCAGTTTTACATCATCTGTTCGAAACGTTAAAACGAAACGACAAGACAGCTATTGCATTTCAGCTGATTGCGATGGTTTTAGGTTTTCCAGAAATGAAGGAAGACGTTATAAATATTAAAAAGTCATTTGGCACTGTGTGTTTTACGTTTTGGTAAAGATAATAAACAACATATTTAAATATTTCATATCTTTTCCGCTAGTAGCATTTATTTATTTATTTTATTTATTTCGTATTTTGGTTGTTAGAATATGCGATTGACATACCAATGTAAAGCACACTAATAAATTAACAACCAGGAAATAAGAGAGAAAAGGCCTCCACGAGGCCTTTTTTCTCATCCTGACGACTGAAACATAAAAAAAAATATCCAAGAACATAGCAAGCCAGACACATCGTACAACCTGTTTAGGAGGTGAAAATAATAATAATAATAATAATAAGGGGCACAACGAAACTCATTTCAGGATAGTAAATGTTGTTTAAGTTTTCTTTTAAACAAATTATAATCATTATTTGCTAACAACTGTGGTGGGAGCGAATTCCAAATCTGTGGGCCAGCATAATTAATTAAAGCTCTGGAACATTCATGTGAAGAGAAGCAAGGAATCAGTAAGGTTTTATGTCTAGTTGAGTAAGAATGGATAGGGACAGTTAAGGAAATTAAAGAAGCGAATAAGTCATTCTTCACATTTTTAAACATGAGTTTTTTCAAGTTAAAATGGTATAACTGATCAATATTTAATAACTGAACATCATTAGCTGCAAATCTGGGGAGAAAATTAGCATTTGAAAAGCAGGAATTTGAAAGTCTGAATTGCACCAGTCTCAAAAATCTATTTTGTAATCTCTGAAGTTTAGTTAAGTTATAACTGGTAGTCGTAGTCGAACCTCAGACCGAAATACAGTATGAGAAGTATGGAACAATTAAAGTGTAGTAAAGTAAAATCATAATTTTCGGAGACAAATAAGCCATAACTCTCCCAATGATTCCAATATTTCGAGAAATTAGGGAAATTAGATAATCAAGGTGCGAGTTGGACTTAAGATTCGACTGAATAAAAATTTATGTAAAACCTTACAAGGGTATAAGTTTCCTATGAGGGCCAAAACAATTTTCGGAAACAGTTCTCTTGATACCTCTGCTTCTAGAAGCGTCATTTCAAAACTTCGAGTTCGAATAAATGAGATTAAAGAAAAATAATGCTACAAAATGATTAATTGTTTATCTGGTCGTGAATTCCCTTCAAAAAGCAAATGTACATGAAGAACAAAGTAAAGAAAGCATGAAAAATACTTCAAAACTCAAACAATAAAAACCATGTAATTACGGCATAACAGGTAAAAAAATCTGATCGCAAAATTCGCATAACTTCAAAAATTCATTTTCTAATACATAACATACGCTTTTAAGAATATTTTGCCAATATCCCATAGTGCCCATAATCTGCAGTTCTATTACGAGTGGGTATCAGCTTACGGTAATTAATAAACAGGAAACGTACACCAACTATACTCAAAATATTGTAGTATAACTGTATTAGTAATCCGAATTTCTTGGCGTACAATAGAAAATCGAAGTTTCCAAACTTTCGCACATCAACCAGATGGCCTTTTCAAGGTAGGTAGACCGCGAACTGCAAACTGGGTAATGAAACACTTCGACAGTTTGAATGTGGTGACTTGACTGGACAATAAATGAACAGATGCGAATGTAATTATTCATTCGCAGAAACGAGGCATCATGTTAGTTGGGCAGCGATATCGTGGGAGAAAATGCAGCATTATTTGATGAATTGGTTCCAAACTCGTGGCAATTCTAAAGAGACGCTATCATTGTAACCCCACTGTTGGTTATGATCTCTAAGGTTTCGAGAATGGCAGTAGATTTAGACATGGAGTAGGAAATTAATTTCTTAATATCATCCCGTATGGGATCAGCGGATTTGAATTTGACTTCTCTGGACAGAACAGTGGTTACCTTTCCGTTTGTGTCGCTTTTATGTTCGTTGAGTCTAATTTTAAACGAACGCTTGGTCATTTCGATGTGATGATATCAAGAAATTATCTTCCTACTCCACGCCTAAATCTACCGCCATTTGCGAAACCTTTGAGATCATAACCAACAGTGGGGCTTACAATGATAGCGTCTCTTTAGAATTGCCACGAGTTTCGAACCAATTAGTCAAAAAATGCTGCGTTTTCATCCCACGATACCGCTGCGCAACTAACATGACGCTTCCAAAATGCCACGCAACAATCAACTTTCTGGTGAGGAGGTGCAGCAGATTTGGAGACTGAGAGCAAATGGATTGCCTGTAACGGAAATTTGTAAAGCCATGGGGAGAAGTAGGGCAGTCATTTATAAGACTTTATCAAAATGCGATGCGTTAACTGCCAGAAAATGGCCTGGAAGGCCTCGAATAACAACCAAACGAGATGATCGTGCCATCATGCGTTTAGTTTCATCCCAAAGGTTATCACTACGTCAAGTTTCTCGGACTGTTGGTGTCACCGTCTCAAAGGACACAGTTCATTGACGAATCAAGGAAAGTCGCAACATTGTGTTCCGTAAAATGCGCCGTCTGCCACACCTCACGCGGCGCGACAAGGAAGGTAGATTGTTATGGGCAAGCAGCCACATGCAATGGACGGACGAGTGGATCACAACTATTTTCTCCGATGAGAAAAAGTTCAGCCTGGACGGCCCTGAGGGATGGAACTGCTATTGGCATGATTTACGACGCGAGCCTCGCACCTTCTTTAGCAGACAGAAAGGAGAGGGATCTGTGATGGTCTGGGGAGCTTTTGCGTTCAATGGGACAGCAGACATCGCTTTTCTGCAAGGCAGGCAAAACTCCGAAACGAATCAGGACATACTCAGCAGCTCCTTTATACCGTTTGCCGAAACTCTAGCGGATGTTGATTACCTGTTCCAGCAAGACAATGCCTCTATCCATTGGTCTGCATAAACGAAATGCTGGTTTAACACTCATCATGCGACCGTAATGAATTGGCCAGCACTCAGTCCAGATCTGAACCCTATCGAGAACCTCTGGGTATCCTAACTCGTGATATGTATGCGAATGGACGGCAGTTCTCAAGTGTGGTGGCATTGAAAGTGCAGATTGAACGAAACTGGTACGCACTCCGTCCAGAACTTGGTGGACAGCATACCCAATCGAGTTTTGAGTGTTATTCGGAACAACGGCTCCACTATTCGTACCGGAGGTGCTCATAACTAGTAAGTTTTTATATTTTTGAGACAGCGTATTTCTGTTTTTTTTTCTTTTCTTGGCGTTGGAATTGTTATGTTTTCGTCAAACTATTGTGCAGCTGCGTGTCCTATGCTATTTTTGCTATAAATATGAGGTGTACATTTCAGCTCGTTGTTGTTTCTTTTTTATTCGAGAATTTGTTCTGTCTCTATACTTATGCTACGCATTATATATAGCAATGCCGCTAAGCAAAACATACTTCGCGATGTGCACATAACGCAAAGTACTCGCCATTTGATTTCGTTGTACTGTTCTTCTCTTCATTTGGAAACTTTAACACGTCATGCAGGGAAGTAGAAGAGAAATTGAAAAGGGTATGACACCATGATTGCTCAAGATACATTTATAAAAAAAAAAAAAGCGTCACAGCGAAGAATATATCAAGATATTTTCGTACAAAGAATAGCGTGCCGCTAGAGTTATGTGATTAATTATGGATGATCAGCGGATAATGTACATATATACAAACGAAAGAAAGCACATTTAATTGGGCTGGATGTATTGCTAGAATAACTGAGACGACCCTTAGAAAACTGAAATATTAGACTGGATAAGATAGAAGAGAAAGAAATCCAGAAGAAGGCCAGGTGGCATACGTCTGGATGAATTCGAAAGCAGGCAGGAGTGACATTGAGGAGATTGGGTAAAGGCAGAGAGTTGTGGAAGAGACTTTGGAGACTTTCATCCAGCAAAGAATTGGCAATAGTTGATGATGTTATATCAATTATAACTTCTTAACGTATTTTTTGTGAAGTGCGTTAATCGTCTGACCATAGGGTGCTAAAAGGAATCTGTACCATTTTGCGTTTTATGTTTTCATAGCTACACTAGCAGCAATGAATTTCCTCTCGCAGCAGTAATGCAATGAAAATAAATTTGACGAAAATTCCATGTATGATCTTTTATCAACCATAGGAAAAAAAAAATTACTCAACTCGGGATCGGTAGTGAAGCGCTGCATGTATCGCGAGAGTAACGCACGCTCTTTGCCAGGGACCGACCACCAATAGAACAGCAATGCCGAAACTATGCAAGCTAATTTACTTCAGGCGATTCAAACGTGACAGGAGGATTTTCAAGATGGCAGCGCACCAAATGAACCTTCAGGGTCACATACAAGTTCACAGCTCTATCTTTTTACGAGGGCTGCTGAAAAGTTCTCGCGGCCTAACCCATTCCTGTAATTGTAGCACTGTTTTGTCACTGAAGCTCCAAAAAGTGTTCTTTTGTATTGCCGATTTCCAGACGAATAGCACTCTTTTTTTACAGATGTTTGACGTCCTGAACTGAATCATGTCAATGCAAAGTGTTGAATTTTTGAATGTGGAACTCCGGGCTGTCATGAAATTTCTATTCCTGCAGAAGAAAACTGCAAAAGAAATCTATGAGTGTATGACGCAAACATTAAGTGACAAGTGCCCATTCATTCTGTGAAGAAATGGTGTTCCAACTTTCAGCGTGGAAACTTTGAGACCGAAGATGCAGCAAGATGTGGAAGGCGTTCAACAGTGACAACACCCGAAATTGTTGATCGTGTTCATGACTTGATTTTGTCAGATCGGCGAATCTCGGCTGAAACAATAGCTGAGACACTGGAGATTTCAGGGAACGTGTTGGGTTCGTAATTCATGAGCACCTGGTTATGCAGAAGATATCAGCGAAGTGGGTGCCCAAATGTTTGAACGTCGATGAGAAACGAAAACGAGTGAACACTTTCAAATCGGTTTTGTTGCATTTTGAGCGATTTGGTGATAAGGTTTTGCAGCACCTTGACACTGTTGATGAAACGTGTTTACATCACTACGATCCAGAGACAAAACAATAATCCTTGCAGTATTGGCACTCTGGTTCTCCACAGCCAAAGAAATTCAAGACTCAAAGATCTGCAGGATCCAGAGACAAAACAATAATCCTTGCAGTGGCGTCTGGTTCTCCACAGCCAAAGAAATTCAAGACTCAAAGGTCTGCAGGATCCAGAGACAAAACAATAATCCTTGCAGTGGTGGCACTCTGGTTCTCCACAGCCAAAGAAATTCAAGACTCAAAGATCTGCAGGATCCAGAGACAAAACAATAATCCTTGCAGTGGTGGCACTCTGGTTCTCCACAGCCAAAGAAATTCAAGACTCAAAGGTCTGCAGGATCCAGAGACAAAACAATAATCCTTGCAGTGGCGTCTGGTTCTCCACAGCCAAAGAAATTCAAGACTCAAAGGTCTGCAGGATCCAGAGACAAAACAATAATCCTTGCAGTGGTGGTACTCTGGTTCTCCACAGCCAAAGAAATTCAAGACTCAAAGGTCTGCATGATCCAGAGACAAAACAATAATCCTTGCAGTGGTGGCACTCTGGTTCTCCACAGCTGAAGAAATTCAAGACTCAAAGGTCTGCAGGAAAGGTCATGGCAACGGTTTTTTGGGATTGGGAAGGCGTTTAATGAATAATATTCCAACTTGCTGTGCCGATTAAAGGAGAAGTTAAAGGAAACAAGTTAATAAAATCATGCGATGCATTGATTATGATACGCTTTCGAATAAATCAGAAATCTTTACTCAAGTTATGAGGACAATGGCTGCGGAATAAATCTCACTCCTGCGCCCTGACCTCTGACTCCATTTCGAGGATATTCAACAGAACCGGTTCAGTATACCTCCAGAACAACATGATAAAGTTTTGTCGCAATCGAAGCAGTTTTACGCACGTTATGATGCATAAGGGCGATGGAATGGATCGCGGTCCTATGTCCTGATCTTTGACCCCATTTCTTCCATTTTCAATAGGGTTCGTCCCCATCTGGTCCCCTATTACGTATCTTATCATAATCGAAACGTTTTCACGCGAGTTATCGTGCGGACAGACAGGCGGACGGACAAAGCTGGAGCATATACGCTTCTTCAACCTACGGTTGGAAAGCGTAAAAAAGGCTAGGAAAACTGCGGAAAGGTGATCTGTTTTTGCAGGAAAATGCATGCGCCGGCTCACAAGACTGGCAAGGCAATGGATGTTTTGAGGGATCTGGAGTTTAAGTGCATAGACCATCCGCCCTACTCACCTGCCCTTGCTCCATCGGACTATTTCCTGTTCCCAAATCTTAAAAAAAGTTTGAAAGGTAAGCATTTTTCGGATGCGTCGGAGATGATATCAGCAGCAGCGCAATATTTGAGTAATCAGAATTCAGAAATATTTTTGGAAGAGTTAAACAAATTTCAGAAACGCTGTGCCAAGTGTGTTGAACTTCGGGGTGAATATGTGGAATAGTCTGTAAGTTTCATGGCTCTAGTTCGTGTCCTTCTTGGTAAAGCCGATAACTTCGCAGCATCCTGTCCTTCTCCTCGTAAAAATAGTATACCTATAGTAAGTTCCCCGTCCGTCCGTTCGGAATTTCCATTTGAAACTTCGTACTGAACGACAATGATAAACAATCTGCCAAATTACCACGATTTTAGAATGAGTTAAATCTGCAGCAGACACACATGCGCAGAAGCTCTCTTTGTTATTATAGAAATAAAATTTGTACACATTGTGAATACCTTAAAGTAAGATTAAAGAAATGTTTCTGAGCGGAATTTTAATTTTACTTTTTAACTATTTGGATAAATGAGTAAAAGAAACTATTAACGTCGCAAAATGCCAGCTGCGAACTTAAGCTTTCATAGAAGGCTTTCCTTTCCGAGTTTATGCTATGAAATCCCTCAGGACATGAGATTTTTCTTCCGTTGTCGTTCAACGAAAGTTTACACAAAAGAACGAGAAAAGAAAAGGTAGCGCAAACACATCGCGATGTCAAGGATAAGGCTGATAGTGATCGCCATGGAACTAAGAAAGGGATTCGAAGGCATGATAGTGAAAAGGTTAGAAAGTCTGGCAAATTTAGATCACCGAGTCCAGGAAGAAAGGAGAAAAAATATATCTAGAAGCAAAAGCGGGATTTAGAGAAAGGTTAAAAATACTTATAACTCTAACTGCAAACGGGTAACATTTTAAACAAAACAAAAAAAAATCTGAAAAGCTTTGTTGTCTTTTAAAGAAAGTTTTTACGGAAACCTTTTCATGAATATTTACACATCAGACGATTTTACAGAATCTTGCATTAAGAAGGCGCCTTGAAAGACCAATGGAAACTTGAAGGTAGCATTTTTATAAAACAAATCTTCTAACAAACCAACAGAATCTGTTTAAGACACACCTACTTAATGCGCATTTTTCGTCTTTCCGTGAACCTTTATGAAACACAAATCAAGATTGCATTTCTTTAAATAATCATGCATCTTCTTAAATTCCAAATGAATTTACCCTATACTGTGAAACCCCGATTTTACGTTTTTCAGGCGACCAGCATAAAAAGTCGTACGAAGCGGGAAAACGTAAAACGAAGGTCGAGATAAAATAAATTTTACAGGCATACGTAATGTGTACAAAAAATTGGAAACTAATGTACACTAGTAGTGCAGTAATATATTAGTACATAGTACGTACTATAGATAATATCCACGTACTCAGAGAACTAATTGAAAGATTGAGGGAATATGAACTTCCATTATGCATGGCTTTTATCGATTATGAAAAAGCCTTTGATTCTATGAAACCATTAGCAGTTACAATGGCTTTGAAATTCTGCGGTATTGAAGATGCGTACATTAGTATTATTAATAACATCTATGAAAATGCAAGTGCAAAAGGTTTGGCTATCTGAGGATACAGCACCAATAACAACTGGAACGGAAGTGGGACAAAGTTACACCATTTCTCCCAAAATCTTTAATGCCACATTGCAAAATGTTTTTCAATCACTGGGAAAACAAAGGGATAAATAACTGGGAAAACAAAGGGACAAAGATTAATGAAGATTATTTAACTCACCTTCGTTTTAGCTGATGACGTAGCCATTTTTGCAACTACACCTTCGGAGCTGCAGAGTATGCTCCAGGAACTTGCTGACAAGAGCAAAAAGTGGGATTAAAATGAACTTTCAGAAGACAAAAGTGATGTGCAATGTTTTTACAAGAAATGAGGAATTATGGATTGATGGGGAAAAAACTGGGGACAACCGATACCTACATTTATTTACCTTGGACAGCAGATATCAAATGAGGGTCAATTTATGAAGAAATTAATCGGCGTTCAAAACTTCGATAGAGAGCTTTTGGAAGAAACAGTGCAATTTTTAAGAGCAATATGCCATTATGTATTAAAAGAAAAGTGTTTGATCAATGAATCAATCCAGTGCTTAAGCATGGTGCAGAGACGTGGACCTTAACTTAAAGATGCATACAAAGACTGTCGACAACTGAAAGAAGCATTGAAAGATGCATGCTTGGTGTAACCAGGAGAGATAAGAAAAGGAACTCGTGGATCAGGAAAATTACAAGAGTGGAAAACATCATGATCAGAGGAAAGTCCCTGAAATCGCAATGCTAGGACGGACCATCGATGGACAACCGAAGTTTTAGACTGGATTCCAAGGGACAGGAAAAGACACAGAAGAATACAACATGGTAGATGGGTGGAAGAAATTCTAAATTATGCAGGAGTAACATGGAGGAGACAGGCTCAAGATAGACAGTTGTGGTAGAAACGTGAGGGGACCTTCATTCAGCAGTGGATTGATAATGGTTAACAATAATAATGAAGAGGACATAGTATACAGTATATTGTAGACATATTTATGTAAGACCTAAAAATGCAGTATAACATTGGAAAAAATTGGTAATTTCCTTCGCTTCCTATTTTTAGTGTTTAGTTCAAGCAAAGCTTTCTGAATAATTGAAAGGTTGTGATAGTGTTTTTCTTGAGAATCGTAAAAAAGAAAAAACTTTTTCTCAAATTTTAATCGATTTAATGCCACTTTGAAGAAGGCATAGGTTTTCGGCAACAATGTTGTCGCCATTGTCTTCTTCCGACGTCCATTACATCAGAGTTTGTTTAAACATTTGCGGTTTGAGTTTGCCATTTAGAAGAAAGTTTGCGGTTCGTGCTTGCCTGAAACACGTCATTAATTTTTTTTTCCTTTTCACCATAAGGCGAACGTTTCAAATTCTTATTAGTAAATTTACCTAGCCTTTCCAAAAAGTTTTTGATTTACTCTTCTCGTTTTAAAATCGTTTTCAGTGTTGAAACTGGTAATCCAAAAGACGTGGCTAATTCGACTTTAGTTCCATGAAATTCGCTATGTTTTTTGTATAATTGACACTTTTTACTCTAAAAAGAGACATTTTCGCTTCTTACTCGCCATTTTCACTTTCACGTCTAAAAAGCTACATTTAAACAGACAGTTAACTGACTGAATTGCTCTCAGAACATCACACTGTTATTACCAAGCTGATACGTACTCCCGGCTTGGTACGGTGATTTACGGCAATACACTAGGCGCTCTAGCAAATTTGATAAGATAAGACTCGTACAATCCAAGGAATGCAACACTGCCCCAACTGGTCGTCACGTGCTTTCGAAAAATTCTGAGGAGGAACAACTGGTTTTAGGCAACCTGGTCGTCAAATTCTGGTGAGCAATGCTGCAGGAGGGGGAAGAACCACTTTAAAACAATCTTAGATATATGGGAACCGAGAAAGATACGAAATTACAGGAAAAATCAGGTTTGGAAAATTGGAGAAAACAATAACTAAAAATTGGAAAAGCGTGTCACACGGGGAAAATGTAGGTCAATTATCGGGCCTTCACAAAAACGTCGCTCGAAACGGAAAACCAGAAAATGCGATCACGTAAGATCGGGGTTTCACTGTAATTGCTGTAAAATGTTCACAAAGACAAAAACGTTTTGCACATCCCCCATGTCGTAAAAACGGAGGCTGTGTATGTACCATACAGATGTGAAATGCACAACCTGCAAAGAACACAGAACAGTGATTTAAGCAGGTATGTGTTGCAGCAAAAAGAAAACATTTAACATATAGCCCCTATAACGAAGTGAATTTCTCCGTCATTTTTATCCGCGCCAGGATTCGAACCCGGGTCCCCTCATTCCGGAATAAGTTGCTCTACCAATTGAGCTACGCGGACATTTTATTCTGATTCCTATCTGCCTTTATGTCGTGTGCGTCCTTCTGGCAGGTACGTCACATCTCCTGGTACGTTACATCATCTCCCCCTTATTTTTTTTTTTTTGAAGTGCTGCTCTTATTTTTCCTATCTCGCGTTGTGGAAATAACATCACACCATTGCGAGATTGTGAACGGTCGGGTCATCCGGATAGTTCGGGCGCCATTATAACGAAGTGAATTTCTCCGTCATTTTTATCCGCGCCAGGATTCGAACCCGGGTCCCCTCATTCCGGAATAAGTTGCTCTACCAATTGAGCTACGCGGACATTTTATTCTGATTCCTATCTGCCTTTATGTCGTGTGCGTCCTTCTGGCAGGTACGTCACATCTCCTGGTACGTTACACCCCAAAGTACTGGACAACAGACTGTTGATAACAGAACAGATATTGCAAAATACAGGGTTATTCAGAAAGAATCAACCGATTTCAAAAATTTATATTTCGAAAAATTAACAACACAGAATGATAATTAGCACACCAATGTAAAGGGAAAATGTCTAAGTTTTTTTTTTTACAAATATTCGATATGACTTTCTTTAGTCACACGTATAATGTCAACGCGATATGAAAATTTCTGCCAAACACTGTCTAATGTGTCATTGGTAACTGTTTCTAAAGCAGCAGAAATGCGTTGTTTACGTTCACATGGAGTTGTGGGCAAAAGAGGCGCACACACCTGATCTTTTACATACCCAAAAACGAAGAAGTCGCATGGGGTCACATCAGGTGACCGAGGAGGCCAACTGTCTAACATTAAGTCATCTGGTCTACTCTGACCAATCCAACTGCGGGGTAGCTCCGTGGTTAAAAAACGACGAACCTCTGTATGCCAGTGGGGCGGTGTCCCATCTTGTTGAAAAATGAAGTTGTGTAGCTGGAATATAGGTTGAGGAATCCTCAGTTCTCGACTAGCGCGAATGGTCGACTTCTTCGGGCTGCGTAAAAAAACCTTTCACTCTTTCAACATTTTCTGGAGATACGCCTGGTTGCCCTGGACTTTTTGCTTTACAAAGACATCCATTGTCCTCAAACTAATTATTCTACCTGCGAATACTCTGAGCCGTCGGTGGATTAATTTGGTACTTTCTACGAAATTCACGCTGAACGGTGATTACCGGCTGACATCGTGCAAACGAGAGCACACGAAAAGCTTTCTGCTGACTAGACGCCATTTTCACTTCTTTGCCAAAAGAGCTTCATAAATAACACACTAGCGCCATCTATTGTGCATAATCTAAAACTTAGGCATTTTCCCTTTACATTGATGTATTATCATTCTGTATTGTCAGTTTTTCGAAATATAAATTTTTGAAATCGGATGATTCTTTCTGAATAACCTTGTACAATAAATACACTATCACTATAACCCACAAGCAGCGTAACAAGCTCGGATCTACTGAGACATGCTGTCGATAAGGTTATCCAGCAGCTTCTGGTTCAGTAATGTCCATTCTTGAACAGCAGCTGGTGGGAGCTGGGGTAAGGTCCTTGGTTGAGGTCTCTTCCGTCCCAGAGCATCTTTCAAACACCCCTACACGTGCTCGACAGAGTTCCTATCCGGCGGAAGTACTGGAATGTCCATCCGAGTGATGCCAGAGTTTTGCTTGTAGGAGTTGAACAGACATCTTCGGTGCAATCGAGCGCTATCATCTTGGAGAGCGAAATCGACTCTGACAGAGCCATGCAAAGGTTAAACAACAGGTGCCAAGATGATGTCCTTCTACAACGCTGCAGCCATCATGCCGTCAATGCAATGGAGAGGCGTTCTGCGGCCGTGCATTATCACGGCCCAAAGGAATGTCGTGACACGATACCAGGTTCACGCCAGACTCGTACACGAGTACTGTCGCAGGTCATACAGATCCTGTTTTCATCAGTAAAAACAGAATGTTGTGCCAGTTTGCCGGCGTCCATGTCATTTAGGCATTCACCTACCGGCGCCGCGCTGTCAGTGGGAGTTCCCCGCCATGAACGCATTGGACGCAGGTGTGGGTTATGCATCCTACTTTGCACGATCTTCGTCTTGCATCCTATTTTGGACGATCTGCGTCGACACAACAGTTCCGGTGGTTGATGAAAGTTATTTCGGAACTTGGGTGCTGCTGTTTGTTTCCTTTTGCCCCTTTTTGTTTCTTTTCGTACCAAAAGAGGCAAAAAAAAAATAATTTATACACCCAGTAGAAAGAAATTTGCGCAATATTTATTGCCATAGCGAACGGCTTGCAGAACAAAAAATATTTTCTTCAATTAGATTTTCGGATGCACAGATACAATTACACACTTACGCCATCTAGCGTTAGAAATGTTCGTCCCAAAAAATGCAAAAATGTATGCAAAATATTCCACGGAGGGAGTAAATGGCATCCGAGATAAAGAATTTTTCAAATCGGATTTTAAAAGACGGATATATCAAGAAAACTAAAGCAGACATTAACGACCCCTAGCGGGAAAATTGCTTTCCAGTTTGGAAGGATTATATGTATGAAGTATTTTTACTAGTTATCTGACCAGGAAAAAAACGATTTTCGCAACAGGATTCTTAGATGCGTAGAGGCGGATGTAATACAAATAATATTGCGAACAGAAAAATATGCTGACGCGCTATAATAAGAAAATTGTGCGTTATGAAAAATTACAAATTATTTGCAAGATATTCCCCGCCATGAACTCTGTTAGTAACAAAAATAATTTCCCTAATCGTTCTTTGAAATGTAGAAATATCAGGAAAATGCAAAATAAGTTTATATCCCCCAGCGGGAAACCTGCTCATTATTTGAAGAAGTCAGTGGCACGCAAAAAAGGCACATGAGGTAAAGGAAAAAAATAAAGCCGATTTTAAAAATTGTAATAGTTTCTCTCTCTTTCCCTCTTTCTTTTCGTTGTTCGGTTCAAGCGTCGTGACCCAATTCATATCCTGTCGGCAGTCAAGGTTCGCCATTTCTGTCTATTCTCCTCAGTTCTCAAGTCACGATTTCTGCAACTGATAGATTTGTGAGAGTTTTTATCTGATTGATGAATCTGTCTGGGGAACGTCCTCTGGTTCTTTTGCCGTCGACATTTCCCTGAATACAAACTTTTTTTTAAACCTTCTTGCCGGTAATAGTGAATGTTACTTATTTTGAATTTAATATAATTTACATTTTTGTTCCTAGCGGCGAAGTTATACATGAGACAAAGACGAAGTGCCAAAAATAATCATATAAGCAATGCAAGATTTCTCAATAAGAAACACATTATTCGAAATTAGAATAACAGATGCAGAAGTCTGGTATCCTAAGAAAACGTACGTACATAGTTTGAAGATAAGTACGAACCTTTTTTTTTTTTTTTTGGTGGACGTGCCGAAATCATTATCTTTTTTTCATGACAGTTTACTGACATGTATATATTTCTTGATAATTTTAAAGACGTTCGAATACAGACGTGAGAAACAGATTTGAAATTTTAAGAAAATATTTTCTCTTAATTATGCGTAGTGGCGAAAATTAGAGTTTGTTTTTATCATTTTTCCCTAACGACTGTTTCCCAAGGAAAAGGGGGAGGGAATTTCCCATTTTTGCAAAACGAAATTTGTGTCAGGTAATTCGGGGAAAAGAACTACATCATTTTAAAAGAAAATGACAAAATTTAGAGCATTAGATAATACTTCGAATCCAATTAAAATATTGTACAAGATTTCTGAAAAAAGGAATATATGGTATCTATGTTCAGATTATACTACTGTTCTCGAGCCATGATACAGCATTCTTCAAGTATTTAAGTGAGAAATTCTATGATCAGAAAAGCTTAAAATCCTAGAAAAGCCGATTAAATGGTTTTACTTTTTATTTTTCACTTATCATTCTTTTGTATTGTACTAAGAAGAAATGTGTACTTATTTCTCCTAGAAGGGTAACATGAATTACCGATGAAACTGGAATTCCGAGTATATAAAGAAAACCTTGGCAATTTGTACCCCACCCATTAAAACCGAAAGGATTTTCTTAACTTAATCTCCTAGATACCCAATCTTAAGAGAGCTTTCGCTCTCAACAATTCAGACCGTTCTTTATGTCAGTTGAGTAAATATGACATTTAATGATTCTTGACCTTACAGATCAAACTTTTCAACTTTGAGCATTTTATCTTTAAATCTTTGAGAAGTTTTATCTTTAGTGTCATCTTTAATTTTTATCTTTAGGTACCACAGCTTTGAGTTCACGTATAACTCTATCTCATGGTGGATACATTTTCTGAAAGTTTCTTCAAACTAGCCCACCCTCTTCATGTGTATCATACATTCTCCTAACCGTTTTCAACTTGTCTGGTTTAGAACAACAAATGAAATGTTTGATGGGAGCACATGTATAATTTGTTTACCTTGCGTCTAGGTATTTTGACAAAACTCTCGACATCTCCCAATACGCCTTCCATATTTTCTTATCGAATTCTGTTTGAAAGAATATTTCACGAAATATGTAAGGAGCTTTTGATACAATGACGATTGTGCCTTGTTTCTTGGTGAGCATAAATGACAGGATATTTGTGAGATACATAAACCCGATAAAGAATTCCCGTTCGTTCTGTAAATAAAACAAAGCAACCACCCTAAACTATCAGTATATGTTTAGGTACCTGAAGAACGTGTTTTTTTTTTCTATCCACAAGGAAAAGAACAGCAGAACAGCGTAAGCGTCGAAATATATTTCACAATAAAGGCCTCATATCTTAGAAGATTTTTTCCTTACAATGTATAATTAAGAAAGGGTATGGCAGAAGTAGAACTGCACATCACCATAAGATATTATTTATAAATAACACCACAACTAAAATATTCCTTAAATGCATGAATATGTATAGGAGATCATCGTTCAGATACTATTTGCTTCGATGAATCGAATTTAAAAGAACTACATCCTTTTAAAAGAAAATGACAAAATTTACAGCATTAGACAATACTTTGAATCATAATGCAAGGGTAAACTGCAAAATGCTTGATTTTAGAGCAGCCATCAAAATAAATCTTCGAAGAAAGAATTTAATCTTAAAAGACAAGACCATTTCCGCCTTCCATCCCCCTAATCTTAAATACTGTAGGGTAAACGGTGGCAATTTCGTGATAATTTAAGAAATTTCCATTTTGACCACATAAATTTATCGCCATTGTTTATCATACCCAGTACCTCATATACACACACCACATTTGTACATAATACCAGTAACTTGGAGAACAATAGGATTGTATGTTTATGTTCTACAACACATATGTACTCGCATATTGTTTACCAGTGGTTGTTCTATGATAACCTCAGTAACTTCGTGATAATACGTTGTTAAGTTCGTGATGGTGAACACGTTATCCATTTGTACGCCCAACATTGCGTGAATGTAAATAAATATAGATATAATGGTTTACATGATATATTGCACAGTTTATTCTAGTCAAACATGGAAGAATACATATTTTTTATCAATAAAATGCACTCTTTTCCCATCAACTGCCGTTTTCGCATTTTAATTTCATACATTATCAGCAGCTCTCACAGGAGTCGTACATGAACACACCTTCAATTTCATTGTAGGAGTTTTGACAGTTCATATGGCACCATATCATGGAAAAGCTACCTTGAAACCATTGAGCTCCACATTATTTTTTTGACATCCTCGTTATAGTTGTGTCCACAAAATTCACCACCCCAGTTATCGTCTTCTCTTTGCATGGTCCTGTTAATAAAAACTCTACACATATGAGCTATATCTTGTTACATTTCAATTACATTAACTATTACGTATCACGTAGTTACCACCTGTAGGTGATAAATTCGTGACATTTTGTTTACTTCGTTACAGGCTAAAATCAATTAAAAAATGCAACTAAAGTGTCTATTTGAACCCCAACTATCATTATTAGCATTCAGAAATAGCTTAAATTATGGAAAAACAGTTATTTTTTAAATCAACTGCCTGAAAAAATTAACTCCCCAAAGCTAAGGATCATGCGTCCGTGGCTAAGCCTCTACACGCTATATATATAGGATGCTGATAAATGACATGAAAGTGCATTTTTTTTAAAATTTGGCAGGAATCTAATCAGTAACTGGGTTAAATATTGTTTGCTTAACTCTATTTTCCTTCTTGAAATTTTTTCTCTTATCTTGTATAATAAACACCATCACAAACGACTATTCTATTCCAGCCACACTTTGAATAACTTTCTCTGCGATACAAACAAAACAACCTACCGACCATCTTCTTCCGATTTTAGAAACCGGACATCTGCTACCATTTATGAAAAAATAGTCGAAACTGCTTAAGACAGTAGTTACTCTGCGGATAGCCGCTTACTATATATAACGAATTTCCCTATGCCATGAAATTACCAATGTTTACCCTACCTATCCCTCAAAATTGTCTTGCGGACACCGGAAGTCATATCCATAAGCCAACACTGTGATATCAAACTCCTTTCTGGTGGAAAAAGCTGCATTGCTACAACGGTGAACGAGTGACCAGACGGTGGAGCCTTTGGACAATTTTAGGAGTCGTGGTTTGTACTAGATGAAGTGGTATGTCTGTCCTATAGTGCCAATTCTTTCCTCTTCTTGGAACCACAGGCTCCAACTCAAGGACCGGACACTCCAGTCTTTGACTTTCACATGGAAGTTCATTTAGCTCGAAAAAAAAAGAGTGAAAAAAGAATTATAACAAATTCTTGGAAGTAACGACAACGTCTTTTGAATACTTTCCGACCCAATAAAAAAATTTCAGAGCAAATTTTCATGAAAAGAGAAAATCAATAATGCCTTTACAACACCTAAATATGAAAACACACAGTCTGCGCAGCTTTTTTCACAGTGAATGGAAACAGTCACAAAAATAATATATTTATTTTTTTCAATTCGGTTACTACAATAAGTAAAATATTTCCAAGTAGAGATACACGGTGAAACTTATGTTGGCGATCACTCGCATTCAAAGGTTACCTGCCAAAGTGACCAGTTTGGTCTGGCACGGATGTTATCACCAATGGAAATAACATATAACATACCTTTATTTGGCGGCCACATGCAGGACGCAACCACGAGCATCCATTTTCATAATCGCGAGAAATTTATAGAACATTTTTGTTTAGGAAATTCTAGAAAAATAACGAAAATGCCGTGAGCTCCAAACTATGAAACACCTATTTTTTTTTCTCTGTGTTAATAACATCTATCACGACATTGTAAATAGCCTTCGGGGTTTCTCAAGTTCTTACAATTTTGTTTGCAGAAGGCATGGCTTTCTGTTAACTTAAGGGTACGCTTTCTATCTTTAATTGTCATAAATGAGAGTATAAAATGTACGAAGGTGTTTATATCTCTTATCCTAAAGAAACCACCATTCTCACATAACAACCTTATTGTTCAAACAGATCAGCTCCTGATGCTAAAAGAACACATCGCTGACTTTAAGGAAGAGAAAAGAAGAGGATTGAGGAAGTGAATTCAAGGCTCAATCGCAGTAATGCTGCTATTGCGTTCGGGATTCTCTTACCTTCCACTTCTTAGGGGGAGGCATGTGGTAGAAACGCAAAATTTGCGACAACGTACACATATTTCGAACACCTTACCCCATTCCTCAGTGTTACTTCTAGCTCTTAGTATGAGATTTCACGAACAACATTCTTAAATAACCAAATGACAGAGAAAAACAGGGTGACTTAGGAAAGATAGGCCTTTTTGTTTTCATTTTCAAGTTGGGATGGAAGATATTTTGGCAATTGAACCCACGACTGTCATTTTTTCACAGAACCGTGCATGACCTTGCTAGACAGGTTTCACTGTACATACTTACACCCATTAGCGGCAGAAATGTGCCTTACGGAAAATAACAGGACATACAAACTACATTGCAGGAAAATTGCTAAGGACGGAAGACAATAGCAACGATAGCAACCATAAAATGGAAGGCAGGAAAATGTGGAAATTAGCATAAGTGCGGGATACAGTAAGGCGTGTTGTGCGTATGCAAATTTTGGATTGCCGAACTTGTTCGTGACGTCATAGCGCTGATAAGAGATATAAAGGATTTGACGCGTATTGACCGTTGTTGTTCAAACGCAAAGTTGAAAGGGAAAGAATCAATTGACGAACTTGCAATTTTCGGTATGTCTTCCCGACATCACCTAGATGATTGTACGCGTGGCCGTATTATTGGCAAGATTGAAGAAGGGCGAAAAATAACAGATGTTGCCAGGGAGTTCGACGTCATCCACAGTGTTGTTTAAAGGCTTTGGAAATCATTTCAAACAAATGGAGAGTGTAGCAAACGTCACGGGGGAGGTCGTGTTCGCAGTACGACACCTGCAGAAGATCGGTACATAGTGCTATCAACAAAAAGACACCGGCGCAGCACAGCTAGTGAGGTAGCAAATCAGTTTATGGCTGCTACTGGCAAGCGGATCTCCCGAAAAACTGTCGCCAGACGTTTGCATGAAGGAGGACTATACGCCTGCCGTCCTGTTGTGTGCATCCCATTGTCCAGACGTCACCGTACCGCCCGTTTGCAAAGGTGCCATCATCAACATCGCAATTGTACTGATAACGACTGGTCTGCTGTCCTCTTCTCAGATGAGAGTAGATACAGTCTATCGTCTGATTGTCGACGACAACTGATCTGGCGTGATAGTGGTACTGCATATTGTCCAGCAAACATACAGGAAAGGGGCCGATATCCGACATGTAGTGTCATGGTATGGGCTGGCATCATGATCAATGGCCGTACGTCCCTCTATGTGCTTCCAACTGTTACTATGACTGGCCAACGATACATTAATGATGTTTTGCTACCTCATGTTCGCATGTTCCGTGGTGCTGTCGGTGATAGATTCATTTTCATGGACGACAACGCAACATGTCATCGAACAGTCGGTGTCCTGGAGTGTCTTGAGAGCGAGGATATTCAACGCCTCGTATGGCCAGCACGTTCTCCAGATCTGAATCCCATTGAAAATGTGTGGGATGCTTTGGGGAGGAATCTTGCTGGTCGTCAATGCCCTCCAATAAACAAGGACACCCTCATCCGTGCACTGACAGAGGAATGGGATAAATTACCCCAACAGCTGCTTGATAATGTTGTGCAAAGCATGACACGACGTGTGGAATCTTGCATCGCCCTCCATGGTGGCCATATCCCGTATTGCCATCTTACGCCGGAACGCCTGCGGACGGTAATTGCATTTTTTTCACGTTTACGTATTCTGCACAAAACGGCCTGTTTGTCCCTTGAACACGTTCCAAAGCCTTCTGGATTTCAGAGCACAATAAATTGTCTTTCTTGTAATGTCCTGGCATTCTGACATTATTTTATTTCACTTGGCATCCAAGAACACTTGCGTTTTTATGCGCTATATAGCCGTTTATGATCCGTCCTTAGCAATTGTCCAGCAATGTATTAATACGCAGGTGGAGCTAGCTGAAGTAAAGGAATTTTTCAAAATATACAATCTGAAGGAAATTCAAACAAGAAAACACTTTTTAAATTTACTCACCCTATAATAAAAGCATATTTAAAAAAGAAAGTTGGAGCAAACCTGTTTTCTACAGTCGAGGGTAACCGACAAAGAAAGGATATTCTCAATTGGGCGTTTAGGCTCGGAGAAACAGTTGCAAATGGGAATATAAACTGACTCCTCCTAGCGGAAAAACTGTGCGTTATGAAAACGTGGAAAGTATACGCAATATATTGCTCATAGTTGGAGTTATGCCATGGAACAAAAAATTTTCAAATACAATTTTGAGGAGCAGAGCTCTCAAGAAAAGAATTTATACATATGCTGCCTCTAAAGAGAAAAGCTCGTTATCTAAAATGGGTGACATTCGGATCTTTATGGCATCAAGATTATTTCAGTAGTATTTTTATGGAGGAAATAAAATTTCAAGCAGATATGCACGCTTACGTCCTCTAGCGACAAAAGTTTTCATTAAACACGAATTAAAATACATATGAAAAATATTTTCTGCAGTGAATGTTATCCTATATAAAAATAAATTTTCCACACGAGCTTAAAGACTAAAAAAAATACGATTGCGTCCCCTAATGGAAATATTGTGCAGCAGTTTGTGAAAAGAGGATGAGACCAAAATGTTTATCGTAGTGAGAGGTATCCATCCAACAATTAATTTTTCCTTTTGGATTGCGTAGACACAGCTGAAACTGTGTTACAAACTGAAAGATGCACTTCCTCCTTACGCCAAAATATTTTTGTAAGAATTAGAAATTATCAGACGCAAAAGGAATTTTTCAAATCAGCATTTTAGAAGCACACATATCGGGGAATATGTTACATATACGTATTTAATCCTTCTAGTGAAGAAATTGTGCAATATTTGAAATAGAAGCTGTACGCAAAATTGTCTCCGTTATAAATAATAGTCAAAATAATAATTGTTCAATTGGAATTCGGGAAGTAATTATATGGAATAAAATATATTTTGAATTTAGTACGACCTACATTAATGCCTCCCAAGAGGTGAAGTTGGGAAGCAGAAAAACACAAGAGGTATGGCGCCCATAACGGACAAACTGATATAGTAATACTACAAGCAGGTTCTTATAAGAAGTGATAAATATATGGAAAACTAAAAACGGAACGAAACGATGCAGCAGACACGTACTATTCCAAAAAGTCATGACTCACGTGTGTATTGCAAAAATGCACCCTTTTAGTTTTTGTAATTAATATATTCACTTTTTCTAGGTTTCACGCGTTAAACGTAGCGAAGCTCAAGATGAATACAAGTGTGTATGATTTTTTTTTTTTTTTTTTTTTTGGTGGAGGGGTTTAAGACCACCAAGGGCAACACGATGGGTTATCAGCAGTCGTCCTTCCCAAATTTAGGGTCATTTGTTCCAGGGAAAGGAGAGATCCATTGTCGTAAGACAAGTACAACATCTATGCCTCACCGGGATTCGAACCCGAGCCCATTTCGGACGAATGGTCAGAAGCCAGCAGTTATAACACTGCGCCACCGAGGAGGCTTCGAAATTTTTGTTTATATTTACTTATACTTATTCCAGAAGGGTTTTTTCGCAATATATATTAATATCTTGAACATAACAAAATAAGGTTGCGATAAAATCCACGAAATTATGTGAAAGTGTTAACGAGTATTTTCTGTTTCCGAAATGGAGCAAAAAGGTAATCGCTTCTAACTTTAAGCAAAGCGACTCTTTACACTGTGTGTCTTTTCAACATCCTACGAAATCAAGATAAATTTTCAATAAATTGAAAAACCTCACTGCATTTGTTCCAGAATAAGTAAAAATGGCAGTTTTGAACAAGAAAAACACGATTATTGATTCAGCGAAGTTTCGGGAAAATAACGATCCATCCGTTGAAATGAAACTGTGAAATCATTTATTCATTTCTTTTTCCAATGGCCCTTTGAGAATGAGAAAAATAGATATAGAAGCATCTTACCAAATAAAAATGGTTCCAAATGTGGTTAAAGGGATATGCTTAAGATACTATTCCTGAAAAACCAAATCTTACACTGAAGAAATTTAAAAACAAAATATTAATATTCGATACACCTAGAGAAAGAAAAGCGTTCGAAATTTCGATCGTGCAAAAATAAAGACTTGACTTGTAATGTAAGAATGAAAATTGAAAGAAAATAGGAATTAAATGCATTTAGTTTCTTTGATTGGAAAATGATAGCCGCAGTTCTGGTGTTAGAAATATGTAGTTGTGTTCCATAATGCTCGAGAAACAAAGTTTTTAAAAATGAAAGAGTGGAGATCTATTATTATGCGTTTGTTTTAATTATGTCATTTTGTTGTTATGCGCTCATATTACAGAGGATGAGTCGAAAGTTTTGCAATATTTGCGTAAACACATGTGCTGCAGCGGGTATATCACGTGTTTAAAATACACCGAAGAGCAATTGAATTAGAGATACCTGTCTAGTAACGTGTAGCACAACCTTTCGTCCTGATGACAGCGGCGATTCGTCTCGGCATGAACTCGACAAGACACCGGAAGCGTTGGGAAGCCATACGGATCCACGACCCCTGAACAAGCTCCCCCAGTTCACGAAGATTTGATGGAGGGTGGGGGGGGAGTAAGAGTCTCGAACATGTCTCTCGATGGCATCCCAGATGTGCTCGATTGGATTGAGATCAGGTGACCTAGCTGGCCAAGGAAGCGAGGTAACGTCGATGTAGTGTTCATACATCCATTCGGATACAATTCTGAGCGATGGCACGGTGGATTTTCTCGTTGCAGGATGAGGTCCCCAGTGAGATGTTGAAGACGCACAAACGGAAGAAAATGGTCGTCCAGGATATCCCGGTAACGTTAACCTGTGAGGGACAATGTCATACGTACCAGGGGTCCCATTTCAGTCCACGTAAACAGTCTCCAGACGAGAATGCCACCCCCACCAGCTTGAAGAGTACCCTGCTGGCAAGAAGGATCCATCGCTTCATGTGGTTTGCGCCGTACTCGTATCCTGCTACCCGCATGCACCAACGTGAATCTCAACTCATCAGTTCCAGGCAACATTTTTCCACATGTCTAGGGTCCAGTGGCGATGTTTGCACGCCCATACTAATCTTTGCACCCTGTGATTTGCGGTCAGCAGCGGTACCCTCGTGGGACGATGGCTTCTGTACCCCATAGCGAGGAGATGGTTCTGGATGGGGTGGCTTCTTACACGTTTTTGTGCACCATCATTAAATTGGAGTGATTGTTTGCACTGTGGCCCGTCTATCCGCTGTTACAATGCAAGCTAGCCGACGATGACCTCGCTCATCCAAACGCTGTTGTCCACGGTAGTTGGCCCTTGCAGGGATGGTTTTACTGTATTCGATGCACTCGCGGTGCACCCGTAAACAGTGGCTCGTGAAAATCCCAGTGCCTGCACGACTTCCGAGATGGAGTGACGCATTCGTCGGGCCCCGACAATTTGCCAACGATCAAATGCGCTATGATTCTTCGTCTTACCCATATTGCGTCAGACTCTTACTGATTCCCGTCGCATCACTCCATATATTGTGGGATCACTGCATACGTCATGTCGTTTCCGTTTACAGGGCCGCCCATAGCGCCACATTTGCATAACGCCAGCTGTCTCTAATTCAATTGCTCTTCAGTGTAGTTCAAGTCGCGTATTGCAGTCAGTCGAAAGGGATATAAAGTGGTAGTCGTTGCCGTCAACAGCATTGCATGTCGTCGTTCTGTCTGTGCTTGGGACGCCTAAAAGATGAACAGCCACAACCGGCTAATTAGGAAATTTTTGCTTTACGGGTTTGAACTCGGCCATTACGCTGCTCCAACAACACGAAACCTTTGCCTTGCGAAAGGGGGAGGTTCCACGGACCAGACCTACAAAGGTCGACAAACAAGCGCTAGCTTTTTAACACTAGAACCTCATTACAAAAATTTTATTTAAAAAAACTATGATGGATATGAACAAGTGGGTTGCAGAATGATGCATGCAAATTAAGTTTTTTTCTACATTGTTACTACACTGTCACATGAGCACCTTTTGTGGCCTGGATAGTATCTAGTCGGTATTTAATTTCTTGCAAAGTTTTGCCTAACATCTCTTTGGACACTAAGGCAATAGCATCTGCTATCCTTCTCTGCAAAGTTTCATTATCAGATTCTAGTATTGAAAAGACTTTTTTCTTGGCATAACCCCAGAGGAAAAAGTGTAGTGGTGTTATGTGGGATGTTGGAGAGTCGCTCTCAACCCACCTGTTGAGAAATGCGGTATTAAGGAATTTTTAACAATTAGGCGGATCCTCTTAAAATCTTTGCCTTGTATTTCCAATGGGCAAACTTCTGTAGCCATTTTCTTCACAACTAATGCGTTTCCAAGGGTGAAAATTCGAACATCAATAAAAATAACTTCATTTTACAGCCTAGTATACTTAATATTCTTTGAAAATTTTAACCTTTATTAAGCAATCCAACATTTGTTTGTCTACTGACGGCATCAATGTACAGGTTGCGCCATCTATTTTCTGGTCTCAATACCACCAAAGGAAAAGTTATTGATTTTTAATATAATTATGGTTAAATTTTAGAAAATGATAAGTATACTAGGCTATATAATATGAAGTTATTTTTATCGATGTTTAAATTTTCATCCTTGGGAACGCATTAATTGTGAAGAAAATGACTACAGTAGTTTGCCCGTTGGGAATACAAGTCAACAAGATTTTAGGTGAATCCACTTTAGTCCCCAATGTAATGGGGCACCATCCGGCTGGAAAATTACCCATAGTTGGTATTCGTTCAACTGAGATGCAAAAAAAAAAAAAAAAAAAAAAAAAGTCATCATGTCCAGGTACATATTTGCTGTTATTGTACGCTCACACGAAAACAGATTGGTCCGATGGCTTTGTTGAGCAGGAGATCACACCAAACACTCACATTTGGGTTGTCCTGCTGTTTTTCAAAGACATCCTGGGAATTTTCTGACCCCCATATACACACACACATTGTGTCAGTTTACTACACCAGAGGTATGAAAAGTAGCATCATCCCGAAAAGCATATACGTTGCAGGTAATAGTTTTCCGCGGTAAACTCTCATTTGCAAAAGTAGCACGACGTCGACGGTCTTCCACTTGCAATGCTCGAATAAACAGCACTTTGTACTCTAAAAACGAAGCCTTTTGTGTAATTTTTTTCAGTTTAGTGCAAGGGATTCCGAGTTCAGACGAAGCTCGACGGTTGGATCTCTAGAACTGCGTAAGAAATCTGTCCGCTCTGCGCCAACAGTTTCTATTTATTACTTCGCATGCACCTACAACAACATGTCAATCAGTTCGCATTCGGTCATCAACACTTCCTGGCTCCTTAAAATTTGCATACCAAACTGTTATGCTTTAAGGATCAGGTATGAACGTCCGTCTAGTCTCTTCAGAAATTATGCAGAACAGTTATCAGTGATTTGGTTCCCTGGTACCACAGAACACACTGCGTCTTTTGCTGCAAAGACGCCATTTTGATTTCTGGAGCTGGTAGCGCCACCTAGTTATTACTTCGCATCAACCTACAACAACAAAAAGCCATTAGTTTGCATGCATTATGCCACAAACCACTTGTTTCTAACTATCACAGTTTTTTAAATATAATTTTATTAATGCGGGAAGGACTTTGTGTCCACTCTGTATTTGAAAAACGTCCGCATAATTCTGGCAATACGAACTACATGCCGCAGTTGGTTAAGCCGTTATGCACCGTGTGGTGGGCAGACGTTCCTTAAGGATGTTCTAACCCCGGTCTTGCCGGCCATCTAGTCTGCGGTTTTTCCGGGGTTTTCCGCAGACTCCCTCTGTTTGGGGACGTGAATGCGTCGATGGCTCCCTCTGATGTCGGCCACGGACGCGCTTTACCTGGTTTACCAGATGAGTGCCGATGAGGTGGTAGTAAAACATGGTAAGGCTAATGGATCTGATGTCACATGGCTTCAGGCACCTACGGGACTGTTACCCATGGTCACAGCACATTTAAGGTGACACGGGGCCCGGGGCTGCACAATATTTTGGGGCCTCAGTATTAGTGGCACATCTAGGATTTCACTATGGGCGGATGAATAAAAATACCAAGGCGAAAACATTTACAAAATATGATGAGAAAGCCATAAAAATATCCTTGCCATATAGAAGTGGGTATCCCATGATTCATGGACGAATCAATGGTTTCAAGAAAATGTAATAACGCATGGTTGAAAAATGGATACCAGTTCAGTTCTGCTTTAATCCCCTCCGTCCCCAAGGGTTTCGTTCAACTTGTTGAAATTACATCGAAGTAGTGAGAAAAATAATATGATCCGTATATCATGATTCAAACGAATTCTTAATGTATGAAAATTTCCCCCAATTACAGGTGTGTACAAAAATTTCTGTAATGCTTTCGAAAGGTTTGAGCATGGACTAAATTTTTTGCAGACTTCTTCTAAAAAGGTGAAAAGGAGTAGAAATTATTTTTTCACAGGGCAGTTTCTTATTGTTTTTGCTGCGTTATCTGCGAAAAACTAGAAAAAACCCTGTAGAACTCTGTCAATTCTTCAAGCATCTTGTATATTTCTGGGTTCCCTTGAAAATGCGGGACCCGGTGCTGCAGCCTCCACCCACCCCCTCTTAAATGGGCTGTGCTCATGGTTGTTGATGATGATGATGAATTCTGGCAATGTAACTGGTTCTCAGACTTAAATGGTGAAATAGCTTGTGTGGTATTGTAACATGACAGAATTATTATTTAAAGTAGTTTAGGATAAGAAATCTTTAACACTTTAGTAATATTGAGAAAAATAAATAAGGAAAGATATTATTCAGGGTTACATAGCTTCCTGATTTTCTGAAAGCAAGAAAAGTATAAAACCGACATGACCTTGCATTCTCTCCGTAGTGTAAATTGGTGGGTTCTCACTGACAGCGACGCCAACCACTACAAATGATAGAGTGCTTATGGCGTTTTTTGTTTTTGTTTTTGTTTTTGTTTTAACGAACACGGTGAGTAAATCAGCTGGATACAAGCAGTTCCTCGCCCTCTAAGTTCAGGCCACTGCTTCCAGAGAAGAGAGAGAGAGAGCCAGTGTCGTAAGACAAACACAACTTCCATACCTATCCAAGATTCGAACCCGGACCCATCTCAGACGAATGGAATAAAGCCAGAGCATAGACCACTGAGCCACCGGGGTGGCGCTTACTGCGATGCTGAACACTTTTCAATTAGGAGTATGCAAAAGTTTCCGCCTCCGCCGCTAGCGGGCGCTGTAGGGGTCTAACTGGCAGCTGACCCGTGTTCTCAGTTTGTACACAAAGCCAAGCATGGTGGTCGATAAAGTTCATTTGCGGCACTGTTTGTTGTTCATGTTTTATTTAAGGAAAAGTGTAAGTGCAACATACGGTTCAATATGTCAGGTGTATCGCAAAACGGTTATGGGTGACAGGACATGTCGAGAATGATTTGCCAGGTTTAAGAAAGGTGATCTAAACTTGGAAGACAAGTCATGTGCAGGCAGACCGCAGGAACTCGCCGACGAGGAGCTGGAATCGCTGTTGCAAGAGAATGCCACACAATCGACCACGCAACAGGCGAAACGGATGAAAGTGGCTCAATCGATGGTGGCACGGCGTCTACATTCCTTGGCAAACATCAAGAAGATTAGTAAGTGGGTTCCGGAATTTTTAACGGAGCGTAATAATGATCAGCGATTGTTCGTTTGCATGTAGTAGCTGAAGAGGTTTCAAGGGAAGAATTTATTGTGGGAAGTTGTCACCGGGGATGAAAAATGGGTCTATTGCAACAACTCTGTACGCAAGGGATCTCCGGTCGACCCAGGCCAGTCATCAACACCCACTACAAAACAGGATATCCAAGGGGGAAAACTGCTGTTGTGTGTGTGGTGGGATATGCATGGAGTGCTGTACTTGGAACTGTTGAACCCGGGCAAAACAATCACTCTACAACGATTTGGCGATCAGTTGATGAAACTGAACGCCGCAATCGAGCAAAAACGCCCATGGACAGACAAAGGACGCCGCCGAGTTATCCTGTTGCACGATAATGCCAGACCACATGTCGGTGCCACAACGAAATGAACTCTTGAACAGTTACACTGGGAGCGTTTACGTCCCCCGGCTTACTCCCCGGGCATTGCACCCTCAAACTTTCATCTGTTTCGCTCTATGCAACATACCCCAGCCCAGCAGCGGTTCACCACAGTTCCAGAGGTGGAAAACTTCGTCACTGCGCTCTTCAGCTTAAAACCTGAGTCATTCTATCACAGGGTCATTCATTTGTTGCCTAAAAAATGGCAAAAGGTCATTGATGCTAACGGCCAATATTTCGTTAAATAAATGTGTACTGGTTTCCTGATTGTTCCGATCTCCCTTCTCCTTAAAACGGCGGAAACTTTCGCATACCACTAATATATCTTATCGCATAAAATTGTATAATGAATGCTAAGAAAAACCCTTAGGTGAATAAGAACCATTTTATACATTTTTTTGGCAAATGGCTGCTGAGTGCATATTTTCTTTCAGATTTCCCGAAAGGATAAATGAAAACAGAAGCTCCACCTTTGATCTGAGCGTTCGACATCAATAACATAGTGCAAAATGATAATGAGATTTATCGCGTAATAATATTCAGTCAGTGCCTGCAATTTCATTTCCAAAGCACGGCCGTTGTACTGCTTCAAAGGGCATCCATTCGTTAAAGCTTGCTATCGAAATTTCAAATCAATCAAAAGATCTACGCAAGCCCTGATTTTTATCGTGAATTCTATTATTCCACACGAGGGGGTTTGAAATGCGTGGTGTACACATGGAATCTGCGCCCCCATTCCCCTCGATAGATCTATCTTGAAGGTAACGTAGTTGCATCTTTCTCGTCAGTTTTCAGCATCCAAAGAATTTTCTGTTTGGGACAGAGATGGCGGAGCAGGCTAGTGATATCACACACTCAGCTCTCCGTTCTTTAAAGACAAGGGGGCAAAAAAGAAAGGGGGGGGAGAGAAGACGAGAACTGGAGACATGATCAGCAATGCGTAATGCCTCCTTAATGGTACGTCTTCTTTCTTAGGAGTCCTGTATCTTTTTATCATATCGAAATGGTATCTGTATAATGTCCTGACTTTATAAACTCCACAGACACTAGAGCTAAAGGAATCTGTTTTCATTCAACCATGGTATATTGAAGTTGATTCTTAGTTAATGGCCACTCCTTTGACAAGACGGAAAGAAATGTATTTCTGCACTGCTAAGCACAGTTAATACCTGCAGAGTTGAGAATCAAGAGACACAGTTTTCTGATTACATTCCTAAAGGAAACTACCAGAGACTGGGAATTCGTTTCATTGCTATTTCGTTTCTAATCGTTCGTTATTTTTTTTTTTTTTTATTATTTCTCTATTCTCTTCTTGCGAGTGTTCCAATTCTTCGCTCTTTTTCTTGTCCCTCTCTCTCTCTCTCTTTTTATTTCTTTCTGTCGGTCGACGATATCGAGCATTATTTGATGCCTGGAGATAATGGGATTTGGAATTTGGATGCTTGCCAATCTTTCAATTGCTATACACTTTTTTTACCCTGTTTCCTTAGTCCTGACTTTGATGTTTTGGCCATTTTTTGTTTCCATGCGTGGTGTGAACTGATCGAAACGTTGTTTTGCATTGTTGTCACATTTGTAGACGAGCGATAGCTCCTAGCATTATATGGGACACTTAAAGCACAGTCACTCAGAAAACGTACCCGGGTACGTATAAAATACGTCGCATATCAAAGGCTAGAGACACTAATATAAAGTTTCTCAAGAAGATAGTACATGAAACAGAAAGATAAGTGAACCGATAACAAAAACGGGCACATTTTCAGTGCGATTTATTGCTTTAGTTATGAAGTCGTGCCTGAAATAGAATAAACGTGATTGCAAAATCAGAAAAAAAAACCGGAGCATAAAAACAAACGAAAAGTATACTTTGTTATAAAACAAAGTATAAAAATGCCGAATAAAAGTTTCACCATTGCAGCGTGAAAAAAAAAATAATTTCAATTCTAGATTTTATTGTTACCCTGGTAGTTGAAATCCATTTCGGGAGTGCAGTTGTTACATTCCGTGAAAGTAATAAATTTGTTTCATGAAATGTGTTACGTGGTCTCATATCATCATCATCATCATTGTCAACCATTATCAATCCACTGCTGGACGAAGGTCTCCCCAAGTTTCCTCCACAACGGTCTGTCTTGTGCCAGTCTCCTCCATGTCACTCCCGCATACTTTCGAATTTCATCCACCCATCTTCCATGTGGTCTTCTTCTGGGTCTTTTCCTGTCCCTTGGAATCCAATCTAAAAATTCGGCTGTCCATCGATGGTCTGTTCTTCTGGCAGTATGTCCAGCCCATTGCCATTTCAGGGATAGACTTAGATAAATATGTTTTTTTTTATGAAAGTTCGTGGCTAGATATGGTGCAGTTTATTTCATCCAAAATTTAGGAAACGAATAAAGGGAAAATATTTTGACTATAGCTTTTATGTCAAATGCTATATACTTCGACGAACCATATCAATAATATATTTTCATTTATATGTTTATTTACTTATTGCAGTTAGTTTTACGGTCTGCACGAAATTGAAAGTTTAGCAGTATTCATACATTTTAAATTGAGAGTTTCTGATTTCAGAGATATGAAATAACAGCAAATGAAGAACTCATCATCCAGGTCGCACAATGTATCGTAGGAGCTGATTATGGGGTGCAAGGTTAATCTTCCCCACCTGATAATTTTACTGCGGTGGAGGGCAGTGCCCAATTAATATTTTTGGTTTTTAATTAAATACGTTTGGGTGTGTGTGTGTGTGCGTGTGTGTGCGAGTGAGTGCGCCCGTGTGTCTTTTCGAAATGCGTGAATTGAAATATTTCTATAGAGAAATAAATGTTTTCCCATGCTACTCAGGCTATTATGTACTGTGCTAATTGCAACAAAATGCATTTCATTTTATTATTCTTTATAAGATGCACCAAGCTCCATCTTATGTGGCCAAATTGATTTATTTCCAAAAATTGATAAATAACAAAATGAGAAAAAACTTTTCCCCGTATTCAATCGTTGCTCATTTGATAAGAAATTTGATTGCCAGCCCTGTATTGTGATTAACATGTTCTTGTGGTATGTGGTAAATGTTCAGAACAATTATCAAAAACAAAATAAATAAATAAAAACACAAAACTGTACAATCTCTAGCTCCTTTTTTTATCTTTTAATTTTTTTGTTATTTTTCTTTGTTTGAAAAACCGCGCTAATTTTTCGTATTTTTTACATATGTTTGGAAATAAAATCTCTCTGGGGATATTTTTATAAAATCACATGCTGAATTTAATTTTTAAAAAAATATTAACATTCAGTACAAGAATATTTTTGTTTTCAAGATCATTTGCTGATGAGCAATTACAGTTGCGTTTTAAAGTATACGTCGAGTCTAGTAGTTTACCTTTTTGCCCGCTTTTTTTATTTTCCTCCTAACAACGGAAGGAACGCGTTCCTTCACATGTCTCATCTCTTTACACCTCTCCCGCCCCCCACCCCCACCCCCAAAAATTGATGAAGTCAGCGCACCTGTAATGTATTACAATCACTACCATCAATCAGGGGCAGGTAGAAGAGCTCGCAACAGTGGCGTGCCCCAAAGTTTTTTCAGGGAGGAGGGGTTACGATTTTTTTTTCGGGGGATGGGGTTTACGGAATTTATTTTTATAGAATTAAATGTGTTATGGGTGCATCGACCGACAATATATTTTTTAAATATCGAGAGGTCCAATTTTTTCGGAGGGAGGGGGGGGTCCCACTTCCCCCGAAAAAATGACCGTTCGCTCACTAAGTTTGAGTAGATGTGGCGTTTCTTCGTCGCGTTTTGAGCGTTTAGTTACACACATGGATAGAGAAAGTAGAGCTTTTTTTGTTGCCTACCTTTTGTAAGTTCATCTTTCTGTCATCTGCAGGAATGACATTTCAACTTCTAAAGACCATACTGGATACGTTCGCTTAGTGACTGACAGACAGAAACCAAAGCGCAACTTTTTCAATATGGCTGTCATTCAGTTCTTTCGACAGTCAGGCTATCTGTCTGTTTCTTTCTTCACCAAACCCTGCGATGTGCTTTTTCTTGTTTTTCAGAATGTAGAAACAGCGGGGATGTCCTTTCTTCATTCCAACCACAAATGTTTCAGACTAATTTTTACTCGACCCACGTTCGTGTCGTTGTAAAGGCACGAGTGACAAGTGCACTGTTCTGTTGAGATTAACCTGAATTCCTAGGGCCAGCAGACATAAATTGGTGACGAACGATTTTTTCGGCTAGCTTTCGATACTCAGAGCATGTCACTAAACTCAAGAAGTGGTAGTCGACTGGTCAGAGGCACGAATTTCCGGCTAATCGCTTGAAATTGTCCCGGATGTCACATGGGTGGTGTTTTTCTTTATGTCCTCTTCAACCGCCGTCCCTGAATTAATGATAGGTGATTGCTTACAGCACTAGTTGTCCCCGTGGTTAAATTCCTACAATTCGTGCTAGATGGGTCTGGATTGTAACCCAGTGAAGCATGGTTGTTGTGTTTGTCCTCTCCCTTTCCTGGAACCAGTGGCCTAAATTAAGGACGGGCAACTGCTTATATCCCACTGAGTTGCCCACGGTGGTTAAACGCCCAGCAAAAACAAAAACAACAAAAGAATAAACTGAAAAGTTGTTGGCAAAGCATAAGTTAACAATTAAATACTTTTAGTGATTTTATTGTTCAAAATAATTGACCTTTTTTACGTCGATTAAAATTTATCCCCTAAATCAAATTTTGATCTGTTGTGGCAAAAGCATGATCACCTCCTTAACCACGGATAAACAAGCAGCACAAATCAAAGAAATTTCAGAATTTTTTTAGAGCATAAAAAAGTTCCATCAAAGCAAATTAGACTTTATTGCTAAAATATGCATTATAGATTAGCCATGCGAAACCACTGGCGCTGAATAAACATTTAGGTACACCTCAGTAACACCACGCTAGATAAAGTGACTAAATATAATACTTAAAATTCTTCGCTGCGTAAGCAATAAGGACTACTGTTTGTGAAAATCGCTACACCATGAAGGACAATAGTGCAAATCCTCTAAATACGTGGCGTCAGTGAATAAACACAGACATCGCTCTTTCCACGTTTACCAACACATAGCAACAGAAAAATTGTTATCCAGCCACTGCTAGGATCGTACCCCAGATCAATCGGTATCTAGCGGAGTGCGTTCGCCTTACGCTAACAACTATGTGCGCACATAGCGCCGTTGGTTGTTGGCCATTGTAGCGTAAGGCGAACGCACTCGGGTAGATATCGAGACATCTGGGGTACGATCCCAGCAGTGGCCGGATAACAATTTTTCGGTATCTATGTTTTGATAAACATGGAAAGAACTATGTCTTTGCTTATATACCATGAAGGACTGTTTATATTAGCTTGAAACTTACAGGATATGTACAACAAGTTGGGACATGCAAATGATTAAAATATGAGTGAAAATACACGCGCAGTTTTGGAGTAGCGTCCTCTGAACTGTCCGGTGTTGGGTATACACAGCTGGCTCAAACGAGATGTTGCAACCAATGAGGAGCCGACATTGATTCAAAAGGGTGTTTTTTGTGTCTCACTATGCCCCGTCCCCGAAGAAGGCCGCATTATGAACACCTGACGGACTTTGAGCGAAGAAGAAATGTTGAAAAGTTGGATTTTCCTACCACGAAATTGCCGCTTGTATGGGATAAACACCAGTACAGTGATATGAACGTGGCGAAAGAGAGATGAGGCTCGGTTGCACATATGGGAAATAGTCAGCAAAAGCACACGACTACATGAGACTGACAGCCATCTCCTCTACAGCATGGCAGTGACCGATGGCACAAAGGCATCCACGGTGTTAGCGCAGCAGCAGGGCACTATCACTGGTCAGTATTTCACCTCCAGCACAGTCCGACGTCGTCTGCTTAACAAAAGACTGGTCGCTAGCAGCCCATTGCTGCCACATACTTTTGGCCATCAACGACAAACGCCATAGGCTATAATGGGGTAGCAAATATAGACTTTTAGCAAGCTGATTGGCAACAGGTCTTTTTTACGCTTTCGAACCGTAGGTTGAAGAAGCGTATATGCTCCAGCTTTGTTCGTCTGTCCGTCCGCACGATAACTCGCGTAAAAACGGTTCGATTTTGATGAAATTTTAGTATGTGGTAAGGGACCACTGGGGATGAACCCTATTGAAAATTGGCGAAATCGGGTCAAAGGTCAGGACATGGGAGCGGGATCCATTCAATCGCTCTTATGCGTTATGACTTACGTAAAAATGCTTCGATTGAAACAAAACGTTATTATGTTGTTCCGGAAGTATACTTTATCGGTTCTGCTGAATATCATAGAAATGGGGTTCAAAAGTCAGGTCATAGGAGCGAGATTTATTCTACAGCCATTATACTCATAACTTGAGTAATGATTTCTAGTATGTTGGAAAGCGTATCATAATCAAAGCATTGCATGACTTTATTAACTTTTTTTTTTGACGATTCAAATTGATGTACCATGATGATCGCTTGCTTATCCGAATACATCGTGGTGAACGGCACATTGCAACGTTATACCGGCCCAACCCCTAGCGTCACGATTTGGGACGCATTGGGTTCAATTCGTGATCCCGCTTGATACGAATGATACGAATTGACGGAACCCTCAACAGCCAGCAATACACAGGGTGACTGTAAACTCCCTCAACAAAATAAGACGGGTGATAGTAAACATCAAGACGAACAATATTTGTAATGGAACTTAGGCCGCATTCCACTCCTAGTGCCAGAAAAGAGTAAAGTTACATATCCACGTTGAGCTTTCAACAGTGAAAACAAAGAGACATACCTAATTTATGAGTTGCACAATTCCAATCGCATCAGAGAAGGACTCAAAGGAGATGCTCAAACTGGCGTCCAAGGGCGTCGATGCACAGCCCACACCGGCGAATAAAGGACTGTCGCACCCTCTCGTAGACTCTCGGTGTGGTGTTGAGCTTGCCCGCAGCAACAGCGATTCGCGCGACGAGATCTTCCAGGGAGTCCATAGGTGTCTGGAACACCAATGTTTTCATGTACACCCAGAAGAAAAAGTTCAGTTGATTAAGGTCCGGGGAGCGTGGAGGCCAAGCCACAGGTCCACCACGTCCAGTCCGCCGCGCACGGGATATGTCGAATTTAGGAAGTATCGGAACTCGGTGGCATAGTGTGCTGGGGACCTATCATGCATAAACCACATTTCCCTCCGTGTGGTGAGCGAAACATCCTGCAACAGACTGCAAAGCACTTGCTCCAGGAACACACGCTGTGCTGGTCTGATTCTCATGTGATTTTCGCACGGCAATATCGCTGAACGGGTTCGGCTGCGTTTTTAAATGTTTGCTCCTCATCGTCTACGCACGTGTTCAGCGCACCTGATTTGCATCTTGTGCTTCTCATGCACTGGTTGGAACTCCGTGTGCCTGCTGGACGTTTTCCGAACGTGATCTTTTCTGGCACTAGGAGTGGAATGCGTTCCTAGGTTCCATTGCAAATATTGTTCGTCTTGATGTGTACTATCACCCCTCTGGTTTTGTTGAAGGAGTTTACAATCACCTTGTATCAGGTATGTTTTCAAGGAAGCGGTGATACCCATCCTTCAGAGTTGTTCTGTCGCTATATTCCAGCAGGTCAATGCTCGGCCACATGTGCCCTGGAGAATCCGAGACCTCGTCCATGCATTGCTGACACCACTTCTTCCATGGCCTGCACTCTCGCCGATTATACTCATGATCGGACATGTCTGAGACATGGTAGCTGAGCGACTGGACTGTCAAGCACCTCTGTCAGCCACCACAAATGAACTCTTGTCTCGCATAGAAGCAGCCTGGCAGGCTCTTTGCCAGGACGATATCTAAAACCTCTTTTATTAAATGCCATGTCATGTAGTGGCAGTTCTTATTGCTCAAAGTCGCTTCACAAGATACTGAAAAGGCAACGGTCGTGACCTTTGTCGCTAGATACTTTTTATATCATTCGACAGTACTGAAAGGGTAATGGATAATGACAAATTTTTAGGTGCTAAGGAATATAAATAATGAAGTTATAGGACATCAAAGAACATTGGCAGAAACAATATTCATCGAATCTCCATTGCTCTTGCCGCCCGTGCCAGAATGGTTTTTGTTGTTTTAAACAATTGGTATACATTACGAAGAATTCATGGAGGGATATATAGTATAGCGTCTCCAGTAATGGATATACATTGCACTCACCTTTCATGTACGACAAAAAATATGAAGATACAAATTTTGAAGATGACAATCCGATTTTTGGCGTAAATGTGACAAGGATGGTAAGTCAGATAATATCTGAAAACTTGAAAATTTTTTTCATCGTCCTGGAGCGATGAAAATTTTCAAGTTTTCAGATATTATCTGACTTACCATCCTTGTCACATTTACGCCAAAAATCGGATTGTCATCTTCAAAATTTGTATTATATGGCGTAATCCCGTATTTCTTTCATGAAATATGAAGATCTTTAATAATGAAATGATCCAAACAAAAGTAGTTCTCACAGTGAGCACATTTCCTGAATGCTGTTTCCTCGCAATCTCCACTACCACATTCCTCAATTAGGCCCGATTCAAAGCAATACTGGAGAGGTGTTTGGAAGTATCGAGGATTAATAGTGACATAACCACAGTTATAAAATGCAAAGCGGATTAGGTTTTGAAATCGAGGATCTGAAAACTGATAGTGAACAAAAGACTGCAGACGGAGAAAGTGGTCTATGTGCCAAAAGCTCATGTATGATATTACCAACGCAGTGTCCGTTATGAATTTAACCATATTTTTATAGAGACTTCTTGCACTTATTTTTATAGAAAATAACTGTAAGAAGTTATAATATAACATTCATAATATACATTCATACATTACATAATATAATGCTCATGAACAAGGCTTCAGTGGCTCCCCCTGTTGTCCATAGCAGCTCAAAGTTTGGATGTAAACATATCTTATGATCCTCTATCTAAACAACATACTTTGGTTTTGCAATCAGCGACAACCACATATACGTTTCCTTGTGAGTTTTCAAGCGAAAAAAATTTGATGTAACTATGCAAATGTAATCAGTTATCTCCTGTAACTTGAGGAATATGTTATGTGAATTTCATTTGAAAAGCGTGATTTTTTTCTTGGTTTTATAATTTTCACGAACAGTAGTAATGCATCTCTTGTTTGCATATTTTTATTTCCATTAACCATATTTACGCCATACCTTCTGGCCTTCGTAATATACACTGGTGTGCAAAAATTAAGGACGAAGTGGAGAAATTAGCATAACAGCGGAACGAGGAGGCAGAACGGACCGAAAGACCACTCAGGAGATAGACTAGGGTTCGGTACGGTAGGGCATGCGCATATATGCAGCATGACGTGGGGGGGGGTCGGAAGGGTATAAAGCAAACGGGCGGTGAACGCTCAGCAATTCGGTGAAAGCTATTGCACGGTGTACATCGGTTTGAACGACGTCGAGTTGCTGACACCGTGTTATATGGCCAACAGGCAATCCAGTACACGACATCTGGATGAATTTACCCGAGGTCGCGTCATTAGGAAGTTGGATGAAAGTCGAAGTGTGACTAGTGTGGCCGAGGAGTTCGGGATCGCTCACAGCATCGTTTCACGAGCTTGGAGAGTATTTCAAACAACAGGAACAGTTGTCCGAGAGTTTAGCTGTGGTCGTCCACGAGCAACCACGGCGGCGGACGACCGGTATATTGTCCTACAGGCGAGAAGAGACAGACGGCAGACAGCGGGAGAAATCGCAAGGCACATGCAACAGACAACTAGACGTCCGTTATCGCGTTTTACTGTGGTCAGGAGGCTGCACAAAGGTAATCTATTTGCACGACGATCAGTACGGTGTGTGCCATTTACGCCTGCTCATCGGAGACGGCGGTTTCTGTGGTGTGAGGAACACAAGAACCGGACACCTCAGCAGTGGAGTCGAGTTCTCTTTACGGATGAAAGCCGATTTAGTCTGACGAACAATTCTGGACGTATACACATCTCGAGAGAGCAGGGAACACGCAATCACACCTCCAACTTCATTGAAAGGGACCGGTTTGGAGGTGGCGGAGTACTCGTTTGGGGCGGTATCATGCTTGGTAGCAGTACTGACCTCCACATCTTCCAAGGAGGTTCCGTCACTGGTGTCCGCTATTGTACAGAGGTTCTCCTGTCTCACGTGCGTCTGTTTAGAGTTGCTGTGGGTCCTGAGTTCCTCTTCATGGACGACAACGCTACACCTCATTGTACAGTGGCTGTCTCAGAGCTGTCGGAGAGTGAAGATATTCAACGCATGGATTGGCCCGCAAGGTCCTCGGACCTAAATCCAGTCGAACAGGTGTAGGACCTTCTCGGGAGACGCTTGGCAGCATGTCACCAGCCGCAAGCAACGATTCCGCAGCTGCCGTTGGCGCTACAAGAGGAATGGGCCGCGATGCCTCAACAACTCCTTGACAACCTCGTCGTCAGCATGGACAGACGTTGTAAATCCTGCAACGCAGTCAGGGGTGATCATATCCCCCACTAAAGACTGGACTTTTCTTGGCAGCGGCCTGTCACATGGACCTTTCTGTCTTCTGTCCAGTTGTGCTAGTAGCTACCTTTTCAATAAAGTGCCTTTGTATCCTTTGGATTCCTTGTTTGGACGGTTTTGCTCACTTTTCCCATATTCTTACATCTTGGGGATCTTATGGTATGATTTCAGTTGATGTGGAACACTTCTGCACGACGTTACATTCGAAAAACCGTCTCGTCCTTAATTTTTGTACGCCAGTGTACTTGAGTCCGCCTAAAGGGCGCTGCTGAAAACCCTGAATCGCTCTTCCGTATTATCTGATTTCTAAACTTTTGAATTTGTTGTAATCTTCCAATGTTTAACCTAGTCTGATTTAAAGATCAGTCCAGCTATCATGAAGTAAAAATTTCCTTTTCTACAACACCGTAAAAAAAAATCAAGTGTGCACAAACGGGGAAAATATTCCAGCACGTTTACAGAATTTTTGTACGAATGTAGCGTGATTAACTGACGCAAAGATCTACAAGGAAGAAAGAGTTTATGTCCTATACGTTTAGCGTCGAAAGCGATGTCAGTTTTCCGCCAAATAGGGAAATGGGCTTTAACATTATTCTAGTTCCTTATTACCATCGCTTCCTCTTCCGTTGCCAAATATACCCAGTTATTGTCCTTACAAGGGAGATGCCAGCTTTCAGTGATAACACGCCTCAAATATCTCATGAATTTCACATAAGTTTCCATGTGTCGCCCAGAAATTATTATCATATTAGCTCTCAGCATGCGGGAAGCAACGATGCTGAGGCTGAAGTCATTTATCGAATCCGATTAGCTATGTTCGCAGTTAAGAAACGATAAAGCGACGGAGCACACGGTACAGCACAAACACACAAGTACATGTAAACCTGCATCTATAATGTTTCATAAATTAGGGTGTATGTGTATAAATATGCACTGGTGTCCAAAGTTTTAACATAACCAACGAAAAGTGTTAAATTCCAAAAACGAAAAGGCACAATGAATTACGCACAATAAAATACATAGATATTTTTGTGAAGAACTAAATACGCAGGACACGTCACATAAAAAATGATGAACCCGGAAAACGTATCAATAGTCCAAAATGCAATTTTCTGGTGGCATTTCTGTTTTTGTATAACGGCCTAGTAAGGCGTATGATGCCCACTTACAACGAAACAAGTGTCACGCCGATGTCTCATGCTGTTGAAAAGGAAAACAAGAAGACTTGGTGGCAGCAAATCCTACTTCTGAACAAGAGCAGATCGGAGCTCCTCGAGAGTACTGGCAAGAAGTTGACGCGACACACAATGCGTCTCCCCAATGCATTCCGCTCATGCTCTATTGGATTAATGTCAGGAGAACGCGATAGCCATGGCATATGGTGGATATCTTCACTTTGCAGATGATCTTCGACAACAGAAGCTCTGTAAAGTCTCAACTTATCATACGTAAACAAGAAATCTAGGCCAACGACACCGCGAAAAGTTCTCACGTAGGAACCTGTTAAAGTTCCATCAGTACAGACACGGAACTGTGTGCGCCGTTGGACATAATTCCACCCCAGGAAAGTACATCACCACCTCTGTAACGCTGCATTTCTCGAATCTTTGTGTGGGAATATCGGATTCTAGATTCTCGCCAGATGATAACCTAAAAGCTGTCACTGACGAGATTGAACCTGGTTTCATCGGAGAAGAGGACATTGGCCCACTGATTTTGGTTCCACTCTCGTTGTCGACTGCCCCATAGTACCCTGGTATTTCTTGCTGACAGAGTGTCTCCTCGCAAAGAGTCCTTGTTCGTTGAACCGTCTGTATATTGTTTGCCTTGAAACAGCTGGTCCACCAGCCGCTCACAGCTCTAAAAAAAGCGCTCTTGATGACATCGACATGTTATGTCTTACTGTTAATACCAGATACCTATCAACCAGAGCCGTTGTAATCCGCTGACGACGTGCCCCAGGTTGACGATTAAAATCTCTGGGGTCCTGGTATTTCTCCAAAGTCTGGATACAGCGGAATGATTCTCGCCTGTAGCTCTGGCAGAACTGCTCTGCGTCTTGACGCATCCCAACATTCTGACAATCCGACCGCATGAAAACATATCAACATATCTACTTGTCTTCTCTCTGACATACTGTTTCAATAAAAAATAAATGTAACTACACGAGATGAAGACAATGTATGTTACGTTTTGCAGCTCTACCTCAAACGTCTTTTTCTTTTTTAATCTGCTGAACTTCTATGTATATACTGTATGTGAGTGTGTATACAGAGTTGGTAGGGCATAATTGTCCAGAATATCGAAGAAGATGTGCTGGTTAACAAATTTGTCCACGATAACCAATCGTCCGGGACCATACCACGAAAAACACCCCCACACGAGTAAACTGCCAGCTCCAAACTTTACCGTAGAACAGTACACTGTGGTAAATAGCGTTCCTCCGGCTACCACCACACGTGCACACTGCCATCGGTCTAGTGGATTGTGTATCTGGATTCATCAGTCCATAGGACCCGTTTCCATTGATCTACGGTCCACGATAAATGTTCTTTACACCATGCTAAACGACGAGTAGCATTCCGAGTGCAGATGCAAGGCTTATGAGCAGCCGTACTACCACGGTAACTCATGGAATGAAGATCTCTGGGAATGGTACGTGTGGATACTGAAGTTACATCATGTGTAAGCACTTGTGCATTACTCCGTCGATTAGGTGTATCGACTCTTCTTAAGATTCGACGTCACCTATCACTGATTTTCTTTGGTCTGCCGGTAAGTTTTGCTGCTTCAGCCACGCCATGTGTCTTCCACTTACTCAGTACATCCAAAACAGTTGACCTGGGTATGTTTAAACGCCTCTCGGTTTCTCTTATGGACAACCCACTAATATAACACCCAACAATCTTTTCTTTCCAAAGTCAGTTCGCTCCCGCCGCGACATTTTCACTCAAGCTCATAGTGCGATATGATCGTGGTCAGCTGCAGGCTTGTTTTTATACCGTTTGCAGTTGTACCGCGCATCTTAACAATGCAGAGAATCCGTTCATTTGCTTTTGGAGGTCTATCCGGAGACTTTTGTGAGTATAGTGTATATCTCAGCGGCCTCCTTGCTCTGAGTTTGTACTCGTGAAGACGATTTCGTACCGTTTGAGTACATATTGTGACATCAGAAGAGCCCAAAGTAATTTCCGGACTTGGCTGCTGGTGATACTGGCCCCTATCCGAGCACATACTTTGGGGTGGCGATCTCGTCACCTGGTGGCTACCCTGGGGTAACAACTCCTGCGTCGATCTGCAGCATTTCCATACCGCAGAAATCTTGTGTGTAATCGACTTACGAGACTTTGCGAAACTCCTAAAGTAGCAGCCACATCGATATGCTGTACACCTGCCTATAAATGTAAACAGCGCTATTTGTGTTGTGAATGCTTAAACGTCGTCTGAACAACATTACAGGTAAATGCCACACTGAAGTCAGCACAATACATTCAGCAAACTTCTTAACCAAGCAGTGAAGCAACCAGTTATGCACTTGTCGCAGGGTACTTTTATCGGTGATCGCATGATGTGTTGTCATGATGCCAATTTACATATGACGTAGCTACCCACGCTGATAACCAATCTTCAGTAGTCTCCATATTTGCATATCATCACGTTTTCCCTTCGAGAGCCCCAATATCACTAACGTTTGTAACCAGTATATTTCATCCAATGCAGCAAGTATTATTGTAAAACTTAGATACGGTCGAGCTAAAGCTGTTGGCGCACGTTTGTAGACTTGTAAGAGGCGCGGTCTTGTGGCAAAAAATCTTGCCAGTTTGTGTCGAAACCGGATGAGGTATTGAATGGGAGATGGTGGCCGGGGGAAGATTCTACTTTTTTCGGAAGGGGGTTTAATGGCCACTGTGAACACGCGATGAGCTACTAGCAGTCGCCCGTTCCTGATTCAGGGTCACTAGCTCCTTTGAAAGAAAAAGCCAGTGCCATAAGAAAAGCACACCATCCGTTTGCCTCATCCACAATTCGAACCAAGATATATCTCAAACGGAATGGTAAGTAGCCACCGCTAAAACCACTGTGTCACCCGGACGATAGGTTCTACCTTTCACTGAGGCTATATTATATTACCTGCGTGAAAAGTTTTAAAATATTTATCTTCGAAAATCTGCATAGCCAATATCAGTGAATCATATAACTCTAGAACCACAGAAAAGAAAATCAAGGAAACGTTTCTGAGTATTTTTTATTGGAGGTTTAACGACCCTTGAACAACTCAGTGGGCTATAAGCTGTCGCCCGTTCCTAATTTAGCGCCATTGGTTCCAGGGAAGGGAGAGAGCGCTGTAAGACAAATACAACATCCATGCCTCACCGGGATTCGAACTCGGACCCCTTTCGGATGAATGATCAGAAGCCATCGCTTAGAACACTGCGCCCCAAGGTGGGGGGGGGTGCCGGTCCTGAGTATTGGACTTTATATATCGTGATACGTCCGAATTAAAAGGGAGGAACTGCAGACAGAAAGGAGAACTTTTGGGTCACAGAGTAAAAGTGGTTCTCAGAATTCTGATTCAACGTTCACTGTTTTTAATATAGACTCATAGAAATGCGTGAAAAATAATTGTTTAAAAATCGTAATATCAGTGAAGTCATCATAAGATAACTTATTATTAGTTTATCTTTTAAATGGAATCCGTTTTTTTTTTTTTTTTTTTTTTTTTTGCTCTACTTTGAAACGGCTTGACAATTTCCACATGAACAGAGGGTTCCAGTTTGGGGATTTGGCTTAGACACCTGTCACGGCCAATCTAGCTGAAAAAAAAAAGACCCCAAAACTTGAGTAACAGTATGTTGCTTCATCTCGATATCGTACTTGGTCTAGAATTATTATAAGTGGCGATTATATGTGGGATTAGAGTTGTCCTACAGTCATGTCAAACCCAAGCTCGGGATTTTTTTTTTAATTCCCAATCCCAACGGAAAGCGATATGAGCAGTGGTTTATCGGAGAAAGGAAAAAGATGCATGCCTCTAGTGATGTGCATTAGTATCAATGTAATTTTTATTATCATTATCAGCTGACATTAGAGGATTGGAGAAAAGTGTCACTCTTGAAGAGTGCATTGTTCAGAAACAAACACAATTCTTTCAATAACTATCATTTCCATTTCTTGCGAAACCTAAACAGTAAGCGCAAATACTGAAACAACATTTGTAGAAATTGAAATGTTCATGAAGCTTTCCGCAAAATTTACATTAGAGGTTTTTCAACTTAGTTTCCACTTCAGATCTATATTTTATTGAAGGTACTGGATTTTCATTTCGTAACTGATATTTATTGCGAAATACTTAACCCTTTAACTTTTCCAGTAGCGGTTCTTAGAAATGTGCATCTTATCTCGCTTGTTGAACTTTGATTGCAAGCTAAAATGTTAAACAACCAATCTTTCAAAAAGTTCAGTTTAACTATAAGCCGATATAAGATATTTAAATATATAGCTTATGCTGTTATAATATGGAATTTAGAGAACGGAGGGGATGCGTTGACAAGACAAACAGAACAGAAATATTAGAGTTACAGAAATACACGCCAAACCTTAAGATGACGAAATTGTAAGCACTTAACGAATGGCGCGCGGGCATAGTATTCCATTATAATTTCATAATTTGGTATATTTTCATTTAATTTTTTTTGGTGTATTAAACACTGGGCACTATGCTAATCATTGACATAGGCTGCCCTTTTACTATTTATTATATTATTATTTTCAGCGTACACAGCTTAGTTAATTAGAAATTGACTATATTTAGTCAGAATAATAAGCGGTAAGCGGAAAAACATTTGTAAAGCAAATATGTCTAAAACAGACAATGCAAGGCTCTATTTACTTTTAATGCGGGGTACTAAGCTAATTTATCTGAATTTATGATTGTTATTATTTTTTACTGATAATATTTTGCTTCATGATATAATTTTTCGCGTATATTTTGTATCTTTTCAGAATTCGTCGACCGTAGAGCCTGACCGTACGTCAAAATACGTTTAAAAATCCCCATTGAAAATATAATTTGCTCTCAATATTTTCTTCTACAAATTACTCACAGTTTTCCAGACAGGAAAAATAAATTTTATTTGATTTTTCTTCATATCTGTGATTTCAGATGCTCGATTTAAAAACCTAACTTTGCTTCGGATCGCTTTCCGTACAGGGAAAGTTTTGCGACGACTTATAATTTTTCATAACGTATATTTCTGCCGTAAGTAGCTATTCCTACTTGGAAATGCTTCAGATATACCGCTGATTATTTTAATTAGTACCATTTTCTCTGAAGATTACGTAGTACATTGTGAGTTTTTACGTAATGCGCAATGTTTCAGTCAGTGTTGCTAAACTTTGAAATTGCTTGTGATAGAAAGACGTGTGTGTGTGTGTGTGTGTACCTTTTATTTTACTCTGATTTACTCTTTTTCGGAAGATTCGATTCGAAAAATTATTTTCGTGTACAAATGGATTCAGATGATTCGCTCCGACACAAAAAGGAACTTTTTTCATATAGTTTTTGCTTTGGTACAAGTGCTGCAGTAAAATAAAACAAAAAGTAAAATGTACAAAACGAAACATAAGAGTTAGATGGATCAGACTTTGTGACAGTTAATATGCAAATATCAATCGTCCCGGTTTGTATTTCATTGGCAAAACTATCTGTCAAATTACATCCACACGCACGCAAGCACGCGCGCTCTCGGACACACACACACACACACGCAAACACACACACACACACACACACACACACACACACACACACACACACACACACACAAACACACACACACACACACACACACACACACACACACACACGCAAACATACACACACACACACACACACACACACATCTTCATATTACAAGCAATTTCAAAGTTTAGCAAAATAGATGATGCAGAGAGATGAATATACATCACAATTAAAGAGAAAGTGTTCAAAGCTCTCTGTAGAAAGGACTATTCGACAAACCTCAACCAAAGTTGGTATACATACTTTCCTAAATATGCGGTTCCGATTTTTCGAAAAAAATAAATTATTCAATTGTTCAAAATTCAACCGCTAGGATGAAATTTGGCACTGATGTTTCCTTAATGTACATAATACGTAGGATACCTAATGAATTTGAAAATTAAATCAAAGATGCGTTTAATGTGCACTCCATCTCCATGCTCTAAAACGCTGCATTCGCTAAACAACACACTCGACGGCGGAACGCAACTGACCTCAGTGGAGTTGTCTCACATGCGAAATTATGTATTTTACTTAAGACAGCTCGGTTGGGAACATTGCCTTGATAAAGGAAGGTCTTTAAGAATCCGCAGAACCAAAAGTTACATGGTTCAGATCTGATGATTGTGGTGGCCACGACGTCGGATATTATCGGTTAATCACTCTCTCGTTGAAAAATGTTGCTGCTTGTACATTTAATCCGATATGTGATATTTGGGAACACGGACCTAATTAAAGACTCTCAACTGCCAAAAATGTATTAAAATAAAAATTCCCGTAGATGACAATCTGAGGTAAATGGAAAATGCATATTCCAAACAAATATAATGTTGAAGTGATTTCCTGAGTTTTTCAGCAGTCACCCCTATAGGCGACGGTTTCCAGTGCTAACAGCAAAGAGCACCCAAAGTAGTCAATAGATTCCTAAAATATTGACATCAAATTACTAAATGGGAAATGCCCAAAACATGAGTAAATGCTGCCTAATATGTATATGGTATTTTTTGTTTTACTGGGAAAACATGTTAATCAAGTCAAGTGAACGGAATTATGAATGTACAAGCTGCTGAAGGAGAGAAGAATGCCACAATCTAAAACTTCATCCCCCTCCCCCTCCCGAGTCAAGCAGCGAAACTGAAACTATTTCCTCAGCCAAAAAATGTTTCCCATGCGGCATCGCTCCAACGCACGAAGAGTGAAAAATCTGTGGGCTCCAGAAACAAGAAATTGATTATTATCTAAACGCCCAGGGGCATGCCGTGGGGAACATTTTCAATTAAAGCTCATAGAGAAACTCCTCTACATCAGGCAAAAAGAAAAAAACACCTTCGGCAAAGTGTAAAATGTGATTTCTGGTGATATTTGGGAACACGGAAAAGATTTCATTTAGATTGGACGGATGGATTTCATCATTATTGGTCTGATCTTGGGGCACAGCAGCGACATTGTATCAACCGGCAGCAGCTCGGCTGTTCAACACTCTGGAGATATCTCGATTACTGTCTGAACGTAGTACAAACTGCGTAAACTTATCAGCAAACTTCCACTTTCTTTTATCAGTTGGCTGAAACTTTAAGTAGGTCAAATTCGATACGCGCTGAAGACGCTTTCGGGAACGGAAACTCATCTCTATCTTAAAACGCGTGCCTAAAATTTTACAATAATTGTAAGAGGTTGTTTGTTGGAATTCAGAAAAACCATTTCATAATATTATTAGAATTTGCAACAAGGATTTTTTCGCTGTGTAAGTAAACAGTAGCAAATTTATTCTCTTGAATATTTTCAACATTCTCCACGTTACTTTTCAGTTATTTTCGTTTTGTCCAATACTCAAATGTTATATCGATAATGGAAAATACATTGCGGAAATCAGAAAATTAATTTACATTTAATGACCATACGATGAAATCTTAAAAAAGGCTTGGAGACCTTCAAGTTGGAACACGCTGTGTCTCTTGGAAGGACTGGAAAAATTGATATCAGAAGTGGGAACGGAGGGCCTTGATTGGAAAGATCCAAAGAAATAGTTCGGAAAAAATGAGAGTTTTAGGAGTATACAGTTTCCCATTAAGTGTGTGAAATTCTAAGTTGTCTGACATACTATGCCTTTTGTCTCACATCGAAGAGCACCCAGGCGCCAGGAAGCAGGAAAACAGCAAGGAGCAGGAACAAGAGGAGCCCATAAAAATAAAATAAAACAATACGGAAAATAATTCCCACGAAAAACATCCAGATTTTTACTGAGATGCCCTGAAAAGGGCCTTTAGCTGCCCCGGTGGGGCAGTGGTCTAAGCGATGGCCTCTGATCATTCGTCCGAAAGGAGTCTGGGTTCGAATCCCGGTGAGGCATGGATGTTGTGTTTGTCTTACGGCACTGGCTCTCTCCCTTCCCTGGAACCAGTGACCCTAAATTAGGGATGGGCGACTGCTTATAGCCCATTGAGTTGCTCACGGTGGTCATTAAACCTTCAATCGAAAAAAAAAAGGGGCCTTTATGCGTTTTTGTCAACTTTGCTGGCTTCGTGCAAAAATCAAGCAGCGAGCGTAAGAGGCACTGAAATTTCTTAGTTTTTGGAGAAAAAAAATTCGCGTTCTCACACATTCCGATAATCCATTTTTTAATTATTTCCCCCTTTTAATCCCAGTCAGCTGCGGTTAATGACATTACTTGTTGTTCGTTTTCAATTATATCAGCTTCTACCAAACGTTTTAGGTGTTCCTCAAGGTTGTCCTCCCGATGTCTTTGTACTCAATTTGAATAGCCCACAGGACGTCTCAGGTATGTCTCAAAATTGCCCTGACACACAAATTTAAATATTGTTTTACAAGACTTTCCAGGTGGGCCTCAAAATCATTCGTCAAAGAGAAATTGTCTTTTCACACAAATTTGGGATGTGATTTACAGAACTTTCTAGGTGTGCCACAAAACTCCTCCAAATGCAGGAATATCGACACGTCTTTAGAAGTCTTATCAGGTGTGCCTCAAAATCGATCTTCAGGTGTGCTTCAATACGTCTTATTCATGTGTGCCACAAACATCGGCCTTCGACACGAATATCGACTTCGCTTCGCAAGACTTTTCAGGTATCCCTCTAAATTGTTCTTCGTATATCTATATACAGTACATCAATTTGGATAGCGCTTCACAAAACTTTTCAGATGTGCCTCAAAAATCGTGAATCGAATTATTAAAGAGACTAATAACATCGGAAGCGTATTCGAAGCACAATTCTTCAAAGTTAGATTATTTTCTGATATTAAGTTTTTTCTGTTCAAAAAACGAGAAAACCAAGTTTTGAGGGTTAAACAAAGGCAACAAAAATTTAGAAAATAATAAAATACAGAACATTAGGAATATTAATGTGTTTTCTTCTTTTCAAATGCGAATTTTAAAAATTAAATATTTTGATTATTGAGCAATGATGTTTAGTGGTAAAATTGAATATTCAGGAATTTTTTGATTTTCAAAAAAACAGGGAGAACACGATGCATCTCTACTGTCTTATTGTACGAGGATATTCGGCAAAAAACTTAAATTAGGTTACGATGCTGTAAAAGTTCGAGTGACTAATTAACGTATATTAAAGGCAACATCAATGGATGTCTTTATTAAAGCAATTTTAATAGGTGCTTTTTATTTCCATAAAGTATTATAAACAATCGACTCCAAACTGGAGTACATAACATTTTTAATGATGAATGTGATAATATAATTTATAAGTAAGTGGGTTATGATAAAAATGTTTATTTAAAGGTCCGTTCCAAAAGTCTCTTCGTATTTTCGGATCTCTTATTATTCATGAAAAAGCGAAAAGTATTATCGCATGCATTCATTCCATTGTAAAACTGCGTTTCAATGCCATACGATTTTAAGAGTGGAATATAATCGTGCCACTTCCTAACTCCAAGTTATTATATAACGAAGTAAATTTCTCCGTCATCTTTATCCGCGCCAAGATTCGAACCCGGGTCCCCTCATTCCGGAATAAGTTGCTCTACCAACTGAGCTACGCGGACGTTTTATTCTGATTCCTATCTGCCTTTATGTTGTGTGCTTCCTTCTGGCAGGTACGTCACATCTCCTGGTACGTTACAATTAACAAAACTGGATAATTTGATTTTGTGTCTGAACATATTATTTCGTCAAGGATGCAAAAAAATCAAATACAAGGGATCTTCGAGAATGGTAAATAAATTGTATAACTGCAAAAATGGCCTCGTACAGCAAGCCCAATTGCTTAAAATGATATTCGAAATGAAAAGTGTACGTAGTCTTGGTTCAAAACAAAGTGCCGAGGCACATTTTCAGGTATGATCGGAGAGATCTATGTATAGAAAGCTGCAAAAAATAATTGCTTAATGAGATATCGTAAATTGTGTATAATGCAGCACACATATAATTCCCAAATCTTTAGTATTCCAGGTGTTTTGTATTGCCATTAAGTATAATATTATGCAGTTCCTACTTCAGTTTTTGATATTCGTATACTAGAAACTAACACAACGAATGTGCACCTTCAAGCACATATTAACTATTACGCAATTATATCTCATGGGCAAAATGCCAAACGCAATGTTATACAGAATCTATTCTCCTGCTTGTTCCACGTCACCTTGTGCTGCAGTGATCTATAGTGCTGGCTTTCGCATCTTCATATTCCTGACAAGAGCTCTAATCTGGGTTAAGACACGAATGTTGTATTCTTTCGTACATCGTCGAGTTTCTTCATTGCCTAGAACCAAGGACGAATGATTTCTTTTAACATCAGATGATTACGGAATTATTTAAATTAAGAACAATTATTTCGCTCATGCAATGTAAGACAGGTGCACAACTCTTCCACAAACACTGACGGCGAATCAAGGATTTTTGTGCACGATGGCTTACAGAAGCAAGACAGTAACTCCTGTACAGTTATTTGATCTTTTTTAAACCAAGACAGTTCTGGCAACAACGTAGAACAAATGAGAAGATTAAAAGGCTAAGAATGGCAATGTGTGAAAAATGTGTGACTTCTGTTCCGAATAGGGCTTTCAATATTGTTATACACAATCCCAAAAACTAGAACAAAACTGTCATTTGTTTATTTGAGAACCGAATTTCTCCGAAGAAATAATTCCTCATTTATACATGGTAGCTGTCAATGCTGGTTTTGTGCCTCCGCACACATCCACGATCACCCAATCATGGCTAGAGGAATATTCCACGGATTACGTATTGGCATATTTTCACTTTATTCCATGTATTTACTTCATTCAGGAAACTTGAAAACTTGCGCTGTTCTGGAGTGGGAATCGAACCCACACCTCCCGATTTCCGGGCATGCTAGGTTAAGGAAATACGATGCAACTAAACGTATACAGTATATATTTGATGATAACCATCAGATTTGCGTTTGTCGAAGCTGTTCTTGCTCCATTGTTGCGTCTAACGGCATTTTCAGGGTCAGATGTAGGTCACACATTTCAGTGATTGAAATAGATCAATCACTGAAATGATGATGTCGACCATGTATAAATAAAGAATGATTTCTTCGGAGAAATTAGTTTCTCAAATATATGATCTACTTCAATCACTTAAATGTGAGACCGACATCTGACCCTGGATGTGAGAAAAGGTCGCGAGACGCTAAAACGGAGCAGGTACAGCTTCGACAAGCGCAAATCTGATGGTAATCAGATATACATTATATTGACAAAGGTCACCGGACACCTAAAAGGAAAACAGAACATAGAATTTGTTGACATACATTATGACGGTGTCGGTCCACTTTTGGCCTTAATGCATGCACTGACCCTTCAAGACATGCTTTCGACAAGGGTTTGGAACACAGCGATAGGTATGCGCTTACATTCAGTACATAATGCTGCTGCTAACTGTTGCTTAGTAGCAGGCCTTGGTTCCAAACTTCTTATGCGGCGCTATAGTTCATCCCATAGGTGCTCTATGGGATTAAGATAAGGGCTCGGTGATGGCCAGTCCACACACGATACAAAATAATCGTCAAACCACGCCGTAACAGTCCTTGCTTTATGGCTCGGTGCATTATCCTGTTGGTACCAACAAGGTTCGTTTCCATAGAATTGCCACAAAGTTGGTAGTCCAGAATATTGAGGTAGACGTGCTCGTTAACAGGTGTTTCCACGAAAACCAATGGGCCGGGACCGTACCACGAAAAACATTCCCACACGAGCACACTGCCAGCTCCAAACGTGACCGTAGGAACAGTATACTGTGGTAAATAGCGTTCCCCGGTTGCTGGCGTACCCACACACGGCCATCAGACTGATGGATCGTGTATCCCGATTCATCAGTCCACTGAACCCTTTCCCATTGATCTACGGTCCGCGATAAATGTTCTTTACACCATGCTAAACGTTACAAATAGAATGCCGGCCGAGTGGAGATGAAAGGCTTATGAGCAGCTGCACGACCACAGTAACCTACGGAATGAAGTTCTCTGCAAATGGTGCATGTACATACCGGGGTTCCAGTATGTTTGCTCACCTGTACACTGAGGTTTTGTGCGGTAATCCCTCGATTAGCTGTGACGACTTTCCTGAGGCTTCGACGTCCTCTATCACTGATTTTCTTTGGTCTGTCGGTACGTTTTGCTGCGCTTCAGGCGTGCCATTTGTCTTTCATTTATCTAGTACATCCAAAACAGTTGACTTGGGTATGATTAAACGCCTCTCAGTTCCTCTTATAAACAACACACTAATATAACACCCAATAATCTTTCCTTTCTCAAAGTCAGTTTTCTCCCGCCGCGACATTTTCACTCAACCTCACAGTGCGATATGATCGCGGTCAGCTGCAGGCTTACTTTTATAGCGTTTGCAGCTGTACCGCGCATCTTAACAACGCATCGGATCCTTTCATTTGCTTTTGAAGGGGTGTCCACTGACTTTTGTCAATATAGTGTATGTACGTTCAGTTGCTTGGGATTTCCTTGCCCTGGGTAGTGTAATGACTAGCATACTCGACCGGAAATCGGGAGGTGTCGGTTCGATTCCCACTCCAGGACAGCGAAATTTTTCAAGCTTTCTGAATGAAGTAAATACTTGGAATAAAGTAAAAATATGCCAATAATCCGTAGAATATTTCCCTAGCCATGATTTGGTGATTGTACTATAAATGTATGTGGAGGCATAAAACCACAACTGTCATTTGTGTTATCATCATTGCAAATCAGATGTGGATAAGAAATTTTGAGCATACTTAGTAGGCAATTGTAATTTATTTACTACAATGTTGATTACTTAAAACAGTTCGTTTTATTGCTGTTCTAAAGAGCAATTATAGGAAGCCAACATTTCAGATCGCTAATGAATGTAAAATCTGTAATTGGAATATGACGTATTTCTTAACAGGATATCATCTACACTTTCTCCCGTTCTACTGACCGGAATGTAGCGATACTTGCATGAATTATAAAGCTCTTCACCACACAGTTAGACTGAAGAATTTCCATATAGTTATAGAACATCAGAAAGCGGTAATAGCTTTTCTGTCACGCTTCTAACAAAGCAGAAGCACAAATAAATTAATAAATAAATCTGAAAGGAAACAATATGAAATCAATGCTTATGTTATATAAAGTCGACAGCCTTGTAGTACATGAGAAGTGCAAAATTTACCTTAGGGTGAAAGCAGTATTTAGCTTATAAAATCATATATATACACTGAAGAGTAATTGAATTAGAGACAACTGGCGTTATGCAAATGTGGCCCTGTGGGCGGTCCTGTAAACGGAAACGATATGACGTATGCAGCGATCCGACAATATAAGGAGTGATGCGACGGGAATCAGTAAGAGTCGGATGCAGTATGGGTAAGACGAATGATCTAAGCGCATTTAATCGTGGGAAAATTGTCGGGGCCCGACGAATGGGTCACTCCATCTCGGAAGTCGTACAGGCACTGGGATTTTCACGAGCCATTGTGTCACGGGTGCACCATGAGAACATCGAATCCGATAAAACCATCGCGGCAAGGGCCAACTGCTGTGGACAACAGCGTGTGGATGAGCGGGATCATTATCGGCTAGCTCGCATTGTAACAGCTGATAGACGGGCCACAGTGCAAGACATCACTCGGCAATTTAATGCTGGTGCACAAAAACGTGTAAGCAGCCACACCATTCAGAACCATCTCCTCGCTATGGGGTACAGAAGCCTTCGTTCTACGAGGGTACCGCTACTGACCGCACATCACAGGGTGCAAAGATTAGAATGGGCGCAGGAACATCGCCACTGGACCCGAAACTTGGGCAAACATGAAAAAATAAGAAACACAGCTAGCTGGAAAGAATAAAAATGAGGAAGATTAGACGGAAGAAAGGGGTACCACTAGAAGGTTATACGTCAATTCGTCGCCAGCGTCCCCGTCAATTCATCGGCTACGTCAATTCGTTGCATTTACAAATTTTGATTACATACAAATCGCATGCAGAGAAACGTACGATTTCGGTTGTCTTCCGCCGTGATCATTTTTATAAGGTTTCGACACCCAGACAGGTTAACTTTTTCTTTGGCCCAAAAACTAAGTTAATATGCCTAGGCCTTTTTAGCAGTTTTTACTCCATCGTGCTCATGTTCATAAAGTTTAGACACAAAGTCAAGTTAGTATTATTGCGCTTTTACTAAGACATTAAATATTAATAAATATGCCTTGGGCTTTTTGACACATTTTATTCCATCGTGTTCATTTCCGTAAGGTTCCTTCATGAAGTCCAGTTAGTAATATGCGCTTATGCTTAGGCATTAAATATTAATCAATAGGCCTTTTTTCCAGGACTTTTTGACAGATTTTTTCAAGTGTATAAAATATTTATTCTTAAGTAAAAGCGCAATATTGCTAACTTGTCTTGATGCAAAGTTTATACTTATGAGCACGACGGAATAAAACTGCTAAAATGGCCTAGGCATTCATATTTAATGCCTCAGTAAAAGCGCAATAATACTAACTTGATTTGGTGTCTAAATCTTATTAATATGAGCACGATAGAATGAAAACTGTTAAAAAGGCCTCAGCTTAGGCCTAAGCATACTAATTTACTTTCAGTGCCAAAGAAAAATCGTAATATTAATAACCTGTCTGGGTGTCGAAACCTTATAAATATGACCCCGGCGGAAGACAACCAAAATCGTACGTTTTGCTGCATGCATTTGTATGTAACCAAAATTTGTAAACTCGACGAATTTAACAGGGACGAATTGACGTAATCGACGAATTGGTCAGCGACACATGGTAGGACATAGAGGAAATGAAGACGTAAGAAAATAGCTGGGAATTAGAACAGTCAATTAAAAATAAAAATAGAGTCATCTAAAATGGGAGGACATCTATGGAGAATAGAGAAAGAAATTTCTATTCGAAATACAATAGAAATGGAAGTATAAGGGACTAGGAAAAGATGTTGACGAAACTAGTTGAATACAGGAAGGAAGTCAAAGCAAAAAGGTAGAATGCACAAGACAGAAGAAAAGGTCCAGATAAGGTTTTCTGCCGTGTGGCGGATCCCAGGAATGCTTGGGATTAAAACTTCAAAAAAGGGAAAACAAATGATGTAGTTTCATTTTTGACATTTTCATCGTCTTCGTTAACTTATTGTAATTGCAACGGGTTTAAATTATGTACTTCTCAATAATGCAAGCAACGGATATTTACATACACTTCACATCTTGTTCGAGCAGTTCATTTGTGAAGATATGAGCTTTAAATTGCTGCGCTGATTACACTTTCATTACTGACGACAAATACAGGTCCTTTAACCTAGATCTGCCGTAAGTTCAGTTTCGTGATGCATTTGCTTCATTCAGCTCAAAAAGTTCGCATCAAATTACCATTCTTTTTGGAATTTCTTACTGCCGGAGTTTTTTCGAAGACATTTTATGCCGGCATGCTTGGCCGTTAGCAATTATATTCATCTCAGTTTTAAATTTTAAACTGATAATTTCAAGTGAGAGAGAATAACCCTTAACCTTCTTTAAAGCTTTTTGTGTCAGAAACATCATTTCCCTTCGTCTCAAAGTAGGTAATAATGACTCTTCTCAGATGATTAAAAATTTTCAACACTTGTTGCATGATAAATTGCTAATTTGTGCGTAATAATATGAGAAAAGGAAATACTTCTCAAGTCTATACGTAAACTTATGCACTTCAATGAGGGAGAAACAAACACAAGAATAGACAAAAACAGGCATAGTTCCTAAAAGTTGCATACATAATTGGTTTTGTCTATTACAAGCCGCATGGAAGTATATTATCGGGAGAAGGAAATGCAGCTACCAACTAATGACTTATTAGGAAATCTCATGCCGTGAAATTCATTTTCGATAGTAAAATACAGTACGAATCATTTGATGCAAGGTCTTGAGAGCATAGCGAACCGTAAGACGAGCTCAGTGTTATTTTCATCTACACTGCTCCTTCTTTTTTATAAGACGTGAAGCATGTTACAGCTAGAGAGAACGCTACGATTCATAAAAAGAGTATATCTCAAAGAAAGATTCGTAAATAACTGACTAAGATTTCAAAACAGCTGCATTCATAAACGTATTTGTGAGAAAAAGATATGAATCTTTTAATGAAAATCTCGAGAGCATATAAACTACAGTTTGTAAAAATTGCAACACCATGAAGGAATGACGGTAATCACGTGAAACTTACAGGATACGCAGAGCAGGATACGACATGCAAATGATTAGAAATGCTAAGTCATTGCGCATGTTTAGGCCCAGCAGCGCCCTGTGAACAATCGAGTGAGGAATATAAAGGAAACACACCAGTCGTGTGCTTTTATAACTACTGTTTAGGATACACACCAGTCGTGTGTATCATAACTACTGTTTAGAATACACACCCGTAGTGTATATCATAATTACTGTTTAGGATACACACCAGTAGTGTGTATCATAACTACTGTTTAGGATACACACCAGTCGTGTGTATCATAACTACTGTTTAGAATACACACCCGTAGTGTATATCATAATTACTGTTTAGGATACACACCAGTAGTGTGTATCATAACTACTGTTTAGGATACACACCAGTCGTGTGTATCATAACTACTGTTTAGAATACACACCCTTAGTGTATATCATAATTACTGTTTAGGATACACACCAGTAGTGTGTATCATAACTACTGTTCAGGTTACTCACCAGTCGTGTGTATCATAACTACTGTTTAGGATACACACCAGTCGTGTGTACCATAACTACTGTTTAGGATACACACCAGTCGTGTGTATCATAACTACTGTTTAGGATACACACCAGTCGTGTGTATCATAACTACTGTTTAGGATACACACACCAGTAGTGTGTATCTTAACTACTGTTTAGGATACACACCAGTAGTGCATCACGGACAGCGAGTTGTAAAAGGATCTACAGGATTCAATAATGCCTCGGCGACGACGAAGAGCGAAATATCACTATATGACATAGTTTGAACGAGGACGAATGATTGGTCTGCGTGAAGATGCATTTTCGTACCGTGACATTGCATCTCGGACGAGACATAACGCCACGACAAAGATGCTTGTGACGCGACAGTGGACCAAGCAGAACAAGGTGCATCGACAATTCGGCAGAGGACCGAGAAATATGATGACACCGTTTGATGACCAACACCTCATCCACATGGTAGTGACGAACCCTTCCGCATCTCCGCAAGTGTTAGCACAACAGTCGAGCACTGCAAGAGGTGTGACATTGTCTGCTTCCACAGTCCAATACCGCCTGCTGCACAGAGGAATGGTTGAACGCACCTTTTTTGGCGGATTTCCCTTGAACCGAATGATCGCCGCCTCAGGCTAGTATGGGGTTCCCAATACAGACAATGGCGTGCAACATGTGTTTTCGGACTAGTCACGGTTCAATTTTGGTCTACCATGATGGCCGTATATGCACTAGACAGTATTGTGATGAGCGTCTTCTTCTAACAAGCTTTGTCGAGCGTCATACGGGCTGAATGCCAAGTGTGATGATGTGAGGTACCATTGGGTACCATTCGTGATCTCGGCTGCTACGATTTGAGGGCAATCTCAACAGTTACCGCTGCATCAGGGAAGTTGTTCAGGCATAAGTCTTACCCTTCCTTCAGAGCACTCCTGGAGCTATATTCCAGCAGAACAATGCCCGACCTCATGTTGTCAGGAATGTTCAAGCCCTCATCGCAGCACAGCAGATACGGCTTCTTCCCTGGCCTGAACGTTCTCCAAACATGTCGCCTATTAAATACGTCTGGGATAGGGTTACGCGGAAATTGTCCAATCAAACACCTCCAGCGGTCAGTACCAATGATCTGTGGCCTTGAATACATGCCACCTTTCAAGCAACTGCCCAGGACGCCATTCAATGCCTTTCGGATTCACTGGCATGCCGTCTAGCTCTTATTGCAGCTCGCGGAAGCTTCACAAGATACTACTTTTTGCAGGTAAAATTGTTATATTGCTCTAAAAATTAAACCACTTATGTAAAGCCATATCAGTAATGCGTGGTATGAATTTCATTCGAATTGCATGGTTTCTACTTGGTGCTACAATTTTTACAAATAGTAGTGTAGATATAACTTGCTGTGGAGAAAAGCTTGAGACAACCCATTCCTACATTTATCTTGGGCAGCAGATATCAAGTGAGGGCCACATTGATGGAGAAATTAATCGGCGTATAAAACTTGGATGGAGAGCTTTTGGAAGAAACAGTACAATTTCAAGATCAGTATGCCATTATGCCTCAAAAGAAAAGTGTTTAATCAATGCATCTGCCATTGCTTACGTATGGAGCAGAGGCTTAACTAAAAAAGACATACAAAGACTGCAGACAACTCAAAGAAGCGTGGAGAGGTGCAAGCTTGGTGTAACCAGAGAAGATAAGAAGAGGAACATGTGGATAAGGAAAATGACAGTAGTGGACGACATCATGACCAGAGTGAAATCATTGAAATGGCAATCAATGGGCTGGACATGTTGCCAGAAGAACGGACCTCCGTTGGACAACCGAAATTTTAGACTGGATTCCGAGGGACAGGAAAAGACCCAGAAAAAGACCCCATGGGAGATGGATGAAATTCGAAAGTATGCTGGAGTGACATGGAGGAGACAGGCCCAAGACAGTCAATTGTGGAATACATTTGGGGAGACCTTCATCCAGCAGTGGATTGATAATGGTTAATGATGATGACGACCTTAAAAAATGCTTTATCGATGAATTGGTTTTGCAGGATTCTGGTCGATAGGTGAATCACAATTAACATTTATTAATAAATAACATTTTATCATTGCAAATAAATACACAAGTATCTCGTTTTTAAAATTCAAATTCACCTACTCTCAAATTTAATTTTAATTCCTGTTAATAAAATTTTAAGACGCAAATCATATTACAGCTACAGGGAACGCTACGATTAATGTAAATTGTGAATCTAGGAGACATATTCGTAAATAATTGATAAACTTTTCAAAACCACTACATTCACAAACCAGTTTGTGTGAAAAGGAAATGTATCTTTTGTTCTGGAGGTTCACTTCTTTTTAAAAGAAATGAACCTCCAGAAAAATGAACCTTTCTTTTTAAAAGAAATGAACCTCCAGAAAAATGAACCTTTCTTTTTAAAAGAAATGAACCTCCAGAAAAATGAACCTTTCTTTTTAAAAGAAATGAACTTCCAGGAAAATGGACCTTTCTTTTTAAAAGAAATTAACCTCCAGAAAAATGAACCTTTCTTTTTAAAAGAAATGAACCTCCAGAAAAATGAACCTTTCTTTTTAAAAGAAATGAACCTCCAGAAAAATGAACCTTTCTTTTTAAAAGAAATGAACTTCCAGGAAAATGGACCTTTCTTTTTAAAAGAAATTAACCTCCAGAAAAATGAACCTTTCTTTTTAAAAGAAATGAACCTCCAGAAAAATGAACCTTTCTTTTTAAAAGAAATGAACCTCCAGAAAAATGAACCTTTCTTTTTAAAAGAAATGAACTTCCAGGAAAATGGACCTTTCTTTTTAAAAGAAATTAACCTCCAGAAAAATGGACCTTTCTTTTTAAAAGAAATTAACCTCCAGAAAAATGAACCTTTCTTTTTAAAAGAAATGAACCTCCAGAAAAATGAACCTTTCTTTTTAAAAGAAATGAACTTCCAGAAAAATGAACCTTTCTTTTTGAAATAAATGAACCTACAGAAAAATGAACCTTTCTTTTTTAAAAGAAATGAACCTCCAGAAAAATAAACCTTTCTTTTTTAAAAAAAAATGAACCTCCAGAAAAATGAACCTTTCTTTTTAAAAGAAATGAACCTCCTGAAAAATGAACCTTTCTTTATAAAAGAAATGAACCTCAAGAACATATAAATGTACTTAGCAGTACCTTAAAAAAAGGCTATGTGGATAAATAGGTTCTGAAGAATTATGTCCGATAGGTGAATCACAAGTGCTATTTATCAATTAATGATATGTTATCAATAAATGTTATTAATTGTTCTTCAGGTTCATTCTTTCAAAATTTGATTATTAATTGTTCTCGAGGTTTACCTCGAGAACATATAAATATACCTGATATAAAATGATAAGTTTAACCTCGAGAACGAACGAACGAACAAACAAACACACATAGGTTAACCTCGAGAATGTATAAATGTACCTGATATAAAATTATGAGGATAACCTCGAGAACATATAAATGTACCTGATATAACATGATAAATTTAACCTCGAGAAAATATAAATATACGTGATATAAAATGATAGGGTTAACTTTGAGGACATATAAATATACCTGACATAAAATGATAAGGTTAACCTCGAAAACATATAAATGTACCTAGCAATACCTTAAAAAAAGGCTTTGTGAATGAACAGGTTTTGAAGAATTCTATCCGATGGAGAACCACAATTACCATTTATTGCTTAATAACAATTTATCATTTCTAGTAAATGCAGAAGAGTCCCTTTCTTTGAACTTAAGTTCGTCTACTCATAAAGTTAATTTTCATTCAAAAATGTTCGTCCACAATGGAGACCACACTCGACGCCATCAACATTATGCGAACGCTCTTACTTGTATATTAGTCATTTTTTGAATATATTTTATTTTAATTAATCAGAACCTCCAACTCAAGTATAACCGCCACTTTTAATTGCGGAGAGCTAGACCACACATACATAAAGCACCACAGTTAATTCGCTAGCCAGAAAAGAGAAATATGGATCTAAATAGTTTCATTTGAAAGTAAAAGGGAAGAAAAACCGTATACAACTTACACTGAATGAAATGTGGTGCGTTTTGGTAATTAAACGATTTATCATCAAAATAGGATACGAGCCTTATTCAACTCTCCCTTTCAGAAATAAAACTCGAATTATAATTTATTCCGATCTTTTTCGTATTCTTCGACGACAGAAGGAGGTTATGAAAGATTCTGCACCCTTTTAATGAGCCCTCTTTCCCGCTCCTTATTTGCATTTTCGGTTTAATCACGGACTTTGTTTGCTCTGGAAATGAAAAGCATGCGGGATAATGTGACTCTTTAATAACTGGCTATGCATTTGACCTTTAAAAAAATCCTAGCCAAGCCTTTGCTGGAAGTGAGAGCCATGTACATATAAATGAAAGACAACAACTCCGATATAATCAGATGCGAAATTGCTGTTCTTCCGGATTTCTAATAAACTTGGCCAAATAAATTAATTGAAATACAGATTCGCATTACTGAGTAAGGAGCTATTGATCACGGGACATTTTTTAGATTACTATTTCCTGGTATTTTAGGATATTAAACATTAATTTTTACGGATGGTTAAAAAAATTAAACCAAGATGTCGTTTCGTGGTTTTTACATTTTTCAAGATCTTGCGTTTGCTAATTATGTAAACTATAACGTAAATACATTTTAACTCCCAAAGGAGCAGTCAACATTGCCGCCTAAGTTGAAAGCATATAAGAAGAAAGCGCATTGGTGAAAACTTATATTTATAATTTGTGTTAAAGGAATTTAAAACCTACTTTCAATCTAAAATAAGGTCGAATTATTGTCTGCCTTTACAAAGAAAGGAAGCAATTAAATGGAATAAAGAAATTTTGTTATTATTTTCGTGCATCTGACTATAGAAACGGATATGTTCGTTTACTTCTGTTTGTGTATTTATTTTATGTTGCTGCAACAGATGGATATATGTTGTTTCAAGAATGTTTAAATGCTTTTACCAGCCTGAACACATGCTCTCACTCGGAGTAACGCCCTGTGATTATGTTTTCCTGGGTATAAGAAACGCCGGCATCGGTGATCAATCTCTAACGGCAAAAGTCTGTAGTCCTCAAGTCATGACTATTCGGAGCGAGTCAGAATAGACTTCGAAATTCGCGCAAGGGGCACAGCGAGTTTAGAGACAAAAGATGCAGTGGCAAGTCTTCAAAATCAACAACAGACAGCAGGAGCCGGAGAAAATGCTGACACCCAATACACCGACGAACACAATTCCGAAGACCAAAACTCCAACATGTTGTTTTTAGCTAGTCTTTCGTAATAAAAAAAAAAAAAAAAAAAAGAATTGTGCTTGTGTTATCGGTTTGTCCGTTCGTCCTTTTGTCTGTGCCATATCTCTAAACCTATCAATCCGATTTGAAAAATTATTTTTGCATTGGGAAGTTGGAAATTTGAGAATGATGACCCTTGCATTTCGGTTTTTCCGATGCAAAACTTCGCCACTAGAGGGAATAAATACAGATGATATCGTTTTCAGAATACATTTTATTTCATATATTTACTTCTAAATATTGTTATATGAAAATATTTAAAATATAATTAAATATTAACGTTGGGTGTGTAACCGGCAGCTAGAGAAATGCACCCTCCGTTAAAAAGGCGCTTAGCACAGATCCCCAGTGGGGAAAGTCATTCTTTCGTTGACTGTGGGACCTCTCACGAGCAAAAGGACGTCCCCTTCTGTATCTCCCGGTCGTTGGAAGACACTCTCCCTCAGAGAGATCCCGCCAGGGACAATTCGAGCTTAGGAACATTTTCTTTTGGGACAGATAGCGAAAGGGAATGAGAAGAAGTAGTCATAAACCGAAAAATCTTGTTGGAGATTTTAAGGGGAGAACGACGCAGGATTTTGCACGGGTTCGGCGCGAAAAACGTAGAGAAAGCGGTCCGTAATATCCATTTCCCTTTGGAAGTGTACACAGTTTATTTTGAATACCCAATATTTCCCCTTTCCCCACAATCTGAAGAATAAAGATACGCGCGGGTGAAATCATCTGTCATTACATTCAATTTGTTTAACTACTTATTTATTTGCTTCCCTGCTGCAACGACAGGAACCTGTAAACAATGATCTTCTGATAAGTTGGCGTCCCCTTCAACACTTAAAATTAACAGCGCCAACAATATCTCTTGAAAAAAATTGTTTCTTGCTTTCGATGGCATTCATAACGAAGAATATTTTAAGCGTAGTTTCTTTTTACATTGATACATAGATTTTCCGCTAGGAGGCATTAAGTTAAACTGCGATTTCCCCGATATCTCTGCTTCTAAAAGTCAGATTTGAAAAATTGTTCCTGCATCAGATATAACTCTTGATGGGAAATGTTGTGCATATTATTTCTAATTTTTGGTAAGGAATTGTTTGGCCACCAGCGGCGGAAGTGTTCATTTTTTTGTTTCTGATGTATTTAGAGCAAAACCTGAGCTTCGAAAAACTCGATTGAATAAATTATTTAGTGCACCTATAACGCTCACCTCGGACAACCTTTCGAGAACAGCTCCTGCTTAAAATAGGGCATAGTTTTCCCACCAGGGTTCGTAGATGTATATCTTATTTTTGTCGATATCTCTGCCTCAACGAGTCCGGTTTGAAAACTTATTTTTTTGCTGGGGATCCATTTCCGCTGCGAAACGTTTCCCATATAAGTTAAAAAAATCCTTTAAGTTATATGGGAAACGTTGCACAGAGGAACGCACAAGTTTACCAGTAGAGGGCGTAAGCTCACGTTTCCGTTTAAGAAATATCAGCGGGACTAAAAACCCAATGTAGATAAATTCTTTATTACTAACAATAAATATCTTTGTGTATATATATATATATATATATATATATATATCGGATAAAATGGATATTTCTGAAGTTAACAGAAAAGTAACCAAAGCTCTTATGGAAACAGCAACAAAATTAGCTGGGTCTAAGAACAAATTGTATGTGAACAAATTATCAGGAAAAACCAAAATGTTGATGCAAAAAAGAAGAGAGATGAGGACAACTAAAGAAGATGTGACTTCCAAAGTGGAATATATAGAGCTATGCAAGACAGTACGAAAAACTATCACTGAAGACGTAAGGAAATTCAACTGTGAACTAGTAAGGAAGGCAATTGAAAACAACCAAAGCCTAAAGATAGCAAAGGGACATCTCAGTAAGGAAAAAACAAATTATGGCACTGAGAAAAGAAGATGGTTCTGTAACAAGAAATAGAGGCGAAATTTTGACAAGAGTGAAAGATTTCTACTCCAAATTATATGAAAGGGATGATACATGTACTCCAGACACCATGAAAGGTACCAGTACCAGAGTTCTTCCAGTCCTTCCAGCAGAAGTTGCACATGCAATCAAGAACATGAAGCGCGGAAAAGCTCCAGGAGAAGATGGAATTACTGTAGACATCATACAAGAAGCAAGTGGAGAAATCGAAACAGTACTCGCCCAAATTTTCACTCGATGCCTTAATGAAGGGAAAATTCCTGAGGATTGGAACAACGCTACAATGATCTTGCTACATAAAAAAGGTGACATTGAGGATCTCAGGAACTACAGACCTATCAGCCTCCTATCAGTGGTTTATAAAATCTTCACTAAAGTTCTTTCACACCGCTTGAAGGTGACACTGTACATGGCTCAACCGAGAGAACAAGCTGGATTCAGGAGTGGCTACAGCACAATAGATCATATCCACGTACTGAGAGAACTAATTGAAAGAGCGAGGGAATATGAACTTCCATTGTGCATGGCTTTTATCGATTATGAAAAAGCCTTTGATTCGGTGAAACCATCAGCAGTTGCAATGGCTCTGAAATCCTGCGGTATTGAAGATGCATACATTAATATTATTAGTAACATCTATGAAAATGCGAGTGCAAAGATTCGGCTGTTTGAAAATACAACACACATAAAAATTGGAAAGGAAGTGCGACAAGGTGACACCATATCTCCGAAGCTCTTTAATGCCACATTGGAAAATGTCTTTCAATCACTGAACTGGGAAAACAAAGGGATAAAGATTAATGAAGATTATCTAACTCACCTTCGTTTTGCTGATGACATAGTCATTTTTGCAACTACCCCATTAGAGCTGCAGAGTATGATTCAGAAACTTGCTGACAAGAGTAAAGAAGTGGGATTAAAAATGAACTTTCAGAAGACAAAAGTGATGTTCAATGCTTTTACAAGAAATGAAGATTTATCGATTGATGGAGAAAAGATGAAGATAACAGACACATACGTTTATCTTGGACAGCAGATATTAAGTGAGGGTCACATTGGTGAAGAAATTAATCGGCGTACAAAACTTGCCTGGAGAGCTTTTGGAAGAAATAGCATAATTTTCAAGAGCAATATGCCATTATGTCTTAAAAGAAAAATGTTTGATCAATGCATCCTTCCAGTGCTTACGTATGGTGCAGAGACGTGGACCTTAGCTAAAAGAGACATACAAAGGCTGCAGACAACTCAAAAAAGCACGGAGAGGTGCATGCTTGGTGTAACCAGGAGAGATAAGAAGAGGAACACGTGGATCCGAAAAATGACAAGAGTGGAAGACATCATGATCAGAGTTAAATCCCTGAAATGGCAATGGGCTGGACATACTGCCAGAAGAACAGACCATCGATGGACAGCCGAAATTTTAGATTGGATTCCAAGGGACAGAAAAAGACACAGAAGAAGACCACATGAGAGATGGGTGGATGAAATTCGAAAGTATGCGGGAGTGACATGGAGGAGACTGGCACAAGACAGACCGTTGTGGAGGAAACTGGGGGAGACCTTTGTCCAGCAGTGGATTGATAATGGTTGACAATGATGACGATGATGATGATGATATATATATATATATACTTGCTTCTAAATGTGAGACTTAAAACATTCTTCCAACACCAGCTGCTATTTACCATATGGAATACTGTAGGTTAGTGTTTGAAGAATTTTATCATTCACAGTTCTGTCACTAGGAAGTTTTTGTGTACTTCTGCTTGCTTCTGTATCTCTGCTTCTAAAAATCCTATTGAGAAATTTCTTTTCTGTGCCATTTGCTCAAATAGAGATGTGGAGCATTATCCTCTTTAAACAATGCTCAGATTTTCCGCATTATTTAAAGAGGATAATAGGGCATACATGTCAAAACCTTTTTCTCGCTGTTTCTGCTTTCGGGAGACGTATTTGAAAAGTTATTTTTCCTTAGCATAGCTTTTTTGATGAAGTATATTTTTCACCTATTTTCAACTTTCCCATTATGTAAAATTCTTCCGCTAGAAGGCGTAAAATTATATTATGTTTTTTGCTATTTCTTCTTTTGACTGTTCGATTTGAAGATCTGTTCGTCTCCGATATCTTCGTTCTGCTATGAAAAAGTTTCTGTGCCCCATTTGTTAATTTTCGTAACATACTTTTTAGCCGCTTGTGGAAATAAATAGCTGTTTTGATTTTTGGATGCTTTATCATTTATAGAAATTTGGTTTATGTTTTTCAAACCGGTTGCATTACCTTTGGATGAGTTTGATAAATTTAAAACGACTAAATCACTCTCCATAGTAGAATAAAAAATTAATAATTGCGCACTTACTTTTACCTTAAAAGTGAGTGCGTTTCCAAAGACATTCTGGCTCAGTGGTTAAGACGTGGAATCTCTAATCCAAACCACCTAAGTTCGATCCCCTGAGGGAAGGGATTCTCTGGCGTATGGGTTTAAAAATTCAGCGTGTTCAATTCCGAAGAAGTTTCTATATAAATACAGGAAAATTTGAAACGGACTTTTAGGAAATAAACGGAATTACAGACTACGGAAAAGCTGTGAAAACATGGAAGGTAAATAGAACGGGGAACTTTTAAAAACGTAAATTTCCCTAAAAGACGGACGCGTACCGGCAACTTTGCTGCATGTTATTTTCAGACACTTTCCATGAATTCACACCACTTATTTCTTAGCGTGTAGTAACAAAATACGTGATAAAATTCCGAGCAATAATTAGCTGTTTTATCCATTAACATGTTTTGCAGAAAGCATGAGAGCACGATATCGTCCTTTTATTTGCAAATGAGGAGTAAATCATTTTAGAGCCTTCCAAAGTAAATGGATACTCCTTACTGAAAATAAGCATGCCGTCACTAAACGATTAATGATATTAAAAATGTCTACTCACAGATTAAACTAGTTAGTAAAATCATGCATAGCATTGATTATGATACGCTGTCCAGCATACCAGAACTCATTACTCAAGTCATGAGGATAATGGCTGTGGAATAAATCTCGCTCCTATGCCCTGACTTTTGACCCCATTTTAATGATACTCAACCGATTCGGTTCAGTATACCACCAGAACAACATACTAAAGTTTTGTTGCAACAGAAGCGTTTTTAGTCAAGTTATGAGGATAATGGCTGTTGAATAAATATCACTCCTGTGCCTTGCCCTTTGACCCCATTTCAATGATATTAAGCAAAACCGGTTCAGTACATTTCCAAAACAACATGATAAAGTTTTGTCGCAATCGAAGCATTTTTACGTAAGTTATGACGCATAAGAACAACGGAGTGAATCCTGCTCTTATGTCCTGATCTTTGATCCCATTTCTCCCATTTTCAAAAGGGTTTGTTCCGAGGTAGTCCCATACCACATACTAAAATGTCATCGAAATCGAACCATTATTACGCAAGTTATGACGCATAAGGGAAATGGAATGAATCCCGCTCCTCTGTCCTGACCTATGATCCCATTTCGTCCATTCTCAACCGAGTACATCCCCAAGTTGTCCCCCTTCCACATACTAAAATTTCATCGAAATCGAACCATTTTTACTCAGGCTATCGTGCGGACGGCAGACGGGCAAATCTGGATCATATACGTCCTTCAATTTACGGTTGGAAAGCGTAAAAAAACGTTTAATTAATTAAAATAATACAAGACGTTTCAGAGTACTCAGCACTTTAGCACTTTATTTTCAGGTAAAAAAAGATCAAAGATAGGCCCAGACGCACGAATTAAATACACAAACTCATCAAATAATAAAAGATCGTGACTGTGTTCCTGTCTTGAACCACCAGGGTGCGTATTGTATCCCATTAAGACCTTTGGATGATTCGGCTGTCGAACTATCTTGTGTACATGGGATCCACTATGCGTCCTTTACGTACGAGAATGGACGAACACCAGCATTCTATTAAGAATAACTTAGAGACTACCTCTCTTGCAAGTATTGTTAATTCTGGAATCCACTCTCCAGACTGGAATCAGTTCGGTGTTTTGACATCAGCATTTACGCGTAGATCTCGGTTATTCACTGTAAGCGTGTATATACACAGCTGGCCACCCGAAATGCAACACCAAGAAGGAAGCATCCGAATGGCCTGAAATTCGCAGCATGCGTCGCCCGCGAGAGTACATGCAAACGATTAGCACTGCAGGGCATATGCAAATCATGTGCGCCCGGCACGCCACCGAGAAGCAATTTAAGAAGGGTGCACAGAAGGCGGGGTGTAAGTAGTGGAAGTGTGTTGTGCTGCCGGACCTGTGCGTGGGAAGCTTCCTGATGCCTCGTCGCAGAATACGGCATTCATTCCAGCACGTTTCGGAGTTCGACAGATGACGAATAGTGGCTTATCGAGACAGCGGTTTATCTTACCGAGACATCGGCGCCCGTGTGGGATGACATCCAGCCACAGTGAGGCGAGTATGGATTCGGTGGGTGCAGGAGGGACGGACGGACAGACGTGAGCGATTGCCGCAGCCGCGGCACGCCACCGATCGAGAGGACCGGCATGTTGTGCGGCGGGCATTGACGGCTCGCACCGCCACATCACGAACGTTAGCGCAGGAATTAGGGTGTGTTGCGCAACTACCTGTGCAGCACGTACCGTTCGACGTCGTCTGCAGGAGTGGGAACTGGTCGCACGGCGCCCATTGTTCCGATTACCATTAACGTTACAGCACCGGCGAGTGCGGCGGCAGTGGGTCGTTGAACGCCGCACCTGGACTACATAATGGCACGACATTGTCTTTTCTGATGAATCCCGCTACTTCCTGCAACATCCCGATGGTCGGATCCGCGTGTGGTGGCACCGCGGTGAGAGACTGTATAACACCTGCATTATGCATCGCCATACTAGTCCGTCTCCTAGCGTTATGGTTTGAGGCGCCATTGGATATGACACCAGCACCCGTCTGGTACGAATCGCCGGTACACTCAACAGCCACCGCTACATCTCCGACGTTTTGGAGCCTGTAGTCCTCCCTTACCTGCAGGACCTGCCAGCTGCCACGTTTCAGCAGGACAATTCGCCCGCACGTGGCACGCATCGTTCAACAATTCTACACAGCCCACCAGGTGTCACTGCTGCCGTGGCACGCCTGTTCCTCCGATATGTCGCCCATCGAAAACGTCTGCTCGCTGATCGGAAACCGAGTGGCCCGGCAAGCACCACCCGCGGCTACGCCTGATGAACTGCGGAAACGTGTGGTAGCAGACTGGACCGACATACCTCAAGCCCTCATCAAAAGCCTCTTTCGCTCGGTGTAGTGGCCGGTATTGTTCCGCAAGTCGCACGGGCCTGTAAGCTCAGTAGTTTGATCTTTGTATCTGTTGTTATGTGTCCAGTAAATCTGGATTTGCTATCTCGTGTCCTTCCTGGTGTTGCATTTTGAGTGGCCAGCAGTGTACATAGTACATACACGCATATGGTTCTCGATGTTGCAACGAAGATTGACGACGGTCTATACCGATGAAACGGACAGTATTATCTCGCAGGATCTGGACTCATTGAACATGTACGTATATTCCATTGCCTATTCTGACATATATATTTCTTTTCTTATACACTCTTTCGCTTGCGATAACATCACTTGCTTGTAACGATTAAAGTACTGCAATCGATTATAGTACTTTGATTCACGCCTGTGTATCCTTACCTCGTTACGTCATTATTATCTGACGAGTTTGTGGATTTAGTTCATGCGTGTGGGTCTACCGTTGATATTTTTCACGCTTTCCAACCGTAGGTTGAAGAAGCGTATATGCTCCAGCTTTGTCTGTCCGTACGTCCGTCCGCACGATAACTCGCGTAAAAATATTTCGATTTCTATGAAATTTTAATATGTTATAAGGGGCAACCTGCAAAGGAACCCTATAGAAAATGGGCGAAATGAGGTCAAAGATCAGGACATGGGAGCGGAATCCATTCCATCGCTCTTATGCGTCATAACTTGCGTAACAATGCTTCGATTGCGACAAAACGTCATCATGTTTTTCCAGAGATGTACGGAACCGGTTCTGATTAATATAATCGAAATGGGGTCAAAGGTCAGGACAGATGAGCTAGATATATTCCACAGCCATTATTCTCATAACTTAACTAAAACTATCTTCTATTGCGACAAAACTTTAGTATGTTGTTCCGGAGGTATACTGAACCGGTTCAGCTGAATACCATTGAAATGGGGTCAAAGGTCAGGGCACAGGGCCGAGATTTACTCCACAGTCATTATCCTCATAACTGGAGTACTGATTTCTGGTATGTTGGAAAACGTATCATAATGAATGCATTGCATGCTCTTACTAACTTGTTTACCTGGAGATGGAGTGCTGGGCACTCTGAAAGCTCTTGAATTCATCTATTTTAATTAATTAAATATTTTTAATGTGTGAGTAGATATGTTTAATATTATTAACCGCGTAGTGACCGCACGCTTATTTTCAGTTAGAAGGTAGCACTATAATTTTACTCACATATGTATACTTCTTTACATAGAAAGATGGGAGAGATTTCCAGCATTCTTGTGCGTAATACCAGTAGCACGCTAATGTAATTTGCCGGAGCAAAGTTATTTAGGAATAAAATGCGAGAGCAGCTGTATAATAACGTCCTTGTGAAGAGACGTGAAATGAGGCTCGGTTTGTTTGCTTTTAACTCAGGGAACACTAGTGCTTCTGAACTGACTATTAGATGGTTAGATTTGTATAATGATGTTATATTATTCGCCTGTAGTCGCCCATTGAAGAAAACTTTTAAACGAACTAGTATATGGGGTGTTAACTAGTTTCAGCACTAACAGTCGTCATTCATTTGCTTGACGTTGTGGTCATTTGATAAAAGCATTCATGTTCTTAAAATTCTGACTCCCCGAGGAAAATACGGGGAGAATTGCAACAGGCTCTGTCAACGAAGTTTGCTCACAATAGCGGACTCAGCGAAACGCGCAGCAACTTCGACTATTGTCGAAACATCGCTTTTGTGAGATAGAGGGTTGTCCCACAAGAATGGAATTTCCTTCATTGAGAATGAATTCGAGACATTAATAACGACAGGATATAGCGCTATTTTCTGTGCTTCAAGCGCTGTTGAGGCAAAAGTCACGCTTAATAGCTTCAAACAATGGAGAAGACAGTGATGACGATGAAAAGGAAGAAATAAAACTGCGAAGAGGAAAAAGCGCTCTCAAACATTTGCAGTGACTGGAGATTTCGTCTTTTCTGTGAGAAGGCGCCAAATCTTTTGCTCCCTGAACCGGAACATAAACCAAACAACAACAGCAACGATAACATCCGGGCTTGGAAATAAAGGCGGGAAATTCCCCTAGATGTCACCAGTTTGGCGCCTTTTGCGTGGGAAACTCTCACATTTTCGTGAAAGGACGCACTTAACTCCTGAAGGGTGCATTTCGACGTTTTGACAAGGGTACTTGACGTGCTTCGTCGGAGTCTTGTTGTTTCTTAAGAGCCTTCGGTAATTCATTTTTGTGTCTTATATATTTACTTTCATTGGGTGGCGTGAACTGTTGTTTGCTAATGAGACAACTCAGGAAGTATTTGACGACCAACACGAAGCTTTAGACACTTTCGTTCTAAAACATTTCGATCGAGGGTACAACATCTGTTGCAAATTTCTACTCAACACGCAAATAATAAATCAAGAGTGCATTCTACAAGCAGCTGCTTTTTTCAAGGAATGCTATGTGTGTATAAGCACATCAATCCAGTTCTTTAATCTGCTTTCTCTAAACTTGGGATATATATGTGGTGAGCATAGGTTTCGGCATAACTGAATTAATGATTAGTGTTGAAGCGTGAAGGACCTGCTGAGATTTAATGGCGCATGGCATTCATAGACGTATGCAACCAGAACTGTTTTGGTATGCTGGCTACCAGCGCTGTGGGTAGCAGGGGGCTAAAGAGGGCTCACGCCCTTCTGCCAGAAAAAACGATGTAAAGTCTCTGAACTTTTATTTTCAGAGGCTTATGTAAATTTATTTTGTATTTCATTATACGCATTATTTTACATTATTTATTCATGCATTTCATGTTTTTAACCCTTTAACCGGCTGGAACGAATTACATCGGGGCTAGCGAAATGGGCTTCAATCAGCACGTACGAATATATTCGCTGTCTAAGAAGCGGACCGCACGCAGCTGGAAAGAGTGAATCTGCGCAAGCGTTGCTTTCCCTTTAGCTTTTCTGTTCAAAAATATTATTTTGGGTGAAGCTTGCTAGTAATCTTTTTGATTGATTGCATGCTGAAAGCACTACAACAATGGCAACGAACCTAAGAAAGGATAGACAACATGTTTGAGTCACCTGTTTCTACCTAGTGGCACGATATTCATGTCAGGGGAACTAGCCCTTCCCTATCCTGTCTTGGGTCATGGAGCAGAGAATAACGGACTAGAATGGAGTTCCACAGTGAATCACTAAATCTTATGTTATCAGTGAAACGTTAAATCTTATGTATCATTTAATCTTATCATCAGTGAAAGCTTTTTGGTCGGTACTGCTGAGATGAAAGATGGAAAGGAATCGTTTTGCCGTAACTTTCGTAAAACCAAATATCTATGTGAACATTTTTCTGTTTGAGGAGTTCAGAAAAATTTGGGCACTGTTTGTTCCCGTACATCGGCTGCTTAAAGGATTAAATAAGAAAACTGAAAAGATACAGCACGAACGGTGGATAATTCAAAGGAGATTACTTCTGGAAGTGAATCATTAGGAACAGTTGCGCCAATGATTCTCTGCCACATGAGCGCAGGATTTATTGCTGTAAAGGGTCAGTGAAGACAAAAATGCTGGGTGCTTTCGTTTTTTTTTTTTTTTTTTTGTTGTGGAGAAACGTAATATGTAAAGGAACATTGTTGACAGGGGAACTTTTTAGCTAAATGTATCCCTCTGGGCGATGTAACATAATGCTGAAAAGAAATCTTTGTGCGAGAGAGAGAGAGAGTGTTTTCATTTGCTATCCGTTCATTGTTTTTCCCTCAGTAGCAGCGAGTTTACGACATATGTACTGGAGAAAAAGTGTTTATTGGCGAAAATCGGAGAACTTTGGGATTTTGAGGGGCGAAGGGAGCTTTTGCTCTTGATCACGGTTAGAAGAGGTTGAATACTCAAGAAACGCATATAGCGTATTACATCCGTTTATTTCTTATGGTTTAATAGTCACAGAGATTCGCCAAACTTTCGCGCTCCACTGGGAGGCTTTTTCAAGGCAACGGTAGACATAAAAATGCTTTTTATGTGATGCCATGAAGAATTGTTGCACGCATCGTGCAACAATTCTTCACGGCCCACCAGTTGTCACTACTGCCGTGGCACGTCTGTTCTCCAGATATGTCGCACATCGAATACGTCTGGTCGCTGATTGGCAACCGAGTGGCCCGGCAAGCACCACCCGCGGCTACGCCTGATGAACTGTGGCAACGTGTAGAAGCAACCTGTAACGACATACCCCAAGCCCACATCCAAGGCCTCTTTCGTTCGATGCCGCGGAGTGTGGCGGCCGTTATTGCCAGCCATGTGGGCCACACGAACTACTGATGTCTGCGTGTTCCGCAAGTCGCACGGGCCTGTAAGCTCAATCGTTTCATCTTTGTATCCGCTGTTATGTGTCCAGTAAATCTGGCTTTGCTCTCTCGTGTCGTTCTTGGTGTTGCATTTTGGGTGGCCAGCAGTGTACGTTGATTTACGCAACTTACGGACTTTGAGAGAGGTCTCATCATTGGGCCGAAAACCGCAGGGTAGTCGGCGCGCCTTATAGCCCTCCACGTAGATCTTTTTGAGCATACCGTCCGACTGTGTTGGGAGCAGTAGACACGTGACGGCACTGCCACACGGCAGAGGGGCTCCGGACGGACCAGGAGGACCACCTGTAGACAGGATCAACGAATCGTGCGCCAGGCACGAACGTATCCCATGAGGACCCGGTCCACTATAAAAGCAGATGTAGCGGCTCCTGTGTGCCCCAGTGCCTTTTACGTGTGCTGTTATTAACACCGGAACATCGCCGGCTCCATGTGCAGTAATGCAATGCCGCAGCGACGTGGAACACCACAGACTGGCGACGTGTGGTGTTTAGCGATGGCTGCCGCTTTGTTTTGGGGACAGATGATCGTGTCCGTGTATGGGGGTCACCGGGTCAACAGCCCAATCCGAACTTCGCTTTGCGAGCGCCACACCTCCCCCACTGCAGGCATTATTGTATGGGGACTCATTGCCTACGATAGCCGATCAGCTCTAGTAGATTTATGTAGATCATTGACGGGCCAGCGGTATGGGGATGAGATCCTACGGCCCCATGTGCTCTCATTCCTATAATGTCAGCCCGCACACGGCTCGGGTTATCCAGGACTGCCAACGTCATGTCCAGACACTTCCATGACCCTCCCTTATCGAGAAGGTGTGAAATCAGTTGAAACGCCGGCTGCCGCTGTGCCGCACTATCCGGGATTCGGAACACACCGTCCAACACGTGTGGGCCGGTCTGCCGCAGAACAAGAACAGGCGTCTGTTCGCCTCCATGCCGAACTGTATTTCAGCATGTAGCGCCGCACGAGGCGGTGCGACGTGCTATTGAAGATGACCGGTGCCTCAGATCCCTCTGTAATTGTCCTGCAGCTCTGTTTTAGCCATCATGTGTATCATTCATCTGTAAAATTACGTTCATAAAATTTCAGTTCAACCCGATGCTTCCTTCTTGGTAAGAAAATTTCATTTTCCGTGAGTGTATATTCTTATCACCATATAATTGTTGACCACTTATACTTTGCTAATTATCGTGCAGAAAAAAAAATTCGGGAAAGTGACTGTAATGTTGAATAAGACCAATTTGTGTGCGAGAAATCAGTTTTCCAAAGCATTAAGCAACATGTCTAAAAATGGTACATAAGTTGAAATCCTGTAATGGTCTTCTGGGTTTTATGTGTTCATGTTGGAGCATTGGTTTCATTTTAATATGATTCTTGGTATTTTCATTAAAACGCTTTGCTTTTCAGAGTGCTTTAGAGTGGCCTGAAATAAGCGATGGAACTGAAATGCCCCTGAAACTTTCATTATACCCATGTATTCGCTTTCCATTGCAATGAGACATCCTGGTCTTCGGCTCCTTGACGCTTCCTCATCTTCATGGGGAAAAAAACTACGTTCAGTTGTTGCATTGAGACATATTTCAAATACTATCAAAATTGTGTCTTTTAAAATCGCGTTTTTGAAATATCAAAAGGTTCCAAATTTTGGGGGGAACTACACCCCTACCCCCGGGAACGCCACTGTCTGCGAGCACCAGAGAAGGAGATTGCGCGATTGAAAATGGAGAAAAAGCAGAAATTCGGCATTAATAACTCCTAGATGCCCCTGCGTTGATCCACGGAAAGGAACTAGAAGAGCCGCCGTTTTTACATATAGTGAATTTTTATATTTTCCTTTACTTTTCAGCATGGAAAAATTGTTCACTAGTGAAGTGAATTAACAAAGGGAACGAAAATACGTAGAAAGAAAAACTTGCATCCGTATTCGTGGATAAATATATATTTTTTCGTTGAACACCGAGCCTCTCCAGTGGTGGTGCCCCCCTCCCTCCTCCCTGACGCTACCCCAGACTCTTTTATCTACCTACGGCCTTGTTTGTTACCTAAGCAATAGTATTTCAGCTGCGAATTTTGCGTAAAGTGTGAATGAAACATTTATTTTCTTAACGAACGTTGCCTACGACTCAATTACGTTATTATTTGATACGCAGAGAAATATACACTGAGTGGTCACTTTATTATGACCACCTGACAGTTTTAAGCAAATGAGCTTTGGCTGCACGCTGTTGCCACCCGAGGGCGAGGCTAGTATAAAAAGGGAAAGCTTAGTGCTTGCGACAGTAGTAGAAGTTATTTTTGGGTGACGAGATGGGTAAAAAATGCGATTTGACGGACTTTCAACGAGGGATGATTGTAGGATCTCGGAGCCGAAACCGCCGCAATCGTGAAATGTTCCAGAGCAGCTGTTGTTAAAGTGTTTAAGAACTGGACTGTCAGCCAGAGAAACTGGGTCTCTACGTGCAACGTGTGGTCGTCATCGACTAGTGACTACTTGGGCGCAACGGAGTGTGTCCAGACTGGTAACAGACAACAGAAGGGCAACAGTGCAGCAAATTACAGACCATCTTAATCAATGACTCCTCAAATGATCTCTGCACGCATTGTTCGCCGTACACTGCATCGGATGGGATATGGCAGCAGAAGACCTGTTCGAACACCTTTGCTGTCTACAGTTAACAAGAGAAAACGTCTCCAGTTCGCAAAGGAGCACAAGGATTGGACATTCGATAATTGGAAATAAAAAAAGTGGTCCGATGAATCATGTTTTCAGTTGCCACATGCCGATGGCCGAGTAAGAATTTAGCGGAAACAGAACGAAAGCATGGACACCAAATGCATTGCAACAATCTTTCAAGTTGGTGGAGGCAACGTTATGGTTTGGGGAATGTTTTCCTGGCATGCTTTGGGGCCTTTAGTTTGTGTTGGTCAACGTCTGACTGGCACATCATATCTAAACATCGTTGCGGACCAAGTGCATCCTGTCATGTGGATGGTTTATCTCAATGGCGATGGCTACTTTCAACAAGATAATGCGTCCTGCCATAGTGATCCTATTGTACAGGATTGGTTTCAGGAACATGCCGGTGAGTTTACTTTGCTTAGGTGGCCCCCACAATCTCCAGATCTCAACCCCATTGAGAATTTGTGGGATGAAGTTGAACGAGCCATCAGACAGCTTGATCCACAACCTGCAATCTCACACTCCTGGAAAGTGCTATTCATCAAGCATGGTCTCAGATTCTACAAACCACCTATCAACATCTCGTGGAGTCCATGCCACGAAGAATCGACGCAGTTTTAAAGGCAAAAGGTGGTTTAACGAAGTACTGAGAGTGTAGTCATAATAAAGTGGCCACTCAGTGTATGATGAAATACTTCGCCTAACACTTTTGAATATTGGCTGTGTTTTTCATTAGAACGACTTCTGAAGACGAAAAATATCTATTTTATATTATGCTACACACACTGCAAAATTTTTGAAACCGTTAGGAAGTACTTGCAAACAACAACTTACAAAAGAGTATAGTCACACTCCACGGTTGATCCTTTACGGCCAACATTCCTCCACTGTCCATTGATTTTGTTACCCAACGACGAACAGTGCTTATGTCCAAAGTTACGAAACTATAAACTGCTACTTATCTTGCGTGAATTTCTTTTAGAGATACATTTTCATAAATTAAAAACTCTATAACTGATCGTTGTTTTACATCCGTCTACACAGTTGAAAAAGAATCAAGCATTTTAAACACAACTAAATATGAACAAATAGATGTAAGAGTTCTATTACGCAGTAAAATGAAGCTAATAGCAAAAAGAATCGTTTGCCATCTGACTGGTGGCTAGACAACAAGTCATGCGCGAGACACTTGCGCCTAGGCATTACTTATTGAACACGTCTCGTAACTTTGCAATGAAGCAATTTTTAGTAAATTACTCTTGTGACAAAAAGCAAGTCAGTTTTCCGTCCTGTATGACAGAAAAACTGTTTGAGATTCTCGAAAATTAAACAGTTCTAATAAAGCTTCGTCAGATTTCTTCATGTTTTTATAAGGAATATAAATAGTAGATACATTCACATGCCTTGAGGATAAACCCAAGAGAAACACAAAGAAACACTCTCAAACATAAAAAAGACCCTCAATTATGTGTTGTTTAAATATGCACTTCTTAGCTCCTTAACTTAAATGTATTAATCTCTAAAAAAGGTAGTTTTATATTAATTCTTTTAAGCATGAGTGCTGCGCTTTGAATTTTTAATCAACTACCCATTACTGTTGATTCCCCCAAGCGTAAAAGTCAATACTAATTTCGACGATCCTGTGTTCTTCAAACACGGAAAAAAAATTAAGCTTGGTGTTAGCAATTGAACATAGTGTATAGACGTAATTATTGTGTTTAATGTACTCTTAATGCGCGTCTCTCTTACGTAAATCATACTCTAATCTATTTTCATAGGCATTTCTTTTTAAATTCTCCTTTTTTTATGTCTTCTGCTCTTCGATTTCTCTCATCTTTCCTAGGAACTTTTTTCCAGTCAAAGCAAAAGCTTCAAGTTATGAAAGAACTACTTTCCGCTCCCTCAGTTTTTCTTCGGAGTTTCGTCGTAGAATAGATATTGTAATGTACATAATGCCTTTTAAAATGTTTAAAGTTTGAAATAAATAATCTTCTCAAAAAAGAAAGTGAAGATTTTGTCCACAATGAACATTTTTCTTTCATCTCTGCGCCTGAAACTTTGGACATCTTTTAACATATTTGCGTTTTTAAAAGCAATATTAAAAGATAAATGGGAAAAAAAAGGAGATATCTGAGAAACAGAAATGATCTTTTTAATGAATTGGAAATCTTCGCATACTTCACATCAAATTTATTTTTACTAAGCGAGATTAAACTCAGCTAATTAAGTTCTTATGATGAAAGTTGTAAAACATACATCAGCAAACTTGTTTGTTGTCAAGTAAGATAACGATTCACCTTGTAGTTGATCAATCAGTTTTCGTACACATTCAGAACGTCGTTCGAACCATAGCGCCAAAAGAAGAAACAAGTTAGTAAAATCATGCAATACATTGATTATGATACGCTTTCCAACATACCAGAAATCATTACTCAAGTTATTACTCAAGTTATGAGGATAATGGCTGTGGAAGAAATATCGTTCGTGTGCCGTGACCTTTGACCGCATTTTGATGATATTAAACAGAATTGGTTCAGTATACTTCCGGAACATACTAAAGTTTTGCCGCAATAGAATAATTTTCAGTCGAATTATGAGGATAATGGTTGTGGAATATGTCAAACTCCTGTGCCCTGACCTTTGACCCCATTTCGATGATATTAAACAGAATTGGTTCAGTGTACCTCCATAACAACATACTACAGTTTTGTCGCAATAGAATCATTTTCAGTCAAGTTATGAAGATAATGGTTGTGGAATATGTCTCGTTCCTGTGCCCTGACCTTTGACCCCATTTCGATGATATTCAACAGAACCAGTTCAGTATACCTCCGGAACAACATGATAAAGTTTTGTCGCAATCGAAACCTTTTTACTTAAGTTTTGACGCATAACGGCGATGAAGTGGATCCCGCTCTTATGTCCTGACGTTTGATCCCATTTCCAATAGGGTTCGTCCGCAGGTTGTGCACTACCACATACTAAAATTTCATCGAAATCGAACCATTTTTACGCCAGTTATTGTGCGGGTAGACAGACGGACAAAGCTGGAGCATATACGCTTCTTTCAACCTACGCTTGGAAAGCGTAAAAAAGACGAAACGCCAATCGAGGTTTTGTGCGGAATGATCCTACATACAAAACTGAATAAAATTTTTAACAATGTTCTAGAATGAAGTGGAGAATGGTAAAGAAGTTCAACAAAACGAAGATATATATTCTACGGGACAGCAGAAAATGTCATAGGATATTCATGAAATTTAGTACCGACAGCAAGAAGAACAGACACGCCATCAAGTGTTGAGGTGTCATAAGCATGTAGTTTGTCTCGAAAGTGTAGTAATGTAACAATTGTCACCAAACATCTATTCGCATCAAAAACCATGTAACTAGGATGCATTATGAGTAACAAAATATTCGCCGCATATTAGGTTGGAAGGGAAGTAATGTCTGCAAATGAAAGTCACGAGTAAAGTGCTAATTACCGTATGTACAAATCAGTCCAAAATGCATTCGCCATCGTTTGCGACTACCTGCGTTCATCGTCTGGGCAGCTATTTGGACAATGTCCCTGTAGAATTGTAACGTCTTGGACGCAAGGAAGAGAGTAGGCGCGAGTTCGAAATTGTTCCGGTTGCTGAACCGCTGTCCGTCCGGGAAAAAGTGGCAGTCGCTCGATCAATGTCCGGGCAATAGGCTAGGTGCGGCAGCAGCTCCCAGCCTAGGTTCCGGATTTTGCGACAGATTACTCGTGCTGTGTGAGATGTCGTTATCGTGTTTTACCGAGGTCAGCAGGCTGCACAAAGTTGGTCTATTTGCACGACGACCAGTACGGTGTGTGCCATTAACGCCCTCTCATCGGAGACGGTGGTTTCCGTGGTGCCAGGAACACAAGAACTGGACACATCAGCAATGCGGTTGAGTTCTCTTTACGGATGAGAGCCGATTTAGTCTGACGAGCGATTCTGGACGTATGCACATCTGGAGAGAGCAGGGAACACGCAATCACACATTCCACATCATCGAAAGGGACCGGTTTGGAGGTGGCGAAGTTCTCGTTTGGGGTGGTATCATGCTTGTTAGCCGTACTAACCTCCACAAATTCCAAGGAGGTTCAGTCACTAGTGTACGCTATTGTACCGAGGTTCTCCTGCCTCACGCGCGTCTGTTTAGAGGTGCTGTGGGTCCTGAGTTCCTCTTCATGGATGACAACGCTACACCTGATCGTACAGCGGCTGTGGCAGAGCTGTTGGAGAGGGAAGATATTCAACGCATGGATTGTCCGGCAAGGTCCCCGGACCTAAATCCAATCGAACACGTGTGGGACCTCCTCGGGAGACGCTTGGTAGCACGTCACCAGCCGCCAGCTACGATTCCGCAGCTGCGATTGGCACTACAAGAGGAATGGATCGCGATGCCTCAACAGCTCCTTGACAACCTCGTCATCAGCCGGGACAGACGTTGTAAATCCTGCAACGCAGTCAGGGGTGATCATATCCCCTACTAAAGACTGGATTTTTCTTGGCAGCCGCCTGTCCCATAGACGTTTCTGTCTTCTGTACAGTTGTGCTCGAAGCTACCTTTTCAATAAAGTGCCCTTGCATCCGTTGGATTCCTTGTTTGGACGGTTTTGCTCACGTGTCCCATATTCTTACATCTTGGGGATCTTATGGTATGATTTGAGTCGATGTGGAGCACTTCTGCACGACGTTACATTCGAAAAACCGTCTCGTCCTTAATTTTTGCACGCTAGTGTATTTACAGAACAGGATAATTACGTACAACAGAAAACAGTTTACAAATGTTTTCCAGCTTTCATTGTACAGAGATCATTTTTCCAAAATAAAGCGAATTTCCGACTGTCGGATCACATCCTGTCCCATTCAGTACGGGTAATCGTAGCTCTACTGTGAATTTTTAAGCCGTTTAGGTTCGGGATCTGCGCACCGATAAGCGCATGAAATAAGTAGGAAAATTGCTCATGCTTTCATCTGTGCGATAAAATGCGTATCTGAGAATTTTGTCGATTCCTTTTGTAAATATTATGTTCGAAGACAAATGGAGAGGCAAAACACGTGCTAAAAAATCGGGTTAGGTAGTGTCGGTGTCATTACCGCTGAGGTGTTTGGCGAAAAACGTCTTACCAAGGCGGTGTTGTCGGGGCGGTGTGTTTGTAGGTTTGGTAAGAAAAAAATGAGCGTGACGAACGTGCATGTCTTTTATTTTGTTTATTTCTCACAATGCTGACTAATTTGCAAAATTTTGTTGAAGACAGGACAATGGTACGAGTAGTACGATATGTAAGACTTACATGCTGCACTTATATCTCTATAGAACGTTAAGACTATCGTGGTATTCTTAAAATTTGTGAAGTCAGTTGGATCCGTGGCCAACACAAATCTGAACTTCTCGCTCAGAAACTGCTTCAGACGATCGTTCGGCGCCTCAATGTTCAAGACCCCGGTGAGCAGAAGCGGTTTGTTGGGATCGCATGGCTAACTATTGTTCTGAAATACTCTGTGTACTAAAGCATTAGTTGAAAGAGAAACATCTCGATGTAGCTCAGTGGTACCTGTGGATGAATATAGACTAACACTAGAAGGAATTTGAATTGGTTGGGTATCTCACTTTCCACTATTACGCCTTCGCCGACATTAATATCCTGTAGACAATTGAATCCAGAATGCGTGGTTATTGGCCGTCGTGGAATGGGTCTAGCGACATGAGCCCTGCACGTTTTCTGATTCTTTAAGACTGACGTGCCACCGTAGAGTCCACTATGATTTTTCTTGCCAGTGCCACGACTCGTACTGGGCTGCTGGTCGTTGTCATCGCCGTGTCTGTCGCACTCTTTGGACTCAACGTGTTTTAAGCCGGGTATGTCGACGGTTTTGTCTTTATTCATCCAAGTCTCCGTGAGTGCCAAGTAGTCGGAGCGTGATACGTGAAGCCATTACTCTTACTCAACGTTGGCACCTTTCCTTGTTTTACTGATGTCCAGCAGTTTGAGCACAAGATAAACTGTTGAACGTCTTCATCTGTGAATTCCTGTTGTAAGAATTACAACATAGATAGATGCATTGGGCCGTTTTAAATCATTTTGGAATCATATGCGATCACAAACTCCACAAACAAAACCCAACTTGTTACCATAGAACGACTTTTCAAAGTGCTTCGACGCCAGACGCCAATGGGTTATAAACACCAAATCTCGATTCTCGAACGTCTCATCTGCTTGTATTTCGTCGCATTCCATCGGTTCTATCTCATTGTCGATATCCATTTCTTGTGAACTGGCGTTAGGCGTTGCGGCGTCTGCGTGACTGGTACTCGCCTCAACTTGTCGACGCTGCCTCATCCTCCGCATTCGTTCTGCTGCTGTCATAGGGGTCTTTTTGGATTCCTCATTTATTCTTCTTTCACTTCGTAAGCGTTTACGATAGGCTCTGTTAAACGACACCTCACACAACGTCCTACACGTACGCGTTCCCGAGCTATACTAATTTCGCCGCGCGTCGAACCGGTACTTTTCCACTCCAACTTGGCAATCATCTTGTGGCAGCGTGTGACGTCACGCGCTCAAGGCTAATGCCGTGCGACATTCTTTCATCCTTGCTCTTTTAAACCGCGTATTGCTTATTTCGATATGCCTTATGGTTTTAAAGTTATTAAGATTTTTCTGGTATACACAAAATCGTAACATCGACTTTCGCATAGTTTCCCCCATACCGGAACCGCGGGGTAAGACGTTTTCCGTCAAAAAGATGCATTCCTTTGTCCCTCGTATAGCAAATGGACACAAAATAGCTAATGAGCAACTGTGCTTTCTGAAGTGCGAGCAAAGATGGAGTAAATAAGACAAAGACTGGCTACTCATGAAAGCAGTGCCTGTTGTAGCAGGAGACTGAAAGAACTTGTAAAGCAGTGCGAGGCTGTCAAACATAGAAACTTTTTGGTATTCCGTCCTAGAAGCAGGTTTATGGAACCAAGATTTGTTTGTGGTGTTGCAGTAATATCAGAATAGATGAATAAAAGCCTTGAGTTCGGAAGGTTTCATCACTGGTAGCTTCATTGTCATAGGTGGATGAATCAAAGAGAGTTAAATAAATACGAGCCCTGGGAATCTCGGGAAAGTTAACTGATTGATTAATTTCTGATATCATTACGTCGAGCAGATATCACATTTTGCATTCAACAATAACGTAGCTTGTCTTTATATTGTTAAGGGTAAATATTTTCGCATTGTCCAGTACCTTAAGAATTTTCTTCACCAACTGTGCTTACTGTATATCCCTATTTCGAAACGCGTTACTGATTTCTCTTATAACAGCCAGCGTGAGCGAAACAAAACATTGCAGATGTACTATAAAAATTGTTGTTCTGGCTGAAAATTTCTGTATATCGCTACAGTAATATGAAGTACTCGTATTCAGAAGTTTACAGCTGTAGAATATAAAGTTATGCCGTTGGCAACGAGAAATTGTGATCAATAGGAACGGAACAGGGAAACTATGTGTGCTCATTGTGTGCTTCAACAGCTGTGGCTACTAACTTTTATGTTCTGTGGTGCAAATTTTGTGAGTATAAATGAAGTACGAGAAAAAATAGAGTAGATATATCTTTGAAATTTAATCTTCATCTTGGGTATTCATCAAAACATAACGCCATGAAATCAAATTTAATTAATATAAAAAAGGCCCTTTTCAGGGCATTTAATCAGAAATTAAAACTTTTAATTCAGTACTCGATCTACCAATTCACCTCCCCATATTTTAACTCACACCTCTGGCTCACTCATAATAATTAGAGTAAACATCTTTTCTACCCTATATAATTTCTAATACATCTCTGTTTTGCTGTTTGCAGCTATGTGCTAGTTTTCAACCGAGACATATTAAATGCAACCAATGCACTTTATTATGCATATAACATAGTGCATTATACATTTATTTAATTATGTATTTAACATCAATCAACTCATTTCAGAATTTGCAGAAAATAAAATTTCATTTCTACATCAAACTTTTGCTCTATCACATTAAGTACAATCATTGCTCCATCTCCCATCGAACACATTTAACCATTATGTAACTATTTAGTCTCCCTAAATTTATACGTTATGAGGGTAAACATTTGTGTATACAAGTCATTAATTTTCATTGTTTCAGTTTTCTTCACTTTCTAAGTGCCTAAAAGCAGCATGAACATACTATTTTATTTTCTTCATTTCCTTTTGCTTTCAACTTTACCCTTTGGGCCTCATGTCATCCAACTTTCCCTTCAAAGTCTCTGACCTGGTCACTGCATCATTTTGGTTGTGAAGACCTGCAGCGGTAAAGTTACAACCTCTATCCTTTTTGATAATATTTTTCGGAATTCGGAAAAAAAAGTTAGAAAAGTACGTGCAAATGAAATGTTTGTTTTTGGTACGCTACGCATTTACTTAATGTTAATATTTTTTGGGAGAAAAAGGCAAAGTGGATTATTTATTGTAAACTTTTCTTTTTCTAGCACGTGTGGTAAGGCTTACGTGCTTTATTGGAAAATTGTGTGGTAAGCCTTTCGTGCTTTTTATTGGATATGAGATTTAAATGCATTTATATATATATATATATACTAAAGAGCAAAACTGAAGACTAAGGAAAAAATTTTAGAATTTAAAACGAAGGGTGCAAAATAACCTGAAAATCAAAACGCGCAACGCAGCAGTTTTGAAAATTCAGAATTCACATTCTATAAAGAAGATACCTAAGCAAAAAAATACATATATAATTTTGACTCACACCTAGTACAACATAGAAAAGGTTATGTATCTACCTGTGTGATCAAAAGGAAAAAAGATAAAAAAATAAAATAAAACAACTGAATGTAGAAGGTGTCGAGAATACTGAGCCTTGGCTTTATCAAGGACCAGCAAAAACTCTGCATTTTCTCACTTCCACAAAGACCTAGTTGGAAATGGGTTTCTGCAAGGCCATAGATGCAAGTAACATTCCCACCTAAAATAGTTTAAAAAATATATATATAAGTCATGTCCTCCTTAGAGTTGCATGACCTAGCACTAGTTAACAATTTCGCTTGCATCCATTAACCTTCCTGGCCCGACCCATACTCTTCATCTGTTACTATTAAACAGAGAGAAGAAGATAAAAGAACTCAAGCTGTGAGAGTGACATAATAATTAGAAATGATTTTCAGCCATAACGAAATTCCAAGTTCGTTTGAGAGAGAATTTAAACCTGAAAAACAATGCAAAAGAAATCCAAATTTTACATTGCAATTAAAAAAGGAAATGTTAATTTATAACGAACAGATTTTTGAAAGAAAACTTGAGTCTAAAACCCCCTACTCTACAACTTATGACAGCACGAAAACGAGAATAAGTTAAAGATAATAATTAACTAAAGAAAACTTTGTGAAAGTTATATACCTTAAACAGTTAGTTGCAATATGTACAAAGTATTTCAGCAGTGCTTTAAGTGCATAATTAATTAGTTATTAAGAACTTAACTACTTTGAAAAAACAGCGCATAGACAGCGCATAGAAAAGGAACAAGCTGAGCCATCTTCTGTTCCTAGGTACCCCAAAAGACGCTCAAAATTACAAAGAAAAGAAAGAGTTAAAACCCGCAAAAATGTTAACAGACAAACCAATGCCTAAAAGCTGAAAAGCTAAAAAACGACAGAGAAAAGGTACATGAAGTACAAACATTGAACTTATAAAACCTAGAACCCAAAAACAAGGAAGAGACCTTACCTCTTGTGTTACAAAAACTTTTCTCCTCACAAGAGAAGAACATGGCTGACCTCTTCCGCCACTCCCTAGACGCTGGTGGGCAGTGAGGGTGGGGTACCTAGGAACAGCAGATGGCTAAGCTTGTTCCTTTTCTATGCGCTGTATTTTCAAAGTAGTTAAGTACTTAATAACTAATTAATTATGCACTTAAAGCACTGCTGAAATACTTTGTACATATTGCAACTAACTGTTTAAGGTATATAACTTTCACAAAGTTTTCTTTAGTTAATTATTATCTTTAACTTTTTCTCGTTTTCGTGCTGTCATAAGTTGTAGAGTAGGGGTTTTAGACTCAAGTTTTCTTTCAAAATTCTGTTCGTTAAAAATTAATATTTCCTTTTTTAATTGCAATGTCAAAATTTGGATTTCTTTTGCTTTGATTTTCAGGTTTAAATTCTCTCTCAAACGAACTTGGAATTTCGTTATGGCTGAAAATCATTTCTAATTATTATGTCACTCTCACAGCTTGAGTTCTCTTTAATCTTCTTCTCTCTGTTTAATAGTAACAGATGAAGAGCATGGGTCGGGCCAGGAATGTTAATGGATGCAAGCGAAATTGTTAACTAGTGCTAGGTCATGCAACTCTACGGAGGACATGACATATATATATTTTTTAAACTATTTTAGGTGGGAATGTTACTTGCATCTATGGCCTTGCAGAAACCCATTTCCAACTAGGTCTTTGTGGAAGTGAGAAAATGCAGAGTTTTTGCTGGTCCTTGATAAAGCCAAGGCTCAGTATTCTCGACACCTTCTACATTCAGTTGTTTTATTTTATTTTTTTATCTTTTCTCCTTTTGATCACACAGGTAGATACATAACCTTTTCTATGTTGTACTAGGTGTGAGTCAAAATTATATATGTATTTTTTTGCTTAGGTATCTTCTTTATAGAATATATATATATATATATATATATATATATATATAAATTCATTTAAATTTCATATCTATGGAGACCATGAAATTTAAAACAAGGCCAGTATTATATAGCAGCAAATTAAACCATATGTAACTGTAAGATTTACATTGCATAACTGTTCCTTCACAGTTATGTATCCGTAAGTAATTCAGTTTTACCGTTTTGCGATGCAAGCTTTTAACGGTTAAAAACCGTTAATTTTACCGACAGATAGCTCTCAACTAATAGATAATAACCTCTGCTCAGGTTCTTCAGGGTGACTTACATAATTTCGTCTTGTTTCTTCGTTAACGAGAATTCAAACCCTTTGCCAGTATCCCTATCCTAATGCTAAGTAACTTATTGTAGCTATTGTAAAATAAAACCGTCCGTTTCCATCTTGCTCTATAAAGATCACGGAAAAACCAACTTCAATCCATTTCCCTATTTTCAATTAAAAAAAGCAGTTTCAGAAAATCATTCATGGAATGGAAGATCAGTGATTTTAAATTATAAAATTTTTCAGTACCTTTTACTTTAAGTTGTCCACAGCTAATATTCGAATTTAAATATGAACAGGTAAAAGTAGAGTCTGCATAAGATTTATCATTTGTTTAACATCCTGGATTGATCCTTGGGTAACAAAGAAAAGCATTTTGCCTTTATTTTAATCCCACATGTCACAAAATCTATAGTATTTCAGTAAATACGCACTAAAATTAATGTGATGGATCGGAAACCACCCGCTTTCTAGCTTCAAGAAAACTGGCGCATGTATAATTGCGAAGATTTCATGTTTTCTTAATGCGTATCAAAAATGAAAACTTCTTTCAATGATACAATTCTTAAAGTGGAAACTTTAACATATGATTTTTCTTTCTTTTTAAAGATGTTTCGAATCTTTATTAAAACTTAATAAGAGCCGTACCTCGAATATAAAGCTAAAACATTAACGCAATTAAATAAAAAGCTCTAAATATCTTTCGTAGCAATTTATTTTTCGTAAAATCCCATTTCAATTCTATTCAAAATTGCAGAAATATTTCGCACGTAAAGAAAAGAATAATTTACAGCAACAAGATAAAAATCAGCGAAGAAATAAGCAAGAGATGCACCTGATGTAGATTATGTAACAATTCCCAACGGATAAAACAATACACATTTCTCTAACACCGTGTTAACATCTGTTGTGATACGGTGGGTAATTTAAGCAAATATTTAAAGGGTTCGGATAAAACAGGCGACGAAATATGCGTATAGCGGGAGCCTAACAGTTCGTTAATTGAATCAAACACAAACAAAGCATTCTCAAGATAACAGAATCAGATAAGCGAAATTGAACTAAAAAAATCTCCTACCGTCTAAATTTATAAAATATTGGATTAACGCGAGCGCAAAACTGTGGAGGAAAACAAAGCAAAGAACCAGACATTTCGAACTTACCGCTATCTACAAAAAAATGAAATATACTATTAAAGCAATTCAAATTGAATTAGCCGACATCCGTCACCTGCTATGTCAAAAGAAGAGCAGATAGAAAAATGCGTTACAGAGAACAAGCTAGAAACAGTTAACTCCAGCGATCACCCTGGATGAACTTAAGGGGACGGTAATCGACTGAGATACTTACATCGAGGAAGGTCTTAATGCAAATAAATCATAAAACAAAATGCAACGTCACTTTTTAGCACGTCTTTTGTAAAAAAATATCGTGCTTATGCTCTCGGTTTGTCCGTCAGTCCGTCCGTCTCTACCCACGATATCTCTGCAACTATTAGTCCGATTTGAAAAATTATATTTTGCATTGGGAAGCTTGAAATATGAGAATGATGATCCTTTCTTTCGTTTTTTTTTTTTTTTTACGATTTACAATTTTGCCGCTAGAGGGCGTAAATGCAGATGATGTCGAATTCAAAAATAGGTTTTATTCCACATATTTGCTTCTAAACATCCGATTGAAAAAAATATTTTATCTTTCGATTCGATTTATGTCTAAGAGTATTTTAGATATAGTCACTTTTTCAAATTACGCATATATTTACCGCTAGGGGGCGTAAAATGAAATTACATTTTTCCCGATAATCCTTCTTCTAAAGCTCCGATTTGATTTTTTTTTCTTCAGCGGATACACCTCCTAATGGAAAATAAGATATACATACATCTACGCCCCTGGTAAAGAATACTTTGGTTACCAGAGGGCGCAAGTGTTCATTTTTCCTTCTGATGTATTTGCCATAAAATCTGAGCTAAAATATCGACTGAAAGAATTATTTCGTGGACTGATGCCACTCACATCGATAAACATTTTTGGAATATTTTCTTCTTAAAATATTTCACAGTTTCTCCGCCAGGAGGCATAGATGAATGTATATCTTATTTTTGTTAATATCTCTACTTCTAGGCGTCAGATTTGAAATTTTCATTCTTTGTTAGATAGTGTTTTCAGTGTGACATGTTTTTCATAAAATTTCAAAATTTTGAAATAGATCATAGACTTTCCGCTAGGGGGCGTAGAGGTAAATTACGTTTCCCCGTTTATCTCTGCTTCTTAATTTCCGATTTGAAAAATTCTTTCAGCACAGGATACAGCTCCTGATGGGAAATCATTTGCACATAATTTCTAATTTTTGTAAATAAAATGGTTTGGCCACCAGGGCTCGTGATTCTTAATTTCTGCTTCTGATGTATTTGCAGCAAAATATGAGCTTCTAAATTCTCGATTGAAAAAAACGTCGTTTGTAGACCGATACTTATGTCAACAAACCTTTTAGAAACATGTTCTTTTTAAAATAATGCATGGTTTCTACGCCAGGTTGTGTAGATATATATCTTATTTTTGTCAATATCTCTACTTCCAGGACCCCGATTTGAAAAATTCCTTCTTTGTTGGATAGTGTTTCCAGTGTGACATGTTTTTCATATAATTTCAAAATTTTCAAGTAATTCATAGACTTTCCGCTAGGGGGCATAAAAGTAAATTGCTGTCCCCCTATATCTTTGTTTCTAAATCTCCGATTTGAAATTTTTTTTTCTGCACCGGATACAGCTCCTGATGGGAAATCCTTTGAAAATAATTTCTAAATTTTGTAAAACATGGTTTGGCCACCAGGGGGCATAAGTGTTAAAATCTGCTTCTGATGTATTTGTAGCAAAATATATGATCCTAAAAAACTGACTAATTTTTTTCTCTCGGACCTATACGGCTCATATGGATAAACCTTTTGAGAATACTGTCTTCCTAAAAGAATGCATGGTTTTCCCACCAGGGGACGTAAAGCCACTTCTTATTTTTGTCGATATCTCTGTTTCTGAGAGTCCGCTTTGAAAAATTATTTATGTGTTGGAGAGCGTTTCCGGTGCGAAATGTTTCTCATATAAATTCCAGGTCTGCAACCAGGGGGCGTAAGCTCACGATTCCGTTTACAACAATATCTGAGGGATTAAAAATCCGATTGAAAAACTTCTTTCTTCCGTCAGATACTATTGTTTTCCATACCGGTTCCATTGACTTTGAATAGCTTTGATAAATTTAATTTGCGTCAGAACAGATTCAAAAGACGTGCTTATTACATCCGAAAACTCGGTGTCACCTTTCTTGTTTTTCTTTAGTATCACTTTCCTCGAGATTTTTTTCCAAAGCAGTGTAGGTCAAACAGAAACAATATCCTGCTCGACCATGAGTTGCATGATGCCCCTAACTGTCTTCAAAGGCAGACGCGGGGAATTGGGATGGCACGGCGCCTTGGAACTACGATATCGGAAGTACTCACTACAGCGGCTTGTTTACGCGCCGCTGTAGTGAGTACGTTTCAAACGTGGTGCACAGATGGCCTAACATCCGGCTGGACGAAAGAACGTCCAGCCATGTGTTTTCCTCAACTCATTGATGACAGAGGGGAGCGGAGACTGTCGCATATTGTTCACAGCGACCGCAGGGCCACAGTGGGATAAATCCCCCGCAGCTACAACACTGGTGATCAGGTCAATGTGTCACAGCACACATTTCATCAAAGCCTTTCTGCGAATGGGCTTGCGTAGATGAAGACCCAGCCGGGTGTCTATGCTCACTGCCCGTCACCGACGCATGAAGTGGGACCAAGATAATCGAGATTGGACAGTGAACGATTGGAAGAAAGTGGGCTGGTCTGACGAATCAAGATTCCTGGTGCATCACGTAGGCGACCGAGCACGGATACGCCAATTACAAACGTAGGCTATGGCACCTGGATGCACTGTTGGCCGGAAACAGGCCGTGAACGGCGTTGTTATGCGGTGGGCGATGTTTTTTTTTTGGGGGGGGGACACTTGGACCCCATTATCCCAATAGAGTACAATCTCTGGCTGCTGTCAGGTATCTGAACATCGTTGCGGACCAAATTCACCCATTCATGGCAACTGTGTTCCCTGCTGGTGATGGCCTTTACCAAGAGGATAATGCACGACGCCATACTACTAGAATCCTCAAGGAGTGGTTCGATGTACACGCTGGTGACTTTCTGTTAATGCCCTGACCTCCAAATTCACCTGACATGAACCCAATCTAAAATCTGTGGTTCGACTTAGGAAAGCTGGTCCTCGCTAAATCACCAGCACCCCGAAATGTACTGGAATTGGAGGACCTGCTATTGACATTATGGTACCAGATACCCCTGGATACTTATCGCCACCTCATAGAATCGATGCCTCGCCAAACGGCCGCTGTGTTGTGGGCTAAAGGGGATCCTACAGCTTATTACGTAGGTGGACATAATGAAATGACTTATCGGTGTATATGCATTGTTGTACATGTAGTGGATGAGAAGACAGAAAGAACCTGAAACTCATTAAAGCTTTTTCACTTAGTGAATGAATGTTAAATATTTTTCAAGACATACAGACAGTTACTTATTAATTGGGAAGGCTTTGTCTTTAATTATTAGGGCACATCTCCTGGGTATACCACTCGCAAGGTGTTCAAGCTCATCTGCCGATGTTAGATGATACCAACGTGAACTTATAGCTTCAATTAACTGTACTTGATTTGCAGGATTAGTTGCACTCAATTTTTGTTTTAGTTTCATCCTAAAGTTTTCGATCAGAATAAGATTCGGCAATTGTGGAGGCATTGTAATCTCAGGACCGATTTACAAACAAGCCACCTGTCCATTACTCGAGCCCGATGGCAGGGCCCGTCGCCGTACTGGAAGGTTAACAGATGAAGGAAGCCTTTTGTTCTCTACCACGTGGATATGTTGGGCAGCATTCATGTTACTTCAACGATATACAGACCACCTACTCCATTAGCTGAGATGCAACCCCAGATCATAACAGCGGTAGGAAGAAAAGGCAAAATCATATTTTGAAGAAAGGGAAAAATCGTTCTAATCAATATACATCGATTAGAATCCAAACATTTTGAGATCAGACATATGGCACTGCAAACCGAAGAAGCCACAGCCTCTGAGAATTTTTCTTTTCTTTTTATAAAACAGTGTTCATAGTGAACAATAAGAACATCCTTTAATGCCATCAGTCTTCATGAAAAAAAAATCTACATCCGAAACAAAAAAGACTGTGAGAGAAGAAGTTAGAATGGCTAAAATTATCGACCTGAGTGCAGACTACATTCGTTTTCACAGGAAATGTACGATTTTGCCCTTTTTTTTAATAATGACGGATACTTAACTGTGTGTGAGAGGCTGTGGTTTCTTCGGATTGTAGTGCCATATGTCTTATTGAAAAATTTCGGGTTATAAACGATACACATCGATTTTGGGTTCTAATCGATATAAATTTTCGGGTTCTAATCGATATACATCGATTTTGGGTGCAAAATTTTGGTTTTCTAATCGATATTCATTTTTAGTTCTAATCATGGTTTCAAAATTTTTGGATCCTAATTGATATACATCGATTTTGAGTTCAATATTTTTGGTTTCTAATCGATATACATCAATTAGAACTCAAAAATTTCGTAGCCATTAGGAAGTAGCTAATCCGAAGGAATCACACCCCCTCACACATGGTTGATTATCTGTAAATATTTTTAAGAAAAGGCAAAATCCTGCATTTTCTGCGAAAACGAATGTGGTCTACAAATGAGTCGATAATTTTAACCATCCTAACTTGTTCCCTCATCGTTTTTTGTACTGGATGTTTGTTTTTATTCTTTTCATTAAGGCTGATGGCATTAAAGAATGTCCTGTGAATAGTATTTAAAAAAATATTCGAATGTCGTGCGTAAGGAAGATTCTGTAGGGAACAATAACACAACAGAAAGAAATCACTTAGAGCCTTTCGTTTAGGGATTTTTCATGAATATCATGCGCAGCAGTACTCCCAAAGGGACAATAATTATAGTGTAGGATTTTATATCTTCCTCTTCATGATTTTTCTTTTCTAGAAATAATATTAATTATGATTGAGGCATAACATCTAGAATGCCAAAGAAACTGAAAAAAATATCGTTCAATCGTTAATCACAAAAGCGGTATACCATTGTCAATTTGTTTCGTCAGAGTACTATAATCCAAATGTGCTTTTATATATTACATATAGTGGTCTCCCAAACTTTGCTCAACGATAGTTGCCCTCCAAGTCTCTAATATGTTGCTCGAAAAGTTTAAGTGGCACGAAATTCGGTCCTAAATTACGAGACGTGCCGACGCCATCTTCCAAGCGATAGAGAAATCAATGTTAAAAGGAAAAGGGCCGCTGTTAGCATGCACACTTCAGCTGCCCTTGTCAGAGCCCTCGGTTTATCCTCACCAGCTTTAATGAATGGTGATGGGCACTGATGGACAATGTACGTGGAACTGGCCAAACAACATGATTCAGTCGAAAGCTGGTTCCGATAACAGGCCATTCATTTGATTGCGAGGTCTACAGCAGGAGCAGGGACCATGTGACAACCTCACATTGTTAGGAAGCTTAGCCCACAGTTTAAGGGATTAAGATCTCTGAGGTGTTAGAATTCCAGCTAAGCAAATGGCGTCGATACGAACAATAGTGATATAGCGGAGTAATTTCGCTGGGCAACTCACGCTGTGCTTCAGGTTAATGCTGCGCTATGTTGCTCAGTAAACTGGGGTGAAGCAGACAATGTATCTGATATATTGAGATAATCACCGACACATTGAAACGAACAGCTGCATCTTTATAAAGCCCTTACTGCATTGTATTAACTCACGAAGTTTGCATTTATGAATGCAGAGCACGGAGGACTACACGAATGAGATCGATTCGGTTAAGGAATTCGCCAACAGAGAAAGCACATTTCAACTATCGTACAGCAAACTGATCTATCGGAACGACGACGGCTCTTTGCCAATATCCCGAAATTCTTGAACGCAAAATTATTTTGCTATAAAGAAGAACAAGCAAATGTCATATACCAGAACCCTGAAAATCATCGGTACTTTACCTCCCCTGTGGGGAATAGTCTAAAGCGCTATCTGCTTGCGACTGAAACGGGTCACTGCACCCGTTTTTTCGGGCCGCGGATGGACTAGTGGTCAATGTTCGTGACTGCCGTAGAGGAATCTCAGGTTCGATCCCGGGCAGGTACGAACGCTCGAACCATTAAATATCCGCTGTGCGTCGGATGGGCACGTGAAGCCGTCAGACCCCGGGTACTGGCCCCCCTGTTATAAATAAGGGCGTCTTCCTCCCCCTTTCTACTTCGCTTTCGTGTCACTTTCCTATCGGACACTTTAGCCCAAATCTCCTAGCTTCCTATTTCCAGGGGTTGTTTAAAACCTGGAGTCGGACACTTCCTTCCTAAAATCCTCTACATATGATCTGATGATCGAGTCACAGTACGAATTCGGGATGAAATGGATGGTGTGTTTGCCTATTCCTTTCCTGGAAAACCATAAATTAGTGCCCAATACCCATATGAGTTGCTCAAGGTGGTCGTTAAACCCAAATCAAACAAACAAATTAATTTTATTTTAAAGGTTCATACCCGCTATGACTTTCCCCCTTAAGCCTTTATCTGCTGTGCCTTATATTGGAGTCATAAACGGTTGTAAAACGGGGAGACGAAATTTCAGACGGAGAGAAAGTCCCGTTTCGCATTTTCCCACTATGCCTTATATTGCGGCCATAAAAAGGGAGAAACTTTACCTGCTTGAAAGAGAATTATATACCTTTTAACGGGGAATCGCCTGATTTGTTTCACAGCAGTTAGCGGCGTCCAAATCTGTGGAAGAATTGAATGCGCTCAGAGTATGTATCCGATTTCAGCCATTTTCAACACATTCCATCGATATGACCATTTTTTCCCAGCGAGTTATTAAGTAAAATTTGGCCCCCACGAAGCAGTGTTTCTTTCAGGCATACGTCCGGGAGGACGAAGCTACCAACGGAAACGACGATTAGCCCACCCTTCCCCCGGAGACATTTTATGTGTGTAATTCAGGCTATAATGAAGAAGAAAAATCCGTTTCGTTTGATGGTACAAATATATGTCCAAATTATAATTTTTTCAAAATATTTATTACAGTTTGTTTTGCTTAAAAAGTGTATTAAAACCAATGCTGTTCTTCAAAATACTGTATAATAAGTAGACTAGTCGTACCTCATAGTCAGGGGATCGCGATTCAAGATCAATTAGTGTGTTGAATGCATTTCAATCGATGATAATTTCAAGCCACTCGGTGCAACTTACGTGAAAAAACAAAACGAAAAAACAGCAGTGTAACTGAGTGCAAGTGATCAAATGCACTGTCCACTATGAACTTTATGGATTATTTCCTATGCTGTATTTATTTTTACGTAAGTACTATACCATTTGTAAACTATTCACATTAACAGAAGTTCTCATTCGACAGTTTTATTTTCACATATACATTTTAAATTGTAATCATATGAAAAAAAAGCTGTTTTACAGTTCTGCTGCATTTTGAACGTTCTCTTGGTGAAAACAAAATAGCCGCCCCGATGGCGTAGTGGTCTAAGCGATGGCCTCTGATCATTCGTCCGAAAGAGGTCCGGGTTCGAATCCCGTGAGGCATGGGTGTTGTGTTTGTCTTACGGCACTGGCTGTCTCCCTTCCCTGGAATTTAGGGACGGGCAACTGCTTATAGCCCATTGAGTTGCTCACTGTTGTCGTTAAAATTCCAATCAAAAAAAAAAAAAAAATTACAAATTTGAAGTTGTGATCCGTCTACTGGTGTGAATTATGACAAGAGTGGAAAATCAAATAATATCCGAAAACTTGAAAATTTAATCGTCCTGGAGAAGGAATCGAACCCGCGTCTCCCGATTTACGCCCGATATGCTACCCACTACACCACCCAGAACGTCCAAGTCTCAAGTTGCCGAGTAATTTGAATTTAACACATCACAGATATCGCCAGTCGAAACAACAGCTCTCATATTTAGCGAATCTGGATACATAGAATTCATTGTCTCCCGTGATTGCTCGCAAAAGCAGATAAACCATGAAATACGGGATTCTGTTCATAAAGATTCGCTAAATGTGAATGTATTGCTTCGACTGGCGATTCCTGTAGTATGTTAAATTCAAATTACTAGGACACTTGAGACTTGGTCATTCTGGGTGGTGTACTGGGTAGCATACTCTGGCGAAAACCGACAAACGCTGGTTCGATTCCCGCTCCAGGACGTTGAAATTTTGAAGTTCTCGGATATTATTTGACTTACCACTCTTGTCATAATTTACATCAAAAGACAGAATCATAACTTCAAATTTGTATTGTATACTGGTATAATCCCGTATTTCATGGTAAAATAATTTGTATAGAAAACTGGCAAATAAAACCCCACATTTTAACCTAGTTTCCACTTATGTGGCATCATTAAGATGATCACGTATTTTTATTTGGCGATTGACTTTTTTCAGAATGAGATTTCCTGGCTGTAGTCCAGTTTGCAATAAAATAACCCCTCCCCCTCGTTCAGCTAGAGAAAGTTTGTTCTTGAAACGTTTAAAGAAGTAATTACTATATATGCATTAATTACTTCTATATACGTAAATATAATATATATGTGACAGTGGCAAATGGAAAACTTGCTCCCTCGAAGGCTCCATTCCTCCCCCCCCCTCCTCCGGCCAAAAAGTCTGGAAAGCAACACTGCCACGGGGTGCCTAAAAACTAATTAAAATTTCGTCGGAATTGAAGGCTTTTGCATATGTGTTATCATGCGTAAGTTTGGGAGAACATATCTGAAAGCAGATGATAACTTTCAGAAGAAAATGAAGAAGTTCCAGGGAAAAGCGCGTAATAAGAAACATATTTTAAAGCACTCCAGGCACTGTTTTTTTTTCTTATTTTTTAAAACAGTTAACATATACAAGGTGCGTTCAAACGTTTCCGGATTGGCCACAACATGGCACTACAGCCCTGTTAGTAAACATGTCTTTCCATTATGTGCTGTAATATTCGAATCTTGTATTCATCAATGTTCCCCTGAAGAAACTGATCGGGGAATTTTCTATGCTGCAATCTGTGAAGCATAAACGTGAAAAGTACTGCGTTATGGAGAGATAAATATAGTACTTAATAATTATATAACACAACACAACTGTACCCTGAATTAAAATCGTACATGTGGACTTATTATTTTGCTGTTTTATCATTCACAGTTGATCAGTGATTGTACAAAAAAATTTTTTTTTGAAAAAATGTCTACAAAATATTGCCAAAAAACACGGAAAAAGAAGTATTCACGTACGCAGTGTGATGAAAGCACTAATGTGAAGAATGAAAACGCGGCTGATAACAATTAAGTTTGCCGGAATTCCAACCGAGGTTTATCAGCATCAGAAGCCCGCAACATAGACACGAGTGATCTCATTCAGTGTGCCACAATAGATTAATTAACTTAATTTATTAATTCTAAGCCACTCGCAACTCAGGTACGAGGGAACTCATTCAGCGTATCACAATAGAATAATTATCTTAATTTATTAATTCTAAGCCATTGGGTATCGGTATTAAATAATAAATACCGAATTTCATTTCTTCAAATCGTTGCATAATTTATGTTTTCCTTCAGAATCATTTTTCTCGCATGTTCATAATTTTACGACTTTTTGTGAACGCTTGGAGATTAGCAAACCTTAACAATACTGAAGTGCAATAATTTCCTTAAACTTCTTCTGCCGCCAAATATTTCCGACGGCAAATAACTTTTCTTTCCTCACACAGCACAATTGACTTATTTTTTTAAATTACAGTGCGAAGAGATAAAATGCTAAGAATTCAATAAAGTATGTATATTTGACTTTTACGTCTAGATCTCATGAACGCTTTCCAGAATCTACACAGAAAAAAATTCGAGTCGAATTAATCCTAGGTTAACCTAATCCAATGTTTTTTTTTTAATAATTGCTTGTGACCAGAGGGTTAATTAGGTGTTTCTGCTCCCGGGACAAACTAAGGACATTACGCCCCCCAAATTTCTCTTTTTAGGGGTTTTACGACCACCATGATCATGATCATATGTAGGGGATTTTAGGAAGGGAGTGTCTGACTCCAGGTCTTAAACAACCCTTAGAAATAGGAAGCTAGAATATTTGGGCTACAGTGCCCGATAGGAAAGTGACACGGAAGCGAAGTAGAAAGAGGGAGGAAGACGCCCTTATTTATCACCGGGGGCCAGTACCCGGGGTCCGACAGCTTAACGTGCCCATCCGACGCACGGCAGATATTTAGTGGATCGAGCGTTCGTACCGGCCTGGGATCGAACCTGAGGTCCTTTCCGTGGAGTCACGAACGTTGTCCACTAGGCTGCCCGCGGCCCACGACCACCCTGAATTATTCTGAGGTATATACGAATCCTACGTCCCTAATTCTGGGGTCATTGGTTCCGGAAAAGGGGAAGAGTTATTACTGGAAGGCAGGCGCTCAGCGCATGCTTCATCCGGAAACGAACTCGGGTCCATTCGAATGAACGATTAGATGCTAGCACTTGTATCACAGCCACAGCGGGCCATTTGATTTGTCTTTTTGCCTTATGTGTTTTTGTTTGTTTGTTTGTGGGTTTAATGACCACTATGAAAAACTCAATAGGCTATAAGCAGTCGCCAGCCCTAACTTGGTAACAGTGGTTCCACAGAAGGCACAGAGCCAGCGCTTAGACCATTGCTTCACCGGGGTATTACACATAGATAAATGAACACTTCGCTTCAAACCAAAATTAAATTCACACAACAAAGATTTCTTTTACCTCAATATGAAAAGCACAATCAAACTTTGACTGCTTTTCCCAACTGCTTTGGAGTTCAGATCTATTGTACCACATCAAATTGAACGAACGCAACTGGTAGTTGTAGTTGAAATCTGTTTCAATAATTTTATAAGGCCAGATATATATATATACACTGCCTGACACAGAAAATGCCACACCATTAAGGAATACTCGAAAACAGACCAAACTGCACACACAGATACCCAAGTAGGTCCTGAACTAATGATTTAATTGTAACATACAGACTAGGCGCCAGTGGCCGAATATACAGGATGATCAATAAGGAGTGTGGCCCCCATGTTGGACTATACAGCGTTGAATACGACGTGGCATCGAGGCAATGAGAGTCCGAATAGAGTCCCGGGGTATAGTGAACCATGTGGTGTTGATCCGAGACCACAGTTTATCTTCACTCTGAGGGGGTGTGAGGGTACTCAACAGAGGTCCAATTTGTCTCCCACAGATGCACGATGGGCGAGAGATCGGGGAATCCTGCTGGCTACGGAAGCATCTGCACACCGTGTAAAGCATTCAGGCTGATCCGAGTTGTATGCGACCGGGCATTATCTTGTTGAAAGCGACGTTTGGGATGCTCTGCAGATAGGGTAGTGCCACGGGCCGCAGCACCTCGTCAGCATAGCGTCGAGCCGTCAATGTGCCCCAAATGCGTAACAGAGATGAGCGGCTGTTGACGCTGATAGCACCCCACACCATGATTTCCCGTTGCCGGGCCGTGTGGGCGCACCAAAATGGCGAATACACCAGTTGGCCACATCACCTTCAGACTCTCACATGAAAATCATCCATGGTGAGACAGAAGCACGATTCGTCGCTGAACACCACACTATTCCATTCGGCACCCCACGCAGCTTTGGAGGAACACCACACCAAGCGGTGACGACGATGGCTCTCTGTTAAGGGTAGCCTTCGCAACGGACAGCTGGACAGCAAACCAGACCCAGCCAATGGGTGCGACACTGTCCGCGTCGATATCGGATCATCCAAGCCTCCCTGTACACTCCGCAAAAAGCCCCCGTTGTTGGCTGTGTGTTCGCTACGCCATGAAGTCTGATGCGACGATCGGTCCCGCTCGATTGTCCGTCTCCGTGCTCTGGTCCCACTACGACGTTGCACATATGCTTTCTGGGACCACAGTCTCCAAATGCGACCGACGGTTTTGGCATCACGCTGAGTTTCTTCCGCAATACGACGCAAGGACCATCCGGCGGTACGAAGGCCTACGATAACACCTCTCGTGAACTCATCCGTTTGACGAAATCGCGTACGACGGCATCTTACCGGCATTGGCACCTCTTGTTCATTCTCCAGACACGGTTACAGCAGAACCACTCATTTCTCGCCCGACGTCTTGACTGATGGCCTCACGGGTTGGTTGTCCGCTTATATTCCGCTTGCCATTCGTTCGTTAGGCCTGCAAATGCAATCATTTGCATAACTTGTAGCTGGGCACCCACCCTGAATTTTTTTTTTAATTGATTAGGGTTTAACGACCACCATGAGCAACTCAGTATGCTATAAGCAGTCGCCCGTCTCTAATTCAGGGTCAGTAGTTTCAGGGATGGGAGAGAGTCAGTGCCTTAACCCTTTAAGCGGCCGATGTACGTTAACCAAATGGTGCTCAAAATTTTCTGCGCTCCCTAAACAGAAGTGTTCCCATAGCGGCCGAGTTTTTCTTTCTGAACGGCACGTCAAATGTTTTGTTTTTTCAAAATCTACAGCCAAACAATTCATATCTCCTTCTCATCTGATCAGTACCGATAATAAACCTACCACAAATGTGATAAGCCTTCTAGTTCTTCATTTTCTGTTTTGTTTCCTAGGTTATAAATGTGAAAGGGCTATCCCTTCTGACACGGACATCATGCCACTGGACAGAAACAAGTGACTCAAACATATTCTCTCTCTCGTTTCTTAGATTCGTCGCCATTGTTATAGCCCATTTTGAAGGTAATCAGTCGGTAAGGATTTGTGTCAATCATCATCCTGAACGAAAACTTTGAAAAATAAAGTTAAGGGGGAAAGCAACGCCTTCTGACGAGGAGACTCACTCGTTCGACCAGCGTGCTCTTAGACAGGGAATATTTACGTTCGAGCTGATTTAATGCCATTTTACTGACCCCAGTTAATTCGTTCCAGCCGGTTAAAGGGTTAAGACAAGCACAAGATTCATGCCTCACTGGGATTCGAACCCGGACCCACTTGGCCCTGCATTTTCATGGCGCTGTGTTCCCGGCTTCGCGGTGCAGCATTTTCTCTGTCAGGCAGTATATTACCTGCAGAACACAGACAAGTATCAGTTAACGTACAGCGCTAATAAGAAATGTTTTATATAAAGTATATATAAGAAGCTTTCTCTTCCTTCTTCTTGTTTTCCCTAACAGACAAAAGGATACTTCACAGTTCGACAAAAGATAAACAAAAATCTCATCAAAATTCAGCTCACAACCCTCCATTAGAAGTAGACGAAATGATTTTAGCTTATGCATATCGTAAAGAGATGACAACAAGTGTAATGGACTGGATTTTTCTTTTTCTTTGACGCACATAGCCTGCAACACATGTTTCTCGCGTATTGGATAAAGAATTAAACGACAAAAAAAAATCTCTATAACAGCAGATAACGAACGGAAATCAAACCTGTAATACGAGGTAAAAAAAGGTGAAGCAAATTATGGCGATATGTTTTTCGGAGGGTTATATTTATGTAAATTAGTATCCGCTTACAAATTCCTGTCGGAAATTATATCGTAGATCGTATCAGAATTCGTAAATTATGTCCGAGAAAGGATTGGGTTTTTAAGTTACAAAACGACGACGTACGAAGAAATGGGACGTAATGGTATTGGAAAAGCCATTAAAAGCGAAATTACGAAGTTGGGAACCTCCTGACGGCAGGCTTTTACATTGTTTCATTTCATTTTTCCATCGTAGTTCCCACAGAAAAAATGGCTAAAATTTTGTCCCTCGAAACCATTGAAGCAACTTCAGCTCGTTCAAAAGAAAGACGCTGTTAACGGCTTTCTGAACACACAGTGAACAGGACTTCCAGACGAAACGTAAGATTTTTATGTATTAAAGAAAAAGCGAAGCCATTTTTTTCTTCTGGAAGTGTCTTCTGTGTTTCTTCTTCGAGGCGATCGAGTTTTCTTTATACAGAATAAATTGCTAGATGCACTTTAAAGCTTTTTGCGGATTTGGCACTTGTAATCCGTGAATGATGTATCTTTCTCACAAATATATATCGCACTTAAAGAAAATTTCATTTGCTCAGGGACCGCTACAATTAATGGTACAGGAAATACGTATCTCACGCCACCAAATGGATGTACTAGTTAGTGTTCCTTCAAAAGTAAGAGAAATCAGCAGTGCGGCATGAAGCCAGAGGATGTAGGTAGTCCTCTACGAAAGCTCTTTTCTCCGTTATATTATTTTAAAGTCTGGATAACCCTGCCAATAAATACGTTTCTCGGAAAAGATTAATTGGTGACATCTGAAACGTAATAATACTAAAGAATTGTAATTAAAACACTGGATGGGATATAGTGGTGCAAAAGTGTAGCATCATCTGCAAAAACCGTTAATTTTTAAGTTTAACTCTTTTTGAATTAACCGATTTTCATAGTTATTTCATCATTTACATGCCATTAAATGCGAAATTTAATTTAGATTTCAAAAATATTTTAGCCGCCCCTGTGGCGGAGTGGTCTAAGCGATGGCCTCTCATCATTAGTACGAAAAGGATCCGGGTTCAAATCCCAGTGAGGCATGGATGTTTGTTTGTCTCACGGCACTGGCTCTCTCCCTTCCCTAGAAACAGTAACCCTAAATTAGGGAAGGCCACTGCTTATATCCCACTGAGTTGCTCACGGTGGTCGTTAAACCTCCAATAAAAAAAATGTCTTAGTTTTTTCCTGTAGCTACTCAAGATACATTACAAAAATCATAACCAAGTCGAAATTATTACGAAAATGATCATTTGTCCAAAACTTAGGTTTACAGCAATAAATCGTTTTTTTTTTATTCATAAGGAATGAAATATCATTTAAATACAGGAATAAAATGAAACAAAATTATAAAATGTACCTAATATTTTGTTACCCAGACTTACTTTAGATTTAATCACAGCTTTGCGTCTTGCTGGCGTACTGTGAAAGAGGTTTTGTAAAAGATCGGGTTGAACAACACGATTCCAAATTTGAATGACATCTTCAATGATTTGAAGTTTGGTTGTTGGCTTCTTTTTTGATGGTTCATACGACACTTTGAACCACAAATTTTAGCATAGGTTTAAGTCTGGTGACTGTAGTGGTCAATCAAAATGCTGAACCTTTTTTTTTCCTGAAACCATTTTTTCTCTACGTTAAGCAAGATGACAGGGAGCATTGTCATCTTTAAAAGCAAAATCGCTGTCATAAAGTTCTTTAGATGATGATAGCATTTTGTTTTCTATTATCCAGATGCATTTCTGGGCATTTATCGTACCGTCGGCAATATGGCGGTTCCTAACGCCATGTGCACAAACAGTGACCTTTACCTAACATCAGCCACTAAGCAACTTATGTTGAATTCTTCATGCTTGAATTTCCTTACATAGGAACTACTCTGATTCCCATTAAGGCAAAATTCTGATTCATCACTGAAAAGAACATTTCCCCATTGTTTGGTTGTCCATCAGACATGCTGTTTTGCCCACTGAAGTCTACGCTGTCTTCGATTTGCAGTTAACAGTGGTTTGCGCCACCCTTTGCAGCCCCGTCAGTCATAGTGAAGCAGCCTCCTCCTAACAGTAGGTGTACTAACAGTAACGTCACTTCAGACCATCTTTAAAGCAATTCAGGTGAACTGGGCCTCTTGTCTGCCAAGCTTAACGTTTTGAGCTCCTGCCTATTTGCGGTGGACCTGGGCTACCTACTGCGATGCATATTTTTAATATTAGCAGCGTCTTTTACTTTCTTCAGCAGCCTAATAACTGTAGATTGATTACTTTCAGCGATTTGTTTTGAAGAATATCCCTGTTCATGCAGAACAACTATTTTTACCCTGTCCGCTGTGGACAATTCCGCAGTTTTAACCATTATTGAGAATGCACACAAACTATATCCTAAAAACAACAAGAAGCGACAACTAAAATGCTCTAGTAACTCTGCATCAACCCTTATAAGGGATGGAGTAGGATCTGGATAGCATTAGGAAGTAGCCAATCATGAAAAGAATATCCATTATTGGCTGTAACGGCAGATACAGTTAAAGTGAATTTCAATATGTTTGTCAAACCCCATATTTTGTGACGTATCTTAAGAACAGAAGTAGCTACAGGAAAAACTAAGGCATTTTCGAAATCTCCAATAAATTTCGCATTTAATGACATACATTGCACATGGCTTTTATCGATTATGAAAAAACCTTTGATTCGGTGAAACCATCAGCAGTTACGATGGCTCTGAAATCCTGCGGTATTGAGGATGCATACATTAATATCATTAATAACATCTATGAAAATGCAAGTGCAAAGATTCGGCTGTTTGAAAATACAACACACATAAAAATTGGAAAGGGAGTGAGACAAGGTGACACCGTATCTCCGAAGCTCTTTAATGCCACATTGGAAAATGTCTTTCAATCACTGAACTGGGAAAACAAAGGGGTAAAGATTAATGGAGATCATCTAATCCACCTTCGTTTTGCTGATTACGTAGTCATTTTTGCAACTACCCCATCAGAGCTGCAGAGTATGATCCAGGAACTTGCTGAAAAGAGTAAAGAAGTGGGATTAAAAATGAACTTTCAGAAGACAAAAGTGATGTTCAATGCTTTTACAAGAAATTAAGATTTATCGATTGATGGAGAAAAGCTGGAGATAACAGACACGTACGTTTATCTTGGACAGCAGATATCAAGTGAGGGTCACATTGATGAAGAAATTAAACGGCATACAAAACTTGCCTGGAGAGCATTTGGAAGAAACAGCATAATTTTCAAGAGCAATATGCCATTATGTCTTAAAAGGAAAGTGTTTGATCAATGCATCCTTCCAGTGCTTACGTATGATGCAGAAACGTGGACCTTAACTAAAAAAGACATACAAAGGCTGCAGGCAACTCAAAGAAGCATGGAGAGGTGCATGCTTGGTGTAACCAGGAGAGATAAGAAGAGGAACTCGTGGATCCGAAAAATGACAAGAGTGGAAGACATCATGATCAGAGTTAAATCCCTGAAATGGCAATGGGCTGGACATACTGCCAGAAGGACAGACCATCGATGGACAGCCGAAATTTTGGATTGGATTCCAAGGAAAAGGAAAAGACCCAGAAGAAGACCACATGGAAGATGGGTGGATGAAATTCGAAAGTATGCGGGAGTGACATGGAGGAGACTGGCACAAGACAGACCGTTGTGGAGGAAACTTAGGGAGACCTTCGTCCAGCAGTGGATTGATAATGGTTGATGATGATGATTGTAAACAACGAAATTATCTATGAAAACTAGTTAGTTGAAAAAAGTGTTAAGCTTAAAAATTCACGGTTTCCGCGGGTGATACAATACTTTTGCACACCAGTGTAAGCATAATTGTTACCTTGTGATTCCACTGTAGGCAGCAATCTGAGAAAAAATGCAAATATGAAGAGTTGGTTAAGACGGAGAGCGGTTCAATAGGAATCTTTACTTTTATGTAATAGTACAGAGTATGTATTAGTACTGAAAGAAGCAGGGAGAGTAACATACTTCGTATAAACAGGAAAGATCAGAAGAGAAACTCGTGGATAAGAAAGATGGGACAAGATTGGAAGATATCATGATCACAATAAAATCCCTGAAATGGCAAAGGGCTGGACATGCTGCCAGAAGAACAGACCACCGATGAAGAACCGAAATTTAAGACTGGATACCAAGGGACAGAAACAGACCCAGAAAAAGATTACATGGGAAACGGATGAATGAAATTCCAAAACATTCCGGAATAACATGCAAAAGAGTGACTCGTGACAGACAATTGTGGAGGAAACTTGAGGAGACCTTCACCTAGCAGTGCATTGATAACTGTTGACAATAATAATCGTGATCTATTAGTACAGAGCTTGGGTTATTTGAAATATACTGAAGTGAAAAATTAAAGAACAGTTGATAAAAATGGCCATAACGCTCTAGTTGCCCAGATAAAGGCAATGAAATGTGCACAAAATCTTTATTTTGTAATAACGGATGAAGTGCAAAAAGAGTCAGTCCACAATTTTTAATGTCATACACTTTGTGACAAAAAAGAGCAAAATTAAGAGATGTGACATAACTGAAGAATGAAATCTTTATGAACTCAAGGGGAAAATTCAATAAAGGGGGTGATCACCCCTGACAGAAACAAAACATTTGCAACGATTGTTCACGCTGTTTATAAGAATATCGATGAGATTTTGCGGGAGCAAGTTCCACTGCTGCGTATAAGCGTACTTACTAGCTCCCGTAGGGTCCTAAGAGGAGGCTGAAGTTCCGAAATCAAAATATTGAGTCCTAAAGCGCCTTAAAATTCAGGAAGTGGGCAGGCGTCTCCATTCTCTGGTTATTCTCAGTTTCTACGAAGTCAAAGACGATTTTCTCGGGATGGAGCCGTGCGTTTTCGTTCATTAGGAGGAATATTTCACCGTCAGCTTCTTTAAAATGTTTCACATATTGGTCTAGGCTCTCGTCTCTATATTTCTAACCAGTCTGTGTACCTCCCTGAACGACATGCAAGTCTGTTTGGCCATTTAATATTATGCCTCCCCAAAGCATGATATCTCCACCTTTAACTCAGTGTCTTTCGAAGACGTTGATGGGGATATTTTTTTGCCTTCGGCTCTGTCCAGATAATGATACGCCTAGAATCGCTCTCCCAGCAAAATCGAGATTCATCGGTGAAGAGTCAGTGGGATTCCGATTGCAATGCTCTCTACACCACCTCATGCATGCGCACCTGTCGGTTGAAATGAGAGGAACACAAAGCAACGGTTTTCTCGCGTAGAGGCCTTTCTCCTTAAGTATACCTGGTTGTATGCTTCTCTGTACACAGTTACATGCAACAAGCTCTCGAGTAATCTGTTGTGCTATCATCCTCCTGTTTCTCTTCGCTGTTAAAGTTAAGAATCGGTCTTCTGTCTTGCACAATGGAGTATCCCATTGTTCAAGACAGGCCCGTGGACGATCATGTCCTGAACAATGGGATACTCCCCCTTGTCATTCTAAATTGGTTTTCACAGTCGAGAGAACGTTTTGGGGTATACGTATCACACAAAATATTTCCGACTGATTCTGCCCGCCTTCCATTCTTCCAATCGCCCTCCATTTTCCACAATTACTCAAATGCCTTCTTGCTGTTGGCTCGCGTCCTTGCTTATGACGTCACGCACATGCACGGCCGTTTGTTTGAGAACAGGTTACCACGGTAACCAAGCTGAAACTCTCAAGAAATGCTTAATAGAACCCTGGATGTTTTCTTATGACGTTAGAGCAGAATTAGAAGTTTCGCTTTTTCTTCGTGTGTGGTGATCTTCCAAAAATGAAATCAATGGGTGTGTGTGATATTTCTAACGGAAACCTTTTGCGTATAAAACTGGTATTTCAATGAACTCGCATCAAAGATCCGACTATTTACATGTTTTTTTTTGTTTTTTTTTAGTGGAAGTTTAACGACCACCGTGAGCAACTCAATGGGCTATAGGGAGTCGCACGTCTCTAATTTAGAGTCACTGGTTCCAGAGAAGATAGAGTGTCAGGGCCGTAAGACAAAAAGAACATCCATGTCTCACCGGGATTCGAATCCGGACCCTTTTCGGACGAATGATCGGAGGCCATCGTTTAGACCACTGCGCCCCAGGGGCGGCCTATTTACATGGGATATTTTGTGACATATGCGCTGTGAAATCTTAATGCTGTATAAAGGTAAATCATGATAAGTTTTGGACCAGTTCAAAGAGCCAAAATGAAATGAAGCGCCAAAAAATGGAGACTGACGTCATTGATTAAGAAGTTTTCGTCCTTCCATTAATATATGTTTTTATTTTCATTAGTAGTGAAATATGATTGAATTTTTTTGTATTCATTGTGTGAATATTAAGAAATAAATAATCACCGAAAAAGTATTTCGAAAGTATCAATATTATTATTTCCGAAGTCTGTCGAATGTTACCTTGTATACCGTGGCAAAGCACTGATCTTCGTTTGTTATGAAAGCATGGTAGTTTTAATATTGTACATTTACAGTAGTGGTCAAAATTGTGGAAACCTTTTGGAAATAGTGTATTTTTGTATTTTGATGGCTCATAACACCACTTTTTTTGAAGTAATACCATAAACTTATATATGAATGGAAAGATAATTTCATCAAGAATGTAATGCAATAACTTTTATGAAAGATTTTGTGTTAGAACAGTTGTTATAAAGAAGAAAAGTGAAACACATAGAAAAAATGAGATATACAAAAATTCTCACCATGTCAGTTAATATTTAGTTGGGTAACCTTTAGCGTTAATTACGGCTTTACAACGCCTTCCCATGGAGTGAACCAAGTTCTTTAGTTTTGCAGCTGTTGTAATGTGAAACCAAGATTGAATTATTGATTATATTAATTGGGTTTTATTGCTAGGTTGCTTCTGACTAACAAGTTTCTTTACTCGGCTACATAGATTTTTGATGGGGTTAAGGTTCGGGCAATTCCCAGGCCATTCCAGCAGTGGAATATGATTATCTTGAAACCACTTTTTGCACACAGCAGCAACATGACATGGAGCTGAATCCTGTTGAAAAATAAATGCTTCATTATCTTGGAAAAGATCGCGTGCGGATGGCTTCAGTTTGGGCTCAAGTATTTCTTTAATGTATTTTTGGCCATTTATATTTCCATTAATCACGCAAATTCTGCCCACACCTTTTGATGGCATACAACCCCAGATCATAATACTAACTGGGTGTTTCACGGTACATGTAATGCAATCAGGATGCAAATCTTCTCCGATTTTTCTCTTTGCCTATTTTATGCCACCACTACCAAACAAAGAGATTTTGGTCTATTCACTCCAGATAACACTGTCCCATTGTTCCACTGTCCAGTTAACGTGGGTTTTAGTCCGGTTTAATCTTTTCAAACTTTGTTTGAGAGATAAAAATTCCTTTATTCGTGGAATTCAAGCATTTAGACCACATTCCTGCAGTATGCTCCGAGCAGTCCTCGCACTCAACTTCACATTGCATTGCGCCATTACATCCTGCATACACCCAAATTATTTTCTTCTGTCACCTAGGTACAGTCTCATAATTCTTCTATCGTCCCTTGCTGTTGTGCACCTTTTCCAGCCTTTAGCAGTCTGGTTTTGTAGTGACTGAGTCTCCTTACACCTCTTCAAGAATTTAGAAATGCCACCTTTGGTTAAGTTTCCACCAACGTTTCTTCTAATTTCTTCATAATTGAAGCGTTGTTTACTCAATAGTACTATTTTACATTGCTTTCTGGGTGACCAGTCAATTCTTTGCCCCATTTCTTTAATTTTATTACGTTTTACAAGCTCACTAAATGAAATTAAAAAAAACCCCATTTTGATAGCAATCACATAATACACTGACAAATGTCCTCCTCTCAGCTCCAATACTTGACATCAATAGCTGAATCCTACTGTGACCTGAATGGTTCATTGCCAAAACAGGATAACACCTGATTGGCTCTCTAAACATTCATGTTAATTAGCTACATTCAAATTATTAAGGAAAGCTACTTCATATCAACCTAAGCAAGTTGTGCTTCCTTTTTCTGGTTAGATGGCTACAAAATTTCAAAGAATACAGATGATTAAACATACGTTGTTGCATTACATTCTTAATGAAATTATATTTCCTCTGATATACACTGAAGAGCAATTGAATTAGAGACAGCTGGCGTTATGCAAATGTGGCGCTGTGGGCGGCCCTGTAAACAGAAACGACATGAAGTATGCAGCGATCCGACAATATAAGGAGTGATGCGACGGTAATCAGTAAGAGTGGGACGTGGTATAGGTGAGACGAAGGATCTAAGCGAATTTGATCGTGGGGAAATCGTCGGGGCCCGACGAATGGGTCACTCCATCTCGGAAGTCGTGCAGGCACTGGGATTTTCACGAGCCACTGTGTCACGGGTGTACCGTGAATACATCGAATCCGGTAAAACCATTCCTTCTAGGGCAAACTGCCGTGGACAACAGCGTGTGGATGAGCGGGGTCATCGTCGGCTAGCTTGCATTGTAACAGCGGATAGACGGGCCACAGTGCAAGAAATAACTCGGCAAATGAACGCAGGTGTATAAAAACGTGTAAGCAGCCACACCATCCAGAACCATCTCCTCGCTGTGGAGAACAGAAGCCATCGTCCCACGAGAGTACCGCTGCTGACTGCACATCACAGGGTGCAAAGATTAGCATGGGCGCGGAAACATCGCCACTGGATCCTAGACATGTGGGAAAATGTTGCCTGAACTGATGAGTCGAGATTCACGTTGGTACATGCGGATGGTAGGATACGAGTACGGCGCAAACCACATGAAGCGATGGATCCTTCTTGCCAGCAGGGTACACTTCTAACTGGTGGGGGTGGCATTCTCGTCTGGGGACTGTTTACGTAGACTGAAATGGTACCCAGGGTACGTGTGACATCGTCCCTCACAAGTCAACGTTACCGGGATATCTTGGACGACCATTTACTCCCGTTTGTGCGTCTCCAAGATACCACCGGGGATCTCATCCTGCAACAAGAATTGTGCAGCGTGCCATCGCTCCCGAATTGTATCCCAATGGTTGGGTGAACACTCCACCGACGTGACCTTGCTTCCTTGACCAGCTAGGTCACCTGACCTCAATCCCTTCGAACACATCTTGGATGCCATCGAGAGAAATGTTCGAGGCTCTGACCTCCCTCCAACAAATCTTTGTGAACTGTGGGAGCTTGTTCAGGGGTCGTGGATCCGTATTGCTTCCCAACGCTTCCGGTGTCTTGTCGAGTCCATGCCAAGACGAATCGCCGCCGTCAACATGGCGAAAATTACTAGACAGGTATCTCTAATTCAATTGCTCTTTAGTGTATAATTGCATGGTATTACTCCAAAAGCAAGTGGTGAATGTGCACTATTCGGACTTAATTCGCACTAAGTGATCCAACGTCTGAAACCACGGTTATATGTGCTTTAACTTCATCCTTCTAATGCGCTCTCGGCTAACGTGTTCCTAACTTGCATATTCTTATCTGCGCAGGCAATGTTTAAACCCTGCGTTCGATAAAGCATGTCAATACTAACATTCAGCCGTTCCGGTGGCGCAGTGGTCTAAGCGTTGGCTTATGACCATTCGTCCGAGAAGGGTCCCGGTGAGGCATGGATGTTGTGTTTGTCTTACGGCACTGGCTCTCTCCGTTCTCTGGAGCCAGCCACCGTAAATTAGGAACGGGCAATTTCATATAGCCCATCGTGTTGCTCACGGGGGTCGTTAAACCTTCAATCAAAGAAGAAAAAAAAAACAGATTAACTTTTACGGCAATTTGTATTCGACTCCGTCGAGGGAAACGCGCGTCTTGACCTTTTTTTACCCATTGTTCCTTAATTTTTCACTCCAGTGTATTATTACATAACTGCTCCCGAGGCTGCCTGGGTGTAACCAATGACAACCGATCTGAATTTTTTTCTGCATTGACTGATTGTGTCATGTGTACTTCAGCCACAAGCTACGAAACAAATCATTTTTCTTTTCGAACTTCTTTGGTATATTCTAACGTAACGTTCCTTTGCAGTCCCTATTCGGGCACAATATTACCTTTTCCCGATGGTGACATTCGAAGCCACGTATTCTTACTCTGGGGGCTGATGCTCTCCCAACTGAACTACGCCGGCAGGCTTAGCGCTGCACCAGTTTCGAATTAACTCATACTTCACCTCAATATATAGTGCGTCATCGACGAAATGTCACTTGGTATGTTACATCAGAATGGCGGGAGACACAAAACCTTCGATTTCGTGTCTGGCCTTTTTCAACGAGGGGAATGATATGCCGTTCTACGAGACCAGAGTTGGAAACGGGTCCAAAATTTTGTACCCGACTCGATTAAGACTCGGCCGTCAAATTACTGGACCCGACCCTGACAAATTTGATTTGAACTATAAATTTGAATATATCATCATCATCATCATCATCATCATTTTTAATTATTATGAATCCACTACTGGATGAAGGTCGTCCCACGCTTCTTCAATAACGGTCTGTATTGGGCCTGTCTCCTCTATCTACTCATGTCCCACGTGGCCATCTTCTGGGTCTTTTCCTATCCCTTGGTCGACCTCGGAGAAACGACCTCGGAATCAGATGACCGCGGAGAACCGGCGACTCTGGAAAACAGCCGACCGTGGAAAACAAACGACAGTGGAAAACAAAAGACCGTGGAAAACAGGTGACCCCGGAAAACAGTCGACCGCGGAAAACAAAAGACCGTGGAAAACAAAACACCGCGGAAAACAGACGACTGCGGAATCAGTCGACCGCATAAAACAGACAACCGCGGAAAACAGTCTAAATAGGAAAACATTCGACCCCGGAAAACAGTCGAACGCGGAAAACAGTCGACCGTGGAATCAGACTACCGCGGTAAACAGTCGACCGTGGAATCAGACTATCACGGAAAACAGTCGACCGTGGAATCAGAAAACCGCGGAAAACAGTCTACGAAATGCTAAATCATCTACCAACATTTCCCGATCGGTTACGGCTGCAACGGACATCCACTCTGTTTTATTCATGTAGATCATTTCAGTCTTTTCCTTCCCCATACATTAAAAGATATTACGGCATTTTATATGAGTCGTACATTTTGGCTTTCTCTGGTATTGTCTCGAATTTTCAGAATAATATATTTCATTTCACGTGCTTCACCTTTCAAAACAATCTACAGACGTTCGAATGAATTTAATTACCTTTCGTGTTCACCACATGGTCTTTTTTCTGAGGGAACCAGAATGCTATGATCAGAGGACATTTCTTCCATTATATTTAGAAAATTATTAACGTTTCTTCCTGTGGAACGTTAGTTGTAAATCACCAAGAATTAATAGTTTAGTTTAAGACTCAAAACTGTATCGTTGTCGTGTTTGCTAGAAATAATCTCCCAGGAAATATATTCTCAGAAGTTACGTTACTTATCTTGTATTGGCAGAAAGACACCAGTGTACTGGCTTTAAATTTTGAATGACGTATTCTAGACCTGTTCGTTTGTGAGCTCAGAATATCATTTCGAAACATCTGTTACACTTAAGTATCTTATTGTGAAAATGCAGCAGCAAATCTGTGCTATTTTCTTATTGTAAAGTGAGAGGCAATTCTGAGAGGGATTAGTTTTCCTTCAAAGTGCATCCTTCCTATGTTAGAAAACAGACCTACTCTCTCTTCTTTCTATTTCAAAGCGCTCCACTGGAAGACAACATATTTCAACTACTGATCCAATATTGAGTAGCCAGTCAGTTTTATAATCCGTAGTAGGGTTATACGAGACGGAAAAATTCTCCTTTTCTTCCCATTGGCGATTTGTTGAAGTTTGAATATCGACTCTATCGTTTTCTCTTCTTTCTTCTGTAGCGTCTGCAGTTTCTTCAGCACTTCATCTTGCGGTAGAAATTATTTTATATGTTCTTCTGCAGCATCTGTAGTTTACTGAGCCCTTGATCCTGCGGTAGAAATTCCATTAAAAGTTTTTTTCAGTAGCTCCTGCTGTCTTTTTAAACCTTTATACTAGGGTAGAAACGCTATCAACTTCTTTTGTGCCTTTTTGCTTTTTCTCTTTCTATAGCTCAAGCTGCAGCCATGAATTCATCTCCGCCTCCGATTTAGTACATGTTGACATACTAGAGCTGGATATTAAAGAACAAATGAAATGAAACCAGACTTAATTCCCTATTAATGGGCTATGTTTATTTATAGACATAGATAGATTCTGCGGACAACCCAAAGAACACGGTGAGATGCATGTCTGGTATAACCAACAAAGACAGAAAAGGAACTTATCGATTATCAAATGACAAGGGTGAATCGTATCATGATCAAAGATCATCAAATGGGAATGGGCTGACCATATCGCTAGCTAAGCACAGTTGGACAACTGAAATACTAGACTGGATATCGAAGGACGTAAAATGACTCAGAAGACTACCACGTGGGGATATATGCCAAATGACATTGAAGATAATTATTGCTCAAGGCACAGAGCTATTGAAGAAACTATCAGTAGTTGATTAAGAATGGTCATTGATGATGATGATTCAAATATTCATTATATTTGCAGCTTTAAAACTGAAGACACAATTGCTGACGAAGACTGGTCACTAAAAAAATTGGGTATGGCTCCAGTTTGAATAGCAACACCTAAATAAGGAGGGCTGTTTTGTTTCTTGTGTTGTACACGCGAATGGCAATACTCGTATGCTCATAAAATGTTTAGTATTATTTCTCAGTTGTTTTAAGTGATTTCGTCAGAAACAGAATGGAAAATGTAAGGCAAGGCGGTGTCTAGCAAGTCGCCTTTTGGAATTTTCATTTGCACCTGCCAATCCACCTAGGACAACAGTTACAAACATTCTAGTTAAGAAAGAATAACTGTACACCAACTATACATAAAAAAAAAAAACCTTTATTAGTTATTCAATTTATCGGCGCAAAAGTTCGCACATCAACAAGATGGCTTCAAATATCAATCTGTTTGATGTGCTAAAGCTCGGAAACGATTATTTCTATTATTACACCAATAAATTGGATTAACAATATAGTTTTACTAACACTGAAGTGCCATTGAATTACTGATAGCAGGAGTTATGCAAATACGTGTCTGCTTCCTACCGCATGCACGGACAAAGCTCTGGTTAAAGACAGCTTGCGCCTACTGCTTCCCCAATAGCCAGCGATTACAAGCGCAATGGGTAAGACTCGTGATTTGGATACTTCTGACAGAGCAAAAATTGTAGGTGCTCACAGGACGGGTCATTCCATTTCGGAAATCTTCAGCACACTGGGATTTTCCAGTGTTACAGTGTCCAGAGCGATTCGGGAATTCGAAAATTCTGGCAAAAGAACGAGCTCCCGAATTAATTGCAAAGGTGTACCGGCCTCGACAGCTCGTAGTATACGTCGTTTGGGTAGCATTATTCAAACTGATAGGCGCAAGGCATCACAAATCACCGATCTGAACAGTAAAACAAATCGCCATACCAGTGCAAGAAGAGCGCAACGTACTCTTAAACGTCTAGAGTTTGGGAGCACCCGAACCCACTATGTTTCACTATTATAGTCACGACACCGAGCTCACGCCTTGCCTAGACAAAAACAGACTGACACTTGACCACAGAGGATTCGAAGCCGATAGCCTGGGGTGATGAATCCAGAAATAAACTGCATCGAGTCGATGGTAGAGTGCGGATCTGACGTCAACCTCATGAAGCCATAGACTCTTCGTGTCAAGTTGACCACAGAGGACTGAAAGCGGAAAGCCTGGAGTGATTAACCCAGATTTAAACTGCATCGAGTCGATGGGGAGAGTGTGGATCTGACGTCAACCTCATGAAGCCATAGACTCTTCGTGTCAAGTTGACCACAGAGGGCTGAAAACGGAAAGCCTGGAGTGAAGAACTCCGATTTAAACTGCATCGAAACGATGGGAGAGTGCGGATCTGACGTCAATCTCATGAAGCCATAGACTCTTCGTGTCAAGTTGACCACAGAGGGCTGAAAACGGAAAGCCTGGAGTGATGAACCCAGATTTAAACTGCATCGAAACGATGGGAGAGTGCGGATCTGACGTCAATCTCATGAAGCCATAGACTCTTCGTGTCAAGTTGACCACAGAGGGCTGAAAGCGGAAAGCCTGGAGTGATTAACCCAGATTTAAACTGCATCGAGTCGATGGGGAGAGTGTGGATCTGACGTCAACCTCATGAAGCCATAGACTCTTCGTGTCAAGTTGACCACAGAGGGCTGAAAACGGAAAGCCTGGAGTGATGAACCCAGATTTAAACTGCATCGAAACGATGGGAGAGTGCGGATCTGACGTCAATCTCATGAAGCCATAGACTCTTCGTGTCAAGTTGACCACAGAGGACTGGAAGCTGATAGCCTGGAGTAAGGAATCAAAGTTTAAATTCAATCGGACCGATGGGAGAGTGTGGATCTGGCGTCACCTTCATAAAGCCATGGACCCTTCACGTCAGTTGGCGAAATACAGGCTGGTAGTCCCTCAGTGATGGTCTCAGATGTTTTCTGCTCGAATGCTTCGGAACCTTCGTTACGTGTACAGTTCACGTTTTATGCCCTAACAAATGTTGACATCCTAGCCGATCATTTACACCCATTTATGTCCAGCATGCATCGCAGTGGCGGATTCCAGAAGGACTGCCCAACCCACTGGTTCCACTTGGCTACTACATGGCTACAAGAGTATTGTAGTGAATTTGAAACGCTCCAGTGGTAAGCTAGATGCCCGGATTTCAACCCCATCGAACATCTTTGGGATACTGCCGAACAGGCTGTTAGGGCACGTGTAACATCAGTTACGAATCCCAGGGAATTATAGACAGCTTTGGAGAACGCATGACTGGCGATACCTGAATAACATTTTTGCAAGCTCGTGGAGTCCATGCCTCGTCGTTGTCCGTCCCCTTTAGACCAAGAGTTAGTCAAACACGTTCTCTTCAAATGGCACTTTCTCCCATTCTCTTCAAATGACGTATTAGACTCCAACTTTAGAATTTTAGGGTTCTTGATTTTATCCAGTTTAACAGTCTACACTGTAAAAAACCTGCCGTGAATAGTCAGTGTTTAACCCGGATTAAGATAGTTTACAAATCGTAAGCACGCCACCTGGAGGTCAACAATAAATTTTCGGTACTTAAACTACACGTTCACGGCGTTTAAGCTGTTTGAACTGTTACTGAATTTTAACCTTCACACTATGGCAACGTTCTTCTCAAAGTGGTTATAAAACCTGTCTTTTCACTTGCAATCAGTAGACTGCCAACACCTATGTGGGCAATATGATTTTATTTCCCGGTCATTAGATTGTTAAAGAAAAATACAGTATGGTACTGTAAAATTAAGATTTATTAACTGATCACTTAGCTGCCGATATACCTACTCTAATTTGGCCCTGCAATTGTTTTCATTGTATGCTATCCTCTTGATTGGATGGCCCGCAAATTCCAAATGCTGTCATCTCGAAGCTATACGAAGAGTAGCTCAAATAATGTCATACGAAGTCGCCCTCTTTCTTATTGTTATTACTAATGACATTTTACTTACTATCCGTAATTCAATGGCACTTCAGTGTATTTTATAAAAAATAATCTGCCAAATTCTGAAATGTCTTTCACGATTTCGTAATGAGTTACCGCCACCACACTAATTCACACACACAATTACTATTATTATTATTATTATTATTATTAATATCATTATTACAGGTCTCCCAAAAGAATTTGGGTTCTGCGGTGTGTAACATGACGTCATGCAATTTTAGCGAGATGTTTGGCTTTATCCGTTTATGAAAGCACACAGTATTAGATTTTAATTTTACATATAATCCGCACGAGGAAGAACGTAATGCTAAAAAGATCAACTACATACATTATCGTGCTCGTGAGGTACAGAACGTTTTCTAAATAAAAATAAATCGCCAGACAGATGAAATAACACTTACAAAACATGTTCCCGACGCCCAGTGGCAGTGAAGTGTTTGTTTAACAGAACCTTAGAAAATAAATACATTTTAAAAGCATAAGCATGTTGAATGTCAGCCTCCGCATTGATGCGTTGCTTAAAGACTGTGAAAATATCATCAAAATTATTTTAACGTTTTACGAGCAGCTGTTCAGAAAGTTAGTCATTCGTACTCAGGGTTATGGAGGTAAGAATTTTTTCAGTTCAACTCCCTTTCACTGGTACGTAAAAAAATCAAAAGGCAGTAAAAGAGAAAAGCCAGAGAGTGAAACAATCTTAAAGATCGGTTTTATAGTCTAAATCAAGCTCTCGCCCCTTTTCCCAGCCCCCTTCAACTTATGGGATAAGTGTAGGCCCATGTGCTCTCAGCAAGGTTTATACCTAGGTAACGTGAATTTAGATTGTCTACTTTAACTAAAAAAAAAAAAAAAAAAAAAGCACTGAGATAAATTAAGAGCCTTTGCGATTAAAATTCAGTAAGCTGGCAGCAAACATCTTTAATTACAGTCGAACTCGGTTATCAACTATAGGATCAAATACTGAGAGATACTCATTAAATCTCCATGAATTAATTAGAAATATCTTTCATCAGTTAGTACGTTACCCGTTCATAGCGATTTAAATTTCGCAGTCCTTTTGATGCCGTAATAACCACGTTTAGCTCTATGTGAAATGACATTGCCTACATTTTTATGTCAAGCTGGAAATTTTAAAATTTTGTTTCCGTCTATTGTAATACATTGCTGTACTGTAATAGTTATGAAAATAATCATTCGGCCCGACATTTTTAAATTTTTTGTTCCCAGAAATCATGTGACGGCACGTGAAAGGGTTCAAATCCGATTTGTTGATAAGCAAATAAGTGAAACAATAGGTAAAACTATCTGTATATGTTGTACTTTTTGTCTCACAAAACACCAAGGTCTATTAAAGATTTATGACCGTATTCATTGCTGGGAAAAATGCTTTGGAAAAGAGACCACAGGAAAGTAGAAATTTCAGCTAAATGCAAAAGCTGCTTGGAACTATAAATTGGTTCGGTGAAATATGGGATATAAATTACACTGGAAAGCTTGTTTGTAAAAATCGGGGTGGAAATTTTGAAGGTTCGGAAAAATTTCCCAGTTAGGACTTATTTCACGGTTTGGGGATTTTTTTGTGGTGTTTTTCGTATTTTTATTTCATTCTGTGTTCAAGTCTGCCTTCCTCAAAATTCAAAAAAATGGTGATTTATTTCAAGAAACGAAAATTAAGGAAGCAATATTTTTTACTAATACAGGATTATTAACATGACAACCGGAATAACATGAATTGGCTAGTTTTAACGCCGGACTTTTTCTTTTTAATTGGAGGTTTAACGACCACCGTGAGCAACTTAATGGCCTATAAGCAGTCGCCTGTCCCTAATTTAGGGCCACAGGTTCCAGGGAAGGGAGACAGCCAGTGCCTTAAGACAAAAACAGCATCCATGCCTCACCGGGATTCGAACCCGTACCCCTTTTTGACGAAACACCAGAAGCAATCGCTTAGACCAGTGCGCCACCAGGACGGCCATACAAAATCATATCAGAACACTTGAAAATTACAACTGCATTTCTTCCCCTCCGCCGGCAGGGCGATAAAATTTTCAACTTTTCTAAAATGATGTTACATGTCGAACAGTAAACTAGGCAATTCAGGCTATTCTGATTGTCATGTTAATAATCATATTTCAAGAAATGTCTTGCGTGCTGTGGGACTTTCATATTTCACTTGGCTGAAATGTTAAATTTCTCTAGCACGTATATTCTTTTACTGGTGGATATGCAGTTAAACTGACGTACCTGTAAAACACAATTCTTATGAATTAACAAAATCTGGGACTCCATTTTGTTTTATAAACAATCTTCAGTGAGAATATGAGTTTGGTGCTTTGATCTTTAAAGAAGTTCTTGAAGTACGGCCAAAAAGAAATTTCAGACGAGATTTCAAAGCTACCGTAGAGACTTGATACTTAATTCATTTGTGGATTCTATCCCCCGGCCGTCCACTGAATATTCTGTTGCAGGGAAACATGCGAACGCCGTGCCGCACGCCGTGCCGCGGATAAGACCATAGGTTCATTAAACGTGATCAGATTCTTATGAATGTATTTTTAACTTCTTAACGTCAACTCCATTGGTACGGTGTATCCACTCCTAGTATTTAGGGGCACGTCCGAATACCACGTGATTCACTACTTTTTTCTCACGCTTACACTCCTGGAAGCGACCACTTTTCTCTCCCCGTTTCCGGTATGCCATCTCCCAGGCTTTGCGTTCCCTATGGCGAAATCACCTCACCTGGCAAGATTTTGCTAACACCCTGTGCTGGGTGTGGTTATCCATTACCAGGAATGCAAAGAGCACCCTAAATATGTCATGTTATTTTTTCATATTGAGTCTTGTAAATAAAAAACGAAAATTCGTCTTGAAACAATGAAGTTTTGGTGATTAATTGTGTTAATCTCTTTACTAATAACCATAAAAAAAACATTTGCATCTTTACATGACGGAATATATCTTATCTCAAAGAATGAACTCGGACGAATAAATAATAGATTATGTGTAAACCTTACGAAGTATATGTCTCTCGTGGGCGCGAGAGAAAGCTTCCACATCCACCTTTGAGGTGAACGTAGGTAAACAGTCCGAAACGCAATATGACGGGCGACGAACACAAAATCCTAATCGATTATCGTTAGTCTGCAATATGAGTAAGCGAAAACGGTGGAGCCGTCAGTGATTGAGTTGTCAGAAGCGCGAGATCTTGGTAAATCGTCCGTGTTGGGCCCTGGAATGTGTCCGACATATATGGGTGGTGTCTTTGCTCCGAGACAGACCCACTTCCTGGAACCAGTGCCTAAAATTTGGGATGGGCGACATCTTGTTCGTTAGACGAATTTAAGAGACGTAAACCCGACGCAGAAATCAAACACAATGAAACTGTGGATTTGTATGCTCGCAGTAAACAATGTTAGGAATGAAAAATAATTACAGCGACAGCATTACTGTTTCTCAAAGAAAGACGCACATTTCAAAACGATTGCTATAACTCTTATCACAATATCGTGTCACTGAACAGCAATGTGAAAAAAAAGTAATGGTAAATGTTTTCGTTAAAAAAACATCAACTTTCAGTCTTCATTATGTGAAAGAGCTGCGTGATATTTATCACACACTTACAAAATTCAAGGTAAGGATAAATTAACATTCTGTTTGAGTGCTTCATAAAAACATCAAGAGTAGAGCAGCAGGAAAAAAAAATTGGAATGTTTTAATTGCGAAACATGCCGCAAAAGGAGAACAGCTAAAAAAATATTATCCCTGGTAAATTCTGGGGAACAGAAGAAAAAAAGTCGTTCATTATGAACTCTCTCATTAAGTAGCATAAAGGTCGTGTGTCCATAAATTGTCAAGAATCTAAGTAATATATATCTCTCTGAACAAAAGACGGACAGGACAAAACCACGCAATGACCAGAAGTGGTTCTTCCCATAATTCATTTGGATAAGCTTGAATGGCGAAAAGCTCCGCTAGGGGTCGTGCCAGCGTCAAAATGATAAATGACCTTCTCCAATCATAGCCATGGGTTGACAGACAGCTGCAGATGAAAAATAAAGACTGGTGTAGAAACAAGGCAGGCAGGTTAATTAGCATGTTAGCAGCGGTTAATGAGTTCGTTGGATTTCTCTTTAAAACTCCATTTTGTTGCAGACAGCTGACACCGGCTTATCTCCCAAGAGACAGCATTTGTAAATAAATGGACTGGAAGAATGTAAAGCAGTGTTACCCGGATGGACGTCAAAGACAGGTTTCTCGTCTTCTAACTGAAGCTAGGACGGACAGCCCTGCTAACTTGACCAATTAATTTTTTTTAAGGTGGCCTTTATATTCGTCCGCAGTAAATCCCAAGAGGTTACCGAATTCAGAGAATTCTAACATTAAACATAATCTTTGATTAATAGTAATTGTTAGGAAATCTCTTATTCTTTCTTAATCGAATGCATAACAGTCTAGATTAAGTTATGGGGCACTTATTTAATAACTAACTGAACACAGAAAAATAGAGAAAGAAGTCAGAAAATAAAGCGGGCGATCATCAATATTTATGATCCTCTGAGATTTCCTAAAATAATTAATCTTACTTTTTAAAAAGTGCATATTTAAGAAAGCTACTTTGCCAGGTTGAAAATTAAAATCAAATAAATTATTGAAGCACAATAAGGCAGAACAGTTGTTTTTAAATACTTCTTTGTAGTATCAGCCATCTATAAATAATGCGTTTTAATTCACGGAAATAAGTTAAAAACTCGAAATACCTGATATTTATTAGAATTTAACAAACAGAGGAAAAGTGAGACATGTTTTTGTTTAATATGTACCGCCCAAATAATTATGCCAAAGGTTTCAAACAAAATCTCCAAAACAACAAGGTTTTGTATTTTCTCTTTCCTAACTGAAATATTTTTCAAAAGAATGTGTAACAGTTGTGTAAACAAATTGGAAAAAAATGTAACATGCATGACAATGAATTTATTTTAAATGGTTTCACTGTTTACTAGAAGTCATCGAAAAGCAATATATACTAAAAATAAAATCGAAATGCAGAAATGTTAGAAGAAGAAAAGGTCTAACAGAAACAAAGGTCTTGAAGGAACAAGTTTTCAAGACATTTGTTAAAGAAGAAGAAACAAAGATCTAGCAAATAATAAAAAAAATAAGGTTCTTTACTCACATACTAGCAAAAATCTTCAGCAACCACTGCTTCACGTCTCCCCAAAGAAACTATGAAAAGTTCATCTTGGAACCCGTTGAAATTGGAAAGAATTTTTTTTCATATTTAAGAAATACCAAGAAAATTGGAAAAGTTTGCAATGCATCCAGCGGTCAATATACCTTAACGCTGAGTAAAATATAAGAAAAATGAATTGGCAAACAAAATGAAAGAGAAACGCACTATAAAAGAGAAAATATATATACAAAATCAGGAAGACACTCCTACAGAAAACAAACGCTAATTCTCATGCAGCATAAAAGTGCCAGTTTGAATTTCATACATCGTCATTTTTTGCAGCCAAATATCATTTTCGATTCTACAGACAGGAAAATAGCACGATTACGTAGAACGAAAAATAAAGAGCTCGAAGACTATGGAAACTTCTGTGCTGAAATGGAGAAATTGAAAGAGAATTTCATAAATATAAATTCTTTTAGTAACGTCAGTGTTCTGCTAAAGGGCAAATTTTCGGAAACAATTAACATAGGCTGGCTAGTTCGATGGGCTTTGTCATATTTCATTTTTTCTTATGTACATTGATGACGTATACTTTCTCTTTTGTATGCTGGTGACTCAGTAACTTATAGTTCTTTTGTGTGTGTTAGTAATTTTTGCTGTCACCCATCCCCCATGATAACTTTTCCTTTGAAAAATAGTGATAATAACCACTCTTTCTCTTTTAATACTATGCTGATGACCTACTTTTCATTACTACAACAGTAAAATCGCGGTTTCGGTTTATTTATCGAACGCGGAAGTGATTCACACGAAACTTATGAAACATCACGAAGTGCAGTGCAAATATGTCCCTTCGTTGAAATGAATGATTAAGACCACTTGTCTTTGAAGCTAAGAAACTTCTTCCAGTTCGTTTGTTGTGGAATTTTGAAAAACCCATTTCTTTTCATGGCAAGCAGCACAGGCCATCCAACTGAATAAGTGTCGCATAATCGGTTTGCCAATACATGCATTCATGCCTACTTCAGCAAAATTTCGAAATTTCTTACCGAATTTTATTTCTGTTGGACCCAGTCGCCTTCACGTGCTGAAATTATTTACAATTCACGTCTTTTAGATGGTTCCCTATGCTAAACAGAAAAAATAAAACCGATCATATTCCTGAGCAGTTATATACTTCCCCTTTCATAACTGATTTTCAGAAAAACAGATGCAAAATAAGGGTTATGTTTATATTCCAACCAACTTAAGAGCACTGTGGAAGGTACGGAATAGGTCCAACGAAAAGTAACGACTAGCGTTTTGAACCAAATGCAATGGAATTATTTCTCAAAATCTCAATTTTTGTTTGCTCAGCAGTTTATCAGGCAAAATTTCTTATTCAAACCAATTTTTTTTTCAGAATAACACGGTGTTTTAAAAATAAATTTGACATAAGAAGTTACTAAATCAGGACCTTTGAAATTTCGGCCGCTGATTGTCCAGCTAGGAAAAGTAACTTTAAGGGAGAGGTGAAGAGTGAAAAAGGGATAAAAAGCTTTTCGCAACATTCACAAAATAGATACAGTAAGATTAACAATCGCGGAGGTGCAGAGGGAAAGTGTGTACGTAAGCAGCCGTAAGGCAAACATTTCTTCGAAATACGGACGTAAATGTGAGGGGTTCATTGTGGGAATAATGCTTGACAGCGGGCAGCAGAAATGAAATGTGACGTGGATTCATCCCGTTCTTGCGTTTCTCCAGATACACTGAGATCTGGCGGCTCTACTTTTCACAGCTCTTAAACTGACTTAGAGTATAGTAATGGTTTTAGAGAAATGGCCTTTCTGTATTTTGGACAACCTTAAAATCATGAGGTGTGAGCTTCCGACAACTGAATTATAAGTCTCTTTACTCATTACAGTGGTTGTTTTTTTTAATTAGCAAGAACATAACATATACTTGAAGGGTGGCTAGTTTGGAGCTGACTATAACGTTATCCATACGAAAGAGCTTTCTTGTGGAAAGCAGTTCGCGAACCGCTATTTAAAACAAATTGTATGCTGTCCAGTCAGTTTCGAGTAGTCCTGTACTTTTCTCTTCTTTTCTTTATTTAAAACCTTCTCTCATTTATTTGATTGGGTCATTATTGATCTAAAACGATTGGGATTTTCCTCGTCTTCCGGAATTTTCCGCCATGACCGTTATTCAGCAAAATTAGTGACATTTTTGGTTTGAGCAGAAATCCTTTAATTTAGCGCGTGATAAGCATCATTAGCCAATGACAGCTGGAAATCTAACAGCCCGGAGCTAGACTGGGAAATAACAGGAATAACTTTCCAAAAAGTACTCATTTTTCAATTTTAGTAATAAAAATAGCTAATGTGAATTTTCCAAAGTAAAAATTTTTCCAATCAGCCACTAAAACCTACATCAAACATGAACTGTTGAGGTCTAACGACCACTGTGAGAAACTCTACAGTTTTTTACGCTTTCCAACCGTAGGTTGAAGAGGCGTATATGCTCCAGTTTTGTCCGTCTGTCTGTCCGTCCGTCCGCACGATAACTCGCGTAACAATGGTTCGATTTCGATGAAATTTTAGTATGTGGTAGGGGACCACCTGGGGACGAAACCAACTGAAAATGGACGAAATGGGGTCAAAAATTACGACATAGGAGCGAGGTCCATTCCATTGCACTAATGCGTCATAACGTGCGTAAATATGGTTCGAATTCGATTAAAATTTAGTATGTGGTAGGGGACCAACTGGGGACGAAACCTATTGAAAATGGGCGAAGTGAAGCAAACGTCAGGACATACGAGCGGGATGCATTCCATTGCCCTTATGAGTCATAACGTGCGTAAATATGGTTCGATTTCAATGATTGTTGGTATGTGGTAGGGGGTCAAATTTCAGGACATAGGAGCGGGATGCATTCCGTTGCCCTTATGCGTCATAACTTGCACAAATATGGTTCGATTTCGATGAGAAGTTAGCACGTCGTAGAATACATCCTGGGGACGAACCCTTTTGAAAATGGGCGAAGTGGGGTCAAAGGTCAGGACATACGAGCGGGATGCATTCCATTGCCCTTATGCGTCATAACTTGCGTAAAAATGGTTCGACTTCGATGAAATTTTAGTATGTGATGGGGACCAACTGGGGACAAACCGCAATAAAAATGGGCGAAATGGGGTCAAAGTTCAGGACATAGGATCGGGATCCATTCCATCGCACTTATATGCGTTATAACTTACGTGAAAATGCTTCGACTGAGACGAAACTTTATCATGTTGTTCCGAAGGTATACTTTACCAGTTCTGTTGAATATCATCGAAATGGGATCAAAGGTCAGGTCATAAGAGCGAGATTTATTCTACAGCCATTATCATCATAATTTGAGTAATAACTTGAGTAATGATTTCTGGTATGTTGGAAAGCGTATCAATGCATTGCATGATTTTACTAACTTGTTAAATAATCTCCTGTCTCTACTTTAGAGATGATGTTCACACATTTTCAGAAGGTTTTTAATAAGAAATTACGGGTGAAAAAGAAGGCAACATCGTGTTAGATGAACACCAAAGAAACATCTCCTGCAGTCAAATATCGTCTGCTAAGAAAATGGCGCACGTCTATGGATATAAGGTTATGTTTTTGCTCTTTACGAAGAGAAATACTCGTATGCTGTTATTAAAAAATGCTGTGAAAATCATGGAATCAGCATTTCAAAATGTAAAATAGGCAATATTATTAATAACAGAGGGGAAATCGTTAAGCATTGCTTTAAGCAGGAAAAATAACACCAAACGAATATCCAAAGATGGTACACGTTCTTGTCTATTTCAAAAGTAAGGTTCCTGGTCTAAAGAGGAAATCCACCGACCCAAAGAGCAATCGCTAAGCCGTTAAAAATATGTCTATCAACGATAACTAAGGTAAGAAACAAATATTTGAATCTGAAACAAAAAAAAACATAGTATTCACTCCCTTTTGCTTAGGCACGTGGCTGAGGGCAGAACACGATGTAGACTTCTTTATGAAAATCCTTTAGCCAGAGACAAAAGGAGATTTATTGTGAATATTGATAAAGCATGGATCTACCTAAACGACTGTAACAAAATCAAAAAACCGATTTACGCTCCCAAAAGAGCAGAAAAAGACTCACCAACGTTGTTCCAGGAAGCTAAAAAACTATACATAACTGTCTGAGCACGATAACAACTCACTAGATTCTAAATAAGAGATGCTATTTATCTACATTTTAAAAACTACACACACGTAATTTAAAAACCGACAATAGCGAGATCTTTCGGAGGTACTATACCTTCATCTTCAGGCCTAGCGCGCAGAAATGAAAGTGTCTCAGGTATAAATACACTCACAAGCAATACCATCGTGCCCCCCAGTCGAGGAAAGTACGTTGCCAACTGAAAGAACCATTATTAGAGAAGACAGATAGTAACGCTATAGCTACGAATTATTTATGAGGTACGTCCGAATCATTAGGAAAGCAGTTCTTCAGAAGAAAACTCCAGGGTGAAGGCACAGATAACGGTAACTCGTCGTTGCAACAGGAAGACGTGCAAGAAGAGTTGAATGCACAAGCTCTCTGTAAATAACAGAGATAATTTATCAGAAGCAGCTGAAGGAATGGAAGATTTATTCCATTCAGGATAAAATTCTCCCTCAGGAACAATGCTGGTAGCTAAAGCAGTTGAAGAATGTCCTGAACGAATACTATATTTATGTTCTGAGAGTCTGATTTTCAATTTCTTCAAAGTAGAGCCGATGTACATCTCATTCCCCGTTCAGTGAGCAGTCAGATTAACGAAGCCGCCCCGGTTGGGCAGTGGTCTAAGCGATGACCTCTGATCATTCGTCCGAAAGGGGCCCGGGTTCGAATCCCGGTGAGGCATGGATGTTGCGTTTGTCTTACGACACTGTCTCTCTCCCTTCCCTGGAAACACTGACCCTAAATTAGGGACGGGCGACTGCTTATAGCCCATTGAGTTACTCACGGTGGTTGTAAACCTCCAATCAATCAATCAGAGGAACAAAGTATACACCATGCCTGCTAAGAGTATTAACAGGATCTCGATCCCGGCAGACAAGGGGAAAAAAACATTAGAATCACGAATACCAAAATCTGAGTCAGAGCATCTACAGAAGTTTTTCAACATCAACACATTTACTACTTGAGGGAGAAATTTAATGGCGCCAACAAAACGACGATTCTTTTGGGCATGTTGCACAATGGTCGAACTTCGTCTATAAAAATCTTGCACAAGACTAAAGATAACATTTGGCGAATAACCAAAAGAAACTGCAATATTTATAATTTTAGAAAGTTCAATCCGCTGTAAGTGTCTTGAAGAAGAGTGGGTAAAAGAACGCTTAACTAGAAACCGGAAGGCAGCAGTTTTATGATTCCAAGGGTGGGCGGAATCATATGGGATTATGGAAGGGCAAAAGGTAGGTTGACGGAAAACAGAAAGCTGTAAAGCTTTAGAACCGTTTTTCCAGGAGAGCAAGAAGTCAAGAAACGGGATGGATCCCTGTTTTTCAAGTTCAATAGTGAATTTAATAGAAGCAAATTGAGAAGACACGAAATTAGTAAATGAATGAAGTTGAGTCAAAGAATAAGGCCAACAAATAAGGATGTCATCCACAAAACGAACATACAAAGAAGGCCTTAATGGGTAATTTGAAAGGGAAAGTTCCTCCAACTCCTGCATTAAGAATTCAGCGAGGATAGCGGGAAATAGGGATCGCAAAGGAGTCCCGTCTAATTGTTGGTAGATGACAAAATTAAAGCGGAAATCAGTTCTGGAGGCTATTTCTTGAGCTTTCCAACCGGAGGTTGAAGAAGCGTATATGCTCCAGCTCACTCTGTCTGTCTGTCTGTCCGTCCTTCCGTCCGCACGATAACTCACGTAAAAATAGTTCGATTTCGATTAAATTTTAGCATGTGGTAGGGGACCACCTGGGGATGAATCCCGTTGAAAATGGGCGAAATGAGTTTAAAGGTCAGGACATAGGAGCGGGATCCATTCCATTGCCCTTATGCTTCATAATTTACGTAAAAATGCTTAGATTGCGACAAACGTTTATCATGTTGTTCCGGATGTATACTGAACCTATTCTGTTGAATATCATCGAAATGGGGTAAAAGGTCAGGGCACAGCAGCGAGATTTATTCCACAGCCATTATCCTCATAACTTCAGTAATAACTTGAGTAATGATTTCTGGTATGTTGGAAAGCGTGTCATAATCAATGCATTGCATGATTTTACTAACTCTTTTAAATTACGCGTGTGCTTGTTTAATTACCATTACTTGTTTAGTTACGCTTTTAAAATGTAAATAAATAACATCTTTCATTTAGTATCTAGTGAGTTGTTATCGTGCTCAGACAGTTATATATATATAGTTTTTAGTTTGCAATTTAGCACGAAAATCATTATTCATTCATTTCTTCCAAGAATCCAAAGGAAGTTTTGGTAAAGGATTCATTATTATTGCTGGTTTCTCCTACAGTGGAAATGAAAGTTAAAAAAGAAGTTGAAAAGTATGATAAAATCAATTCTACGTATTACCGAAGTAATGTTTTAACTTCTACATTTATAGAGGAAATATCATTCCTTTATCCACAGAGCCTTCAACGAGTAGAACTCTATCAGGATAAGGCTAGCAGTCATAAATCCTAATCTACCATTTTGTTTCTTGAAAAAAATTAAAAAAGAGACGGGTGTCAAGTATATACCTGTTACTTATATTCATTCAAACTCCCTGATGGACTATTGTACCTTCGGACTCCTAAAAAGAGCGCTTTCTAAACGCAGACCTAAAGCAATGATTGGACTATGGAAAGCAGTGGAAGGAGTGGAATGAAATGCCTCTACCAGTTTTAAGAAATGCTCTGTTATCTTGGAAATCTAGATGTAGGTTAATAGCCCAGAGCAAGGACTATCACATAGAACATTTAGGAAAGAAATAATTTTATTTTAAACATTAATTATACTGCTGTAAAATCTTTCTAAAAATGTGTTAACATGATCTGTAGGGCCAATGATTCCAGAAAAGGGAAAGAGCCATCGCCACATGTCAAGCGCAACACCTATGAATCACCCGGACTAGGATCCGTAGACTAGGTAGAATGGTACAACGTTGACCACTCTGTCAATGGAGCGGTTGTGAAATGGTAACTGCAACATTAAATTAACTTCCTTGTAAAATAAAAAAAAATCCTTGTTAAACAAATTTTTTCTGCTAAATGTTAAGTGCAATATTGAATTAACTTTCTTGCAAAATAAAAAAAAATCCTTGTTAAACAAATTTTTTCTGCTAAATGGTAACTGCAACATTGAATTAACTTTCTTGCAAAATAAAAAAAAAATCCTTGTTAAACATTTTTTCCCTGCTAAATGGTAACAGCAACATTGAATTAACTTTCTTGCAAAATAAAAAAAAATCCTTCTTAAACAAATTTTTTCTGCTAAATGGTAACTGAAACATTGAATTAACTTTCTTGTTAAACACAATCGACCTATATTATCAGTCAATAAATTGATTAAGAATATAGGTCGATTCCTGTAGCTTCGTAGCCATGTTTAATTGGTATTTAACAGAACAATTCATCAGTTGAAATTCCCTCCCAGGTTTGAAAAGAGATAAATTGTCTTATGCTACAAGTGTTTAGAATTTGGCATATCAAAAGCACCGTTAATTACTTTACTTTCATTCCTTACTTGACAAAAAGCCATAATATAGTTTTCAATCTGGCCTAAAGCTTTTAGCTAATTTAAATTTCAAATGAATGTTCTTACGCGCAAAATCCGACTTTTGCAATATGTACGTCTAAGCTGTTGGTGATAGGGAATTATTTTAGTGTCCTAGAAAATATGTATACACAGCGATAAATTTTATTCATGTGTTTTTGCTTTCCAATCACATTTGAGGAAGGAGGTGCTTGGATATCATCCCATTTGTTTAGAATTTTGGTACGAAAATATATTTTTTTCTCTCCATCGCAACGTTTTATATCTGGTTGCACTCCACTAAAAGGCTTGGTATTCAAAATTTATGCCTTCTTTTTTTTTTTTTTTTTTTTTTTGTTATACATCCTTTTCTTTTTCTAGCTTTGTCTCATGGCAATGTATGCCGAGTGAATGCACGTGGTCGGTATCAGCGGAAAGAGAAGCATGGTATCTTTTCTTCGCAATGACGGTGGAAGCATAAAAGCCTGCTGCATATGTGTGTGTGTGGATGGAGGGAAGATATGTCGAAGTGGAATGATGCTAGTGAATGTGACAGCAGTGAGCCGGCTTTATTTAAAGAGTTAGCCGAGCCGTGGAGAGTTTTCGATGGCAAAAGATGTTCAAGCATTCGAAGGGGGTTAAGGCAGGAGGGAAGGCTTACAGACAGTAACAGCTAAAGGGAAAAAAATCTAAGAGAATAGATCTCTTATGATGCGGGCGGAGCAAACAGCCAAGAGGAGAAGTTGTAGGGGGGGGAATAGCCCCCCACGCGTGCAAGAAAAAGACTCCGTGTCCTTTTCTTCCCCTCTTTTTGACGCAAGAAAGGTTTTATGGAAGATATAAAGAGCTCATAAGGTTTCAGTGGGACCATAAGGGGATCCGCAGCGAAGATGTCGTTCTCATTTATTACAAGTAAAGATCGCATGATGGTTAGTAAAGCTACTGCGTCACTTGCTAGCATGAAGTGTAGTCTCACAGTATGTTTAATTAAAACATTTTCTTAATAGATGCGTAAGACGCCGCTGTGTGAGCCGAAAAAGTAACAAAATGCTTGGGCGTGTTTTTAATTAGGAGGGAAAAATTTAATGCTGAGCTTGTTGGAATGACGCTTTAGCAGGAGATAATGTTATTAGTTTTGTAAAAATATGAAGGCATTTTTGTTCTCACGACTTGAGAAAACTACTTCCTGATTTTAGTTTTCGTCTCAAAAGAGGCAAACATTTCTTTATTCCGGGAAAGGATGAAGGTAAAAAAAAAAATATATATATATATAAAAGGTTAAGGTTTCACTTTGCGAGATTGTCTTTCTTCCAACAGACGTAAAAATGGAAAACATACCATAGGAAAAATTCATAGAGAGTGTGGTTTCTAAATTTTTTTTATGTTCGCGTAAATGTATATAGACTGTCGTAACAAACGTGTACTCGGCAAAAGTATCTACAGCTTTGCGTGTTAGAGAGATGCTCTCTGAATATGTGCTCGGGTTATTGCTGTCTTCTTTTGGTTATTACCAACGACTGCGGTTTTCCTCTTTCCTTTCTTTCTTATTTCTAACTCACGTTTTTCTTAACTGAGCATCACATGTTGGAAATGCATGTCTTTAAATCGCAGTTATCAGATGTTTAACCTTAACTTCAATTCTTGCTCGGATAATTTTCGCAAAATCACTCGAGCAAGATATTTATATATACACTGTCGAGTCACATTATTGTGACCACCACTTACTTTTGACGTCAAAAGCGCGTAGCCAATGAAAAAAGTCACGTGTCGTAAGCTGGCTTGGACGGTATATAAGACGTGATGTAGGCATTCTGAAAACATATCATTCCTTGCTGTCGTGGATAAAATGAGCGATTTAACAGTTTTGCAAAAAGGGATGATTATCGGCTTTCGGACCAAGGGTGGCAGTATTTCTGAAACAGCGCGGCTTGTGAAATATTCGCGAGCTGCTGTGGTTAAAGTGTACCGTGATTGGAGAAATGGCACCATTGCGAATAAGCGACGTGAAAACTGCGGAACACCGCGTGCCATTGATGTGAGAATGTGACTCTCACTTGATATCTACTGCCCAAGGTAAATGTAGGTATAGGTTATTTCCAATTTCGCCCCATCAATTGATAAATCTTCACTTCTTGTAAAAGCATTGTACATCAGTTTTGTCATCCGAAAGTTCATTTTTAATCCCACTTCTTTACTCTTGTGAGCAAGTTCCTGGATTATTATCTGCAGCTGGGAAGCGGTAGTTTCAAAAATGACGATGTCATCTGCCAAACGAAGGTGAGTTCAATAATCTCTCTCTCGCTCAAGAAAATGACGTGATGCGATATATTTAACAAGTTAGTAAAATCATGCAATGCATTGATTATGATTCGCTTTCCAACATACCAGAAATCATTACTCAAGTTATGAGGTTAATAGCTGTGGAATAAATCTCGGTCTTGTGCACTGAACTTTGATCCCATTTCGATGATATTCTACAAAAACGGGTCAGTATACCTCCGAAAAAACATGATAACGTTTTGTCAGAATGGAAGCATTTTTACGTAAGTTATGATGCATAAGGTCTATGGAATAGATTTCGCTCCTGTGTCCTAACATTTGACCCCATTTCGCCTATTTTCAATAAGATTCGTTGACCCCATTTCGCCCCATTAAAAGGCAGGCTCCTACAGCATACTAACATTTCATCCGGATCGAAGAATTTTTACGTAAATTATGACGAATAATGACGATGGAAGTGATTCCGCTCCGATATCCTGACCTTTGACCCCATTTCGCCCATTTTCAATAGGGTTTGTCCCCAGATGGTCCCCTACCATATACTAAAATTTAATCGAAATCGAACCTATTTTACCTTAGTTATGACGCATAAGAGCCGTGGAATGGGTCCCGCTCCTATGTCCTAACCTTTGACCCCATTTCGTTTACGTTCAATAGGGTACCTTCCCGGGCGATCCCCTTCCACATATTAAAGGTTCATCGAAATCGAACGATTTTTACGCGAGTTATCGTGCGGACGAACATGCGCACACACACACACGAAGCGTGACGTAATGACGCAGATGGGAATCGCGACCATCTTCTCGCAAGAGTGTGACGTCATAAAACTTTAATAGGATCCACACACAACGCGTGACGTAATGAGACAGATGGCCTGACCGTGCGACAACATATCAAGCGCGAGAATGTGACGACGTCATAAGATTGTCCCCAGGTGGTCCCCTACCACATAATAAAATGTCATCGAAATCGAACCATTTTTACGCACGTTATGACGCATAAACGTAATGGAATGCATCCCGCTCCTATGTCCTGACCTTTGACCCCACTTCACCCATTTTCAATAGGGTTCATTTCCAGGTGGGCCCCTACAATATACTAAAATTTCATCGACATCGAACCATATTTACGCAAGTTATGACGCATAAGGTCAATGGAATGGATCCCGCTCCTACGCCGTGACCTTTGACCCCATTTCGCCCATTTTCAATAGGGTTCGTCCCCAGTGGTCCCTTACCACATACTAAAATTTCATCGAAATCGAATCATTTTTACACGAGTTACCGTTGCCGACAGACGGACAGACGGACGGACAAAGCTGGAGCATATACGCTTCTTCAACCTACGGTTGGAGCGCGTAAAAAAGACCATCACATTAAAGATATACGCACTAAAAACTTTTTTTAAACAAACAAAAGGGACATCATCGTTGACTAAAATTTACAGAAATTTGTAATAATTTGGAAAGAGAAATTCTTTAATTTAGAATGACACCAGATGAATGAAGTCTAAAATTCATCACCCCCGCTGATGCAAAACAGACTTTAAAAAATGATTTTGTATCCTACATTTTTGGGCACTCCGTGACTAAAAATGGCTGATGGTTTATAAAACAACTTAGTGACCAGTCCATGAATAGGACGTATATCACGTGAAGATTATCATTTTAATGCAATACAATAAAACCTCGTTAACGGACAGTCCCCAGTAGCGGACACCTCCATTTAGCGAGCAGTTTTCTGATCTCAGTCCGGCGGTATATACGGTTATGTGAATTTTACTACACATAGCTGACCTTCCGAATGACGGAGATGTCATAAGACAATTAAAAATATGAACATTCAAGAAAAAAATATGTGAATCCTTGACAAAAAAAATTCTGTTTAGCTTCTTTGGACAGAAATAGGATACTTTTTGAACTCCAAATCCTCATTACAAAAACTACTGATTTGTGGTTTCAATATGGCCGATCTTTTCTGAGAAGTGAGAAAAACTACTTCGTTCAAACCAAGTGGGGTATTCGTTTTCAACCCAGAAGAAGAGGATTTAGACATTTTCGAGCAAATTACGTTTCTAAACGGTGAAAGAAACGCAACAAATTTCACTACGGTCGATGAAAATTCGTGTTTGAAGAGGCTACGAACGATATGCGCGAGTTGGTCACTTTGAAAATATCGAAAATAAATGATTAAATTGAGATTCAAACAGCTGTACTATTCTTTTGAACACGTTGCAAATCGTAGTGGAGAGTTACAAAAGTATTTTTGTAAAAAATGGAATACGGGGAGTTAGCACTATTGAAGAATTTAAAATACAAATTGAAAAACATGAGACGAATTGCTAATCCCTCCCCCAAAAATCGCTTTTATAAGACTTTTTACAGACAAAATTCCCTGACTGATTTAATTAAATAATGAGCTCACATGCGTTTAAAAAATCATGGTGCAACGTATTTTATTGTTATGTTCGTATGCTTAAACATGCATCGAAATACGCACATTTTATGTACTGCATGGTAAAATGAAAATACTGTACATGTACGTATCCACATGTATTATATTCTTTCTCTCTGTAAAACAATAGCACGAAAAATAAAACGTTTACGCAAAAGCATTATTTTAATTATAGATATTATTTTAAGTACGTAGGTACGTATTTAATATGAAACCTTTTCGTATTGTGAGCTTAGTTGGGCCCAGAAATCTACGACGAATGTTCTAATTTAAATTTCAGTTGTCTTTCTTTATATGTAAATTTTGAATTCGTTCCTTTTAGATTTTTAACCTTAACTTTGTATTTTCTAGCTCATTGAATGTTATTTGGCAACAGTCTTAAGGTCAAGAGTGAATGACGTATGCATGTTTGACAAGCAAAATCGCTTCATATAGAATGTATTAAGCTAGCAGCTGTGTGCGTTAGCGGTAGTCATGGAGGCTTTAAGCAGTATTGTTCCTGCATATAGCGTCTGTCGATCTGAGGTATATAAGCACAAAAGACAACAAATTAGTCACCCCTAACAGAAATGACAGTAAGAAGTTACCAGTTGTACAGAGGGCGCCGTGATAGCATTGTTGGGATATAAAAATGTCTATAGGATAATTTCTGTCTCATACAGTGCGGAAGAGCAACGTGTGTTTGGAATTTAGTCTGCAATATGGGTCGTAAGAGAAACGTTACTGAGTGGCAAAAAGGAGCCATCGTGTTTGACCGTGCCCACGGACACAAAGTGAATGAGGTAGCCCAATTTGTTGATGTGTCAAAGCGTATTGTCCAGCGGGTCTACAAACAGTGGTGTAGTTTACAGTCACCTGAAAATCGGCGGCGAAACTGCGGCCGGAAGACTATTCTTATCAACAGGGACCGCCACAATGTTTCACGCCTAGTAACTGCAAATCGGTTTCACACCAGGCAAAAATTGCTCCAAATAGTCAATAAAAGTCCACTCCAACCAATTTCCGGAAGGACATTGCGACGAGAACTGCATGCGATTGACATCTGGAGCAGAGTACCACGGAAGAGGCATTTACTTTATCAATGGGTTCAGAGGCACCAAAACTTTACTATGGAGGATTGGAAAGGAGTAATTTGGTCTGATGAGTCTTGTTTTTGTTTGTACTCCAATGATGAGAGGCGACGAGTGCATCTCAGGCCCAATGAAGCCTGTAATCCTGATGGTATCGAAGGTGTTGTTCAAGCTGGAGGATGTTCTGTGATGTTTTGGGGACGTTTTTCGTACCACGAAATGGACCCACTCGTGGCAGTAACAATGAATTTTAACCAGCATGCTTACCACCGTATTCTGAATGATGAAGTGTTCCCTTTGCCGTACATCTCCAGGAGGGGCATCACATTGTCATTCCTTTCTTCCAAGACAATTGTCGTGTCCACAGGGCCAACACTGTCTGACCTCGACTGGCCCGCAAAATTCCCAGATTGAAATCCTACTGAAAATCTTTGTAAACATTTGGTACAGATGGTGAAACGCCGGAATAGAGACCCACGTAATCTGGCGGAACATCGGGACGAATTGACGCACGCGTGGCTACAAATCGATGTTCAATACATCAGCAACCTCGTGGAGTACCTAACCCACCAGAGTCATGCTGTCATCAATGCAATAGGCGCCATCAGCTGTTATTAGGTAAGTTCTGCGGGGGTGACTAATTTTTTTGTGCGGTGTGCTTATATGCATTTTGTATTAGAGTTTCGTCAAACTACTAATGTGTTCCTAAATTCGACGAAGCCGCCCCGGTGGCGCAGTGGTCTAAGCGATGGCCTCTGATCATTCATCCGAAAGGGGTCCTGGTTCGAATCCCGGTGAGGCATGGATGTTGTGTTTGTCTTACGGCACTGGATCTCTCCCTTTCCTGGAACCGGAGACCCTAAATTAGGGACGGGCGACTGCTTATAGTACACTGAGTTGCTCACGGTGGTCGTTAAACCTCCAATCAAAAAAAAAAAATAAAACTCGACGAAGTGACTATTGTTATTATTGGAGTAATTATTTAGAAGTATTCATTAGTGAAGTGCGGCTGAAATAAAAGATGAACTGTAACTTTTTCTTGAACTTTATTTGAGTGTATCCTGTTTCAATTAAAGTGAATGAATAAGATCAAAAAAATTTACATACTGTCCACAAAAATACACTGCTGGCCACCCAAAATGCAACACCAAGAAGGACACGAGATAGCAAAGCCAGATTTACTGGACACATAACAACAGATACAAAGATGAAACGATTTAGCTTACAGGCCCGTGCGACTTGCGGAACACGCAGACATCAATAGCTCGTGTGGCTCCTAATGGCTGGCAATAACGGCCGCTAGACGCCGCGGCATCGAACGAAAGAGGCTTTGGATGTGGGCTTGGGGTATGTCGGCCCAGTCTGCTTCCACACGTTGACACAGTTCATCAGGCGCAGCCGCGGGTGGTGCTTGCCGGGCCACTCGGTTGCCGATCAGCGACCAGACGTGTTCGATGGACGATTTATCTGGAGAATAGGCGGGCCAAGACAGCAGTGACATCTGGTGGGCCGTGAAGAATTGTTGCACGGTGCGTGCCACGTGCGGGCGCGCATTGTCCTTGTTGAAACGTGGTCGCTGGTAGATCCTGCAGGTAAGGGAGGACTACAGACTCCAAAACGTCGGAGATGTAGCGGTGGCTGTTGAGTGTACCGGCGATGTGTACCAGAGAGGTGCGGGTGTCATATCCAATTGGGCCTTAAACGATAACGCCATGCGACGGACCGGTATGGCGATGCATAATGCAGTCGTCATATAGTCTCTCGCCGCGGTGCCGTCACACGTGGATCCGACCATCGTGGTGTTGCAGACAGAAGCGGGGTTCGTCTAAGAAGACAATGTCGTGCCATTCCGTAGTCCAGGTGCGGAGTTTAACGGCCCACTTCCGCCACACTCGCTGGTGGTGTAACGTCAATGATAATCGGAGCAATAGGCGCCGTGCGAAGAGTCCCTGTTCCTGCAGACGACGTCGAAGGATACGTGCTGACACAGGTTGTTGCGCAACACACCCTAATTGCTGCGCTAACGTTCGTGATATGGCGGTGCGAGCCAGCATTGCCCGCCGCACAACATACCAGTCCTCTTGTTCGGTGGTGTGTCGCGGCTGCGGAAATAGCTCACTTCGGTCCGTCCGTCTCTCCTGCACCCACCGAATCTATACTCGCCTCACTGTGGCTGGATTTCGTCCCACACGGGCGCCGATGTCTCGGTACGATAAACCGCTGTCACGATAAGCCACTATTCGTCCTCCGTCGAACTCCGAAACGTGCTGGAATGACTGCCGTATTCTGCGACGTGGCATCAGGAAGCTTCCCCACGCACAGGTTCGGCAACACAACTCACTTCCACTACTTACACCCCGCCTTCTAGGCACTTTTCTTATAGGGCTTCTCGGTGGCGTGCCGGGCGCACATGATTTGCATATTCCCTGTAATGCTAATCGTTTGCATGTCCTCTTGCGGGCCACGCTTGCTGCGAATTTCAGGCCAATCGGATGCTTCCTTCTTGGTGTTGCGTTTTGGGTGACCAGCAGTGTACATATACATGTTTTAAAGAATTGAAGAACACTACAACTCAACCTGACGAACAGCGGATAGTTCTCAATTGTGGAGAAACCTTGAAGTTCCAGGATGTCCGCTGTTAGTACTATACTTCCTGAAGAATCCCAATTGACAGAGATACTACTACAACAAAAACAATTTTGTCTTTATAGCAACATTGTATCCATCTGATGGCATACTTCCATACTTTGAAAAATGGAAAGTCTTAGTTTTGTTTGCTAACATATACCTGCAAATACGTTTCCCAGCCTTTCTCTATTAGAGACAAACGAAAGAAATATATATATTTACATATACACTATATTAACAAAAGTCACCGGACACCCCTTCAAAAGTAAATGAACGGATTCGCTGCGTTTTTAAGAAGCACAGTACAACTACAAACGGTATAAAAACAAGCCTGCGGCTGACCGCCATCACATCGCACTGTGAGGTTAAGTGAAAATGTCGCGACGGGAGAGAACTGACTTTGAGAAAGGAAAGATTGTTGGGTGTTATATTAGTGGGTGTCCATAAGAGAAACCGAGAGACGTTTAAACATACCCAAGTCAAATGTTTTGGATGTACTAAATAAGTGGAAGACACATGGCGCGCCTGAAGCAGCAAAACGGATTGGCAGGACCAAACGAAATCAGTAATAGAGGACGTCGTAGCCTCAGGAGAATCGCTACAGCTAATCGACCTGAGTACTGCACAACACCTCAGTGTACAGGTGAGTAAAAATGCTGGAAACCTCGGTATGTATACGAACCATTCGCAGAGAACGAGAAGACAATTCCATGGGTTACCGTGGTCGTGCGGCTGATCATAAGTCTTTCATCTCCACTCGCAATAATACTCCTCGTTTAACATGGTGTAAACAACATTTATCGTGGACCGTAGATCAATGGAAACGGGTCCTATAGACTGATGAATCCAGATACACGATCCATCAGTCTGATGGTCGTGTGTAGGTATGGCAGCAGAGGGTGCGTTATTTACTACAGTGTACTGTTCCTACGGTTAATATTGGAGCTGGCAGTGTACTCGTGTGAGGGTGTTTTTCGTGGTATGGTACCGGTCTATTTGTTATCGTGGAGAAACTTATTAATCAGCACGTATACCTCGATATTCTGGACAATTATGCCATACGAACTCTCTGGCAATACTATGGAACCGAGCTTTGTTGGTACAAGCAGGATAATGGACCGAGCCATAAAACAATGACTGTTACGGCGCGGGCTGACGATAATTCCGTAGCATGTGTGATCTTCCCAGCACACAGCCCTGATCGTAATCCCATGAGCAGCTATGGGGTGAATTAGAGCGCCGCATAAGAAGTTTGGAACCAAGGCTTACTACTAAGCAACAGTTAGCGGCGGCATTATGTACTGAATGGAAGCTCATACTTATCGCTGTGTTCCAAAACCTTGTCGAAAGCATGTATCGAAGGCTCAGTGCATGCATTAAGGCCAAAGGTGGACCGACACTGTACTAATGTATGCTGAACAACTCGTTGAGCGCGAGTAAACGTTCAACGTAGCTTCGGAATGGGGAAAATGAGTGTTCTGCGAGACATTGAACGTGGCGTGATAACTGGTGCCAGGCGGGTTGATTCGAGAATCTGCCATACGGCCGTCTTCCTGGACTGAATTGCGCACATGCAAAAAAACTTCAACAATCTCAAATCCTGTGGAAGAAAACAACTGCTGATAACTTTACGTCAAAACCCAAGATAAAAGAAGATGGTATCACCATTCCTGCTCTTAATTATTGTATTGTTGCTTGCTCAGGTAACTGACCCCTCAAGCCCAGAGAAACGTACACTTCCCCTTATGCCAATGTTTATAAGTTGTGCATTAGTAAGAATCTTCTGTCGGGATTTCGAAACTGAGAGGTCAGCTAAGTTGGTAAATGGCAAATTTCCATTCAGGAATCGAGCTCATTATCGACCAATCTTATCTGACATTCGGATCGCTTCTGGCGCAGGCGGTTCATAAACGTTGTATTCAAGGGCGTGTGCACTGCTATCTGCGACACCTGCAGTGCCAGTTAGAACCAAAACGGTGGTTGTAACGGGAAAGGAACTAAATTAGTTCTCTTGAGAAAGGGCACGATTGGAAATATGTCGTTTTCCGGCTACTACAAAGGGTTGGAGTACCCGGGAAGCGACAAACTTCGTCGTTTTTTTCACGGGCTGCTGCAGTTAAAGTGTGCAGAAAGCGGATGGAAAGAGGCGCAACGCATAATCGGCGGCTGGGTATTCGACCGTTAAGGTTGCTTAATGCTTGCAGTGAGAGAGAGAGAGAGAGAGAGAGAGGGGGGGGGGAGGTGGTTCGGTCATATATTCGGGAACAATAGGGGTGCTACCTTGGCTGAGCTGACCATGCTCTACAAACAGGGAACACAGAGGAGGGTTTCCGAAAAAACAGTGGAACAATATTTTTGGGAGTGGGAGGATATTTACAGACCACCGTGAGCACTTAATGGGCTATAAGCAGTCGTACGTACCTAATGTAAGAACACTGGCTGCAGAGAAGGAAGAGAGACATTACCGCCAGGCAAACACAACATCCATGCATCACCGGGATTCAAACCGGGACCCAGCTCGGACGAATGGTCAGATGCTAGCACTTAGACTACTGCGCCAACGGAGAGACACAGTGCAAAGATACTTTCATCTCATGAGCTTATTGTGTAAACGCACAACAATAGTACACCTTATCAAAGCAAGGCATCGTCGACGACGACAGGAGTTTGCCAAAAAATATCGGGACTGCACCTTGGCAGGCTTGAAGAAAGTTTCCTTCTTTGATGAATTTTGTCTTCTACTGCATCGCGTGTATGGAGGGTGGTGGGTAAAGGTAACAGATGGTGGAAGATGTCATGATGCACCGGAGACAGGGAGATGACGGAGTGTAATACTCTGACTGTTGAATTCCAGGAACATCCTTGATCTTCCGATAGCGGTCAATCGCCTCATGAATAACACCGCGTTCTCAACTATCACTGCCGACCAGGTTCATTCATTTACACTGACTATGCTTCTAGACAGAGATATCGGGTATCTAACGAGACCACGCGCAGTATCATAAGGCCCCGGTATCCTTCAGGACGGGTTTCAGAAACATGAGAATAACCTCCCTGTTCTGGATGGCCACCAATGTTTCCCTCCATGAACCCAATTGAACACTGTTGGGACCATATGGGTAGGGTGCTCTGACTCAAGACTCTTCACCACATCCACTAGAAAAGGCACGGACAGAACTTAAAACGAATACCACATGACGTGCTAGTGGATACATTCCGGGTGCTTGTTGAGTCCATTCCTTGTTCCTGCCTACAGTGGTGATAGCTAACGGAGGATCTACGGATTTCTAGCTATGTGTCTAACGCTCTTAATGTGTGTAACATTTTATACTTTAAATATACTACAACGCATTGAGTATGTATGATTGATATATTCGAAATAATTGAAAATGTTCAAAACGAAATCCTGTTGGGGAAGAAGAGTTTAGTAACGTCACTAACTTTGACTCCATTTTTAATGCTGTTAACGAAATCTTTTAAGATGTAAAACATCTCTCTGACCTTATTTTCCAAAACCCAGTTTTACATTGTTTTGCCTTAAATCGTTAAGAGGCAGAGCAACAATAAAAATAGCGCGATTTATTGTTCACATTTGCAAATTGAAAAGGCTACCGACCAAAAATTTAGATAAAATAAATCATCTGTAGCCACTTTGAATCTATTTAAAAAATGTCGTTCAATGGGGCAAATCACAGAATTTTCTTTTTGTAAGAATACCTTTCCATATCTGTTAAGGTAATTCCGTTATTCAGATTCAGCACTATTCTAATAACCACTGTTTTATGAAAAAACTGTGCTTAGTTTTTCTTAGAAAATTCTGGAGTAAAATTTAGTAATTCATTTTTCCAAATACGATGTAATTTTCACGCAAGTTTCTTCGTGAAAAAATGGTAAATTTAATTAACCGAAACCTGTCCTTTATTTCAAAAGCGTTGTTTTTTAAGATCGGAACATTTGTTCCAAACACGTTTGCCGCAAAAATTATGCATCTGAAATTGATTGCCTTCCTCTCTGTCGCTGTACAGTGAAAAGAGATGGGTGTAAACTGTTTGCCACGTAGTGCATATATTATCACACGAAATCTTGTCAAACAATTTCCTAGAAGAAAATAAATTGAAAAAAAATGAAAGAGAACTCGCGTTAGAGGCTAATTTCAAGGTGATAAATCATTCCCTTTGAAAGAATATTCGAAGGCCATTAGTGGTGTTCGAATAATTTGTTTAATAAGCGTTAAAGTTAATGATTGCCAATCCAAAAAATTGTTTTAATTACCTGCTTTTGCATCATGTTTAGTTTATTGAGTAATGAGATAGAAAAATGGCATATGTTCATGTGGTTGATAAGAAGACGGGACTGAGTGCAGCCCGAAGATGAAGCGATTTTATTCAAATCCTGTAGAAGTTGCTTTTAGCTAGTAAAAGACAAAGGGTATGTGAAAAGGATGAGGTGAGAAATCTTTAAGTACAAACAGCTAAAAGGACGCCAAAATAGAAGCGAGTGATCAATAGTAGGAATTCATACAGCGCCCGTCAGAAAATGCACCAACAAATGAAATGACAGTAGACATTTCTGCTAGATGTAGATAGAGAAAATGGGCAAAATACTGGAAACAGTGCACGTTATACGAGGGTTACTTCTTTTCAAATGACCCCTGCCAGTTGAAATATTTTAAGGAAATTTCGTTAAAAATATAGCGAAACATTTTGAATGTAATTGAGCTACTCAAAATACAGTTGTGTTGAAATTAAAGCACCAAAGGCAATGATCTAATGCACTCTGTGAAATGTTTCGATGTTCACAGGATATATGCAAATGCCCGCAGGGAAATTTGCATGTCAGTGAGCAAAATGCTGTACAATAGATAAAACGAGTTACATGTCCAATATATAAAGTGAGTTACATGTCCAGTAAATAAAGTAAGTTACATGTCTAATAGATAAAGTGAGTTACATGTCCAATAGGTATAGTGAGTTACGTGTCCAATAGATAAAGTGAGTTACATGCCTGATAAAGTGAGTTACACGTTTAAAAGCCAACGGGAAACAGCAGTGGCATTTCTCGTTGACAGCGCGCGTAAGAAGCGTTCCATTGACTGCAAATGATCATATGATCATATGTAGAGAATTTTCGGAAGGGAGTGTCTGACCCCAGGTGTTAAACAACCCTTAGAAATAGGAAGCTAGGAGATTTGGGCTAGAGTGCCGGATAACAAAGTGACACGGAAGCGAAGTAGAAAGGGGGAGGAAGACGCTCTTATTTATGACCGGGGGCCTGTACCCAGGGTCCGACGGCTTAACGTGCCCATCCGACACACGGCGGATATTTAGTGGATCAAGCAGTCGTACCTGCTTGGGATCGAACCTGAGGTCCTTTCCGCGGCAGTCACGAACGTTGCCTACTAGGCCACCAGCGGCCCTCCGTTGACTGCAAATGCTTTCCTTACGTCTTATACACGTATATCCGAGGCTGTACGGTGGCAGCGATGGGATGATTCGAAACAGGCCAGCCTCGGCCCAGATCGCCGAGGACTTTAATAACCAGCGTAGCGTGGTTTCGCGGTTGTGGCAGCAATTCAAAAACAAGGTCGCGTAAGGCGCACGACCCGACTTCAGGACTGTTATGTCGCTTTAACCGCACGGCATTATAGGTCCTATAACTCCCGGCAAAGAATGTCGGAGTTTTCTGCTGCCACTAGGTCTACAGTACCAAGGCAAACGTTATACTGAAGGCTTAATGCAATTGGCCTTTATGCCAGGAGACCCATGGTTTGTGTCTTGCTAACCGCATCTCACAGGGCAGCTAGCTTGAACAAGTGCAGGGAACAACCTTCCTGAAAGCCAGACAAGTGGGCCGATGCTCTTTTTACAGACGCGCCGAGATTCAGTCTACAAATGGATTCTCGTCACATTTCATGTGGAGGGAACAGGAAATCCGTAATGGATCTGCAGACACCCGTGACGAGAGACCTTCGGATGCGGCCGTCTGCTCATGTATGGTGGTATTACGCTCAACACCCGCACACCACTGCATGTGTTCGGAAGAGGTAATGTGAATTCTATAGGGACGAGATCCTAGAGCCGTATGTCAGACTTTTTGGAGGAGCTGTTTGTTCCTCAGTTTCTGCTAATCGATGATTACGTATGGACTGGCTAGCAAGGTCTCCGGACATGGAACCTATACAGCATGTCCAAGATCTTCTGCGACGACACGCAGCTACTTGCCAGTAGCCTCACGGAACCTTTTCCCGAGCTACCCGCGCCCTCATCGAGGAATGGAACTATTTTGGTACCGAATTGATCAAAAAACTTGTTGATGTGTATGCATCGTCGTGGTAAGAGTTGCCTGTCCGTACGAGGTGTATCACATTCCTTATTAAGACATTTCTAAGTTACATTCTTACATCTCATCGTAGTGAAATTTGTGGGTGTGATCCTCTATATGCCAACTGCTTAGTTATTTGTCTGTCGTTATAAAATGTCTGTTACCCTTATGAGTGTGCCTCTTTACAGTGCAAAGGTCTCTACCTGCAGTTAAGTGTTTTCCTTTTTATTCGTACGAATGTCTTCCGGATTCTAATTTTCCACAGCAGTGTAATACCTCGCAAACTGTTTGTTGGGCAAGATCCCCACGGTCTCTTTAACTTTTTCTGTATCCTCAAAAAGTTGAGCACGAAGACTTTGCCTGATGGAAAGCGACACCAAAGAGTTTGAAATTACTATCCATTCAATTTTGCTAGTGGTCCGAGATTTTTCAAAGGTGGCGAAAATCACCAAGAATGATGACTCTGACATTAAAGAAAATTGTCACCACTGCTTGTTTTATTGAACGCTGTGTCTTGAAATTATAAGAGCTATCTGACGTCTTGTGTCGTTTGTACTTAGACTACGCTTTTGCCTCTGCGTAACAAAAGAATGCCCAGGTTTCAACTGCAGTATTCACATTGGAAAGAATGTATCCTGGTTGGCCTCAAACATCCTCAACCTATCTCTGCATCCTCAAAATATTTTGTTCCCGACGATTCTGGGCTAATTGGGTTGGAGTCTACTTTTGCACACGCTTTACAATATTCCAGGTCATGAATAATTGTTTCTGCAGTACCATGACCATAATGTAGGGCGTCACGGATCATTCGAATGGTCACACCACCGAATGCGTTCATCAACTTGTCGTTGGTTCTCTTCGGGACTAAAGATGAAGGCCTTTCATTGCGTTGTTTATCGGCCACTGAGTTTTCTATTAGGTGTATGCAAAAGTTTCCGCCGTTTTAAAGAGAAAGGGGACAGGAACAATCAGGAAAACAGTGCACATTTATTTAATGTAATTTTGGCTGTTAGGATCAATGCCCTTTTGCAATTTTTCAAGCAAAAAATGAATGACCCTGCGATAGAAGGATTCGGGTTTTGAGCTGAAGAACGCAGTGACGAAATTGTCCATCTCTGAAACTGTGGTGAACTGCTGTTGGGCTAGGGCATGTTGCATAGCGAGAGACAGATGAAAGTCTGAGTGTGCAATGCCCGGGAAGTAAGCCGGATGCAGTAAAACCTCCCAGATAACTGTTTAAGGGTTGATTTAGTGGTGGCACCGACATGTGGTCTGGCATTATCGTGTAACAGGATGACAGGCGGCATCCTTTACCTGTCCATGGGCGTTTTCGCACGATTGCAGCGTTCAGTTTCATCAACTGATCGCTATATTGTTCTGCAGTGGTTGTTTCGCCTAGTTTCAACAGTTCGAAAAACAGTATTCCATGCATATCCCACCACACACACAACAGCACCTTTTTCACGTGAACATCCTGTTTTGCAGTGGATGTCGATGACTGGTCTGGGTCAACCCAGGATCGCTTGCGTACGGAGCTGTTTTAATAGATCCATTTTTCATCCCCGTTGCTGAAGAGGTTTCAAGGGAAGACTTGAAACCTCTTCAGCAACAACATGCAGATACTAAATCGTTGACCAACATTACGCTCCGTTAAAACATGCGGAACCCACTTACCAATCACCTGGATCTTCCCCAACGCCTGTAAACACCGTAACACCGTCGATTGAGCCACTTTCAAACGTTTCGCCAGTTGCGTGGTCGATTGTGCGGCATCCTCTTGCAACAGCGATTCTAACTTCTCGTCTGCGAGTTCCTGCAGTCTACCTGCACGTGGCTTGTCGTCCAAGGTTACATCACCTTTCTTAAACCTGGCAAACAATTCACGAATCGTCCGCTCACCCATAGCCGTTTCGCCATGTGCCTGACATATTGAACCGTATGCTTCACTTGCACTTTTTTTAAAATTAAACATGAATAACAAACAATGCAGAAAATGAACTTTATCGACCACCATGCTTGACTTATTGTATGAACTGACAGTACGGGTCGCCGGAAACTTTTGCACACCCCTAATGCGTTGCCAGTGTCTGTGGTCGCTTTTCCACAAACCATTGTTGACCTCATATGGATACTAGTCACTTGTAGCCATGTGTTTCCAAATACCAAATAACGGCTCTTTGTTTTAAACGAATATCCATCGTTTGCGTAGAACAATCTAAACAAAAGTATGTGCAAATCTACATACAAGGTCAATCTAGATTTATATAAACTCACGAATATAAACAATATATTCGTATTCATAAAAGTTTGACACAAAAGAAACCATATTAATCGTATTAATTACGGATTATTTTTGGCTCCATGATTTTTGTGGGTGTCTCATTAGGATCAATAGATTAGATATGCCAGACGTGTACGCTAAGAAAAATTAGCTTCCTCTCTGTTCATTACAGAGGGAAGATTGTTGATAAACGTTCAGCAGGAACATCCCTGGACTGTTAATTTGTTTTGTTTTTAGACCTATTTCAAACGACAACGTAGCATTCCCAAACGGGAAAACAAAATCACGGAAGAACGAAGACTAACGGAAAACTAAATCTCAACCGGAATGAAAGAAAAATGTTGGAAAAGCTTGTGGACAAAGTACCTAAGGAAATAACCACAAAACTCAGTATACAGAACAGTTCGTTGAAATCCGCTCAAAGACATAATTTATGAAACTGTTTGTCGGGCACCGCTGAGTCCAACCCGCCACTAGGCCTTACTTATTCCGAATCTCCCAAACGGGCCTGACGTAGGTTATTTTGAGACCAGTCGAGTTGAACTCGATGGCTGACATACTGGAACGTGTAGTCGACAATTATTTAGCATCTAAGACAACGAGTGACTCCAATAACCAGTCTTTTGTTAAACCTAACAAAATTTAATAGATGAGAAACAAACTCCGTTCGAGTAGCTATCTCCACGAGCCAACAGGTTTCCAGATGGCGACGGCGCATTTACGGAGCACAATGTTGCGACTTTCCTTTATTCGTCGATGAACTGTGTCCTTTGAGACGGTGACACCAACAGTCCAAGAAACTTGACGTAGTGATAACCTTTGGGATGAAACTAAACGCATAATGGCACGATCATCTCGTTTGGTTGTTATTCGAGGCCTTCCAGGCCGTTTTCTGGCAGTTAACGCATCACGTTTCGTTAAATTCTTATAAATGACTGCCCTACTTCTCCCCATGGTTTTACGAATTTTCGCTACAGGCAATTCATTTGCTCTCAGTCTCCAAATCTTCTACACCTCCTCACCAGAAAGTTGACTGTTGCGCGGCATTTCAGAAAATGAATGTCTGACGGCCGGTCCGCTGTCTTTTGTAGGCTGGACCGAATTACGGCCCATGCGCGTGCGTACAACATGCTAATTTGTACATCTCATTTGCATGTGGCTACTTTACATAGTTGTTTTTATATTTATGAGACACCTAAAATAACACAATTTCACTTTGTGGTGTTCTTTTAACATAATCCGGTCACCTCGACGGATCGAAATTTTTTGTTGAAGGGTTATGTCTAATTAGGCACCACTTCAGCTTCCTACCTATATTCGCACTGCGTTTACGGCGCAAAGTAGACTGTCTCTATATTTATGCGATGCTCCTTATGCAGAGAATTTTAGGAAGGAAGTGTCTGACTCGATTTCTTAACTCTTTAAAGTCCATAACGCCCGCCCGTACATACTGTAACGTACCAGGAGATGTGTCGTACCTTCCAGAAGGACGCACACGACATAGAGGCAGATAGGAATCAGAATAAAACGTCCGCGTAGCTCAATTGGTAGAGTGACTTATTCCGGAATGAGGGGATCCGGGTTTGAATCCTGGCGTGGACAGAAATGGCGGAGAAATTTACTTCGTTATAATACAAACGACCATAGCCGCCCAAAACTCCTGTTTAGAGTGAATCACATTTCCTTCCTTTACCTGTTCTTTAAATTTGCACGACCTATGAGGGACCAGCAGGAATTACCGTCAGTCGCCATTGTTGTTACTAAGCAAATAAGTGAAACAAAAGACAATTTGGGGGCGTTATGGTATTCAGAGTAATACCAGATTTTAGGGTAATTGTCGTTAAATGTTTAATTAACCCTTAGAAATAGGAAGCTTGGTGATTTGGACTACGTGCCTGATAGGGAAGTCACACGGAAGCGAGGTAGAAAGGGGGAAGAAGACGCCCTTATTTGTAACAGGGGGAACAGTTCCCGGGGGCACGACGGACGTAACGTGCCCCGCCAACACACGGCGGGTATTTAGTGGTTCGAGCGTTCGTACCTGCTGGGATCGAGACCGAGGTCTTCTCCGTGACAGCCATGAACGTTGACCACTAGGCCACCAGCGGCCCTCAATCCTGAGCGAAAGTGTCGCTCCCTTTTATAGCCTTATTCTCCCTCCTCCCCCACCCCGCGTTTCTGGAATCATGTTTCCGTGGAGTTCGCCTCTTTGTGGGAGCGGTGACCTTGCAGCGATACATCAGACCCAGTCGTCGAGGTCAACGGATTCCGCTAGGCGCATGCCTGGCCCGGCACTCCGTAATAGGGCGAACAAAATAGACCCACCACGTGTCTACCACGTGCATTGGAATTTGCATTATATAACACTTGAAATACTAAATCGACACAGAAAATGTTGCTACATGAAAATAATTGTTGGGAGCTTGACTCCGTCACCTTACACTGTTGCTGTAACACTTATTACAATAAAATTAATGAAAAGGTAGTGCTTCAAAAGAACTGGGTATGGAATAATTGGAAATGTGTCACATGTTCAGATGAGTCATATTTTACACACTCTTTATCATCTGACACTGTTCGTCTGTTTTTGGAAAACGAAAAGGAGGGTGCAGTACTGGATATTTTCCCAAGCAGTCTGGGCTAATACTTCTTGGTATAAAGAGAAGAGTTAATGCTTCTTGGTAAGCCATATCATGCCAATCCTTAAGCCCATAATAAGTCTTAACTTTCTGTGGTGAAATTATCTCAAGCAATAATGAACCATTTTCTGTGATCCGATCCCCTATGATATACATATTGTTCCTGCTGGTTCTTACCGCATCGAAATATATTTGTCCTCATCACATAATTCAATTATTTGAAGGTGGGATGCCGCCCCGGTGGCGCAGTGGTCTAAGCGATATCCTCTGATTATTCGTCCGAACAGGGTCCGGGTTCGAATCTCGGTGAGGCATGGATGTTGTGTTTGTCGTACGGCGCTGGCTCTCTCCCTTCCCTGAAACCAGTGACCCTAAATTAGGGACGGGCGACTGCTTATAGCCCATTGAGTTGCTCACGGTGGTCGTTAAACCTCCAATCAAAAAAAAAAAAAAAAAAGAAGGTGGGAATGATCCTAAACAGTGAGACACACACATATATGCCTAATGTCGTGGTTGAACAAATAAATGTGATAGCGACCGTTTTAGCGAGGTTTAACTCATGAGATGCCTTGCTAAGTCACTGGGTTTTTAAGTTATCCAGCCATGCTAATGAATTCTTGAAAACCGAGCTGGAAAATTTTCTCAGCGTTCTTCAACAGAGCACGATGGCTTGGTTCATAGAAAACAGTCTCATATCACACTTGAAAGTATTACAATACACAAAGTAATAAAAATACAGTTTCTACATTTGATTAAACCAGAACAATGTATGATATTGACATTCACGATGCACCGTTCTATCACCAATAAAAACGATTTTATCATACAGACGGCGTCATTAAAAGATTGTACGTTTTTACCGTCACGTGACCACTACAGCAAGATGGCCGCTGTGGAGAAGGCTTTCTGTATGCTTGTATTAAGCAAAACGAATTCTGCTACTATTTAGCAACAGCGTTTTAGAACACGTTTGAAGAAAACACCGCTGAATAGACAATCCATCTACGACTCGCACAAGAAATATGAAACAACAGGATGTCTGTATAAAGGTAAAAGACCAGAGAGACCACGCGTATCTGATGAAAAAGAGGAGCGTGGTCGTGCCATTTGCCAACGCAGCGCACCGAAATCCAAAGGGATGGCAGGTCGGGCGGGCCTTACAAATTTCACAACCGACTGTGGGACGTGCCTGCCCCGCAGGACGCACATGAGACAAAGGCAGATAGCAATGAGAGCACATGTCCACGTAGCTCAATTGGGAGAGCGATTTACTCCGGAGCGAGGGGACACGGTTTTGATGGACGGAGAGGGCAAACTGGTACGTTACAACTGTTTAGAAAATTTTGCGGAAGCAGCTGAAATTAACTCGCAAGAAACTGCAGTTATTGCACAGCCTAAGTGACACTCACAGAACAGCACGTTACGATTTCTGCACAGGAATGCAGGAGCGTTTTAAAGAAGATGATTTCAGTGGGCGTCTAATTTTCAGCGACGAATCGACATTCCACGTGAGTGGGAAAGTTAACGAACATAACATTCGCATATGGGGGATTAAAAATTGTAGAGCTGTTGTGGAGAATGTGCGGGATTTCCCTAAAATTTAATGTGTTCTGTGCTGCATCTCGTAAAAAAATGTATAACCTCTTCTTTTTTTCAAGAAAACGCTGTAAAACGAAGTTCTTATCTCAATACGCTAATTATTTGGTTGATGCCTCAACTGCACAAGGACAGCGACAACCTTATTTTCTTACAGGAAGGAGAACCACCCCAATAGCATTAGAAAATTAGAAATTACCTCCATGAAAATTTTCCATTGCGCTGGACGGGGCGCGCAACAGGCGACATACAACTCACATGTTGGCCACCATGAAGTTCAAACCTAACATCTTGTGGCTATTTTTAATAGAGGTATGTCAAAGACAATGTCTTCTTCCATCGCCTTGCTGTCAGTTTAGCTGATCTGAAACAAAGTATCACAATAGCTATTGTTGTAGTTGAAGATGCGTCATCGGGTGTTTAGAAAGAATTCGACTACCACATTGAAATATGCCGTGTAATTAAGTGTGAGCACATCAAAAATCTGTAAGCTGCTATACCAAACTTCAAGAGCTTCCCTACAGAACGGTGCAAGGCATGTAGCAATATCTTAAATAGTTTTGGTTCTATAAAATGTTGAAACTGTCTATTTAGTTTGCAATAGCCATGTATTAAAGTTCTCCCATATTCAAAAGAGCTCTTAAGAGACAGGCTTTTGGTCATTGTAGTACCTTATAAAATTGCGGCCCTGTACCAGATGAACAAGCACATGTGGTTCTTGGTACAGTTTTTAGGTGTTTCTATCAATCTGGTTACCCACTGTGCAGAGCTCAAGTGTCAAATGTACGAGAAAGTGCTTCACAAAAATGCATTTTTGATACCAAGTTTAGTATTTATGAGTGATATGTTAAATCAGCAATGCGTCGTCCTTGTGACCAAGTGGTCATAGGCGAGGGTATTTAGTTACACTCCAGGCTGGGCGCGTTTTTTAACCGTGGATGAGGTGTGTTCATCATATGGAGTTTGAATTATCCCTTTCTTGGAAGCAGCGTCCCTAAATTAGAGACGGCGACTCTAATTCACCTGTTCTGAGTTTTCGTTTATCAGCTAAATTAAGTATAAAAAGTAATCTCAGATAAATTTTAAAACTTTTGGTTGCAACAACTTCCATGACCTGCAAAGTGTGGAATGCATTTGAAGGCAAAATCAGAAACTTGTGGTTATGGGAAAGTGATAAACGTTTACCAAGTAATAATAATTTTTTTTTATTGTGCTCGTTTTTATTTTAACACAACTCATTATTTTAAAAGTAATGATTATATCTACATTTTGGAAGGAAGAGTGACTTCTTTTTATATATACGCCACGTTTCTCGTAATATTATTGAAACTTTTGCCCGCGAATGTTACAAATTAACATAGAGTAAGACCTTTTGTAACATGCGCTAGCGAAGTTACTAAAACATGCCTTTTTTGACGGACTTGAAATCCAAATCCGTGGACGTAATTTTTTTTTTCTGATTGGAGGTTTAACGACCACAGTGAGCAACTCAATGGGTTATAAGCAGTCGCCTGTCCCTATCTCAGGGCCAATGGTTCCAGGGAAGGGAAAGAGCCAGCGCCGTAAGACAAACACAACATCCATGCGTCACCGGGATTCAAACCCGGACCCATCTCGGATGAATGATCAGAAGCCATCGCTTAGACCACTGCGCCATCGGGGCGGATAACATAATATTTTATTCATGAAATATTGAATTTTACAAACTTCATACTGCAGATGTTTACTGACAATAATTATGTCTCTAACACACACAGTTTGGCTTTAGCAAGATGTGCTTCTAAAGTGCTACAATAACGATACTGAAAACAAATATTCAGGTGCTTTCACACATTCTACAGTTTGCATAGTAAAGCAATTTTTTTTTTTTTTCTAGTACTGAGAAAAATTGATCGAAAAGAACAACCCAATCAAGTATTGGAAATAAGACAAGCGTGCAGTACTGTTTTTCAAACAGACAATGAATCGCTTACATAAAAGTGGGAAAAATCCATGTCAGATAAATGATTGTTGGTTTTGGAGACGCAGATAGAAAAGAAGGTGATTTTAGAAGTTACTAGCTCACCTGCACATGTTATTAGAAGCAATAAGAGGCAGCCGTCGCTGTGTAATATACATAAATACAATAGGTATAGCTTCCATTGTTGACTTTAATGGGTTTTTGCGAAATCTGTATTATGGACACAATCAAAAGAAGGAGGCACGCCATTTGCTGGCAGCGAGAGAGAGAGTTTGCTTTCGTGACAACCAATCAGGGTTTAGATCGGAGAAAATTATGTTCTGTTGTTATCTGACTAGTCATGGGAACTCAACCAACGTGTATTGATTCTTCCTTACGCCCGCAATTTGGACAGCATGAAATGGCATGAAACTGAATAATAACGCGAAAGAATATACACGATCTCCGCACGAGATTCGTTGACAGGTCTCTGGTCAAATTATGTTACCAAAACATCTGGGAGACGAAAACAAAGTAATTAGAGCTAGGGAAATATGTTTCAATTGGTCGTTACTTAAACAGCTGATAGATAGGAAGGGTAGGGAAAGAAAAAAATCGATAAAATAGAACGCACGATATATTTCTGTTTCAGAAATGGGTCAGCAATTTCAGATCCGAAATAAGTAAGCTCAGTCGAACTTGCACCGAACTGAAAAAAAAAATAAAAAAATCATGAGATTACAGCCCATGACAACAGACGGAAATATTTGTTTAATTTATTCATCAATTTGATGATGCGCGAGGGTCTAAGGCAAGAAAGCGTCGCTTATCCCCAATTTAGGGCCATATGTCGCTTATCCCCAATTTAAGGCCCAGGGGACAGAGAGAATTTATATTATGAACACCAAATTACCTAAGACAGTATTTCTGTTCCTTCTTCACCGGTTTAATTGCACACCCTGAGTCCTAAAGGCCGGAATGCGTCGCGCATACCTTATTTTGGGGCAGCATATTCCACGGTACGGAGAAAAACTAATGTCATATAAACGAATGGTATAATTTTTTTTGTCTATGTTAAAGCTATCGGTACTTCTCATCTTCCTTCGCTGGTTTAATGGTTCCCCTAAGTATCGAAGGTTGAAACCTGTCGCGTTTCCCTGATTTAGGGCCACATGTCTCAGGGTAGAGAGAAAATTGATGTCGTAAAATTTTTCGTCTCTCATGAAGGTATCAGTACTTCTCTCCTTCCTTCGCCGGTTTAAAAATCCCCCTGATTATCGAAAGCAGGAACACGTCGCTCATCCCTTTTTTAGGGCCACATGTCCCAGGATAGGGAGAAAAACTGATGTTATATAAATGAATGGTATATATTTTTGCCTCTGTTAAAGATATCAGTATTTTCTTTGCATCCTCCGCCGGTTTAACGGTCCTGATGACTATCAAAGGCTGGGACGAGTCGCGCATCCCTAATTTAGGGCCACGTATCCCAGGGCTAAGGGAAAACTGATGTTATAAAAAATGGTACATATTTTTGGCCTCTGGTAAACGATATCATCGCTTCTGTCCTTTCCTCGCCGGTTTAAAGATCCCCCTGATTATCGAAAGCTAGAATATGTCGCTTATCCCTATTTTAGGGTCACATGTCCTAGGGAAGGGACAGAATTGATGTTATAAACACAAACACGACATGAGTTGTTTTCTACTTTCAAGATATCAGTATTTCAGTTATTTCTTTACCGGTTTAGCCCTTTAACCACCATTACCCTAAAATCTGGTATCACTCTAAACACCATAACGCCCAAAACTGTCTTTTGTTTCACTTATTTGTTTATTAACAACAATGGTGACTGTTGGTAACTCCTGCTGATCCCTCGTACGTCGTGCAAATTTAAAGAACAGGTAAAGGTAGGAAATCTGACTCACTCTGGACAGGCCTTTTGGGCGTTATGGTCGTTAAAGGGTTAAGAGCATCTATGATCAGTGAATCCTGGAAAGTGTCACGTATCCCCAATTTACGACCACAGCCAACAGGGAAAGAACAGAACTGGTGCTTATAAAGCAAATGCTGAATTCATTCTTTTCTCAGTAGATGATTACTAAGAGGAACAATTTTTTTTTTAGGAAATATCACATCCTTTTTTACCATTTTAACGAGTTCGGCAAGTATCGAGGCCATGAAATGTCTTCCATTCCTAAGGTAGAATTTATAGCTCTCAGGGTAGAATAAAAAAACAGGTTTTGTAAGAAAGAATATCACAAATTTTGAAAATGACAATCCGTTATTTGGTGTAAATATGACAAGTCAGATGATATCCGAAACCCTGAAAATGTCGTCGTCCTGGAGCGGGAATCGAACTCGCGACTTCCCGATAGCGCCTGGGTATGCTTACCACTACACCATCCAGAACGACCAAGTCTCAAGTTTCCGATTAATTTGAATATAACCATCACAGGATTCGCTAGTCGAAGCAACCGGCATTCATGTTTAGTGAATCTGGAGGTTAAGAATCCAATCCCGTGACAGCTCAGAGGAGCAGATGAATCATGAATGGAATACGGGATTACACTATTTTCAAAATTTTCAAGTTTTCGGATATCATCTGACTTACCATCCTTGTCATATTTTCCAATCCCGTGACAGCCCAGAGGAGCAGATGAATCATGAATGGAATACGGGATTACACCATTTTCAAAATTTTCAAGTTTTCGGATATCATCTGACTTACCATCCTTGTCATATTTACACAATAAAAAACCGGATTGTCATCTTCAAAATTTATAATGTATGGCTTAATCTCGTATTCCATTCCATAAGAAAGAACATCATTGTTTTCATATGTACTCATTCGAAGGTAGTAAGTATTATTCCTTCTCTTCTTTTTTTCCTAATGAGCATCGATGGCAAGAACGTGAATCTCACCCCTAAGCTAGGGACGTAGCTTTCTAGAAATGGAGAGAGACCTGATGTTATAGAAACAACACCTATATACTTTCCAACTAAGGTTTTGTAGCTAATTCCAGCACTGCGCAAAATGGTTATGGATTTTATTCTTATGCTGCAGCAGTAATAATAAACACCCAACACGAATTCATTTTACTGCTTGCGTGGTATATCGTTTTGTACAAGACATTGCACCAAAGAGCCGTAATATTATAACCAGCGCGTCTTTAAGCAGATCGGGGTAAGGGCCGGCGCGTGCGTAGGTCATGAAATGGTATAAACACCTGATACTGAGCTCTCGCGTTTAGTTTTATTGTTCTTCAGATTAGAAAGCCAGCTGACTTAATCGAGTGTGATAAAGGCCAAATTTTAATGGCCAGATGTCTGGATCAGGGCATTTCCGATAAGACAGGGCTTGGGGGATGCTAACGGTCAACCGTTGTAAGTACCTTTAAAAAGTGGTCCGAGGAGGGAACAGAGTTGGAAACGGGTCAAAAAGTTTGGACCCGGACGTCCCATAACTGGACCCGGACAAATCTGCTTTGAACCATAAATTCGAAACTCAAGTATATATATATAAATATAAACGAAATATATATATATATATATATATATCATTTTTTAATAATAAAATTTGGTTACTTTCTAAATTTTGGTGCCATTTTTAGTGCCATTATTTTGCGTAATCCAGAAGTAATGGCTGACTATGTTGCCCTGGAAAATCGCACTGTAAAAGAACGCAAAGGAAGTATCTTTTTTACGATATGGAGTCGGTGATTTGTCTGAAGTCGGTCGGCGGAAATCTTCGTTGCTTTAAGAAAGAGACAACAATATTATTGCATGGCAAATCGGTATTCACTCCGTGGGCACCAGTATCGACTACATAATTCCACAACGCGAATTTTTCTTGAGAATATATTTTTCTCTTTTCAAAAATAAAACGGGAATAAAACCGGGTCAGGAACACATTGACCCCAACCCGTTTGACATACAAGAAATTGTCGACCTGTTGACATCTCTGAGCCGACTAAGTGTGGGCCGACCATGACTCATCGATGCTAGAGGTGAGGGAAGACCATCTCGTATGATGCGAGTCTACAGAAGCACACACCTCGCCGGTAATTTGAATGCTGATGGGGGAGTAATGTGTCACAACACGCTATACAACTAACCCTACTGAAAATAGGGCTACGTAGACGCAGGTTACTCCGAGTTCACCGGCTAACCTCCGTCCACCGTCGAAAGCGCCTACAATGGGCACACAAACATGGAACCTGGACCTTGAATTATTATTATTATTATTATTATTATTATTATTATTTAGGCGGACAATGCGCCATGTCATAGGGCCCAAGGTGTCCAAAATTAGTTTCAGGAACATTCTGGATAGTTTCGACGGATGGTGTGGCCACCACATTCGCCCGACATGAACCCAAATAGAGCACTTATGGGACGTGGTGGAAAGATTCATTCACACCCTAGATCCTGCACCTACAAATATACCAGGGAACTGTGGGTGGCTGGTCAGAAGGAATGGCTCAACATCTCTCCAGATGTCTTTCAGCCACTTGTGGACTCGATGCCACGTCGAGTTGCTGTGATTTGCCGGACTAGAGGAGGTGCTACGCGATACTAGGTACGTATCTTATGACTTTTGGCACTTCAGTGTATTATTATTATTATTATTATTATTATGATCAACATCATTACCGTCAAATAAAATGTAAATCCGGTAGAAATGTATTGTCAATTGTGTGATTTGTGCGGATTTGAGCTGAGCAACATTACCGGCAATTTGTCTTCCTCCTCCTTTGGCGTTTTCATCTGATAATATTTTTCTTTCGTTGCCCATTTCGTTAAGTCCACATCATTTTCCACCTGCTTTCTAGATTGTATTCCTACAGCTTTTCTTTCGGTATACAGAGACTTGTTTGACTAGCTGATCCCCTCAAACTATGTCCTACAAGCCTGACTTTTCTTTTTATGATGCTTCTAAAAGTCCCCTGTCTGTTTCCATTCTGCTTAAGATACCGTCCTCTCGATCTTTTTCCTGCCATGAATTCTAAGGGTTCTTCTATGCCAGAATATTATCTACATTTTCTTTTTTTTATAAATATTATATTATTGATGTTATTCTTTCATTTAATGTTGATTCTCGTTATGTGTAAACTGATTTCTTAACATTAGCAATTCTAAATTTTAATTCTATAGTAATTTTTCCATCTTGCGTTATGTAGAGATCTTACTGAAAGTAAATATTATTGTGCTGCCTTCTAATTGAAAAAGGATGCCGTCAATACACGATTAATGATAGTTATAAACATATTTACACACAGATTAAATCGTTTAATTAGATCTGACTTGCTTTTTTCGCCAAGTACTTCTTAGCACGTCTTTTGTAAAAAGGTACGTGCTAACTGTATCACTATGTCCGCCCGTGTGTGAACACCGTATCTCATCAATTATTGCATCGATCTGAAGAATTCCTTTTCTTGCAGTTGGAAATCTAAACTGCAGACCAAAACGATCTATACGTTTTGGTCATTTTCTAATGCATATACTCATCGCTAGGAGAAGTAAATGCATATGCTATTAAATTCAGAATATATTTTACTCTATACAATTGCTTGAAAAACCGGTTCAAAAGGTTATTACCATCTCACATTGATGGCCTTTGTCTCTTGTTCGCTGATGATCTTAAGCTTTATCGCAAGGTACAGAGGGGAGACAAACGTAATGAGCCATTGGATAAGAAAACTTCAAATATGTGTGAAGTACAAACGAATACAATTCAATCTTCGAAATACAAGCCATTATGCTCTATGGTCTGAAACCATCTTTCTGCCAAATTGTGAATTCGCGCTCTATAACACTCCTTGGGTTTTGAGGAGAAAAACTCCTGGATCCCGGATTCCACCTCGTGACGTTTTTGAAAGGTTTTGCCATGGAAGAAATGTGCCATCGACCGAAACAAGTGGTAGTCACTTGGGGCAAGGTCTGGGCTATAGGCAGGATGTGAAAGAAATTCGATTCCATCGAGCTCTCGTTGAACGAGCGGTATGGGGTGGTGCGTTATCGTGCTGAAGGAGAATCTGTTTTATGTTGACAAGAGCCGGGTACTTACGGACCACAGCTTCGTACATTCTCTGTAGTGAAAATCCTCCAAACACGTGGCGTCAGTAAATAAATAAATACATCGCTCTTTCCACGTTCCAGAAACACGTAGCAACCGAAAAATTGTTTTCAGCCGCCGCCGTGGAATCGAACCACAGATCTCTCGATATCTATCCGATTCCGCGGTGGCGGCTGAAAACAATTTTTTGGTTGCTACGTGTTTCTGTAACGTGGAAAGGGCGACGTATTTATTTATTTACCGACGCCACATATTTAGAGGATTTTCACCTTGGATCTCGCCCTTTGAATTTAATTGCTATAATATATATAGCCAGTGAAGTTGTTAATGCCCACCAGATGGAGACGTCTCAGTAGCTGCGCCCATCTTACGGATTTATGATGTCAGAAGCTGACTTAAAAATACAAATAGCACCGTGGATTGTTGGCCACCGTAGTGTAAATGTAACGCGCTCGGCTAGATATCGAGAGATCCGTGGCTCGATTCCACGGCGGCGGCAGAAAACAATTTTTCGGTTGCTATGTGTTTCTGGAACGTGGAAAGAGCGATGTAATTATTTATTCTCTGTAGTTGTTGAGAGTAGAGCGGAGCGGAGACGCCTCGCCCATCTGGAACGAATTCAAAGTGTATGGGCCCCTCAAAATTTCCACCAAACACACAACATGACTTTGTGTTCGATGCGTCCCCGCTTAGCTACGGGTTCTGGAAGCTGGCCTGAGTTAATCCACTGGTTTCGCATTTCGCGATTACGGAAAAAGATTCACTTTTCATCAGACGTAACAATTTGCCTGATGAAACGCTCTTTCATGGAGTGATTCGGCAGCTCTCTGCACAATTCCATCCGCCTTTTGAGTTTGTGCTGTGGTCAATCGTGGGATACCACTCGGCAGCTCCTATCGACCTTCCCATGCTTGTGGAGATGGCGAACCACACTGGACTGTGACACCCCAATCTCGTCCGACAATCTGCGAGTGCTTGTGGTCCGACAATCTGCAAGTGCTTTCGCTCCTAAATGCTGTTTGAGAAAGAAATACAATATTTATGTCTTCCTGCTACTCTCACAAATGACCTTTCGAACTTCGATGAGACAAGGATGATGAATTCCGTCCTCACTGGTCCTAAAGCGATTCCATCCCCCCCAATCCAACAGTCCGATCGGTGACTCCTTGGTAATCTTCGAAGCTCATGGAGATCTCAGAAACAATTGTCCCCTAATGCACGATATAGTTTTATTTCAGTAAAAAGTATTTGACGTTTGTTAACTATTATTTCCCTTCTTTGAAATGCGAAGGTACATCGATGAGCCATTAGATTATGACCACTCCCAGCCTAAAAAAATGAGCGTGCCGGAAACCAAACGGTGGCGCAGGTGACGTTCACAGAGCAGTAAATATACAACCCGAGGACCGGCTTTCAGTTAGTAGAGTGTTCTGAGTCAGAATGGGAATAGTTGCCGATTTACTGGAGTTTGATAAAGGACAAATTGTGATGCCACGGCACCTCGGAACTACGATCTCGGAAACGGCGCGGCTTGTGGGATGTTCATGTGCCACTGTAGTGAGTACGTTTTAAAAGTGGTGCACAGGTGGCCAAACGACGAACCGTTGTCCAGCCGTGTGTCGTCCGCAGCTCATTGATGCCAGACGTGAAGCTGAGACTATCGCACATTGTTCATAGCGACCGCAGGGCCACAATGCCACAAGTCACCCGCAACTACAACAGTGGTGATCACGGCAATGTGTTACAGCACACAGTTCGTCACAGCCTTCTGTGCATGGGTCGGCGCAGCCGAGCTCACAGCAGGTCATCGCCAGAAACACATAAAATGGACCCAAGATCATCGAGATTGGACCGTGGATGATTAGAAGAAAGTGGCATCATGTAGAGGCTGAGCGCTGATACGCCGATTACCAAAGGATGCTATGGTACCAGCGCTGTCATGCTGTCGGCTTTTCTCTCTTGGGACACTTTAGGCTCCATTATCTCAATAGCACAATCCCTGACAGCTGTCAGGTATCTGAACATCGTCGCGGATCAAGTCTTTTTTAATGAAGGCCTAACGACCACTGTCAGCAACTCAATGGGCTATAAGCAGTCGCCTATCCCTAATTTAGGGCCACTGGTTCCAGGGAAGTAAGAGAGCTAGTGCCGTAAGGCAAACACAACACCCATGCCTCTCCGAGATTCGAACCCGGACCCCTTCACGGACGAATGATCATAAGCCAGCGCTTAGACCACTGTGCCCACGGGGCGGCGGACCAAGTTCACCCATCCATGGGAACTGTGTTCCCTGCTGGTGATGGTCATTATTAAAGGTATAATGCGTCATGCCACACTGCCAGAAAAGTCAAGGAGTGGTTCGAGGATCATGCTGGTGACTTCCTGTTAATGCTCTGGCCTCCACATTCACCTGACATGAACCCAATTGAACATTTGTGGTTCGACTTGGAAAAGCGAAATCGCGCTAAATCACCACCACCACAAAATGTACGGGAACTGGGGGATCTGCTGTTGACATTATGGTACCAGATACCCCAGGATACCTACCGCTATCTCTTCGAATCGATGCCTCGTCGAGTGCCCGCTGCTTTGCGGGCTAAAGCTTATTAGGTAGGTTGTCACAATGTAATATCTCATCAATGTATTTGCTAAATCCGTCTAGCTTTTGTCCTGTCTCTTCCCCTACCCCCTTTTCTACTGGAAGTACTCTAAATCATGAATTTATTTCGTACAGAATTCTCAAGAATAGCAGCATAACAAGAAACAGAATTACCCTAATATCACAACGGAACATTTTTAGTCACGAAGTTTTAATCGCTTAGGGAGTTTTTGCCCGAAAGAGCGATGAGATAAAAATTGTGCGCGGTAGTCTTCATACTTCGTCGTTCGTGTTCTTCAGGGCAGTGATCCTGACGACTGCGGTAAGTGTGCGTGTGTCATCACTTAATGGACCATTGATCGAAGGTGTAACATGGAACGATTGCGGATGGACCAAGGCCAACAAGGTAGGAACTATTCCGGGCTAATGTCGAGCGCTTGAAAAACTCCGGGAAATTTGTACGTTTAAAATCATTTAAAGGTAAATAGCCTAGAAGAGCAAATGGAGAAACATTGCGTTTTTATATCACTGCTGAAGTGCGTGATGAAATTAATTTCTTCGCAAATATTTTTAAATGAATTATTAAAACGGAACGAAGAATATCTTGTCTTAACCACTGAAGTTTGAGCAATCATTTATATTTGCAGGCTACTTCGTTACCTGAATGCTTCCCTAGAAATAAAAACGAAAATCAAAGTTAGATTTATAATAGAGGCTGCATCTGAAATTCTTAAAACTCCATTATGGGCAACAAGCAGTTTTGTTTTCAATAATTACAGTACTTAAATTCGGAGGCCGAAGTGAATACTTACTCTTCCGGCAAATCACGACTAATGTGTGAAACAATGACCAAGAAAACTAACTTACAGTTCAACCGATCTTCGCAAGCTCATCAAATGTAACGATATCTTAACCGGTTAGAATAAATCATCAATGTTTATTCACAATTAAATGTTTTATTAACATAGACTATAGTTTTGCAGAGCGTTTGGCTCCGCATCATCAGAACGAATGGAGCGTAACCATTCAAATGATTGTGACGTCATCAGAGTTCTGACAGTCATTGATTTAGATGAGTTGTTCCCACGCGCTTGAAAGAAATGGAGTCAACGTAGTGGCGTTGACCAGCAGTGACGAGTTCTTGTATATGTGGAAAGCTTCTGATATACACTATCTACCAACATGTAATTGGAAACCTGTGATAGCAAAGGAAAAGGAAGTTTATTCACCTTCAATAGTTGGTGGAGCCTCCACGAGCGACGATTACAGCTGCGACCCTCCGGGGCATACTCTCAACCTGGCGTTGTACGACGGCTAGCGGTATTTTCTTCCACTCGGCTTGGAGTAGACAGGTCAGTTCCTTCACCGATTTCGGACGGTGGGGGCACTCCTTAAGTCGACGCTCCAACTCGTCCCAGAGGGGCTTGATAGGGTTAAGGTCCAAGCTCTACGCAAGCCAGTCCATTCGATTAACCCCATTGTCACTTATACCATGACATGGTGGACCTCGCAACATGACAGGTGGCATTGTTATCCTGAAAGTAACATGGGTACACCCCGTAAAACTGCCAAAACATAGGAAGCGCATGGTCATCCAAAATGGTGCAGTAGGTCTCGGCGTTGAATCTACCAGGAATTGCGACCAACGGTCCCGTGCCATACCAGGAGAAACACCCCCATAGCATAATTACACCGCCGCCGAACTTCACATTTGGCACAATACATTCCGGTAGGACGCGTTCTTCAGGCAGACGCCAAACCCTGACCATACCATCCAAACGGTAGAGGGTTAACCTTGATTCGTCGCTCCAGAGAACCTGTTTTCACTGTTCAACGGTCCACTGTCGACGTTCTTTGCACCACATTAGCCGAGCAGCGTTATTGGACTTGGTGATCAAAGGCTTGTGGGCGGCAGCACCTCCATGATAACCGAGCAGATAGGCTTTCCTTACGGATGGTATTCATCGAAAGAACATTCCCGGATGCCTGTTGAATCCTGGCGGATGTGGCCCATCGATTTGGTGCGGTTCTTCCGAATTTCTCTGGACAGCACCCGTCGGTCTCTAACTCCCAGTTTTGTGGGTCTGCCAGGTCGGGGCACATTCCGACAGTCACCTCTCATCTTCCACTTGCCAATCACGTAGGCCACTGTCGATTTTGGGTACTTCAACTCGCTGGATATGTCACGTATGGATCGGCCGTTTCTGTGAATCCCGACGATTACACGTTTCTAGAAATCAGAGAGCTCCGAACTGCGTGGAATCTTGCATGCGACTGGTTGCGTTGTTGTTTCACACACGATATTTAACGGCGGCGGCCGTGACGTGTATCAGGACCGCAGATATCGTCGATTGCAGGAGTGTCCAATTACTTGTTGGTATATAGTGTATTAAGCTAGATAGTCGAATCAGGTTTATCATTAAGTTTGGCGTTTCGAAGCAAAAATATATAGTTATTTTCGTGACAATGTTGGGCTATAGAAGACTTCTTCAGTTCATAGTTCCGTACGTAGGTCTTGTGTTACTTCACATGGAAACTTAAAGCCCTGCGGGTCTGTCTTATATATGAAAGTCGACATTCACAAGGTATCTGATAAATTCCTCAGGAATTTATGTCTTCGATGTAGTCTTTTGATCCGTAAAACTCCATGTTGTTTATGGGTGTATAAATGATTTTTAAATTAAAATTTTTGAGAATTTTTGAAATTCCGAAACAAACCTGAAGAACAAATGGGATAACCGCCCAATTCGTTCGTACTGGGAGCTCTTTAACCGGTGTTTTATTGACAGTGCAATAATGGGTTCCAGATGTTTGGAAAATGAAATCGAAAATTATTTTGCAGGTGACAATGTTGCTCAATAAAATAAACAATCTCCAATTGAATATTTTCTTCTCATTAGACACTTACGCCATCCAAGCGATAAAATTTTGTTCAGGACAAATGACGGCGGAAATGTGGATAATCGGTTTCATTGGTATAAGTGTCTTCTTAGAGAAAGAAAGTTTTCGAAATACCATTCTAGAAGCCGAGATAAAAGAGAAAATACACTCATCGTGAAAACAATAGTTGCACCCAGAAGGAAGTGTCGGATTGCAATGCTATTCGGGAGGAAGATAAAGGTTACGAGGAACAATAAATGATTAAACATTGAAACTGATATGGGCAATATTTATTGAGCTACACGCCAATAAGTAGTGTCTCTCAGTATGGCGTCACAACGCCATGTTTGCTCAAACAGCATGACAGGCGTCTCGGCATGGAGTTGTAAAGGTTCCTAAAAGTATCCTGCGCTAAGCCATTCCATGCAGCTTGAATCTCGCAGTTCCTGCAGACTGTGCGGTAGGACGGAGAACGGATATGGATCCAACAGAATCCCACACATTTTTAATCAGCGATAGGTCGGGTGATGCGGCTGGCTATGTCAGACTGTCATTTCCTTGAAGCCAACTCTCGAGAGAGCAGCAGTATGCAGACGAGGGTTGTCATGTTAGACAATCGCACCGAAATGAGCTTTCAGAACAGGTAAGACCGCTGGTTGCAGGACCTCTTTAATGTAACGTTGGGCTGTCAAAGTGTCTCTAATGAACACCAAAAATGATCTGGCATCGTAGGCAATTGCACCCCAAACCATGACACCAGTCCTCTTGGACGTGTGACGCTCGACAAAAAACCGTTCAACTTGGAGCTGACAATGGTGATTGCACACACGGATTCGGTGGTCGTCTCCTCCAAGACAAAAGCGGGACTCGTCACTGAAGATCACCCGCTGCCGTTCTTAATGGATCCATGACAGTCTGGCACGACACAATTGTAGCCTTTGGCGTTGATGCAGTTGTGTTAAGGTCAGTCGTCGTAACGGTCTGCGTGCGCGTAATCCTACGTCGTGCAGCCCCATCTACCAATGGTGCTGGCACTAATCGGACGATGTATGAAGGTCACCTCTGATCGCTGAATATACGCAATCGTGGCTGTTGGGTCACTCCTTGCATGTTGGACAACCCGTCGGTCCTCTCTCTCTCTGTGGTTCGTCTTGGTCTCCCAGACCCTTCCTGCCGCTGTTGCGTGCCTTGTTCTACTCGCTGCCACCAACAGCTTGCTATGGTGATATTCGCACTACCTGTATGGCGCGCAATACGATGATAAGGCCATCCCGCTTTCCCAGACCCCGACGATGTGGCCCCCTCTCGAAGACGATGCGGCCCCCTCTCGAATTCCAACAACTGCTCGAATTGCTTTCGAACTGTTCTCCGAGGCATACTTCACTTGCGAAGTATGCAACCAACACAACAGCATGAGTCAGAATGGCAAGCATGCGCAACGGGATGACCTTATATAGCCGGACAGGCACGGCGCTACGACCCCTCTTTGCTTGCGTCACATGCGCGGTCAACGTGATACTTGAATCATTTGCATGTCTCGCGATGTCAAACCTATCCACCAAGTTTCATTCTTGTCGGTTGCTTCCTTGTGGGTGTAACTATTTTGTTTGACGATGAGTGTACAAATACATGCATGAGCAGCCCATAGGAAAATTTGGACATAAGAAAAATATCAAAACATGAGAAAAATTCTGATTCTAGTTTTATCTTTGTGATGCGAAAAGAACTTTTCTCCTAAACTGTCTCCTAACATTGAAAATGGACAATAGAAAATACGTATTAGTTCCATCAAGCGGGGAAACTGTATTTTAGAAAGGGCAGGAGATGAGTGTTTTGATGGTGTCAATACAACTTAGATGCGTGTGGAGATACCGTGTCTACAAACGGATGATGCTGAAATACGTAAAGCATAAAAAATGTATGTCGTTTGACGTATACAAAAGATGTGCCAAACTTTTTTTTTTTATGTTTTAACAAACTGAAGATATTCACTTTTGCATTAATGTTAACTGCTCGATGATGTTTGTAGTACAGGATGTTAATTTGCGCTGGCTTATGACCATTCGTCAGAGAAATGTCGGTGTGCGAATCCCGGTGAGGCATGGATGTTGTGTTTGTCTTACGGCACTGGCTCCCTACCTTGCCTGGAACCAGTGTCCCTAAATTAGGGACAGGCTACTGCTTATAGTCTATTGAGTTGCTTACAGTGGTCGTTTAACCTAAAATAAAAAATAAAATAAAAATATGTCAATTGCTCGATGCTGTTTATGTAGTACCAGGTACGAACTGTGCGATTTTGATTGTAGTGCCAGATGTTGATTCTTCGATACAGATATCAACTGTTCGATACGCTACCGATACAAACTATACTGATTATTCCAGAATATATTAACTGTTCGATACTGTTTGACACCATTTAAAGCACCAAATATTAACTATTCGATATTGTTTGTACTCTCTCCTTCGTCCGCCCATGGCGGGTTGAGTTCTGCAAAGACGACTACGCGCCCTTGCGGATTACTGGCAAATTAATGCAGCCTGCTTTCCATTCCTCTGCTGCATACGGGTAAGGGACATAGTGCGTACGGGGACGACTTCACAGGAAACCATCTACGCATTCGCGCCCCCAAACATAGGGAGTCTGCGGAAAACCCCGCAAAAACGGCAGACTAGATGGCCGGACCGAAATTCGAACACCCGTCAGAAACGTCAGCCTCCCAAACAGCGTATACCGACTTAGCCAACTGCGCTGTGGCGGCGGTACTGTGCATACCAGATGATGTTACCTGTTTTATCGTGTTTATACCACGAGGTATTAACTGTTCGATACTGTTCACACCACCAGATATTAACTTGCTTACAGCTCTAGATATTAAATAGCACCAGATATTAACTGTTTGATATTGCATATAGCACTAGATATTAATTGTTTAGTGCTCCTTTTTGTACCACATGCATCATAATTCTTTCTCCTCCCACTTTCATAAAACGTTTGCTGTTCCATGCTGTTTATAGCATCAGATATTAACCGCTGAATTCTGCTTTCCATACAAGATGTTTACTGTTCGAAAATGTGCTTACTATCGGATGTTAACACTTCGAAACTGTTTATACTAGAAGATATGAACTGTTCGATACTGTTTATACCAAATGATGTTAACTGTTCGACACTCTTTATACTAGCTGATGTTAACTGTTCGATCATGCTTATAGCGCCAGATATTAACTGTTCGATACTGTTTATAGCAAAATATATTATCTGTTTAATACTGTTTATAGCACCAGATATTAACTGTTCGATGCTCCTTATCGTACCTGATGTACTTCTTTCTCCTTCCATTTTATAAAATTCTTACTGATTTTCCTTTAATGACCTGTTCATCATATCTGGAGTTTTCTCTCCCAATTGCTCCGTATGACAGTTAAACACATTTTAAAAGGCACTTAAAGCTTCTGCGTAATTAACTAGTTCCCAAATTATACATATCTGAATTTCTACTAAAAATGATGTTATGTAATGTAAAGATCACGCAATATTCAGTGGAAACTTGGACAGAACGTTCATCATTACCTGCTATTTAGTAAGAGCGATGGAACTGTTATTTTATTACCAAAGACAAAGGACCTTCGCTCGAAAATTAAGCAACCGTCGCTACCATTGGTGACAGGGGAAATATAAATATGAAGCACCTAGTTACTATTTGGGTAAAATACCTCGTGTTCTTAAAAATAATCTGTTATTTCGCAGTATTACTTGAAAATGCGGTTACTGTATTCGTAAGCAGTTAAGAATTCCCACAGCCCGCATGAGGAACTCATTCGTTGAAACATACAAATTAGAGATAATGCAAAAGTGACTTGCGGAGCGAAAAGTCGTTTCCTCCAAGTTAATGATTATGTCGCCATGAATCATGCCGTTCTCTGAGGAATATTAATGATTTAATTTTATAAATTTTATAGAGTGTCTTCATTAAGAATTCTTCGAGCATTCCGATACACGGCCGAAGTGATTTAGATTCCATTTAGATGACAATACAGACAGAATATTCATAACGATGGGGGTTACCAGAATCGACTCACAGCGGTGGCCCAAACTGAAAGGACGTGCATCATCTGAATGCTTGCATTTGTTTAACTAAGGCGATAGTTGGTGGTTAGGGTTGTAATTATATTCCTTTCAACATGCTTTCTCTAATCACGAAGCTTAAACACGTAAAGCAGAATTTCCCACAAATTCCTCCGAGGTAGATATGACTTCCAATTCCTCTGGAATATGAGCAAGTAGTAGCAATGTATTCATATAATGAGAAGCACGCATTGCAAAGGAAATCTAAACATAAAGGACGGCTTTTCTTACCGGAAACATAGCCCATTTCCTAGATGACTCAATTCATGTGCGTTTTATTATAAAAATTGTGGATTTAAATCAAATGCGTTTTTAAAAGTAGAAGAACTTTTGAATTCCAAGGGAAAATTTGAAATCATTGGAGCCACTCGTAATTGAATTGATATTTCGTTTCGCTAAAACCACAGCGCAAAATTTTAAAATTGATTCTAAGGAAATTTTAGCACAAATTAATTGCTCACGAAAGACTTGAAAAAAAGTGTTTTAATACATTTCGAGAAATTTTCCCCCCAAATCCCTGAAATTGAAAACCGCTAAAACACAGATATTTTTGTTTGAGCGCCTACGTGACATTGCAAACGAAAAATTCCAGTTTTTTTTTCGCATCCATAAGATTACGACACGTGACCTTAGATCAGAGATGAGATGGGCCGAGCGCAAACCTGAAGCCCAAGCCTGAACCGATGTCGGACTGCAATATTTTGTGCGCGGCTTCTGCTCAGAGAGAGAGAGAGAGAAAGATGACATTCTTATTCATTTTTATTTCTGATATGGTAAGACTTAGAATACGAGACTTCCCTTACAGTTTCTAGATGATAAAGAGAATTCTTCGGCAACTGTGTGCGGGTGGGGAGTGAATTGTTTCGGAAGAGCAATTTATTCCGAACTTGGGTAGCAAATGCCATAGGCCACGCATTTGTGGATTTATGCAGAAAGAAAAAAGCTCCTTCAAGGACTACAGATACCAGATAGTAGATACAGAACAAAGTTCTATCGGCGTGCTATCTCCACACGGAAGCTCCCTGCTAATCCTATTGAGCAACGTTCGTACAATCGTGGCCAAATGTCTTGTACCAGTAGACTGAAAATCAAATGTTTGATGTCGACTTATACAGCGTAATGGTAAAGTCAGGAATATATACATATTATACGGCAAGTTAAAGGAAACTTTATGCTGAAATAAAATAGTTTTACAGAATGTTATTACCAGCAATAGAAGGGTAGTTACACGCAAAGGTACAGTGTCTAGTCATAAAAAGCAAAAAATAGTGGAATTTGCAAAATTAGTGTACAACGCATTTAACGAAACATTGCTGTAGAGTACATTATTGACACTTTCTGGACACTTGAAATAACTTACCAACAAGCAAAATACGCTTTAATATTTAATTGGATAACCACGGTTACTTAGTAACAAGGTGCACCTTCTTGGCATGGAACTAATGATATTCTATAGTTGTCCATTGGTGATAACACGGTGCCATACGGCCCTTACAGACTCAATTAAAGACTTTAATTGACTCACATACTCAATTAACTCTCGGACTAAATTAAAGACTTTAATTGAGTCTGTAAGGGCCGTATGGCACCGTGTTATCACCAATGGACAACTAAAGAAGCTCATTAGTTTCATGCCAAGAAGGTGCACTTTGTTACTAAGAAACCGTGGTTTTCCAATCAAATATTAAAGCGTATTTTGCTTGTTGGTAAATCATTTCAAATATCCTGCAAGTTTCAATAATGTACTGTGCAGTAATTTTACGTTAAATGCATTGTACCCTAATTCCACTATTTTTTTTTTTTTTTTTTTTGGTTTTTATGACTAAACGCAGTACTTTTGTTTGTAACTTCACTTCTATTACTGGTAATAACATTCTGTAGAAATATTTGAATTCAGCATAAAATTTCCTTTAAAATAATGTATAATATGTAATTCTGACTTTACCATTACGCTGTATAAGTTGACTTCAAACAATAAAAATTTGACTTTCGGTCTACTGGTGCAAGACTTTTGGCCACGATTGTAGATGGCAGGGCCTCCCGATTTTTCCAGTTATACGGCCGAACGAAACATTTCAGGAGGAAACGAATGATCAAACAAATCGTTCATCTGTACTATCGAAACAGATTGAGACACCTTCCGCACTCTCCAATTAGGAAAGTCGTCTGCTGATTGCAGGGGGAAGAAGAAAGTGCAAACCTGGAAGTAAAGATGTTTTTCTACAAATGTCTAAACAGGTCAGTTATAGGTTTCGGGCTCGTTAGGGTCCGGACTCTATTTTACAATACAAAATTAGGGTTCGGACTCACATACTTCGGGCTCGGGCTGACATACTTTGGGCTCGGGCTCTTAAAATTGAGCCCGAATTCAGCACTGCCTCAGAGTGCGACTCTCATGCTAAGTTTTGTTGTAGCGATGGCCAAACGGGTTCTTTTGATTCAACTCACTGAAACAAATTATTCCCACTAATTCGTCCCTTGACACCTCTAGTGAATGATATCAGCAGGGAATTATTCTTACAAATCGGTTCTCGAGCTGTTTGTGGTGTTTGTTGACTCTTCCAGGGAACAACTGCCGCAAGGAATGACTGTCTGGAGTCGATTCGGATTCGATTGTGTCGTTCTAAACTCTTTCGGTTAAGTGAATGACGTTCAATTTAAATTTATTTTTAAATATTACGGAATGCAAATTAATTTAGTGTTCAGAATTGTTCCCATTCGCAAACTATCTCGTTCTATAAGTGTGTCGTATGATTATGCTCAAAAACCGAAAATATTCGTGCCCGAAGCATTTCGGAAAAATGGTACTCAATCTCTACTTGCTGTATAAAATTCAGGAGTAAATCCACTAAGCACGCAAATTTATATCAACATGTCCTTTTGGTATAAATTTAATTTACGAAATATCCATATGAGGACTTTCGCTTCACTTCGGACTCATTGGTAATCTCTTTTTTGCACATGTTAACACTAAGAACAGACCAAGATTTTCAAACATTTTTGCTTTCGTTGGTACACAGCTTTACCTTTGTGTAATGTAAATGCATATTTACATTTGCAACGCAGATATAAATCTATTTGCGTTTGCCTAAAAGAGGGAGCGTTAAAATTTAGAATTTCTCTCTGCGTCTCACAATTTTTGACGACACTTAGGAAGCAGGTCTTCCAAATCGTATGAGATAGCTGTGTCATTCGGCATTGGACATGAATTTAACTCATGTTTTACGCGAAACAGAAAGTGTCGTCATTTATTTTTACGTGTCTTTTGTAAAAAAAAAAATAGAACTCATAGAACTGAGAAGAGGAGTTGGCGATTTAATATGCAGTACAGAAAGTAATCATATAGAAGTGTGTGAGTAATTAATTTTTAATACGTCTTAGTTCTAAAAATCAGTGCATCATTGTTTCAGAGATACATATCACAGACTGAATTTTAGAACACATCTTAATTAAGAAATCGCAAAAAGGCATTTAAAAATGAATAAATCTATAACAGGAGAGCGACTCCTGTCGCCAATTCAAAATAACAACTAGACAAAGAAATTGAAGATGCGCACCTCGCAGCTTTTTTCTCTACTTAAAATTCAATTTCGCAAACTTTTAGTTATTTGTTAAGTAATTTCCTTAAAAAAAAGACTGCTAAAAGAAGTGAGCGATTGCAGCGCACTCTACACCTGATGAAAGATCCTCTGAAAATACTGGCATTCTGCCAAACTTATGCGCTCTAAGATGAGAAAATGTCTGCATTCCAGCAAACAAAGCTCATTGCGAATATCTGATATAAACAAAGCTCTTCATGGATAAATATCAATATACTTGAATAACTTCAAGTATCACATAACTTCATATTCATATTTAAAACCCAGATGACGTCGGTTCCATTGCATGTAAAAATACACTGTCTTACCATTAATATCCCACAATCAGTTTATTAACAGGGAATTAGGTCCTAAGAAAGAACTACGTAACAGAAAGAACTGTAGAAACACTCAAGCTATGATGACACAAAAGGACTCAGTTAACTCATCTCCAGCGCGCATCGATAACAGGGTGCCACGTAGGCAATTTCCCCGCACGTGATCTTTCAGCGGCATTGAAGACCCATAAGTCGGTGGTTAGTGATGTGACATAAAACTGAATACGCTAAACTGAATGTCGGTGGTTAGTGATGTGACATGGGACTGAATACGCCGGGCCGCGGGTGGCCTAGTGGGCAATGTTCGTCGTGACTGCCACGGAAAGGGCATTAGGTTCGATCCCAGACAGGTGCGAACGCTCGATTCACTAAATATCAGCCGTGCGTCGGATGGGCACGTTAAACCGTCGGACCCCGGGTTCTGCCCCCCGTAATAAATAAGGTCGTCTTCCTCCCCTTTTGTACTTCGCTTCCGTGTCACTTTCCTATCGGGCACTCTAGCCCAAATCTCCTAGCTTCCTATTTCTAAGGGTTGTTTAAGACCTGGGGTCAGACATTCCCTTCCTAAAATCCTCTACATCTGATCTGATCAGAGAATGTTTTTATAGGAGATGTGCAATACTATGTTTGACCTAGGCACGAGTCTCGAAAAAACTGTAGTCGTTGTAGTAACCATAGTAACCGGCCACACCTGTTTATCACGCATGCGTCGTCGGTAGTACGCAGTTTAATTAGCGTTGTTTCGTGAACACCTAACAGGTGTTTTCGCGCTGTGATTTTTTCGAAAATGAATGGATATGAAAGAGGAACAAAGAGCCATTACATTTTGCTGTTGACTTGAGATAGACTGTCGGAGTGATTTTCCGTCTTATGCAAGAGGCTTATAAAGATGAATGTCCAGGAAAACCAACAATTTACAGATGGCATAAAGAATTTATAGATGGTCGTGAGTCAGCGGCTTTAAGCACGCATGGAGGAAGGCCTTCAACGAGTTCACAGAGGTAAACATCAATACAATACGTGCTATTATAAGGCAAGACAGGCACCTACCAATTAGATATATCGAAGATATGGTTCACATTTCAAAATCATAAATTCACAGAATCTTACCTGAGCAATTGGGCATGAAACGAGTTTGTTCAGCTTGGGTTCCTCAGTTTTTTAATGTGTGACCCAATGGAAGGACTCACATGGCCAGTTCTGTCGTTTCTTATTTGGAGAAAATGAATATTAGGTTGATGCCTTAACCTGCATATAGTCCGGACGTGTCACCATGTGAAAAGAAATGGGGAAAATGTGACTTCGGTTGTGGCTTCTGGTTAAATAGAAAAATGTGACTTCTGGTTGTTCCTCATTTTGAAAATGTTGTAACGGGGACGATAATTTGAGACTGATCAACAACTTAAATTCTTCTAAATGAAGTTGAAGCGCAGGGATGCTTCAACAGCATTTAGAAGAGAAGAAGACAGTATTTCGAAAATGGTGACCACATTGTCAAAATACTGTCTTCTTCTTTATGGTGTGTTATTAAGAAGGACAGTATTTCGAAAATGGTGACCACTTCCTTTATAAATAAGGTACGTATATATTTTTTTATAAAAACAATCTCAGTTGTTTTGGGACAAACTTTGTGTAAAACAAAAGAGCCAGGACAGGCTATTCTCCTTGCGATAATCCAGTTGTTGGAGCAGTCAACTATTGTACGTTGGTCGGCGGTTTGATCCCTGTCTGAGCGTTCCAACCACTCATGAATCGCCGTGTTTCGAAGTGCACCTTAAGCTACCGGTGCCCCAGCATTGAACTCCCCGTTAAGAATAAGTCCACCTGTTCTTTCCCTTTCGAAGGGCACTCTATGCTCTGGTATAGTCCAGATTCTACCACGATGTAAGTCTAACCATGTTCACCTGTCTGTCTATTTAAAAAAATAAATAAACAGGTTGGCATGGTGTAAAGGTGGACAGTGAAGGCAGATACCCGCACTCCTTCACTTCCGTTTTCAGTACGCGGCGTATAATCACTAAGGGTCAATGCAACTGCGTCTAAACCATCCTGGTGTGACAACCCTGCGAGATAGAGTTGCCGAATTGAGCTGAATGATTTTCTCTCTCACGTTTAACCATACAGGTTATTAGCCCGTCTTTTGTAAAAAAAGACCGTGCTTTGGTTATCGGTTCGTCCGTCTGTGGACATCATATCTCTGCAACTATTAGTCCGATTTAAAAAAATTATTTTTGCATTGGAAAGCTTGAAATATGCGAATGATGATCCTTTGTTTCGTTTTTTTGTACGATGTACAATTTCGCCGCTAGAGGGCGTAAATGCAGATGATATCGAATTCAAATTTAATTTTATTCCATATATTTGCTTCTAAACATCCGATTGAAAATAATTTTCTATTTTTCAATTCTATTTGTGTCGAGAGTATTTTAGGTAATCACTTTTTCAAGTTACACATAGGTTTTTCCGCTAGGGAGCGTAAAAGTAAATTGCATTTTACCCAATATATCTACTTCTAAAACTCAAAATTTTTGGAAAAATTTGTTCTTCAGCGAATACAGCACCTGACGGGAGATACTTTGCATATAATTTCCAATTTTTGGTAAAGAATAGTTTGGCCACCAGGGGGCGTAAGAATTAATTTCTGCATCTGCTGTATTTGCCACAAAATCTGACCTTCTAAAATCTCGATTTAAAAACTTCGTAACTGGGCCGATGCCCCTCATATCGATAAACCTTTTCGGAATATTTTCTTCTTAAAATATTGCACGGTTTCTCCATTGGGGGGCGTATATGTGTATTATATTTTTGTCAATATATCTGCTTCTAATGGTCCGATTTGAAAAATTCCTTCTTTATTGGATAGAGTTTCTGGTGTGACATGTTTTTCATGTAATTTTAAAAAATATTCGAGGAATTCATAGACTTTCCGCTAGGGGGCATGAAAGTAAATTGCGTTTTCACCGATATTTCTGTTTCTAAAACACCTATTTGAAATATTCTTCCTGCATCGCATAGAGCTCCTGATGAGAAATGTTTTCCATATACGTAAATTTTCAATATTTAGAAAATAATAGTTTGGCCACCAGGGTGCATAACCGTTAATCTCTGCATCTGATGTATTTGCAGTAGAATCTGAGCTTCTGAAAAAATATTTCCTGGACCTTTAACGCTCATATCGAAAAACCTTTTCAGATTACATTATTTTTAAAAAATACATGTTTTTCCCGACAGGGTGCGTAGATGCATATCTTATGTTTGTCGATATACCTGCTTCTAAGAGTCCGATTTGAAAAAATATTATTTTATTGGAGATCGTTTCCGCTGTGAAATATTTCTCATATAATTTCAAATTTTTCTAAACGAACAAGTCTGCAACCAGACGGTGTAAGTTCACGATTCCGTTTACGGCAATAACTGCGGGATTAAAAACTTGATTGAAGAATTTTCTTCGATCAGATGCTATTGTTTTCCATACCGATTGGTTTGTAATAAACCAACCGGTATGGAAAACAGTAGGTTTAATAGCTTTGACAAATTTAATTCGCGTCAGAAGGAATTCAAAGAACGTGCTCATTACACCCGAAAATTCAGTGTCATCTTTCTTGATTTTTTACGATGACCGATAACTTGTTTCCACTTCTTTCATGAACATCTGGTTAGTACTGGGGAAAGAAGCAATTCATTTAACCGTGGTGTTATTTACTTACAGGTAAAAATGGTAAAAAATATTTAGATATCGGGAGTTGTTTTTGAGAGCTTACGCCACGTGTGGTATGTCTCTAATAGGATTGCAATATTTTCTTATGTCATAAAACTGTAAACATATTTTGCACCCACGTGATGTACGGTTTTGCTCGAAAATGGTAAATCACCAGGTCGCAAACCTTTCTGCATGTTTTCCTCTTCTCAGTTAATTCATTTCAGTGTTCAGAAAATACGTTTCTTAACCAGAAAAGCACTTTTAAGAAATTCTTTCCATGAGCAGATTAGTGACAAATTGCATAAATTAACACACGGTTCTCATAAGTCTTTCAGCCACTGGAAGCAGGTTTTCTTAAAAATCGTAAAAGCGTTTTCTTTGGAAAGGTATTTCGAAGTAAATTAATGTATTTCATTCAGTGTTCTCATTACAAGTAATTACTCCACATTTCTAGGTGTTTTTTTTAACACAGTTTGAAAGCTCCTTAGTGGATTTAAAAATCGCTCTACTCTATGAAAATTCTAAACACTAGTGTACGTTATATTAAAAATTCCCCTCACTAATGGATTAGGTTTATACCTAAAAGTGAAGTTCATTTAATTACTTCCTTCACTCCTGATAATATAAGCGTAAGAAAAAATTTTTACTTCAGCAGAGTAGCTCTGGAAGTTCATAACTAAATAATTATGAAGCAATTCAGCAAGAAGAGAACATTTAAAATTAGTGCACATTTCAATTAGCGAAAAACTAAAGAAATATCAAATTTTCTGAGGTAGAGAAACATATGTCAGGCTGCCGGTGTTCTTGGGATTTAGTTTTAATCCTGTATGGGCATTTTGTTCGTTTACACACTCCTGCATTTCTCTTTTCTTTGGAATTAGTAGGCCTACTGCTAAATGACGAACTGCAGTTTTTTCCAATCGTACGTTGTTATTAGCAGTTATGGAGACGGAGAAGTAAAAACCTTTAAAAATGGCCTGATTTTGAGAAAGAGAATTGTTGACTACATTAAGAACGTTGACAAGAATGAGTGATTCCATTTTCACGGAATTGGAATTAGTTTCGATCACACTCAAACTAATTCCAATTGGAATTAGTTTCTGTCAGGAATTAGGAACTAGAATTAGCTCAGTCACACTCCAACAAATTCCAATTGAAATTCGTTTCGATCTTTTTGTTCGTTTGCACACTCCGGCATTTCTCCTTTCCTTGGTATCAGTATTGCTAAATGACGAACTGCAGGTTTTTTTCCAATCGTAGGTTGTTGTTAGCAGTAATGGAGACGGAGAAGTAAAAACCTTTAAAATTGGCCCGATTTTGAAAAAGAAAATTGGTGACTACATTAAGAACGATGACAAGAATGTGTGATTCCGTTTTTACGGAATTGGAATTAGTTTCGATCACACTCGAACTAATTCCAACTGGAATGAGTTTCTGTCAGGAATTAGGAACTAGAATTAGCTCATTCACGCTCCAACTAATTCCAATTGGAATTAGTTTCGATCATTTTGTTCGTTTGCACACTCCAGCATTTCTCTTTTCCTTATTATCAGTATTGCTAAATGACGAACTGCAGGTTTTTTTTCAATCGTAGGTTGTTATTCACAGTAATGGAGACGGAGAAATAAAAGCGTTTAAAATTGGCCCGAGTTTGAAAAAGAAAATTGGTGACTACATTAAGAACGATCACAAGAATGAGTGATTCCGTCTTCAAGAAATGGAATTAGTGTAAACTCTTACACAGCACTGTTTGCTACAACTCTTAGGAATTACTTTCATTGCAACAACATGACGCAGATAGAAACTAAGAGGTTTCTTATTTGAAATATCCTTAAACCTTTTCACTGTAAAACCCGTAATTACACGTGGTGCACTAATTATACGCCGTTGTTGTCCAACCCGTAAATGTACGTTTCTCGGCAGTGTTCAGTTCGTCAAACCCGTACATATACGTGGAGCAGCGAAGCAGAAGAATGCTGTTCGTGTTTGTGTGGTCTGTTCCCAAACCAAGAGAAAGGACGACGGAAGAAATTAATCACGTTATGTGTGTCCAGACGGGGATATTGGACTATGTGCAGTTCCGTGTTTAGCGGAATATCACAATCTGATTCATTTTAAATTAATATCTTATATTGTTGAGTATTATGTAACATGACTTATAACACCATTGTACTTTCTATACATTACAATTTGGTTAACTATTTTGATACAATTAAATGCCATAACTGTATTTGCCGACAACGCGTTTCTCCATTACTCAAAAACCTGAGACAAAATGTTTGGTACATGCACAAAATGCACGAGATTGAAAGGGTTATGCTTGTACTCAACGGCCAATGTCTTTTGGGAGTATTACAGGTTTGAAGACCTTTGAACCTGGATACCTGAAAATTGAGAGAAGAGAAACAAAGAAGGGGGGGGGGGTACATCTCAGCACAGCGCTAAGGTGGTTATCTTGCTGCTGTAAATAACATGCTAGTGGAATATACACTGACGGAAAAAAATCCCAACACCAAGAAGGGGTTGTGTTAGATAAACGACAGTTGGTAAGCGGTGAGAGTACATCTCTAAGATGACGTCTATGCAAATTTCGCGCTCGGCGCATACGTGTGGCGCTAATAGCGCCCTTCGGAACATGCAAAGCAGGTTTGCTGTAAATACGCGCTGTAATGTTCGTGATCGTTAGTTATCGTTGAGATTCGACGTAGTGTGTTGATGTTAGTCAAGAATGCCTTTAACAAGACGAAGAAGCCATTATCAACAGCTCACGGAGTTTGAACGAGGTCGTGTAATAGGACTACGAGAAGGTGGATTTTCGTTCCGCAATATTGCAGAACGACTTGGCAGGAATGTAGCCACTGTGCATGATTGTTGGCAGCGGTGGTCAAGGGAAGGTACTGCCTCAAGAAGACCGGGTTCCGGCCGGCCACGTGGCACTACTGAGAGGGAAGACCGCCGTGTACGGCGTATGGCCGTGGCGCATCGTACCGCGTCTGCGACAGCAATTCGAGCTGCAGTTACCACCACAGGGACACAAGGAACTGTTACAAATCGGTTACTTGAAGGACAGCTCCGAGCCAGACGCCCTGTAGCGTGCATTCCACTTACTCCAAACCACTCCCGTTTGCGACTTCAGTGGTGTCAAGCTAGAGCTCATTGGAGGACGGAGTGGAGATCTGTTGTGTTTTCTGATGAAAGCCGGTTCTGCCTGGGTGCCAGTGATGGCCGTGTGTTGGTTAGAAGGAGGCCAGGTGAGCGCCTGCAACCAATCTGTCTGCGGCCGAGATACACTGGACCTACACCTGGAGTTATGGTCTGGGGAGCAATTTCCTATGACAGCAGGAGCACTCTCGTGGTTATCCCACGCATCCTGACGGCACAGTTGTACGTCGGTCTGGTGATTCAACCTGTTGTGCTGCCATTCATGAACAGCATTCCAGGGGGTGTTTTCCAAAAGGATTAGTCGCCCGCATACCGCTGTTGTAACCCAACATGCTCTACAGAGTGTCGACATGTTGCCGTGGCCTGCTAGATCACCAGATCTTTCACCAATCGAGCTTGTATGGGTCATCATTGGACGACAACTCCAGCGTCACCCCCAACCAGCATTAACCGTCCCTGTATTGACCGACCAAGTGCAACAGGCATGGAACTCCATACCCCAAACTGGCATCCAGCACCTGTACGACACAATGCATGAACGTTTGCGTGCTTGCATTCAACATTCTGGCGGTTACACCGGTTATTAATGTACCAGCATTTCACATTTAAAATGGCTCTTCTCGTGTTTACATTAAGCTGTGATCTTGAAACCTTAATCGATTAAAGATGTTACCTATACAAATGTACTGCCGCCATTTCATTCCTCTACAACTATTTTTTTCGTGGTGTTGGAATTTTTTTACCGTCAGTGTATTTCATGAATGGTGTTTACAGGATTACATTCATCATGATTTATCTGTTCCTCCGGACAATCACGGGATAGATTTCTTAACACCCATATTCGCTAAACATGAATGCCCGTTGCTCCGACTAGCGACTCCTGTGACGGTTATATTCAAATTAATCGGAAACTTGAGACTTGGTCGTTCTGGGTGGTGTAGTGGTTAGCATACTCGGGCTCTATCCGAGAGCCGCGGGTTCGAATTGCGCTCCAGGACGACGAAATTTTTAAGTTTTCGGATATTATCTGACTTACCATCCATGTCATATTTACACCAAAAAACTGATTCACATCTTCAAACTTTGGCTTATATTTCAGGGTATTCTAACAGTGTGCATGCCGACAATACATTTACTTTTATTTTTGCATAAAATTGAAGGACCTAGGGCGTGGAGCAGACGGCTGACTTACAGCCTCGTGCTTTTGTCGTAGCCGGCTGCTGCGGGTTCTAATCCCGCTGCTGATCATTGGGTTTATTTCCTGGAATATAACAATAATGCTTCTTTATAAACGGCCTTCTGTACATCGAGCTATTTCTGGCGGTTGCCGCTTGATCCTTTACGAGAAATGTAACGGGATATATCCGATAATCTCCATTTCCCAGATATTCGTCACAACCATGGTGACGTATCCCTTACGCTTCTGTGGGAACATGGGCACCTGAAAACGAATAGAAATAGAAAATAACGTAGCCCAACAATAAGCCCAGAATGGGGCGTTAATATGATAACTGGAAAAGAGGCCTAGTTTGAGGGATTAAAGAATTCTCCTCAGTATATTTATCTAGGAGAACTTGTTCAACTGTAATTTAGCAAGACCGGTTCCATTGAAGAAAAAGTACCAATACTCAAATGTAGAGAGACTGAGAAATGCATCAGTGTCGCAATAAGAAGCGCAACATCGAAGTGAAGCTACATCGAATCTAAATGGCGAAGCTGAATAAGTTCGCATGCACTCTCCAACAACTGCAACACCGAATCTAAAGCTGGCGATGCTAAATAAGTCCAAATGCACTCTCTAACATTAAAATTGCACCACTGTAAAGGAATGAGACCAAACACATGGTGTATAGCTAAACCGAGATATCCCCACCGTTAAAATATGAGGAAATCCGATTGCAACGTTTGCTGATATAAACCAGAATGATTCTGCTGTAGCAGAGGCGTAACTACGCGTTTCCAGCGCACGGGGCAAACCGCAAAATATAAATATGTATAAGCACATACATATAAAATAATATCTATAAATATTTATAAGCACATACACACACATAAGTATACACACCTCGACAAAAGAAAATTGACATCATACCCCAATGCCATTGCTATCTCTATGTGGAAGGTACAATCAAACTGATTATTTGTACAGAGTTTCCTAATTGTTTCGGACCTTCGCTACCATAGTCACAGTAATTGTGGAATAGCCCCCAGATAATCTTCAATAATGAGTGCAACATCATCATCTTGCAAAGTACGTACAATCGCGCCTTCTTTCTCAACGTGAGCAACTAACATCCCGTGAAGATTTTGTGGAAGAAATGCGAATTTTATATGCCGCCAAAACTGGCGAAACATAAGCAAATTCAGTATTAAATGACAAGGTATGGCGTGAAGGATCTTGTAGCGGAAACTAGTGCACATGTTTAAATTCCAGTTGTAATCATATTGGAAGCAGGGATTTCCCCATCTCTTGAGCTAAGACCGGGGCAGCCTCCCCCCGCCTTCCCCGCCCTAGTTTCATCTCTGTGCGGTAATGTCACAACTAAGACAAGTTTTCTCGTAAGAGGACTCTTCCGGACTCATACAGCGATTTCTAGATGGAAGAGAACTTGGTGTAGAATGCCGAAGCGAAAAATGCACCGACAATATCACTACTGAGTACATTTTAGACGGGACGGTTGTTGGTCTCTCGAGAGTATGGATCGTATCTAAACCAGAACCCTTTATGCCGTAATGCCACAACTAAGACTAATTTTTTCGTAAGAGGACTCTTCTGGATTCGAGCTGCGATTTCTTGATGGAAGCGAACTTGGCACAGAAGGCTAAAGCGACAAATGCACGGACATTATCACCAGCTGAGTGCATTTTAGACGGGACGAAATGTTGATCTCCGCGATGAGGGGCGAATTGTTGGTCTCCGTGATGAGGGACGAATTGTTGGCCGCCGTGATGAGGGACGAAATTGTTGGTCTCCGTGATGAGGAAGGAAGTGTTGGTCTCCGTGATGAGGAAGGAAATGTTGGTCTCCGTGATGAGGTATCGCCGACTCGCTGTATTCTGAATAATTTGGGCGTTAGTAACGCAACAGTTCATCGATACTGGAAGCAATTTTCGATGCAAGGTACGACCTCTCCTCAGCTTGGAACTAGAGCATGCAGAACGTCTATATTAGGGGAATACCGTGCGATACCACAAGAAGCTTCAGCCTGCCTTAGAGACACTCCTTCTCCCATTTAAAGAGAGGAGCTATTTAGGATATATCCTGGAAACATTGATTATGATACGCTTTCTAACATTGTTGCTTTATGTCCTTCTGTCACAAGACAGAACCTATCATAAAGACTGACGGAGGCGGTACTTACGCGTGTCCATCGGGTCACTTGTCTTTGTCCAAGGATCATCGCCGCCAGCGTCAGGCTTGCTGTAGTCAATAAGTACATAAAACGGTGCCACGTGACCTTCAACGACGTACCGATAGGTCGGAAAGAATCGAGAAGTTCAAATATAATAATTCAGCCGAATACAGCGATAACAGCAGGTGTCGTGGTCTTCCGAACGATGAGTCATGACAGCCGAATATCTTTACTATTCTTCACTGGCGGTTTGACAACTCTAACGTACGTGGAGAATATTCTTAATGCTGTTGCTGTTCCTTTCGCAAAGGGTGCACCTGGCAGCATGCTTCTGTGAAATAATGCGCGCCCGCACACTGCAAAAATATCCGATGTCGACGGCGTCCTCGTGGAATAGGCAGTAAGTTTAAAGGATATATCCTAAATAGGACACATATGGGGCATGGCTGGAGGAGGGCATCCCAACTTCCACCAATAACCAGCGTAATAACAGACGAGAAGCATGGTGGGCATTACCACCGAAAGCCGTCAGACATTTCTTTAATTCAATTCCACGACGCATTGCTCAATGCATTGCCAACACAGATGGTCGTATCTTTTAATGACATGTCTTATTTTTCAGGAAATAAAATTGTCCATTAGTTTTGAAAATTTAATCTTGTCTTTCCTCTTTATTAAACTTAATCTTGTCTTTCCTGTTTATTAAACTTAATAATCATGTGTTCCCTGTTTATTAAACTTAAACATGTTTTCAGTCTCTAAAGCAAATACATCGAGAAACAAGTTAGTAAAATCATGCAATGCATTGATCATGATACGCTTTCTAACATACCACAAATTATTACTCAAGTTATGTGGATAATGGCTGTGGAATAAATCTCGCTCCCATCTCCTGAACTTTGACCCCATTTCGATGATATTCAACAGAACCGGTTCACTGTACCTCCGGAACAACATGATAAAGATTTGTTGCAATAGAAGCAGTTTTACGCAAGTTATGAGAATAATGGCTGTGGAATAAATCAGGTTTGTGTGCAATAACCTTTGACCCCATTTCGTTGATATTCAACAGAACCGGTTCACTATACCTCCGGAACAACATGCTAAAGTTTTGTCGCAATCCAAGCATTTTAGCTAAGTTATGATGCACAAAGGCAATCGAATGGATCCCACTCCAGTGTTCTGACCTTTGACCCCATTTCGCCCATTTTCAATAGGGTTCGTCCCCAGTGACCCCCTACCACATACTAAAATTTCATCGAAATCGAACCATTTTTACGCAAGTAATGACGCATAAGGGCAATGGAATATATCCCGCTCTTATGCCCTGCCTGACCTTTGACCCCTTTTCGCCTATTTTCAATAGGGTTCGTGCCCAGGTGGTTCCCTACCACATACTAAAATTTCATCGAAATCGAACCATATTTACGCATGTTATGACGCATAAAGGCAATGGAATGGGTGCCGCTTTTATGTCCCGACCTTTGACCCCATTTCCAATAGGGTTCGTCCCCATATGGTTTCTTACCACTTACTAAAATTTCATCGACATCGAACCATTTTTACGCAAGTTATGACGCATAAGGGCAATGGAATAAATTCCGCTCTTATGCCCTGCCTGACCTTTGACCCCATTTCCAATAGCGTTAGTGCCCAGGTGGTTCCCTACCACATACTAAAATTTCATCGAAATCGAACCATATTTACGCATGTTATGACGCATAAAGGCAATGGAATGGATCCCGCTTTAATGTCCTGACCTTTGACCCTATTGCACTCATCTTGAATAGGGTTTGTCCCCAGGTGGTTCCCTATTACATACTAGAATTTCATCGAAATCAAACCATTTTTACGCAAGTTATGACGCATAAAGGCAATGGAATGGATCCAGACCCTTTGTCCTGACCTTTGACCCTACTTTGCCCATTTTTAATAGGGTTCGTCCCCAGGTGGTCCCCTACCATATACTAAAATTTAGTCGAAATCGAACCATTTTCACGTGAGTTATCGTGCGGAATGACGGACGGACAGACAAAGCTGGAGCATATACGCTTCTTCAACCTACGGTTGGAAAGCGTAAAAAACTAGAAACGCGGAGAATTCTTGGTAGCAGTCGGCAGGCAAAAGGGATTCTCAAAACTTGTTCAGAAGATTTCTTGTAAGAACAACACTTCAAAGTAGAGTGGTGGTCGTATTGGCGTTTTGTTCTATGGTGATTCATGGCTCGCTTGCCTTTCTGTCGCAATCTGTCAGGTGGGCATTGTAAAAACACAGAATGAGCATAGACACGATTCAACAAAATGTTACCTTGAATGTCAACTCACCAAAACTATGTAAATGAGGACGAAGTTTGTATTGCTCGAAAACTGCTGTAATGTTGCCAGTTGCCGACCAACAATTCATATAACATTTTGAAGGATATCTGCAATTTTTTGCTGTATTTAAATAAAAGAAATCGTTCCTAAGGAAACCTCTAACATAGTTCTTTGTAACTTCGGCTGGGAAAGACTACCGTACCGTGTAGTGGGTACGTCGCGTAGTTATGCTACGAAACGTACTTTTGAGATGCTGTTAATCATCATCATCATCATGGTTAGCTGTGCCAGCCGTAATGATAAATTTCCTGCAGATTATATACAAAGAAGGGGTATCTGTTGATTTTCTCCCCGGATAATGGTATAAATTCACACAGATCGGAACTATGTTTACGATAGTCCAACGGGCAACCGCTAGAAATGTTTATATAACTCTAGGCCCGATTTTAGGAATCCATCTACGTATTTACATTGTATTCGCTAAAATCCTAGAAAGCCCCGAAATGAATGGTCGGTGGAGGGATTTAAACACAAAACACGCTACCTACCGCAGAACCACGCTTGCAGATGTTCCATCCGTCTCTGACCTCGCTCATCCAATTGAAACTGTTTTACTAGCAGGCATTTTTTGCCGACATTTTTTCAGTCCTGAAACACTTAAACCTTGACGTATTTGGAATATTTCACTACCATATTTGGAAACGGGTCAAAAAGTTTGGACCAGGACTTCACATATTTGAACCTGACCCGTACAAATTTGCTTTGAAGTATAATATATATATATATATATATATATATATGGAATGTAAGGTCAGGTGATGGGGATGTAAGGTCAGGTGATGCGTAACATCACAGCCTCTCCTTGACAAATGTCAACCCCGCCTTCTCGTGGTACATCCTGTTCCCACTAAAGGGGCTCTGACGACCGTCAATAGCGGTATAACTATACCATCGGGATTAGAGGAAATTCTATCCCACACTCACCAACCCGCTTGGCCAGCGTGGTGAGTTATGGCCAAACCCCTCCAAAATGATTCCACAACTTAAATCTTGGCCCTCAGTCTCCGGCAGCTGGAATGTACCTGGCCAAGGCAGCGACCAGTGCGACATGAAGGCAGAGGGTGCTAAGAATCCCCGGAGGACCGGACTAGGCTGCCATCTGATGCTGACCTTGGCTACGTACAATGGACGCTCCCTATCTTCTGATTCAAGGCTTCTTGAATTGGAAATGGAACTACAAAGGATCAAGTGGGACATCGTGGGGCTAAGTGAGGTAAGGAGAAAAGGAGAAGATCTCATCGAACTGAAAAGTGAACATCTCTTCTACTATCGTGGGACAGATACTGGCAGAACTAGTGGTGTTGGATTTATAATAAACAAGAAACTGAAGGATAAAGTTGTAGAAGTTGAAAGTTCCTCTGACAGAGCTGCAAGACTTGTTATCCAACTCTCGAAAAGATACCAGGCTCAGATTATTCAAACTTATGCACCCACCACAAGTCATCCTGAAGAAGAAATTGAAGAATTTTATGAGGAAATTCGTCATCTAAATAATAAAGGTAAGCAACACTTAAAAATAATTATGGGATATTTCAATGCAAAAATAGGGCAACGGCAACAGAATGAAACTTCAGTAGGTAAATTCGATCACGGCAACAGAAACCAGCGTGGAAATACTCTCGTTGAGTTTGCAGAGGCAGAAGGGTTTTTCATCTTGAACTCCTTCTTCAAGAAAAAGCCACACAGGAAATGGACATGGAGACATCCAAATGGGACGACAAGTGAAATTGATTTTATTATGTGTAACAAAAAATTCGTCATAGAAGACTGCAGTGTGCTGAACAAGTTCAACACAGGTAGTGACCATAGATTGGTGAGATGTAAGATGCACCTCAACACTAAACTTGAACGTGGAAAGCTCATAAGACAAACAAAATCTATTGACATAACCAACCTTAAAAAACACCATAATACCTTCAAGTTGGAACTGAAGAACAGGTTCTCTGCTTTAGAAGGCCTAACATCGGAAGAAGTGGACATCTCTGAAGTTAACAGAAAAGTAACCAAAGCTCTTATGGAAACAGCAACAAAATTAGCTGGGTCTAAGAACAAGTTGCGTGTAAATAAATTATCAGAAAAAAGAAAATGTTGATGCAAAAAAGAAGAGAGATGAGGACAACTAAAGAAGATGTGACTTCCAAAGTGGAATATATAGAGCTATGCAAGACAGTAAGATAAAGTATCACTGAAGACGTAAGAAACTTCAACTGCGAACTAGTGAGGAAAGCAATTGAAAACAACCAAAGCCTAAAGATAGCAAAGGGACATCTCAGTAAGGGAAGAAAACAGATTATGGCACTGAGAAAAGAAAATGGTTCTGTAACAAGAAATAGAGGCAAAATTTTGACAAGAGTGAAAGATTTCTACTCCAAATTATATGAAAGGGATGGTACATGCACTCCAGACATCATGAAAGATACCAGTACCAGAGTTCCTCCAGTCCTTCCAGCAGACGTTGCACATGCAATCAAGAACATGAAGCGGGGAAAAGCTCCAGGAGAAGATGGAATTACTGTAGACATCATACAAGAAGCAAGTGGAGAAATCGAAACAGTACTCGCCCAAATTTTCACTCGATGCCTTAATGAAGGAAAGATTCCTGAGGATTGGAACACCTCTACAATGATCCTGCTACATAAGAAAGGTGACATTGAGGATCTTGGAAACTACAGACCTATCAGCCTCCTATCAGTAGTTTATAAAATCTTCACTAAAGTTCTTTCACACCGCTTGAAGGTAACACTGGACATGGCTCAACCGAGAGAACAAGCTGGATTCACTAGTGGCTACAGCACAATAGATCATATCCACGTGCTGAGAGAACTAATTGAAAGAGCGAGGGAATATGAACTTCCATTGTGCATGGCTTTTATCGATTATGAAAAAGCCTTTGATTCGGTGAAACCATCAGCAGTTACAATGGCTCTGAAAACCTGCGGTACTGAAGATGCATACATTAATATTATTAATAACATCTATGAAAATGCAAGTGCAAAGATTAGGCTGTTTGAAAATACAACACACGTAAAAATTTGGAAAAGGAGTGAGACAAGGTGACACCATATCTCCGAAGCTCTTTAATGCCACATTGGAGGGTGTTTTTCAGTCGCTGAGCTGGGAAAACAAGGGGATAAAGATTAATGGAGATTATCTAACCCACCTTCGTTTTGCTGATTACGTAGTCATTTTTGCAACTACCCCATCAGAGCTGCAGAGTATGATCCAGGATCTTGCTGACAAGAGTAAAGAAGTGGGATTAAAAATGAACTTTCAGAAGACAAAAGTGATGTTCAATGCTTTTACAAGAAATGAAGATTTATCGATTGATGGAGAAAAGCTGGAGATAACAGACACGTACGTTTATCTTGGACAGCAGATATCAAGTGAGGGTCACATTGATGAAGAAATTAATCGGCGTACAAAACTTGCCTGGAGAGCTTTTGGAAGAAACAGCATAATTTTCAAGAGCAATATGCCATTATGTCTTAAAAGAAAAGTGTTTGATCAATGCATCCTTCCAGTGCTTACGTATGGTGCAGAGACGTGGACCTTAACTAAAAGAGACATACAAAGGCTGCAGACAACTCAATGTAGCATGGAGAGGTGCATACTTGGTGTAACCAGGAGAGATAAGAAGAGGAACTCGTGGATCCGAAAAATAACAAGAGTGGAAGACATCATGATCAGAGTTAAATCCCTGAAATGGCAATGGGCTGGACATACTGCCAGAAGGACAGATCATCGATGGACAGCCGAAATTTTAGATTGGATTCCAAGGGACAGGAAAAGACCCAGAAGAAGACCACATGGGAGATGGGTGGATGAAATTCGAAAGTATGCAGGGGTGACATGGAGGAGACTGGCACAAGACAGACCGTTGTGGAGGAAACTTGGGAGACCTTCGTCTAGCAGTGAATTGATAATGTTTGACAATGATGATGACGATATATATATATATATATATATATATATATATTCTATAAAGAAGATACCTAAGCAAAAAAATACAAATATAATTTTGACTCACACCTAGTACAACATAGAAAAGGTTATGTATCTACCTGTGTGAGTAAAAGGAGAAAAGATAAAAAAATAAAATAAAACAACTGAATGTAGAAGGTGTCGAGAATACTGAGCCTTGGCTTTATCAAGGACCAGCAAAAACTCTGCATTTTCTCACTTCCACAAAGACCTAGTTGGAAATGGGTTTCTGCAAGGCCATAGATGAAGTAACATTCCCACCTAAAATAGTTTAAAAAATATATATATATATATATGTCATGTCCTCCGTAGAGTTGCATGACCTAGCACTAGTTAATAATTTCGCTTGCATCCATTAATTCCTCTGACCCATGCTCTTCATCTGTTACTATTAAACAGAGAGAAGAAGATTAAAGAGAACTCAAGCTGTGAGAGTGACATAATAATTAGAAAAATAATTCTAATTATTATGTCACTCTCACAGCTTGAGTTCTCTTTAATCTTCTTCTCTCTGTTTAATAGTAACAGATGAAGAGCATGGGTCGGGCCAGGAAGGTTAATGGATGCAAGCGAAATTGTTAACTAGTGCTAGGTCATGCAACTCTACGGAGGACATGACATATATATATATATTTTTTAAACTATTTTAGGTGGGAATGTTACTTGCATCTATGGCCTTGCAGAAACCCATTTCCAACTAGGTCTTTGTGGAAGTGAGAAAATGCAGAGTTTTTGCTGGTCCTTGATAAAGCCAAGGCTCAGTATTCTCGACACCTTCTACATTCAGTTGTTTTATTTTATTTTTTTATCTTTTTCTCCTTTTTACTCACACAGGTAGATACATAACCTTTTCTATGTTGTACTAGGTGTGAGTCAAAATTATATTTGTATTTTTTTGCTTAGGTATCTTCTTTATAGAATGTGAATTCTGAATTTTCAAAACTGCTGCGTTGCGCGTTTTGATTTTCAGGTTATTTTGCAACCTTCGTTTTAAATTCTAAAGTTTTTCCTTAGTCTTCAGTTTTGCTCTTAAGTATATATATATATATATATATATATGTGTGTGTGTGTACACTGAAGTGTCAGAAAAACTGGTACAGACGAGCTTATGTAAAATACATAGCAAAGTCACCTATGCGCGTTCTCGTTTGCGTCCGCCAGTGCGTATATAAAGCGATAGATATCCTTGCCAGCTGTCAGAGCTGTTTTCGGCATGAGAATGGCAAGTAATAACGATTTAAGCAATTTTCAACACGGTGTCATAGTTGGTGCTCGTGAGATGGGCCATAGTATTTCGAAGGTAGAAACGAAGTTCGGATTTTCACGGACGACCATTGCAAGGGTGTACCGTGACTACAAGAATTCCGGCAAAATCTCCAACCTACGATACCAGTGTGGCCGTAAAAAGACATTGGATGAACGTGACCATCGTCGGCTGTCAAGAATCGTTTTACGCGATAGGCGTGCAACACTCTCGCAGGTATCATCGGAATTCAATACTGGAACCTCAACAAGCATCAGCGTCCGAACTGTGCAACGTACCCTGCACGATAAGGGCTTTGGGAGCTGACGCCCAAGTAGAGTCCCCTTCATGGGTGCACGACACAGAGCTATGTACCTCGCTTGGGCACGGCAACACCGCCACTGGACACTTGATGACTGGAAACAAGTAACCAGGTCTGACGAATTGCGTTTCCAACTGTATGGCAAATGGAAGGATTCGTGTGTGGCGTAAACCGCATAAAGCCATGGATCCCGCCTGTCAAAAGGGAACTGTACCGACTGGTGGGGGTACGTAATGGTATGGGGTGTGTTTAGCTGGACTTAACTGGGACTCCTGGTACGTCTACAAACGTCTGTGACCGGGAAACGCTATCTGCGCATCCTTTTTGACTAGGTACACCCGTTCATGTCCTGCATTCATGCTGATGGGTTGGGCTCGTTCCAACAGGACAATGCAAGTGTCGGGAGGCCACATTATGGTTAGATGAGCATTCATATGAGTTTGGGGTGTTGCCATTCCCATCAAGTCCACAGATCTGAACGTGATAGAACACATTTGGGATGCCATGCAACGCGCTATCGAACACAGGAATCCGAGACCCTCGGAATACACCCGAATTGTGGAACGCTCTGCAGGAAGTATTTTGTGCATTACCTAAGGCATATTTCCAGAAGCTAGTGGAGTCCATGCCCCGTCGTATTTCTGCAGTTCTTCGCTTCCGTGGGCAACCTACCAAGTATTAGATTGGTGTACCAGTTGTTCTGGCACTTCAATGTATATATACACAGGGCGTTGAAAAATTATCCCCGCAGTGAATATCTTAGGTTATATGGAAATCAAACAAATATATTGTAAAAACGTATAATTTACTTACTTAGAGGAAGGATTGAAACTGTCGTCCTTCATCTGCAAGACATAACCTAACTGTTTTATGCATGTTTTCAAACACATATGCGAGAGTCAAAAAGTCCCTCCGCAGTAATGGTAAGGCTGTTACACGTAATTATGTTGGCGATAAAGCCAATTTTTTTAATTAAGCAATTTGTTGTATGTTTCATTTTAGTTTTCTTTGTTTTTTGATCACATATCAAGCTTCAGAATATGTTTCACAGCAACAACAATTTTCACAAGTTTATAATGAGTTGAAAGTTTCCAAAATGTGGATGATGTTTTCATCATAGCCACTCAAAAGGAAGATACACTTTTCCTTCTGAGGACACTCTTCCATCATATTGCATGACAATTTATTTTTCAGTCTGTGGGCACCAGTATCTAGCACCAAATTCCACAGTCCTCATTTTTCTTTGAACAAAAAAATATTTTTTGCTCTTCAAAAATAAAACGGAAATAAAACCGTGTCCAAATCGGGTCAGGAACACCTTGACCCGATGGATTGACCCGCTGACCCGTTTCGATCTCTGCTAAGAAATCGGACTACGCATACTACAGTTTTTTCTAAATATTGATGTATGTTCTGATTTATGTTGTATTTCCTACGTTCTTCTCTGTGCGAAAACAGTTTCGGCAATGATGGTGTAGTTTTTGTAGCTATGTCTTTTAACAGAAGCGAAGATGTTTTCCCTGCCTCTCGTATAATTCTCATGGTTTCTTGAAAATTAAAGAAACGAGGTCCTGCGTTTCTGCTGTTATTTTAAGATAGAGCAATAATTACGTGATGCATAACTAAGTGATTTAATTTAAGTTACTTGAAACGTATGCTTTTATTATTTAACAAGAATACAATGAAACTAAAATTCGAATAGGAGAAAATTACCTCAAAAACCATTCAAGTGCTTAGTGAGGCGTACCAAAATAAATTATTCCACTATGAAGATATCGCTTATTACATTTTCATTTGCTCTGAGTAAACTGTTTCTCAAAATTCGTTCTCACAACGAGTCATGCAATTCTCTTTCTTAATTAATATCTTATCGAAGCTGAGCAAACTGAAATAGGCAAAAAGCTTCAAAAATCACGCACAGCGAAACATATATTTAGTAATTACAAGAGAACATCGACTTTCGAAATTCGATGCCTTTAACTGTTTGAGAGCAAGCATTCATCTTTCATGACCTGAATTGGGTACCATTTGTTTCTTTGAAAAATAAAAAAAGGGAGACAATTTAAGAAAGTTATAAATGAGAACTTTCAAACATTGAGATGTGAACCATTAACTCTCCTTTTACTTTGGGTAAAATGCTTTGGAAATCTCATTTCCTTTGGGTTTAATAAATTGCTTTTGCAATTTAAAGAGTGCAGGTTAATTTAGGAAGCGTGAGTTTTCTTGAACGTACGGCGTCAGTTTTTCCCTTTCTCAGTGCGCAGAGAATTAATTTTTATTTTGTTTACAGCAGCGTCCATGAATGTTTTATCTACTTCCCATCCAACACCGTTGATTATTCTTATTTTTCAAGGGGCAGCGAAGGGAAGAAACGTCTATTTCATTTTAATTCCACATGGTCCTTCCCATAGCATTGCAGCAGCTTCTTTATTGTGATTGTTTTTTACTTTGTAAGTAATCACGCAAACACCTATTGCACTTTATACTACTTCCGGAAAACAAGTTTATATGCCCAGGTTTTTAAAGGAGCGATCTTAAATTTTTCTTGGGTTTTTCTTAAACGCCTGGAGCTCTGTGTAATGTTAAATATTGTCTATTGCGTAAATTCCAGCAAAAAAAAAAAACGAATCGAATGGCACGGAAAATGTATTCTGCTCAGATATAAAGCATGTTTGTCTTCCGTAGGAAGTTTATTTTTTATATCCACTGCAACGGCGTGAAACGAAAGATTGCTTCAGAAATCCAATAAAGACGTGCGATATCGTTCTCTCACAAATCGTACAACGTCGAAAAGCAAAAATTTTGTACTTGAAAGGAAACCGATCTAATGCTGATAACATTTTGAACAAAAAGAAATGCATTCTTACTTTTCCAAGCAGACGGCGATTTTATTAAAGAGATGTCCACACACTTTTAGAACGATTTTCCAGCAATATAATTAATGTTTAAAATAAAATTCCTTCCAATTATTTCTTAAATATTCTGTCTGATAGCCCTTTCTCTGTATAATGAACCTACATCTAGATTTCCAAGAAAACAGGGCTCGTAAAATTGGGTGTGGTATTTTATTCCACTCCTCTTCCACAGTTTCCATAGTCCAATCATTGTTTTAGGTCTGCGAGAGCTCAAAGAGCTCTCTTAACAGTCCGAAGGCACAGTAGTTCATTAGCGACACATCTGAGGACTTTGAAGGAATATGAGAAAAAGGTATAGACTCGAAACAGTCTCTTTTTCATTTTTTTTTCAAGAAATCGGGTGGTAGATTTGGATGTATGACTGGTAGCATTATCCTGATGGAGATCTACTCTTTGAAGACTATGTAGATAAAAGGAATGGTATTTCCTCTTTAAATAAAGAAGCTAAATTGTTGTGGTAATATGTAGAACGGATTTTAATATTATTTTCAACTTTTCTTAACTTTAATTTGGTATTGTACGAGAAACCGGCAGCAATCATGAATCATTTACTGAAACATTCTTTGGATTACTGAAACCAAGATTGTAAGTCTTTTTTCTGCTCTTTTGCAATAGCAAATCGACTGTTTTCTTATAGTCGTTTAGGCATCATCATCATCAACTATTTTCAATACACTGCTAGATGAAGGTCTCCCAAAGTTTCTTCCACAACAGTCTATCTTGCACTAATCTCCTCCACGGAACTTCTGCGTGCTTTCGACTTTGCTTCAATAGCCACAATTAATTTCGATCTGTTCGGCTGGGATTTTCATGAAGAAGTTTACACTGTGTTCATACTCAGCCGCGCGGGCCAAGCAAAAGGCAGTGAATATTATGTCATTGTTTTTTCAGATTCATATCTTTGTTTATTGTCATGTTTACAGTTCATACAGAGACTTTTAAGGATTTAGCGGTTGCTCTTTGGGTCGGTAGAATTTCTTTTAAGATCAGAGATTTTACTTTTGCTATAGTCTTAAAAGTGCGTAACTTCTCTGGATATTCGTTCTTTTTCCTGTTAAAAACAATGCTTGACGATTTTCCCTCTATCATGAATAAATATTACTTATTTACATTTGCAAAAACTAATTCCATGATTTCCGCAGCATTCTTTAATTACAGAATATGAATATTTCTCTTCGTAAAGAGCAAAAACATAACGTTCTATTCATAGCTTGCTTACGTGCGCCATTTTTTTAGCAACCGGTGTTTAATTGCAGCAGATGTCTCTTTCGTGCTCACCTAACACGTTATTGCCAGTTTCAAATTGCAAATTCTTTAAACATCTTAATATACTGTATAAAAGGCTACCCGTTTCTTTCCTACCTTAGTTATGTACTTCTACCGGACCAATTTTAATGATTTTTTTTAAAATGAAAACTGTGACTATGTAGATGTGCACAAAAATCTAAAAATTCCCGATTTTCGATTCCGTCTTTTTTTATTTGCCCTCAAAAGTTTCTATGCTTTTTCCCTTCCCACACACTTTTTGGGGCATATGCTTTGAGTTCGTGTACCGTATACGTCGTCGAATTCGTGACGTCACAACATGGCGACTGGGCATAAACACACGTTGTTAGCTAACGTTAGTTTTAGCTTCAATTCCATATTGTGACGTCACACTTCGATCTGTAAGGAACCACAACGAGGCACGAACACGATTCACTCAAACTCAGACAACAGTCTTAGTTTCGAATTCGAAAACAACAGGTGTGCGTTGTTTTGTGAAAAATGTCAGTACACAACAATAATTTTAGTAGGATTCCAATTTCTCCAGATAATTGTTTATTTCGTTCAATTTATTTTTGTCTTATGAACCCTCAAGAGAATCATCATCAAATCCGTTTGCAAGATGTTGAGAGAATTATAAATAATTGGGATTTATTTCCCATTTTATTGTTAGAGATCCATCTTATAGACTGCCGATTCGCGTGGCTGACGACTATAAACCTTTGTTTTGAGGGAGAATATGCAGAGCATGTTGAATTAACTTGTGTTTCTCAGTTTTACCGCAACGAATCTATATACGTACATCGAACACACGATTTTGATAATTCCACTATAAATGGTGCTGGCAATAAATTATGGCATTTATTGTTTTCTGGACCCCAAAATGGCGGGCATTTCGATGTACTGTTATTTAACGATGTTAAGGAATGTACAAATCTTTTAATAAGTCGCGGTTGTCCTAAGCGATTGCCTCACAAAAAATCTCTTACAGGATGTCGAGGAAAAGACAGAAGAAAAACGAGCTCAGAAGAAAGACATTTCAGATGGACAGAAGAAAGCCATTTAAGATGGAATACAGATGTGCTGCATAGAAAAACTGTCATTACGTTGAACCTTTCAAGTATTGGTTCTTTGTTACTGAAATGTTGTCATTGTTCAGCGTCGTATTTTAAATGTGAAAAAAACATCCACTGGTCACTTCAATCTTTGCTGTTCCAATGGAAAGGAAATTTTATCGAAAAAAAAAATGCCAAATTTTATAAAAAAAAAAAAAAAAAACCTGTACAAAATCACAAAAATTGAAGGAACATATTCGATCATATAATAATGCTCTTTCATCCGTCTCCTTCGGTGCAAATATTAAACTGCCCCCTGGATATGATCCGTACTGTTTCAAAATCTTAGGTGACACTTACCACAATATTAACTCTATATATCCGGATTCTAAGGAAAAACCTGCTTATGGACAGCTGTATATATTAGATTTTACGGAAGCTAATAAAATTAGATTAGACCAATAAGATAATGCAGGATCAAGAAACGACATCTTAAAGAGTTACACATCTTTTTACTCGAAAATAACCCTTATGCACGTTCATACAAATTTATGCAGAATCTGCTCAACAGGCAAAACAAACAGCAATCTGCAAAATTCTGTCATACTGTTTTTTTCATGAATCATCGGAAGATGTTCGTCGTTAAAATGACCCGACTGTCTCATCAGCAGATGGTGTTCCACCATCTCATCGACACACATCTGAATATCCAAAGCGTGGGGGTATAAAAAACATTGATTGTGACAATATGCACTGCGACCCTATGACATATGCTTTAATTTGGCTATGCGGTGAGAGTGGGTGGCGTAAAAATATGATTGTATTATGGTTCCAGAAAAACTGCCATGAGCTGAAAGTAACCCTGCGTGAATATGTTTGCTTCCGGATTGCGATAAGAGGTGATTTTTCGGCAGGCAATTTCAATCCCGTGCTTAATGCAGGCAAGTTAACTCAGCAATTATTTGCTGAATAATTTTGTCGGATCGAAGGGGTCCGTTTGAAATTTATTCGATTCCAACAGAAAAAATTGTGAGTTGATACATATATGCAGGTCTTGCTGATGCTTTGCAATCCAAGGCACAACAAGAAAATGTAATGCTTGGTAGAATGGTAATAATATTGCCATCTACTTTTGTTGGTAGTCCTAGAAACATGATGCAGAACTATCAAGATGCCATGGCTATAGTGAGGAGATTCGGAAAACCAGAGTTATTTGTAACTTTCACATGCAATGCTAATTGTCCAGAGATAAAACAAAGCATCCAACCATTCGAGACCTCAAATAATAGACCAGACATTGCAGCACGTGACTTTAACGCAAAGGTAAACTAATTTTTGCGCTTGATAAATAAAACACAATTTTTTGGCAAAATCAAGGCATATATTTACACTATTGAATTTCAAAAGAGAGGTTTGCCTCATATGCATTAGGTAGTTACTCTGAAAGATCTATGTACGTTTCGTGAGATTGATGATATAAATAGAGTTGTATCGGCCAAAATACCGGATCCTATTAATGACACAGCCCTTTACAATTTCGTAAAAAGTCAAATGGTACATGGAACCTGTTGGTCTTTAAATTGATCTTGCATTTGCATGGAAAATTGAAAATGCAAGAAAGGTTTTCCAAAACAAAATGCAGAAGTAACTAAGGAAAATATCAACGGTTACCCAATTTATATGAGGAGGAATAATCGGCGAACAATTTCTAAAAGTATAAAGGGGAATATTGTTGACGTTGATAATCGCTACATTGTTCCATACAATCGATTTCTTTTAAAATACTTTGGAGCGCATATGAATGTTGAAATATGTTCAAGTGTGCAAAGGGTCAAATGTATTCACAAATACATTTATAAAGGACACGATTGTGCTAATATACAGGCTACTTTTAAAGAAAATGTGATGGACTACGATGAAATTAATGTATTTTTAAATACCAGGTATGTAGGTCTAACTGAAGCATCGTAGGCTACAGAATTTTTAATTTTAAGATGCATCAACAATCTCACACTGTTCGACTACCAGTACACTTATTTTACAAACGATTGTGCATGTAAAGCTTTGTTACGGTCAGAAATGAAAATGTCTGCTTTAATGGGTTAGTCACAACTTATGTGTTTTTCAAATGCCATCCCGATTAAGGCAGCTATTTGCATTTATTTGTGTCTTCCAAAATCCTACAAATGCACTTAATTTGTGGCAGCCATTTAGAGATGACATGAGTGTAGATCACTTACAAAATTTTGAAGACGACGTAGCTTATGAGCTTGCATCAAGAGATATCTATAGCGTTTTAAAGTTAAACGGTTTCTCTTCCACTCATATTGGTCTACCGGGCTTCACTTTAGTTCATGATCTTCAAGTCAATGATCCTCTTTTCTCTTTTTCAGAAGAGGAGGATTTGATGCAAAACCCTAATTCTGAACAAAGAGCCATTATTGATGAAGTTATAAATGCCATGCAATGCAATTATAATAAAAATAATTCCAATATTATTGATGGTCCAGGAGGAAACGGGAAAACTTATGTATATATGTGTTTAATTTCCAGTTATCTGCTACTAGGATATTCCGTTATACCCGTTGCATGTACTGGGATAGCTGCAATGCTGCTGTCTGGTAGACGAACAGTTCACAGTCGTTTCAAACTTACTCTAATTTGGAATGAGTCGTCCGTATCCACTCTAAAAATGAACAGCAGAGAAGCTTTAACTATTCGAGATGTTAAACTCATAATACTCATAATATGGGATGAATCATCTATGGCAACAGCACATGCTTTATCATGTGTTCACAGGCTTCTGCAAGGAATTATGCAAAATGGCAGACCATTCGGTGGGAAAATGGTGGTTTTAGTGACTTTCGACAAGTTCTACCCGTTGTTCAACATGGATCACGCCAATCAACTTTCCATCAATGTGTTAAAATTGTTTGCTTTGGCAACATTTCAGAACTTTAAAATTATTTAAAAATATGTGTACAAATCAAAATGAAACGAGTTTCTCCAATTTCTTTTACAAACTATAGACGGTCGATATCTCGCACACCAGGTCACGAAAATGAAATTGATATTTCCTCACGATTAATAGCAGAAAAAGATATTATTACAACTATTTTGGCAATGATATATCGCATATTAAAGGTGACATACCTTTTTCCAAATTCGTTATTTTGGCGCCTACGAAAGAGCACTGTGATGAAATTATTACTAAAATTGTATCTCTTCTTCCAGGGGAAGCTGTTGAGTATTTAAGCGTCATTACGTTGATATCTGAAAACGACAATGACGTTATAGAATTCCCAGCAGAGTTTCTAGACAGTTCACAATATAGTGGAATTCCCCCACACAGTATCAAATTAAAAATTGGTGCAATTGTAATCCTGTTGCGAAATTTAAACATTTCGTCTGGTTTAATAAATCACAGATGGTTAATAGTAGAAAAACTACACCACAATTGTTAAGATTTAGAAGTAATTATTGGCCAAGATATTGATAAGAGGGATTTGCTACCACGCATAGATTTAACACCTTCTGACACTACGCTTCCGTTTTTATTTCGTAGAAGAGAGTTTCCCGTTCGTTTGGATTTTACTATGGCAATTAATAAGTCCCAAGGACAAACTCTAAATAGAGTTGGATTATACTTACCACAATCCGTTTTTAGTCACGGACAATTATGTGTTACCAATTCACGTGTTCGCAGCTTTCAGAATTTGAAAATACAAAATTGTCCATGTGGTACAACAGAAACATCGAACATTGTATATAGAGAAATTGTATAATATACAACGAGTTCAGCTACGTTTGCTGTATATTTCTGCCTATATCTTTCTATTTTCAGAAATTATTGAAATATGCTAATAAATATTTAAATAGATACAAAGCATTAATTATTTGATATTTTAATCTGATTCTTACTTTATCATTTCGCTTGGGCTATTATTAAAGACAGTCTCATAAACTCAAACTAAAGAGTATCAATCATTGTCGATACAGAAAATTTATGATTTAATATAATAACATTACTCCATAATACTGTTCCCTGCTAATATTTGCAACGGGTACAGCTAGTTTTTTCTGTAATTTCTTATCAAAGACGTTCCAAAAATGCGTGAATATCCTTCATATCCTCTTAGCTGACAGATATATGTATCAAGAAAAAAAGTTAGTAAAAGCATGCAATGCATTGATCATGATACGCTTTCCAACATACCAGAAATCATAGGAAAATGCCATGGTTTTGAGGGAGACTAAACTATGATATAACGTTTGAGGTTCACATATATCAAAATCAAATCTCTTTGTGCCCGTGATACCTATTTCTATTATCAAGAGCTACGACACATAATACTGAGTCATCTGCTTGCTCCGTCCTGTTGCGGACTCTGCAAGTACAGATAGGCCTCTTTATTCACGTTCACCGTCGGTGAGCGTTACGTTACCAATCCCCCGTCTAAGAGCCGCAGATTCGTACACACCGACGGGTGGTGCGAACTGGGAAGGTCGCACACGATGGACCGCGTGTCTCTTGAGAGACCTCTGGGAGATTGATTCGCCACTCGAACTTTTTTGAGCCGAAGCCTTTTTATTTCAAACACAATACATAGGTACATACACACACATTCACATTAAAGAAACTCTCGAATTGCTGAAACACAAGCACGTTGGACACACATTCAGCGTCTTACAATTCTTCTTCGGGATCACAGTCCCATCCTTTTTCTTCGTCGCTTGTTCTTCAGCCATAATCCGTCCTAGAACGGATTCTCTCGTGTTACCTCTTCAGACTAGGGCAGTCTAGATCTGTACTGGAGTGGGCGGTGTCGAGCTTGAGGCGGAACTTCTCGTTTACACTTCGGCAGTTAGGGCACTTCGCTTCGTTTTTGCAGATCTGCTGCCTGTGCCCCTCCTGGCCACACCGGGCGCAGGTTTCAGACGCTGCTTTGCACTTGTCACGATGGTGAACAAACCCGTTGCATTTGAAGCAACGGGTTTCCCGCAAGTATTCTTTGCAGGAGTAAATCTGCCAGCCGAGGATGACTTTCCCTTTCTTCACTAGGGTGCGAACTCAAACACCCAGTGTTTCTTCCCCGACTTCCCTTTGATCGCGAAGAGAAATCTGCAGCTGTCATGGTCCTGAATCTCATTCTGCATCGCTATCCCATCAACGATCTGTTGTTCATCGGAAGAATCAACTAAATAGACTATCAGTCTGGGAAGTTTCCTCGCTGGCTTTTTCCAGACAAACGTCTCATTCAGTTGCGGGTTTGACTAAAATGTACCCTCGAAGGCCTTGGCCCCTTCCGCCTTAGTGCATTCGATCAGAACAACTCCGTTTGCCACTTTTTTCACGACTTGAATTTCCAATCTCCATGCTCCATGGGTCAATCACTCCTTTCGCCATGTCCTTCACCTCCTCCGAAGTTTTGCCCGCTATCTTCGAACAGAGGATCACGGGATGTGTCTGCTTAGCTTTCTTGGGTGCTGCGGGAGCTTGTCTTCTCCCGGCAACCTTAGCATAGGTCGGCTTCTCAACGACTTGCGCACTCCGTTCTCTTTCCAATAGCTGCCCTTTGAGGTTTTCTAGTTGCAGCGACTGCTTTGTTACAAAGCTGAGCATCTGGTCTAGAATGGGTCGTAACAACCCTCTCACGTTGTGTGAGATTCTAGTAGTCGGGCTGTCCATCAGCGTGTTAAGCTCGTGGAACAGCCCAAAAAATTCCTCTGTGCCTGTACTCTCACAGTTCTTCGGGTCTCTATCCCCCGGAGAATGGGTCTGAAGACCCGAGCATGATGGTGTCTGCTCAGTGTGCTCTGCACTTAAACCACTCATGGTGAGTGGTAGGACCGGCCCGACGACAACGGGGCAGAGCTTGGATCGGTTGGAGCAAGTAGCTCTGAAAAGAGCTTTCGTTTTCTAACGAATTTTGTGGGCGCAGGCGCGCTTTGCACGCGAACCTACTCTTGCCTCTTGTGCTAGCTTCTAACAACACTTTCAAACCACTGTCAATTATCGCCTGCTTGCTCCCCGGGGATATATAAATCGGGCAATTTTCACGGAAGTTCTCGTGTGAAAATAATGGCAAACGAATCTCACGCATGCGCACTGCCCGCAATTGCTGACAAAACATTTTTGGCGGAACTGCTTCCAAAGTCGTTACGGAACAATGCATTGTATTTCGTCGCAACATAAGCATTTTTACTCAAGTTATGAGGATAATCGCTGTGGAATAAATCTGGCCCCTGGGCCCTGGCCTTTGACCCCATTTCAATGATATTAAACAGAACCGGTTTTGTACATCTTCGGAACAACATGATAAAGTTGTGTTGCAATCGAAGCATTTTTTACGCTTTTCAACCGTAGGTTGAAGAAGCGTATATGCTCCAGCTTTTTCCGTCCGTCTGTCCGTCCGCCTGTTGGCAAGATAACCACCGTAAAAATGGTTCGATTTCAATGAAATTTTTAGTATGTGGTAGGGGACCGCCTGGGGACGAAACCTGTTGAAAATGGGTGAAGTGGGGGTCAAAGGTCAGGACATAGGAGCGGAATGCATTCCATTGGACTTATGCGTCATAACGTGCGTAAAAATTGTTCGATTTCGATGAAATTTTAGTATGTGGTAGGGGACCACCTGGAGAGGAACCCTATTGAAAATGGGACAAATGGGGTCAAAGGTCAGGACATAGGATCGGGATCCATTCCATCGCCCTTATCCCATACTAATAAGGTGGACGTCAAGTAATTTTGCTTCCTATACTTCCAATGGAAAAACTTTTCTACACATTTCCTTCACAATTAGTGTGTTCCCAAGGATGGAAATTTGAACATCGATTAAAATAACTTCATATTATAACTGGAGTACTTAACATTTTCTAAAACATAATCATAATTATATTAAAAAACAATAACGTTTCCTTTGGTGGTGTTGAAACCGGAAAAAAGATGACGCGACCTGTACTTTGATGATATCAGTAGACAAATTAATGTTGGATTGCATAATTATGGTTATGTTTTAGAAAGTATTAAGTATTCCAAGTTATAAAATGAAGCTAGTTTAATCGATGTTCAAATTTTCATCCTTGGGAACGCATTAATTGTGAAGAAAATGTGCACAGAAATTTTTCCATTGGAAGTATAGAAAGCAAAATTACTTGACGTCCACCTTAAAGGAGCAATTCTTGTATCTATGAAAATTTTATTTTGAAAATGGCTCTAAGAATTTTGATGAAAGTCGTTAACCTACCGTTTTGTGGTACTAGAAATCGATTTGGCTTGATCTCGACTTTAGGAAAATTCGTTTAGTGGGTTAAATAACCACCCCGAATCACCACGTTTTCAGTGTTATGGGGTCGTTCCATGCTTAGAAATCTTATGACGTCACAAGCTCGCGATTGAGATGTTGGCGCGCAGTCGCGCCATCTGTCTCATTACGTTACGCGTTGTGTGTGGATGCTGTTAAAGTTTTATGACGTCATACTCTTTCGAGCAGATGGTCGCGATTCCCATCTGCTTCATTACGTCACGCGTTGTGTGCGTACGCCTGTCCGCACGATAACATTGTTCGATTTCGATGAAATTTTAGTATGTGGTAGAGGACCACCTGGGAAGGAACCCTATTGAAAGTGAACGAAATGGGGTCAAAGGTCAGGACATAGGAGCGGGATCCATTCCACTGCTCTTATGCATCATAACTAACGTAAAAACTGTTCGATTTAGATGAAAATTTAGTATGTGGTAGGGAACCACCTGGGGACAAACCCCCATTTCGCCCATTGAAAATGGGCGAAATGGGGGTCAAAGGTCAGGACATAGGAGCGGAATCACTTCCATCGTCATTATGCGTCATAACTTACGTAAAAATGCTTCGATTTGGATGAAATGTTAGTATGTTGCAGGGGCGAACGAATCATATTGAAAATGGGCGAAATGGGGTCAAAGGTTAGAACACAGGAGCGGGATCTATTCCATAGCCCTTATGCATCATAACTTACGTAATAATGCTTTTATTGCAACAAAACTTTACCATGTTATTTCGGAGGTACACTGAACCGGTTCTGTTGAATATAATTGAAATGGGATCAAAGGTCAGGGCACAGGAGCGAGATTTATTCCACAGCCATTATCCTCATAACTTGAGTAATGATTTCTGGTATGTTGGAAAGCGTATTATAATCAATGCATTGCATGATTTTACTAACTTGTTACGTAAGTTATGACGCATAAGGGCGATGGAATGGATCCCACTCCTATGTCCTTGACCCCATTTCGCCCATTTTCAATAGGGTTCGTTCCGAGGTAGTCCCCTATCACATACTGAAATTTCATCGAAATCGAACCATGTTTACGCGAGTTATCGTGCGAACAGACAGGCAAACGGACAAAGCTGGTGCATATATACGCTTCTTCAACGTACGGTTGGAAAGCGTAAATGAAGTACCATACTTTATTGATACGTTAATTAGAATTTTGCTGTTACAATCTCTTTCTCTCAGTCTCTCACTCTTTCTCTCTCTATCTCTGTGTCTCACTATCTCTGTGTATATATCTCTCTATCTTTCTTTGTCTCTCTATCACTGCGTCTCTTGCTTTCTTTCTCTCTCTTTCTTTCTCTCTCTCCCCTATGACTCTTCTTCTCTCTCTTTCTCTCTCTCTTTCTCTGTCTGAGTTGGAACAACCTTAAGCACGATGTTTTATTATCTCATCGTGTTTGAGGTTGTTCCAACTCAGACTTTGCATTCAGGTAACTTGAATATATTTATGGGTAATCTAATTTATGAAAAGACTTGTCAACCTAAAGTAATGTTCATATGTTTCTGGCTTTTCTTTGTTAGAGTATGACGCCTCAACCTTAAATATCTTTAACATGATTAATGGCGTTTTGATTGAATTTAGGACTTACAGATATCGAGTTATAATATATCTGACACTGTTCTGAATTGGATCAACCTTTCAATTATGCTCAGCTGTTAGTAGTTTTCCGACTAACACTTACGTGAGGGCAAAATGTTTATGAACATTGAAACTTAGACTAGGATTGTTAAATTAAGTGATCTCTCTTTGACATTACTCCTTGTACCCAAGAAAATTTACATTTCAAAAAAAAAAAAAAAATGCTTTCCATAATATTTCTGAATAACCAAGCACACTTTATGAAAACAAGAACACTTATTTTTTCAAGTATTTAATACCTCGAAATATTTGACATGAATTGAAAGTTTCCCACAAACTGCATCAAATGTGACCTTTATTGCCAATTTTCTTTCTTAAGCTGACTTAAATTATCTTTTGAAAAACAATTTAGGTGTGACTCCAAGTGACAGGCGTAGCCAAGGGGGTCCTCGGTCCGCAGCCCCCTCCCCCTTGAATAAATTGAGTACGAATTTAAGGCGATATAGTATATGTATACAAGAGGCTTTCACCAATGAACCATTTAAGTTTGACTACAAGCTGTTCTTGAAGGACAATTTAGTTCTTCCAAGCAGTTCCTGAAGATCAATTTATGTGTGACTCCAAGCAATATTTCAAACTCCAAGCAATTTTTCAGACTTCAAGCAGTTCCTGAAGATCAATTTATGTGTGACGCCAAGCAATATTTCAGACTCCAAGCAGTTCTTGAACTATCAGGGTGTTACTCTAATCAGTTCTTGAAGAACCATTTAGGTGTGACTCCAAGCAATATTTCAAACTCCAAGCAATATTTCAGACTCCAAGCAGTTCTTGAACTATTAGGGTGTTACTCTAATCAGTTCTTGAAGAACCATTTAGGTGTGACTCCAAGGAGTTCCTGAAGAACAATATAGGTGCGACTCCAAAAGTTCTTGAAGAAAAATTGAGGTGTGACTCAAAACGTTATTGAAGGACAATTTAAGTGTGACTCCAAGAAGTTCCTGAAGAACAATTTAGGTGCGACTTTAAATGTTCTTGAAGAAAAATTTAGATGTGACTCCAAACGTTCTTGAACAATTTAAGTGTAACCCCAAGAAGTTCCCGAAGAACAATTTAGGTGTGACTCCAAATGTTCTTGAAGAAAAATTTAGATGTGACTCCAAACGTTCTTGAACAATTTAAGTGTAACCCCAAGAAGTTCCTGAAGAACAATTTAGGTGCGACTCCAAATGTTCTTGAAGAAAAATTTAGATGTGACTCCAAACGTTCTTGAACAATTTAAGTGTAACCCCAAGAAGTTCCCGAAGAACAATTTAGGTGTGACTTTAAATGTTCTTGAAGAAAAATTTAGATGTGACTCCAAACGTTCTTGAACAATTTAAGTGTAACCCCAAGAAGTTCCTGAAGAACAATTTAGGTGCGACTTTAAATGTTCTTGAAGAAAAATTTAGATGTGACTCCAAACGTTCTTGAACAATTTAAGTGTAACCCCAAGAAGTTCCTGAAGAACAATTTAGGTGCGACTCCAAATGTTCTTGAAGAAAAATTTAGATGTGACTCCAAACGTTCTTGAACAATTTAAGTGTAACCCCAAGAAGTTCCCGAAGAACAATTTAGGTGTGACTCCAAACGTTCTTGAATGACAATTTAGGTGTGACTCCAAGAAGTTTTTGAAAAGAAATTTAGGTGTGATTCCCAGCAAATCTTCGTGAAATTTTAGGTTTAACTCCAAGCAATTCTTGAAATATTTAGGTCTTGCTCTCAGCAGTTCTTCAAGAACAATTTAATTGTGACTCCAAGCAATTCTTTAACTATTTAGATGTTACTCCAAGCAATTCTCGAAGAATAATTTAGGTCTGGCTCCAAGCAGTTCTTGAAGAACAATTTAGGCATGGCTCCAAGAAGTTCTTGAAGAATATTTAGGTGTAACCCCAAGCAGTTCTAGATGTGCATTTGAAGTCTGACTCTAAATATTTCTTTAAAAACTGTTTACATCTGTCTTGGGTACCTCTTTAAGAATTACATGTACGTATAGTCAACTACTTCTGCTTTAAAAAATCATCGAATACATATTCATAACATCAACCAGAAGTTATCGCTCTTTCCACGTTCACAAGTGAGTCACGGAAAAATTATCATTGGCTGGCACCGGGAAACCCGGTAGTTGACATAAAATTGCTTAAATGACATTTGACGTGTTCCTAGTCCATGTTAAATGTCTGTACTTACACAATTATACATTGCAATACTGTTAAAAATCGTCTTAGCCGTCGTTTTTGTCCTTTTTATAATTTCTATTGGCATTTTAAGTAATTTTCTTGTCAAACATCGAAATATCAAGAAAGAAAAAGGCAACGAGCATAAGTTATTGTTTTATCTATCCGACCGCTTATCTGATTGACCTAATGCAGTCAATGTTTTTCCGGTTTTAAGATGTTGCACGGAAAATATTGGTTTTGCATGGGTTAGACTGAAGCAGAGGCGTGACTAGGTGTATCTGCGCCCGGGAAAAACCACAGATTATTGCGTCCCTCCCCCATCTTTTTTTCTGGAGGGGGTAATTTACGACCACTGTGAGTAATTCAAACGGCTATAAGTACTCTCTTGTACCTAACTCGAGGCCATGGACTCCGAGAGTGGGAAAAACCATTGCTGAAAGGAAGACAGACCATTCATGCCAAATCTCGGACTCCGACTCGCGCCAACTCGATAGTGCTTGGACCGTAGTGGTCCAAGCACTCGAGAGACTGTTAGACTAGTGCTTGGACCACTACGCCACTGGGCCGTCTGTCTTTCTATCTTCTTTATATATGTTTTATTTTATTTATGGGTTTCGTGATCACAGTGAGGAGCTCAATTAGCTATAAGCCTATAAGCAGCCATCCACCCTAATTTAGGGCCATTTGTTGCAAGGAAGAGTGAGAACCGGAACTTAAATCAAACCACTGCGCCTGCAGGGCATCACACACACAAATAAACACTGTCAAAACATAATAAACGTCACACCCCAATGTTATCTTTATATGGAGGCACAATCAAACTGTAATTGCTTTTTCCAAAAGCTTCGGAGTTTGGACCTACGGTACCTCATCGGACAAATCGAATTCAGCTGCTGGCAGTCGTAGCTCTCAGTTGTCGTAATGATCGAATTGCTCCCAGAGAATCTTCAATAATCTGAACGACATCCTTATCTTGAAAGGTACGTACAACCACGCCTTCATTTGTGAATGTGAGCAACTAGCATCATTTTGTGAAAAAAATGAGATTTTTCCAGTGCTACCAAAACTGGCGAAGCATTAATATTGTATGTAACTTCTGTAAATGGAGAAATGACAAGTTATGGGGTGAAAGAACTGTACTAGGAACTCATGCAAAAGTTAGAATTCCAGCTTTAAACAGTTGTTAGGCAGTAATTTTTGCGCCCCCTCTTGGCAGCCGCCCTTCTGCCCCACTTAAGTTATACGCCTCTGAACTGAAGCACTACAAACTTAACTAAAGATTTTCCACTTTTTCTGATGGCGCGAAGTTGAGGACTTCTTAGATCTAAGACTAAATTTTGTATGCCCAATTTGTTCTAGAAGAGTAAGCAGAGATATCCTTTTTGGTGGTGTCAAGTCAAGAATTTCCATGGATTTTTTTTCACGCTTTATAAGTTTCCTCCAGAACGCCTCAACTTCTCATTTGCTTTGAAAATCTTGGGATGCTTGCATATGTCTCTGAAATATAGAAAAATGCTCGAAATTATGCTTTTTGTTTTCAAATCCTCAGACACTGCATGTGACATCTTGATGGCAATATCCGATTCTTTCAATAGAAAGCAATTTAAAATGTGGAGAACATCGCATGCATATATTTCAGAAACCAGTTTTCAAAGGCTCAGAAGTTTTTTTAAAAAAAATGTACCCGAGTTTCGCACTATTCCTTAATTTTGGTTTCACCACTTCTATATCTTTTTTTTTTTTGTATGTTTTAACCAACAGAAAGTTTCTTCACGCACAATGCATATCACTCTACCTAAGTGTCCACGAAATAATGTAATGGCAGGTTCTCAACATGTATGGGGAAAACGACAGTAGTCATACACAATTGATCGTCGGCCCATTTGCTTTGCTTCCGGCTAAAGAGAAGATCATATTCCTTTGTTTTTTTGTTTTTGTTCTTTTTTGGTCCCATGCAAAAAAAAATGAAAAAAAATGAATCAGATATGAGAAAGGTGTTGAAAAAAGGGAAATAAGGAAATGGAAAAGTGAAACGTTTAGATATACGGCCTTCTTTAATTCTCAATTTTGTGAAACTTCCTTTCCATTCTTCTTTAAAATCCCCAGGGTCACTTTAAACTGATTCCAGATAGAATGGAAAAGTTTTTCAATCACCGCTAGGCGATGTTTTTCGTTTTTTCTCTCTTTTTCTTCTAATGAGGCGCGTAGAACGACCTATTATTCGCAGGGCTGCGTTCTTCTTTATGCAGATGTCCCCCTCGTGGCTGTGCACGCTAAGTGCGGTGGCCGAAGCAGTCATGTCACGTGAAATATGCTTACTTTCTTATCTTTTACACTTCCATTTTCTTGCTTTTTTTTTTTCCCGGGTAATTTTCTTCTGGACCAGAGAAAGTAAAGATTCCGTGAATTGCTTCCAGTTATTAAGTTGGTATGCGTAAACGGCAGCGGAATTAGCTTCCATGCGCAATGTATTTTCGGATTCGTCAAGGAAACCAAACAGAATGACTTTGTTTTTTCTTTCCTTCTTTTCTCGTTTACCAAAAGCTAGCAAATCTTTCGTGAAAAACACTATCTGTAAAACTGCTTTACTTGCATGCGGAAACTTAAAAAAGGCATATTACCGACTCGTTAAAATCTTAAATACTCCGTTATTACTAAAAAAAGAAGGGTGGAGATACTTTTAATGATTTCTTTTCTATGTCGATGTGAAAATCAGAAAGGTTATTCCTTTTACTTTTTTTTTATAAAATGAGCAATCTGTATTCCCATGGCACCAAGTACATAATATCGTTTTTTGTAGCAGCAATCAATGGCTTAAAACAAAATCTAAATTTCCCTTTTTATTCAGTTTAGTTCAAAATAACCAACAAAAGTAACAATAAAATTAAAATAGAATTCAGAATAAATAAAGAAAAGGGTATCATTTAGTACCCTTGTAATTCACATATAAAGAATACAGGTTACTCATACATGCATGACAACACTAACCTCCCAATCTACTATATTATTACGGAAGCCAAACGTATTGACAATCTGATTAGCATTTTCGTTGTCTACAACACTTAGTAAATTAGCTTAGGTAATATGACGTTATTGAAAACTGTTTGGATTTGGTAATGCAAGAATCCAACTTTTGTTAAGCTCAAACCAATTGCATAGATATCAATAGTATGCCATGGCACCATGTTTTTGTATGCATTTGTTTAGTTCTCATATGGAAGATAATATCTGGAAACTGTTTGGATTTGGTAATGCAAGAATCCAATTTTTGCTAAGCTCAAACCAATTGCATAGATATCAATAGTATGCCATGGCACCATGTTTTTGTATGCATTTGTTTAGTTCTCATATGGAAGATAATATCTGGAAACTGTTTGGATTTGGTAATGCAAGAATCCAATTTTTGTTAAGCTCAAACCAATTGCATAGATATCAATAGTATGCCATGGCACCATGTTTTTGTATGCATTTGTTTAGTTCTCATATGGAAGACAATATCTGGAAACTGTTTGGATTTGGTAATGCAAGAATCCAATTTTTGCTAAGCTCAAACCAATTGCATAGATATCAATAGTATGCCATGGCACCATGTTTTTGTATGCATTTGTTTAGTTCTCATATGGAAGATAATATCTGGAAACTGTTTGGATTTGGTAATGCAAGAATCCAATTTTTGTTAAGCTCAAACCAATTACATAGATATCAATAGTATGCCATGGCACCATGTCATGTTTTTGTATGCATTTGTTTAGTTCTCATATGGAAGATAATATTTCTGCTTGAATCGCTAAAATCAATCGTTTATGCATCACCAGAGAAATCAGAATATTAGCAACTTATATTATGATGAACATAACAAAAAATGTTTAAGAAGGGTGTTCCGCTAAAGACCGAAGTTACAAAGAAAGTACCTGCCAGCTGAATCGGGCAAAGAAATCTATAAAATAACCGAAGAGCTTGGAAATGGGTAGTGTGTATTGAACTTCATTTTAAGAGAATCTCTTGAAATCGGATGTAAGTGAATGTTTTCTGCTTGATCTGCGTTGCTCTAATTTTAAGATTCATTCATTTGAACAATTTTTGCTCTAAGATTTCAATTCACGGAAAGTCAGTTAAAGGCAAATTACAAATTGTTTACGCTGAAATAAAACAATAGAGCGTAAGATGGGGTAATAATACCTTGAAGTCGAAAATTGGTTTTCGGCCAGAAGAACAATGCACACGGAGAGGAATTCATTGAGAGATTGACTCTGGAAATACGAAAAAGTAGCCCATGTGGCCAAGTAATACGAGGCTCTGGCTTCTAATCACTTGCTTAATAATGTAGGTCTGAGTTCGAATCATTTGGTTTCTGTACTGCCTCTGGTGGCGTTGGCTCTGTCACCTCTTTGGAATCAGGGACCAGAATAGACAGCTTACAGCGCTACGAGTTGTTTACAATGGTAGTCCCGGAACGAAAAAGAAAAACAAAAAATCAAACAAACGAAAAAGATACAAGAAATTAATTTATGCAAAAATGGGACTAAAATATTGAGAGTTACAATACTCTGTTGAGATCATTTTCATTGACGTTTTACAGAATTTGAAGACACCAACTATTTCAGATTTAAGGTTTCATTTAAAGATAAGCTTTGATACCCTGAAACTGCGACACTCAGACGGAATAAAAATACAGACAGGGTACGCGGACTAATACATCCAGAAACGTAAGAAAATCAGAATGAAATTTGCAAATGCTATTTAATATATTTATTGACACGCTTACTATGGAGAGAACAATATGACGTAAAACCACCTCGTCTCAGCATAGAATCGTACAGCTCTTGATGAGCTTCATGTGGAACTCTCCACAAGCCTTTTGCAACTGGTCCCGCAGAACAGCCCTGGCCTATGCTGACGGCGGGTGGTGTCTGTATAGATGACATCCTACAGGGACCTAACACGTTACCTGGGTAGCGAGGGCAGTACATCCACATCTCGAGAACATTCAGAGGAAAACCCTGAGATATGAACGTCGGCGTTATACTGAAACAATTGTACAGGGTGATCCATTTAAACCAGTACCATGTGATTTACTTATAACTTTTTTTATAAATAACAACAAAATCATACAGTAAGTTGAGAATTATACATGTGGTATTGGAGAATCACTTTATCAAAGCAAATGTTGGAATTGTCCTGTATTTTCTTGTAAACATAGTTGAACACGCCGCACCATATTCAGTGATGTCTCATGTAGAGTACGAGCAGTAACATTGCCAATTTCAGTCGTGATTGCTTCACATAATGCATCCAATGTTTTTGGATGGGTTTTCGAAATGCTCGTTGTGTTTTGATGACAGAATTGGTTACCCAATACGATTTCACTAAAAAAACACGCTCTGGAACAGAGTACTGCATGTTTCCGAATGCACGCAAGTGAATGACAACGAAACAACAAACGAATCACGAGCTGAGTTACAGTTACGGTTAACAATCTTTTTCACGCTGGCAGTTTTCATTCTCCAGGAGTTGCTGCTTCTATTGAAAAAAAGAAGAAGTTCCTTGCACGATCCCTTGCAAAAATGTAAGGTTTTTTCAGGGTACTGGTTTAAATGGATCACCATGTATTAGACACCACAATAAGTAAGGGGAGAGCGATTTCTGAATCTCGGCGACATACCGACAAGTTGGCACATAGTTGTTGACGAACACCATAGAAAAATGACGAACTTAGTTTATCGCTGCCAACACCATTACACAAGTACGATATGCAGTATATCGTCTTGCACTGGCTCAAGGTAAAATGAGTTCTGCACATCTTTGTCACATGTCTGTGCGCCGATTATCGTACCACGAGTAAAGTGGGGACTCCTTACTGAAGACCACTTAACAAAAGTGCCCTTGCGCAGCACCATTCCAGAAACTGTTGAAGATGAGCAGATATCAGTGGTAATCGTTACAGTGAAGATGAACAGATATCAGTGGTAATCGTTACAGTGAAGATGAGCAGCTATCAATGGTAATCAGGCAATCTTACACCAGTGGGCGTGCATTAGTTCAACAAGATATGAGGGTGAGATCCAGAGGAAGTCACATCTCACTTGATGGTCGCTGGCCTTTGCTGTCCTAACTTGCCCGCGGATAACACAAACCTACGTTCTGTAGTCGTTCTTGTTATTCCTATACCAGTTCGGCGAATATTTGGACCTACTTTCAGCGATTTTGTCTGACATCTCTGCTTGTTCTTTTTTCGCGGCTTACACGGCGAGAAAACCATCCAACCTCTGTCGAAGTCGCTGAGTTGCTGATATACACTGCCGGACAATTGCTAAGGACGGATGACAACAGCAACGATAGCAACCATAAAATGGAAGGTAAGAAAATGTGGAAATTAGCGCAAGTGCGGAATACAGTAAGACGTGTTGTGCGTATGCAAATTTTGGATTGCCGAACTTGTTCGTGACGTCACAGCGCTGATAAGAGATATAAAGGATTTGACACGTATTGACCGTTGTTGTTCAAACGCAAAGTTGAAAGGGAAAGAATCAATTGACGAACTTGCAAGTTGCAGTATGTCTTCCCGACATCACCTAGATGATTTTACGTGAGGCCGTATTATTGGCAAGATTAAAGAAGGGCGAAAAGTAACAGATGTTGCCAGGGAGTTCGACGTCAGCCACAGTGTTGTTTCAAGGATTTGGAAATCATTTCAAACAAATGGAGAGTGTAGCAAACGTCACGGGGGAGGTCGTATTTGCAGTACGACACCTGCAGAAGATCGGTACATAGTGCTATCAACAAAAAGACAACGGCGCAGCACAGCTAGTGAGGTAGCAAATCAATTTATGGCTGTTACTGGCAAGCGGATCTCCCGAAAAACTGTCGCCAGACGTTTGCATGAAGGAGGACTATACGCCCGCCGTCCTGTTGTGTTGCATCCCATTGTCCAGACGTCACCGTACCACCCGTTTGCAATGGTGCCATCAACATCGCAATTGGAATGATAACGAGTGGTCTGCTGTCCTCTTCTCAGATGAGAGTAGATACAGTCTATCGTCTGATTGTCGACGACAACTGATCTGGCGTGATAGTGGTGCTGCATATTGTCCAGCAAACATACAGGAAAGGGACCGATATCCGACATGTAGTGTAATGGTATGGGCTGGCATCATGATCAATGGCCGTACGTCCCTCTATGTGATTCCAACTGGGACTATGACTGGCCAACGATACATTAATGATGTTCTGCTACCTCATGTTCGCATGTTCCGTGGTGCTGTCGGTGATAGATTCATTTTCATGGACGACAACGCAACATGTCATCGAACAGTCGCTGTCCAGGAGTGTCTTGAGAGCGAGGATATTCAACACCTCGTACGGCCAGCACGTTCTCCAGATCTTAATCCCATTGAAAATGTGTGGGATGCTTTGGGGATGAGTCTTGCTGGTCGCCAATGCCCTCCAATAAACAAGGACACCCTCATCCGTGTACTGACAGAGGAATGGGATAAATTACCCCAACAGCTGCTTGATAATGTTGTGCAAAGCATGACACGACGTGTGGAATCTTGCATCGCCCTACATGGTGGCCATATCCCGTATTGACATCTTACGCCGGAACGCCTGCGGACGGTAATTGCTTTTTTTACGTTTCCGTATTCTGCACAAAATGGCCTGTTTGTCCCTTGAACACGTTCCAAAGCCTTCTGGGTTTCAGAGCACAATAAATTGTCTTTCTTGTAATGTCCTGGCATTCTGACATTATTTTATTTCACTTGGCATCCAACCACACTTACTTTTTTATGCGCTACTAGCTATACCCGGCAACGCGTTGCTGTGGCACATTGTGGTTGCATGAATGAGAAATGAGAAACAAAACAAAGCATACGTTTCATAGAAGTTTAATTTTGCAATACTTGTGAGTATACAATATTTTTTGTTTTTCCATTCTCTGCGTAGATATAAAGGCTATCTGGTTTGCCGACACGGGAACACGCAACATACAGTTGTCCATGTGAGAAGCAATCCGCATCTAAATCTAAACCACACAATTCTAAAGATTGACCTTGAGCTTTATTGATTGTGATTGCGAACGCCAATCGAATTGGGAATTGCAATCTTTTAAATTGAAATGGTGTATCAGTCGGGATCATGGGATTTCGAGGGATGAGGACATCTTCACCTTCGAAAGGCCCCGTTAAAATCGTTGCTTCCACTATATTTTTCATCAGTTTTTTAACTGCGAGTCGCGTGCCGTTGCAGAGTTTTGGCTGAATAATATTCCGCAACATGATAATTGGCACACCTATTTTCAATTTTAATATGTGTGGTGGCATCCCTGGCAGATCAAGTGAGTTCAAAAATTCCGTTGGATAATTAACTACTTCATCTGCTTCCACAACTGTATCTATCGACTTGTATGTAATTTCCTCAATTTGAATGCTGGATTGAATAACATTATTAATTTGATAGACATCTTTATTCTTCGCGGCCAGGATAGCTCGTTCACTGAGCCAATCGTGATTCTTATAATTAATTTGAATATTAGGAAATGTTTTTTCGATCAGTTCTTCTTTCGATGTTACTAAATTACAAAAATTATCAGGAAATGATATTCGTCTTGACGTCTCATAGACTGGCAGTTGTACGTTCCCAATGTCCAGTAACTGTCGTGAGAATACCTCGGCTGATTGATCGTTCTGCAGCTGGACACGCATATTCGTAGTCAACTGCAATGTACGTACGTGTCGCCACAATGTTGAATATTTCAGGCAAGCATTTATTTCGTCCGCTGGTGTCGATTGAGAAATCACTGGCAATGTTTGCCTAAAATCTCCTGCGAGCAATATCAATGCATTCCCGAATGGTTGAACGTTTCCACGCAAATCTCGCAACGATCGATCAAGAGCTTCAAGCGATTTTTTATGTGCCATCGTGCATTCATCCCAAACAATGAGTTTACATTTTTGTAATACTTTTCCCATACCGGATGCTTTGGAAATATTGCACGTGGGAGTCTCGATGATTCGCATGTTTAATGGCAACTTCAGAGCTGAATGAGCAGTCCTTCCACCTGGTAACAATGTCGCAGCTATTCCAGACGAAGCGAGAGCTAAGGCTATGTCATTTTTTGATCGAACCGTTGCCAGAATCAATCTGATAAGGAATGTTTTTCCAGTTCCTCCTGGCGCATCCAAGAAGAAGGCCCCCCCAACTCCGTCATTTATCATTTGCATTATGCGATCATAAATGCCCTTCTGTTCACACGTTAATTTGAGAATGTTTGATTGGACATATGACTGGAGATCACCGGTGTTGTAACTCTGTTCACGGCGCAAATCCACATCAAATGAAGCAGTCGTAGTTCGGTTGGGTGCTGGCATTCCCAACTGACTAAGAACTTTATTTGCAATAGCTAAGCACTTGTCTTCAATATTTATCAATGTTTCGTTGTAAATGCCTTCTGTAAATTCCATGGTCATATTGGCATTTTCTAGGCGTACTCTATGCAAAATATCCTCAGCCATATGCGATCGATATCTTTCCCATAACTCTGTTGGAGATGAAGGGAAGCAAGCGGTCAATATAATTGCGAATAGTGCTCGAATTTGGTTTGGATGTGCAGTGTTGCACGCGTCACTAATACATATATCCCACTGTTGGTCGTTTTCTAATAAATTAAGAGCTTGACACGCAGTGCGGAAAGTGGCATATGTGACGCCGTCAACAATTTTCAATTGCTGGAAAGATCTAGGACCAGGCACATTTACCACTAGCATGCGAAGGAAAAAACATTCATCTTGATTAGGATTCACTGTATAAAGTCTACCAATTGTATTTTCTCTGAAAATGCCAGGTTGACCGTCAACTGGCTCCCCTCGTCTGCGTCGTACGAATGCTTTTTTAGTTACATTCCATGTGTAATAAGAGAGCACTTCTGTGTAAATCAGTGTTCTGGCGAAAGCGTCTTCCTGACATAAGGTGAAGAAAGCAGTCAGAGTTGTACCAGGTGGATTAAGGGCTCTTTGTTGCACATTTGCATCTGTGAAATAAACACGCTGTCCATTCTCTAAATGTACTGCTAAGTGAACCACAGCTGGATTGCGTTCATGCATGGGAAATGAAAAAATTCGCCATGTAGCCTCATTGCTGCTTATGTATCTTCCAGCCTGGTATTGTGCAATTTCATCGATAACTCGTACTGCATTTCTGTCACTATTTTCTGGTTGCACACCAAAAACTGCCATATCGCTGCCTTTATTCACATACTTACAGATATATTTAATCGATTTGACCGAATTGCAATATTCTACGTTTATGTGCGCTCTGTATGTTTTTGACAACAGAGGCGAATATGGAACCACCCAACGGTTGTCTACATCAATATCACCATTTCGCATGTGTATAGTTGCCGAATTTCCGCCATCTTCAGTTGATCGTCTCCTATACTGAGGATATCCATCGTCTCCTGTTACTGTGTTGGCTGCGAATGCTCGAGGATATTGCTTAGAACATTTCCCGTCTACCATGCATGGTGAATTCGGATTTAGTGTACCGCATGGTCCATGTATCATGTTTTTGATAACAACTGCATGCAAATCCTTATCGACGTCGGCCCGTGGAATCTCAGTGCATATCACATCGTCGATTTCGTCTAAAGTTATTTTATCGTATAGCCAGATTAGTATATACGCATGTGGCAATCCTCTCTTTTGCCATTCTACTGAATACATCCAGCAGCGCACAGATCCAAACACTTCATGTTTCACAATGAAATCCATCAGCGACTTAAGCTTTTGTCTGAAAACACGTGCTGTGATGTCATGCCTATCAATGGGTGATTGCCCAGGAAGTAACAGCTGCTGTATCTCGTCCCAAACTGGATTGCACGTGAAGGTGATAAATAAGTCTGGACGCCCGTAATGACGAACATATGTCATTGAATCTTGAGCATATTCCTGCATGTGACGTGGACTGCCTATGTATGAAGATGGCAAAATAGTAAGCTTTCCAACATTGGTTGTATTACCGTCATTCAGAACTGCATCTCGCAAATGAATGTATTCTTCGGAGCGGAGTTTGGTCTGATTCAAACGAAGAAATAGCAAACGTTCCGTTTCAATTTTTGCATACATATCCACAATGTACTGGTGAAACAACTGGCGGCATTTCAAAATATAATTGTCCTCGTTCCTCCGAATCATTAAGCGGTAGGCGTAAAAGTTCATTGCGCTGCACTTTTTATTAATTTCTGCACCATTCACTGGGTTTATCATCTTCACATTGAAATGATATCCATCGGCACCATCCCAGAAGATAACTGGATATTGCAAAGCATCGTAACAACGGTGAGTTTCTGCGACGTTTATCAATTGATCGTTTCTTCGATGGAGAACAATATCTCTAGGTTGGAACTGATATCCGACTATGACAATTGCTACTTCGTCTATAGTTGGAGCATTATATCTTCGGACATGTTCTCCAGCGGGCGTTTTGTCGGTGTGAATGACAATCTTGTGGGTATCTGATGGCATCATATCCATTGCCGTTTTGAACAAACGCACCAAATTGTTCTTTTCGTGAAGGAGCTCCTGTAGTTGCGAAATGATGGATTTTCTTAGCGAGGTATGTAATCCACAACGTGCATCGACTTCATCTCTATCATCACCGATGAAGTACATTTGAAGGAATTTATGGTCACTATCTCGGAACGGGAGCAGGGAGCCAGCTTTGTGATATATTTGTCCTTTGATTTTAAAAGTTGGCATACATTGAGCAGTCACAATTTCCGCACCAAATGACGTCATTTGGAAGCAAGAGTTATATTTCCTGATGTTCGATAGGAAATGCTTCGATTCAGTGGTAGATCCAGCAAGTAGAGTTTTCAACGGCTCTGGTGGTACTTCAAGTTAAGGCAATTTAATTTTTCCGCAGCGCAACACATCCCATTCGTTTCATTATTGAACTTTAGAGCCTGGCAGTAGGTACAGACATGACTCATCTGGCCAATGACAACATGCGGACTTGAACTATAATCAACAGCTGGATTGTACCGGAATGCAAGACGATTGTATTGCAGAATCAGATCTGCTGTTCTTTGGGTACGTGTTTCAGCTATCCTCGACGCCTCGCGTTAATTCCGTTGAGAACGAACCAAATCTGTTGCTGCAGAACGCGACTGCCGTGCTCCTGGCTGCTCGTCTTTCTGCTGGTTCCGTGTTACGCATCTGGATGGTGCTTAGTCTGTTCCTCTCTCGTACGTATGCCCGCTCTTCCTCAGTCATATTCGAAAGCCGTCTTCTCGATCCTTCTGTGAGGCGAGTGCGACGACCAAAATTCGTTTTTTTGCGAGGCATTATTTCGGTTTTCACTGGAACAGAAGGAAGGGATAAGATTATAACCTCTTATGGCTCTCACAGCTCTAGGTTGAAAACCATGAGAGATAAGAGACAAAACATAACCTCTACTTACGATTTGGCGAACGGCGCAGCTCAATCACGACACGATCACCTAGTATGGAGAGTGTTCCCCTCGCTTCCAGCAGATGGCGCGTTTGCTGGTACACAGCTGACCGTTGAAAAAGCTGTTTTCTCGCGGTCGCGGGTATGTAACTGACGCGAAAAATAGATAAAAACAACACGATCACCTAGTATGGAGAGTGTTCCCCTCGCTTCCGGCAGATGGCGCGTTTGCTGGTACACAGCTGACCGTTGAAAAAGCTGTTTTCTCGCGGTCGCGGGTATGTTACTAACGCGAAAAATAGATAAAAACAACACGGTCATCTAGTATGGAGAGTGTTCCCCTCGCTTCTGGCAGATGGCGCGTTTGCTGGTACACAGCTGACCGTTGAAAAAGCCTTCGACCATATATACTGATAGACTGCGCATGGCATCCAAATTTCTGGCTCCAACATCGCAAACCACGAAATCACTTGACTTCGGGCAAAAAGATGGTTAACTCGTGCTGTGCTCATCATGAATTTTAGGAGTTTCTTTTTTAGAATTCCATTACGACTTTTCATTCGTGAATACATTTATTACGCTCTGATGCAGCTATTGCCAGTGCGCAGTCCATTAGTATATATGGTCGAAGGAAAAAGCTATTTTCTCGCGATCGCGGGTATGTTACTGACGCGAAAAATAGATAAAAACAATCTTTGAAGCGGGTTGTATATCATGTCAAAATTTGAGCTCAATCGGTGCAGAACTTTTTGAGTTTTGGAAGCGTACACAAACCAACTTAACATTTATATATATATATAGATATAGCCGTTTATGATCCGTCCTTAGCAATTGTCCAGCAGTGTATTAAGGGTATGCAAAAGTGTCTGCCGTTTTAAGGAGAAAGGAGACAGGGACAATCAGGAAACCAGCACACATTTATTCAACAAAAAATTGGCAGTTAGCATCAATGACCTTTTGCCGTTTTTCAGGCAACAAATGAATGCCCCTGTGTTAGAAGGACTCGGGTTTTGAGCTGAAGAACGCGGTGACGAAATTTTTCACCTCTGGAACGGTGGTGAACCGTTGTTGGGCTAGGGCATGTTGCATAGAGCGAAACAGATGAAAGTCTGAGGGTGCGATGTCCGGGGAGTAAGCCGGGTGCGGAAGGACCTCCCAGTGTAACTGTTCAAGGATTGATTTCGTGGTGGCACTGCGATGTGGTCTGGCATTATCGTGTAACAGGATGACTGGCTGCGACGGTTTTGCCGCGATTGTCCATGGACGTTTTTGCTCGATTTTTACATGTCCATGGACGTTTTCGCTCGATTGCGGTATTCAGTTTCATCAACCGATCGCTATATCGTTGTGCAGTGATTGTTTCGCCCGGTTTCAACAGTTCAAAGTACAGCACTCCATACAAACCCCATCAAACACACAACAACACTTTTTCACCCCTTGGATATCCTGTTTTGCAGTGGATGTTGATGGCTGGCCTGGGTCGACACAGGATTGCTTGCGTACGGAGTTGTCGCAATAGACCCACTTTTCATCCCCGGTGACAACATTCCCCAAGAAATTCTTCCCTTGAAATATCTTCAGCAACGACATGCAGATACCCAATCGTTGGCCAATATTACGCTCCGTTAAAAATATGCGGGACCCACTTACAAAACTTCTGGATTTTTCCCCAAGGCCTGTAGACGCCGTACCACCGTCGACTGAGCCAGTTTTAAACGTTTCGCCAGTTGCGTAGTCGATTGTGTGGCATCCTCTTGCAACATCGATTCCAGCTCCTCGTCTGCGAGTTCCTGAGATCTACCTGCACGTGGCTTGTTTTCTAAGCTTAGATCATCTTTCTTAAACTTGGCAAACCATTCTCGACACGTCCGCTCACCCACAACCGTTTCGCCACATGCCTGACATATTGAACCGTATGTTTCACTCGCACTTTACCCTAAATTAAACATGAATAACAAACAGTGCCGCAAATAAAGTTTGTCAACCGCCATGCTTGGCTTCATGTACGAACTGAGAGCACGGGTCGCCTGCCGGTTAGACCCCTACAGCGCCCGCTAGCGGGGGCAGCAAAAATTTTTGCGTACCCCTAATAGAACCTAACCCCTAGGCATTCTTGATAATTTCCTTTCATTCTGAAGTCAATCCTTGGGAGATAGAATCTGTTACCTGCTTCGCACACGCGATGCTTTGAAGTTCATGCTCTTTACATCTATTTACACAGCCGCAGAAACTTCTACTCCATGGGTCCTGTATTTAAATCATCTTGCCACAACGTATCGCCCTATGAAAACAAAAATGTAATAAATCACGCTAAGAGAATAAAGTCCAGAATTAGTGTTGAACCGAGATGTTTCTTCGTCATTATATTTTTTCATTCGGAAAAGTGATTTACCTCTTACTACAGCAGATTTGACTGTGTGGTAAAATTCTGAGCCTTAAAATTGGAATCCAATTTTGATAGGTATTTTTCTTGCGTAATTAATTTGAACATGATCGATTTCAGAAAGCTATACTTTAATAATGTTTTGATATTTTAATAAGTAAGTTGGAGTGTATACGACGTACTTGTCCAACTTCTGTTCGCGTATATTACTCAAGCCTTGGGTGTCTTTTTCACGATACGACTAAGACGTTCCGCTGACTAAAATACTATTTTTGTTAAGTGGATTCCCTCCTGGATATGGGTCATTATTATTCTTTTAAATCTACGCGGATATTCAAGATATGTCGAAGTTTAAATTGTATTTGGAGCAAGCACAGTCACTTATTAATTTCTCCGTAAGTTTTATATCGTAGAATTTTAACAATTCCTTGAAAAGAATGTGGATTTTGCGCTTTTCTTCTGTGCCTGAAACTTGAAATGTGTGCAATAGGGGAAAAGCAATATAAGTGCAAGCAACGGCTGAGATGTAGTAAAAGTCTTCGGCGGAGCTGAAACCAAACCTTTGTACGGTTGAAGAAGTACGACCTGCTGGCGTTGTTAAACCGCGACCGCCGGTGCCAGCTGCATTTCTCATTGGTCATTGCCAACACGGTGCGTGCCCTCGCGAGGAATCACGTGCTCAGTTACGCGGAAGGCGTTAAACGGTATCGATTGCAGAAAGGCAACAAGACTTACGACCTTCGGACACGACATCGACCCCACCGTGTACGCACTTTAGGTTTTTCATTTCCTTTTCTTGGGTTATTTTTATTTTCCTTAGCGTTTTCTGTTACTTTTCTTTAAATCCCCACCTAAAAGCCGTCATCCCATACGATTACCCTTGTACCAAGCACGCGAATCGAAAATAAAACGAAGACATGAGCCGATTACTGTATTTATGCGGTGTTGAATCAACAATTAGATCAACAAGTTTTGCATGTGGTCTAATGAAATTGCAGGCTGCATGAAACAGATGTATCTCATATCGTCTAATCTATCTTAAAAGATGCGTTTGAATGTAACGACGCGTAGTATAATTTTGGTTTAACCAATGGTTCCTCATCACGATGTTCGGATCTGAAATATTATGTATTTAGTACAACATTAATACACCAAGTACATAAGATTGAAGTGATAATCAGTTTAATTGGCGTAAGAAACAAAATACAATTTGCCGAGCATCCGCTCATCTACTGATGGCTTTGTCAAGGATAAGAGCGTAAACAAACTGAAAACGAGAACGATTACAATTTAAATTATATTTTAATTGTAATCGTTACAGTTGAAATTACAATTTAAATTTTATTTAAATTGCAATCGTTCTCATTTTCAGTTTGTTACAATTTAAATTTAATTTAAATTACGAATTAGATTTCATTAAAATTTTAATCGTTCTCATTTTCAGCTTGTTCAGGCTTTCATTTAAATTGTAATCGTTCCCATTTTCAGTTTGTTTATGCTTTTAGCCTTGACAAAGCCGTCCGTAGATGTGCGAAAGCTCGGCAAATTGTATTTTGTGTCTTATGCCATTAAACGGATTACCACTTCAGTCTTATAGTACATATTTATTGTGACCTTCCTAGGATTATATCTTCAAACGTGCAGTTTTTCTGTTTATGTTTTTTATACCTTAAGTTAATCTCCTGTTTATATTTTTTTCTAAAGCTGATTCCTCGTTTCTCAAAATTTATGTTTTAACCAGATTTTAGGTTTATTGTACATAAATTAACACCTTGTAATTAATTCAGTAACTAAACCGTTCAAATTATCAATGCAATGAAATACCATGCATTTTGTAAAATATTAAGAAGTTCTTCACAAAACAAATCTACCATATGTGAATGTGTAAAAATTAGCAGGATTTTTTCCATTTGACGTACGCTTAGTGAATTTTAGGTTTAATGCTCTCTCCCATTCTAGGTTCTAAATTTTATAATAAGATAAAAGTCCTTTCACTGGTATTAAGAGCTTTACTCGTTGTCGCTAACAGTCGCTAATCTCATCCACTGATTTGTAATTTCGTATCTTTAATTCGTTTCTTCAAGTAATCCTTTTTGTAGGTCACGGCTTCCCCATCAAATGTCAAAGAAATGTGGGCAGCTGTTGAACAAGGGTATTAAATAACAGTAGCCCGAAGCATATCTGAGGCTTGATTGCCATATTTTCTAAAAATAGTGTGAAGTCGTAAAGGATTAGCGAGAATGAAAGAATCAAAGCTAATATGAGTTTCTACACTTTAAACAAGGATTCATTGCGTTGTTCATTTATTTTCTTTATTTTCGTATCACTAGTCCTCTTTGAGAATGTATGTCCTATTGAATATTTCTTTCTTCATTTCATCTCTCTCTATATATAAAACAGACTGTGTGTGTGTGTCTGTCGGTCGGATTTCACATAGAATTAGGCGACCTAGAGCGACGAAATTTGTTGTGAAGGTACCTGTAGACATCTTCTGGTGCACCACGAAGCATTTATTTTTTTATTTTAATTTCATTTTTAGTTATTTAATGTTACGCGTTTCTACCCGATCTGAGTGTGTCTTTCCGCTTTGTTGACATCAACTTGATCACACCGAACGTTAAGGCGTGCAGAAAAGTAGTTCACTATAAATTTTAGGCGTTTCTTTTTAAGAATTCCGTTACGACTGTTTTCATTCGTAAATACATTTATTACGCCCATTTTTGTAAGCGTTGTTTGCCGATTGTATTAGGACCTTGAGGGCGGAGAAGAAAATTGAACGCTGTTTTTCAATCTGCGTTAATAATTCAAAAGTGTCATACGTCAGAAGGTCATCATACTGTGACGACGTTGTGAGCTAGAAAACAGAACGTTGTTTTAACGAAATTCTAAAAAAGAAATGGCTCAAATTTATCGTGAACTACTTATCTTCGCGTTGGGTGTGATAATGTTGCATGTAAAGATGCGATAAAGAAAGCGTATGTCGGTCGGATTTCACATAGAATTACAATTTATACGTCTTCAATTCCCGATTCGTTTAAGTTTCGCCATGAGCATCAATAAGGCACAAGGACAGTCTCTAAAAGTTGTTGGACTGGACCTACAAAGTCCATGTTTTTCTTCATTTCATACTGAATATTTCTGTTTTCATTTTACATTGAATATTTCAGTTTTCATTTCATATTGAATATTTCGTTCTTCATTTCATATTGAATATTTCATTCTTCATTTCATATTGATTATGGCACTCCTTTCATGTTGAATATTTCCTTCTTCATTTCATATTGAATATTACATTCTGCATTTCATATTGATTATGTCATTCCTTTCATATTAAATACTTCCTTCTTCATTTCATATTGGATATTTCATTCTTCATTTCATATCGAATATTCCATTCCTTCACTCCTGTTTATGTAAATGGTAGAAGTTCACTAAACAGGAATGAAACAATGGATTTTTTCTGAGAATTAATCAAACAAAATTATACAACGTAAAATGAAAGTATAATCAAACATTTATTAATCCTGCTACTCGTACAGGTTTTATGATTCTCAAAATTTTCGTGCTAAAGAAAGATTTCCGCTGCACTGGAAAATGTGAGGCAAATTTTTATCGTGGTTAATGAACCTAACACCAAATAGAATTTTCTTTGATAGGTTAAAAAAATATCAGACTTATATTCTGTAATTAATGGCAAAAGAATAGAAACGCAAACATATGGCAAATATTACTTTGCAGTTGATTTGCTGCTACTGTTTCTAACAAAAGTATTGTGGCGTGACAAATCCTTTCTTCAAGTGAACTGTAAAAAGGATGTTGCCTCTGCTTAACACAAAAATAATATTACAAAGAAAATGAACCATAAATGCATTCGGGAAACAATATTAATCGCATCATAATCTGGTTTCTTTGCCGACACAGTAAATTGTGACATCTTGTAATACATGAATAAATGTTATGTGATATTTTTTTACTATTCCACAGCGCTTTTTCTTTATGTCATTCATTTCTCATGTACTCATTACAACGAATGTTAGAAAGTTTGATATTTGTATATAATGAAAATTTTGCCTTTGTAATTAGTATTGTACAGTATATATAATATTAGTATAGTAATTACACTGGTGTGCAAAAATTAAGGACGAAGAGGAGAAATTAGCATAACAGCGGAACGAGCAGGCAGAACGGACCGAAAGACCACTCAAGAGATAGAATAGGGTCCGGTACGGTAGGGCATGCACATATATGCAGCATGACGTGGAAGGGGGGTCGGAAGGGTATAAAGCACACGGGCGGTGTACGCTCAGCAATTCGGTGAAAGCTATTACACGTTGTACATCGGTTTGAACGACGTCGAAATGCTGCCACCATGTGATATGGCCAACAGACAATCCAGTAGACAGCATCTGGATGACTTTACCCGAGGTCGCGTCATTGGGAAGTTGGAAGAAGGTCGAAGTGTGACTAGTGTGGCCGAGGAGTTCGGGATCGCTCACAGCATCGTTTCACGAGCTTGGAGAGCATTTCAAACGACAGGAACAGCTGTCCGAGAGCTTAGCAATGGTCGTCCACGAGCAACCACGGCGGCGGACGACCGGTATATTGTCCTACAGGCGAGAAGAGAGAGACTGACGAGCGTTTGTGGAAGTATACGCATCAGGAGAGAGCAGGGAACACGCAATAACACCTCCAACATCATCGAAAGGGACCGGTTTGGAGGTGCCAGAGATCTCGTTTGGGGTGGTATCATACTTGGTTGCCGTACTGACCTAAACATCTTCCAAGGAGGTTCAGTCAGTGGTGTCTGCCATTGTACCTATTATACGGAACTTCTCCTGCCTCACGTGCGTCTCTTTAGAGGTGCTGAGGGTTCTGAGTTCCTCTTCATGGATGACAACGCTACACCTCATCGTACAGTGGCTGTCGCAGAGATGTTGGAGAGTGAAGATATTCAACGCATGGATTGGCCGGCAAAGTCCCCGGACCTAAACCCAATCAAACACGTGTGGGACCTTCTCGGGAGATGCTTGTCAGCACGTCACCAGCCGCCAGCAACGATTCTGCAGCTGCGATTGGCGCTACAAGAGATGCCTCAACAGCTCCTTGGCCGCGATGCATCAACAGCTCCTTGACAACCTCGTCCTCAGCATGAACAGACGTTGTAAATCCTGCAACGCACTCAGGGGTGATCATATCCCTTACTAAAGACTGGATTTTTCTTTGCAGCCGCCTGTCACATGGACGTTTCTGTCTTATGTCCAGTTGTGCTCAAAGCTACCTTTTCAATAAAGTGCCTTTGTATCCTTTGGATTCCTCGTTTGGACGGTTTTGCTCACTTGTTCCTATTCTTACATCTTGGGGATCTTATGGTATGATTTGATTCGACGTGGAGCACTTGTGCACGACGTTACATTAACAAAACCGTCTCGTCCTTAATTTTTGCACGCCAGTGTAGTTATTGTACGTACTCGTATATACCTTATATGGAAGCGTCAAGCAGTCGTTATAATAGCAACAGAAAAAGGGAGAGGGACAGGGGAGCAGAGAGAAAAAAATTCCCGTCTTCCAGGGTGAATGAGGAACCACATTTAATTTATGTTTTTCTTTCTTCATACGGAACCTTCCTCCCTCTTATTGGGTCTATATTTTTTGGTCTTTTTAGGTGGTTTTTTTGCGTTTTTATCCTTGCTGACATTCGTTTGTGTTCTTTTAAAGCAATTTCAACAAACTGGCGAAGTTGTTTTGTTTTTGTTCAAAAGGCTTTGTTTTCTTGCTTTAGCTTTGCTTTCTTGCAGTCTTTGTTCTGGTAGCATGCTTCTCGGTGTTGGGCTTCGTGGCTCTGCTCTCTCTGAGTTCGTATGTCAGAGGAAGGTACTTGTTGTTGAGTTTGTACATTCAAGTAATGAATACAAAATTACAAATTATTAAACTTTCTCGAAAACTAAGTTTCCTGGCACTGGGTTCGAAAGCAAGACATAATTCCATTAAATCAGAACAGTTGGCGCAATTATGCCGTACTTCGTGGAAAATTTTATGCTAGACGAATTTACGGAATGTTTATCATCCCAGTTCCCATCCATCAAGTTCAGGAAAGAACTGGAGAGTGAGGGGAAGTTACCTTTTCTGGATATTTTTCTAACTCTGTACTTAGTCTCCCATCAAATTAAGTACTCGGTCTATCATAAACCTGCTTTCGTTTCCTGTCTTATTCCGTTTTCCTCTTCCAGCCCTTCTGATCACAAAGCCTCTCCCTTCCGTTTTCTAATACAACGTGCATTTACGCATTCCTCTTCTTGTAGGGATCGACAAGAGGAATTAAACAGAGTTTAAAATATGGTCCGAGCTTTTGGCTTTTCTGACCATTTCTTTCGGGGAATATTGTTGAGATTCCAGCGGTCGAGGTCTACGACTCTGTTGGCTGAGACTTCTCCAACCAAATTCGTTGGCAAAGTAGAAATTTTCTCTCCTCTAGTTTCTATCCTTAAAACAGCTTGTCACAAACATAATTTAACTTTTGGAGTGACTACCAGAAATGTTTTTCCCTGGTACGAAACGACCGAGATAAAGTCACAACCCTGAATAAACCTGGTGTATATTGTATCCCTCTGGTCCCTGAGGACCCCGGTGTTGATGTTCGTTACTACATTGGTTCTATACTTAGGACGATTAGCATACGGATGTCCGAACATAAATACTCTCTCCGCTCAGGATCAACTACTATGGCTCTAACTAATGCCGTTAACCAGGAGGGGTTATCACCAGACTGCTTTAACTCTAAAGTTCTTTATTCCAACTTAAATAAACGTACCGTCTTCCTCTCAGAAAGTCTGTTTATTATCAAGTATGGGCCAACCTGTTGTAACACAGAACTTCCAACATTCGTCCCTATACAGTGGGGTGGGGGCAGCAAGTTGCACCTAACACTCAACTTCCTGAAGATGAAGATTTTACATAATATTTTGTTACTTACTTCCTTTGAACTTTAACTTATTATAATGGCATCATTTGTGCGAATGACAGAGTACATTGTGCATGACGTATGGTGTATATAATGGTTGCCTCTCGGTGTTTCTTGGCACTTAGCCTTAGGACGGGGTCTTGTGGCTCTGAAAGATCTCGCATGTTTTAACTAGACTTTTTAGAGTGTAAATAAAGTGATTTTAATTTGCAGTCCGAAAGGGTATAGTTTATTAACTTATCGAACGCAGACAGCCTTTTGGAAATTTATTGTAACATTCCGTACGAAAATACTTGCTTTTATTATTTGAATTTTATGGTGTTTGTGAATATCACTGAGTACGCGGATTCATTCTACTTTTGCAAAAGTGAACGTCGTTTGATCACAAAACTAAACATCTTTGAGTTGTGATTTCACTGCACTTGTGAACGAGGATTTACGTTTATTGCTGCAATCATGTCTTTATGAAATACAAGAACTTAATCTCGTAACTAAAAGACGTTAAGTTTTGAGTTCACTGCCCTTGGGAACGAGTATTAATTAAGTTCACCGCATTTGTCAATCAGTTTTTAGTTTATTACCGCAGTTACAGGTGTTATTAATCGAAAGCTAAAGGTAATATTAGGGTTTTTTTTCAAGCATTCCGACTAACTGGTAATTTAGCTGCGATTGCGAATAATTCATTGCTATATCTGTCTTATGATAAGTTAAATAGTTTGCATGGCAAAGCCAAATATTGTCTCGAAATAATCGAGATTTATATACATTTTGCAACAGGATGAATGTGAAGCTGAGTAATCGCACATGCTCTGACTTACTTTCGCAGACTCTGATAAACCATTACTAATCTTTGAGTAACTCAAAACGAATTGTGCTATTACCGAAAAAAATTACAACAGTTCAACCATGTATTGTGGTAAAAAAAGCAAAATACGCCAACCAGATATTTCATAAAAGAATGCCACAATTCAGCCGCATATTGCCACTGCCAAAGCACTAAAGTGGAAATGGTGAAATATACTAACTAAAGTGAAGAGTGGAAAATCTCAAATTTCTGCTGATGTTCAATCATAGAAAATGTAGGGAGAGTAGGCAGTCGTCCATAGCCCAAAAGAAACTGAAGTTTAAAAAACGGTTACCATGCCGTCATTAAATCTACACTCCATGCATCATGCCAGAAGAGAGTCATTCTTTTAAATTTTTAAAAGTGCGGAAGGAATAGAGAAAGGCTTCTAAATTTATGCTCTATAAGGAATTTCATCTGCATTGTTGTATTCTAAGTGTTTCCTTTGAGATATCATAAATTGGCTGTTCCGCTATTCAAGGGGAAAAAATAACGACCAGCGAGTAACAAAAAATAAAAGAATAACTAATTGCATTCTGCAAAGAACTCCAACGGTGGATTCAAAAGATGGAGAGTGTGGTTGAACGCAAACACACCATTCATCAAAATGTCGGAAGTAAAAGCAAGAGTAAGTACTATCATGGTTTTATGTCATTAATAATGATTGCATTTCTGAAAGAAGATGGCGGGTTGTACTTTTTAAGTCTTCGTTTTCAAACTACACAAAACATACGAACAACGTATCTGGTATTTGTCCAATTTCTCCATAATTATCCTCCTTGGTATTGCTCAGATGATGCGTTTCAGGAACACATAGATTCGAGCAAATCCTTCTCAGTGCAAGAAATGAAAGTTTGTCTTTTTAATATCTTTTGGTAGAATCTTCGAAATTAAATTACGATTCTAATCTCGCGCTAGTTGTGCGCTCGGTGGAAATGTAACTTAGGTTTTAAATCTTTAAAATGTAGAAACGAAACATTTAGTGACTCACTGAATATTGCTGTGTTATTTCTCGGTTTTGCTCCTCAGCGTTTCGTGTTATTATTGGCTAGAGACCACTTTTCAACCTGACGTTATGGGTCCATTAGAAAATTTAAAATTTCATTTCTATTACTTCTTGAAACAATTATTTATTAATAAGTTTATTTTTATAACGTAACCCTTTTTCGTGTGCGAGATTGGTGTTACGCTATGTCTACCACCATGACTAAAGAAATGCTGAACTAAATGAGAAGACGATGCAATAGATGCACGAAATAGCTCTAATCTAAAGTTTTACGGCCAGACGAAGCATATACAAAAGCCAAACTTACGATAACCTTCTATTGGTCCAGCAACGAATGACGACATCCACAATACAGCACTGTTTCACATATATGACATATGACCTTAATTATCTATCGTATATTCTGGCTTAACAAAGATCAAACATCTCCACACAAACACACACACACACACATACATACACTAAGCAACTGCTGTATCGTCCTTTTTATCTATCGTACTGTCTCTCTGACTTCAAAAGTGTTGCCAACCTCATTCCTGTGAGAGAGAAGATATCACGTTAAGTTTGGAAAGTGCAAAAGAGAACACACTCAAATTTACATAGGAAAAGGAATTAAAAATGAAAGTTATTTTAGAATATACGTCACATATTTTTCCAATTGATGAAATTTTCCTCTGGAAAGCTACGTTGGGAAAATATTTATGAGATAAAATATCTTTTTTTTAGTGTGCAAAAACAAAATATGTTCTACCGTTAAAATTATTTCTATAAATCGGGACATTATTTGAATAAATGCAAAGCTGTCGTGTTTACCTTACTCAGTATTTCCCATCATTTCGTACTCGCTTCCGAGCCAGCTCACTAGAAACAGGCGAATGATAAAATTTCGTGGCTCCACATAATACAGGATAAACTTTTCGCGTGGTGTACATGGGTGTGCTTTAAGTGGAATTGGCGTAAGAGTTAGATTGGACACAAATCTGAAGATAAGAGAGCGTAATGAAAAATTAGAGCACACAAGTACAAAAGATGATTATCATTTGCGTCGTGCTGTTCATGGGCCAGATCATTGTGACCGACTTTGTCTCCAAGAATGAACACGTTCTACAGCACATAGTAACGACGTCAACGACCGACGCAGTATACTATATACGTACAGTATATATATATATTTATGAATGGCACGGGAACAACATCCAATAAGGAATCAGAAAAAATAACTACAGACAATACGTAAGTGCAATACATAAATGGAGACTGAAAGAGCAAATTATTAGGAGCGCAGGAATGGCTGTCATAACATCAGAGTAACCTCAGGCACTGCTGGCTGTTGTAAGGCCGCCGTAGGGAAGGTGTACTGGGAATGTTCCTGTGTTAACTTTGAACGACAGTCATCTACAGCTCCGCCTGCAGTGGAAAAGGGAACACCGCGACAAGACTACGGACGACTCGAAAAGAGTAGACTCCACAGATGAGTCTCTTACATCAGCAACATGCCAACGGAGCCCGATCGTATTAGATAACGCGAGGATGAACAGGTACAACCAGATTGCGTATCACAAAGCAAAACATCCAGGCGCTGTGGTATCATGATCCCGGAATTATTCTCAGTATCCCCTCAGCACAGTTGAGCACACCTTCAAATAAGACCCTATCAAAGTATCATTTTGGATAAAGTCCTACATGGTGACCATGTAACCATAAGGAAAAAGTATCTTTCCTTAAAACAACGCCCAGTGTCACAAAGGCCGCATTGCGCAGGAATAAACTAAAGATTTTGTTCACGTATCTAGAGTGCTGCACTAGCCGTCAAATTTCCCAGATTCGAATTCCATCGAACATTTGGAGAATGCAGTGGAAAGCAAAATTAGCCGGAGCTTACCAGTGCCTCGCTTCGTTGCTGAAATCCGAAATCTCATTCTATCCAATTGCTCTACAGGAATACCTGAAGATACTTTTCGCTGTCGAGAGAAGTCGTTGTCTTGCGAGGTTCATGAGGTTATCACGGTTTAAAGTTAGCCAACATACTATCATGAGGTTGATATAATGTTATAGATCAGTAATGTATAGTACATTACAGCATTATCAACTTTGTTTCCCATTTCAAGACAACAAACCGCTCAAATGCACACTATGTGGTAAAAAGAGTCTGGACACCCATTTTGAGTTGGGGATTTGGCCATATACCTCAAAAACATGGCCCATACAAATAAAAATGAAACATCACAGGGAAACACGAACTGTAGAATGAGCCGTACGGGGGGGGGGGGGGGAACTCAGTGATTTTCAACGTGGCACATTCATAGGATGCCATCATAGCATCAAGTCATTTTGGGAAATGTCTGTCCTGCTGCAGCTGACCCGAACACCTGTAAATGATGTTATTGCGAGATGGAAACGCCAATGACTAACAGCAGCGCAATCATGACCTGGGAAGTCACGCAAAACGACAAAGCGGGACCAGTGAGTGTTGAAGCGGTCGGTGCGACAAAATCGCCTCTCCCCGGTGGCATCACACACCACCAAGTTTGCAAATTCGGAAGCAATTCCAACACATAGCCATTCCCCTAGGGCTGAGGGTTATAGGTTTCCAAATGCCGAGAAGCAGCACGCAAGATTAACATCAGCAATATCAACGTCAAACATCGGCTGGAGTGGTGTAAAGTTCGGCCCTAGTGGACTCTGGAGCAGTGGTACTCTAGCACCAGTGGATTCTAGAGCAGTCTCTAGAGTGATAAATCATTCTTCACCATCTGGCAGTCAGGCGAACGAGTCTAGGTATAGAGGATGCCAGGTGAACGCTACCTGCCCGACTGTGTTGTGCCAACTGTGAAATTTGGTGGAGGAGGCATGAAGCTGTAGGGCTGTCTTTCACGGTTTCTTCTGGTCCCCCTAGTTCCCTTCAGAGTTGGAACTCGGTCAAAAATTTTAGACCCGGATCCTACCCGTACGTCCTATAATTGGACCTGAACCAGACCCGGACATATCTGTTTTGAACTGTAATACGATGGTTGTACCGAAAGTAAAGCAAACGTGGGCAATTTTTTTTCATTAACTGGCAGACGTCGTTCAAAATGCACATGTTGGTAGAGTAACAATTTTCCTATACAAAGGTACTACTCAACATAATGTCCATCACAAGCGATGAATTTGTTCCTAAGTTGAACTCAACTCTGGAATCCTCTTTGAAAAAATTCAAGTGTGGAATGTTGTACCCACTTCTTCATAGTCACTTTCACATCGTCTGTGTCATCAAATCGTTGCCTCCGGAGACTGTCCTTCATTGGAACGAGCAGGTGGAAGTCGCAGGGCGCCAGATCTGGGCAGTACAGTGGATGGGGGGGGGGACGACCGACTTGCCTAATTTGCTGATCGCCTGATTTGTTGCCAAAGATGTGTGTGGTCTTGCATTGCCATGGTGAGTGAGGATCCTTTTCGGATTCTTGTTCGGTGTCTTCCTCCTTATGGATTCTCTAAGCTTATTGAGTGTCATAATGTACGTCTCGCTGGTCACGGTACAGCCACGTTCCAGAAAATCAAGGAGAATGACACACCTGTCATCCCAAGAAAGAGTCACCATGACTTATTGTGCTGATAGCTAGCTCTTTAACTTTTTAGGCCAAGGTGAAGAGGTGTGACGCCATTCCAGGGATTGATTATTCGTTTGGCGATCGTACAGATGCTCCCTCGTTTCATTCCCTGTCACCAGGTCGGGAAAAAGCGCCTCTTATTGGCTTCAAACACTTCCAACAGATCAGAGTAGACTGCCACCCTTCTCGCCTTCAAATAGGGTGCCAAATGCTGAGATACCCACTTTCCACAAACTTTCGGATACTCTAAATCTTCCACCATCTTCAGTATGGCATTGTGACCACAGTCCAGTTGTGCAACAGGTTCACGATTTGTGACTCTTCTCCCGCGCGAATCAATTTATCCACTCTCTGACGATTCGTGTCAGTGGTCGCAGATGATGGTCTCCCACTGCGTGGTTTGTCTTCAATTATGGTTTCCCCTCTTTAAACTTTTTCATCCATCTGTGCACATTGCTCTTGTCAATGGTGTAATCTCCGTAAACATTCTGTAGCCTTCTGTGGATATCGGACAGCCTGCACTCTTCCTTCGTCAAGAACACAATGACGGCACGTTACTTCTGCTTGAAATCAATTATTTACCTACAAATGAAGAAAGGTTACTATAGAGAAAGGGTTATTCTACCAACATGTTCAATCTGGACGATCTCTATCCGGTAATTAAAAAAAGTTATGCCTACTTTTGCATTACTTTTGGAACAACCCTCGTATATATAGGGCGTTCAAGATCTCACTCAACAATGGGCATCTTCGGTTACATGGAAATCAAACAAATGTATTATAGGGACGTATAATGTACTCACTTACTCACAGGAAGCATTGAAACTTGTCCTTCATTTGCAAAACATAACCTTACTGCTTTACACCACATGTTTTCAAACACATCTGCGAGAAACAAAAAGTCCCTCCGCAGTAATTATAATTCTGCGCCACCTAATGTTCATGGCGCTACAGTCAAAATTCTTGAATTAAGCAACTTGCACGTTTAATTTCAATTTTTGCTGGTTAATATTATAACATATCCAGCTTCAGAATATGTTTCACAGCAACACCAATTTTAACAAATTTCTGATGATTTGAAAGTTTCTAAAATGTGGATGTTGTTTTCGTCATTGCCCCTCAGAAGGAGAAGGCGCATTTTTTCTTCTGAGGACACTGTTCCTTCATATTGCATGACAACTCATTTTTCATTCCACGTTCACCAGTATCGAGCATAAAATTACACAGCGCGCATTTTCCCTCCAATCGAGTTTTTTTTTTTTTTTTTTTTTCAAAATCAAACGGAAATAAAACCGGGTCAAAATCCGGCCAGGAATACCTTGACCCGATCCGTTTGACTCGCTAGAAATTGTCGATCCGTGGATCGCTGATCCGTGGCTCGTTTTATTCTTGACAATACTGTGCTCCCAACAGTATGGCAAGAGTTCAAAGAAAGCTACTTCTTCACCAACAGGACAATTCCTCTGTACAATGCTAGATCCATGCAGGAATGATTTGAGGAGATGGGCATGGATAAACTTAAATGGCCTGCAAAGAGGCGCGCTCTCAATTCTGCAGCTGGATTTGGGATAGAATGAAACGAACCAAGCAGAATCACCCGACATATATGACTGACCTGACTAATTTCGTTGTGATATAATGGAAGGCAATTCCCGCATCAACTTCCCAAAATCTAGTGGTAAGCCTTCCCAGTAGAGTGGAAGAATAGCAAAGAGTGGGCCAACTCCATATTAATTCCTACCCTAATACAGGGTTTTTTGATAGAAAGTGTCCGTATGCTATTGATCAGATAGTGTACCTTTCCTGTTGATCAGCTGCAATATTCAGCTTTTAGGAATTCCAAAATTTCGATGTGCAGTAAAGAATGGGTTGGTTCAGCAGTTTGTGAATATCTGATTTAGCTGGATACAATATGATGGTAGAGGAACACCATGTTTGTAGTGCGACAGTAAACTGCATGAGAAGAGCAAGGGGGCAACACTTTTTTTTTATCTTCTGAGCAGCGCCCACGGTTAAACTATAATATAAAGATTCACTGACCATTTGTTGGTAAGCTTGCAGATAGAATCACTGCATTCCAGTTCGTTAATTAGACAAAAAGATTTAAGTTCGCCTTGTGAAAATAGTAATGAATAAACAGCATCACTCTATCTGTCCGTCTGTTTACTGACATAATATCTTCTTCTTGGCCTGTTGGCACCTTCGGCACTATATAGGCCTCTCTCAGTCTTTTCCAACTTCCACGATCCTTAGCCTCAGTCCACCATTTAGGGCCTCTTAATTTCTGAAGGTCATCTTTCCATCTTGTTCTCTGGCGCACCTTTCGCCTCTTTCCATCTCTCGGTTGCCATTCTGTTATTAATCGTGTCCATCTTTCAGTGTTCCAACATGTCCAGCCCAACTCCACTTTGATTCTCTTATTATTTTTATAATATCTATTATTTCTCTTCTTTCTCTTATAAATTCATTTCTAACTCCTTCTCTTCTTGTTATTTCCAACATTCTTCTCTCTAACTTCCTTACCGATACTGATATTTTTTCACATTGTCGTTCTGTGATACTCTACGTTTCACTCCTATAAGTAAATACGGGGTTAATACATGCATTGAAGATTTTTCTTTTTAAACACAATGGAAGATCGCCAGTCATAAAGTGTAAGTCTCCAAAAGGCTCTATTACCTTGGATAATTGTGGCCCCCTAGTTCCATCCTCAAGGGCTCACTCTAATGAGTACTGGAGTGTTGAACCCAAGGTACCTGATGCTGGACCATGCCTTACTTTATGTAATATACGCCTGCTATATTATCTCTAAGCTTGTCCCTACTCTTCTTTCTTCTTGATCTTTCTCCCCATGCTATTAGAGTATTCGAGGGCTAGGGGTGAATCTTTCCTATTTCACTTTTCTTGTTTTCTTCTTATGCAGTGGGGGTCTGCCTTCTCTCCTAGCTGGTTGAAGCTATAAAATGTATCCCCGTATCCAGCTGGCCAGCGTTGGGGATTAGACCGAATTACCTCCCAAGTGAAGTGAAACGGAAGAAAAAAGACAATATCTACTCTTCTGTAATTCGGTTTCAAAAAGAATTATTCTTGTACCGTGAGGACGAGCTCTCTCACGCTTTTGGATTTGTGTACTGCGTAATTCTCCCACTAGGTAGATCAATAATATTTTAATTTTTAACTCCACATCTACACTTCTAAAAATCGGGTTAGGAAAATTCATTTTGCGGCTGAATCTATGTGTAATGCTGCCCATACATTTTAAATTTTCAACGACGTATAGCTTTAGCGTTAGATAGCAAAGAATGCATATTTGTGGGGACCGACGCAAATGTATATTTATTTACGCTTGATGAGTTTGCAAAACATGTAATTTGAAAAATAATTTTTGTACCTTCTAGGGACGTTTACGAGCAACTTTGTGTGTTGCAGAATTATGTAGCTGGGTGTTGCAAATTTAATTCAGGAATTCAGTATCGTTTTCGTTTCAAGCTCTCAGATACAATTTTTTTTAATGTCTGCTGGCGTTAAGACTATCAGCATAAATCGCGAGATTTTCCAAATGTATTAATTTCCCTCTAGGCGGCGCAGCGATATATCGGTTTATCTAGAAGTTTTATTTTGAAACATAATATCGAACAGATTACTGCAGTGATGAACAATGATTTCCTGTGCGTTTTCCCGCTTTTCCAACGAAAAAATGCGCTTGCCCGATGGTGCAAAATTGTTTTTGTTTTTTTTCAATTCTGTAGAGTTTAAAATGAAACAAAATACATATTTGGATATCTTTGATAGTAAAAACGTTTTAACACTGGATGGCATGGTTAAGGTTATTTGATGACTTGATGATTGTGAAAACGTTTTGACACTGGATGGCAAGGTTTAAGATTACTTGATGACTTCATGATTGTAAAAAAACGTTTTGACACTGAATGTCAAGGTTTAAGGTTACTTGATAACTTCCTGCACTGAATAGCAAGGTTTAAGGTTACCTTATGACTTCATTCTATTCGTCGAACCGTCATGTTTTAACTCGTACCGTTGCTTGAAGAAGCTGAAAACTGAATTAGCATTACTTCTAATTAAACACTTTAAATATGAGAGAAACTAGAGTAAGCGACTAAGCAGAAGCAGTTACTTACTAATTCAATGCCCTTTTATTTTCATCTGATATGGGACGTTAAAACACGTTGATAATAATTCACAAATATAAAGACGATAATAAACAAAGACATCGCTCTTTCCACGTTTAGCAACGCATAGGAACCAGAAAATTGTTATTCGGTTGCTGTGCGTTGCTAAACGTGGAAATAGCGATGTCTTTGTTTATTAACTGACGCCACGTATTTGGAGGATTTTTATAAAGACGATAAATCCAACAATTCGAAATATTAACTTTCCATATAATACACGTAGTGTAATCAGGACATATATATTTCTTCGTTGAAGATTTATCACTCTTATGGTCTCTTATCTCTCTTCTTACAACACATAGCATATGGTACTCCGCTTCCAACAGTGCACTCTTATCGCGCTTCGCTTACTTTTTATTGACCTTTGACCGGCTGTCATGTTTCCAAATTGAAACCTCGTCAGGAGGAATAATGTGTCGTTTACTGAGAAAAACGTTAAACGAGAAAAAAAATCACATGAGAACACAGAAACTCAAAAGGAAGGTTGAGTTTAAGGTACACATCACACACTACTCCTATGTTTTTTGTTTTTTTCTGTTGTTTTGTTTTTAATTTTATACAAGTCTTTTCGCCTAAGGAGCACAACAATATAGTTGCACCCCACACTATATATTTTCGCTTCTAACAGCTTTATTCTTTTTTTCGAGATGTAGCTGCAATTTCGACTACAATTGAAGATTCCTGAACTCAAAGACTACGGTCTTGTGACGATTACATATATATATTAAGAAAATATAACGTGGTTGTTTATTTCGAATTGTAGATGCGAATTGAAGAGTTGGGCACGAGAACCATGTAATTCCATTTTTGGTGATTTTTGATTTTTAATGTAAGCTCAGGGAGAACAAATCGGCCTTTAATTTGGTGCAAGAACGATGTACGAGCTGTATGTCCGTTTGGTCCACGTTGAGTTACATAAGGAAAAGAGTTACCTCACCTTTAGATGCTGTGCAAGAACCAGGTGAGTCAGTAGTGGTTGGGACACAGCTGTTTCTTGCTCTGAAATAGTTCTGCTCTGTGACACAAGTTTCCTGCCATGCGACACAAGTTTTGGCGTGTTTGAGAAGAAAAAATACAAAAACACACGATCGCATTTACTAGCCATTCTAATACTGAAAACGTCGTCCAGGAAGTTCATACTTCTTGAAGTCAGTCAGCTCATGTTTCACAACTTTGTTGAACATTTTTGCACGCTGTTCAAGAACAGAGTGCGAAAATGTTCAACAAAAGGAGGAACAAATCATCTGATTTTAAAAAAGGAACAAATTATATGATTTCAAAGTATTGCCCTTTTAAGCACAGCTCAGAATATCTCTTTGAAGCGGCTTTTTGTGAACATGCAAGAGATACACATTGTACAAAGTGTATGCTTCTCAAACCTGGTGTAAGAACAATAACATTGCCGACAAAGAGTTTGTACAACAATGAATGTCAGATATAAAAAAATGGATGACGTGTAACAATTGGACCGATCTTTAAATAAAGTCACATTTATGCTGCACTCTAATCAGTTAAGAACCAAAAGTGTAATTTAATGGGTGTTAGTGTACGTTTATGCTGCAGCTTCGCTTCTCGCACATACATGCTCGCTCAGGCACCTCGCTGCTTTAATGTAGCTGCGATGCTCAACATGGAGCATTTACCCTGCAGCTGTTCACAACGCTTTTATTATCATAGGAATCACGACTGTATCTGTTATTTTCAAACAGACTTTACCAGTGTTATGGCAAGTTTTACAACCACTGCATATGAAGCCACCAACTAAAGAAGAATTCAAAGAAATCGCCGATATGTTTTACAAAAAATGGGGAATTCCTAACTGTCTAGGTTCTCCGAATACTTTGCCCTCAATGGTCAGGCTATATGTATAAAAGCTACTTTTCTACTTTTCAAAGCACATCCGAATACTTTGCCCTCAATGGTCAGGCTATATGTATAAAAGCTACTTGTCAATAGTTCTGCAGGCCGTCAGTGATGCACACTGTAAATTTGTTTTCATTGAGGTCGGAGCCTATGGAAAACAAAGTGTTAGGGGTACTTTTAGAAAGCCTGCCTTGTATGACAATATGAAAAAGTGTGTGCTTAACATTCCTGCAGATAACGTCCTACCAAGTACTGACATCCAAGCCCCCTTTGTGTTCATAGGCGATGAAGCCAATCCCTTACTGAGACACATGATGAAGTCTTATGCTAGGAAAACTCTTGATCAATCGAAGGAGAAGTTCAAAAAAAAAGTTCAAATCACAGGAAAACTCCACAAACAAAACTTGCTTCTATAAAAATACAACACGGTTTTTAAAGATACGAGAGAGATGACTGCGTAGTTTCACACTCGGTTGGGAAAGTGGGTCAATGGACGGGAAGAATGGCCTTGGAGGAACCAATCACAGCGTAAGTTTGAGGATGCCTGGCGATAGTCGAGGCTCGAAAAACAAACCAGTTTGATATCATCGCTGTGGCGATGATCGCAGCGAGCAGCGCAGATAGCATCGCTGCTCCAAGATAAATGAGCCTGTAAAGATTTATGGTTTTGTTTCATCATCGCCAGGCATCCATGTGCACAGCTCGGCGATGTGCCAGTAGCGAGGCTGCAGCATAAACGTACCTTAAGAAAGTTTCCGTTAAAACTAGTGTACTTTACACTTCAACAAAGCTACATTTTGGTCTAATACATAATTATTCATTCACTTTGGCGCAATAACCGGGTAAGTACACTCTAGTTTTTTTGCTCTTCCTGGAACTAAAATAAACAAAAAATGTTTTTTTTTGCCCACAAGCAATAGGTTACTTGCATTTATTTCTAGTAGCAATGGTAATTGCAATTAAGTATGATTCAAGAGCTTTCTATTCATATTTTTGCTCTCCTGAAAAGTTGGCATTTTGGACTTAAAAGGCTCTTACGCTCACTTCTACAATTTCAAGTACATATGCCAGTTCTTTTAAACGTTTACCTCCAGATGGCGTAAAATACAATTTCTTTTAATGTAACTTACAGCAGGCTTTGAAATAAAAGAAAAATGCTTATGTTCGAAACTTTTGTTAAAACACGTGCTCATTATACCCGAAAATTCGCTGTTATCCTGTAGGTATGACAGGGTGTAAGTCTTTCAGAATATCTCCTGTTCACTATGCGTGAAGAAGCGATGCAAATATTTATTAGCAATTTTTCACGTCCGTTTGCTAGTTGCGTAAAGAAGGAAAATTATTTCGCTTCCTTTAAAACCCCTCTTTCCCTCCCTTTAAAGGGTGTACTTCACCGGTTAATTTTTGAAATCCGTTGTCGCTCATGAAGAATGAAGATTAACTTTCATACCTGGTTAAAGCATGTGTTATAATTAAATTTTTAACAGCGCTATCGCTTTACGGGATCCTTAAGGCATAGCTTTGAGCAATTTTAAAACAAAACTCGAGACTTTTCTGAAAATATCAGGTAATACCATGTAACCTCGATAAAATCAAGTCCCGGAAAACGCTAATTTGGACAGAGAAAAAGAAGCAAAGACAGCGAGGTAATCTGCGGACATAAATTGCTTAGAAAGAAAGTTAAGAAAAAAAGACACAGAAGAGACATCGATACAGACGCCGAGGGGTGTGCAGAAGTGGAATTAATAAGGAATTGTAAGCAACCGTGAAAAGTCATTAGTCGCTTGTCAGATTTCATTTAAAACAAGTGCTCATCAGGAGAAGGGGTGAACCAATTCCGAGGCCTGATGTTGTTAGCGCGCCAGAATCGGACGCAAGTCGCGAATTTCTTTCATTTAGTTTTGTTCAAACGCGTCTTAATCTGTGCTCCCAACTCTCCTACTCCTAATTTAAAAGCCGAAAAGTCATGTAATTAAAGTTCAAACATGACAAGAACACAAATCCAACAGTGACTACTCTTAAATATTTAAAACCAAATGGGGGGAAAAAAGGAGTGAATTATGCGCTAAGGAAGGCAACTCAAGAACATATTAAGCCTAAAAAATATAATATTACGCTTCGCTGCAACTAAATCCCCGAGAGGATTAAAAATGTTTTTTCTTTACTTTTTCTTAAACAGCATGATATGGAAAAAACTTAACTATCCATTCCGTTTTTTTTTTGTTCTTGGAACAGATACATTATTACGAAATGTTTTTATTCATCTGCTTTTTACGTAGAAATGCATTTCTGATGTGTTCTTCCTGGAACCTCTTAGCATTGCTCTCTTAGTTGTACCAAGAAAACCCACCATTGAAAGAAAAATCGCAGAATTTATCCCTGCGAAAGCATAATATTTCCTGTTTCTGACCCGTAGTGCGGCCTTCCTATTAAAGTTTCGTTAAAACTGTTCTGTGTTTCATTTTAAGATTGGAGCTACGTGAGTTGCTTTGTGTAGGAAGAACCACGTAATGCAGTACATTTGCTGGATCTTCTTTTTAAACAAATGAAATTAGATTTTTGAATGTTATCACACCTTTTCCTAAGAAGTAATAATGAAAGAATAACATGCATTTATTGTAACAAGCCACATAACATTATCTCCGAACACGCGTTAGGTTTCTCACAGACATAAGGAACAGTAGTTAGTGTATGTGATGGATTTAGAGCTACAGGGTCGTTCGCTGCGCACAATATTGGTTTCGAGACTCCCATCACTTGACTGGCATCCTTAAAAAAATAGCGTTCTTTGTTGCGGCATCCCTATGTTCACTCTCCTACAGCATGCAAAAGTGTGTATTTGTGTTTAAATCTGCAAGTCAATTTTTGTTTTCGATTACAAAAATTGACGTCCAGATTTCAATACAAACAAACATATACTACTCCGTCAGAACATTATTTGGCTATTTTCACCCTACTTCGTGGGTTTGTTTAAGCCATCATAACGAATTATAATATTTATGAGTTTTTTGATACCCAGAAAGGAAAAGAAATAATGGGCATTACAAGTTCGTAAAGCCATAGCTGATGTTGAAAACTCGGAACTTCTATAAGGATGAAGCATAGCACTAGTATTTAACATATTACGTACGGTTCGTTTATGGTATTGCTTTAATTGATATTAATGCTATTGATACATGCGGTGTGGGAACTGCTGTTGCATATACTCAAATACGTCGTAAATGAAACCTAAAATATGTCATATAGCATCAAATATGTCATGGATGACCGCACTTTAGTTTCACCATGGTCCGAACATGGATGAAGTCTATTCATGTGTTTCCTAATACCAGCTTTTCCAATGTCATTTTACTTGGACAGTCCAGACTTGTTGTGATTGTCCCTTAAACTGGATTGAATGAGGTGAGAAATATTTTAACAGAAAAATGGAAATTCATATTAAATACCGAATTAAGGAGAAAAATGGTCATTACCTTCCAAATTAATTTGACAGAAATAACACCAAAAATTCTGAGCTCAGCTGTAGTGTAATATTTTGCTCAAAATGATTTTTAGTCATCCTGATTTTAAGTAAATTCATACTTCGACATGACATACTCAGAATTCGGACCACATCATACTTCCGAACCCAGCACAGTTATTTTATCCCTAGCTCTACTTTCTTAAGAAACAAATGAAAAATGTGATCATTATTTTTTTTTAAATTAGAAAAATTATCATTTTTTTTTTACTTTGAGCCCCTCCAGCATCATAAAGTACTGGGCCTAGGCTTTGTAATATTCACTGTAAATCCGTCCCTGGTTAGTGTTAATGCAAATGTATACTACAAGTTGACAAATGTGAACCCCTTTCTACAAAGAATCACTTATTTTAGATCAAATCAGTCGATCTTTTTGAAATTTGTTGTCCATCCTGAATTTCACCTTTCATTCAGCATTTTGTAACCTTTTCCAATTGGCATCGTCCAATCTAAATTTCTTTGCCTTGTAAATGAAGTACATGATACTGTTCTTAAATGTTTTGTAATCATTTAATTCTTTTGTATCTTCTTTAGCTATAAGAAAAGGCTTTTCTACTGGAATGATGTCGCAATCTAATATTTCAACTTCACTAACTTCAGTAAGTGAAAAACAATGTTGATATTATATATAGGTTCAATATATATACTTTATATAGGGTGTTCAGTGTTGATATTATGATAAACAGCTGATCCTTCCTGCAGGGTGTATGTTGCACTTCTTCATCGTGTGACGGGGCATAACTAATAGTAGTGTTTTTCTTCATCAAAACCATTGTTCAATCGTATACCTTCTTTATTTTTAACCTTTTAATCAAGACCACCATAAAAAAGATGCACCCCAAAAGACACAAAGTATCTGATATTCTATATTTCGATATCCTTATTGGCAAAGAACCTTCAGGTTGAATTGAAATTGATCTTTTTGGAAAACTCATTCCTAAAACTTCCAGAAATTTGGATTTTGTTGCCCATACTGAATTCTGTTATTTACGTAGAATTTTGTCGCACATTTAAAATGTTGTATGGCCATTCTAAATTTCGTTGACCAATTTAGAAATTTTAACTATTATGAATTTATTTCGCCCATTCAGAATTTTTTGCTTATTTTGAAATTCCGCATCCATACAGAACTTCGTCGCCTATGATGTACCTTTTTCAATTCTGCATTTTATCTCTTGTCTTGTATTTTGCTGTCGGTCTTTATTTTTGTTGCATATTGAGAAGCTTTCCCCCAACTTGAACTGCTTCCTCCCCTCTTAGATTTTTGTCTCCCACAATATAATTCGTTTCCCGTTTTAGATGATATCTCCGATGAAGATAGTATTCTTATCCCAAATATTTTGCCCCTCCTAGAAGGGGTCACCAATGCTGGACGCTACAGTCCCATATCTTAGTTTCCATCTAGGATAATTTCGATTCTAAAGTTTTCTCCCAATACCAATTCCGTTTCCAGTGTAATGCGGAATAGGAGGATGATTGGTAACAAGTGATTTTCACTCAGAGTTTCTATCAGAGATTTTGTCACTGTGCATTTGAAACACAAAATGACACTAATTCGTGTTATTGGATAAAAAATGCTTGAAAAATTAAATAATGAAAAATCAATTAGACGTTGTCTCTTCTCTGGCAAGCTAGCGAAAGTACAAATTGTAAATTTTTCGAGAGAGCTAAAATGGCTTTGGACTCCTCGAGCCAAATCGGTTTAAAACTTTGACGATTGGGTTTATCTGTCAGGAAACTTATTAAGTTGCAGGTAAGACACATTGCAAGAGTGTGAAGTACACAGATGCTATATAAATAGTAAAAATTATGACCTGGGTGCAGATCGGCTATTTTGTGACTTTCACTAGTTGCTCAGAAGGGGACGACGTGCAACCGTTGAAGTAAAGCAGCTGCTGACGGAGGAATGAATTATTATTTTGAAAGTACAAAAACGAAATTCAAAATCAGAAGAGGAGCAGAAATGACATAAAAATTATCACACTGTAGGGAAAGACAGCGCAGTTATTTTGCTGAAGTAGTCTTTTACGATTGGGTCAAAAACTGAAATCATCGCTACGACACAATAGAGTCTGATATTTTAGGGGGAGGAAATAACAAATTTGGAAAGTATTCCTAAATAAGCAAATCCATTTTCAACACTAAGGCTGTGAACTTATTAATCGGATAAAAGAGGTGTGGAAATTTAATTCTCGGAACGATCACGTAGTGTTTTGTAGCGAGGCAGGCAGAATCGTGTGCCTAAGCCTGTCCAGACATGTTTCAAGAAGCGCATGCGTTAACCGCAGACCAGTAGAATCATGCGTGAGTTAGCATTTGCGAAAACAATGCAAGTCTGCGTGTGATTCCTGAGGTAAAATTTAGTGATAGAAATTTAGAGCAACATCAAATTCTGTGTGAAGATGGTAAAATAGCTACTGAATCGTTAGAGCTATTGAAAGTAGCGTACGGTGAGGTTGCTATGAAAAATTCAAGTTCTTTTAATGGCATAAGAGTCGAAAAAAAGAACGCGTGTCATGCTCTCAGTTCAAGACCACGCTTGTGTGTGAATTCGACCCCAAGGGGATAGTTCATCAAGCATTCATTAAACAAGGACAAAACGGTCCACCAACAATGCTGTTTGCTAAAAAAGTTACGGGATTCTGTTTGAAGGGAAAGAGTTGAAGTGCCGTTAATGCCCACCAGATGGAGACGTCTCAGTAGCTGAGCCCATCTTACGGATTTATGATGTCAGAAGTTGACTGGAAAACACACATAGCGCCGTGGATTGTTGGCCACCGTGGTGTAAGGCTAAAGCGCTCGGCTAGATATCGAGAGATCCGGGATTCAATTCCCTGGCGGTGACCGAATAACAATTTTTTGGTTGCTGTGTGTTGGTAAAACGTAGAAAGAGCGATGTATTTGTTTATTTATTTGAGTTGAACTGTGCCCTGAAAAATGGATCGTTCATCATGAGGGCGCCCCAAGCCAGATGCGCTCATGGTTTGCGGCTTCTTGGCTAAGAAAATAATAACCAAATTGGATTACCTACATTACTCACCTGACACTTAGGCCCTTGTGATTTCTAGAGGCTGGTCCCCAAAATAAGAGCTTGCCAAGAAAAAGCGAATATTTTCCGACATTTCTGTTATCCAGTGTAACGCAATAAAGGATTGCAAAACTATTCCAGTAACTGTTTCATGTATGTTTCCAGCAATGGTAACAGCGTCTAATTAAATGTATAACTGCGGAAGGTCATTACGCACTTCGAAGGAGGTAGCGTACAGATACACACTTTTTTACAGGTGCATTCCGGGAATCAAACTGTCCCGCCTCTTATGGGTTACGACTACACCTCTCTGGTAGTTCAAATCCCTTATAGGATAGTATAAATCTGTTTATTTAGGGTCGTAAAATAGTATGTACAAGTCACCAAGCTTTCGCTCTCCACTGGGAGTTTTTCAAGTCAGCAGTTAGACAAAAATTCTAAACGTTTCTTCTAAGTGACTTTTTAAAATGTTTATTGAGAAATAACAAAACAATTAAAATGTTTCCATTGAGAGGATTTTTAAAATGTCTCCTTAGAATTTTTTTAAATATCTCTATTGGGGGGGGGGGATGAAAGCTTGGCGATTTGCATATACTGTTTTACGCAAGTGAATAAACGGATTTGTTTGGACATGTTATCAAAGTAAGTCATAAACATGCTGAGAACTTTGAAAAATTTGAAAAGAATAACTGAAGTACAATATTATTCATTAGATAGGATCATGAAAATTTGGATAGAGGAAATGAGAACAGAATGTTATTCTGTTCTATGTCCTCTAGTTAGACATCTTCTAAGATAGACCAAAAAGGGTAAATAATTAAAGCAGTAGTTAATAAATGAATCTGTGAGCAGCGCTAATGCCATTCTGTTGCAATTTAAACCGGCTATAAAGTATGTTCAGCATAAGCATTCGAAAAGTTATAAAAACCTTAGAAAACAATATTTCCATAGAGTCAATTTGAAAATAATTAAAAAAAAATTTATGCGCTTTTCTAATTTTTCAGAAGTATACAGTTGTTGAATATCTATCGAGAAATACATATATTACTTTCCTCATAAACTTTTACTGGAACAAAATACAATATACAGCCCATAGGAAAAAAATGTGTTCTCGAAGTTTCAGTAACTTACCAATGCTTCATTTAAAACTAAGGTACATGTGGAAATGACGATCGAAATCTTGAAATTTCACAAATGGAAACACTTACCTAGAAAAGAAAAGAAACACACAATTTTTTTAGTGATTGGTAAAACAAAACAATTTAAAAATATGCAGCCAAAGCAGAAAGGAAATCATATGTAAGGGAACATCAAATGGAAATTAAATTTTTGTTGCATTGAAATCGTCAGTCGTTGAAGTGACGAAAGGTACACGGGGAACAAACCACAGTTGCTCCTAGTATATACAGCCACGGTCACGTGTTTTGGTGAGGAGTTGTTTCCACGCAACTCCTCACCAAAACACGTGAAATGGAGTCGACGTCAAGTCGTTGACAAGCCGTGAAGAGTTCCTGTATATGTGGAAAGCTTTTAATATATTAAGCTTGATAGTCGAATCAGGTTTATCAATAAGCGTGGCCCTTTCCAAACAAAAATGTATAGTTATTTTCGTTAAAATGTTGGGCTATATACTACCTCTTTAGTTAATATTTCCGTATGTAGTTCATGTGCATCTTCACACGGAAACTTAAAGACCTGCTGGTCTGTCGTATATATAAAATCCACATTCACAAAGCAGCTGATAAATTCCTCAGGAATCTATTAGATACCTTGATTTTATAAATTATCAGATACTTTTATGTCTTCGACAGGGTTTTAAGTTTCCGTGTGAAGGAACACAAGACTTACGTACGAAACTATGAACTCAAGAAGTCATCAGTAGCCCAAGATTGTCCCGAAAATAAAGTTTTTGTTTGGAAACGCTATGCTTATTGATGTACCTGATTCGACTATCGAGCTTAATGTATTAGAAGCTTTCCACATACTGTATACCGGAACTCTTCGCAGCTTGTCAGCAACATGACGTCTATCCCATTTCTTTCAAGCGCGTGGAAACAACTCGTCAAAACCCGTGACCGGCAGAACTCTGATGATGTCAATGATATGAATGTTCGCGCTGCATTCGTCTTGATGATGCTGAGCCAAACGCTCTACGAAACCATATCCTATGTTAATAAAAGATTTAATTGTGAATAAACGTTGATAATTTAAAGAGAGGAGACAGAGCAGCTCTGTAGCAAATTGGTGCTTTCCCTGGGAGCAAACGGAGCACATGACTCGTCCAATATTCTGACCCAGTCTAATTCAAAAATTAGCTAAAAGATCTAAAGTACTTTACGATAGTACACCATATTGCGCAATTATCAACAGTTCAAAACATATGGAATAATTAATTAATAAAGATATAAATCAAGCTGTTCTTTCCATGTAATAACAACAGAAAGCTGAAAAGTTTATCATCCTGGAACAGGAATCGAACCCGCATTTGCCTATTTGCGCTCGTTTTAAAAGTATTTAGTACTGAAAAGTATTTTTCAACTAAAACTCGTATAGTCGGATTCAGTTGTTTGGATTTCATTGCCCTGGGTGGTGTAACAATTAGCATACTCGAGCGCAAATTGGGAAATTCGGGTTCGATTCCCAGTTCCAGGATGGTACGATTTTTATTGGAGGTTTAACGACCACCATGAGCAACTTATGGTGGCCGTTAAACCTCCAATCGAAAAAAGCAGTCGCCCGGGAGAGAACCAGCGCCGTAAGACAAACGCAATATTCATGCCTCACCGAGAGTCGAACCCGGACCCATCACAGACGAATGATCAGAAGCCATCGCTTAGACCACTGCGCCCCCGGGGCGGCAATAAGATTTTAAAATGTATGTGGTTATATTACATGGAGAAAACATTGATTTATATTTGCATTAATTATTCCATGTGTTTTCAACTTGATATATACACTGAAGTGCCAGAAAAACTGGTACAGAAGAGCTTATGCAAAATACATAGCAACGTCACCTATGTGCGTACTCGGATGCGTCCGCCAGTGCGTATATACAGCAATAGACATCGTCGCCAGCTGTCAGACCTGTTTTCGGCATGAGAATGACAAGTAATAACGATTTACGCGATTTTCAACGCGGTGTCATAGTTGGCGCTCGTGAGATGGGCTATAGTATTTCGGACGTAGAAACAAAGTTCGGATTTTCACGGACGACCATTGCAAGGGTGTACCGTAACTACAAGAATTCCGGCAAAACCTCTAACCAACCTACGATACCAATGTGGCCGTAAAAAGACATTGGGTGAACGTGATCATCACTGGCTGTCAAGAATCGTTTCATGCGATAGGCGTGCAACACTCTCGCAGGTATCATCGGAATTCAATGCTGGAGTCTCAACAAGCATCAGCGTCCGGACTGTGCAACGTACACTGCACGATATGGGCTTTGGGAGCCGAAGCCCAACTCGAGTCCCCTCGGTGGGTGCACGACACAGAGCTATACCCCCTCTTGGGCACGGCAACATCACCACTGGATACTTGATGACTGGAAACAAGTAGCCTGGTCTGACGTCGCGTTTCCAACTGTATCGGGCAGATGGAAGAATTCGTGTGTGGCGCAAACCCTATGAAGCCATCGATCCCGCCTGTCAACAGGGAACTGTACCGGTTTGTGGGGGGTCGGTAATCGTATGGGGTGTGTTTAGCTGCACTTCACTGTGACCTCTGGTACGTCTACAAACGTCTGTGACCCGCTACCGCTATGTGCGCATCATTTCTGACGAGGTACACCCGTTCATGTCCTGCATTCATGCTGATGGGTTGGGCCTGTTCCAACAGGTCAATGCACCTCCACACAAGTGTCGGGTCACCACATTATGCTTAGAGGAGCATTCATCTGAGATTGGAGTGTTGCCATTCCCACCCAAGTCCCCAGATCTGAACGTGATAGAACACATTTGGGATGCTATGCAAAGCGCTATCGAAAATAGGAATCCTAAACTTCGGAATACACCCCCAAATTGTGGAACGCTCTGCAGGAAGTATGGTGTGAATTGCATACAGCATATTTATAGAAGCTAGTGGAGTCCATGCCCCGTCGTATTTCTGCAGCCCGGCGCTCCCGTGGGGGACCTACCAAGTATAAGATTGGTGTACCAGTTTTTCTGGCACTTCAGTGTATATACAAATTTGCTGGTAATCTAACTTAACACTAGGATGAGACACGTTTGTTTCGACTAGTGAAAGAAAATCAAAATGTCTGACGTTTCGGATTAAACTTTCAGTTGTATGGATTTCTTTGCCGTGGGTGTTGTAATGCTTAGCACAAATCAGGAGTTCCCGTTCCAGGATGATAAAATGTTCAAATATCTGTGGTTATATTACATGGAAAAAACAGCTTGATGTATATTTGGAATTAATTATCTCCACTATCAATGTGTTGCAAGCGCCTGTATTGGCCAATCTCTGGGAAGACTGACCGGTTTTGCTGATTGATACGGTTATTCTGATTCCAGCATTTGTTTGCCGCTTCCATTGCCAAGTGGTCAGAGCCGCTGGCTTCTGGTTAATCGTCGGAGGTGGACCAGGGATCGAACGCAGCATGAAGCATGGGCAGTGCGTTTTTGAGATGAGGTTAAAACTTCCCACTCTCTGGAACCAGTAGCTCTAAATTACGAACGGACGACATCCTAGATCATCAAATGCTCACGGGGACTTGAAAGATTTTCTCCCAGTGCATTTCTTTTCTATGTCAAGAAACGCAAAACATGTGGGATAAATTCTAGCAGGAGATATAAAGTTATGTTGTAATTACAAATCGAGTAACTAAGCCAGCAGTGGAATCATGTAAGGCTAATATGGGTTCTTTCCGTTTTTAGTCTTGGTAAAGCCCGATAATATTTTATGATTGGTCGCCACAAGGTGATACGAGAGAAGTGCCACTGTGTTCAGCGGCATACTGGAACATTTACAGCAAGTGATCACTCCAAAGCGAGCTGATATAGTGACGCAAAGCTTTATGCTGCAGCACTGTAATGCCAAATGCCACACAACGAACGCAATCCACGAATGAGGGAACAAGTAGGTGCAGGTCGAACCACTACCACCACCACATGGTCCTAAATCTTTTCCATGTGACTACCATGACGTCGGGGTCTGAAAATCTTTGATTTATAATGACAATGTCTGCAGACTAACGATGAGATTAGAGACAACTGTAACACTTGTTTTTCTTTAGTCGCTGGAATGGGCCTATGACTGCAGCAGGTTGTACAGTTTATTTGAAATATGTCTTTGATCGTCTCTTACAAATAAGAACACAATGTTCAGAATTTGATAATTACAATTTTGAGCTTAAATATTTATAACAAATTAATAGTTTTGAAAATAAAAAATAATAACTTGCAAAAAAATGGATAAAAAGGTGCAAGAATTAATCAAGATCGTGAAATTATATGAACACTAATATCAGGAACTCCAATTTTTCCATACGGTAAACAAAGAGAATACGAAGATGGATATTCTCTTTGAAGTTTGGATGAACAAACGCAGCGATACGACAGTAAAAATTGTTACAGCATAATTTAAAAAACAACTACTGGTAAACAGTAATGCAATCAAAAGTGACACATAATCGCATATACATTGAACAAACAATGTCTTACCTATCGTTTATTAGGCGCAAAATAAACTCAAAAACTGCCAAGCTTTAGCTCTCCTCGGGGAATTCTTTTAAGGCTATTCGTGAGAGCAAGATTCAAGATGGAATGAATAAAACATCGAGAAAACATATGAATGTTCTATTTTGAATCCTGCTCAAACGTACAACCTCGAATAAATCTCCCTGATGAAACTAAAAGCTTCGCAGTTTTTAATTTAATTTTGCGTTTCAAGAACGAATATTTAAGGTGCTGTTTATTCAGTGTATATGTGATTAGTAAGGCTAGGATTTTTATTATTTTGCATTTTCTTTTTTTTTTTTTTTTGGAAATAATCAAACGTTGTTTAAGTGTACACAAATGTGTTTCATACATAAAATAAACTGATTTCAGTACCTTTTTAATACCATTTTTTGCATTTTTTCATAACTTTTACAGGAAATGGGATTTTTTTTTCAGGTTTTCCGGTCAATTCAAGATATGTTTTTGTTATTTTTGAGTCATTATTTTGCATATTAAGAGCATTTTTTGAATGAATTTCTCGTGGATGAAGAAGATAGACTCGTTTGACAGCCATGAAGCGGACTCAATTAAAGGTGCGCAGAGACTACTTTCTGATCCTCAAATTGCGGGTAAATTTTCGTACATAAATTCAAATTTTGGACTTCTGCGTGATGCTACTACTTTTTTTTTTTTTGGAGAAGTAAGTAGTGCTTTTAGTGTATCAAAAGATTTGATGAAGAAAGTTGTAAATTACCTATATATTTGTGACTGGAAGAGTGGGAAAGACAGTGAAAAATAAAATTCATGAAGTTTTTAATAAAAAATGGGTATGCAAAGCTGTGCTTAATTGTAGATACTTTTCCCTTGATGAAATTTCAAGGAGGCTTTTTTATTTCAGGCATGCTAATGTATTATCAGTAAAAGTGGAAAGGAGCTTTTTAATGTTGACAGACAATAAAAAAAGCATTTTCTTTTGAAAATCGGCACATAGTTTTTGAGGTGCATTGTACTTCTGGGACTGATGAAATGAAAATTTTCAGTTTGTCATGACAAACTAAAAATATTCAATTTTTTTGTAAAATTCAGACTTTCATTTTTGCACAGGAAACCTAAAAAAAATGTAAGTTGCATTTTTATTATTTTTCTTGTTTTCTTTAATAGATCATTTTTTAGCAACAAAAATGTCTCAGTTTGGCACAGAAAATGTTAAATGTTAATTTTATATTCTTGATTATTTTGTTTTGTTTTATAGGTCATCAGTTGACACAGCAACAGTCAACAAATTAAAATATATTTTTCCGATTCTTTTTGTTTTGTTTGATGGACCTCTAACTTTTTTTTTAAATAATTAGTTTTGCATGGAACTACACCGATGAGCTTTTACATTGTGACCACCTACCTAATAAGCTGTAGGACACCCTTGAGTCCACAAAACAGCCGTCACTATGCGAGGAATCGATTCGACGAGGTGGCGATAGGATTCTTGGTGTACCTGGCAACATAATGTCAAAAGCAGGTTCTCCGGCTAAAGTACATTTCTGGGCAGTGGTGATTTCACGCGAAACATATTTTCCATGTGGAACCACAAATGTTCGCCTGGGTTTATGTCAGGTGAATTTGTAGGCTAATACATTAAGAGAAAGCCACCACCGTGTTGCTGGAACAACTCCTTGATGATTCTGGCAGTGTGGCATGGCGCATTATCCTGTTGGTCATGCCCACCACCAATAGGCAACACAGTTGCCATGAATGGGTAAACTCGGTCCGCAACGATGTTCAGATACCTGACAGCTGTCAGGGATTGTGCTGTTGGGTTAATGGGGCCTAGAGTGTCCTAAGAAAACATCGCTCACAGCATAACCCCGACGCCGCCGGCCTGTTTCCGCCCAACAGTGCATCCAGGTGACATAGCCTCCGTTGGTAATCGGCGTATCAGCGCTTTCCCCGTCTACGTGATGCACCAGGAATCTTGATTCGTCCGACCAGGCCACTTTCTTCCAATCATCCGCAGTCCAATCTCGACGATCTTGGGCCCATTTCATGCGTTGTTGGCGATGACGTGCAGTGAGCATGGGAATACGGCTGGGTCTTTGGCTACGCAGGCCCATGCGCATAATGCTACGATGAACTGTGTGCTGTGACACATTGCCCTGATCACCACTCTTGTAGCTGCGCATGATTTGTCGAACTGTGGCCCTGCTGTCGCTGTGAACAATGCGTGACAGCCTCCGCTCCCCTCTGGCATCAATGAGCTGCGGACAACAAACGGTTGGGAGACTGCTCGGCGTTCTTCCATCTGTGCAGCACTTTTGATCCGTACGTAATACAGCGTCACGTGAACAACTCAAAAGCCTGCGCCGTTTCGGAGATCGTAGTTCCATGGCGATGTGCCATCACAATTTTTCCTTCATCAAACTAAGATAAATCGGCAGCTTTTCCCATTTTCACACCAAACACTCTACTAACCGAAGGCCGGTCCTCAAGTTGTATATATAATTCTCTGTGAACTTCACCTGCGCCACCGTTCAGTCTCCAGGCGCGCTCATTTCTCTAGGCTGGGGGTGGTCATAATGTAATTGCTCATCGGTGTTAATGTGCATTTTTGGGTCAGTATTTCGTTTTATAGCACATTGTTTTTAGTTTTGTTGGTTCATAAAATAATTTTTATAGGCATTTTCTAGCAATTTTTAGGTCATAGTGAATAATATTAGTGCATTGTTTTCCGTGATACGTAATGTGAGTTAATATAATGTATATACACTGGCGGAAAGTGAAAAAAGAACACTAAGAAGGAATTGGGGGACGATCATGAAATTTACATATGTTAATGGGGTCGAGCTTACGTAGATGTGATGTTAATTTCGGGACCAACCGGTGAGAGCTTACGCCACAGCATGGCATAATATTCAAATTATCGTCGGTGGTATTTAAGGAGTACGGCGAAGTGAATGTAATCAGTCGTCGGCGTACGGACACGTGCGAAGACCCTGAAGAAGCTACAATGCCTGGACATGGAAGACGTGTACGATTTCATCAGTTATCGGACTTTGAGCGAGGTCGTCTAGTCGGACTCCGCGAGGCCGGGTGGTCGTATCGTCGTATTGCGGAGCGAATTGGACGGAAAGTATCGGTGGTGGTACGATGGTGGCGTGGATGGTCCGAGGAACATTCCCACACGAGAAGACGTGGAACCAAGAGTCACAGACGGACCGATAAGCGGACCGATCGACGCATAAGAAAAGCGGCGTTGTCAAGCAGAACATCCACTGCGACGCAAATCCGAGCTGCCGTTGCACCTGGGGTGACTGTGCGACCAATCCGCAACCGTCTACTAGATGCAGGACTACGTGCTGGTGTGCCTCTGGCATGTGTACCTCTGACTCCAGCCCACCTTAAGATACACCGGCAGTGGTGTGGCCAACGTCTGCACTGGAAAACGCAATGACGATCTGTCGTGTTCAGCGATGAAAGCAGATTCTGCTTGGGAGCCTCCGATGGCCGTATGCGTGTTCGCAGACGCACAGTGGAGCGTCTCCACCCTTCTTGCATCCGCCAGCGACACACAGGGCCTACACCTGGTCTCCTGGTGTGGGGAGCGATCAGCTATCACTCCCGTACACAACTAGTGTTTGTACCGGGTACGTTAAACAGCACCTCCTACATCAACAACATCATTCAGCCCGTTGTTGTGCCATTTGCAAGGTCGGTCCATCGTGGTGTTTTCCAGCAAGAGAACGCACGCCCACACACGGCACGGGCAACGCAACATGCACTTCAGGGTATGAGACAACTTCCATGTCCTGCACGTTCACCGGATTTGTCCCCCATTGATCACGTGTGGATTTTATGGGACAATGAATTATCCGGTCTCCTCGGCCAGCCACGACCATCCCCGATTTACGCGTCCAGGTTGAGGATGCTTGGAACTCAATACCCCAAACTTACATCCAACACCTGTACGACAGACTCCATGCCAGAATTGCACAGTGTGACGCAGTTCATGGCGGTTCAACCTCGCACTAACCATGTTACATGGAAATGTTATTTTTCAGTTTACCAGCAAATACAGCTGTATTTTGCCATAATGTTTTGATCACGTTATCCTCTGTATTCCGTTATTATGCTGTATAAATTTCGTTGGTATCAGACGTCTCCTTTTTGGTGTTCTTTTTTCACTTTCCGCCAGTGTACAAATCAATGAATTATTTTCAGTATTAGAAATCAAAAACATAGAAAAGCACAAATGCATTTTAAAAGAAGAGGAACCGTCGTACAAGTAGAAATATATGCGTTTACATGAGAGTATTTCTACCTTGCATACTGCCAGAAGGACAGACCATCGATGGACAGCCGAAATTTTTGCTTGGATTCCAAGGGACAGGAAAAGACCCAGAAGAATGCCACATGGAAGATGGGTGGATGAAATTCGAAAGTATGCGGGAGTAACATGGAGGAGGCTGGCACAAGACAGACCGTTGTGGAAGAAACTTAGGGAGACCTTTGTCCAGCGGTGGATTGATAATGGTTGACAATGATGATGATGAATTCTACCTTTACATTAAGAACGCGTAGGTATAAATAAATAACAGCAGTTACTTTAGAAAAGTCAACTGTAACATCAATAAAATATTTAAGTACAGCAGAATAATCGTTTCCAATTTGAATATTATTTCCTTGTACGAACATGACTAGTACCCTTAATATTATCTTATGATGTTCAGCATTTTTTTTTTTTTTTGTCCTACAAAATTAATGCACTTTGCTCTCATCGGCATTTTAATTAACCATTATTCGGCTTGTGCGAACACGGAGAGAGGATTAAAGCATTCAATATATGGAGAGTTGCAAACTCTAGGTTAAAATAGAAAATATGGGAAAGATGAACTCAGGAAACTGTTGAAAAGTATGGATTTATGAATGGTTGATGAAAACACATAAGATTCGAAATTTAGTACTAAACCAGAAAACAGTGCATATCAATTTACGTCTCAGAAGTTTTGAAACATTTGGCAAGTACCATTGTAACGTACCAGGAGATGTGACGTACCTGCCAGAAGGACGCACACCACATAAAGGCAGATAGGAATCAGAATAAAACGTCCGCGTAGCTCAATTGGTAGAGCAACTTATTCCGGAATGATAGGACCCGGGTTCGAATCCTGGCGTGGATAAAAATGACGGAGAAATTTACTTCGTTATAATGGCGCCCGAACTATCCGGATGACCCGACCGTTCAGAGTCTCGCATTGGTGTGATGTTATTTCCACACCGCGAGATAGGAAAACAAAGAAAATCCCTTCTCCAGCACTTCAAAAAAAAAAAAAAAAAATAAAATAAGGGGGAGATGATGTAACGTACCAGGAGATGTGACGTACCTGCCAGAAGGACGCACACGACATAAAGGCAGATAGGAATCAGAATAAAACGTCCACGTAGCTCAATTGGTAGAGCAACTTATTCCGGAATGAGGGGAGCCGAATTCGAATCCCGGCGTAGACCAAAAATGACGGAGAAATTTACTTCGTTATACCATCAAAATGAAATTATGCGACACCAGTGTTCTTAGAAGAAATATGAGCTGCTCAAATGGCTATCTTTTCCTAATAGGCCGTACCTCTTCTTAGTAGCGCCCGATTTCTCGATAAAGTTTCCATAGAAACTTCTTGTACATGAAAGCTATTAATGGATTTTAGATCATATTTTCCACCAGAAAAATAAGTGATAACATAAGAACGATCTTTTTTTTTTTACAAAAAACGTCCTAAAAAACCGAAAACCTGAAAAAATATTTTAAAATTTTCAGTAAGTATTAAGAGCAAATGAGGTGACTTACGCATTTTTCTTTCCAGCAAAATGCTGTACTTCCCAAGATTGCTTTTTTCTTAAGAACTAACACTGCTCGAATTCTTTTACTCCGATCAACCAGTCGGAAAATCCACTGCGCAAAAGCAAAAAAAAAAAAAAAAAAAAAGTCACACAAGTGTGCCTACACTGTAAAAAAAAATGTAGCTTTTACGGTTTTAAACCGTTTTCCAGGGTGCCAACACAAAACCGTAAAATCTACAGTTTTATGCCGTGTTGGAGCAAAGCTATAGCTTTGCTCCAACACCGCATTTAATGAAGAAAACAGCACATAATTTGGCTGGAGCGAGTCACAGTCCAAATATTCACGAAAATACAAAAATTTGGCTGGAACGAATGATCTGATTGTGTTGGAGCAAAGCTATAGCTTTGCTCCAACACGGCATAAAACTGTAGATTTTACGGTTCTGTGTTGGCACCCTGGAAAACGGTTTAAAACCGTAAAATGTACATTGGTTTTTTTACAGTGTAACCTGTGTCGTGAGCTATCGTTCGCTGCTTTTTCTCACAGAGTCCGATTGAAATCAGAAACCAAAAGAGCTTTTGATATCAATCGTAAACATGAAATAAATAAAAAAAAGCATAATAATTGGCAACAATAGTTGGGTTTTACATCAGTTGAGTTATTCAATTAAGATACTGACAGAGCGAAAAATAAATGCCTTCGCTAGCCGCTGGTCATTGATGTTCTTAAAGCGCATGCTCTACCGGCAGTCAACACGATACGATTGTCAACGTCCAATCAACTGCATGGCAGCGTCATGTTTCAGAGGCTTGAGATAAAAGCGTTGCACCCATTGTAGTTCTGGCGGTTTTCCAAAACCAGGAGTGTGACTTCCACCCACAGGGTGTTCGAGGTGTCTTGAGGAGGATGTTATTTACCTACGACAGGTGCCACAGCAAATCGGTTTTGGACGGTTTTAATAATGTTTCTGTCGAACGGAAATATCCATTATAGCAGCTTTTAAACAAGTTCTTAGGGACGGAATACTAAGTTTCGTACGTTTTAAGAATGGTTTTATATAAACGTAATGTGTTCGGGGTGCTGGGAAAACGACTGAATTTGAGACATAATTTATATAAATATTTTTGCCATTGAGAAATTCAACGACCAATCAATGATAGATAAATCGATGTGGCGATTTATCTATAGAGGGACACTATATAGATACATTATGTGATTTATTATCGAGGGACGTACTTCCGAAAGAAAATCGTCTTGTACATCCAAAAATACCGTACGTTTAATTTCAGGATTCGAACACAGTCCTTTGGTAAGAGAATTATGGTATTTACTCTGAAACATTAAGCTTATCTATAAGCCGCACATGAGATTTATAAAAATTCCATGTTCATAAAACCTTGTGAAAGAGGAGTCTTCTATCTGTTCTAGATCGGAATACTTTCTTTGGTTTGGCATCAAACAAACAACATTGATTGCATAGAAAACCCAAATCTGCTTTCAAAAGACAAAAATGAGGAAACTGGGTCCAGATTCTCGGGGGTGTAATTAGAATGTCTTTCAAATCTTTCTCGACACGAAAAAACCCTTTCAAAGCAAATTTTTAGAAGAAAAAAATAGCGAAGGAAAGGATGCATTTAAGCCTCCTGGACAAAATCTTCGCGTAATTTAAAATGAAAAATACAAGCTGTGTTCTTAGTAGTGTGTTGAGCTTAAAAAAAACAAGTACGATGACACCAAATTTTTGGCTGTCATCGTAAAATATATATATATATATATATATATATATATATATATATATTTCAAAATTATTATAGTCAATGAAAATGTTTGGTTGTCATCGCGAATAAAATATTTCAAAGATATTCATAGTCAACGGAACCATTACAGAAAATAAAAGAAAATCAAGAGCATTTCTACAATCGATAAAACATCTAGAAACAGAAACAGTTACGTTTCCCGAATAGCGGTTGAAAAGTCTGTTACGAAAGTCAACAAATTCTGCTCAAAAAATTTCTTTTAGCTTAAGCAATATCACAGACAAAGCGATTTTTATATCAAACAGTTAGAAGAACAGATATGAAGAAAAACGCGATCTAAATTTACGCCCAGTGACGAAATAATGTGTATAATGAAAAAGTAGAAAATATATGAAAGGGTTTTTTCGTAGTAAGAGCTATATTAAGGGAAAACGAAATATTCAAAGAGGTGCCCTGGAAGCAGAGAAACCAAAAAATCGGTTTTGACATTGTTACCTCTCAGTACAGCTAGCTATAAGTTGCAAAACATATTTTTTACTCGGACTTCTCAAACCTGAAATATCATCAGAACACTGGTTTAAAATAGTGCGTCCTAGCGAGAAAACTAAACATTAATTTGAGTAAGAAAAGTAGACAAATATTTTCCGCTCTCAATGGCGTCTGAATGTAAAATAATTTTTTTCAATTAGTATTTTAGAAACAAAGGTACAGTTGGAAACATGTTATGAATGGAAATATGCACATACGTCCCGTCCCGTAGTGGCAAAACATTTTGTTTACAGCTATAAGTTGCAAAACTATACTGCTATAAGTTTGTTTTACAGCTATAAGTTGCAAAAATATACAGCTATAAGTTTCTTTTACAGCTATAAGTTGCAAAAATATTTTTAGTCGGACTTTACAAACCTGTAATATCAGAGCACTCGTTTAAAATTGTGCTCCTTAGGAGAAAAACTGAACGTTAATTTGAGTAAAAAAAGGAGACAAATATTTTCTGCTCTCAATGGCGTCTGAATGAAAAATAATTTTTTTAAATTAGTATTTTAAAAGCGAAGGTACAATTGGAAACATGCACATACGTCTCGTAGTGGCAAAGCATTTTGTGACGAAACTTAATAAAATGCATGCAGATTATTCATGGCAAAAATAAGGCAGAAATAATTTTTATAATCCAATTTTTCGGAGCAAATATTTCTGGAAAAATACATTTAGCTTACATAGTGGTGACAGCATGCATCAAATATAATTTAATGTTGACCGCATGTATCAAAGATTACACTGCTGGACAATTGCTAAGGACGGATCATAAACGGCTATATAGCGCATAAAAAAGTGAGTGTGGTTGGATGCCAAGTGAAATAAAATAATGTCAGAATGCCAGGACATTACAAGAAAGACAATTTATTGTGCTCTGAAATCCAGAAGGCTTTGGAACGTGTTCAAGGGACAAACAGGCCATTTTGTGCAGAATACGTAAACGTGAAAAAATGCAATTACCGTCCGCAGGCGTTCCGGCGTAAGATGTCAATACGGGATATGGCCACCATGGAGGGCGATGCGAGATTCCACACGTCGTATCATGCTTTGCACAACATTATCAAGCAGCTGTTGGGGTAATTTATCCCATTCCTCTGTCAGTGCACGGATGAGGGTGTCCTTGTTTATTGGAGGACATTGGCGACCAGAAAGACTATTCCCCAAAGCATCCCACACATTTTAAATGGGATTCAGATCTGAAGAACGTGCTGGCCATACGAGGCGTTGAATATCCTTGCTCTCAAGACACTCCTGGACAGCGACTGTTCGATGACATGTTGCGCTGTTGTCCATGAAAATGAATCTATCACCGACAGCACCACGGAACATACGAACATGAGGTAGCAGAACATCATTAATATATCGTTGGCCAGTCATAGTCCCAATTGGAAGAGCATAGAGGGACGTACGGCCATTGATCATGATGGCAGCCCATACCATGACACTACATGTCGGATATCGGTCCTTTTCCTGTATGTTTGCTGGGCAATATGCAGTACCACTATCACGCCAGATCAGTTGTCGTCGACAATCAGACGATAGACTGTATCTACTCTCATCTGAGAAGAGGACAGCAGACCAGTCGTTATCAGTCCAATTGCGATGTTGATGGCACCATTGCAAACGGGCCGTACGGTGACGTCTGGACAATGGGATGCACACAACAGGACGGCGGGCGTATAGTCCTCCTTCATGCAAACGTCTGGCGACAGTTTTTCGGGAGATCCGCCTGCCAGTAGCAGCCATAAACTGATTTGCTACTTCACTAGCTGTGCTGCGCCGGTGTCTTTTTGTTGATAGCTCTATGTACCGATCTTCTGCAGGTACCGTACTGCGAACACGACCTCCCCCGTGACGTTTGCTACACTCTCCATTTGTTTGAAATGATTTACAAAGCCTTGAAACAACACTGTGGCTGACGTCGAAGTCCCTGGCAACAGCTGTTATTTTTCGCCCTTCTTCAATCTTGCCAATAATACGGCCACGCGTAAAATCATCTAGGTGATGTCGGGAAGACATACTGAAAGTTGCAAGTTCGTCAATTGATTCTTTCCCTTTCAACTTTGCGTTTGAACAACAACGGTCAATACGCGTCAAATCCTTTATATCTCTTATCAGCGCTATGACGTCACGAACAAGTTCGGCAATCCAAAATTTGCATACGCACAATACGTCTTATTGTATCCCGCACTTATGCTAATTTCCACATTTTCCTGCCTTCCATTTTATTGTTGCTATCGTTGCTATTGTCATCCGTCCTTAGCAATTGTCCGGCAGTGTATATACACTCATCGCCCAAAAAATAGTTTCACCGAGAAGGACGTGTCGGATTGCAATGCTATTCTGGAGGAAGGTAAAGGTGACCAGGAACAATAATTTATTAAACATTGAGAGTGCTATGGGCAATATTTATTGAGCTACACGGCAATAAGTAATGTTTCTCAGTATGGCGTCGGGCCCCCATGGCTGCTCACACAGCATGTCAGACGTCTCTACATGCAGTTGTACAGGTTCCTAATGGTGTCCTGAGTTCACCCATCCCATGCAGCTTGAATCCTCTCCCGCAGTTCCTGCAGATTGTGCGATAGGGGTGGAGAGCGGATAGCGCGTTCAATAGCATCCCACATATTTTTAATCGGCAACAGGTCTGGCCATGACAGAGTGTCTGTGCATTGAAGGCAAGCTTTCGAGACAGCAGCAGTATGCGGACGAGTGCTGTCCTGCTGGAAAATCGCAACGGAGTGAGCGTTCAGAAAAGGTAGGGCCACTGGTAGCAGGACCTCATTAACGTAACGCAGCGCTGTCAAAGTGCCTGTAATGAACATCAAACGTTATCTGGCATCGTAGGCAATTCCAACCTACACCATGACACCAGGCCGTCTCGATGTGTGACGCTGGCGCTGACCACGATGTCTCAACACACGGTTTCGTGGGTCGTCTCCTGCAAGACAAAAGCAGGACTCGTCACTGAAGATCCCCCGCTGCCATTCTGAGTGGCTCCTTCACGGTCTGGCACGACGCCATTGCAATCTTTGGCGACGATGGACTGTCGTTAAGCGCAGCCGTCGTAACTCTCTGCGTGCGTGTAGTCCTACGTTGTGCAGCCGTCTGCCAATGGTGCTGGCACTAATCGAACGATGCATGGAGGACACCATTGCTCGCTGAATATCCACAATCGTGGCTGTTGTGTCACTCAGCGCATGTCAGACAACCCGTTGGTCCTCTTTCTCCGTGATTCGTCTAGGTGTCCCAGACTCTTCCTGACGCTGTTGCGTGCCTTGTTATATCCACTGCCGCCAACAGCGTGATATGGTGATATCAGCACAACCTGTATAGCGCGCAATACGGCAATAAGACCATCCCGCTTCCCGGAGCCCGACGATGCGGCCCCTATCGAACTTCTCCAACTGCTCGAATTGCTTCCGAGCTTTTCTCCGAGGCATACTTCACTTGCAAAAGATTCAGCCAACACAACAGCACGAGTCAGAATGGCAATCATACGCAACGGGATGACCTTATATAGCCGGTTTGGCACAGCGCTACAACCCCTCCTTGCTGTCGTCGCATGGGCGGCTGGGCTTTGATACTTGAATCCTTTGCATGTTTCACGATGTCAAATCCACCCACCAAGTTTCATTTCTATCGGTTGCTAACTTCTGGGTGCAACTATTTTTTGGGGGATGAGTGTAATTGTGAAAGCATGCGTCAAATACAATATAGTGGTGACAGCACGCATCAAATAAAATATAGTGGTGACATCAGGCATCAAATACAATATAGTGGTGACAGCACGCATCAAATACAATATAGTGGTGACAGCTGACTGCATGCATCATTTCAATTAGAAACTGTACGTTAAATGTTTTCCGTGGTAAATGTTATCGGAAGCTAAACCAAATTTTTTAATCGTCCTTTTTGAAGCAATATTGCTTATGATTTGCGCTACCTTACGGCGAAGTTATTCGTCTCACCTTTAATGGAAACTAAACCCAAAAGAAAAGAAGATCGCATAGCGCAGGAAGGACTTTATTCTGACATTTCATAGCTGACAAGTGTTTCAACTGAATAGTAACAGGAGTATGGTCATACACTAACGTTTCTATTAAAATATTGAAATGAAATGTCTTTGAAAGCATATGTATTTGGAAAGAATCATCTGTTGTGTTAATAATAATTTTTCAACAAAATTAAATTTGTCTGGATTTCATTTGATTTTTAATTTGAACCAGTAGTTTGTTAACGTAATACAAGTAACAACTAATTACTTCACAGGAACTTATTACTGTGCCCTTCAAAATGTTTTTCTTTAATCCAGCAGCAACGAGTTGAACCTTCTCGCCAAGGCTTTGTGTTTCAGGTGACGAAAAAAGAAAAATTCGTTGCGTAATATTTTATAAGTGTTCCATGTAAAATATTACGCAACGAATTTTTTACACAAATGCAGATGATGAAAGTGTTCTTTTTTTATCATTAGAAAACAATTTCGTACTCACCAACTAAAAAAAAAATTCTTTATCACAGTGTGGAATCACTGTATGAATTTTCAGTTGAAAATCTGGCTGCAAAAATTACTGCGCTTGACGTGAAAGATTTTTTTTTTCCTAAAAATGATTAGATGACTGGAAGTTTTGAGGACTATATTTATAAAGCCTTGTAGCTTGCAAAACTTTGTAAACTAGCTTTTCAAATGAACTTCCCAATATGATTTTTTTATTGGAGATTTAACGACCACCGTGAGCAACTTAATGGGCTATAAGCAGTCGTCCGTCTCAAATTTAGGGTCACCTGGTTCCAGGGAAGGGAGAGAGCCAGTGCCGTAAGACAAACACAACATCCATGCCTCACCGGGATTCGAACCCCGACGAATGATTTTTTTTTTAATTGTAGGTTTAATGACCACCGTGAGCAACTCAATGGGCTATAAGCAGTCGCCCATCCCTAATTTAGGGTCACTGGTTCCAGGGAAGGGAGAGAGCCAGTGCCGTAAGACAAACACAACATCCATGACTGACCGGGTTTCGAACCCGGACCCCTTTCGGACGAATGATCATAGGCCATCGCTTAGACCACTCACCCCACCGGGGCTTTCCTTCAATATGTTACCGAAGTCATTACATACTTTTCACCGCCTTGTTTTCTTATAATGGCGCATCTTGGTGCCAATTGTTCCTCAGATGAACGTCTCACACGTACCTGGCCGTCCACAAGGCGAAACAGGAAAAAATATTCACTGGACCAGACGACCATCTTACAATTATTCAATGTCCAGATTTGATGTTAGCATGCCTATTTTAAGCGCTTTCGATAGTGAGGCTAGGCGAGTAGGGGATCGTGGAGCGGCCTGCGGATACGGAGGCCAATTCTCAGATGGATTTTTTTTTTTTTTGTTTGGAGGTTTAACGAAAACCGTGAGCAACTCAATGGGCTATAAGCAGTCGCCCGTCCCTAATTTAGGGTCACTGGTTCCAGGGAAGGGAGAGAGCCAGCGCCGTAAGACAAACACAACATCCATGCCTGACCGGGATTCGAACCCGGACCCCTTACGGACGAATGATCAGAGGCCAACGCCTTAGACCACTGCGCCACCGGGGCGGCTCAGATGGATTCGATGACACATTACTCTCGTCACCAGAATTCAAACTCCTGGTGAATTGCGCTACAGTATCGCTTCTGTTGGCTTCTACCATAGGGATAGCTTTCGTTAACATCGATGAGTCGTGGTCGGTCCATACCTTGCCAATGGTTGGTGGCTTTTTCCCCATCTCGAATCACTTTCTGATGGTTCTAACCACGGCTGACCACCATCACCCATAAACTTTGCGGTATTGAAAACACATTGACCCAGTCGTCTGGCCATTAAAATTTGGCCTTAGTCCCACTTACTTTACACCGATGAGTCATTGCATTATGGCCATCCCCAGCCGAGAGAAATGTCCGCACCTGGACACCAAACGGTTGCGTCGGTGAAGTACACAGAGAAGAATATACACAACCCGAGGACCGCCTTTCGGTTAGTACAGTGTTCGTAGCCAAAATCGGAAAAGCTGCCGATTTATCGGGGTGTGATAAAGGATAAATTGTGATGACACGGCGCCTTGGAATTACGATGCTGGAAACGGCGCTACTTGTTGTTGTTCACATGATGCTGTAGCGAGCACGTATCAAAAGTGGTGCACAGATGGCCAAACGACGAATCACCGTAGAGCCGCGTGTCGTCCTCTGCTCATTCACGACACAGAGAAGCGGAGACTGTCGCGCATTGTTCACAGTGACCGCAGGGGGCCACCGTGCAACAAATCACCTGAAGCTACAACAGTGGTGGTCAGGGAAATGCGTCACAGCACACAGTTCATCGCAGCCTTCTGCGCATGGGCCTACGTAGCCGAAGACCCCATGCTTACTGCACGTCATCGCCAACAACACATGAAATGAACCCAAGATCACCGAGATTGGACCGTGGATGATTGGAAGAAAAATGTTGTGGTCTGACGAATGAAGATTTCTGGCGTATCACAGATATCCGATCGCGGATACGCCGATTACCAACGAACCCTAAGGCACCTGGACGCACCGTTGGGCGAAAACAGGCTCACGGCGGCGGTGTTATGTTGTGGACGATGTTTTCTTGGGACATTTTAGGTCCCATTATCCCAATAGCACAATCGCTGACAGCTATCTGAACATCGAACATTTTTGGTTCTACTTGGAAAAGCGGGTTCGCGCTCCCCGAAATGTATGGGAACTGGATGACCTGCTGTTGACCTTATGGTACCTGATACACCAGGATGCCAATCGCCACCTCATCGAATCGATGTCTCGCTAAGTGGCTGTTGTTTTCAGGGCTAAAGGGGGTCCTACGGCTTGTTAGGTAAGTGGTTATAAAGGAATGATTCATCAGTGTAGTCCGCTTCCTTTCTCATCTGGCGAACAATAACGCTGATTAATAGAGCTCAGTATCAGGTGTTATTTATACAATTTTATGGCATTCATACGCGCCGTCGTTAACATGCTTCTGTTCACAAAAAGATGCACTGATCTTAATGATTTCTCTCTTTCTTCGGTGTATGGTTAGAGAGAGAGAGAGAGAGAGCAGCAATGTAGTAGAGATTGTACTCGTCATCATCACACTGCTGTGGAGAAATATTGGATTGGAAAGAAAGTAATGTGTCCGATGACGATGTACCATGTCGAAGCCCTGGCCAAAGCGCGCATTGGCCATTGCAATTGAGCAGCACATCGGTATGATATCAGCAGCTAGGTGGTCTAAGTCAGTGACAGTTAGCCGTCAGAAGGTTAAGAGAGTAAGGGGCAGCCAACATGGAAGAAAACAAGGAGCACATCCGCTATTGCATGCTGTATGAGTTTCGTCTTGGTAGCAGCATCGCAAATGCTGTAAGAAACACTACCAGTGTGTAACCCAATGCCATATCGCATCGTCAGTGCTGTCGTTGGTTCGAATCATTTCGAGAGGAAAGTTTGAAAGGTAAGACCGCCCTAAAGCAGGAAGAACTGCAACAATGGATATGGACATGCTGAAGACTTTAGTGGAGACCGACCCAAGTGTGACCACGCGGGAGTTGGCCGAATAGCCGCGAACTACCCACACGAGAATTATCATGCAGCGGCTACCCACACAAGAGAGGAGTATGGGTACCCTATCAGCTCACAGTCGAGCAGAAAGCAAATCGAATGAGTGCATGCGTTTCCCTTCTTGTACGTGACCAAGTTGAACTGCTCTTAGACCGCATTGTGTCCGGTTACGAGAAATGTGTACTGTGTGACAATGTCAGTGCCAGGAAACAGTGGTTGGACACAAAACAGAAGTCCATGCCGATCCCCAAAGCCGGCATACCCCCACCTAAAGCCCTGCTGCCTGTTTGGTGTGATATGCGAGATGTCGTGTTTGTTTGAGCTGCTGTCGGACACCCCCAACATCTTCGCTGTTGTGTACTGCTGTCAGTTCGATGATCTTCACGCATCGTTCACGTCGAAACGACCAGCACTGCTGAACCGCAGGGGTGTTCTCATGCAGCAGGATGGAGCAAGGTTTCACACAGGAGGGTGCCCTGTCACAGCAACAGTGAGCTGGGATGAGAGCTGCTACTGCCGCCCCCAGCTTATTCCCCATACATTAAGCTAAGGTTCACCGGTCGTTGCAGCATTTCTTGGACGGACAGTGGTTCACCAACCGGGACGATGTCGAGCGGCCGCTTATCTATTTCTTTGGTTCCAAGCAGACACAATTCTATAGCGACGGTATCCAACAGCTTTCAATACGACAATTCTATAGCGACGGTATCCAACAGCTTTCAATACGACAATTCTATAGCGACGGTATCCAACAGCTTTCAATACGACAATTCTATAGCGACGGTATCCAACAGCTTTCAATACGACAATTCTATAGCGACGGTATCCAACAGCTTTCAATAGTCGTGACAAAAGATGGCTACTACATTTTGGACTGATTTGTACTTGTATATATGCTAATTAGCACTTTTATGATGCCTTTCATTTGCAGAAATTACTTTCTTTTCAATCCAATAATTTGAGCAATCTATACAGGGTTACAAGGAGAGTCCGTGATCAGGCCAATATCTCAGGAACTTTGGCAGTTAGCGATTTACATGTTCCGCAGTTGTATAGGAAACCACTATGGAGCACACAATAACACCACGAAGGATCGTCTCTTCCCCTATGGGGGGGGGGGGGGTTGAGGGGGATATCGCGTCCCCTTTGCAGATAGGACAAAAAAGTAAATTGCAAACTTGTTCAACGAGGCAAAAACAGTAAAAAAATGTTTTTGTCCCATAACAAAAGATGGAAGGGGACTCTGCAAATGCGAAAAAAGCGGAAAGCTACCTGAATCGCTGTGTCCGAAGCATATTTGCATGGATTTCAAATATGCTTTCTGCTCCGTCGTCAGAATACAAAAATGATATGCGTGGTCGGTATGCCAACACTTCGGGAACCAGTGACGGGAAGTCGAAAGCTTTGCCACGTACGCAAGTCAACTAGATGTGCATATAGTTTTCCTATTGAATGAGTGTTTCGCCACTTTATGCTATTTCCCCTTGTCTCAGTATACTTTTTACTGTTATTTTTATTGGATTTTTAACGACCACCGTGAGCAACTCAATGGGCTATAAGCAGTTGCCCGTCCCTAATTTAGGGTCACTGGTTCCAGGGAAGGGAGAGAGCCAGTGCCGTAAGACAAACACAACATCCATGCCTCAACGGGATTCGAACCCGGACCCCGTTCGGACGAATAATCAGAGGCCATCGCTTAGATGACTGCGCCACTGTTTTGGACATCAAAGTCTGATATTGAATATGTCAAGGAACTGCGTTTTATTTCAGAACAACTGTTCATAAGGTTTGTAGGAAAATGTTTCCTTTGTGCTTTCATTTACTTAGAACTTACCACTTTAGATAAGTTCTAAGTAACAAGTTCTTGTTTAAATGATCTGTCGTTGCTTCCGGATGTTGTGATTTTCTTGGGCCACATTCCCTGTCCCTTTCCATCTTTTATTATGGGAAAAAACCATTTATGTACTATTTTTGTCTCGCTGAACAAGTTTGTAATTGACGTTTTTGCCCTATCTGCCAAGGAGGGCGCCATAGCACCCCTCATCCCCAAAATAAGGGGCGAGGGGATCCCTCCTGGTGCTACTGTGTGCACCATAGGGGGTTTCCTATACGACTGCACAAGAAGTAAATCGCTAACTGCCATAACTCGTGAGATATTGACCTGATCAAGAACTTTCCTTGTAACCTTGCATATATCTGTGAGAGGAAAGATTGTTGTAAATGTGGATTGTATTCGATGACTGAGTTTCTAAGTTGGTGAATATTTGAAGGGATTTGTTCCTATTCGTGGTGTGCTGAATTCCTCAATAATAGAATATTAGTGACTGGTGAGTAAGCTTGTGTGACGCACTACAAAGGTGAAAATATGTTTCAAGAACGACAAATCTGTAGCAGGACATTCGGCCCGCGTTGCTCAGTTGGCAGAGCGACTTACTCCGGAGTGTTACAGTGGTCACCCCCCCCCCATCCTAAAATCCTAAAACCTGAAGAAAACTTTAAAATTTGTCCGCCATGTCGCGTATGGTATGAGGCAGCTAGGAATCACAGTTCGGCAGGCTCACATGTTCTTTTACAGTTCAGTTTTTTTTTTATTTATTTCTCATTTACGTTGTTTTTCTTTCGGATGTTCTCTAAAATTAATTAACAAAATTGCGGGATAATTAGGAAGTCGCTCCAATGCTCTTGAAGGCAAGAAACGCAATATTTTTGCCATTTTGAATTGTTTCTACCTGTGGGAAAAGGTAGCACTCAATGGTTGCTCTGGAAATTGATAAGAACAAAGCGATAGGCACAGAAGAGGACTTCTGGATTTCTTGAGGAGGGGCAGATGTTACGACCCACCCCCACCATTAATTTAGTAATTAATGGGCGTGGTTGTTGTGTGAAATTAATTAAGTATTAATTATGTTCGAGGGCTTGATTGGAGTTTAAAAGTGTAAACAGCAGATAAAGTTTTATCTGGGGGTTTGGAAAGAAAAGAGGCGAAGAATTCTCTCTGGCTGGGTGGTCTCAGAATAGCTCTGTTAGGTCATAAATATCAGGGCGCAGCTGACGGGAAACTAAGCAACACGGAATGGTACCTTTCGAAGAGGGGTCCACTTGAGTAAATGAATGAAGATGGGGACAAAAGGTTTAGCGAATAATCGTAAATTCGTCGATTGTTTGGGGCATTTTCGAGAACAATTGCTCTCTGTGTGGTCCGTGCAGAAAAATAAGAGTTCGCACTTGGCATGAACATAAGGAAGAAAGTTTAGTTGTCTGTATGCTCTCCGATGTGAAAGGCTGGATGCCTTGGATCTGCAAAATGAATTGGGAAAAATGAAGCAGCGAACCTCCCCGCATTTGGTAAAAAAAAACGGAGACGACAACTCGAGGCAGCTGGAGATGCCAGTTTGCCATAAAGACAGCAGAATGCCTAAATCCGCGTGATAACGCAGAAATTTCTAGGCTGGAGCGTAATGGAAATCAGCGACTGTTTGGCCTAATGAAAGCCAAGTTACAGGGGAATTAAGAAGTCTGCGAGTGGACAGTGGTCATTCCAATGAGAAGCGAAGCCAAGCAAAGTCGGGTTCGGATGCCAACCACTGCAGTGTGGAATCGTCACCCCCATTCGTCCCCTACTGTGGAGGAAGTGAAGAGATGCGCTTGTCTTACGGGGCGAAGCGAGGCCCCATGTGTGCGTGTGTGTGTGGTCACGTAAGCAGCGAAGCCACTACGTGTAAGTGCGACGGGATAAAACATGGCGAAAGAAAAATATGAGCGTAAGAGCGGTGGCTTCGATACCTAACAAATATACAGGTGAAATGTTGAGTTGCTGATATACGCTTAAGGTAAAAGCACGTCTGATTTCGCTCGGCCGAGAAAATTAATCTCAGGGCTGGCGGTCGCAACTCGATAAAAAAAATGGAAACAAAACCTGCGAGTGGCATATTTGAACTGCGTACTCAGGCAGGGTAGATGTTTTGCTAACGGAAAGGAACTGACTGAATTGGGAATGAACGGTCAAAAAGGACGGAAGGTAGCGACGGACGGAATCAACTATAGCAGCAGCGGAATTGAATGTGTCCCACTCTCCAAATAGTGATGGTCAGAATCATTTCTTCACGACAACAGAAATCATTTCCCAGGAACACAGAAAATCAATCTTGGAAACCGCAACAGCAGATGTGAGAGGGCCTATTTTGCTTAACGGCCACCTTCAAATCGTCACGAGAATAGATCAGTGTGCACTCTAATCATTGCAACAAAGTGCGGCGTGATATCACCATTTTAATTGTGTGCTTCATTTACATCAAGCGTCAAAGTGAAGTGTTGAATCATCGGTGCTGCCAAATGGTGCAAGTGTCTGTGTGTGTGTGCGCGTTTTTTTTTGTCGTGTGATATTATGTGATGCACAACGGATTTGCACAGCAAAGTCACGTAACTGTAAGTAGATGAATATTTCCTTTTTCTTTTCTTCGCACATCTGCGAACTTGTGCCATCCCGACACCCAAGGCTGCATGGACATAGATGCAGTAATGCTGAGTGACTGAACCTCAGAGGAAATACCTGCACATACAGATTTCAATTTCTTACAGGGCCCATTTCCTGATTACTTTTTTTACATGAATAAGGGAGAAGGTGTGGCCACAAATTCCGCTGGGCGGGACAGTTTCTTTTAACTTTGGTTCAGGACCAACGTCAGCGGGGCAGGGTTCTGCATGTGCATGCTTATTAGATTTAGTTAATTAACTTTGGCAGTATTTCGCACCTATAATCTTATACCGCAAATTAACGTGCTTGTGTATTTTGTGTCGCGAGTATTTTTAATGTGATCGTTTGCATATAATTTTTTTTTTCATTCTCTAAGCAATTGTATATGAATATCACCTGCAGCTCTATTTAGTGTGTTAAAGAGTAGTATCTCTTGTTCAGATAGTCCGGTGGAGACTCAGACGGCTTGCGTCTTCCGACAGTAAAGTGTGACACCGTATGCTGCCCACATATGAGGGGCAATTGTCTATGCGCCTAGAGAGCGCCGTATCTGTTTAAATCTCGCAGAACGTTATTAAATGTTGTGTTGTGTATTTGAGAATCATGTGTTATTTGCGAAAGTGAGTGTTGTACTGGCTGGTTGGGGATTGAATGTACCGGAGTAAGATCCGGACCACTACACTCAGTCACGAATTGGTGATTGCGGGTGAACCTCATCACAACTCTGATCCCAAAGTATCATTTTTTTTTAGATTATTTTATTTTTTATTTGTTGTTGTTATTTTGTTCACAAGGTGGATTCACCCAAGCCTTATGCTTCGGGTCATTCTTCAACTTTTCATTTTTTATGTTCTGGTGTGAATCTTTGAGTGCAGCAGTGCACCCTGAGATTCTCACCTGGTGCCGTGGCCAACTAAATTGTACTTCAGGTCTCAAGCACCGTTACCGGCCGACTCGGCAGGAACACTGCTAGTGCCGTGTAACAGGAGTGAGGGAACACGGGTTCGATGCCAGTCGCGGACAAACTTGTGTTTTCACACTGGCGCCCGACGGTTGAAAATGGATCCACTGGTCCTTGGGTTCTTCGAAAAATGTGTGATGTTTGTTCCACGCAATGTTCGGAATCAATGAAAAATTCTACTTCGCTTAAAAAAAAATTAAGAGGAGATGATATGACGTACTACAGAGGTGAAAACAAGTGTCAAGACGACAAATCTGCAGCGAAGCATTCTGTCCGCGTAGCTCAGTTGGGAGAACGACTTACTCCGGAGTGATGAGACACGGAGAAACTTGTGTTTCACACTTGTTTTCTCTGTACCATAGCCATATTGTTGTAGTGAAATATACGCCAAATTATGTCTTCAACGTCTACGAAAGGCAGACTCACTCAGGAAAGTAACCCATACAGTAACTTGAAGAGACGATTTAGTTCATCAGTGAAGCACTAATTTGAAGATTTAACCTTTAAGATTATATTTGTAGAAACAAACCAATGTACAACTGTTATTTTACAGTACGTTCATTTAATTAAGTTCATGTTAGATATTGCCGCTTATTGTTGTGAACTTCGTTTTTGGTTCAGCGATATCTGCATTTATTATTTTTGGATGGGAAAACTCCGAAAACTGCTAATTTAAATCATGATCAGTATATTTAATATAAGATGTGGTATTCTAAATCCATTGTATTCTACCTAGAGATCACTCAGGTATTTTATCATCATTTCTTAGCAGGAATCAGTACAGTCGACAATTTTATTTGCCTTTGTCATGTGAATAAAATTCGCCAAATATATTTTGCTGAAAAATACATTTTAAAGATTTAAGATTTATGATACAGGAGTTTAAATTTTGGGTAAGGACTAATTTGCAGGTAATTATTTGGTTGTCTTTTCTTTGCAGTAAGTCCATTCAAACTCATTAATTTGAATAATTACTGCCAAAAAGGTTAGTACGTTTCCACATGGATAATCCAATCTGCGGTTATACATATTCGGATCAACCGAAGCATACTATACTGTGTAAATTAATTGGGACAGAGTAAAAAATCACTCTTTTTTTCCAAAACTATGCCTTTATATCATTCTATGTCTTGATATACACTGATAAATACCTGTATTAGTATGAAGAATGTCCTCCTTTAGCAGAAATTACCTCTTGAATTCGTTTTGGCATTGACTCCACTAATTCAGTGCGCATATGTGTGACTTCATGATCGTGGAACCACACTTTTATAGCATTCGTTATCACGTGTTTTTTGGTTGTACGGTCCATTTTACCTAAACGTCTCTTCAAAATATTCCACAAGTTTTCTATGGGATTTAAGTCTGGTGAATTTCCAGGTCAATCAAGCAAATGAATTTGATTTTCCAGCTTGACCAATTTCGAATTGTGACATGTTGAAATGTCCCGTCAAAAGTTTGCGAGAATGAAACAATCCTACGTTGTAATATTTCTACGTACTTGGCTGAATTCATCATACCTTGAACAGGAAATAAGCTTCCAGCGCCATTTGATGTGAAAAAACCCCAACACATCTGTTTCAGAGGGTGTTTTACAGTTTGTTTGACATGCTCAGGTCTTAAGGGTTCACAGTTGCTTCGTCTAACGACATTTTCTTGGTAACCCTGCACAAATAAATGACTTTCATCACTGAAAATTATCCTTTTCCAGTTGTCAGCAGTCCATGATTTATATTTTTTGGCCCATGCTGAACATTTTATCTTCATTTTTGCATTCAAATATTGTTTTTTCGTTGGTCTTCCTGCCATCCAGCCAACTTCCAGAAGGCTACGGCGTACAGTTGAATCGCTAATATCACAACCACTAGCCAATAAATCTCTTTGAAGGTCGGTGTTTATTTTTTGTTTTTCGTTTTTTTGGATTCATTTTACTATTTCTGATTAGATATTTATCGGTTCGAGGAGTTGTTTTTCGTTTTCTTCCACATTTACCTCTCTTTTTTGGAGACGATGATCCAGATGCATTGTATCACGTAAGCATTCTTGATACACTTGATTTGCCTACACCAACTGCAGAAGCGATATATCTCACTAACATAGAAGTGTGATCCTTCAGAGCAATTATTTTTGCACATTTCTTTTGGGAAATATCCATTTTTCAATACACCAAAGCAACACGTACTCACAGAGAGCAAAAACTAACATCCGCCTGTCACACACGAAAGCTCACAACTGAAGCTGAAGTACCTATTTCCTGTTTAAAACCGGTCAAACCACATTCTTACTATCATGTTCTAATAGTCACACCACCTCACAGCTGATAAAACCGGTTTACGTGGGTTTCTGACATTAACTGGCGATCACATTACAATTCTGAGAATAAAATACCTTGTCTCAGTTAATTTGCACGGTATAGTACTTGTGTCAACGCATATGTACTTGGAAACGTACATACAAGTGAATATGTAAGCAAAGAGATAGAGAGTGAGAAAAGAATAGTGACAATGCTAAAGATGGACAGAGAGTTAGTGGTGTATACCGTCATACATACCGTAGATAGAAATGCAGGATTATTCTGTTACGCAAAAATTATGTTCATGAATTTTAGAGATATTACATTATTCAACTAGAAATGAATTCATTTTCAAATCATAGTTACATTACGAAATCTATTATTCGTCGAACAATTATTTCTCCTTCTTCCTTGTACCACGTGGAAGCCACCGAAAGTAAATAGCATATTTGATGTCTCACGAATATTACCTTTATTTAAGCGATGACAAGAAGTTAAAATACAGAAATTTGATATGTGCTGTTCCCTGTAAAGTGCCCTGAAACGTATTTGCACCATAATTTATTTACCATGTATCTGCATAGTTAATTCCCAATTGAATACCTCACAAACCCATAAATAATGAAAACTTTTCTTTGCTCAAAGTCATTATTTTTGATTAATGAGAGTAAATGGAATATAAAAGCTTTTTAATCTATCTCTGAGGAATAGTGCATGGCTCGGAAAGTATCTGAAACGAGATATACTGATTCATCACGTCCTTTCAGGAGACAACATGAAAAAAAAAACCCATTTCATGCAACTTTGGTTTTACATTTTTTTTTCTTTGAATAAGGTAGCCAAAATGTGATGATCTTGCAAAGACCGGTTTAACCAATCAGAAAAATTCGAAATCCAGTTACCTGATAAGGGAAATTTATATACGTATTTGTAACCAAAGTAACCAAGTGTTTCTACTCCTAAAATTTGCTTTTAAAAGGAAACAAAATGAGAAATTTGTTTGAAGTCTTATAGGTCAAATATACTCATTGCCATAAAAATCCGCACACCAAGAAGTAGGCGTTGGATTGAAAGTGAGTTTTTAGTAGTGAGATTGTACATACGAAGGACGGAAGTTATTACAATATCACAGCAGCAGGACGATTTCTCGCGGACATACAGTACACATTTCGGTCAGCGTTACTACCGCGTCGGACAGCCTCGTGCGCGGACACATGCGGTGATACGGTCTGGCATGGAGCAAAAGAGACGCCGTATGTTACCCTAAGACAGATTGGCCCACAGTTCTTGCAACTGACGCTCTAAATCACGAACACTGGGACATGGGGAAAGCTGTCGTCCCATCTGGTCCCACACGTGCTCGATGGGCGAGAGATTAGGCGATCTGGCAGCCAATGGAAGCGTCGAAGCATGACGTAGACAGTCGTGGGAAACCCGAGCCGTGTGCGGATGGGTGTTATCTTGTTGGAAAATGGCTCCGGGCAGCCTCGCCAGGAAAGGCAACACATGGGGCCGCAGGATCTCCGGTACGTAGCGCTGGGCTGTCAACGTCCCTCGGATCACTGCGAGGGAAGTCCGGCTGTTATAAGCGATGACTTCCCAGACGATCACGCCTGCGGTTCGGGACGTGTGCCGTTGTACAGTGAAGTTGGGATTGATTGTAGCTCTCACCTGCGGTCCTCCACACTCTGACACGGTGGTCTTCCGTTCCCATACTGAAGCGGGATTTGTCGCTGAATAATATACGTCGCCAGTCCGTAGCATTCCACTTTGCTCGCTGCTGACACTACTGGAATCGACGCCGACGATGGTTAGGTGTTAATGTCAGAAACCATAACGGCCGTCGAGAGTGCAGATTCGCCTCTGCCAGGCGTCTGGAAATGGTACTGGCGGACAGAGGAGTCCTTTGTACAGCCGCCACATGTCTTTGGATATTGGACAAGGACGTCGTTGAATCAGTGCGTGGCGCTCTCACGATCACACGGTCCTCTCTGCTGGTGGTGTGCTTGGGTCGTACGGAACCAGTTCGCCGTGTCCGGGTGCCTTCCTGTGTCCATTGCTCCCAAGATGATCGCACGGTACTGTCCGATCTGTCCAAATGGCGGCCGACTCGGCGTGCCGGCCGCCCTGCCTATCTCATCAGGACGATGCAGTCTCGTTCGAACACCGTCAGTTGCCCGTACGCACATCTACGGCGGCTCCTCGGCATGTCTATCGCTCAGGGATCTCACCTGAATCTTACCGTGCACTTCGGCACACATGTGGAGTCCCCTGCGCGGCGCCTTATAAGCCTCAAGGATTCCGATTGCAGCGCCAGTCTTGGACGCGCGGGCATGAGGTATCGCACGAAACTTTAATCATTTGCGTGTCTGCCCTCCCCGTAGCTATTCGCCGAGTTTCGCGTTAATCGCATGGTTTTTTCTTCGTGTGCAGATTTTTATGATAAAGAATGTAAATAGAATGGAAGCTCGCCGTTTTAATACAGTTAATCGACACTCAGCAGATAGAAGGGAATGCACATACACAAGTACTTCTGCAGAAACGGAGATCAGAAGCCGCTGACTTCTCTTAACATCGCAGAAGCGAAGGAAAAAATTTGATCCGACCTTTTTGAAGAAAACACTGCTGCTAGAGTGATTCTTTTGATATGCTTGTTCCCAGTGTCTTTGTCTCGGAGACATTTTTTTTCGAGGAATAAGTCAAACTGGTGAAACGCGATATTGTGCACGTCGATTGCAAAGTGTTGAAATCAAAGTACGCGAGATTTGAAAATTTAATTTGAAGCACATACTCAGTAGACAAAATATTTAGATAGGGGTGATTGGCAGTGAACACGACCTCCCTTGTGGGGGATGGAACAGACGAAAACCAAACGGTGGCGGATAAATAGGCAGAGAGCAGGGTTTCCGAACAGTGTGTCGCAATCGACGAACATAGGTGAACGTGGTGATCTGAGCAACTTTGATGGTGGACGCATTGTCGGCGCAAGACAGTTGGGTCATTCCATCGCCCAAATAACGAAGACCCTAGGGGCCCTGAGGCCAATCGTATTAAATATGTATCGCAAGAATTAAATCGACGGACATACCAGAGTCCAGACAGCAAGCAGTGGCCATCTATACCCCATTGGTGACCGGGATCGACGTAGACTATCCAGGCTCGTACAGACCGAGCGCTTGGAAACAGCTATGCAAATCACATCCGGGTTATATGTTGGGAGACCGAAACAGAGTTAACGAGCAAGCGGTACGACGCACGCTGCGTACCTTTGGGTACGGGAGCCGACGGACATTACGCCTCGCCTGATGTTCGGGCACCAGACGGACATTACGCCTCTCCTGGTTCCGGGAACATGAAGACTGGACCTCTGCGGAGTGCAAGAGTCTTCATGTTTGTTGCCGGGAACATGAAGCCTGGACCTATGCGGAGTGCAACAGTCTTCATGTTTGGTGCCGGGAACATGAAGACTGGACCTATGCGGAGTGCAAGAGTCTTCATGTTTGGTGCCGGGAACATGAAGACTAGACCTAGGCGGAGTGCAAGAGTCTTCATGTTTGGTGCCGGGAACATAAAGACTGGACCTCTGCGGAGTGACCACACGTCATGTGGTTAGATGAATACCGTGTTCGGCTGTACCAAGCTGACAGGAGGGTGCGGGTTTGCGTCGACAACATGAGGCCTTGACCCCCCTCGTACCAGGGCCGCTCTCTTCAAAGCGGTGTTGTCTCTGTGATGATTTGGGGAGCCTTCTCATAGGACATATTAGGTTCCTCAGTGGGTCGGGAAAAGCTCTTAACTACTGCACTCTACCAGCATGTGTTGGCTGATCACCAACATGCTTTCATGGCCTGCGCTCCTGGTGTGGGCGATGGTCTGTTTCAGCAGCACAGCATGCCACCCCACTGGGACGCAACCATCCAGGTAATAGCTCGAGGAACACTCATCTGAATTTGGAACCATCCAGTGGTTCCCCAATGTCCCCGGATGTAAACCCTTTGAAAGCTCTTTGGGATGCCGTGCAGAGAAACATCAGATCGTGGATCCTGCACCGACATCTCCTGCAGAATTGTGGGTAATTCTGCAATTGGCATGGTTGGGATTACCTCCGCAAACCCTCCGTCATCTAATGCAAACAGTGCCACTACGTGAACAGGCTGTTATTCGTGTTAGACGAGGACCAGTATGCTGTTAAGAAGGTTTCTCCAATGTTTTGTCAAGTAAGGAAACACCTGGTAAAAAATATGGGTAAAACGACCAACGTTTTCCACTTGAAAATATAAGTAATGCCGAATGTCTTGATAGTGAATGTATGCTACGAAATGTGGCAAACCAGCAGGTAGCCTCAGTTTCTGTCTAGACATTGATCTGTGCGTTGCAAGTGATTTATGTCGGAGCTTACAGAATTTCAAAGATGGCAAATTGTTGGGGACCGTATGGTAGGTGATTCCGTGGCCAAAATAGCAAGTTTATTTGGTGTATTGCGAGGTACTGTATCGAACGTTATGACCGCATATTGTGCTTCTGGAAGAACATCATCAGATAAACACGATCGTATGCGAAAGTGTGCGTTGAATAACAGAGATAGAAGGATATTGCGGAGGATTGTGACCAGAAATAAGAAGACAACAGCTGCAAAAATTACTGCTGAACTGACTAACTTTCTGATTTAAAACCCTGTCTGTACAAAAACAATGCGAAGAGAACTCCATAAGCAGGGAATTTATGGTCGAGCTGAAAATGCTAAACCACTGGTTAATAACGCCAATGCAGCACGCAGGAGAGACTGGTGCAGCACTCATAAAACATGAACTGCTGTGCAATGAAAGATTGTCACGTGGTCCGATGAATCGACCTTTACACTGTTTCCAACCTGATGGGCGAGTTTACGTGTAGCAAACACCCGCCCAAACTTACAATCCGGCATGCCTTTTGCTGACAGTGAAGCATGGCGGCGGGTCTGTCATTATTTGGGCAAACATATCGTGGTATTCTGCCGGCCCCATTATTACCTTGCGAGGTCGTGTCACTGCCAATGACTATTTAAGTATTCTGAGCGACCAAGTCCATCCCATGTCACAAACAGTATTTCCTGCAGGCGGTGCCATTTATCAAGATGACGAAGCCCCAATTATTACAGCTCATATCGTTCAATCATGGTTTGCTAAGGACGCTGATGAGGTTCCTCATCTTCCCTGGTCTTCTCAATCACCAGACCTCAATATAACCGAGCCCCTATGGGCAGCTTTGGAGAACAAAGTTCGAACGCACTATCCGCTTCCAAAATTTTTACAGGAACTAGAATGCGTGTTGGAGGAAGAATGGTATAACATCCCATTATCCACCATCCAAGACCTATATTTGTCCATTCCCAGGAGAATCTAGACCTCTTTGAATGCAAAAGGTGGTCCTGCACCATATTAGGCACGGAATTCCTTCTTTCACCAGGTGTTTCCATATGTTGGTCCAGCCGCTGTATGAAGACTTATTTGCAACGAGGTGGGCAGTCTGGAAGAACCTACTTAATGCGCTTACTGAAGCTCGATGGATGCGTGGAGGCAGTGGGACTCAAACCACCGTTGTTTAAGTTAAGCACTCTAATCACCAGACCGCCCCCAAGAAAATATAGGTACAGATCCTAGTGCAGACACATTTACTCCAGAAAATGCTGTAATGTAATGAATGGTCGAAGAAAGTCTAGGCACCAGTGTGATAATACAATGAGGTTCATAGCGCTTATGAGTATCTCATAGTTCTTTGGAAAAATAGACAAAAAGGCTACTACTGGATATCAGCTGTTGCAGTTCAGGAAATTAAGATTGTCAGTGAGGAAAATCGCAATTGTAAAGGGGCCTGCATTGAGTTCCCAAAACCTCTTATGCTATTCTGGAGCTCTGTCTGTTAAATTACGAAACACGGTAGGAAACACCACAAGCCAAAATAAACTTGATTATAGTAGAAGAGGAATAATTCTAAAAGACTAACACAGCTAGAATGAAAATGCCCTAAGTGCATCGAGTTACCGTGGACTGCATTGCTAAACTGACGGAGATTTGGACAAAATTATATGTTATTATATGTTTTATATACACTATCTACCAACAAGTAATTGGACACCCATGCAATCGACGATATCTGCGGTCCTGATACACGTCACGGCCGCCGCCGTTAAATATTGTTTGGGAAACAACAACGCAACCAGTCGCATGCAAGATGCCACGCAGTTCGGAGCTCTCTGATTTCGAGAAAGGTGTAATCGTCGGGTATCACAGAAATAGCCGATCCATATGGGACATATCTAGCGAGTTGAAGTACCCAAAATCGACAGTGGCCAACGTGATTGGCAAGTGGAAGATCAGAGGTGAGTGTCGGAATGTGCCCGCCCGGTAGATCCACAAAACCGGTTGTTAGAGACTGACGGGTGCTGGCCAGAGAAATTCGGAAGAACCGCACCAAATCGATAGGTCACATCCGCGAGGAAATTCAACAGGCATCCGGGAGTGTTCTTTCGATGAATACCATCCGTAAGGAAGCCCATTTGCTCGGTTATCATGGGCGTGCTGCCGCCCACAAGCCTTTGATCACCAAGTCCAATACCGCTGCTCGGCGAACGTGGTGCAAAGAACGTCGACAGTGGACCGTTGAACAGTGGAAACAGGTTCTCTAGAGCAACGAATCAAGATTCACCCTCTACCGTTCGGATGGCAGGGTCTGGGTTTGGCGTCCGCCTGGAGAACGCCTCCTGCCGGAATGTATTGTGCCAACTGTGAAGTTCGGCGGTGGTGGAATTATGCTATAGGGGTGTTTCTCCTGGTATGGCACAGGACCCTTGGTCGCCATTCCTGGTAGACTCAACGCCGAGACCTACTGCGCCATTTTGGATGGCCATGCGCTTCCTATGTTGTGGCAGTTTTACGGAGTGGACTCATGTTACTTTCAGGATGACAATGCCACCTGTCATGTTGCGAGGTCCACCATGGCTTGGTATGGTGACAATGGGGTTAATCGAATGGACTGGCCTGTGCAGAGCCCGGACCGTAACCCTATCGAGCACCTCTGGGGCGAGTTGGAGCGTCGACGTAAGGGGTGCCCCCACCGTCCGAAATCGGTGAAGGAACTGACCTGTCTTCTCCAAGCCGAGTGGAAGAAAATACCACTAGCCGTCGTACAACGCCTGGTTGAGAGTATGCCCCGGAGGGTCCCAGTTGTAATCGCCGCTCGTGGAGGCTCCACCAGCTACTGAAGGTGCATAAACTTCGTTTTCCTTTGCTATCACAGGTGTCCAATTACTTGTTGGTAGATAGTGTATATATTTGGACAATCACTGATATGTTGAATTTTAAACTCATTGAGGGAAATCATGATCTTTTGACTTGTTATGTGCAACCATGAGCAAGATTTTCCTTGTAAGAGAAAATCGCACAAGGAAAATCTTGATTATGGTTGCACATAAGAAGGGTAAAAATAGACAGTAATCCATTTACTGGAAATACCGTATAAAAAGGTATTACAAAATAAAAGTTATAAATAAACACTAATATATACTGCTGAGAAATGCTTGACTGAAAAATAACGAAAATGTATATGCGGCGAAAAGTCGAGTGATGCTTGTATCTATCGTAAACAAAAATGCCTTCTGCTTACCAAAAAAAAAAAAAAAACCAAAAAAAACCCTGCTTTATCGTTTCTACAGACAGAAGGATGGACAAAAGATAACGATACGTCATTTGCTGGCATGCGCTGTTTGGTTTTGGGTTAAAATAAACAATTTTCTGTATCAGATGTGATTAAAAATCATTTTGACTAATAACCAACAGTAAATTCAGAAATTGGCTAAACAGACGATACTACATATTTTAGAAAACACATGATGAAGTGAAAAATGAAGAACAGGAAAAGAAGCCCATGGAAATTAAGAAGTGAAAAGGAATAGGAGTAGAAAAAATAGAAAGAAAATGAGAGGAATTGGAGGCGAGTAGGAGGGAAGATAAGAAAGACAAAAAGTGCAAAGAAAAGGAGAAGGAATGAGAAAAACAAAATAAATAGAGAATGAAGTGGAGGGAGAAAAGAGGAGAAGGAGACAAAAACAGAGGGAAGTGAAAAGAAAAGGAGGAAAAAGTAGAGAAGAGGATGAACAAACGAAAACATGAAACCCTAAAGCTACTGCATATATAAACATAACCTAAGATCTGCCAGATACGGCTCGCTGCTTCGATTTATCATTCCCACCAACCAAGGTGACATCCGTACGAAATATCCATGGTTATTGACCACCTTATATAAAAGTATACAGTTCTGATATAGATATGCTTCATCTTTAGAGTGTATGTTGTTTATACCTTCATTATTTATTTTGGTTATGTTAAGGTGATTCAAAAGTATTGCCGTTGTGAAGAGTCGTCCTGTGTCAAGCAATTACTCGGTGCGCATGCGTTATGCAGATAAGAACAACGCATGACCGGAAAACCGGTATCGCCTAGTTGGTATATATAGGAACTCACGCTATCGTGCTTTATAGGGAAAACTTCTGCTGTTTAAAGTTATGGACGATATTTTTTTTTTGATTGGAGGCTTAAGGACCACCGTGAGCAACTCATTGCGCTATAAGCAGTCGCCCGTCCCTAATTTAGGGCCACTGGTTGCAGCGAAGGGAGAGACCCAGTGCCCTGAGACAAACACAACATCAATGCTTAACCGGGATCCGAAACTGGACCCCTTTCGGATGAATGATCAGAAGCCAGCGCTTAAACCACTGAGTCACCGGGGGCGGCTGAGCGAGAAATATACCACCCAAGTGTTGTTATGTTTTTCTCTTTAAGAAAAGAATTGACCCCTGCAGCTGCCGTGAGGGAAATTTTTAATGTGGAAGGTGAAGAGGAGCGTCTGAAAGAACGGTAAGATTTTGGTCTCAGCTGTTTAAAAAGGGGGACTGCAACCTTGAAGACAAAGCACCTTCGAATTGCAAAACTGCGTGCCAAGCCGTAGAGATGAATATGTGCGCAAGCACCAGAAAACTGTGAAATGAGCTGGAAATGCATCAGCCAACAATTGCTCGCTAACTGCACCAGCATGGCAAGCCGCACAGAAACTGTCGACAACTCTCTCATGGACTGACTGGCTCAAGGTCAGCGACGTGGGCATGTGTGTCTTGAACTGACTGCCTTAAGGTCAGCGACGTGGGTATGTGTCTTGAAATGACGGGCTCAAGGTCAGCAACGTGGGCATGTGTGTCTTGAACTGTCTGGCTCAAGGTTAGCGACGTGGGCATGTGTGTCTTGAACTGTCTGGCTCAAGGTCAGCTACGTGGGCATGTATGTCTTGAACTGACTGCTTGAAGGTCAGCTACGTGGGCATGTGTGTCTTGAACTGACTGGCTCAAGGTCAGCGACGTAGTCATGTGTGTCTTAAACTGACTGGATCAAGGTCAGCGACGTGGGCATGTGTCTTAAACTGACTGGCTTAAGGTCAGCGACGTGGGTATGTGTGTCTTGAACTGACTGGCTCAAGGTCAGCGACGTGGGCATGTGTGTCTTGAACTGACTGGCTCAAGGTCAGCGACGTGGTGGACATGTGTGTCTTGAACTGACAGGCTCAAGGTCAACGACGTGGTGGACATGTGTGTCTTGAACTGACTGGCTCAAGGTCAGCGACGTGTGCATGTGTGACGACAATCACCAGCACAGCAGTTTCTTTAGAAGAATTGCGACATGTAATGAAAATTCGATATTTATTTTGGAACCTTGACATTAGAAACAATGTTTTGATCCCAAAAGGCCACCAGAACCAGTACCCAAAAGGGGTTGATTTGAGCACAAAGTTATGCGATGCGTACGGTGGAGTTTTGAGGGCCCCATTAATTGGGAATTGGTTCCAAATGTCTGATGCGCGGCTGTTCGGTGGTCAGTTGGAGAGGATGTATGCCTCTTTAGCTAGGAGTTTAGGGCTAGAGTGCCCGATAGGAAAGTGCCACGGAAACGAGGTAGAAAGTGGGAAGGAAGACGCCCTTATATATTACCGGGGAGGGGGCAGCAGTACCCGGGGTCCGATGGCTTAAGGTGCCCATCCGACGCACAAGTGGTTTGAGCGTTCGTACCTTCCTAAGTTCGAGCGTTCTTACCTGCCCGGGATCGAACCTAAGGTTTCTCCATGGCAGTCATGAACGTTGACCACTAGGCCATACGCGGCCCAGTAGGGCACTGAGCTAATGCCCCATTTTACTTATAGTCTGGATCTTGTGCATTTGGACTACCACTTATTCAGGTCCATGGCACATTTTCTACGTGGAAAATACTTCCAAAACATCCCTGGTGTTTAACGTAGGGTCCAAGACTTTTTCGTTTCGAAAGAAAAGAAATATTTTCGCACGGGGGCGTTCAAAAATTGGTATCGCGATGGTGCAAGACCATCGAGCACGATGGACTCTATTTCGGAAAATAAAATTTTGCGTTTACGGATTTATACACGTTTTCATCCACTGTCAGAAAATGGCAATGACTTTTGAATCACCCTATTATTTTTATGAGGAAAATTAAATGAATACCGTGCGCAGATCTGTCTTTTGATACTGAGGTTTTGTGTAATAAAGACAATGGAATATCAGAGGAAATAACACTGCAGTACTTTTCGCTAATCCAGAAACAATTTCTTTAATTCGGAATATACACATTTGTATTACAGAAATAGGAATGTTCCGTAAATAAAGTGATAAATGTACACAACCCTAAAATGAAAGTTCTTTATTTCTATGTTCGCGCGTGTGTGTGTGGTAGAAATTAAATAGTTTTTAGAAATGAAAAACAAGAAGGTGCAATGATTTTCACTACGCAGAAAAATCCCATGTGTGATTATTTATTTACATTGATCATACAGACACATTTATTTTAGATTTCAGTGCAATGCTATCTAAAAAAATCTCATTTTCTGACAATTTGGCATATATTTAATTCTCTCAGAGTCACTACGGCACTTGAAGCTTCGTCAAAAATCTAATACAGTCTTCGTCACATAATGTTAATAGAAACTTGATTTTAGCTAAGACAGGTAATGTATTAGCGACGCGAGAGATCCGAAATTTATTTAAAGTGCCTCCAGGGCTGCGTTGAATAATATATGAAAGAATGAGTAGTTGAACACAGGTTTGCATACATGAAGACAAATACTTTCAACACATTAACTCACTGTTCACCTTGCATAGACGTAGAAGTCTTGAAATAATCAAATCCCTGTTTCAGCCGTTCAAACAGGAATTTTTCAAAACAAGTCGGAGACAGAATTGCTCAAAAGAGTAAAAATACTTTAGAAGCAATAAATCCACTTTCAGGTTTTTATAAACGAAAAGAAATTACCTTCTAATTCTGTTAACATTCAACGCATTATAGATAGTTCCTGTAAATCCCTCAAGTGAAGAATGCTGTCTTTGGAAGGGAAATTATGCAGGCAGTTTCAATTTTTATTTGGGATAACATCCAGAAATGAAATAAGAAAGATAGTCCGGATATTTTTCGATGACGCTGTTTTATCAAGAATTATTTTTTGTGCATAACACTTCAGTCTGCCGAGAAACACGTTCATTATGGAAATGGATGCTAGTCGGGTTTTGTTTTTTCATTCCTTTCTCTATCATTGTTTTCTGGCAATTCTTCTTTGAAGAACCAAAAAACAAAAAATACTTAAAGAAATAAAGAGAATAAGAATCACCTCCCATGTCTAAAGACGGGGAAAAATCACTGCCAAAATAAATGATGAAAAGGGAATTCATTTGAAACAACGCGTTATACTCGAAAAAATAAACAAATTTGTAATAACAATAGTAGAGTAGATTTGTAATAACAATAGTAAAGTAGATTTGTAATAACAATAGTACAGTAGAATTACAATCGACTTGAAGCCCTAATTAAAGATAAAAAAACTATTACAAACACAGGTTCCAAATATATATCAATAGTGGGGGCTACGATACAGAAAACCAACAGATTTGTCAGATAAGAAATCCGTTACATTTGAAATCACAGGATAAACATTGTCTTTCTCCCATAAAAGCGAGTGCAGGCTACATTCGAACCACCTGTAGGATATTTTCTTTTATTTCTCTCAGGCTTCAGCGTTTGCTTTCCGTAACCCTTTAAGCGGCCAAAGCACTTGAACCAAATTGTGTCCAAAATGTTCTCTGCTCCCAAACAGAAGCCTTCTGTTGGCGTGGTTATTTTAGGCACTGAAGCAGACACCAAGATATCAGAATTGAGGTTTGCACGTTCTATGTCATAGGAGCAGGGACGCAAATAAATAAATAGGTCAACAAATCGAATGCAAAGAGAAGATATTTTGCTCCCACGAAGAATCTTTATTCCTATGATTGGGTAAAAGAGGGAAACATTAGTCCATCAAAGATGAGTTACTTTGAGTGGAGAAATGGGTATTTCGGATGTTTTTTTCCATGTCTTCCCGCCAAAATCTGTTCTCATTGCTTCCTGCTTACATACCTGAGAAAAACGTCTTTCTCTCAATGAGGTCCCAAGCAAGACTATGTTTTACGACCACTGTGTATTTTCAGTTCCCATTCTTTCTCTCTCTGCCGATTGAAGAACGATGTCCGTGACGTAAGAACTTGGTTGCTAATTGCTGGTAGCCCAATTCGCGCTCGGGGCTTCTCGGAAAAGGTTGATCACTGGGAATAGGGTGCAGCCACCCTACCATTCTTTCATGGGTAGTTCCCAAACAAAAGGAAGGGCACGAAGGAATTGTTTTCCGGAGGGATCTGTTAAGGTCCTTTTTTCTAGCTGCTGTTCTCGCGCGTTGAGTAGCCCAAGCCACTTATTAATGAAATTTTAGATATTTCTATATAACAGTTTTCCGCAGACTCCCCTTTTTGGGAGATGCGAATGCTTAGATGATTTCCTCTCAAATCGGTCCCGGATGCACTTTGTCCTTGCACCCCTTTCCATAGGCTGCCTGGGTTTACCAGATGAGTGTCGATGGTAAAACAGTAAAAGACGATTGTAGTCTGATGCCACATAGCACCGGATACTTACGGGAATGTTTCCCATTTTCCCATGGTTGTTGATGATGATTATGATGATATAACAGTTCACGTAGCGGCTGGGTTTTATGACAGATACAATGATAACAAGGAAGATCTGTATTTGTCTTGCTGATTTTTACAATCTGAACAAAACAATTTCCGTTTTTTGCACGATATTCAAATGAGGTGCTACTTAAAACCACTAACTTACTAAAACCTTTAATTTACAATTAAAAGATATAACGATGTCGTAGTTTAAAACCATAAGACCTTTCGAACTCGCTACGAGCTCATCTTTAGATGCGAGACTACAAATTAATGGAACAGGTGTTTACATATCAAATTCTTCGTCACGTGATTGAAAGATGCGCGACAGATATGCGTGTAAACAATCAATGAAAAACTGCAGAAAAAGTTATAGTGTGAGTGGTCACTTGAGTTCGAATGGAGCGACCTTACGTACGTTGGGAATTAGTATTAAGGAACATAAATACGTCAAAATGGGTGCGCAATCAACGGCTCTTCGAAAGGAACTCATGTAACAGTTTGGGAAGAGTCCAGTGTCCTCACCACTGCGAAGACGAAATTCACTACACTTTTTGCAGAAAGTTTATTTATCCGTGAATATAGCCTGTCCTGTTGTAATGAAGAAACCCCTTGCTGTATCCCAAACTAGTGGATACCAGTTTTCCTGAGTGACCATTCGAACTCAAGTGACAACTCACACTAGAACTTTTTTTGCAGTTTTTCATTGATTGTTTACACGCATGTTTCTCGCACATCTTTCTATCATGTGACGGAGAATTTGATATTTAAACACCTGTTCCATTAATTTGTAGTCTCACATCTGAAGATGAGCTCGTAGCGAGCTCGAAAGGTATTATGGTTTTAAACTACGAGATTATTATGTCTTTTAATTGTACATTAAAGATTTTATTAAGTTAGCGGTTTTAAATAGTATCTCATTTGAATATCGTGCAAAAAATGGAAGTTGTTTTATTCAGATTGCACAGTAATACAATTAATTTCGATATAAATCTCAGCAGTACCGACAATAAGCTTGTCCCTGGTGGTAAAATTTTCTTTCTAGTCCTACGTTTTCTGCTCCTTGAACCAAGACATCATGACATATGTATCATGCCAATGATTAGAAACAAATAACTTAAACAGCTTCTCTCTCATTTCTTAGTTCATCATTTGTTGTACCCTTTTAACAGGTAATCAATCGGAAAACATCAGTGCTATCATCTCCCTAAATGACCACTTTGAATAATTACGCTAAGATGTGAGCAATGCTTTTGGGTGTGCAGTTTCACTCGTTCCCACTTCTCAGACAGCCCACTTCTCAGACAGCGAATATATGCTAGTGTCGATTTCAGCCCGTTTTCCTAACGCCGGGATAACTTGTCCAAGTCGGTTAAGGGGTTACGTCAATCGAAAAAGTACTAGCAGCGAAAAGTGTCCCCCATTGTAAACAACAGCGTCAAACATGAAGACCTGAGAAGTTTCAATTTTCAGCTTTGTTATGTTATCACAATAAAGCCTATAAATTGTCAGAGAAAGTGGATAACATCGTATCTATATATCACTGGCTGAAAAAAGTGTTAAGGCAACAATCATTAAAGTAAGCTTTTCAAACTTTTACGATCGTTTTCTAAAATGGCTCTGTGATGGACGGACAGTAGTTCAGATCACAGGGGTTCATCAAAATAATGGAAACACCGAATGCGACTGGAGTGCACGGAATGCGTCCTTTGCAAAGCACAGGGATGATGACATTCACGAAGTGAAGCAGATAAAGGGGTGCAAAGCAATGTCTGATGTTACGTAGTAATACCACAGACGCAGGTGAAACAAGTGTCGTGCAGTAATTGTCGACAATTGCAGATATCAGTGACTCAAAAAGAGCATCATCATTGATGCGCGTTTTGTAGGGGCTTCAGTAACTGGAATGATAGAAAAAGCAAATGTGACACAAGAAACTGTATCCAAGAGTATGACTACCAATCAAAAAGGACACGGCATTTTTTCCCAAAGTGCAAATTGTGGACGCCATAGGAAGATACCACCGTTACAGCGCAGTTCGTTAAGTTGCTATATACCATTAGGAAGGCGGGCGTTTTTGACGGGTGTTCAAATCCCGGTCCAGCTGGCCATCTAGTCTGCGTTTTTTCCTGGGTTATCCGCAGACTACCTGTGTTTGGGGACGCGAATGTGTGGATGGTTCCCTCTTAAGTCGGCCCCGGACGCACTTTATCCTTGGAACCCCTTCTCTAGGCTGTTTAGGTTTACCAGATGAGTGCCATGTGCTGGTAGTAAAACAAAAAAAGACGGTGGTAATCTGATCATGCATGGCACCCAATACCTACGGGAATCTTTCCCATGGTGGTTGTTGATGCTGCTGCTGATTATGATGCTACGAAGATGTCAGATGGAGATAGTTAAACATTGGCCCAGATTGCACAATGGAAGCACATAACCACGGCAGCGCAAATAGCAGTAGAGTTGAAAACAAGATGAAATGATCCAGCTTCCGTCATAATAATTCTTTGGAAACTCCATCTGGCCGTTTTTTATGGCTCTGCTGCAACTTACAAGACGTCTAATTACCAATATCTGTACAAAAAAACTTGTAAGGCGGTGCAAATCACATAAAAACTGGGATGTTAATGACTGGAATCGTGCCATCTGGTCTGATGAATCGTGCTTCACATTGTTTCCCCATCACTGGTATACTGTAAATCTGGCAAAAACCTCCAGAAGCATACCACCCGACTGTTTGGTTACGTCTGTGAAGCAAGTTGGTAGATCCCTGACGTCGTAGATTGCCATATCATGGCCTTCCTTAAGGCCATTGGTTATTATGCAGGATCGTGCTGCATCCGCAATTTACGATTTCATTCTTGGGAACCACCTGCATCCAACCTTGCAGGAACTGTTCCCTACTAATCTTCTCTGGATTCAAGCAGATAATGCACCCGTGAATTGTGCAAAACCTCTCAAGATGCGGTTTGAAGATCATGAGGATGAGTTACAGCAGCTTCCCCAGCCACCTCAATATCCAGACCTCAGTGTCATTGAACAATTGTGGGAATATATTAGCGTAAAGTCAGATCACACTTTCCTCCTCTAACATCACATTTTACAAAAAGAATAGTCCCAAATTCCGTTATCGTATTTGGTTGACTTTTATAAGATTATTCTAAATCTAATTGATTCTGTTCTGAAAACCCGAGGCATACCTGCAGTTTATTATTGAAAAAAATTATCCATAAACAGTGTTACCATTATTTTGACAAACCCCCATAATTACAGCGTGTTGATGCAAGGAAATTAAATAATAACTTTTTCTTCTACTGTCAAATGCACTAAGTTAGCTTTGCTTTAGGGACTCCACCTTTTGTACATATTCGGAATGATAATGAAGTACCACGTGATATCAACGTCACGTGCGGCCACTATAAATTGTGCACACCTATTCTATGCGAGTACTCACTAAACGTTTGCCAGCAATGTGGAAGCGTATTGACGTAAGCCAACTTGACCGCGTCAGATAGTTAGGGCCGGAGAGCAAAAGCAGCAGCACTTATGAAACAGCAGCACTTTTTGAGTACTTCCGTACTACTGTAAAAAGGGTGTACCAGGATTGGATTTATCATGCACAGACATCCAGTAGAAGGGCACACATTGCTCAGCTACGTGCGGTTGATCTTAGAGGTGAGCGTCAGGTGTCACGACTGGTTTCTTAGCAACGACGTGCAACATTAACCCAGCTCACCCGCCAGTACAACAGCGGTGCAATTCGACCTATTTCCACATGCGCCGTACCTTGCTTCGTCGAGAGAGACCAAAGAGGGTACCATAAATTAGTCCAGGGACCAAACAGCGTACCATGATGACGCCCAGCCATCACAAACAACGATTCGCACGGGCCACGGAACGTCGTAAATGAACCCTTGACAGATGGAAGAAGATCGTCTGGAGTAATGAGTCATGTTTCTTTCATAACTACGCATAGCATTTCCAAAAAAAAAAAAAAGCTACGCTCATTGATAAACCGGGCTCAACTATAAAGCCTAATATATCAGAAGCTTTCCACATATACCGGAACTCGTCACGGCTTGTCAACGACATGACGTCGACTCAATTTCTTTCAAGCGCGTGGAAACAACTCACCAAAACCCGTGACCGTCATAATTCTGATGATGTCACAATGATTTGAATGCTTACGCTCCATTCGTCCTGAGGAAGCCGAGCCAAACGCTCTACGAAACTATAGTCGATGTAGAATAAACATTTTATTGTGCGAAACGTCGTTATTCTTCTTCTAACGCGTTATTAGGTAGCTGTTTCTCATGCAAAGCTAATTCAATAAGGTATTTTGAAAAGCAGACTTTTAATAATGTTGACAGTAAGTCTGTGTCAAAATAAAATACGTCACATTATAGAAGCAATATGGACATCACGACCCTGCATTTATAAAACACTTATTCGTATTCTTGGTGCTATTTATTTATGCTGCATGCATCTTTGTTTACTTCTAAGTTTTTATAAAATGGGCCTGATAGACCGTGCTGAGTTCTGCTTCGGTGTGATACGAGATAAGTACGATCGGTGATGATCGTTGTAGGTTGTACATGGTAACAAATGCAGTGTGAAGTCAAGCACAGTGTGTTGAAAAAGGCTTTCGGGAAATAATGGTAGGAATTCCGGATGCGCAAGGAGATTGACAAACCGTATCGCGAGTTCAGAACTAATTTAAACTAAAACTGGAATTGCAGATCAGTTGCTGTAGAATGCTCTATCAAACCTTATATCAGGTGAGGACTTTACATATAGATAGAAAACTGCACTAAAAAGGAAAAAGGATGAATAATGAGATTGCTTGAGAAATAATACGTTTTATACCGGAACCTAAATAGGATGGACCTAAAAGAAAGAAAATCAAAAAGGGAAAATACCTTGAAAGACGGACATAAGGAAAAGCACATGTCTAAAAGAGGGATACAAAGGGCAAAAATAAAAGATGAGGTAAGATATGTATTAAGACAAAAACTGGATGCAGAGGAAAATCCAAAGATAGGGAAACGATGGCACCAACGATTGAGGGAGTCGAAGAACAAAGATTTCAAAGGATAGGTTAAGAAAACTAGATAAAAAGTTCAGAAAGAATATTATACCGATAGGAGTGAGTTAGGAGGAGGAGAGAAAAAGAAGAAATACAGAACAAGATTTAACTGCAGTTAAGAGAGAAAACATGAAAAGTGATACATTAAAATATATTAAAAAGACAGAGTGATAATATACAATATATTGACAAAACTCACCGGACACCCCTTCCAAAGCAAATGAACGGGACCGCTGCGTTGTTAAGATGCACGGTACAGCTGCAAACGGTATAGAAACAAGCCAGCAGCTGACCGCGATCATATCGCACAGTGAGATTGAGTGAAAATGTCGCGGGGGTAGAGAACTGACTTTCAGAAAGGAAAGATTGTTGGGCGTTATATTAGTGGGTTGTCCATAAGAGAAACCGAGAGTCACTTAAACTTACCCAAATCAACTGTTTTGGATGTATTAAATAAGTGGAAGACACATGGCGTGCCTGAAGCAGCAAAGAAAATCAATGATAGAGGACGTCGAAGCCTCAGGAGAGTCAGTACAACTAATCGACGGAGTACTGCACAAGACCTTAGTGTACAGGTGAGTAAAAATGCTTGAACCTTGGTATGTACACGTACCATTCACAGAGAATTTCTTTCCATTGGTTACTGCGGTCGTGAGGCTGCTCATAAGCCTTCAATCTCCTCCCGAAATGTTACTTGCTGTTTAGTATAGTATAAAGAACATTTATCATAGACCGTAGATCAATGGAAAAGGGTCATATGAACTGATGAATCCAGATACACGATCCATCAGTGTGATGGCCGTATGTGGGTATGGCGCAGCCGGGGGTACGCTATTTATCACATTGTGCTGTTCGTAAGGTCAAGTTTGGAGCTGGCAGTGTACTCGTGTGGGGGTGTTTTTCGTTGTATGGTCCAGGCCTATTGGTTTTCATGGGCAAACTTGTTAACCAGCACGTCTACCTTGACATTCTGGACAATTATGTCCTACCATCTCTGTAGTAATACTATGGAACCGAGCCCTGTTGGTACCAGCAAGATAATGCCCCGAGCCATAAAGCAAGGACGGTTACGGCGTGGTTTCACGATAATTTCATATCGTGTGTAGACTGGCCGGCACAGAGCCCAGATTTTATCCCATAGAGCACCTATGAGGTGAATTAGAGCGCCACATAAGAAGTTTGGAACTAAGGCCTACTACTAAGCAACAGTTAGCTGCAGCATTATGTACTGAATGGAAGCGCATACCTATCGCTGTGTTCCAAAACCTTGTCGAAGGGTCAGTGCATGCATTAAGGTCAAAGGTGGACCGACCCGATACTAATGTACATTGAAGAGCAGTTGAATTAGAGATACCTGTCTAGTAACGTGTAGCACCACCTTTCGCCCTCATGACGCGGCGATTCGTTTCGGCATGGACTCGACAAGACACCGGAAGCGTTTTGAAGCCATACGGATCCACTCCTGAACAAACTCCCACAGTTCACGAAGATTTGATGGAGGGGGTCATAGCCCCGAACATCTCTCGCGATGGCATCCCAGGTGTGCTCGATGGAATTGAGGTCAGGTGACCTAGCTGGCCAAGGAAGCGAGGTCACGTCGATGGAGTATTCATTCAACCATGAGGATACAATTCGGGAGCGATGGCACGGTGCATTGTCTTGTTGTAGGATGATGTCCCCAGTGGGATGTTGAAGACACACAAACGGGAGCAAATGGTCGTCCAGGATATCCCGGTAACGATGACCTGTGAGGGACGATGTAACACGTACCAGGGTCCCATTTCAGTCCAAGTATACAGTCCCGAAACGAGAATGCCACTCCCATCAGCTTGAAGAGTACCCTGCTGGCAAGAAGGATCCATCGCTTCATGTGGTTTGTGCCGTACTCGTATCCTGCCATCCGCATGTACCAACGTGAATCTTGACTAATCAGTCCAGGCAACATTTTTTCACATGTCTAGGGTCCAGTGGCGATGTCTAGGGTCCCATGCTAATCTTTGCGCCCTGTGATGTGCGGTCAGCAGCGATACCCTCGTGGGACGATGGCTTCTGTACCCCATAGCGAGGAGATGGTTCTGAATGGTGTGGCTGTTGTACATTTTTGTGCACCAGCGTTAAACTGCCGACTGATTTCTTGCACTGTGGCCCGTCTATCCGCTGTTACAATGCGAGATAGCCGACGATGACCCCGCTCATCTACACGCTGTTGTCCACGGCAGTTGGCCCTTGCAGGGATGGTTTTACCGGATTCGATGTACTCACGGTGCACCCGTGACACCGTATCTCGTGAAAATCCCAGTGCCTGCACGACTTCCGAGATGGAGTGACCCATTCGTCGGGCCCCGACAATTTGCCCACGACCAAATGCGCTTAGATCCTTCGTCTTACTCATACTGCGTCAGGCTCTTACTGATTCCCGTTGCATCACTCCTTATATTGTCTGATCACTGCATACGTCATGTCGTTTCTGTTTACAGGGCCGCCCACAGCGCCACATTTGCATAACGCCAGCTATCTCTAATTCAATTGCTCTTCAGTGTATATCAATAAATTCTATGCTGTGTTTCTCTTCTAGGTGTCCGGGACTTTTGTCAATATAGTGTATATTTGGTCGAGAGAGCGGTGGGGGCGGGGGGAGGAAGAAATCATGGTTATATATAAGGAGAGAGGATAAGAAAAAGGAAAAGCTATTCTCGAAAGAGAGAGAGAGGGGGAGGGGCGAGAGAGAGAGAGAGAGTAGGTAGGAGGGAAACCTTGGCAGTGACACTAGATTTCGTGATAATTATTAGGAATAAGATAAATCTCCTTGACGCCTAAATTGTTTGAAATTACTAGCAAGGAGATACCGTTAAAAGAGAATCCCTTGATAAATTAGCGCAACTGTGCTTCGAACTTTCTCGACTTCTTAATTAGAAAACAATTAGCAAATAATTTTATCTTTGAGAACAAGTGTTTTTCCGAAGCCATAAATGTATTCTGATGCAAAATTAGGTTTAACTAAATCTTTCTACTGGAATTCACTATTCCATCAATATGTACAAAACTTCGTTTAAGTTATGTATCGAGTAAAAGTCTAGGGAGTGTAGTCCAAGTTAAGATCCCTTAGACGGCGCTAGTGTTTAATTGGAACACAAAAGCAAAGATCGGACAAAGAAAAAAACGAACATAAATATAATATACAGGGTGTCTATAAATGAAGTATACAACTGCATTATGCTATTAAAAATACGATAGAAAAAAACTTACTTTAAACGTCAAGAGACGTGGCAAGAGTTAAAGCTAGGCTAGTCATATGATAGCTGGCGCCATGTGTCTCATGTAATGAAAAATCTCGTCCAACACGGAACACAAGAGACATGGCTTCACCAGAGGAGAAACAGTGTGTGTGTTTTTTTTTTTTTTTTTTTGCCGCGTCAAAATCTCTAACAGTTCAACGCAAATTCAGAACGAAGTACAAGAGACAGACGCCGACACGAAATAGCATCAGACAATGAGTAAATCAATTCAAAGCAGCAAGAAGTGTCTTGAATGGTAAACGCACTGGGAGACCGTTTTGCCAGTAATGGTTCGCTAAACTAACCATTACTGGCATAACCTACCTTGACATGTTAGAACAATTCGAATTTCAAAACTCCAGGATATTCAAGACATCATTTTCCAGTAAACTGGAGTGCCTGGGCACTAGTCTTTAGATACACGTAGATATTTACACCACCATTTTCCAGTGCTTTGAATTGGACGTGGAGGTCCGACAGCATGGCCACCGCTTCCTCCTGATATTACACAAGGCGATTTTTTTTTCTCTGGGGCTTAATTAAGGACACTGTGTTCAAGAAAAATGCTACAACTATCACTGAGTTCAAAGAACGCATTTCTGCAGCTTTCCTCCTTGTCACATCTGACATTCTGCAACGTACGTGTGTGTAACTGGACTATCGTTCAGACATCCTGCGAGCAACCAACGGAGCACACGTGGAGACCCACTAACATTTAAAAAAAAGCTTTTTGAGTTAGCATGTGTTTTGACATTAAACGTAAGTTGTTATTTATAGTGGGGTTTTTTCCAATAACATACTGAAATACCAAACAGAAGTCATCGCTCTTTCCATGTTAATAAGTGAGTCACCGAAAAATGTTCATCGGCTGCCACCAGGAATCTAACCCAGGTCTTCCACTGCACCACAGTGGCCTCGAATTCTACAGACTCATATGTGATTAACTGCCAAACCACATGGCAGGTTGTTTCATGGACCCCCGCTCAATGCTTGGGATTTACCAAAGATGTAAAGTAGCAACTGAATAAACAACTAGGAGGCGAATAAGTAATTAATTCATACACTCGACGTGGATCAGGAACACCAAAGAGAAGTCATCGCTCTCTCCACGTTAATAAGTGAGTCACGGAAATATTCTCATCGGCCGCCACCGGGAATCGAACCCAGGGTCTTCCAGTTACGCGCCGGACATGCTACCACTGCACCCTATGAGAATTTTTTCAGTGACTCACTTATGAACGTGGAAAGATGTTTGGGGTTCCTGATCCACGTCGAGTGTATGAATTAATTGCATACTGTAGTTGTGTACTTCATTTATATGGATACCCTGTGCTTTCAAGCGAACTTACATTTGTTTTATTTGCAATTAGTAACCGAACAGGGACAAATATTAAATTTTCAAAAGGCATGAACAAGAGAATCAGATCGGAAATTATAACATGGCATGTACAAGCCGCCAATCACGTACAGGAAATTTACACTCATGTTGCATAAACTTAAACAACTGCAAGTGTGCATTTTATTTAAGAAAATGTTGCCCTTACTGACGCTTTGACTGTTAAGTTATTTCAGATTCAATTATCAGTATAAAAGTCAGATAAAAACAGAATTTTATTCTTGCCATAACATCTAAAAACTATATATGAATTTTACCGGCACACATAAACGTCAGAACTCATATTCAGGGTAAGCTTTATCGAATGTTGTTATAGATTTCCGTGAAAAAAATGTTTATACGTCTTATTCCCAAATCATCAGCCAAACTGTTATGTCATCAGCGATAGTAAAATATAATTTAACAGCTCTTGGATATTACATATTTTGCTATTTCTCTCTAAATGACAACTTTGGGCTATATTACATAATTTGGGTGCACAGATATGTAATATACATATATGTAATATACATATCTGTGCACCCAAATACTCTTATGTAATATACAGAAGAGTAAGAATTCAGTGGGACAAAAGAAAAATATTTAAAATTTAACGTACCTTAAGAAAAAAACATGTGATATACAGAGTGACCTTAACATTAATACAAAATATGCACTTCTTTGACTGCATTGACCTCCTGAACACGTTTTGGCATTGACACCACCTGTTTGGAGCAAATGTTTTATCATTTCATTATCCTAAAACCAAACTTCTGCTTCAGTGGTTATCAAAACGTTTCTTTGCTGAACGGTCCGTTTTCCGAAGACGTTTCAATAGAATACTCCACACATTTTCAATTGGATTTAAGTCTGGAGGATTTCCATGCCAGTCAAGCACACTGATTCTGTTTCCCAGCATGAGCATCTACTTTCGAATTGTGGCAGGAGGAAGGTCCTTCTTGAAATGTTCCTTTTGTGTCCGCAAAGATCTGCAGGAATGGTACAAATCTACCTGTTAGAATTTCAGTGTATTTTTGATGAATTCATCATGCCATTCGTCAATTGTGACCCGGCTTTCAGGCCCACTTGTGAAATAACCCCAAAACGTATTTTTGGGAGGGTGTTTAACAGTCTGTTGAAAAGGTACCCAGTTCACACTGGCTCTTCATTGCTCCGTCTGACAGGATTTGTTCTGCATCCCTGAGCAACAAAATGTGTCTCATCAGAGAAAATAGTATTTTTCCAGCGAACACAGCTCTATGATTTGTACTTTTGTGCCCATGCCAAATTAGTTTTTTTCTGCTCTTCAGATGTCAGTAACTAATATTTTATTGACTTTATTTCGTTCCGCCGGCTTTAACAAGCTTACGCCGCGCAGTTGACTCATCAATATTAACAGCAGTACTCAATATATATCGTTGAAGATTCCTCTTGGTCTTTCGAGGGGTGAAAATTGCTGTTTCTTAATTTTATCAGTTCTAGAAGAGGTTTTTCGTTTTCTTCTGGATTTCCCTTTCCTCTTTAGAGACAATGATCCATACATTTTTGTGTGCAGTGACAATTTTACAGACACTAAATTTTACCACACGAACAGTCATTCTCAGAGTCACAAATGTGAGTAAGGTATATGTCTTAAAATAAAGTAAATTCAGTTAAATGGTTTTCCTTACATTTTTCATACACTGCTCAGACAGAGTGGGCCAAATCAGCCGAAAATCACCAGAAACGTAGAATATGAGGTAGGTAATTGACTTAATTTTCAAGGCAGTAAACCAGTTTGGCATTCTTTGAGAGAAGACTATGTGACAACAGTCAATAACTGTCTGTGACCATTATGTTGTGCAATGTAATAAGACCCACGGCGTGGTATGAATGGACACTACTAGCTGATGGAGATCTGGGGTATCAGGATAATTCAACCTTTACCTGGTCCCTTAATTTAGCGGTCTATCGGGACGTTCAAAAATAGGCTTGCAAGCGTCGTCCTATGCCCTCTCACGCATGATCGATAAGTGATAAGTCTAGAGATCCCGCTGGCCATGAATGAATGCCAACCCTTTGTACATTGTGTGTAACAAATAAGTGGTGTGAATTCACGGAAAATTTCTGAAACTAACGTGCAGTAAAATTATCGGCAGGTGTCAGTCTTTCTCAGAAATTTCCGTTTTTAAAAATGGCCGTTTATCTTAACCCGCATTTTTACAGATTTTCCGTAGTCAGAAATAGTTTATTTTAGAAATATCCATTTTAGGATTTTCCGTACTTAAACTGAAATTCTGCAAAATCAACGACACTACATATTTTAGCCCATACCCCAGGTAATCCGTCCACTACAGTCAGGATCGAACCCCCGCCGTCTGTGTTGGTTCAACAGGTAACCCACGCCAGTAACCACTGAGCCACAAACGCTCGGAAAATCGAATCACGTACATTGAAAAACAAATTGTGCAGCGATGATTTTTTTCTAGTAATGCGAGTGATTTAGTCATTTTGTTTCCTGTTGGAGCTTATTAGTTTTCTGAATAGGTTTGTTATATACTTTTTTCCTGTTAGAGGACTTTTCACAAATTAAGCATTTTTCATCGAGATTTTTCAAAGCAACAAAATGCTCCGAAACTTTATTTGTTTTAAACTAACAACGACTTTCAGTTACCTTTAAAGAAGAGTGAAATATACTTTTTTATAGTATTATTTCACAAAACAAAACCTCCTAAATAAAAAATTTACTTTTTAAGCTATAATAGCTTTTGTCTTAAGTTATCCAACGACTGATACATAGACATCGTATAATGATCTGTACAAAAAGTTAAGTACCCGGTTTTCTTACAGTAACGCAATATATAATAAATAGCCGATGCACAAAATAGGGCAGAGGAGAAGAAATATCCTGTGCCACAATAAACAAAATGCATGCGATATGCTATCCACAATATCCGATCTCGCTACGGAACTTCAAAATTCGACAGACGATTGAGATTTAAAAGTTAATCAAACCTCAAGTATTCTCACCAATCATTCCTATTACCGGTAATTTCTTGTCATACGGAAACGGAAAAAGTGAGAAGAAAGTTTCTCCGTTAGCATACGAAAAGAATTGCGGAAAGGTTCCTGAAAATTCAAAAATTTTCCAATAACACGTCTCTAAAACGGTAATTTGCCGTCAGTATAAGAAAGAAACTGCGGAAAGGTTTCTGAAAATTCAGAAGTTTCCCGTGGTACGAAAAATCCGTGCGATTCGGGGTTCTTTCTGTCATTTCACGGAAAAGGTTGTATCAGAAATATGCTTCGTGATTTCACGAAAGAAATGACGGAAAGTTGCTCGTGAATTTCAGAAAATATTTTAAATTGTAGGAACGCACCGGAGAGGTTAGGCGTTGTGGCCTAGCGTCACCACCTTCCCCGAAAAACCTCCCGCTCAAATGTGGCAAAAACACGGAGTGCATAACGTCATGAACGTACCACGGAGCTCTCTCCTTTGACATTACACTGATCATAGGCGATCAAATGAATGGCACCCTTTACAAGGATGCTCGGTAGTGCGAGTAGTGCACTGTTTCCAAAAAAAAAAAAGCGAAAACAAAAAAAGCTAGACCGTCCGTCTTGTGGCTTTGTAGCAGACTTGACGATCACCAGGCCCTAGGTAGAATCAGAAGTTATCGCTGAACAGGATGAGCTTCCATTCTTGTTGCTAAGCAGCTCTACTACGCCACCACTTCACCGGATCTCCGCGATGCCTTACGGTCAGTTACAGTCGAAGTAATGCCTGCCGAAAGCTCAGATCAGCGTCTTTCGATCTACCTTTCACAGTTTGAGTAGTTACAGAGATGTTCAGGGTGTCCACAGTCGCCTTTAGATCCGGTCAAATGGTCTGATTTCAAATTTGTGGCTCCAAAATTTCCTGGAGACGAATACGCAGAGGGATGAATGCTGATGTCCGCCTGACTGCGCCGGTCCCGCAACGGCATCTGCCAATGCCTTGTTGCAAAGACTGTTGACATAAACATCCAAATGCTCTGGCATGCCGATGCACATGGGCTGCTGTGTGGCGACACGAACAAACACCTCCATGGAGGCGTACGATCGATCCATTCTCAAACGCGTCTAGCATGTGATAGGGTTAACAACGAGGTTTATCAGGCATCTTGTGTCAATTGATATTGTGTAGTGGCCTTTACAACCCTCCGATCCGTTCCGTAAGGCTGGAAGCACTGGACAAGACATGGGTTTGGCGGTTCGTGCTTGCCCTTATATCTTTTGCACATCTCAGGCAAATGGTTGCATACTCAAATTATTTGCATACACTTACCTAACAATTCGCGTGCCGCTATCCCGACTCGAGCAGTATATAACAACACTTCTCGTTGTTAACTTTCATGCACATTCAGGTAACTCGGACTTCAATTCCATGTTGCTCATGGTAGAATGCTACTACACGGCCATTTCTCCTTTTCCATTCTTGTTTTTAATTTATGCACATCTCCTCGAAATATCGATACTTTTTGTGTATCTATAATTGCTGGCTTACAAAGATACAATCTATTGTTATTTCCAGTCAAATATATTACTTCCTTTTAACACTGTGTTATGCCCTTTTCTTGTTACTTTGTCTTGTTTAACTTTACGTATGTACGAAGTGAAAAACAAGTATGTTTTTCACTCTTTAGATAAAATGAAAAACATAATTTCTTAAATTACTTTCTTAGAAACAATTATAACACGGTAGTTTTGGATTTTGTTAACTACATTTAAAATTATTTAATGTAAATCGTTATATTTTTGAAACTCTAGACATTTTTCTAATACTGCTTTATTTAATAAAAAATTGTCTATTTTACTCTGTACTTTCAACTCTGGAAATAGTAAATATATCAAATTAAAGTGTACATCAATCACTGTAGCTTAAAAGTTTAAAACATATTAAATTAAAGGAGCTTAAAAGCAACACGGATTTACCAAAAAAGTATCGTCTTTTTATGTATTTTGTCTGAACCTATGGTGGAGCAGTGGTCTAAGCGATGGCTTCTGATCATTCATCCAAAAGGGGTCCGGGTTCGAATCCCGGTGAGGCAAGGATGTTGTGTTTGTCTTACGGCACTGGCTCTCTCCCTTCCCTTGAACCAGTGAACCTAAATTAGGGACGGGCGACTGCTTATAGCCCAATGAGTTGCTCACGGTGGTCGTTAAACTTCAAAAAAATGTGTGCAACAACACAGTGGAAAATGAAGAATAGAAATGTACTAGTGTCATGCCGTTTACTCTTCATTAGGAACAACAGATGATACTTGTAATTCCCTTAAAGTTTTGTTAAAAATGTAATGTAGTATTGGTTCTTTCGTTTTTAGAAAAAAGTCTTAAAAATAAGAATTGCCTTTTAAAGTTTGGACTACTGTTGTCAGAAACCTGACTTATAAATTCCGTAATGCTATTAAACCGAGTGTCATTGGACAACCGGATATTCGGATTCAAAATCGGCTGATCTGTGTTTCAATACTTTTTCGTTCTTCATATGGTTACTTATTTTGTTCTGCCCTTCAATTTCACGGTTTTGTAGCTTTTTCCCCCTTTTCCTTTCATTCCTTCTTTTGTTTCTTTTTATTTTACTGTTTTCTCCTTATCCTTTCTTTTTCTGTCATGTCTACATACTACTTTTAAGCTCGTATGCTGTTTTATCGGTGATTCCAGCTTCCGTTACGTAAACAAGTACTTTCCTTAGAGGTCTGCTTTGCAAGCATCACTTCGCTTTCCGCATATATAAATGGGTCTTTCATCCGGAACATTTACCCTTAATGTAGCAAAAATAACGTCTGGTGCTTATAATAGTAATATCCAACAAACTTCATATTTCCTGTTTCATTTCTTTTTTATATTATGTTTCGCTTTCAGATTTTCAGGTATTGCTTCGGCGAAAATGTTTCAGCAGATCCCTGGCTTAGTTATATGTATGCTTAGCACTGCAGTATTAGTGCAACTGCATATTCATATAAAAAATTAAATATCAGATAAGAAATAACATACTGCTGCGTTTTTAACTTAAAAATCAATGCCCCCTCCATTTTGACTGAAAGAGAAGGAACACATTTGAAAATATTACTCAGGTTCAAGCTTCCATGGTAAGTCAGAATGAATTTAAGAATTATTGTTTAAAGAAAAAAAAATATTTATTAAATAAATTTAGACAAGGGTGGATTTTAATTTATTCTATAACAGAGAAACATTTCTGTTCTCAGAGAAAAATGTAAAGCAGAAATATTTCGATATTTTATACAAAATTAGAGCTAAGTTATTTTGATTCAGCGCAAAGGTTTTCTCAAAATATGGGCTTTTTATTTCCATGAAATTGCTTCGATCTATGAATTTGAGTCGCTGAATAAAACATCCAGCAACCCTGTTTGTTATTCCTTCACTGCTCATAATAAAAATGACACAAAAGATCGCTTCGACCCTCTAATGGCCATCATCCAGAAACAAAAGCACTGTTTGGCCCTTGACCTTTTATTTAACAACGCTGTTCAAAACTTCCAGGTTGTTTTTCTGTGTTTGATGGTCTCTGTAGGGATGTGCATGTCAAACAGCTTGTAACGGAACGTCCACGAAGGAATTTTGCGAAATATTCTCACACATTTTTTTTTTGTTTTTTTTTATTGAAGGTTTAACGACCACCGTGAGCAACTCAATGGGTGATAAGGAGGGTAGTAATTTTATCGCGGGGAAAAAAAAGAAAGCAGTACAGAGCGAGCACGGCGGTCAGGGGTAAATCGCAAAATTTCGCGAAAACTTCGAGGTTTTTCGTGAAATTTCGGGATTTAACCCGAAATTTCGCGAAATAGCGTATTTCCTCAAATACTCGGATTTTGGGCTATTTCCCCTCACTTTGGATATGAAGATGCGTTGTCTGTCACAAAAGCGGTTATATTCGCAAAATGTATTTAACACTTATTAACGCACTGAAGTATTACCTCGCTGACAGCTTTAAATTTACGGATTCTAAAGCAATGCACTCGAGGAAGATTGAATTCAAAGAGCTTTCATCATTCATTTCAGCTGACGGAAGAGCAAGAATATTCAAAATGTATGTATCTTCTGTATCAGTTTCGTCTGCTACAGTTGTTTCGTCTGCTACCGGATACTGATTTAAAAAAATCTTTCGCTTGTTGCTTGTGAATATCATATATTTCCGGCAAATAACATTTCAGCATCCAATTTGCATTTGGAATAACACCAATATACAGGGGTTGTCCAAAATAATGGACACACCTTGCTGAAAACAGTGACTTTGGTGTGTGCTGCTTTTTGAGTAAAACGAACATGTAGCTACATTTTATTTTTGTAAAAAAGTGTTGCTTATGTTCTCAAGGGTCTGTGTGATTGCATTGTAAATTGGTCTCTGCATAATTTCGTTCCAGGTAAAGGCACAATGTAAGTGACCTATCGGAGTTCCAAAGAGGTCAGAATGCAGGAACCCGTCTGGTTGGTGCGTCGGTAACCACAGTGGAACAGGTATTGTATCGAGAGGTACCGTGTCATGACAGCATACAATGTTCACGGTACAACATCATCTGCGAGATACAACTATGGAAGGAAAACCAAACTCACTGCGAGAGACAGGAGGACATTAAAGAGGATTGTGACCTTAAGGAAGAAGACCACGGCGACGAAAGTGACTGCTGAACTTAATGCACATCTTCAATACCCAGTGTCGATCTATTCCGTGCGAAGGGAATTGCATAAGCACAATATTTACAGCAGAGCTGCGATTGTAAAACCCCTGGTGTCACAGGTTAATATGAAACGGAGACTACAGTGGTGCCAGGAACATAAAACGCGGACTGCGGATCAATTGAAACATGTCTTGTTTTCCGATGAATCAAGTTTCTCACTATTCCCCACCACAGGACGGATTTACGTGTGGAGAATCCCCGCAGAAGCCTACGATCGAGACTGCCTCCTTCGTACAGTGAAGCATGGGGACGGTTCCGTAATGGTTTGTGCCACAATCTCGTGGTTTGCAGCAGGTCCCATTATCACCTTACACGGACGGATCACCAGCGGTGACTATGTCACTCTTTTGACCGACCATGTGCATTCAACGGCGCAGACATTTATTCCGTCAGGGGATTGCACTTTTCAGGATGATAATGCCTCGATGCACAGAAGTCAAACTATTCAATCATGGTTTGAAGAACATGAGGAAGAATTTGCACACATTCCCTGGCCTGCATAATCACCGGACTTAAACATCATTGAGCCCCTATGGTCTGTGTTGGAAAACAGAGTGCGATCCCATTATCATCCTCCGGCGTCTCTCAAGGAATTGGAGCAGTTTCTGCAGGAAGAATGTTACAACATAACACTTACCACCATCCAGGACTTGTATGCGTCCATTCCAAGGAGGATACAAGCAGTTTTAAATGCCAAGGGTACTCCCACACTATATTAGGTGCGTAACACCTATTGTTTCAAGGTGTTTCCATTATTTTGGACAACCCCTGTATCTGAATGAATTTACCAAGTAATGTTTTAATGTAGGGTTTATGCAGTTCGGGAATTGGGGCGTTAGCTGCACAAATGGCACCGGTTAATTTCGAAAGCTCAGTTGAACGATACTGTTCTTGTTTAGTTCTTTTCTTGATTAATTCATCAACAGATTTCTGCATTATTTTCGATTGACTGTTCGGACAGAACTTTTTTTATGCAGTTTGATTGCGAAATGCTTTTCACAACTGTCCTTTCTTGAAAAAGCCACTGGTATGTTGCAACATAAACAGAACAATGGGTTTTTGTCCAAATGAAAGGTATCCCTGCTGTACTGCTTGCATCTTTCAGATGCACTCATTTTCCTCACGTAGCTGATTCACAAAATCAACAAACAATATATAGAAACTTTATAAGCTAAATACTCTCAGGAAAGCACAACATTTCTAAGCTAAGCGTGTGCGAAACTCTAACACTCTTTTCTGTGAGTTGCTTTTCCCAGCTAAAACAACTAATACAACTGACGACATCTGGTTTACGGTTCACTATTGTCGCAAGTCACCAACGTCATTCAACAGTAGCGGGGGTGGAAATCACGAAACACCACACATGCGTTCTTCAGCAGAGTGCATGAGACCTGAAATTACCCTTCAAGCTTGTTCCATAAGAGTCTCTTTGTAGGGAACAATCTTCATGTGTAATCCAGGGTTTAAGGTTCTGGTTTGGATTTTGGAGTAGGATTAGGTAGCGGTATATTTTTCGCATAAATTATAATGAAGGCAGTATTAAAACTATTTAACCCTTTAACCGGCTGGAAATGAATTAACTCGGGGTTAACAAAATAGGATGAAATCAGCTCGAACGAATGTATTCTCTTTCTGAGAAGCGGACCGAATGCGACAGGAACGAGTGAACCTGCGCATCAGAAATCGTTGCTTTTATCTACCGTTTCTCATTCTAAGTGGTCACTTGAGGGATATGATTATAATATATCCTTCCTGTCTGATTACCTTTTCCGCTAAGAATGCTAAGAAAAGGGCGACGAACCTAAGAAAGAGGAGAAAAGATGTATGAGTAAATTGTTTCTACCCAGTGCCATGATGTCCGTGTCCGGGGGACTACTGCTTCCGAATCATTTGTAACATGGGCGTCCATATTTATCAGAAGTGAAGCTAAGTAACCGTTTTAGGATAGCGAATTGTAAGCACTTTTCCCGCCATTTGCATTTGGATGAGCAAGGCGACGGTTAAAGTACTCTTTCTTTTTTTTTTTTTTTTTTTTTGATTCGAGGTTAAACGATCACCGTGAGCAACTCAACGGGCTATAAGCAGTCCTCCTTCCCGAATTTCCCGAATTTAGGGTCACTGGTTCCAGGGAAGGGAGAGAGCCAGTGCCGTAAGACTAACACAACATCCATGCCTCACCGGGATTCGAACCCGGACCCCGTTCGGACGAATGATCAGAGGCCATCGCTTAGACAACTGCACCACCGGGGTGGCCACGCATCTCTTTGAGGGTGTGTTATATTTATGATTCCGTGGATATGCGAGAGGTGACTGAGGAGCCAATTAAGGTACTTCTGCGTCTTCAGAGAGAAGGCATTTTTAAGGAGTGTCGGGGCTTTCTCGGAAGGCGAACTTCACTTTTCTGCAGGGGACGCTTTTTTTTTGGTGGGAGGGGGATTCCCCAGAAGCACAGGGTTTTTGACTCTTCTGCCGAGGATGGTGCTTCTCTTCTGGAGAGAGTTTGCACTTAAAGGCGACCGAGAAAGGAGGTAGAGATTTTCTCGCTGCTAGGTGTGAAGAAAGATAAGCAAAAAGGCAATGATGCTGATATGTAGGAAGGATTGCTGGCCGCGCGAGATTAGTGGATTCGACGTGTTAATGAAATAATTAAAGAATGGAATTAAGGACACTGCATTGAGACATTCCCCGTGACATCTGAATAAACACCTTCTTCACTGCAAGAGAGAGCAAATACTTTGATTGATATTTTGTTTATATTGTATTTATTTGCTCTCGTTAAGTAAGATATGGGTAAAGGTCCAGAAACAAAGCTCTGGAAGCAAAGCCTCGAACGAACCCTTCACACAGGACGTTGTAATGCTGTATAACTCTGCACCAAGCTCTGTAACACATTCGTTCGGTAATGGAACAGAGAGCAGAGGACTATAAAGGAATCAGGCTACGTACTGTAAGACTAAGGACTGTAAGGGAGCACTCACAACCAGTAACAGATTTATAGTCGATACTGCTTATGTGAAAGATGGAATGGAATTGTTTTGCCGTAGCTTTTGGTCTAGCCCGGTCACTATGAAAACACTTCTTTTTGAGGAGCGCAGGAAAATTTGGGCAACTTTTGGTTCAGGTACATCGAACGCTTAAATATGAAAAATAATCTAAAACTTATAATAGAAATTAGGCAGAAATAGGAAAGAAATCTGATATTCGCGAAGTTACAGAAAAACCCTTAACATTTGCGAAAAGAATCGCCGAAATTCGCACAGCGAACCAATTACTAGCTTAGCGATAAGCAGTCGACCCTTTCTAATTTAGGGCCAATGGTTCCAGGGAAGGGAGAGAACAAGTGCCGTAAGACAAATACAAAATCAATGCCTCACCTGAATTCGAACCCAGACCCTTCTCGGTCGAGTGATCATGATCCCGCTCTTAGACCACTGCGCCACCGGGACAACCTGACACATTTGGGGCATCCATTGTATTGTTTTCCATCAACACTGTGCTCCGCTACAAAGCGCTTTACACCAACCCCAGCAACGTGCAGTAAATTAAAGAAAAAAGAGAGTGGTATGTATGGTTTCTTCTTTAGAATCAGTGTTCGTTAACGCACCTGTCTCTCATTTGTTGACCACAGACCGACACACAGTGCGTTGCACATGGGAATATTTTTTTCATTTCATATGTACACACCGCGGACCAAATCATTATGACCAGAGCTTATTTATTCAAATCAAAGCCATCACAGGTAAGCGAAGGCGAGTGTGAAGGTCATCAAACTGTATAAGTAACACCTGATACTGAGCTCTGCAACGGCACGATAGCTGAAAGTCATCGGCACGATAGCTGAAAGTCATCGGCACGATAGCTGAAAGTCATCGGCACGATAGCTGAAAATCATCGGCACGATAGCTGCGAGGTATAGTTTAGGTACCTCAGACGCAGTTTTTCGCTCCGTCGCTGAAACCCTTGAAAAACAGAACGAACACATATGACACGAGACTCGGCCTTATGTCTGTATATTCCCTCGTCAGCTGTCACGTGTTCACAGCAAAGTTGCTGCACATTATGAAATGTCTTTATACGGCATTCCGCACCCGAGTGATAGGTCAGCATCCCTGTGGCGCTCTGTAACAGTCAGATTTCAAGAGGGTCAGATTTGTTAGAAATTCCAAAAGGTTCGCGCGTTGATCTCCAATGACGGATTTAACAAACGAAAGAGAATTCTTGAACTCACAGAACGAATGGTTGAAAGCATAAAGAGTACTTACCACCTTTAAATAGATAATCCTTCATTTACAACACACCACACTGAGTATTAAAACATCTAACTGTAAATTGAAAACACAAGCTATTCAATTTTATATTGGTTTTGGAACAACATCACATACGCAGTACGTTCACACATAACTTCATCTTTTGTTTTCGGTTGTCACGGGAACAGTTTTTCTCAGGTTGAAGGTCAGCACATCACGACTATTTCCCTTGAAGTGATCTCAGAGTTTTCTTTTTCTTTTTTCCAAATAAGTTCGTTTAACGCAGCAACGCCATCTATATTTCTGTGTGGAACTTGTACGGATACATCGCACTCTCTCCAACAACTCCCACTTGTCCGAAATAGTTCTGCACTATAAGACCTGGGGATGTCCTTAATTTTTTTTTTTTTTTTTTTTCGAAATGCTTTCCAGTCTTTTATGTTAGGTTTTTCCGCTTTTCTACTCAATATTCCTATAGCATTGGAAATATCTGGTCTTGTCACAGTTGAGAGGTACATGATCGCTCCCACTATTTCTCTATAACATCAATTTTCATTATTGTATTCTTGATCTTGTATGCCTTTTCCATAGTTAGTGCTTATTGGTGTTTTACTTTCTTTGTTAGGTTCAGTATCATGCTTCTGAATAATTTCCATGATCTTGTTACCTTGGTTAAGAAGGAAACTTCCGTCGTCTTCTGTTTTTACTTGTATACCAAGATAATATGTAACTCGGCCTAAATCCTTTATTTCGTACTGGTTTTTCAGCAGTTTTCTAATCCTTGCAATTTCTTTTTGGCTGTTTGATGCTATCAATGTGTCGTCTACATAAGTAGCCAAAAAAGCTTGTTTATCATTATTCTTCAATGATAGTAAGCATGGATCTGCTGTACTCTGAATAAAACCTATGTTGCATAAAAATTTTATAACTGTTTTATTCCAATTAAACCATAGTATCTCTTTTATAGTTTACACACTTTGTTTTCTTTACCGGATTCTTCAAATCCTTCTGGTTGAACCATATATACGTCTTCTTCCAATTTTCCATGAAGAAACGCTGACTTTATGTCCAAATGATAAACTTTTAGCTTCTTATTTGCTGCAACTGTCACGAGAGTTCTTAAGGTTGTATATTTAACTACTGGTGAAAATGTATCTTCAAAATCTATTCCTGGATGCTGAGTGTATCCCTTTGCAACTAATCTTGCCTTATAAGTTTCTATATTACAATTAGCATTATATTTTCTGTTAAATATCCATTTGTTCTTGATTGGTCTTTTTCCTTCAGGTAAATCTACCAAAGTCCATGTATCGTTCTTTCTCATTGCTCTTAATTTTTCATTTATTGAATTCAGCCACTTATCCTTTTCTGAAGTTTCCATTTCTTGAATCTCTTCCAAAACTTGTGGATCTTTTTTATATAGTCTGTGACGTACCTGCCAGCAGGACGCACATGACATAAAGGCAGATAGGAATCAGAATACATGTCCGCGTAGCTTAATTGGTAGAGCAACTTATTCCGGAATGAGTGGACCCGGGTTCGAACCCCGGCGCGGATAAAAATGACGGAGAAATTCACTTCGTTATAATGGCGCCCGAACTATCCGGATGACCCGACCGTTCAAAATCTCGCATTGGTGTGATGTTATTTCCACACCGCGAGATAGGAAAAATATGAGCAGCACTTCGAAAGAAAAGAAAAATAAGGGGAGATGATGTAACGTACCAGGAGATGTGACGTACCTACCAGAAGGACGCACACGACATAAAGGCAGATAGGAATCAGAATACATGTCCGCGTAGCTTAATTGGTAGAGCAACTTATTCCGGAATGAGTGGACCCGGGTTCGAACCCCGGCGCGGATAAAAATGACGGAGAAATTCACTTCGTTATAAGACTTTGCTATATATGCAAGTCTTTCTGGTGGTTGACCTTTATTTTCTCTTGGTGATCGCCTTGGTCGTTTTACAGATTCATATTCTTCTTCTCCATTAACTATACTTCCTGATGAATTTATTCTATTTTCAATTAAAATTTCTTGATTACTTTCAATTTGCTTCTTATTTTTTTCTATAAAATGTTTCTACACTTTTTCTTTCATCAAATTTTACTGTTCTGGTTATGACCAGCTAATTTGTTTTTGGAATGAGAACTCTATATCCTCCAGATCTATCATCACAGCCCATTAGAATTCCTTCTTGAGCTTTATTTCCCAGTTTTCTCTTTTTTTGTTTTGGTATGTATACATAGGCCTTTAACCCAAACACCTTGATGTGACCTAATATGGAGTGTATTCTTTCCACATTTCAAAGGGTGACTTCCCTGTTGTCTTTGTAGGAACTCCATTCTATATATATGTAGCAGTTGATACAGCTTCTGCCCAATATTTATCATCTATTTCAGCATCTCGAAGCAGAGCTTTTGTCATTTCTATTAAGCTTCTATTTATTCGTTTCCGCAATGCCATTCATTTGAGGTGAATATGGGATAGTGATTTTATGCTCTATTCCCTGTTCTGCTAAATAACTTTCAAATTTTGCACCGCAATATTCTCCTCTATTATCTGTTCTTACACTTTTGGGTTTCTTCTCAAATTTATTTTGAACTGGGGCTACATATTCCTTGAATTTTATCACTGCTTCATCTTTATTTCTTAGCAAATAAGTGTATGGGTATCTAGAATAGTCATCTATAAAAGTAATGAAATATTTGCATCCACTTGGACTGGATTTAGTCATTGGACCACATATATCTGTGTGTACCAATTCTAGTATGCCCTTTGTTTTGTAAGGGTTATATTTTGAGAATGGTTTTTGTGTGAGCTTAGCCATTATGAATATCTCACAGTTCTCTTCCTTTTTACAAATTGATGAAACAATGCCTTTAGCTAAACCATTTTTCTCCATTTGCTTTATCATCTGTATATCTCTATGTCCTAATCTTCTATGCCATAAGTTTGAGTACTGTTTCTCCTCACATTTTACAAACAAATTGGCCTTTTCATTTATAGCCTGTAATTTATACAAATTGTGTGAGTTTCTCTACTATACCTGTTGCTACAATAATTTCTCCACATTTAATTATGCACTGTCTATCTTTAAATGATACTTCATATCCTTTTTCTGTAATCTTTCTAACTGACAATGAATTCGTTTCCAATTTAGGAACATACAATTAGAAAATTAGAGATAAAGGAGGTATTGTATCTTTTTCAGCTTTACAACTTAGGAAAATATTTCCTACTCCTTCTGACTTCATTTGAGTGCCAGAAAGCTCTTTAAACAATGCTATATTGTTAGACATGTGTACTGTGGCTCCACTATCGATTGTCCTATTTTCAGAGTTTTCGTTATGTAATGACTTAGTTTCTGGTGAAAAACTTTTTTCTTCCCTTTTTATTTCAAATTCCTTTTCTTCTGGTTTTATTGTTGCTGTCTTCACTAAGTTGTGAGATTGGTTAAATGTGGATTGACCTTTGTGAAATATTTTATCTGTGTTTCCTTTATATTTATCTCTTTCCTGTTTAAAATACCAACATTCATTTTTGGTATGATTCCTTTTGTTACAGTATGAACAAAACTTACTTGGTTTTATGTTGCGGTATTTACCTCCAAAACTACTCTGCCGGACAATTGCTAAGGACGGATGACAATAGCAACGATAGCAACCATAAAATGAAAGGCAGGGAAATGTGGAAATTAGCATAAGTCCGGGATACAGTAAGACGTGTTGTGCATATGCAAATTTTGGATTGCCGAACTTGTTCGTGACGTCATAGCCCTGATAAGAGATATAAAGGTTTTGACGCGTATCGACCGTTGTTGTTCAAACGCAAAGTTGAAAGGGAAAGAATCAATTGACGAACTTGCAAGTTGCAGTATGTCTTCCCGACATCACCTAGATGATTTTACGCATGGCCGTATTATTGGCAAGATTGAAGAAGGGCGAAAAATAACAGATGTTGCCAGGGAGTTCGACGTTAGCCACAGTGTTGTTTCAAGGCTTTGGAAATCATTTCAAACAAATGGAGAGTGTAGCAAACGTCACGGGGGAGGTCGTGTTTGCAGTACGACACCTGCAGAAGATCGGTACATAGTGCTATCAACAAAAAGACACCAGCGCAGCACAGCTAGCGAGGTAGCAAATCAGTTTATGGCTGCTACTGGCAAGCCGATCTCCCGAAAAACTGTCGCCAGACGTTTGCATGAAGGAGGACTATACGCCCGCCGTACTGTTTTGTGCATCCCATTGTCCAGACGTCACCGTACCGCCCGTTTACAATGGTGCCATCAACATCGCAATTGGACTGATAACGACTGGTCTGCTGTCCTCTTCTCAGATGAGAGTAGAAACAGTCTATCGTCTGATTGTCGACGACAACTGATCTGGCGTGATAGTGGTGCTGCATATTGTCCAGCAAATATACAGGAAAGGGACCGATATCCGACATGTAGTGTCATGGTATGGGCTGGCATCATGATCAATGGCCGTACGTCCCTCTATGTGCTTCCAACTGGGACTATGACTGTCCAACGATACATTAATGATGTTCTGCTACCTCATGTTCGCATGTTCCCTGGTGCTGTCGGTGATAGATTCATTTTCATGGACGACAACGCAACATGTCATCGAACAGTCGCTGTCCAGGAGTGTCTTGAGAGCAAGGATATTCAACGCCTCGTATGGCCAGCACGTTCTCCAGATCTGAATCCCATTTAAAATGTGTGGGATGCTTTGGGAAGGAGTCTTACTGGTCGCCAATGCCTTCCAATAAACAAGGACACCCTCATCCGTGCACTGACAGAGGAATGGGATAAATTACCCCAACAGCTGCTTGATAATGTTACACGGCACTAGCAGTGTTCCTGCCGAGTCTGCCGGTAACGGTGCTTGAGACCTGAAGTACAATTTAGTTGGCCGCGGCACCAGGTGATAATCTCAGGTGCACTGCTGCACTCAAAGATTCACACCAGAACATAAAAAATGAAAAGTTGAAGAATGACCCGAAGCATAACAGGCTTGGGTGAATCCACCTTGTGAACAAAATAACAACAACAAATAAAAAATAAAATAATCTAAAAAAAATGATACTTTGGGATCAGAGTTGTGATGAGGTTCACCCGCAATCACCAATTCGTGACTGAGTGTAGTGGTCCGGATCTTACTCCGGTACATTCAATCCCCAACCAGTCAGTACAACACTCACTTTCGCAAATAACACATGATTCTCAAATACACAACACAACATTTAATAACGTTCTGCGAGATTTAAACAGATCCGGCGCTCTCTAGGCGCATAGACAATTGCCCCTCATATGTGGGCAGCATACGGTGTCACACTTTACTGTCGGATAACGCAGCCGACTGAGTCTCCACCGGACTATCTGAACAAGAGATACTACTCGTTTACACACTAAATAGAGCTGCAGGTGATATTCATATACAATGGCTTAGAGAATGAAAAAAAAATTATATGCAAACGATCACATTAAAAATACTCGCGACACAAAATACACAAGCACGTTAATTTGCGGTATAAGATTATAGGTGCGAAATACTGCCAAAGTTAATTAACTAAATCTAATAAGCATGCACATGCAGAACCCTGCCCCGCTGACGTTGGTCCTGAACCAAAGTTAAAAGAAACTGTCCCGCCCAGCGGAATTTGTGGCCACACCTTCTCCCTTATTCATGTAAAAAAAGTAATCAGGAAATGGGCCCTGTAAGAAATTGAAATCTGTATGTGCAGGTATTTCCTCTGAGGTTCAGTCACTCAGCATTACTGCATCTATGTCCATGCAGCTTTGGGTGTCGGGATGGCACAAGTTCGCAGATGTGCGAAGAAAGAAAAAGGAAATATTCATCTACTTACAGTTTCGTGACTTTGCTGTGCAAATCCGTTGTGCATCACATAATATCACTCGACAAAAAAAAACACGCACACAGACACTTGCACCATGTGGCAGCACCGAAGATTCAACACTTCACTTTGACGCTTGATGTAAATGAAGCACACAATTAAAAATGGTAATATCACGCCGCACTTTGTTGCAATGATTAGAGTGCACACTGATCTATTCTCGTGACGATTTGAAGGTGGCCGTTAAGCAAAATAGGCCCTCTCACATCTGATGTTGCGGTTTCCAAGATTAATTTTCTCGGCCGAGCGAAATCAGACGTGCTTTTACCTTAAGCGTATATCGGCAACTCAACATTTCACCTGTATATTTGTTAGGTATCGAAGCCACCGCTCTTACGCTCATATTTTTCTTTCGACATGTTTTTATCCCGTCGCACTTACACGTAGTGGCTTCGCTGCTTACGCGACCACACACACGCACACATGGGGCCTCGCTTCGCCCCGTAAGACAAGCGCATCTCTTCACTTCCTCCACAGTAGGGGATGAATGGGGGTGACGATTCCACACTGCAGTGGTTGGCATCCGAACCCGACTTTTGCTTGGCTTCGCTTCTCATTGGAATGACCACTGTCCACTCGCAGACTTCTTAATTCCCCTGTAACTTGGCTTTCATTAGGCCAAACAGTCGCTGAGTTCCATTACGCTCCAGCCTAGAAATTTCTGCTTTATCCTGCGGATTTAGGCATTCTGCTGTCTTTATGGCAAACTGGCATCTCCAGCTGCCTCGAGTTGTCTCCATTTCTTACCAAATGCGGGGAGGTTTGCTGCTTCATTTTTCCCAATTCATTTTTTGCAGATCCAAGGCATCCAGCCTTTCACATCGGAGAGCGCACAGACAACTAAACTTTCTTCCTTATTTTCATGCCAAGTGCGAACTCTTATTTTTTCTGCACGGACCACACAGAGAGCAATTGTTCTCGAAAATGCCCCAAACAATCGACGAATTTACGATTATTCGCTAAACCTTTCGTCCCCTATCTTCATTCATTCCTACTCAAGTGGCTCATTCGATACGTATTCCTCTTTCCCTTTCCGTGTTGCATAGGCTGCCCGTCAGCTGCGCCCTGATATTTATGACCTAACAGAGCTATTCTGAGACCACCCAGCCAGAGAGAGAATTCTTCGCCTCTTTTCTTTCCAAACCCCCAGATAAAACTTTATCTGCTGTTTACACTTTTAAACTCCAATCAAGCCTCGAACATAATTAATACTTAATTAATTTCACACATCAACCACGCCCATTAATTACTAAATTAATGGCGGGGGTGGGTCGTAACATCGGCCCCTCCTCAAGAAATCTAGAAGTCCTCTTCTGGGCCTATCGCTTTGCTCTTATCAATTTCCAGAGCAACCATTGAGTGCTACCTTTTCCCACAGGTAGAAATAATTCAAAATGGCAAAAATATTGCGTTTCTTGCCTTCAAGAGCATTGGAGCGACTTCCCAATTATCCCGCAATTTTGTTAATTAATTTAGAGAACATCCGAAAGAAAAAACAACGTAAATGAGAAATAAATAAAAAAAACTGAACTGTAAAAGAACATGTGAGCCTGCCGAACTGTGATTCCTAGCTGCCTCATACAATACGCGACATGGCGGACAAATTTTAAAGTTTTCTTCAGGTTTTAGGAGGGGGGGGGTGTCCACTGTAACAATAATGTTGTGCAAAGCATGACACGACGTGTGGAATCTTGCATCGCCCTCCATGGTGGCCATATCCCGTATTGACATCTTACGCCGGAACGCCTGCGGACGGTAATTGCATTTTTTTCACGTTTACGAATTCTGCACAAAATGGCATGTTTGTCTCTTGAACACGTTCCAAAGCCTTCTGGATTTCAGAGCACAATAAATTGTCTTTCTTGTAATGTCCTGGCATTCTGACATTATTTTATTTCACTTGGCATCCAACCACACTTACTTTTTTATGCGCTATATAGCCGTTTATGATCCGTCCTTAGCAATTGTCCAGCACTGTAGTTTTTAACACTGTTGTACTTGCATTTGAATTATTTGTGCTTGTTTGTGAATTTTCTCTCCGTCTATTGTACTCGTCAAGTACTTAAGATTTTATGAATTCTAAATTTAGATCGTCTTGATCTCTAGCTTCAAGTACAACAATTAAGTTATAATAAGAATTTGGCAAACTATTTAGTAAAATTACACCTTAGTGGGTGTCTGGCATGCTCTCTCCTTCTGTGCGCAATTTCTGAACTATTTCCATCATTATATTTATGTGTTCTTGCATTGTAGTGCCATCATCATGATAACACAAACTATACAGTCTTCTAAGCAAGTGGAGTTTATTACTTAAACTTCCTCTTTCATATATCTTTAAAGCGTTCCACGTCTCGCTATTTGTTTGTTTATCTAACACATGAATAATTTGATCGTCATTGATACAGAGTGTTATTGTGGCCCGTGCCTGTGAATCTTGATTGATCCACGTCTCAGTTTTTTCAGTGGGAATCAGTTCTGTAACTATCTTCCACAAGTTATATTTAATAAGTAGCATTTGCATTTTGAATTTCCATGTCTGATAATTATAATTATCCTGCTTTGCAATGTTTACATTATTGCCAATGAACGACGCCTTTATTCAGTTTACTCTACTTCAGTAGCTTAACAATTTAGTTACTTTACATTTGCTAATCGCGTACCTTTTTTTTCGTGGTAGTACGTTCAATACAATTAGAAAAATCATCCGTTCTTTCCATCTGTTAATAGCCGCACATATGAGCTAGGCTCATAATCATATTGTTAGAAATTCTAAAAGGTTCGCGCGTTGATCTCAAATGACGGATTTAACAAACGAAAGAGATTTCTTGAACTCACTGAACGAATGGTTGAAAGCATAAAGAGTACTATCAGCTTTAAATTGATAATCCTTTATTCACACCACACCACACTGAATATTAAAACATATAAAACACTGTAGATTGAAACCACAAGCTATCCAATTTTATATTGGTTTTGGAACAACATCACATACGCAGTACGTTCACACATAACTTCATCTTTTAGTTTCAGTTCTCACGGGAACAGTTTTTCTCAGGTTGAAGGTCAGCACATCACGACTACTTCCCTTGGAGTAATCCGAGTATTTTTTTCTTTTTCCAAATAAGTTCGCTTAACGCAGCAACGCCATCTATATTTCTGTGTGGAACTTGGGGCTCTATTGGTGTTACAGCTTAAGGGATCAGCATTACCAAGGGTCTCAGGAGGCATGCCGCTACACCACAAATAATACACAACTTATATATTTATATACATATAGAGAGAAGCAAAATAGTTTTAATTTTGTCTCAAATGATCGAACATAAGCGAAGGCCTGAAGACCGAAAGATTGCAAGACAGTGTCTCACTAAGGGTAAACGTTGCATGTCGCTTAGTACAGCGGGGTCAGCGAAGCAGAGAGTTTCAGCTTTTTCATTACCATCCATACACAGCTTCCTGCCTGCACTTGGCACCATTAATGGACAAGATGCACTATGACTTCGTATTGCATAACAAAATAGATGCACCAAGAAGAGTATAGAATGCTAAATTATTAAAAACTAGCCTATAGCACGTCCTAGGACGGTTATTTTTAAGTTTTTAAATAAATATCAATATATAGGGGATGTTGCACGTTCTATGACGGAGTGAAGTTTTTAATTGAAGCAATTTGAAAACATATCAAATAAACGCCGGTCTGCTGTAAGAAAATATAGTAAAAACGTATATAGTAAGAATTCATTCATGTTAGAACTGAAAATTATATGCTATTTATTTCAGTTTTTCAAAAGGTACGTTGAGTGACTGTTTTCTACGGCACACTTGTTATTCCGTTCACGGCTTGTTTCAGACTGTCCTGTTCGATGGTTGTTTGAAACTTCATACAGAAGCTTTTTCTACAAAATAGTGTGACATCTTGTATCGCAAATTGGAAGTATCTAAGTTGTCGACATTGTGCTATTGGGGCGACATCTGCTTTTAGACGCAATTTTGCTCACTTTGATATCTCAAGATTTCAGTTTTTATTGTAGATTTGAAGGTTTAGATTGATTGATATTTTGCAAAATGTATAGTATAATCAGCACTAAACTTGGAAATTCAGTTAAATTAAAAAAATAAAACATATTAAAGCGTACAATTTTAATATTCGAATTGTGCTAAATTAAATTAATATACAAAAGCAACTTGACGAGATATTAAGATTTCAACTAGAATTATGTAGATCGGATAAATATAACTCCAGTCATTAATAATCTAATGTTTGTAAATTAACACGTGATCACCTTGACATCTAAAAGTGATCGCGTGTTATTATACACCAGGCAATCACTTTGGCATCTCGAGAGCACTTGCAAATTAATCGGTACGTGATGGCGCAAAAATGCAGACGTTGCTGTGACGTCAAGCGTTCCAGAGAAACAGACAGATAAATATGGGTGTTTATATATATGTATTATTAAAAGACAAAATGTAGGAATCTTTAGCTCATGTCCTTGTGAGAGCAGTGGAAAATATAGTGACTTGTAATATATGTAAACTTTGCAGGCAATTTATTAGCAAAAAATAAACTTTGCAGGCTTTTAATATATATGTAAACTTTGCAGGTAATTTATTAGCTTGAAGAATGCACTACGTGTTAATTATCGCATACGTATTGCTACAGTTCGGTGTTTTAACAGACTTCATGATGATTCCCCGTCATAAATTCTTTGGGGGCTCACTCAAATGTCTTAGCCCAGGAGCATACTAAGGCCATAATCAGGCCCTAGATTTCACGCTTGTTCTTAAGTTTTGGATTATTCATATATTTATGCATTCATACAAGCATACATACATACAAGGAGAGACCAGGTATTGATGCATAACTTCCTCCTAGTGTGACTTCTGAAATCAAATGAAAGCCGTCGCGGTGGCCAAGTGTCTGAGGCGTTTGCGATTATTCTTCAGAGTTGGATACGTTTTCCAGTACTAGATGGTAGCGTGTTTGTCTGATGGAGCTGCTCTCTCCCGTCCCTGGAAACAGTGACCCTAAATTACAGTTAGGCGACTGCTTACATCATTTTGTGTTGCACACGAGGATGGTCACTAAACCCCGAAACAAAAGGGAAACCTTCTTAGGAAATTTACATTTTTACCACGATTGGCTGCCTTAATCATTGACGTTTTGAAGTTTTATTGAAATAAATATACAGTAGTTACAAAACCATAACCTAGCCTTTTACAATAGTCACAGGTTATATCTGAATTCAAATAAGACGGTTGGCATAAAGATGCGATGTGTGGCGATCGTGGAACTAACTTTTTTGTTAGTTCCACAATCGAAGCACAGGAAAAGATTAACAATTTAAAAAAAAAACGACACTGATGTTTGAAATGTCGTTATTGATTAAAGCGTACTTTGATAATTGCCATTTTGAAATTCCGAAAAACGCACTTAATTTGAGCGATCCTGGAACTTACTTTTTGTAGTCGAATGACGTTAGAAAGAACTGAATCTATACTCAAAATTTTGTGCTTCATTAAAGTGCACATTGACCACTCTTGTTTTGCAATTCCGAAAAAGTTAATTTGAGAAACACTACATTAACTATTGAATGAGTAACATATGAAAATCCTACGAAACAACGTGCCCTGGTGTAAAGAGGACGGCTGACATTTTACTTAATCTTGTGAAATAACAGTCGGAACAAATAGATGTTCATGTTAACAAATGGGGAAATCAGAATGGTTCGATAACGGCAAAGAACGTCATAATCTGATAATTAGACTTCCAAAAATGGAACACCGGACTAGAATGAAGTCAGAAATTCAATAAAGCGATCAATTCATGCATCACATAGTTCTGAAGAATCTATATTTGTTCAGGTTACAAGAAATATCGGAATTCTTTAGATGACTCTCAGATGATAATGATGAATGGGATGAGCAATACCCAGGCATACAAAGGATATTTTTACTTCATTCTTTTCAATAAACTGAGCATTTCTTTTCAATCAGTCACAGCTATGTGTGCGTACGTAGTCTTCATTTTTTTGCTTTATTATCGGCAAATCAATTTTCAATAAATTCTGTATTATTAAATTTTTCTCCACTGTTTGCTTGTGTTACGAGCAGGGTCTTATTTATTTCCAATTATTGAATGAAGAGTTGAATTTAGCCAAAATCTTTTTCGGTGAAAGCTTAACCATATATACCTCCCCAAAATTTATCGACACGCCTCTTTAAAATTCAGAAATCATGATAAATATCATCTATGCTATGAAATCATCAAAAATATAGTCGAACACACAGATAATGAGCTCGCATAAGAGGAAGTTCAGTATAAACCGAAGTTTTTGTAGGTTTCAGCAACTTCGTAATATCCTCCTCTGTTATTTAAACCACATATCATCATCATCATCATCATTGTCAACCATTATCAATTCACTGCTGGACGAAGGTCTCCCCAAGTTTCCTCCACAACGGTCTGTTTTGTGCCAGACTCCTCCATGTCACTCCCGCATACTTTCGAATTTCATCCAACCATCTCTCATGAGGTCTTCTTCTAGGTCTTTTCCTGTCCCTTCGAATCCAATCGAAAATTTCGGCTGTCCATCGATGGTCTGTCCTTCTGGCAGTATGTCCAGCCCATTGCCATTATAGGGATCTAATTCTGATCATGATGTCTTCTACTCTTGTCATTTTTCGGATCCACGAGTTCCTCTTCTTATCTCTCCTGGTTATACCAAGCATGCACCTCTCCATGCTACTTTGAGTTGTCTGCAGCCTTTGTATGTCTGTTTTAGTTAAGGTCCACGTCGCTGCACCATACGTAAGTACTGGGAGGATGCATTGATCAAACACTTTTCTTTTAAGACATAATGGCATATTGCTCTTGAAAATTATGCTGTTTCTTCCAAAAGCTCTACAGGCAAGTTTTGTACGCCGATTAATTTATTCATCAATGGGACCCTCACTTGATATCTGCTGAACAAGATAAACGTACGTGTCTGTTATCTCCAGCTTTTCTCCATCAATCGATAAATCTTCATTTCTTGTAAAAGCATTGAACATCACTTTTGTCTTCTGAAAGTTCACTTTTAATCCCACTTCTTTACTCTCGTCAGCAAGTTCCTGGATCATACTCTGCAGCTCTGATAGGGTAGTTGCAAAAATGACTATGTCATCAGCAAGACGAAGGTGGGTTAGATAATCTTCATTAATTTTTATCCCTTTGTTTTCCCAGTTCAGTGATTGAAAGACATTTTCCAATGTGGCATTAAAGAGCTTCGGAGATATGGTGTCACCTTGTCTCACTCCTTTTCCAATTTTTATGTATGTTGTATTTTCACACAGCCGAATCTTTGCACTTGCATTTTCATAGATGTTATTAATAATAATAATGTACGCATCTTCAATACCGCTGGATTTCAGGGCCATTGTAACTGCTGATTGTTTCACCGAATCAAAGGCTTTTTCATAATCGATAAAAGCCATGCACAATGGAAGTTCATATTCCCTCGCTCTTTCAATTAGTTCTCTCAGTACGTGGATATGATCTATTTTGCTGTAGCCACTCCTGAATCCAGCTTGTTATCTCGGTTGAGCCATGTCCAGTGTCACCTTTAAGCGGTGCGAAAGAACTTTAGTGAAGATTTTATAAACCACTGATAGGAGGCTGATAGGTCTGTAGTTCCTGAGATCCTCAATGTCACCTTTTTTATGCAGCAAGATCATTGTAGCGTTGTTCCAATCCTTAGGAATCTTCCCTTCATCAAGGCATCGAGTGAAAATTTCGGCGAGTACTGTTTCGATTTCTCCACTTGCTTCTTGTATGATGTCTACAGTAATTCCATCTTCTCCTGGAGCTTTTCCCTGCTTCATGTTCTTGATTGCATGTGTGACTTCTGGTGGGAGGACTGGAAGAACTCTGGTACTGGTACCTTTCATGATGTCTGGAGTACATGTATCATCCCTTTCATATAATTTGGAGTAGCAATCTTTCACTCTTGTCAAAATTTCGCTTCCATTTCTTGTTACAGAGCCATCTTCTTTTTTCAGTGCCATAATCTGTTTTCTTCCCTTACTGAGATGTCCCTTTGCTATCTTTAGGCTTGGTTGTTTTCAATTGCTTTCCTTACTAGTTCACAGTTGAATTTCCTTACGTCTTCAGTGATAGTTTTTTGTACTGTCTTGCATAGCTCTATATATTCCACTTTGGAAGTCACATCTTCTTTAGTTGTCCTCATCTCTCTTCTTTTTTGCATCAACATTTTGGCTTTTCCTGATAATTTGTTCACATGCACCTTGTTCTTAGACCCAGCTGATTTTGTTGCTGTTTCCATAAGAGCTTTGGTTACTTTTCTGTTAACTTCAGAAATATCCACTTCTACCGATGTCAGGCCTTCTAAAGCAAAGAATCTGTTCTTCAGTTCCAACTTGAACGTATTATGGTGTTTTTTAAGGTTGGTTATGTCAATACATTTTGTTTGTCTTATGAGCTTGCTACGTTCGAGTTTAGTGTTGAGGTGCATCTTACATCTCACCAATCTATGGTCACTACCTGTGCTGAACTTGTTTAGCACACTGCAGTCTTCTATGACGAATTTTTTGTTACACATAATAAAACCCATTTCACTTGTCATCCCATTTGGATGTCTCCATGTCCATTTCCTGTGTGGCTTTTTCTTGAAAAAGGAGTTCAAGATGAAAAACCCTTCTGCCTCTGCAAACTCTACGAGAGTATTTCCACGCTGGTTTCTGTTGCCGTGACCGAATTTACCAACCGAAGTTTCATTCTGTTGCTGTTGCCCTATTTTTGCATTGAAATCTCCTATAATTATCTTTAAGTGCTGCTTACCTTTATTATTTAGATGACGAATTTTCTCATAAAATTATTCAATTTCTTCTTCAGGATGACTTGTGGTGGGTGCATAAATTTGAATAATCTGAGCCGGGTATCTTCTCGAGAGTTGGATAACGAGTCGTGCAGCTCTGTCAGAGGAACTTTCAACTTCTACAACTTTATCCTTCAGTTTCTTGTTTATTATAAATCCAACACCACTAGCTCTGCCAGTATCAGTCCTACGATAGTAGAAGAGATGTCCACTTTTCAGTTCAATGAGATCTTCTCCTTTTCTCCTTACCTCACTTAGCCCGACGATGTCCCACTTGATCCTTTGGAGTTCCTCTTCCAATTCAAGAAGCCTTGAATCAGAAGATAGTGAGCGTCCATTATACGTACCCAAGGTCAGCATCAGATGGCAGCCTAGTCCGGTCCTCCGGGGATTCTTAGCACCCTCTGCCTTAATGTCGCACTGGCCGCTGCCTTGGCCAGGTACATTTCAGCTGCCGGAGACTGAGGGCCAAGATTTAAGTTGTGGAATCATTTTGGAGGGGTTTGGCCATAACTCACCACGCTGGCCAAGCGGGTTAGTGAGTGTGGGATAGCATTTCCTCTAATCCCGATGGTATAGTTATACCGCTATTGGCGGTCGTCAGAGCCCCTTTAGTGGGAACAGGATGTACCACGAGAAGGCGGGGTTGACATTTGTCAAGGAGAGGCTGTGATGTTGCGCATCACCTGACCTTACATCCCAAAACCACATATAATGCAATATATTTTTGGGGAAAAAAGCGTATATCGAAATTCAGTACGGTTATCAGCAAAACACAGTAAATCTCATTCATCCAGTATTTGCCTCCTCCCCTCCCCCTTCCTTTTTCACTATAAAACTAAAAAGTTATCTGTCGTTGTCAACCCCACACAGACAGGTAAGTTTGCATGAAAACTATAATGTTTAAGCTGTTTCTTTACTACTTCCATTCATCCTCTTGCCACATATTTATCTCCTGGACAAATGTTGTCTTATATCTCCTCTCTTCGCCACATTTCAATTACTTAATCTCTGTTTAGAGAGCCTTAATTATTTTTATTTTTTTGCGACTACAAGCATGTTAACCACCGCAATAGCGGAAGTTGAAAAACATTTGAAAACCCTATCACAATAGCAAGTCACAACTGATTCATGTTTCCGACGTTACGTGTAAACAGCAAATCAAATGTCACATGGTGACATTCAACATTTCTGTCAGGTACTTTTTGACATTAATTAAATATTTGTTTACCGCAAATCTAATTCATTTTTACTTTCAGCTGTAGTTTTTAACTAGTATTTTTAAGCATTATTGTAGGGATAGATATAAACTAGCCTCTCAGGTGCACCTGTACATATGGAGATTTTCTATAATTGTTTCATAATATTCAGTTTTTTTCGTCTTGCATGCCAAAACAAGCACATGGGTTGTTTGCAAGGATTTTAGAATCCAGTTCGATATTGGAGAAAAGCTATTAAAACATTTCGCTATTGACCCTAGCTAATCCGGTGGCACAGTGTTCTAAGTAATGGCTTCTGACCATTCATCTGAGATGGGTCCGGGTTCGAATTCTGAAAAGGCATGGATGTTGTGTTTGGCGTTACGGCACTGATTTTCTCCCTCGAACTAGTGGCCCTAAATTAGGAACAGGCGATTCCTTATAGCCCACCTGGTTGCTCATGGTGGTCGATAAACCCCCAATTAAGAAAAACAAATAAAATATTCACCCTAAATAGTTTTTGCCAGAGATAACCTGGAAATGGCTTATGTATATTGGGATTTGTAAGACCTTCTTGCGTGATTGTTCCCGTGCTATTACAATGTGAAGGCCAAGCTATATGTTAACGACGAACTAGTTTTGTACTATATCGGGTGATCATTGACTTCTACAGCATGATACGGGCTTGTGAGTAAACGCGGAATCGCGTTAGAACAAAGAATAGGTATCACTATAAAAGGGGCTAGCTTCTTAGCCATAGCGCATTTGGATTCGGAAGTCGAGATTCGACGAAGAGTTTGGCCGATGATGAATTTAAGTTCCAAGAGGGAACAGACATTTGCCGCTGTCACCAAAATTACGTTTATTTCCTTTGGTACAGGAGGCTTTGTCTAGGACCAAGCTCGCTTTTGCTGAAAATGTCGGGTTGGGGAAAAGCGAAGTTTCGCGAAGAACAGACGGCGGATTGCTAATGAATTTGAATGAACGCCGGATACATTACCATTGGATATAATAATAAACTCTGTTTTTATCCGACGTATAGTACTTTGACTCAATAAGTTGCATGAATTCTTACAAATCACTTCGGTATTAGATGATAAAGATGAGGTGACTGATGTCCCTAATGCTCACGGAAAGAACCTAAGCGAAGGCGATTGACAGTGCATTACATACGTATATTCATCGCATTTTGACTGTCCAGTGTTCCACAATTATTTACCCTCCGTTAATTGAAAAACAGTTTATGATTGACTAGTTTTAACTTGACAGAATTGTAATATGCCCAAAATAGTCCTTTCTTTATCTATCGGGCTATAAGAAAGTTCGCATATCACGTTCGACTTCATTAAAAACGAAACACATATCAATATTTCGCTTGTAATAAAGTACAACGTTTTCAGCGCTCCCTTTGACTTCATTAAAAGCGGGTTCGACTTATATTAGGCACGTAAATGTCTCACTGAAATGAATGAGAAGCAAAGAAAATATTTTTAAATATGTATTGAACATGTTTTTGTTTTAGAATAATGTAGAAAGTTTTATCCTTTTATAGCTGTAGTTTTCGATGTAATTGTGTAACTGACTAATTGACCAATATTTATGAATAGCTGTGCTACACATAAATTACATTTCGTTTGTAATAAATAACCAAACGCAGAGATATGAATCAGCATGACAGAATATACTTACGTTATTCCACCCCTATACTCCTTCATAAAACGAATGGTAAAATCCATTGATCCATCCTGATTCTTAGGTCTTCGTACAGAATCTTTCCGATGACTCAACAAGCTTTATATCAACGTTTTACAATCTCAACATTTGCCATCTACTTGCAATAACTACAACTCCCCACGTACATACACTACATTGACCAAAATCACCGAACACCCCTTCGAAAGTAAATGAACGGATTTGCTGCGCTATTATGATGCACGGTACAGCTGCAAACGGTATAAAAACAAGCCTGCAGCTGACCGCGATCGTATCGCACTATGAGGCTGAGTGAAAATGTCGCGGCGGGAGAGAACTGACTTTGAGAAAGGAAATATTGTTAGTCGTTATATTAGTGGGTTGTCTATAAGAGAAACCGAGAGGCGTTTAAACATACCCAAGTCCACTATTTTGGATGTGCTGAATAAGTGGAAGACACATGGCATTCCTGAAGCAGCAAAACGTACCGGCAGATCAAAGAAAATCAGTGATGGAGGACGTCGAAGCCTCAGGAGAGTCGTTACAACTAATCGACGGAGTACTCCACAAGACCTCAGTGTACAGGTGAGCAAAAATGCTGGAACTTCGGTATGTACACGTACCATTCGCAAAGAGTTTCATTCTATGGTTTACCGTGGTCGTTCGGCTGTTCATAAGCCTTTCATATCCACTCGGAATTTTACTCGTCGATTAGCATGTGTAAAGAACATTTATCGTAGACCGTAGATCAATGGAAACGTGTCCTATGGACTAGTGAATCCAGATACACGATCCATCAGTCTGATGGCCATGTGTGAGTAGAGTAGCAGCCGGGGGGAACGCTATTTACTCCAGTGTACTGTTCCTAAGGTCAAGTTTGGAGCTGGCAGTGTACTCGTGTGGGGTTGTTTTTCGTAGTATGGTCCCGGTCCATTGATTATCCTGGACAGACCTGTTAACCAGAACGTCTACCTCGATATTCTGGACAATTATTCCCTACAAACTCTGTGGCAATAATATGGAAACGAACCTTGTTGGCACCAGCGGGATAATGCACCGAGCCATAAAGCAAGGACTGTAACAGCGTGGTTTGATGAATTCCGTATACTGCGTGGACTGGCCAACATATAGCCCTGATCTTAATACCATAGAGCACCTATGAGATGAATTAGAACGCTGCATAAAAAATTTGGAACCAAGGCCTACTCCTAAGCAACAGTTAGCGGCAGCATTGTGTACAGAATGGAAGCGCATACCTATTGCTGTGTTCCAAAACCTTCTCGAAAGCATGCCTTGAAGGGTCAGTGCATGCATTAAGGCCAAAGGTGGACCGACACCGTACTAATGTATGTCAATAAATGCTATGTTGTGTTTCTCTTCCAGGTGTCCGGTGGCTTTTGTCAACATAGTGTTTATCTCGAAAACTCTATAATTTGTTAGTTATAAAATCTGCTTATTCATATATCACAACTCTACAATTTGATAGTAATAAAATCTGCTTATTCATATATATCGACAACTCTATAATTTGATAGTAATAAATCTGCTTCTATTCCTCCAGCACCTCACATGATCTGCATTTCTTATGGTCTGTACTCTGCACATTCAATGCTTTTCTTTTACCGCACTGTGACCCACTGTAACTGTTGACAATTAGATAAAGCTGTTCGGCAAAGTAATGTACCATTCAGTGAGAAGACTTTTTTCTAAAAAGTAGCTGAATTTAGATCAGAACAAAGAAACTAAAAAAAAAATTATTTAGAGATGTACGTCACAGATAGTAATATTCCTCAAATCAATGCAAATGTTCAAGGTGAAGATTGACAGAACGGCAATATAGTTGGTCTTTCTCAAATATTTTACGTGTTGTGATCGACTACATGCCGCGAAAATTTAGTAGAAAACCCTTTTCAAGATTACTTGAACTTGTTTTTTATTCTTCATTAGTAGATAAAGCTTCAAAGACAGCTTCAAAAACATTTGTGCACTCTCGTCGTCTAGTCAACGAATACCAATACTTCCAAATCCTTTAGGAAATCATTTTTCCAACGTATACCTTGTCTTTCTCTAGGTCAGCTTGCAAATAGCATCAGTGTAAAGGCCTGTCTTGGCAGTCTCTCAATCCTATATGTTCCAAGTGTACAGGACCCTAGAATTTCTATTACAGGTATCCTCCCATTTCCGAAATTTCGCTTTACGCCATTTCATTTTTAACGGACATTTTACACTAGTACCTTTTTTCGCTAACCGAAAGAAATCCGAAAAGGATTTTCGCTTTACGATAAAAAGGCAAAAGGCGAAAAGAGCGTTGAGTGTTTGTTTTGCAGCCAGCCATTATAGAAGCAGCTAGTACCCCGAGCCGCGAGAGTGGCGCAGCCAAGTTCCTTCCCCGGGAACTACCGGGACTAACCCGTCCTCTCTTTACGGCTTGGTGATGGTCTGGCCATCGTTTTTGTGACGTCACGCTTGGCGACGGAGTTGAGCCGCACCGAGAAAGTTACAGCACTACTTTTCCGGGCATTCAGTCCTACTTAATGCTTCAAGGTAGAGCTTAAATAAAGAACATATTTTAGTTTTCTGCAAAATTATTTTATCACATAGCAGTTCTATCGATTTGTTTTAAAGAGAAAATTGCATCTGCTTTACCTTTCTCAGTAATTACGCTTTCTCGCTATTTCTGCTCTGTACGAATTATACCGAAAAGCTCTGTTAACGCAGTTTTAAACAAACGCAGAACATAACTGAAATGCAATCTGTTAGTACGTTGACGTACTGTTGCAATTTGCATCTGCAAAAGACAAACCAGCGAAAAATTAATAAAACAGCCTTCAAAATTGCGATTTTAGACCTTAACTTTTTCTGATCAAATAACATTGTTTTCATCCAAAAATAATAAATTTGAAGGGAGCAAAGTGTTCCTAAATTAATACTTTAAACGAATTTGAAGACGAAAGTCACAAAAAAACATTAAAAAAAAATTGAAAATGCTAATAATGCTACTACAGTCTACATTTTATGTGTGGTTTTTAAAACTTAGCCTCCTCACTCCCCTAGTCTATTTTGAAACTGAAGGAATTAGGAATCAGAGATAATATTTTCTCACTGTTTATTGGCATAATGTTGCAGGGCATACAGATATAAATAAAAACATTTTGAGGCTGACAACTAGACTAAATTAATACTGAGAATATGTAACAACTCTCAACACCATGTACAACTGTACACACAGAAATAAATAAAGAATAAATTTACATTGTACTGATTTCACCCTCCATGGTTATGATTATGTGTTAGAACATGCAGGTCGATAATTTTTTCCACACACATGAAATGAAGAATGAAAAATCTACAAAAAATGAAGATCGAAATATATTTATTTGTCTGGGGTATAGGGTAGTTAGAGGCTAGGATTTAGTTACCCTGTAATGATGATTATTATCAAATATCTTTGCCAAGATTTGGAGATATTCCCGTTGTTAGTGAGACACACAGGAATACCAGATTCATTAAGTAGCTGCTGCAAACTAGCATATTTTCTTTTCCCTCACTTATTATTTAAGTACTCATTTTTCAACTTTGAGTAGTTACTTAAGAATATATTTAAAAATACAGACGCATACTTGAGTTCTAGTTCAAACTTAATTTGATTACATTTTGGACATTTTCAATTTACCACATTCAACTCTTCAAGCATCTTCGACACTCATTTTGTTTTACATATATTTTACATTTTGTACATGGAGTAACTGCTCACAGTCATCAGTAAAAAATAATTTAAATTATTTGAAGGAAATAATGAATATTTTCACAATGTCTTCAGCTACCCATGGACAAGCCCGTCGCTTAGCGTGACGTCAAGAGCAAGTTCTTAATCCGGTGGCCGGGTCCGTAAACATAGAAAGGAGGAGAAGGAGTCTCGGTGGGCCGCGGATGGCTTAGTTGTCAAAATTCGTGACTGCCACGGAGAAACTTCAGGTTCGATCCCAGCCAGGCACGAACGCTCGAAGCATTAAATAGCCGCAATGCGTCGGATGGGCACGTTAGGCTTCTGGTACTGGCTCACCGGTTATAAATAAGGGGTCAGACACTCAGTTCCTAAAACAGTCTTCCTCTTCCTTTCTACCTAACTTCCATGTCACTTTCCTATCGCGCATTCTAGCCCAAATCTCCTAGCTTCCTATTTCTAAAGACTGTTTAAGACCAAGGGTCAGACACTCCCTTCCTAAAATCCTCTATATTTGATCTGACAAGTCCCGGCGGCGCCGGAACTACACTTAGCATCAAAAAGCTTTGAACTGTGTCTCTGAGCATTCTTTACATATGTGCTTCATCTGGAATTGTTTTGTGCATCCTTTATAGCAAGATGTCTCCAAAGGTATCGAAAATGCCTAAGAGAAGAGTGGTCCCAAATTATGTAGGCACATTTCTTGTATCTTTCAGAGTTCATCCTGGTAGCCGTTGAAGCTCGATGAAAAAAAAAAAAAAAAGGTGCCAATGCTATGTACGAAGAGTCGCAGTATTTATTATGTTTATGGATGGTGGAACTGTACGAACAAAAAAACGACACAGTAGCTCGTAAATAAAGTGAAATAACGTTGAACTATTAACCATTTAACTACCATGGCACTAAAATCTAGTATTACCCTATATACCATAACGCCCGAAACTGTCTATTGGTTCACTTCTTTGTTTAGTAACAACAAAGGTAACTAAAGATAACTCCTGTTGATTCCTTATAGGTCGTGCAGATTTAACCCTTTCACCGGCTGGAACGAATTAACTGAGGGTTAGAAAAATCGGCTGATATCATCTCGAAAGTATATATTCAGTGTCTGAAAAGTGGACCAATAGCGGCTGGAACGAATGTACCTGCTCATCAGAAAATGCTAATTAGCTATGTTATTCAAAGTGGAGATCTAGGGAGATGATTGACACTAATCCTTTCTGATTGATTACCTGCTGAAAGGGCATGATCTTATTTAAATGTGTTCCCCCGTTAGTGACGTCACGCGAAAGCCAAGCTTACCGACTGATTTTCAACGTTGTCATGTCTGACGTCAAACACGACACCGACGTACCACTGCAAGGAGAAATAAGACCTTTGTGTCACTTGATTTTACCCAGTGGCATGATGTTCGTGTCATGGAGACTAACCCTTCCCCATCGTGTTTTTGAAAATAAAGAATCGGAAGGGAGCACTTTTCACCATTGACAGGTTTATGGTTGTTACTGCTGAGACAAGAGGAGGAAATGAAGCGATTTACCGCGCAGTTTTTCTAAAACCCGACTGCCGTGTGAACAATTCTGTTTTGGAGACCATTTGGTTCAAATAAATCAGCTGCTTAAAGGGTTAAAGAACAGGTAAGAGTAGAAAATCGGACTCACTTTGACAGGCGTTTCGGACGGCTATGGTCGTTTGTATGTACGGGGGTTTTGGGCGTTGTGTTCTTTAAAGGGTAAATGCATAAGAACATTGATAATCACTTCGAAAACAAGCACAGGGATTTTATGTGGAGCGGAACAGAGTACACAACACCGTTGCTAAGAAAAAAATATTACAGTCCCCGCTGCTCAGCAAATAACGCAAGAAAAGGAACGCACAGGGCTGCAGCAAAGAAACAGCACGGGCAAAATGTAGATCCATGGACAAACACCGCTGCAGATGCTTCGCCTTCTGCCTGCATGACGCCATGATTTCCGTACCGGTAATTTCTATTTCGCATTTGAAGGACGAAATCAACAGAACATTTGCAGCTTGGTAGATTATTTCTCACCCAAGGGAGAGATAATCTTCCGAAAAGTATATTTGTACTCACCAAAAACAATTAATACCGTCAAAGCAAAGTTATTCCTGTTTTTCGGTAGCGAATACGTATACAGTTTCAGCAAAATTAAAAAATATGGAAGTAGTAGACATCTGCTGGATCAAATCAGTTTCCACTTTTTTCAAAGAAAAAAAAACAATCTTAGATATATTTACGCCAAGTTTTATAGTTCTGCAGAATTTATATCAGGTAATTCCCCTTTTGTGGACCACAGCGTCTTTTTATCATGTATGAGATTTCTTTTTTCCATGCAATATTCGAAATAAAAGTAGTACACTGATTCAACCGAAGGGAAATCGGAAAGTCTGGTCTGTGTTTCTTTGGCTCACTTGATAACGAAGATTTACGCGTCGCTTGTGTGAAATGTTCAATATCCTGGCCACGGAAAAGGAAGAATTTTATTGATAGATATCGCAAGTTTTAGAAGAACATGTTTCTAATCGCATTTATATTGCCTTAGGCGGCAGAAGAGAGGACAATCACGTTCTTTATTGAACATGACTAAAATGCCAAACATGACTGCGATTCTACTGGGGCTTTTTGTCCTTTCTACTGAAATATAGGATTCACATTCTTTGACTTCTAAGATACCTCAAGGTATGGCCACAAATATTTTATCTTTTATGAGTTTTCTTTTTTCTCCTGAAAGATTCTAACCTTTGCGAATACATGTGGTGTTTGCTCTTTATATTAAGGACTTATCTTTTTCAGCATTTATCTTCGTCGAAAAGTTTGAGAAACTTCAATCACGATAAGAACAAATAACTCATATAATAATATACGATGGTCAGCGTCAAATGCGGTGCCTCACAGGAAATTCCGTTTTTCTTGCTGGTCATTCTAAGCAACGTTTTCTTTCGTGGATGTCTGCGGATCCAGAAATGCAGAAAATATGGCTTCAGGGTGACTTGCTTCCGAAAAGGTATCTGGAATCATTGACTGCACAAAGACATAACTCCTCACAAAGAGCGTTTGAAGACTTGGGAGTCAGTCGTATATTTCATAGCATTCTCGTTCGAACTGCTCAGGATTATTTATCTTCCGATTCTTTCTGTAAACAATAGCCCTGCTAGAGCCCAAAGGGATGAACGAAACTTTCTGAGTGTTTCAAGTTTTGATCAGTCCGGTCTACTGAATTTAAGATGGAAAGAGTGGTTAATGAAAATAACATAAAAAATTGGAGCTTAAGATGAAATATCAGAAACCCCAGTTAATTTCAATATTTATGCTGGAGTATTGGATTGGCCAAAAAGTATTTGCATTTTTTACACATAAATAGCGAAACATGTTTTGAAACGTAACTACCGTCATTTGAAACCGCAAGTACATTATGTAACGTAACAGTTGACAGTTCAAGCTTGTTTAAGGAAAATAAAGTGCACGATTTCGTTGACAAGTGTTTGCTTCGCGTCGATTTCAAAATGGGCAATCAAAAGGAACATTTTCATCATGTTTTGCTGTATTACTTCCCAAAAGGGAAAAAACGCTATGCAAGCTCGTAAAAAGTTATGTGATGTGTACGTGAAGATGTTTTAAAACTACGGCAGTGTCAGGATTCGTTTAAGAAATTTCGGTCGGGAAATTTTGATGTGAAAGATTCATCACGCGCAGGAAGGCCAATCGAAGTTGACGACGTCAAAATAAAAACATTGATCGAATCCAATCAGCATTTAACGACGGAGAGCTTGCTGTAAATCTGAACATATCGAAATCGAGCGTTGAAAACCATTTAAAGTAACTGGGATACGTTAGTAAGCTCGATATGAGCTCAAAGAAATTCATCTCACAAAGCGCGTCTGCATCTACGATTCTCTCTTGAAACGAGGAGAAAGCATTTCATTTTCGAAACGTATGGTAACAGGCGACGAGAAATAGATCGTTTACAACAACGTCGTACGAAAAAGATCGTGGAGCAATCGTCTTATAACACTTCAAAAGCAGATATGAACCAAAGGAAGGTTATGCTGTCAGTCTGGGGGGATTTCAAAGGTATTGTGTATTTTGAATTGCTTCCAAGGAACCAAACCATTAATTCGGACGTGTACTGTCGTCAGCTGAATAAATTAAGTGATGCAGTCGATCAGAAGCGTCCAGAATCGGTGAATCGCAAAGGTATTTTGTTTCACCATGAACACGCAAGACCACGTACAAGTTTGGTCACTGGTCAAAAATTACTGCAGTTTGGATGGGATGTGTTACCTTGCCCACCATATTCGCCAGACCTGGTACCATCAGACTGCCATTTGGTTCGTTCGTTGCAAAACACCTTGAATGGGAAAATCTTCACGGCTGATGAGGCTATCGAATCGTTCTTGGAACTGTTTTTTGCCGAAAAAAGAACAAAAACATTTTTGAGCGCAGAATCATGAACTTGCCTGCGAAAAAAATCATCGTGCCTGCCAAAGATCATCGAGTAATATGGACAGTATGATGCTGACTAAAGGTTTCGTTTCCCATTCAAAATTCGCCTTTCATTTACACAAGAAAAAAAAACGCCATTACTTTTTGGCCAACTCAATAATTCATATAGGAAAGTATGTCCAAGTCTGGAATTTATTTTTTAATGACTAATTTTCATAAAAAGTCCTATCTGCTCCATTTTTTCGAAGAGTTACGGCTTCATAAAAATAAACTGAGAATTAGTGGAAATTTCATTTCAAAGAATGGGAAATAGGAATCTGAAATTTTCTTGTAATATTTTCTGATATCAACTTTGAAGCTATAATAACTTAGACACACTAAGAAGATAGAAATCGTGAATACCTACCTAGTAACGGGTAGGTCCATAATTTGCCCGGATGAGGGCAGTGGCACAGGAAAATATTAAGTCCAGTAGACAACAAAAGCGCTCCTCAAGTATCTTCATCCATGCCTGCTCCACCGCTGCCAATAATTCCGTTCTATTCCTGCTTGGACGTTTCAAAGCTCGAAGAGACATTTTCACAGCATCCCTAAGATTTTCTACAAGGTTCATGGCTGGTAAACGGGAAGACAATTAAAGAGTGGGAATTCTAAAGCACGTTTGAACATGATCACGTTATCACGGCTCTATAAGGAGGAGCATTGTTCTGCTGGAAGAGTCAATTGCCCTGTAGGTGCATGAGGATCCTGAACGGATGCAGATGGTCTGCAAGATGAGCTCGTCGCGCGGACTCTTCAGAAATGCATCTAGACTTACCAGAGGTCCCAACGTAGTTAAGCACTCACCAGACCGTAACTGAGCCTCCAATAGCCTTGCTGACATCCCGGGTATGTCACTTCGTGCGATTTCCGATAGAACCACACCCTCGTGTCTGCGCAAACTAAGAAGAAGCTGGATTCATCGGGCCAAGAGACCTGTCTCCAATCATCCAAAGTCCAGTGTTGATGTGCATTTGCCCAGTTGTGACGCACAGTGCACTGATTTGGTGTTAGTTGTGGGATTCTAGTGGGAGGGCGGCTCTTGTTACCTATTGCGTCTAATGATTGCCTGATGCCTTTGGTAAATACATCTTTGAAGTCGACGGTAATTTGTGCCACTGTCACTTTTCGGTAGCTGTCAACTATGCAAGACAGACATCGACGGCCACTTTCATTTACCACCTTTCTCCGCCCATAGGGCTGTCTACGGTGGAATGTTACCCCAAAAATGATGTATTTCAGTACACTCTTACTGTCGAATGAGGATACTGCTGAAATTCCTGTACCACCTCCACGATCGAGTAAACCACGCTTCGGACTTCCACTATCACCCCTCTTTCAAGTTTACTTAAATCACAACGTTTATCCATACTGATGTCGAATCACCGTCTACGTGACTGCAGTGACGTCCTCCTACCTATATATTGTTCTTGCCAAGCAGTGGTTTCATCCATTAACGAGAGGGTTGAGAGTCTCACGTTTCCCCCGGAATATGTCCAGCCCATTGCGATTTCAGGGATTTTATCTTGATCATGATGAACTCCAGTCATTTTTCTGATTCATGAGTTCCTCTTCCTATCCTTCCTGGATATTCCAAGCATGCACCTTCCCATTTCTTTCAGTAGGTTGCAACCTCTGGATGCCCTTTGTAGTTAAGACCTATGTCTCTGCTCCACTTATACGAATTAGACGGACGCTTTGATAAAATACTTTTCTTTTAAGAATCATGGCAGATTAATTTTAAAAATGGTACTGTTCCTTCTAATTGCTCTCCAGCAAAATTTTACGCGGCTTTTAATGCCAACCTTGGTTGATATCTGTTGTCCACGGTAAATGTAGGCTTCAGTTGCTTCTAGAACTGTTCAATCAAACACTAAATCTTTAGTTCTTGAAAAAAGCATTATCCGTAAGTTCATCTTTAAGCCAACTTCTTTACTCTTGTCAGCATGTTCCTGGACCATACTCTGCAGTTCCGAGGGCGTACGTACAAAAATAACTATGTCGTCAACAAAACGAAGGTGGTGAAATAATCTCCATTAATTTTTATCCCCTTGCGTTCCTAGTTCAATGATTGAAACGCATTCTACAACGTGGCATTAAAGCGCTTGGGAGATATGGGGTCACCTTGCCGCCCTCGTTTTTACGCTTTCCAACCGTAGTCTGAAGAAGCGTATATGCTTCAGCTTTTTCCGTCTTCCCGTCCTCACGATAACTCGCTTAAAAATTGTTCGATTTCAATGAAATTTTAGTATGTGGTAGAGGACCACATCGGAAAGAACCCTGTTGAAAATGGACGAAATGGGGTCAAAGGTCAGGACATAGGATCGGGATCCATTCCATCGCCCTTATGCGTCATAACTTACGTAAAATTCTTCTATTGCGACAAAACTTTAGTATGTTGTTCCGGAGTTATACTGAACTGTTTCTGTTGAATATAATCGAAATCGGGTCAAAGGTCTGGACACAGGGGCCAGATTTATTCCACAGCCATTATCCTCATAACTTGACTACAAATGTTTCTATTGCGACAAAAGTTTAGTATGTTGTTCCGGAGGTATGCTGAACCAATTCTGTTTAATATAATCGAAATGGAGTCGAAGGTCAGGACACAGGAGCGAGATTTATTACAGAGCCATTATCCTCATAACGGAGTAATAACTTGAGTAATGATTTCTGGTATGTTGGAAAACGTATCATAATCAATGCATTGCATGATTATACTAACTTGTTCTAACTTTTATAAGTGCTGGGCCCTCAAACAGTGTAGTCTTTGCACTTGAGGTTTCATAGATGTTTTAAAAAAAATTATATAAGCATCTTCAATACCGTGGTATATCAAAGACCTTATCACAGCTGATGGGCTTGATGGAATCAAAAGCTTTTCCATAATGAATAAAAGCCATATACTTGGGAGGATAAAAATGTAATACACAGCAATTTTTTTCTCTTTGCAAGTTGAAGTTTGGCAGATAACAAGTTTGAATATCACGCTACAGACCGGTTTGACTAGATCAGGTGTCGCCGTGGTGGAAGACAGTGTGAACGACGGCACAGTCGCATTTGTTAGCGTCGTCTAGGAATGCAAGGGCAATGAGGTGTAGTCCGATTTTTGTGGGCAAAACGGAAAACTCCGACGGAAATTCACAAAGAAATGATCGAAGTGTATGGTGGTGATCCCCTGCACCGCAGGAGCATCTCCTGATGCTGCAGTCTCTTTGCAGAGAGACGTGGAAACCTTACCGATTCGCCACGTTCCGGTTCACCTGTAACCGAGGCATTGAACAGGCCATTGTGAGTGACTGGCGGATTCATCTGCGCACATTGGCACAGAAGTTCAACATACCGTACGGTATAGCGTGCGTTATTGTGCATGACAAATAGCAATTTCGCAAGGTCAGTGCGCGATGGGTACCCAAGAATTTGACTGGCGACCAGACGTGACAGAGAAAATTGCGTAATTTGCTCCAGTACCCACTGTACAGTCCGGACTTCGCTCCTTTGGACTTCATCTGTTTGGTCCCTTGAAAATATTCCTGGACGGGCAACGCTTCCATTCGTCGGACGAAGTCAACTCGGTTGTCCGCAGGTGGCTATAAGCCCAGAAAACAAACTTTTATGAGCAAGGTATACTAAAACGCATACCACGCTGGGATAAATATTTTGTGCGTCTGGGTTCTTATGCTGTAATATAGGTAAGAAATGTAGTTTCACTGTACATATGTTTTGTTTTGCCTATTTATTAAGCTGTTGCCAAAAAAAAAAAAGAAAAAAACCAGTGTGGTGTCTGTTCGATCCACCATTCTAGCACGGAAGTTCATCGTCATTTTCTATTTCAGTTAGTTCTCTAAGAACATGGATATGATCTATATTGCTGAAATCATTCGCGCATTGCCGCTTGTTCTCTAAGTTCAGCCATGTCCAGTGGCTTGAGTTTATTAGTAATCTTTGATCTCATTACCAGCGCTTGAATGAGATACCATGATGTCTAGAATATCTGACTGGCGGGTTTTGAATGCTTTCATAATTAGACTGAAGGGACACAGTTCTTTTTTCGATGTGAACCATGAGCCAGCTGCAGTGGAGATAATTAAGTCTGCGCTAAATGAGTAAAGGCAAATTTCGTAAAATGTTTTGCAATTTGAGGTCATGGCGTGTGAATTATAATTGGTAGTGAGTAAAGGTAAAAAAACACTGTGCAACATACAAAAAGACACTTTCTGACATTCATTTCATAATTTCGGATGCATGATCTATTTCTTTTAATTGTTGGTTGACAACATGTATGAATCAAATTTATTTGCTATGTGTTTAGTGATTTAAGTTATCCGTGTTTTAAATATTAGACAAATACCATAAACTTATTTCGTGTGTAATTAATGAACAACGTCTACAGATATTTTAGCGGCATAAAGTTGCCTTGTAAACGGTGTTTAAAGAATAGCCATGTGCCGAATAAAACAAAACTTCATTTTAAGTTTAGTGAATTCTCTGAACACATCAGAACAACTTTCTTTCTAATGCTAATTCGCACAAACGTCATACGTCATTTGTGACAGAGAATAACTTCAAGCGTTTCTCATATGACTGAACTGTTTCTAGTGCATAATAACAGAAAAAAAAATGAGTACAATTCCGCCACATGTATTACTTCTCAGAAATGCAAGGAATGTTAAAAACAGGGAAATTCTGCAGGAGCCGTAGCAATCCAATACCATAAAACAACAACAAATAAGCGAAACTCCGTCAACAAAACTCGAAAGAAACTTGCAGCTGCAGCGTTTTACTTTGAACTGAAGCATATAGTACTTCGGAAGAAACAAGGCTTTTTCGCGGAAAACCGAGGATATGAGGAATAAGCGAAGTGAAATTGCAACGACGGACGAAGCCACGGATTCGTTTTCCTTTATTTTCTTCCATATTTAGCGGCAGGGAATGTATGATGAATGACACAACCTATCAAAAACACCGCGTTGAAGAGTGCCGGCATATTTTTTCTGCCTTCTTCTTTGCCTGCCAATACTTCTCCGCCGCTCGCTGTTGTGACTGGATTCAGTTGGCCATTTCGGGTGCTTCTCTTGGTGCGTGTCTGCTTCAAACTGCTGCAACTTTTCCATCAAGTGCAAAAAAATGAGTTGACAGCTGCAATGGAAATGTTCCTATCAAAGAGTTTAGATTCTGTGTACTGCATTAGCGATCTGAAGGACCCTGAATAACTTCATTGTTAACATGAATATGCAGTCTTTCCTGGGACATTTCTTCCCATTCCTTCATGTCTTTGAGCTGTTTTTCTGGAAGTTGTGTATGTATGCAAAAAGAAAAAAATGGCCTTTTCGGTTCTCTGAATATATATATTTTTTACTCATGCAAACTTTGGGTACGTTATTTCCCGTCGATAGATCTACATACAAAAATATATAAAATGAGGTGCCTAATACATCACTGTATGCCGATGAAACAGTGTTCGTTCCTGAAAATATTCCCGCCGTCAGAATATTCTCCAGGAAAATATATCAAACTTTAGCCGCGTCAAAACGGAAGAAAGTTAAATTGTTGTGGGAATACAGGGTATGAATTTATGCCCCAGCACAGATATAAATTATACATTGTGAAATTCGCTGCAGACTCCGGCAGTAAAAAAATAGAAAAATAAAGACTGTTTCCTCTCCAATAACGCAGTCATAGACTGGCTCACATAACTGATTGCATCGCAAACTGATGCAACGAATCTTATGTATAAACTGAAGGATTCATTTTGCTTATAATAAAGCACAGATTCTTCTTATCGGAAACATTGGTTCTTATCTACGCTAATTAAGTGCATGTATATCTGCTTATGCTGGATATAACCAGGAAAGATAAGAAAAGGAAGTTTTGGATCAGAAAAAAGAAAAGAGTGGCATATATAATGATCAAAGCAAAATCCTTGAAATAGTAATGGGCTGGAAATATTGGTATAAGAACGGACCACCGATGGACAAATGAAATATCAGACTATATATATAAACAGAAAAAAGACCCAGAAAAGGACCACGTGGGAGATAGGTGGATGAAATTCGAAAGCACTCGGGAGTGACATTAAGGAATCTGTATCAAAAGAGACTGTTGTAGAAGAAATTGGAAGAAACCTTCATCCAGCAGTGGATTGATTATGATGATGATTTGCGCATTCATCGCCCACTTCAGACACTATTTATACAAAAGCAGTAAATTTAAATAGTAGTTAAATAGATATTACAGGTGGGTCTAGTTCATTTGCTTGACGTTTACTTCACCGAAGGGTCACTTGACCGAAAATCACTTCACCGAAAGATCACTTGATCGAAAAGTTCGTTTCACCGTAGGGTCACTTGATCGAAAGGTACATTTCACCGAAGGATCACTTGATCTAAAAGTTCATTTCACCGAAGGGTTTCTTTACCTGAAAGTTTATTTCATCGAAAGGTCATTTCACCAAAGGATCAGTTTATCGAAAACTTTGGATTTCATTACAGGATCTGTTGAAGTATGGTGCAAGTTCGGCAGACAGACCACGGAAACGATAGGGGATCATACTCAAATTGCACTTTTGATGTCTCTGTGTCACAGAGAACGCAAAGATTTAGTTTTAAGAACAAAAATAGTTAATTTTAAGTCCCTAGGCCTCGGCTTAGGCCTTTTTAGCAAATTTTAATCATATTCATAAGGTTTACATACAAGTCATGTTCAGTGCTCATGTTCATAAGGTTTACCTAAAAATTAAAATTAATAATGTTGCACATTTTTTCAGGCAAAAAAGAATCAATTTAGGTCCTTAGGCTTACCTTAGGCCTTTTTACCCAATTTTAATCGTAGGAACTTATGTTCATAAGGTTTACATAAAAAGTCAAGCAAATAATGTCGCACATTTTTTCAGGCAAAAAGAATCAAGTTTTGGGCTCTAGGCCTCGGCTTAGGCCTTTTTAGCAAATTTTAAACGTGCGTCCTGATATTCATAAGGCGTACATAAAAAAGTCCAGTTAATAATGTTACACATTTTTTCAGGCAAAAAGAATACATTGTAGGACCTTATGTCTCGGCTTAAGCTCTTTTAGCAAATTGTAACCGTTCGTGCTCATGTTCATACGGTTTACATAAAAAGTTACTTTACATTTTATATAATGTTTATGAATATGAGTAGGGTTAAAATCTGTTAATATGGCCTATATCTAGGCCATTTAACAGATGCCCAGTTTAGGAACAGTATGTCTGCTGTAGGTTGGCTTTCAGTACTTATTAAACGGAATATCTGCGACCATCCACTGTAAGCTCACTTTTTTTGTATTTTGTAATGTAATTATTGCAACCACTGTATAAGTTCCGGTATAATCATCTTCATACTTTACATCTTGGTACAGAGTTAGTAAAATGCCACACGCTTCAACATACAGACTAATCTGACATGCAGTCAAATCTGACAAAAATTTATCTATGCGAATGATTTAGATACATATGTGCATACACCACTATGTTCAAACATAATTATATACATATTCACCATATTCAAATAAGAAATTATGTGGCAAAATCCAAACTGCAAATGTCATAATTTAAATGGTCAGTTCCTTATAATGTGGCAAAAAATACTTAATCTCGAAAATAAACTTCGCCTCAACAGTAGTTTAAGAAATGTCTGCTGTAGGTTGACTTTCAATACTTATTAATCAAAATATCTGCGACCATCTGCTATAGGCTGTTTTGTTTTGTATTTTATAATACAAACACTGTATAAGTTCTAGTACATTAAATATTCATTTTCATATCTCATATCTTGCAAACAGTCGTTATGGTTTTTGACATATACCTAACAAAAAAAAAACGATGCAGTTGGAAAATATTATTAGAATGATGATATAGAAAGTCAAATGTAGTTAAATGTGTTGAGTTCCATATATAAAAAACCTCATTACTATCTCAGATGATTAAAGTGGATGTATGTCACAAGCCTGGGTAATTTATATTTTCCAGGACTGAATCATACAGTTCTGAGTGATGGAGTTTCATCAAATATAATCTCTAAAGCATTTAAAAACATACCTTACGACGATGATACACATCAAAAAGGATCTAACGAAAACTGAATATTGAAAACCTAAACTTCAAATCATAGTACAAAACATCCTCAGGTAGTAGTCGATGATCTAGACAAATTGCTATGCATTTCGGGGTAGAGACACCATCCTCAGGCAGAAACTGCCACCACTTGAAAAACCCAGGAGCCTTGTGGGAAGCTCCTATATACCTACATGACCACTATAATGTGTGCCGCCTACGTCGATGAAACACAACAATTTGATGTTAATCGATATGTTCCGGTAGTTTACTAAATGCATATTTAAACAACCAAAAATCACACTACCTACTACAGCAATTCAATAACATTCCTTGAATTACAATATTATATAATCTATAAGAATTTCGACTCTTTTACAACGACATTTCGACACTCTCTTTTACAACGATTTTCCACAAGATAACTTTTACAACGACAATAGTAACGGATAGCTCATACATTTTAATTACGTAAAGTTTTTATAAAAAAATGTCAGTAACATATATATCGGTTGTCATTCATTAGACTGAATACACTTCAATGTTTATAAATGCTACTCAAGAGCAACGTGTAAAGAGTTTTCATGTAAGCATACACACTTCTTAAGGTGTATGATATTATTATTATACATTGCCACAGCAGTTTTCCATTAAATGATATGAAATAGCACTGTTGCTATCGAAATTAATAATATGAAAGGATATTTTCGAAACGTTTTCTGTACAAAACTAGTTAAATATTAAAAGTAAACGGACTCATTACACTACGTTTCAGGGATGTTACTCAGTTTTAAAGACAGTGAAAATAGCATAAATTTTGCGATGATGTTATCATTGTTGATAGAACTCCGCAAAACAAGTAAGCAAGATTTAAAGCTTTCTCACATGAGCGTGTTATTTCACAAAGAAATAATAAGATAACAGGAATCGACGTTTTCCCTTTTCGCTTCTGAAGAGGAAGCCATTCCGTTATGTACTGCAGTAAAATGTTGTATAAATGTTAAAAAATGTAATAATGCATTTAATAGATATAAATCTGCTTTTAGTTCTCAAATACCAAAGAATCAGCTGTTGCGATTAAATCTAAAAGTGATTAAATTACACATTTAAAACTGTTGAAGGAAGTTTTGCAAATATCAGTGGTGATGCATTAATTTAATTTAATTCGTAATTAAAATCTGCATCCTTTGCTTTTAAATGAAAGAATATAGTTTTACATACTCGGTTACGGAATAGTTGAAAACAAGAGAGTATTTAAATGCATAAGATATTCTCAAATTCGCGCTGAATGAATCCTTCGCTGATCTGATATAAAATCTATTGGCTCATTTAAATTATAACTTTTAAAAGAATCCTAGGCTTTATTTGCACTATTTGCTTCAGATAAATAACCAGTAAATTCGAATGATGAAGGACGATATTGCTTCCTTTACTCCTTGTAATAACATTATTTTGCTAATCTTATATGTGAACACAGGAGTTTATTAAAATAATGGAAAAACTTACCGCTTGTGGAGAACTTTTTACTAATAAGTTATGCGCCAAACTCGGGCTTTCCGAACAGAAGCAATTCAACTTGAATAGACAAACCATGCATATACGATATAACGAAGTAAATTTCTCCGTCATTTCGGTATCCACGCCAGGATTCGAACCCGGGTCCCCTCATTCCGGAATAAGTTGCTCTACCAATTGAGCTACGCGGACGTTTGTTCTGACTACTATCTGCCTTTATGTCGTGTGCGTCCTTCTTGCAGGTACGTCACATCTCCTCGTACGTTACATCATCTTCCCCTTATTTTTTTCTTCGAAGTGCTGGAGAAGGGATTCTCTTATTTTTCCTATCTCGCGGTGTGGAAAGAACATCACACCAATGCGAGATTTTGAACGGTCGGGTCATCCGGATAGTTCGGGCGCCATTATAACGAAGTAAATTTCTCCGTCATTTTTAGTCTACGCCGGGATTCGAACCCGAGTCCGCTTATTCCGGAACAAGTCGCTCTACCAAGTGAGCTACGCAGACGTTTGTTCTGACTACTATCTGCCTTTATGTCGTGTGCGTCCTTCTGGCAGGTACGTCACATCTCCTGGTACGTTACAACGATAATGGAATTTATGACCATTCTTCCCGTAAAATATTTCCCAACTGCACCATTGTTGTTGGAGGTCGAAAATGGGATCTGACCTTTCGCTCCAGATATTCCCAGAAATGTTCAATAATATTGAGGTCTGGAGATTGAGGTACCCAGGATAGTTGCTGTACTCCAGGCTCTGCAAACCACAGCTTGTCTTGCTCGGACGATGCACAGGTGTATTATTTGCTTGAAACAAGGGACGGCCATTACGAAACAATGCCCACAACATTGAATGTACGTTGTTCCCATGATTGAAATGGTACGTTACAGATGTGACACGACCGCATACTATAACAAATGGCTCTAAGGTATTCCATCGTATGGCATCCACAACATCAAAGATCCACCTCCATGCTTTACAATCGCAACCGAACAGTCGGAGAGGTACTTTACTGCAGATTTTTGCCAGACGTACACTCTACTAGGGGTGGAGGAGAATGTGAAGCATGATTTATCAGAGCAGATTGTACATTGTCAGTCTTTAGCAATTTAGGTTTTATGCGCTTTGCACCATCTTAAACGTTTTGTTTTACTGATATTGGTAATTAGAGGTTTTGAGGATTGCAGCAGGGCCACAAGTAATAAATAACGGCCAGATGGAGTTTCCAAATAATATGACGGAAACGGGATCATTCCGATTAATGTTCAACTCTGCTGCTATTTGAGGCGCCGTGGTCTTGTGCTCACGTTGTACAATCCGGGCCAACACTTGATTATCTCTATCTGAAATCTTCGTATGACATCCACAATTTACACATTTGGAAAAAAAACGCCGTGTGCTTTTTTACGCTTTCCAACCGTAAGTTGAAGAAGCGCATATGATCCAGTTTTGTCTGTCTGCCTGTCCGCACGATAACTCGCGTATAAACGGTACGATTTCGATGAAATTTTAGTATCTGGTAGGAGACAACCTGGAGACGAACCCTATTGAAAATGTGCGAAATGGGGTCAAAGGTCAGGGCATAGGAGCGAGATCCATTCCATCCCCTTTATGCGTCATAAATTACGTAAAAGCGCTTCGATTGCGACAAACGTTAGTATGTTGTTCCGGAAGGTATAATGAACCAATTCTGTTTAATATCATCATAATGGGGTCAAAGGTCATGGCACAGGAGCAAAATTTATTCCACAGCCATTATCTTCATAACCTGAGTAAAAATGTTTCTATTGCGACAAAACTTTAGTATGGTATTTCGGAGGTATACTGAACGAATCAGTAGTCAGCGTAGTGAGGAGGGGTTGTCTGCGCGCGATTTATGTTATGTTGGAAAGGGTATCATAATCAATGCATTGCATGATTTTACTAACTTGTTTATTGATAACTAAAACCTTCTGCACAATTCCTCGTGTCATTGCTGCCGATCATTTTTGCGCGTCGTGCAAGAACTTGTACGAGGGCGTATGAGAAAGTTAGTTACACTGTTAAATAAAAACAAATAAAGATATATACTCAGGGAATGAATGTTGGTTTAAAGGTACGACATTAGTATTCATTTTCCGACATAGTCGCCTAAGGACTGTAAACATTTATTAAAACGTGTGATTAACTTTACCATACCTGTACAGAAAAAGTCTTCTCTAGTTTGGCGCAACCGTTAAGGACCGCAATGTTCACAGAATCATCTATTTGGAATCGTTGTCTACTAAGATCCTGTTTCATTTCACCGAACATATGGTAGTCGCATAGGAATAAGTCGGAGCTGTACGGTGGATGTTGCCACGCCTCCAACTACTTGAGAGACTGCAGCAATTCCTTTGTTTTCCGTGCTGTGTGGGGTGTGGCGTTGTCGTGCAGCAGGATGACACCTTTGCGAAACTTTCCTCGGTGACTGTCGGTATTTGCCTTTCGCAAATTTCGTAGCGGCTGGCAATATGAGTCAGCATTGATATTCGTCCTTTTGGCAGAAATTCTGTGTAAACAACACCTTCACAGACAAAAGAAACAGTCGCCATGACACTTTCCCTCAGACGGTTGGACTTTGCACTTCTTCCTTGTAAGAGAGGTGACATGCTTCCATTCCATGGACAATCGTTTGGTTTCAGGGGTGAAATGGTGAAACCACATTTCATCACCTGTGATGACTCGACGCAAAAGATTGTGACACTCAGAAGAATACCGTTGCAGAAGAGCCTAAGAACACAGGTAACGTTGGTTTCTGTGCTGGTCGGTGAGTAAACGTGGCACCCATCTCGCACACAATTTCCGAAATCCCAGCTGCTCGCGAATGATGAAATGCACAGTCCCGTACGAAATGTGTAACGTACTGGCAATTTTCTTGATTTTGATACGCCTATTATCCCGTGTCATGTCGTCAACATGTTCCGGAGTGCTGGATTTGATGGTATTCCTTCGTGGTATTCGCCTGTCAAATTTGTGCGACCCTTTTCAAATTGTTGGCACCCCTTTAACATGTGCGAGCGCGACATGGCATTTTCCCCGTATACAGCACAGATTTCACGATGCATGTAAGGGCAATTTAAGCGCTTAGCCCACAAAAACCGAATAGTTCCTCGCATTTCCAATTTGGAGTAAGAATCCAGTTGACGCGCTATTACGAACTACATCCTACACACGCCTTACGCAGTTACTGAACTAAATCACCTTCTGCCGACTGCTCTGACGTACTGTCTACTTCGCTCCCAAGCACACACGGGCTGACTGCAATCCCACTCCAGATGGCGCAATTTTTGATTCACGTACGTAGTTACCAAAGCTCTTGCAAGACGGGCACCAATGATCATGCCTTTATTGAGGTAACTAAGATCAGACATTACTGATAATTACTCCATGACAGTTGTTTTGCTTGCGACTGTGACACTGCTACGTGATAGTAGATAACGTACTGCACCTCATTATATACTTCACATCACGGATAACGTCGACCCGGTGATTTCAATACAACGCACTGCTTGTACTTTTGTCGCAATTTGTGTTTCCATTGATTTGATAAACCCCTGAAAGTATTCAACGTGACTTAAGAAATTTAGTTTCAAGTTTTTGCTTGATACAAATATTATTATCGGCACATATATATTTTCCAGTGTCTCCCACGTAGTCATCGTTTAGAAAACTTCAAAATTTCCTCTCTAGAACACATTGAAACATTAGTGTTGCTTCATTTTAAAAAGATTAAGTTCGTCTTCCAGAAGTAGAGAAATAATGTTTGTATTCTCGTAAGACATAAAAATATTACTTTGCGTCAAAACTGTACTAATACGGCCAGGGGAAAGAATCGTTTTGGAAATTTCCTAAATAAGTATATTTCTGTCACGATATGTTGTGAACAAGCAGAACTTGATATGCGTATTTGTCGGACATGACTTTGGTGTTTACCTTGTAGATGTGCAAACTGTCCTTATTGTAATCAGACTATTACTAGGTAAACATTCCGATCCGTGTTTTAAAGTCGCGTATATGTAACTCTTTTACTGAAGCTATTTACTATAATTATTGAACAAATAAAATTTATTTTACTGATGCTACTCGTATTTAACTCACAGAATGTTCCTTATGCAGCCAAAAATAGCAAGGAGTAAAATTATTTAAAAAAATATTCCCATCTTGATCAAATATAAGTAAAATACTTTTTTTAAATGCTCTTCTCTTTATTTTTTCAAAATAAGCTATTGAATTTTTGGAGCTCAACTTCACATTAAATTAAAGTTTACGGTTAGAGCTGGACAATTATTACGTAACGTAAGGCTCTCAGGATGCATCGTCATATACTGATACTTTGTATTCCGTTTGAGAAAATAAAATGATTTCTTTACATGCCATTTCTTGCAGAAATAAAGGTATGAAGATTCAAACTACTTCACAAGCAAGCTCAAACATGCTAGGATACATTTTATCTAATTCGCGCTATTTTTTACCATCAGCTTCTATGCTGTGTTCCTAAGATCATGCTTGTAAAATGTTCTCAAACGTTTAATATTTCTAGTTATTTTTTCAGCATTCAATATCTTTAAATTAACAAAAGCTATGTGCTATATGTATTTCTGTTACAAAATTGCTCCAGCCTTATCTTTGCTGATAAAAGCAAAATTGAAAAAGAAATAGTTTCTTGAACAACTACCTCTCACTACGAAAAACACTTTACGAAGATTTAAATATTTTCTGCTAAAATAAATTACACTTTTTTCCGCTACGGGTTTAAAACTTATATTATTTTACCCCGATATCTGTGCTTCTGAAAGTCCGATTAAAAGCATTAATTTTACGTCGAATAGCGTTCATTGTGAATAATATTTTCCGTATGATATGCAAACTTTTGTAAAGCATGATTTTAAAGCTAAATGACGTAAGTGCATATTTATGTTCACAATGTATGCGTGGTCATACTTACGAGTTCATAAAGGAACTGAAGAAATATTTTGCTGATTAGATATCGCACTCTACCGAAAACATCCTTTTTTTTTTTTTTTTTTTTTTTCCCCAAAATAAAACTCACTTTCGTGTTTAGATGAAGTGATATATACTCAATTTTTCTTCCCATTTCTACTTTTATATGTCCGATTAAAAGAAAAAGTCTTTTTGGGACACTTCGCAAAAAAATTTTAAATGCTGACAGCACACGTGCAGAGTTCTGCCGCTAGGTGGCGTAAAGGTACCATTATGTTTGAAAACGAATTTCCGTTTTTAAAAATTAAATTAAAAAAAAAAGTTTTGTGCTCTACCCAGTTTTCTAAGGCAAAGACTGAGAACAACATCATTCACTTAAAATAATGCATACATTTTTCGCCTGCGAGAGTATTTACGTCAAGTTCTTTTCTGCTGTCTCTGCTTTCAAAAGTCATACTCTAAATTCTCTTTTATCTGATTGCCCCGACTACGGGAAATATACTGTGCGTATTTGCAACTTTTTAAGAATACACTATTCTTCTCTAGGGGAAGTGTATTCGAGTTTTCATGATTATCACCGATTATTTTTTTTTTCATAGTTTAATGTTAAGCACAAGTTTTCCGGGCTTAATAAGGCACAATTTTCAACTAAGAGTCGTACAATTATGTTACAATTTGCTACATAACTCTGAAACAAATTGTTCGATTTTAAAGTTTTCTTTTGCCTCTGATAAATTCCGCGATAAAGAATGTTTTGCTTACAATTTTGTGAAATTTTCGTTATTTACATTTCTTTCTGTAGTGGACTAAAGTAGCTTCAGAGGATTTTCACACATTTTTGGAACGATTTCCCAAAATACTTAATGTTTAAAATAAAATTATTTATTTCTTAAATGTTCTATCGAATAACCCTTTCTCTGAACAATGAACCTGCACCTTTTCGGTGGCGCAGAGGGCTAAGTGGTGACTTCTGATCATTCGTCCGAAATGGGTCTGGGTTCGAATCCCGGTGAGGCATGGATATTGTGCTTGTCTGGCTCTTTGCCTTCCCTGGAACCAGAAGCCCTAAATTAGGGATGGACGACTGCTTATAGCACATTGAGTTGCTCACGGTGGTCGTTAAACCTTCAATAAAAAAAATAAAAAAAAGATAAATAAAAGAATTGGTAGCGTTATTTTATTCCATTCCTCTTCCACAACTTTCCATAGTCAAATCATTGCTTTAGGTCTACGCTTAGAAAGCGCACTTTTTAGCAGTCCCAAGGCACAGTAGTCCATTGATAACACATCAGAGGACTTTGAAGGAGTACGAGCAAAAGGCTTAGACTTGATACCAGTCTTTGTTTTAATTTTTTCAAGAAATAGAGTGGTAGATTTGGATGTATGACTGGCAGCCTTATCCTGATGGAGGTCTACTCTTTGAAGGCTCTGTGGATAAAGGAACGGTATTTCCTCTTTAAATATAGGAGTTAAAACATTATTTTGGTATTATGTAGTACTGATTTTAACATTATTTTCAACTTTTCTTAAATTTAATTTCCCCCTGTACGAGAAACCAGCAATAATCGTGAATCCCTTACAGAAACATTATTTGGATTCTTGGAACAAGGCTTGTAAGTCTGTTTCTGCTCTTTTACGATAATAAATCGACCTTTATCTGTGACAGTTGTTTAGGTAGATCAATTCTCCATCAACAGTCACTATAAATTCCCATCTGTCTCCTGCTAAATGATTTTCATAAAGAAGTCTACACCGCGTTCTGCGCTCAGTCACGTGCCTAGGCAAAAGGCGGTGAACATTATGCATTTTTGTATTTTTGCAGATTCAGATCTTTGTTTATTACCTTGTTTACAGTTGATACAGAGACTTAATGACTCAGAGATTGCTCTTTGGGTCGGTGGATTTCCTTTTAAGACAAGAGACCTTACTTTTGTAATAGCTGTAAAAATATATATATATATATATATATTCGTTTGGTGATCCTGTTAAAAGCCGTTCTTGACAATGCTTTCGTGTGTTGTTAATAATATTGCGTGTTTCACATTCAGAAATACTCATTCCAGGATTTTCACAGCGTTTTCTGATTACAGAATACGAATATTTTTCTTCGTAAAGAGCAACAAGTTAGTAAAATCATGCAATGCATTGATTATGATACGCTTTCCAACATACCAGAAAATGAGGATAATGGCTGTAGGATAAATATCGCTCCTATGACCTGACCTTTGACCCTATTTCGCTGATATTCAACAGAATTGGTAAAGTATACTTCCGGAACAACTTGATGAAGTTTTGTCTCAATCGAATCACTTTTACATAAGTTATGACGCATAAGGGCGATGGAATGGATCCCGATCCTATGTCCTGACCTTTGCCCCCATTTCTTCCATTTTCAATAGAGTTCGGCCCCAAAAGGTCCCGTACAACATACTAAGATTTCTTCGACATCGAATTATATTTACGCAAGTTATGACGCATAAGGGCAATGGAATGCATCCTGCTTTTATGTCCTGACCTTTGACCCCACTTCACCCATTTTCCACAGGGTTCGTCCCCAGGTGGTCCCCTAACTCATACTAAAATTTCATTGAAATCGAACCGTATTTACATACGTTATGACGCATAAGGGCAATGGAATAGATCCCGCTCCTATGTCGTGACCTTTGACCCCATTTGTCCCATTTTTAATAGGAGTCGTGTCCCTAGGTGGTCCCCTACCACATACTAAACTTTCATCGAAATCGAACCATTTTTACGCGAGTTATCGGACGGACGGACGGACAGACGGACAAAGCTGGAGCATATACGCTTCTTCAACCTACGGTTGGGAAGCGTAAAAAACATAACTTTCTATCCACAGCTTGTTTTCGTGCGTCATTTTCTTAGCACACCATAAACTGCAGCAGATTTTTCTTCTGTGTTCATTTGTTTCTATTTCCAATTACTTGAAGTTGTTTTATTTTCTGTAATTGCTTACCGAAAGCGTTCTAAAAATGTGCGAAGATTTTCTGTGTTAGTGTTTGCAAATTTTTTAAAGGCTCTATAAATCCGGATGGAAAAAAATATTTGAGTAACTGATCTCTACAAAGTATACTGAAAATGCTTTGTATTTTAAGTAACAAGTAATTTTCCCCGTCTGCTTGGAAATTTCTTTTTGTGCCAAAAATGCTTGATAGGCATGCATAGTAGACCCAAGAATCAGGTTTTTTTCTTGTTTAAAACCTGTTCGTAAGCCAAAAGGAATGTTTGAAAATTGCGTAACTATTCTTTTGTGTTCGTCATAGGAAAAGTGTTTCCGTACTTTTTGTGTTAATCAAAGAAAGATTTTTGATCAGATAAATTTGAAGTAGGCGGAAGAAATATGAAAAATGTTGTTGCTAAAACTGAGAGTAAAACAGAACCTTTAGTATGTATGTGTTGCGTGTGTGCTGTCAAAACAACAGCTGCTTCGCTATTGTTTGCAACTAACGCTCTTAAAAAAAGAAAAGGCCTTTTTTGGCAATGCCGTTGTATGAGTACCATACGTAACGTACCGTCTATGTTTTATTCAAATTTAATCTTACAATGTATTTTAGAAATGAATGAAGATCATTACTATGTAAAGCTACATTCCATCTAGGATTTGAATATGATAAATTTCTTTATCGCACGAAACATTAATTTCTACAACAGATTTTAAGCAAATGTGCGTGATTCGTTCGTTTATCTTTTTTTTTTTTATGTACATGCTGAACTCGCCAATGGTAAAGGTCTTAGATGGATAAATGTAAAATTTTGGTTCTTATTTGATCATAAGAAAAAATAAAACAGATTATGGACTAAGCAAATAACTTTGTGTTTTTATTTCTTAAACCATTCATGTCGAGGAGCGTATTTGAAAACTTTTTCAAGATTCTTTCAAACCCATTCGAAAGAGGGATTATCTGGATTCAAAAGTATCGCCTTAAATCCTCATACATGTGTTTGCAATTCGCAAGAAAATTCCCGCGACTGCAAATATGTTTCAGGCAATCCGATTTTCGCGAGCATGTCATATTTTTGGTTGATTACTTTTGACTTCCCGTGATAACGGAATCCTATGAAATTCGGAAATCTTTTCTCGTGATTGTGTAAGAAGTTCATGGTTATGCCAAGATGATAACAACTCGTACGTTCGTTTGTCATCTTGGCATAAACATGAACTTTATTCAATATCACCATCTTTGAACAATATTATGAAATCCAGAGATATTGAATTCTAAATTTGATAATTAATAATAAGTCCCAGTCATTTTACGGGCTTTACTTTATCGTATTACAAACACCAATAAAGTACAAATCAAATCAGATTTCCAAAATAAAATGCAGTCAAACCACTTTTCAGCGGCGTGGAGATTATCATGGTAAAATTAAAATTTATTTTTCCCTGCTTCGTTGGGGAATTGGAGTTTTCCTTTCTGGCCTATAAGAGAAGCACAACATTCCAAGTGCTATAAAAAAATCCGATCTTCAACATTTTAACCAGAAAAGATATTTGAATTTCCATGAATGAAAGAATTTCCAAGATGAAGTAAAATTGCTCATATTTTGAAGCTCTAAATAAAAAACTGAGGTATTTAAGAAAAAACTTATTTTTTTTTAGAAATTGGCAAACGTAAGTTGCTTCTTTAGTACATTTCAAAGTTGATGTTTAAATAACATTCTGGAAACGATTTCATCAAAATTTCCTGAGGCACTGAATTTCCACCAAAGTTTATCTTGCTTGCCGGTTAACAAATAAATAAGTTTATCCTTTTAACATAATTAACACTTACCGATAATCAGACAAGTCGTGTACAAATGTAATGAGATAAAAGCGCTGTGTATATGTAAATTCTAATATTTTGAAAATGGGAAACAAGAAAATAACCCGGGCGTTTAGAAGCAGGAGGAATATATTTCGAAAAGGAGAAAATAACTCTGGAGTTTAGAAGCAGCAGTAATATAATTTTATAATTTTTTGAGCAATTTGTTTTCAGTGTAATATTCTGATGAACTTATCGTGTCTTTCAACTACCAGGGTGAGTAAGAAGTTCGTCCCTTTTTGAGCTACACATGATGTTGGTTCGAACTAATTTGTTACACATAATCTTTGGACGCGCCAGCATCGATTGGGAACCGTGATGCTATAGTTGATGCTGGCCTGTCATCAGCTTCGTGTGTTCCACGGCATCGCGTTCGTGGAACACACGAAGCTGATGACGTTTATTTGACACGGAGCCAAATTGAGTGATCAGGAGATCAGAGGATGTAGGTCGATAAACGTGCTTTCAGTTTGCTTCTACGTCATTACAAGAAACAAAGGTTAAACTCTGCAGCAGCAGCGAGAGAAATGTGTGTAATTGGATATTAGAAAAGAGTAGACAACAGCAGTGCACGAAAATGTTTCCAGCTTTTCAATGTTGGAAACACTAGTCTCCAAGACAAGCATAGTTCATAAGTCAAACGACCGCCAGCACTGATACCCTGGTAAAACCTGTGGCAAGAACTCCGGTACCAGTACACGACCATTGGCAGTTGATGTGGGGTGTTCCAAATCCATAATCGTTCATCATCTGTACCAGCTTGGTTTCTTCTCCCAGAGCCGCTGAATGGTTCTCCATGAACTGACACCTGAGGTGGAGGAACAATGTGGACCTCTCTGTCACATATAGCTGTGAAATCCACAGGATGAAAGTTATTGGCGCCGTATTGTCACCTGGTGAAAAATGGAAGTTCCTACGTTACTTTTACACCTGGTGACCAGCGGACATGACCACACCAGGAAGGACAGTCATTGGTGCAAGAAGGACGATTCGACAGGAAAGACATTTTGAGAATTTGATTCAGCCATGGGGGTCCTGTTAACTGGGAAAAAGTGCCAAATGGTTGGACTGTGGACAGAAACCTCTTTGGCGTCATAGACCAAATCCACATCGCCGTCAAATCCAGAGGATGAAAGATTTTGGAGTCATAATGTCACCTGGTGAAAAGTGGAAATTCCTACATTATCCTTACACCTGATAACTAGTGGACAGGACCGCACCAGAAAAGACAACCGGTGGTAGATGAAGGTCGATTCAACAGGAAAGACATTTTGAGAATTTGATTCAAAATGTCTTTCCTGTATTAAAAAGCTTACGATTTCTAGATTCTGTTTTGAATGTTTTTATAATTTAGCAGTGTGTACTTTTTTTGATGCGTCTTTTTTTTTTTTTTGTGATGCAACGTGAAATCACAATGGACTTTGCCCATTAACGGTTCCAAGTGGAAGTCTTCAAGTTTTTCTCCAAATGACTTTCTCTTTAGCGCATGATTTCATGTATCCTCTGGTTTTGGAATTCTATTTATCTCATCCAGAAAATTTGAACTGAGACAATATATGTCTGTTTCCTATTCCTCAATTTATAACAACCATCAGTAAATTTCAAATTTAATTTTCTTCCTAATTTCGATAGCAGCTGCTACAAAATGTATTTTATCTTCACTGCGATTTTAATTTTTTGGGGTTACAATAATTATTTCCTTGTATTGCAGAAGAACCATTTTCACATCCTTATGTGGAAATGGTTATTCTAGCCGCTAAGCGTTAGCGATTGATAAGCAAGGTTTCAGTACAGGCTGCAACAATTTTACTCAATTGACAGGAATTTAATTCCATAACTGATAACATTGAATCTTACACATGACAAGTATACATACCTTGTGTCCCAATTTCTATCGTAATTTTTACCTCTGGATAAATATTTTTATACGCCTCAGCAGATTTATGTAGTTTTTCTGGATCATACTGCCAAATAATTAAAGTATCGCCTACATATCGGCAAAGTAAAGCTGGTAATGCAGATTTCCTGTTAGACATAATTCTATTATCAATATTCTAAAGAATTGCTTTCGCTAAAAAAACCGGAGAGTATTGAACCCCTGGATGCTCCTTTTTGTTGATAAAAGAAATTGAGAAACACAGAGAATCACCATTTCTAATTATCCTCTTAACCAATAATAATAAATTGGGAACACAATATAAAACTTCTTAAAAACGACTTTCATCCTCTGCCATACCAGCAGATTGAAATCATCCCAATATAAAGTGGCAGCTTTCAGAACATATATAAAACGAGCATACATCCATAATTAAAGTCGAAGATTACTGCAAAAAGAAATTAAATGGATAAAAAAATAGAGAAATAAAAAAATAGAGAAAGCAAGGATTGATATTAGTAAACAAGACATCCCTTATAACAAAAACTGAAAATTACCCTAGAATACAGATTAAATTATTACTATTACGGGTCTTCTTCATATATACCACAAGTATCCAACGTTCTACAAAAAATCTGTGGAAAGCAAAACATGAATATTAGAACCAAAGTACGTATGTTCAATAATAAACATAACAATACGACGATTTTTAGAAAATCTGGAGTTTATAAAATCCTTATCAAGGATTTAATCATCAAAACAAACCAATATATTACATCGGAAGTACAAAATGCAACGTTAAAATCATATTAGATGAGCATATGAAAATTTGGAATAGAAAACATAATAGGACTGCAATGTTAGATTACTGCATTAATCAAGCAACCCCAGACTGGGGTAACTTATTTGCCAACAGAAAAGATGGAAAGAAATACTAATAGCAGAATTCATATGCATTGAGAAAACAAAGCAATATAATTGTAATAATAATATGTCAGTAATGTTATCATAACTGCAAGCTGGATAATAGAACACTGTCCTGTTATTTTAGTGTTCCATCATCCAGTTTGCAGTTAGTTGTCTACCTTCTGTTAAAAATCCATCTGGTTGATGTGCGAAAACTTGGAAACTTTTATTTCTACTCTACGCCAAGAAATTCGGATTCCCAGTATAGTTATACTATTTTTAAGCATCTCTTACTTTGTGTAATTTAGTTTATCAGCTTCCACGTCTACGCTAAGGGTTGAGTTAGAATACACGGGGTTCACCAAAATGTAGCCTTTAAGTAATTCGATTCATTATAAACAGCCTTAAACCTTAAAGTTGCAAAATCGAAAATTGTTATTATTTTATATTTCGTAATACTCCAGTTAAATTCCAAGCATTCTTCTTGAAGTCTTATAAATATATTGCATTTTCCTTCGTTTCAACTTTTTGTAATCGTTGTGTCAGGTAAGTAGACATAGTGATGTACATTGCCCTTAATCTAAGAACAGAGTTACACTTTCTTCAATTCAAAATTTAAAACTGTGTAGAATACGAGGAGATTTATTTTAAAGACGTATGTGCGTATTTCATTTTTCTTTTAAAAGAACTAACTTGGAAAAACCGTATTCGAGACAAAGTATACAAATAAAGTCAAAACACAAAGAAAGGAAGAAGGAAAATGCATAACAACGTATGCATATAGAAATAAATAACTCAGGAGGGATAGCGCAGTGTGTTTTGAGAAATATCTTTGCCATTTGGGAAGTGTCCACAAGGAGAGCAAACGGAAGCTATCTGTCCATATGACGTACCAGATGACGAGAAGAGACTAGAAATTGCTGTGAATCGGAATACTTCGAGTGGTATTGATCTCTGCGCTGGATGGAAAAGTTCCAAACGAAACTGACTTAGATGTTCCAAGGAGATATCATTTGTCAATTTCCGCATCATGTAAGGAAAGAGAGGGAAGCAGCAAGGAATCATATCTTCCCGCGGGATACAAGCTTATACTGGACATGTTATGTCAGAATAAATAAGAAGAGTACCTTCTCGACAAGTATGTTTCGATTCGCATTGTTCTCTGTCACATTATATCGAACGGTTTAACTGCTCAGACACAAATAAGATCTTCTCCCTAAGAAAAATAGAAGTAAGATTTCCTACGTGTGCGTATTTTTCTAGAGGTACTTCCTGTTAACGACGACCACGATGCCATAAAATAACAAATGAATTCACTGTCTCCGGTTATTTATCCATGACTGACCAATGCCCATAAACTATGCATTAGGCAATGTGGAATTCAAGCACGCAAACACAAGAAGAATTATTTGGGAGAATCTTGTTCGGAATATTCCAAACGGACAAAAGGAATACAATGTGCTTTGAAGGCACCGAAGTGCAGTGGATGTCTATTAAGTTATTCAGAGGAAAAAGTAAAAGTATGGTGAACACACATTTATGAATGCATATCAGATCAAACTATTCTAAAATCGCAATGGACATTAATTAACCAATTCAACTTATACAAGACAGTTTATTTCTGTTAAGGTACCCAAATGATAAAAGATGTGCTCAAAATTTATTGATGTATTAAATTTTGAAGAATTATCCAAAAATAATCTGGATGGTGTAAGGGCACTGCTCGAAATCGGGCGGTATATTCCGGTATGGCATACTCATACTTCTTTTTTCCTAGTGTTTCATACCGGTACTTTTTTCATCGGAATTTATATACCGGCACTAATTTTAATAGTAGGAACTGCAGAAATGAGTTTTTTATATCCTTAACTTAATATACTCAATTTGAATAGCTTGATCATGAATGTAATACGGGATATTACACCATACAACACAAATTTTGAAGATGACAATCCGTTTTTTGGTGTAAATATGACAACGATGGTAAGCCAGATAATATCTGAAAATTTGAAAATTTCGTCGTCCTGAAACGGAATCGAACCCTCGTCTCCCAGGTAGCGCCCGCGTATGCTAACCACTACACCACCCTAAGACTCAAGTACCCGATTAATTTGAATATAACCATCATAGGATTCGCTAGTCGAGTTTCCGATTATTCAAATTAATCGGAAACTTGAAACTTATTCGTTCTGGGTGGTGTAGTGGTTAGCATACCCGGGCGCTATCTGGGAGACGCTGGTTCGATTCCCGCTCCAGGACGACTAAATTTTCAAGTTTTCGGATATTATCTGACACATTTTAGTTTTGCAGCAATGAGGATAAACTTTTTCCACTCCTTTGTTTCTCTTTATTTTAGGGTGGTGATATTGCTAATAATTTAAGATAGAAAATTCATTCCGATTGCGCCAATCCTAAGTGCCCGACTTTCCACTTCATGAAAGTCCCTATTGGAAGGGAACTGCCTTCTCGGATCAGGACATTAAAATTCTGGGATCAAGTTCAGCTGAATCACTAAGGATAGCCGTAGTTTGGAAGTCTCGTTAATCCGTTGGTCCCGGAATAGAAACTCCTCTTTATGAACAAGTCTGACCCCAGCACAAGTAGTGCCGGCTGGATCCACAAACCCACCAACTGAAATCGGCCGCCATCGTTTCTGACCAATGGTGCAATATTATTCCAAGTAATTGTCAATTAAATTTTCAAACAACGGAGTTTTTCTTCCAGGGATTTTTTTTACACTTTTTTCAGTTTTGGAGATAATGACCTGCCAGAGCTACACGAACATGCTCATGAACGATGTCTTCCCATGGGCAAACCAGAACATGCCACCCGGATGGATCATGCAGCAAGACAACGACCCGAAGCACACCTCCAGAGTAGTGAAGGCAGCCTTCCCGCAGCAACAGGTCACACTTCTAGACTGGCCAAGCCAATCTCCAGACCTCAACCCCATCGAGTACACGTGGGAGGACCTGGAGAGACGATGTGCAAAGAAAACCTGCCAGAATAGGGCCCAGAAGTTCGACCAGCTGTCTGTGGAATGTGCGCGAATTCCGCAGGTCACCGTCTAGAAGCTAGTGAACTCGATGCCGGCCCGTTGTGCAGCTGTTATTAAGTCTCGTGGTTATCACACTAAGTATTAGTAATTATTTTGTCGTTTTCTCGTACTTGTTTTCTGTTATCGTTGCATTAAATGAATGTGATACACACCTACTTTGTTGGTCAATTTGTATGATCTTTGCGATTAAGCTCGGTACCTGATCTGTGTTAAGGTTTCCGATCCATCGGCATATGGGTCATGTTTACAACTGAATAACACATATCATATCCCAAAATGACCCGATTTGGTCCAGCAGAAAAAATATTATGGTCGAAAATGTGTTTCGCCAAATACTTTTGTTCGCTACTGTAGGTCACAGAGAACGCTGAAACAACTCAGAGAAGTATGAAAGCTTGGAAAATATTCAGTTTTACTATTTACGCCACTAAAGGAGATTTTAGACTCGTATGAACCGTGTGTTGTAATAAATGAACAATCATTAATACACTGACCGGAATAAAAATCCCAACACCAAGAAGGGGTTGGGTCAGATAAACGACAGTTGGTAGGCGGTGACAGTACATCTGTAAGATTACGTCTATGCAAATTTCGCGCTCGGCACATACGTGTGGCGCTAGTAGCGCCCCTCGGAACATGCAAAGCAGGTTTGCTGTAAATACGCACTGTAGCGTTCGTGAGCGTTAGTTATTGTTGAGATTCGACGTAGTGTGTTGATGTTAGTCAAGAATGCTTTTAAGAAGACGAAGAAGCCATTATCAACACCACACGGAGCTCGAACGAGGTCGTGTAATAGGGCTACGAGAAGGTGGATTTTCTTTCCGCAATATTACAGAACGACTTGGCAGGAATGTAGCCACTGTGCACGATTGTTAGCAGCGGTGGTCAAGGGAAGGTATTGCCTCAAGAAGACCGGGTTCCGGCCGGCCACGTGGCACTACTGAGAGGGAAGACCACCGTGTACGCCGTATGGCCGTGGCGCATCGAACTGCGTCTGCGGCAGCAATTCGAGTTGCAGTTGCCACCACAGTGACACAACGAACTGTTACAAATCGGTTACTTCAAGGACAGCTCCGAGCCAGACGCCCTATAGCGTGCATTCCACTTACTCCAAACCACTGCCGTTTGCGACGTCAGTGGTGTCAAGCTAGAGCTCATTGAAGGACGGAGTGGAGATCTGTTGTGTTTTCTGATGAAAGCCGGTTCTGCCTGGGTGCCGGTGATGGCCGTGTGTTGGCTAGAAGGAGGTCAGGTGAGCGCCTGCAACCAACCTGTCTGCGGCCGAGACACACTGGACCTACACCTGGAGTTATGGTCTGGGGAGCAATTTCTTATGACAGCAGGAGCACTCTCGTGGTTATCCCACGCACCCTGATGGTACAGTTGTACGTCGGTCTGGTGATTCAACCTGTTGTGCTGCCATTCATGAACAGCATTGCAGGGGTGTTTTCCAACAGGATAACGCTCGCCCGCATACCGCTGTTGTAACCCAACATGCTCTACAGAGTGTCGACATGTTGCCGCAGCCTGCTAGATCACCAGATCTTTCACCAATCGGACATCATTGGACGACCACTCCAGCGTCACCCCCAACCAGCATTAACCGTCCCTGTATTGACCGACGAAGTGCAACAGGCATGGAACTTCATCCCACAAACTGACATCCAGCACCTGTACGACACAATGCATGAACGCTTGCATGCTTGCATTCAACATTCTGGCGGTTACACTGGTTATTAATGTACCAGCATTTCACATTTAAAATGGCTCTTCTCGCGCTTACATTAAGCTGTGATCTTGAAACCTTAATCGATTACATATGTTACCTATACAAATGAATTGCCGCCATTTCATTCCTCTACAACTATTTTTTCGTAGTGTTGGGATCTTTTTTTCCCGTCAGTGTGTTTAGATTTATTCATTATGTACAGACTTTTTATTTGCTAAAAAATAGTTGGTTCTGTCTCTCCCATTTGTTTCAATATTAAAAATAAATAGCTGAAAGTTTTAAATGCCGCCCAGTGAGCAGTGGTCTGAATGCTGGGATCCGACCGTTCGTCTGAGTGGACACGAGTTAGAGCTAGGCAGTTTAGAAAACACAAATCCATGGAATTCAATAGATGGGTTCTCTCCGTTTGTGACGTCACTCTCATGTTATACATGGCTTGATTCGTCAGTGTAATTTTGACGACACACACAACAGCATTGGAAACCAATCGATAGCCTTGATTTTGCGTGACATCACTAAAAGAAGGAACTCATCTCTAATGTCGCGGCCTTGTGTTTGTTTATTTCTAATGTCTCAGCCTTGTTTTTGTTTATCTCTAATGTCGCAGCCTTGTGTTTGTTTATCTCTAATGTCGCAGCCTTGTGTTTGTTTATCTCTAATGTCGCAGCCTTGTGTTTGTTAGAAACCGCTAAATATACTGGGATCATCTGATAAAGAAAAGCTGATAGAGTAGTTCAAAAACACCTGCAAAATTTCAAACGGAAACATATTTTCTGTAATTTTAGATACACCAGATCGTCAATATTCAAGGTACACTTATAGCGTAGGAAATCCATTTATTTTCATGGTATAATATGTATAATGACTCTTCGGGCTTTCACAATTCACTCGAAGGCTTTTTCAAGGCAATGTAGACATTATATCCTAAAATGCATTATATATATATATATATATATCATCATCATCATCATTGTCAACCATTATCAATCCACTGCTGGACGAAGGTCTCCACAAGTTACTTCCACAACGGTCTGTCTTGTGCCAGTCTCCTCCATGTCACTCCCACATACTTTCGAATTTCATCCACCCATCTCCCATGTGGTCTTCTTCTGGGTCTTTTCCTGTCCCTTGGAATCCAATCTAAAATTTCGGCTGTCCATCGATGGTCTGTTCTTCTGGCAGTATGTCCAGCCCATTGCCATTTCAGGGATTTAACTCTGATCATGATGTCTTCCACTCTTGTCATTTTTCGGATCCACGTGTTCCTCTTCTTATCTCTCCTGGTTACACCAAGCATGCACCTCTCCATGCTTCTTTGAGTTGTCTGCAGCCTTTGTATGTCTCTTTTAGCTAAGGTCCACGTCTCTGCACCATACGTAAGCACTGGAAGGATGCATTGATCAAACACTTTTCTTTTAAGACATAATGGCATATTGCTCTTGAAAATTATGCTGTTTCTTCCAAAAGCTATCCAGGCAAGTTTTGTACGCCGATTAATTTCTTCACCAATGTGACCCTCACTTGATATCTGCTGTCCAAGATAAACGTACTTGTCTGTTATCTCCAGCTTTCCTCCATCAATCGATAAATCTTCATTTCTCGTAAAAGCATTGTACATCACTTTTGTCTTCTGAAAGTTCATTTTTAATCCCACTTCTTTACTCTTGTCAGCAAGTTCCTGGATCATACTCTGTAGCTCTGATGGGGTAGTTGTAAAAATCAATATATCATCAGCAAAACGTAGGTGGGTTAGATAATCTCCATTAATCTTTATCCCTTTGTTTTCCCAGTTCAGTGATTGAAAGACATTTTCCAATGTGGCATTAAAGAGCTTCGGAGATATGGTGTCACCTTGTCTCACTCCTTTTCCAATTTTTATGTGTGTTGTATTTTCAAACAGCCGAATCTTTGCACTTGCATTTTCATAGATGTTATTAATAATATTAATGTATGCATCTTCAATACCGCAGGATTTCAGAGCCATTGCAACTGCTGATGGTTTCACCGAATCAAAGGCTTTTTCATAATCGATAAAAGCCATGCACAATGGAAGTTCATATTCCCTCGCTCTTTCAATTAGTGCTCTCAGTACGTGGATATGATCTATTATGCTGTAGCCACTCCTGAATCCAGCTTGTTCTCTCGGTTGAGCCATGTCCAGTGTCACCTTCAAGCGGTGTGAAAGAACTTTAGTGAAGATTTCATAAACCACTGATATAAGGCTGATAGGTCTGTAGTTCCTGAGATCCTCAATGTCACCCTTTTTATGTAGCAAGATCATTGTAGCGTTGTTCCAATCCTCAGGAATTTTCCCTTCATTAAGGCATCGAGTGAAAATTTGGGCGAGTACTGTTTCGATTTCTCCACTTGCTTCTTGTATGATGTCTACAGTAATTCCATCTTCTCCTGGAGCTTTTCCCCGCTTCATGTTCTTGATTGCGTGTGCAACTTCTGCTGGAAGGACTGGAAGAACTCTGGTACTGGTACCTTTCATGATGTCTGGAGTACATGTATCATCCCTTTCATATAATTTGGAGTAGAAATCTTTCACTCTTGTCAAAATTTCGCCTCTATTTCTTGTTACAGAACCATCTTCATTTCTCAGTGCCATAATCTGTTTTTTCCCCTTACTGAGATGTCCCTTTGCTATCTTTAGGCTTTGGTTGTTTTCAATTGCTTTACTTACTAGTTCACAGTTGAATTTCCTTACGTCTTCAGTGATACTTTTTCGTACTGTCTTGCATAGCGCTATATATTCCACTTTGGAAGTCACATCTTCTTTAGTTGTCCTCGTCACTCTTCTTTTTTGCATCAACATTTTGGTTTTTCCTGATAATTTGTTCACATGCAATTTGTTCTTAGACCCAGCTAATTTTGTTGCTGTTTCCATAAGAGCTTTGGTTACATTTCTGTTAACTTCAGAAATATCCACTTCTTCCGATGTTAGGCCTTCTAAAGCAGATAATCTGTTCTTCAGTTCCAACTTGAAGGTATTATGGTGTTTTTTAAGGTTGGTTATCTCAAGACTTTTTTGTTTGTCTTATGAGCTTGCTACGTTCGAGTTTAGTGTTGAGGTGCATCTTACATCTCACCAATCTATGGTCACTGCCTGTGTTGAACTTGTTTAGCACACTGCAGTCTTCTATGACGAATTTTTTGTTACACATAATAAAAATCAATTTCACTTGTCGTCCCATTTGGATGTCTCCATGTCCATTTCCTGTGTGGCTTTTTCTTGAAAAAGGAGTTCTTGATGAAAAACCCTTCTGCCTCTGCAAACTCTACGAGAGTATTTCCACGCTGGTTTCTGTTGCCGTGACCGAATTTACCTACTGAAGTTTCATTCTGTTGCCGTTGCCCTATTTTTTCATTGAAATCTCCCATAATTACATTCAAGTGCTGCTTACCTTTATTATTTAGATCACGAATTTCCTCATAAAATTCTTCAATTTCTTCTTCAGCATGACTTGTGGTGGGTGCATAAGTTTGAATAATCTGAGCCTGGTATCTTCTCGAGAGTTGGATAACGAGTCGTGCAGCTCTGTCAGAGGAACTTTCAACTTCTACAACTTTATCCTTCAGTTTCTTGTTTATTATAAATCCAACACCACTAGTTCTGCCAGTATCTGTCCCACGATAGTAGAAGAGATGTCCACTTTTCAGTTCAATGAGATCTTCTCCTTTTCTCCTTACTTCACTTAGCCCGACGATATCCCACTTGATGCTTTGTAGTTCCTCTTCCAATTCAAGAAGCCTTGAATCAGAAGATAGGGAGGGTCCGTTGTACGTAGCCAAGGTCAGCATCAGATGGCAGCCTAGTCCGGTCCTCCGGGGATTCTTAGCACCCTTTGCCTTCATGTCGCACTGGCCGCTGCCTTGGCCAGGTACATTCCAGCTGCCGGAGACTGAGGGGCAAGATTTAAGTTGTGGAGTCATTTTGGAGGGGTTTGACCGTAACTCACCACGCTGGCCAAGCGGGTTGGTGAGTGTGGGATAGCATTTACTCTAATCCCGATGGCATAATTATACCGCTATTGGCGGTCGTCAGAGCCCCCTTTAGTGGGAACAGGATGTACCACGAGAAGGCGGGGTTGACATTTGTCAAGGAGAGGCTGTGATGTTACGCATCACCTGACCTTACATCCCTATATATATATATATATATATATATATATATATATATATATATATATAAAATGCATCAAGATTCGCCAAGCTTTCGCACTCTACTGGGAGGCACATATATATATGTCAGGTGATGCGTAACATCACAGCCTCTCCTTGACAAATGTCAACCCCGCCTTCTCGTGGTGCATCCTGTTCCTACTAAAGGGGCTCTGACGACCGCCAATAGCGGTACAACTATACCAACGGGATTAGAGGAAATTCTATCCCACACTCACCAACCCGCTTGGTCAGCGTGGTGAGGTATGGCCAAACCCCTCCAAAATGACTCCACAACTCAGTCTCCGGCAGCTGGAATGTACCTGGCCAAGGCAGCGGCCAGTGCGACATGAAGGCAGAGGGTGCTAAGAATCCCCGGAGAACCGGACTAGGCTGCCATCTGATGCTGACCTTGGCAACGTACAATGGACGCTCCCTATCTTCTGATTCAAGGCTTCTTGAATTGGAAGAGGAACTACAAAGGATCAAGTGGGACATCGTGGGGCTAAGTGAGGTAAATAGAAAAGGAGAAGATCTCATCGAACTGAAAGGTGGACATCTCTTCTACTATCGTGGGACAGATACAGGCAGAACTAGTGGTGTTGGATTTATAATAAACAAGAAACTGAAGAATAAAGTTGTAGAAGTTGAAAGTTCTTCTGACAGAGCTGCACGGCTTGTTATCCAACTCTCGAAAAGATACCAGGCTCAGATTAATCACACTTATGCACCCACCACAAGTCATCCTGAAGAAGAAATTGAAGAATTTTATGAGGAAATTTGTCATCTAAATAATAAAGGTAAGCAGCACTTGAAAATAATTATGGGAGATTTCAATGCAAAAATAGGGCAACGGCAACAGAATGAAACTTCAGTAGGTAAATTCGGTCACGGCAACAGAAACCAACGTGGAAATACTCTCGTTGAGTTTGCAGAGGCAGAAGGGTTTTTCATCTTGAACTCCTTCTTCAAGAAAAAGCCTCTCAGGAAATGGACATGGAGACATCCAAATGGGACGACAAGTGAAATTGATTTTATGATGTGTAACAAAAAATTCGTCATAGAAGACTGCAGTGTGCTAAACAAGTTCAACACAGGTAGTGACCATAGATTGGTGAGATGTAAGATGCACCTCAACACTAAACTCGAACGTAGCAAGCTCATAAGGCAAACAAAATCTATTGACATAACCAACCTTAAAAAACATCATAATACCTTCAAGTTGGAACTGAAGAACAGGTTCTCTGCTTTAGAAGGCCTAACATCGGAAGAAGTGGACATCTCTGAAGTTAACAGAAAAGTAACCAAAGCTCTTATGGAAACAGCAACAAAATTAGCTGGGTCTAAGAACAAGTTGCATGTAAATAAATTATCAGGAAAATCGAAAATGTTGATGCAAAAAAGAAGAGAGATGAGGACAACTAAAGAAGATGTGACTTCCAAAGTGGAATATACAGAGCTATGCAAGACAGTACAAAAAAGTATCACTGAAGACGTAAGAAAATTCAACTGTGAACTAGTGAGGAAAGCAATTGAAAACAACCAAAGCCTAAAGATAGCAAAGGGACATCTCAGTAAGGGAAGAAAACAGATTATGGCACTGAGAAAAGAAGATGGTTCTGTAACAAGAAATAGAGGCGAAATTTTGACAAGAGTGAAAGATTTCTACTCTAAATTATATGAAAGGTATGTATGATACATGCACTCCAGACATCATGAAAGATGCCAGTACCAGAGTTCCTCCAGTCCTTCCAGCAGAAGTTGCACACGCAATCAAGAACATGAAGCGGGGAAAAGCTCCAGGAGAAGATGGATGTACTGTAGACATCATACAAGAAGCAAGTGGAGAAATCGAAACAGTACTCGCCCAAATTTTCACTCGATGCCTTAATGAAGGGAAAATTCCTGAGGATTGTAACACCGCTACAATGATCCTGCTACATAAGAAAGGTGACATTGAGGATCTCGGAAACTACAGACCTATCAGCCTCCTATCAGTAGTTTATAAAATCTTCACTAAAGTTCTTTCACACCGCTTGAAGGTAACACTGGACATGGCTCAACCGAGAGAACAAGCTGGATTCAGGAGTGGCTACAGCACAATAGATCATATCCATGTGCTCAGAGAACTAATTGAAAGAGCGAGGGAATATGAACTTCCATTGTGCATGGCTTTTATCGATTATGAAAAAGCCTTTGATTCGGTGAAACCATCAGCAGTTACAATGGCTCTGAAAACCTGCGGTATTGAAAATGCATACATTAATATTATTAATAACATCTATGAAAATGCAAGTGCAAAGATTCGGCTGTTTGAAAATACAACACACATAAAAATTGGAAAGGGAGTGAGACAAGGTGACACCATATCTCCGAAGCTCTTTAATGCCACATTGGAGGGTGTTTTTCAGTCACTGAGCTGGGAAAACAAGAGGATAAAGATTAATGGAGATTATCTAACCCACCTTCGTTCTGCTGATGACGTAGTCATTTTTGCAACTAGCCCATCAGAGCTGCAGAGTATGATCCAGGAACTTGCTCACAAGAGTAAAGAAGTGGGATTAAAAATGAACTTTCAGAAGACAAAAGTGATGTTCAATGCTTTTACAAGAAATGAAAATTTATCGATTGATGGAGAAAATCTGGAGATAACAGACACGTACGTTTATCTTGGACAGCAGATATCAAGTGAGGGTCACATTGATGAAGAAATTAATCGGCGTACAAAATTTGCCTGGAGAGCTTTTGAAAGAAACAGCATAATTTTCAAGAGCAATATGCCATTATGTCTTAAAAGAAAAGTGTTTGATCAATGCATCCTTCCAGTGCTTACGTATGGTGCAGAGACGTGGACCTTAACTAAAAGAGACATACAAAGGCTGCTGACAACTCAAAGAGCATGGAGAGGTGCATACTTGGTTTAACCAGGAGAGATAAGAAGAGGAACTCGTGGATCCGAAAAATGACGAGAGTGGAAGACATCATGATCAGAGTTAAATCCCTGAAATGGCAATGGGCTGGACATACTGCCAGAAGGACAGATCATCGATGGACAGCCGAAATTTTAGATTGGATTCCAAGGGACAGGAAAAGACCCAGAAGAAGACCACATGGGAGATCGGTGGATGAAATTCGAAAGTATGCAGGGGTGACATGGAGGAGACTGGCACAAGACAGACCGTTGTGGAGGAAACTTGGGGAGACCTTCGTCCAGCAGTGGATTGATAATGATTGACAATGATGATGATGATATATATATATATATTCTATTAAGAAGAGACCTAAGCAAAAAAATGTATATTATATGACATAAACAATTAGTTGCAATATGTACAAAAGTATTTCAGCAGTGCTTTTACTTTGTACATATTGCAACTAATTGTTTATGTCATATAACTTTCACAAAGCATTTCTTTAGTTAATTATTTTCTTTAATTTATTCTCGTTTTTGTGTTGTTAGAAGTTGTGGAGTAGGGGGTTTTAGAATCAAGTTTTCTTTCAAAAATCTGAGTTTTAAATAATTAATATTTCCTTTTTTAATTGCAATGTAAAAATTTGGAATACTTTTGCATTGCTATTCAGGTTTAAATTATCTCTCAGGCGAACTTGGCATTTCGTTATAGCTGAACATTATTTCTAATTATTATGTCACTCTCACAACTTGAGTTCTCTTTAATCTTCTTCTTTCTGTTTAATAGTAACAGATGAAGAGCATGGGTCGGGCCATGAAAGTTATGGATGCAAGCTAAATTATTAACTAAAGCTAGGTCATACAACTCTGCGGAGGTCATGACATATATATATTTTTTAAAACAATTTTTGGTGGGCTTGTTACTTGCATCTATGGCTTTTCAGAAACCCATTTCCAACTAGGTCTTTGTGGAAGTGAGAAAATGCAGAGTTTTTGCTGGTCCTTGATAAAGCCAAGGCTCAGTGTTCTCGACACTTTCTACATTCAGTTGTTTTATTTTATTTCTTATCTTTTCTCCTTTTACTCACACCGGTAGATACATAACCTTTTCTATGTTGTACTTGGTATGAGTCAAAAATATATATATTTTTTTTGCTTAGGTCTCTTCTTAATAGAATGTGAATTCTGAATTTTCATAACTGCTGCGTTGCGCGTTTTGATCTTCAGGTTATTTTGCAACTTTCGTTTTAAATTCAAAAGTTTTTCCTTAGTTTTCAGCTTTGCTCTTCAATATATATTTATATATATATATATTATCATCCTGCCACTGCTTACGTATGGAGCAGAGACGTGGACCTTAACAAAAAAAGACATCCAAAGACTGCAGACAACTCAAACAAGCATGGCAAGATGCATGCTTGGTGTAACCAGGAGGGATAAGATGAGAAACTTGTGGATAAGGAAAATGACAGGAGTGGACGACATCATGACCAGAGTGAAATTACTGAAATAGCAATGGGCTGGACATGTTGCCAGAAGAACGGACCACCGATGTACAACCGAAATTTTAGACTGGATTCCGAGGAACAGGAAAAGACCCAGAAGAAGACCCCATGGGAGATGAATGGATGAAATTCAAAATTATGCTGGAGTGAGATGAAGGAGATAGGCTCAAGACAGACAATTGTGGAAGAAATTTGGAGAGACCTTCATCCAGCAGTGGATTGATAATGGATGATGATGATATATTTTAAATATTTTTACGTAAAGGTTTATATGTTGTTTTAAGGCATTTTATTGTTTTTAAAGGCATACAAAGTCATTGCATTTTAATCTCCTTTTTAAGGCATTTTGTGTCTACATTGCCTTGAAAAACCTCCTAACAGAGTGTGAAAGCTTGGTGAATCCTTATTCATATTGCACCACGAAAATAAACGGATTTACTACGCTATAAGCTTTCCTTGAACATTATATTTACTTTGTAGCAAGTCATTAGATTAGCTATTCTAATAAACTTTCCCGTTCGTAACATTCATTCATTCATCGCAGTGTAGACTTCCTGATTGTCCAATAGCTGACATTTACTTAATTAAAAGAGAAGGTAAGGAAACGCTGGAAATGGGAGCTGCACGTCTTCACAGGGAGCAGGTGGATATTCAGAGTGTTTAATTCACACCAACTTCTTTTGTGAAACAATTAGCTTTTGTAATGTCAGCACAACAAGATTTAAAACTGCAGTAAAGGAAGCTATAAGCGCAAGCAACGTTGGGTCACGATGTTTCCGACTTCCATTTCAAGTAAATTAGAACTTGCGAGGATTAGTCTTCCTTTTACAACAGCAACGGAGGTAGAAAGCACAGTTCGTGGATCACCACTATGGTGACTTTGCTACCGAGCAGCGTTTCCATGAATGCGGGTTCTTTGCATTTTATCATTATTCCACCACATATTTCTGCTTGGAGAGCAGAGTGATACTGAAACGAATCCGAAATTCCAAGGTACACTGGTTTCCTTTCCTGGTCATTCATGACACTCCAGATGCAATTAAGAAATTCGTCTGTTAAGATAATCTCCCAAAAAGCGTCCGTTCGATATATATGAAAAGTTTCATTGCATTTTAAACAGAAAAATTCCAATTTAATATCGTTCAAAAGATTTTAGTTATCAAAGTTCACTGTAAAAAATAAGTGGTGTGAATTCACTGAAATTTCCTGAAAATAACGTGCGACAAAGTTGACAATAGGTGTCAGTATTTAAACAAAACTTCCAATTTCTCTCAACTGCTGTATTTTCAGATTTCCCATATTATTTCAGAAAAGTCCGTTTCCGTATTTATTCAGAAATTTTCCAAAATTTGAAAGTGCATTTTTCAGCCCTTGAACCAGAGATTCCTTCCCTTTTTCCCTGATGGGGTTTAGATCCGTGGGCGCGGCTGAATGAACTGGAGGTTGAATCTTTGACCACACGGACGTCGTACGTATCGGATGCCATCACTTCCGAACAAGTTGAACTTGCTCTCGTCGGTGAATTACTCCAGTCCGCCGTGGTCCAGTGTCGATGACGGCGCGCGAACGCGACTCTGGCTCGTCGATTCTTGACTCCGATAAGTGGTTTCTTGGTATGGCGTCTTCCATTCAATCCACCAGCAATGAGACGACGGGAGATGATCATTCGACTGACGTGCAGGTCGTCGCTGTCGCGGAATTTGGTGGCGATGTCCACAGCAGTCAAGGTGGGATCAGCACGAGATCGACGGAGGATGTGTCTATTCTGACGCAACGTAGTGGAACGAGGCCTACCACATCGCGGACTGTTCTCGATGGTCCCAGTCTTCTTATAACGTTGCAGGATAGCTGAAATGGACTGGTGTCGGATATTCAGGGCCCTCGCAATGTCAGTGACGCGCATTCCGGATTCCATCATGGTCACGGCCACCTGGCGAGCTCCAACAGGGATCTCTGCCTTTTTACCCATTTCGGAAAACCGAAGATTGACTTATTATCACACTACACATCACAAAACCCACAAAAATCACAAGAAAATCATTGATACATGCAGCAAACAAATGGGTAATAATTGGCGACTCTTGAATATGGCCAATTTCGAACGACAAATTCGCTCTGAGCGAAATGCAAACTACGCGGCACTATAACCTACGAATCAACACATATCATATCCCAAAATGACTCGATTTGGTCCAGCAGAAAAAATATTATGGTCGAAAGTGTTTCGCCAAATACTTTTGTTCGCTACTGTATCTGAGCTCTGAAAGTTAAGCCCAGACGAACCACCCAGCATAGTAAGGAAGCTCGGTAAGTATTGAATGCTTGTATTACGCCATTAAAGGAGGTTTCAGACTCATAGAGTCGTGTGTTACAATACACGGTGTTTCTCTACTAGGTTGACCCTGTAAATTAATAATTACAGAAATGCTATTTACTGTAGAAAGATTTAACTGAGGTACACCGTACCTGAATTAATAAACAAGTTAGTAAAATCATGCAATGCATTGATTATGATACGCTTTCCAACATACCAGAAATTATTACTCAAGTTATGAGCATAATGGCTGTGGAATAAATCTCGCTCCTGTGTCCTGACCTTTGACCCCATTTCGATGATATTCAACAGAACCGGTTTAGTACACCTCAAGAATAATATACTAAAGTTTTGTCGCAATAGAAGCAGTTTTACGCAAGTTATGAGAATAATGGCTGTGGAATAAATCTTGCTTTTTTGCAATGACTTTTGACCCCATTTCGTTGATATTCGACAGAACCGGTTCACTATACCTCCGGAACAACATGATGACGTTTTGTCGCAATCGAAACATTTTTTGGTAAGTTATGATGCACAAGGGCAATGGAATGGATCCCACTCCAGTGTTCTGACCTTTGACCTCATTTCGCCCATTTTCAATAGGGTTCGTCCCCAATGGCTCCCTACCACATACTAAAATTTCATCGAAATCGAACCATTTTTACGCAAATTATGACGCATAAGGGCAATGGAACAAATCCCGCTCTTATGTCCTGCCTGACCTTTGACTCCATTTCGCCCATTTTCAACAGGGTTCGTGCCCAGGTGGTTCCCTACCACATACTAAAATTTCATCGAAATCGAACCATATTTACGCTTGTTATGACGCATAAAGGCAATGGAATGGATTCTACCTTTATGGCCTGACCTTTGACCCCCACTCCACCCATTTTCAATAGGTTTCGTTCCCAGGTGGTTCCTTACCATATACCAAAATTTCATCGAAATCGAACCGTTTTTACGCAAGTTATGACGCATAAGGGCAATGGAATAAATCTCGCTCTTATGCCCTGCCTGACTTTTGACCCCAATTTGCCAATATTCAATAGGGTTCGTGCCCAGGTAGTTTCCTACCACATACTGAAATTTCATCGAAATTGAACCACATTTACGCATGTTATGACGCATAAAGGCAATGAAATGGATCCTGCTCTTATGGCGTGACCTTTGACCCCACTTCAACCATTTTCAATAGGGTTCGTCCCCTGGTGGTCCCCTACCACATACTAAAATTTCATCGAAATCGAACCATTTTTACGTGAGTTATCGTGCCGACAGACAGACGGACGGAAAAAGCTGGAGCATATACTCTTCTTCAACCTACGGTTGGAAAGCGTAAAAAACGAAATGCCACCAAGCGCCGTGTTATCGCATTCTCCAGACGGATGACGTAACGTCTGGCACCGAGTCTACTCCAAGGCCACATTGGAGCTACCGCAGCTGCCACTCGTCAGTTGAGACAATGCTGACGATAGAGCAACGTGTTTTTGCCCTTGCGCTCCTATTGGGTAACAGGATCGTTTAAGTCGTGTCGGAAAGCGTGTCAAGGAAAGTATGGCGAAATTGCGCTTACAAAACAGGCGATTCACAAAATGGTGAAAAAGTTGGCCAACGCAGGTCCGTTGGTATCGATTTGTACAGGTCGACAGAAAATATCAGGGGATATAGTGAGCAAAGTGTTAGCAAGGACGTTACAGGTCGTGTTGGAAGGTAAGGTTGGAAGGTAAGTAATACAAGGTGTGATTAAAATCATCCAGACTAAATTTACTTATTTAAACAAAAACAAGACTTAAATGTTTGAAACATAATCACTTTCGAAGTTGTATCCTTCTGAAGCCACACAATTAGCGTCAACGCTGTTTCCACTGCTCGAATCATTTTTGAAGTCATCTTCTAAAATAGAGAACAGCTCTTCATCGCATTCTCTTGTATCTCCTCAGTATTTTGAAATATTTTTCCTTTTGAGTGATATTTGAATTTTTGGGAACAGAAAATGTTGTAGAGAGCGAATTCTGGCAAAATGGGTGGCTGTCTGACCTTTGCAATGTGATGCTAAGCAAGAATCTTCTGCACAAGTTGTGATGTATGGGCAGGTGTGTTGTCATGGTTACGTTCCCCAAACTCTGCAAAACTTGAGAGTCGTACTTCTTGTTAAATGTCAAGCCTGATGGACGGCTTTCATGATGCGAAAAAAAAATAGTCAGCATCTTTTTAATTTTGTCCCTTGGTTATCATCGTCTTGATTCTGTCGCTTAGTCAGCATCGTCTTGATTCTGTCTTTTAGTCAGCATCGTCTTGATAGTCAAGATCGTCTTGGTTTTGTCGTGCCTTTTTGGGTCTGGAAGAGTTTGGATCTTCCACTGTAAAGTCTCAGTTTCAGGGCCATAGTCATAAATGTAAAATTCATCACCAATTATGTTAGTTTTTAAAATGTTTTTTTTTTTTTGTTTCCGACGTACTGAAGCAGGTTAGTAGCAGATAAAGCTCGGGCTTGTTTTTCTTGGCTGAGAGCAATTTTGTACACAAATTTGGCTGTGACACGTCTTACACCCAAATTGTCCGTAATAATCGACCGAACTCTACCGAAAATAATGTTTAAGTCTTCAGATAACACTGCACAACAATAGAATTGCTTCTCAAGTGAAAGTGTGCAATCCTCTATCAATTTAACGTGCTATCGCCATGAAATTTTTTTATTTGCTCTCGTTTCGTAGATATTGGGGTTCTCTCCAGTAATGTAATGCACTGAATAATGAGATTAAGAATCTTATTATATTTTATAATATTAAGTAATAAATTAATTTAGTATTAATTATGAATATAATTATTTATCAATTATTACTAAAATATTAATCATTTATTTATTAATATAATTTATTACTTATTATTATTATTATTATTATTATACAAGGTTACGAATTTTTGCCTCATATTTCATCATTCCTTGGAAGTACCGAGAAGTTATTGCATCATCATGTGCTACGTCTAAAGGGACGGTGACTTTCTGTTTATGACGCCAGGTAATGCAATCGTTAGTTTTTATAGGCGAGACCGCCTTGAGCCAGTTTCTTTCACTTCATCGGGGAGCATACTTTGCTGTTTTACTTCGAAGAACTAGCCTATACAAGTGATCCTTGCACTGCAAAATCAGCAGTAAATTTTTGTTATATTTGCGGGAAAGTTACATTTGCCACACAGAAAAACGTCATCACTAAGGTAGTTAAACAAGCTTATCTACTGGTATATTTCAGCTGCAAGGTAAGCAACCAAGATAAAGGCTGGGCTCCACGCATATTTTGCAGCACGTGTGCAACGAATCTCTCACAGTGGCTTAATGGCAAAAGAAAGGCGATGCCCTTTGCTGTTCCCATGATTTGGAGGAAGTAAACCAATCACGTAAATGACTTATTTTTGTATGGTGACATCTGTTTGTTGATGTGTAACGAAGAAAAAGAAGTGGACTACAGTTTACTTAACATAGGTTTTGCTGTGCGATCTGTACCGCATTGCGAAGAACTTCCCATTCCCAAGCCTCAGACAGATTTTGTCATCAATTCAGACGAGGAAGAGGAACACGATGTGTATCCTCAACCGTCAACTTCAGAGGTTCATGAAAGTAAGGATGAGGAATATACATGCGATGGTGAAACATCTTCACCACACAGAATCACATCGGAGGAACTTAACGACCTTGTTGGCGATTTGGATCTATCTAAAACAAAAGCGAAGATACTGGGGTCAAGATTCCGACAATGGAATCTTCTGGAACGAGATGTCCTAGTGACTTCGTTTCGTACTTGTCATCAGAAATTCGAACCTTTTTTCAAAAAAAAAAAAAAAAAAAAGAAAGCCTTGTGTTTTGCTGGAATGTTGATGACCTGCTTCAAGGACTTCGAATAGCACATGAATCACAGGAATGGCGGCAATTTACAGACTCCTCGAAATTCAGTCTGAAGGTGATTTTGCTGCATAACGGGAATCAGTTTCCATCCATTCCTCTTTGACATGCGGTCCACATGAAGGAGACCTATGACAATATAAAGCAGCTGTTGGAGATGATTAATTACAAATCGTATGGCTGGCATATCTGTGCTGACCTGAAAGTAGTGTCTCTGCTGATGGGCTTTCAACAGGGATATACCAAGCATTGCTGCTTTCTTTGTCACTGGGACAGCCGAGCTACAGATTCGCACTACATACAGAAAGACTAGCCTGCGAGGGCATGTTTGAAACCCGGAGAAATGAATGTGCAGAACCCACCACTGATAGATCCCCATAAAACATCCTACCTCCTATACACATCTAACTCGGTCTTGTTAAAAAATTGGTTAAAGCCATGGACAAGAATAAAATAGCGTTTAAGTACCTGCATGAAATATTTCCTCGACTCAGTGAAGCCAAAATTAAAGAGGGAGTTTTTGTAGGTCCTCAGATCAGACAGCTCTTCAGAGACCCAAAGTTTGAGAAACTGCTTGAGCATGACAAAAAACCAGTGTGGGATGCATTTGTCAAGTGTCAACAAACTTTCTGGGGAATGTCAGGGCAAAAAATTACAAAGATCTGCTTGAGGACATGCCGTCCCTGTTTCATACATTTGGCTGCAGAATGTCCTTAAAGATCGACTTTCTTGATTCCCATTCGGATTTTTCCCCTGATAACTGTGGAAAGGTCAGCTATGAGCACTGTGAGCGTTTCCACAAGGATGTAGCTGTGATTGAGCAACGATACCAGGGAAAGTGGTCCACCTTGAGGCTGCCGGACTACGGTTGGACGCTGTTCATAGATGCATGCGCTTTAGGTGGAATGCAAGCGAAAGTAAAGTAAAGTCGAATTCGAACGTCATAAACAGATAACTAATTGACAAGAATAAATTCTTGTACATACGTATATTCTCAAATAAATTAAATAAATAAAATAAAGATATTAATAAAAAAAATCCATAAAATCAATCAATAGAACCACAAATTAATAAAATAAATTCGATATAGCCTATTATAGTTATTTTAATATTATAATACAATGCATTTAATATGTTTATGTATACATATATCTCTAATATGCAGAGAAATACATATCGATTACAAATAAACCATAGCCAATTCAGCTTTTTTATGGTAATATTCGTGTTCAGCGCATCGAATTCATTCAGAATTTGCTACTTTTATCTCAGAAGCATGAACTTCGTTCAAAATTGTTGTCCAGTGTAATTTATCGAATACTGATTCGGAAATTATCCCGCAAAGCTGTGAGCATAAGTTCGACATCGTTATCACGTTTGCTTGTTGCGGGCCTCCCAGAATGTTCATCATCCTCAATACTTCCACGACAACCTTTAAGACATTTATACCACTCATAAACTTATGCACGACACGTAGAATCCTCCCCAGAGACTTTCTGTAACTTTAAGTATGCGTATGCGCAAGTTTCTCCTGTTCGTTGGGAAAATCTGATGCAAATTCGTTGATCATTTTATTCCTGATATGACAAATGAGACGAACAGCTTCGCACACGTAAGAACTAAGCACACGTCTGTAAAAACCCGAACGAGCATGGGAGACGCGACTCACAGCACATGCGTAGTAGGTTCCAAGGTCAGTTCGTGCCAAAAGCGCTTCGCGCGAATCCGAATTTACGCAATCAGTCTGAATACTTTGTGACGTATAGTCTAATTCAACTTTCATTTTTAGTTCCTTTTCCTATGTAAAGTTGAGTTTGTTCTCTTTTACACTTTCCAAACTTAACGTGATACCTTCTCTCTCAAATGAATGAGGTTGGCAACACTTTTGAGGTCAGAGAGAGAGAGAGAGAGAGAGAGTGACGTATGAAGAACGTTAAATAAAAAGGACGATACAGCAGTTGCTCAGAGTATGTGTGTTTGTGTGGAGATGTTCGATCACTGTTAAGATAGACGTGAAGTTTACAACTTGTAGTGCCATATCGTAGAGTTCTTCAAATATTGCTGGGCAAATAAAAGGTTATCGTAAGTTTAACTTCTGTGTATGTTTCGTCTGGTCGTAGAAGCTTAATTAGCGCTATTTCGTGCAACTGTTGCATCGTATTCTCATTTAGTTCAACATTTCCTTAGTCATGGTTTTAGACATAGCGTAACACCAATCTCGCACACGAAAAAGGGGCACGTTATAACTTCCTTAATGTAAGGGATTGACAGAGGAATGCTTTTAAGTGTGAATAAAGCGAATCCCTGCAACGAAGAAATAATCTTTCTAACTGTCTATTCATTAGACAGAAGAAAATCAAAATATAAGAGGCAATAAAGTGAAAGGACACTGCTAGCGAGAATGAATCCGACTGTATGGTAATTTGCATACACACAGCCATAATGGAAAACACCGAATCCGGCCTCTCTCCCTTTATTAGCATGAAGAGATGGTAATCGTTCCAGCCATGTTTGTCTTGATTTAGATATGATAACATAGGTAGTTCCTATCGGGATGGTTATAGAGACTCAGAGAACAGTTAGTTAGAATATGATTTCAATAATTGAATTTAACTGATTTACTGCATATTAATCAGCACTTGGAACATGATATATATATGACTGAACCTGATGCACTCCGTGTTTATTATGAGACAGAGAGAAAGCCAGAATTTGATGACCGAAGGCGAAATTACAGGCTTTCTGTTTACTGACAAACAGTATGTAATGGCATCATGCGATGAAGGCGTGTAACTCATTCTCTGTTTACCAAGGAACTGCATGAGAGTATTTACTTGCTAAATCTCTGTTGTAAAGTCTAGGGAAAATTTACATGAGAATTTGCAAAAGTTCAATAATTTCTGAAGAGGTCCACATTAAGGAATTGTAAACATTGAAGTTACAGATAGAAACGCTTCAAAATGTTTTATTTTAAACATAACTTCAAAATGTTTTATTTTGAACATTTCTCAATTACATGCATGTTTCCAAACCTGCTGTCGAATAAGTGTAAAACATTTTTTTTACTCCCTGCCTACACGATATGCGTATTTGTTTTATGGGTAAATTTAGAGAGTTCTTCTGTGAGCTGAAGTTCATGTAGAAAGTCACAAAAATGGTTACTTGCTTTTCTTCATTTCTAATATCATCACTTACAAGGTCAAAATGAAATTGCTTCCCTTGTATACACAACTGAATGTTCTGGAGGTGGTATCATGGTGTGGGACACGTTCTGTTGTTACGGAACGGGTTCCAGATACTATTGGAAGGTCGGGTGTTCTCCAAAAATTATCTGAACATTGCTGCCGATCAAGGCCATCCTGAAATGTTGACATTTCATCCAGTAGGTGACGGCTGTTCGTGGACGACCATGCTACTGTCCATCGGGCAAGATGTGTTCAGGAACGGTTCAGCTAGCATAACAGGGACTTTTGTATATTGTTGGAAGGTCGGGTTTGGGGCGGCCATCTTTCCTGGCCGCCCCAAATTCCGGATCAGAACCAAAAATGTCCCATTCACCCCCATTGAGGGTGAATGGGACATATTAGAAACACAGATCTGGGAACAAGCTCCACTTCCGTCAAATCTGAGCAGGTTAAAGGGCAATCTGGTGAACGACTGGTATGCTGTAGATGGAAATGTACTCCAACACTTATCGGATGTTGAATCTGTGCCAAACTGCATACGAGTTATGATTCGGGCTAAAGGAGATCCAATCCGGTATTTAATAAAAAATTATAATCCAATGGCCGGAATATTATTTCCTCTCTAATAATGGACCCTGTATTCAAATGATGTTTTTTCTTGTAGGTAGTCGAAGTCACAGTTCTGTATTTGGTCCTACAGTGCGAATTTCATTAGTTTTGCCATGTTGTGAGATAAATTTTTTATAATCAGAATGCAATGGGTTTTTTCTATACAGTATTGAACAACAGCAGTTCCATTTTGTGATTCCAATTTTCCATACGCTCTTTGAAACGTACTCGTAAGTTTCTTTTCGTGCTTCCGTTAAGGAGAATTTTGTCTCCATTTTCTTTTTCAATTTAAAACCAGCATTTTGTAACATCTTGCTTTAATCGAAGTTTCAGTGTAAGTGTCATTTTTGTTTTTAAGAGATGATTTATATTATATTAATAATCTTTCTTAATACAAAGTTCATCGTCAGTTTCCCAAAGCTGCTTTTTGCTTTACACATTTTAATTTCGTGTATCCCAACAACGATGGAAATAACATCACACCATTGCGAGATTTTGAACGGTCTGGTCATCCGGATAGTTCGGGCGCCATTATAACGAAGTAAATTTCTCCGTCATTTTTGGTCTACGCCGGGATCGAACCCGGGTCCCCTCATTCCGGAATAAGTCACTCTACCAATTGAGCTACGCGGACGTTCGTTCTGACTGCTATCTGCCTTCATGTCGTGTGCGTCCTGCTGGCAGGTACGTCACAGAGGGTTCCCAGGCTTTCATGAGATTCTTAAAGATGTCTATGGCCTCGAGTAGGTTAGGAATCTGTGTTTTTTCAGCAAAATAGTGATCTTATGATACAAAATCTAAACATTTCGTAGTCTGTATGTCCTACTGAGGATGACATTTCAAAAGATGGTAGACCTGGAAAGTACTTCTATCGCTCCTCAAGCCCCCGTTTGTCTACCTATATTGTATATCAAGGAATTCAGACTGGAAATGAAGCAGGGGAAGCCCATTAATTCATAATCACATGCCATGTTTTGGTTCTATTACACCTTCCACACGATGCTGTTAATCGTAATCATTTTACCCTGCATGTTTTGGCCATAGTGAACGTGCAGTCTACTTTGAACCAAAGATCGATTTATTTGGCGAGTGTGAAGCGAAACTATTAAGTTCCCTATTCCATTAACATTCATCATCGTAAAGACAGGGAACTGAACTTTTTGATGAACAACATTTGATGTTCGTTTTTCGTCTACGTAGAGTTACAGATAATATCGAGAATGTCATGCAACTCATCGACGTTTAGCCCATTAACGACCATAACACCAAAACGCTTGTACGTACAAACGACCATAGCCGTCCGAAACGCCTGTCAAAGTGAGTCAGAATTTCTACTCCTGCATGTTCTTTAAATCTGCGCGACCTACGAGGGATCAGCAGGAGTCACGTTTAGTTTCCATTGTTGTTACTAAACAAAATGAAACAGCAGACAGTTTCGGGTTTTATGGTGTTTTGAGTGATACTAGATTTTAGGGTCATGGTTGTTAAACGGTTATAACAAAATTGTCAAGCTCTGGTTCTCATTTATAGAATCAGACTAGTTTAAAATTGCACCAGTGATCTTTGCGGAGGGTATATCTGATAGTAACACGAAGACATCTACGATAGTCTTCGTACACGGCTGTCGCCCATTCATAGTCTTACGGATATAGGGTGCTTTAATTTCCATGAGGCGACAACAGCACTAATTTATGTAAACAATATGTGGCTTCCGCGTGAAAAATGGAAGTATCCTAAAAGAAGCTTCTAACGTTGTTGTGTGGGTGGAACAAGGCATGGACGGACACCCCACGTTTCGGCAACACGCGCGTCAGGTTGTTCGCTAGTGAGGTATTAGGTATTGCACCTTTTTCACGTGTGGGAGGTACGTAGTTTTAAAACTGTTAGGCGAGAAAGGCTAACTGGACTCTACGGTTGTAGCTGGATAACGAAAGTTAAAGTTACAGAAATGGAAAATAAGAATTAAAACTGGAGGTCACGGAAGGGATTACACCGGAATTTCGGAGGCAGAGTGTGTGCCACTACCATCTTGTGTTTTTGAAGCTTGCTACTGTTTAAATGAACACGGAAGAAAAACAAAACCCTAACAAAAAGAGAACAAGTTTGTAAAATCATGCAATGCATTGATTAATTATGATACGCTTTCCAACATGCCGGAAATCATTACTCAAGTTATGAGGATAATGGCTGTGAAACAAATATCGCTCCTGTGTTCTGACCTTTGACCCCATTTCGATTATATTATACAGCACCGATTCAGCATACCTCCGGAACAACATGATACATTTTTGTCGCAATCGAAGCATTTTTTTCAAGTTATGAGCATAATGGCTGTGGAATAAATTTCGTTTCTGCGTCCTGACCTTCAACCCCATTTCGATGGTATTCAACAGAACCTGTTCAGTGTACTTCAGGAACAACATGATAAAGTTTTGTCGCAATCGAAGCATTTTTAGGTATGTTATGACGCATAAATGCAATGGAATGAATGCAGCTCCTATATTCCGATCTTTGTCCCCATTTCGCCCATTTTCAATAAAATTTGACCCCAGGTGGTCCCCTACCACATATTAAAATTTTATCGAATTCGAAACATTTTTACGCAAGTTATGACGCATAAGGGCAATGGAATGGATGCCACTCCTATGTCCTGACCTTTGACTTCATTCTGTCCATTTTCAATAGGGTTCGTTCCCAGGTCGTCCCCTACCACATACTAAACTTTCATCGAAATCGAACAATTTTTGCGTGAGTTATCGTGCGGACGGACAAAGCTGGAGCATATACGCTTTTTGAACCTACAGTTGGAAAGCATAAAAAAGCGAAAAGCATAAAAGAGAAGCAGTTTAGTGAAGCCCTGAATGAGGAAAGTTCTGCCGGTGCAAGCTAAGAGCTCGGGAAATTTCGATCGGCGAAAGAACCGGTTACTTTTAGTGCGAGAAATGGAGGTCTTATTTGGCGGCTTGTCTTTGAATAGAATAAAGAAGACAACGTAGAGTTGCTACTAAAAAACTACCGGTCAAGTGCGCTTCCACTGCCTATGAAAGAAAGTCTTACCTTGCCGAGAATTCGGAGCTTCTGTTTGCCACACTCTACAAATATCATCATGTTGTGAACTTAACGCACCCGCGACTGTCAATGATTAGCCGATCTGTGATTCAAAATAATAAGAGTAGGGAATTTTCGGGTGCCTTGTTTACTTGTGGAATCAATAGAGGGCAGAGAGTGTACTCTATCAAGTCAACGACATCGGTCAATCTCATCAAAACGTAAGTGTGTGAGAGAGTGTATTCCAAAATCCGCTCAAGAGTGTGGCCTACTCCTTGTATGACATCAGTGCAGCTCTCACTCTAAATCGGTTTGCCATCGTAAAGGTGAGTTGAAGAGCAGCATGATTAAGTGCAATTTGTATTGTGCGTGCACGTGTGGATTACAATTGAAACAGGACAAGCACATTCACTGTTAGCAGCCATTTACATTTCTATAAGCACGACATCGTTGACTGATTAGGGCTTTGGTCAACCTACACTGAACAGAATCGGCTAAAACATGAACAATATAAACCTCTGAAAGTTTGCCGAACTCAAACATGAGCGCTAACTTAAGCGGGCGCGAAATATTCTTCTGATGTATCCTAAATCAACGTCTATTCTCCAATTTTGCGTTAATTAATTGAATGTCTGTTGTCTCGTGCCCGTGTTGGAGAGATTTTTGCGTTTCAGGGGAATTTACTGATTTTAAGTGGCTATTTTTTTGGGTAATCTCTCTCGTCCAATCAATAAGATTTTGGGAGTAAATTTCTTACGAATACTTAAAATGAATTTTAATTCTTACTACCGGATCGGTAGCTAATGAAAATCCAGGTACCGAATTAATTTTTTTAAGTGTCATTTCGCACTAATTTGGTACCGTAAAGTGTAATATACACTGGCGGAAAGTGAAAAAAGAACACCAAGGAGGAATTGGTGGACGATCATGAAATTTACATATGTTAATGGGGTCGAGTTTACGTAGGTGTGATGTTAACTTCGGGACCAAGCGGTGAGCGCTTACGCCACAGCACGACATAGTATGTAAATTATCGTCGGTGGTATTTAAGGAGTACGGCGAAGTGAATGTAATCAGTCGTCGGCGTACGGACACGTGCGAAGACCCTGAATAAGCTGCAATGCCTGAACATGGAAGACGTGTACCATTTCAGCATTTATCGGACTTTGAGAGAGGTCGTCAAATCGGATTCCGCGAAACCGGGTGGTCGTATCGTCGTATTGCGGAGCGAATTGGACGGGAAGTATCGGTGGTGGTACGATGGTGGCGTAGATGGTCCGAGGAACATTCCCACACGAGAAGACGTGGAACCGGGAGTCACAGACGGACTGATGAGCGGACCGATCGACGCATAAGAAGAGCGGCGTTGTCAAGCAGAACATCCACTGCGACGCAAATCCGAGCTGCCGTCGCACCTCAGGTGACTGTGCGAACAATCCGCAACCGTCTACTGGATGCAGGACTACGTGCCCGTGTGCCTCTGGCATGTGTACCTCTGGCTCCAGCCCAACGTTAGGAACGGCTGCAGTTGTGTCGCCAACGTGATCTGTCGTGTTCAGCGATGAAAGCAGATTCTGCTTGGGAGCCGTATGCGTTTTCGCAGACGCACAGGGGAGCGTCTCCACCCTTCTTGTATCCGCCAGCGACACACAGGGCCTACACCTGGTCTCCTGGTGTGGGGAGCGATCAGCTATCACTCCCGTACACAACTAGTGTTTGTACCGGGTACATTAAACAGCCCCTCCAACATCAACAACATCATTCAGCCCTTAGTTGTGCCATTTGTAAGGTCAGCCCATCGTGGTGTTTTCCAGCAAGATAACGCATGTCCACACACGGCACGTGCAACGCAACATGCACTTCATGGTGCGAGACAACTTCCATGGCCTGCACGTTCACCACATTTGTTCCCTATTGCGCACGTGTGGGATTTTATGGGACAACAACTTATCCAGTCTCCCCGGCCAGCCACGACCATCCCCAATTTACGCGTCCAGGTTGAGGATGCTTGGAACTTAATACCCCCGGACTTACATCCAACATCTGTACGACAGACTCCATGCCAGAATTACACAGTGTGACGCAGTTCATAGCGGTTCAGCCTCGTACTAACCATGTTACATGGAAATGTTATTTTTCAGTTTACCAGCAAATACAGCTGTATTTTGCCATAATGTTTTGATCACGTTATCCTCCTTATTCCGTTATTATGCTGTATAAAAGTTCGTTGGTATCCGACGTCTCATTCTTGGTGTTGTGTTTTCACTTTCCGCCAGTGTATTTCGGAAATGAAGTTTTAACCGAGAATTCGAAAACGAACTATATAATTCATTAGGTTCGCTTTATTGTTTCTTTGTGCTAAAAGAACGCCTCGTCGAAGTTTAGTTTCTGTTATTACAGCGATACACAGTGATGAACAAGTGATTGGTACACATCAGTTCTGTTCTTTGGGGAACTTAAGAACACTGTGAGGTTCTGAGGCTACCAACAGTCACCCATCCTCAATTTGGGAAAATTCTTTCAAGCAAGGCTCAGTGCCAGCAACATAAGACAAGCATGTTACCCACTTCTCGTCCGAGAGTCTGGCCAAGGGCCGGCTCTAACGAGGAGCACACATTATCCACCGGGGTGTTATGTACACAGCATAATCTTGGATTTTTTAACGTACGAAGTACAGCTGCAACTACACCCTGTCACCGTCTTACGAATAACACGGCATCTGCACACATATTCTATGAGATATTGAACTTGCGTATAACAAATCAGGTCTGCAAGTAAACGAAAGCTGACAGCGATGCTATTTTGAAACACTGATTATTCTAGAACCTTACAAAAATCGAAATAAATCTGTCCTTCTGGGAGAAATGAAAGAGACTAAAGGCACTGGTTGTCCTGAAATTGTTCGTTATCCTAGAACAAAAGAAAGGAAAGAACAGAACATAAACGTTTTGTACGCTATTTAAGAACACTCAGTTTGTGAGCTTTCAGAGATACTGCAAACAATGTACCAGAATTTCTTTGACGAGCCAACAGATAGTGTTATATGCACGTTACTACTTCCTCTGCAGTCTTGTAACTATACCGACCAGAATATACTTATCCTTTGTTATGCGTTGATTTTATTTGTTTTGGATTACGTCGCAGTTAAGGAGCGTAAGAGTGTTCGTGATGGAAATGCCAGCAAGGTGAAACGAAGAATAATGGGAGAAACAAAAATGGAGGTCGTTAAGGAAGTCGAAGTTAGAGAGAAGATCTGAACGTGTCACGTGCAGATTGCGTGAATAAATCGACGATTCATATAGGCGTACAAGACGAACATTTCGTTATGAAACATTTTAAAGTTCTATGCCTAAGAAATCAAAATTTATAAGAAGAAATGAAAAAACATAACTGAAGATCTAGAAAAGCTCTTCGCACTAAGTCATTTTGGGGAAATTTGGGTTTGAATTGATATTCTGACTAAAGTTTGTTCTTGTGTTCAATGATTCGCGCGTATTCGTCCATCGGGGTTTCGGGCGGAAGAATTTATGCTCGTTTAGAATAAAATTTGCAAGTGGAGTAACTGCTGTGTGTAGACATCTGACTTCGAATGTGAAGATTAATGTTATTTTGAGAGAAAAAATGGATCCAATAGAGTTCGACAACAGAATGATTAAGCAAACGCTTAGTTATTTTGTTCTAGCGTTATGCTTGCGAATACAGTTACAGAAGATTTTACCACCAAAGAGTAACTGAACCAATACCTTACGGTAAGAAATTGAGCTTGTTATAGCTAGCTTGCGTGAAATCATAATCAAATCTTGAGTGAGGCAGAAGCACAGCAAATGAAGTCAAAGAGCAGGAAAATGTAGTGGGCGTTATCTTCCTGTTACATACATCTTGCGCGAGTACTGATGGGCAGATCCAATCTTTTCCGCGAGACAGCGTTTTAAAATGGTCTTAATAAAATAATCCGCGATCTATACAATCACTTGATTTGCAAGTGGTTCTGGGTAATATAGTTCTAACAGTATTTCACGCTACTACAGAATAGGAATTTACGTTCGCTTTGACAACAGGGTGAATTAGAGGGGATCAATCGAAAACGCCTTACCTATATTCGGATGACACGATGCAACATACACTATTAGCAAAAAAAAAAAAAATGAAGCACCCCGAAAAAGTTTTTCGATCTTGAAACTCCGCATTCTAGCACCTGAGGCCCAAATATGCAAATGGGTAGAAATTAACGACTAGTGACTAATATTAGCCCGCCACAGCGCATGGGCACCGCGCATCGAGAAGGGTATATCAAGAGCACAGCTTGCATGGAGAGGCAATCTTTTCCGCGAGACAGCGTTTTAAAATGGTCTTAATAAAATAATCCGCGATCTATACAATCACTTGGTTTGCAAGTGGTTCTGGGTAATATAGTTCTAACAGTATTTCACGCTACTACAGAATAGGAATTTACGTTCGCTTTGACAACAGGGTGAATTAGAGGGGATCAATCGAAAACGTCCCACTTATATTCTGATGACACGATGCAACATACACTATTTGCAAAAAAAAAAAATGAAGCACCCCGAAAAAATCTTTCGATCTTGATGAAACTCCGCATTCTAGCACCTGAGGCCCAAATATGCCAATGGGTAGAAATTAACGACTAGTGACTAATATTAGCCAGCCACAGCGCATGGGCACCGCGCATGGGCACCGCGCATCGAGAAGGGTATATCAAGAGCACAGCTTGCATGGAGAGGCAATCATGATAGCGGATTGTGGTTGCATTAACCTCCACGGACTGTGAGGATGCCTCGACGTAGGATCCGTGCACAATACGAACAGTTCGGCGAGTTTGAGAGAGGACGTATGATTGGGCTGACATAGACCAATTGGTCAAATAGCCGTATCGCCAGGCATTTGGGTTGGAGCGTCGTGGCAATCGGCCGTTGTTGGCGCCAAAAAACGCGGGCAGTGGATCGCCGAAGGCAATGACAGACGCGAGAACTGAGCGATTGTGAGAGCCGCAGACAGAATCAAAATTGTTGCTCTCAACCATCCGTGGCCATATTGTGTAGTTTACATGTACAGAAGTGGCCATCTAGCCAGACGACTTGTGGCGCGGGGACTACATTCGACGAGGCCACTCTGCCGCTTACCACTGACCAGCGAACATCGCCAGCACTTGTTGCAGTGGTTTCGGCCCCGATTAATGTGAAATAGTATCGTGTGAAGCCGTGTTGTCTTCGTTGATGAGTCTTGGCGCCAACGATCAGCGCGTACGCGTCTGGAGACGAGCCCGCCTGCGCACGGATCCGGCCTTTATCGTGGAACGGCACATGGATCGCACACCGGAACTGATTGTCTGAGGAGCCATTTTCTACGATAGTCGAACACCCTTGGTAGCCCCCGTACCACCCTCATGACACGGCAGTAACTCGATGACATTCTACGACCTGTTGTGCTGTCATTCCTGTCGCAGCATCACGGAGCAATGGTTTAACAGGATAATTCCCGGCCATCTACGCCTCGGCTCTTCCAAGCCAGGCTCCATAATATCGAAAAGGCCAGCCAAATCCCCTGACCTCTCTCCTACCGAACATTTTGGGGACATGATGGAACGCCACCTACGCCCATCACCGAATGTTGGCGAACTGGTCCGAAATTTGGACATTATCCAGTATGCTATACCTCAGGATAGTGTCCGTGATCTGTATGTGTCTATGCAACGCCGGGTAACCGTTTGTATTCGAGCCAGAGGAGGCGCTACAACGTATTGGTTGTTCCGCTCGTGTAGCTTTTTTATCCGAATAAATGGCTCAATTGCTCTGGAGTTGCAATCACTTCCTTTCCTATACATATACATTGCATATACCGATTTTCATATAGACTGGATGATCCCTTCTGGTTGCTTCGCTTTTTTTTTTTTTTTGGCAAACAGTGTATTTTTTACGGTAAGTGATTCTCCTCGCTCGCTGAGCACCATCTCGAAATCTTCGGCGATCCTCTGTCGAAGACGACTCCACATGGATGGCAGAACTGTATTTTCTAGAGTCACGCGTTTTACCGGTAACTACTCGAGCAAATCAGCACCGAAAAACAGGTAGTTGTTTTCAAACGGTACTCCATTCTGCAGCAAGTTAAGTAAAATCCCGTCGATCATAATGAATGAATCTTTCGGAAACACTTATCTCCTACACTTTTCTCAAAAATAATCACATTTTTTATGACAAATCCGTGGGACTAACACTATAATCACACGATATTTGAAACGGCAAACCCAAGCTTCCTGGGGATTGCAGTTTATTCATTTGGGAGTGATTCCAGTGCATACTACTAGCGAAATATTTTAAATGACTACTTTTATCGCCCTTGAATACAAGAGCTTTCTTTTTGATATCACAATATCTAAGGTGCGTCGCATAAATATAGAGACAGTCTACTTTGCGCCGTGAACACAATGCGAATATAGGTAGGAAGCTGAAGTGGTGCCAAATTAGACATAACCCTAAAACAAACGTTTCGATCCGTCGAGATGACCGGATTGAGTGAAAAGAACATCACAAAGTGAAATTGTGTAATTTTAGGTGCCTCATAAATATATAAGTAGCCAGAGGCAAACGATATGTACAAATTAGCATGTTGTACGCACGCACATGGGCCGTAATCCGGTCCAGCCTACAAAAGACAGCGGACCTGCCGTCAGACATTCATTTCCGGAAATGCCACGCAACAGTCAACTTTCTGGTGAGGAGATGCACAAGATTTGGAGACTGAGAGCAAATGGATTGCCTGTAGCGAAAATTTGTAAAGCCATGGGGAGGAGTTCGGCAGTTATTTATAAGACTGTATTGAAACGCGGTGCGTTAACTGCCAGAAAACGGCCTAGAGGGCCTCGCATAACAACCAAACGAGATGATCGTGCCACCATGCGTTTAGTTTCATCCCAAAGGTTATCACAACGTCAAGTTTCTCGGACTGTTGGTGTCACCGTCTCAAAGGACACAGTTCATCGACGAATCAAGGAAAGTCGCAACATTGTGCTGCGTAAAATGCGCCGTCTGCCACACCTCACGCGGCGCGACAAGGAAGCTAGATTGTTATGGGCAAGTAGCCACATGCACTGGACGGACGAGTGGATCACAACTATTTTCTCCGATGAGAAAAAGTTTAACCTGGACGGCCCTGATGGTTGGAACTGCTATTGGCATGATTTACGACGCGAGCCACGCACCTTCTTCAGCAGACAGAAAGGAGTGGGATCTGTGATGGTCTGGGGAGCTTTTGCGTTCAATGGGACAGTAGATATCGCTTTCCTTCAAGGAAGGCAAAACTCCAAAACGTATCAGGACCTACTCAGCAGCCACCTTCTACCGTTTGCCGAAACTCTAGCGGGTGATGATTATCTGTTCCAGCAAGACAATGCCTCTATCCATCGGACTGCATTAACGAAAAGCTGGTTTAACACTCATCATGTGACCGTAATAGATTGGCAAGCACTCAGTCCAGATCTGAACCCTATTGAGAACATATGGGATATCCCAGCTCGTGACGTGTATGCGAATAGACGGCAATTCTCAAGTGTGGTGGCATTGAAAGGGCAGATTGAACGAAATTGGTACGCACTGTATCTAGAACACTTACATCACTTGGTGGACAGCATGCCCAATCGGGTTTTCAGTGTTATTCGGAACAACGGCTCCACTATTCGTACCGGAGGTGTTCATAACTAGTAAGTATTTATATTTTTGAGACAGCGTATTTCTGTTGGGTTTTTTTTTCTTGTACTTGGCGTTGGAATTGCTATGTTTCCGTCAAACTATTGTGCAGCTGCGTTTCCCATGCTATTTTTGCTATAAATATGAGGTGTACATTTCAGCTCGTTGTTGTTTCTTTTTTATTCGAGAATTTGTTCTGTCTCTATATTTATGCGACGCACTATATCAGTCAACAACAATCGATTGACTTTGCTTGGACCTCTGAAAATGTGTTGTAACGTTCATCTTCACTACTCTTTTGCTTTTCAATTTTCAAAAAATCACGTTCCCTCATAGGATCGTTTTGATCGTCTAGGTATTACTCAGTAAAAAAAATGAAATCGCAGCGCCCCAGAAACTTTCATTATTCGCAAAATCTTGATGTCCCTTTTCCTTTTGTTACACAGAGCAATTTCTCCGTGTTCAGTTCATTGCTTTTAAGTACTGTTGTCCACATTTGTAGAGCAACAATGATATACGCAGTACTGATGAGCGGTTTTGCTTTTTCTCATAAAGTGATGCTGTGCATTCTTTCGTCGCTAAAAGTTGAATATACGATCGCAATGATTGATTACATATTACAGTGTATAAACAATAAAGTAGTATATGCAAAGATAAACCAGCGCGACAGTGATCAGAGAGATTTTACAAAGGCGTCTTGTTACTGCAAATAATTTGATTTATTACGATTAAGTCTGATTTACAATTTGTTTCGCTAAACGATCGCATTAATTTCACACTTAGCAGAAATTTTTATCTGCAACAGTATTTCCAACGAAAATGATATCAGAGGTATCAGTTTTCCTTTAAAATGATTCCATTCGTAAATTGCAAGATATTCTATATTAAGCAACGTTTCCCAGTAAAAGTCCACAATAGCCTCATACCTAGAAAAAATTAATATGTCGAAACATTATCACATACATCGATATTTATTTTAAAAGAAATTGTCTCTTTGTAACGTACACTGTATTTGATGACATGATGGATGATCTGCAAAACTTCGTGTTAACTTCAAAGGACACAGTGTGCTTTACATTCGTTTCTTCCAGAGTATTTAGATCCAGCACATATTGTGCAACGCATAATTCAGACGAAACACAAGTAACATTTTATGTTGCATTTAATTTAGAAAACAACGTTGATTAATGCAATTTTCACAATTTAAAGTCTGCTATAGTTTTGCTGAAAGTTATTGTTCAGCTTCGTCAAAACTGAGCGTTTTTCATTTCCTGTTTCTGACGATGCTACCAGTTTCACGTGTCAAAGGCATCGTGCGGCCATCATATTGCAAATTGATGAGTGCTTTCCATGCGCTTCATAGATATGGAGATGAAAATAAATCGTTCACCAGGTTATTACGGTTTTTAAATAAATGAAAAGCTTCTAAAAAGTCTAGGTCAAATGTTGATTTAGGTCTAACAGTTTGGCGGTATTAAATATAAATTAGTGGTTATTTTCCCAGCAGTGCTGGAATATGTATGTGTTATTTTCTGAACAGTGCTGGGATACATATTTATAAAACCAGTACATTTTATACATACACAGTGTGGCAAAGAATTTTTAAGACTTTGTCTGTAAAATGAAATAGAAACAAGAAATTATAATTCGTTTTGGTTTTTTATTCAAAATAAGTCCCTCCGGCTTCATTACACTTGTTATAGCGATTTAATAATGATTCGAATGCCTGTTCCAGTTCACTTTGCGGAATTGCCTCCAAAGCACGCGTCGAAGCTGTTTGTATGGTCGAAATATCATCAAAATAACACCCTATTTAACGTCATTTTAAATTTTGGGAATAAAGAAAAGTCGCAGGGTGCTAAATCAGGCGAATACGGTGGATGATTCAACACACAGACGTTATTTTTCGCCAAAAATCTACGAAAAAGAAGTGAGGTGTGACTGGATGCATTATCGTGCAACAAACACCAACTGTTTTCATCCCGATATTCTGGACAAATGCGACGAATTCTGCCCATCAAACGCCTCAAAACGTTTAAATAAAACTCACCAGTAATTGTTTGTCCACTTGGAACAAATTCTTTGTGGATAATATCCTTACTATCGACGAATGTAATGAGCATTGTTTTGATTTTCGATGGAACTTTTCTTGTTTTTTTTGGCTTGTGGTGAGTTTTTTGACTTCCATTCCGCACTTTGTCGCTTTGTTTTAGAATCATATTTAAAACACCATGTTTCATCACCTGTAATAATCGATTTTAAGAAATTTGGATCATTTTCAGCGGCTGAAATGACGTCTCTGCAATGTGCACTTCTTGATTTTTGTTCATTGGTTAACCTGTGTGGAACAAATTTAGCACAGGCTTTTGTTTTGCCCAAATCTTCATGCAGGATGGTTCGAATTGTTTCTTTGTTGATGTTTAAAGACTCTTCCATCATTCTTAGTGACGCACATCGATTGTTTGCCACGAAATCACGCACTTTTTCAATAGTCTCAGGTTTCCTAGATGAACTTGGTCTTCCGGTATGTTTATCATCTTCTAGCGTATCTCTTCCGTCCAAAAAACGTTTGTGCCACAGGAAAACATTTGATCTACTTAAACAAAACTCACCATAAACTTGTTTCTCATTTGGTACATTTCTGAGGCACTTTTACCAAGTTTTGCGTTAAATTTAATAACATCCCTTTGTTTCATCTTAATAATTCAACATGAAAAAAATTTTACTTTTCTAATGAACGGCCGTTTCGTTTGAGTTACTTTAACAACTGCGCAGTACTTTTGGCAGAAAGCAAGCAGATGGCCACGGTTTATAACGCATTCGCGATTACACTGGTGGCGTTACCGTAAGCTGAAATCTAGCGCCAGTCTTAAAAATTCTTTGACGCACTGTGTATGTCTACCGAGCCTTGAATGTTTGTTATACAAAGGAGGGTTTCGAGAAAGAACTAAATTACATGAGATATATTGCTTTCAACAAAGGCTTCAAACATTCATTAATTGACTTACAGCTATCAAAAAATTTCTGAAACCTCGGTATAAATCCATCTTGACTACGATCTCTCCAAATTCTCAAAGAAACTTGGCGGTTCTTCCATTCTTCCCTAAAATATGTTTCCAAATTTCAAAAATCCTTAAGACATCAAATTACGAAGTTATCTTCACTCCTGTATCTAAGATGATTTACTCTGTAAAAAAAGACCGAATTCCTGACATGACTTATTGGGGAATCTACGGCATCCGTTGTCAGTGTGGTCTGTCATTCATAGGTCAGAAACGGAGATCGCTTGAATTCAGATTAAAAGAAAACCAGTCATATAATGAAAAATGTGAAATAAAAAAAACTTCCATAGCCCAACACTGTTGGGAAAATAACCACCAACTTATGTTTAATGACGCCAAACAGTTAGATAGGCCTAAATCAACATTTGACCTAGACGTTTTAGAAGCTTTTCATATACTGTATTTCAAAACCGTAATAACCTGGTAAATGATTACCTTCATCTCCATACCTATCAAGCACATGGAAAGAAAGCACTCATCAATCTGCAGTCGCGCGAGACGTTGACACGTGAAACTGGTAACATCGTCAGAAACAAGAAATGGAAACGCTTAGTCCTGACGAAGCTGAACCATAGCTTTCAGCGAAACTATGGTATACTTTAAATTGTGAAAATTGCATTAGTAAACGTTGTTTTCTGAATTAAGGTGGTTCCACCTAAACTCTCTGCCTTATGTTTCCAATGGTGAAACTTTTTTACACATTTTCATCGCAATTAATGTATTCCCAAAGATGAAAATTTGCACAACGATAAAACTAATTTTAAGTTATAGCATGAGATACCTAATACTTGCTAAAACACAACTATAACTAAGCAATCCAACATTTGTTTGTCTATTAACGTCATAAATGTACAGGTCGCGCCATCTATTCACAGGTCTAAACATTACTCAAAGAAAAGTAGTTGATTTTTAACATAATTATGGTTATGTTTTAGCAAGTCCTCTATGCTATAACTTAAAGTTCGTTTTATCGATGTGCAAATTTTCATTCTTGGGAATACATTAATTGCGAAGAAAATATGTAAAGAAGTTTTACCATTGGAAACATAAGGCAGAGATTTTAAGTGTAGTCACTTTAAGTGTAATATAATTACGCAATGCCTGTAGTTCAACTATTTCAACATTTTATGTATTGTACGTATTTCAACTGGGTAGAAAACGGAGCTTGTTGTAATCATGAGGGAGTGAAATCAAAGGATGCCCATGTCCTCGTTGGAGAGAAAAATCTGTTGTGGGCGTTTCACAGAGGCAGAACTTGGTTGGTTTTCCCAAATTGGAAACCTTCCAATAAATCACTAACGCTATAGCCTCCTGCATTCAGTTGGAAGATGCGCGGATCTCTCCGAACGGCAAAAAGAACACACTTTTTCGTGTGGGAATGGAACGAAAAGACAATTTGTTAGACGAAAGGTTTCAACAACAGACCTAACACCGAATGATTCCACATTGAAATAAAACTCTAGTAGTAAAAAGTGAAAAATGTTTTTGATTTCGCTTGTTATGTTTTCATGGTTTTTCAGCTTTCTTATCTTTTTTTACGATGGTAAAGACGAGAACAAATATTGAAGCCTAAATTATTTTTTTTTTCGGAAGGGGGGTAACTTTTCCCATCAATTTTAGCTATTTATTTCAGTTTCTTCATCCTAGCCGAATCCACGGTTGGACAACATCGTCTTCGGTTTCCCTACACATGGTCTTTGTCTTTTGTTTCATTATATGTTCTTTTTATCCCGTCAAACCATCTCAATATGGGCCTTTATCTTTTTTGTTGTCCCAGTTCAGGTGCCATAAAAACTTTCTGCTGTACCAGAAGTTCCTAACTTGACTGGTGCGCTATCCGAGAGGAGGTGTGAATGGATGGATGTTTGAAGTTTAATGCGAACGCACCTCAATGGGCTGAAAAGCGCACCCACGGTTTATCACAGTACCAAAAACATTAAAACATAACACGAATGTACGTCACAAAAGAGAAACAGAAGAAACGGTTTAAATGGCCAGCAAAAAAGACAACGGACTGTCTAAAACGAAAAATACCATTATAATAGAAAATGGTGAACACAGAAGACACATCTCAATCATCATGTAAATGGCGAAAAATACCGTTACAATGTAAACTGGGGAACATTTATGAACATTGAAATGTATCTTCCGGTATAATATAAAATCTCAAATAACATGCAAATGGCAAAAACAGCGTTGTAATGTAAAATGGAAAGAAAACAAATCAATGATCATGTAAATGGGGAAACATACCGTTTTAATGTAAAATGGGGAACGCAGAAGACACATATAAATGATCATGTAAATGGCGATAAATACCGTTATAATGTAAAATGGAGAACGCAAAAGGCACATCTCATTGATCATGTCATCATCATCATCATTGTCAACCATTATCAATACACTGCAGGATGAAGGTCTCCTCAAGATTCTTCCACAACGGTCTGCTGTGCCAGTCTCCTCCATGTTACCCCCCACGTACTTTCGAATTTCATCCACCCATCTACCATGTGGTCTTCTACTGGGTATTTTCCTGTAACTTGGAATCCAGTCTAGAATTTCAGTTGTCCATTGGTGGTCTGCCCTTCTGGCAATACACAGTGCGTCAAAGAATTTTTAAGACTGGCGCTAGATTTCAGCCTACGGTGGCGCAACCAGTGTAATCGCGAATGCGTTATAAACTGTGACCATGTGCTTGCTTTCTGCCAAAAGTACTGCGCAGTTGTTAAAGTAACTCAAATGAAACGGCCGTTCATTAGAGAAGTAAAATTTTTTTCATATTGAATTATTAAGATGGAACAAAGGCCTGTTATTAAATTTAACGCAAAACTTGGTAAAAGTGCCTCAGAAACGTACTAAATGATGAAACAAGTTTACGGTGAGTTTTGTTTAAGTAGATCAAATGTTGTCCTGTGGCACAAACGTTTCTTGGACGGAAGAGATATGCTAAGAGTTGATAAGCATACCGAAAGACCAAGTTTATCTAGGACACCTGAGATTATTGAAAACGTGCGTGATTTCGTGGAAAACAATCGATGTGCATCACTAAGAATGATAAAAGTGTCTTTAAACATCAACAAAGAAACGATTCGAACCATCCTGCATGAAGATTTGGGCAAAACGAAAGTCTGTGCTAAATTTGTTCCACACACGTTAACCAATGAACAAAAATCAAGGAGAAGTGCACATTGCAGAGACATCATTTCAGCCGCTAAAAATGATCCAAACTTCTTAAAATCGATTGTTACAGGTGATGAAACATGGTGATTTCAATATGATCCTAACACAAAGCGACAAAGTGCGGAATGGAAGTCAAAAAACTCACCACAAGCCAAAAAAACAAGAAAAGTTCCATCGAAAATCAAAACACTGCTCATTACATTCTTCGATAGTAAGGGTACTATCCACAAAGAATTTGTTCCAAGTGGACAAAAAATTACTGGTGAGTTTTATTTAAATGTTTTGAGGCGTTTGATGGGCAGAATTCGTCGCATTCGTCCAGAATATCGGGATGAAAACAGTTGGTGTTTGTTGCACGATAATTCACCCAGTCAGACCTCACTTCTTGTTCGTAGATTTTTGGCGAAAAATAACGTCTGTGTGTTGAATCATCCACCATATTCGCCTGATGTAGCACCCTGCGACTTTTCTTTATTCCCAAAACTTAAAATGACGTTAAAAGGGTGTTATTTTGATAATATTTCAACCATACAAACAGCTTCGACGCGTGCTTTGGAGGCAATTCGGCAAAGTGAACTGGAACAGGCATTCGAATCATTATTAAATCGCTGTAACAGGTGTAATGAAGCCGGAGGGACTTATTTTAAATAAAAAACCAAAACGAATTATAATTTCTTGTTTCTATTTCATTTTACAGACACAGTCTTAAAAATTCTTTGCCACACTGTGTATGTCTACACCACTCCCATTTCAGTGATTTTAATCTGATCATGATGCCTTTCACTCTTGTCATTTTTCTCATCCATGGTTTCCTCTTCTTATCCCTCTTGGTTACACCAAGCATGCGACTCTCCATGCTTCTTTGAGTTCTCTGCAGTCTTTGTATGTCTTTTTTAGTTAAGGTTCACGTCTCTGCACCATACGTAAGCACTGGAATGATGCATTGATCAAACACTTTTCTTTTAAAACATAATGGCATAATGCTTTTGAAAATTATACTATTTCTTCCAAAAGCTCCCCAGGCAAGTTTTATGTGCCGACTAATTTCTTCATCAATGTGATCCTCACTTGATATCTGCTGTCCAAGGTAAATGTAAGTAACGATTATCTCCAGCTTTTCCCTATCAATCGATAAATCTTTATTTCTTGTAAAAGCATTTTACATCACTTTTGTCTTCTGAAAGTTCATTTTTAACCCCACTTGTTTACTCTTGTCAGAAAATTCCTGAATCATACTCTGCAGCTCTAATGGTGTAGTTGCAAAAATGACTACATCATCAGCAAAACGAAACGAAGGTGAGTTAGATAATCTTCATTTATCTTTATCCCTTTGTTTTCCCAATTCAGTGATTGAAAGACATTTTGCAGTGTGGCATTAAAAGAGTTTGGGAGATATGGTGTCACCTTGTCTCACTCCCTTTCCAACTTTTATGGGGACTGTATTCTCAAATAGCAGAATCTTTGCGCTTGCATTTTCTTAGATGTTATTAATAATGTTAATGTATACATCTTCAATACCGCAGGATTCCAAAGCCATAGTTACTGCAGATGGTTTCACGGAATCAAAAGTCTTTTCATAATCAATAAAAATCCATGCATAATGGGAGTTCATATTTTCTTGTTCTTTCCATTAGTTCTCTCAGTACATGGATATGATCTACAAACCAGCTTGTTTTCTCGGTTGAATCATGTCCAGTGTTACCTTCAAGCGGTGTCACTTCTATTTCTTGTTACAGGACCATCTTCTTTTCTTAGTACCACAATCTGTTTTCTTCCCTTACTAAGATGGGATTTTACTCTCTTCAGGCTTTGTTTGTTTTCAATTGCTTTCCTTACTAGTTCACTGTTGAATTTCCTTACGTCTTCAGTGATACGTTTTCGTAATGTTTTGCATAGCTCTATATATTTCACTTTGGAAGTCGCATCTCCTTTAGTTGTCCTCGTCTGTCTTCCTTTTTGAATCAGAATATGGGTTTTCACTGATAATTTGTTCATATGCAACTTGTTCTTAGTACCAGCTAATTTTGTTGCTGTTTTCATAAGAGCTTTGTATACTTGTTGTTAGTACCAGCTAACTTTGTTGCTGTTTTCATAAGAGCTTTATATACTTGTTCTTAGTACCAGCTAATTTTGTTGCTGTTTCCATAAGAGCTGCCAATATAGTTTTTTGGCAATATAGTGTATATATATATATATAAAACAACTATGCGCAGACTATTGAAAAGTGTCGGTATTGGCAGTTGAACAGCTTATTCGGAAACCCATAATTTCTGAGAAGAACCAGAACATTAATTTACAGAGCACAGATGGAAACGGATCACGGGTCAGAGGCTCAACGGGTCACTGGGTCGACAATTTCTTGCGGGTCGAACGGGTTGGGTCAAGGTGTTCCTGACTTGATTTCGATCAGGTTTTATTTCCGTCTTTTTTTAATAGAAATAAAAATATATTTCAAAGAACCCTTCAGAGGTTTTTGAAATAATACTTCAGAGCTTCACAGTATGATCCAGGAACTCACTGTAAAGTGTAAAGAAATGGGTTTAAAAATGAAATTTCAGAAGACAAAACTGATGTACAATGTCTTTACAAGAAATTAAGATTTATCAGTTGATGGGGAAAAGCTGGAGATAACCAATTCCTACATTTACCTTGGGCAGCAGATATCATATTGATGAAAAAATTAATTGGCCGATAAAACTTGGCTGTAGAGCTTTAGGAAGAAACAGTGAAGTTTTTGAGAGCAATATGCCATTATGTCTTTAAAGAGAAGTCTTTAATCTATACATCCTCCCAGTGACGTGGACCTGAACTAAAAATAACACATGAAGACTGCAGACAACTGGAGAGATGTATGCTTGGTATAACCAAGAAAGATAAAGATAAGAAGAGGAACTCGTGGATAAGGAAAATGACAAAAGTGAAAGGTATCATGATCAGAGGAAATCGCTGAAATGGCAATGTGCTGCACATATTTCCTGGAGAACAAACAACCGATGAACAACCCTAATTTTAGACTGGATTCCAAGGGACAGGAAAAAGCCCAGAAGAAGACCATGTGAGAGATGGGAGGATGGAGGAGGCTGGCCGAAGACTTGTTAGGGAAGAAACTTGGGGAGACTTTTATCCAACAGTGGATTGATAACGAATCACGTGGATTATGATGATATATTCGAATTCATAGCAAAAAGCAGATTTGTCCGGGTCAGGTCCAACATTTTTGCCTCCTTTCCAACTCTGCTACAGATTTGTTATATGAACACCGTCACTGGAAACTGGACGACTGGAAAAAAGTCATGTGGCCCTACAAGTAGCGGTACAACCTCGTTCTGTATCGATGATAGGCAAAGAGTTTGGCGGGAGGCGCTTGAAGAGTGTTCTTAGCTGTAAACACAGTTCAAGATTCTGGAGGTGGCGTCATGATATGGGGCACATTCTGTTGCTACGCAACGTGTAGCCTCATATTGTTGGTAGGTCGAGTGTCCTAGAGGGATTATTTGAACTTTGTTGCTGACCAATTCCATTTTCCAATGTTAACCTTTTATCCAGCAGGTGACGGCTGTTTCATGGACAACAATATTACTGTCCATCGTACAAGGTGTGTTCTGCAGTAGTTCAGAGAGCATTACAGCGGCTTCCGCCATCTTCCGTTGCCACTACAAAGCCCGGATCAAAACCCGATTGAGAGGATATGGGAAACGTTAGAAAAACATATCGGTGCTCACAGTCCTCTTCCGTCAAACGTCAGCCAGTTAAAGGGCTGTCTGGTGAACGCCTGGTATGTTGAAGGCATAAACGCACTCCAACACCTTGTTGCATTTATTCCAAACCACGTGCGTGCTGTAATTAGAGTTTAAAAAGTTCCCACCCAGTACTGAGGAACAGCTTTATGCGAAGGGGATTAATATCCCCTTTGCATAAAGCTTCACAAACTATGCGAAGGGGATTAATATCCCCTTCGCATAGTTTGGATTGCAACGCTGTTTCTGTGAATATACACCCTGATTTATAAAGAAGTATACAGTTTTCAGATGCTGTAAAACAGCAACAGTTGAAGACACGGACCACAACTGCAAACCGTTAGATAGATTAACTCATAACGTTTATGTCCCGCTAGTGAGGGAAGTGACGTATGCGATAGCACGCGTGTCACGTGACTAGTCAGTCAAAATGACAGTGTCTGCAGTGGAGAAGGCGTTTTGTGTTCTTGAATTGAGCAAAACGGAATCTGAAATTATTGTGCAACAGCATTTTCGATCACGATTTGGAAAAGAACCTCCAACCAGAAAATATATCTACGATTGTCATAACAAAATTGAAACAACGGGCTGTTTGTGCAAACTTAAAAGTCCTGGACGAATGCGTGTATCGGAAGAAGTCGTCAATAGTGTTTGCACCGCCATTCAACGAAGCCCGGGAAAATAAACGCGGAAGGTGAGTCGTGAAGCACAGATTTCACACCCCACTGTCTGGAACATTTTGAGAACTCCAGACAGTGGGCTGTGAAATCAGACAGTGGGTGGTGAAAACAGCGTATCACAGCCACTATCACTGCACTTGATTCAGATTTCTTACCTCGCGTTTGGGCGGAAATGGATTACTGGCATGATGTGTGTTGTGAGACTAAGGGTGCACACATAGAAGATCTGTGACTGCCTCTAAAAAAACTTGAAACATTCCCCTACAATTCTGTTACAGGTAACATAAAGTATTTTACATTATTCTTGTTTTATAGAGCGTTTAAACTGTATACTTCTTTATGAATCACCCTGTATTATTTGATTTCTTCGTTTTTTAGTTTCAGTTATTTGTAGTAGGTTAGTGAAATAATTCACTTCTATTTCCTTAGCTCCGTATCAGTCGCAGTGTATCAGTTTTTCATTTATTATTAATTTTCTTCACTGATACTTTTGCTTTTCTCGTCTGTCATTTGACTCTTCATTTATACTTCACAACTCATTTGAAAATGGGTTAATGGTATTATCATATCTTAAGTAGTTAGTTCCTTTTTATCTAGTTTGGTGACTGTTGTCCTAGTTAATGTCTTTCATGATAATAGTGAGGCTGAAAAACCAACACCTCTTTGTTTAAAATAACATAACAGGATGAAATTTCATTCACTGGCGTCACAGGTTTTGTCTATTGCACTTATATCATCTAAAATCTTTTGAAATTCCCTCATTTTTGTAATGGTCTCAACTAAAAGGAAGGAAGGCGTAGGAAGCGAGAACACATTTCGCAGTGCGTAGCTTGCGTCAGCAACAATATTAGATTAGTTGGAAGTGAATTATCACTTCACACTGTTTATGTCATAAGACATCATGAATCATAATAACAGTGAATCCTGTAAATCATCTAAGGTTCGACGTTAAATTTGAAGTGATATGCAACCCCAAAAATTCTGAGGAACATTTGATATCAACCATCTTGTGCTTCCTCCAACCAATGCATGCACTATTTTAAACGCGTTGCAGATCAGACAACGAATATCTTCCACAAACATTAATCTACTGCGATAATCAAGCGCGTGAAAATCGCAAAATTTGAAATTTTAGATAATAGTAATGAGTGGCTGATTTTCTGTAAGAGATACCTTCTATCACAAATGCATTCGTCACAAGACAGAAAGCCATCAGCTTTGAATAAAGCGTGTCAGGGCGATAAGAAGGAGTAAGCCAGTCAACTTTCAACATGGAGTAGGTCAAAGGTGCACACACTGTGCTCAGGTTACACATAGGAGCACCTTCAGAATTTTGTACCGAAACAAATTCGTATACACCAAGAAAACAACGTAGCGGAAACATACTTTTGTCATTCACATTTCTAGTACAATATGTCTTCTTCATAAGGTTTCCGAGAGCGGTTTTGTCAAAGCTAAACTGGCTCTCCCCTCTCTTGCACCAAATTACGGACGGAGGATTGCTTATAGTCCGCAAAAACAACAACAATTGAAATTGAAATAGAAAACATCCTCTAGGAATTAAGACTCTCAAACTCTCTTGCGAGAAAAAAATAAGCAATAAAACCAAAGAAATAGAGAATGCAAAGCGGAGTTTATAAATCGGCTGCTATATGCTAAGGAATGGCAGCAATCGAAATATCCATTAGCGTCCCTAAGAGAAAACTGAGCTGTGCTAGAAGGAAATCTATAGAACCCTAAAAAAGTGTATTTTCTTTCTTTCTTTTTTTCTATGTTCTTTTTTTCAGACATCCATCTCAGTAAATCTTTCCTGCAAAACCCTGCCTTGTGGACGGGAGCGTTAGCCTGTTGGTTAAGCAAAGGGCCTTCACTTGACCAAAACTGTCGCAAGGGCCTATTACGCTTGAAACCCACAACTGCAACTTGAAGAACAATGAAGAAAGCAATCAAATTATTTATTTTCTACCACGATTTTTCAAATGAATTATGACTTCCACATGCGTATTCATATACACAGACATTTTCTGATATTTTTTTGCATTATTATATGTACTAAGAGAAAGTTCGTCAATAATGACAAGGAAAAATAAGATATGTAGAGTACAATAAGTAGGAACTGTACACCAATTGTACTCAAAATAGTATAACTACACTAAAAATCCTAAAATTCTTGGCGTAGAATACAAATAAAACATTTTAAGCTTTCGCACATCAACCAGATGGCTTTCTCAGTGAAGGTAGACAGCTAACTGCAAACTGGATAATAGAACATTTCAACAATTTAAAAGCGGTGACTTGACTAGACAATAAATGATTAGGAGCAAACGTGATATTTCGAAGAAACGAGGTCACGTTCGTTGGACATGCGGTACTATTGTAGAAAACTCAGCATTATTTGAAGAATTGATTCCAAATACGTGGCAATTCCAGAGAGACGCTGTCATTGCAAGCCTCGAAGATGGTCAAGATTTCCAAGGTTTCGCGAATGGCAGTAGATTTGGGTTTGGAGTATGAAGCTAATTTCTTTACATCACTCCATATAGAATCGGAGGACTGGAAATTGACTTCTCTTGATAGGGCAGTGGTTATTTTTCCGTCTCTTGTATCCCTTTTATGTTCACTGATTTTAGTTCCAAACGAACGTTTTGGCCATTCCGATGTAGTATCGCCTGGAACCGTCCGGGTATTTTAGTGGGATGGCATAAATATCTGCTTCATTGAGAAGAGGCAGCATCAGAATGAACCTGATGTTGGCCAGTTCACTCTGCCCTGATGATTACAAGATCGCCTTCTTCCGTTCTCGAATTAGAACAGCCTACGCTGTCTCATCCGATGTCCGTTCTAGACAATCTGAAATAAAACGTATCGTCGAATTAACCACTGAAGCAGGATATACGTCGAACCAGATGCATAACTTTATCGAGAAAGCCAGAACCAGCCTTGCTAATATTTCTATGCCGCAACTTCGCTACCTGAGCTATATTCCCTACATACCAAATGTTTCCTATTAACTCAAAAGCGCGATCAGGAGGATGAACTCCGGTGTCGGCATAAGGTCTCCGGTATCTTTATATAGATGCTTAAGAGAAATATTGGCAAGCCCCTCTTCTCAATGAGTCAGATGTTTATGCCATCCCACTAAAATATCCGGACGGCTCTAGGCGATAATACATCGGAATGACCAAACGTTCGTTTGGAATTAGAATCAGCAAACATAAAAGGGATACAAGAGACGGCAAAATAACCACTGCACTATCAAGAGAAGTCAAGTTAAAGTCCGCCGATTCCACACTGACGGAAAAAAATTCCAACACCAAGAAGGGGTTGTGTTAGATAAACGACAGTTGGTAGGTGGTGAGAGTACATCTGTAAGATGACGTCTATGCAAATTTCGCGCTCGGCGCATACGTGTGGAGCTAGTAGCGCTCCTCAAAACATGCAAAGCAGGTTTGCTGTAAATACGCGCTGTAACGTTCGTGAGCATTAGTTATCGTTGAGATTTGACGTAGTGTGTTGATGTTAGTCAAGAATGCCTTTAAGAAGAAGAAGAAGCCATTATCAACAGCTCACGGAGTTTGAACAAGGTCGTGTAATAGGGCTACGAGAAAGGGGATTTTCGTTCCGTAATATTGCAGAACGACTTGGCAGGAATGTAGCCACTGTGCATGATTGTTGGCAGCGGTGGTCAAGAGAAGGTACTGCCTCAAGAACAACGGGTTCCGGCCGGCAACGTGGCACTACTGAGAGGGAAGACCGCCATGTACGGCGTATGGCCGTGGCGCATCGTACCGCGTCTGCGGCAGCAATTCGAACTGTAGTTGCCACCACAGTTACACAACGAACTGTTACAAATCAGTTACTTGAAGGACAGCTCCGAGCCAGACGCCCTGTAGCGTGCGTTCCACTTACTCCAAACCACTGCCGTTTGCGACGTCAGTGGTGTCAAGCTAGAGCTCATTGAAGGACGGAGTGGAGATCTGTTGTGTTTTCTGATGAAAGCCGGTTCTGCCTGGGTGCCGGTGATGGCCGTGTGTTGGTTAGAAGGAGGTCAGGTGAGCGCCTGCAACCAACCTGTCTGCGGCCGAGACACACTGGACCTACACCTGGAGTTATGGTCTGGGGAGCGATTTCCAATGACAGCAGGAGTACTCTCGTGGTTATCCCACGCACCCTGACGGCACAGTTGTACGTTGGTCTGGTGATTCAACCTGTTGTGCTGCCATTCATGAACAGCATTTTAGGGGATGTTTTCCAACAGGATAACGCTCGCCCGCATACCGCTGTTGTAACCCAACATGCTCTACAGAGTGTCGACATGTTGTCGTGGCATGCTAGATCACCAGATCTTTCACCAATCGAGCACGTATGGGACATCATTGGACGCCAACTCCAGCGTCACCCCCAACCAGCATTAACCGTCCCTGTATTGACCGACCAAGTGCAACAGGCATGGAACTCTATTCCACAAACTGACATCAAGCACCTGTACGACACAATGCATGAACGTTTGCGTGCTTGCACTGGTTATTAATGTACCAGCATTTCGCATTTAAAATGGCTCTTCTCGCGCTTACATTAAGCTGTGATCTTGAAACCTTAATCGATTAAATATGTTACCTATACAAATGTATTGCCGCCACTTCATTCCTCTACAACTATTTTTTCGTGATGTTGGGATTTTTTTCCGTCAGTGTATATGGAATGATGTAAAGAAATTAGCTTCATACTCCACACCCAAATCTACTGCCATTCGCGAAACGATGGAAATCTTAACCAGCTGCGAGGTTTGCAATGGCAGCGTCTCTTTGGAGTTGCCACGTACTAGGAATCAATTCTTCAAATCGTGACCTCGTTACTTTGAAATATCAAGTTTGCTATTATTCATTTATTGTCTAGTCAAGTCGCCGTGTTCAAATTGTTGAAACGTTCTATTATCCAGTTGCAATTAGCTGTCTACCTTCCCTGAGAAAGCCATCTGGTTGATGTGCGAAAACGTGGAAAGTTTTGTTTGTATTCTACGCCAAGAAATTTCGGATTTTTAGTATAGTTATACTATTTTGAGAATACGAAGAGCAATTTTTTAACAACCAAGTACTCTTTTTATTTGTGATGTCCCAATGTGAAAGTATGTTTCATGAACATAAAAACAATGAACATTACAACAATACAAAAAAATGCTATGTCATACAGTTGTTTTGTAACACGGTGACATGATTTGCATTAACCAGATGGCTTTCTCAAGGAAGGTAGCAGTTCTCATTCACGGAACATCTTCCCGAAAACAGGAAAAGCGAAGCGTGACGTCACAAATATTTCTTTCTCAGCTGTTGCTGAGGTGATGACGTCTCATAATTTTATACCGAAAGCAGTATCTTGTCACTGAACACCTGCACGAAAACACGAAAGGTTAAGCGTGACGTCATATATGTCTTTCTGGGTTGTTGCTATGGCGATGACCCTTTCCACTGTACCACTAAAGCGGGACAAACTTTCAGCTAAAGCAAAATATATTGTGTGTGATATAAAGTGCATATTGTATTTTACCCCAGAGAAAAACAGACAGATTTTCCAATTTTCAGGTCTTCCTCCCTAAATTAGTTCCGTATCATATCATATCCAAATGCTAAAAAGTTCAACCAAATCAAAACAATACTTAAAAACGTCATAACACCATCAAATATTAGTTTGCCTTTTCCTAAATGAATCCAACATGGTTCTATGTTTTGGATCACCCCTTGAGAGTCAAGTTAGTCGATTCTAGTTAAGCTTCGTTGTGATTGACAGCACATTTCCCGCAGGAAGGCACAGAACTTGTGTTCATGAATACATTTTTCGAAGGTTGACACGCGAAGCAAAATCTTTCGACTTTCCTCCTTTTAAAAGCATTTAGGGGAAAATGATATTTGCAGGCTTCGTTCGGATTTTTGGAAGTCAAGCTAAGGATTGCTATGTAATCGACGATGTCTTCAGAACTTCTTAAAGTTTAATTTCTCCGAAAATGCATGGTTTCCTATTTCTTAGTAACTTCTTGCAATATCAACAGACTTCCAGGAAAAGCAAACATTGTATCTTTTATTTACGAAAAAAAAAATAAAAAATGAAAAATAAAGTTCAAAATAGGAACTTCAGTTCTCCGTCGCCATGTTTCGTTTCCAGAAAAATTACTTTCTTCCCACTGTGGCACGCAATAGCGTTTGTGAACATGGATATTGCTTTAAACAAAAGGAAAAAAAATCACATTGATATAGCAAGGAAAGACTAACGAATAAAAAAAATACTCGGTTTAAGTGAAATTGAATATGAAAAATCAGTACCACATAATTCACTCTATCATGAAAACAATTTTATGGGTCACGGGTATGCTCAGATTCCATCACGGATTTATTACAGATAACATCAAAACATTACAGATTCCATCAAAATCTGTAATGATTTCATCATTGCATATTTTGGTATTTAGTTTCTCTTTAAGAAGGGAGATAAAATGCTTGCTTTTTACGGATTGGTTTCGTAGAGAAGACTGAAATAGAGAAACACGTACTTTATTAGAAACATTTCTTGAAAGAAACGAAGTCGCCCTTTTTCACTTTTACCACAGACATAAGGAGCGAACGGTGAACATCATCAGAAAAATACGAAAAATAAGAATACAATCAGAAAGAGAAACGGGAAGAGAACGCAATTTTCTTGGAAACTGCGTTCTCAGATTATTTCGAAATACACTGAAGAGCAGTTGAATTAAATACAGCTGGCGTTATGCAAATGTGGCGCTGTGGGCGGCCCTGTAAACGGAAACGAAATGACGTCTGTAGCGATCCGACAATATAAGGAGTGATGCGACGGGAATCAGTAAGAGTCGGACGCAGTATGGGGAAGAAGAAGGATCTAAGCGCATTTTTATCCTGGGCAAATTGTCGGGGCCCGACGAATGGGTCACTCCATCTCGGAAGTCGTTCAGTCACTGGGATTTTCACGAGCCACTGTGTCACGGGTGCACCATGAGTACATCGAATCCGGTAAAACCATCCCTGCAAGATCCAACTGCCATGGACAGCAGCGTGTGGATGAGCGGGGTCATCGTTGGCTAGCTCGCATTGTAACAGCGGATTGACGGGCCACAGTGCAAAAAATCTCTTGGCAATTTAACGCTGGTGCACAAAAAAGTGTAAGCACCCACACCATCCCGAACCATATCCTCGTTATGGGGTACAGAAGCCATCGTCCCACGAGGGTATCGCTGCTGACCGCACATCACAGGGTGCAAAGACTAGCATGGGCGCGGGAACATCGCCACTGGACCCTAGACATGTCGGAAAATGGTGCCTGGATTCACGTTGGTACATGCGGATGGCAGGATATGAGTACGGCGCAAACCACATGAACCGATGGATCCTTCTTGCCAGCCGGGTACTTTTCAAGCTGGTAGGGGTGGCATTCTCGTCTGGGGACTGTTTACGTGGACTGAAATGGGACCCCTGGTACGTGTGACATTCGTCCCTCACAGGTCAACGTTACCGGGATATCCTGGACGACCACTTGCTCCCGTTTGGGCGTCATCAACATCCCACTGAGGACCTCATCCTGCAACAAGACAATGCAACGTGCCATCGCTCCCGAATTGTATTCGAATGGTTAGATGAACACTCCACCGACGTGATCTTGCTTCCTTGGCCAGCTATGTCACCTGACCTCAATCCCATCGAGCACATCTGGGATGCCATTGAAAGAGATGTTCGAGGCTTTGACACCCCTCCATCAAATCTTCGTGAACTGTGGGAGGTTGTTCAGGGGTCGTGGATCCGTATGGCTTCCCAACGTTTCCGGTGTCTTGTCGAGTCCATGCCGAGACTAATCGCCGCCGTCATCAGGGTGAAAAGTGGTGCTACACGTTACTAGACAGGTATCTCTAATTCAATTGCTCTTCAGTGTACATAGAACATTCTCATTCCTGCAAAAACAGTAAATTCCGGCAGTTCCAAACAGTTTCGGCCAGATGACGGCATGCAGGCGTCAAAAACAAATCTACAAAATGTCACGATATTAAAAGCCATTGATAAACAGCCCCAAAAATGTTTAAAGAAACTTTATGCAGAAGAAGGATAAAATTATTTCAACGAGAGTTTGGATTTTCATAGTATATTCTCTTTCTCGTATTCCTGTTGCGGAACAAAGATTCGTGTAAAGACTTCGAAAAATCTGTGATACGTCTGAGTCTTCTCTGAAGCAAAACTGAGGGACGTGACGAACTTTACCTGATAACGTATATTGCTGACCCCAACAAAAGAGAAACTTGTGGATGACAACAGGGAAATATAAACTCAAAATATCTTCCAGTAGACAAAGGGGAAATGGCGAATTTTGAAAGCAGGAAATTAAAGAATGAAAAAGTTCACCTTCCACCCGCTAAATGAGCAATGGATGACATCAGAACAGTCCCAAGTAGAATAATTTCCAGGAGTCAAAATTAAGTTCAAGGACTCCCAGGTGTCTGCCGAAAAATAAAAAACAAAACATCCGATTTAAGGGGATCTTCTTTAATTCCAGAAGGCGTACAAATCCTGGATTAAACAATGACAGAAGAGACATTGATAAGTAGGAATAATAGGGATTGCGTGCAAAATTTCCGTACGTCTGACTTCTGATTCCAAAACTTTTGAAATACGGAATTACGTCAGCAGCACGGAAATCTTTCTCAGAAAAATGTTAATCTCGCAGGTACACACACTGGTGCCCAAAATTGAACTTCGGAAAATATTCGCAAGAATAAAGAGGAAAACACGTAATAGCAGGTAAAGTCGTTCGACATGTAATGAGACACAATCATAACGGTAATAAACATTTTATAACAACATACAAATATACACATTCGCAAAAGTTACCAAGGTATGATGTAAGAATGTAACTTAAAAATATATTAACAAGGAATGTGATCACATCGTACGGACAGACAACTCTAGCAACGACGTGCATACATATCACCAGGCTGCTGATGAACTCTGGAGTCAAAGAGTTTCATTCCTCGATGAGGGTTGCGCGTAGCTCGGAGACTGTTCTGGACGGGTGCGGATGAGCTGCTGCGTGTCGTCCCAGAGATTTCCAGAAATACTCTATAGGGTTCAAGTTCTGAGATCATATTCGCAAGAATAAAGCTGAATATCCTCGCTCGGCAGGAAATCATCGACAAGTTGAGCCATATGCGGGTGACCGTTATCATCCAGTAAAAGAACTGAGGGCCAATAGCTCCCCGAAAAATTCTGATGTAGTGCACTAATATCTCGCTTGTATAGCGCTCACTATTCACATTGCCTCCTGTGAGCACTAGGAGTGAGCTGCCGTTGAATATATCGCCACCGCAAACGAGCATACCACAGGCTCCGAATGGTCTGGGCGTTTGCAGGACCTTTACGGGTTTCCTGTTCATTCCAGATGAAATGTCTAATAGGATCAATTTGTAGATTGAATACCAACCTGACTGTACAAAGAAGACTAGCGCACTATTCTGGGTTCCCAAAACAATGTTGGATGCACCAATTCAAGCGAGATCTCCTGTGAGATGCAGTTAGTGAGATACAAACCATGCATCTCCTGGAATAAAGCACCTTCGATATGCTACTACAAATGTCAGTGAGTTACGTCATTCCTCGCTGAGCAAGCAAAGAACATGATGTGACCGACCAGCCAGAACCGGTTTGATCCAGATCTAACACGTACAGACCCTTCGGAGTCTGTACGTGTTGAGACAGACAACGCGTAGTTCGTGATTACAGGCATTAGAGGCTCTCTGTCGCGAGGACAACGATGTCGAATTTTGAACAGCGTTCAAGTGTAAAATTTTGTGTTCTGCTCGGGAAATCTTTCGCTGAGACTTTTCGAATGATTAAGTCAGCGTACGGTGATAGTGCAATGAGTCGAACTAGAGTTTATGAGTGGCATCGGCGATTCGAAAACGGGCGACAGAGTATTGAGTATGATGAGAGGTCAGGACGACCTTCAACCTCCACAACGGATGAACAAATCGCCATTGTCGAAGATATTATGAAAAATGACAGTCGAAAAATTGTTGCAATGATTGCAGAAGTTTCCGGCATCTCAGTTGGAAATTGCCATGCCATTTTAACAGAGAAACTGGGCATGCATCATGTGTGGCAACAAATTGTTCCCAAAAACCTGACAAGAAAAAATGGATGAGCGCATGCAAGTTTGCGGGGATATCGTAAATGTAAATGGACGATGTCATCGCTCTTTCCACGTTATTTTTTAAACAATGCATAGCGACTGAAAAATTGTATTCCGGCACCGCTGGGATCGAACCCCAGAACTCTCGATAACTAGTCCAGTGCGTTCGAATTTACGCTACGGCGCCAACAATTCTCAGCGCCGTGCGTGGTTCATCAGTCAGCATCTGACTACACGAATACGTATTGATGGTCTCAGCAACTGAGATGTCGTCATCTGGTGGCATTTAACACAACAGCTATTTAGTTGTAGCTGATAAATTCAAAGGGCGATAGAAATGGTTAATATATATCAAATACGTGGAGATAATGTAAATGGACGATGTCATCGCTTTTTCCACGTTATTTTTTAAACAACGCATAGCGACTGAAAAACCATGCATCTCCTTTTTCAGTCGGTGTGCGTTGTTTAAAAAATAACGTGGAAAGAGAGATGGCATCGTCCATTTACATTATCTCCACGTATTTGATATGTATTAACTATTATGCGGGGATATCATCGATGCAGTGGATTCAGATCCAGATCTCTTGAATCGATTGATCACTGGCGATGAGAATTGGTGCTTTCTGTACAGTAGTCCTAGTGGCAGCGAGGAGCTCCGAAAACAATTGCCGCGCTGCAGCTGCATATGACCTATGACGCCGTGCGGTTACTTCAACGTAACGGTCCTCACGAGAGGTCGTGCGTCTTATATAACGTACGCCAGGACATTGCGACACCTTACTAATGTTGTTGAATTGTTGTCGTAACCGTGAACCTACCCTGAGAAGGATATTCATGTCCATTGCTACTTGGGCATGCTTCTAGTTATCCTATCGCTCACCACCGTACAGCGTCGAATACACGTGTATCAGGTATAAAGAAAGCATTTGCAACCACTGGAATGCCTCTTACACGTTCTGCTAAGGAGAAATGTCCCTGCAATTGTTGGCTTAAGTATAGAACTCAATTTACACACTGTACAGCATTTTGCTCACTAAAATGCAAGTTTCATTGCGGGCATTTGTTTCTCGTATGCATTTGCATATGTCCTGTGGACAGACATCATAACATTTCATTGAGTGCTTTGAATTATTTGCCTGTTAACGCTTTCCAGATTTTTATTTTCCGGACTGCAGTAGTTTGTGCCGTCAAACGCTCTGCTGCAGGAAACATTATTGTTTCTGCAATCAACACATCTTGTGAACAAGGTGCACATAAAACAAAATTGCATTCCCATGCTCGAAGCTGAGGCAATTAAATTTAAAACTCCCTCTGATTTTTACACATATGCAAGAGCTGTAGGTGCATATCTCATTGCGGGAATACATTTTCAGAGGTTTCTAAATAAACTAGAAGAAAGAACACTCTCTTATATTCATGTTACAAATTTGACAGCTGAGAACCTTAGTAGCATAAGGAAACTGGGGTTTGGAAATTCGCAGTCGTCCTGTTTGATAAAAGGGGTATCAAGAACGTTACTAAATCACACTAAATGAAGCTTCAAGAAAGATGCAATGGATCTGTTGTGTGTTCCTTCGAGATGATTCTACGATTCCATTATTGCGCCTCATAAGAGTGACGGAATTTGTCGACGGAATCCAGTGGTGAAGCAGCAGCAATTTTGGTCGTCAAGATAAGTACGCATTACATGCGGGATGCTGCATTTCTTGGTTCGCTTTCGCAATTTTGACGAGTGAAAAACACCGATTTGGTCACCGAGATTTAAGTGCTGAGCAATAAGACCAGAAAACCAACTGAACTTGAAATAAGAATGATAGCACGACAGCCACTGTTGTAATAAGCACGTATTTTGAGAGAAACTTAGAAAAACAGACTGAAGTATGGAATGATGACATTGCACCAAAGTTCCCTCATGTGTAAACTAGAAAAATAAAAAATAATATTTTCTCTATTGATAACATCGCACATTTTCTTTCTTCTATTAATTTTCAGTTTTGGTATCCGTTACCTCACGACAGAGGGTAATTCATAACAACTGAAAAAATCTGCAGGTTCCAGCTGACCAGAAGTAAGCTTCAATCTACGTTTTTGGAATTATATCATTATCGCTATATGAAAAATACACGTTCATCGAAAACGAATGCAAAATATAATAAAAAAAGTAAAAAAAAAAAAAAGCAATATTCACCATAAGCGGCAAGAAGTAAAATGCAAATAATTCATGGTATAAAAACTTGGAAAATATAAAACAGAAATGTCATTATACTTGCTGAAATTATTCTTCCCACCACTGAAATCTCCGCTATTATGAACGCACTTCGTTTAGTTAAACGGCGTTCGTATTTCAAATTTTTTGACAGAATCTACTTACAAACCGAGGGTTTCCCTATAGGATCCGCACTTTCCGCAGTTTTAGCAGAAATTCTGCTACAATACATTGAGAACAAAGTTCTCAATGAATTCCCTTTAGTTCCCAGTTTATACTTTAGGCACGTCGACGACATCATTGTGTTCTGGCCTCCCTCAAAGGATGATTTAAAGCAATTCGCCGACGCACTTTCGTCAGTATTTCTTACTATCGGGCTCACGATAGAACTAGAATTTAAAACAAAATTGCCTTTTTTGGATTTTCTTTTATTTCGTGATTCAAATACATGTACTAACTCACTTTCCTTTAGTGTCTATCGAAAGCCTACCGATTGTAACAGCCTTATCCCGTTTAACTCCTCACATCGAACCCCAAAAAAATATTCTGCTATCAATTTTCTTTTTAGAAGAGCCTTCACGCATTCTTCAAATGATAGTCATTTCCAGTCTGAGATACAGTTTATTCTCAAATTAGCGGATAAACATGGATACCAAAGGACGATGGTTAATAGATTATAGACTAGAATATCAAGTAAACGGACTATTAATCTGAAGCCAGATACAAGGCCTAATAAACGATTCGTGGGAGCATTGGACCAGCACCCCCATATCACTAACACACTATCTCGTATCTGTTCAAAACATAACATACAATTCGGCATCCGCTCGAAGAACCTCATATCATCAGTTAAAAAGGAGCGAGCAACAGCAGATATTATGAACAAATGGGGTGTGTATAATATCCCACTGCTGGACCCCTCAACAGGAGAACATGTTAACAACTACGTAGGCTCGACACGAAGGAGTTTGGGTATCCGTGTCCAGGAACCAACAGCAATAATACAGCTTTACCAAGGAATGTGGTAAACGGAATTCTACAACCAGATTGGGACAACATTAGACTGTTGGACACTCCAGCATATATACATTCGCTGCATTTTGTTGAAAGTATGTATATCAAAGCTTTAGGGGACAAATGCTGTAATGACTACTTGCCTGTGGACATATCAAGTATTTGGAAAGAGCGTATTACCAACCTGAAATTTAAATTATAGTAATATATATTTACAATTCCAACAATATATAAAAATGATCATAACTTTGTATTCGTAACGAAACTTTGTATTGATATGTTAAACTAATAACTTGATAAATTATACCAGTTACACTGTTATAATGCCAACGGTCACGACCCACGCGACGTTTGATGACTTATACCCATAATGCATCGTTGCACTACTATACACTGAGTGGCCAATTTATTATAACCACTCCTTCAGTACTTTATTGGGCCTACTTTTGCCTTTAATACTGCGTCGATTCTTCGTGGCATGGACTCCACGAGATGTTGATAGGTGGTTTGTGGAATCTGAGACCATGCTCGATGAATAGCACTTTCCAGGAGTGTGAGATTGCAGTGTTGTGGATCCAGCTGTCTGATGGCTCGTTCAACTTCATCCCACAATTTCTCAATGGGATTGAGATCTGGAGACTGTAGGGGACACCTAAGCAAAGTAAACTCACCGGCATGTTCCTGAAACCAATCCTGTACAATACGAGCACTATGGCAGGACGCATTATCTTGTTGAAAGTAGCCTACGCCATTTGGATAAACTATTCACATGACAGGATGCACTTGGTCCGCAACGATGTTTAGATATGATGTGCCAGTCAGACGTTGATCAAAACGAAATAATGGGCCTAAAGTATGCCAGGAAAATATTCACCAAACCATAACGTTGCCTCCACCAGCTTGAAGGGTTGTAGCAATGCATTTAGGGTCTGTGCTTTCGTGCTGTTTCCGCCAAATTCTCACTCGGCCATCGGCATGGTGCAACTGAAAACGTGATTCATCGGACCACATAATTGGTTTCCAATTATCGACTGTCCAATCCTTGTGCTCCTGTGGGAACTGGAGACGTTTTCTCTTGTTAACTGCAGACAGCAAAGGTGTTCGAACAAGCCTTCGGCTGCCATATCCCATCCGATGCAGTGTACGGCGAACAGTGCATGCAGAGATCATTTGAGGGGATCCTTGATTAAGATGGTCTGTAATTTGCTGCACTGTTGCCCTTCTGTTGTCTGTTACCAGTCTGGACATTCTCCGTTCCGCCCGAGCAGTCACTAGTCGATGACGACCACACGTTGCACGTAGAGACCCAGTATTTTGGCTGACAGTCCAGTCTTTAAACACTTTAACAACAGCTGCTCTGGAACATTTCTCGGATGCGGAGGTTTCGGTGGTACTCTCTCCATGGCTCCGAGCTCCTACAGTCATCCCACGTTGAAAGTCCATCAAATCGCATTTTTTACCCATCTCGTCACCCAAAAATCACTTCTACTACTGTCGCAAGTACTAAGCTTTCCCTTTTAATACAAGTATCGCTCTCTGGTGGGAACAGCGTGCAGCCATAGCTCATTTGCTTAAAACTGTCAGGTGGTCATAATAAAGTGGCCACTCAGTGTATAAAGGAGTACTACATTGTCTCTGTTCCACCTGATGATGGGGTAAATGTTACCCCGAAAGTGCTAGTGGGGTATTTTAACTGTACATATCTTTCATATTTTATTAAATATCATACATAGACGGGGATTTTTTCATTTCATTTGACGTATTGTGCGAAGTCATTCTTTTATCGTCATTATTCTATTACAATAAATGTCCTCAGTTTTTTGTGATACGTTTTTTTTTCTTTTTGAATGGAGGTTTAACGACTAACGCGAGCAACTCAATGGGCAATAAGCAGTCGCCTGTCCCTAATTTAGGGCCACTGTTTCCAGGAAAGGGAGAGAGCAAGTACTGTAAGAGAAACCCAACATCAATGCCCCGCCTGTTATTAGCTCATTGTGGCAAATGCAATTTTCCCCAGGAAAGAGAAAGACTTGCACGGTGCAAAGCTACTAAACTGGGAGCGTCTTCTCACCCAGATTTAATTTGTTCTCACAAAATCAGATTCAAGGCACCGCGAAACATATGCTTTTTTATTTGTTTTGAGATCTAACGACACCCCATGAGCGTTTAACCCCTTAAGCGGCCGAGGTGAATGAACAAAATGGTACCCAAATTTTTCTGCGCTCCCCAAACAGAATTACTTACAACAATGAGCCATTACATTATGACCACCCCCAGCATAGAAAAATGAGCGCGCCTAAAGACCGAACGGTGACTCAGGTGAAGCATACAACCCGAGGACCGTCTTTCGGTGAGTAGTGTTCGGAGTCCGAATGAGAAGAGCTACCGATTCATCGGAGTTTGATAAAGGACAAATTGTGATGGCACGGAGCCTAGGAACAAGACCTCGGAAACGGCTTGGCTTGAGGGTTGTGCACTAGCCGCTGTAGGGAGTACGTATCAAAAATGATGCGCAGATGACCAAATGATGAACCGTCGTTCAGCCGTGTAGCGTCCGTAGTTCATTGATGCCAGAGGGGAGCGGAGACTATCGCGCATTGTTCACAGCGAACGTAGGGCCACAGTGCGACAAATCACCCGGAGCTACAACAGTGGTGATCAGAACAATGTGTCACAGCACACAGCTAAGCGCAGAATTCTGCGCATGGGCCTGCGTAGCCAAAGACCCGGCAGGTTCCCTATTCCCACGGCACGTCATCGCCAACAACGCATGAATGGGCCCAAGACCATCGAGGCTGGACCGTGAATGATTGGAAGAAAGAGGCCTGATCTGACGAATCAAAATTCATGGTGCATCACGTAGACGTCCCAGGGCAGATACGTCGATTACCAACGGAGGTTATGGCACTTCGATGCATTGTTGGGATGAAACAGGATGTTGGCGGTGGTGTTATGCTGTGGACGATGTTTTTTTGGGACACTATTTTGTTTTATTTTTTGATTGGAGGTTTAACGACCATCGTGAACAACCCAATGGGCTATAAGCAATCGCCCGTCCATAATTTAGGCCCGTTACTTCTAGAAGAGGAAGAGAGCTAGTGCCGTAAGACAAATACAACATCCATACCTCACCGGGATTCGAACCCGGATCCCTTTGGGACGAATGATCAGAAGTCATCACTTAGACCACTGCGCCACCGGGACGGCAAGGGACACTTTAAACCCCATTATCCTACTAGCACAATCTCTGATAGCTGTCAGATATCTGAACATCGCTTCGGACCTAGTTCATTCATTCATGGCAACCTGTTCCCTGCTGGTGTTAGCCATTACCAGCAGGATAATGTGCCATTCCACACTGCGAGAATCGTCAAGAAGTGGTTCGAGGTACAGGCTGGCTACTTTCTTTTAATGCCCTGGCCTTCAGATTCTTCTGAGATCAACCCAATCGAACATTTGTGGTTCGATGTGGAAAAGCGTGTTCGCGCTAAATCACAACCACCCCAAAATTTTACGAATACTGGAAGACCTGCTGTTGACATTATGATACTAGATATACCAGGATACCTATCACAATCTCATCAAATCGATGCCTCGACGAATTGCCGAGGTTTTTCGAGCTAAAGTGCGTACTACAGTTTATTAGGTAAGTGGTAATAATGTGCTAGGGTTTCCGTGCAATATCGCGGTATGATTCCCGTGGAACAATTCCTCGTTCCCCTATCCCATCTCTGCAGTACAGACGATAAACATGTCCTTGGTGATAATGACTACCTTCGAGCTCCCTATTCTCTGCTCCATGACCAAAGACATCATAAGCATGGAAGTTCCCTTGACACGAATATCATGCCACAAGGTAGAAACAAGTAACACGAACGAACATCTTTCTGCTTTCTTCCATTCGTTGTTGTAGTTATTTTAGATGGAAATTAGTCCGAAAGGATTTGTGTCAATCGTTACCGTATATGACCACTTTGAGCAGCAAAGCTAAAGGGAAAGCGATGCTTTCTGAAGAGCAGGTTCACTCGTTCCATCCGCCTTTGGAACATTTGTTAAACAACAAATATATTTTATCAATTTGAGCCTATCTTGCTAAACCCGAGTTAATTCTTTTCAATAAGTTAAAGTGTTAAGACAAGCTAGGGGCAGAAACAACCGGACGATTAGCTAAATTCCTGTATCTCTAAATAATCGGCCTTCATTCATGGAGGTCGAGGTGAACTACGAAGCTTTCGAACAAATAGAAGAACAATTAATTTTTAGCAAGTATTAATTACAGAAAAAAAACATCTGCGAGAAGAAAAAATAATCTAAATCAGCAAATTATGAGCGAAGTTTCAGAAAAAAACCCCGTAAACCACATGCTCTGAAAACCTGAACAGAGGTACCTTCTAAGCTTAGAGCATAGGAACAGATGTAATTTTCCGAGACTGACTCTTTCTTAGAGAAAACGAACCCAGGAACCTTAATTCTAAAAAGTAGAACCATTTATATTTTTTTCAATAAAAAGATAGCATTTGAAAACAAAAAAAACCAGCAAAGGAAAACATTTACAGGAAAACAGGACTAAAGAAATGCGCAAAAAATAGTTTCGTTTCGTTAAGACGAGCTCTTAAAAACTGGAAAAGAAATTCAGGAAATCTCTGCCTATACCGAAGGCGCTTAGGCATTTTGTTAAGGCTTACTGCAGTAGACACGAAAACCCATTTCCTAATTTGTCTTACATTACATCGACGGTATAGATGAATTTTCCTTTCCTTCTTTCTTTCCTTCTTTCCGGAAAAAAAATTCAGTTTTTGTGATCGCGTTTCTCTCAGCGCTACGGAAAACTGCCGGAATCAGATCAGAAATTGAAAACGTTTGAGTCTAATATGTACGAGAATTCAGAGAACGAGTAAGAAAATGCATTTATGCAATGTTGCATCGCAATAATTTGTTTTTACACCTGTTTGCACTGAATGCAGATTGCAGAAAAAGGAAAAAAACGCTACAGAAACATATATTCTCAACCACAATGCTGATGCGAATGCAAATGCACCATGTGTTATTTGTATTCGTTAGTTGTTTTCTTTGCAAGCTTAGCACTGCAGAAGCGAAATTTGACGCATGCCAAACAGTTTAATTCGAAAGCAACATTCTGCATTTATTTTCAGTGTATGTCAGCAACGGATCACAGCAGAAGCTTACTTCATCCTAACGTAATAATACTTTAAGCCCACTTAAAATTTCCCAACACACTTGTACTAAAATACAGCATCCACTTTTGGCAACCTTTCGAACTACAGATTAAGCACTTGAAAATTAAACAACATGCTTCACGTTTCTAACCAAATGAATAAATTTCTAATTCTCCCTATACTGCAGAATTAGAAGCAGTGTTTTAAAAGCGTAAAGTGCATGAGTAAAGCACTGAATGTGCAATAATGGGAAACGATCAAAATATGAATGAAGTTTCTAAGCATGAGAGTACACTGAAGAGCAATTGAATTAGAGACAGCTGGCGTTATGCAAATGTGGCGCTGTGGGCGGCCCTTTAAACGGAAACGACATGACGTATGCAGCGATCCGACAATATAAGGAGTGATGCGACGGGAATCAGTAAGAATCGGACGTAGTATGAGTAACAAGAAGGATCTAAGCGCATTTGATCGTGGGCAAATTGTCGGGGCCCGGCGAATGGGTCACTCCATCTCGGAAGTCGTGCAGGCAATGGGATTTTAACGAGCCACTGTTTCACGGGTGCACCGTGAGTACATCGAATCCGGTAAAACCATTACTCCAAGGGCCAACTGCTGTGGACAACAGCGTGTGGATGAGCGGGATCATCGTCAGCTAGCTCGCATTGTAACAGCGGATAGACGGGCCACAGTGCAAGAAATCTCTCGGGAATTTAACGCTGGTGCAGAAAAACGTGTAAGCAGTCACACCATCCAAAACCATCTCCTCGCTATGGGGTACAGAAGCCATCGTCCCACGAGGGTACCGCTGCTGACCGCACATCACAGGGTGCAAAGATTAGCATGGGCGCGGGAACATCGCCACTGGACCCTAGACATGTGGGTTGCCTGGACTGATGAGTCGAGATTCACGTTGGTACATGCGGATGACAGGATACGAGTACGGCGCAAACCACATGAAGCGATGGATCCTTCTTACCAGCAGGGTACTCATCAAGCTGGTGGGAGTGGCATTCTCGTCTGGGGACTGTTTACGTGGACTGAAATGGGACCCCTGGTACGTGTGACATCGTCTCTCACAGGTTGACGTTACCGGGATATCCTGGACGACCATTTGCCCCTGTTTGTGCGTCTTCAACATCCCACTGGGGACCTCATCCTGCAACAAGACAATACACCGTGCCATCGCTCCCGAATTGTATCCGAATGGTTGGATGAATACTCCACCGACGTGACCTCGCTTCCTTGGCCAGCTAGGTCACCTGGCCTCAATCCCATTGAGCACATCTGGGATGCCATCGAGAGAGATGTTCGAGGCTCTGACCCCGCTCCATCAAATCTTCGTGAACTGTGGGAGCTTGTTCAGGGGTCGTAGATCCGTAGGACTTCCCAACGTTTCCGGTGTCTTGTCGAGTCCATGTCGAGACGAATCGCCGCCGTCATAAGGACGAAAGGTGGTGCTACACGTTACTAGACAGGTATCTCTAATTCAGTTGATTTTCAGTGTACTTTCGCAGCAGCACTTTCTTGTAACCAAGAGCTGTAAATTTACAGATAGATACTTTTCATATGCATGGGTTCTCAAACATTTTGGTTGGATTCAGAATCCCTTTTCTTGAGAATACTGTAAATTTTAAAATTTCTCCCACGATTTCCCAATGAATTACGGCTTTCATGCACACTCACATACTCTATATCTTTTATTGTTGCAGATACAACGCGCCAATTATGTAACTTAAACTCAAAAGAATAGATGTAGATTAAAGCACAATTTCACGGGTGTTAAGACTTGCTGGGAGATTTTACCTTGGAGCTCATCAATGAACTTTAATACATGTAAAGGTTTTGATTTCGCTCGTGCATACTATTCTTTATGGTAGCATCAGCCAAATAGATTAGCAGTTTTAATCTCCTGCCGTTCCTCATTACGGCAGGTCTGCGCAAATTAACATGAAGCATTATTTAAATAAAATGCAGGGAGCTAAATAAAACAACACGAACAGAAGAGCACGGTGCAACATGTATAGAAACATCAAAATTACAATACGCTGAAGTTCTCCTCTTATGGAGGGAAACGACAGCTCAATAAGTCAAGCAAACTCTGTCTGTTGGCATCACTTTCAACAAAGTGAACCTGAACCCCTGTCTCCAAATCGCTTCTTGGTTTTATAATTTGCCATTCGTACGCAGGTGTCAACAGACACATAAACAAAATTTCGTGTAGCTAACATGCGATTTCAGTGCGTGATTAGTCAGTACTTAACCTAGTACCAAAAAAGCTTTCACCGCTTCGCTAAATTTTTCTCGGGCCGAGGCTGTTTTCACAAACACACAAGTTGTTCTCTTTTTTTTATGATGGCTGTATGCAACATATACATATACAGTACAGTTAAAGCTCCTTATTCACGGTTCCCTTATTCGCGTTTTCACTGTTCGCGGGTTAAATAATTGTGACCGAGTTCCTGTATTCGCGACTAAAAATTTCTTTATTCGCGGATCCAGTCGGTATATTAAAAGGATTCAGTGTCCTTTATTAACGCATCGACATCTTTTGAGTACTGCTGGCACGTGCCGAGGCGGCTTTTACAAAGAGTGTAACCGAATGGACTAATATCAAAGTAAAACAAACCTTATTGCCACTATACCTAAAGTACGTTGTCAAATGCCGCCGCCGTCGCCGTATTACACGTTCCGCTATGTCCTTTGATAAGAGCCGCCTTCGCCACGGTCGGTGTTTTATTTCTTCAACTTGTCAGTCGTTGCAATAATTTTGATTGAATAACACGTGTCTCTTCTGCTTTGTTCCCAATTTATAATGTCGGGTAAAAGGAAAGAAAAATTAGTTCCGACGCGGAAAAAAATAGTGTTGCAGCTTAAAGTAAAAATAGAAATGCTTGACCGTTTACGCCTTGGTGAGTCGTTTGCATCCATATCACGCTCTTTCAATGTTAATGAATGAACTGTACGATCCATCAAGATATCCGAAGACAAAATAAGGAATTCTATAGCTTCAACCTCACTATCCGCAAAAATTGTTCGTGATCCAGCAATTGAAAAAATGGAAGCTGCGTTATCATTATGGATTGAAGATCGTAACCAGAAAAGAGTGCCCCTAAATGGTCTTATGATCCGCTAGAAGGCAAAGCGTCTTTACGCACATTTCAAAGAACTTGGTGATAAACGTAAAGATGGAGGATTTCAAGCATCAGAAGGTTGGTTCAATAAATTCAAGGTGCGACAATCATTGCATAGCATTAAAATTGTTGGAGAAGCTGCATCTGCAGACATCACCGCAGCAGAAAGATATCCAGAAGAATTTTCAAACTTAATTGCTCATGCTGGATACAAATCGGAACAAGTGTTTAATGCAGATGAAACTGCTTTGTTTTGAAAAAGAATGTCAAACAAAACTTTCATATCCAAAAGTGAGAAGTCCGCCCCTGGTTTCAAGGCAGCAAAAGATAGAGTTACACTGCTGCTGTGTTATAACGCATCTGGAGATTGTGTTATAAAGCCACTAATGCTTTACAGATCGTTAAATTCTCGTGCTTTAAAAAATCAAAACAAGGACAACCTGCCAGTGTTTTGGCGTGCAAATAAGAAAGCGTGGGTTACAAGTGTTATTTTTTGTGACTGGTTCCGGAATTGTTTTGTTCCTGAAGTTGAGACTTATTTGAAAAAAATAATTTAGACTTTAAGGCCGTTCTAGTTTTGGACAATGCTCCAGGTCACCCTCGTGAGCTTGAAACTATGCATCCAAATATAAAGGTGATATTTTTACCTCCTAACACGACGGCTTTACTCCAACCCATGGACCAAGGAATAATATAGGCGTTCAAGCTCTATTACATTAGACGAACCTTCAAAATCATACTGGACACCATGGAATGTGATACTGATATGAATGTGATGCAATGCTGGAAAATTTTTGACATAGTAAAATTCATTGTTAACATAAAAGAATCGTTGGAAGAACTGAAACCATACACATTGAAATCATGTTGGAAAAAACTGTGGCCTGTTCTGACTGTCGGAAATGATGAAGAATCCGTGCAAATTCAAACTTTAACTGCAAACATTGCTCAAGTTGCGAATGGAATAGGACGAGATGGCTTTGAACAGATAGAATCAAGGGACATTCAAGAGTTGCTTGAATCGCAAGATGAAGATTTGACCGAAACCGACTTGGAGGAAATATTAAATCCGCATTCCATTGAAGAAGAGGCTTCAACGAGCACTGAAAAGGTGACCTTTAACTTGAAAAACCTGAGTGAAGGTTTACGGATGGCAAATGAGCTTTGTGATTTCTTCATAAAAATTGATCCATCTATGGAAAGAAGTCTTATTTTTAAAAGGCAAATTGTTAATGCCACAGCTGAATATCAATGTGAATTGAAAGACCTTTTAAAAGCGGCAAAACAAAAAAAATTACTAAGTTCTTTAAACCTTTGCCTAAGTCTGACAATAATAATTAATAGATATTGTTAAAAACTCTCATTAAATTGATTTTATTTTGATTTCTTTTTTTATTTTGGAACATTGGAACGTATCCCTTATAATCCCATACAAATTACCATTCAATATTCACAGTTTCTGTATTCGCGGTATATTTACGGAACATATACCCCGCGAACAAGGAGCTTTTACTGTATATACAAATGGCCCAATTTAGTAAGAATAATTTTTCAGTTTAAAGTAAAGTGGTAATAAATTTGCGCCATTTTTTCATGCTTTTATATCCTGTTGAGGGCATATAGAGAACGTGTAAATACACTGACGGAAAAAAATACCAACACCAAGAAGGGGTTGTGTTAGATAAACGACAGTTGGTAAGCGGTGAGAGTACATCTGTAAGATTACGTCTATGTATGTAAATTTCGCGCTCGGCGCATACGTGTGGTGCTAGTAGCGCCCCTCGTAACATGCAAAGCAGGTTTGCTGTAAATAGGCGCTGTAACGTTCGCGAATGTTAGTTATCGTTGAGATTCGACGTAGTGTGTTGATGTTAGTCAAGAATGCCTTTAAGAAGACGAAGAAGCCATTATCAACAGCTCACGGAGTTTGAACGAGGTCGTGTAATAGGGCTACGAGAAGGTGGATTTTCTTTCCGTAATATTGCAGAACGACTTGGCAGGAATGTAGCCACTGTGCATGATTGTTGGCAGCGGTGGTCAAGGGAAGGTACTGCCTCAAGAAGACCGGGTTCCGGCCGGCCACGTGGCACTACTGAGAGGGAAGACCGCCATGTACGGAGTATGGCCGTGGCGTATCGTACCGCGTCTGCGGCAGCAATTCGAGCTGCAGTTGCCACCACAGTGACACAACGAACTGTTACAAATCGGTTACTTGAAGGACAGCTCTGAGCCAGACGCCCTGTAGCGTGCATTCCACTTACTCCAAACCACTGCCGTTTGCGACGTCAGTGGCGTCAAGCTAAAGCTCATTGGAGGACGAAGTGGAGATCTGTTGTGTTTTCTGATGAAAGCCGGTTCTTCCTGGGTGCCAGTGATAACCGTGTGTTGATTAGAAGGAGGCCAGGTGAGCGCCTGCAACCAATCTGTCTGCGGCCGAGACACACTGGACCTACACCTGGAGTTATGGTCTGGGGAGCAATTTCCTATGACAGCAGGAGCACTCTCGTGGTAATCCCACGCATCCTGACGGCACAGTTGTACGTCGGTCTGGTGATTCAACCTGTTGTGCTGCCAGTCATTAACAGCATTCCAGGGGTGTTTTCCAACAGGATAAGTCGCCCGCATACCGCTGTTGTAACCCAACATGCTCTACAGAGTATCGACATGTTGCCGTGGCCTGCTAGATTACCAGATCTTTCACCAATCGAGCACGTATGGGACATCATTGGACGACAACTTCAGCGTCACCCCCAACCAGCATTAACCGTCCCTGTATTGACCGACCAAGTGCAACAGGCATGGAACTCCATCCCACAAACTGACATCCAGCACCTGTACGACACAATGCATGAACATTTACGTGCTTGCATTTAACATTCTGGCGGTTACACCGGTTATTAATGTACCAGCATTTCACATTTAAAATGGCTCTTCTCGCGCTTATAATAAGCTGAGATCTTGAAACCTTAATCGATTAAATATGTTACCTATACAAATGTATTGCCGTCATTTCATTCCTCTACAACTATTTTTTCGTGGTGTTGGGATTTTTTTCCCGTGTCATGGCGAAAATTTTAACCTCTGGTGAATTTCAGAGAGACCTGATCAATCTTTCTGTTGGTTTATCAGAGATTAATTAATGCAAAAATTTTCTCCCATGACATACGTTAGAAGAAAATTCCTGGTTGAAAGGCAGGGAATTCGTGCGCAAAATTCGCTTGTCTTAATCACAACCAGGAAAACAATGTTGGAAAAAAAAAGAGAATAATATTTGATTTAACTGACTTTGGGGTTTTGAAAATAATTAATTTATCTGTTCTTTTATCGCGATAGGAAAAGGCGAGTAGGTGTGCACCTCAGAGAATCAAAATTAATTTTAGTTTAACATCACGGAACGAGAGAAAAAAGAAAATTAAAATTAGTGATTTTCTGCAAGGCAAGAATTCGCCATTTTTGCGTTCCTGTTTCCAAACGTCGTGAAAAAGTCGCCCAAAAGTGCAACATCTTTTCGTCTTTTGGGTAAGGAATTCAGCAAACAGAATATATTTTTAGACCTCAGGGTCAAGAGGCTTGGTCCCCTACGTGTTGAAGGTCAAGTTCATCTTCCCCTGGCCGACCAGAGGATGCACGTGCCTAGTAACATTTTTTTTTTTCGTGGAGAGTGTTGGACGCTGCAACGATGCCTGAGTGAAGGTCAGAGGTCACTCGAGGCCTGGGAGAGAAATTCCACTGTTGCCATGCAAAAGGTCAGCCAATCAGGGGTCAGCATTTTTTTCTAGCATCCCAGAGTTTCTTTGACACTTTGAGACGCTTGTCTCAGTGACTTTTGTTCTTGTCCTCTTGCTGGCCGGGAGAAAGAGGGGACGGCCGAGTCTCTCCTCGCCTTTTGGTGGGGAGAGCATTTGTTGACCACCATGATTTGACATCGAGGTAAAAAGCTTAAAGGAGCCTAGTAGCGACGGTCTTCTAGCGTGGGGACTTGTCGGGCTCATGGTTGGTTACATGAAAAAAAAATGAAAAGGAGCCCATGGCTTGCGATTAATTTCTCACTGATTCCACCAAATGAAAAGAGGTGGAAGAAATTATGAAGAAAGGACAGGACCACCGTAGGACGAGACCTCCTCGGGGCGCAGCGAAAGATAATCACCGATGCACTCCTAAGCATTCTCGTGAGAGCTGATGGATAAAGAAAGGGGAACCTCCGAGCCTTTGCCGTCCACCTTCCAATGCAGCCGACCAAATTCCTACCAGGGATGGGCATCGAAAAGGACAAGGGAGAATTACTCCCTCTGAGAGGGTCCATCATCACCAGCTTCGGGATGTCTTTTGTTTTCCCAGTGTTCAGGTGAAGTGCTCGGGCACATTGTGTCCAAAAAGAAAGAGAAAGACATTGTTGGAGGCGAAGAGAGGATCAACAGTGACAGTGGGACGAGAAGATTTTTTTTTTTTAATTTGAAACAAGAGTTGTTCATGCCCAGCCCAGAAGGTAAATTCTTTCTCGATTTTTTGTATAATGTTGTGACCGCTGCGGAATTGTTGAACGAGTGGGTCAGCAGTGTGAAATCAAATTTATAGTTCTGCGAAAAAAAAAAAGAAGAAACTTTCTGTTTTTTTTAGGTTAGCTGGATGTGGGACAGATGTCCCCATATTGTTGTCGTTCAGGTTTCAAAATTAAGATTTATTAGTTCCTCAGGTATGAGTCAAGAAAAAAAGAGAGGGGAGTTGAAAATGCTTTCATTTATGTTTTTTTTTTTGTGTTGTCATGTCTGGTATTTTAGCAACTTCCCAGGCCAGTAAAGTTTGATGTATCGGAAAAATTTGGTTTAATGTTTGAGCACAGTAAATTTTGGTGCATCGGTAATAGTTTAGTTGGGCATGTGATAATTGAAAAGCAGTGTTATTGTGATGTCATGGGTGATAAAATAATAGTAAACATTTCTCTCTAGTCTTTTACAGCGTTGAGTTATTTTTTTTTTTTTTTTTGAGTGAAGATAAATTATGGGAGGATTTATACTGGGATTTTGGGAACATATTATAGTGTGATGAAATTGGAAACCTAAAGTGTTGTTTACATTCTTGGAGTGTTGAGTGTCGAAATTGAGATGGTAGGAGTGTTAATTGAGGACCAGTATTTTACATGCTCCAGATGAGTGTTAATCTCCCATTGGAAAGGGGTGATCTTAGGGCAAACCGGGAACTTGTCCTAGGGCAGAGGGCTCTGAGTAGGGAATTTTCACCAGGATGCGATAGGTGCAGAATAGAAGTTAAAGTATTTTTTAATCTCAAGTTTAGTATTTCACAAAAAGAATGAACATCATGGGTTGAGAAGACACACTCTTGCTCACCAGTTCCAGTATAAATTGTTCTTTTCTTTGGCCTAAATTTTCCTGTTTTTACAAAGAGTCTAAATTGTAATTTTAATTTTCAATAAGGTGAAAATATTTAGTGGGTTATGTAAATGGTCAGTGTTATTGTCTGAAGTGGACCTGCGCATTGCCATGGTACAGAAGAATTTCCTTGCTAGTGATTTTTCCTGGGATATATGTGGAGAGAGATAAATGAATTTTCCTGGGATATATGTGGATATAGGGATAAGTGAATTTTCCTGGGATATATGTGGATATAGGGATAAGTGAATTTTCCTGGGATATATGTGGATATAGTGATTTTGGATTTCTTGGGATATAGAGAGATAAGTGATTTTTCCTGGGATATATGTGGATATTGTGATTTAGGATTTCTTGAGATATAGAGAGATAAGTGAATTTTCCTGGGATATAGTTGTGTTAGTTCTGGGCCGGATGTGCCTGGAGTATTTAGGGTTGAAGTACGACAGGCTCTTGCAGGCGTGGTTGATCAAGGTGGGATCATGCATTGGTTCGAAAAGGGGGAGCCCTGAGGACGTGGTTTTTGGGGAAAACTTGTCTTCAAACCTCCCCAGTAGTTTCGCTGCTCACGGAGATATGTACTGCCAGCGAGGGTCGGTCGGGCGTTGCTTCAATAATTGGCGAGATCATGTTAGAGGAAATTCTGTACCTGATGATGATGTGTCACACTTGAGGATTTTTTCCTTTCCTTTTGCTTAGGCTGAAATTGGATTCACGACCCAATTTCACGCCTTCAGCCTGACTTGGTATTTTCGTCCTGTGTTGGTTCTCAAAACCCAGGGTAGTGTCTGAACTGAGAGTATTTGCCTCACCGCTACCTCAGTAATTCACTGCAGGTGTTAAATTTCAGTTTGTTTGGTGATTTAAAGTATCTAAATTTATTTGTTTATGATTTGCTGTAGTGCTAGGGATGTAAATTCTAAATTCTGGTTGTTGGTGTTAGTGAACTTGATATTTAGTTTGGAAATTTAGTTAATTGGTATTTTGAGCTTTTGTTTACAGTATAGAGTTATTAAGTATCTTGAGCTATTATGTGAAGTGCTGAGTGAGGTGATTTTTATGAGCAAGCTAGTGCAAGAAGATTGTTTGAATTTCTGAATTATGGTGATGTTATGAATAGTGATAATTTTTAAGTTAGTTAGTGAGGTTTCTTTATAAGTGAAGTAGGTTCATTCAGGGTAGTTCTATAGGTTATGTAATGTTAATTAGTGCTTGTGCTCAGTGTAAATTCTGTTTTGAGGATAATTTACTTGGTTTGTTTACTTGCTGATAGTAGATTTGTTAAAGTATAATTTGTGGCTCTTAGTATAACTGTAAATTTAATTGAAGTCTTTGAAGCTGGTCTGGGAGATTGCAGAGTGTGCTAAGATTGTTTAGGTGCTGTAAATTTAAATCAATAAGTGTAAAATTGTAAATTTGTCATTGAGCTAATTAGGTGAGAGAGAAGAGAGTACGTTTCAAAAGAACAGAACTTGTCCACCTGGTGGAATTAAAAATAATCCAGTATCTTTTTTTGTGTAAGCTATGTGAATCATGGTATAATTTTGGATGCATAAAGTCAATGCCTGGTGTTCAAACCAACTGTGTTGAAATATGTAAAGTTCTGCTGTTCATAAGGCCAGTGGCCAAAGAGAAATAGAAAAGAAATTGAGATTCTGTTTTTATACTGCTGTGTTTTAGCAAACAACAAAAAGGAAATGCCATCTGATTGTCCACTAAATGACCTTATTAAGTTTTTAAAGAAAAATAATAAATACAGGCAGTAGCCTTTCAAAAAAAAAGTCCAAAATTAGTGCAGTGTGATAAATTTTGTGTGCTGTTGTCTTCCATGACTTGGTCCCATGTACCCCACCTTAGCTTGACTAAGGCTATCGATCCGAATCCTGTTATTATAAGGTATTTCATAACTGCAATTTTTGTCCTATCCTTTTAAATTGACTTTCACCGCCTCCACAAGTTGTTATTGAACGAGTACATTTTATCCTATGACTTATAGTGACACATTTTCATACACATGCAACAATATTCACTTATTTTTGCACTTTAAGGTGACTCAACTCTGCGTGAACACAAACAACGCAAACTTTCCAATAACTTCTTGTGGAATGTAAATTTTCAGATGCATTTTTGTTTAGGATGTTCATGGCCTTCTAATACTTAGAAAATATTTTTGTTTTGAAATGCATCCACCCATCTCCCAAATTTAACTTTTCTATAATTTCCATATAAATTTCAACACCAGCATAAATATAGTCGCTTTTGATAAATAACTTACAACCTTCAAAATTTTTTTCACCATAACACCCGTCAGTGTATATTATCACCGAAACGCAGGTCCAGGTTGTGTCCTGCTACTTCATGTCCACTCACCTCAGCTGCAGTCATGTATGCTTGGGCGTAAGGACTGTTAGCTAGAATATCTTCCAGGGTTGTTGGTATCGATCGCTCTAATTCTTTATTTTTATTACGACCAATACGTACAACAATGGCTGCTGAGGAATCTATAAAGTACAACTTCCACCAGTAAGTGGTAATAAATCCGCGACGTACGGGTGAATCTGTCCCTGAATTTAAAAAAAAATTACCATTTCCTGGAATGCCATTTTTTGTGGCGGAGGGAGAAGCGAATGGCGTTGCACTGTTGTATTTCCGGATGATTTGGACAAAAATTAGGACTTCAGAAGTAAGTCATTCTGCCTCGTATTTATCTGCAGCTTTAGAAGGGAAATAAAGCCGTTATGACAACAGGAATTCAAATTACTATTAGTTTCCTCATTAGCGAAAGGCAAAGCACGGAAGTGGCCACACAAAAATACATCATACCCAAGCTGTGATCATGTGTGGCAGTTTCGTCCACTAAAGCTTTTCGGAAAGATAGATTGCCGCGTGTGTTACTGCGATCATTACGTGTGCTTTCAAAATTCCTTCGCTCACGTACGTTATGAAAGACACGCCCACGTTTGGGTGGCCTCCCTCGAAGATACTCATAAGAAAACCATGTTTCCGTCCTCACTGTAACACAGTTTACAGTTCAATAGCAGTGGAAGCACGTGCAGCCTTGATAATATCCAATCAGCTCCTTGGTCGCTAGCTCGGATCCTCTCCCAAGGTGGTACGACTACCCATCGGCTCCGGTTGCGATGATGAAGTCACACTGATTGTTGTTACAGATACAACAAGCAGCTGATTAAATTTAGAAGAAAATATTTATTTTCCCTCAATTCTGGGGATAAAAATTTCTAAAATGAACTATTTCCCAAGTTCGTACGACGTACCTATGATCCCGCAATTTTGTGAGACACTACAGAATTATATATAAGATATAGTCAGTTCCGAGAATTCTTTGACTTGAAGTATAGTTCGAAAGCTACTTATAAAGACAGTGTGAATGTCGTTTTGCATTATGGACATCATGCGATGAAAGGGGTTAGACAGTAATAGGCAGATATCATTATGAGCTCCCGTGTGAGACGCAGCTTACGCACGACTTTGGAAGCAAAGATGTGTATTTTTCTTGAAACATGTGCGCAGTAAGTTTACAGGACATCGTAGCAGAGGCAGGCTACAAATTAACGAAGAGTGGAGCACATGTAATACGACGCTGAAACAACCACGGGAAAAACAAAAAGAGTGGAGCTCATTATGGATCGATGTAAGCACACCGGATAAACACATTTGTCACGCCTAACAGAAATGGCAGTAGGAAGTTACCGGCTGCGCAGAGGTCGCCGTGATAGCATTGTTGGGAGGCAAATAGCACTGATGTGGTCTACTGGATCATTTTTGTCTGATGCCTCTAAGCCCATTGATGTGGTCGTAAGACAGACGTTACTGAGTTGCAAAAAGGAGCCATCGAGTTTGACCGTGCCCATGGACACAAAGTGAATGAAGTCGTCCTGTTTGTTGGTGTGTCTAAGCGTACTGTCCAAGCAGGTCTACAAACAGTGGTATAGTTCGCAGTCAACTAAAACCCGGCGACGTAACGGCAGCCGGAAAACGACTCTCACTAACAGTGACCGCCGCAATGTTTAACACCTAGTAACTGCAAATCAGTTTCAAACCAGGCAGCAGTTGCTGCAGAGGGCTCCAGTCAATGAAGGTCTACTCCAGTCAATGAAGGTCTACTCCAGTCAATGAAGGTCTACTCCAGTCAATGATGGTCTACTGCAACCAATTTCCGAAATAACATTGCGACAAGAACTGCATATGATGGACATCTAGAGCAGAGTACCACGTAGAGGCCTCCTTTAACAATAAGTCACAAAGTTGCCGGTTATCAATGGGCTCAGAGGCCCCAAAGCTTTAAGGTGGAGGATTGGAAACGAGTAATTTGGTCTGATGAGTCTCGTTTTTTGTTTGTATTCCAACGATAGGAGACGACGAGTGCATCGCAGGCACAATGAAGCCTATAATCCTGATTATGTCGAAGGTGTTGTTCAAGCTGGAGGGGGTTCTATGATGTTTTGGGGATGTTTTTCATACCATGAAATGGTCCGTCTCGTTGCTGTGACGATGAATTTGAACCAGCATGCGTAGCTCCGCATTCCGAATGACGAAGTGTTGCCCTTTGCCTTACATCTCTAGAAGCAGCATCACATTGCCGCTACTGTCTTCCAAGACGACTTTTGCCGTGTGCGCAGGGCTAAAACTGTGTCTGAGTGGCACGACGAACAATCAGAAAACACTGTCTCACCTCAACTAGCCTGCCAAATCCGCAGAATTGAATCCCATTGAAATTCCATGGAATCGTTTGAAACAGAAAGGGTAACACCGGAATAGACGCCCACGTACTCTGTTGTAACTTCGGGACCAATTGAGGCACGAGTGGCTGCAAATCAGTGTTCAACACATCCACAACCTTGAGGAGTCTCTACCACACCGGATTCATGCTGTTATCAAGGCAATAGGCGCCGTCACCCGTTTTTAGGTAAGTTCTGCCAGGGATGACTAACTTTTTATCCGGTGTGCTTAGTATGGTGTGGTAAAGGAAGCTTATCAAGCAAAAGCATCCAGTCAATGTTACGGCTTTCAGACCGTTAGAATTTTCATAGCGGCAGATCAAGCTAAAGGTGAAGATGATCGTAAGATAAAAGAAGCTGTGCACATCTTGCAATTCAAATAAAGGAATCCGGCGTAAATTGCACTACTGTTCACACTGAAAACACAGACATTACGTTTTGGAAAGGTGAGCTCACCTGGTGGCAACAGGCTCGCAATTCCATTTGCCTTTACGATCAGCATAGTTCATAAATCAGAGAGCTATCCAGTTTTTCTCCATAAAATACATAGGCATACAATTTATGATATATGAGAACAGTATCTTAGTCTTAAATGGCCAGCCAAGAAATGCACTAAACCAAGCTCATCTTAACACTGGCCGGTTTGCCCTTAAAAGAGGAAGTTCTTTCTGAACAGTGTAATACCAGGGGAATAAGGCTGGAGTACCTTTTATGCGAGAGAAGGAAGCGCAAAAAAATTGCTGCAAAATGGTCATTCAGAAAATTTAAAGGAAAACCGATTATGTCGAAAAATATACGGGTACGAAATTTTGGTAGCCCCTAAAATTAGGAACTCACTGGTTCAAAAGAACATTACATTTAAATCATAAGTACACCCTTAAAGTGACTGCTTGAAATTCCTGTATTAGGACAGGATACAAAAAACAGAACAAGATCCAACACCAAAGATAAAGCTCAAATTATCTGGAAGAAGGAAGTACTACGTAAAAATTCACTCAAGGAAATACGACTTCAAAGGTGAATGCATTTCGATAAGAATACTGGAAGAAGCCCACCATAGAATGAGAAAATTTTGTACATTTTTAAGCACAGATTTTGGTCAAAAAACGACATTCAAAAATGAATGAAACGGAAAGTTTGATTCAAAAATTATATTTCTCTTAATAGTCCTCAAGAATCCAGTAAATTAATGATAAGCCACTATTATTCATTCAGCCTTCTCGAATGGCGGTGAACATTGTTTACCTGCTCAAACGAAGGAGATACCCATACCTACAACATTTCTGGGCTTTGAAATGGAAATGTGCGTGATACATTTGAAGATTATTGAGGAAGATTTACGAAATGAAGAATTCCAGATCGCTGAGCTTTTAGTACGGTTGGCCGACATTTGCAATTCAATGCTCCGTTTCCGTGAAAATTTCCAAGCTCACTGTAAACTTAAATGTCAGAGAACAAGAGAACTTTCTTTAGACTCTACAACTCAATATACGTTTGAGCACTCAAATAATTTGTAGCCACCGGGAAATTCGAAGCAAATTATTCTGATGATCGTTTAATCGTGGATGAATATCTACATCGCACGGATAGCCAATTCAGCGCCGCGGTTGAACGAACATCAGGGGTTTAATTCATCGTTCTTAATTGGAGAGCACCTAAAATTCCGCTGACACATGATTTTCTTTTCCATCTAGATAGTGCAGTTTTCACACCATAAGCACTATCAGAGGCATTCAATCCTAGATATGAATCACTAACATTCCTCTGTGGTACACAAAGCAGCTTTATAGCATCTGCTACGGCTGTCTTGAATTCGCGTCTTGTAAAACACTGATGCTCTTTTTGTTTTCACGTTCTCATTACTTCTGACTATCAACAACATTATATTAGCAAAAAACCGATTCCTTCTACAAATAAAACCTGCCTGGTTTGATTCTTATCGGCCGCCACAAGGAATCTAACCCAGGGTCTTCCAGTGCGTAACTGGAAGACCCTGGGTTCGATTCCCGGTGGCGTCCTATGAGAATTTATCCGTGACTCACTTATTAACGTGGAAAGAGCGATGACTTCTGTTTGATGTTAATTTTTGAAGTCAGCTTACACAGCGTAATGGTAAAGTCAGGAATACATATTATATATCATTTTAAAGGAGATTTTATGCTGAATTCAAATATTTTTACAGAATGTTATTAGCAGTAATAGATGTGAAGTTACAAGTAAAGGTACAGCGTCTAGTCATAAAAAGCAAAAAATAGTGGAATTTGTGAAATTCGTGTACAACGCATTTAACGTAAAATTACTGTCCAGTGCATTATTGAAACTCGCAGGACACTTGAAAGAATTTACCAAAAAGTAAAATACGCTTCAATATTTAATTGGATAACCACGGTTTCTTAGTAACAAAGTGCACCTTCTGGGCATGGAACTAATGAGCTTCTCTAGTTGTCCATTGGTGATAACACGGTGCAATACGGCCCTTTCAGACTCAATTAATGCTGTTTTAGATGTGGGTCCTTGTTGACGAATCTTTCGTTTCAATCTCACCCACAGATTCTCTATGGGATTAAGATCCTGTGATTGTGCCGGCCATTGGCGTTTTCTTATAACTTTTCGATTAAACCACTCGTCAACCAACTTTGACCGATGGCATTGCGCGTTATCGACCTGAAAGATAAAATTCCGCAAACCCATATCTTGTGCAGATGGTAACAGTTTGGACTCCAAAATTTACCACATATTTCGATCCATTCAATGGGCCATCAACAATGTGCAGACGGCCAACAGCACTGGCTGAAATGCAAGATCATAACATCACCGAATGTGGGTGTTTAATTTTTGGCCGGGTGCAGCATGCCATATATATTTCAGTAGCCCGACGACGTACATAATTATTTCCATTATTAGCGGAAATGGTAACATTTGTTTCATCACTGAAACTAACATTTTTGCATTTATCCACAATCCAATTCTTGTGTGCCTTGGCCCAAGCAATTCTTTTGAGCCGTTGTTGCTCAGTAAGGAAAGGTTTTCGTGCAACTTTGCGTGCAGTCAATCCATTTTCTTGTAGCCTACTACGAACTGTACGTGCAGATGCAATAATGCTTATTTCATTCTCCCCACTCATTTCTTAAATCAGTGGCTGTTTTAAACCTTGACTTTGAGAAACGTCGAATCAACATACGATCATCACGTTCAGTACACAGTTTTGGTCGACCTGTTCTTTTTCTGTTTCCCACACATCCAGTTTCTGCAACTCTTTTAATAGTACGCAAGACAGTGGAATGATCATAGCTCCATTTAACAGCGATTTTACGACAACTGAATCCAAGTTCATGCAAAGTAGTAACTTTTGCCCTGGTTTGAAGAAGCAAGACCAATTTGACATTCCAAAATTCAATTGTAACCAGGAATTCTGCATAAACTTCCGTTCATTGACTACAAGCAGCTGCGTTCTAATTCGGCAGACCAGATCAGAACATATGTAGAGGATTTTAGGAAGGGAGTGCCTGACCCCAGGTCTTAAACAACCCTAAGAAATTGGAAACTAGGAGATTTGGGCTACAGTGCCTGATAGGAAAGTGACACGGAAGCGAGGTAGAAAGGGAGAGAACGACGCCCTTATTTATTACCGATGGGCCAGTACCCGGTGTTCTAAGTCGGAAGACGATTCTACATCTTTTTATATCTCACCAGCGGATGTCGGAGAAAGCTGTACTGGGTTAGAGGGGGTGAACGCTTTTTCAGAACTGGACTTGTGTTTCCTCACTTGCACATTTTTGCTTGTAACTTCACTTCTGTTACTGGTAATAACATTCTGTAAAACTATTTGAATTCAGCATAAAATTTTCTTTACAATGATGTATAATATACATTACTGACTTTACCATTATGCTGTATAAGTTGACTTCAAACATCAAAAATTGATTTTCGCTCTACTGGTGCGGGATTTTTGGCTACGATTCTAAATCCTCCATCGCCTCAGAGATCTCCTAAATAATTATTTTGCTTTCACGGCCAACTTGTCCGGAATGAAATCGTTGGAGGTAAGCCTGTTCATGTTTCATTTAAATATTGCAAAATATATTTTGAAAAATTTCTGGATGTTTTTAAATAACAGCAGACAATATTCTGTTATCAGCTAAAATATTTAGATCCAACACTTTGAATTATAAATGCTGTTCATGACCACAATTTACAAAAAGGGATGATAAATTTCAGCTGTAATCAGTAATTCGTCCTTTCCTTGTCTGGGTAATGTTCCTGTCCTCTTACTTCCAAGCAGTTTTACGCATTTAGTTTTAACAAGTGGAATGAGTTCCATCATTCTTTAACCACTGTTTGATAAGCAACTTTTTCTGGCGTTTCACACGAAGAAAGTCATTCAGGGAACAAACTGAAAAGCGTAATCATATCTTAGTTGTCTATTCTGAGCAAACGTAGAAGAAACTTCTTTTATTTTGAATAATCGACGAAATAATTTTCTTTGATATTGCTACTGATTTTCTCTTAATTTTCGGAAATCGTCAAAACTCGTTCCTACGTATTTGATTATCTGCAATCTTCAAAACGGTCATGATCTCAACTTTAAATAATGCCAAACATGATTTTCTCGATATTTTGAATAATTTTCTGAAAGCTCTACCTTGGATTCTGAGTAATCGCTGAAATTTTATCTTAACTTCAAGAAATGTTCGAAATGGGTTTCCTTTTAATTTTTCGCAATCATCAGAAACGCTTTTGCTCTCTATTAAAGTAATGGCAAAAACGCATTTCTAAAAATTTAGAGTAATCATCGAGAAGCTTTACCTTGAATTGTGTTAAAAGCTGAAACTTTCTCTTAGCTTAAAGTAATGTTCAAAATTGGTTTTATTTTGAGTTCAAGCAATGATCAGAAACACTTTTGCTTTTTGTTTCTGATAAATGGCTGCAATGCTAATTTTAGATAATTTGGCAAAATGTTTTCACCATTAACTTTGAGTAATTGTCAAAATGCTCATTTTTAGCAAAAGACGGAAAGTGTTTTTCTTAATTTCTGGTTATCTTCGAAACGTGTTTCTGCCCTAGATTTTGGCTAAGATTCAAAAATCTTTCTTTTGATTTTGAGCATTTAGGTTTTCTGCATATTTTAAGTGATCGTTGAAATCCTTTTTCTGGAATTTGAGAAAACTTTAAGAACATCTCCCTCTCATTTTGAGAAAACCTTAAAACGCTTTGTCTTGATTATGAGCAATCGCCAAAATGCTTATTTTTTATTTTGTGCAAGTCAAAGTCCCTATGTGATTGGTTTTGCACAATCTTTAAAAACACTTTTGCTGTCTGTTTTGTGCAGCAGTCAGAAACGCCTTACACAGAAGAGCAATTGAATTAGAGACAGCTAGCGTTATGGAAATGTGGCCCTGCGGGCGGCCCTGTAAACGGAAACGACATGACGTATGCAGCGATCCGACAATATAAGGAGTGATGCGAAGGGAATCAGTAAGAGTCGGACGCAGTATGGGTAAGACAAAGGATCTAAGCGCATTTTATTGTGGGCAAATTGTCGGGCCCGACGAATCGGTTACTCCATCTCGGAAGTCGTGCAGCCACTGGGATTTTCACGAGCCACTGTGTCACGGGTGCATCGTGAGTACATCGAATCCGGTAAAACCTTTCCAGCAAGGGCCAACTGCCGTGGACAACAGCGTGTGGATGAGCGGGGTCATCGTCGACTAGCTCGCATTGTAACAGCGGATAGACGGGCCACAGTGCAAGAAATCACTCAGCAATTTAACGCTGGTGCACAAAAACGTGCCAGCAGCCACACCATCCAGAGCCATCTCCTCGCTATGGGGTACAGAAGCCATCGTCCCACGAGGGTACCGCTGCTGACCGCACATTACAGGGTGCAAAGATTAGCATGGGCGTGGGAACAACGTCACTGGACCATAGAATGTGAGAAAATGTTGCTTGGACTGATGAGTCGAGATTCACGTTGGTACATGCGGATCGCAGGATACGAGTAAGGCGCAAAGCACATGAAGCGAGGGATCCTTCTTCCCAGCAGGGTACTCTTCAAGCTGGTGGGGGCAGCATTCTGGTCTGGGGACTATTTACGTGGACTGAAATGGGACCCCTGGTACGTGTGACATCGTCCCTCACAGGTCAACGTTACCGGGATATCCTGGACGACCATTTTGCTCCCGTTTGTGCGTTTTCAACATCCCACTGGGGTCCTCATCCTGCAACAAAACAATGCACCGTGCCATCGCTCCCGAATTGTATCCGAGTGGTTGGATGAACACTCCTCTAACGTGACCTCGCTTCCTTGGCCAGTTAGGTCACCTGATCTCAATCACCTCGAGCACATCTGGGATGCCATCGAGAGAGATGTTCGAAGCTCTGACCCCCCCCCCTCCCTCCTTCAAATCTTCGTGAACTGTGGGAGCTTGTTCAGGGGTCGTGTATCCGTATGGCCTCTCCAACGCTTCCGGAGTCTTGTCGAGTCCATGGCGAGACGAATCGCTGCCGTCATCAAGGCGAAAGGTGGTGCTACACGTTATTAGACAGGTATCTCTAATTCAATTGCTCTTCAGTGTATTCAAAACCACCTAACCACTGCCCAGTCCATTCCAGAAAATAATAGATTAATGTTGATAAAAGCCGAACATTTGAAAGGAGTCGAGTTGAGTCTTTCATTTTTACAAGGTTATGCTATTCAGGGAATATCACAGAAATTATTAGCATTTCGGGTCCATAGGTGTAGGCAAGCCGCATCTAGGCGAACCATATCGCACAACATCTCAGATCGGAAACAGACAGTTTTTTTTGTTATAAGAGCTTCGTGGTTCGTTCGTCATGTCAGTGTTTTGTCAGCAGTGGTTACGGATGTTTCGTCGTCGTGTAAGACAGTCATACAATCGCATCAGCTAATTAGACAGAGGTCGCATTTTGGGCATGAGAGACTGCAATTATTCCCTCCAAGAGATTACCGATCGTGCGGAGCTAAGTGTGTCCGTCATGACAAGAGTATGCACGGAATGCTACGAAGAAGGGCGTAGGATACGAAGAGAAAGGGCTAAACGTCGTACACAGAAAACGCCGAGGAACAACCGTCATTTCGTGTGGATATCTTTCAGTGACCGTTCTGCATCATCAAAGGTGTTGGCGCAACAGTGGAGAACTGTGACGTACTTTCCCATGTCAACTGTAACGGTACGATACCCGAAATATAGTTCGGACTGCAGTCTCGTCGACTCCTCCTCACAGTACGTTTGACGCTGCATCAATGGACTTCCAGGCTGTAATAGTGCATCAAACAAAGTGAGTGGTGTGACAAATTGCACAATATCGTGCTTTCTGACGAAACACACTTCTGTTTTGGTAAAAATGATGGCAACATCTGTGTCCGCGACGACAGAGGCGTCGTGAACAGTGTATCCGCACCAGGCATACCGCACTATACACGAGGCATTACTACCTGGGGTGCTATCGGGTACAAAAGTCGATCCCCTCGCGTGAGAGTCCGTTTCCCCAAAGCAAGTTCCCCTTACGTCAATAACATTCCACGTCTGGGTTCCCTTTCGTACCTTCTGGACGTCCCAGAGTTCCTATTTCAGCAGGACAATGCCACACCACATGTTGCAGGGAAAACACGTGACTTCTTCAAACAACGTTCCACTTCTGTCGTGGCAGGGGAAGATCGCTGGTCTTATCACCTAAAGAAAATCTCTGGGGCAAGCTCAAATGACAAGTGCAGTGGTACGATCGTTCGCCATCATTTCTTAATGAACTTATTAAGCTGGCCAATACAGCCTGGATGACTATTCCACAGGACACCATTCACACATTATTTGATTCGATGCCTCAGCGGCTACAGGAAGTGATACAAACTAGAGATGGCCACACCGATTATTAGCTACATCGATTGCACCTGGTACGCATGACACCGAGATGCTAATAATAATTTGTTCTCTATTGCCTAATGAACATATTTTGCAAAAATGAAAGTCGTAGCTCGACTCCTTCCATGTGTTGAGTTTTGTTTTATGAACGCGAGGGCGAACGATGTTACAACTTTCATATGTAACATTCATTCGCTATTAAATTTTGAATATTTTACTTAGTAACACATATTTCATTTTTACGCATTCCAACCGTAGGTTGAAGAATCGTATATGCTCCAGCACTGTCTGTCCGTCCGCACGATAACTCGCGTAAAAATGATTAGATTTCTCTCTATTCTAAACAAAACGGATATATGGCAAACAATAAATCATAACGCATTGTAATTTTTACAAAATAAACTTACAACTATCGTCCCTTTTTTCACAAATAAATAAAAATAAGAAAAAGTTAATTTCTGATTTTTAAGCATTTTTTAAAGACGCAAAGGAAAGAAACGAACGGCTTGTTTGCTTTCACGATAACCACAGAGGAACGTTCTGGTCCCGTGACCTGCTGCCATGATGAAGCAGAGAATTTGTTATGCATATGTTTTGTTGGTAAAGCTATCTCAGTTGTTTAAGGTGGACGTCAAGTAATTTTGCTTCCCATACTTTCAATGGAAAAACTTCTGTACACATTTTCTTCACAATTTAATGCGTTCCCAAGGATGAAAATTTGAACATCGATTAAAATAGCTTCATTTCATAACTTGGAATACTTAACATTTTCTAAAACATAACCATAATTATGCAATCCAACATTTGTTTGTCTACTGACATCATCAAAGTAAAGGTCGCGCCATATTTTTTCTGGACATTTAATGCGTTCCCAAAGATGAAAATTTGAACATCGATTAAAATAGCTTCATTTTATAACTTGGAATACTTAATATTTTCTAAAACATAACCATAATTATTCAATCCTACATTTGTTTGTCTACTGACGTCATCAAAGTACAGGTCGCACCATCTTTTTTCTGGACAATTAATGCGTTCTCAAGGATAAAAATTTGAACATCGATTAAAATAGCTTCATTTTATAACTTGGAATACTTAATATTTTCTAAAACGTAACCATAATTATGCAATCCGACATTTGTTTGTCTACTGACGTCATCAAAGTACAGGTCACGCCATCTTTTTTCTGGTTCCAACACCATCAAAGGAAAAGTTATTGATTTTTTATATAATTATGGTTATGCTTTAGAAAATATTAAGTATTCCAAGTTATAATATGAAGTTATTTTAATCGTTGTTCAAATTTTCATCCTGGAGAACACACTAATTGTTAAGGAAATGTGTACAAACGTTTTTCCATTGGAAGTATAGGAAGCAAAATTACTTGACGTCCACCTTAACGGTTTAGCATAACGGTTTACGGTTTACGGAAATGCTTTCTGGACCGCTTTTGCTTTCCTTAGTGGTAAATTTAGTAAGTTCTATAAGTTCAAACGCCAAAAGTCCGACCTTCCAAAAATTAACGACAGTAAAAAAAACTCTGAAATTTCGGAATAACAAGCCTTATTTGCTTAGACATGCAATAAAAATTGAAATTTATATGAATTTTCCAGTTTTTATTTCATGTGATGTACTTGGAGATCGAGCTGCAGGGCCCGAGCGCTACTCTGGAAACGAGCGTAGCGAGCCTAGAGGCGCAGCCGCTAGTAGAGAGAAGTAAAATACTTTTAGTGTCTCGTATGATTTCCACTCAATCACAGACAGTAGCTAGAAGACGTACAGATTTGAAAGCAATGACTCAGTAAGGGTAAACGTTTCATGTCGCTGTGTACAGTGGGGTCAGCGAGACATTTTCAGCTTTTTCACTATCATCCACCAACACTTCCCTGTCTGCACTTGGAGTCGTTAATGAGTGAAATTCACTGTGAATTCACATTGCATAGCGAACGAAATGCACTCACAAAAAAAAATGTACAATGCTAAATAAATAGAAATTTGAAGACAAAATCTACGAATCTTAAGATTTTAACTCATGTTCTTATGGAAACAGTGAAAAATACAAGGACTTGCCATGAAAACTCTGAAAATAATTGATTAGTTTGAAGAATGAACTACGTATTAATCATCGCAAGCATATTGCTAGAGTTTCGTGTTATAACGGACTTCAGTAATGATTGTTCGTCATAAGTTCTTTTGGGTCCACTCAGATGTCAGCCTAGGGGCCCACTAAGTCGTTAATCTGGCCCTGGTCTGCGACGCAGGCTTTTGTTATGTCAGACAAGCAGACTCTCTACCCTTCGCTGAAATACATGAAAAACAGAATGCACTCAAATGAAACAAGACTTGGCGTTTTGTCTATATACACAATCGACAGTTACCACGTGATCACAGCAAACTTACGTACGAGCTGCGCATGATGGAATGTCTTCATACCTCACGGTGCACAGTCTTGAGCAGAGATGCACATCCCGTGGCTCGCGGGCCATGTGCGGCCCTTGGCCTGATTGTATGTGGGCCGCGCGCATAGAATCTCAGGAATGCACAAAACAGGTGTGACTTGCCTTCCCAGCAAGACGCACACGATATAAAGGCAGATAGCAGCGATAACAAACGTCCGCGTAGCTCAATTGGTAGAGCGACTTATTCCGGAATGAGGGGATCCGGGTTCGAGCCCCGGCGTGGACAAAAATGACGGAGAAATTTACTTCGTTATAATGACGCCCGAACTTCCCGGGTGACCCGGCCGTTCAAGATCTCGCAATGGTGTGATGTTCATTCCACACCGCGAGATACGAAAAAAAAGAATCCCTTCTTCAGCGCTTCGAAAAATAAATGTGTGTAACGTTGCATTCCACACACCAGATTGACTGGGAGTTCTCAAGCGCACGTTCTACAGAGGATGTCTGCCTACAACGATTCATGGTCACGGCTGACCCGTGGGCCATGCCCCGGCCCTCTTTCGGGGGGGGGAGATGTGACGTGCCTGCTCAGCAGGACGCACACGGTATAAGGTCAGATAGCAGCGATAACGAACGTCGGCGTAGCTCAATTGGTAGAGCGACTTATTCCGGAGTGAAGGGACAAGGGTTAGAGCCCCGACGTGGACAAAAATGACGAAGAAATTTACTTTGTTATACAGGAATTAGTCAAACATTTACAGATAAAATGAAGACTTATAGGGATATGAAGATTTTACGTGGGACTGGCGGTACTCAAAAATATATACGTATAAAGGTATGAAATTTATTTCAGGGTACACTCAAATATACACGCCGTGTTTGCGAAACCATTTGCAACTAATATTGAAATGGGTCCTCTCGATTTTGAGAAGGAGCTTGCTGATCTTGAAAATAACTCCAAATTGAAGACGAAATTAGCAGAACTTTCTTTATTATAATCTTACATAAAATACTGCCTTGTAAAATGAAGGTATTGAAAATCCACTTTCGAAAAACGGCAACATCATCCGGAAGCACCTACTTAAGCAAACAATCATTTTCTGTAATGACACAGGGGAAATCAAGAAGTCGTTCTTGTCTAACTGATGAACACTTGGAGGAAAACCTGAGGATCGTTGCGCACGTTCAACATTGAACCAGTCATTGAAAGACTAATAAAAAACAAAGATGTCAAATACCTCACTCGAGATCATCTAAAAAAAAAAAAAAAAAAAAAATGTTTTGGCGACGCCTGCATATATTTTAAGCAAGTAATATTTTTCTTTTTAAATTCATTTCCGTGCACTTTTTTTAACTTTTTTTTTATTTTAATATTTTGTTTTGGGGATTTTATTTAGAACCTTTTGCTGGGGGTATCTTTTCCCTGTGGTTCGCCGTTGTTCAATCAATGTGAAATTGGCCCGTAGATGTTAAAAAGTTGGGCATCCCTGGCCTTGCTTCATTGTCAGCCATTATCAATCCACTGTCGGACGAAGGTCTTAACAAGTTTCCTCCACAACGGTCTGTCATGTGCCAGTCTCCTCCATGTCATTCCCGCATACTTTCGAATTTCATCCACCCATCTCCCATGTGGTCTTCTTCTGGGTCTTTTCCTCTCCCTTGAAATCCAATCTAAAATTTCGGCTGTCCATCGATGGTCTGTCCTGGCAGTATGTCCAGCCCATTGCCATTTCAGGGATTTAACTCTGATCATGATGTCTTCCACTCTTGTCATTTTTCGGATCCACGAGTTCCTCTTCTTATCTCTCCTGGTTACACCAAGCATGCACCTCTCCATGCTACTTTGAGTTGTCTGCAGCCTTTGTATGTCTCGTTTAGTTAAGGTCCACGTCTCTGCACCATACGTAAGCACTGGAAGGATGCATTGATCAAACACTTTTCTTTTAAGACATAATGGCATATTGCTCTTGAAAATTATGCTGTCTCTTTCAAAAGCTCTCCAGGCAAGTTTTGTACGCCGATTAATTTCTTCATCAATGTGACCCTCACTTGATATCTGCTGTCCAAGATAAACGTACATGTCTGTTATCTCCAGCTTTTCTCCATCAATCGATAAATCTTCATTTCGTGTAAAAACATTGAACATCACTTTTGTCTTCTGAAAGTTCATTTTCAATCCCACTTCTTTACTCTTGTCAGCAAGTTCTTGGATCACACTCTGCAGCTCTAATGGGGTAGTTGCAAAAATGAAATGACTATGTCATCAGCAAAACGAAGGTGGGTTAGATAATCTCCATTAATCTTTATCCCCTTGTTGTCCCAGTTCAGTGATTGAAAGACATTTTCCAATGTGGCATTAAAGAGCTTCGGAGATATGGTGTCGCCTTGTCTCACTCCCTTTCCAATTTTTATGTGTGTTGTATTTTCAAACCGCCGAATCTTTGCACTTGCATTTTCATAGATGTTATTAATAATATTAATGTATGCATCTTCAATACCACAGGATTTCAGAGCCATTGTAACTGCTGATGGTTTCACCGAATCAAAGGCTTTTCCATAATCGATAAAAGCCATGCCCAATGGAAGTTCATATTCCCTCACTCTTTCAATTAGTTCTCTCAGTACGTGGATATGATCTATAGTGCTGTAGCCACTCCTGAATACAGCTTGTTCTCTCGGTTGAGCCATGTCCAGTGTTACCTTCAAACGGTGTGAAAGAACTTTAGTGAAGATTTTATAAACCACTGATAGGAGGCTGATAGGTCTGTAGTTCCTGAGATCCTCAATGTCACCTTTTTTATGTAGCAGGATCATTGTAGCGTTGTTCCAATCCTCAGGAATCTACCCTTCATTAAGGCATCGAGTGAAAATTTGGGCGAGTACTGTTTCGATTTCTCCACTTGCTTCTTGTATAATGTCTACAGTAATTCCATCTTCTCCTGGAGCTTTTCACTGCTTCATGTTCTTGATTGCATATGTAACTTCTGCTGTGAGGACGGGAAGAATTCTGGTACCTTTCATTATGTCTGGAGTACATGTATAATCCCTTTCATATAATTTGGAGTAGAAATCTTTTACTCTTGTCAAAATTTCCCCTCTATTTCTTGTTACAGAACCATCTTCTTTTCTGAGTGCCATAATCTGTTTTCTTCCCTTACTGAGATGTCCCTTTGCTATCTTTAGGCTTTGGTTGTTTTCAATTGCTTTCCTTACTAGTTCACAGTTGCATTTCCTTACGTCTTCAGTGATAGTTTTTCGTACTGTCTTGCATAGCTCTATATATTCCATTTTATTTGTCCTCATCTCTCTTCTTTTTTGCATCAACATTTTGGTTTTTCCTGATAATTTGTTCACATGCATCTTGTTCTTAGACCCAGCTAATTTTGTTGCTGTTTCCATAAGAGCTTTGGTTACTTTTCTGTTAACTTCAGAAATATCCACTTCTTCCGATGTTAGGCCTTCTAAAGCAGAGAATCTGTTCTTTAGTTCCAACTTGAAGGTATTATGGTGTTTTTTAAGGTTGGTTATGTCAATACATTTTGTTTGCCTTATGAGATTGCTACGTTCCACTTTAGTGTTGAGGCGCATCTTACATCTCACCAATCTATGGTCACTACCTGTGTTGAACTTGTTTAGCACATTGCAGTCTTCTATGACGAACTTTGGTTTACACATAATAAAATCAATTTCACTTGTCGTCCCATTTGGATGTCTTCATGTCCATTTCCTGTGTGGCTTTTTCTTGAAAAAGGAGTTCAAGATGAAAAACACTTCTGCCTCTGCAAACTCTACGAGAGTATTTCCAAGCTGGTTTCTGTTGCCGTGACCGAATTTACCTACTGAAGTTTCATTCTGTTGTCGTTGCCCTGTTTTTGCATTGGAATCTCCCATAATTATTTTTAAGTGCTGCTTACCTTTATTATTTAGATGACAAATTTCCTCATAAAATTCTTCAATTTCTTCTTCAGGATGACTTGTGGTGGGTGCATAAGTTTGAATAATCTGATCCTGGTATCTTCTCGAGAGTTGGATAACGAGTCGTGCAGCTCTGTCAGAGGAACTTTCAACTTCTACAACTTTATCCTTCAGTTTCTTGTTTATTATAAATCCAACACCACTAGTTTTGCCAGTATCTGTTCCACGATAGTTGAAGAGATGTCCACTTTTCAGTTCAATAAGATATTCTCCTTTTCTCCTTACCTCACTTAGCCCGACGATGTCCCACTTGATCCTTTGTAGTTCCTCTTCCAATTCAAGAATCCTTGAATCAGAAAATAGGGAGCGTCCATTATACGTAGCCAAGGTCAACATCAGATGTCAGCCTAGTCCGGTCCTCCGGGGATTCTTAGCACCCTCTGCCTTCATGTCGCACTGGCAGCTGCCTTGGCCAGGTACATTCAGCTGCCGGAGACTAAGGGCCAAAATTTAAGTTGTGGAGTCATTTTTGAGGGGTTTGGCCATAACTCACCACGCTGGCCAAGCGGGTTGGTGAGTGTGGGATAGCATTTTCTCTAATCCCGATGGTATAGTTATACCGCTATTGGCGGTCGTCAGAGCCCCTTTAGTGGGAACAGGATGCACCACGAAAAGGCGGGGTTGACATTTGTCAAGGAGAGGCTGTGATGTTACGCATCACCTGACCTTATATGTTAGGAAGTTCCTGAATTTTAATTATGCTCCTATATCGTTAGATTTAATGTTCGGTCGTCAGGTATGGTCAACACTGTGATTACGTGATATTTTTTTAAAGAGTTCTCCATGTTGCCACAAGTCTTTCCCTTTCTCGCTGTTTATTAATGAGACTGAAACTTGTATAAATAAGGTTATTTGAAATCGAAATGTTTCTCATAGCATTGTGTTCAACGGCTGATATTGAAGTAGAGAGGGTCCAAAGAAAAAAAAAAGTATTTGAAATTTATTGTTTTGCACGACAAAAGTACAAAAAGAATTCGGTAAACGAGCGCCATTTAAGGCGATAATGACTTAGGCTCCTTTGTCGATATGACAGCTCGTGAGAAAACTCGAAATAAAACAAAACAAGAACATAGTGGGAGAATCAGGATATGTATTTTCTGAATATAGGTAATTCGAGGTCAAACGAAGGAATCAAAATGTCCACATTTTTGAAAATAGGAAATATATAAAACTGCTGAAAATTTCTGGAGCTCAGTGAGTAAATGTAAGTCCAGAAAATAAATATAGGTTCACATAACTTTTGCTTATTATGTCTGAAACTGGACAAAATGCAGAGGAACATGTTAATTAAATTGTTGGTCCGACAATGTAAAAGTAACACATGACGTATTTACAGCGTTTGTGAATATTGTATCACTTTTGGTCTGTAAAAAAGAGATACAGGATACTAGTCAATGAAATTTTAGTATGCGGTAGGAAACCACCTGGGGACGAACCCTATTGAAAATGGATGAAATATGGTCCATTCCATTGCAGTTATGCGTCATAACTTGCGTAAAAATGGTTCGATTTCGATGAAATTTCAGTATGTGGTAGGGGACCACCTTGGGACGAACCCTACTGAAATGGAGAAATGGGGTCAAAGGTCAGGACATAGCAACGGGATCCATTACATTGCCCTTATGCGTCATAACTTGCAAAAAAATTGTTCGATTTCGATGACATTTCAGTATGTGGTAGGGATGACCTTGGGACGAATCCTACTAAAATGGAGAAATGGGTCAAAGGTCAGGACATAGGAGCGGGATCCATTCCATTGCTCTTATGCGTCATAACTTGCGTAAAAATGGTTCGATTTCGATGAAATTTCAGTATGTGGTAGGGGACCACCTTGGAACGAACCCTACTAAAATGGAGAAATGGGGTCAAAGGTCAGGACATAGGAGCCGGATCCATTCCATTGCCTTTATGCGTCATAACTTGCGTAAAAATGGTTCGATTTCGATGAAATTTCGGTATGTGGTAGGGGACCACTTTGGAACGAACCCTACTAAAATGGAGAAATGGGGTCAAAGGTCAGGACATAGGAGCGGGATCCATTCCATTGCCCTTATGCGTCATAACTTGCGTAAAAATGGTTCGATTTCAATCACATTTCAGTATGTGGTAGGGGACGACCTTGGAACGAACCATATTGAAAATGGGTGAAATGGGGTCAAAAGTCAGGACAAAGGAGCGGGATCCATTCAATTGCACTTATGCGTTATAACTTATATAAACATGCTTCGATTGCGACAAAACTTTATCATGTTGTTTTGGAGGTATACTGAACCAATTCTGTTTAATATCATCAATATGGGTCAAAGGTCAGATCACAGGAGCGAGATTTATTCCACAGCCATTATCTTCATAACTTGAGTAATAGCTTGAGTAATGATTTCTGGTATGTTGTTAAGCGTATCATAATCAATGCATTGCATGATTTTACTACCTTGTTTTAATCACTGGAAGTCGACTTCGATCAATTGTAAACATACCAGCCCCTCAAACTGCTTCTGAAAGAGGCAGCATTGAAAATATTTCCGAGGGTGTTCATTCCTAAACTTGCTTATTAAATTAAGCATGCTCATTATTTTATCTCCTGCTGGATTATATTTGCAGAACATTATTGAGGTAGCACATCTCTCTGCACTTACATTAATTTCGTTTTTTAAATTTTGTATGCCACTGAGTACATTCCCAACGAGCGTGACTTCAGGGATTCTACATCTTAATTTCTAAACTTCATGTTCGATAGAGTTTAATTATCGCTGCAGAAAGTATTTTACCGGTGATATCACGTACGAGACTTTTAAAGTTTAATGGGACACTGATTGTTCTGTAAAAAGTAATTGATTCATGAAGTGGAAATCACGCACGAAGGAAAGGATATAAAGTATGAGGATACGGGAAGAAACAGAACAAACTAATTTACTAAGGACATTAATTATAATTTTGATATGTCACTTTTAAATCAATTATGGAAAATAAAATCCTTGTGTCACCAATCGATATCAAATTAGCAGTCATAACATAACCCTTTTTCGTGTGCGTGATTGGTGTTACGCTATGTCTAAAACCATGACTAAGGAAATGTTGAACTAAATGAGAATACGATGCAATAGTTGCACGGGATTAACGACCAGATGAAACATAAAAAGATGCCCAACTTTCGATAACCTTTTATTGGTCCAGCACGAATGATGACATCCAAAATATAGCACTGCTTATATTACAATTCACGTATCTCTTTACAGCGACCGAACATCTCCACACACACATATATACACTAAGCAAATGCTGTATCGTCCTTTTTATCTAACGTTCTTATCACATTCATACGTCACTCTCTCTCTGACTTCAAAAATGTTGCCAACCTCATTGTTGTGAGAGAGAAGATATCACGTTAAGTTTGGAAAGTGTAAAAGAGAACAAACTCAAATTTACATAGGAAAAGGAAATAAAAATGGAAGTTATTTTAGAATATACGTCACAGACTTTATATAAAACAAGGGAATGATGTGCTAAAAAGTCAAGCAATTTTATTGACCAGCGTGACTATATGCTCAATACAGCGAAAAAAAAAATCATTGAGAGATATTACTTTTCAAAAAAAAAAAAAAAAAAAAAAATTAAAGTTACCTTCGATCATGAAAATTACAGAAAAACATAATTAGTGTAATCGCCTGATGTTTGCGACGTAGGTATTACACATGCTTCTAAGATTACTGATGCAGTTATTTCACGTTTATTCTAGTAATGGAAAGAACCAAGTTAGGATAGTGTAATAAACCGTGAATTCGTCTTACTTCTGCTTTGAAATTATGTCTTTGATTTATGATAACCAATTCTGATATGTGAAGAATGGTATTAAAATTATTTAAAAATAAATAAAGTGATACATTGCGTGATTTGATTAAAAAAGGAAAAGCTTCGAGGAAAGCTACTAGCGTTTACTTCGAATAAGAAACAAACATAAATTCCGTCATGAACAACATTTTCTATCATTCCTAAAAATTTTCAATAATTCGCATGTTTCCGAAGAAAAATTATTTAAAGATTTATTATGTCACAAATGAAATCCCACTTTTATCTGTGTCCTTCAAAAAACGGAAATACAGAACTTACGTCAAGTTTCTATAAATCACGATGACCATGATGTACTAACATTTAGTTCCGGATTTACTTTGTACTTCACTGCTTTCTTTGTAGTTTGTAGTTATGTAAGTAATGTGTATTCTAGGTAGGTTCGTCTTACATTCTTTTCCTTCCCTTTACGTTTTATTTACCGCATCGTGACCAGGCGATTTCTAAACAGTTTCTTTTGGGCCACGTGGCCGGACATTTTTTCACTTCACAAACAAAACTTGTTAGAGCAAATGAAACGTGTTCGTCTTTTCATTCCCTCGAAATATTTTGAGTGTGCCAGAAATTTCTATATTGCAAGCAGTAAATTTTCCCGCCTCACAGCTTGAGATTCTGGTCAATAATTCTTGTATTTTTCAAAATTCTATTAACCGAAGCTGAACATGCCTCAAGAAATGACTATACTAAAACTTTATGACCCTCTCCTTTGCATATGAATTAATGTAGACATCATAAATTTCCCTTAAAGACAGACAAGAATCTCCAAAATTCGAAAGGACACTGGAAAAGTCCTAACTCTTCACACTGGATTGTACAAGAGTTGGATGTTCATTCGGCAGAAATACAGCAAGGGGACGAAAAGGCCAAGCTCAGGCCACCTCACTTTATTCAACCAGGTCCCGTGGAACGGCGTTTCCATTAGTTGAGAGCTTGCTCATACAACGTGATAAATTAGAAATATGTACATAACTTAACGGGACTGTAAAATAACTTAGAGAAAGTGAAAACATTTACGGCTAAAAGAATAAAATACATCTGAACAGTCAACATCTTTTAGAGGTCATTGTGTCGAAAGTATTGCAATGGTAATCTCTGAAATAGTAAGCCCCGATTTTTGTTCCAAACGCTTTTTCAATATGCCATGCAACGATTCTTCCATCCTTTATATTTGAGAATCCCTGTGGCATTCAACATAAAAACTGATTTTTCTACTTTGAAAATTTATTGATTCCAGAAGTCAGGTGAAATTAATTCAAACTACCCAGGTGGCGCAGTTGGATAATCCCCAGCACTGTGTCAATGTGGGGGTTTCACTCTCGTTGCCGACCATGCAACTCGTGGTTTCTCACGGGATTTACGCGGATATAACAGAAATGTGAGATCGGATCTCGGAAAATCGGGCTTGGACGTATGATCCGTTCATTGCCGTTTCTCCAGAGTTTTGCAACCTTCATCCTTGGTGCTGAACTGGACAGCAAGTTTGGTTTCTTAAGGGCTTAGAAACCTCCTACGTACACGAGAAAGCCGGAGCAAAACGGGAGAGTGAACAGAAGAAACTAATTCTGAGGTTGTTTGGTACAAAAACCTGAACAATACATTTCAATTTGAAATTATCTAGCAGAACGTAAGATGATACGGTTTCACATCAAAATATAGTAAGGACAAGAGCTGAGCTTAAAACTGGCAGTTGCTTAAGAGGTGAAACGGACAGCGTCACTCTTTTAACAAACTTACATTGATGTAGGATAAAGGGCGAGTGTTGTGCACTCTTTTAACAAACTTACATTGATGTAAGACAAGGGGAGAGTGTTGTGCACTCTTTTAACAATCTTACATTCATGTAAGATAAAGGGTGAGTGTTGTGCACTCTTTTAACAAACTTACATTGATGTAGGATAAGGGGCGAGTGTTGTGCACTCTTTTAACAAACGTACATTGATGTAGGACAAGGGGCGAGTGTTGTGCACTCTTTTAACAAACTTGCATTGATGTAGGATAAGAGGAGAGTGTTGGGCACTCTTTTAACAAACTTACATTGATGTAGGATAAGAGGCGAGTTCTGTGTACTCTTTTAACAAACTTACATTGATGTAGGACAAGGGAGAGTGTTTTGCACTCTTTTAACAAACTTACATTGATGTGGGATAAGAGGCGAGTGTTGTGCACTCTTTTAACAAACTTACATTGATGTAGGATAAGAGGCGAGTGTTGTGCACTCTTTTAACAAACATGCATTGATGTAGGACAAGGGAAGAGTGTTGGGCACTCTTTTAACAAATTTACATTGATGTAAGACAAGAGAAGAGTGTTGTGCACTCTTTTAACAAATTTACATTGATGTAGGATAAGAGGCGAGTGTTGTGTACATTTCTGAAAGTTGTGCTTCTAAGGAAGTCAGATACACTATGTAAAAAAGTTATAACCACAGCGAAATATTCATGCTATTTCTTTACTATATGCTATAGAATGATAGTTGCACCACAGGAAACATCTCATATATATGATTAATTTGTATTATACTGTACAAGAATGTTAGGCTGTATAGTGTTTCAAGATATTTATTACATCATTAAACATAAGTAGAAGTAAAGCTAATGAGCACATTTTGCTCTAAAGGAATTATTAATACACATCAGATGTTGCAAAGCAGACAATAACATTTCTTGAATTAGTGATTCATGGCACTTCCATTTCCTTTAATTAGTGAATAAATTATGTTTGGCATTTCTGTTGCCACGTTTTGTAACGTTCACACGTTAATTTTATCCTAAAGGAGATACGTTTCGCTTTTCTTGTTTTTTCTTGTCTATGTCAAAAGAAATGATTTTTTTTTCAAAACTACTTCTATTCTTTCATCCAGAATTTTTCAAAACTACTTCTATTTTTTCATCCAGTAGGAAGACAAAGTTTTCCACTTTGTCTTCCTTCTGCATCGCCTTTCTTGCTTTTTCTTGTATTTGTCAGAAGAAATAATTGTTTTCACTATTCTTTCATCCAGTAGTTCAAGCGAGATTACGCGTTACAGTTCTCTTGATGAAAAATATTGCTTCTTTTTTTCATTAATTGGGTTGGTGTGAATGAAATGTCCTGCGCGAACGAGCAGTGGAGACAGACCCCCACCACAGCGGAGTGGAATCACCCATAAATGTCGCAGGTATTACGTCATAGAGTTACTATCAATAGCTAGCACGTGTGTGAAGAACAAGGTTCTAGTGTTGTTTGTTTGGACGTAACGTGGCTTGCAAAGGAAACATGCAGACGCCGGATTCGAGAATCATCTTCCTGTATGAATTTAAACTGGGCCATTCTGCAGGAAGTGCCGCTCGAAACGTTAACAAAGCATTTGAGGAGAATACAGCCAACGAAGGAACCATTCGGCGAAGGTTTGTGAAGTTTTGCAGCGGAGATACAGACCTGCAAAACGAAGCACGTGGTCACATACCTGTTGATGTTTCTGAAGATGTTCTGTTACACGTGGTTGAAACGGAACTCCAGAAAACGTGTCTTGAGATAGCGGCACAGGTAGGTGTCCACCACACGACAGTTGTTCGGCGTCCGACTGCACTGGGTAAGGTGAAAAAGCTGGACATGTGACTGCCGCATGAGTTGACAACTGCCAACAAGATTAGGCGTGTGGAAGTCTGCACGTCGCTGCTTGCCAGTAATAAACAGGAACCTTTACTGCATCGAATCGTCACCTGCGACGAGAAATATGTCCTTTACGATAATCGGGAACGATCTGCACAATGGTTAAGCAAGGCACAGCCTGCTGGACGGCATCCTAAGCTAGACCTACACACCAATAAGATGATACTCCTTGTCTGGTGTTTCACAGCCGGAATAATTCATCGGAGTTTCTTGGCAAGAGGCCAAACCATCACTGCAGGACGTTATTGTGCTGAATTACACCAGATGCACCGGAAATGGCTTCAGAAACAACCGGCTTTGGTCAACAGATATGGTGTTCTTCTGCTTCAGGACAACGCTCGCCCTTATGTCGCACAGCGAACGATGCTGACACTAAGTGTCTTGGGCTACGAAGTACTGCCTTACCCTGACTATTCTCCGGACTTGTCTCCTACAGACTATCATCTGTTGCGTTGACTGGATGACTTCCTGTCCGAGAAACAGTGCGCGACAGACAACGAGGTTCAACGTTCAGTTGAGGACTTCTTCGGATCCCAGCCACACGACTGTTTTCGTTCCGGGATCATGGCCTTGCCGGACAGATGGCAACTATCTGTCTATGCTGAGGGAGATTATTTTGCCTAGGTAAGTTGTCCTACACTTTCTTTTTCGCCGTCCACGTGTGCTGGTCCTTTACCAGACATTTCATTCGCATTAACTCAATACAAGCCTGAAAAGTAATGACCAGATATTTTCCATTGGGTTAAGTCTGGGTTTCGAGACAACCAGATCATTACATCCATTTTTTTCCTTGGTAAACCACAGTTTCGTGAAAGTAGAATCATGGCAGGACGCATTATGTTGTTGAAAACTCCAGCTGTATCCACTTAGGAGGGGTCCAAATGGAGCTAAATGTTCGTACAGTATAGCCTGGTAACTCCTGGATGCTACATGGTGTTCGATAAAGGCAATGTCTGACTTACCGCTGTATCCGAATACCGCCCACACCAACTATGCCAGTAACATTGATTTCCATCGGGGCCATAAAATTACTTTTTTTCTATCTGAAAACACAACACTTTTGTATTTTTCAGACGTTGTCATTGTGTTTTTCGCCCAGTTCAGTATTCAGCGTTTATTTTCACCAGTGAATCAAGTCTTCCACTTCATTTTAATGTACGCTGCAGTTTTGTTTTGTTTTAGAGTTTTTGCGAATGTCGTATGAGATACTTCTTTAGGACAAGATCGAGCAATTTGTCTTGCAGACATATTATCAGCAGTTGTTGAATGAAAAATAAGTCATTTGCCTCTTGTACTCAGTGATAGTGTCCGGCTTATCCTTTTCGTTTTACTGGGTTTATCCTTATTCCTTGCAACATTTTGCACGGCATTTAAAGACCATCAGATTAACTTGGCAATTTCTCAATACGATTTGTTTTGGCCAAGATAGAATAGCTGTTTCCTAACTTTTTCCTCACGTAATTCTGTACCCCTCTGCATTGTACCGCATAATGGCTGTTTACTTGCAACAAAAGAAATGAGGATCTGCGTAGTATAACTAACGTAGGCAACATTTATGTATATCGTTCTTCAATGCTGTTTTCTCAATTTTATAATTGTTACACAGTTACTCTTGACTGAATTTTCTGTTTTAAAAAAAAATAGGTAGATTTTTTAAGCCTTATTTGCTCTCAATTACTGAACACTCGTTTTCTAATGAAAATAAAGACAGCCCGAACTGTTTTTTTTTTTGTTCTACTAATGACCCTTCTATTCGCCAATCGAAAACATTGTATTTATAATTTATTTACACAGTGTAAACGACCTGAAACAACACGACAGACCTATTTATGCAGCGGCATAAAGACGAATTACTACAAAAACAACCCACCGAGTTTTTGAACTAATCACGGTTCAAGAGATTAAATATTTAATCGTTCGCCTTATCTTTTCTCCTGTACAGATCCAATATTCATCTGAATCTATGAGTCAGATTAAAAGAAGCGATTTCTCTCTTTGTAATCTTTGCAACTGCAAAGAAGATACTGATATATGTTCTGTTTTACTACCATGAGGTTTTTGAAAAGGTAGCGTCAAAGTACATTTGTAATTGATACGATAAAGCATCAGAATGCAAAAAAAAGAAAGGAATTACATTTTTATTCATTAAATATGATGCTTTTCTAAAGACATGCTTGGTACCTCTGAGATGTCGATGACATTTTTCTTAGAGCAAAAGACAGCTTAATTAATTACACTTTTTAAATCACACTAAATTCTGCAATGAAACTTTTACGAAATTTATTATTTATTAAAGAAGAACAGTTACTATTCAAGTCATAATTAAGTCAGCAGGGGAACTGCAAGCACATTTAGAATTCAATGACATGTACAACTGAATTTCTCGCATTTGTACTTCCTTTGTTATACTTTAAAAAATAAATCCGCAATGAAACTTTTACGAAATGCTTATTATTGAAGAAGCACGATTACTTTTAAAGATCATAATTAAATGAGTAATGAAGCTTCAAATGTGTGTGTGTGTGTGTGTGTGTGTGTGTGTGTGTGTGTGTGTGTGTGTGTGTGTGTGTGTGTGTGTGTGTGTGTGTGTGTGTGTGTGTGTGTGCTCTGAGCTCAATGATATGTAATGTATAACAGAAATTTCGGCATCTTTTATTTTCATGAGATTTAACTTTGAAGAATATGTACACGTAGCAGAAGCTAAAACTCACTGAATTTGTTCTCAAATACCAATTTGTAGTAACGCGAGAATTTTGATTATTTTTAACAATTTTTGTGATAAATTTCCTTTGCAATAAGTTGACTCAGCAGATAAATTACAATATTTTCTAAAATCAAGTGTTTAAAAGTCAAACATAGATTAACCCTTGATATAGAATACCATCTGGGTGTTTGTTGATTCTATAACGGTCGTGTAACGATAGATAAATCAGCCTTCCGAGTGCCCATGTTCAGGTACTGACATGTTTTATTATTACTTGATAATACGTAGTGCGATCGAAAAGTTCCGAGACTAGGTTCGTAACGCGTCAACAGATGACAGCACGCGGATGCGCCAGCAGCGGTCTAGGTCACGGGCCTTCATGAGTCATTATGCCAAGTGGCGTCGTCCTGTGAACATATGGAGCTGTGCTACACGATATTCAGGGACCACGTGCAGAACACAGTTGCGATTTCGGTATGGACTGCAAACTAGAGCAGCGAGCGAACATCAAATTTTGCGTCAAACTCGGCAAATCGGGAACGGAGACGCATGAAATGTTACGGCAGGCTTATGACAATGAGTCGTGCGAGGTGTTTTGAGTTGCACTCGCGCTTCAAGAGCGGCATTGGAAGACGACGAGAGGTCAGGGCGACCGTCCCCGATCAAAATTCCCGAAAATGTTAACACAATTAGGGAACTAGTGCATGAGGATAGTCAGAGAACCATTCAAGACATTGCTACCATCGTCAATGTGTTATACGGAACAGTGCAAGAAATTCTGACGTCGGGTTTGAACATGCACCGCTTTAGTTTGTGCCAAAGATTCTGAACCCCGAACAGAAAGCGCTCAGTGTAGAACTCTATCAAGATCTTCGTCAGCTGGTGGTGAATGAACCAACGTTCCTGTCGCGGGTCACCACTGGGAGACGAGACTTGGGTTAACGGTTACGACACGGAGACCAAACAATAGTCGTCGCAGTGGGAGAGCCCGACATCTCCACGACCGAAGAAGGCCCGAAATGTCCGGAGCGCAACCAAAAGCACGCTTATCGTGTTCTTCGACATTGGTGCGGTTGAGCACCGTGAATTCGTCCCCCAGGGCCAGACCGTCACCACCCTTTTTTTTACTGCAATGTTCTGCGGCGTCTTAGGGAGGATATTTGACGCAAACGACCTGAAATGTGGCATAGGGGTGATTTCCTGCTCCATCACGACAATGCAGCAGCTCACAGAACGTTAGTAACACGCCAGTTTTGCAACCGCAACAGCATGACTACTCTTCCTCACCCGCCTTACTCACCGGATTTGGCCTCCTGCGACTTCTTTCTGTTCCCGAAGATGAAGCTGAAGCTCAAGGGTCGCCGTTTTGAAACCGTGGACGAGATCCAGGGCGAATCGCAAACGGTGTTGACACGATTCTCGAACAGGTCTTCCAGGGAGCGTTCCAACAGTGGCAAAAACGCTAGCAGCAGTGTATCGCTGTCAAAGAAAACTAATTTGAGGAGATCATAGCCAGACTTAAGTAACGTAAGTGCTTTGTTGCATATTGGCCTAGTACCGAAAGTTTTTGATCGGACCTCGTATTCACATATCTTTGCTTTGCCTAACGATGCAAGAATCTGTTTACGAATGGAATTCCGGAAGGAGATACTTCTTCATTAAGGAAAAAGATTAGGAGACACTGACCATTCATTCTTATGGCTTCGATCAGCATTATTCCGCACGTGGCGGCTGGACCTTCTTGATGAACACGGTGTCATGTAAACCGTGATCCTCTGCCATTATATTAATAAAGTTAGGGTTGTGTTTCTTTGTCAACGGCGAAATAAGCTTCCTTAAATATTATATAAGGTAGTTATGCACTTTACCTCGTTGATCATTCGCCCCTAACGGCATGTCGCGGCTTCTCTGAAACATATGCTAGGGTAGGACAAAGAATGAATTCTTTATTCAAGCGCTCAGGAAAATGTCACTGGGATTTTTGTCGAGGAGCACTCGGCAGGTCTGATAAGATTAAAATGAACGTCTGGTCTGGCGAGTAACGTTCCCGGAAGGCATATATTTCGGCGATGAGCAGCAGAGAGCGAAAGAAGGTGGGGCTCAGGAAAAAGTGTTCCAAGGAGGATCTCGCGGTTTAGGAGGTTAAGTTTTAAGGAGAGCAGCCGCTGCAGTGGTCGATGGTAGAGGATGATCGCCAGGCAAATCGATAATTATAGTTTTTCAAAAACATCTCTTTGATCTGGCTACCGAACTCTTATATACAACCTCGATCAAAGATGAACAAAGGTGAGGTAGGAGAAATTGAAGTATCGCAAGCAAAGAATCTAAACAGAGGCGTGGTAGTACACCATGCCTAATATTTTTAGTTCAGAACTTCCCGCATCCTACAGTGCGTTATACCTAAACAAAGATCATTTTTCTTTTACTTTAACAAAGCTCGCGAGTATCTGGGTCAAGAAGTTGTATTTCGCTCCAAATTTGGGACCACTGATTCCAGCGGAAAAATAGAATGAGTGCCATAAGAATACAGAAAATATATCTTCCTTAAACAGGATTCAAATCCAAGTCCTAAATCAATACTCAGGAAGACTTTCCTACTGGAAGAGTGGAGTGTTTCCGATTAGTCTTGAATTAAAAAATTGGGAAAAATATTATTTAACTTACCAAAGCATCTGCAAATTCAAAGATGAAATTCAAGATCTTCAGTTTCGGAAATTATACAGTAGGAGCACTTACCTAATGGAATAGAAGGAATCAAAATGTAAGGGTAGTGCATTAATTCCAAAAAAAATAACAAAAATATTAAGAACTTCAGGTTATATAACATCCAAAACAGTAATGTCTGCGAAACACCGTACATGTGCCAAAACTAAGACAAACCGGGATATTTACTTTTTCTTCACATTGCAAAGAAATTAAAATGCTTTGAAATTATAGAAATTCAAGACAGCTCTAGGTTCTAAAAGCTAAATCTAACCGAAAATGGTTTAAAATCACTTGTATCTAAAACATTTTCTTGCACACGCTCAAATTGCGTGATGTGTACGAGAGAAATGAAACGTCATCGTCTTCTGGAGGAAAGAATGGGCAGCAAATAAATAGATAATTAATCAAAACATTGGATACGTTCATATCTCACCGCGACAAATTAATTTTAAGATATAGTTTACAAGAAGAGATATTGCGTGAAATGGTGAAGTGACAGATAGATGAACAAACTGTAAACATATGCAAGCATCCTTTGACGTACTAAAGCTCATAAAAGATTTAAGGTTGCCACAAATACAGGATTTGTAAGAGGAATAGCCATTATCTTGATTACTATAACATGTAACTTAACATCAGAAAATTTGAAAATTACATCCCCGTGGCGGAGGAATCGAACCCACATGCCCGTTCGAGCATGCTGTATTTATGAAGATAATTTCTCCATAATCACCATCGTTAAAAAGTACGTATGCATGTCACTTTTTGGTTTTTAGTAAGTATTGTAACAGTCGCTTTGCACCCTTGTTTTAAAAACAAGAAGGTTTTTTTATTCGGTTTAAATGAAATCGGTTTTGCTTGAAAAACATATCCCTCGTTTTACGTGAAACATGAAAGTTTCAGGTTTGCTCTACAAAACGCAACACGTGGTCTTAATATAATATGCATAATAACGTTCTCCTGCATAAATTTTTTCCAGTACGTTTCTTTGTTATGCATCTTAAGGAAACCGGCGATTTGTTTCTTTATCCAACTTACGCATGGGCCAAATGTTAAACTCATCACCTAATTTCTATTTGAAATTTTCAGCGATCCAATTAGTCACACTTAATGCTACTGACCAAACGTGTATGATCAACACAACTTACGTTTGCAATGGATGATTTTTGAGCTCAAAAATCTTTGATTTTCAATAAAGTTTATATCTGCTACTGTATTGTACTTTTAACATCTTCAAGGTAACTTGCATATTTTGTGGTAATTTATCTGAAGTTACACAACTTCTCATTGACATAGTAGAAATACTCGAATTTGTTATTTATTTATTTTCGCTGCCTACTTTCCCCGCCCTTTTCAAGAGAAGGCACGAGTCCATAAAAGAGGGATCAACATTATCAATCTTCCTTTCTGATAACTCTTTATGAAAGCGAAATGATGTCTTTCTGTTTTGCACAAAATTTTACCATCGCATTTACGATGTTTACCTGGATTCCAAGCTGCAGGTAAAAAGGGATTATTTTCATACAGAATATTGATCAAAATGCAGTTCGTAAGCTCGTTGCGCTGCATTCCAAAACTCGGTTATTTACATCAAAACAATTCTCATCGGCATGTATCAAACATCTTTATTCCTTGAGCTTCGCTTACGATTTATGTTTCACGAGAACAGTTGTAAATGACATGGCGAATCAAATCTAATTTTTATCAAGACATTTTAACGCAATGAAAACAGCGAGAGGACTACATTTATTAAAGAAACAATGAGAAAATTTGCACAATCAATCACGTGATTAAATCACTTTACTTTTTACGCATTTGGAAGAGAGCATGAGTTTGTTCTTGAATAAACATATGCAACATGCGTTTGCCCATGAATAAACGTATCGTTTGAGCAGTCGTCCTCGCTGCTGGACCCTCAGCTATAATCCTTCAACCGATAAATCCGGAAAATTTACATAGAAAAAAAAATTACCGACACTATTTCTACAGAAAATTTTCAAGGATGCTGTTTAAAGCGTTAATAGCTGAATGCTACTTGACTGGCATCGTTTTGAATTATCCCAGGAAAAGAAAACTCCCTGAGAGATGATATCTTTTGAATCACATAGAATTACATCACGATTTTGGATTAAGTTGTTGCTGTTTCCCTCCTTTCTTATTTGTAACTCAAAAAGACTTTTCTTTTTAAAGCAATTAAAGTCGTATTTAGGAAGTGGCACCAGCATCTTTCCAATAACAGCCTTTCTTCTTGACATGAAATTCCGGTATATACTAAAAAAAAAAAAAAGGATACTGTTGACGAAAAGCTGAAGTACTATATGTGAACTCTGCTGCTGATAAGGCAGGACAGCCCATCGCAGCATTTTGGTATCCTTCATTCCTTGAACTCTTGTTGAATTTTCTTGAGTCAGATAAAGTTCTTAGTATTCGTGCAATTCAGAGTCTGTGTGAAGCAAACTTTACAGTCTCAAAAGCAGCACTAGGTTTAAATCTGGTAATTCGGTAATCATTTTTGATCTGTTAACCAATGTTGGTAATTGCGTTATATACTATATTACCAAATATTTTTAACTTATTATTGTTTGCTAAGTTGATTAATACGTTCATAACGTATCACGTGGCATGACGTAAATGACGTGTTAATGCGGTGGCGTAGGAGTTAAATTGGCAGTGTTGCAGCGATAAGCATGCGAGCGTAGTTCAGTTGGGAGAACAACTGCCCCAGAGGAGAAAAACGTGGGTTCGAAATCTACCACAGGCAAAAATAAAACAGTGTGAGACTTGTAATTGGTTCGAACATTCTTTATTACAACTGAGAGACTTGCAATAAATATGAACTCTCCATGGATCGTTTCCTTTCACTTGGTGCTGCATGCAGAGGCATGGATGTTCACGACGGTGTTATGTCGACATACAAACTTTGCATAGAGAAAATCGGACCGCCTCATAATTTACGACGATAAGACACTGAAGACCAATCAGTCAAGCAGTTTCCGCAGAATGAAGTTCAAAAACCCAGAGTAATCTAGCATTTTGATTATTCTGATGAAGATATCCCCACTCTTTTGGTTTGCACCTAAGTTTTCGTGTATTCCTTTTCTTATTCGCTCACTTTTCCTAGATCTCTTCATGTATTCCGTTTTCAAAAACCTGTACTCATTCCTTCAACTTTTCTAGATGGTTTCCTCCTTTTGCCATCCGTTACATTTACTGAACATCAGGAGAAACAGTTTTTATGGCAATTGGGGAGCTCAACTTGTCAAATTTGTGTAAAAAAGGTAAACTTTTCATAGAAATCTGATCAGCAGATAAATCCTGTAAAGTATTTCTAACAGCAGCTTTGTGAAATAATTTTGCCGAATTCCCAGAGAATTACGGGCATGCAAATATAAGAACATCTAGATCAGAATGGGTGTTATCTTTAAACGTTTCGAAAAATAACCTTCATAGAAAGGCATGTGCAACAGAATTCAACAAAGTAAGACTGCTTTTTGCTTAAACATGGGAATTGACAATAAAGTTTATGTGATTTGATTATGCTGCATGTCCGAATTAAATCTCAGTGACCTGTTTATCCAGATAACTTATACTTATATACTGATGCATTAGCGAAATTTTTCAGTCTAAATTCTGCAGCCTGGGTAAGGCATTCAATTGGAAAAGGAAATTACCGTAAAAATTAGAATGATGCAGCTTTAGAAAGTGATTCCTTTTAGGCTATACACTACAAGCACGTATTCCATGTTAAAGGTTTTACATGGGATCACCTCCTAATGGGCCTCATTAAAGAGTCTGCTAAGTGGCGCCATTATCGCTTATAATTAAAGACTTTTATTTATGCACGTAATTCCGCTTCTGTTTCTCTGATGGTGTCATGAACTCCAATGTTACAACTATACCCTTACGCAGAAGATGTTCTTATTCGTCCCTATTTCTGTTGATGCAATTAGAGGCAACAGAGTCGTCCCGTGTAAATGTTTATTCGATAGACAAAGAGCATGCAAGCAAATTTATGAACATAAATTAAGTACGCTACTGCTTAAGTATAACGAATCTCGATAGTAAAGTAATCACTAGCATTAGTGATTTTTCGGAAGCCATCTCAGATTTTGTGATTTTTCGGAAGTAATGTCAGAGCTATTAAACAATTCGAAGCGAAGTCTTCTCTGAGTAATGCCATTCAAAGAATCTTGAGAACAAAATTTTCAGATGGTCTACTGATTTTACCTAACGAACATAATTTTTTATTTTCTCCTAGTCTTACTCTTTTCCACTTTTACCACGTGTTCCTAGTTCTCTTTCCTTTTTCCTTTTCTTTTATTTCTTTATCCAGTGTCATTCTCTCCTTTTCATTCTTTTGTTCCTTGTAATCTTTCTATTTCTGGCTCACTATCCTCAGTTTTTGCTTTCTGGCCTTTCTCGCTCTCTCTCTTCACCGCATTCTTTCCTCTTTCTCTTTATTTTTTCTCCCTTTCTCAATCTTTCTTTATTCTTCACTCTTTCCAGTTTTTCACTTTCTGCTCTGGCTGTCCATCTGACTTTACCACATCCTTTATCAATTAGTTCCAACATTTTCGGGTTAACTTTCTCTCTGTTGCCTTCTCTTATTTTTTTACTTTAATGTTTCTTTGCTTTAATTTCACCCGCGTTTGTCATCCCCTCTCATTGCCCTCCTTCGGCACTTGATAATAATCAATGTAATTGGTTTTTCATCTTCTCTTGTTTACCACACATTTTAATTCCTCCCTATATCCAGTTTCTTTATTTCTTTTGTCATTCTCTTTTTATTGTACCTTTTTTCCTGAAACTAGCATTTTTTTCTGTTCTTTAACTTACATTTTTTTCTTATTTCATCTGACATCTCAAAATTTCGGCCACTTCCGTCTTTCTTGCTCTCTGATCCTCGGTTTTCTGTTTCTTCTACCATTTTATATCCCCACTATTTTGCATATCTTCTTATAACTATTGCAACTTCATTTTTTTATTTACTCCCATTTTCTGACTTATCTGTCAATATAATTTCTCAAATTCTATTTGCATGTTCATTACTTTTGAATCATTTCCTTTCTTTTCTAGATCTTTTTGTACATATATCTTTTACTTCTATCGCTTCCTTCTTTCCCTCCAGAATTTATCACCAGTACATTTTTTTCAAATTTTACTTCCTCTCCTTTCTCATATACGTCAATTTCTTCTATAACTCCTTTCCCTCGTGTGATTTTGTTTCTTTCATTTAACAGTGTCGTTTTATAATTTTTATTCTTTCCTAATTCTAATCTCTTTCTTTTTCTTCCACCATCCAACGTTTGGTCAAAATTTGTTTCTATCCCTTTATTAGTTTTTGTGACAAATCTATGCACCCCTTTCTTTTGGTTTCCTTGGGTAGTTTATATCTAATATTTATTTTCCTCGTTTTTAGCTAATATGATGAAACTTTGCTATTTTATCTCATTTTTCTATTTATCAGTTAACCCCGCTTTTTCTCTTCGTAAGAGGTTATTCAGTCTTCCCGATTTCTTCGCTTTCTTTTCTTTGTCTTTTCTTGTTCACCTGTCAGTCTGATTTTATTATTCCATCCTCTCGCTTCACCGTTCATCTACAAATTTATTTAGGTAACACTTTCCCTTCAAGTCTTCGTTTACGATCTATTTCCTTTCATATTTCCTTTTGTTTACTTTTACTTTCACCTGTCAATCACTTTCTCTCTCTTGTCAAGTATATGTGAACATCTTTTTAGAGATACATATTTGCTTGACTTCCTTATACGATATCCACCCGTGTACCATTATTAGTTATATTTCTAAAGTTCCTGCTTATTCATCAGTGTTGCTTAATGTTAGTTGCTGCCGCTTCTTTATGAAATCCGTTACCCTTACTGTTTTCTTCGTTTATCCGTTCAAACAGTTACTGTTCTAACAAACTTCCATTGAATATCAATATAAAATATTTCTTCTGCAGATAATATACATTCTTGTGTGTCTCTGTAAATATCTTCAATGCTATAAATCTATTCAGTTTTGCTGTTTAGGGGATTTTGGAAACTAAATAGTACAAACTGTTAAATTAATAACGAAGAATTACAGGCAGTAATAAAGCCCTGATCTTTGAAAGGCTTGACCCCCTCCCCAAAAGAGGTCCCTGATGATACGTCACCGTATTGGGGATAAGGCTCCTGCACATTCCATAGTTGTTAAGTGGCACAGAGAATATCGTTGTGACAAGGAATCTTGCGATGACGCAGAGAATTCTTAGCGATTCTTCACATGGGCGTTTGAGAAAAGCATCAATCGCGTGCATGAACTCATAAAAGAAGGCATACGAATGGCTGTTTGTCTCGGTCTTCGACTATATATACTGAGAGACTGCGTATAACATCAAAATCTCTCGCTCCAATATCGACAGCCATGAAATCACGTGACGTGTGTCAAAACGATGGGTTACACCTGCTGTGCTTATGGTTGATCTGGGCGATTTAGTAAAGGACATTCTATAACTTTTCATGGATAAGAAACAAATTAAATACCTAAATAGATTATTTGGATGATTTATAGTTAATAATTTCGCTATAGCACTTCGGTGTCGTCATCTTAAAATTTAAAGAAAAACGTCTTTTTTTTAAGGTGACCAAAATGTGTTAGACTCCAGATAGTTTTAGTTTTTGAGGTATTTATAGCATGAATTGTGTGTTTTACTTTATGATTTCTGCTTTAACAGTTTTCCGAAAGACTAAAGGTGTTTACTTAATAAGTATAGTATTTGGCACAACACGGTTTCAGTAAACACAATGTTTTTAGTTCATCAGAAAACTTGTCGGTTTGGTATATACTGATTCAAAGTTTGCATAAGTTTTCATTGGAGCAGTAAGTGCAACCATTTCACTTTCTGGGCCTGTTTTTCATATTCCCAATAATTATTATGATGAGGCACAAATAGTCAATAAGGTTCAATTACCTAACCAGAAAATTTGTGCCTATTGACATAAAAATATAGTAACTTAAGAAATAAAAACAAAACCTGAATGCATGTTCCAAATTCTTCGCAAATGTTCATCACATTATAAATAACGAAATGTAAACTACCCAATCTGTGCATGAATATACACTGCTGGCCACCCAAAATGCAACACCAAGAAGGACACGAGATAGCAAAGCCAGATTTACTGGACTCATAACAACAGATACAAAGATGAAACGATTGAGCTTACAGGCCCGTGCGACTTGCGGAAAACGGAGACATCAATAGTTCATGTGGCCCTCATGGCCAGCAATAACGGCCGCTACACGCCGCGGCATCAAACGAAAGAGGCTTTGGATGTGAGCTTGGGCTATGTCAGTCCAGGCTGCTTCCACACGTTGCCACAGTTCATCAGGCGTAGCCGCGGGTGGTGCTTGCCGGGCCACTCGGTTGCTGATCAGCGACCCGACGTGTTCGATGGGCGACATAACGGGAGAACAGGTGGGCCACGGTAGCAGTGACGCCTGGTGGGCCGTGAAGAATTGTTGCACGATGCGTGCCACGTGCGGGCGCGCATTGTACATTTGAAACGTGACCGCTGGCAGGTCCTGCAGGTAAGGGAGGACTACAGGCTCCAAAACGTTGGAGATGTAGCGGTGGCTGTTAAGTGTACCGGCGATGCGTACCTGAGGGGTGAGGGGGCATATCTAATTGCGCCTCAAATCATAACGCCAGGCGACGGACCGGTATTGCGATGCATAATGCAGACGTCATGCAGTCTCTAGCCGCGGTGCCGCCACACGCGGATCCGACCATCGTTGTGTTGCAGAAGAAGCGGGATTCGTCGGAGAAGACAATGGCGTGCCATTCCGTAGTCCAGGTGTGGCGTTCAACGGCCCACTGCCTCCGCACTCACCGGTGGTGTAACGTCAATGATAATCGGAGCAAGGGGCGCCGTGCGACAAGTCCCCGCTCTTGCAGACAACGTCAAACGGTACGTGCTGACACAGGTTGTTGCGCGACACACCCTAATTCCTGCGCTAATGGTCGTGATGTGGCGGTGCGAGCCGTCAATGCCCGCCGCACAACATGCCGGTTCTCTAATTCGGTGGTGTGCCGCGGCTGCGGCAATCGCTCACGTCGTTCCGTCACACCCTTTTGCACCCGCCAAATCCATACTTGCCTCACTGTGGCTGGATGTCGTCCCACACGGGGGCCGATGTCTCGGTACGATAAACCGCTGTCGCGATATGCCACTATTCGTCCTCTGACGAACTCCGACACGTACTGGAATGACTGTCGTATTCTGCGACGAGGCATCAGGAGGCTTCCCATGCACAGGTCCGGCAGCACAACACACTTCCACTACTTACACCCCGCCTTCTGTGCACCCTTCTTATAGTGCTTCTCGGTGGTGTGCCGGGCGCACATGATTTGCATATGCCCTGCAATGCTAATCGTTTTGCATGTCCTCTCGCGGGCGACGCATGCTGCGAACTTCAGGCCAATCGGATGCTTCCTTCTTTGTGTTGCATTTTAGGTGGCCAGCAGTGTATATCATAAGTAAACTTACCTGAAGAGTTTTTTCACTTTATATCATAAGTTTTGAACTGTGAGTAAATTAGTAAGCATAACATCAACTCCAGCTTAAATTAGTAAGCATAACATCACTTTAACAAGGAATTTCGAGTACAAACAAACGAATTCGCGTTAGAACACATACAAAACTTACGACCACTTTTCGATATAATTACTTCTAAACGATTTCAATAAAATTTTGATTGAGGTAATTTTCTCTACGGGTATATCCTTATGTACAATATTCTTAAAACTCACAGTTCAAATATACACAATTTCCTTCCTAATTCCTAATCCTTTAAAATGACTTATTAGCTCATAGCAAAACGTTGGAATTGAAAGGCATGATACCATTTCTGACTCTTGTCACGTGATCTGATGCCCACTCATGTTGGTACCACGGCGGCTATGATGCAGCTATTGCCAGTGCGCAGTCCATTAGTATATATGGACGAAGGTCTCGGTACATGGCTGAATGTGCAAACATTTCAGCTGATAGTGTCGATCAATCCTGACGACTTCTCTTCGACAATGACAAAGCGCGGAATGTGTTCTGCGAATGCTCACAGATGAAGAAAAAGAGTGCCGCAAACGAATGTGCCTCAGCAACTTGCATAAGCTTAGTGCCAATCTAATAAGTTTCTGTTTTCAGATTATAACAACGAATGGAACATGTTATACACTGAAGTCCAAAGTGCAACCTGCATCTTCTCAGTATCCCAAGTAAATTCCGCATTGATTCGTCAGCCTACAATGTGATGACATCATTTATTTGAGACGCGGAAGACATTATCATGATTGACTACCTTATAAAGGGTTCCACTCTCACGGGGGCGTCAACCTCAAAAGACAACTTCTTGCAATCACCAGGAAAAGGGGCGCGGAAAACTGCGAAGTGATGTCTTCCTCCTACAAGAAAATGAACCGAGCACACCTCCCAAGCTACGGAGACAGCCGTACAGACGGATTTATTTAATTTTGAACACATCGTATCCTCCAGATCTCGTCCCTATTGACATTTATCTGTTCCTCAGTTGAATAAAAATATCCTCACGTAGCGATATGCCTTTGACGCTGAGGTGGTCGATGCCGTTGTTGCGTGAGTTGAAGACCAAAATACTGATATTTTCCCATCGAGATAAAGGTACTAGAGCATTGGTAGAAGTGCGTTGATCCAAAAAACTGATCATGTCATAGCTATCCTGTATGAGTTAGAATCCGAATTTTTAAACGATTCACATCTTTTATCGTCAGTTCGTTTTAGTGCTTTTTGTGTTTGTGTCATCCGTTTTTTATATTATAATACCATATGCATGTCTTTCATAGGCATCTAAGCATCTACTTTATTGTGACACGACTAAGAGGTTTTAAATAAAGTCTCAGTAAAACCGGATATCCATAAGTACTTTTCCAAAAAAAAAAAATGCCTTGAAGGAAAGTTAGGGAAAATGTAACTTCCTATGTATATATATACTTTTCATTTTAGTTGTTAATTTTCAGTTACGTATCAAACATTTTTATCAATGAACGCTGAATTTTACCAATACATAAACACATTTTCCTCTAGTGCTACTTTTAAAACATTCTGATTCACGCGTTTCTTGAAAAATCCAAATGTTATAATATTTCTGCATTTATTCGTCCGTTTTTTTTTTTTTTTGGGGGGGGGGGGGGGGTAACACATCTATGTACCAATTAGTCCAATATGAAAAATCCGTTTTTAATGTTAACGAGAAATTAGAAATGTTTAGAAAATTATTTTACATATATTTTCCAATCTTTTACAATAGACGGCGCACACTCTACTCCCTTGGAATAATACAACGTTTTACCACAAGGGGCGTATATTTATATTATGTTTTCGTGCTTTCTCTTCTTCTAAAGGTGGTAATTGCGAAAAACGTTTTCCGCAGCATAGCTTCCATTATGAAAAATATTTTGGCCATAGATTCTACTTTTTCATAATGAGAAGGTATGCCTTCAGATGGTGGAACAGTATAAATTATGTTTTCAGTAGTATTTTCGTTCTAAAAGATCGTTTAAATATATGTTCTAACATATTCTGGTATGAAAATATGTTATTGTACTATGTTTTGCTCGAAGCGTCTTCTTGTAAACTTTCTTCTCCGTCATAAGCAAGTTAGTGATATAACACCGTTCTGCACTTTCTGTCACCTTCACAAAATTTAATGTATGACACCATGCACCTCGTACATATCGCGTGAACGAAACCCCTACTGGCATAAGAGAGAGGATCACGCGTATTTACTGTACGGATTGTGCGCCAATCGACATAGAAAATGATCAGTTATAATACAAAGTCCACGGTAATCTTCTGACACAGTTACCATCTGCCTTATATAACATATGAGCAGGGGTACCCGGTATTTCTCGGGTAAATATTACTATTCGTGGAATCACCAAGTTCGGCGGGTGAAAGTTAATAAATGAAAAATATATTCCTGTAATTTTCCAATAAATTTATTTGAATGAATTTAGGTTATAGCTTTTTGGTAAACAATATTTCTGGTTTTTTCATTGGGACCAAAAATGTAGAGATTGAGCAGGCGACATAGAGTTGTCTGCGTAAAAAGCAGGGTTCCTCCAGATTAATGCCAGCCACTGCCAATGACTGGCTGATGCAGTAATATTTCTGCCAAAAAAAAAAAAAAAAAAAAAAGGAGAAGCCGGGATGGCTGCAAATGTGAAAAATAAAAAAAAATGATTTAGTTAACTTACTTTTACGAAACAAAAAAGAAAGGAGGAGGAATGGAAAAACGCACCTTCGAGGAGACATCTATAGAACTGCCGTACATCTGGCATGCGCTTCAGAGGATCCCACGACACTGAAATGCAATGTACCTATGTCATGTCGCGTGCATGCGACTTGACATTGATCATTCTTTTGTTTACCGTTTCGAATTTTGAATATCTGAAATTCTATTTACATTACACTGTATTTCTGCTTGATGAAGCCGCCCGTTGGTGGTGAAAGCTAACGTTTATTCATTTGTGTTTTTAATACACCGTTAAATGGATATTTTTGCACTTTATTGTTATCTACGTTATCTAACTTAGACCGTAGATCGGGTATTGAAGTGCTGAATTGTGTTGCAGTTATTAAATGTAAAAAATGGAACTTTTTACAAAAATTTTGTATTGGGGACCCTTGAACCCGGGCCCCGACGCCTTCCCAAAACAATCTACGGTATAAATTAGAGTACCAGGAGATAGTGTACCAAATTTGGTAGTTCTAAATTGAAAGATGTAGATTTGTATAGCGGACATACAAACAAATAAACAATCAATTTTATATATGCAGGTGTTTCTGAAATTCCTGTATCACATGTATTGTTAAGAAACCGCAGATGCATGCAGTTGAACTCATGATTTTCATTTAAAAAATGCGATATGATGCCTCAAACTGTGCGACCTTGGTTTTAAAAATGTTTTCGTTGGAACCTTGATAGTAGTAGACACAGAGGACGAAATGAATATCACGTGTTTTAATGCAAGCAGCAAATTTTTATCACTTCTGAGTGAAAGCGTCTGTAATCATAGTGTGAAAAGAAACTGAAAAATAGCTTCCCTTTCAGCCATGCCAGAAAATGAGTGCATTAAAAAGCTCAAAAATTCTTCAAAGCACCAAACTGAAATTCGCTTTATCTTGTGCTCTCAAGGGATTTCTCTGTTTTCATAGTACCTCTAGCAATGTCATAATCTCTGAGCATTATCTTGAGTCATAGCACCGCTGGGAAGGAAGTAGTCTGAATTTCAGTCAGCATATATTAAAAATCCAATGTTTCCTTCATATTTTATGGATTACTCAGTATTATTGAAGTACCAAACAAACATTTGCCTAGAGAAGTGACGTCATATTTGCCGCAGGCTCATTTATCATTGTCAAAAGATTTCGCACACAGGATTTCTCCCTCCCGCAACATCGTAACTCTCGTTAGGCAGCACCAGTTGACCTCCACCCCCTGAAACATCCCGCACACCCCTACTGCCTTTCCCTTACGAGCCACAACGAGGCAAACCTCATCAACTCCAGCTCAGAGTGTTAATATTTCAGGCTCGATCAGCCGATACAAACGGATGATCACGTGATCTCAAGCATATCCCTAAACCCCCTCTCTCATAAAACCTCATCTGCGTCTCTCTCTCTCTCTCTACCTCCCAGCAGCTATTTATTCCTTCTGTCTATCCATCCCTTCCGTTGCATCGTAGAGTTACCCACCATGCATTTCCTCATTGAACCGAAGTTTTCCCACGCAGTTTTGTACCGAAGTAAACTCCTATTAAAGGGATTCGCATGCATACGCAGGGCTTCGAAAGACCCTAACTCCATAGTAAATTAATAATAGGCTGTTAGATTACAAAGCCACCTGCCAGATCAGCATAGGTTGGGATTTTTGTTCGAGAACCCTATTTTCAATTTCACCCGCCAGTAAGTCCAATCCATCAGCGACTGTGTTATTCATTAACACATCCTTACTTTTATTGCATTTTCTCTGACGCAGTCATGCAGAAGGATTTTAATTTCACCAAAGATTTATTAGAAGAGGATTAAAAATAAAAGGGAGAGAGGGTGTAGCGAAGGATTCGGCTGTATTTGCTTTCGAAAAAAAAAATGATTGATTCACATTTTTTATCTATCCTGTGATTAATGAGTATGTGTGATTTTCTCATGTATTTGTCTTAAGTCTTTTACCTCATTTAGATCAACAAAAACCTGGAAGATTTATTGGCAGCGACAAATGAACGCTTATATATTTATTTATTACAAACAGTTTCGTTTTTTTTTACAAAATAGCAATAACAGTAATTTTTATTTTAAGTGCAGCCATAAATTTCATGCAGCATGTATTATTAGTCAGGAGTTAAACTAGCTGTGTGGACAAACTCGTTGCTTTAAGCCGATTTATGAGTTGATAAGACACACTGAAATAATCCGCAGTTTCAAGAATCACTTTTTAATTAAGAGTTTTGTCACATAAAGAGATTTTTTGCCGCAGGATATATCACTTTTCAGTTTTTGCATATAAAATGTGAAACATGATTCTGAACCATTTTTATGAAGTAACAACGTTAATGCTCAATGCAGTCCCTTTGATTTTCGCGCATTTTTTTTTTTTTTCGTAAATACAACGACAACCATGAGAAATTGTTCAGGCAATAAGCATTCGCCCGTTCCTAATTTAGTGCCACTAGCTCTAGTAACGTGAAAGAATCATCAAGAAAGCACACCACCCATGCTTAATGCGGGACTCAAACCCGGACCCATTTCAGAAGACTGGTCAGAGACAACGCCTTTGCCGACTCGGCTACCAAGAAGGTATCACAAAAAAGGATGCTATTTCAAAAAAAATGGAAATTCTTTTAATTAAGGTGAAAAATGCTATTTGCAGAGAATTTCCTTCACGGCATGATATTATTAGTTTTTGCTTCAAAAAAACCATCCAGCTTAAGATAGAAATATAAAATCACGATACCAAGTTATAATTCCGCAGATTGATTGAAAGAATACGAAAAGGTTGTTCAGTATAACTACAGTCGAGCATTTGCTCTGTATTCAAAACATCTCCAAACAAGTACTTTGAAACCAAAGAAAACGTATAAGTTGGATAAGATGAATGCCCCATTTTTAATTCAGATTAACCAAACTTATGTGTTAATCTTGTTTTTGGTAGATTTGTTTGAGACTAAATAGGAAGGCAGTTATGATATGTCCCGCTTTGTCTTTAAAATACGAAGAGGAGTATTTTGACTGAATTCCTGTCCTGTCTTTCTGCACGCCTAAATGAAATTCCAGTGACTTGGGTGGAAAGAAATCATGCGCTTAAGGAAATTCTAGGGAGCTGAAATGTCGTCAGTGTAGTACCAAATCAAAGCCTTATTTGGGGTCTGTGTCGGAATCTTTGCTGCTAAATTATATTGCTAAATTGGGGATTTTTGTTATAAAAAAAAAAAAAGAAAGAAAACGTACGTTGAGGTGGATGCGGTGAGTGTCTGCTAGTACAAGTCGACAGATATTGAAGTGTTTTCCCTGTCATGCAAATATCTTTACCTTCTTTCGACATGACAATATTCGGACAGGGGTAGTTGCACTGAACATGGAGTCTCCGAAAAGAGAAGAACCGAGCCATTTTCGGAGCATTTTCGTGTGTTGCAGGTGCCAAACTGAAACAGACAGCAGGTATTCTTTGTCCTTACCCATTATTCTAGACTTTCATTATTTTTACCACTTGATTTATAATAGATTCATTATGTGCATGCCTTTAAATCGCTTACAATAAATTTTTATTATGTTCGTGCTCAGTCCTTCAAATATTTATTGAGTAAAGACCTGCATATACTTTGGTCTCTGTCAGCTCTGACACCTGCGTCCTGTCACGGGCTCGCTGTATAAAAATCAAGATTCATGCTAATTTGTTTGAATGCTTTCAAGGCTGGCGCAGTAATATTTTAGTGGGATAGACGAACGAAAATGAAATAAAGTAAACTTTTAGTCGGCCATAAATAGAGCTAAACGAAATTTTGCTGCGTTGGGTGGAAACCGGTGCACTGGAATGAGCAGTCATGGGTAGGATGGATGGACACGAAGCTAAATAAAATTCAAAGGGATTGATTAATGTAAATGTAAATGAATGAAATTCTGGAAGAAAGAATGAATCGAAATTGAATTTTTAGTGCAAGACTTAATTCCTCCACTTTTTTCTACACATAGAGATAAGTGGAGCTCGAAAAAATCATTATAGGCTGAATTGATTAGAGGAACTAACTCAATTCTAGTGGGCTGAGCGAATAGAAATAGAACAAAGAGTAGGTCTAAAAAGACGGAGAGACAGAAAAGAAGCTAAACGAATATCCGGTGCGTAGCTGGAAACCACTGCACAAAAATTGAAGTACTTCTATTGTATAAGATGAACACAAACATGGTGAGATATAAACCTCTAATTTAACCTTCCTTTTGAGTTTCTGTGTTTTTATGAAAATTTCGTTTCTTCTCGTCAAACGTTTCCGATTTAACGGCTTTTTATTTTCGCAGAACCGCGTTCTACTTTTCACAGAACTGAGAGTGGATCACCATTATTTTTTCGAAAGACTCGTCAGAAGGAAGTGTCTTAGAGAGACTCGTCAGAAGGAGGTGTCTTAGAGAGACTCGTCAGAAGGAGGTGTCTTAGAGAGACTCGTCAGAAGGAGGTGTCATAGAAAGACTCGTCAGAAGGAGGTGTTTTAGACAGACTCGTCAGAAGGAGGTGTCTTAGAGAGACTCGTCAGAAGGAGGTGTTTTAGACAGACTCGTCAGAAGGAGGTGTCTTAGAGAGACTCGTCAGAAGGAGGTGTATTAGAGAGACTCGTCAGAAGGAGGTGTCTTAGAGAGACTCGTCAGAAGGAGGTGTCTTAGAGAGACTCTTCAGAAGCAGGTGACATAGAAAGACTCGTCAGAAGGAGGTGTTTTAGACAGACTCGTCAGAAGGAGGTGTCTTAGAGAGACTCGTCAGAAGGAGGTGCCATAGAAAGACTCGTCAGAAGGAGGTGCCATAGAAAGACTCGTCAGATGGAGGTGTCACAGAAAGACTCGTCAGAAAGAGGTGCATTTTGATAAGAGCACTTCATATAGCGTCTAGTCAGATGTGCATTTGATATAGCGTCTTATTAGAAGTGTATGTGATATAAGGGCTTGTTAGGAACGTATGTGTTGAGAATGTTATATTAATTAAAGCTAGATAGTTCATATCCCTACTAGTGTTAATCTACTTGTCCTGAAGTGCCATTGACGAGAATAAACACGGGCTCGTGTAAGTGGTTTCAGCTAAATAATTATCATAGCCGTTAGTCATTTCTATATTTACTAGTGACTGATATTTATGTTCCCATTTTCAGAAACAAAGTTCGTACCTAAGAAATTACGCTAACGTAAACCTTAAAGATAAACTTGCAATTACATGCTTAAAATAGTTAAAATTAATTAATATTTTACAACAGTTAAATTAAATAATCTTAGGCTCATAATGCAGATACGGTCCTAAAAGGAATTCTAGCGGGCTCGTTGGGCAGAAAAGGTGATAAATTCAATTTTCGATTTGCTACATACTGATTCAGTGAACCCCAAATTTTAAGGATTACATAAGTGAAGTCAAATGAAATCTTAGTGGGATCGATGGAAATATGGTGGGCCAAATAAAATTTAATGGTCTTAAAGGAAACAAATGGAACCCGTTCAAATTGCTATCAGAATTCGGAGATCACTTACAATTTTTTTTAGTTTGTATGTACAATCTGCTTTTTATTTATAACACTTTTTTTGCGTTTGTGGAAACGTTTTCCTTTTTTCATTTTCTTAAGAGATTTTGTTTACATAATTCTATGTGTAGCGTTGTGGAATGTTAAATTTTTGGGAAACAATTTCAGAAAGTATTTCCGAATAGAAGCGTCGTGCTAGAAAACAGATTCAGGAAATTTTGTAAATAGAGACGATGCCTTTCCACTTCCAAGTGGATCATAAAAGCAAATATGTTGGTTTGGTCTCTTTCTTCACTGAGAAACATATTTCGATATATCTCGTCATTTTTAGAAAGAGGCCGCTCGGTAAACATTGTACTTCTAGTTCACCTACTTCGAGATGTATAGAGACTTTCGAATCCAACTCAATGCAATTTAAAAATACATAATGCATGACATGTCCTTTCATTTCTGACTTGGCGAAACACAAAAGATGTCGGAGATGTTTCAATTCCTTTGTTACAGCGTTTTATGCCTAAACATACAAGAAATGAGCACACAAAAAAAAAACATGATAAACACTATTTTAAAATCAATAAATCAATAAAATTATTGTAAACATATTCCAAAAAAAAAAAAAAAAATGCGTGTTCAAACATATTTTGTTTTGTACAAAGACATCATGATGAAAGCAGTAGAATCATCAGTAGCGTTGCTAGGAATGTGGGGACCCTGCTGTAGAATCATGCGGTGGGTCTTTCTGTTCCATAGAGATACAGTCTGGTTATATCGGGCATACCTGGGCGTATTTCTGCGAATCTCATTTCATATACGGTATTTTCTTACATACAGAGAAATCATAAAGTTCCCTGAGTTTAACAAATTATTCAATATGCTGTAAGCTTAAGTTTAAAAAATTGATGTGTCAACACGAGTCAGCAACTCGTCGAGGTGAAATATTGCACGTGTCGAATACCTGACGGAAATTGGAGGGCCGCGGGTGGCCTAGTGATCAACGTTTGTGACTGCCACGGACAAGACCTCAGGCTCGAACCACTAAATATCCACCGTGCATCGGATGCGCACGTTAAGCCGTCGGACTACGGGTACTGGACCCTCGGCAATAAATAATAGCGTCTTCCTCCCCTTTCTACCTCGGTTCCGTGTCATTTTACTATCGGGCACTCTAGCCCAAATCTCCTAGCTTCCTATTGCTAAGGGTTGGGTAAGACACTCTCTTCCTAAAATCCTCTACATTTGATCTGATCTGACGGAAATTGGCAGAAGGCCAAAAATGAATAACTTGTTCCCCATGTGCTACGAACAGAGATGCTACGAAGTTTGCTTACTTTAGCGTCTTCATTTTCACAGAAGCATGGCTTTGACGGAGGAGCAAAGAATTTATTTACCTGGCGCTTATTTGCAAACGCTATCTTACAAATAGTGTATAAAAAGTTCGAGAAAATATTTCTGCAGCATACTGTGTTAAGTAAATCAATGATACGCAGTTTACTAGTACGATTTCGGAAAATTGGAAGTGTTGATGATATGAATCGCCGGCCAATTTCTAGGCATGTTAGCAAACGCCTGAATAGATTAAGGATGTGGGAAAACCGTATGCAGCAGTCACAAAACAGCTTCGTCGCTTATCTTAGTAAGTGAAACTTTCTAACTGTTCAGTACAGAAAGCTACTAAAACATTACAGCTTCATGCATACAAAGTGAAAGTTGCCTAGGAACAGAGGGCACCTAATACGCATAAGCGCCTGCTGTATTGACTTTGGTTTCGTAAATTTACTCCACACAGCAAGGGCTTTTTGAAAAACGTTTTCTCTTTGTACGAAGTTTGGTTTAGTTTGAACGGGTATGTTAACTCGCAAAATGTGCGATATTGGTCCACTGAGAATCCTCATATTCTTCATCCAGTACCTTTGCATTCCAAAAAGACAGAAAAAATGCAGATAGGCTCAGTTCTGATTGAGCCGCCAGTGTGGAACGTGGGAATACGACTTGCATATATGAAAGGGGAAATGAGACAGTCGAATATGTTTTCAAAGCGTTCTATTTAATTAGTTGTAGCCAACACAGGTCTATGGTATGAAAAGTAACTCACATAATGTTTACAAATAATGCTGGATACATTGCAAACACACAGCAGACCGATACACGAATTACCCAAAGCGGTGCTCCGTTTTCTTGGGCTTCCTACATTCCTCATTATTTGCTTTTGCCTCTCGTTCTGATTTTCTCCACTTTTGCTTGCGTTCATTCTGCGAATTGCGCTGCATTGTCGAAAATGTTAATCCGTTCAAACGAAAACAATTTTAAAAAGTTTTAACCACTGTGATATGTTCTTTATATATTTAAATAGATCTCGTCGAGAGCTTTAAAACGATACCACGCACAGTGGTGTTGCGCTTACGGTTGCCGAAACAGACTGAGTCAAACGTGGAGGCACACACAGAAATATTGCATCATCTCCCCTGCGCACAGGGAGCAAGGGGAGCGTCGCACGCACGATGTATTGCGCAGTACGCGAATTGGACTCCATGCTGTTTACGAATATACTGACACGATTATTGTGCGGCACCTATTTTTAACGCCATAATGATTTCAATTGGGACCTACTTTTCTCACAGGCGATCGGCCGTAAATCGCTCCATACTATCCGCGGAGTTAGACCTAGTCCTACGTCAAATCGGTGTGTGTTGTGACATATCTCGGCGTAGAATAGTGGGACCACTGTTTTATGACAATACTGTAAAGGCCGTTATTGATTAAGATTTGACATTGCAGTTTGTGTCTTTATTGCAAGAAAACGGGCGTTTCGCATGGCTTCAACAGAATGTAGCAACATGTCACCTAGCTGATGCGACAACGGAACTTTTACGAAGTTCCTTTGCTGACCGTATTATTTCTAAAGGACTTTTGCCTCCACGCTCACCGGATCTCTCACCTCCTGATTTTCCCCCTCGTTGTAATATTTAAAGCACCGTGTTTATGCAAATAACCAGCGTGACCTGCAGTCCCTGAAGCTAAACATTATTCGGACTATAGCGGAAATCACGCCATCTATGCTGAAACGCGTTACAAAAAAACATGTGCGGCCTCCAGCAACTCGGAGGTCCTTTCGAGCACCTTTGTTAGGTCAACATCAGTTGTTCAGAAGTCGATAGAAGGTGAATCACAGTTGTAAGTAAATTTTATGTATATGTATAACGCAAACAAGTATTGTTCGAATTAAATTCAGGTACTTTCCGATCACCCAGTACTACACCGGTATCTCATCTTGCAATGGGTAGTATAGGTTGGAGAATATAATATAAGACTGCCTACTCGCCAGTATTCTGATCTACACTAAAGAAAATATCTTGTTCTTACAAGACTGAACGACACACGTTCACACGAATATTTGTTTTCAGTACAGCAGCCCACTGACTATGTAGCTGCTACAGCGTATGGCGGTATGTGAATGATTGATGGGACATAGCCTGAGATCGAAGCAACATTTCTGACAGTCGGCTAGAGTAATGTGATTGATCGACGGGATAGAGCCTGAGAAAGAAGCAACTTATCTGACAGTCGGCAAGAGTAATGTGATTTATCGTCGGAACAGAGCCTGAGAACGAAGCAACTTATCTGACAATCGGCAAGAGTAATGTGATTGATCGACGGGATAGAGCCTGAGAAAGAAGCAACTTATCTGACAGTCGGCAAGAGTAATGTGATTGATCGACGGGATAGAGCCTGAGAAAGAAGCAACTTATCTGACAGTCGGCAAGAGTAATGTGATTGATCGACGGGATAGAGCCTGAGAAAGAAGCAACTTATCTGACAGTCGGCAAGAGTAATGTGATTGATCGACGGAACAGAGCCTGAGAAAGAAGCAAGTTATCTCACAGTCGGCAAGAGTAATGTGATTGATCGACGGAACAGAGCCTGAGAACGAAGCAAGTTATCTCACAGTCGGCAAGAGTAATGTGATTGATCGACGGGATAGAGCCTGAGAACGAAGCAACTTATCTGACAATCGGCAAGAGTAATGTGATTTATCGTCGGGATAGAGCCTGAGAAAGAAGCAACTTATCTGACAGTCGGCAAGAGTAATGTGATTGATCGACGGAACAGAGCCTGAGAACGAAGCAAGTTATCTCACAGTCGGCAAGAGTAATGTGATTGATCGACGGGATAGAGCCTGAGAACGAAGCAACTTATCTGACAATCGGCAAGAGTAATGTGATTGATCGACGGGATAGAGCCTGAGAAAGAAGCAACTTATCTGACAGTCGGCAAGAGTAATGTGATTGATCGACGGAACAGAGCCTGAGAAAGAAGCAAGTTATCTCACAGTCGGCTAGAGTAATGTGATTGATCGACGGGATAGAGCCTGAGAACGAAGCAACTTATCTGACAATCGGCAAGAGTAATGTGATTTATCGTCGGAACAGAGCCTGAGAACGAAGCAACTTATCTGACAATCGGCAAGAGTAATGTGATTGATCGACGGGATAGAGCCTGAGAAAGAAGCAACTTATCTGACAGTCGGCAAGAGTAATGTGATTGATCGACGGGATAGAGCCTGAGAAAGAAGCAACTTATCTGACAGTCGGCAAGAGTAATGTGATTGATCGACGGAAAAGAGCCTGAGAAAGAAGCAAGTATTCTCACAGTCGGCAAGAGTAATGTGATTGATCGACGGAACAGAGCCTGAGAACGAAGCAACTTATCTGACAGTTGGTAAGAATAATGTGATTGATCGACGGTACAGAGCCTGAGAACGAAGCAACGTTTCTGGAAGTCGGCATGAGTAAAGGTGCGGCATCGCGCATTAGGACGTTTTCCGTACAATGCGGCTAAAACGAGGGTAAGCAAGAAAAAGATACTTTCTATGAGTTATTTTCGTATTAGTAAAAAGAAGTGATTCAATCTGACGATTTGCGAGTGTTCAGTAGTGCACAATAATTACATTACAATTGGATTACCGTGGGATATATTTTGTATCTCACCTTTGAGAATGCCATACAAAGGTCTTTCCGCAAAGAGACAGAAATTGTAAGTTTATCATCATCCATTTTTCATTCCTAGCATTCGTCCCTTCCGTAGTTTATCGCTAGCCGGCAATTGGCCCCTCCATCGGTTGGGATTTAGGGCCACTGAACTACACCGCCCTATGGTAGATACGACACTGAGAATCATCCTGTTGATCGATTCATTTGGAAATCTGCTATTAATAAAATTAACCCTAGCAATGCATCATCGTTAATTCTGAAAAATAATAACTTCTGATGAAAATAAATTTTCGTTTTCAATTTGAAAGCAATTTATCAGCTGACAGATTGTTTCGTAAATGCGGAATCAGAGGAATTGATATTTGATTTACATGAGCATATTTGCAGAGTGGAAGATGTTGATGAATCATTGATTTAGATGCATCATTGTATCTGTGAGTTAGTACCTTTAAAATTAGTGCTTATAATGTTTTATATATCACACGTGCAAATCAAATGTTTCGAAAATGTTCTTTTAATGACAATTTTCTTTCTAAATGCATCTGCGCTCTCGTAACGACCTCGCAGCAAATGCATCGGGAAAAGCTATTTAGCACGACTACGTTAACCAGTTTTATTAAACGCTTAAAAAAATTTAAATAGCCACTTGGAAACGTCTTAATATGTTTAACCTTTCCACAGTTACTCAGTACTGGCTTCATGTAACAACCGTCTCTGACACAGATTTTTGGTTTCTGAACCACACATGCAGTAATTCTAATTTTTAATAAATACAAATTATTGTAGTTTATGGTGTATAAGACGAGACTTTTCCCCTCGACTTATACGCCACATCAGCTTATCTATTGAAATTCCTCAATGCGAAAAAATGTATATTATGCTTTAAATTCGGCTGTGATCCAAGCACCTGAAGCTCAATATTGCATTCATAATAAACCATTCCGAAAGCGTGCAAAATGTAATATTCCGCTCACTAAGAACTTGCTTAAAAGCTGCTGAAACGGATATTTACGTTCCATAGAATATCCGTTACCAATTTTAGAGAGGCAGCTGTCCAATGTTAACTGCTTCCATTTCGCGACCCATCCAAGACCTCGGAGGTGATATCTACACCTGGTTTTGCAAAGCCTAAAGAACTACAATGAGTGCATCTCATTTATCTTGCAATAATTAAACTTCTCAAACACGTTGCTGTCACGCAGTATATTGGCTGGGGACAACTGCGTCGACAGCCGGATGCGCATGCGCTTTAATGATAGAAATAACCATCTGCCAGCGAATGCAGTTGTTTTTCGCTCTTGCAATCCCTCAATTGTATCTCTCAGCTGAATTAAAATAAACTATTGCTTCCATTTGTTATGCACAATTTATTTCATGTTTCCTGTCGAAATGAAAAATTGTTCAAGTTTCTGATTTCAGTCGGACTCTGTGAGAAAGCAACGAACCATAACTCACTCTGATTTCGCACACATGTGTGACCTTGGAATATCGTTCACTTTTTTGCAACGGCTTCTTTGACTGGTCGGTCAGATGGAAGAATCACTGTAGCAGCAGTTCGTTTGCAATCAAAAAACATACTTACGAAATTGTACTTTCTGCCGAAACGAAACGCAGATGTTAATCCATGTTCTCTTCCCTTTATTATTTACTGAAGCATTAAAAATATATTTACAGATTATAAGAACATTAATTGGAGTTGTTCTAGCCCCGTCTTACACTCAGGATCGACTTATCTATGGATTAAGATAAGTAACTTGAAAAATTTAACCCTTTGGACTTATACTCTCTATCGACTTATAAGCCAAAAACACGGTACCTAGAATTTCAAGATATCTGACTACTCTCAGGCTCAACAATTTCCGTTGCATCTATTCTTCAACTTTTAATCAACACTTCTTGTGTAGACTTGCAGAATAATCAATTGATTACACGCATTTTCTTTCATGAAATATGTGTGAGGGTGGGCGGTGAGGTGTGTAGGTATCGGAGTTTACCACTAACCTCTCAACTGAAATTTAGGGCTTTTCAACTTTTCGCTGCGTTGGATCGGTTGGAAGAGATCAAAAGTATACTAATGAAACTGAAAAAACATTATTTATTTGAAACTCTATTGAAGGATCTTCATTTCGTGTGTTTTCAAATGCATTTAATTTATTTTTCTGTGTTAGTTCTAGGGAACACATAGTTTTCCTTTTTTATCATATTCTTTTAAAGTCAATGTTGGTTGGAAAAGAAATCGTTTCCGACTCTTTCAGATTTCTCAGTGCTGTGGCTAATGGAGCAGGAAAACAATATCCTGAAGTCTCCGGTCGATTTCGTTTTCTCTCAGTCTATCCAGGTACGATTTTCAAATCAATTTAGGCGAGTAAGGTTGAAACCATTTTTAACAGGCGGGGAAAACAAATTTACAAATTTCTGATAGTTCTGAAAATGAAAAGGATTTGCAAAAGTGAAACCAGAAAAATGCAATAAAGACACAGAAGGGTAATATTTTTTTATGAATTGCCACTAGCAAAGAAAATTATATTAATTTCTGTTTTGTGTTTGGAAAATTATTAAAATTTATTATATAATTGTGCATTATTATTGAAAATTGATTGCATTTACATTTTCAGTAAACATGCAAGCAATTCTCAATAATAATCCAAAGAAAACAACGGAGGATTACAAAGAAACAGAAAGATATCAATCAATCGGACAAATTTTGGAAAAGGGTGAAAATATTTTCACAAAAGAAACGGAATATATTTTTACGAAGAGGATTATGTTTTTGTAAATTGCACTAGACACCATAAAATATATTTGCACTACAAAAACACGGAACGAACTATTTTGTTCCACGCAGAAAAGAAATTGCAATAAGCATGCAAGAAATGTTTAATCACGACTTAAAAGATGTGCTATAAAATATTTCATGTCCAGATACCACTGCCTTGCAATATAACATAGGCCCAACACTGAGCCACCGCAGTTTAAGAAGACAGTGACTCAGTGTTGGGCCTACGTTAAATTACAAGGTTGTGCTACTTCTGTGACTTAATTAAATATATGAAAGAAAGAAGAAATTTATGAAATTCAAAAGATATTTTCAGTGAAATAAAAGAGAGAATACTGTTCTCTGTATAGGGGATGTAGTATAGGGATATAGATAGTTTTAGGGCGATAATAAACGGAATTTCTAATATGAATACAAAAAGTTTCCAGTAAGAATGGAGGGATGTATTGTACTGTGAAGTTAATAGTTTTAATGAAGAGATTAGAATGCCGTGAGGAGAATATAAGAAACGTTTAAATGTGGTAGGAGGAATTTAAAATAGGAATACAAAAAAATGTGCATCAAGAAAAATCGAAGATATCCATTATTTACGACATTGTCACTAAACAGCAAGGTATTCGAATGCGGAGAGATCATAAGTTTCCAAGAAAGAAAAAAATGGTGAGAATCCATAATTTAATGAATTTTAACTGAGAAACGAGAGATTTTAATCAATCAGAAATTCCAATGCAAAATGTCATAGATTCCCATTATTTCCGTAATTGTTATCGCGCATTAAGAAATTGAGATTGAGGCAATCAGAAAGTTTGAAATCGTATAGGCATTTTTCTTCCGAAATACTCGATTTTCTTCCGAAAGCAGAAAATCGGGATTGAGGGAATCAGAAATTTCACGTAATGGAAGAAGTAGAGTTCAGATTCCTAGATTTTCCGGATCTGCAATTGAGCAGTCAGAAACTGGATGGAGTTCACGAGAAATTTCCGAGGAAGAAAAACGGAACAGATACATTATTTCAGGAACCATCGCTTAACAGAAGGAATCAGACATTTCCGAAAACGAAATTTTTAGGGGACCTTTCTTCAGAATAACTACTGCCTAGTAAAAAAAAATGGGACTGTGGGATTGAAAAAGTTGCAACACAACGATACAATACATTTGTGATAACAATGAAAGAAATTTGCTAAGTCCAATATTTTCAATGCACATTCAATAAAGAGGACCACTTTTCATAAACCGTAACTAGATATGAATCAAGAAATTTTCGAAAAAGACATATGCAACATAAAATCGCGTTACAGAAAGGGCCATCCTTCCTCGTGAATATGGTTATCAGAAAACAAGAAGTTCCAAATCCGAGAGACGTGATTTTCAAAGAGATGACAAGAAAATTGCGTTAAACAAACAAAAAGAAAAACCGTTTTATTTCCAAGAATTGTCACAAGAAGTGTGGATATTTCTTTCATATTTCATAACGCATTCCAACAGTCTTTGACTTTTTTACTAGCTGATCGAGTTCTTAACTTTGATGTATTAGATGCTCCGGAAACAAAATCAGACCTCTATGTCTAGTAATTACTAAGCTTATCTCGTACGCAAATTTTGTACAGAGACAACACTTATCCATACAATGTAACAAAAAATACCATTATGCAAATCGACCACTTGAAGCAAACGAGGGACCGCACGAAAATAAGTTCTTTTTTGATCATTGGTAAGACAGCATTTCGTTCATTCAGTTCCAGGTATTATTACAACCGGATTCGATAACAACATCGAAGTTTTTACTTCGCTGGTTGTCACCATTTCTTTGTTATGACAGTAAAGAAAGGAGAACGAAATCTTTAACAGCAGCATTTTAGTCGACAACAAAACACACTTTACGTTACAACCTTTCGTTATTGAGTGCTATATAGAAACTGTTCATTCTTCTATTTCAGCTAATTTACTTTATTGAAGAGAAAAACACAATTGAGAAAGATTTTCATCCAACAAAACTTTAACAAGGACCATCGAATTCCGAGAACGCTTGCTGCTCCTATGGCAGAATAACCATATGTTCGTCATTGGATATATTTTCTCGGTTCGAGTTTCGGATGGGTTGTAGGTGTTGTGTTTACCCTACGGCACTGGACATGCTTCTTTCCTGGAAGCAATGTCCTTAAGTTAGGGAAGGGATTTTTTATAGCCTCAGATGCTCAACGAATTAAACTCCGAAAGTAAAAAAGATCGAGTAGAGAAAGAAACAAGAAAGATGACTCCGAATTTTCGGTTGTAATGAGCACGTCTTTTGAATCCCTTCTGACGCGAATTAAATTATTCAAAGATATTCAAAATCAATGACACCGGTTAGAAAAAATCGACGAATTTCTACAATCGATAAAACATCCAGAAATGGAAACAGTTACTTATGTACAACAGGGGCTAAAAAGTATGTTACAAAAATTAGCAGGTGGCGCACAAAAACTTCTCATAGCAGAAGGAATGTATCGGAGACAAATGATTTTAAAATCGAAAAGTTAAAGAGAAATATATAGAAGGAAACATGATATAATTCTACGCCTTCTAGCGAAAGAATTCTTAGGGAAGTTGAAAATAGGCGAAAAATATTCTTCATGGAAAAAACTATGCTAAGGAAGAACTTGTCCAATATGCCACCGGGAACCAGAGACATCGAGAAAAAGGTTTTGACTTTTTCGCCCGCTAGAAGGAAACGTGAGCATTAATTAAAGAGCATAATGTTCCACACCTTTATTGTAGCGAAAGGCATACAGTAAACAAGATATTTCCTAATAGGGTTTATAGAAGCGGAGCTGCAAACAGAGGTAAGCAAACACCATCTAGTAACAGAACTGTGAACAATAAAACTCCTCAAATTCTAACCTAAAGTGTTCCACTAGGTAAATGGCATCCGGTGTTGAAAGAAATTTTTAAATTACACATATAGAAGCAGAGATATTAAGAAAAAGAGATTAGACATTGGCGCCTGTAGCGGCAAATTTGTGCATTATTTTGAGCAGAAAATGCACACAAAGGGTTTTCAAAGTAAGTAATACCTGACTAAAAAAAAGAATTTTTCAATCGGGTTTTTAGTCCAGCAGGAAACAGAAACGTGAACTTACGCCCTCTGATGGTAACTGTTACATTTTCTGCGCCTCGAAATGGGATTTCGAAACTCAGATGCTAAAATCACCATCCCCATTCTCAATGCACTGCTGGATGAAGGTCTCCAAAAGTCTCTTCCACAACTCTTGAGCATTTCTCTTCCACGTCACTCCAGTATTTTTTTTATTATAAAAATTAAGGCAGAACTATTCCTCAAAAATCCCTAAGAAATACACCCGGTTATTTAAACCAATTCTGTTCTGAATTATCTGTAGTTTGCTGGCCTCCAAATAACATCTCCTCAGAAAACTTGAAATACACATCGCCCTGGAAGGGATATCGAGCCCTCATCTCCCGATTTCCGTTCGAGCATGCTATCCGTTACACAACCTTAGACAATGAAGCTCCAAGTAATTATGTCTTGGCATTTATAGTTTAGGAATCTGAATCTCAGATTTTCACTAGCAAAAGCGATCCTGTCTTATTGCAGCGTCAACGACCTTTTCACATCGAGGCACACATATGTCATAATTCACCAGTATTTCAGATATAAGAATTAAGGAAGTAATATTCTTCAGAAATACATGGGGAATACATTAGATTATTCAAAGCAATCAGAATTCTGTACTGCATTGCCGGTAGTTTACTGGTCCCTATTTAAGATCTCCTCAGAAAACTTAAAAACTGAATCTAATGGGTAACATACTTGAACGGGAATTGGGCGGGGTTCGATTCCCGCTCCAGGGAGATGTAGTTTTTAAGTTTTCTGCGGAGATGTTGCATGAAGACCAACAAAGTACAGGCAATTCAGAACAGTACTGTTTCGAATAATTGGGCGCATTTCTCATGGATTTCTGAGGAATGTTTCTTCCTTAATTTCTATTATTAGAAAATATTCGGGAGTGACGTGGAAGAGAAAAGCTCAAGAGTTGTGGAAGAGACTTAGAGAGACCTTCATCCAGTGATGTTTTGGGTTTCAAAACTCCATTTCGCGGCGCAGAAAAAGTAACTAATCACTCTCGAAGTGAGTTCATTCCGATCCATCAAGTCGCAAGTTGTGATGCGCAGTTGTTTTTTTTTATATAGTTTGATTTTTTAAAAAGAAGAAAACCGTTCAACATCTCGGGAAAGAACTGGAAGGAGCTCGAAGTAATTTTGTGTATGGTCTAATATTGAATTTTAAGTCATGGCCTAGAGATAAAAAAATTCCAGTTCATCCACGTAGAACTGTATTAATAAATGGCGACAAAATGATAAATAAAATACTTTTTTTTTTTAAAGAGTACTATGTAAATCCAAATTATTATACTCCTATGTCGTGACTCACACAAATTTCCCCTTAATTGAGGGAAACGTACAATCACACTTGCTCTCAAGAGAGCCGCCGAAGATTGCTTATTTTTCTTGAGAAATGTTATGCAGTTGATTAAAAAGAGAAAAAATAGAAATAAGAGCGATTATCTTGTCTGAGAAAAAAAAGCACGACAAACGCATTCGGTTGCTCTTAACGACGATGATTATATTGTCTTGTTGCTCGAAACCCGTGATCCTTACGTGCGGCAGATTACAGCAAAAACAGTCAATAAAAGAAACTAAGATGAACGAAAATTGGGAGACCCCGATTTTTCTGCAATAATTATAAGACCTTATACAAGTACAAATAGGAAAAAGATTGATTATAGATGCATTAGAGGAAAAACAGCAAAAGGATCAATAGGGCGTTAGTCCATATTATAGATTTTCCTCCATGGCTACCTTTTTTATCGGTTTTATCAGATAGATATGGTATACAAGAGAAACTCAATTCCTGTTATTGATCATCACTCGCGAAAGTAGTGCCATCTTCTCATTTGAAAGAAAAAATCGTTTTTTGTTATTACATTGAATTTTCAACAACCACAGCTAGATAATTATCTGTTACTCCAAACTGTAAGTAAAGAGTATTGGCATTCAGTTGTAAATATAACTCTGTGGAATTAGAATATTTTTTCTATACTTAAAACAAAACAACTGAATTCTTGGCAACTGTAATTTACGTTCGGCGAAGTAGTTCAGAGAGTTGGTATGCAAGTTTATTGAACAGGAACAGGTGAAAGAATTTTCCTACACTTTAGTATTATGCTAACAAAATAATTTATACTTTTTTTTGTTCGTATTGTGGTCACAGCCACAAAGTAATCTTTTTTTCCCTCATAAATTACATTTGACCCGAAAGACCGACTTTGTATTTTGCTTTCATGTACCACAGCTTTTTAAAACTTTGAGTACCATCGATCTTTATATAGTTTATCATATATCATAGCTGCTCAAAACGTTTGTCGTCAATAACTAGTGCTTTTCTTGAAGCCTAAACTGCAATTATTTTCGACCGTGACAAAGGTTTCAATGAAAACCAGACTGTTATTCGCAGAGGCGTAACTAGGGCGGTGCAGGTGAGACAGTTGGGTCGACTGAACCCGGAAGTAGCTCAAGAAAGGGCACAGAAGAAATTACTATTAGGTGCTTGAATTAATTCCCGCTGCTGCCCAATAGAGCGTAATAGTGGTGCGCTGTAACTCGGGCCACACGTGACTTCCCTTGCACACGCACGTACCGTCCGTAGTCTGGGCGAAGCACTGTGTGACACGCGATCGGAGGGCACAGAACACATGAGTTTGTATCGCATTCACGATGTCGAGTTTCGTACTATAAAAGGAGCATTTGCGGGAAGCATTACTCTTCTGCTTTCATCTCAAGAATTCTGCAGCGGGAAGTCATCGTTTGCTAATGCAGGCATATGGGGAACATACCCTATCGGAAACAACATCCAGAGAGGGGTCCCGACGCTTCAAAGCCAACGAATATGACGTGAAGGAGAAAGAGCGCCCTGGGCAGCCGAAAAAGTTCAAAGATGGCGCTTTGGAGGCCTTATTGGACACGGATTCATGTCAGATGCTCCACGAGTTGTCTGAAACACTACGGGTCGATGAATCAATGGTTAGCAAGCGTTTAAAGGCAAGGGGAATGATCCAGAAGCTCGGAAACTGGATCCCACATGACAAGGTTATTCTTCTCCATGACAACGCTAGACCTCATGTCGCCAAATCCGTGAAGGAACTCTTGGAGGCACTTGGCTGGGACTTCTTACCCCACCAGCTTTATTCCCCGGACATTGCTCCCTCGGACTTCCATTTGTTTCGGTCGCTACAATGTGGTCTGTCAGAGCAGCACCTCCTTTCTGCCGCGGATATCCAAAAATGACTCGATGAATGGTTCGCCTCGAAAGAACCTCCATTTGTCTACTGCGGAATATATTTGTTTCCCCAACGGTGGGAAAGTGTCGTAGCTGCCAACGGACACTCCTTTGAATAGACTATCCTGTACCGTTCTGTGGCAACACACAGGTGTTTGTGTGGCAAAAAACAGCGGGAATTAATTTAAGCACCTAATACTCACAATCTGAGAAAATGTGGACTTGAAACTCGTTTGCACCTGTTTCTGGTTCGGGTTTTTCGTGCGCTACACTTTGTCATTTATCCATTTACAGAATTTGCTCGTAATATACCTGACCAGTTTTAGTAAACTTGGCAAAGTAAAATTCGCATTTCTTTTTCAAAATGTTTAGTGGATATTTGTTGCTCCCATGCAAAACCGAAAGCGCGGTTGGGCGTACGTTGCAAGAGAAGAATATCGTTCACACAATATATAATTTTTGACTACAGAAATTGTGGTGTTCAGATACAATGAAAATACCAAGGTTAACCACAATAAAATGTTTGTTATACGACTTCCAGATGCATTCAATCGTTTTGATGTAGTACCGAAGTCCGAAGCAGTTGATAAAAGCTGTACAGTCAGATAATCTGTTTGTGCCTACCCGATAGAGAGAACATTGGAGTGTGATGTTAGACTTTGTATTGTCCAGCAATATAAATATTTATATACTTATATGTACTACAAAAATTAGTTGTATGTACAGAGTGATTCAAAATATTATTGACAAATTTAAGGAGCTTATAGAGGAGCAGAATATAGCAACTTTTGAATACAAACCCATGTTCTCGGACGTCACCCTGAGTCAGTACAAGCCTTTTAATGTAAGGAACTACACTGCTTACCGGAGATGGCTTCTTCATTTGTCGTAACAGTAATGTTTGGGCGAAACACAATCTCAACGCTACATTCGTACATCACCGCCAAGAGAGGTTTACACAGAACGTATGTGCAGGTATTAACGGTGATCACTTAATCGGGTCTTAACTCCCACCACCACGTTTGAAAGGGTGGCTTTACAGAATATTTTTGGAAGAAACTCTCTCCGAGCTGTTAGAAGCCGTGACACATATCGTGCGTCAGCAAATGTGGATGCAACACTGTGGAACACCAGCATCAGTCTTGTGCTGGAATTTCTGAATCGCGCATATCCCAGGTGCTGGATCGGAAAAGGAGGTTCAGTTGCATAGTCAGCCCGCTCCCCTGACCTGACGCTCCTTAATTACTTCCCATCAGAGTATATAAAAAGCCTCGTTTGACGACCCAGAACCACCAGCCGCGGGTGGCCGAGTGGGCAACGTTCGTGACTGCCACGGGAAGGGCCTCAGGTTCGATCCCAGGCAGGTACGAACGCTCGATCCACTAAATACCCGCCGTGCGTCCGATGGGCAGGTAAAGCCGTCGGACCACGGGTACTGTCCCCCCCCGGTAATAAATAAGGGCGTCTTCCTCCCCCTTTCTACTTCACTTCCGTGTCACTTTCCTATCGGGCGCTCTAGCCCAAATCTCCTAGCTTCCTATTTCTAAGGGTTGTTTAAGACCTGGGGTCAGACACTCCCTTTCCTAAAATCCTCTACATATGATCATGATCATGACCCTGAACCACTTTTATCCAGAATATTTGCAGCTTATGACGTGGTTCGGGAGATGCCTGGGGCATTTGAAAGAGCGCCCCAAAGTTTTCTTAGACGATGCAATGCCTGCATTGTGTTTGGTGGTCGTCATTTGGAAAATCTGTTGTAATACATTTCGTAAGTTTCTGTAATCTTTTTTTATTTATTGAATTTTGTGCAAATTAAGATAATTTCATTGGTATGTTGTCAGCACTGCAGTTCCTTATTTCCAAAGGCTTGTACTGACACAGGATTAATTCGGAGAACCAGGTTCCTATTCGATAGTTTCGAAAATGTACAGTCCTTTTACCTGTATTTAAGCAAGTATCCCATATCTATCGAACTCACACAGCAATGGTGTTACATTCTTTTGGAACTTAATAACTCTTCAAAACTGTTGCATTAAATACTTTTGAGTACTTTTTCAATTTTCATGAGAATAACGCAACCGAGCTGTTGTATATACAACTATTATCTAGATTTTGCCAGTATCATACTTATCATGCTATGATTATTTTCTAATAGTTCATGGATATTTTGTCTACGCGCTGAGCACAATAGTTTTGCAAATATGAAGTTTAACTCGATGTCTTGAGAATGACATGTCTAAGTCGTATCACAGTGAGGTTGTCTAAGGTTATGCATTTGTCTTCAGCCAATTGTTACTGCTGCCAATATTTTACCACCGGCATGTGTCAGTTGTGCCTGTTTAGCGTAGAAATGAAGCATAGAGCTATTCAGTGGACTTCGTACTTTTGAACCATCCGGAGCCTTCCACAGTACTTTTTTACAATAGTGTCCTTATCATGGCACACATACACTAACGTATAATGAAATTTGCGCACCAAGAAGCAAGCATCGGATTGAACTGAAATTTTATGGGCGTAAGGATACAGATGAATGATACACGCGATGGCAAAAACAGAGCTGCAGGACAATTACAGAGGGATCTATGCCACGCAGTCCGGCGTCGCACCGCCTCTTACGGCGATACATGCTGCACTAAGGGCGTCAATGGTGGCGAGCAGACGCATGATGCTGTCCTGCGGCAGACTGGCTCACACGTGTTGGACGGTGTGCTCCAAACCCCGGGAAGTACGCATGGCGGCAGCCGGCGTTTCAACTGGTCCCACACATGGTCGACAGGGGACATGTACGGTGAGCGGGCATGCCAAGGAAGTGTCTGGACATGACGTAGGCAATCCTGGACAACCCGAGCCGTGTGCGTGCGGGCAATATACCGCTGGCAAAGCGCACCTGGAATCCCGGCCAGGAATATGAGCACATGGGGCCGTAGAATCTCATCCACATACCGCTGGCCCGTCAATGATCCACGTACCACTACTAGAGCTGATCGGCTATCGCTGGCAATGGCTTCCCAGACCATCATGCGTACAGTGGGGGAGGTGTGGCGCTCGATAGCGAAGTCGGGTTAGTGCCGTTGACCTGGGGACCTCTACACTTGGACACGATGATCATCTGTCCCCAAAACGAAGCGGCACTCATCGTTAAACACCACACGTTGCCAGTCTTTGGTGTTCCACGTCGTTCGGGCCTGGAACCATGGCACACGGAGCCGGCGATGTTCCGGTGTTAATGGCACCACACATAAGGGGCGCTGGGATCGCAGATTCGCTTGCACGAGGCGTCGGTAAATGGTTCATGGGCAAACAGGAGCCGCTACATTTGTCTGTATAGGGGATCGGATCCCCATGGGATCCGTTCGTGCCTAACGCACTATCCGTCGATACTCTCTACCGGTGGTCCTCCTGGTCAGTTAGCAGCCACTCCGCCGTGTGGCAGTGCCGTCACGTGTCCACTGCTCCAACACAGTCGGACGGTATGGTCAGAACTATCCATGTGGCGCGGGCTTTACGGCGCGCAGACCACCCTGCGGTTTTCAGCCCGATGATCCGGCCTCTCTCAATGCCCGTAAGTTGCGTAATTATTGGTATCTACCCGGCATTTTTGTCACACTGTACTCTTGCTTGCGTCGGCCGGTGCTCTTCGCTTTCATGGGGCATCAACTACACGCCGATTTATAAGGCTGCCAGTTCGTGCATGCAGCGCCACCACAGGGTGTGCGGTCATGCGCAATAGCACCAAACCTGGATCATTTGCATACCATCACAAAATCTAGCTACCTGCAAAGTTTCGCGGTTGTAGCATGTTTTCTTTCAGGTGCACAAGTTTCATTGTCCATGAGTGTATTTAATTATTTATGTGAAATGTGTCGTAATTCAGTTTCTATTTTTTTAAATGTGCGGCATTCAAGACTGTCATGCATGACGTTAATTTATTTGCAACTTGGAAAGTAATAAGGATTAATCTCGATATTTGATCAAGATCCTTTTACCTATGGAGAGAAGTGCGTTCCGTTCAAGCATTTTTCGTCCCATTTGTACAAAGATTTTTTAGCATTTTCTGTTTCATTTAGCGTTTTCCATTAAAAAGAAACAACAGTAATGCTGTAAAAGAAGTTTCACATGGCCCCGGCAGTAGCAAGTAAATTCTCCCTGATCGTCAATGCTTTGGGTTACCCTCCTCGGAATTCAACTGTACAGGTGTAAACAGTACAGAGTCACTGACCACGACGCTTCTTCATGGTGCAGTCGCACGATATCTAATGTCTGCTCAGAGTTTGGAAATGTCGTCTGAGAATATCTCCGATATGCTTTATCAGTGACATATCTGGTATTCGGTCCGGCGAAAGTAGTATCTTGAAACCTCTTTCTTTTATTGAGGGTTTAACGAGCACCGTGAGCAGCTCAATGGGCTATAAACAGTCGTCCGTCCCTAACTTAGGGCCACTGGCTCCAGGGAAGACAAACACAACGTCCATGCCTCACCGATATTCGAACCCATCTCTGATGAATGGTCATTTTCACTTTGTAGACATTGCATCGATGCATTTCCACTATGAGCGTTATCATTGTCATCCCTAAACAATGTATTGTTTAACCCTGCTAGGAACGCTTTCAAGGATTTCTTCGACATACCAACAAGTTGCCAAAGTAACTAACAAAGGCTAAGTTCAACCACGAATCATACGACATAGCTCCCCAAACCGTGATGCTTGCTGCTCAGGCAGAGTGCCATTCGATGATATTTTCTGGATTGCTGTGTTGTCCCCATCGGCACCACAAGTGTATCCATTGATTGCTGTACACTACACGCCGTTATTCTTGAACCCAGGTTGCCTAAGAACGGCAGCATTCCAAGCACTGACGAACCTGGTTAGTGGTCAATGGTAGACGACACGATGTACTCTAAGCATGCAAAACTGCTTTTCCAGATGGTTCGAAATGGTTTGTCGAGTGATTGGGTGTCTGGTTCACGGTGTCACAGCTCTTCTTATGACTGAGAACGAAGCTGCCAATTCTGTATGAGCCTATCTATGGATCAAACGGTTTTCTAGTTTCTGTAGTCGCTCTAGGACGACAGCTTCCAAACCGACGTCTGTGTATGCTTGTCTCATGCACCGTATACAGAGACAATAGAATTGTGGTGGCCAGCAAGAGACCTAATACCACGAGTCGACCAGCATGCATCATACAAACCTATAATGCTTTATCTTTCGAATTCTATTAGCTGAAGATAATCACGGCGACGATGGATTCTTGGTTTCTACCTGTGATGATTTTCCTCCAGGTGTCAGTTTCCAATATTTTATTGTAATGCTACTTGATAAGGCCTATCTACACGTTACAAACTTATCCGCTAATATAAAGGGTGATTCACTCGAGGCTGAACACTTATTTGTTTTAATTAATTCACGATTGCAAAAGCACATTTGAATGAAATTAATGTAAAACATGCATTGATCCATGTAAAACATACATTGATCCATAACAAAAAGGAATGTCTCATAGATGATGCTGGAAGTGCCCACCGCTAGCGTCCAGGTACAGATTCACCCGACGCTCCATATTGGCGAATGTGCGATGTAGCGTAGCGAAGTTGATAGCAGCAATTTTACGTGAGATGTTGTCTTTCAGTTCCTCAATCGGTACCTTGACTTGTTGACATAAACCTTTGATTTTTAAAAGTCCCCCAGAGAAAGAAATCTGGAGGTGTTAGCTCAGGAGACCTAGGCAGTCATCGGTTTATGGAGATAATTCTGTCCTGGAAAAAGCTCTGAATTTCTGCCATGTTCTTATTGGATGTGTGGCACGTTGCACCGTTTTTTTGAAAGCAACCATCTTCAAGTTCCTAATTATCCAGCTGGTTCTCAAACTCATTAAAGATTTCCAAGTACCAGTCGGTGTTCACAGTGTCTTTAAAAAAGATTGGCCCAATGATACGGCGTCGAGACACCGCACACCAGACACATTTTCACTGAATGGAACGCCTCTTCATCGATGTCGTGGGGGTTATCACTGGCTCATACCAGTGTATTTTGCGAGTTTACATAGCCGCATAAATGGAACCATGCTTCGTCAGTAAACCACGCTATGTCTGAGAGAGCGGGGTTTTCGGTGACAAATTTGGAAAACCTTTGAAAATATGCCAATCGCTTTGCAAAATCCGGTGACTGTAACTCGTTCACAGCCATGATAAGGTACGGCTTAATCTTCGCCCGTTTGGCTGCTCCTTAAAAGTACCCCAGATCTATCTATTCGGCGGCTCTCCCAAGAGACTGTACGATCATATGTCGAATACGATCGTACAGTCTCTTGGGAGAGCCGCCGAATAGATTTTCGTGGGGGTGACAATAACCGCTTCTTCACATCCTCTGTTGTGTCCTCCGTCGTCTGCCCACATGCTGATCCACCAAACTTCCCGTTCTCTCCAGCTTATTCGCCAATTTCAAAACGGTGGCTCTGGTGTGTAGTCTACGCCCACCAAATTTCTTCAGAAACTCCTTCTGACATTGTTTGATGGAACCAGTTACCCATAACTGATGCACAATGAACACACGCTCTTCAATTGGGTACACCGTCTTCATTCGACATCCTCGCTTAAACTCTCTGAGGAGACAGGTGGCGCGTTGCTGCGGCGCCACCCAGCTGCTGGCGAGCCATTTTATTCCCAGGAAAATGCATGTCGACTTGTTTGTCACGGAATAAAAAACCGCTCCGTTCGGGTTTCACGCTCATCGTATACTCCCCATCTCATATACTCCACATAATAGGTGTCCAGTCTGGAGTGAATCACCCTGTACATACTAATTAATATTTTTATTCAAACATGTGCAGAGATAGATCATAGCTAAGCATTTAAGCTAACATAAATCTTAAACTTATAATTAGGTACAAAAGTTCAAATCAATTAACATTTTACCACAGCGTAAACTTCAATATTTTACAACAGTGTATTTTTGTGTTCTAGGCTTTTGAGTTTTGTAAAAGAAGACGTAAAAGTATTAGATAACATTCTTCTTCTTTTTTTTTTTGAAATTTGGATTTGACAGTTTCTGTTTCGTAACATTGACGTACATATTGTAAGCTCAAAAGTCCAACTTTCTAGTGAGGCAAGATTGCAGTGAAACATAAAGCGACCAAAATCCCATTTCACTCTATTGGCCGTGGCATGCTGCTGGTTTCGATTTTTTCTACGTTCTCACATGGTGTTCTAGCATTACAAATTTAAATTTTGTATCATTAGCTTTCAGTGTATTATCGCTTTTATGTCTTCTACGATACAGAAATACACGTCTCACCTCTTTGTGTCATTCATCGTAAGCATATATTCCGTGCTTTATATGATGCTAACTGCCTGACCTCGACATCTGTGTTCTGTTTTCCACTCTCCATTGATTTCAGTCGGCGTTACCTCAGTGAATAGGATAAGAAAAGTAAGAACAAAACAAAAGTAACAGACTAACCGCTGTCTCTGATCAATATCTGGTTTAATTTCGTTTATGTTTTGGGAAAAAGTGAATCGTTTTCGTTGTTGCCAGCACTCTTCCGCCTCGATGTTATCATCGAATCACTCATATCAGTAGAATCCATTAGAGTTACGCCTGGGTTCCCAGTCAAAATTGATTCGTGCACTTGAAAGTGAAATATCGACCCATTCTGTTTAGGACGCGAAAGATCAGGCTGGGATTCATTGCGAGGAGATGGAAAAAAGAATGCGCATTAACTGGGCGAGTGGTTAAAGCATTAGCCCTTGTGGTTCCTCCAGGATACAGCAGAAGACAGAGAATCTTTTGTTTCGTTTGTCATCTCTCTTTCTCTCCGTTTTTCTCTAACAAGCGTTTATCATATTCGGCCATACTTTATTTTTTGTCTAACGTAAGGCAGAAATAGATTAATTTCCCTTCTCAATCTACAAGTGTGAATAACAATTCGTCAGCAAAATTTCATTTGACGGACTTTCTTTCCTTTCTTAGGGTATGTTGTATGAAATTAAAGACATTTAAAAATATTACCGACGCAAGTCATTTAAATGCGACAGGAGCATCATTGGAATTCAGCTTCCGAATTATTTTTCGTCCTGCTTTTGTTTTACCAGACATCGATGTTGCCTGGATCGCTTATCTCTTTCTTTTCATTTTTTCTTGTACTAAACTTCAATCACACGCATATTCCTTATTATTTTTTTTAGACTGAAGCTGGTAAAGCCAAAGTTAATTAATTAATTAATTAATTAACCCTGTTAAACCTGCCACTTTATTACAAAAGAAAACCTATTTAGGAATTTTGTTTTGTCTTTCCAGCTGCACTCCAGGAATATCAACGTCATTGAAATAACACTGTTAGGTGGATTTTATTTCAATTTGTTGCACATCACCAAAGAGCTAAAAAAAAAAAAAAAAACATAATTTTTTCCATCCTGCATTTTTGCAGGAAAAAAATTGCTTGAAACAAATTGATTATGTCTTACATAGGGAGCTCTGGATTGAATGCAATCACCCCTAAAGCCAAATACTTTCTCCATCCATAGAATTTTCTTTAAACCATGTCTTTATCGACCATGAGTTATTTATCGTTCAGGTCTCAATACGCTTCTTAGATTAACTACCACTGTCAGGGTTTGTAAAACGGATTCTCACGAAAATGTGTGCCTTTATGTGAAAATGCATGTCCGGTGGAGAAGTTTCTAAATGCCACGTGGTAAGCCTGTATCTAATCCCTACTGCGGAATCTTTACACTGGTGAGCATCTTCTTTGAAGGAGCATATCATGCAATGTGCAATCTATTGGTGCGTTAGTCACTTCATTGTCTGAATAGCATTATCTTAATTGTCATCAATCATTTTCAGTCCACTACTGGATGAAGGTCTCCCCACACTCTTCGACAGCTCTCTAACTTGAGCAATTACCTTCGGTATGCTTTCGAACTTTATCCACATACACTGAAGAGCAATTGAATTAGTGACAGCTGGCGTTATGCAAATGTGGTGCTGTGGGCGACCCTGTAAACTGAAACGACATGACGTATGCAACGATCAAGGAGTGATGCGACGGGAATCAGTAAGAGTCGCACGCAGTATGGGTAAGACGAAGGATCTCAGCGCCTTTGATCGTGAGCAAATTGTCGGGGCCCGACGAATGGGTCACTCCATCTCGGAAGTCATTCAGGCACTGGGATTTTCACGAGCCACTGTGTCACGGGTGCACCGTGAGTACATCGAATCTGGTAAAACCATCCCTGAAGGGCCAACTGCCGTGGACAACAGCTTGTGGATGAGCGGGGTCATCGTCGGCTAGCTCGCATTGTAACAGCGGATAGACGGGCCACAGTGCAAGAAATCACTCGGCAATTTAACGCTGGTACACAAAAAGGTGTACGCAGCCACACCATCCAGAACCATCTCCTCGCTATGGGGTACAGAAACCATCGCCCACGAGAGTACCGCTGCTGACCGCACATCACAGGGTGCAAAGATTAGCATGGGCGCAAAAACATCACCACTGGAACCTAGACATGTGGTAAAATGTTGCCTGGACTGATGAGTCGAGATTCAGGTTAGTACATGCGGATGGCAAGATACGAGTACGGCGCAAACCACATGAAGCGATGGATCCTTCTTGCCAGCAGGGTATCTTCAAGCTAGTGGGGGTGGAATTCTCGTCTGGGGACTGTTTACGTGGAATGAAATGGCAACCTTGAAGCGTGTGACATTGTCCCTCACAGGTCAACGTTACCAGGATATCCTGGACGACAATTTGCTCCCGTTTGTGTGTCTTCAACATCTTTCTGGGGACCTCATCCCGCAACAAGACAATGCACCGTGCCATCGCTCCCGAATTGTACGGATACAATTGTACGGAATGGTTGGATGAATGCTCCACCGACATATCCTATCTTCCTTGGCCAGCTAGGTCACCTGACCTCAGTCCCATCGAGCACATCTGGGATGCCATCGAGAGAGATGTTCGAGGTTCTGACACCCTCCATCAAATCTTCGTGAACTGTTGAAGCTTGTTCAGGGGTCGTGGATCTGTATGGCTTCCCAACGCTTCCGGTGTATGTCCGAATCCATGCCAAGACGATCGCCGCCGTCATCGGGGCGAAAGGTGGTGCTGCATGTTACTAGACAGGTATCTCTAATTCAATTGCTCTTCAGTGTATATCTCACGTGACTGTTCTTTTGGTCTTTTCCTTGTATTCCAGCCTAGCATTTTACTCAAGTTATGAGGATAATGACTGTGGAACAAATCTCGCTCCTGTGCCCTGACCTTTGATCCCATTTCGATGATATTTAATAGAATCGGTTCAGTATGCCTCTGGTACAACATACTACAGTTTTGTCGCAATATAATCATTTTTAGTCAAGTTATGAGGATAACGGCTGTGGAATAAATATCGTTCCTGTGCCTTGACCTTTTACCCCATTTCAATGATATTAAACAGAATTCGTTCTGTATACCTCCGGAACAACATACTAAAGTTTTGTCGCAATAGAAGCATTTTCATTTTTAGTCAAGTTATGAGGATAATGGCTGTGGAATAAATCTCGATCCTGTGCCCTGACCTTTGATTCAATTTCCATGATATTACACAGAACTGGTTCCGTTGATCTGCGGAACAATATGACGACGTTTTGACGCAATCGAAGCATTTTTACGTAAGTTATGACGCATAACAGCAATGGAATGGATCCTCTCCTGTGTCCTGGCCTTTGACTCCATTTCATCCATTTTTAATAGGGTTCCTTCTCAGGTTGTCCCCTACCAGATACTAAGATTTCATCGAAATCGAACCAACTTTACCCGAGTTATCGTGCGGAAGGACAGACAGACGGATAAAGCCGGAGCATATACGCTTCTTCAACCTAAGGTTGGAAACCGTAAAAAAGGGGAAACCAGGAAAACTCACGTGAATTTATTTTATTCAAGGTACAATCCTCCAGCGTTAATTGAAGAAGTGGCAGAATCAACCACGAAATATCCGATCATATGTAGAGGATTTTAGGGAAGCAGTGTCTGACCCCAGGTCTTTAACAATCCTTAGAAATAGGAAGCTAGGAGATTTGGGCTAGAGTGCCCGAAAGGAAAGTGACACGGAAGCGAGGTAAAAAGGGGAGGAAGATGCCCTTATTTATTGCTGGGGGGGGGGGGGGGCAGTATCCAGGGACGGACGGCTTAACGTGCCCGTCCGAAGCACGGCGGATATTTAGTGGCTCGAGCGTTCGTACCTCCCTGGGATCGAACCCGAGGTCTTCACCGAAGCAGTCACGAACATTGACCACTAGGCCACTCGCGGCTTCAGCCACGGAAGGAAGGACTTGCAGTGGTCATCTTCTGGTATGGAGTGAAGAGCTGATGTCACAATTCTGTGTATGTTTTCAGTGTCTTGAAAGACTTTTCCTTTAAAAGGCGGCTTTATTTTAGGAAATAGAAATTAGTCACACGGTGACAAATCTGGAAAATAGGGGGAATGATTGAGAACACACACTTGTTTTCGCGCCAGAAATTGCTGTGCACTGACTGCTCTGTGCGCGGATGCGTTACTGTGAAGGAGCCATTGCCCACTTTCGTACTCAAGCTGGACACAAACAATTTCCTTCCACAATCGTTCCAAAATGGATTCGTAAACATTGCCAATAACAGTTTGTACCTTAAGGAATGAACTCGTGATGCAGTATTACCTTACTGTCATAAGAGCACACGAGCATTGTCTTGGTTTGGACTTCTGTTATCTGATTTTCTTTCATTTGGGTGACTGGGCGACTTCGCATCTCTTCTTCATTTGGGTGACTGTGGCGACTTCGCATCTCTTCTTCATTTGGGTGACTGAAAATTTTGCATTGTTTCTGCAGTCTCCAGGATGTGTTTTGCGTACTCAACTCGTGCATTTTTCTGGTGGTGTGACAAAGCGTGTGGAACAAAAGGAGCACAAACCTCCACCCTAAATCTTGCACTAAAATGTGACGAATCGTCTTCTTATTAAGAACAACCTAACATTCCAGCATTTTCAAGGTCACACAACGATCACTTTTTATCCCTCCGCGAACTTTCTCAATGAGTTCAGATGTGCGCACTGAAATCGGACTTCTGGGCCTTTCGTCATGTTTCAAATCTTCCAGCCCATCCGTGAACCGTGAGTACCATCGGAATATTTGTGCACGAGATAGGCAATTAACTCCACATATATCACAAAGGGATGTAAGGTCAGGTGATGCGTAACATCACAGCCTCTCCTTGACAAATGTCAACCCCGCCTTCTCGTGGTGCATCCTGTTCCCACTAAAGGGGCTCTGACGACCGCCAATAGCGGTATAACTATACCATCGGGATCAGAGGAAATGCTATCCCACACTCACCAACCCGCTTGGCCAGCGTGGTGAGTTATGGCCAAACACCTCCAAAATGACTCTACAACTTAAATCTTGGCCCTCAGTCTCCGGCAGCTGGAATGTACCTGGACAAGGCAGCGGCCAGTGCGACATGAAGGCAGAGGGTGCTAAGAATCCCCGGAGGACCGGACTAGGCTGCCATTTGATGCTGACCTTGGCTACCTATAACGGACGCTCCCTATCTTCTGATTCAAGGCTTCTTGAATTGGAAGAGGAACTACAAAGGATCAAGTGGGACATCGTCGGGCTAAGTGAGGTAAGGAGAAAAAGGAGAAGATCTCATTGAACTGAAAAGTGGACATCTCTTCTATTATCGTGGGACAGATACTGGCAGAACTAGTGGTGTTGGATTTATAATAAACAAGAAACTGAAGGATAAAGTGGTAGAAGTTGAAAGTTCCTCTCACAGAGCTGCACGACTCGTTATCCAACTATCGAGAAGATACCAGGCTCAGATTATTCAAACTTATGCACGCACCACAAGTCATCCTGAAGAAGAAATTGAAGAATTTTATGAGGAAATTCGTCATCTAAATAATAAAGGTAAGCAGCACTTGAAGATAATTATGGGAGATTTCAATGCAAAAATAGGGCAACGACAACAGAATGAAACTTCAGTAGGTAAATTCGGTCACGGCAACAGAAACCAGCGTGGAAATACTCTCGTTGAGTTTGCAGAGGCAGAAGGATTTTTCATCTTGAACTCCTTTTTCAAGAAAAAGCCACACAGGAAATGGACATGGAGACATCCAATTGGGACGACAAGTGAAATTGATTTTATTATGTGTAACAAAAATTCGTCATCGAAGACTGCAGTGTGCTGAACAAGTTCAACACAGGTAGTGACCATAGATTGGTGAGATGTAAGATGCACCTCAACACTAAACTGGAACGTGGCAAGCTCATAAGACAAACAAAATGTATTGACATAACCAACCTTAAAAAACACCATAATACTTTCAAGTTGGAACTGAAGAACAGATTCTCTGCTTTAGAAGGCCTAACATCGGAAGAAGTGGATATTTCGGAAGTTAACAGAAAAGTAACCAAAGCTCTAATGGAAACAGCAACAAAATTAGCTGGGTCTAAGAACAAGTTGCATGTGAACAAATTATCAGGAAAACCAAAATGTTGATGCAAAAAAGAAGAGAGATGAGGACAACTAAAGAAGATGTGACTTCCAAAGTGGAATATATAGAGCTATGCAAGACAACACGAAAAAGTATCACTGAAGACGTAAGGAAATTCAACTGTGAGCTAGTGAGGAAAGCAATTGAAAACAACCAAAGCCTTAAGATAGCAAAGGGACATCTCAGTAAGGGAAGAAAACAGATTATGGCTCTAAGAAAAGAAGATGGTTCTATAACAAGAAATAGAGGCGAAATTTTGACAAGAGTGAAAGATTTCTACTCCAAATTATATGAAAGGGATGATACATGTACTCCAGACATCATGAAAGGTACCAGAGTTCTTCCAGTCCTCCCAGCAGAAGTTGCTCATGCAATCAAGAACATGAAGCGGGGGAAAGCTCCAGGAGAAGATGGAATTACTATAGACATCATACAAGAAGCAAGTGGAGAAATTGAAACAGTACTCGCCCAAATTTTCACTCGATGCCTTAATGAAGGGAAGATTCCTGAGGATTGGAACAATGCTACAATGATCCTGCTACATAAAAAGGTGACATTGAGGATCTCAGGAACTACAGACCTATCAGCCTCCTATCAGTAGTTTATAAAATCTTCACTAAAGTTCTTTCACACCGCTTGAAGGTAACACTGGACATGGCTCAACCGAGAGAACAAGCTGGATTCAGGAGTGGCTACAGCACAATAGATCATATCCACGTACTGAGAGAACTAATTGAAAGAGCGAGGGAATATGAACTTCCATTGTGCATGGCTTTTATCGATTATGAAAAAGCCTTTGATTCGGTGAAACCATCAGCAGTTACCACGGCTCTGAAATCCTGCGGTATTGAAGATGCATACATTAATATTATTAATAACATCTATGAAAATGCAAGTGCAAAGATTCGGCTGTTTGAAAATACAACACACATAAAAATTGGAAAGGGAGTGAGACAAGGTGACACCATATCTCCGAAGCTCTTTAATGCCACATTGGAAAATGTCTTTCAATCACTGAACTGGGAAAACAAAGGGATAAAGATTAATGGAGATTATCTAACCCACCTTCGTTTTGCTGATGACGTAGTCATTTTTGCAACTACCCCATCAGAGCTGCAGAGTATGATCCAGGAACTTGCTAACAAGAGTAAAGAAGTGGGATTAAAAATGAACTTTCAGAAGACAAAAGTGATGTTCAATGCTTTTACAAGAAATGAAGATTTATCGATTGATGGAGAAAAACTGGAGATAACAGATACGTATGTTTATCTTGGACAACAGATATCAAATGAGGGTCACATTGATGAAGAAATTAATCGGCGTACAAAACTTGCCTGGAGAGCTTTTTTGGAAGAAACAGCATAATTTTCAAGAGCAATATGCCATTATGTCTTAAAAGAAAAGTGTTTGATCAATGCATCCTTCCAGTGCTTACGTATGGTGCAGAGACGTGGACCTTAACTAAAAGAGACATACAAAGGCTGCAGACAACTCAAAGAGGCATGGAGAGGTGCATGCTTGGTATAACCAGGAGAGATAAGAAGAGGAACTCGTGGATCCGAAAAATGACGAGAGTGGAAGACATCATGATCAGAGTTAAATCCCTGAAATGGCAATGGGCTGGACATACTGCCAGAAGGACAGACCATAGATGGACAGCCGAAATTTTAGATTGGATTCCAAGGGACAGGAAAAGACCCAGAAAAAGACCACATGGGAGATGGGTGGATGAAATTCGTAAATATGCGGGAGTGACATGGAGGAGACTGGCACAAGACAGACCGTTGTGGAGGAAACTTGGGGAGACCTTCGTCCAGCAGTGGATTGATAATGGTTGACAATGATGATGATGATGATGATATCACAAAACAATTCAACTGCCTGAGATTGCAGTTTTACCGATTTTCAAATAGTACCGAACTAGACGAAACCCGTCGGAACCGACGGTTAGGTTTTTTTTTTTTTTTTTAAATAATAAACTCATATGAAACAACAAATGTAAATTTTATTTAATTAACAAATTATTTCAACCACTTCAGTAATGACAATAGTCCAGGTTTTTGATTTTTGTTTTTTTGGCTGAAGATTTAACGACCACCGTAAGCAACTACTGGGCTATAAACAGTCGCCCGTCCCAAATTTATGGTCACCGGTTCTAGGGAAGGGAGTGAAACAGTGCCATAAGACAAACCCAAATTCCATGCCTCACCGGGATTCGAAGCCGGTAGACGAAAAACGTCGGGATAGACGATGTCTCTTTTTTTTTTTGAAAAAATCAACTCATATGAAACGTTCATTTATATCTTTACATAATGCGGAAACGTCTTACGTACCTGTATAAACTGGATCGAATGATTGGTAAATTGTATATACACTGAGTGGCCACTTTATTATGACCACCTGACAGTTTTAAGAAAATGAGCTATGGCTGCACGCCGTTGCCGCCAGAGGGCGAGGCTAGTATAAAAATGGAAATCTTAGTGCTTGCGACAGTAGTAGAAGTGATTTTTGGGTAACGAGATGGGTAAAAAAGGCGATTTGACGGACTTTCAACGTGGGATGATTGTAGGAGCTCGGAGCCATGGAGCGAGTATCACCGAAACCGCCGCATTCGTAAAATGTTCCAGAGCCTCTGTTGTTAAAGTGTTTAAAGACTAGACTGTCAGCCAAAAACTGGGTCTCTACGTGCAACGTGTGGTCGTCATCGACTAGTGACTGTTAGGGCGGAACGAAGAGTGTCCAGATTGGTAACAGACAACAGAAAGGCAACAGTTCAGCAAATTACAGACCTCTCAAATGATCTCTGCACGCACTGTTCACCGTACATTGCATCGGATGGGATATGGCAGCTGAAGGCTTGTTCGAACACCTTTGCTGTCTGCAGTTAACAAGAGAAAACATCTCCAGTTCGCACAGGATCACAAAGATTGGACAGTTGATAATTGGAAACAAATTATGTGGTCCGACGAATCACGTTTTCAGTTGCCCCCTGTCGATAGCAGAGTGAGAATTTGGCGGAAACAGCACGAAAGCATGGACCCCAAATGCATTGCTACAACCTTTTAAGCTGGTGGAGGCAACGTTATGGTTTGGGGAATGTTTTCCTGACAAGCTTTGGGCCCTTTAATTCGTGTTGATAAACGTCTCACTGGCACATCATATCTAAACAACGTTGCGGACCAAGTGCATCCTGTCATGTGGATGCTTTATCCCAATGGCGATGGTTACTTTCAACAAGATAATGCGTCCAGCCATAGTTCTCGTATTGTACAAGATTGGTTTCAGGAACATGCTGGTGAGTTTACTTTGCTTAGGTGGCCCCACAATCTCCAGATCTCAACCCTATTCAGAATTTGTGGGATGAAGTTGAACGCGCCATCAGACAGCTGGATCCACAACCTGCAATCTCACACTCCTGGAAAGTGCTATTCATCAAGCATGGTCTCAGATTCCACAAACCACCTATCAACATCTCGTGGAGTCCCTGCCACGAAGAATCGACGCAGTATTAAAGGCAAAAGGTGGCCCAACGAAGTACTGAGGGTGGTCATAATAAAGTGGCCACTCAGTGCATACATCACACAGTCCAATGGCACAACGCAATCAGGTCTTCAAGTGTTAGCTTTTCTGATAAGAACTTTCAAACAAATTCCTGCTAGCGTTGTTTTGCACAACAGTTCGCTGAGAAGAGAGACTTCGAACTTTAAACTATCTGAGTCCCTCCATGCGTCCGCCTGCAACAGCGCGTGAGTCAACCGTAGGCAATCGGATGTCAACCTCACGCTTCTCCCATTGACTTTACATGGGAACTTTGCTGCCCCACAACGCTCGAACCGTTGCCTCAATCTCATTTTTCTCTTCGACTGGCGCATCTACATGGTATGACCTTTAATTTGGTACCTTAACCATATGTTTACGTGCAGCCGTTCTCGCACAACTGGTCTTAGGGTGATAAACCTTATAGAATTAATATATAGATACTTGCTCTGTGCTCAACGACGGAACAGTGACAATGTTTTTCCACTGAATGACGTCATGCACAACGTAAATAACCATGTGCGCGCAAAAATATTCATCTCACGCAAACCCTGTTTCAACCGCATATCGAATAAATGACTTGTCAAACAAAAACAAAAAAAACATGCCTTCCGGTCCCGTATGTTTTACCGCGATTTTAAAAATTAACAGTCTTAATACTTAATTGCCGCAATTGCTATGTCTAGTACATTCCCACGTAAGAATCGTTATTTCGATGATGAGGTCATCCACTCGTGTCATTTTCCTGATTCATGAGTTACTTTTCCTATCATTCTTAGTTACCCCAATTATGCATCTCTCCACGCCTCTTTGAGTTATCTGCCGCCTCTGTTTATAGTTTTCAGTTGTGGTCCATGCCTCTGATCCATAAATTGGAACTGGTAAGAGCCGCCCCTGTGGTGCATTGGTCTAAGCCATGGCTTCTGATCATTCATCCGAGATGGGTCCAGGTTAGAATCCCGGTGAGGAATGGATGTTGTGTTCGTATTACGGCACTGGCTCTCTCCCTTCTCTGGAACCGGTGGTCCTAACTTAGGGAGGGGCGACTGCTTATAACCGATTGAGTTGCTCACGGTGGTCATCAAATCTCAAATTAAAAAAAAACAAAAACTGGTAAGATGCATTGACTAAGTACTTTTATTTTAAGTGCATTGCACGAAGAAATATTTCTCGTGAATTATTTAGGCATTCAACAAAAATTCACAGGAAGTATTTGTCATGGGATTTTTTTACGTTCCCATGAGAATTTCAATCATCCGAGAACTTCACATTGAAGTTCTATCACATGTGCCTCACAATCAAAATTCTCTCTGAGTGTGTTTTCGTATTTTCGATCCTCTTAACGAAGCGTCACATGGGAAACAGTTTACAAATGCAACAAGCGCCGTGCTAGTTCTTACACAGGGAACCTAATTGTTATTTTATTTTTGGGCTGGGGGATTTTTTTAACGTAAAATGAATTTGCTGGCCGTGGGGTTCACTGGCGTACCAGAAAAACTCGAGGCCCACTGCGGAAATAATATTTTGGAGGCCTCTCTGCGAAATTCCACTCGCTTTGAATTACTCAAAAAATTAACTACCATATTATTAACTAGGCTTCACGGGTGTTTTAATAAATAAAATTCTTTAGAACCTACGAGTATTTTTCGTAAAATGAAAATTATTTCACTTTATTACGTTATAATTAAAATGATTGCCCTGGTTACCGATACAAATTACTACACAAAATACTTACGTCAAAGTTAATAATATCATGCAAAATTTGTTATTTTAAAGAACTAAGGCCTGATTTTTGAAATGCTTCACGCAACTGCCGTGTGTCAGTGTCTAATGACTTTTCCGATTTGTACGAAATGTCACAACATAAGTAAGCAAATAACTAAGTAACGATTAAGAACTGAAGCACAAAAAACGAAAAACTACCTAAATTATTTACTCTGGAATATAAAAAACACACTTAATATAATGACACAATATTTTGCACATAGTTAAAAAAATATTTTGACTGTTATAAAAGAAGACATAGGTCTCTGATTTTTCGCGCACGCGAAGGATACCTTTTAGTTCATAATTATATTCGAAAGGATGCATAGTTCTGTGCAAACAACTGTAATACATAACACCTTTGGTATAAAAATTCCCCTCACTGAACTGGTATTTCATTGGAATAAAAGTTCCCCTTACTGAACTGATGTTTTCATTGGTATAAAAATTCCCTTCACTGAACAGATATTTTGATTTGTATAAAAATTCCCCTCACTGAACTGATATTTTCATTGGTATAAAAATTCCTCTCACTGAACTGATATTTTCATTGGTATAAAATTTCCCCTCACTGAACTGATATCTTTTGCACATTTCCTTTTTAACATACTTGCATAGAAACTATTGCAAGGGCTGTGAACTTGAGCCCCCTTGTAGCAAAGGGCTACATACAACACGGAGCCTCAAGTTATTTTGAATAGCTGCTTTTTCGTCACCCAGTTTTTATGAAATAAGGAAACGAAAATGATTTTTAAAGATTTTACGTATTTACTGAGAAAAAACATTATTTTCTTCTTAATACGAGTACTACATTCAAAGCTGCCTTAATTCTTGTCTATTTCTTTAACCAGTTTCATACGAAGTTTCTTCAAAACATTTTGTAAAATATTTTTACTCAGCCTAGAGGTCCTTCTAACCATGAGCCCCCCCCCCCCGCACTTCGGGTGTTGCGAAGGCTATCAGTTCGCCCTTGCTTGGGTTCTTCGAAACATGTGTGATTTTATTTCCATGCATCATCTGGAATTATAATACCTTTTTTAAAGTGAGCTCGCCTTTTAATTAATACGGGGATTGCCGACTGATTCGGAAACCTACGACTCTGTCCCAACCCCCGTTTTAAAGGGGAGGCGGGGGGGGGGTATATGTGACGCACATGTCAAGACGGCAAAGTTGCAGAGACAAACTTCGTCCGTGTAGCTTAATTGGGAAAGCATTCCGTTCCGGAGCAGAAAGATGCGCGTTCGATAACCGCTAACGGGCAAATGCCATTTACGCTGTAGTCTTCTCAACTGCAAACGCAGATTACAAGCAGATGATATCATTTACCACAGTATGATTAAAGCAATTGTTCTTCCTGATTGAATTCAAACCTCAGCACTACACTTTGGGAATTTTTAAAGATGTATTAGATTTCTTTTTATCGCCTCCTTTTAAAGGAAATGTCGCAGATATAGGGAAGTATGTATTTCACTATTACGGAAAAAACTGACGCATGGCAATTTTACTCAGCAGGAACGAGTACACCAGGACAGCTTGAGGAAACAAACCATTCACGGAACTGTCCGAACCGTCAGTCTGACAAAAATACTCGTAGTACTTTGACCGTTTCTGACAGAACACAGTGCTAATTGGCTTCATGCTCGCAACTGTAAATTTTTAGAAACATGCTGCCTGAAGGTATAAACAAGGTAGTGAAAGTGACTCCTTCAAGAGAAAGGGAGTTGAACATCGAATATTTATCTACGTTTCTCTTTTGATTCTTCCGTAAATTTTGTTTCACCGATACTATTTAACTAAAATAACACGCATTTCCAGTGTTTCCATTTATTTTTTATTATTATTTGGATGTATTAAGCATTCCACTAAATGTTTTAAATCGATGAGCAACAATATGTATTCAATCTGTAAATAACTTAAGCTAAAGTAAGTGTTTCAAGACCATTAATCAGCGCAAATTTATCTAGAGTTTTAATTCATAGGAGGCGTTTTACTACAGAAAACGTTTAAACCTAAACCTAAATTCTTATTGCTTTTTTACGCTTTCCAACCGTAGGTATGCTCCAGCTTTTTCCGTCCGCCCGTCCGTCCGTCTGCCTGTCGGCACGATAACTCACGTAAAAATGGTTCGATTTCAATGAAATTTTAGTATGTGGTAGGGTACCACTAGGGGAACGAACCCTATTGAAAATGGGCGAAGTGGGGTCAAAGGTCACGCCATAAGAGCAGGATTCATTCAATTGCCCTTGTGCGTCATAACTTGCGTAAATATGGTTCGATTTCGATGAAATTTTAGTATGTCGTAGGGGACTACCAGGGGACGAACCCTATTGAAAATGGGTGAAGTGGGGATAAAGGTCACGCCATAAGAGCGGGATCCATTTCATTGCCTTTATGCGTCATAACTTGCGTAAAAACGGTCCGATTTCGATGAAATTTTGGTATGTGGTAAGGAACCACAAGGGAACGAAACCTATTGAAAATGGGCGAAATGGGGTCAAAGGTCAGGACACTGGAGTGGGATCCATTTCATTTCATTTGTGCATCATAACTTACCAAAAAATGTTTCGATTGCGACAAAACGTTATCATGTTGTTCCGGAGGTATAGTGAACCGGTTCTGTTGAATATCAACGAAATGGGGTTAAAAGTAATTATTGCACAAAAGCAAGATTCATTCCACAGCCATTATTTTCATAACGTGCGTAAAACTGCTTCTATTGCGACAAAACTTTAGTATGTTATTCTTGAGGTGTACTGAACCGGTTCTGTTGAATATCATCGAAATGGGGCCAAAGGTCAGGACACAGGAACGAGATTTATTCCACAGCAATTATCCTCATAACCTGAGTAGTAATTTCTAGTATGTTGGAAAGCGTATCATAATCAATGCATTGCATGATTTTACTAACTTGTTTGTATTTCTTGATGGTATGAGCAACTCAGTGGTCTATAAGCAATAGCCGGTCCCTAATTTAGGGCCACTGGTTCCAGGCAAGACAGACATAGCCAGTGCAGTAAGAGAGATGTACCTCACTGGGATTCGAACCCTGACCCATCTCGAACGAATGGTCAGGAGCCATCGCTTAGAACTCTGCACCACCGGGGCGGCATTTTCATTGTTACATATCATTTGGCACGGTTTGTTTTTCATTTGTTTATTCCGTGATCATTCTAATGTATGTTTCTTAGAATACTATTTGCGCTTGGATGACTGTATATTCTTTTTAACCTCCTTTAGAGTCATTACAGTGAAATATATATGCGAAGGAATAAATGCATTTCCATCGTGTATTTTATCATTTTTCTTATATCATGTGTGTCTCTACTTTTATATTTTTATTTCTGCGGATCGACCATTTCATTTTTTTTTTTCGTCAGCTTGGGGCATCATGACCTTTCCGCCGTAAACCCACATCAATCAATCATGCAAAGCCCCTTGAGATGCTGACAGTGTTACAAAAAGTGTGGACAAATGAAAATCTTGCTGTGATATGCACTAGGATTGATGTCTTAGGGCCCAAAAGAAGAATATTCTTACAGAAATAAATTAACCCATTTCCCTGTACATCGGTGGTATGCGCTTCGGAGACAAACATAAAAACATTTTTCTTTTCATATATAAGTAATTTATAAAATAATTTTCCTGCAAAATATGCAAAATTAGAGACAATTTCTGAATGCTAGAATACTATCGCTACATAGTATAATAACAATAATAATAATAATAATAATGGCACATGTCGGCATTATTATTATTAAAGCGACACATGTCGGCATTATTATTATTATTATTAAAGCGACACATGTCGGCAATGCCATCAAACGCCAGAGACCTTCCAGCATATAACAGCAGGGTGCAGAGTCCTCACACAAATAAGAGTACATTAACAGGAACAATCAAGTCACCAAGGTTGTCCATCAGAAATTGGCAAGAAAGCACCAGCTCATTACAACTGCGGCTGTCCTTTACTACAAGTATGAGCCAACAACTCTTCTAAAGAGCAACACTCACGAGATATACGGGGACAGATCAATCAGAACAGATAAGAGCATCTCCCACAATCGGCCCGATATCGTCTGGGTCGAAAAGGAGAAAAAGGCAACATACATCATCGACATACCGTGACCAACACGTGCAACATTCAAAAGACGCACGGAGAGAAGCTGTCAAAGTATAACGACCTACGGTACGAAGTAAAGGAAATGTGGCATATGGAGAATGTCACCACCGTCCCCATAGTAATAACAGCCACAGAAGTTGTACCTAAGTCCATTCATAGCTAAATACAGACACTAGAACTTCAACCTAATGCCTACATGGAACTACAGAAGGTAGCTATCCTGAACACTTGTAGGATAGTAAGGAAGTTTCTGGACAATTGAGAGAAAAAGAAATACCTCTTCTCAGACTTGGTACGTCGTACCCGTCCTGGAAGGAAGAGATAAACCTCAGGAAGAGGTGGAATCGTCTGTCTTACCTTTTTTTTTGTAATAATAATAATGATGATGATGATGATGATGACTTAGGTACACTGAAACATTTTTAGACGATAATGTGATACTAAAAGGTAACATAATTTTTTGAGAAAGGTATAATAAAAATAGGAGTTGCTCTAATTTAGAACATTGGATTCCTTTTATTTTGACGGTTCTATATAAGAATATTTAAGTCTAAATTATTTATATAAAGTTGTGTAGTTGTTGAACCTTTTTAATGTCGTTTTAAAACACATTTTTCTGCAAAAGATTTTAAAGAAAGCAAAAACTTTTATTTTGGTATGACTTTTTACTCTAATTCTTAACTTACCGGTTTTTACGACCTTTTGCCCAATTAGTGTGTAGACGCGTAAGTAAACATGTATACATTTTGTTTATGATAATGATGAAAGAAATCAATGAATGAATTACGGGATTGCGCTATTGTACAGCACAAATCTACAAGTTGTGAATCCGTTAATTGGTGTAAATATAACGTGAATTCAAGTTTTCGGATATTATCTGACTCATCATCCATATCATATTAACAGCAATAAACTGATTCACAACTTCAAAATTTGAATGATGAAAGAAAAAAATATAAACGGCAGATAGCCCGACGTAACATATCCAGGCTTTTTCCAGTGGGCTTATGTGAAAGACCAAGTTCACTCTAGCAGTGTTCCGGATGTCGAGACGTTGAAGAGCAGAATAACGTTCTGTCTGTGCTGAGATGTCAAACAAAACATGGCGTGAAATCGAACATCGCTTAGATGTCCTCCGTGCCACAAATGGCGCCCATGTGGAGGTGTACTGACACTGAAAACAAAACTTTATTGTGCACCATCATTGTCGTGCAATCCATTTCTTGTACCTGTAATACATTTTTATATTAATTTTTGTGATGTAGGAGAGTGTATGGACACCCTGTATAAATATTTGCGTTATATTTATAATACAACTACTAAATTTCTGCAACTTCGAGTACGGAAAGAACAGAAAGAAAATATTTGGAGGGTTATGTTATATTTTGGTACATTATGTGTATTATTAGGGAAACGAATAACATACAATAACGTTCCCCGTTGTGAACACAAAACGAATGTCGAATTTAATCTTTCTGTATGCATATTTAAACAAAATTGGTTATTAAATCCTGTTTTGAGAGCACGCTACCTATCAGAAGCGCCGTCATAACCCAAATGTTGACCGCTATACGGTATTTCCTGTTGTTCGTTCTGTGAGTTATAGATGTTTGTACACAGGAAAAATCCAATTTGCTACATTTACGTCTTTTTTTTTTTTTTTTTTTTTTGGATATGATGTATTCGTAAATTTATAGAAAAACAGCAGATTTTAATAAACGGCAGAACAAAAATGGGGATAGAAACCGAAGATCAATACTGCTGCCTCGTGAGAATAACTAATGGCAAGAGGTAGAAACATTGTCGTGAGTACATGTGCACGCGTTAGACAAGAACTCAACATCTAATCTAATGATAGCATTAAAATGTAATATCTGCGTTATTAGATCTAATATACCCTTTAATGAAACCTGGATATCTGCATTACTCAAACTTAATAACTTCATTTACTGAAATCCAATATAAGTGTTATTACATCTTTGAGAATCTAATATGTGAACTCGATTCGCATAGTCTGCGGTATCAAATTATCATATAGTTTTCTTTGAAACTTGCCTTCGGAACTCATTATCATCAAATTTGCAATTAGTATGGGAAATACTGGACAGGTAAGACATACATATATTTCCAACACCAAATTAAAACCATTTTTATCATCACAGGCAAGAATAAACGCAACAGTGTCGGAAACTGAAATGTATTCTGTTATTGTTACTGAAAACATGAAAACAAAAAAAGCTATAACAGCTGCCGGAACTTCACAAAAATTGCTTTAGGATAACGGGGGAAAACCCGCTGTCCATCTCCCAAATGGCCTAAATTTCCTTTTCAACATATAATTTTATACAGGAGAATATCTACCACCAAATGATCACTAAGCTTGCGAAACCAATGCCCTTGCGCTGTTGTAGCTTTCTCTAAACGAAAGGTAAAATGAAAAAAAATCTCCAAATTCTTTAAATTATCGGTAGTTGATATTAATAGCATTCATCACTCCGAGTTAGCATATATCTTATATCAAGGTTGGAGAAACGGTTGCTGGCTGCACATTCACTCTCTTTGAGTGCCTGACTGGTGGATTCGTTAAGCCTTCGCTTGTAAAGAATTTAGGAGTTCCGGAATTTAAAAAAAACGGCCTTTACTCTTATGGTATAAATACAGATGATGTCCACACATTTTTAGAACACTTTTAATAGTAATTTACAGAAAACAAAAGAGTTAAAATAACTGAAACTGCCAACAGCGTATTAAATGAACAGGAAAGAAGCATCTGCTGCGGTAAAATATCGTCTGCTAAGAAAATGGGGCTAGTAAAAAAGCTGTGGATAGAATGTAACGCTTTTTGACTCTTTACGAAGAGAAATATTCGTATTCTGTAATTAAAAAACGATGTGGAAATCGCTGAATTAGCATTTCTAAATGTAAAATAACCAATATTATTTTATAATAGAGAGAAAAATCGTCAAGCCTTGCTTTTAACATGAAAACGAACACCGGATGAATATCCAAAGAACATACATACTTTTACGACTATTTGAAAAATACGGTATCTGGTCTTTAAAGAAAATCAACCCAAAGAAAGAACAATCACCAAGTCGTTAAAAATCTCTGTCGAACTGTAAACAAAGTAATAAACAAATATTTGAATCTGAAAAACCCCAAAACACATGACGTTCACAGACTTTTGCCTTGGCTCGTGGCTGAACGCCGAACACGGAGTAGACTTGTTTAAGAAAATCACTTAGCTGAAGACAGATGGAAATTTATTGAAGCAATTGATGAAGTACGGATCTACCTAAACGACCGTAACAAAAAGTCCAATTTACTATTGCAAAAAAGCAGAAAAATACTTACAAACTTGGTGCCAAAATCCCAAACAAAGTTTCAGTAAAGGATTCATGATATAGTGCTGGTTTCTTGTACAATGGAAAATTAAAGTTAAGAAAAGTTGAAAACAATGTTAAAATTATTTTAACATATTACCAAAATAACGTTTTAACTCCTACATTTAATGAGGAAATACCATTCCTTTATCCGCAGAGCCTTCAAAAGAGTAGAACTTCATCAGGATGTGTCTACCATTTTCATGCAAAGGGCATCCTGAAAGTAATACCTCCTGTTTAATAACTTCATCAGAATGTGGCAACCAGCCGCATACAAAAGGCATCGTGAAATAATACCCCCTCCTTAACTTCCTGATGAAGAGTGGAACTGTATCAGGAAGTGGCTACCAGCCATATACTGTATAAAGGGCATCCTGAGAGTAATACCTCCTCCTTAATAACTTCCGGATGAAGTGTAGAACTTTATCACGATGTGGCTACCAGCCACATACAAAGGGCATCCTGAAAGTAATACCTACTCCTTGATAACTTCCGGATGAAGAATAGAACTTCATCAGAATGTGGCTACCAGCCATATACAGAGGGTATCCTGAAAGTAATTCCTTCTCCTTAATAACTTGGATCAAAATTTTTTTAGAATCGGAAATAAAGATCATGAATGACAGAGAGAAGCAGCGAGCAGTAATTGAATTCCTGGAATAAGAAGGATGTGAGGTTCCAGAAATCCACAGACGACTCTTGGTGGTGTAAGAAGCAGCAACAATTAATACCAGTAACGTCCAAAGACGGATGAAGAGGTTTTGAGAGGGGGAAAGTTCAGTGTCGGACAAACAACGTAGTTGAAGACGCGCAACTGCAGTGACAGATGCCAACAGGCAACGAGTGAAAGACCTCATCACAGCTGATCGTCGTGTCACCATCCAGGAGTTGCAACAATAAACAGTGCTCACTATGTTCAGACATTGAAGAAGCTAAATGAAGCTATCAAAAGGGAAATACGTGACATTGAACTTCATAATATTGTTATACACCATGATAACGCACGTCCCCACACTTCAATGGAGACTTCAGATGCTATTGTCAACATTGGAGTGGATGGTGATGCCCCAACCACCCTATTGTTGTCATTTGGTTCCATCAGACTTTTTCCTGTTAGCTCTTTTGAAAAATACCTTTCGTGGTGAACGTTTCGACGATGTAACAGACGTTAAACTGCCTGTGAGCTCATGGGTTAAACAAGAGCCTCAGGAATGTTTCCAAAATGGTTTTTACCACTGGGTTCAAAGACGGCGGAAATGTATAGAAAGTGATGAACAATACTTTGAATATTCTAGCAGCATGAACAATATGTCCAAGTATTTTTCCACCAAGTCTTACGTTTTTGCTGCTACAAATAAAATTCTTATGAGGGACGGAGCATTACTTTCAGGATGCCCCTTGTACATCCAAAGCTACCACTTAGTTTCTTGGAAAAATGGAAAACGAGACTTGTATCAAGTCTATACCTTTTGCTTATATTCCTTCAAAGTCCATTGATGTGTCACCAAAGGCCTATTGTGCTTCGGACTGCTGAAAAGTGAATTTTCTAAACGCAGACCTAAAAAGCATTACTTGGACTATCGAAAGCAGTAAGAGAGGAGTGAATCAAAGTACCACTACGAATTTTAAGACATATCTTGTTATCTTGAAATTTAGATGCAGATTCATAGTGCAGAGAATATGCTATCATATGGATCATTTACGAAAGAAATTATTTTATTTTTAAACATTAATTATATTGCTCGAAATTCGTTCTAAAAATGTGCAGACACCCTTTGTAATCAATTTCTAGTAAAATAAAAGCTCGCTCTTTTGCAAAAGACTAGCTTTATTCAGTGATGTATTTCGGTTAGGTCTGCTTGTCTTGATTTTACGTTACTTCGTATTCACTCCCTTTATTATATATACATTACTATGTTCCTGTTTCCATACTTAATTTTGTATTCCTTATTTCGTCTTGGCCTCATGGAAGTATTTCCCCGTCTTACACAGAATGGAAAAATCTCCCCCAAAACCCTACTTCTTCTAGTCCTAGAAGAATTAGCTACTTCTCGTGTCTTCTCCCTTTCTCTATTGTTCCCTCCGGACACATAGATCTTCGAAGATCCCTCTTCCAGAAACTGGATTACGAGTCCCTGTTCATACCCTCAGAATAAGCGTGGGTGCATTTGTATTGCATCCTACTACACTTGACTTTTTCGGTCCTCCCCGGTTAACCCGAGTGTCACTTTCGATGCCTAATATCGCATCTTCGTTAGCAAATTAGTTCCGACTGCGCATTTCCTCTCATGGACCTATTGCTATAAACGCCTGTTCGACAGTCTGTGATAATTCCTTGTATAAAACTGGAAGATGTACGAATAGCAAAGTGTTTGACACTCTCCCTTCATAAAAAAATTTGGTGCCGTAAAGCGATAAGGTCATTATCCATTCACTCACTTACACAGCAATAAAGCTAAAAAAACTTTAAGAACCCCCTCTAATCGAACAATAATCCGTCTTCCGAAGTGAAATAGGGAGTGTCCTCCCCTACCTCATTACCACGGATAGCAGAGAAGTAGGAAAGGGACATAGCGTTAAGTCTTCGACAAAGCGTTAATGAAAACGGGGAACGATTTTAATTTACAAGATATCAAAAAATGTTACTGATGTTAACTCTCGCTGAAACCAATGAACCCACGGTTACAAATGACCGAGAGATGAAAGGGCGGAGTACAATTGAAAGAAAGAATGAAAAGTGGATAGCTTCAAGAAGGGCGACGTGTTAGCAGTTCTTCAGGAATGAAAATGCTGGAGGTGATATGCGATGCTACCATTCAAAACAGGAATGAAAAGATAAGAGCAACAGCAATGAGCTGGTGTTTCAGACTGGGAATGAAAGGTAGATGTGGTTGGCACGAATATATTCTGAACGTGGTAGTCCGAAGAGGTGTTAGCTGAGACTACCGCACAAGAAGGGTAGAGGAAAATCTCAGATAAGGTGTTTTACCTGAGTAAACTGTAGCATGACGAGAAATAAGTAAAACCATCTGGTGAAAGAAAGAAAAGCCAACTAGATGACTTGTTAACTGAGAAGTGACCCAACGCAGCCGTGATGCCAGTAATTTTGAAGGAAAAGTCTCACTGAAAATTGATTTGACAGATTTTCTGTACGTGTCATACTTAGCAAATTCATACATCTCACTAAGCTATTGTCTGATATTCAGAGGTTAGTTCATAAAAAAAAGGCATCTGCCAAATCAAAGTTACTGATGGTGTTAATTTTACTTACTGCTGACATGTGAAACGTCTCCATTTACAGCGATCTTGGCACAGAATTATAGCTTCAATGATATCCATCACACCACACGCCGAACACAAGACCCTTTGTACTTCATACTAATTACCATTTTCTACAGCAGGCATTCCGGAATCTGGCCCACTTATGATTTCCACGGTCTTCCTGTGCCATTCTTTCCTGCCACATGAGATGAATAAATTCTCTGAGTTAACACCCCATCAATCATTCTTACAACATGGCAAAACCACCTAAAAATAATTTTCTCCACCCTACTAATAACATATTGCTTTATAATGAACCTCTGCAACGCATCCCCGTTCCGCACATGATCATCACGATTTGTGCCACGTATCAAAAAGCTTTCTAAGCAAATGTCTGTTCCTTGAAAATAAAATACACGTTTATTATCGGGTAAAGTTAAACAAGAGGGATGACAAAAATTTCTGTGGTGCAATGCGCCCGTCGTTTGCCAAAAGTCTCGAATTTAGTACACCAATTCCATTTCCTTTCTTCAGCTTTTCACAAAGATAAAAAGAAAACAAAAAAAATGCCCTGATGTTACCAGTTTGTCCATCCGTCACACTATATCTACACATATTAGTCCAATTTGAAAAAAAAAACCTCAAATGCAAGAACGATAATACTTGCTTTCTGGTTCATTTATGATGCGTAAGTTCACCGTTTAGGAAGCAAATGCTACCAAATTCAATATACACTGAGTCAGCACTGAATTCTGATCATCTACCGAATATTTCGTAGGTCCTCATTTCACCCTCAGTAAAGCAGCTATCCGACGTGGCATCGATTCAATAAGATGACGGAAGCAGTTGGGAGGTATGGTCAACCAAGCTGTGAGTAATACTGCCTTCAATGCTGGTATGGAGGTGATTGAGGTATCCAGACGCCTAATGTATGTCGGCCCATAGTGTCCCACAAGTGCTTTATGGGATTAATAATGGGGGAGTTCGGAGACCAGTGGGTACACTGGAAGTCTGAAGTGTGTTCCCAACTGTTCCTGGGACAACATTGGACCTGTGGCTCGACTCATTGTCATCTTGGAAGATACTGTCGCCATTGGAGGAAAAACGTGCAACATTGTCACCTTGAAAGACACCGTCGCCATTGGGGAAAAAGTACAACATTGTCATCTTGAAAGGCACCGTCGCCATTGGGGAAAAAGTACAACACTGCCATCTTGGAAGACACCGTCGCCATTGGGGAAAAAGTACAACATTGTCATCTTGAAAGGCACCGTCGCCATTGGGGAAAAAGTACAACACTGCCATCTTGGAAGACACCGTCGCCATTGGGGAAAAAGTACAACACTGCCATCTTGGAAGACACCGTCGCCATTGGGGAAAAAGTGCAACATTGTCATCTTGAAAGGCACCGTCGCCATTGGGGAAAAAGTGCAACATTATTGGGTGTTCAGAGTCAGCAAGCAATCCATGATAGTGGACACCAGTCATACGTTGTTTCTCATGGACCAAGGGTATAAGTTACTGCCGAGTAGTCATGCCTCACGTCATACAACCGTCTCCACCGGCTTCCACTTTGGAGACCATGCAGGATGGATAGTGTACCTCATGTTGTTTGCGTCAAGTACCTACACGACCATCTATGGAGTAGAGTAAACGACGCGACTCTTCAGACCAGCCCATTTTTTTCCAGTCATCCGACGTTCAGCTTGCATGATCTTTGCACCAGGCAAATATTGTGCGTCGTTGAACCGTAGTTAGGAGAGAATGTTATTTTGATCGTCTACTATTATGGCCCATGCGTGAGACGCATGATCATGACATATACTGTTCAGGGTCGGCTTCTGTTGTATGGGGTAGTCAACTCTTGAACAGTGCTGTGTCTGTTGACCAGTGCGAGTCCTCTGACCCGTTGCTCACCTCTCCCGTTCGCTTCGCTGTCCTGTGCTTCTTTGCTGCGGGGTCGTTGTCATTCTGCTGCAAGTCCTGATACACTTTATCTACAAAGGCTCTCAAACAACCCACTAGTTCAGCCGTTTGGGAAATCGAGGCACGCGCTCCCCTAGATCCTACAATCTGTCTTTTCTCAAAGTCCGATAAATCCTTCCATTTATCCATCACGCTCCGAATTTTACTACCTACTTCTCCACTCACACCTTACATATGCTACGTCGGTCAGCTAATCACTTCCTCTCGGAAGTGACATCGTAAACGGGCCGGATCCACCTTTGATAGAGGTGGTTATAATTCAGTGATCACTCGGTGCATATTTAATGTCATACCATTGCCTTGAAATGCATATTGTAGTTTTATTGATATATCTGCTTAATAAACAAACGACTTTGATTCTTTTTGCCTTGGATATAGTCCGTGGTGATTTTGCGTGTAATTTATAATTGTTATTTATAATCTTGTACACTGTTTTGCGACTAGAGAGCGTAAGAACATGTTTCTTTACATCTGCGCACGAAACTCCCGAGTGCTGTTTCAGATACGCGCACGAAAAAACATTTTATGCACGTTTTCTACCCCATGTAATACAACATTTCCCAGCTAGAGGGTGCAGAGATCCGCTATGTTCTTCTCAATATCTCTATTTCTTCTAGAGATCCGATTTGAAAACATTCTTTTAATATGACAGATGCCATTCACTTTACCGAATATTGTTTGAAAACATTCTTTTACTAAATCAGATACCAATCACTTCGCAGAATATCGTTTGAAAACATCCTTTTAATATATCTGTATATCAGATATCATTCACTTCACGGAATATCGCTTGAAAACATTCTTTTAATATATCAGATACCATTAACTTCGCGGAATATCATTTGGAAACATTATTTTATTATATCAGACACCATTCACGTCGCGGAATATCGCTTGAAAACATTCTTTAAATATATCAGATACCATTAACTTCGCGTAATATCATTTGAAAACATTATTTTATTATATCAGACACCATTCACTTCGCGGAATATCGCTTGAAAACATTCTTTTAATATATCAGATACCATTAACTTCGCGGAATATCATTTGAAAACATTATTTTATTATATCAGACACCATTCACTTCGCGGAATGTCGCTCGAAAACATTCTTTTAATATATCAGATACCATTCACTTCTCGGAATACGTTTGTATTTTTCGTGAAACATAGTTTTGATCCAAGTCAGTCACTTTGCAATATTAGTATTGCCGCTTCTAAAAATTCGATTTGTGCTGTACACCACTTGCTGTGAGAGAGTCATCTATAATTAACGCACAACTTTTCCTCTAGGGGGATCTACTGTATATGTAAAAAGTTATTCTTGCTATCGCTGGTTCTGGAAGTTGGATTTAAAAATTTAGGTTTCCATCGCATTGATTTCGCAAAAAACAGTATCCCGAGAAATTCGCCTAGACCAAAATAGCTCCAACAAAATAATCCAAGAACAAAATAGCTCCACAACAAAATAACGCAGACCAAATAGCTTTAAGAAAATAACCTAGGTCAAAATAGCATCAACAAAACAGCCCCGACATGACAGCCAATACATAAAATAGCCCCAGCCAAAATAGCCCCCGCCAAAATAGCTTCCCGTCCAAAGAGCCCACCGCAAACCAACATGGCTACGTCACTCTCTGCCTCTTGATTAATAACATAATTCTTAAAGGAAATTGATTCTAATTTAATTGTGTTTCATGGCGCCTGTATTGTGTCGGGAAGAAAGTTTCGGAATTACACTTACAATATTTCTTCCAGACATAATACGGACACCATGAAATGCAATGAAGTAGTAAACCCCTTTACGAATTATGTTATGATTTCCATATGCAGCGTTTACAGTGCAGTTCTTAATAATCTTTCTGGCACTAGAACTCAGCTGAAGGATGACATCACTCTTTTCAACAGACCACAAATTACTATCACTCGTCAGTATACAAACTTATATATAAATTTCTAAATGTACAGAATCGACTTGAAATTGACTTACCCCGTTTTCAAGAAGGATTTAGGCAACCAGAGACATCAAAGCAAGCCTGCGTGCAATTAAATTGGCGACTTGATACACTTATGCAGAATTATCATGACACCAATAATTTTAGACTAAACTTCTCATAATTTGTTAATATCACGTGTTTGAAACTATGAAAAATTTTCGTGCTGCTAATATTTTGGTGTGTCTACGTGGAACTTCTCACAACGCGGCAATTCAATTTGATTAAAAACATTATTTTTCTACTAAAAATTGATGAAACTCTTTTAACTTTTGCTAAAAATTGTTTAAATTATTTCCATTTCATTTTAGTTGGCAATTTATTAGATTTATCTACACATATTATACAAAACGATACAGAAAAGATTTTGATAGAAGGAAAAGAAATAAGAAAAGTAGATGAATAGATTTATTTAGGTCAAGTAAACAGCTTTGAAGAAAGACAAGAAAGAGAAATCAGTAGAAGAATTATCGAAGGTAATAGGGCCTTTTGGAAACTTAAAGACTGTTTAACTGGCGATCTTCTATTGTGTTTAAAAAGAAAGATCTTCGATGCCTGTATTAACCCAGTATCTTCTTGTGGAAGTGAAACGTGGAGTATCACAGAACGACAATGTGAAAAAATAAGAGTATCGGTAAGAAAGAGAAAAGAATGTTGGGAATAACAAGAATAAGAAATAAACTTATAAGAGTAACAACAGGAATAATAGATATTATAAAAATAATAAAATAATCAAAGTGGAGATGGGCTGGACATGTTGGAAGACTAAAGGACGGAAGATGGACACGATTGTAAACAGATTGGCAACCGAGAGATGGAAAGAGACGAAGCGGGCGCCAGAGAACAAAATGGAGACATGACCTTCAGAAATTTGGAGGTGCGGAATTGTGAATTGAGGCTAAGGACCGAGGAAGTTGGAAAAGGCTGGGGAGGCCTACACCCAGCAGTGGTTCCCAACAGGTTAAGAATAAGATTATATATACAATTGTTCTGACGAGGGCTATTTTGTGTATAGGCTATTCTGCGGGGCTAGCTTAGTCACGGCTATTTTGTCGGGTCACTGCTACAAAATATACTTTGTGCATATATTTCCTGCTTTTTCATAATTCACAGTTCTTCGGGCAGGGACTTGTATTTCTGTTTCAAATATTTTCATCGATTCTCAAATTATCTTTGAAAAATCCTTGAAAATTCTTTTTTCAATGATTTACACACAGGAATACAAAAAAAGAAAGCCTATTTATTTTTTGAATATTTTTTGTTGCTAAATAGTTCAGGATGTAAAATATTTCTACATATTTTGTAGTCATCTTATTTATGGGAGTTCTAAGCTAACAGCGTATATTATGTACAACTTTATAAAGCCAATGCTTTAATCAGTCTATCTATATTGCAGTGTTGGAAAATACTACCTACCTCAGTTTCCGTCTCTCTCTCTCTCTCTCTCTCTCTCTCTCTCTCTCTCTCTCTCTCCCTTTTCTTATTTTTTTTAGATTTTTACAATTCTTCAAAGAGACTTGCCGATAGAAACAAGAAAAGCAAAAATCTTAAGTGAGGGTAATAAAGCTGCTGAAATACGTTATCTGGAAGGGATGATTCCCCTTTATCCCAGATGTGCTATGCTGATAAGAAGTTCAATATCGTACCAGAGTGCAATGTTTGATAAGGGAAAACAGTAAGATCCTTGTGTCTTTAGGGTTTTTTTCTGCTGAGAATCAGAAAAGATTTCAAAGCATATACATTGTTTATTTATTAGTGTCAAGGCTACATCAATTGAAGATGTACGCAAATAATTTTCAACATCCCCGTGCATTGACATTTATGTTTAAACAAACTGAATATCGCCGTTAATTCCTCAACACCGGATGTTTATTTTCGTGGTGAAGTGATGCTTCCTTTACGACAACAGCGCGGTGTCTGGGCCAGCGTTTTTAACAGTATATATAACCCAAAGCCAATCGCAATTAGTACTTATCCAGGCATTGGTAATATTAGTAGGCTGCTAGTGTAATTAGATATCTGCTCTTCGGAATCTTATAAAAGACGAAAACCGCAGAGATAAATCTCTCTAGTTAGAGAAATGATAGATATCTCTTCCGAAAGAAAGACAAACATAAACTGTGGATCCACTGCAAATATATCACCCTCACGTTACCGAAAAGAGTCTTTCACAGCCCAATGGTGGAGAGCCTTTTTGAGGGTGTTTCTCCGAAATGGCGACATTCTTCCAAAAATTCCCTCGAATGAGATTGTAATTTTCAATAGCTGATTATCATTTTTTTTAATTCAAATTTAACGATGACCGTGAGCAACCCAATGGATTATAAGCAGTCGCCCGTCCCTAATTTAGGGCCACTGACTTCAGGGAAGGGAGAGAGACGGAGCTGTAAGACAAATACAACATCCATGACTCACCTGGATTCGAACCCGGAGCCATCTTGGACGAATGATCAGAAGCCATCGCTTAGACCACTGTGCCAGGGGCGGCTATTATTTTCCCACTGTTCACTCAGAAATGACAGAAGAAAATCATAGAAGAGCAAAGCTAGTGCCACCTGTTTACTTCTAATATTACCCAAATACGGATGTGTACAATGAGCCTGAGATGTTTTCAAAACGACCTAAATGGCGAAGTTTGTTTTCATAATGGGCACCAAGACGGCATGAGAAGTCTTCTGTGAACACTTTTTATTACTTTCGTCGGAGGTCGCAAGGGGCGTGGATAAAACAGCAGGTTCCCATTTCTCCTGGTCGTGTGTGTGTGTGTGAGAGAGAGAGAGAGAGAGATAATAATCCGTGCTAACGTGGTTATTCAGCCTACGGTTTCGCCCTTGTCTAAAAATGTCTCATCCAGTCACGGCCAGGGAGAACCGTTTTGCTCCCCATTTAAGAAAAACCCAGCAAAATGTAATCTTTTGGCTGATTGGCTGGAGAACCTATTTTGGATTAGTTTCCTAAGAAGATACATTAGTCTAAAACAAATTTCCTTCCTAGGGGGCAGTCCATAAAGTACGTCAGTGATTGTTTACTACTTTTAGACTCCCCTCCCCCAAGTCACATTTTGTCCGATTGTAGATCCCCCCCCCCCCCTTCAAAAAAAGTACTTCCTAATTCCCGTAACCCAGTTTATTTTTGACGACTGCTTTTAGAAGTACGTTCAGAAACAGAAAAACATGTAATTATTTAAATGAACCTTCCACGTTTGCTTCAGAAAATATTTATTAAATATTTAGGCATTAATTTATTCCCAAATGCTACTCGAACTTAATAATTCTGAAAGATAGATCTACAAATGAAATCACACATTGCAAAACTCTCGATTTTACTATCTACAAAACACGATAGATTTGGTAGTACAAATACGAGAACTTAATATTAATATTCTAATTTAGCTAAATATCATCAGAAATCTGAAATATTTCATACCTTTTTCTAATTATTAAAAGAAGAAAAAAAAAGAGAAAACAAAACGAAGAAATACCATTCACTATATTTTTGCCGCTGGACGTCCGAATTGCTAAACCTCCCCCACTCCCCCATGTCACATTTGGACCATTCCTCAGGAACCTCTCCTCCTCCCGCTGCAACCTTGAACGTACTTTATGGAAGGCCCCTTGCCACCTAATGATATCTTAAGAAACTAATAACTACCATCACCAGTTTTCGTATAATTATTTGTGACTTATTTGCTGACCCGCGAGGGCGCGCGCTTGTGTGTGTGAACAGCTAATGCTCAAACTCGGTTAATCAGTGTCATTCTTGTTCTTCAGATACGAAATGCAGCGGACTTAAGTGAGTTAGACAAAGGCCAAAATATGATGCAGACGACTGACGCAGTGAATTTCCCAGATGGCAAAGCTTGTGGGGTGCTTACGGTCGGCAGTGGTTAGTACCTTCGAAAAGTGGTCAGAGGAGAGTAAAACCACGGACCGTCAGCAAGATGTGGGCTGATCACGGCTCATTGATGTCGGGAGTGAGCGAAGGTCATTCCGTATGGTACGAGCTAAAAAACGCGATAAAAATTAAAGAATAAAAAAATCAAAAATTAAAATTAAAAAATCAAAAAATAAGAAAAAAGTTGACATGAAAAAATCAAAAATTAGGAAAAATATTAAAAACATCAAAATTATCTAAAACAAAAAATCAAAAACTAAGAAAAAGGATTAAAAATAAAAAATAGAAAACTAAGAAAAAAAAATTAAAAAAAAAAAAAAAAAACTAAGTAAAAAGATTACAAATAAAAAATAAAAATTAAAAATCAAAAATTAAGAAAAACGATTAAAAATCAAAAAATAAAACTTAAAAAATCAAAAACTAAGAAAAAATAAATATTAAAGAAAAATTAAAGATTGAAAAAAAATCAAAAATTAAAGCGTATAGTACGAGCCCAAAAACGCGATACGGTGCTGCAATTATCCGGTAATTTTGTTCTCCAATGACTTCACTCCCGCATCCTTACGAATTCCATCCATCCATCTCCTGGGTGATCTTCCTCTGGGTCTTTTTCTGTCCCTTGGAATCCAGTTCAAAATTTCCGATTCTCCATCTATCGTCCATTCTGGCAAAACGTTTCGCCCATTGCCATTTCAGGGATTTTAATCTGATCATAATGTATTCCATTCTTTTATTTTCCTGATCCACGAGTTCCTTTTTCTTATCTTTCCAGGTTACACCAAGTATCAATAGACTGTTGACAGTTCCAATTGTCAACAGTCTTTGTAGGTTTTTTAGTTAAAGTCCATGTCTCAGCTCCATACATAAGCACAGGAAGGATGCATTGATCAAACACTTTTCTTTTAATACATAATGGCATAATGCTCTTAAAAATTGTACTACTTCCTCCAAAATACTTCGATTAATTTCTTCATCGATGAGACCCTCACTTGATATCTGTTGTCTAAGATAAACGTAGCTATTGGTTATTTCCTGCTATTCCCCATCATTCTATAAATATTTATCACTTGTAAAAGCATTGTACATCCCTTTTGTCTTCTGAGAGTTCATTTTTAATACCACTTCCTTACTCTTGTCAGCAAGTTCCTATATATTAGGTGTACATATAAGTTTTAAAGCTTTTTAGGACATTGCAACATGTAATTTGATAGCAAATAATAATACTTTTACGAATCAAAATATGTGCCATCATTATCTATCAGCTTCCGCCATCGGTCGGGCGGCTGACGAATTCCAGCCATGAAAAATACTTCGTGATGTGACGCGATGAAGTCGTCAACCCATTTTTGCACTTCGTCACATGTCCGGAACCGTACAGCAGACAAACCATGTTCTATCGATCGGAACAAATAATAGTATTAAGGGGCTATGACGGGACTATATGCCGGGTGTTCCAAAACTTCCCAGCCAAGCGTCAATAACGTTTTCTTGACCGATTTCGCAACATGCGACCTAGCGTTGTCATGCAGTAATTTCACGGGACAAAATCCTTTGCTGTGAATGGGCGTTTCCGTCGGATTTCCTGGTTCAATAGCAGCAATTGTTGCTTTTAACGATCAGCAGTAACAGTTTGACCCTGTTCCAATAGTTCATAATAGAGCACACCCTTCATATCCCACCACATACACAGAAGAACTTTCTTAGAGTGAATATTTCGTTTCGGTGTAGAAATCGTTGCTTCACCGGAGTCTACCCAGTGTTTACTGCGTTTAGGATTGTTGTACCATATCCACTTCTCATCACCTGTGACGATTTTTCACAGGAAATACTTTCTATGTTGTTTATTCAAGAGATTCAAACACTTCATAACACGCTCATCCTTGTAATGTTTTGTTGAGTTATCCCCAGTTGTTCAGCTAGTTCTTTTTTCTTTTGAGACGAATCTGTATCCAGCAATGCTTGAATTCCTCATGCACAACCTTTTGCGGGTCGCTACTAGGTTCTCGATCGCTAACATGAAAATCACCTGCTTTAAACCGTCTAAACCAGAACTCATACGTGCTTTTCGATACAATATTCTCCCCCAGAACAGATCGATGCACATGCCTTTGCAGCACTTTTTCCTTGATGAAATTCGTAACGAATGCAGTGTCGAATAAATGCAGTCTCGCTTGCCATCTTTCACTTATCGATATGCAAGTGCGTTTGACTGTTGGGCAAAATTCTGTGTCACATTTTATACTCTGGACCAGTTACGGTCACATGACAACAACGCGGGGAAATGTCGGATATGTAAATTAACAGTATACGTCACACAAAAAACGCGAGATATATATATAAATACACACGGTCGAGTCACATTATTGTGACCATCAGCTAATATCCAGAGCAACCGTCGTGCGCAGCTCGGACAGCAGCTAGACGAGCTGGGAGTGACTCAATAAGGTGCTGGAAGGTGTTCACTGGTATGTGGAGGCATGCTGACTGCGGTGCATCTGACAGCTGCTGGATGGTGCGTGGTGGAGGATCCATAGAGCGAACAACATGATCGATGTTGTCCCATAGATGCTCAGTTGGGTTTAAGTTTGGATAATTGGGGGGCCAGGGAAGTTCTTTGAAGTCTTCAAGGTGCTCTGCCAACCACTCTCGGACATTTCTAGCTGAGTAACGCGTCGCATTGTCGTTCTGGAAGATCTCATCCTCCCCAGGGAAGACAATCAGCATGTATGGGTGTCGTGATCTGCAAGGCTGGATTCATAACGAATTCGATCCACAGTGCCTTCCAAGGTATGAGTTGACCCAGGATATGCACCGAAAACATTCCCCAGACCATAACGGTGCCCACGCCAGCTTGTATTCTTTCAGCAATGGTTGAAAAGTGTTTGTTCTCCGATGTTTCTCGCCCTATACGCCAACGGCCATCCATTCGACGAAGCAGAAAACGTGACTCATCGGAGAAGGCAATCCTTGGCCAATCAGCAGATGTCCAATTGAAATACTGCAATGCAAATGTAAGCCTTTTTCTGCCCATTTACCTTCGTTAGCGTAGGTGCAGTGACCATTCGTCCGCTGGAGCCCCATACGCAGCAGGGCTTGCTGAACTGTCGTTTTAGACACAGTTCCGGTATCCCACTGGTTCATTCTGCCAGTCAGTTACTCCACTGTAGCGTATCGATCGGGCTTCACGCATCTTCGAAACCGACGTTCATCTCTCACATCAATGACACGTCGCTTATTCTCAATGGTGCCATTTCTCCAATCACGATACACTTTAACCACAGCAGCCCGTGAACAGTTCACAAACTTCGCTATTTCTGAAATACTGCCACCCTTCGCCTGAAAGCCGATAATCTTTTTGCAAATCTGATAAATCGCTCCTTTCATCCATGACAGAAACGAGTGATATGTTTTCAGATGAAATGATCATATGCAGAGGATTTTAGGAAGGGAGTGTCTGACCCAAGGTCTTAAACAACCCTTAGAAATAGGAAGCTAGAAGATTTGGGCTAGAGTGCCCGATAAGAAAGTGATTGGGAAGCGAGGTAGAAATGGGGAGGAAGACGCCCTTGCTTATTACCGGGGGGCCAGTACCCGGGGTCCGACGGCTTAATGTGCCCATGCGACGCACGGCGGATATTTAGTGGATCGAGCGTTCCTACCTGCCTGAGGTCGAAGCTGAGGTTCTTTCCATGGCAGTCACGAACGTTGCCCACTAGGCCACCCGCGGCCTAGTGGGCAACGGGTGGCCTAGTTTCAGATTGCCTACATCACACGTTATATAACCTCCAAGCCAGCTCACGACACGTGCCTGCTTTCATATGCTACGATCTAATAAAGTAGTTTTTGTGTCACCTAAGGGACAACGGATGGACGTAGAGTTGTTACTAACCAGGACCTTTTTTCGGAGTATTTAAACTGAAAATTAATGACACTGTTCTACGTTGATTTTAGATTTTATTATCTCGAAAAAAACAGCCGTATTTGCCCAATGATATTTTTCACAGACTGGAAGAGAAAATAATAGTTTGCTAATTGGATTTGTTGGAAAACACAAGAACGATTATTCAAAGTACGCATAAGAAACGTACAGAAACGCAGAACACCGTACACGAATTCATAAATGATTCACGATAATCTTGTCATGCGTACCTTACGGCGGAAGCTTGGCGTGTCCACTCGGGAATTCAGGTGCTCACGTGACATGTTCTCCCGACAGACAACTTCATTAACAGGTTCAGGTACATTGTTCTTGAAGATGTGTGAACTTCGCTGCTGGCTGTTGATGTTATGCACCGATTCTTAACATAGCATCACGCAGATGAGTGGATATTCTTTGTTCGCAGGTTACACATGTGGTGGCTATGGTGTGTAAGCAAACGTGATGGAAAAAATATCGGAGCATTAGTGTACATATATGTGTTTGCGTGTGTCTTTGAAGTCATGTGGTATTGGAGATACATGCATCAACAGTATAAATAGCATCTACGAAAATGTCAGCGCAAACGTTTGACTGTACATAAAAGTTGGAAACCAAGTGGCACTAATTGATCGCACTTCTCCCAAACTCCTCAGACCCACAGTGAAGTGTGTCTTTCAATCTTTGAGCTAGGAAGATAAGGGGGATACTGATTAATGGAGAACCTTCGGTTTCCTGGTGATATCGACATTTTTGCGAATGCCCCATCAGATCTGCGGAGTACGATGTAGGACCTTTATGACATGAGTAAAGAATTGGGATAAAATTTAAACTTACAGAAAACAAAATAGATGTATTAGGTGTACAAATAAGTTTTAAAGCGTTTTTTAAGTACCTTATACCGTTAATTTATATATCCGACCTTCCCCCGCGTTGTTGTCATGTGACCGAACTGGTCCAGAGTACAAAATGTGACACAGAAGTTTGCCCAATAGTCAAATGCACTTGCATATCCGTAGGTGGAACAGGGCAAGCGGTACTGCATTTATTCGACAATGCATTCGTTAGAATGTCATCAACGAAAAAGTGCTGAAAAAGCATGTGCATCGATCTGTTCTGTTCTCGGGGAGAATATTGTATCAAAAAGCACGTGTGAGTTTTGGTTTAGGCGGTTTAAAGCAGGTGATTTTGATGTTAGAGATCGAGAACCTAGCAGCGACCGGCAGAAGGTTGCGCGTGAGGAATTGCAAGCATTGCTGGATGCAGATTCGTCTCAAACGCAAAACGAACTAGCTGAACAACAAGGTGTAACTCAACAAACCATTCCCACACACACCCATATGACCTGAGCCAGAGAAACAAGGATGAGCGTGTCAAGAAACGCTTGCATCTATTGAATAAACAACACAGAAAGTCTTTCCTGTGGAACATCGTAACGAGTGATGAAAAGTGGATATGGCACGGCAATCCCAAACGCAATAAAAAATGGGTAGACCCTGGTGAAGCAAAGACGTCGACATCGAAACGCAATATTCACTCCAAGAAAGTTCTGCTGTGCATCTGGTGGGATATGAAGGGTATGTTCTATCATGTACTATTGGAACCGGATCAAACTTTTACTTGGTGATCGCTACAAGCAACAACTGATGCGATTGAACCAGGAAATCCGTCGGAAACGTCAATTCACGGGCAAAGGATTGCGTTCCCCCGTGAAATTATCGCATGACAACTTTAGGCCGCATGTCGCGAAATCGGTCAACGAAACGTTATTGACGCTTGGCTGGAAGGTTTTGGAGCACCCGGCGTATAGTCCCGACATAACCCCTTCAGACTATCATTTGTTCCTATCGATTCAACATGATTTGTCTGCTGTGCTGTTCCGGACATGTGACGAAGTGCAGAAATGGGTTGACAACTTCATCGCGTCACACGACGAAGTTATTCGTCATGGCTGGAATCCGTCAGCTGCCCGACTGATTGCGGAAGGTGATAGATAATGACGGTGTATATTTTGATGCGTAAAGGTATTGTTTTCTCTCAATTTACACGTTGCGTTGTCTTCAATAGCTTTCAAACTTATTTGTACATCTAATACAATGCTTTCACAGGAACTAAAGCTTTGGAACTTGATGGGGCAACTTAGAAGTAATCGATGCCTCCATTTACATTGGATAACAGATATCAAGCAAGGGACACGTCGAAGAAGAAATTAATAGGCGTACAAAACTTGGTTGTACAGATTTTGGAAGAAACTGTACAATTTACAAGAGGAATTTGCTATCATGTCTTAAAAGAAATACCTACTGATTGCAGCAGTAGGTAGTAAAATTCGGGGCGCGATGGGTAAACTGGAGAATTTGCCGGACAATGAGAAAGGACAGATTATTTGAGCTCGTTGAACGGTGTTTCGATTTGCCAAACGGATAAACTGGTGGGTTGTTCGCGAACTACCGTAAATAAAGTGTAATTGTGTATCAGGACTGACTTCAAAATGGCTAAATAACGATCCGGCGGCAAAACTACACAGGATACGAAAGATTGACGTGAGAGGTGAGGGTCGGGTTCGACGACCTTTACATCCCAACAGACGCAGCACAGTTGACTACCCAATACAACGGAGGTCAACCGGGAACAGTATCTGTCATGACTATGCATCGCTCGCACGCATGAGCTGTAACAGCGGACGAACCGGACGACATCCTCTTCTAAAAACGGTTCATCGACCCAAAAGACTCTCCTAATGCAATGATCATGCAAGCAGGACGTTGGATGTCAGGCGTCCTAGTCTGACGAGTCGCGTTTTTTACTCCACTCCGTGGATGGTCGTGTACGCATTTGGCTTAAACTACATGAAGCACTCGATTTATCCTGCATGGTCACCACATTGCATGCCGGTGGAGGCAGTTGTATGGTCTGAGGCATGTATACTTGGCAAGAATTTGGACCCCCTGGTGCATGTGGAACAACGTATGACTGGTGCCCACAATCGTAAACTGCTTGCTGACTCTGTACATCCAGCAATGTTGCCCTTTTCCCCGAATAGCGACCGTTTCTTTCAAGATGACAATGCTCAGATCCGCAGGTCCAAAGTTGTGCAGGAATGGTTTGAGGAATACAGTTCAGATCAACATATCGACTGGCCTCCGAACTCCTCCGATATACACTGAAGAGCAATTGAATTAAAGATACCTGTCTAGTAACGTGTAGCACCACCTTTCGCCCTGATGACGGTGGCGATTCTTCTCGGCAGGGACTCGACAAGACACCGGAAGCGTTAGGAAGCCATACGGATCCACGACCCCTGAACGAGCTCCCACAGTTCACGAAGATTTGATGGAGGGGAGTCAGAGCCTCGAACATCTCTCTCGATGGCATCTCAGATGTGCTTGATGGGATTGAGGTCAGGTGACCTAGCTGGCCAAGAAAGCGAGGTCACGTCGGTGGAGTGTTCATCCAACCATTTGGATACAATTCGGGAGCTGCATTGTCTTGTTGCAGGATGAGGTCCCCAGTGGGATGTTGAAGACGCACAAACGGGAGCAAATGGTCGTCCAGGATATCCCGGTAACCTTGACCTGTGAGGGATGATGTCACAGGTACCAGGGGTCCCATTTCAGTCCACGTAAACAGTTCCCAGACGAGAATGCCACCCCCAACAGCTTGAAGAGTACCCTGTTGGCAAGAAGGATCCATCGCTTCATGTGATTTGCGCCGTACTCCAATCCTGCCATCCGCATGTACCAACCTGAATCTCGACTCATCAGTCCAGGTAACATTTTTCCACATGTCTAGGGTCCAGTGGCGTTGTTCCCGCGCCCATGCTAATATTTGCACTCTGTAATGCGCGGTCAGCAGCGGTACCCTCGTGGGACGATGGCTTCTGTACCCCATAGCGAGGATATGGTTCTGGATGGTGTGGCTGCTTACACGTTTTTGTGCACCAGCGTTAAATTGCCGAATGATTTCTTGCACTGTTACAATGCGAGCTAGCCGACGATGACCCTGTTCATCCACACGCTGTTGTCCACGGTAGTTGGCCCTTACAGGGATGGTTTTACCGGATTCGATGTACTCACGGTGCACTCGCAACTCAGTGTCTCGTGAAAATCCCAGTGCCTGCACGACTTCCGAGATGGAGTGACCCATTCGTCGGGCCCCGACAATTTGCCTACGATCAAATGCGCTTAAATCCTTCGTCTTAACCATACTGCGCCAAACTCTTACTGATTCCCGTCGCATCGCTCCTTATATTGTCGGATCGCTGCATACGTCATGTCGTTTCCGTTTACAGGGCCGCCCACAGCGCCACATTTGCTGTCTCTAATTCAATTACTCTTCAACGTAAATCTCACAGAGCACTTGTAGGACTGCATGGAAGGACACATCAGGCGTCTGGACACACCAATCACCTCCATACCCGCATTGAAAGCCGCATTATACACGGCTTGGTTGGCCATGCCTCCCAACTGCTTCCGGCATCTTATTGAACCGATGTCACGTCGGATAGCTGATGGTATAGAGAACAATATTTCCCTGATATTTTCTGTACAACTTCATGACTTTCTTTTAGTAACAATCTTTTAAACCCTCTAACGATCATAAAGCCTGATACGCACTTACATCCAAATTACAACGACTGCCTAAAAAGGTCTTTCTAGCTTGAGTAGTATCTCCTAAACCCACCTGTTCTTTGAATTTACACGGCGTCTACGAAATTAGTAAAAGTATCCCTCGCTAATCGTTGTTTTCACTTAACAACAAGTAAAACAGGCGTTAGTACCTCCCGGGGAAATATTATTTACTCTCATGACATCGCATGCCTTCTCCTGGAAGAATGTAGTGATGTACCCCGGGAAACATTTGAAGGTCACTGAATATCGAGACTACAGATAGGATGTTTCATTTGTTAACCGAACTCCAATCCTTCTTCTGTTAATTTGTAAAGGGGAAGAAAGAAATTTTGAAAGGAGCTACAGATAGTTTCGGGCGTTAAGGTATTCTGAGCAACACACGATTTCAGGATCCTTGTCGTTAAAGGGTTAAACAGAGTTGCTCAAACACTGCACAGCGCTTCATTCTCTCAACAGTTGTCATCTTCACTCACCATTCTAACTTCAACAACATCTGCAAAGGAAAAGAAGACAGCTGCAAGGCAAAAAAATTCTGTAAAAACACAGGAGGCGTCGCAGCATATAATGCCAATGTTGACTTTCACCAAACGTTTGGGCTCAATATTGGGTAATATTTTTAAGCCCCGCTTTGTATCGATACCCCCTAGTGAGAAAATATAACATCTGCAAAATTAGATAACATGTCGATTACATTAATTGATAAAGAGAGCGGAATTTGAAATCTTTAAAAAAAAAGACGAATATACGCCACCTAGTGGAAAGAAGTTGCAAAACAAGGACTCCCAGCAGAAACACAAGTGCTGGGAAACTGCTGGCCACCAGCTGGCAGTGATGGATCACTGCTGGCTGAAATCTGCCGCTCACGGCCCAGTAGTCGTCCGTTGGTGGCAGCGCTATCAGTTGGCGAGCCATTAATGGCCCTGCAGCATCGCCGTGAATTGTGGGCCTCCAAGCAAGAGCCACTAGTGGCCCCCAACAGCAGGTGGAAGCAACACTTGCTGTGTCTCTCATGGTACCAGTTAGTTGAAGACGACGCTTTCGCCATCGTGTTATTTTAGTGGATGTTAAGAAAAAATCCATTTGTGGAGAGGCGAATTAATTTCCTAATGAAATTTTACGTCGACGAAGATATCAGATTAAGCCCTGAAATACTAGATTACAGACATGAAATACACCCACTCCATTCCCATGAATAACAATTCATTTTGAATGGAGTGGATGAATAACAAGAAAAAATTTGAAACCGCTTGAAACAAATATCCTGGAAAACCAATAAAACAACGTTTGTTGAAAAAAAAAAAAAAAGAATTATACGCGTACAAAATTTATTAATTATTTGAAAGAAAAAAAAGCAACGCTATGTGGTGTACTCATCCATGGGTTGAATACACAAGAATGGGAGGAATTCGCTTCTAAAAATAACGAGAAGTAAAATAAAATATATTTTACTCTTTAAAACAAATGTAGCTTGGGACAACAAAAAGGAAAGACACAACGTTAAAAATGTAACAGAATGTGACATGAACCCGGGTAAATATATATTTATTCAACAATCTCTTTTCAAGACGGCAAGGACAGTACAAAACTTTGGAAAGCGACTCTAAGTATGTACACGCCTTGAAAATGAGTGAAGTTCCCTTAAGGTAAAAAAAAACTATCGTTACGTTGATAAAATTAATTTATCAATTATATGAAACTGACTTTTATGAAAAATACCTCGCAATATTGTAAAATGAAAGTGGGAAGCATTCGATTACACATTGCATACCAAACAGACAGCTTTAAGCATATGCCCGAGCGTGGTAAATTAGTTCGGTCGGTAGCGAGCTGAGCTGACACGCAAACGGCACTGGTTCAGATGCAAACGGGCATTTTCCCGGTCTGTTGATAAAATTTCCCCAGCGCAGTGCGTTATTTCACAAGCTTGGTAAGGGTAGAAAAAAATGTACCTTTGGGAAACTGCGGCTATCCTTGCTTTTTTTTTATTATTATTATGGCTACTACTGGGAAATTGCCGGACAAGATTCGGCAAGCCACCAGTTACGTCACGTGGTTGCTGGCTGCCACTAACGGCACACTAGCGGACCACATTAGGCTAGCCATCATTTCTGGCACGTGCTTGCAGGGCAACTGAAGGGCCACTTGTGGCAGCTACTGCCTGTGATGGACCACTGATGGCCCTGTTGTGGCATATGACAACTGATGGGGTGACAACTGTTGGCCAGCTGTTGGCCTGAACTTCTGGCCCTTCTGTTGGCCGCCCGGACATTTTATTGACGGTTCGGCAGCGGCAACATAGTGCTGGGCCATTGCTGGGCTGTCTGTCTGTTTTTGCTGGGCTGCAATGTACACATAACACCAAAATCGGGTGGAAAAATACCTTTTTAAATGATTTTCAGAAGGTTGATATATATCCAAATGCAGATATGTAGCAAAGCCTTTAGGTGAATGTACAGGGTATCTCATAAATGTGTAACCAATTTCAAATAATCATAACAGTTTTAATATCAATGATCTCAATACACAACTTGTGGTAATTGACAGAACAGATCGTGAAGCTTTATAGATATTCGACATGTGCACCATTTACCATCCAAACAATGTCTAAGTGCTATTTCAGTTCCAACCTATTTACAGCACCCTTCAAGAATACCCATAAAAAAAGTCACAGGATGTTACGTCCGGCCAACGTGTAGGCCATGCAACAGGACCACCACGCTCAATCCATCGATTGGGAAATTTGGTATCCAGAGGCCTCTTCACAATCAAAACCCAATGAGATGAGGCCCCATCTTGTTGGAAAATGACCGAGTTGCAAGTTTATACAACTGGGGATACACAAACCTGCTCAATTATGTCTAGGTAACTTTCTCAGCTCTCACGTTCGCTTCCTGAAAGAAAAAAGGATCCATTAACACGGTCGACCATTATATGCAACACCAAACATTCACTTTTGGGCTAGCATGTTCATGTTCTGTTGTGCAGTATGGGTGTTCAGTTCCCCAAATTCTGTTTAATAACCTTTCCAGGAACATGGGAACTGCACTCATCCGAGAAACTGCTTAGTCTCACGATAGATTTGGCATTTGCAAAGTTCTCTAACATCTCTTCAGCAAAATGTTTATGTTTCACATGATCATCTGGGGTTATGTGATGTGCTATCTGCAGTTTATACGGGGGCATTTCCAATCTGTAATGTAACACTCAGCGCACTGACAACTTGTGGATGGCCAGCTGTCGCGCTGCTTGTCTGATTGACTTTTGAGGGCTACGAGTGAATGTTTGTCTCAGAACCTCCTCCCTTTCTGGAACCAGCGATAGTCGTCCAGGGCTTTCCTTTGTAAGGATGCTACCCGTTTCCTTGAATGATTTGTACCACTTTCTGATGCTGTTACATATGGGCGGTTTTCTCCCACATTTTGTTCTGAAATTCCGCTGAACCTGCGTTTCGGATCGGGTTTCAATAAACCACTCCACAGGCTGTGCTTTCGTTGCAGGACACATTTGGTACACTTCTAGAACACTTTAGGTATTCCTTACCACCTGCAACAAACATAATTTTGTTATTACTTTTGTATCCAAAGTTATCATTTGAAATTGGTTACACCTTTTTGAAACACCCTGTATTTCATCTAGAAATTTAGAGATAAATAAATTACATCGTTTTTTGGCTGAGCCAGCTAACTTTAAGGATTTTTCCTATTCAGAAAGAAAGAATTAGACATGACGAGATTATTGAATTAATAGGATGAATATACGTCACACAGCTGAAGCCTTTTACATCAGAAAAGTTCAAAAATGAGTGACACGTCTGACGTAATTATGGCTATTGGATGAAAACAGTATTCTCGATTGTCAGAAATGTAGATATGGTGCAAATATAAAATTACGGCATCTCACACAAATGCACATTTACGCCATATTGCCGTATCAATCCCAAAGTATGCAACAACAAACCCATGCAAAGTTAACCAGACATTTGCAGCTATCGAATATGAAATAAAGTTTCACAATCCGAATTTAAAGAATGCAGTTAATGCGCGAAACACGAACTAAGTTTCCAGTTTGCAAACGTACATGATTCATCGCCCATGTATTCCGAGTTTAGTGCGAAAAAGAAGTTTTCGAAACTTACTTCTCGATGCAGAGATATCGCACCTGATCCAACAAAATCGGATCAGAAAATGACATTGTATGCTCGTATTTTTTTTTTTTTTTTTTTGCAAAAGTATTTGCTGAAAGATATTTAGAAACAAACCCTTTGAAAACATTGAGCACCATTTCCTCAAACGCAGAGAGGCGTCATTTATTCAAACATAATTATAATGTATAATGCAATGTCCACAAACGGTGAAAAGAACCATTTAAATTACAACAGAGAGAAACTTTAGGAAAACGGTAAAAGAAATATTCCTTCGGCGATTATATGACGTAGCCTTTTTTTTTTTCTATAGAAATATTCTTGATCGCAACACTTCCCTTATATTTGCGCACCAGATGATAAATTCAAGCTGCTCGTGTTCTTACGCTGAATTACGACACAATAGATGGGTCATATATTTCTCTAGCAAACTATGTACTTCTAGATATTCATTTATGTCCAATTTTTCTTGAACAAGTATGATTTCTGTAGAAATTATAAATATTCGTGAAACGGAATATTGATCATAGGCTTGGAACAGAGCCACAAATGCAATTCAGCACAACAGAAAGCAGTTTGAATTATTACTAGCTCAATTTTTCGTAATAAAAAGCAGAATGATTATCTCGAGGCTCTTCTATTTTAAAGAAAAGGAGATAATGTAAAGAAGAAATAATCCATTCCCTGTGCGATTTACTTAACTTCGCCATTTTAAGTTTCGAAATTTTCGTGGAAAGAACATTCCCTTCAGTTCCGTTAAACACAAATTTAGAATAAATCAAACGAAGGCCATTTGGGAAATATGGCCATTTTCAACTTTTATTCAAATATTGCGAAATGATACCTCAGCTTCATTCCCTCCAAAAGAAATTAAGACCCCCGTTTGTATCCGAAGATACAGTTATTCGTCTTCATGTAAGCAATTTAAAGTGCCGTTTTTCTCAATTTACCTTCAATTTCTCTTTTTTTCTGACACTACTCTTTTACCTTCTCTTCAGTACATATTGAACTGCGCTTTTAAACCATGCATTCGATGGAGATCATCTGCACAAGATTGCATGTCTTTATCGTAGTTTTAAAAAATCACATGAGGAAAACAGTAGTTTTTGAACTGCGAATTGAACTGCGCTTTTAAAGCACGCATTCCATAAAAATATTGAACTACTCTTTTAAAGCAAACATTCGATAAAGATATTGAACTGCGCTTACAAATTAAACTGCGCTTGCAAATTGAACTGCGCTTTTAAAGCACACATTCGATAAAGATATTGAACTACTCTTTTAAAGCATACATACGATAAAGATATTGAACTGCGCTTTTAAAGCAAACATTCGATAAAGATATTGAACTGCGCTTACAAATTAAACTGCGCTTACAAATTAAACTGCCCTTACAAATTAAACTGCGCTTGGAAATTGAACTGCGCTTTTAAAGCACACATTCGATAAAACTATTGAACTACTCTTTTAAAGCATACATACGATAAAGATATTGAACTGCGCTTTTAAAGCAAACATTCGATAAAGATATTGAACTGCGCTTACAAATTAAACTGCGCTTGCAAATTGAATTGCGCTTTTAAAGCACACATTCGATAAAGATTATGAACTCCTCTTTTGAAGCATACATACGATAAAGATATTGAACTGCGCTTTTAAAGCAAACATTCGATAAAGATATTGAACTGCGCTTACAAATTAAACTGCGCTTGCAAATTGAATCGCGCTTTTAAAGCACACATTTGATAAAGGTATTGAACTACTCTTTTAAAGCATACAGTTGATAAAGATATTGAACTACGCTTTTAAAAAACACATTCGATAAAGATACTTAACTGCGCTTACAAATTTAAATGCGCTTGCAAACTGAACTGCGGTTTTAAAGCACACATTCGATAAAATTATTGAACTGAGCTTACAAATTGAACTGCGCTTTAGAAGCACACATTCGATAAGCATTTTCTTCACATGATTTAGTCTTTATCGTTGTTTTTAAAAAAATCACATGAGGTAAATAGTAGTTCGGCGATTTCTTCTGAAAGTCGAATTTTCATACAAAATGTGGTAAGTCCAGCTGTATATCTTCGATTTTCTTAATCTCTCAAAGAATGTGAAAAATTTATTCAAGCTTCCCAACACATTTTGTTTCCACTGTGCGTAATTCCTGCTTGAGAGAAATAAATACTCATTCGTTCCTATGCACGATGTCTTACAGCGGAATATTTACGCCATGTATTGTAGCTTTACAATAATAGCATGTAGAAGCAGTAGGTCTTTACCCTCGTGAAATCGAATTCAGCACAACACTTTGCATGATATCCCTTTGTCAAAATATTACCGTCACGTGGTAAGAAACAGAAAACGTACTGCTACGTACAGAGCAGCTGTCTTACTCCACATTTCTGCGTATGCTGCGATTCATGGTTTGAAACTGAACTCGAGGTCGTTAGTGATCTATGTTAACACACAGGGAATTACAAAAATATGTTAACACACAGGGGGTTTAGAACAATTTCGGTTCGATCCCGTGAACACCAATATGACATTTCCAGGGAAGCTACAACCACGTCTTTAGTAACCCTTAATCAATTTAATCAATTTACAGTAACCCTTAATCAATTTACTCCGTGTTGGAATGAGGTCTCTCATCTCGCCTACACCAAATACAGGAAAGACACCTTGTTTACGGAAGCACTTTTTATAGTGTGGTTTAACAAATTATGCTCTAATTATGACCTCCCTTATGCCCTCCCTTATGCCCTCCCTTATGCCCACCCTTTAACCTGGCAATGTCTTATACGTTCACTTGAACCTCCATTGTTAATATGATTTTAATGTTAACCTTAAATTTTATGTTTATTCACATGGACATTACTGTTACCATGGCGACATCACGTGACTATTATAAAGCATATAAGTTGTCGCCGCACTACATGTATTCACATTTGGCTTGACAATGGGCACCAAGGGGTGATCCGAAAGATCTCGCCTCATGTAATTTTACTATTTTAACTGTAACATACTGGTTTGAATTGTAGTAAACCTTTCACTTCGTCTGGTTTTAATGAAGTTTTATCGAGTTTTAGACAGCATTACAACCTAATATACACTGCCGGACAATTGCTAAGGACGGATGACAATAGCAACGATAGCAACCATAAAATGGAAGGCAGGAAAATGTGGAAATTAGCATAAGTGCGGGATACAGTAAGACGTGTTGTGCGTATGCAAATTTTGGATTGCCGAACTTGATCGTGCCGTCATAGCGCTGATAAGAGATATAAAGGATTTGACGCGTATTGACCGTTGTTGTTCAAACGCAAAGTTGAAAGGGAAAGAATCAATTGACGAACTTGCAATTTTCAGTATGTCTTCCCGACATCACCTAGATGATTTTACGCGTGGCCGTATTATTGACAAGATTGAAGAAGGCCGAAAAATAACAGATGTTGCCAGGGAGTTCGACGTCAGCCACAGTGTTGTTTCAAGGCTTTGGAAATCATTTCAAACAAATGGAGAGTGTAGCAAACGTCACGGGGGAGGTCGGGTTCGCAGTACGACACCTGCAGAAGATCGGTACATAGCGCTATCAACAAAAAGACACAGGCGCAGCACAGCTAGTGAGGTAGCCAATAAGTTTATGGCTGCTACTGGCAAGCGGATCTCCCGTAAAACTGTCGCCAGACGTTTGCATGAAGGAGGACTATACGCCCGCCGTCCTGTTGTGTGCATCCCATTGTCCGGACGTCACCGTACCGCCCGTTTGCAATGGTGCCATCAACATCGCAACTGGACTGATAACGACTGGTCTGCTGTCCTCTTCTCAGATGAGCGTAGATACAGTCTATCGTCTGATTGTCGACGACAACTGATCTGACGTGGTAGTGGTACTGCATATTGTCCAGCAAACATACAGGAAAGGGACCGATATCCGACATGTAATGTCATGGTATGGGCTGGCATCATGATCAATGGCCGTACGTCCCTCTATGTGCTTCCAACTGGGACTATGACTGGCCAACGATACATTAATGATGTTCTGCTACCTCATGTTCGCATGTTCCGTGGTGCTGTCGGTGATAGATTCATTTTCATGGACGACAACGCAACATGTCATCGAACAGTCGCTGTCCAGGAGTGTCTTGGGAGCGAGGATATTCGACGCCTCGTATGGCCAGCACGTTCTCCAGATCTGAATCCCATTGAAAATGTGTGGGATGCTTTGGGGAGGAGTCTTGCTGGTCGCCAATGCCCTCCCACAAACAAGGGCACCCTCATCCGTGCACTGACAGAGGAATGGGATAAATTACCCCAACAGCTGCTTGATAATGTTGTGCAAAGCATGACACGACGTGTGGAATCTTGCATCGCCCTCCATGGTGGCCATATGTTGTATTGACATCTTACGCCGGAACGCCTGCTGACGGTAATTGCATTTTTTTCACGTTTACGTATTCTGCACAAAATGGCCTGTTTGTCCCTTGAACACGCTCCAAAGTCTTCTGGATTTCAGAGCACAATAAATTGTCTTTCTTGTAATGTCCTGGCATTCTGACATTATTTTATTTCACTTGGCATCCAACCACACTTACTTTTTTATGCGCTATATAGCCGTTTATGATCCGTCCTTAGCAATTGTCCAGCAGTGTATTTTTGAATGGTAACACGAATTCCCACACAGAACTTTGGATATGTTTACAAAAATAATAGGAACATTTACTGTTTTAGGAGAACATTTTATTTGGCCATCAGGGGATTTTAGAACACAAGCAATTCCACTTGGAATACAATTATACAAGTCATGCACATAGGACAATCCAGTTTGGGCCATTCTTCCTGTAAAACACATCATAACTGTTCCAGAGATGTTGTTGGGGGTGAAAAGTGTGATCTGATATTTTTCTGCAGATAATCCCCAAAATGTTCAATAATATTCAGCTTTGGAGATTGAGGCGGCCAAGATAGTTGCCGTATCTCATCCATATGCTCGCCAACTACAATGTGACACGTTTTGCATAATGCAAGGGTGGATTATTTGCTTGAAACCAGGACATCTCATTAGGATACAATGCCAGCAACGTTGGGTGCAGGTGGTCACCAAGAATGGATTCGCACATTGTAGATGTGACACGCCCCTGCAGAATAAGCAGTGGCACTACGAAATGACAAGATATGACATCTCATAACATCAGGGATCCAGTTGCATGCTTCACAGTCGGAACTAAATAGGCGTAGTGGTACGCTTCTTCAGGTTTACGCCAGACGCACACTGTACCACTGGTAGAAAACAATGTGATGCAGGACTTATCAGACCACACAGAGAGGCACGTTGTCAGTCTTTATCATCCCAGTTTTTACGTTCTTCGCATCACTTTACACGTTTTGTTCATATGATGTTAATAAGCAGGGGTTTGTGGATTGCAGCACTGCCATAGATACCGGCAGGATTGAATTCCAGACGGAACCTTACCATAGAAACGGGATCATTCCGACTGGTGTTCAATTCTGCTGCTATTTGCGGTGCCGTGGTCATGTACTTCCGTTGTACAATCCCTGCCAAACTTGGCCTGTCCCTGTCTAACATCTTCGTACGGCGTCCACAATTTGCACGTTTTCAGGCAATTTATATAGGAAGTCATAACTTAGTCTTTTTAGATAGGTAGTCTAAACCTTCGCTACAGTTTGTGTCACACCTACTCTTTCTGCCGTTCTGGTTACTAAAGTTCCTGCTAGCTGCGCACCAATCATCATGCCTTTTTTGGGGTCACTGAGATCTGACATTGGCGGGAATTAGTCTACACCAGCTGTTTTAACTGCGACTTTAGCACTTCTAAAGCAATAACCGACATTGTACTGCACTAAAACCTGTTACCTTGGAAAACTATTACAGTTACCTTGGCGCCTTTTCAGATAGCGCCTAGGTAACAGTATTTGGAATTAGTTGATCATCCAATTAAGAGGATAGCATACACTCTTAGACTAGAAAGGATAAAAAAATGTAGAATTCTAAATTTTGGAGTCTAATACCCCATTACAGGAGAATGGAAGAAGAGGCCACGTTAAGATGGAGAGAATTAGAGCTAGTGCTGAGAATGAGACTGAAAAAAAAAGGTTCATGCTTTCTGTTGCAACTAAGGATTTGGAGAATAGTTTGACAGCGTCTCTAAAAGGTTGAAGAATCCCTGGGAATCCTATTTTGTTGGAGGCCTTACGGCTTTGAATTTTTCGTTCAAGGATTGTGTAAAATGCTACTCTAATTAATGATGACACAATGATAATAAAGAAAGATAGAAATGAAATTAAGGTTCTTTAAATTCTAAATTTACGGCAGTTTTATGCTAAATAGACAAAGTAAATTATTCCTCACATCGCGGGTGACGTCGTTCCTGTGATTATCGTATTGCATGTAGTCCAGTCGCAGTTGATGCTTCCATTACTTTAGTAAAAGAGGCCACGTTAAGATGGAGTTTTTTTTTTTGGGGGGGGGGGGGGCTTACGGATTTCAATGTAACCTAGAATTTTTCATTCATGGATTTTATAAAATGCTACTCTAATTAATGATGACACAATGATAATAAAGAAAGATAGAAATGAAATTTAGGTTCTTTAAATTCTAAATTTACTGCAGTTGTATGCTAAATAGATAAAGTACATTATTCCTCACATCGCGGTTGACGTCGTTCCTGTGACGTATTGCATGTACTCCAGTCGCAGTCGGTGCTTCCATTACTTTAGTAAACCCCTCTATCCCGGGTTTGGCATAATTTACGTCACCTTTGTTCCCTTTCACTGCGGTATCTCCCAAAAGTGAAACGTCACAGGTAGCAAGTTTATTACTACGTGTTCGGAGTATGCGTACGTGGAGTTCAGCTTAATGTCAAGGATTAACTACGGACGTAGTATTTAGGTGAATATTCAAAACGAGCAGAAAATGGATCGAGCAACAGCTGTGCAATAATGATAGTTATCTATTACAGTCTAAGAGAAAGGTACATAGATCACCAGTGTCTTAAATTGTTTGTAAAAATGCGATATTACGTTAAATGCACACAATCGGGAATCGCAGAACATAGAAAGCTTATGGAAAAGTTAGGTAAACGGCAAATGCGAAATATGAGAAAGTGATACACCTTTTTATTCAGTAGGGAATTGGTTCCCCTCAGAAGACCGTCAATGATACGTTGGGGGACGGCATCCTAAGCAGCAACCAACTGGAGGCGCTACCCGTGCAGGACCTTTGACGGTGGGAGTAGGAGAAGAATACGACCTATAATATCCTATATAGGCTCGATGAGCGATAGATTTGGCGGGAATAGGAGGATGTCCCTAACCTGGAGACTGTCCCTTGTCCTAAAATCGTTGTTCGAATGAGAGGTTCGCTTCAGGATTGTTCACTTAGTGGCTGCAGGAAAAGATCGTATGGTAGGATTGCCGATGACATCGACGTAGCGTCTCGCAGTTACCTGGGCAAGATACACTATCTACCAACAAGTAATTGGACACCCCTGCAATCGACGATATGGAACTGATTCTCACCCTTTCCTGGAACTAATGACCCCAAATTAGGAAAGAGTGTCTGCTTATAGCCCCGCTGGATTGATCACGGTGGTCATCCCACAAAGTTGAGCATATCAGGCAGAGATATCAAGGTCACATTTTCAAACTGTAAGCCTGTCACTCAGGATACAAAGAATAGATGAATCAATTCTGTTGCTAAACATGTCACCCCGAAACAAAGAGCATTTTTTTTGTTTCTTGGTATAACCATGATCTGGACCAAATCTATACGCATCTTTACATAGATTGCACAGAAGGAAGGGGCCGCCCCATTGGCGTAGTATTCTTATCGCTTGTTTCCAACCGTTCGCTCTAGATGGGTCCGGGTTCGACTCTCCAGTGAGAGTTTTTTTCCTTGTAGTACTAGCCCTCTCCCTTCCAGAGGCTCCAAATTAAGGACAGGCAATTGCTTATTGTCTATTGAATTGTTCATGATGGTCGAAAAAATACCAAAGAGGTCAGTTGCTTCTTAAACAGAAAAAGCTTACAGTTTTATAAATATGTGTCACTAATTTCGGAGGCTGTACAAACCTTAACGCCAATGTACAAACTACCGAATAAAACTCAAACATGAACATCGTAAAAAGTGCTCAGTTACTAATTTATATTAAACCAAGGAAATGCATGAAAACCGATTGCCTCACCCGTATGAGTTAAACTTTACGTTTGACACTGAGAGACGCCCTGACTATGCACGCCATCTTGCGAATTAATTAAAGTCGAAAAACTTTGCCGATGATGGAAAAGAAACCCGAAACTTACTGTAAAAAGCACTACGCACGCAACAGTTTTAATTGATCTTTACGAAAAATTGTGATAAGATACAAAGTTTAAGATTAATGTTCGATCGCCTGGTGGTAAACATTCATTCAAGACACGTCATTTCCGAGAAATATTTTCGTTCCAAATAAACACCCAATAAACAAACTTGGTGTCTTTAGTGTCATCAGGGATATCTGAGAAAAAAAATAATCCGGATACCATGGTGTTCTAACAACTACGATCTGTCACTGTCAGCTGCTCGTGGTGTTCTTGTGGTAGCTCTCTCGCATTGCCTTTTCTTTGTTGCGGGAAATATATATTTTTTCACATTGCCCGTTCTTTGTGGTCAGCTTTCCGATTGAGCAGGTTTCAATTCTTTAAATTTCTTCTTTTCCTTCCTCCTTCTCGTCAGCTTCATCAGTCATTTTTGTCATATTTAATTTTTAGAGCTTACGGGAGCGTAAAGCTTTATTAAACAAGTTTAATCGACGAAGGTTCGCTATAGAAAAGCAGACATGATGTGACAGTAAGTGCCACACAACACAACACGGTAGCACAAACGCTTGCAGAGAATTTTCCAGAAGATACGAACGCAACAACAACAAACTATCAAAGCTGCACGCAAAAAAGAGGAAAAATAATAAAGGGAATAAACTGAACGGAAACACATGTACTTAGATATTAAAAGCGTGTGCCCTATCTTTATATGCTTAGGGAGATAAATTCAAATATGATTCATTACCTGGAATTTTACAGGTATTAATCAAAAAATTACGTAAGCTGAAACCATAAAAACTTCGACATCACATCACTGGAAGAAAATATTTATTGAGTTCGGTATTAGAAACATGCATTACGTCGTTAATGCGAAAGCTCTTTGGAATAATCTCCCTGAAATTCAATTTTGGAATAAACAGAAACTGTTACTTCGTCTTACAGGATTTTATTTCTGATATTTTCTTTTACTCTAAAGAGAATGTTAAAATTCTCAGACAGACACTCCTTATATGAAGATAAATATAGCGACATAGTAAACATTGGGTTTTCGTTAGAAAGCTTTTTGAAAGGAAGTAGGCATTTATACGCTGAAAGCGCATTTGTTATAAACAGATATTACCCATCTACAAAACTGCTTTACCCAGCCATAATAATACGATACCGCGATTGGTACCATTTATTTTATGGTTCCAACTGATACCGCGGATGGTACTTTCATTTCATAGTGCAAACCGATATTGCGGTTGGTACCATTTATTTAATGGTGCCAAACGTTATCGCAGATGGTACTTTCATTTCATAGTGCAAACCGATATTGCGGTTGGTACCATTTATTTAATGGTGCCAAACGTTATCGCAGATGGTACTTTCATTTCATAGTGCAAACGGATACTGCGGTTGGTACCATTTATTTAATGGTGCTAAACGTTATCGCGGATGGTACCACTTATTTAATGGTGCCAACCAGTACTGCGGTTGTTATCATTCATTTAATGGCGCCAACCGGTACCGCGGATAATACCTTTATTTAGTGGCGCCAACCGATGCCGCGGTTGTTACCATTTATTTAATGGCGTCAACAGATACCGCGTATAGTACCTTTATTTAGTGGCGCCAACAGGTGCCGCGTATAGTAACTTTATTTAGTGGCGCCAACCGATTCCGCGGTTGGTACCATTTATTTAATGGCGCCAACCTATATCTTGGTACCATTTATTCGCGTATAGTAACTTTATTTAGTAGCGCCAACCGATTCCGCGGTTGGTACCATTTATTTAATGCCGCCAACCTATATCTTGGTACCATTTATTTATTGGCGCCAACCGATACCGCGATTGGTAACACTTATTTATTGGTGCCAACCAGTACGGCTGTTGGTACCATTTTTTTAATGGCGCCAACCGGTACCGCAGATAATACCTTTTTTTGGTGGCGCCAACCAATGCCGCGGTTGGTACCATTTATTTAATGGTGCTAACGTATATCTCGCTTGGTACCATTCATTTAGTGATGCCAACCGATACCGCGGTTGTTACCATTTATTTAATGGCGCCAACAGGTGCCGCGTATAGTACCTTTATTTAGTGGCGCCAACCGATTCCGCGGTTGGTACCATTTATTAAATGGCGCCAACCTATATCTTGTTACCATTTATTTATTGGGGCCAACCGATACCGCGGTTGGTAACACTTATTTAATGGTGCCAACCAGTACGGCTGTTGGTACCATTTATTTAATGGTGCCAACCGATGCCTCGGTTTGTACTTTTTTTATCTGTTAACATTCGAGATCTTCCCATGCAAATATTAACATTTAAGCGGCCAATGCACCTGAACCGCATGGTGCCCAAAATTTTCAGCGCCCCGGAAACAAATGTTCACGTAGAGGCCGGATTTCACAGAAGCTACCGCAAAACAATTGCTTCCCCCTCTCATATCAGCAATTCCGACCATAAGCCTATAACTAGTGATAAACACTCACATCTAGTTCTTTATAATCTGATCGATGACTCGAGGTAGGATGGCGTAACGCTAGTCTCCCTGACACAGACATCATGCCACTGGGTAGATATAAGTGACTCAATCATCTTCTGTCCCTTTTCTTAATTTCGTTGTCATTGCTATTGCCCCTTGAGTAAGTAGTTGGTCAGAAAAAATAAGTGTCAATCATCCCACCTAAATGATCACTTCGAATGACGGAGCTAAAGATAAAGCAACGCTTTCTCATGCGTAGGTTCACTCGTTTCAGCTGCGTTCGGAACAATTCTTAGAGTGAGAATATATTCGTTTGAGCTGATTTTCGCCCATTTTTTCTAACCCAGAGTTATTTCGTTCCAGCCGGTTAAAGGGTTAATATACAGTGAAAAACTTCGGTTATTCGTTCTTCTAGGGGATGGCCTTAAAAATAACGTACACAAGAAATTACAAAAATGTTTAATATAATTCTAAAATTTTGAATGCCTCCAAAATGAAGAACAAACGAAATAAAATACACTTTTAGATCATACATACACACATACATACATGCATACATACATACATGCTCCGTTTGCTACCATAATACTACGTCAGTTTTGAATTTAACGTTAATTTCTTAATTCAGATTTCGTTATAATGAAAAAAAAGGTTGAGGACTTCTGCACGATTTCACATTTTCAATGTATGAAAATAACAAGAAAAAAATACTACAAATATACTCTAAATAATACATAGTTAATACGAATTCGATTCTTTTATATATACTCAAAAACTACATAGTGAATACGAATTCGATTCTTTTTTATTCATTACCCCTGTTCCCCTGTTCAGAACTTTACTTATATGCATTGCTCTTTTTATAGAAGTTTTTTAAAGAAGTTTTCCAAAGAGGTAATTTAGCATTACTTTCCAGTAAATATTCACGTATCTTTGTAAGTTCCAAATGTGTTCGATTCAGAGGAAGAGAGAGAACTGTAAATGTTTAATAAATTTTAAGTTGCATAATCTATTTCACGGCTTGAAAGAAAAAAAAGAATGCTGTGTGGATTCTCTCGAAGTTTTAACATACCGGGTAACGTATAAAAGAATCAAAGAACCGTGTATTTTTGATAATCTGAAATTCAAAATTTAATGTGCATTCCTAAAAATTGTATAAATTTATTACGCATAACTGAATTCAAAAAGCGGTAGGAACTACAGTAAAATATCGAGACTAGTGAAAAATTCCGTAAAAAATGAACAACCGAAAAACGTGCAACCGAGGTTTGTCTGTATATATTTACATCTCCCTGTATTTACATTATATTGTACACCGAACTGCCAAAAGTCATGGGATACGTACCTGGAGTCGTGTAGGACCTCTTCCAGCCCGGTGAAGTACAGCAACTCGACGTGGCATCGATTCCACAAGTGGCCGGATGGCATCTGAACAGATGTTGAGAAATGTTGTCTGAACAACAGCCCACAGTTCCCTGGTGCAAGATCTTGGGAGCGAATGGACCTTTCCACCACGTCCCATAAGTGCTCTATTGGGTTCATGTCGGGAGAAAGTGGTGGCCACACCATCCTTCGGAACTGTCCAGAGTGCCCCTCGAACCAATTTTGGGCAACTTGGGCCCGACGACATGATGAATTGTCCGCATGGAAAATCCCATTTTCTTGGGGTACACGAAGTCCACAAAGGGCTGCAAATGATCACCCAGCAGAGCAACAAAGCGATTAACGGTTAATGAAGTGTATACGAGAACCACAGAACCCAAACCATGACACGTAACACAATGAATGGAACCACCACCAGGTTGCACAGTGCCTTGTTAATAGCTTAGGTCCATGTCCTCATGGGGTTTGCGTCACACCCGAACCCTACCATCACCTCGTAACAACTCGTAGTGTGACTCATCTGACCATGCCACATGTTGCGAGTCTTCCAGGGCCCAATTAACGTGTTCACCATCCCAGGTGAGGCACTGTGTCCGATGTTGTGGTGTTAACAAAGACACTCTGGTGGGTCTTTTGCTCCCATACCCCATGGACGCTAAATTACGCTGCACAGATGCGATGGATATGTCTCTGATACAACTTGAAAAATCCCTAATGCAGTGATAAGAGAAATGCATTGAATGTTATTTGAGCCAGAGTTGCTTGTCTGTTAGCATGGACAATCCTGGTTAGACGCCGCTTGTCACGGTCATTCAACACCCGTAGTTGGCCACTTCGCTGTCCACGGTGTGTGGTAATGCCTTCCATCACGAATTCTCGGTACAAACGTGACACCTTTGATGATGGAATGTTAAATGTTCGCACAACTTCGGAATGTGAATGCCCCCATCCGTCTAGCTCCCACAATACCATGCCTAGTTAAACTCCGATAAATCACGTCGGCTTGCCATAATCCGACTCGCGGTTGTGCAACCTGACTCACGAGATTACACCTCGCAATTGATAAAAATCCTGGCGTGCGTCGAAGCCTTTATACGACGGTAGCACCAGTTAAAAATTTGCCTACTGCTATCCCAAGACTTTTGGCATTTCAGTGTATTTACATTCTCTGTATCTTCAAAAAGTCATTTTAGAAGATCATTCATCATGTCATTGCTGTATTTGTAATGTCCGTTTTAAATGCATCCTCCCCCTCTTTTTTTTTGAGGCAAAATGTTTCCTGATCGACACCACTATTTTCAGAAAATATCTGATAATATTACGCGTATCTTATTTCCCTGTAAGTCTAATGCAGTGATAAGAGAAATGTTTTCGTATTGTAAAAATTAAATCAGCGACACTGTGTATTGGGATCCAAATTATCCTCCCCCTTAAGAATGCGCGAACATTACGTCCGCTGTTGAACGTGATATTACATTCGTATGTGAAATATTAGCTTTTACTTGCCTTACAGTAGCCATTACGTTTAAGGTCAGGTAACTTCAATTTAACTTTAAACATGTCATTTGTTTACTTAAATTAAATAACCTAGAATTACCTCAACATTTCGTTTGTATTATACACTATATTGACAAAAGACCTAGAAGAGAAACACAACATAGCATTTATCGACATACATTAGTACGGTGTCGGCCCACTTTTGGTCGTAATGCATGCACTGACCCTTCGAGATATGCTTTCGACGAGGTTTTGGAACACAGCGATAGGTATGCGCTTCCATTCAGTACATAATGCTGCCGCTAACTGTTGCTTAGCAGTAGACCTTGGTTCGGAACTTCTTATGCGGCGCTCTAATTCATCCCACAGGTGCTCTATGGGATTACCATCAGGGCTCTGTGCTGGCCAATTCACACACGATACGGAATTATCGGAAAACTACGCCGAAAAGTCCTTGCTTTATGCCTCGGTGCATCATCCTGCTGGTACCAACAAGGCTCGGTTCCACAGTATTGCCACAAAGTTGGTAGGGCATAATTGTCCAGAATGTCGAGGAAGACGTGCCGGTTAACAGGTTTGTCCACGATAACTAATGGGCCGGGACCATACCACAAAAAACTCCTCCACACGAGTGCACTTCCAGCTTCAAAATTGACCGTAGGAACAGTACATTGTGGTAAATAGCGTTCCCCCGGCTGCCGCCATACCCAAACACGCCCATCAGATTGATGGATCGTGTATCTGGATTCATCAGTCCATAGGACTCGTTTCCATTGATCTACGGTTCACGATAAATGTTCTTTACACCATGCTAAACGACGAGTAACACTCAGAGTAGAGATGAAAAGCTTATGAGCTGCCGCACGACCACGGTGACCCATGGAATGAAGTTCTCTGCGAATGGTACGCGTAAATACCGAGGTTCCAGCATTTTTATTCACCTGTACACTGACGTCTTCTGAAGCACTTCGTCGATTAGCAGTAACGACTCTCCTGAGGCTTCGACGTCCTCTATCAGTGATTTTTTTTGGTCTGCCGGTACGTTTTGCTGCTTCAGGCACGCCATGTGTCTTCCACTCATTCAATACATCCAAAACAGTTGACTTGGGTATGTTTAAACACCTGTCGGTTTCTCTTATGGACAACGGACTAATATAACATCTAACAATCTTTCCTTTCTAAAAGTCGGTTCTCACCAGCCGCGACATTTTCACTCAACCTCAAAATGCGATATGGTTGCGGTCAGCTGCAGGCTTGTTTTATACCGTTTGCAGCTGTACCGCGCATCTTGACAACCCAGGAGATCCGTTTATTTGGTTTTGAAGGGGTCTGGTGACTTTTGTCAATATAGTGTATATATTACAAATGTTCAATTGGGTTTCAGTCTGGGGAGATTGGGGAGCGAAAGTAATGCGGTGAATTCGTTGTCGTGTTTGTTCAATTACTCAGTAGTTATACGAACCCTATGACACTGGTCTGGGTAGACCTGTTGCAGGTACGGAGGGAAATGATCGTCTAATTTTTCCAGGTAATGTCTACCATTCAATGTTTGTCGGATGACAATAATGGACGTAGAGCTTGCCAGGAAAATTTCTCCCGGACAGAACGGCCGGTTGAATCCGATAATGGTGGCATTAGACCTCATGGATTACGTTATGTGCAAAGCCCGCTATCAGCATGGTGCCGCAAGAAACGGGATTCATGACTCCAGACAACCTTCTCCCATCTATCGGCTGTCCATTGCCGACATTCCTTGACCATATTAGACGTTGTTTGCAAAGAATGGGCATAATCATGGGTAGCATCGTTGGTCTCCGGCTATATAAACTAAAGCGAAGAAAGTTGTGGCACATGGTACATGTGGAAATATGTTGAACTGCACTGCTGTTGTACTGGTGTGGGAGTTGGGGTAATGTTGCATGCCGTTGCTGAGATACCACTCGTGATACACGTCGCTCACCCCTAGAAACAAGCGCTCGTGGCTGACCAATGTAAGCGCTTCTGCTGGATATCTGTGCATGGTTAATCCCGTCCTGGTATACCCTTGATATATTAGTACGGGAGCAGACAACAAGTATGGCTGACCAAAGTGAACCCTTCTGCTGGATGTCTGTGTATGGTTAATCCAGTCCTGGTACACCCTTCATACAGTAGTACGGGATCAGCCAACAAGTGTGGCGGACCAATGTGAGCCCTTCTGCTGGATGTCTGTGCATGGTTAATCCAGTCCTGGTAAATCTTTGATACATTAGTACGGGAGCAGCCAACAAGTGTGGCTGACCAAAGTGAACCCTTCTGCTGGATGTATGTGCATGGTTAATCCAGTCCTGGTACACCCTTCATACAGTAGTACGAGATCAGCCAACAAGTGTAGCGGACCTATGGGAGCCCTTCTGCTGGATGTCTGTGCATGGTTAATCCATTCCTGGTAAACCTTTGTACAGTAGTACGGGAACAGCCAACAAGTGTGGCTGAGCAGTGTAAGCCTTTCTTCTGGATGCAATGTGAGCCCTTCTAGTACGGGAGCAACAGTACGAGAGATGTCTGGTACCTTCTGCTGGATATCTGGTACACCCTTGATACAGCAGTACGGCAACAGCCAACAAGTGTGGCTGACCAATGTGAGCCCTTCTGCTGGATGTCTGTGCGTGGTTAATCCAGTCCTGGTACACAGTTTATTCTGTAGTACGGGAGCAGCCAACAAGTAATGCAGTTCTCGAAGTACTGACACCTTCCTGGTCTCAACTCTCTGGCAGCGCTCAAATTGGCTTACGTCGCCACGTTTCCCCGTTACTGGCAAGCCTTTGCTGATTACGTAGAGGATAGGTGTGCACACTTCACAGTAACCGAACGTGACGTTGATATCACGTGGTACTTCTTTGTCGTTCCGAATATGTAAAACGGGGAAGGAAACGCGTTCCTAATGCAGAGCTTTTTTTTTTTTTTATTGGAGGTTTAACGACCACCGTGAGCAACTCAATGGGCTATAAGCAGTCGCCCGTCCCTAATTTAGGGTCACTGGTTCCAGGGAAGGGAGAGAGCCAGTGCCGTAAGACAAACACAACATCCATGCCTGACCGGGATTCGAACCCCTTACGGACGAATGATCAGAGGCCAGCGCCTTAGACCACTGCGCCACCGGGGCGGCAATGCAGAGCTAACTCATTGTAAGTCCAAAGGGCGATAGAAAGGGTGAATACTATTACTGGTGAATGTGAATACTAGATGGCGACACATCAGTTGCTGAGCTCATTAACATGGATTTTTGTAGTCAGATGCTGACTGACAAACCACGCATAGAGCTGTGAATTGTTGGCACCGTAGCGTAAAGCGAAGGCACTCGGCTAGTTATCGAAAAATCTGGGGTTCGATCCCTGTGGTGTCGGATGAACAAGTTTTCAGTTGCTATGCGTTGTTTATGAAATAACTTGGACATAGCGATGATATCGTCTATTTAGATTTTCATTTTAAATCGATGCTGATTACTTCAGTTTCCATATAGCGGCCGTATTCCAACAACAAAATGCACTTACAAGGTGAAGATTCTTTGATTAGTATCTACAACAGCTGTTCCTTAAAGACTGACAGTAAAATCACACAAAATGAAGAAATGTGGGTACAACAAAATATATGTTATTCTTTCTTAAAGCATATTTCCTCGGGTGATATGCAAAGGTCCCATCGTTCATTCGACTTTTCAAAACACGTGGCGAAGGTATTTTGTGGAAGCTACTTTAGCGACCTCTGTACAGCTTGAATAACGTCAGCATCTGTGTTGAATGTTGCGCCACGAAACTTCCTCTTCATTGTTGGAAACAACCAGAAATCGCACGGAGCGTGTGGCAAAGATTGTATGCAGACTGTGGCATGATTTCAATACTGCATTTCGTTAGAAAATAGAGCCACAAGGAGCCACGTGTGGGTGGTAGTTATCATGGTGTAGGGTCCACTTGCCCACCCGTACCGGTCGCTTAATCGATATGTGTCATCGCAGACGCTTCAAGACTGAAATGTAATACTCAGCATTGATAGTAATTTGTGGAGGAACGACATGCTGGTAGACTACACCTTTATGATCAAAGAAAAATATCATCATCACTTTCCCATCTGATTTGGTTCGGCGGACTATTTTCGGAGGAGGCGATCCTGTGTCTTTACAAACGCTCATTGTGCGTTTCGCGAGGGGTGGAAATAGTAGGTCCATTTTTCATCGGCAGGTATGACTCTGTTTAAAACGTTTGGAATTATTTGTTTGTACTCATGACACACCTGAACTCTGGCTAATAATTGTTCTCTCGTCAGGTACCCATCCGGAACACACACGATGTAGCAGAAATTTGCCGAGTAAAATGCGGAGTGCCGCCGTTTTTGAAATATTAATTTACGCAGCTATGTCTTCACACGTCATTCGTCGAACTTCTTGCAGAACTACCCACACAGTGTTAAAAATACGCTCCGTAACAACACTTTCAGGGTGACCAGGTGTAGGAGCAAGTTCTGCCAACAAAATCCCCTTTTTGAAATCATGGTGCCATCTAAAAATCGTTGACTCACCCAAAAAAATACTCTTAGTTTTTATGTAACTGCCTTTGTATATATTTCAGAAGTGTACAATCAACAAGTCGTTGGCAACGTAATACGCTGAACAAAACCCAATCAATGATGTCGTGGACTCTTATCAGCTGATAACAGCAGTGCATTCTGCTCATATTGTCTTCCGAATATTATTACCTGAGCACTTAACTCAGAACACTTCATTTACATTAACTGCCGTCGGTTCCACTGTTACGTTGCCGACTTTGACTTCGTCGGGAGGAACGTTTGCGCGTTAAGTTAGAAAACAATTTAACCGAGAGAAACAATTTTTATAAGAACACTGCAACTCAAAAGGTTAAATTATAGGTATAAGTCAGAGATAGAAACGGGTCACAGGTCAACAATTTATTTCGGGTCCAACGGGTCAGGTCAAGGTGTTCCTGACCCGATTTTGACCCGGTTTTATTCCCGTTTTATTTTTGAAAAGAAAAAAATATATTTCAAAGAAAAACGCGTGTTGTGGAATTATGTAGTCGACACTGGTGCCCACGGAGTGAATAATGATTTTCCATGCAAAAATATTGTCGTCTCTTTCTTAAAACAACGGTTTCCACCGACTGACGTTAAATACACCGACACCATATCGTAAAATGATACTTCCCTTGCGTTCTTTTACAGTGCGATTCTCCAGGGCAAGGCACAGGCAAAAGTCATTCGCCTGCTTCTCAGCTGATTCACTCTCTCCGTGTGAAGTTCACTGTATGACTAAGAGTTACTTTTCACATCGCATCTTTTGCATTGAGCATTCAGAGGTTTTCGATTGATCTGCTAATATCCCGTTTCCACGACATGTCATGTCGAAATTAACTCCTTATTTGTTAATATGTATGGATTTAATATTAAGGAGGTTGAGAAAGGTGTCGAGGCCAACAAATACGTGCTTGTTGAAAACCACAAGGGGAAGAGTGAGTGCTGGAAATTGTTTTGTCTCATTAAGTTACCTTTGAATAATTCTGTGTTGTTGGGTCTTGCGTGTTGTTCAAAATGTGGAAAGTGTATAATTACAAAGAAAGATGTCGACGGTGTAATAAGAGATTATGGAACCAAAAATCTAACAGACCATATGAAAGTATGCGCACCTCCATCAAAGCGTGGAAAGAGTAAACAATCCGAATAAATTTTTGAAAAATACATTTGTGTAATCCTAAATAATGATTCCCATTTGTAATATACTCACGGTCATAGTCAGCCATTACTTCTGGATTACGCAAAATAGTGGCACTAAAAATGGCACTAAAATTTAGCAAGTTACCAAATTTTATTACTAAAAAAGAATTTCAGTTATTAAATATCAAGCAGTTATTAGGATGAATATATACATTACGTTTATATGTGTGTATATATATATTAGGGTGGCCCATATTTTTCAACTTTCTAAAAGTTTCGCTCCCATCCCCCTATCTTGTTCCAATCAACAAAAAGACGTACTGTGCAAAATTTTAGCTCAATCGGACAACTGCAAGACGATCCTCATGGACCATGAAGTTTTGAAATTTTCGTCCGGAAACCCATTCTTTGAGTTAAAATATTTTTTAGTTATTTCATTTGTAATCAGTTGTACGCACTAGTAATGGAAACTAATGCGAGTTGTCATTAATTTAATTAGAATGCGATTTTGTTTTCCGATAGCATGTGATTTGCTATCGCTAAATTAATATGAAAAACCACCAAATGTTTGCCGTGTGAAGTATGTTATGCCATTTTTCACTAATATTATTAGATAAACTATTTTTATAACCTCTCCATTTTTATAATGTTATGCTCTTCATTTACTTATTTTATATGATGATGTCTTTGATGAATGTTTTTTTAATAATTGTTTCAGAACTGTTTGTGCTGCTGGTGTAAAGTGACTATTGTGACGTGTTCTTCCTAGACTTTAAAAATGGCATCAACTTCTTCAGGTAGTTCGTCACACAAGTTAAGAAAATACTTTTATATATCTCTTGTTGGCTTCATTTCCAATGAAATCGTCGGAGCCAAACTACCTTCGAACCGGCAAGTTTTAAGCGGTTTTTTCTACAATGTAAGAGTTGTAAATCTTACAAGGAAGGAAAGTGCAGCATTGGTGATTCAAGAAGTTTCCATTTTTTGGCAAAAAGCACGGATTCCTACTAGAAGAACTGACCATTGCGTTGATAAGTTACGCAAACTCTATGATGAAGGGAAAGGTTTACAAAAAAGTTTGACTAGAACTGCAGGCAAGGAAAAAGAAAAAAGAGATCTTTTTGTGGAAATTATGGACGATCTCTTTGACACAGATGCAACATGAAGAGGATAAGAAGTTCTTAATGCTTCAGCGCGAAAAAGGACGACCGGGTTCCATGGTCGGTGTAGATCAAAAACTAAAACACATAGAAAACAGAGCACTGAAGTGCACTGCAATGAAGAAATGGAACAACATTTTGCTACTCATCAGCTTGTTACATCACAAACTGATGATTCAACATCAAGCAGCCGAAGCAGTGGTTGTGGTGACGCCAGGAAAAAAAGGACTTACGAAGAAAACGAACAACATTTTGTTACTCATCAGCTTGTTACATCACAAAATGATGATTCAACATCAAGCAGCCGAAGCAGTGATTGTGGTGACGTCAGTTAAACTTCCTCTGTCATCGTTAAGCAAATATCAGCAACAGTTCCAGCAACTCGAGGTACATTGCATTTTTTTACTCCCCGTCTCTCTGAAGTGTTTGATAGATGCAAAATCTCTGGTAGAAATGGGGTTTACATATTAATGGCTGCTGCAGAAGCTTTCGGGCGTGATACTGAAAACCTGGTAATAAATCGCACTTCTTTTCAACGCCTTAGAAAAACGTTTAGAGAAGCGAGACACACAGAAATTCAGCACAAATTTAACCTAAACGACTGCCAAGAATTAGTGTTGCACTGGGATGGAAAGCTGCTCCCAGCACTCACAGGTGTTGAAAAGGTTGATAGACTGGCAATAATAGTGACTGTTCAAGGCAAGGAGCAATTGTTGGGAGTCCCTGAAATCCCAACATCGTCAGGAGAAAAGCAAGCCATGTCTGTTTACCAAACAGTGGAGAAGTGGGGTATAACCGACAAAATTCAGGCAATTTGCTGTGATACGACAGCAAGCAGCACAGGTCGAATAAATGGTGCCTGTAAAAATCTAGAAAAACTGTTCAATCGCGACCTTTTGTACGTCCCTTGCCGTTATCACATTTTTGAGTTAGGTTTGAGGAGCTGTTTCGACTCACTGATGGGTGCAACTTCTGGTCCAGACATGGCGCTTTTCAAAAGATTTAAAGAAACCTGGACGAAACTCGACAAGAACGTTTACATAACTGATAGCAATGAAGTGCCTGATGATGTCCGCTCTACCATTCTTGGATTTCTTGAACACCACCTTTCTACGCAGAAACAACAGCGAGATTATTACTGAGAACTGTTGGAGTTAACAATGATCTTTCTTGGTGGCATTCCGAAGAACGGAATATCGTTTCTTATACCAGGAGCTGTATGTCATGCTAGGTGGTTGACAAAGGCAATTTATGCATTCAAGATATACCTGTGTCAAGATCAATTTCAGTTATCTCATAGGGAGAGGAACTCTTTAAGAAAAATATGTATTTTTCTTGCTTGAGTGTACGTTCGAGCATGGTTTCTGTCATCAGAAGCAATTAAAGCACCTTATCATGATTTCCTATTCATGCGTCAACTAAAACATTATCAGGATATTGATCCAGAAATCAGTAAGGCTGCTTCAAAAACATTTTCCAACCAACTCTGGTACTTAGTTTCTGAAACTGTGGCTCTATCCTTATTTGATGACAATGTTCCAACAGCGGTTAAGGCAAATATGGCTCAAGTTATGCTGGAAGCAGAGAAAGGTGAAGAAGAAGTAGAAGAAAAAATCAACTGAAGAGGTACATTCTGCACCAAAATGATTTTTCTTCCTCTACAAACATCGAGTTTTGGTCTTTTGTAACTCCTGGTACAAAATCTTTCTTTACGAAATTTTCTATCAGCACCGATTTCCTTTACAAAGACCCTTCAAAATGGACGGATGATCCTAGTTACAAAAGTGGAATTGAAAAACTTGCATTGTTGTGAATGACGTTGCAGAAAGAGGTGTCAAGCTCATTCAGGATTACAATAACATTCTCACAAAGATGAAACTGAGAAACATTTTGTTTTACAGATCGTTGCCGGAGACTATGCACAATACCCAACTGCTACTAAATCCTCTCTTAGAAAAAAATAATGTTCAATGTTCCTTCGTTCACATTATGATTTGATTCTATAGAAAGTATTGTTGTAAATAAAAATGCATTTCTCTTATAGAAGCTGTGTACATCATTAAACAAACCTAATATTTCTTAAATTTTTCATGTTATTTCAGGAAGTTTTCGAAATAACTTTTGGGAAGTTTGATTCAGAATTTTTAAACACTTGCTGGGGTTGCCTGGACTTGTCCACTGTCCACATAAATTTCTCAAAGAAGAAAAAAGAAAATCGTCGAGATAGGTAAGAGTATACCGCTTTTCAACGGAATTAATTGTTGCGTATACTATGTTCCAACTTCAAGGCGTTTGAGGGTCGCCTAGAAGTTGTCCGATTGAGCTGAAGTTTTGCACAGCCCGTTTTTTGGTTGATTGGAATAGGGTTAGGGGTGGGAACAGCACAATTTTAAAATTATATATATATATACACTATCTACCAACAATTAATTGGACACCTGTGATAGCAAAGGAAAACGAAGTTCATTCACCTTCAATAGTTGGTGGAGCCTCCACGAGCGGCGATTACAGCTGCTACCCTCAGGGGCATACTCTCAACCAGGCGTTGTACGACGGCTAGCGGTATTTTCTTCCACTCGGCTTGGAGAAGACAGGTCAGTTCCTTCACCGATTTCGGACGGTGGGGGCACCCCTTAAATCGACGCTCCAACTCTTTCCAGAGGTGCTCGATAGGGTTACGGTCCGGGCTCTGCGCAGGCCAGTCCATTCGATTAACCCCATTCTCACCATACCAAGCTATGGTGGACCTCGCAACATGACAGGTGGCATTGTCATCCTGAAAGTAACAAGGGTCCACCCCGTAAAAACTGCCACAACGTGGAAAGCGCAAGGTCATCCAAAATGGTGTAGTACGTCTCGGCGTTGAGTCTAGCAGGAATTTCGACCAAGGGTCCCGTGCCGTACCAGGAGAAACACCCCCATAGCATAATTCCCCCGCCACCTAACTTCACAGTTGGCACAATACATTCCGGCAGGAGGCGTTCTCCAGGCAGACGCCAAACCCAGACCCTGCCATCCGAACGGTAGAGAGTGAACCTTGATTCGTCGCTCCAGAGAACCTGTTCCCACTGTTCAACGGTCCACTGTCGACGTTCTTTGCACCACGTTAGCCGAGCAGCGCTATTGGACTTAGTGATCAAAGGCTTGTGGGCGGCAGAACGTCCATGATAACCGAGCAGATAGGCTTCCTTACGGATGGTATTTATCGAAAGAACACTCCCGGATTCCTGTTGAAACTGCTCGCGGATGTGGCCCATCGATTTGGTGAGGTTCTTCCGAATTTCTCTGGCCAGCACCCGTCGGTCTCTAACTCCAAGTTTTGTGGGTCTGCCGGGTCGGGGCACATTCCGACAGTCACCTTTCATCTTCCACTTGCAAATCACGTAGGCCACTGTCGATTTTGTTTACTTCAACTGGCTGGATATGTCACGTATGGATCGGCCATTTCTGTGAATCCCGACGATTACACGTTTCTCGAAATCAGAGAGCTCTGAACTGCGTGGCATCTTGCATGCGACTGGTTGCGTTGTTGTTTCCCACACGATATTTAACGGCGGCGGCCGTGACGTGTATCAGAACCGCAGATATCGTCGATTGCAGGGGTGTCCAATTACTTGTTGGTAGATAATGTATATATAAATTGAGTTTCGAATTTATAATTAAAAGCAGATTTATCTGGGTGTGTTACGGGTCCGGATCGGGTCTGGGTCCGAACTTTTTGACCCTTTTCCAACTGTGGTATAAGACACAGGTATTATGACACCCAGGTTTGTCGCATATCTTGAAAAACCTTATTTTAGGTCCGAATAACCTTCTTAAATTATCAAAGTGTTTTATGCCAGCGACGTCTTTTCGTTGGTGGGGCATTTGATAATCTAAGCATTCCGTGATGTGACTAATTTTTTTTTTTTTTGTTGAAAATTCATGAGGAGACCGATCACTGTTTTAAAGCCGCTGGTAGAAAAAAAACTGTTTCTTCAAACGGTTAAATCTCTTCCTAAAATAAAACAAATTTCTCTTAAGACCATCTGGTTAAAGATTTGAAAACGATAACCTAGGACAATAGAATTTGCATTTCTTAGATAGTTCCTCTTACAATGAATAGCTGATTGATGCGCGTATCCTGTGACTGGTAATTAACTGGAAAAGGCAGTTTGTTTCTTTATTTCAACAAAATAAATTTACTCACTCTAAAGTCCTATCAACTTCTTACTTTTTTTTCTGAGCTGATAAGTTCACAGAGTCTTCGGATTTAGCAATGCTAATGGCGACGATAAGTGGAATCGCTGTCGTGTGCAACAACTCTTATTGTTTCTCTCTTTCTTCTTCTTTTGAGATTACGTCGCAAACTCAGCTTTGCCAATAAAAGAACCGAAAACCAAAAGAGAATTAACGGTAGTGCTTAACTGAATCGCTCATGATGAAGTACAACGGAACGGGAATAGTTGAATCATCCTGAATTACAACAAATTACAGAAAAGGAATAAAGATTGTTAAATGTGTTTGTTTAAAAACAACTTCTTGACCGATATTTCCACCAACATTTCATCTTGTACGAAGGGTTGATAGGATCGATGTTCAAGATTTTCCTTTCCAATATAAAATGAACTATGTTACAAAAATAGTATACGACACAAATAATGTTTTTAAAACCAAAATTATGAACAAAAAATTACGTTTCTTTAAAATCACAATGTTTCGTGGGGAAAAGTAACGAATAAACTCATAAAAAGAAATATTTTTTGAGGATTTAGTTCGGGTAACAAACTGCCTAATTTTGGAGTGCAATGCGGATGAAATTTTAACCTAAATGGCCGTCTTGGTGTCGCTGTGGTCTACGCGGTGGCTAATGACCATTCGTCCACGATGGATCCGGGTTCGGATCTTGGTGAGGCATGGATGTTGTATTTGTTTTACGTCACAGGCTCTCTTCCTTCCCTGGTACCAGTAACCCTAAATTAGGGACGGGTGACTGCTTACAGCTCATTGAGTTGCTCAGGGTGGTCGTTATACCCGAATCCAAAAGAAAAAAAAACTTAAATGAAGGTGGGATATTATAAAAACCCTCAAGCGTATTTTGGCATACACACCTTTATAACTGTATGATACTGTACATTCAATCGTACATAAGTGATTGTAACAATACGTCGTAAAGAAATCTCGTACATAATGCAATAATTCAACTTGCTTGCTAATACTTTCGAGTTAACAACATACGGTACCAACGACTCGCCGAGACAAACCCCTTAGCAAACTCTTTGCCAATAATAAACTTCAGAAGATATAGCATTTTATTCACTATTTTTTATTGGTATTATAAAATTCTTACATATAATTAAAATTTCCCATAGTAAGGGCAATCTCAAAATATCCCAGGATAAAGTATCAACGTTTTTGAAGATCATAGTTCAAAGTATTATCACAACGACTCAGCAGAATGTATCATGAATTAATATTCCTTTTGGCCAAAATTCATCATGACTATTGAGCGGTTATTATTCATATTGTGCATCCAAATTCTTGCCGTTAGCCAATCCAAGTGTAACAATATCCTTGAGAGTTTGGTGCACAGGAATCCAGTCTCACATAAAGATAAAATGCGTAATTGAACGATAATCCACTTCCAAGCAACTGCACAATACACAGTAATTTAGTTTTAAACCTTAAATAATAAAATACTGAATCAAATTAAATTATTAATGATATGGTAAAATTTGACGGTTGAAATCATTTTGGCATTCACAAAGATGCCTAAAAATGCCCCTCAACCCGCCTTCTGTACCTCAATGCCGGACACGTTTCGGGTCGCAATATCCGCGCCCATTCTCAAAGGTGGTGTAAGGAAGACGTCCCTTAGATCGTATGTTACCCATTCTTCATAAGTAGTCGTCTATGCAAATACGGTTAGAGTCTATTGAACAGGTTATTATCATGCGTAATATCTTCTTCAGCCATTGTTTCTATAGTCCTGTCTTTAATCTTCTTATTATGTTTATTCCTAGACATTTCGTGTCCCCTTTCCTTCTCGATAAGAAATCGCCAAGAATAACTGTATCTTGATAACTAAAAAAATATTCATCCTGGAAAATTGAGTACCATGCTGAAGGAATTTTATTTGTATGTTTGAAAAGAAGTTGTGGCTTGAAATATGACTCTACATTTCCGCCCTCTAGAGGCGAGACTATGTTTGGAGCAATTTATTATTATTATTTTTTTATTGGAGGTTTAACGACCACCGTGAGCAACTCAATGGGCTATAAGCAGTCGCCTGTCCCGAATTTAGGGTCACTGGTTCCAGGGAAGGGAGAGAGCCAGTGCCGTAAGAAAAACACAACATCAATGCCTCACCGGGATTCGAACCCGGACCCCGTTCGGACGAATGATCAGAGGCCATCGCTTAGACCACTGCGCCACCGGGGTGGCGTTTGGAGCAATTAGAAAACATACGCGAAATGTTTCACATTGTAAAACATATTTTCGAAGCAAACGGAAGTTATCAAACAGAGCATTTGGAAGAAACATGCATTTTGTGTTTCTTGTGGTAAAGTTATACTTTATTTAAATTCAATAATACGCGTAGTATTGTTCATAAAAAACGGTGTTCAGAATGAAGGATTTTCCGTAGATTTTGCACACACAGAGATAAAGCTGCTAACAGAAATGTACATGTGATACCCCATCGGTTGTACAGCCCATTATGGAAAATTTGAAAATGTCAGCAAAATATTCTTAACAGCGGAAGGTAAAAAAAAAATTTTTTTTAAATATAAGATACAGCAAAAGAAAACGAATATGAATATGCTCTTCAAGGGTGAAAACTGCTTTACTTTATGCAGGATTTTTTGGACGAAATACTGATAATGAAAGACTTCTAGTAACGATTGCAGCAGCGCAGTTTAAAAAAATATTTTAATTTTCTTAAATCCGAGCACTTGGTGTGGTAATATTGCGAGCAAATACAAATATGCATCTTTTTGAAAACTGGCTTCCTAATATATTGAATTAAACACTTAATTAAACTTCTAATATGTGTTTTTCCAGGAGTTTTTTTTTTCTTAATTTAAATTGCAAATTTTCGGAGGAAAGTTCTCTCCTTCATATAGCAGTCCCTTGTCACTCTTTTTCCCCCGTCACTATGACAGTTACGGTTAAATTTGACGGTTGCTGTTATTTTTCACCAAATCTTCTCAGATGTTAGGCAGTGACAACCTCTGCAGTCATTGATGATGGAATTTTGATTCTCCTCAATTTCTATTCCTTTTTTTAATTTTCTTTTTAGAAAGTTTGCTTTGAAAACTGATGCTTTAAGGGCATTCTAATCCGTGTTGTGACTAGTTTCTTTAACATGCCTATCTAAACTTGTTTTATCGGAGCAATTTTGTTAGCTGCTTTATGTTCTGCTATTCTGGTTTCTAGGCTGCGACCTGTCTTTCTTATGCGTGCGTTGTACCGAAAGTAACGCAAAAGTAGGCATAACGTTTTTATTAACTGACAGAAGTCGTTCAAATTGCACATGTTGATGGAGTAACTCTTTCTCTATCCAAAGGTATTACTCAACATAGTCGCCATCACAAGCGAGGAATTTGCACCATCGTTGAACGCAACTCTTGAATCTTTGAAAAAATGCAGGTGCGGACTGTTGTAAAGATTTTTCACTGCCACTTTCACCACGTCTGTGCCATCAAATCGTTGGGCGAGGAGACTGTCGTCCATTGGATCAAACAGGTGTAAGTCGGAGGGAGCCAGATCTGGTCTGTACGGTAGATGGTGGACCACCGACCAGCCTAATATTGCTGATCGCCTGATTTATTGCCAAAGATGTGTGCTGTCTCGCATTGCCATGGTGAATGTGGATCCTTTTCTGATTTTTGTTTGGTCTCTTCCTCTTTATGGCTTCTCTAACCTTCTTGAATGCCTCGATGTACCACTTGCTGGTCACGGTACTGCCACGTTCCATACAATCAAGAAGAATCACACACCTGTCATCCAAAAAAATAGTCCCATGATTTCCTGTGTTGATCGCTGGCTCATGAACTTCTTAAGCTTTGGTGAAGAGGTGTGACGCAATTGTATGGATTGATTCTTCGTTTCCGGGTCGTAAAGATGCACACACATTTCATCATTTGTCATCAAATAAAAAACACCGTATCTTTATTGCCTTGAAACGCTTCGAGCAAATCATAACAGAGTTCCACCTTTCTCTTCTTCAAATCGGGTGTCAGCTGCAGAGGTACACATTTTGCACACACTTTCCGATACCTTAAGTCTTTAACCATCTTCTGTATGGCATGGTGATCACAGTCCAGTTGTGCAACAAGCTCAAGTATTGTGACTAGTCTCTTCGCGTGAATCAGTTCATCTACTCGCTGACGATTCGTGTCACTGGTCGCAGATGATGGTCTCCAACTTCGTGATTTTCTTCAATGGTGGGTTCCCTTTTCTTTAAACTTCATCCATCCGTCAATGGTGTCATCTCCGTAAACATTCTGTAGCTTTCTGTGGATGTCAATGACGGCACGTTTCTTCTGCTTGAAATCCGATATTTACCTGTAATGAAGTAGAAGGGTTACCATAGATGAAGAGTTACTCTACCAAAATGTGCAATCTGAACGACCTCTGTCAGTTATTAAAAAGGTTATGCCCACTTTTGCATTACTTTCCGTACAACCCTCGTATATGACGTGTCTCTCTTATATATTCTTTCTTTTAATTTTCTAAAATAAAAATTAAAAGAAGGAATATATAGGAGAGAAGAAAATTATATCTTCCTTCTTCAATTTCCTAAATGGAAAATCAAAAAGAAAATTAAGAGGGGGAATATAATTTGAGAAGAATCACAATTCCATCATCAATAACTACAGAAGTTTCTCACTGCCTAACATCTGGCACGATTTGGTGAAAAACAACCGTAGCCGTCAAGTTTCACCGTAACCGCGATGGTCACGGCGAAAAAAGTGTGATAAGTGACCACCGGATGAAGAGGTGAAGAGTTAAAATTGCGATGCTTAATAAATACGCATTTACACAACCAAGTTAGGAACATTTTGTCTTGAGAGTCGAAAAATACATTGATGATCTAAGTCACTGTCACAATCAGAGCTATCGGATTATTATTTTATTTTGCAGTCGAACTTATAACAAAGGAAATATCGTTCGAATTGTGATTAACAGTCACAACCAAATTGAAAAGTTTACATCAGACGTAAGCAACACATGTAACTGTGTGCCATTGTAAAAGCTATTGGAGATAAGGCAACGCTTTCGCTCTGGCTTTTAAAAGAGGAGATACGGTGGGTCGTAAGATTACGTATTTATGCCCTGAATTGGAAAAATGTACATGAAGCTGAACAGAAGATATAAAAAGTAATGTCCGGATCATAAGACATCAGTAGCAAAAACAATATTCAATCAAATTTTACGAAATGGAAATACTGAGTGAAGTGAAACTTTTGCATCAGAAATACCACAGGGAATTTCGTTGTCATGATAACATCTGCACGATAGTAAACACAGTTCGCAAAAAATCTTAAGCATGGTTACAACAATTTTGTGTGATAATAATTACCAAAACATCGAGCCAAAGATTTAGTTTCCTGTATCCGAATCATCTAACGTAAAGGCAAAGATATTGTCTGCTGACTCGCGGATGTACCAAAACAGTACTATAAAACTCATAATACTGAACATACCCTTCGGCACAGGAATGTATTTCAAAACGTGGCAGGATTAAAATATACATTTTTACGTACTACAGCTGACACTTTTTCTCGTAATTTAAATGCAATGGATTTCAAAAACATTTCCAGCTAGGATCAGGAAACTGATGATGTTCTCTCTCTCTCTCTCTCTTTGTCATATCCGATGCACAATTTTTTGTTGCGTAGCATATACTTTTTTATATGCTTTTAAATATAGCTCCACTGCCAGGTGCCATTCGTCATTACCCTGATAACCGCATGATGATGAGTCTTACACCCGTTTTCTTTTTCATATGGGTGTAAGCCAAGGCTCATTGATTTTAGCAAGAATAAACATTAATAGCTTTGATTAATATCTTACAATGTTAAATCATTTCCGTATTTCGTTAGCGCCGTATTAATGCGGTGGAGATTTAGACGCTTTCTTTCGCTTCCTAACACTATTGCTAACTCTTCTCCATGCAACCAGCTGTCGTAATTTCAATTAAATTACTTTATTACATCCTGAGTGAAAGTACAATGATCTTATCACTTTACAGTGTCTAATATTCTAGTCGGAAGATGCCTTACATCTTCAGGTTTTAATGAAGAATTTCTCATGATGGGTGAAAGTGGCGTTAACAAGGTATGTGAAAGAGCAAGGCTGGCATCGAGCTGACCCTGTATCGTGGCAGGGGTTAGGTGGTGTAGAATGCAATGAGATAGCAGCTTGCGTTTTCTTCATGGAAGAGGATGAGATACTAGAGGAGTTTGGATCTAACTCTTGAAGGAAAAATTTCAGGGTGAGATGTTCTCCGTGAGATGGAGTGTTTTCTCAGTCCGAAGGAAAATAGATGTGGTGAGAATATCCGATTCAGAGATGGAGGATTCAAGGAACAATAAGATCGGGAAAGAGAAAAACTAAAAGCTAAGTAGTCGGATAAGGATTCTGGTGAAAGATCAAAGTACAGATCGCGCCATCTTTTTTCTGGTTTCAACACCACCAAAGGAAACGTTATTGATTTTTTATATCAATATGGTTATGTTTTAGAAAATATTAAGTATTCCATGTTATGAAATGAAGTTATTTTAATCGATGTTCAAATGTTCATCCTTGGGAACACACTAATTGTGAAGGAAATGTGTACAAAAGTTTTTCCATTGGAAGTATAGGAAGCAAAATTACTTGACGTCCACCTTAATAGTATGGGATAAGAGCGATGGAATGGATCCCATCCTTTGACCCCATTTGTTCCATTTTCAATAGGGTTCTTCCCCAGGCGGTCCCCTACCACATACTAAACTTTCATTGAAATGGAACCATATTTACGCAAGTTATGACGCATAAGGACAATGGAATGGATCCCGCTCCAATGTCGTGAGATTTGACCCCATTGGCCCGGTGGCCCCTACCACATACTAAATTTTCATCGAAATCGAACCATTTTTACGCGAGTTACTGTGCGGACAGAAGGATGGACGGACGGGAAAAGCTGGAGCATATACGCTTCTTCAAATTACGGTTGGAAAGCGTAAAAAAGGGAAGAAAAGTTCGGCTGGAAACCACATTTATTGGCACTCAAAGCGCATAATTAACGTGGATTTTCAGCAGAAAGTAAGAACTGTCAATTCTCAGTACTCCGCAATGCTTTCTTCCGGTGAAGTCAGGGAAGCCATCCGATTTAAACGAAAATAAGTTTAAAAATTGTTTTCTCCAAGACAGCTGTAAGACTCATACAGCCACGAAGTCTAGTGAAACCATCTGAAAACTTCTTTGGGACCTTTCCCTACATAGGACATATAGCTTAAACTTGGTTCCAAGTGACTGCCATCTCTTCGATCAGCTGAAAGGCGACTTAAAAGGTGAAAGCTTTGAGAACAATATAGAAAATATTCAAGATTGTATTCGCACCCAGCCTCAAAACATCTTTTGATATAGTACCAGACGATTGATATAGTACAAACGTGAATAAAAATTTTGATATAGTACCAACGTGAATAAAAATCACCAACGTGAATAAAAATCAATAGATTGCTGACAGGACTTGAAATTGTAAAATGCTTGCCAAAGAGTTCCTGCAATAACTTAATTCCTGATAAAAAAAGTATCTAGTTAATATTTGAAGGGCCTACGATAACATCAGCTGGCTGTAAGGATAAATATTTTTCGTACGTAATTTGATTTTTGCAACTTGAGAATACATCCTACTTGCATTTAGCACATGTTGCAAATGAGAAAAATTCGAATTTGTCAGGTTTTTCTGATGACAACCCTTTTTTTTTTAATAAATGACATGCGCCTTGTACTCAAGAATCAGGTGTCATATTTCTTTCGAAAAGAAATGGTAATGGAAAACATATGCTATAATAAAAAACACTTATTTCTGGCACAGAACAAATCAATGAAAGATGTTGGCGAACTTAATCCAAAGCGAGGACATTTAACCGAAAATTGGAATTACGGCTTTCAAACTTGGAAAAAAGAAAAGAACGGATGTTCGAGTAGATTTCCGATAGTGGTGCACCGTATTCTGACTAGTGAATATCGAGCTTAAAAGTCCTACAAATTGAACATTTACCCGCCTTTGAGAGCATCTTTCCCACCTTCCGAAGTAGGTTTTCGAATATGATTGGATCACGAACCCATTTACTTCTCCTGCATTTCAAGAACGTGTTTTTGAACAAGTGCAGTAAACTGATTTGACACCGACATTTCCTGTCGACATCCTTTTCAAGGGAAAACATAAATCATCAATGATTTGATTTCCTTTGTGCTTTCATTATATGAAACGGGATCAACAGGAACTGATATATCAATTTCAGCCGAACATTGAGGAAAATCTGTAAGCCCTTTTTTATTCTCTAACAAAACCAAAGTAAACATGATCTGTAAAATCTAAATATCAAACCTGGCATTAAAACGAAAAACTTTACAATTGTGGTCAAATTATTTTTTCATCAAATCTTGTTATTAATATTTCTTATTTTACCCTATTCGTTATTCTGAAGGCAGGTGTGCTGATGTTTGGGAATGTACACTGGTGTGCAAAACTCAAGGACGTGTCAGGTTTCGACCTGTAGCTACGCATAGCAGCCAGAAAAAGAAACAGGTCACGGGTCAGCGAATCAACAATTTCTTTCGGGTCAAACGGGTCGGGTTAAGGTGTTTCTGACCCGATTTCGACCCGGTTTTATTTCAGTTTTATTTTTGAAAAGAATCAAAAATATTTAAAAATAAATGCGTACTGTGGAAATTTGCGCTCGATACTGGTGCCAGAAAAGTGAAAAATGATTTGTCATACAAAAATATTGCCATCTCTTTCATAAAGCAAAAAAGATTTCCACCGACCGAGGATATGGCGTAGACGCTAGACTCACCGATATCATATCGTAAAACGATATTTCCTTTGCGATTGTTTTCAGTGCCACTGTCCAAAGCAAGACACGGGGAATGGCCTGTCGCCTGCTTCTCTGGTGATTCATTCTCACACCACGCGTGTCACATTGTAATACTAAGAGTTACTTTTCACATGGCGTCTTCTGCATTGGGCATTCAGAGATTTTTGTTTCACGTGCTAACATCCTTTTCCATTGCATGTCTTGCAGTAATTAATGCCTCATTTGTTAATATGGATGAATTTAATATTAAGGAGATTGAGAAAAGACGTCGAGGCCAACAAATGCGTGCTTGTTAAAAATAAAAGGGGGAAGAAGGAACGGTCAAAGTTGTTCCGTCTCATTAAGAAACCAGAATATATTTCACAGCAACGTGAATTTTCACAAACTCTTCTCATGAGTTAAATGTTTCTAAAATGTAAATTTCAGGAGTTTTCTTCCCTTTGAGGGGCCATAATGAAATCAACTTCAAGATTTTGGAAATTTTCAACTCATCAGAAGCTGGTAAATACTGGTGTTGCTGTGAAACATATTCTGAAGCCTGATATATTATCAAGAACAGCAAAAACTGAAATTAAATATACAACAAGTTACTTAATTCAAAAAGTTTGACTGTAGCGCCATCGAAATTAAGCGGAACAGCCTTAACATTATCGCGGAGGTACATTTTAACTCTCGCAGATGTGTTTGAAAGCATGTGCAAAACAGTTAGATTATGTGAAAGACGACAGTTTCAACAGTTTCTGTGGGTAAATTATTCGTTCCTGTAATGCATCTGTATGATTTCTATATACCATACGATACTCACGTAAGGTCAGGTGATGCGTAACATCACAGCCTCTCCTTGACAAATGTCAACCCCGCCTTCTCGTGGTACATCCTGTTCCCACTAAAGGGGCTCTGACGACCGCCCATAGCGGTATAACTATACCATCGGGATTAGAGGAAATGCTATCCCACATTCACCAACCCGCTTGGCCAGCGTGGTGAGTTATGGCCAAACCCCTCCAAAATGACTCCACAACTTAAATCTTGGCCCTCAGTCTCCGGCAGCTGGAATGTACCTGGCCAAGGCAGCGGCCAGTGCGACATGAAAGCAGAGAGTGCTAAGAATCCCCGGAGGACCGGACTAGGCTGCCATCTGATGCTGACCTTGGCTACGTACAACGGACGCTCCCTATCTTCTGATTCAAGGCTTCTTGAATTGGAAGAGGAACTACAAAGGATCAAGTGGGACATCGTCGGGCTAAGTGAGGTAAGGAGAAAAGGAGAATATCTCATTGAACTGAAAAGTGGACATCTCTTCTACTATCGTGGGACAGATACTGGCAGAACTAGTGGTGTTGGATTTATAATAAACAAGAAACTGAAGGATAAAGTTGTAGAAGTTGAAAGTTCCTCTGACAGAGCTGCACGACTCGTTATCCAACTCTCGAGAAGATACCAGGCTCAGATTATTCAAACTTATGCACCCACCACAAGTCATGCTGAAGAAATTGAAGAATTTTATGAGGAAATTCGTGATCTAAATAATAAAGGTAAGCAGCACTTGAAGATAATTATGGGAGATTTCAATGCAAAAATAGGGCAACGGCAACAGAATGAAACTTCAGTAGGTAAATTCTGTCACGGCAACAGAAACCAGCGTGGAAATACTCTCGTAGAGTTTGCAGAGGCAGAAGGGTTTTTCATCTTGAACTCCTTTTTCAAGAAAAAGCCACACAGGAAATGGACATGGAGACATCCAAATGGGACGACAAGTGAAATTGATTTTATTATGTGTAACAAAAAATTCGTCATAGAAGACTGCAGTGTGCTAAACAAGTTCAACATAGGCAGTGACCATAGATTGGTGAGATGTAAGATGCACCTCAACACTAAACTCGAACGTAGCAAGCTCATAAGACAAACAAAATGTATTGACATAACCAACCTTAAAAAACACCATAATACCTTGAAATTGGAACTGAAGAACAGATTCTCTGCTTTAGAAGGCCTAACATCGGAAGAAGTGGATATTTTTGAAGTTAACAGAAAAGTAACCAAAGCTCTTATGGAAACAGCAATAAAATTAGCTGGGTCTAAGAACAAATTGCATGTGAACAAATTATCAGGAAAAACCAAAATGTTGATGCAAAAAAGAAGAGTGATGAGGACAACTAAAGAAGATGTGACGGCCAAAGTGGAATATATAGAGCTATGCAAGACAGTACGAAAAAGTATCACTGAAGACGTAAGGAAATTCAACTGTGAACTAGTAAGGAAAGCAATTGAAAACAACCAAAGCCTAAAGATAGCAAAGGGACATCTCAGTAAGGGAAGAAAACAGATTATGGCACTGAGAAAAGAAGATGGTTCTGTAACAAGAAATAGAGGCGGAATTTTGACAAGAGTGAAAGATTTCTTCTCCAAATTATATGAAAGGGATGATACATGTACTCCAGACATCATGAAAGGTACCAGTACCAGAGTTCTTCCAGTCCTTCCAGCAGAAGTTGCACATGCAATCAAGAGCATGAAGCGGGGAAAAGCTCCAGGAGAAGATGGAATTACTGTAGACATCATACAAGAAGCAAGTGGAGAAATCGAAACAGTACTCGCCCAAATTTTCACTCGATGCCTTAATGAAGGGAAAATTCCTGAGGATTGGAACAACGCTACAATGATCTTGCTACATAAAAAAAGGTGACATTGAGTATCTCAGGAACTACAGACCTATCAGCCTCCTATCAGTGGTTTATAAAATCTTCACTAAAGTTCTTTCACACCGCTTTAAAGTGACACTGGACATGGCTCAACCGAGAGAACAAGCTGGATTTAGGAGTGGCTACAGCACAATAGATCATATCCACGTACTGAGAGAACTAATTGAAAGAGCGAGGGAATATGAACTTCCATTGTGCATGGCTTTTATCGATTATGAAAAAGCCTTTGATTCGGTGAAACCATCAGCAGTTGCAATGGCTCTGAAATCCTGCGGTATTGAAGATGCATACATTAATATTATCAATAACATCTATGAAAATGCAAGTGCAAAGATTCGGCTGTTTGAAAATACAACACACATAAATATTGGAAAAGGAGTGAGACAAGGTGACACCATGTCTCCGAAGCTCTTTAATGCCACATTGGAAAATGTCTTTCAATCACTGAACTGGGAAAACAAAGGGATAAAGATTAATGGAGATTATCTAACCCACCTTCGTTTTGCTGATGACATAGTCATTTTTGCAACTACCCCATCAGAGCTACAGAGTATGATCCAGGAACGTGCTGACAAGAGTAAAGAAGTGGGATTAAAAATGAACTTTCAGAAGACAAAAGTGATGTACAATGCTTTTACAAGAAATGAAGATTTATCGATTGATGGAGAAAAGCTGGAGATAACAGACACGTACGTTTATCTTGGACAGCAGATATCAAGTGAGGGTCACATTGGTGAAGAAATTAATCGGCGTACAAAACTTGCCTGGAGAGCTTTTGGAAGAAACAGCATAATTTTCAAGAGCAATATGCCATTATGTCTTAAAAGAAAAGTGTTTGATCAATGCATTCTTCCAGTGCTTACGTATGGTGCAGAGACGTGGACCTTAGCTAAAAGAGACATGCAAAGGCTGCAAACAACTCAAAGTAGCATGGAGAGGTGCATGCTTGGTGTAACCAGGAGAGATAAGAAGAGGAACTCGTGGATCCGAAAAATGACAAGAGTGGAAGACATCATGATCAGAGTTAAATCCCTGAGATGGCAATGGGCTGGACATACTGCCAGAAGAACAGACCATCGATGGACAGCCGAAATTTTAGATTGGATTCCAAGGGACAGTAAAAGACCCAGAAGAAGACCACATGGAGGATGGGTGGATGAAATTCGAAAGTATGCGGGAGTGACATGGAGGAGACTGGCACAAGACAGACCGTTGTGGAGGAAACTTGGGGAGACCTTCGTCCAGCAGTGGATTGATAATGGTTGACAATGATGATGATGATGATGACTCACTGAGAAGAGACTTTTTCAACGTCCTGTGTGTGTGTGTGTGTGTGAGTGAGAGAGAGAGAGAGAGAGAGAGAGAGAGAGAGAGAGAGAGAGTTTCGAATTTATAGTTCGAATCAGATTTTTCCGGGTCATTTCCGGGTCGGGTCAAATTTTGTGACACGTCCGGGTCGGGTTCGTGTCCAAAATGATTGACCCGTTTCCAATTCTGATAGGAGCTGCCTGGATATGTAGAATTTGAACCATGGGAACTCCATTACTTACCGAAATAATGACAGAAACAACACCGACACAACTGCATATACTAAAGGATATAGTGGAACTTGGGATGTAAGGTCAGGTGATGCGTAACATCACAGCCTCTCCTTGACAAATGTCAACCCCGCCTTCTCGTGGTGCATCCTGTTCCCACTAAAGGGGCTCTGACGACCGCAAATAGCGGTATAACTATACCATCGGGATCAGAGGAAATGCTATCCCACACTCACCAACCCGCTTGGCCAGCGTGGTGAGTTATGGCCAAACACCTCCAAAATGACTCTACAACTTAAATCTTGGCCCTCAGTCTCCGGCAGCTGGAATGTACCTGGCCAAGGCAGCGGCCAGTGCGACATGAAGGCAGAGGGTGCTAAGAATCCCCGGAGGATCGGACTAGGCTGCCATTTGATGCTGACCTTGGCTACCTATAACGGACGCTCCCTATCTTCTGATTCAATGCTTCTTGAATTGGAAGAGGAACTACAAAGAATCAAGTGGGACATCGTCGGGCTAAGTGAGGTAAGGAGAAAAGGAGAAGATCTCATTGAACTGAAAAGTGGACATCTCTTCTATTATCGTGGGACAGATACTGGCAGAACTAGTGGTGTTGGATTTATAATAAACAAGAAACTGAAGGATAAAGTGGTAGAAGTTGAAAGTTCCTCTGACAGAGCTGCACGACTCGTTATCCAACTATCGAGAAGATACCAGGCTCAGATTATTCAAACTTATGCACCCACCACAAGTCATCCCGAAGAAGAAATTGAAGAATTTTATGAGGAAATTCGTCATCTAAATAATAAAGGTTAGCAGCACTTGAAGATAATTATGGGAGATTTCAATGCAAAAATAGGGCAACGGCAACAGAATGAAACTTCAGTAGGTAAATTCGGTCACGGCAACAGAAACCAGCGTGGAAATACTCTCGTTGAGTTTGCAGAGGCAGAAGGATTTTTCATCTTGAACTCCTTTTTCAAGAAAAAGCCACACAGGAAATGGACATGGAGACATCCAAATGGGACGACAAGTGAAATTGATTTTATTATGTGTAACAAAAAATTCGTCATAGAAGACTGCAGTGTGCTAAACAAGTTCAACATAGGCAGTGACCATAGATTGGTGAGATGTAAGATGCACCTCAACACTAAACTCGAACGTAGCAAGCTCATAAGACAAACAAAATGTATTGACATAACCAACCTTAAAAAACACCATAATACCTTGAAATTGGAACTGAAGAACAGATTCTCTGCTTTAGAAGGCCTAACATCGGAAGAAGTGGATATTTTTGAAGTTAACAGAAAAGTAACCAAAGCTCTTATGGAAACAGCAATAAAATTAGCTGGGTCTAAGAACAAATTGCATGTGAACAAATTATCAGGAAAAACCAAAATGTTGATGCAAAAAAGAAGAGTGATGAGGACAACTAAAGAAGATGTGACGGCCAAAGTGGAATATATAGAGCTATGCAAGACAGTACGAAAAAGTATCACTGAAGACGTAAGGAAATTCAACTGTGAACTAGTAAGGAAAGCAATTGAAAACAACCAAAGCCTAAAGATAGCAAAGGGACATCTCAGTAAGGGAAGAAAACAGATTATGGCACTGAGAAAAGAAGATGGTTCTGTAACAAGAAATAGAGGCGGAATTTTGACAAGAGTGAAAGATTTCTTCTCCAAATTATATGAAAGGGATGATACATGTACTCCAGACATCATGAAAGGTACCAGTACCAGAGTTCTTCCAGTCCTTCCAGCAGAAGTTGCACATGCAATCAAGAGCATGAAGCGGGGAAAAGCTCCAGGAGAAGATGGAATTACTGTAGACATCATACAAGAAGCAAGTGGAGAAATCGAAACAGTACTCGCCCAAATTTTCACTCGATGCCTTAATGAAGGGAAAATTCCTGAGGATTGGAACAACGCTACAATGATCTTGCTACATAAAAAAAGGTGACATTGAGTATCTCAGGAACTACAGACCTATCAGCCTCCTATCAGTGGTTTATAAAATCTTCACTAAAGTTCTTTCACACCGCTTTAAAGTGACACTGGACATGGCTCAACCGAGAGAACAAGCTGGATTTAGGAGTGGCTACAGCACAATAGATCATATCCACGTACTGAGAGAACTAATTGAAAGAGCGAGGGAATATGAACTTCCATTGTGCATGGCTTTTATCGATTATGAAAAAGCCTTTGATTCGGTGAAACCATCAGCAGTTGCAATGGCTCTGAAATCCTGCGGTATTGAAGATGCATACATTAATATTATCAATAACATCTATGAAAATGCAAGTGCAAAGATTCGGCTGTTTGAAAATACAACACACATAAATATTGGAAAAGGAGTGAGACAAGGTGACACCATGTCTCCGAAGCTCTTTAATGCCACATTGGAAAATGTCTTTCAATCACTGAACTGGGAAAACAAAGGGATAAAGATTAATGGAGATTATCTAACCCACCTTCGTTTTGCTGATGACATAGTCATTTTTGCAACTACCCCATCAGAGCTACAGAGTATGATCCAGGAACGTGCTGACAAGAGTAAAGAAGTGGGATTAAAAATGAACTTTCAGAAGACAAAAGTGATGTACAATGCTTTTACAAGAAATGAAGATTTATCGATTGATGGAGAAAAGCTGGAGATAACAGACACGTACGTTTATCTTGGACAGCAGATATCAAGTGAGGGTCACATTGGTGAAGAAATTAATCGGCGTACAAAACTTGCCTGGAGAGCTTTTGGAAGAAACAGCATAATTTTCAAGAGCAATATGCCATTATGTCTTAAAAGAAAAGTGTTTGATCAATGCATTCTTCCAGTGCTTACGTATGGTGCAGAGACGTGGACCTTAGCTAAAAGAGACATGCAAAGGCTGCAAACAACTCAAAGTAGCATGGAGAGGTGCATGCTTGGTGTAACCAGGAGAGATAAGAAGAGGAACTCGTGGATCCGAAAAATGACAAGAGTGGAAGACATCATGATCAGAGTTAAATCCCTGAGATGGCAATGGGCTGGACATACTGCCAGAAGAACAGACCATCGATGGACAGCCGAAATTTTAGATTGGATTCCAAGGGACAGTAAAAGACCCAGAAGAAGACCACATGGAGGATGGGTGGATGAAATTCGAAAGTATGCGGGAGTGACATGGAGGAGACTGGCACAAGACAGACCGTTGTGGAGGAAACTTGGGGAGACCTTCGTCCAGCAGTGGATTGATAATGGTTGACAATGATGATGATGATGATGACTCACTGAGAAGAGACTTTTTCAACGTCCTGTGTGTGTGTGTGTGTGTGTGTGAGTGAGAGAGAGAGAGAGAGAGAGAGAGAGAGAGTTTCGAATTTATAGTTCGAATCAGATTTTTCCGGGTCATTTCCGGGTCGGGTCAAATTTTGTGACACGTCCGGGTCGGGTTCGTGTCCAAAATGATTGACCCGTTTCCAATTCTGATAGGAGCTGCCTGGATATGTAGAATTTGAACCATGGGAACTCCATTACTTACCGAAATAATGACAGAAACAACACCGACACAACTGCATATACTAAAGGATATAGTGGAACTTGGGATGTAAGGTCAGGTGATGCGTAACATCACAGCCTCTCCTTGACAAATGTCAACCCCGCCTTCTCGTGGTGCATCCTGTTCCCACTAAAGGGGCTCTGACGACCGCAAATAGCGGTATAACTATACCATCGGGATCAGAGGAAATGCTATCCCACACTCACCAACCCGCTTGGCCAGCGTGGTGAGTTATGGCCAAACACCTCCAAAATGACTCTACAACTTAAATCTTGGCCCTCAGTCTCCGGCAGCTGGAATGTACCTGGCCAAGGCAGCGGCCAGTGCGACATGAAGGCAGAGGGTGCTAAGAATCCCCGGAGGACCGGACTAGGCTGCCATTTGATGCTGACCTTGGCTACCTATAACGGATGCTCCCTATCTTCTGATTCAAGGCTTCTTGAATTGGAAGAGGAACTACAAAGAATCAAGTGGGACATCGTCGGGCTAAGTGAGGTAAGGAGAAAAGGAGAAGATCTCATTGAACTGAAAAGTGGACATCTCTTCTATTATCGTGGGACAGATACTGGCAGAACTAGTGGTGTTGGATTTATAATAAACAAGAAACTGAAGGATAAAGTGGTAGAAGTTGAAAGTTCCTCTGACAGAGCTGCACGACTCGTTATCCAACTATCGAGAAGATACCAGGCTCAGATTATTCAAACTTATGCACCCACCACAAGTCATCCTGAAGAAGAAATTGAAGAATTTTATGAGGAAATTCGTCATCTAAATAATAAAGGTTAGCAGCACTTGAAGATAATTATGGGAGATTTCAATGCAAAAATAGGGCAACGGCAACAGAATGAAACTTCAGTAGGTAAATTCGGTCACGGCAACAGAAACCAGCGTGGAAATACTCTCGTTGAGTTTGCAGAGGCAGAAGGATTTTTCATCTTGAACTCCTTTTTCAAGAAAAAGCCACACAGGAAATGGACATGGAGACATCCAATTGGGACGACAAGTGAAATTGATTTTATTATGTGTAACAAAAAATGCGTCATCGAAGACTGCAGTGTGCTGAACAAGTTCAACACAGGTAGTGACCATAGATTGGTGAGATGTAAGATGCACCTCAACACTAAACTGGAACGTGGCAAGCTCATAAGACAAACAAAATGTATTGACATAACCAACCTTAAAAAACACCATAATACTTTCAAGTTGGAACTGAAGAACAGATTCTCTGCTTTAGAAGGCCTAACATCGGAAGAAGTGGATATTTCGGAAGTTAACAGAAAAGTAACCAAAGCTCTAATGGAAACAGCAACAAAATTAGCTGGGTCTAAGAACAAGTTGCATGTGAACAAATTATCAGGAAAAACCAAAATGTTGATGCAAAAAAGAAGAGAGATGAGGACAAATAAAGAAGATGTGACTTCCAAAGTGGAATATATAGAGCTATGCAAGACAACACGAAAAAGTATCACTGAAGACGTAAGGAAATTCAACTGTGAGCTAGTGAGGAAAGCAATTGAAAACAACCAAAGCCTTAAGATAGCAAAGGGACATCTCAGTAAGGGAAGAAAACAGATTATGGCTCTGAGAAAAGAAGATGGTTCTATAACAAGAAATAGAGGCGAAATTTTGACAAGAGTGAAAGATTTCTACTTCAAATTATATGAAAGGGATGATACATGTACTCCAGACATCATGAAAGGTACCAGAGTTCTTCCAGTCCTCCCAGCAGAAGTTGCTCATGCAATCAAGAACATGAAGCAGGGGAAAGCTCCAGGAGAAGATGGAATTACTATAGACATCATACAAGAAGCAAGTGGAGAAATTGAAACAGTACTCGCCCAAATTTTCACTCGATGCCTTAATGAAGGGAAGATTCCTGAGGATTGGAACAATGCTACAATGATTCTGCTACATAAAAAAGGTGACATTGAGGATCTCAGGAACTACAGACCTATCAGCCTCCTATCAGTGGTTTATAAAATCTTCACTAAAGTTCTTTCACACCGCTTGAAGGTAACACTGGACATGGCTCAACCGAGAGAACAAGCTGGATTCAGGAGTGGCTACAGCACAATAGATCATATCCACGTACTGAGAGAACTAATTGAAAGAGTGAGGGAATATGAACTTCCATTTTGCATGGCTTTTATCGATTATGAAAAAGCCTTTGATTCGGTGAAACCATCAGCAGTTACCACGGCTCTGAAATCCTGCGGTATTGAAGATGCATACATTAATATTATTAATAACATCTATGAAAATGCAAGTGCAAAGATTCGGCTCTTTGAAAATACAACACACATAAAAATTGGAAAGGGAGTGAGGCAAGGTGACACCATATCTCCGAAGCTCTTTAATGCCACATTGGAAAATGTCTTTCAATCACTGAACTGGGAAAACAAAGGGATAAAGATTAATGGAGATTATCTAACCCACCTTCGTTTTGCTGATGACGTAGTCATTTTTGCAACTACCCCATCAGAGCTGCAGAGTATGATCCAGGAACTTGCTGACAAGAGTAAAGAAGTGGGATTAAAAATGAACTTTCAGAAGACAAAAGTGATGTTCAATGCTTTTACAAGAAATGAAGATTTATCGATTGATGGAGAAAAACTGGAGATAACAGATACGTATGTTTATCTTGGACAGCAGATATCAAATGAGGGTCACATTGATGAAGAAATTAATCGGCGTACAAAACTTGCCTGGAGAGCTTTTGGAAGAAACAGCATAATTTTCAAGAGCAATATGCCATTATGTCTTAAAAGGAAAGTGTTTGATCAATGCATCCTTCCAGTGCTTACGTATGGTGCAGAGACGTGGACCTTAACTAAAAGAGACATACAAAGGCTGCAGACAACTCAAAGAAGCATGGAGAGGTGCATGCTTGGTATAACCAGGAGAGATAAGAAGAGGAACTCGTGGATCCGAAAAATGACGAGAGTGGAAGACATCATGATCAGAGTTAAATCCCTGAAATGGCAATGGGCTGGACATACTGCCAGAAGGACAGACCATAGATGGACAGCCGAAATTTAACCATAGATGGACAGCCGAAATTTAAATGACATAGTCCATTTAGATTGGATTCCAAGGGACAGGAAAAGACCCAGAAAAAGACCACATGGGAGATGGGTGGATGAAATTGGTAAATATGCGGGAGTGACATGGAGGAGACTGGCACAAGACAGACCGTTGTGGAGGAAACTTGGGGAGACCTTCGTCCAGCAGTGGATTGATAATGGTTGACAATGATGATGATGATGATGATGATGATAGTGGAACTTTATTCAGAATTGACTATCTAGCACTGGGTGCAACGCCGCTGACAAAGACGGTACCAAGGGAAGAGGAGGTCATCAGTAGTGGATATGATAACCCGACACAACTGCAGATACTAAAGGATATGGCGGAACTTTATTGAGAATTCACCACATAGCACTGGGTGCCATGATGCAGATGCATCACTGCCAAAGACGGTACGAAGGGAAGAAGAGGTCCTCAGTAGGGGATATGATCACCTGATAACTGCAGACACTAAATGATATAGTGGAACTTTATTCAGAAATGGCTATATAGCACTGGGTGCCATGATGCAGATGTATCACTGCCAAAGATCGCACGGAGGCAAGAGGAAGTCCTCAGTAGGGGATATGATCACCCGACACAACTGCAGATACTATAAAGGATATAGTGGAACTTTATTCAGAATTGACTACATAGCACTGGGTGCAACGCCACTGCCAAAGACGGTACCAAGGGAAGAGGAGGTCATCAGTAGGGGATATGATCACCTGATAACTGCAGATACTAAAGGATATAGGGGAACTTTATTCAGAATTGACTACATAGCACTGGGTGCAACGCCACTGCCAAGGACGGTACCAAGGGAAGAGGAGGTCATCAGTAGGGGATATGATCACCTGATAACTGCAGACACTAAAGGATATAGGGGAACTTTATTCAGAATTGGCTACATAGCACTGGGTGCAACGCCACTGCCAAAGACGGTACCAAGGGAAGAGGAGGTCATCAGTAGGGGATATGATCACCTGATAACTGCAGACACTAAAGGATATAGGGGAACTTTATTCAGAATTGGCTACATAGCACTGGGTGCAACGCCACTGCCAAAGACGGTACCAAGGGAAGAGGAGGTCATTAGTAGGGGATATGATTACCCGACACAGCTGCAGATACTAAAGGATATAATGGAATTTTATTGAGAATTCACTGCATAGCACTGGGTGCCATGATGCAGATGCGTCACTGCCAAATACTGTACGAAGGGAAGAGGAGGTCCTCAGTATGTGATACGATCACCCCTAACGTGGATACATGATTTGCACCATATGTCCATATTTCGCACTAGGTTGTTGATGAGTTCATAGCGTCCCACACGTGTTCTATTTCTTCGCATAGCGTTCCACGCCTGTTCTATGGGATTTTGGTCGGTGGAACGTACTGGCCAATCCATGCGTTGAATGTCTTCACTTTCCAACAGCTCATCAACTGCCACCGTATGATGGGGTGTGCCCTTATCGTCCACTTACGATAACTGCGGGCCAATTGCGCCTCGGAACAGAAGAACATCGGGAAGGATTGCGCCATTACAGTAGCGGCCACCAATTACAGTACCTACATCTACAGCTTCGGACAACCATCGATCAGAATGTCTCCCCATACGAGAACACCACCACCGCCATATCTATTCTTTTTACTGGTGTTTTCGGGCCTATACCGAGTGCCTCCAGATTAACTGACGACCTGAATCACTACAGAAATTAAATCTTGTAACGTATATTCTATTTTAACTTTACTTTTGAGTTTGTTTTTCTATGTAAATTTGAGTTCGTTCTCTTAGACATTTTCAAACCTTAATGTTATGTCTTTTCCATCAAACGAAAATAATGTTGGCAACAATCTGAGGTCAGAACAAGAGTGACGTATGTATGTGATAAGAACGTTAGATATAAAGACGATGTAGCAGTTTCTTTAGTGTGCGGAGATTTTAGATCGTTACCGAATTTTGACTGTGTACTTCTTGACTATGATATGAGAAGTGGTGTGTTTTGGATTTCGTTTAATGTTGCTGGACCAATAAAAAGTTGACGTAAGTTGGACTTCTTGACTAAGATATGTGAAGTGCTGTGTTTTGGATTTCGTCTAATGTTGCTGGACCAATAAAAAGTTGACGAAAGTTGGACTTCTTGACTAAGATATGTGAAGTGGTGTGTTTTGGATTTCTTCTAATGTTGCTGGACCAATAAAAAGTTGACGTAAGTTGGACTTCTTGACTAAGATATGTGAAGTGGTGTGTTTTGGATTTCGTCTAATGTTGCTGGACCAATAAAAAGTTGACGAAAGTTGGACTTCTTGACCAAGATATGTGAAGTGGTGTGTTTGGGATTTTGTCTGATGTTGCTGGACCAATAAAAAGTTGACGTAAGTTGGACTTCTTGACTAAGATATGTGAAGTGGTGCGTTTGGGATTTCGTTTAATGTTGCTGGACCAATAAAACCTTGACGTAAGTTGGACTTCTGTATGTGTTTCGTCTGGCCTTTGTAAAAGCCTTACTCTAACGTGAGCTATCCGGCATAATTAGTTGCATCACATTTACCCTTATTTTAAGATATATTCAGCCGGAAATCTTACATAACATAAAAACATTTACGTTATAATCTACCCTCATCAGTAAAGAGTATCGTAACGCACTGTTCTGTTGTCAAGTCCTTATGTTCTCTGGACCGCTGTAAACGGTGTCTCCGGTGAACACTTTTTATTGAAACACAGCCTAGTGGTAGTCGAGCAAACACTCCACCTTTACGTAGTCGCAACCTGGCCACTGTGAACGGCGATACTGTGTGTCCGTTGCTCATATTTAGTTGTTTTGCAAGGTTTCTTGCAATCTCGTGTCGATCCCACTATGCCTGTAACAGCAGATAGCAGTCCTGATTGGGGATGGTTTCTGGTAGAAAAAAACAGCGGTCTTTCGCACAGCTGTTCCTGTAATCCTGAAGGCCGACCACGCACGCGATACGATGCTATGGGTGATACCGAACTCTTGGGCCACACTCATCCCAGTTCACCGTTTCCCGAGCCTCCCAATTACTCGACCACAAGTGAAATCATCAAGATTTTCCCGCCAGGCAATTTCTTCGTCTTTAGCACATTACAAACACAACTGAACGTCGGTAACACTTATGCACACCATCCTATGACTTCTATTCAACTGATGCTATTGGACTCCGTGAGAGCATTTTGTTCTCGCGTCACGCAGACCAGACGTGATTCTCCATTACTACGCATGTACTGTTGTTCCTGTTTCAAGACACGGCTTTGGGTTCATTTGTGTGCTGTGGCGATTTACTGCGTTATTTTCCTTCTTCCACTTCGTCCTTCTGTTTTGCTTACCGGTGTAGTTTCTGCCACATAATCAGCCTCAATATTTTCATCGGTTAATTAAGAGTGATTTTATTAAAAGTCACAGAACATTTTCAGGAGAAGTCAGTTTTGTCTTTATCTGTAAAAACAATTTTATGTGGAGAAATACAATATTTCCGTTTTTAGCTGGGAAAGCATGTTTTCATTCTATGTTCTTTCTAAATGAATATTTTATGCCTAATGTAATCCGGTTTATTTTTCTTGTTTCCCGTTAGGTCATGTATTTTCTATGCTCAAGAGATTTTCCTGAATTACTAAAATGTTAGAGATCTGTAATTGATATTATGCGGGAAGTGTCAAAAGGATATTTCTGGTGAGGTAACAATATGTCAGAAGTAATAAGGATCTCTACAATTTGGAGTCACTGAGTGAATAACAAAATAGTTAATCGGCGGAAGGTAGGATGTAGCTCTCCTGATTAATCTCACCTTGCCAAACTGAAGGTCGCTAAAGGCTGCGCTTCTACGTGCATAAGCTATCGGGTTCAGTTGCCAAGAAAGAAATGGATGTTATCCTTGTTCTCTCTCTCTCTCTCTCTCTCTCTCTTATTTATATCCAGTAACGCGAAATTAAGTACAGAACGACACTACATCATTTTCAATTCAAAGAAATTCCGAAACTGAGACTGGAAGAACTGCTCAAGCGTCAGAGACGAAGTGATAACTTTTTAATTTTCTAATTGCTTTGCCACCCGAGACGGAAATTCACAAAATCAGACTTCTTAATCTTGGACCCACCAAATCTGTTAAAAATCTATTTCTTTCAGTTTCTTATTTAACAAGTCTTCCTTCAAGAAAATTTAACATTAAAAATTTACTAACTATATCCAGCAGAGAAAATTCTCCCCCAAGAAAAAGCGAAAAATAAGGAAAATTTGTCGACATGCGTGCCTCTGTCCGATAAAAAAGATGGTTTTAAACTAACCACTGAAAGCGAAGATATCGTATTTTTGAAATGAGGATTATGAAGAGAAAAACAAAAGAAAGGTGACCAAAAATATAGGACATCTTAATCCGTTTGATTCCAAAATAATATTTAGGTGCTACTTCTAGAACGCTAGACACATCATCTACATAAGAATTTTTATGAAGTCGCACATAAAAATATTTTTTAAGATTCAAATTTTTTTCCAAGAGAAGGAATGTTTCTCTAGCAAACTTCTGAAACAATTTTGCCTCCGCCACCTTTTTTGCTTCTTCAAACATTTTTAGCGCAGAATTATGAGTTTCTTTCTTCCATTTGAGTTTGTGTTTTTATGTAAATTTTGCAACTTCTTCATTAAACATTTTCTATCTGAACGCCACATTACTTCCCTGAACAACTTCCACAATCGGCAACCTTGAGAGTTACAGCAGTTTATATATATATATATATATACATATATATTGTTGTTGGAGGTTTAGAACAACATTCATGCCTCACCTAGATTCGAAACCGGGCCCCTTTCAGATCAGACGCCATCGCTTAGAGCACTGCACCACTGGTGCGGCGCAATATAAAAATAACAACATTGTGTAGAGAGCGTGGAGCTGTACAGATGATGAGAAATAACAAGCATATTGATAAACACTGATATTTTAAGTGTACAAATAAGGTTTAAAGCATTTTAAGACTATGCAGCATGTAATTTAAGAGAACACAACAATACCTTTCCGAATCAAAATATGCGCCGTCATAATCTGTCCCCTTCCACCATCAGTCGGGCAGCTGATGGATTCCAGCCATGTGTGACTCGATGAAGTCGTCAACTTATTTTTTCCACTTCGTCAGATGTCCGGAACCGTACAGCAGACAAACCATGTTGCATCGATCGGAACAAATGATAGTCTGAAGGAGCTATGTTGGGACTATACGCCGGGTGCTCCAAAACTTTCCGGTCAAGCGTCAATAACGTCTCATTGACTGATTTCGCGACACGCGGCCTAGCGTAGTCATGCAGTAATTTCACGGGACGGAATCTTTTTCCTTTGAATGGACATTTCCGAGAGATTTCCTGGTTCAATCGCAGAAATTGTTGCTTGTAGCGATCAGCATTAACAGTTTGACCCTGTTGCAATAGTTCGTAATAGAGCACACCCTTCATATCCCACCAGATGCACATCAGAACTTTCTTGGAGTGAATATTGCGTTTAGGTGTCGACGTCGTTGCTTCACCGGTGTCTACCCAGTGTTTTTTGCGTTCAGGATCGTCGTACCATATCCACCTTTCATCACTTGTAACAATTTCCTACAGGAAAAGCTTTCTGTGTTGTTTATTCAACAGATGCAAACACTTGATGACAAGCTCATCCCTGTTGCTCTGGCTCAGGTCATGTGGCACCCATTTTCTTTCCCATTGTGCGTAAACGATTGGAAATGGTTTGTTGAATTATCCCCAGTTGTTCAGCAAGTTCTTTTTGCGTTTGAGACGAATCTTCATCCATCAATGCTTCCAGTGCCTCAAGTGCAACCTTCTGCGAGGCGCCGTTACGTTCTCGATCGCTAACATGAAAATCACCTGCTTTAAACTATCTAAACCAAAACTCACACGTGCTTTTCGATAAAATATTCTCCCCCAGAACAGATCGATGCACATGCTTTTGCCGCACTTTTTCCTTGATGAAATTCGTAACGAATGTCGTGTCGAATAAATGCAGTATGGCTTGCCATCTTTCACGTACCGATGTGCAAGTGCGTTTGACTGCTGTGCAAACTTCTGTGTCACATTTTATACTCTGGACCAGTTACGGTCACATGACACCAACACGGGGGAATGGCGGATATGTAAATTAGCGGTAAACGTCACACAAAAAACGCTTTAAAACTTATTTGCACACCTAATACAACATATCGAGGGATATGTGAACAACTACATAAAACCTGATGGGAGATATGTGATCGAATATTTCTGCCATACGATTGAGTTCTGTGTAGAAATATGTGGGTTGCATTGTATGAGTTAAATTTTCGTATGATTTTAAACTTTTCCCCCGATTGAAGCAATCGAGACCTTGGATTTGTTATGTAAGTTTCTTATATCTTATGCTGATTCCGTTCGCTGGCTGTTAGCAAGTTCATTACTCAGTCAGTTTAAATGTACATCGAAATACCAAAATTTATGACCAGCGCGTCTTTATGCAAATCAACGCAACTGCAAGTAAACGACGGCGCGGGTAAAGGTCAGGAAACGGTATGAATAACACCTGATACTGAACTCTGTTAACGCTTTCGCTACCACAACGTCCGGCCATTCAGACAACCACAAGCGCCCAGGTCGCCCAATAACTTGACTAGGATATCGTAAATCCCCCACCCCCGGTTTCTTTGAATTTGCACTGCGTCTGCTGGATTAGTAGTCGTCACCCTAAGTCGTCTTTGTTGCCGCTAAACAAAGAAGTGAACCAGGAGTTTGTTTGTCCCGGGGCAATATCATTCAGCCTTCGGACATCGCTCAGTAGAACTGTTATTCTGTTGACACGTGCTTCGTAAAAACATTTATATATTTTGACACGTGCTTAGTAAAAATAATTTATATAAAAACATTGTAGGACTACATGCACTGGAAAAATTATTTGGAACATTTTTCTGGACACCTAAGGGTTTGTCTAACAATTAAATTTACAAGTGACCTTTTTCTGGACCCCTAAGGGTTCGTGGAATAAATAAATTTACAAATTACATTTTTATGGACACCTAAGTTCGTGGACGGAAATACAGCCCTGGTAGCACACAGCCTTGCAATGTAACGTTGGCCCAACGCTGAGCTACCGTCTTTCAGTAATAGAAGCCGTTGGCACAGTGTTGGGCCTACGTTAAATTGCGTGGAGGGCCTGATTCTAACTGACTACACACAAAATATGCAAACATATATTCTGTAGATATTACAGCAAAAAAAAAAAAACCATTCGGGCGTCATAAAATGTTTTTGTACTACGAGAAAAAAAAAGCTCATTTATCAGAATTTTCAGCTTCAAAGACAGCATAAAATACTAATATTTAATATCAAATGAACTGCAGTATCTTCTTTTGTCCTAAACGTTTATGAGAGAAAATTTGTCGTAAAAGTCTTTTCATATTTGCTCAATGAAAGTAAACAGATTGAGATTATATTTAGAACTACAGAAAAGGGGGAAATTAAGATTTTCCAGCTGTTACCACTCTCATCTGTCTTAGGGTCTCAGTAGAAGAATGCACAGATTGCCGCAGGGAAACGTCCAAAATGTCAACGCATAGCAAGCCTAGAGATCAGAAGTTTCGAGTGGTGACTCAGCACTAATCCTTCTTTTGTTAGACTTGACAAAGGGAAGGGGAATGAAATTCGAAAACCAGCAGCAGGCACTTTCGGGCGCTGTGGAATTCTGAGTGACAAAACATTATAGTGTAGTGGTCGCGAAATGGTTAGTCAGTGTTATATTTGTTCTTCAGATAGGAAAGCCAGCTGAATTAAACGAGTTTGACAACGGCCAAATTGTAATGGCTAGACGACTGGTTCAGATCATTTCCAAGACGGCGGTAAAAGTTTGTGGGGTGCTCATGGTCATCGGTGGTTTGTGCCTTGAAAAAGTGGCCCGAGGAGGAAAATCCTCTAACCGCTGGCAAGGTGTGGGGACACCATCTCTCATCAACAGTGCCGTAACTAGCATGACGTGGGCACCCCCGCAAGATTTACTTCAGCACCCCTAAGCACAGTAATTTTCCCAGGATTTCGAACACGAGGGGCATTTTTCGCGGTGTGTGTATGTGTGTGTGGTGGTGGTGGGGGGGGGGGGGGGGATAGGAACTCAGGGAGAATGTCTGAAAAAGTAATGTAATACCTAGAGTCCTGTAGTTTTAACTTTTTAAATAATAGATTTGACAATACGTGTAATTGCCTTGTCCAAAACTAAAATAAACCACAAAACTACTATGTGTAATTGCCCTTTTACAAATAGTAGCTTTGCGGCTGTTGTGAATAAATGTTGATGCTTGTCGTGCACGTAATCCTAGGTAACATACTGTTTTTCACATCCTCTACGGGGAATTTCACTGTGGCATCGCGCTTTTTCGTAGCAACGCAGAGAGAGGGCCGACTGGAGAGCGATCGTATTATTTACATCCCATTGCAGAGCAATCGTATTACAACTTGAAGTCAAAGAACCGAACACTTTCAATTTGTAGGATATTCACTGTTTTAAAAGTGAAACTAGGCATTTATTTAGGCAAAGCTAAATATATCTTAAAGCAAAATGTGAATCTTTGGGTTAATTATTGTGCGTGTTCGAATTTTTCGTAAAACTATAACTGGCAGCTGCAGTACTGGCAGCTCCCTTCGTTACCTGCCCTCCCCTGCGGGGGTGGCAGTTACGCCACTGGTCATCAATGCTACAGATGAGTGTACGAGCCGCGGGAAATTTGAATGCTGGTGATGAGAGTAATGGGTTACAACACTCGGTACATTGAACCCCGCTGAAAATGGGGATGCGTAGCCGCAGTTCGCTCCGAGTGTATTTAATAACCTAGGTACATCGCCGATAGCGATTACAATAGGCACGCGGTCATCAAAACTGGACCTCGAATGAATGAACAAAAGTCGTTTAGTCCGATGAATCTCGTTTCGTGTTGCACTATGTGGACGCCAGGGTACGTGCGAGTCGTTTTTCTGGGGAAGTGTTGCGACCTGAATACACCGTGGGACGGAAATTAGCCGGTGGAAGACGCGCAATGCTTTGGGAAACGTTCTGCGGGAAAACGCTGGGTCCAATCATTCATGTGCGGGAGACCATGACGCCTATCACCTTCATAAACAATTCTGCACACCAGATACATCGTTTCATGGCTACGGGATTCCCATCTGCTAGTGATTTCATTCAGCAGCATAATGCGCCATGCCACACTGCCTGTTTTGTTCAAGAGTGGCTCGCGTGACTTGAAGAAACCCTCGAGGTAATGCTCCGGCCTCCAAATTCCACTCACTGCAATCCAATCGAGTATCTGTTGTTTGTGTTGGAACAGCAAGTTAGATCTGCTGCGGCTCAGCCCCGTTACTTACAATAGTTGAAGAATCTGCTAGTAACGTGCTGGTACCAGGTACAATAGTTAAAGGTTCTGCTAATGACGTGCTGATACCAAATACAATAGTTGAAGAATCTGCTAGTAACGTGCTGGTACCAGATACGTTAGTTGAACGATCTGCTAGTAACGTGCTGGTACCAGATACGTTAGTTGAACGATATGCTAGTAGCGTGCTGGTACCAGATACGTTAGTTGAAGGATCTACTAGTAACGTGCTGGTACCAGATACGTTAGCTGAAGGATCTGCTAGTAACGTGCTGGTGCCAGATACGTTAGTTGAAGTATATGCTAGTAACGTGCTGGTGCTAGATACGATAGTTGAAGGATCTGCTAGTAACGTGCTGGTACCAGGTACGTTAGTTGAAGGTTCTGCTCGTAACGTGCTGGTACCAGATACGTTAGTTGAAGGATCTGCTGGTAACGTGCTGGTACCCGATACGTTAGTTGAAGGATCTGCTAGTAACGTGTACCAGATACGTTAGTTGAAGGATCTGCTAGTAACGTGTACCAGATACGTTAGTTGAAGGATCTGCTAGTAACGTGCTGGTACCAGATACGTTAGTTGAAGGATCTGCTAGTAACGTGCTGGTGCCAGATACGTTAGTTGAAGTATATGCTAGTAACGTGCTGGTGCCAGATACGATAGTTGAAGGATCTGCTGGTAACGTGCTGGTACCCGATACGTTAGTTGAAGGATCTGCTAGTAACGTGTACCAGATACGTTAGTTGAAGGATCTGCTAGTAACGTGTACCAGATACGTTAGTTGAAGGATCTGCTAGTAACGTGCTGGTACCAGATACGTTAGTTGAAGGATCTGCTAGTAACGTGCTGGTGCCAGATACGTTAGTTGAAGTATATGCTAGTAACGTGCTGGTGCCAGATACGATAGTTGAAGGATCTGCTAGTAATGTGCTAGTACCAGATACGTTAGTTGAAGGTTCTGCTAGTAACGTGCTGGTGCCAGATACGTTAGTTGAAGGATCTGCTGGTAACGTGCTGGTACCAGATACGTTAGTTGAAGGATCTGCTAGTAACGTGTACCAGATACGTTAGTTGAAGGATCTGCTAGTAACGTGTACCAGATACGTTAGTTGAAGGATCTGCTAGTAACGTGTACCAGATACGTTAGTTGAAGGATCTGCCAGTAACGTGTACCAGATACGTTAGTTGAAGGATCTGCTAGTAACAAGCTGGTACCAGATACGATAGTTGAAGGATCTGTTAGTAACGTGCTGGGACCATATACCAAGAGACACCTTTAGAAATCTTATATTTTCTGGGTTTGTTCGGCCGCAGGTGAAGGAACAACGACATATTGAGTAGGTCGCATAATTTTTTGGCTGGTATGTTTACGAAGCTCTCTAAGAGCACATAGCTAAGAAATAAGTTAAACGTACAATTATCAGAAGATTAAACGCTATAACTTATCTGTTTCATTAAGGATTCTTTTCTGAATGAAAATATTCTTTCACATATATTCATTTTTTATATATCCCTTAAAGAATATAGAAGAAAACAACTTCTACTACGTGAAGTTATCTTTATTAAATAGTAATCTACAGATATCAAAATGTGAGATTTTTCAAGCAAAAAAAAAAGGTGTTTTTTAGTGATAAACGTTTCAAATTGAGCTGCAAGATTGCTCATATTGAGCACTTAACACGTTAGCGTATAATTTTCTTCACAGGAAATCGTCGATTCCGTGGCATATTAATCTTCTTCTTTCGCCTCGACGTATTTGCGGAAGCCGGTCTTATATGAATCTTGGTGAGAAGCACAGGAAACAATTTTCCCTCTCGCTGTTTACGCTGAGCGCCAACAATTGCTCTTCGAGTGTCAATTAGATTGGTTATATCTCTTCAGCCCCAGCAAAACCCCCCGAGTGATAGATACCAACCGCAACCGCACACACACTATACATCTCTCTTCGCAATCACCAGTGATGACAGAAGCAAGCTTGGACTTGGGTAATCGATCCGGCTCTAGCAACACATACATACACACACACATACGCACTGGGTAGACGTAAACTAACGACCATCGAAATGGACCACAGATAAAACTGATATATATGTATGTGTCTTAAGAAGAGGAGGGAATCCGCCCGACCTAATCTTGCTGATGTAGCAAAGTACACTTCCTTGAAATCGTGGAAAGAGCTTTGTGCCATTCGCAAAATCAATTAACTAGCTGACCGTATATTGCCCCTTGCTGGAAACCACAAACTCTTCAGTCGCGTGATAATTTTATTTTTTAATCTGATCAACAGAATATTATCGGCTGCTATTGAAATAAGCACAAAATGATGAAGCAAGTCTCTAATGAAAGCAAAAATGGATGTTGTCGAAGTCACAATGTTAATAATAATAAAATATTTTGATAAAAATGTGTTCAGATATAGAACCGTGCTTACTGTCCAAAAATCAGGTATAAATTCTAAGAAAGCATAGTTATAAATTCCATAGATAATGTCCGTCTTTCAGCTATACTATAGATTTCTGAATCGTGAGGTAAAATTTTATACTAAAAAAATCTTAAAATTCTGATCTGGCTTGCTATAATAAGACACATTATTTCTTTCTGACTTCCCCATTCGCGAGGAAATAATTCGACATATTTTATACATATATATTTCTAATAAAACATTCACCACAGGACTAAAAAATACGCTTAGTAAGCTGCTACTTAGGGGCATCAGAAGCTGCATTTCAAAATTTAATGTAGTGCCCCACTGTACTGCATGAAAACGCGAAATGGCTTTCAGGTTGAATGCAGCTGTGAGAACAAATTTCTCTTCTGGTAAAAGAGCAAAAAGCAAATGATGAAAGACACTGCTGTGGATTGGAACGAGTCTACTTTAATAGGGAATGTTATTTCTTCCTTCTTTTGAATCAAGCATTGTTGATGATCACATTATAAATGAAAAGAAGCGTGGAAAATGTTTACATCTACAACCGAAAAACCCTGCTTACTGATGCTCTTGAAACAAATTTGAGAAAACCAATAACAGACGAAAGTTTTGTACGTAATTTTTTATTTCTAGCGGAGGTTGAATATTCTACAAAACAGGTAAATTAAAATGCAGAATTAATAACCCGGAACTGCTTGAAGAGGTTGGTATGGTAACCTTCCTATGCAGACCAAAGTCGTCCGTAATTATGTCCGAAACAGTTAGAGATGTACTTTTAACGGGCATTTACACCATCACGAACCATAATCAACAATTATGTTATCACCATAACGAATCATGATCAAAATTATATCACCATCACGAATCATGATCAAAAATTATATCATCACTATCGCGAATCGTAATGAAGTATTGTGTATCACTATCCCTAATTATAGTCAACAATTATGTTATCACCAGTGGCGGCTCGTGGCAACTGAAACAGGTGGAGCCAGTAGCCGAAATCAAACAATGAAATAAAAAAAAAACTGTTATTATTAGGCCAACTATTCAGACCCACACCCTACCCCACCCCCAAGATTCCTTTACTCTTACTCTGTTTACCCCCTTGACTCACAATAATGCCCAAATCAGGTAGAGTGTGTCAACTATTCTACAGCACACGAAAATAAAAAATTCCTCAGAATAGAATGCATAACTATTAACAGAAAAATGTTAAAACTCCTTAAATAAAATTTTTACCTTAAAACATATGAGCATTAATTTATGTTAGTTGTGCTTTGTGTTTCTTCAGATTTCTTAACTGAGGAATATTCACAGGATTCACAAGGTAAAAAAATGTAGTGAAAAAATAATAACTCCAAATATATGCCGGGAGGGAATGTTTCATGAATTTCGTCCCATATAGAATGAGTACCATACTACCATTTGCATTATTTGAAAGGTTTAACCATTTTTTTAAAAGAATTTGTGAAACCTAAGAACATATATGTATTCATGTGCAAATTATACTTACAGGTTTTCTCATTTATTTATTTATTTTTAACATAAAAAATCATCTTAGTTAAAACTGAAATTAGTTCTGCAAAGCGCTTAGTAAACTTCATACTCTTGGAAACTCAAATTCTTGGGCTGATAAGCACCGAGTTTTTTTAAGTGAAGCTTTTCGACTCAAATTCTTGGGATGATGAGCACTGTGTTTTTTTAAGTGAAGTTCAAACTAAAAATTCTTGGGGTGATAAGCACTGAATTTTTTTTAGTTAAGCTTTTCTTCCAGATTTAAAGCAAAGTACGGATATTTTAACAAAATATCCATTCCATTCATTGTACTCGATAAGCAAAAAAGTCACGACACAAAGGAGCAACACATCACTGAGAGAGATACACACAGAAAAAACAACTAACTGAGCTTTGCTACATGTAAAACCCTCCCGCCATCGTTGAGCTTGGTCGGCCACCGGGGCGGCTTTCTTTCACTGAAACACACACCTACACTCGTCGTAATCCGACCCAGGAACGCCCCGTTTAGCAATATTTTTTGTTCCCATGTTATCCCTCTCGCCAGAGTACCGAAGGAACTACGTAAAATCTCGAGAGACAAGGTGTCAGTTAAAAAGCATTCGGGCTTGACTAGGTGCCTCTACCTTTGTTCTTGATGATGTCCTTCTCCCTTTCCGGTTTTTACTTTACTAATATAATAGATGTAATTCTTGCAGAGACACTCTAGGTCAACTGTCTCTCTGCCGTGAAAACCATAACTGCAGAGACTTGAGATTAGGTCTTTGTCTGAAAACTATTACTTAAGATGAGGTTTATGTCTGAGAACTGTTACTTAAGATTAGGTACTTTTTTTTTTTTAATTGTTACTTGAGATCAAGTTCTTGTCTGAAAACTGTGTATCTTCGCATTTTGTTTTTGTATTTAGAAACCCTCATCAATGTCTAAGGATAAAAGGAGTTCCCTATCGCCAATCTGGGGCAAAGGCACCAAGAAGGGGAGAGAACCAGCACCGCAGAAAGAACACATTATCTATTCCTCATGTAGAACGCGAACCAAGATTCAACTACGGTGAGTGGCTTAAATCCCGCATCTCTTACGTCCCAAGCCCCAAAGCAGCTGATCATCACATTTGTGGAATCTGGTAGAAACAAAATTTAGTTTAAGTGGATTGCAATGTAGAAATATTGACAGTGTCACAAAGAACCAGAGATGGAAACAGGTCATGGATCAACAATTTCGTGCTGGTCAAACGGGTAGGATCAAGGGGATCCTGTCCAGATTTTGAATCGGTTTTATTTACGTTTTAGTTTTGAAAAGGAGAAATAATTTTTTTCAAAGAAAAATGCGCACTCTGGAATTTTGTGTTCGATACTAGTGCTCACGGACTGGAAAATTATTTGTCATGCAATATGAACGAACAGTGTCCCTTCCTTCTGAGGAACAATGATAGAAACATCATCCACTTTTCGAAACTTTCAACTAATCATAAGCTTATAAAAATTGATTTGGCTGTGAAACATTTTGAAGTCTGATATGTTGTCAAGAAAACAGCAAAAACAGAAATTAAATATGCAACAAGTTACTTAATTCAGAAATTTTGATTGCAGCGCCATCAGAATTGAGTAGAACGACCTTAACATCACCGCGGTTTTTCATTTTGACTCTCAGTTTGAAAACATGTGTAAAACAGTTAGGTTATGTCTTGAAAATGAAGGATGACCGTTTCTACACTTTTTGTAACAAAGTGAGTAAATTATACGTCCCATAATACCTAGTCTTACCATAGTACTGTTACAGGGTATTCAATGAAATAACAAAAGAAATGTAAATATATTTTAATATACCTGTGATGTGACGTAAGTAGTACACTTGTGAACACATTGCACCAATCACTTTTCAAAACGGCATCCTTTTGCCTTCACACAGTCCTTCAGTCTCTGTGACCACTCATCAATAGCTTTATGCAGGGTCTCCACAGAAAATGCTGCTACTGCCCGCACCAAAGAGCGTTTGAGACTGTCAATACTGTGGTGTCTCTTTCTGCAGGTCATGTCCTCTAGTGTGGCCCACAACTTATAGTCCAATGGGTTGAGGTCTGGGCAGCTTGAAGCCCAATCAGCTGGAGAAATGTAGTCTGGAAAATTCGCCTAAAGCCACTCTTGGGTTGACCTGGCCTTGTGGGAAATTGCGGAATCCTGCCGAAAGCTCCACCGTCTGTTTTGGAAGAGGGTGTGACTCACAGTTTTGACCGCTGGCTCCAAACCCCTGTCCTGGTAGACTTTGGCGGATGTTTCACATCTTTCTCACAGAAATGTAGCTCCGTGATACCCCTCGTAGGAGACTCCCCACCAAACCATGACGGAAGCAAGATGATGGCACCTCATGATCCTTGGAGCTTTCTCCTGAGCTTCTCGTGAGGTTGACGCATAAACCATGTGATTTTGGCTGTTGAAAGCCTCTTCAATAGTGAAAATGTTTTCATCGGAGGAAAGGATCTGCCTTTGGCGATTGTATGCGTAACATTCGCTTTCAGCACCCTCTGCTGCTTCAGTTGTGGAGTGAGGAAGTGCCCTGTACTCAGCCGGTAATCTTTCACCCTCAGGTGACTCCGCAGCTCGCGTGACATCGACATTCTTAAAATGTTCAGCTCACGAGCCGTAACTGATTGTTTTCTGTCAGAATTTCATCGAATACGGGCGGTCACTGCTTTCACCAGGCGAGCAGTCCTCACGATACGCGACCGACCCTTTGTGGGGTGGTCAGCAAAGGTTCCAGTCTCAAGGAACCTTTTTTTATGGTCCGGTAGACAAAAATGCGGCTGCTTTTCAGCTTCTTCGGCATTTTGAAAGTCTCGGAAGCTGATTTTCCAACTTTGTGTAGCGCTATTACAGTAACACGATTCTCATAATCGCTCCACTCCATGGCAAGTACTTCACGAAACACGTTATCTCCTCTCTGACTGAACGCACAATGATTTACTAGCTGTTTCATGCCTCCTGGCTGGTCGGTGACGTTGCACACCAGTTGGGCGCCATCTGTCGAACATTTGTAACAGTATTTACGCTAAGACTGCGTACATACATTTATTTTCTATAAATGTATGCACACAGAATAAATACTGTTAATATTGGATTTCCATATAATCTAAGATTCCCACTGTAGATTCTTTTTGAACGCCCTGTATGTGTGTATATATATATAGAACGCCCTGTATGTGTGTATATATATATATATACTTAAGAGCAAAACTGAAGACTAAGGAAAAACTTTAGAATTTAAAACGAAGGTTGCAAAATAACCTGAAAATCAAAACGCGCAACGCAGCAGTTTTGAAAATTCAGAATTCACATTCTATAAAGAAGATACCTAAGCAAAAAAATACAAATATAATTTTGACTCACACCTAGTACAACATAGAAAAGGTTATGTATCTACCTGTGTGAGTAAAAGGAGAAAAGGTAAAAAAATAAAATAAAACAAGTGAATGTAGAAGGTGTCGAGAATACTGAGCCTTGGCTTTATCAAGGACCAGCAAAAACTCTGCATTTTCTCACTTCCACAAAGACCTAGTTGGAAATGGGTTTCTGCAAGGCCATAGATGCAAGTAACATTCCCACCTAAAATAGTTTAAAAAATATATATATGTCATGTCCTCCGTAGAGTTGCATGACCTAGCACTGGTTAACAATTTCGCTTGCATCCATTAACCTTCCTGGCCCGACCCATGCTCTTCATCTGTTACTATTAAACAGAGAGAAGAAGATTAAAGAGAACTCAAGCTGTGAGAGTGACATAATAATTAGAAATGATTTTCAGCCATAACGAAATTCCAAGTTCGTTTGAGAGAGAATTTAAACCTGAAAATCAATGCAAAAGAAATCCAAATTTTTACATTGCAATTAAAAAAGGAAATATTAATTTTTAACGAACAGAATTTTGAAAGAAAACTTGAGTCTAAAACCCCCTACTCTACAACTTATGACAGCACGAAAACGAGAATAAGTTAAAGATAATAATTAACTAAAAGAAAACTTTGTGAAAGTTATATACCTTAAACAGTTAGTTGCAATAAGTACGAAGTATTTCAGCAGTGCTTTAAGTGCATAATTAATTAGTTATTAAGAGCTTAACTACTTTGAAAAACAGCGCATAGACAGCGCATAGAAAAGGAACAAGCTTAGCCATCTTCTGTTCCTAGGTACCCCAAAAGACGCTCAAAGTTACAAAGAAAAGAAAGAGTTAAAACCCGCAAAAATGTTAACAGACTAACCAATGCCTAAAAGCTGAAAAGCTAAAAAACGACAGAGAAAAAGTACATGAAGTACAAACATTGAACTTATAAAACCTAGAACCCAAAAACCAGGAAGAGAGCTTACCTCTTGTGTGACAAAAACTTTTCTCCTCACAAGAGAAGAACATGGCTGACCTCTTCCGCCACTCCCTAGACGCTGGGGGGCAGTGAGGGTGGGGCTGATGGCCTCCTCATACAGCAAGAAACCAACGCGCGGAGATTTTAACCAGAGAGAAAAAAAAATATATAAACTTAAGACTGTGGATCTGTATGATCAGAAAGAGCAGAATTAACTCTCCAGAATACATGAGGAATATTATAAAATACACGAGCAGTGTATTTAATAATCTTTGCATGTATTAAATCACCTTAGTGAGCTTCTATAGATTAATCAGAATCTTATTAATTTTAATGTTGGTTTTACTATTTTTAGTGTAGCTATCCTAGTGATGAATAACTAGTTTTCTTTTTTATTTGTTTTTATTTTCTTTTATAAACAGATTTTTAAGCTTTTTTTGTGATTTTGTTTATATTATTTAATTTTTTGTTTTAATAGGACCGTCATATCCATAGCACTAAGGTTCCTTTAGGTAGTTAATAGGCATCCTCTAGCCAACTTCCTTACGGCTTTGATTGATCAGAATCATATTATTAACTTCTACATTCAGTTGTTTTATTTTATTTTTTTACCTTTTCTCCTTTTACTCACACAGGTAGATACATAACCTTTTCTATGTTGTACTAGGTGTGAGTCAAAATTATATTTGTATTTTTTTGCTTAGGTATCTTCTTTATATATATATAGGGATGTAAGGTCAGGTGATGCGTAACATCACAGCCTCTCCTTGACAAATGTCAACCCCGCCTTCTCGTGGTGCATCCTGTTCCCACTAAAGGGGCTCTGACGACCGCAAATAGCGGTATAACTATACCATCGGGATCAGAGGAAATGCTATCCCACACTCACCAACCCGCTTGGCCAGCGTGGTGAGTTATGGCCAAACACCTCCAAAATGACTCTACAACTTAAATCTTGGCCCTCAGTCTCCGGCAGCTGGAATGTACCTGGCCAAGGCAGCGGCCAGTGCGACATGAAGGCAGAGGGTGCTAAGAATCCCCGGAGGACCGGACTAGGCTGCCATTTGATGCTGACCTTGGCTACCTATAACGGACGCTCCCTATCTTCTGATTCAAGGCTTCTTGAATTGGAAGAGGAACTACAAAGGATCAAGTGGGACATCGTGGGGCTAAGTGAGGTAAGGAGAAAAGGAGAAGATCTCATTGAACTGAAAAGTGGACATCTCTTCTATTATCGTGGGACAGATACTGGCAGGACTAGTGGTGTTGGATTTATAATAAACAAGAAACTGAAGGATAAAGTGGTAGAAGTTGAAAGTTCCTCTGACAGAGCTGCACGACTCGTTATCCAACTATCGAGAAGATACCAGGCTCAGATTATTCAAACTTATGCACCCACCACAAGTCATCCTGAAGAAGAAATTGAAGAATTCTATGAGGAAATTCGTCATCTAAATAATAAAGGTAAGCAGCACTTGAAGATAATTATGGGAGATTTCAATGCAAAAATAGGGCACCGGCAACAGAATGAAACTTCAGTAGGTAAATTCGGTCACGGCAACAGAAACCAGCGTGGAAATACTCTCGTTGAGTTTGCAGAGGCAGAAGGATTTTTCATCTTGAACTCCTTTTTCAAGAAAAAGCCACATAGGAAATGGACATGGAGACATCCAATTGGGACGACAAGTGAAATTGATTTTATTATGTGTAACAAAAAATTCGTCGTCGAAGACTGCAGTGTGCTGAACAAGTTCAACACAGGTAGTGACCATAGATTGGTGAGATGTAAGATGCACCTCAACACTAAACTGGAACGTGGCAAGCTCATAAGACAAACAAAATGTATTGACATAACCAACCTTAAAAAACACCATAATACTTTCAAGTTGGAACTGAAGAACAGATTCTCTGCTTTAGAAGACCTAACATCGGAAGAAGTGGATATTTCGGAAGTTAACAGAAAAGTAACCAAAGCTCTTATGGAAACAGCAACAAAATTAGCTGGCTCTAAGAACAAGTTGCATGTGAACAAATTATCAGGAAAAACCAAAATGTTGATGCAAAAAAGAAGAGAGATGAGGACAACTAAAGAAGATGTGACTTCCAAAGTGGAATATATAGAGCTATGCAAGACAGCACGAAAAAGTATCACTGAAGACGTAAGGAAATTCAACTGTGAGCTAGTGAGGAAAGCAATTGAAAACAACCAAAGCCTTAAGATAGCAAAGGGACATCTCAGTAAGGGAAGAAAACAGATTATGGCTCTGAGAAAAGAAGATGGTTCTATAACAAGAAATAGAGGCGAAATTTTGACAAGAGTGAAAGATTTCTACTCCAAATTATATGAAAGGGATGATACATGTACTCCAGACATCATGAAAGGTACCAGAGTTCTTCCAGTACTCCCAGCAGAAGTTGCTCATGCAATCAAGAACATGAAGCGGGGGAAAGCTCCAGGAGAAGATGGAATTACTATAGACATCATACAAGAAGCAAGTGGAGAAATTGAAACAGTACTCGCCCAAATTTTCACTCGATGCCTTAATGAAGGGAAGATTCCTGAGGATTGGAACAATGCTACAATGATCCTGCTACATAAAAAAGGTGACATTGAGGATCTCAGGAACTACAGACCTATCAGCCTCCTATCAGTGGTTTATAAAATCTTCACTAAAGTTCTTTCACACCGCTTGAAGGTAACACTGGACATGGCTCAACCGAGAGAACAAGCTGGATTCAGGAGTGGCTACAGCACAATAGATCATATCCACGTACTGAGAGAACTAATTGAAAGAGCGAGGGAATATGAACTTCCATTGTGCATGGCTTTTATCGATTATGAAAAAGCCTTTGATTCGGTGAAACCATCAGCAGTTACCACGGCTCTGAAATCCTGCGGTATTGAAGATGCATACATTAATATTATTAATAACATCTATGAAAATGCAAGTGCAAAGATTCGGCTGTTTGAAAATACAACACACATAAAAATTGGAAAGGGAGTGAGACAAGGTGACACCATATCTCCGAAGCTCTTTAATGCCACATTGGAAAATGTCTTTCAATCACTGAACTGGGAAAACAAAGGGATAAAGATTAATGGAGATTATCTAACCCACCTTCGTTTTGCTGATGACGTAGTCATTTTTGCAACTACCCCATCAGAGCTGCAGAGTATGATCCAGGAACTTGCTGACAAGAGTAAAGAAGTGGGATTAAAAATGAACTTTCAGAAGACAAAAGTGATGTTCAATGCTTTTACAAGAAATGAAGATTTATCGATTGATGGAGAAAAACTGGAGATAACAGATACGTATGTTTATCTTGGACAGCAGATATCAAGTGAGGGTCACATTGATGAAGAAATTAATAGGCGTACAAAACTTGCCTGGAGAGCTTTTGGAAGAAACGGCATAATTTTCAAGAGCAATATGCCATTATGTCTTAAAAGAAAAGTGTTTGATCAATGCATCCTTCCAGTGCTTACGTATGGTGCAGAGACGTGGACCTTAACTAAAAGAGACATACAAAGGCTGCAAACAACTCAAAGAAGCATGGAGAGGTGCATGCTTGGTATAACCAGGAGAGATAAGAAGAGAAACTCGTGGATCCGAAAAATGACGAGAGTGGAAGACATCATGATCAGAGTTAAATCCCTGAAATGGCAATGGGCTGGACATACTGCCAGAAGGACAGACCATAGATGGACAGCCGAAATTTTAGATTGGATTCCAAGGGACAGGAAAAGACCCAGAAAAAGACCACATGGGAGATGGGTGGATGAAATTCGTAAATATGCGGGAGTGACATGGAGGAGACTGGCACAAGACAGACCGTTGTGGAGGAAACTTGGGGAGACCTTCGTCCAGCAGTGGATTGATAATGGTTGACAATGATGATGATGATGATGATGATATATATATATATATATATATATATATATATATACTTAAGAGCAAAACTGAAGACTAAGGAAAAAATTTTAGAATTTAAAACGAAGGGTGCAAAATAACCTGAAAATCAAAACGCGCAACGCAGCAGTTTTGAAAATTCAGAATTCACATTCTATAAAGAAGATACCTAAGCAAAAAAATACATATATAATTTTGACTCACACCTAGTACAACATAGAAAAGGTTATGTATCTACCTGTGTGAGTAAAAGGAGAAAAGATAAAAAAATAAAATAAAACAACTGAATGTAGAAGGTGTCGAGAATACTGAGCCTTGACTTTATCAAGGACCAGCAAAAACTCTGCATTTTCTCACTTCCACAAAGACCTAGTTGGAAATGGGTTTCTGCAAGGCCATAGATGCAAGTAACATTCCCACCTAAAATAGTTTAAAAAATATATATATAAGTCATGTCCTCCGTAGAGTAGCATGACCTAGCACTAGTTAACAATTTCGCTTGCATCCATTAACCTTCATGGCCCGACCCATGCTCTTCATCTGTTACTATTAAACACAGAGAAGAAGATTAAAGAGAACTCAAGCTGTGAGAGTGACATAATAAATAGAAATGATTTTCAGCTATAACGAAATTCCAAGTTCGTTAGAGAGAGAATTTAAACCTGAAAAACAATGCAAAAGAAATCCAAATTTTACATTGCAATTAAAAAAGGAAATGTTAATTTATAACGAACAGATTTTTGAAAGAAAACTTGAGTCTAAAACCCCTACTCTACAACTTATGACAGCACGAAAACGAGAATAAGTTAAAGATAATAATTAACTAAAGAAAACTTTGTGAAAGTTATATACCTTAAACAGTTAGTTGCAATATGTACAAAGTATTTCAGCAGTGCTTTAAGTGCATAACTAATTAGTTATTAATTAAATTAATTATGCACTTAAAGCACTGCTGAAATACTTTGTACATATTGCAACTAACTGTTTAAGGTATATAACTTTCACAAAGTTTTCTTTAGTTAATTATTATCTTTAACTTATTCTCGTATTCGTGCTGTCATAAGTTGTAGAGTAGGGGGTTTTAGACTCAAGTTTTCTTTCAAAAATCTGTTCGTTACAAATTAACATTTCCTTTTTTAATTGCAATGTAAAATTTGGATTTCTTTTGCATTGTTTTTCAGGTTTAAATTCTCTCTCTAACGAACTTGGAATTTCGTTATAGCTGAAAATCATTTCTATTTATTATGTCACTCTCACAGCTTGAGTTCTCTTTAATCTTCTTCTCTGTGTTTAATAGTAACAGATGAAGAGCATGGGTCGGGCCATGAAGGTTAATGGATGCAAGCGAAATTGTTAACTAGTGCTAGGTCATGCTACTCTACGGAGGACATGACTTATATATATATATTTTAAACTATTTTAGGTGGGAATGTTACTTGCATCTATGGCTTTGCAGAAACCCATTTCCAACTAGGTCTTTGTGGAAGTGAGAAAATGCAGAGTTTTTGCTGGTCCTTGATAAAGCCAAGGCTCAGTATTCTCGACACCTTCTACATTCAGTTGTTTTATTTTATTTTTTTATCTTTTCTCCTTTTACTCACACAGGTAGATACATAACCTTTTCTATGTTGTACTAGGTGTGAGTCAAAATTATATATGTATTTTTTTGCTTAGGTATCTTCTTTATAGAATATATATATATATATATATATATTACAATGCAAAGGAGATTTATCCGACTCGTGTCCGGATCAGTTACAGATCCGGTTCGGTTCGGGCCCGATTATGAGACGTCCGGGTCGGGTCCGGGTTTAAAAATTTAGACCCGTTTTCAACTCAGTGAAGAACGACGATTTATTTTCGCACTTTAGTTTGCAAGTACAAAGCGTGAACCCGAAGAGACGGAAATGCGATAATTCAGATGTACATTTAAAATAAATTGTACCAATTCATACCGACTTCCCAACTGAGACACACAGCCGCAGTTTCATCTTGCATTTAACTTAATATTGAAGAGAGTCAATTCTAGAAGAATCATGCTGAGAAAATTGAGACTCGCTTAAAGTTTCACGATGATGTATACGTATTCACGATGAGAGTAATTTGCCTCTTCTACGTCAGTGTAAATTTAATTCAGCTGTATTCATTCGTGAGATGTTGGCTGATTACCACACAAAGTTTCCCCCCCCCTTATCGGTTGTAAAATATCCTAATGCACTCTCCGGAAAACAATCCGTCAAATAAAGTAGCTGTCAGCATCACTGCTTTATCGGTAATGGATTATGCTAAATAATTGCATCATAATCATTAATCAAATTAGAATTATGCCATCGCATCGATTCTCGAAGGCGAAGGGGGTTACATAAAGTGACCGCTAATCTCATGATGACTGGGATAGCCAATGATTCGAAATTTATTTCAAGATGGGAGGCGCCAATACTTTGTACGACCAATGTATATGGATCCGGATTGCCTGCCATCTTGTTCCATTTGTTAGCTTTTTGAATCTTTGTAATGGTTATGAATCCATAACACAATCACTAAAAATGTTCGATACTTGTTTACTTTAAGAGCAAATACATCGCAAGTTTTAATGATTCATTTAGTTCTCCTGCTCCGGTATAAAATTTATCACTCTAGTGGGGAGTAGTTCATTCCATTTAATACCGCGATTTAATGGAGAAAAATCCCTTCTTCCCATATATTGTTTTCTATATATATACGATGTTCCAATATATAGTTTTCCCAATATATACGATGTGTTAATACTTACAAAAGAGCATATTTCACTAAATACGACATATTTAAAAATAGTATTATCTTCCATTCATTTTATAGATAGGAGAATTCCTTTAACTAATACGGCGTACTTATAAATAAAGATATATTAAGCCTATGCACACGCAAAGTTTTATGGTCAAATAACTGTCATATTACACTAGCAGGTCGTATTTAATCATAACTGAAGTACCTGGTGATCACAATTAAAACGGTTTAAAGAGCCCTGTAACAAAACAGACGAAACGCAACCAAATTTGGAACGAATACCCTAACATGCGAAGACAATTTATGAAAAAATTGTGTTTTGTAGCACTAGGAGACATGTGGCGCGTCAAGCAACTAAAAAAAAAAAAAAAAAAAAAACGCAAAATTTGCATGCCACACGAGAGGTCCAACGCTGATTGGGTGGATGTAAAGACGACAGGTAGCACAGCATGCCCATCGTACCAGTGGTACGTGCCGTGGCTCTTACCTTACCTTACCTTACCTCACCCTACCTGAACGTGTGTCGCATGGCAAGCTTTATCATCAAAACAAAGGTAATGAAAATGCTGTGCTTTGATAATTCCGGCGACTAAAGCCCATGAGAAAGGTCCCAACGACCTTTCTCATGTGCTTTGTACGGCTTTGAGAATACCAGATCTTTAGCAGTGAGACCAGGACGAGAGCGCAAACTGTTGCAAGCTTCAAGCAGCGAAAGAAGTTCCTCCTGCTGTTGTGGTTCACGTAATAGGTTCCAGCTGTGCATTTGCAGTAGCATGACAACTGGATATGCCGTGCAAAAAGGTTCCAGCTGTGCACTTGCAGTATCATGATAACTGAATATGCCGTGGGAAAAGGTGCGGAAAATTTTGCGTCAGCTGTTGCAGTTTTATCTTTGCAAGTTCACCAGCATTCTACAATAGCTTGGTGATACGCAAATCCGACTGACGTTTTTCTTATATTCTTGGCTGTCACGGAGGTGGACGATGAATGGCCATGCAAGATCTTGTGGAGTGACGAGGCTAATTTCCATCCGTACAGCAGTGTTAACACTGAGAATTATCGCATTTGAGCTGAGGAAATCTCTCGTGTATGCAAAGTAACCTTTGAAATCGCCTAAAGTTACTGTGTGGTGTGGTTTTACGGCATCATTTAGCCTTATTCGTAGTTTTTCGAAGAAAGTCGTCCAACCGGGCCAGTGACTTGTGCCGTCAACGCTACACAAGTATCGAGAGATGATCTAAAACTTTGTAGTTCCGCAACTTCAAAAGCGACGATATCTTGTCTCAACTATATTTATGAAGGATGAAACACCTCCTCATACTCCATTGTTGGTGCATCAGCTGCTACAACAACTATTTGCCAAGAGCAGAGTTATTAGTCGTGCATTTTTCACATCCGAGCCACTTCGTTCCCCTAATATATAAACCTGTTCTGGTGTACCAGAAACTGTTTGTCGAAATAGTCTCTCTATCCGGATTTCGTGCCTGTGTTCACCGATGGCTCAACGTTCGGGGATGTTTTTGTTTCCACTTTTGTGTGTGACGATGACGCTTTTGTGTGTGTCGATGATCCTTGTGATTTGTAATTGAGTTACATCACTAGGACTCCTCAAGATCGGGATATATCAGGGTTGTATTCCCGATTTGGCAGTCTTGTAAAACAGTATACTAGCACATGCAAAACACATTCATACGGACCAAATGCGTTACAATGTGGAGAACATCGTTCAACTCATGCAGTGTATAGAACAGCTGATCCGTTGGACAATATCCGTAATCTGTACCAAATTAAAAGGTAATCACACTTTCCAGTTAGCTGTTCAGTAATTTCTGTAACCATTACACCTTCGCACGGGTGTAGTCATTTTGTATTTTCCAAAAAGTTCGCGGGAGTAGTCGTACGGTGTGGGGTTGTGTTTCTTCCAATTGTGATATCAGTGTAGCGGTCTGCACAACTCGTCTTGCATTGTGGTCAACCTTTTAAAATTTTCTGGTGCTTACAGCGCCACTTATACCCAAATAACACAAAAAGAAACTATTTCTTTTTTTTTTTTCATAAACCGGCATGTTCGTGAGAGTATTTCCGCCAAGTTTGGTTGTGTTTTGTCCAAAGATATGTCGCTATAGTGTCCTGTGTGAACACCTTCTCTTTAATTGTAATCACCCGGTATGTGTCCTCGTGAGCTATGACTTTGGTTTTGGTATGATGAAGTTGACGATGCATGTTTGCAGAGATTCCCAAGTTTCGCGAATCTCTGGCAAGCCAAGAAGTGTTGCATCAAGCAAAAACTAAAACGATATGGGGTCTGGGTCGATGAAACTATACGGAGTCTTGTTTTCACTGCGCAGTCGCAGTCACGTGTTGGTATGGGCTCATGACACATCATACCTCACATATTCCACCAGCTATAGAGGACTTTTTATCGCACATGTTGGGATTCGCTGTTGATATCGTTAGCGGCTGGGTGTCTAACCAAGACCTTTTTCGTTGCGGGTTCTCACAGTGAACCCATTTTTGTAGCCACCATAATGATTTTAGGAAGTACTGTTTTTCCATATCAGGCAAGCAAAGAAAAACATGCCTTCATCCTTTGACCAAAGTTGTGTTCGGTAATTTCGTGTGGGACAAACCGTATAATTGTTCATATAACTTTCCTTGTCTACTGAGTTACGCCAAAGTGTATTGCTAGTTTTGCGGTATATCGAGCGGCATCTTCGTACAGAAGAGCTTGAAAATATATTATCTGCATCGCCCTTGGCCGTCCTCTACGCTTCTTGTCTTCCACAGTGAAATCATCAAACACTTCTGAATGTTTTTTTGTTTGGATGTTTTGCAGACCAGCTTCAGCAACTCGATGGGCCATAAGCAGTCTTCCGTCCTTAATTTAGTGTCTCTGCTTCCTGGGAAGGGAGAGATCCTCTGCTTAAGACAAACACACCATCCATGCCTCACTGGGGTTCGAACCCGGACCGATCACGGACGAACGGCGCTTTGACAACTACGCCACCGGGCCAGTATTCTGAACTCCACAAATCCCTCATAACACGTGCTTGCACATACAGCCAGCCTAGACCTAATACTACACAAACCACAATACACTCGTTATTTTAGCAAAGAAGTATTTCCTTAACTTCACAAGTTCGGTGGAGGCTCTATCACGTATGGAGTTGTTTTTCGTCAAGTTCCTTTTCTTTCTTGGCGCGGCGTGTGCAGGATAAAAAACCAATTTTCAAGAAAGTAGGCCAGAGTACTTTTAAGAAAGCAGTCCAGACTGCTTTCTTGAAAATTAGGAGGAATTATTAGACTGGCCTGCTAAGAGTTCTGATCTTAATCCCATAGAACACTTCTGGAAAGGGCTGGAGCCACGAATATGAAATTGACACAACGACCGTCTTCGCTCTGCCCTCTGGCAACAGCTTTGCAGGACGAATGGCGAGCCATTCTTGTCCAGACATAGACGGAATTGGTTAATAGTATACCTCGACGTATTGCCACTGTCATACAAGTAAATGGTGTACCAAGCAAAAGGTGTACCTTCTAATTATTTGTTCAGTTGCTGCTTACCATCTTTGGTGCATCCCCAGCATTGTACCGGGCTCCAAGAAGCAACCTACCAAATTGGCTTGGTAGTTAGTGTGTGTGAGTTTGGAGAAATTTGAAGCCGCTGTGGTGCAGTGGAATCGTATCCGGCGCGTAACTGGAAGACCCTGGGTTCGATTTCCGGGTGGCGGCCAATGAGAATTTTCCCCGGACTCACTCAAAAACGTGGAAAGAGCGATGACCTCGGTTTTATGTTCCTGGTCCATGTCAAATGTCTGTATTAATGATCCATTCGCCTTCTAATTATTTGTTCAGTTGCTGCTTACCATCTTTGGTGCATCCCTAACATTGAGCGGGGCTTTATGAAGTAGCTTGCCAAATTGGTTTGGCAGTTGGTGTGTGTGGGTCTGGAGGAATTCGAGGCAGCTGTGGTGCAGTGGAAGTATATCCGGCACGTAACTGGAAGACCCTGGGTTGGATTCCCGGTGGCGGCCAATGAAAATTTTTCTGTGACTCACTTATAAACGTGGAAAGAGCGATGACCTGTGATGTTCCTCGTCCACGTCAAATGTCTGTATTAATTAACCTAGTAACTACTAATTGCAAAAATAAAGCCATTTGCCCCAAAACATTGCTGTGTCCGAACACGTTTGATAATATAGTGGGTATTGGCGGTTCGCGGATGCCAAAGGCATGGCGGTATATCAAAGGATGTATTTTATGGAGCACGTGTGTTCAGACCCAACAGGTGTTGATATGAAAGGGTGAGGGTAAATTGAGGGGAAAATATATCGAAGTTTGACTGTATGATGAACAAAAGGAAATAATTGAAATGTGGCATATTCACTTCTCCACTAAAGCATTAAAGAACAAAAACTAAAAATGTATTCCTTCACTACTCACGATTATTCGACTGTTGTTTATTAGCGGCTGTGTTGCTGGGGAAAATGACGGACTGTAGCTATATAGGCTATGTCTTTTATTTTCTCCAGAAACAAAGTCTTGGAGTAAAAATCGTGTGCACAATTTACACATTTTCAGAATCTTACAGCCTTGTTATGAAATATGTTCTGGAGTTAATAATTTTACAGCTAATTGAATTAATTTTGAAAAAATAACGAATAAAACTTTGAACTCGCGTTTAAGAAAAACATTGAGAATCAAGATTTGTTCTTAAAAGAAAAGAAAAAAAAAAAGAAAGAGCAAGAAAATCAGCGAGAGAAGCAACATAAAGAAATCTTAAAGAGGAGACACTCAGCCGCAGCGATTTAAATAAACCAGAAAAAGAAAGCAGCACGATAACGGAATGTCATTTCAATGGCAGGTTATAATAATTTGTTAGCTCATACTCTCCCCATTGTACAATTGTTATAGAAAATGTCAGGCTTTGCCACTGTTTATCAAAAAGAATCTGTTTCTCTGGGTACGGTCCGCTTAAAAAAATGTTTACTTAACAAAACGAATTTTTTTCCTTTAATTCAGTAGAATTAACACGGAAGGCATCTTTTTCATTTAATGCAATGTATTCACAAAATATAATAAGTTTCATTTATTACGGTATATTTACAAAGGCGGATTTCTAGCATTAATCACTCTGCACTTATAAAAAAGAAATTTCTTTTTTTAAGGGAAAAAAATCGATGCATTTAAGAACAATTACTTCCATTTCGTAACATGTTACACCCGTTGTTTTAACAAAAAAGTCATTTTACTTAAGATCGTACATATGCCGTTTTTCCTGAAAGATTTCTTTCACTTAAAAAAGTGCCTAAACAAAGAAGAATATAATTCCAACATCGTTCATTAACAAGGCTATGAAAGTGTTATACAGTATATACAAAGAAAAATGTCTGTCGCCACTTATAAGCTTTCACTTAATGCAGTACACTTACCAAAAGCACTAGAATTAACTTAGTATGGTGCATTTATGAACAAAATACTACTGAGTACCCCTACTTATCAAGCAGGAATCCCTTTCACTAAGGCGGCACATTTATAAAGCAAAATTTATTTCAGTTAGGTGTACAAATAAGTTTTAAAGCGTTTCTTGTGTGACGTATACCGCTAATTTACATATCCGACATTCCCCGCGTTTTTGTCATGTGACCGTAACTGATTCAGAGTATAAAAAGCGACATAGAGGTTTGCCCAACAATCAAACGCACTTGCACATCGGTACGTGAAAGATGGCAAGCGATACTGCATTTATTCGACACTGCATTCGTTTCGAATGTGCTCTAGTAAAAAGTGCTGCAAAAGCATGTGCATCAATCTGTTCTGTTCTAGGGGAGAATATTGTGTCGAAAAGCACGTGTGAGTTTTGGTTTAGACGGTTTAAAGAAGATGGTTTTGATGTTAGCAATCGAGAACGTAGCGGCGCCCCGCAGAAGGTTGCACATGAGGAACTGAAAGCATTGCTGGATGAAGATTCATCTCAAACGAAAAAAGAACTAACTGAACAACTGAGGATAACTCAACAAACCATTTACCAGCCTTTACGTGCATTGGGAAAGATTCCGAAGGAAGGAAAATGGGTGTCACATGACCTGAGCCAGAGGAACAGGGATGAGCGTGTAATGAAGTTTTTGAATCTGTTGAATAAACAACACAGAAAGTTTTTCCTGTGGAAAATCTTTACGGGTGACGAAAGGTGGATATGGTACGACAATCCCAAACGCAAAAAAAAACTGAGTACACCCCTGTGAAGCAACGACTTTGACATCGAAACGCAACATTCACTCCGAGAAAGTTCTGCTGTGCATCTGGTGGTATATGAAGGGTGTGCTTTATTATGAACTATTGGAACAGGGTCACACTGTTACTGCTGATCGCTACAAGCAACAATTGCTGCGATTGAACCAGGAAATCTCTTGGAAACGTGAATTCACAGGCAAAGGATTGCGTCCCGTGAATTACTGTATGACAACGCTAGGCCGCATGTCTGCAATCGCTAAAGGAAAAGTTATTGACGCTTGGCTGGGAAGTTTAGGAGCACCCGGCGTATTGTCGGGAGATAGCCCCTTCAGACTATCATTTGTTCCGATCGATGCAGCATAGTTTGTCTGCTGTACGGCTCCGGACATATGACGAAGTGCAAAAATGGATTGACGACCTCATCGTGTCACACGACGAAGTATTCTTAATGGCTGGAATCCGTCAGTTGTCCGACCGATGGCGGAAAGTGATAGATAATGGCAGCGCATATTTTGATTCAAAAACGTATTGTTGTTTTCTTTCCAATTACATGTTGCGTTGTCTTAAAACGCTTTAAAACTTATTTAAACACCTAATAATAACACGTACTGGCAAGAAACGATTTATTTCTTTTACACGGGTACAATTATGGAAACAAATTCTCCCCCTAGTGTCCTAATGTTCAAAGGCACATATTTCTATTAATATCCATGCATACTGGTCAGGTGCTTGAGACCCGGATTAGGCATGGGTTGTGAACTTGTGTCACATCCCCCATCTCGAACAGGGGCTCCAAATCAGGGACGGGCGACTACTACTAGGCCTAAGAGTTGCTCATAGTGGCCATTAAACCCAAAGAAAATTGAAGCGGCGGAAAAAACAAGACTCTCTTTTGCTTACCACAACCTATTTTCAAAGAAAACTTTTTTTCCTTGTATATGCACACAGAAGAGCCAAAATATTATGACCACTTTCCTAACATTTTTTTTATTAGAGGTTTAACGGCCATCGTGAGCAACTCAATGGGTGATAAGCAGTCACGCGTCCCTACTTTACAAGATAGAATGCTACAAATGGGGAAATATAACAGTTTCTTCGGATGCGGAGCTACCCCAAAGACCACAGTGTAATTTTGTCTAAGTTAATACCACATATCCTGATTTTCCGGTATTTTTGTTCCAAGAGTATCAAGATGTCTCGCATGAATAATACAATTTACCGCACTTTAAATAAAAAATAAACGTTAGCGTTTGACTCTTAAGGGCAAAAATATATTTATTCTACAACTATAATTACGTTTTATAGTCAATTTTGCATAACCAAATTCTAATTCTTTACTATATTGAAATGATACCACACAACAGCCGATTAGAAGGAAACGTTTCTTTGACCCCCCTTCCTGTTCGATGTCAATAAGAACAAGGTGTCGCAGAAAAAGAAGGCAACCATAGATTGCCTTCTTTTTCTGCGACACAGAAATATTAATCAATATAAATTGTTCATCACCAATTATGATAACGTTTCATACGCACACAGAAGTACAGATGTTTAAAAAGTTCCAAGCTCAAGTCTGATAAAATATCTCACTGATTTTTCGTCGTTTTTATACTGCTTGTCAGTATAAAAAACGACGAGAAAGCAACTGGCTATCAGTGTTGGCGTTCAGAGAGATATTTTGTGTCAGTCAGTAATCGAGAAGATAAACGTAAATGCTAAGCACCGTATAGTGATTAAATCTCAACAATTCTGCAACATCTTATGTCATTCTGGATGTCCTCATTTTTAAAGCCGCAGAGCACATTCCGAAAAGGACAAAGTGTTCCAAGAAGCTCCTCCGTAGGGGCGTGGTTCCGAAATATAACGAAACTATTTGCTACCAAACACCAAAAAAAAAAAAAAAAAAAATGGAAAACAGCAATATAATTAGTGCAATAGAGTAACGGGGGACTTGGTCAAATAGTCAAGTACAGTATTCTCAGAATAAAAAAACACTGGTTAATCACGTTTAGAAAGCCTCTCATAACTTGAGGACACAAAAACCTGAGCCCAGTCATGTCCTGCGGCGTAACAACCACAATTGCCTGTTAAAAGGAGCTTTTTTTCTTCTGAGAAAGAGGCTGTCCCGTTAAAGGGAGCAATTTTTTTTCTTCGGAGAAATAGGATGCCCTGATAAAGGGAACATTTTTTTTCTTCTGACAAAGAGGGTGTCCTGTTAAAGGGAACAATTTGTTTTCTTCGGAGAAAGATGGTGCCCTGTTAAAGGGAATATTTTTTTTTTCTTCTGAGAAAAAGGGTGCCCTGTTAAAGGGAACATTTTTTTTCTTCTGAGAAAGATGGTGCCCTGTTAAGGGGAACATTTTTTTTTCTTTTGAGAAAGAGGGTGCCCTGTTAAAGGGAACAATTTGTTTTCTTCGGAGAACGAGGGTGCCCTGTTAAAGGGAACAATTTTTTTCTTCTGAGAAAGATGGTGCCGTGTTAAAGGGAACATTTTTTTTTCTTCTCAGAAAGAGGGTGCCCTGTTAAAGGGAATATTTTTTTCAGGAGAAAGAGGATGACCTGTTAAAGGGAACATTTTTTTTTCTTCTGAGAAAGAGGATGCCCTGTTAAAGGGAGCATTTTTTCTTCTGAGAAAGAGGGTGACCTGTTAAAGGGAACAATTTTTTTCTTCTGTGAAAGATGGTGCCTTGTTAAAGGGAACATTTTTTATTCTGAGAAAGAGAGTGCCCTGTTAAAGGGAAAATTTTTTTCTTCGGAGAAAGAGGATGCCCTGTTAAAGGGAACAATTCTTTTTTTCTTCGAAGAAAGAGAGTGCCCTGTTAATCGGAACAATTATTTTTCTTCGGAGAAAGGGGTGCCCTGTTAAAGGGAACATTTTTTTTCTTCGGAGAAAGAGGGTGCCCTGTTAAAGGGAACATTTTTTTTTCTTCTGATAAAGAGGGTACCCAACAGCTGTCTCATTCGTACTTGAGCGTAACGTTTGTAACATATTCCTGAAGGCACACCTGTTGTACCAGCAAAATATTTTTGTGCTTTTTTTCTTGAAATCGAGGTAGAACTGCCAGCTTATTAGTGGTTTTTGTCGTTAAGAGAAGCTTGACATACCAGTATAAATGTGACTTATTTTTCGTACACTCACATTAGAAATGCCAGCGTAATTGCGGTGGTCTTTCCTCAAAAGTACTCTTGCGAATCTGGATGAATTATGATGCAGATTTCCTGAAAGCACGCTGCAGACGCCTGTCTAGTTAATGTACGCTTTCTTTGAAGGCAGTTTCGCAATACCAGTCTGGTAGTAATACTTTTTCTTTCAAGGAAACCTAGGGATGAAGAACTTTATTTGTGATGACAAGCGAGAGATACCTGTTTGGTTGCGATACTCTTTTCCTGCAAAATAATTGAGACAGCACCAAATTCTTTTAAACCTTCTCTGAAGGAACACTGAATATACCATAGTAATTATGATGCGGTCCGTTTCTTTTTCTCTGAAGTCATATCAAAGGTACCCAACGAATTAGAGTTCTATTAATTTGAAATAATGGCACGAACCCAGCTATGAAAGTCTCTCTCTTTCTCTCTGAAAATAAGCTAAATTTACCAACTTAGATGATTCGTTAGAGCATTACCTAAAGCGAAATGATTAACATTTACGTCATGGAAAGTCGAAGAAAAGAGTAAAACTAAGTAACCTGAAAATGAAAGTCTCTAATTTAAATTACAGAACCCCTGTTTTATTCCCATCGGTTGAGAATTTCATGCTTTTCTTTTCGGAATTCTGTTGGTATAACGTAATACATGTAAATATTGACTGGTAATTCAATATTCTGAAAATATACAAGCTAATAAATTCAGCATCATGAAATGCGAGTCCACATAGAGATTAAGCCGCATCAAGTCATGTGCTTATGTTCTTCGTAGCAGGTAATTAACATGTTAATTCATTACTTTCCTTTGATTTGGTGGAAAAAGCATTTTGTAAAATCTCCTGGTGCATCGGAGGTTTCATCAAGAGGAATGTAATGAGGATGTTAAAACACCGACGTGCTTTATATGTAATTCCGTCGATTGCTTTCATATGTGGAACACGTAACCAAAAAATAGCGTTAATTTGATGCACTTTGATCTTCTGTTATGTTGCCTTCACAGAAAAATCAGCGATAACAGTTACTATTTTTTTTAAGGATACATTAAGCTTTTTAAATTAATGTTTAGCAGTACATTATTATCTGTTTGGGAAGATCCTTACAGCAAATTTCTGTTCTGATCTGTATATCTTCCTACATACAAGACATCGAAACCAAGTCTTGAGGTGCACTCGATTTGGCTAGGTAAGTTATGTGTCGTTACTTTAAAAATATTAAAATATACACTATATTATCAAAAGTATTCGGACACTACCAAATATTTGCATAGGTGCAACAGACGGTTGCGCAGAAAGTTGCGCTGTGAGTGGGGAGACACGCATACTGCATAAAACTGAGATGTTCAATCGTGTTATCAGTAACTTTAAAACGGATATGCAGCGTAGATGTGAAATTTTCGAGTTTCAGCGTAGGCTGGTCAATTGAGTAATGTCTCCATACGGAGCATTACAGCTAAACTAAACACACCAAAATCGACTGTAAGTAATGTCGTGAAAAGCGATGGAATTATGACGGTCCAGTTACAGCAAAACAACGTTCAGGAAGGACGCACAAACTGGCGGAAAGAGACAGAAGATCCACATTAAGAAATGTTAAGAAATCCCGTTCTTCCTCAGCCGTTTCCATCGTTGCTGAGGCAGGAAATGATTGTAATCGCTCGGCCAGTACCATAACTATCCGCTTGTGTGCCGCAGCTTTACGTACGTATTCGAATATTACGGTAAAGCTGCGGTATACAAGCCACACATCACTACAGTGAATTCGAATTACCATTTGCAGTGGTGTGTCTCACGTTACTCCTGGACTTCCGGCGATTGAATAGCTGTCTTTGTAGTTACGAGTCACGGTTTTCACTCTCTTAATCTGAAGAGCGTATTTGGATTTGGAGACATCGCGGCAAACGATTCTCGCTGGACTTTGTTCTTCAAACTATTAAGTTCCGCAGATTCTCCATCATGGCATGGAGTTGTATTTCGTGGATGAGGCTCGGCCCGTTGGCTATTGTACTACAAACCAAGAACTAGGATGTGTACCTCAATGTTCTGGATAATTCTCCCCTACCACCAATGAGGCAGTATAATAGAACTGACCGTTGTCTCTTCCAACACAATAGAGCTCACTGCCAAACTGCACGGAGCGCACAGCATAATATGTTTCTTGAAAAGGTGGTGGGATTGTAAGATTGGCCTGCTGAGAGTGGTGATATTAATCCAACAGAACACCTCTGGGATGAAATGGAGCGATGGATACCAGATCCACACAACGTCTTTGCTCTCCACTCTGACAGCAGCTTTGTATGAGCCATTCCTGTCGAGACCTACCGGAAAATGGCTGATAGTATGCCGCGATGTATTGCCGATGTCATACAAGCAAACAGTGAACCTACTTATTTCAATAATAAAGCCATTTTTCCTAAAAGATTGTGGTGTCCGAATACTTTTGATAATATTTTGAATATGAAATCAGAAATTTTAAAAAAGGTGTGGTTTTATGTAATAAAGGCGTAAATTAACGATCAAGTCACTTTACAGACGGATTATATACAAATAAACCAACAGTTTGTAATGCGCTGATTAACAGAGAAATCAGTTCATTTTTGTCCAGGAATTGTGTCTATTCGATAACATAAATTTCAAACCGCAGATTTCCATTTGGTAACAGTTTAGCTGGTGCGACATGAAAACTTCTGCTACCAGATGGCTGAGGGTATCCTCAACGACGGTCGTTTGGCGCGTGAGCAAATTTGATGATTCTAATTGACGTCGCCAGAAGACACCTGCAGAAGACAGATGGTACTATCAAACGGCAATTTAGCGAATTCACGCTGTGACACCTGAAGATCAATTCATCAATACCATGATGCCTCCTTGATGACGAGTTTAGAATACAAGTGATATTGCCGGAAGGGAAATCCAGAAAACAGATAGCGATCTCATATTAGTTCACAATGTAGGCCATGGCTTTAGCTGACCATTTCGGTATGTAAATTATGACCTCAGGTTGGAAGTTCATAATGCAAAGAATTTCCTTCAATGACAAGCTCAGAATGATGGTGCCATCACCAGGAGAACACTAAAGTTGCAAGAGAATCAGTTCTGAATACGGCTTATGTCGACCAACAGACAATATCTTTACTTCGGCAGTTTCTGTATTTAACTACTAGGAGTCACTGAGCAAGGATATTCTCGAAGTTCACTGGGACCTACTTTAGTCTACTTCATGGGGAATTTTAGCATAGCAGATATTCAGATATTTTCAGGATAAATGATTCTTTTCAAAGCGGCTAATAGCATGCTGATCCACAATACAATTTCTTAGATGATCATACAGGGGGTGGACAATGAAACTGAAACACCTGCGCAAATATCACCCACGTGTCACGCCGTTGTACGCGCTACCTGGTGGCCAGCCCCCATCTGTTTCGAAGTCGATCAACGCGAGCGGAGTGTGAAGGTTGCATTAGCAGAGCAGTAGCACAGCTGGACGTGAAAAAGTGAAATCCACACAACATAATGGCAGACATACTCGAGTTTCAAAGAGGGCATATTGTTGTTACCCGTCTCGCAGGTGCATTTGTGTCGAAGACAGCAAGTCTTTCTGGTGAATCGCGAGCAGCGCTATCTAGGTTCATGTCGGCATACCAGCAAGAGGGAAGAACCACATCCAATACGAGATGCTGTCGAGGTAAGAGGAAGCTTTCTGACAGAGACGTCCGGGTGTTAACACGGATGGTAGCCAAAAAACATAAAACCACAGCTGCCCAACTCTACGCAGAGTGAAATACACACCGCGACTCACCTGCTTCCATCAACAATATTCGTCGGGTGCTTCACCGGGTCAACATTCACTGTCATATTGCTATCGTCAAACCCTGGATCACCAGTGTGATTGCCAAGCGTCGGTTGCAATGGTGCCAACAGCGTAAATCGTGGACGTTAGATAATGTTAAATATGTATTTTTCTCCGATGATTCGTCCTTCACTGTCTTTCCCTGCAACCGTGAGAGTTTACGTGCGGAGACATCCCTCACAAGCTTCACCCAGACTGTTTATTGCCCACATTGAAGCACGGAGGTGAATCGGTGATGATTTGGGCCGCAATATCGTGGCAGTCCGTCGGCCTGCTGATTGTTCTTGCGGTGCACATCACTTACAAGGACTATCGGACAATTCTGGAGAACCAGGTGCACCCAATGGTTAAGACATTGAACCTTGACGGTGGTGCAGTGTATCAGGATGATAACGCAAAGGTACACAGAGCCAAACTGGTGGAAGAGTGGTTTACTGAACATGAAAGTGGCCTGCACAGTCACGCGACTTGAACATTATTGAGCCATTCTGGAGTGTTCTGGTGAAGCGAGTCAGGGAATGTTTTCCTCCAATAGCATCACGTCGTGAACTAGACACTTTTCTGCAAGAGGAATGGCTTCAAATCCCTATGGCCACTGTACAGGACTTGTATCGGTCCTTCCTCACGACGAATTGCAGCCGTATTGGACTCCAAAGGAGGCCCTACACCGTACTAATAAATAGTCGGGTCCCATGTGTTTCAGTTTCGTTATTCACCCCATGTATCCGTACTGGTCAGGGGTATAGACATCATATCTGTGCTAATATCTGTACTGGTCAGGGGTAAAGACACCATATACCCACTGTGTCTGTACTGGTCAGGAGTAAGGACACCATATACCCCCTGTATCTGTGCTGGTCAGGGATAAGGACACCATATCTGTACTAATATCTGTACTGGTCAGGGGTAAAGACACCATATACCCACTGTATCTGTACTGGTCAGGAGTAAGGACACCATATCTTGGAACCAAGTACAGGAATTAAGTTGCCAGAAAAAGCAAAAATTATTGTACAGAGGGAAAATTTAAGAAATTCCAAGTAGAAGGGAGCGCTGGACGTGTTTGTAAAAATATCCCGTTTTACAGACGTATCAGTATGAGAACCTCCAAATGATAAATCTACGCATCGCAGGAACTCCAGATATCACTATGAGTTGATAAGTCTATGATGCGCATCAATGAACTCCAGATATCACTATGAGTTGTCCTCAGATGCACTAGGTGAAATGTAAGTCGGCGCATGTAAGGCTCACGTGGCGGACTAGTTCCTTGAATGTGAAATACCGAGAATGTGGACTAGCTGGCAAGATTGATATACAAAGAATACGGTTGGCTCCTGCCGTTAACTAGCATTAATTGCAATGGTTACTCACCTATCTTCGTAAGAAATATCTCGAATACATCCTTCTGCATTTTAAAATGCAATATCCATTCAATTCACACCTGTTAAAGAGCAAATCCCCTTTGAACTCCCCTTTGATTTATGCATCTACAGCATTTTACTCGCAGATACTATGCTCGCATCTAGGTATGATATCGAAGATTCAGATAAAGGAGTTAAAACCCGGACTGGGACCTGTCGTACAGGATGCTATTGCTGTCGATTTTCTAAGCTAAAAACATATGTCAATTACCCGAAGAATAACTGAATTGTGATTTTTACAAGACGAAGCTTATAAAAGTCATAATTTAGTTAATCTTCGGGTAATTGACATATGTTTTCAGCTGTTTCATGAAGAAGCCTGTGCTTCTTCACAAAATTACAAAGACATATTCAAACTTATGCTTCTCTGCTAATCGAGTCTGTTTTTACGAGTTCTTTACTTCATCGAGTAAGTTATATGCATTGAAGACAAGGAATACTTCGACAAAATTACCAGAAAATTAAATTAAGTTCGGAATTCGGACGACAATTTGTTCACCTTTGTGTGGTACGAGTTTTTCTCACAAAATATTTCAGAGCAATTGAAATCCATTTTTGTAGGTGTTTTACTGTAATTCAAAAAACATCTAATTCATCGGGAAAAGACGTGTTCCACAGGAACAATTTAGAGATTCGTACCTTAATCACGGAAATCAAGTAAGCATATAGATTTAGGTCCGATAAGAATTTCCCGAAATTTATTCATATACAAATATCACATGCTCTTGTCTTTTTTAGCACGTCTTTTGTAAAAAAAGATCGTGCTTCTGTTATCGGTTTGTCCGTCCGTCCGTCAGTCCGTCCGTGCCCACGGTCTCTCTGCAACTATTAGTCCGATTTGAAAAATTATTTTTGTATTCGAAAGCTTGAAATATGTGAATGATGATCCTTTATTTCGTTTTTTTTTACGATGTACAATTTTGCCGCTAGGGGACGTAAATGCAGATGATGTCGAATTCAAAATTACGTTTTAATCCACGTATTTGCTTCTAAACATCCAATTGAAAAAATTATTTTATGTTTCGATTCCATTTATGTCCAAGAGTGTTTTAGATATAGTTACTTTTTCAAATTACGTATAGATTTTCCGCTAGGGGGCGTAAAAGTAAATTACATTTTTTCCGATAACTCTTCTCCTAAAACTCTGATTTGAAAAATCATTTTTTCAGCGGATACATCTCCCAATGGAAAATCTTTCGCAGATTATTTCGAATTTTTGGTAAATAATACTTTGGCCACCAGGGGCGTAAGTGTTAACTTTTGCTTCTGATGTATTTGCCATAAAATCTGAGCTTCTAAAATAGCGATTGAAAAAATTATTTCGTGGACAGATGCCACTCACATCGATTAACCTTTTCGGAATATTTTCTTCCTAAAATATCTCACAGTTTCTCCACCAGGGGGCGTAGATGTATATTTTATTTTTATCAATATCTCTACTTCTAGGAGTCCGATTTGAAAAATTCCTCCTTTGTTGGATAGTGGTTTTGATGTGACATGTTTTTCATATAATTTCAAAATTTTCTAGTAATTCATAGACTTTCCGCTAGGGGCGTAAAGGTTCCTATATCTCTGCTTCTAAATCTCCGATTTGAAAAATTCTTTCTGCACCGGATACAGCTCCTGATAGGAAATCGTTTGCACATAATTTCTAATTTTTGTAAAAAAAATTGTTTGGCCACCAGGGGGCGTAAACCTTAATTTCCGTTTCAGATGTATTTGCAGCAAAATATGAGCTTCTAAAATCTCGATTGAAAAAAAAGTCTTTTGTTGACCGATGCTACTCATGTCGACAAACCTTTTAGGAACACTTTCTTCTTAAAATCGTGCATGGTTTCTGTGCCAGGGGCGTAGACGTATATCTTATTTTTGTCAATATCTCGACTTCTATGAGTCCGATTTTAAAAAATCCTTCTTTGTTGGATAGTGTTTCTAGTGTGACATGTTTTCCTAAAAATTCAAAAATTTCAAGTTATTCATAGACTTTCCGCTAGGGGGCGTAAAGGTAAATTGCGTTTCCCACTATTTCTCTGCTTCTAAACCTCCGATTTGAAAAATTCCTTCTGCACCGGTTACAGCTCTTGATGGGAAATCCTTTGCACATAATTTCTAATTTTTGTAAAAAAATGGTGTGGCCACCAGGTGGCGTAAGTCTTAATTTCCACTTCTGATGTATTTGCAGCAAAATATGAGCTTCTAAAATCTCGATTGGAAGAATAAGTCTTTTGTTGACCGATGCTACTCATGTGGACAAACCTTTTAGGAACACTTTCTTCTTGAAAAAATGCATGGTTTCTACGCCAGGGGCGTAGATGTATATCTTATTTTTGTCAATATCTCTACTTCTAAAAGTTCAATTTGAAAAATTCCTTCGTTGTTGGATAGTGTTTCTGATGCGAAATGTTTTTCCTATAAATTCAAAATTTTCACGTAAATCACTTAAGACTTTCCGCTAGGGCGCATAAAGGTAAATTGCGTTTTCTGCTCCTAAAACTCCGATTTGAAAAATTATTCCTGTATCGCATACAAGACCTGATGGAAAATATTTTTCACATAATTTCTGATGTTTTGTGAAGAATGTTTTGGCCACCAGGGGTCATAAGTGTTAATTTCTGATTCTGATGTATTTGTTGCAAAATCTGGGCACCTAAAAACTTTTTTTCTTGGACCGATACCGCTCATATGGATAAACCTTTTGTGAATAACTTCTTCCTAAAACAATGCATGGTTTTCACACCAAGGGACGTAAAAGTCACATCTTATTTTCGTCGTTAACTCTGTTTCTAAGAGTTCGCAAGCTCAAGATTCCGTTTACACCAATATCTGAGGGATTAAAGACCCGATTGAAAAACTTCTTTCTTCCGTCAGATACTATTGTTTTCCATACCGGTTCCATTGCCTTTGAATAGCTTTGATAAATTTAATTTGCGTCAGAACGGATTCAAAAGACGGGCTTATTACACCCGAAAATTCGGTGTCATCTTTCTTGTTTTAGGTTTTACTGTATTTATTGTCACAAAATTCTGCGAATACTTCAAAGTGTTTTGGAAAACTGGTTACGAAAGACATGATCGCCTTTATTTTCCTATTAACTTCTCAAAAAGTATGTTTTGCTTATTGATAAAAATAAAGTACGTTTAGAATTTTCGAAGGATAATAAATAGGTAAGAAATTCGAAATATCAATGTAGCAGAAATGGTTACGTTGCGGCCTGAAAATTTTCCAGCTATTATCCAACGGTTGTTTGTTCACCTCTTTTTCTGGCGAAAACAAGGAAGTTTTTGATACTGGGGTAAACTCTGATAAATCTGGAAAGTAATGACCATGTTAGTATAAGTAAAATCTTCACTACAGCTTCCGCCTTCCAACTGTATGACCAATATTGAGAACCATCGAGTGCTAGGGTTTGAAGAGAACTGTTCTTTCAGCTTTAGTTTTGATTTGTTTTGAATGAGTTTTAGTTTTGATTTTGGGTGGGAGATTATGCCATTTTTATTTTGCTAGTGAAATATAAGTATTATCTAGCTCAAAATAGAAATGCTAGATTTTTAAGACAAAAAAAAAATCTAGCATTTCTATTTTATGGAGAAAATGTGTCCATGCCGAAATGAATTTTCGACATGTTCATATCAAGCATTGAAAGAGAAATACTGCCAGAGGATCCGCCTTCGTTTGAGTCAATGACATTTATCGACCTATTTCTACCACAGCAGGCACTGCTCACAAAGTACGTTTATGCTGGACACCAGACTAGCCAGGAGTTTTGTCGAGCAAATGCCTGTAAAGTCCATACAGCGTAAAGCACAAATTTTGGAATGTAAAAAACAGAAAAAAAAACATCATAAAAATGTTGCAACAGTTACATGGGGCCACGGTTTGATACATCTAGGAATAACAATGAGTATCCCTAAGTGAAGGGTAACGATGTAACAATGTGTATACATCCCATTCGTCAGCTACCGGCACGAGCTCAATCTGTATTTATGACCCGGTTTTATTGGGTTATTTCCTACACTGCTGGCCACCCAAAATGCAACACCAAGGAGGACACGAGATAGCAAAGCCAAATTTACTAGACACATAACAACACATACAAAGATGAAACGATTGAGCTTAAAGGCCCATGAGACTTGCGAAACACGCAGGCATCAATATTTCGTGTGGTCCCCATGGCTGGCAATAACGGCCTCTACACGCCGCTGCATCGAACGAAAGAGGCTTTAGATGTGGGCTTGGGGTATAACGTTCCAGGCTACTTCCACACGTTGCCATAGTTCATCAAGCGCAGCCGCGGGTGGTGCTTGCCGGGCAACTCTGTTGCTGATCTGCGACCAGACGTGTTCGATGGGCGACATATCGGGAGAACAGGCGGGCCACGGCAGCAGTGACACCTGGTGGGCCAAGAATTGTTGCACGATGCGTGCATTGTCCTATTGAAACGTGGCCGCTGGCAGATCCTGCAGGTAACGAAGGACTACAAGCTTCAAAACGTCGGAGATGGTGCGGTGGCTGTTGAGTGCACCGGCGAGGCGTACCAGAAGGGTGCGGGTGTCATATCCAATTGCGCCCCAAGCCATAACGCCAGGCGACGGACCGGAATGGCGATGCAGAATGCAGGCGTCATACACACACGCCGCGGTGCTGCCACACGCGGATCTGACCATCGTGGTGTTGCAGGCAGAAGCGGGATTCGTCGGAGAAGACAATGTAGTGCCATTTCGTAGTCCAGGTGCGGTGTTCAACGGCACAGTGCCGCCGCACTCTCCAGTGGTGTAACGGCAATGGTGATCGGAGCAATGTACGCCGTGCGACAAGTCCTCGCTCCCGCAGACGACGTCGAACGGTACGTGCTGACACAGGTTGTTGTGCAACACACCCTAATTCCTGCGCTAACGTTTGTGATGTGGTGGTGCGAACCGTCAATGCCCGCCGCACAACATGCCGATCCTCTCCTTCGGTGGTGTGCCGCGGCAGTGGCAATCGCTCACGTCGGTCCGTCCGTCCCTCTTGCACTCACCGAATCTATACTCGCCTCACTGTGACTGGATGTTGTCCCACACGGGCGCCGATGTCTCGGTACGATAAACTGCTGTCGCGATAAGCCACAATTCGTCCTCTGTCGAACTCCGAAACGTGCTGGAATGACTGCCATATTCTGCGACGAGGAATCTGGAAGCTTCCCACGCACAGGTCCGGCAGCACAACACACTTCTACTGCTTACACACCGCCTTCTGTGCACCCTTATTATAGTGCTTCTCGGTGGCGTGCCGGGCGCACATGATTTGCATATGCCCTGCAATGCTTATCGTTTGTATGCTCTCTTGCGGGCGACGCATGCTGCGAATTTCAGGCCAATCGGATGCTTAGTTCTTTGTGTTGCATTTTGGGTGGCCAGCAGTGTATTTTAAGTAGAACCCACTAGCAGATATTTACTTCACATCTTTTTTAGTTTCTATTTTAACAACTATGGAGGGTACGTAAAGCTGTAAACAGTCCCGTGTCCGTTAACTTTGGCCACTGCTTTCAGGAAAAGGAAAATAACCAGAGGCTTAGGAGACACACTATACCCATGAATCATTGGAGACTCGGACGTAGGCTGAAATTGGACAATCAGCCTGAAGCCCGTGCCTCTGAACACCAGACCAGAGGTTTTACTTTCGAGGAAGACTTGCACGCCCCGCACAAAAGTTAAATTTAAGCACTGGAATTTAAGAAAATTTCCTGCATTGCAAGTTATTAAATATCGCGAATGTGGCCGACAGTTTGAAGCCAGGGTATCCGGATTAAGTTCACCGAGTTTATTTAGGATTGACTTGTGGATGCCGGTGTTTGAAAACATTGCCGCAAGGAAGCACTGACTGAGCATCTGCGCACAGCAGCACTTTTCATGTGAACGGAACTTGCAGCACCCAATTAACAGTTATTGATGTCATGTTTATTTATAATCGCACCACTTTACTTCGGTTCAGCCATCATACTTTACTTAATGTCTCAGATTTTAATCCGAGCAAAAAAAAAGGAAGAAAAAAATCTTATGAATTATCCGAAGGGCTTTTCCCCTCTTTTGACGCACTTTTTTTAATTGCTTTGAAGCAATGATGAACTTTTCCGAAATTTGAAAAAAAAAGTAATAATATTAATAAAAAAAGATCATTCTGTTATTCTTGGAATGCAATCTTAGCGGTTGAATTCCAGCATCAGCCCTAATTCTATTTGCGCCCTAGCAATTTATAGAGAAAAAAAGTGTTGTGTTATTACAAAACTAAGTTCTTATTGACCGTTAATGCCTCTTTACTGCCAGTGTGGTGTCGTCTTCATATCGTTGTAAATGTGCCATGAGAAAAAAAATGCTAGTATTCTGATTATCTCAGTAATTTCACTTTCATTAGCACCCCGTCTCACCTAGGAAGCCATCAGATGTACAAAAAATTATTTTGCTAACGAAGCACAATGCTTTCCCTCGTTTAATGAAACAATTGATCAGCAGATACTGTGAAGCATTAAAGAAACGAGTCAAAAGCTTCATTTAAGTCGTTAAAATACAGTTTTTGCGAACAAAAACTATTCATTAGAATACCATCTTTGAATAGACATTAGGGTTCACTTCACTAAAGCGTGTGTACGAGACGCAAACACTTAATATCAAAGTTACTCATTTAAGAAATTACTGAAAACCCATTAAGTAATCTTTCCTTTCGCGTTGCGTTATTGCTCTTGTAATTTAAACTTACGTCCTGCCTTTATCTCTTGTTTCCTACCTCGTAAACCGAATCGCTCTTTTACCTTTAACGACAGTGGAAACAAACACGTCATTTTGTTTCGTCTTACAATTGTCTTTTTCCTCCGTTACTGCAATTTGGAACTGGAAGTCAGAGAACAGAAGGGGTCCAGTCAAGTCAAATTGCTGTGACGCAATCTTCCTATGCACTGCGTCAAGCATCGCCTGTACTTTAATTTCCCAGGAAATGGCCCACGTTCTGGTGCTTAAGACGGACGTGATCTTTCTATCGGATACGGCGGCAGAAAGTAAAGTGTACTAATAAACTAGTGATACAGCGGCATCATACTTTCCTTAGTGTACGACCATTTAATGTTCGAAACTGAAGAAACGTCTTCTCTGAAGACTGCGACAATTCTGTTTGCATTACTTGAAGAGAAACCCTTGGGAGAATCGATTACCAATTAAAAACACCTCGCAGAACTTTCACAGCAACCACTACTCTACAGTACACTTGTAATGGCAAAAATTTATGATATTAGTAATTGAGTAATCAAAAGATCCACGATTCGGGAGAAATGAGCACGTCTTTCGAATCAGCAAAATGCATGGTAATATAAAATGCAGTAATCGTCGAACATTTACTGTCTTGTGAGTTGTTTGAAGAAAATGAAAGCAAAATGTTCTTTCTAGTCAGAATTATCTGAGTAGGAAAGAATTGTTTTCAATCAAATTTTTACAAGCGGATATACTTTTCCAAACTGAATAAAGATTAACACCCGCAGCGTCAGAACTACGCGTTACGAAAAAGTAGAAAATATAAGCAAAACATTCCTCATAGTGGTAGCTATAGTATGACAACAAAGAATTACTTTAAAGCAAAGAAACTTCCACCCTTGTGTGGTCAGTTATCCAACACCAACCGCAAGGAGCTGTTACTCGTATTGCGCAAGTGCATGTGTGTCGTATTAAGGAGATGAAGCGTTTCCTCCTGCATGCACTCTTCCCATGGATATCCAAAAAAAGCTTCGTTATTTTGAACAATAATATAATTTTGACTATGATATTCAAATTAACAGATACTTTAATTTTTACTAAGTGGAGGAGTTAATTAATTCATGAAGTTAAACCCTTCATTTAAAAAATAACCAAGTTTTATGTTTATACTAGCTAAATACCCGTTCTTCGAATGTGATATTAAAATACTGTTGATATATATGATATACAGTTGAAATACAGATGATATATATGATATACAGTTGAAACAACGGCCATACACTGCATATTTCTTCGTTCTTTTGGGAAAAACACGTCTGCCTGGCTTATTTTGCCAGACGACACATAAGCAAGTTCGTTCATAACTGTAAATTTTAAACTTCAAGCCTACACGAAACAAATCAAAATACGTCGTTACTCTTCACTTTCATCGTTAAAATAATAAAAAAAAACAGAACAAAATACCTTGTTACTTTCAGCATAAATATAAAAAGAACCTTGTTCATGAACAATTACGTAAACAATTTCGTTCGAAACTGTACATTTGAAAGCTAGCAAGTCAGATGTTTTTGGAAGCGTGAGCAAAATTGTGTTGCCATTGCTAATATCTCAAGGGGAACTTTTTTTTTTTCAAATTTCAATTACTATGAAACTCTACCCACGTATTTATATTTATTGCAGTCACCTTACCCCTTATATGACGTCACCGTTGATTCGGTGAAAACGAATGTTGGTAATTTGGTTTTGACTCAAAAAACCTTGACATTCGATATGTCAAACGAAAAATATTAATGTTTAAATGCAAAGCACATTATGATATAGCGCTTTTTACGTGATTTTTAAGGTATTTTGTTAAATAAATTCAGAACACGTAAATTCAGAGCAAATAAATTTAGAACAAAATATATACTGAGCAGGTCAACTCAAGCCATTCAAAACTTAGGGCGTAGCTTCAGTTGCTGGAAAACAGTGACTCGATCATTTCAAAACGTCTTAGCGTTATCAAAGCTGGGTTATTTAAAAAACCCATTTCGACTTACTTAAAAAGTTATCGCAGGAATAAAATCCTTTCTTAGTGCGCCTCTATGTTGTAAAAGGAACATTCCTGCCAAATATGAAAGTTCTAAGTTCAGTAGATTCTGAGATACGGTGATGAGTCAGTGAGGGATTTCAGTTTTATATGTACTGATATTTCTTACATTTTTTTTATTACAGGAAGCTAAATTTATGCAGTGCTCCTTAAAAACCTATTTTTATGTCCTTAATATTTTTCATGTAATGTTATTATATTTTTGGTTTGATGTTATTTAAATTCTCGGTTTTTAATATGTTTCGTTTATTATTATTTAAAATCTTATTTTTGTTAATATGTTTGGTTTAATATTATTTAAAATCTTATTTTTTTTAATATGATTGGTTTAATGTTAAATTCTTCGATGTTAATATGTTTGGTTTAAACTTATTTCAATTCTTTGATGGATGCCAATATGTCTGGTTTAATGTTAAATTCCGTGATTGCTATTAATATGTTTAGTTTAAATTCTTTGATTATTATTAAAATGTTCGGTTCAATGATAAATTCTTTGACTGTGGTTAATATGTTTGGCTTAATGTTCTTTAAATTATTTCATTGCTGTTAATATGTTTGGTTTAATCTTAAATTCTTTTATTGCTATTAATATGTTCGGTTTAATGATAGATTCTTTGATGTAAATGTGTTTGGTTTAGTTTTAAATTATTTTATTGTTAATAAATGTTTGGTTTAGTGTTAAATTCTTTGATTGTTATTAATATGTTCGGTTTAGTGTTAAATTCTTTGATTGTCAATGTAAATATGTTTGGCTTAATGTTCTTTTATTGTCGCTAATGTGTTTGATTTACTGTTATTTAAATCCTTCTATTGATGTGAATATTCTTGGTTTATTAATGTTAATATGTTTGGTTTAATGTTAAATTCCGTGATTGCTATTAATATGGTTCATTTAAATTCATTGATTATTATTAAAATGTTCGGTTCAATGATAAATTCTTTGACTGTGGTTAATATGTTTGGCTTAATATTCTTTAAATTATTTCATTGCTGTTAATACGTTTGGTTTAATCTTAAATTATTTTATTGCTATTAATATGTTCGGTTTAATGTTCGATTCTTTGATGTTAATGTGTTTGGTTTAGTTTTAAATTCTTTTATTGTTATTAAATGTTTGGTTTAGTGTTAAATTCTTTGGTTGTTATTAATATGTTCGGTCTAGTGTTAAATTCTTTGATTGTTATTAATATGTTCGGTCTAGTGTTAAATTCTTTGATTGTTATTAATGTGTTCGGTTTAATGTTCGATTCTTTGATGTTAATGTGTTTGGTTTAGTTTTAAATTCTTTTATTGTTATTAAATGTTTGGTTTAGTGTTAAATTCTTTGATTGTTATTAATGTGTTCGGTTTAGTGTTAAATTCTTTGATTGTCAATATAAATATGTTTGGCTTAATGTTCTTTTATTGTCGCTAATGTGTTTGATTTAATGTTATTTAAATCCTTCTAATGATGTGAATACGCTTGGTTTAGTGTTATTTCCTTGCTTTCATCCCATAGTTTCCAAACTTCACCGTATCGAATAGCACACAGTGGCATACAGTTCAAAAATAAATTTTTCCAATTACATTTTTAAAACGGAGAAACAGTTGCAATCAGACATGGTACGATCGAAAGTATCCGGCCATCCCTTTTGAGTAATGATTTACCCATATACGTCACAGCCATGGCCCATACAGGTATAAACCGAGGCAGATGGCTTGCTAAGCATCGTACATAAGCATGAACAGTAGAAAGCGCAGCACGGCAGAAACTGGTGACTTTCAAAGTGGCAAGATCATAGAATGCCATCTTAGAAAAACATGAGGTCGGTAAATTTCTGACCAGCATCTGCTGTTCCGACCCACTGCAAATTATGCCATTATGAAGCGGGAACGCCACGGTGCAACAACAGTGCAACCGCAATCTGGTACGCCATGTAAATTAACATAGCGTGACTGCTGAGCGCGGAAGAGTTTGGGGTGACAAAATCGCTTGTTGACAAAATCGCCTGTTCTCGATTGCAACGTTTACCACCGATTGTCAAAATGAGGGCTGATGGGAATGGGTTTCCGTTGTCAAGAACCTGCACACAAGCCTAATATTAGTAGAATCATGGCCAAGCGTCGCGTCGGTTGGAATGATTGGAATGATGTATAAACTCGGTACCAATGAACTCTGGAGCAGTGAAAACGCGTTTTCTGGAGTAATTAATCATGCTTCATGTTCTGTCAGTCCAATCCTGTTCCCTCCGTTCTTTTCCGAATGTCTCTTCTCGATTCCCCTCTTTGCCCTTTCTGTGCTCGGGAGGCTGATGTCTCCCATGTCTATCAACACTGTGTTATATTACTCCCAATGCTGAACTTGGCATTTACTATCGCCCAATGTTCCATTACAGCAGATCTTACATTTGATGCATATCGGACTCTTCTGCTACAGAACTATCCCCCAGTCAAGCTCCCATCAGTCTGTGTTTATATTTTTATTTTAGCGAAGCATGTAATCTACGTGTTTCATCAACGCTGCAGATATTTGACTACTCCTCTGACTGTGCATGAAGCTTCTACGGCATTATTATGCCATTTCCGCGACCGTCTGACATCTCGACTTCGGCTAGAGTATTCTGTTGCAGTTACTCAGCGTCGGGAGAGCCAGTTCCTTGCCACCTGGTCACCGGCTGCCTCATGGTTTACCAGCTCGCCAGCGTCATTGTACCTGACGGTCGGCAGATTTGGTATTTGACCTTTTTGAATCAGAAATGCATATGTAAATATCAACAATCTGTTTTCAAGATTTTTGCACAGCTTGGAAATTTACCGCATGGGTTTTTTTATAAAGGGCTGTACGTGTTTACACAGCAAATTGTTTTTTGTGACACTCATCTTGTATTTTTTTTTTCCTACATTGACGTTCAAGTTAGTTCGTCTTTAGTTTACATTTTGAGTATAAATATTGCAGTTAGTCATTAGTATAGTGCTGTATAAACATAGATATTGTTTCTGCAGGGTAGTTTTTTTGTAATTTTGTTCTATTTTGTTTCCCGAACATGTTTGCACTGTGCTGTATAATTGTACATAGTTTTCAAAATATTGCGGAACAAGTAATCCATCTTATTTGCATCAGAATGTCCAAGTTTAGTTATTTCCTGTTATTAAACATTCCAATGATTTGTCTGATAATCAGTTTTTTAAATTGCATAGTACTGTACATCCTTGTAAATATCTTGTGTTAAAACTCACTGTCATATCGTACCTTCTTTCAAGAGACATGTTGACGAATGATTCTTACTGTATTTATTTTTGCACAAGTTAGTCAATTGCATGGTGTTGTACTCATGAGTAATATATTTTGAAAAACATTTTACCTATTTTGTTCTTTTGTGTGAGGTGATGCTTGGTACTATCATTCTTCTATTACTACATATGGATAGTGAGAATATGTTAAAGCTTTATTCATCGTGTGTTTTCTTATTATACTTACATTTTCTATCTGGTCAATAGAATAGTGTTACATTTCTGTATATGGTCCGATTTTAATTTGTAACATGTTGACACTGTGCTGTATATCTGTACATTGTTTTTGAATATTGCCGAACAGGTAATATATTATATTTACACCAGGAAGTCCAAGTTTGTTCTTCTCCTGATATTCATCATTTCATTGATTTGTCTTATGATCAGTTTGTCAATTGCTTTGTACTGTACTTTCTTGTAACTATGATGTGTTGCACCTTACTGTCTTATTGTTTTTTTTTGTTTTTTTTTTTTGCAAGAGAAATGTTGTCTCCTGAAGCTCTCAATATTTTCTTGAACAAGCTTGTTAATCGCACAGCAATGCACTTATGAGCAATAAGTTTTTTTGTTAAAATCCTTCCTAAATGCCCAGACATGCTTGTCGCTGTTCATTTATCACGAGCTGTAATTTTGCTCCATTTTTCAACTTGTGCACTATGCTGTATATTTTTATATAGGTTTTAGTAGTTTAACGATCTTTGATCGTATTTTATTTGTATTTAGACGTCCTTATTAGTTCGTCTCCTGATTTCTACCTTGAATAAAGTTATTTTGAAACCAACAGATGAATCTGGGTGTGGAGGATGCCAGGTGAAGGTAACCGGTCTCATTGTGTTGTTCCAGTGGTCCAGTTTAGTGGAGGAGGCAACATGCTGTGGGGATGTTTTTCGTGATTTGGGCTGAGGCCCATAATGACATATCGACAATTCTGTGTCTCAACATTATGGCAACACAGCACGGTTAAATTACTCTCCTTTAACTCTTTAACCTGCTGGAACGAGTTAACTCGGGGTTAGAAAAATCTGCTAAAATCAGCTCGAACGAATATATTTGCTGTCTAAGAAGTGGGCGGAACACTGTTGGAAGAACAATGTTTGCCCCTTTACCTTTCTTATTCAAAGTGGTTATTTATGGGGATAATTGACACTAATCCTTTCGGAATGATTACCTGCTGTGAAAGGGCTGTAATAACGGCTACCATCTTAATAAAGGAGAGAGAGAAACTGTTTGAGTCACTTGTTTCGAACCAGTGACATGATGCTCGTGTCAGAGGTTCTTGCCATTTCCCATCATGCCTTCGGTCATGGAGCAGAGAACAAAGAGTACAAGGGAGCTCGTAGCACTAGGGTTTAAGTAGGCACTAGTGATGGTTGGTTGTGACAGGTTCATGGTCCATACTGGTGATATGAGGGGAAAAGGAATTGTTTTGCTGTAACTTTTCTAAAACCCGGCCTCTATGTGAACCTTTCTCTTTGGGGAGCGCAGAAAGTGTGGGGCATCATTCGTTTCTGGTGCATCGGCCACTTAAAGTGTTAAAACATGACATTTTTCATGTTGGAAATTTAGAAGGTAATGTCAAGGAAAGAAGTATACATTTATATCCCCCAGCGGAGAAAACTTTACATTACACTCAGCAGTAAATTTGTATTAACCGTTTCCATATCAAATAATACCAGAGGACCCAGTCCGATATTTACAAGCGAATGTACGGTTGCAAACATGTGTGACGTATGACAGAGGTGAAGTGAAGCACGTGTCAAGACGACAAATCTGCAGCGTTACATCCCGTTGGTGTAGTTTAGTCGATTAGAACAACTGGCTCCGGAGCGAGGATTCGATCCCCAAAACCGGAAATTTGTGTTTTTACATTGGCGTCCGATTGTAGAATCGGATGTACTGTCCGTTGGGTTCTTCGAAAAATGTATTATTTTTGTTCCACACATCGTCTGGAATTAATGAAAATTCCTTCTGGCTGCAAAAAAAATAATAAGAAGTAGAGGGAGATAATGTGACATACTACAGAAGCAAAGCACGCGCCAAGATGACAAATCCGCAGTGATGCATTCTGTCGGTGTAGTTTCGTCCGTTAGAACCACAAGCTCCAGAGCAAGAAGGCGCGACTGCTCTATTTTTTTTCTTTTTTTTTTTTTAAATAGACATTTAACGGCCACCGTGAGCAATTCGATGGGCTACAAGTAGTCACCCATCCCTAATTTAGGGCGCCACTGGGGCGGCGGAGGCGTGGTTTCGATCACCGTCACCGGCAAATTTATATTTTCACACATGTCGCAAATCAAAGCATTCACTTCGGTCCTTGTCATCGGGCTGTGAAAATGGCCCAACGCATAAATTGTACGTTGCAACGCTACGGAACTCAAAAAGGAATTTTTCTGTGGGCTTCCGTTGCAAACGCTTCCCAAGCTAACGTGTTACGCTGACACATGTTTATGTACAACACTTTCACGACCACCATCTACGAGCAAAGGAAATAATTCCCGATGCATTTTATGTTAAGTTTTTCTTAGAATAATAATATATTAAATAGACACAGTAATAACTCAAATTTTTGAAAGGAGCAAATTGAAAATGTATATTGTGAAAAAAACGTTTCCGATAATAGTAGAATAAACTTTAGCGTGTGTGTAAATAAATACGTTTAGATCCTTTTGAGGGGATAAAATTAATCGATGCAAAGAGTGGAAAAATCATACTGATAGAAATTCCAGAACAAATTGCTAATCATCTATGCAGTTGTTCCGTTCTTTACGAAGTTATTATTGTGAGCAGTTCCTTTTGCGCAGGAATTTACAGCTGCAGAGAACTGAAAGTAAGAGAAACCCAACAACAGATCTGAACGAATGGACTCATGGGTGAACTTTAAACGAATAAAATGTGCATTTTTTTAATATTATGTATTTGTTCGGTATAAAACTAGCTGAGATTTTGTGTATAAGAAATCCGTATTATTACATAACTGAAATTACTATTTTGGTTTGTAAAATTCGTCCGCATGCAATTCTTGCCTAATTACGTCCTTTGCTCGTAGATAGTGGGCGTTGTATCTAAAAATGGCGCAATGATACACGCAACCTTGGGAACTATGTGAAAGAGTTTGTAATCGGAAGACCACCCGAACTTTCTAAATCTGAAGTTCAGAAGCAGAGCTATCGAGAAAAACGAAATGTGGTCCAATGCCCTCTAGCGTGGCAGCCATTAATTTGAGCAGGAAATATTCATATAATCTTTTCCGTAGTATCTTACCTAAGACGAATTGTTTCAATTGAATGTTTAGAAGCATACATACAGCTGCAAGCATATCGTTAACAGGAACGTGCACTTACGCAGCCTTGCGGCAAAACGGTACAAAATTAAAACAAAATTGTTATGCAAAGTACTTTTCGCTGTGAATGCAATCTGATTCAAAATGAATTTTCTAAATCAGACTTTTAGGCGCAGAGACATGGAGAGAACTGTACGACAAGCTACTCGAGAAATTGCGCTCCTAGTAAAAGAAAATTCGAATAAAAACGGAAATATTTTTTAGAAGTTTCAGAAGCAAATATACAGGAGAAAATGTGTTCTGAATTCAATGGCATCTGCATTTACGATTCCCTAGTGGTTTGGTGCTGGAAAAATAACAAAAGGTATGGACTTTCACAGCTTCAGCTGCTAAATGGAATACGTTTTTAAAAAGCGGAATGTGCAAAGACATATTTTTTTTTGTTTCTGAGTTTACAGACCACCATGAGGAAATCAAAGGGCCCTAATTTAGGGTCACAATTTTGGGGAACGGGGAAAGCTAGCTCCGTAAAACTAGCACACCGTGACTTTTTGTCCAAATGTTAGGCCCGGGTTCTAGTCCAGCACGCGTCATGGGTGAAATATCAGAACACAGTGCTTAGACACACTGTAACGTTAAGCTTTTAACATTACGCTTAGACGCACTGTAACGTTAAGTTTTTAACGTTACGCTTAGACACACTGTAACGTTAAGCTTTTAACGTTACGCTTAGACACACTGTAACGTTAAGCTTTTAACGTTACGCTTAGATACACTGTAACGTTAAGCTTTTAACGTTACGCTTAGACACACTGTAACGTTAAGTTTCTAACGTTACGCTTAGACACACTGTAACGTTAAGCTTTTATAGTTACGCTTAGACGCACTGTAACGTTAAACTTTTAACGTGGTTATTTTTCTTGTAATTTTTAGTTAATATTTCTCAGGAGTATAACCACAACCCCAATGGGTCTAGTCCACTATAACAGAAAGTCTCAAACTATGTGCTCTATGTGCAATTAGTATTTAACTTATATTTCTGATACCTCAAAGCAGCATGACCAGGATTGGTTCAATCCACTTGGCAATAAGATAAGATTTGCCAAGCTTTTGCTTAACTAGTTTCTTTCATAGCTCAAAGCCGCTTATTAGGGTCGGATTCCGAAATAAAATATGGATCAATATCAAAGTTTTACCCTACTATTGTGTTCATGATCATCGCAGAATTGATTACATTTAAAGGAACGTCCAATAGGTAGTTAGAAATTGTAATTAATAGTTAAAATGAAATTTATATTGATATTCCAGAGGCTAATTACTCGATTATTTTATGGCAAGATATATTTTTATCAATACCATGTTCGGCTGATGAAATTTGAAAATTGGTTAACCGATTCTCTGCCATAACCGACCGTAAGTACATTTTAATTAACTTCAACATACTGCAGTCCCTTTCGCAGAATGCAACAGTGACAGGCAATGTCATAAATATTTAATCAGCTATTTCCGCATTCGGAAATGAAGGGATGGAGTTTCACATATATATCCCGTTCACCAGCTCAGTTGGTATAGCAGTTTCAAGCCGGGGAACAATTATCGCGCACTGAAATTCAAAACTTACGATTTCGCTTGAGAATTCATTACTGTGATACCAATGGCAGATTTTCAACCACGTCATTAGTAGTCTTTTTCAATTCATCTGTGCAAAGCAATTTCTATCGAAAGGTTAAAATACGGTTAAAGGTTTGAATAATTCAAATCGCACGTGTAAATATAGCATCGCCGCATGTAGAGCGTCATACAATTTATCAGCAACAAATCCATTCTTTTACCCTGAAATTACAGCACGTAGGAGGAGTTACCAGAAGTGTGTGCATATATGCAGGAAGGTGAGTTGAGCCAAGATTTGCAAATGAATAAAGTTCGGGACCAATCGAGCAAAAGATTCACCTGATATAAAGACACATGTAGAGAGCGTGGATTATAAAGAAACGCGTATGGTAGGCAGTTGACCAACTTTTGCCCCGCAGGGACTGACTTCAGAGTATGAGAAGATTATCAATAATGCCAAAACATCGGCTCGATACTGTTATCGGCAACTCAGAGACTTCGACAGAGGGCGGATTATTGGCCATTGAGAGCAGAGATGATGACTTCGTAGTGTAGTGGAATGTGTTGGTCGTGACAATAGCATAGTGAGCTACTGTGCAAGGGTGGATGAAGGAAGCTCAGAGTACTCGTCGAATTGGTAGTGGAGCACGACAGACGACAACAAGATGATCATCTTATTCGTCGACAGGTTCGTACACACACCTACAGCCATGCTAGCTAGCATCCAACAAGCTGTGACTTGCTTTGGTTCTCAGCAAATCTCACATTAAACCATGACACCGAAACTGGCTGGAGGAAAGCCTATGTGCATATATCGAAAATTGAGACAGCAACCCATCGTCTGGAATCGTGTAGTGGACGAGCCGCCTGGAGTACATATTTGCACAAAGTTGTCTTCAGCGATGAATCCCGCTTTTGCAAGAGTCCCAGTGATGGGCACATACACACGTGGCAACAATATGATTATCACAGTGAACCTATATCCATTAGGGAACGCAGTACAGTACGCCCTGCTGGTGTTAGTGTGCGGAGAGATTATCATCGATTTTAGTTGGTGTTCGTCAACGACAACCTGACTGCTTACTGCAATGTCTCCGAGATTCTGAGACCCATAGTCCTTTCTTACTGGGATACTTGACACCATTTGTCAGCATAGTAACATTTTGCATACATGACGTCATTTTTAGCATGGTAACGTTTGCACATGTATTCTCTAAGTGTGTTCATTGTGAGTATAAGCTAGGAGAGCCAGCTTCCCGGATTTCTCCTCATTAGAGTACGTTTAGGCCGTGCTTGAGAGCCACTAAAGATCCACACGCATCCAGTACGAACCAAGGATGTTCTGCAGGAAAAGTAACAAGATGCTAGGTACAAAACACAGCCGAAAGAAATCTAACAGTTGTGTGACTCCATACTGTCAAGCTTAGCTCAATGTATCTGCAATCGCTGTGGTCTCACATCATACTGTATTTATCTTTCCATAATTAGCGTAATTTACTGTCAGTAAATATGTCCATTGGAATCTTCGAATTTTATCGTGTGTTGCTTTCCTTCTTGGCTATCATTTCTCTAAGTATTCGGTCTGTATTTCTGTTATATCAGGTTGCAGCAATTTCAGTGTCACAGAGCATGTCACACTGGCTGGTTATTCATCAAACATTTTCTTCATTTTCATTTCTCTTTTCTTCGAAGCTTGAATCAGTTAATTTCATTATATATTTTCTTCAATTCCTCTAAAGTGTATCTAATATAGTATTTGTAGAGCATTTATTCGAGGGAAGAGTGCTCTAAGCCATTAATCTGCTGAATTACTTACGGTTTTACCAAAGTTTATTTACTCGATTTATATAAGGCAAAGCTTTTCCTTCCACCCGGTGGCAGAGTATTCAGAGGAGGTGGCTTGCGTCCAATCGTCAGAGTTGAACACGGGTCGTAGATTCTGATGAATTATGGTTGGAATGTTTATCTTATGGTGCTGGTTATATGCTCCTTAATTCCCAGGAGATTTGGATTAACCTTTTTTGTTGTTAAAGTACAAAACAAAAAGAAAAATTTGTATTTGGTTTGGTTATTTTTCATCATACAACCGACGGCCCTTCTCCGGCAAGAAGTGCTCAAATTTGCCACCTATACTTTTCGTAACAAATGAAACTACATCAACATTAACCAAGTGGTAGATGTACTGCACTTTATTTTGATACCTATTCATAAGTGAGTACCACTCAAGAAGGTGCATACACTGCTGGCCACCCAAAATGCAACACCAAGAACGAACCATCCGATTGGCCTTAAATTCGCAACATGCGTCGCTCGCGAGAGGAGATGCAAACGATTAGCATTGCAGGGCATATACAAATCATGTGCGCCCGGCACGCCAACGAGAAGCACTATAAGAAGGGTGCACAGAAGGCGGGGTGTAAGTAGTGGAAGTGTGTTGTGCTGCCGGACCTGTGCATGGGAAACTTCCTGATGCCTCGTCGCAGAATACGGCAATCATTCCAGCACGTTTCGGAGTTCGACAGAGAAGGAATAGTGGCTTATCGCGACAGCGGTTTATCGTACCGAGACATCGGCGCCCGTGTGGGACAACATCCAGCCACAGTGAGGCAAGTATGGATTCGGTGGGTGCAGGAGGGACGGACGGACCGACGTGAGTGATTATCGCAGCCGCGGCACACCATCGAACGAGAGGACCGGCATGTTGTGTGGCGTGCATTGACGGCTCGCACCACCACATCACGAATATTAGCGCAGGAATTAGGGTGTGTTGTGCAACACCCTGTGTCAGCGCGTACCGTTCGACGTCGTCTACAGGAGCGGGGACTTGTCGCACTGCTCCCATTGCTCCGATTACCACTGACGTTACACCACCGGCGAGTGCGGCGGCAGTGGGCCGTTGAACACCGCACTTGATCTACGGAATGTCACGACATTGTCTTCTCCGACGAATTCCGCTTCTGCCTGCAGCACCAGAATGGTCGGATCCGCGAGTCGCGGCACCGCGGCGAGCGACTGTATGACGCCTACATTATGCATCGCCATACCGGTCCGTCGCCTGGCTTTATGGTTTGGGGCTCAATTGTATAAGACACCCGCACCCCTCTGGTACGCATCGCCGGTACACTCAGCAGCCACCGCTACATCTCCGACGTTTTAGAGCCTGTAGTCCTTTCTTACCGGCAGGACCTGCCAGCGACCACGTTTCAACAGGACAATGCGCATCCGCACGTGGCACGCATCGTGACCACTCTTCACGGCCCACCAGGTGTCACTGCTGCCGTGGCCCGCCTGTTCTCCCGATATGTTGCCCATCGAACACGTCTGGTCGCTGATCGGCAACCGAGTGGCCCGGCAAGCACCACCCGCGGCTGCGCCTGATGAACTATGGCGACGTGTGGAAGCAGCCTGGAACGATATACCCCAAGCCCACATCCAAAGCCTCTTTTGTTCGATGCCGCGGCGTGTAGCGGCCGTTATTGCCAGCCATGGGGGCTAGGCGAACTATTGATGCCTGCGTGTTCCGCAAGTCGCACGGCCCTGTAAGCTCAATCGTTTCATCTTTGTATCTGTTGTTTTGTGTCCTGTAAATCTGGCTTTGTTATCTCTTGTCCTTCTTGGTGTTGCATGTTGTGTGGCCAGCAGTGTAGTTAAGTGGTCATGACCTTTTAGAAAATAAAGGTTTCCGAAATTCCGTGAATACGTAGCCAAAACTGACACAGTATTTTAGAAACTTAGGAATAACTGATTCCAGAAAATTCACAGGATGTCTCACGCATGACACTAAAGCTTTCAGCACCGTGTATTTCCTGTAATCTTGTTTCTGATGTTTAATGGCCATGTGAAAATATTTAAAGGTCGTGGGGCACTTCTAACTTCTAGGACCTCAGTGGTTCAGACTTAATACTTTTAGAGTTCATATTAGGGGCGCTTGATGTATGTGTCAATAGTTATATGATTATAAGCTCACCGGACAAAAATTAGTCGCACCTGTCATAACTTACCTAATAACGGGTGACGGCGCCACTTGCCGTGATAACAGCATGAATCCGGTGTGGTAGGGACTTCACGAAGTTGTGGATGTATTGAACATCGATTTGCAACCACTCGTGCAACAATTAGTTCCGAAGTTCCGCCAGAGTGCGTGGGTGTCTATTCTGGAGGTTCACATTCTGTTCCAAATGAACCCACAGATTTTCAATTGGATTTAAATCTGGGGTTTTGGCGGGCCAGTCAAAGTGACACAGTGTTACCCAGCAAAATCAGTCTTGGTGGGCCAGCACTGCCTGCAATGGCCTAGCTCTATGTTGCCACTGCTCAACCGTCAATAAAATGTCCGGGAGGCCAACAGAAGGGCCAGCAGTTCAGGCCAGCAGCTGGCCAACAGTTAGCACCCCCATTAGTTGTCATATACCGCAACAGGGCCATCAGTTATCCATCACAGACAATAGTCATAATTGGCCCTTAGCGGTCATAATTGGCCCTTCAGCAGCCCTGCAAGCACGTGCCATAAATGATGGCTAACTTAATATGGTCCGCTAGCTTCCTGGCAGTGGCAGCCGGCAATCACGTGACGTAACTAATGGTTTGCCGAATCTTGTCCGCTAATTTCCCAGTAGTAGCCATAAAAATAAAATCAAGGATAACCGCAGTTTCGCGAAGCTACAAACTTTTTTTCCCCTTACGAAACTTCTGAATTACAGCACTGCGTTTGGGGAAATTGTCTCAACAGACTGGAAAAAAAACCGCCTGTTTAGATCTGGCTGAAAACGAACCAAGGTCTGTCGGCGTTGGAAGTGAGCGCTCTACCAACTGGACTGATTTGCCACGCCGGAGCATTAGCTTGAAGCTGAGTCTCTTTCCTGCGGAATGTCTAATCGAATGGTTCTCTCTTTAATTTTACAATATTGCGAAATATTTTTCAAGCCAGTTTCATATAATTCATAAATTTATTTCTTCAAAGTAACGACAGTTTTTTTTTTACCCTAAGGGAACTTCACTCATTTTCAAGGAGTGTGCCAACTTAATGGCGCATTTCAAAGTTTTGTTCTGTCCTTGTCGCATTGAAAGGCGATTTTTGAATTAATATATTTACCCGTTCAAGTCACCTTCTGTTGCATTTTTAACGTTATATCTTTCCTTTCAGCTGCCCGAAGGTACATTTCTTTTAAAGAGGAAATAAATTTTATTTTACTTCTCGTTATTTTTAGAAGCGAATTCCTCCAGTCTTGTGTATTCAACCCATGGATGAATACAATATATCCACATAGCGCTGCTTTTTTTTGCTTTTTTTCAAATAATTGATAAATTTTGTACGCGTATAATTCTTTTTTTTTTTTTTTTCCAACAAGCGTTTTTTTAATGTTTTTTCAGGACTGTTGTTTCAAGCGGTTTAGTGTAGGTTAAAACGAAAGATTACACAGAGATTATTTCTTGTTATTCATGGGAATGGAGTGGGTGGACTTCATGGCTGTAATCTAGTATTTCATATCTTAATCTGATATCTTCGTCGACGTGGTATTTCATTAGGAAATTAATTCGCCTTTCTACATATGGCTATTTTTTTCTTAACATCCACTAAAATAACACTATGGCGATAGTGTCGTCTTCAAGTTACTGTTACCACGAGAGACACAGCACGTGTTGCTTCCGCGCATGCGCAGTCCCGTTGCTTCCACCTGGTGTTGGGGTTGCATCTGGCACTTGCTTAGAAGCCCGCAGTTCACGGCGATGCTGCAGGGCCATCAATGGCTGTCAACTGATGGTGCTGCCACCAACGGACCGCTACCGGGTCGTGAGCGGAAGATTTCAGCCCGCAGTGACCCATCACTGCCAGCTGGTGGCCAGCAGTTTCCCAACACTTGTGTTTTTGCTGGGTACTGATTGTTCGTCGTGCCACTCACAGTTTTAGCCCTATGCACAATGCGGTTGTCTTGGAAGACAGGAGTGGCAATGCGAAGCTGTTACTGGAGATGTAGGTCAAATGTCAACACTTCGTCATTCAGAATCAGGAGGTACGCATGCTGGCTCAAATGCATCGTCACTGCAACGAGAGGTCCCATTTAATAGTAAGAAGAACATCACAGCACCTCCTCCAGCTTGAACACCTTCGACACAATCAGGACTAAAGGCTTCATTGGGCCTGCGATGCATTCGTCCCTTCCCATCATTGGAGTACAAACAAAAACGAGACTCATTAGACCAAATTACTATTTTCCAATCCTCCACATTAAAGTTTTAGTGCCTCTGAGCTTATTGATAACGTGCGACTTTGTGATTTGCAGTTACAAGAGGCCCCTTTTGTGGAACTCTGTTCCAGATGTTCATCGCAGGCAGTTCTCGTCGCAGTGTTCCTTCGGAAATTGGTTGGAGTGGACTTTCATTGACTGTTTGGAGTAATGTAATTGTTGCTTGTTTTGAAACCGATTTGCAGTTACTAGGCGTGAAACATGGCGGCGGTCCCTGTTTGTGAGAATCGTTTTCCAGCCACAGTTACGTCGCCGATTTTCAGTTGACTGCGAACTACACCACTGTTTGCAGATACGCTGGATATTACGCTTCAACACACCGACAAATTGGGCGACTTCATTCACTTTGTGTCCATGGGCACGGCCAAACACGATGGCTCCTTTCTGCCACTCAGTAATGTCTGTCTTACGACCCATATTGCAGACTAAATTCAACACACACGTTGCTCTTCCCCACTACATGAGATAGAACTTACCCAGTAGACCACGTCAGTGCTATTTCTCTGCCAACAGTGCTATCACGGCGCCCTCTGTGCCACCGGTAACTTCCTACTGTCATTTCTGTTAGGGGTAAGTAATTTTTTGTTCGGCTTGCTTATAAAAATATACAAGCGCTAAGTTGGTATTTATGTTTATTGTTTTCTGAACAACATTTTGTGTATATTTCCGCATCACTTAAAGTTATTAATGATTCGAAACAGAATGTAGTAATATGACTAATTCCAAGAGGATTTAGGCTCTGCTTCGAATATAAAATAGATGCCTACAGCACGTTATGTTTCCACGTGATCACCCTCTCAGTTATTCACCGCGCCGGAAGCGGCTTAACTTAGGTGACCGACATACTATTCTAACAAGGTGCGGTAACCGTTAATCGTGTTAAACAGGAATTTCATTAACAGAAAATATCAAAATCTGTATAGAATTGGGGATGAACCTATCGCTCGTTCTGTTATTCCCTGGATATTTTTTCAGTTTAAAATCTGTGACTTCTTTTATTGTTTTTCGATGGCTCTTACAGAGTAATACTGCTTACATTATTAAGACTTTGACTTAAATGCATTAGGATGACACTTTATTTCACGATACGTTGCATCATAATTGTCAGGGGATATATAGGGTCCAAAGGAAAGTCTATATCCACCTCTGTCATGGCTGAAGGAGCGGTCTTCCGTTTCTTTGTGTCGATTCTTCGTAATTCGACGATGCTCTACAACTTCGTAATTGACATTTTGCGTCTGCGTTGCCTCGTTGCTTAGTTAGATCTGTTAACTTCCATACTTCGCCACTAGGGTCGCTGCAATCGCTTTTAATCGATCGGGCATAGCCACTTTACTAAAGACAGACCTAACGTTTATAGTAGGAGACCGTTCCTTCAGCCATGACAGTGGTGGATACTGACTTTCCTTTGGACCCTGTATAATTCCTGACACAACTATGGTAGTGTCTCTCTTAAGGGTTATTATTTTATCACGATTAAGGGTTGCTCTATGTTGTTAGAATATTATGTCGTATATGATATGTATATACTGTACATAGCAAAGGAATAGTTCAGAAAGTTGCAGTTTCAATTAATTTTTTATTTGCTTACACTTATATGTGCAGATTGTCTTAGAATTGTCTTACGAAATTACTACTTGAACCTCTCGTTATCTATTATGTTTCGTAATTATTCGCTCTTCCGTATTTACTCTACTTCTACATCACTTTTCAGTCTCTTGCACTGTCGTTCTACGAAAACCCGAAAAAGTTTTTCTTCTCAGATCATCATTTCGCCTCTTCTCTCGTACTCCCATTCTATAATTATGTGTCCGTCCGGGGCTCTTCCGACTCCTAGCTCTAAGGGGATAGCGTTTCTCCGACGCCACTTAAAAATTAAACTACACTGCTGGCCACCCAAAATGCAGTACCAAGAAGGAAGCATCCGATTGGCCTGAAATTCGCAGCATGCGTCGCCCGCGAGAGGAGATGCAAACGATTAGCATTGCAGGGAATATGTAAATCATGTGCGCCCGGCACGCCACCTAGAAGCACTATAAGAAGGGTGTTGTGCTGTCGGACCTGCGCGTGGGAAGCTTCCTGATGTCTCGTCGCAGAAGACGGCAGTCATTCCAGCACGTTTCGGAGTTCGACAGAGAACGAATAGTGGCTTATCGCGACAGCGGTTTATCGTACCGAGACATCAGCGCCTGTGTGGGACGACATCCAACCACAATGAGGCGAGTATGGATTCGGTGGGTGCAGAAGGGACGGACGGACCGACGTGAGTGATTGCCGCAGCCGTGGCACACCACCGAACGAGAGGACCTGCATGTTGAGCGGCGGGCATTGACGGCTCGCACCGCCACATCACGAACATTAGCGCAGGAATTAGGGTGTGTTGCGCAACAACCTGCGTCAGCACGTACCGTTCGACGTCATCTGCAGTAGCGGGGACTTGTCGCACGGCGCCCATTGCTCCGATTACCATTGACGTTACACCACCGGCGAGTGTGGCGTCAGTGGGCCGTTGAACGCCGCACCTGGACTACGGAATGTAACGACATTGTCTTCTCCGACGAATCCCGCTTCTACCTGCAACACCACGATGGTCGGATCCGCGTGTGGCGGCATCGCGGTGAGGTGTCATATCCAATTGCGCCCCAAACCGTCGCCTGCCGTTATGGTTTGGGGCGCAATTGGATATGACACCCGCATCCCTCTGGTACGCATTGCTGGTACACTCAACAGCCACCGCTACATCTCCGACGTTTTCGAGCCTGTAGTCCTCCCTTACATGCAGGACCTACATGCGCACCCGTACGTGGCACGCATCGTGCAACAAGTCTTCACGGACCACCAGGTGTCACTGCTGCCGTGGCCCGCCTGTTCTCCCGATATGTTGCCCATCGAACACGTCTGGCCACTGATCGGCAACTGAGTGGCCCGGCAATCACCACCAGTGGCTACGCCTGATGAACTGTGGCAACGTGTGGAAGCAGCCTGGACCGACATACCTCTAGCCCACATCCAAAGCCGCTTTTGTTCGATGCCGTAGCGTGTAGCGGCCGTTATTGCCCAGCCATGGGGGCCACACGAACTATTGATGCCTGCGTGTTCCGCAAGTCGCACGGGCCTGTAAGCTTAATCGTTTCATCTTTGTATCTGTTGTTATGTGTCCAGTAAATCTGGCTTTGCTATCTCGTGTACTTCTGGGTGTTGCGTTTTGGGTGGCCAGCAGTGTAATTTAACCGTCTGGATTCGCTTTTTGGATCACAATTTTCTAAAAACTGCTTATGCCAATGTAAACATAAGAAGCACATAACGTTTTCTAAACAGGCCCTTCAACACAAAGCGCGATTGCCTGGGGAAACTCTTTTTGCAATTCTATCTAATTACTTTCGCCTCTGTAGATAGACTCTTCGGATATTTCGATACTGACTGAGAACACTTACCGCTAAATATTCCTTACTTGGAAAAGAATTAATTCTAAACTCTTGAAAAATCTCCAAAACCTTTGTGATGATATACAGTACGATGCCCGTGAAAGGGGAATGACTTATCGGAGTTTGAATAGGTTATGATTATCACCGAGAGGAAGTCGGGGACCAACATTTCAGTAACGACAGACATTTTTCGCAGCTCGAGGGCCGACGTAGTGTAACGTTGCGTAGGAATGGTCCAATGATGACCCATATTCACCCAAAGTGCCGGAAAGGACAGACCACCTAAGACTGATAGTCGAGGTAAGCGCCTCATGTCTCGTGCTATGCGGGCAACACACGAATCGTAAGCCCTAAATTAAATGCAGATTTCAAGATCGCACAGAGAAACGTTTCCGAGCATACACAGTGCAATTATTGCGATTGCAGAGGGCTACAAGTTAATGGGGCTACAGGTTAATGGAGAGGGCTACAGGTTAATGTCGCCGTATCGTCAACGGCAGCACTGTGAAAGGACATTGAATAACTGGATGACTGCCGCCTGGTCAGATGAATCCTTGCTTCAGCTCATAGAAAACGATGGATTGGTTCATATTCGACTAAGCACGTGTTAACCGCTGTAAGCCGACTACATAGTTGGACGGAAATAGGCCATCGGGGGCGACATCTATAGGTATGGACATTGTTTTAAAGGACATCCCTTGCTCCCCTTATCTCTTCTGAAAACATGCTTGTAGGAATTATTTCGGGAAAAGTGCAATGTTGTGCATCGTATGAGGCTACAGCATTATTTTACAAATTCATCGTTTGAAGTTTTGGGATTCAGAAAAATGCAGGAAATTCAATATTTTATACACAGATTTTTCTTCCTTTGTTGCAGCTGCAATAAAAAGAAGCCCACCGGGTAAACAGCAAACTTATTCTTTCGGGAATACTTGACGAAGTCTTAAATTAGTATTTCTTTGTCGGGATAAGGTAGAATGTTTCTACATATACGTACTGGAAATCGCGACTTGGTTCATGGCCAGAAGCGGACTCTAGTATTTGAAGTGGGGAATGATTTTTCTAAGTCAAACTCTAGCTTCTAAAGAACATTCCAGATTTCTCTGAAGAACTTTTAAATTTATAAAAATCGAATCTTCCCGCTGTGCAAGTTATAAAATCCTCATCATTATCATCATTTTCTGTTCTCCAATTCTTCTCTTCACAGGTGACATCAGTTTTCTTTTTCGCACGTCTTCCATTATGTGGATCGGTTTAATACAGAGTGCTGAAATCCACGCACAGATCTGTTTCTTCAACCGTGTCATCAATCACTGTCGTAACAATGGGACCTTCACTTACGGCATCGCAAAGTGCAAAATCGATATAAGTTTCTTTAAGTGGTACATCGTAATTACTACAGGCCTTCGTAAAAGTATTTATCTGTTTTTCCACTTTGGGGAATTTCTTTAAGATCGCCTTTAGTTTCTATGTAACTGTTTTGATATTCCAATTGCTAGCAGCTTTAAATGGTCATTTCCAGTAAGTAGACATTGCTGTACAGTTATGAACAGAAATCAACATTCATCTTCTGCGCACTGGCGAAGTTTATACATCAACTGTAACGAGATTAGTGATGTCTACGTAAACAGGCAAATAACCATCCTTAATGGGCTTCAGAATTTATCTACAGTATTTGGATAATACCGACGATAAAGACTAATATCCAAAGCGTCTTTGGGGAGCGTCTAACTTTTAGCTCTTGAAACATTTCAACATGAATTGAATAATGTCGGAAACATCCTTGGTGGAAGCGTGATTTCAGATTATTCTTTGTATTGGAACAGGGTTCACTTTAGTAGACTAATGCCCTACAGACTCTTAATGGATGTTTTATTCTGGACGTTATCCATTGCACATGCATAATGTCGACGTTAAGACATATACCCAATAAATCTTTGTTTGTGATCATCACTAAACGGAATAGCCCTTACATTATGACGACCTACCTAATAAGCTGTACGGCCCCCTTTAGCACCCAGAACAGCGGCCACTCGGCAAGGCATCGATTCAATGAGGTAGCGATAGGTATTATGGGGTATCTGGTACCATAATGTCAGTAATAGGTCCTCCAGTTCCCGTACTTTTCAGGATGGTGGTGATGTAGCTCAAATTCGCTTTTCCAGGTCAAACCACAAATGTTCGATTGGATTCATGTCAGGTGAATTGGGAGGCCAGGGCATTAACCGAAAATCACAAGCATGTTCCTCGAACCAGCCATTGACGATTTTGGCAGTGTGGCATGGCGCATTATGCTGTTGGTGATGGCCATCACCAGCAGGGAACACAGTTGTCATGAATGGGTGAACTTGGTCCACAACGTTGTTCAGATGCCTGACAGCTGTCAGGGATTGTGTTATTGTGATAATGGAGCCTAAAGCCTCCCAAGAAAATATTGCCCACAACATAACACGACGGGAGCCGGCCTGTCCCCCCCCTCCCAGTGCCTCCAGCTGCTATAGCCTCCATTGGTAATCGGCGTATCCTCGCTTGGCCGTCTACGTGATGCACCAGGAATCTTGATTCGCCATACCAGGCCAATTTCTTCGAATCATCCACGGTCTAATTTCAATGATCTTGGGCCCATTTCGTGCGTTGTTGACGACGACGTGCTGTGAGCACGGGGTCCCGGCTAGGTCTTCGGCTACTCAGGCCCATGTGCAAAAAGCTGGGATGAACTGTGTGCTGTGACGCATTGCCCTGATTACCACTGTTGTAGCTGCGGGTGATTTGTCGCACTGTAACTCTGCGGTCGCTGGGATCAATGAACTGTGGACGACACACCGCTAGACGACGGTTCCTCGTTTGGCCTTCTGTGCATTTTGATACGTACGCACTACAGCGGCACGTGAACAACTTGCAAGCGGCGCCGTTTCCACGATCGTAGTTCGGAGGCGCCCTGCCATCACAATTTGTCCTTTATCAAACTCCGATAAATCGGCAGTTTTCCCATTCTGTCTCCGAACACTCTACTAACCGAAAACCGGTCCTCAGGTGGTATATATACTGCTCTGTGAACTTCACCTGCGCCACCGTTCGGTCTCCAGGCGAGCTCATGTCTCTAGGCTAGGGCGTGGTCATATACGAAAGGCTCATCATTGTATAATGACGACCTGTGAGAGTCCTAATGCCCGAAATATTAAGTGAGCATTTCATTTTGCATGTTTTGGCATACAAGGACGTAGCAAGCTAATCAGCAAAGCATCTTGGAAGGGACATTTACTTCGGACGATATTCACACCTAACTTTGGTTAAGGGACGTTAACCGAGTTTCGAACATTAGCCATTTCATATATATAAAAAAGTTTAGAAAATATAAATTTTCGATTACCTGCGGTGACTCATGAAACACAATATTCGAGAGCCGATGTTTTATAGTCTCCATTTAAGAACATCAAGTAAGGCGGAAAGGCTTTCGACCGACTGAATTTTTATAAAACTCTTATGAATTTTCCGACGAATACCTTCTTCATCTCACTTTTTTCCTGGTCTTCATTGCTATCCTTACATTATAAAATGCTTACAGAATGTTTGAAGACTGACAATGAGACAATTCTTCACTGAATTGATACTCATTTGATGTAGTATTGATAAACTTGGGCTCTTTTGTTACAGAATCCTTTGAATTTTTCAGCTCGTTTTATTTAGCTGTCCTTCAAGTTCACTTTAAAATCTAATGAATATTTTCTTGAAGTTGAATTTGATTGTATCTGCAATTATGAAAATTTTTCTACTGAACTTCTAGGTGTTTGTAAAAAATCTTATGGTATCTTATGTAAAGGAATTCAAAGTGGTCTTTTCGACTCAAAAACATTATAAAAAATAAATTATAAAGAAAAGTTCATACGATTAAACAATATATATATATATATATATATAGTAAATTATTCAAAGTTAATATTTAACATGGCGCCGCCAGTCTCTTTCCCAATTTTTAAGTTTCCTGACTGTTCAAAATAAAGAATTAGAAAGATCGATCAGATGTAAAATAAAAGGGACTTAGTGATCGTAAACGAAGTAATTACCGAGTTGCCTAGTATTTGTGAATGGAATGTGCACTATATATATATTTTTTGCATTGCCTACTGGTCTTATGCACAAGACAAATCCGAGAGTATTGGGCCAATATTAGAGTACACTAGATTATTTTTTGAAGGGGTGGGGGGTGGAGGATTCAGGAAGGGTTTAACAACCACCTTAAAGAAAGCAGTTTCCCTTCTTTAATATGGGAACATTGACTCCAGGGTAAGGAATGAGCCAGTGCCGTAAGACCAACACACCATCGATGCCTCGGCAGGGATTCGAAACATGACCCATCTCGGACGAATGATCAGAAGCGAACTCTTGAACCGCTGAGCCATCGGGGCAGCCAGATCATCCTGTAATATGATTGGGATATTTAACTACGTGCGAAAAGTGTCTCTCGCGATGGTTTCCTTTTAAGCCTTACGATTGCGCATTCACGCTAAGAACCCCTGTGAATGTCCATCTATTTGAAAATCTGAACCTCAGTGTTTATTTAGCACCAACGAAACGGAACCTTACACTTTTCGTGAAATACATGAAACAAGTAAAATTCCTCACTACGTAAAACAGGCAGTTTTCATATATTGATGCTTCGGGATGCATAGCTCGACCCCAGTAGAGTGTATTGTACCTTTATTAGCAGAGAAGCAGGAACAAAACGTCTAGTGTGCATGAGATTTGTCAACCTTAAATGTAACTCCAGTAAAACGAAGACTACCTTAATTTCTTTTTTACATTCCGCCAAGCGGAAAACAGCATTTTGAAAGTAAAGAAAGGATTTCAAGATGTAAGAATAATTTTAAAAATGTGACCAAGAAATAATTCGAAATGCGAAGTATTACGAGAGATTCTAATTCCAGTTCTAAGAGAAACTGTGGTGTAAATGCTTGTTGTACTGAAGGAGGACCAATCTCGAACGGAATTAATCTTCCACATCCTTATAAGAGAAAGATACTAAGTTTCTTGACTGAAAAATTATACATCAAATTATCCATTCGATTTTACCGCCAAAAACATGAAAGTGTTTCCCGTATCTTTCATAATATAAATTCTCCTGTTACGAATGCATTTCAAGGTCATTAATTTTTTAATATATTCAATGCATAAAAATATATAAAACATGCTTAAATATTTAACTCTAACTTAAATATTTTGAACGTAACCTTAATTTGTTTCTTAGAATAATATCATTTCCAGTAAATTTTTATATAATTTATTTTTCGGCACACTTCTGTTTATTTAGAGCCTTTTTTCAGTACAGGAAACGTTTGCCGTACACAGAAAAAAAAATTGTTTCCACACTTTAAATATATTCTTGGAAGCACATGATTAAAAGCGAAGGGTTAGCACTGTGTAGAATAAAGATACTGAAATGGTGTCATTTATTTGACAAATTTCAGTCGTATTATCGGTTTCCATTATACACTGCAGTTGTCTTTACGTCGTTAATTGTTGCATTCAAATGAGTCATTTGATATCGCGAGCACAGATTATTATGTAGAGCACGTTCGACCACTTTGTCTGTTAATTAGAACGAGCGTCTTTGAATTCTGCGTTACATGCGAGATAAATTAACTGACCGGCTAATTGTTCATAAAAACTATACCTGATGATTTATCGACGTTTTCTAAAAGCAAAAGATTCCGAACATCTGATTTTGACACTTTACTGTGGTTTTTGTGAAAGGAAAGACGTTTGAAACATCTTTTTTGTGCCCTTCTGACTGTATAAATTAATTGCAGTAATGAAGTTCTCCATGATGAGAACAACGGACTAAGTGCACATTATTTTAAACATGGCATTTAGCAGCATATTATCATATACTTGATAGTTGTTCCGTGCCGTGATGCTAAGAGAATGTGACACTGATTTCTTAACAATAAAATCGATGACCTAATAGATATCAGGATTATAACAACCAATTCAGTAGAGTTTGTTTTGGAATCTGTAAATATTTGTTCATATTTTCTTCAACATTAAAGTACGTATGTAGAACAACAGCGAGGACGTTTCATGCTATTAAAACAGTAAAAAAGGGTTTTATGAAACTTATTTCCTTTGCTCGAAGTCACGAAAGCATTCAATAAGACACTGAATAAAATTTTTCTTCCTTAAATGGTTGTGATAAATATTATTGGATAGTCGTGCTAACCTTAATCTTTGCAGTGACTTCCCTAGTACAACAGTAAGATTATTTTAAACATGGCATTTACCACTAGTAATTCATTTTTTGACAAAAGTACCAATACAAAGCGTAAACATTGAATGTTGAAATTATATTTCCTTTGAAAATTTTCGCAACTGTCGAGAACGATATTTAAGCCCTGTTACCATAGTCCATTCGAAGGCTATGAATACACTCATGGAATACGTCCGATGAAATGGTCCACTATTCGACTTAAAAACAGCGACCAGTTCACCAGGAAAGCGGGAGAGCCAGTGTCTTAAGACAAACACAGCATCCATGCCTCACCAAGATTGTGACATGGACCCATCTTGGACGAATGATCAGAAGCCAGCGCTTAAACCATTGCGCCACCAGGGCGGCGTTTGTAAATTACAAGGGAAATGCGCGCGATGAGAACTCTTTCTAACGTAAGGGAAGACGCATTCAAGGTGCGTGTAAAGAGTGAAAGTAAAAAGAGAAGATAAACACATTCGAAGTAGACTCAAAGAGGTTATCTCTACGGACACTTTCTATATACTGCTGTTCAGAAAACAAGTTTTTGGCTTTCAACTTCGCTTGGGGATCGACCCAACTGACCCTTGATTCGAGCCGCCACTGGCTTAAATTAATGCAGTGCTTTTTCTTCTGAAGATGCTATCTTTTTGGCATTGAGCATAAAGGATTTAGAATACATCATTTTTTTTATGTTATCGCCACAGAAAAAGAAAGATAGTTCCGAAATAACGAATATAAGTGTACGCTTTTTAACACAAATAAATCTCTGTTTTCGAGTATGTTTTGCATTTATTACTACAATAAATCGTATAGCTAACAATTTATTACAGCTACAAAAGTTTATGCCATAGCGGACCCAGTTCGATGCAAACGAATCTTAAAAATGAAACTTTTAGAAGAGGAAAATTGATCAGAAATATAAATGCTTATTTGTGGTCCTAAGAGAAAACATAATAACTGTAGAACGAAATTATTGCAAAATAGTTTCTTCTGAAAGGACATACCATTGCAAAATAAAATAGACATTTGGTCTTCTTTCAAAATGAACTCTGAACAAGCAGGAAACATACGTAAACATTCGTCGTAGTGACTGGTGTGCTACGTAGGCGAAATTATTTCAATCCATACATTAGAAGCGAAGATCAGATGCAAATGTCTTGTCAGAGAACTGTACATTATGGAGAAATAAAAAGTTTACACAAGACTTTTCACTATCAGACGCTTTTCGATACAAAAAGTTATTTCTCAGATTGGAGTTATAGGATGCGGGTAAAAGAGAAAAGTGTGCATTTACTATCCAAGCCAGAAAACCATTCATTATTTAAAATAAATAATATCATCATCATCATCATCATCATGCATTTTGAATACGTTTTTCTTCATGAAAGTTTCTCCAAGTCTCTTCCATAAATCCGCGAATTGAGAAATTCTCTTATATGTCATTCTGGCATGTTTTTGAATTTCATCCTCCCATCTCTCCCGTGGGTCTTTTCAGGGTATTTCCTGTTCCTTGGTATCCAGCCTATAATATTTCAGTTGCCCAACGGTGATCAGTTCTTCTAGCGAAGTGTCCAGCCCATTGCCATTTTGGTGCCTTTACTTTGGTCATCATGACCTGCACCCTTGTCATTTTGGTGACCGTTCCTATTTTTCTTGGTTGAATGTTCCGCAGTCTCTGTAAGTCATTTTTAGAGATCCATAAGTAAGAATTATTAAATACGTAATAAGTAAAAGAATTGGAACAATGCATCGATTAAAACATTCCTCTTTTTTAACATGACGCTAAGTGGCTCTCGAAATTTCTGCTGTTTCTCCTAAATTTAGTCCATCCAAGTTTTATCCGTCGGTAAATTTCTTCTTCTGTTTGGCCCTTGCTTGATATCTGTAGTCCAAGGTACATGTAGCTATCAAATACTTTAAAATTCTCTCTATTAATAACCATGAGCACCTATAAGCTTAATTTCCAGGAGGGGACAAACACAAATTGTAACTACGAATAAGGTTTACCAATACTACACTGGCGGAAAGTGAACAAAGAACACCAAGAAGGAGACGTCTGATACCAACGATATTTATACAGCATAATAACGGAATACAGAGGATAACGTGATCAAAACATTATGACAAAATACAGCTGTATTTGCTGGTAAACTGAAAAATAACATTTCCATGTAACATGGTTAGTACGAGGTTGAACCGCCATGAACTGCGTCATACTGTGCAATTCTGGCATGGAGTCTGTCGTATAGATGTTGGATGTAAGTTTGGAGTATTGAGTTCCAACCATCCTCAACCTGGACGCGTAAATCGGGGATGGTCGTGGCTGGCCGTGGAGACCGTTTAAGTCGTTGTTCCATAAAATCCCACACGTGCTCAATGGGGGACAAATCCGGGGAACGTGTAGGCCATGGAAGTTGTCTCACAGCATGAAGTGCATGTTGCGTTGCACGTGCCGTGTGTGGGCGTGCGTTATCTTGCTAGAAAACACCACGATGGACCGACCTTACAAATGGCACAACAACGGGCTGAATGATGTTGTTGATGTAGGAGGTGCTGTTTAACGTACCCGGTACAAACACTAGTTGTGTACGGGAGTGATAGCTGATCGCTCCTCACACCAGGAGACCAGGTGTAGGCCTTGTGTGTCGCTGGCAGATGCAAGAAGGGTGGAGACGCTCCTATGTGCGTCTGCGAACACGCATACGGCCATCGGAGGCTTCCAAGCAGAATCTGCTTTCATCGCTGAACACGGCAGATCGCCATTGCGTTCTCCAGTGCATACGTTGGCGACACCACTGCAGCCGTTCCTGACGGTAGGCTGGAGTCAGAGATACACATGCCAGAGGCACACGTGCACGTAGTCCTGCATCCAGTATACGGTTGCGGATTGTTCGCACAGTCACCTCAGGTGCAACGGCAGCTCGGATTTGCGTCGCAGTGGATGTTCTGCTTGACAACGCCGCTCTTCTTATGCTTCGATCGGTCCGCTCATCAGTCCGTCTGTGACTCCCTGTTCCACGTCTTCTCGTGTGGGAATGTTCCTCGGACCATCTACGCCACCATCGTACCACCACCGATACTTCCCGTCCAATTCGCTCCGCAATACGACCACCCGGCCTCGCGGAGTCCGACTAGACGACCTCGCTCAAAGTCCGAAAACTGCTGAAATCGTACACGTCTTCCATGTCCAGGCATTGCACCTTCTTCAGGGTCATCGCACGTGTCCGTACGACGACGACTGATTACATTCACTTTGCCGTACTCCTTAAATACCTCCGACGATAATTAGCATATTATGTCGTGCTGTGGCGTAAGCGCTCACCGGTTGGTCCCGAAATTAACATCACACCTACGTAAACTCGACTCCATTAACATATGTAAATTTCATGATCGTCCGCCAATTCCTTCTTGGTGTTCTTTTTGCACTTTCCGCCAGTGTATATACAAATATCCCAATGCTTTCTCGATATTTAACTTGTCTTACCACACTCTCAACAATGAATTTAATTGGAAGGCGCAGGTTTCTGACCATTCTTCCGAGATGGGTTCGGGTTCGAATCTAGTGAGACATGGCTGTTGTTTTGTCTTACGGCTCTGGCACTGGCACTCTCATATCTCAGGTGAGAAAGCCAGCACCGTGGAACCAGTAGCTCTAAATTACGGACGGACGACTGCTTATAGATCATGCTTTCATGCTTATAGCCCATCATAGTTACTGCTTATAGTACATTGAGTTGCTCATGGTGGTCGTTAACGCCCCCCCCCCCCCGGAAAACTATACACAAAACATGTGATAAGTGAAATAAGCCGACAACGTGTTAGGACATATAGGTTATTTTGATTATTTTGATCACTTGAGCCACGAAACCCCAGAGATCACTCAATTAGTCATGAAGAATAAAACAGTACCATCAAGAGAAATTCTTTGGAATAATTTCGAGATATCTTTGTCCCGTAGTAAGTAGCTGCCACAGAGGATAATATATCTTTCATTTTCTCGCCTTTCATTTTTTTGTCATATTGCATGCTGTTCTCCAGCATGCAACGGAATTTTTCATTATGCATGCAAAAGTTCTACAGAAAAAATTAGCAATCAGAATAAGTGCTACTCCAAGAATATTTATAATGCATTCCAAGACAAAGGATATGACCCAATTCCAGGGGAGGATATATGCCCTCTTTTGCCTACCTCCCCCCCCCCTGTGCGGCTGGCCATGGTAGTCACGCAAAGGCTGCTGGCGGGTACTACTTTCACCGGGAAAGGGTATAAACCTTTCTTCACTTTGTTAGCCTGATGGGAGAAGTAGCAGACAGCGTGTTTTCTCACTTCGTACTTCCATGCTTAGAGTCAATTGCGGTTGACGATTAAACTCCAAGGAGAAATAAATCTCTATACCTTCCAAAGGCTGAAAAAATGGTCCAGTTTCCAGAGGAGGACAAATGGCCCCTTTTGCCCACCAGTGTGAGCGCTCATGTTATCTACCTCTAAATCTTCAGTTCTTGTAAAAGCATGGTACATCGATTTTATTTTCTGTAAGTTCATTATACTTTTCACCGAACATATATTGAATGGTCTTTATAATGAATTGCGACGTATACTCTAATTTGAGTTCATTCTCCTTAGCGTTTTTCAAACTTAACGTGATATCTTCTCTCTCGCAAGAGTATGGTTGGCAACACCTTGAGGTTGGAACGTATGACGTGTGTATTTGTCCGATGAGAACTAAACGTTATGTAATGTTTCAGCAGCAGCAAAAGTGTGGAGAGAGATGTTGGAAGTTATAATGCTAATTGTGGAAGAGATGTTGTCTAATTAAAACTATTTGAAGGCTGCGTGTTATATTTTAGTGTTGTTTTCTTAACCAAGATTTATATATTATTATTTTCACGTTCGTTTGATTAAGATAGTAATATTAAAAAATAGTTATAGTTACAACTTGTTGAGTGCTAAAAGATTAGTGGCTGAATAAAGACTAATAATAAGTAAATTTTTCTCGACGTTTACTTGAATGACTTTGTTTCACTGTAGGTGAAGTTTTCATGTAGTGTTCAATCAGCTATACTTAACGGACATTACAGAATGGAAAACCCGGGTTGAAAATAAAACAAAAAATCGACCAAATTGAAGGAGCCTAAAAGTCACGGATATGCATGGATAGCGGCATAAGTGTGCGATATGAAAAATAAGACAGTATTAATGAAAGTCATTCTGCATAGCGAAAACCTATGAGACGTAAGAAAGAATATTCTAATGTAACTTTTAGGAGTACTTATAACAAGAAAACCAGAATGTGCATCATGAATGGAATACGGGATTACACCTATGACGAAGTAAATTTCTCCAGTTTTATGCCAGGGGCGGCTTTCGAACCTGCTACTCTCGGTTTCAGAGCTCCGAGTGTTATCCACTATGCAACACCGGCGAGTGCTCTCACTGCTATCTGCCTTTATCTCATGTGCGTCCTGCGGGGCAGACACGTCACATCTCCCCCCCAAGAGGGCCGGGGGCATGGCCCACGGGTCAGCTGGGACCAAGTGTCCCTTTAGGCAGTCATCCCATGAAGAATGTGCATTTGACAAATTGCAGATAAATTTTGGTGTGTGGAACGTTACATCACACTGATTTATTTTTTTCGAAGCACTGAAGAAGTGATTCTCATTTTTCCTGTCACGCCGTGTGGAAAGAACAAGCACATCATTGCGAGACACTTAATAGCCGGGTCATCTGGAAGTTCGGGCGCCAATATAACGAACAAGTTTGCCCGCGCCGGGTATTGAATCCGGGTCCCCCTCACTCCGGAGTAAGTCGCTCTCCCAACTGAGCTACGCGGACATGTGCTCTCACTGGTATCTGCCTTTATGGCATGTGCGTCACACACCATACAATACAAATTTTGAAGATGACAATCTGTTTTTTTTTTTTTTTTGTGTAAATATGACAATGATGGTAAGTCAGATCCCATCCTTGTCATAGCATACCCACCTGAGCGCTAATTGGGAGACGAGGGTTCGATTCCCGCTCCAGGACGACAAAATTTTCAAGTTTTCGGATATTATCTGACATACCATCCTTGTCATATTTACACCAAAAGACAGATGTCGCCCCGGTGGCGCAGTGGTCTAAGCGATGGCCTCTGGTCATTCGTCCGAACGGGGTCCGGGTTCGAATCCCGGTGAGGCATGGATGTTGTGTTTGTCTTACGGCACTGGCTCTCTCCCTTCCCTGGAACTAGTGACACTAAATTAGGGACGGGCGACTGCTTATGGCCCATTGAGTTGCTCACGGTGGTCGTTAAACCTCCAATCTAATCCAATCCAAAAGACGGATTGTCGTCTTCAAAATTTGTATTGTATGGTGTAATCCTGAACTCCATTCATGGTTTACCTGCTCCTCTGGGCAATTTTTTTTTTTTTAGATTGGAGGTTTAACGACCACCGTGAGCAACTCAATGGGCTATAAGCAGTCGCCCGTCCCTAATTTAGTGTCACTGGTTCCAGGGAAGGGAAAGAGCCAGTGCCGTAAGACAAACACAACATCCATGCCTGACCGGGATTCGAACCCGGACCCCTTACGGACGAATGATCAGAGGCCAACGCCTTAGACCACTGCGCCACCGGGGCGGCCCTCTGGGCAATCGTTGGATAGGATTCTTAACATCCAGATTCACTAAACATGAATGCCGGTTGCTTCCACTAGCTAATTCTGTGAGGGCTATATTCAAATTAAACGGAAACTTGAAACTTGGTCGTTTTGGATGATGTAATGGTTAGTATACCCGGGCGTATCTGGGAGACGCGGGTTCGATTCTCGCTCCATGACGACAAAATGATATTATCTGACTTACCATCCTTATCATATTTACACCAAAAAACGGATTGTCATCTTCAAATTTTGTATCAGAATGTACATATGCGTTATTAGCGGAATACAAAGCGCGTGTCGCTAATTTCCATTATACTTAATGGCATAAAGTACAAAAATGTTCTCTTTGGATTGGATTTTTAAAAGTGGTGATTCCAGTCCTAAATCAATGTACAATCTCACGTCAGATGTGCTGACAGAGAAGAATTTGAAAATACACGCAAAATGTTGCCCGTACTGAAAGACATGTGATATAAAAAAAATTTAAAATCGAAATTTTCGAAGTGGAGATAGCTAAAGAAAACAAAATGAAGATTTACTCATGCCAGCGGGAAAACTATCCATTAGTTTGAACAGAAAATATGCGGGAAATGTTGCCATTCGTAGTGTCCGACCACGAAATGATTTTTTTTAATAAGAATTTTAAAAGCGGAAATGCCGTAGCAACTAGAAATATGCGCTTATGCTCCCTATAGGGTAAGGAAAAATCCGAAAATGTGCACATAGTACTCGGCTCAGTGGATGCTGTGAGATGTGAAAGAAAAATAGTTCGGACTTTTAGAGATAACGGAAAAGCAGAATTTATATTTTCTTCTCTAACGGGAACATCGTTCATTATTTGAGGTAGGAAATCAATGCAAAAAAGGTTGTGAGTTATCCGACTGAAAGAAACTTTCCTCAATCCAACTTTTGAGATAATGATGTATGCGAAAATAGTAGGGGTTAATAGCAAAATTTGAAGCTCCGATGGTCAACTGTTCTAAGAAGCTGGTTTGGGAGCAGTCTTCAGAGATTGGGTCGAGGTAGGTGAGACGTTTGTTTTACAGCAGTGGCTCTCCCTTTTCCCTGGAATCCATCGCCACAAATTACGGACGGCAATTGTTTAGAGCCCTTAAAGTTGCTTCTGGTGATAGTTATACCCCCCCCCCCCCCCCCCACACACACACCCAATTTACACAGAAACATTCACAAACGTCCTTTCTTTAGCCAACATTATGCATCGATATTGATCAAACGGCGTGTATTTTCATCAAGATCACTGTAGCTTCACGTGTGAAAGCGAAATTTTCTAATCGAACTAATAGGGGCACTGATACGGTTACACACAGGCAGATGGACTGACGAACAAAGATAGATTATAAACGAGTTATTTCTCCCCAAACGATGTACTGAAAATTACCCACAAACCATCATATTAAAATTACTTATTGTGTTGCGATTTAGGTCACATGATTCACCAAAGAACAGGGACACCAACTTCACTAAATTATTGGGGGTGCAGGTGTGAAGAAATCAGACGTGTGGGAGCGGCACTCCTCTCCTATTTTCAGGAGAAAGATAAAAATAAAAAAACGGGGGGCGGGGGTGGCAAAAACAAACTACGAGACAAGACGTATAATTTAAAACGTAATCATATAGATACACTGCTGGACAATTACTAAGGACAGATCATAAACGGCTATATAACGCATAAAAAAGTAAGTGTGGTTGGATGCCAAGTGAAATAAAATAATGTCAGATTGCCAGGACATTACAAGAAAGACAATTTATTGTGCTCTGAAATCCAGAATCCACAATTTATTGTGCTCTGAAATCCAGAACGTGTTCAAGGGACAAACAGGCCATTTTGTGCAGAATACGTAAACGTGAAAAACAATGCAATTACCGTCCGCATGCGTTCCGGCGTAAGATGTCAATACGGGATATGGCCACCATGGAGGGCGATGCAAGATTCCAAACGTCGTGTCATGCTTTGCACAATATTATCAAGCAGCTGTTATGGTAATTTATCCCATTCCTCTGTCAGTGCACGGATGAGGTTGTCCTTGTTTATTGGAGGGCATTGGCGACCAGCAAGACTCCTCCCCAAATCATCCCACACATTTTCAATGGGATTCAGATCTGGAGAACGTGCTGGACATACAAGGCGTTGAATATCCTCGCTCTCAAGACACTCCTGGACAGCGACTGTTCAATGACATGTTGCGTTGTCGTCCATGAAAATTAATCTATCACCGACAGCACCACGGAACATGCGAACATGAGGTAGCAGAACATCATTAATGTATCGTTGGCCAGTCATAGTCCCAGTTGGAAGCACATAGAGGGACGTACGGCCATTGATCATGATGTCAGCCCATACCATGACACTACATGTCGGATATCTGTCCATTTCCTGTATGTTTGCTGGACAATATGCAGTACCACTATCACGCCAGATCAGTTGTCGTCGACAATCAGACGATAGACTGTATCTACTCTCATCTGAGAAGAGGACAGCCGACCAGTCGTTATCAGTCCAATTGCGATGTTGATGGCACCATTGCAAACGGGCAGTACGCCGACGTCTGGACAATGGGATGCACACTACAGGACGGCGGGCGTATAGTCCTCCTTCATGCAAACGTCTGGCGACAGTTTTTCGGGAGATCCGCTTGCCAGAAGCAGCCATAAACTGATTTGCTACCTCACTAGCTGTGCTGCGCCGGTGTCTTTTTGTTGATAGCACTATGTACCGATCTTCTGCAGGTGTCGTACTGCGAACACGACCTCCCCCGTGACGTTTGCTACACTCTCCATTTGTTTGAAATGATTTCCAAAGCCTTGAAACAACACTGTGGCTGACGTCGAACTCCCTGGCAACATCTGTTATTTTTCGCCCTTCTTCAATATTGCCAATAAAACGGCCACGCGTAAAATCCTCTAAGTGATGTCGGGAAGACATACTGAAAATTGCAAGTTCGTCAATTGATTCTTTCTTTTTCAACTTTGCGTTTGAACAACAACGGCCAATACGCGTCAAATCCTTTATATCTCTTATCAGCGCTATGACGTCACAAACAAGTTCGGCAATCCAAAATTTGCATACCGACAACACGTCTTACTGTATCCCGCAGTTATGCTAATTTCCACATTTTACTGCCTTCCATTTTATGGTTGCTACCGTTGCTATTGTCATCCGTCCTTAGCAATTGTCCGGCAGTGTATATAGATAGAAATTTTATTTATAATTTTTTTGGAAATAAATGGCTTTCTCCAATTTATAGATAATAATACATTTCTATAATAAAGGAAAGAGATGATTTTTTGCAATTAGCATAGCACACTGTAGCGTGAATAGCATTGGAAACCATTTTTTCCTTATATAAATATTTCAATTTACGCATTTCGAAAATGACATACAAAAAAAAAATTTACTTAATTAAACAGGACCAAAAATATTGTGCGGGCACTGCCCTCCAGTAAAATTATAGAGTCGGCGACTATACTTAAGATGGTGTCCGAAAAGAGGCACGAAAACGCATAGCAGGATGTTCACTGAAATTTTGATCAAGAAATGTCATTTGAAAAACCAAAAACCAAAAAAAAAGACCAAGATATTTCTGTTTAGCTTAGATACTTTCGCAGCTGCTAGATCTGTGCATGTCATGCAAAATGCTGTTATCTTTGTATAAAATATTGCTCTCGTCCTCATGTGCTGCTGTTTTACAGGCTTAGTCCAACAACCAGCGTACGAACACGGTCAAGTAAAAGTAGAGTTAATTTCAGTTATGGCCATAAAAAACCTTTCAAAACACTATAATTTTGTAAATTTCAAGCACGCGTGATCGAAATTCAGAGAACTACAGAATTTTGAAGTTTTGTAATAGAACGCCGGTTTCAGCTTGAAAGATACATGAAATTCATGGGATAAATTTATAAGATAAATACTCACGATGTCATTTAGAAAACGCGCCTCATCCATTCCGTCAACAAAGGAAACCCAGCCCATGCTTTTTTTTTTAGAGCATATTGCTTTTTTTCAACATGTTTTGTTCAGAAGAATACTTTTTCTCCGCTAAAAGAAGAGCGGGAACTGGAAATTTAGAACATAAATCATCGCGACTGGATGTGTTTAAAAAGCCTACAACTTTCTACCCTGAATGCCTCCAGAATTACTGCATTTAGAGGATACGTTAGAAAGCTGCGTGATACTAGACACCCACCATATTCGTGAACCTGACACGGACCTCAAAGCACAGAAAAAAGAATTGAAAAATGTCGCCTCGCTCATTCAAGTTGAAGTCTTCATCTGCGGCGAAGAACTTTGGATCCTTGTTCTTGACCGCCGCGAATTAGAGCGATTTATCAATGTCAAGCGATTTTTGTGCCATTGTGGGGAAGGCAGGATAAATGCAACCAGCAGTTGTCTCAGTCGTTGACAAGGTTACGATCTCCTGCGCAGCAGGAGCAACTTATGATAACGTGTCGGAATTTCTAGTCGTTCTGGGGGATACTGTGGTTAATTTGATTTATATTCCGCAGAATGATTTACTGATCAATGAAATGCATGGTGCATCCGCTATAGCTGTTTTATACTACACTTCGTAATTCATGCTACTAAAGTTTTTGGAAAAAGAAAATTGAAAAAAAAAAAGAATTGGGCGTATCAATTTAGCGGTAGGAAAGAGAAGTTTCTGCCGCTCCCATGTAATTTTTGCAGCGGAATAATTGATTGCGAAGGACAACTACAACGACATCGTATCATCACTGCGATGTTTTGAATCGTTTCCACTACCGTAACTGGTAGCATGGAGTGTCAAAAAGAATTTTTCATTATAGTTTGGGGTTGACGGGTGCGTGAGATGATGAAAGAGTTCCTTTATTTCCCCGATAGATAGAAAAACCTACGAACTCTGATGAATTCATGTCACATAAGTTCTGGAAACTGGCTTGCTAAATTCCGTGTTATACAAACTGTTAAAAATTGGTACTTAGAAATAAGCAAAATGTACTCGTTTTTGAGTACATTCTGAGCTTATAATAGCTCCGAGTACTTGTGTCCCATTTTTGGAAAAGACACGTACTCAATTTTGAGTACATACTGGGAATCAATTGTGAGTATATCTGGAACTTCTAATTTGAAATATATGTACTCATTTTTGAGTGCATATATTTCAAATATATGTACTGAAAAATGAGTATTTCTCTATTTTTACCTATATTTTATATTTCAATTATATGCATGTACTCAAAAATTAATCTACAGATTCAGACAGGCTAGTTTGTGAGAGAGAGCACACTAGATGGGGCCACCGTACAAGCGTACGATTTTGCACATAGAAGGCGCAGAGAGATTAGGGGGGGGGCTAAGGAACTTTAGCCGGGAGCCGTCACGTAACGTACTTTTCTGATGCACGGCGTATATACAGCGATTGTTAGAAATTCATACCACCACGCCAGAACCTGGGGTCCCGACATCTGCAGCCTAAATCTCTAACCACTAAGCCAACCATGGCGCGATTTAAAATTTGAAATGCGTGTACTCCACACATACTCATTTATTCATAGAATCAACTGGAACTATATTATTCGATGGCACATCTGAGATAAGAGATATACTCGTTGTCACATGCTGGGCAAATGGAAAACACAATTGTATGGCAAATATAGTGATGAAGAGACAATATATTATTTATGAGATTGACACAAATATAGTTAATATAAAAACGTACACAAAGATACTTTATGCATAATTAAATTACTTGTGAACAGTGACTTTGTTGTACTAATTATTTATGTGTGTCACTTTACACAAATATTAAATAATTTCTCTTGAAATTTATAATATAGATTATATTTATATTTATTGACGCAGTTATTTTTAAGTCCGTATGGTTGCTTATATTTGAGCATGTCATGTACTCGTTTACGATATGATTGTTTCTCTATTCTAAAAAAGTAGCTGCCGCTGTTTTAGAAATTTCGCGACACTCTTGCTTTCCTAGTACGCAACGCAAAACGTATTGAACACAAAAATGTGAAATTTACATCATTTGTAGAGAATTGTTTGAAGAACACGCTGAAATAAACAGTTTCTCGATTCTAGCGAAACTTCAAGAGCTATTGTATTTCAAAATTAAGGTAAGCAAAAAAAGTGCTACCAGGTCGCGTTCCGGACACACTAACAGCAACAGAACCACGAAACTTTGTAGGCATGTAGTGCCCTGACCGAAGTTTTGCACCTCGTCGCCCTTTTTTTGAATTTCGATTTAGTTTACGAGAAATTAAATTTCTAAATTTCACAAAATTCTCTATTTCGCGATGGGATCCATTTAAAAAAACCGGATATATGGCAAACTATAAATTATTACGCATTGCAATTTTTACAGCATAAACTTACAACTATCATCCCTGTTTTATAAAAAAAAATTAAGAAAAAAGTCATTTTCTGATTTTTAAACATTTTTTAAAGACGCAAAGGAAGGAAACGAGCGTCTTGTCTTCATAAGGTCTTTATTGCTCAAAATGTTGGGGAAAAAACCCTGAACAAAATATATACAAGTACAAAATAAATATAGTAACAAGAAATGGGAGAGAATAAGGTGATCGCCACCATTAAAAAAACAAAACAAATAAATACAATGTAAAAGGTGTGAAAAAGCGGGCGCTCACAGGCTGCCCAGTTTAACAGTAGTAAAAAATATAAGTCAATGAGTCCTTTGATGAAATAGTAAAAGAATGTGTTTGTGAGTTCACCGAAAACGGAAAAAAAACAACAGATGGTAAAGTAGTAAGCGTTCAAAGGTAAACAATTTCAAAACAAAACGCGAATTCAGTAGTAAAAGTAAGTCTCACACATGGGCCGAAAAGTAGACACAGAACACTAATGAAGAACACTTATGATGACATAAAAACACTGTAGTAAAGAGCCGAAGGTTAAGCCAGCAGTTCCACGACATTTTCGACGACTTGGAACCAAGGCTGTTGTGGTGACCAAATAGACACGGCGGAGGCAAGGTTGGTCGACGCGGCGATGATAGTACAGATATATTGTATACTTCGCTTGTAGAATTAGGAAGGAACATATTTGATTATGCGTGGAAACCGATCGATAGTGGTGACGTAGCACAAGATAATGTGACATGGTGTGAAGGTGAGCACAAACTTTTTGAAGGAGAGAGAACACCAGTGAGAACAAGTGCTGTAACATCAGACCAAAGACGTATGCATGATGAACGTCTCCGAGGGTTGAACAAAAAAAAAAAAAACAAAGAGGTGAAGTCAGATGACGGAAACGGTGAAGAGTTCAAGGAGTAAGTAGGCGGCGATGAAGATGTAACCAATGAATGTCACAAGCTTTTGGAGAGGCGAGAGTAGTATGAGAGTCTGTCCAGGTGGCTGACAAATCTGAAGATGGTACATCGGGAGTAGGTATTGGTTCAAGAAAATGTGTTAAAAAAGCTGATAAAGAAGCATGACAGTAACCTGATGAGGAAGGATAGGAAAATCATTGAGATAAGAAAAGGAAGGCTATGAGGCGCTGAAGGTTGCGAGATAAGTCCATGTTGATCTGCGAGGAGAGGGTAGAGTCGACGAATACTGACTTGAAATAATCGCAGCTGAGAACGATGAATGGGCAAATCCGAAAGAGGAGTGATCTGGGAGAGCAATTTCCAGCGAAGGTTGGAATCAACGAGTTGAGATACTCCCACCACGCCACTGGTGAACCAGGTGGAGAAGTGCAAATATGAAGAAGCAGAAGAGCGGATAGCAGACGAAAAGAAGAAAGGTTCCGCAAGGAGATCGTTAGTAGAGGCGGGGGGAGGCAAATGGGATATAAAGAACGCCAGAGGGTAAGAGCGGATCTGTAAAACTCAGGGAAATGGCTCGGAACGAGAGGAAAGAGGTCCATGCGGAGAAAAGTTGAAACAGTAAGGTGGGGACTGCGGGGAAACAGAAGCGTGTCGACAATGGTTTGAGAAGAAGAAGGTTGGAGACAGAAATTCCGAAGGAAATTTTGAAGGTGGAAAGCTTTGAACTTCAGAGAGATATCGGAGAGAGAGAAATTCCGAAGGAAATTTTGAAGGTGGAAAGCTTTGAACTTCAGAGAGATATCGGAGAGAGAGAAATTCCGAAGGAAATTTTGAAGGTGGAAAGCTTTGAACTTCAGAGAGATATCGGAGAGAGAGAGAGAGAGAGAGACCACCAAAAGAAATAGAAAGAAAGAGAGTGGAGTGCTGCACCCAATGAATGACATTCCGTACGAAATTAGTGAAGGTACGCTGAAGTTCGCGAAGCAAAAACGGCGGAGGAAGGTGCCCAATACAAGCATGAAAAAGATGGCTGGAGAAAGGTATTGAGGAGGTAGGCACGGCTGAGGAACGACAGAAAAGGCTTGAGACGGTAAAAAGGTGCTAGGCGGCGATTGACCAGCTGAACCATGGGAGTCCATGTAGCAGCGGCGACCGCAGAGGGACTTCCAATGTAGACTCCGGGAAGTTTGGCAACGCTTGAAGACCAGCGGGCACCCCATGCGCGATCAGCCCGGATCGTCCACGACCCAGCCTATAATCCAGAGCATTTATCCATGTTGAGTGAAGAACCAGAGATTGCAGCATATTCAAGATAGGTATTTCGAAGAGTTCCGAATGCTCCATCAGAACGGATGAAGACTTAAGTCATCTGCGTATGCCGAAAGAACTGTGTGGTGGTGACGGGTGCACGCAACTCCACGCGGAACTGAGGAAAACAAACGAGAACGGAGACAAATCAAAAGCGGTTCAAAAGAGAGAGCAAAGAGTTGACCCGACAGGGGGAAGCCCTGCCGGATCTAACTAGCGAAAGGAATAGCAGAGGTGAGAAATGCTGAAGTACGAACACAAAAGAAGGAGTGAGAGTAAAGATTGGAAAGCGCCAAACGGAAGAAGGAAGGAAAACCAAACTGGTGAAGAACAGTGAAGAGATATGAGTGATTAATTGAATCAAAAGCTTGACACTGGTCGATATTGAAAATCGCGAGAGATTCAGAGAGTCTAGAAGCAGGAGAGTATAAGTTACGAATGACAGTGATGTTAGAAGCGATTGAGCGAGAAGGAACAGTGTAGGTCTGATCAGGATGGATGATGTGCGAAAGAACTTTGGCAAAGATTTTGTAATCGTTTTTTAGAATGGAAATAGGCCGCCAGTTTGTCAAGAGTCCAAGGTTTCCAGATTTTAGAATTAGGCGAATTAGAGCAAAGGAAAAAGCTGATGAAGAAAAGGAAGACGAAGAAAAAATGAAGTTAAAACAGGCAACAAGAAGAAGAAGAGTTGGAAGAAAAACCTTATAAAAGGAAAGAGGAAGCCCGTCTTCACCTGGTGAGGAACGATCATTAAGACTGAAAACAGAAGAACGAATTTCGGCTGGTGAGATTGGAGCACTGAGCAAAGAAAGGTGACATTGATGGATTGAGGAAGACCTTGAAGAAGTGGAGAGGAATCCGCTGGAGGCATCTGAGAAGGTTGAAAACGACCAGAAAAGTATGAATGAGTATGTTGGCAGATGAGGGAGGGATCTGCCGTAGTAGATCCACCCGGAAAGGAAAGATAAGCGATGGTATTGTATTTAGTTCGATGTTCTTCAAGATGACGAAGACTCTGAAGGGGATCATCGTGAAAGTGAAGAAGCGTGAACTTCAAGCGAGTCAGAGCAGATTTAGCCGATGATTGGAGGCGATGATGAAGCCGGGCCTGCAGGATTTCAAAGTTAGGATCGGTGTGCGAGGTAGACTGAAGAGAACGGCGATTGAATCTATATCCATAAGACGATTAGTGCGAACAGAAAAAGAAAAGCGTTTAGCAAATGCAGCAATGGAATGCTTGCTGGATAGCCACAGAGCTGCCGGGTCAACAGTGGAAGGAAGTTGTATGACTGATTGCGCAATAATGGAGTTGACATGAGAAATAAAAGTTGGATCTTGCAGGCAGAAATCATCAAGGGTCCAAACCATTGGGTGCGGGACACCAGTGGAGGGAAGATGAAATTGAAGAAAGACTGGACGATGGTCGGAGGAAACAGCTGGAGCATGTGAAACAGAAACAAGGGAAAAACGAAAAAACTGGAAACATAAAATCGGTCCAAACGTGCAGCAACGTTGGAGGATCCTGCAGGAGGAAACCAGGTGAAATCACGTGTCACAGGGTGGAGAAGGCGAAATGCATCTTGGAGATCAAAATTAAAGACCAGTTGACTGAGTTGCGAAACCAGAGAAGAGCGGAAATCTTGAGATCCATCACGATCGTAAAGAGGTTGCAGCGTACAGTTAAAGTCACCAGCTATGATCACAACTTCAGAAGACGGAATCTCAGCGAGAACTGTAGTAACATGAAGAATGAGGGATGTAGCTTCTGAATTACTACGAGGAACGTCCAAATTTAACAAATGAAAACGGGTAGAAAGGAAGCGAAAAGAAAGGTATTGAAAATCACCGAGCAGGCTCTGTGACTCAACAAAGTCAGACAGAAACAGAAGAAAATGATTATGAATTCCAATTGCGGTGCCAGACCCCAAATGGGCAAGGAAATTGTGAAAAAGACAAAAGGCCAGTGTAGCCAGCGGGAAATTTCTGTCAAAGGAGAACAGTTTGTTTCCTGCAAGAGAATGATGTTAGCTTTAAGATAACGAATATCTTCGAAGACAAGAGCATTAGTTGCTGACGCCGCAAAGCTTCGGCATTTGAAACTAACACAAATCAGTTGGGATATCATGAACAGGCTGTAGATGGTTTCGAGTTCAGCTGAGAGCTTCTTCAACAGGTATGAAAGACGACGCTGAAACTGGGCAGCATCAGGAGGAAGAGTTATATTGCTCAAAAATTCATCAAGTAATTGAAGTTGTTGAATTATTTCAGGTAACCTATTTAACTTGGATTGAATATACGGGATTGTTAGCAATTTGCGTTTTTTAGGGTGTTGAATTAGTTCAAGAAGTTCGGTGTAGGTGAGCGGTTGCACTGGGACAGAACAGTCTTTGAAAAGAGTTAAAAGTTTGGTTATAGTGGGAAAAGAAGAATCATCTTCATCAACATCCGAAGCAATCGATGCTGATTCACTTAAATTAGCAGCAACATCCATATCATCTTCAGTAGGGAGGCAAGCGAACCTGTTTGTTGTACGAAGTGGAGAAGAAATATTATCCACGCCAGGTGAGGTTCCAGAGGAAGTGGCAGAAGATTTGGTCCGAGAACGCCTTGAGCGACGCGAACGCTTTGGAGAAGACCGCAGAATTTGGGCGTTTCCCGGACGTTTTGGGTCCAGAGGAGCCCACAGAAGTATGAAGAGGTGGAAATGAGATGTCATCATTGAGATCAGATTTGAACAGTTCAGAAGCATATGTTTGCATTTGCAAAATAGGCTGTAAAACGGGTGCCAATTTGTTGCACGGTGGTGGCGCTTGAGTGCTGGGCAATGAAAACGTAGAAGTTTCGAAAGAAAGCAGCTGTTCAGAATTGAATGGTAATGACGGTTCAGTGCTTGGCAATAACTGCGTAGTTGTTTTGAAAGATAACGCCTTCTCGGAGTTGTATGGTAATTGCGGTTCTGAAACAGGTGAAGACAACGAAATATCTGCAGTCATGGAAGGAGCAATCAGCATAGATGGTGACGTGGTTGACATTGGGCCAAGAGTTTGTTCAGTAGTAAGGGAGGAAGAAGTGGATGATGGAGGTGTGTCAGGAACCTTTATCGAAGGGACAGCAGCTTGAGCAGGTGTGCGCTGAGGGCACTAAGAAGCCAGGTGTCAATCAGCTCGACACCGAAAACACTAGACACCAGAAAATAAGTTGAAAACGTATGTTCGTGTGCCCGTAACAAGTTGCAGAGTTGTGGGGCGGTAAGAAATGGCTTGCTCAGTGGGGACAATAACACGATATTGGCGACAAACCCCTTGCACAAAGTTGAAAGGAGAGTCTCTGGCAGCAGCTGGAAGAAATTTTGTTTCTCCCACTACTCGACCAAGAGTGCCGAGCGCAGCAACAAGTAAATTGTCAGGAATAGCAGTAGGCACAGGAGGTAATGTCACTGTGACCGGGCGCTGTGCAGAAGCAACAGGTTGCAAGTGAAAGGAGCCAATATCAATGCCTGTAACAAGAACGGTGTCGGTGGCTTTTTGGTGAACAAAATGAACGACAACACCTCCTCTAATGCGAATAATTGAAACAATGCTATCCTTGGGAACAACTTTAACCAAGGCCTCCAAATTGAGGGTGAGGGGGTGTCACAAAAAGACCGAAAATACACACTTAATAACAAAGCTGAGGAAAGTTCTTTACCTACTGGTGAGTCGTCAGAAATCCGCATCTTGAGAACTTTATCTTCTCTCGAAAATTCTGGTTGCATTGAAAGAGGTGAATCAGAAGATTGGTTTGGACGAGCAGTCGCAACATACGAGCGTGGAGGAGTAGCCGCCATGGCAGCAGAACGTGACCGGGCACTCGGGATATGCAAATTAGGACGTAGAACATTCGATGCAGAAACATTAGGACGAAGCACATTAGAAGCAGAAACACAATTTGAAGTACACAAATTCACACTTGAAGAGGTCATAGTTGTCTCAGAAGCGGCCGAAGTAGCCGAAGTAAATCCAGCGGAGATAACATCAGCAGTCGGAATTTGCATTTGTACTTGGTAAGCAGCCATCATGGCCGCGAAGCCTAAAAACACAACACTCTGTGCTGCAACTGCGTCACACAGAAGAAACACAAAATAACGTAACAGGAGGCACACACACTCACTTCAAGTGAGGCAAAACGATAAAAACACAACACAGTCAACACGAACAACTAAAGAAGACGAAAAATCCACAGGAAAAAAACATTTTTTTTTACAGACGCAAAGGAAAGAAACGAACGGGTTGTCTGTCTTCACGATAATAACAGAGGAACGTTCTGGTCTCGTGACCTGCTGCCATGCTGATGCAGAGAATTTGTTATGCATATGTTTTGTTGGTAAAGCTATCACAGTTGTTTAAGGTGGACGTCAAGTAATTTTGCTTCCTATACCTCCAATGGAAAAATTTCTGTGCAGATTTTCTTCACAATTAATGCGTTCCCAAGGATGAAAATTTGAACATCGCTTAAAATAGCTTCATTTTATAACTTGGAGTACTTAATATTTTCTAAAACAATCATATTTATGTAATTCAACATTTATTTGTCTACTGACGTCATCAAAGTACAGGTCGCGCCATCTTTTTTCTGGTTCCAACACCACCAAAGGAAAAGGCATTAATTTTTTTATATAATTATGGTTATGTTTCAGAAAATATTAAGTATTCCAAGTTATAATATGAAATTATTTTAATCGATGTTCAAATTTTCAATCTTGGGAACACACTAATTGTGAAGGAAATGTGTACAAACGTTTTTTCCATTGGAAGTATAGGAAGCAAAATTACTTGACGTCCACCTTAACGGTTTAGCATAACGGTTTACGGAATGCTTTTTGGACCCCTTTTGTTTTTCTTGGTTAATTTAATAAGTGCCATAAGTTCAAACGACAAAAGTCCGACCTTCCAAAAATTAACGACAGTAAAAAAACCCTCTGAAATTTCAGAATGAAAAGCCTCATTTGCTTAGACATGCAATAAAAATTGAAATTTATATGAATTTTCCAGTTTTTATTTCATGTGATATACTTGGAGATCGGGCTGCAGGGCCGGAGCGCTACTCTGGAAACGATCGTAGCGCGCCTAAAGACGCAGCTCCTAGTAGTTAAATAAGAACAAGTAGGTTGAGGTTCTCATTTTTAAAGATATTTTTTTTTAACAGGGCAGGGCGATTCTCTCCCTAGTAAACCCAAACATTGCTCAATAAATTGTCGATTTCTGTACAGTCCCTTATGAAAATTGACATATACTTTCATTCTACCTTGGAACATAAGGTCTTCCATATGCTGAAAATTGATCCCCTCCAACATCTTTGCACTTTTGTACGCGAGTCTGCAAATTGGCGTATTGCGTCTTTGAGGGTTTCAATTGCTCGAGGCTTATTGCGGTACACTCGGCCTTTCAGTAAACCTCACAAGAAGAAATCAGGTGGCGTCATATCTGGTAATCTTTGCGGCCACTGATTTTTCGAGATTACTCGGTCAACAAATTACTTTTAATTTCCCTCATTCTTGCATTAGATGTGTGGCACGTTGCGCCGTCTTGTCGAAAGTAACGTCCCGTTAATTCGTCATCTGTTAACTGATTTACAAATTCACTGAATAAGTTCGAGTACACCTCCGTGGTAAGAATTTGATCGAAGAATATGGAACCGATAACTTGTCGGCGGAACAAGACACAACACCCCGATTTTCCCCGAATACAAAGGCTCCGTATGAATGTTATGTGGGTTTTCTTCTGCCCATATACGCGTGTTTTGCGATTTCATGTAGCCACTCAGATGAAACCAGGTTTCATCCGTAAACCATGTTATGTACAAAATTCCTAGGATTTTCCCCAACAAAACGGTGGAATCATAAACAAAATTGTACACGCCTGTCCAAAACTTCTTTGGGACCAACTTTGGACTACGGACACACGACAAACACATGCAGTTTCGCTTTTTTGGCTGCTCTTTGACATGAGGAATAAGAAACAAGTGTTTCTTGCGAAAGTCTTCTTAAGAATTTTGTTGGCGATACCAGAAATTGTTCCTTTTCATCCTGCGTAGTACATTCAGACATCTTCCGGTCTCCTGCGTGTTGATTGAGAAGACTTCCTCTTGTGTCAGATTTTTTCACCAATTTGTGAATACAGGATTTTGACGGTACACTTCTTTCACCATGCGTATTACGAAACGCTCTTTGACGTTGAAGTGAACACGTTCGCCAGTATTCATGAACAATAAACAACGCGCTTTTCAAATAAGTGCATGCTTGCAGCAGACGCAAACACTCTACACTGAACCAAACACCTGCTCGGCGGTCGCGCGTTAATGTCATGGGGAAAAGTCAACTTCTTTGTGTGGTGTGATAATTCTGCTTCGATAGACGAAAGCTTTGCCCGTGTACAGTTTCATAGCAAACCATCGAGCGGTGAGGAAGTAATTTAGGTGTGTTTGGGTTTACTAGCGAGAGAATCATGCTAACTCGACATTAGAAGAAGCATACGAGACTGTCTTTTACAAAATGCCATTAACTTATATCATTTGTATATGCAAAACAAACACTTGTTCTGTAGCATCATTAGTCCCCTAATGATGTGAGATTGTTGTTGTGGATCTTCCGACTCCACTAAGTGTTTTGCACCAATGTTTTGTATTGCATCCCTCTTTAAAATATTCCATATCTTTGTTTACAAAGTCTTTCCATCTCACCTTATTAGGTATTCCACTATCCTGGTAGCACCATATTCAAATCTACGTGACATGTAACTTTCGTAGCATTTTGGTTCATGCCATAAGTGCTAACTTTCCAGGAAATCAAATAAGTGCTCGAGCTTTGAAAACGACGTCCAGCTAGTGTCCTAGTTCTGAACCGAGATGTTGACATAGTAACACACGCATAATGTGCGTCGCATAAATATAGAAACAGTCGACTTTGGGCAGTGAACGCAAGGCGAATATAGGTAAGAAGCTGAAGTGGTGCCTAATTAGACATAACCCTACAACAAACGTTTCGATCCGTCGAGATGACCGGATTGTGTGAAAAGAACACCACAAAGTGAAATAGTGTAATTTTAGGTGTCTCATAAATATAAAGAGAACTATATAAAGTTGTCACATGCAAATGAGATGTACAAATTAGCATGTTGTACGCACGCGCATGGGCCGTAATTCGGTCCAGCCTACAACTGACAGCGGACCTGCTGTCAGACATTCATTTGCCGAAATGCCACGCAACCGTCAATTTTCTGGTGAGGAGGTGCAGAAGATTTGGAGACTGAGAGCAAATAGATTGCCTGTAGTGAAAATTTATAAAGCCACGGGAAGGAGTAGGGCAGTCATTTATAAGACTGTATCGAAACGCAGTACGTTAAATGCCAGAAAACGGCCTGGAAGGCCTCGAATAACAACCAAACGAGATGATCGTGCCATCATGAGTTTAGTTTCATCCCAAAGGTTATCACTACGTCAAGTTTCTCGGACTGTTGGTGTAACTGTCTCAGTTCATCGACGAATCAAGGAAAGTCGCAACACTGTGCTCCGTAAAATGCGCCGTCTGCCACACCTCACGCGGCACCACAAGGAAGCTAGATTGTTATGGACAAGCAACCACATGCGCTGGACGGACGAGTGGATCACAACTATTTTCTCTGATGAGAAAAGTTCATCCTGGACTGCCCTAACGGTTGTAACTGTTATTATCATGATTTACGACGCGAGCCAAGCACCTTCTTCAGCAGACAAAAAGGAGGGGGGTCTGTGATGGTATGGGGAGCTTTTGCGTTCAATGGGACAACGGATATCGCTTTTCTGCAAGGCAGGCAAAACTCCAAAACGTATCAGGACATACTTAGTAGCCACCTTCTACGTTTTTCCGAAACTCTAGCGGGTGTTGATTATCTGTTCCAGCAAGACAGTGCCTCTATCCATCGGTCTGTATCAACTAAAATCTGGTTTAACACTCATCATGTGACCGCAATGGACTGGCCGGCACTCAGTCCAGATCTCAACTCTATCGAGAACCTCTGGGGTATCCTCGCTCATGATGTGTATGCGAATGGACCTCAGTTCTCTATTGTGGTGGCATTGAAAGAGCAGATTGAACGAAGCTGGTACGCACTCCGTCCAGAACACTTACATCACTTGGTGGACAGCATGCCCAATCGGGTTTTCAGCGTTATTCGGAACAACGGCTCTACTATTCGTACAGGAGCTGCTCATAACTAGTAAGTCTTTATATTTTTGAGACAGCGTATTTTTGTTTTTTCTTGTACTTGGCGTTGGAATTGTTATGTTTCCGTCAAACTATTGTGCAGCTGCGTGTCCTATGCTATTTTTGCTATAAATATGAGTTGTACACTTCAGCTCGTTGTTGTTTCTTTTTTATTCAAGAATTTGTTCTGTCTCTATATTTATGCGACGCACTATACATAAATCTACCGCAGAACGTAGACTTTAAATAGCAATCGTTTTTTAAAATTAGAACGGATATGCAATTACATACTCTCGTAAATTTTCTTTTGCACATTTTACAGTTGCGCACTTGTGTTGTTTTTGAAGGGAGAACTTTTATCGATATCAATGATTTAATGGGATTTGATCCCCGGAGCATCTCTGTAGTCGGCGCTTACAAAAGATGAACATGTCCCTAGCATTTTTTCAGAATGAACGTGGTGCTTCAGCTAAACGTCTGATATCGGAAGATTTCTTGCTAACATTCGAGAAAATGCAAAATTAGCAAATTAACGGGATGATTTTTTGTTTAATCTTTATTTCAAAGTTTTGATTTTTTACAATTTTTAATTGGTGCTCGAGACCCGGAGAATCCACATAGTCGGCGTCTATGGTTCATGCCCATATCACGGAACATCAGCATCTCCAGTTTTGCAACAAATGGCATATTCTCCATATAACCGTAGAAAGAATATAGTATATCGTGTTATTATCGAAGCTTATATTTGACAGGAATGCTGATTCATAGCAGTCTTGAGAACAACGTAATGGCATCTCTCTGCATCTGTTTACCTGATGTTTCTTCCTATAAACCCTTTAAGCGGTCGATATCCGTGGAACAAATGGTACCAAAAATATTGTATGCTCCCCAAACAGAGATGTTCATATAACAGCCGTTTTTTATTAAAGCTACGACAAAATAATCCCTTTTTCCCCCTCACACCTTAGCATTACTGACCATAAGCCTGTGGTTGGTGATAAGCGTCTCCTAGTTCTTTATTCTTTGCTACAGGACCTAAGGCATGATGGGTAAAGGAATAGTCCCCCAGACACAGACGTCACGCCGCTGCGTAGAGACAAGTGACCCAAACATATCTCTTCTGTCTTAGGTTCGTAGTAATTGTTATTGACTTTTAGTAGGTATTCAGTTAGAAAATATTAATGTCAATCATTCCCCTTAAGTGAATCGCTTTCGATAACGAAGCTAAGGAGAAAAGCAAAGCTTTCGGATCCGCAAGCTTAGCTTTTCCCCTTAGCTTTTGTGACTTAGGCAGCCTCCCTGTCTGTCTGTAATTCTAACTTCTATATGCATGCATTCTACTTTTTTTTCTGTCCATATACGGGCGATTTTCCTTTTTCTTTCAGTGTTCTACACACACATTTCCTCTTACTTTCTCTTGTTTTCTCCCTAAGCGATAAAAATCGATGAAAAACACTATGTCGAAATATGTGGATAATTTTTTCCCGAAATACAAAAGACAAGAACGGGTTACGCTTGGCTAAAAATCCCGCGTAGTTGGATTTAAACCGAAACCAAGAATCTGCTCCATTTGGGAAAATGAGAAAAGATCTCCGAATCCTTAGGGAGCCGAGTGACTTTTCAGTGGACACAAGAAAAAAGTGCTGACTTTAGACAAAGAAAAAAAACAACTTTCGGCCACAAGTAAATAAGTGACCTCATATCAAAGTCCATTTCCTTAACAGCACCCACACTAAGACTTTTTTCGCGTTGTCTTTGTTCAGTTTACCCTTGGGTTTTTTCTCCATTAAGAGATTTTTCCCCTCCCTTCTTCTAAGTACAACCACAGCTACGATCACCCCCAATAAATCGACAAGCAGTCGCCCGTCTTCAGAGCGAACTAGCGCTCTTGTTTCTATTTGACGCGGTCTATTTGCGAGCAGTGTCGTCCAGTGTGATTACTCCATTACTTGCCTTTAGATGTCCCTTTACCTCGTCGATAAAACAACTGAAATATGTTTCTATCTCGCTAAACGAGATTGCGGGTCCTTAACCGTGAAAGCACGATGGGATCCATACAATTCTGAGCATTTTCGAGAGATGTGATTCTTCACAGACTTCCAATAGAAATACTTTTATCTTTTTTTTTTTTTTTTTTGCTCTTCCTCTTTCTGTTTCTCTTTCATTCTACAGGATGCACGACTCAGTTGTAATGCTTCCTCTTGACTTTAACGTATGTCTTCCCTCAGGCAAGCTGCAGCCATTTTTTATTCCTTGTGGAAAATTTAAATCGATTTTGTGCGATAAACTTAGAAGGTACCAAGTTCTGATTAAACGTTGTGTCTGAAATACAGGACAAAATGTTTTACACATGCGTTTCAGCACACGGGTATAATACGTAAGAGGGTTCTGGAATATATCATTTCGTTTTCTTTTAATCGTCTAATGAAATTTGTCGTAGAGTAACAGAACATGTAAAGCAGGTCTCAAAGATCTGTAAAATATTTAATGAAACTTTCTTACACTAACACCCATGCCGAATACTCATAATTTTTATTAATACATAATATAGGTGCGGAGTACATTTTGCTGAATTACTTTCTAGTAAAGTACGCCAGCTATATTTTCTTGACCCTTTACAAGATACATGGCACCGAATTCTCGATTGTTTTCTGAACCCTAAAATAGAACGCTTTTAACGTTTTGGATGTGTTCGAATTGTTAAAAGCGTTCTATTATTCAGCTTGTAGTTTCTGTCTAACTTCCTTGAAAAAGCCATCTCGTTGATGTGCGAAAGCTTGGAAATGCTTATGTGCACATTTCCTACGCCAATAAATCTGATCACTAGTATAGTTACTACTTTCCGTAATAATATTATACGAATGCCAACTTTCAATTTGAGACAATGCGGTGGAAGTCCTGAGGGATTTAAAGAATTGAAAAAATTCATGAGGATAATGCACTGTATCTTCTAAGTTAACGACAGTATCGATTGATGTGTGAATTCTGTATTCGCCTGGCAGTTTTTGCAAAAGAGCAATGTTTATTTCATCAGCAGATGCATTCCTTGGAGACACGATAGCTCGTTCACACATCCAGTTGTGACTTCCTTGGAGCAAACTTTCAACAAAATATTTAAAAAAATAAACGAAATAGCCTATGCTAACAGTAAAGAAGTAAGCTTCCCATCGGTGAAATAATTATCCAAATCGGTTCAGTAGTTTTCGAGATTAGAAAAAACAATTCCGTACATTATAGTGAACTACTTATTTTCGCGATCGAAAACTACTTGAAAGCGATCTGATTCGGTAGTACAGCCAACAATAATAACAAAAAAATAATAATAAAATAATAATACCGAATAAACGAAATAGCCTATCTCCACCGAAAAGAAATGAGCTTCCCAACGCTGAAAGACGTTATCCAAATCGATTCAGTAGTTTCTCTTTATATATTAATAATATAAACACCCATATCTATCTCTCTGGAACGCTTGACGTCAAAACAACTTCTACATTGTTGCGCCATCACTTATTAATCAACTCGTGTGTGCTCTCGTAAAGTCAAACTGATTGCCTGCTATATAATAGCACGCGATCACTTTTAGATGTCAAGGTGATCACGTGCTAACTTTAAAATATTGGATTATTAATAACTCGAGTTCTGTTTTTCCGATCTACAAAATTCGATTTGATTTCTTAATATCACGCCAAGCTGAGTTCGCACACGATCGCATTGAGATGTCAGGTGATCACGTGCTAACTTAAAAACATTGGATTATCAATTACTCGAGTTCTATTTATCCGATCTACATAATTCAAATCTTAATATCATGGCAAGTTGCGTTTGTACATTAATTTAATTTAGCACAATTCGAAAGTTAATTTGTACGTTTTAATTATTTTTTACTTTAATTTAACTAACTTTCCGAGTTTAGTGCCGATTATATTAAAAATTTTGCAAAATATCGATCTACTGTATTTAAGCGCTCCAATCTACAATAAAAACTGAAATATTGATAGGTCAAAGTGAGTAGGATTGCATCTAAAAGCAGATGTCGCCCCAATACCCAATGTCGAGAATTAACATAGTTCCGATTTGTAATCCAGATGTCCAATTATTTTGTAGAAAAAGGTTGGTATGAAGTTTCAAACTAACCGTCGAATAGGACAGTCTAAAACAAGACGTGAAGTGAATAACAAGTGTGAGAGAGAAAAAGTAATTTAACGCGAAAACTCAAAGTTATTAAGATAAGTTTACACAAAACAACTTTCCGAGTTTAGTGCTGATTATATTACACATTTTGCAAAACATTGACCTACCCAAGCGTTCTAATCTACAATTGTGAAACAACAAATATTTTACACAGAATGTTATTTATCGCGAGGTCTTTTGAAAAACGGAAATAAATACACTGCTGTACAATTGCTAAGGGCGGATCATAAACGGCTATATAGCGCATAAAAAAGTAAGTGTGGCTGGATGCCAAGTGAAATAAAATAATGTCAGAATGCCAGGACATTACAAGAAAGACAATTTATTGTGCTCTGAAATCCAGAAGGCTTTGGAACGTGTTCAAGGGACAAACAGGCCATTTTGTGCAGAATACGTAAACGTGAAAAAAATGCAATTACCGTCCACAGGCGTTCCGGCGTAAGACGTCAATACGGGATATGGCCACCATGGAGGGCGATGCAAGATTCCACACGTCGTGTCATGATGCTTTGCACAACATTATCAAGCAGCTGTTGGGGTAATTTATCCCATTCCTCTGTCAGTGCACGGATGAGGGTGTCCTTGTTTATTGGAGGGCATTGGCGACCAGCAAGACTCCTCCCCAATGCATCCCACACATTTTCAATGGGATTCAGATCTGGAGAACGTGCTGGCCATACGAGGCGTTGAATATCCTCGCTCTCAAGACACTCCTGGACAGCGACTGTTCGATGACATGTTGCGTTGTTGTCCATGAAAATGAATCTATCACCGACAGCACCACGGAACATGCGAACATGAAGTAGCAGAACATCATTAATGTATCGTTGGCCAGTCATAGTCCCAGTTGGAAGCACATAGAGGGACGTACGGCCATTGATCATGATGCCAGCCCATACCATGACACTACATGTCGGATATCTGTCCATTTCCTGTATGTTTGCTGGACAATATGCAGTACCACTATCACGCCAGATCAGTTGTCGTCGACAATCAGACGATAGACTGTATCTACTTTCATCTGAGAAGAGGACAGCCGACCAGTCGTTATCAGTCCAATTGCGATGTTGATGGCACCATAGCAAACGGGCGGTACGGTGACGTCTGGACAATGGGATGCACACAACAGGACGGCGGGCTTATAGTCCTCCTTCATGCAAACGTCTGGCGATAGTTTTTCAAAAGATCCGCTTGCCAGTAGCAGCCATAAACTGATTTGCTACCTCACTAGCTGTGCTGCGCCGGTGTCTTTTTGTTGATAGTACTATGTACCGATCTTCTGCAGGTGTCGTACTGCGAACACGACCTCCCCCGTGACGTTTGCTACACTCTCCATTTGTTTGAAATGATTTCCAAAGCCTTGAAACAACACTGTGGCTGACGTCGAACTCCCTGGCAACATCTGTTATTTTTTGCCCTTCTTCAATCTTGCCAATAATACGGCCACGTGTAAAATAATCTAGGTGATGTCGGGAAGACATACTGAAAATTGCAAGTTCGTCAATTGATTCTTTCCCTTTCAACTTTGCGTTTGAACAACAACGGTCAATACGCGTCAAATCCTTTATATCTCTTATCAGCGCTATGACGTCACGAACAAGTTCGGCAATAAAAAATTTGCATACGCGCAACACATCTTACTGTATCCCGCACTTATGCTAATTTCCACATTTTCCTGCCTTCCATTTTATGGTTGCTATCGTTGCTATTGTCATCCGTCCTTAGCAATTGTCCGGCAGTGTATTATATTATTTTTAGTTCTAACATGAATGAGTTCTTACACTGTTAAAACTTGGTACTTAGATGTAAGCAAAACGTACTCGTTTTTGAGTACATTCTGGGCTTATAATCTCTCCGAGTACTTGTGTCTCATTTTTGAGTACATACAGTAATTCAGTTGTGAGTATTCTGGCATTTTTAATTTGAAATATATGTCTTATTTAAAATATATGGACTCATTTTATATATATGTACTCAAAAACGAATCCAGCGATTCAGACAGGGTAGTTTGTAAGTGAAAGAGAGCACACTAGATGGCGCCACCGTTGTTACCGCGGAACTACTTCGTAGTTCGGGTCACATTGTTTACGGCCTAATTAAAATTTAAAGACCAGGAGTAATTTACCTAAATTATTTTTTTTTACTTAAATTAAATTATTTTTCCTTTGCTCCCTTCCTGCCTTATAAGCCCCCTTTTCCCCACGGAAGCAGAAAACCCAGGTGGTCAAATCGGTTTGCCGGACACCCGTGAAGAATGACCAAAGGAATTCACCTTCTTTTCACTCGTGTGAGGAAAAGCATGGCATTCGCAAAAATTTAAGAAATGTCCCCAGTGCTAGCGTTGCTGGTGGGACAATACATCCCGGTATTTCAGAAGGCACAGGCAAGAATCGGGAACGCGGTCAGATGAACAGGCGAGTTGCGGTTTACGACCATCTCCTTGATGAGAGAGGCACCAGCGAAAGTCGTAAAGTACATCGCGGTGTCACAGAAAAGTCGTAACTCTGGCAGCGGAAAGCCCCTTTAAATTCCTCGCCATTCATCTGAGCGTAAAATAGGCCTTATGCAATTCACAAAAAGTAACACCTGCACAACAGGCCAGCTGTCGTGAAAAGGTAGCCAACTGGACCAGAGGTCCAACCAATAGCCACCACGCCCGAGCACTGGTCAGACCAGCTGACCAATCAGGACCCCAGGCGAAGAGTACGTAGAAGGTTGTAGGCACGCCCCTATCACGTGGAAAATTAAAGGGACGGAAATATATACACAGACACGAGAGAAGATGGGGTGATCATATGGAAAAATGCGAGATGATTATCAAGTGATAGTAGTCGAAGTACAATTTTCAGAGATAGTCGAGGATGAGACTTAGTTAGGAAACGGACATAGTACGCGGTCCCAGCGTGGCAGACAAGATATACAGCGAACCAACCACGTGGTCAACATCCACGCAAGTTTTCATCTACCAGCGTGGGGTTTCAACGAGCGACCACACCAACGACAGGAAGGTAAGATGACGTTATTTTCCCCAACTCCAGTTCCCATGTTAACTAGATATATACATATGCATGGTCGCTATGCCTCCTCGAAATAGATTGAGGGAGTTACTTTAAAGTTAAGCTCAAGGGTGTGACAGGCGTACGCAGCAGTTGATCAGTACACATGGCTAATTCCAGTATTTTTTTAATTTAACGTAACTTTTATTTGGCCTCCACCTAAAGGATGTAATTGCTTACATATACTTTTTCTATTAATAAACATTGTTAATTGCCTAACCTGGTGTAGCTAACTTTATAGGCTGTGTATATTCCTCTAAATTCACAATTTGCGGCATATGGGTTTTTTACGAATACCTCGTAACGAGCCCATATGAAACACAACGCGACGTCCGTAAACTTTGAGATTGGGTTCCTTACATTCATGGGAACGCAACCTCACCGTTTATCCAATTAGACGAGTAATAAGTATTCCGCGACCACCGTACAACCGGGGACATGGTAATACAGTACGCGTTTGCACATAGAAGGGAGAAAGAAATGCGGGGGATTTCTACCCGGGGGCCGTCACGTAACGTGCATTCCGATGCACGGCGGTTATTTAGAGATTGTTAGAAATTCACACCACCACGCCAGGTTTGAACCAGGGCTCCTTCAATCAGCAGTCTGAATCTCTAACCAGTAAGCAATCCGCGGCTCATTTCCAAATTTTAGATCATATGTATAGGATTTTAGGAAGGGAGTGTCTGACCCCAGGTTTTAAACAACCCTTAGAAATAGGAAGCTAGGATATTTGGGCTAAAGTGCTCGATAGGAAAGTAACACGCAAGAGAGGTAAAAAGACGCCCTTATTTCCTACCGGGGGGCCAGTACCCGGGGTCCGACGGGTTAACGTGCCCATCCGAAGTACGGCGGGTATTTTGTGGTTCGAACGTTCGTACCTGCCTGGGATCGAACCTGAGATCATCTCCATGGCAGTCACGAACGTCGACCACTAGGCCACCCGCGGCCCAGATTCCAAATTTCAGATTAGATCATATGCAGAGGATTTTAGGAACGGAGTGTCTGACCCCAGGTCTTAAACAACCCTTAGAAATAGGAAGCTAGGAGATTTGGGCTAGAGTGCCCGATAGGAAAGTGACACGGATGCGAGGTAGAAAGGGGAGGAAGACGCCCTTATTTATTACCGGGGGCAGTACCCGGGTCCGACGGCTTAACGTGCCCATCCGACGCACGGCGGGTATTTAGTGGTTTGAACGTTCGTACCTGCCCTGGATCGAACCTGATATCTCCACAGCAGGCACGAACGCTGGCCACTAGGCCACCAGCGGGCCAAAATTCCAAATTTTTAATACGTGTACTCCATACACACTCATTTATTCATAGAATCAACTGGAAGTATAAATAGGTATACTCCTTGTCACGTGCTGGGCAAATGGACGACAGCACAATTTTATGACAAATATAGTGATGAAGCGACAATATATTATTTATGAGATTGACACAAATATAGTTAATGTAAAAACGTAAACAAAGATACTTTATGCATAAGTAAATTACTTGTGATCAGTAACTTTGTTGTACTAATTATTTATGTGCGTCACTTTACACATTTTTTATTAAACAATTTATCTTGAAATCTATAATATCTAAAATGAAGTAATACGAGATTGTATTTATTGACGCAGTTATTTGTAAGTACGTATGGTTGCTTATATTTGAGCATGTCATGTACTCGTTTACGATACGATTGTACTTAAAAATAAAACGAGTAGGTTCAGGTTCTCATTTTTAGGTAGATTTTTTTTTTTCTTTTTACAGTGTCCCATGTAAGTTTTTATTATATTTCCTTACAGAAATCCGACGTCTATTTGATTTGTTTTCAATCTGGTTCAATTAAATTTTCACTCCGTCACAGGACGGGCGACATCCCCTAAATATTAATATTTATTTAAAGCTTAACAACAACCGTCCTAGGACGGACTATACGCTAGTTAGTATAGATATAGATTACATTTTTCCTCGTTCGTTTATTTATCGGAAGAGAAAGTCGTCCTGAGAAGCAAACGAACTTCGTTGCTTTCACGTAACGCCGTAAGACAGCAGATGTTGAAATGCATTATTAAAGCACCAGGAGCTGTACCTTCCTTAGTTGGTACGTTAGTCTAGCCCTGTGGGCAACATTAACAGCTTCATTTAGCGGCACAGGAAATTTTCTGGCGAATGAGCTTGGAAACAGTTTCTTCACGGAAATTTTCGATGCTTGCTTATTAAATCAAGTTAAAAAAAAAATACGGTGCCCTACTGATTCATCGCATAGCTAGTGAGAAGGCTGCTTAAGGTATAAAAGAGCGGTGAGCTGTTTAATAATATTTGCACAATCGACAGTGAACGATTTGAAAGAAGAAATATAATCCTCACAAAAGAAATCCAACCGAAACTTGTCCTGAGGATTTTAACCTACGTTTACGTTTGTTTTTTTATTATTATTGTTTTGATAAACACGTCAGTAAAACCACCGGCTGCATGGGATTCCACCGTAACGAAGAAACTCCCACACCAAGATCAAAAGGTTCGAAAATTTCGTGCGTCTTTGGCACGATCGCTTATTGAAGAGCGTGGGTTGCTCTTCACGCTTACAGGCTGTAGGCAAATTAAAAGAATCCGATCCGTGATAAACCACAGCATGTTTGCGATATACCGCTTTTTGCTTGCAGTTTAAAACAAGTCTGTTGGCCCATAGGACTGGTGTTGCCGGAGTTCGGAGTGTGTCGTGCACGTGATGCCTCAACCTTTAACATATCAGTATGTCCTCTTTTATTGATCACTGCTTGAGTTTAGTCTGGGGAACGATGGGTTCTTGTGCAGTTCGAATATACTTTACGTCATTCGCATTTTTTTTGCACTGGTTCCTTTCTCCGAAACCAGTAACCCTAATTTAGGTAGGAGAGCGCTACGAATCGTTGAAAAGAGGTAATCGTTGTCTGATACAACAGTGAACACTAATTTGGTCATTGTCGGCTGAAAGGCATTCATTTAGGGACTCTGAATTCAAGAGCAGACAGAAAAGAATAGTACAAGGGCGGAGTGGAAAGTTTGGGCAGGCGTTTTTATCGATAACAAAAATCGTGGAAAGCGATTTCATCGAACGCAAAATAATCGAAACCAAATTCATCGAATCAGCACTTCCTTCACCGAAAGACGACGTTTTCGAAATCATAAAACGAATTTATCGACATATTTTTTCCGATGAATTCGTTTATTAACTTGGATATGAATTATTAACATTTTTTTAATATGAACAGCAAATCCTCATTTCAAAGATGCTTATGAACAGCGTGATAAATAGTTGATATTAACTTTTTCTATATCAGGGTTAATAATATAAAGTTTTGTTGGTATAATGCTTAATAAAATGCTTTATTTGTGAATAGTCTAAATTTATTATTAGAATGCAACATATTTTAATGCTGAAAAGGTATTTTTTTTAATTATTTTGAAATGATGTAAACTGTTTGGTGTGTGTGAATTTAAAAATTGTTTAGGGGCCTTTAAAATAAATTTCACCAAGTAGTCTTTCTGCAAATTGTCCCATCAACAACTTTGATTATTTTTTTTACCGTTTTATTGGGTTTATGCGAATGAACTGTCCGGCGCGAACGATCAGTAGAGACAGACCCCCCCCCCCACCACAACGGAATGGAAACACTCACAGGTGTTGCTGGTATTACATCACGGGATTACTATAAATAGCTAGAACGTGTGTGAAGAACAAGGTTCGGGGGCCGCGGGTGGCCTAGTGGGCAACGTTCGTGACTGCCAGGGAAAGACCTTAGGTTCGATCACAGGCAGGTACGAACGCTCGATCCACTAAAAATCCGCCGTGCGTCGGATGAGCACGTTAAGCCGTCGGACCCCGCGTACTGCCCCCCCCCCGGTAATAAATAAGGGCGTCTTCCTCCCCCTTTCTACTTCGCTTCCGTGTCACTTTCCTATCGGGCACTCTAGCTCAAATCTCCTAGCTTCCTATTTCTAAGGGTTGTTTAAGACCTGAGGTCAGACACTCCCTTCCTAAAATCCTCTACAAATGAAAAAAGAAAAAAACAGGAAAAGGTTCAGGCGTGATTTATTTGAAACGTGGCTTGCAAAGGAAACATGCAGACGCCGGATTTGAGAGTCATCTCTTCCTGTATGAATTTAAACTGGGCCATTCTGCGGGAAGTGCCGCTCGAAACGTTAACAAAGCATTTGAGGAGAATACAGGCAACGAACGAACCATTCGGCGACGGTAAGTGAAGTTTCGAAGCGGAGATACGGACCTGCAAAACGAAGCACGTGGTCATCGACCTGCAAAACGAAGCACGTGGTCACATACCTGCTGCTGTTTCTGACGATGTTCTGTCAAGTGTGGTTGAAGCGGAACCCCGAAAAACGTGTCGTGAGATAGCAGCAGAGTCCACCACACGACAGTCGGGTAAGGTGAAAAAGCTGGACATGTGGCTGCCGCATGAGTTGACAACTGCCAACAAGATTAGGTGTTTGGAACTCTGCACATCGCTGCTTTGCCAGGAATGAACAGGTACCTCTACTGCATCGAATCTTCACCTGGGACGAGAAGTGGGTCCTTTATAATAATCGGAAACGATCTGGTTAAATAAGGCACAGTCTAATGGACAGCATCCTCAGCTACACCTACACACCGATAAGATGATGCTCCTTGTCTGTTGGTCCACAGCCGGGATAATCCATCGGAGTTTCTTGGCAAGAGGCCAAACCATGACTGCAGAACGTTATTGTGAAGAATAACACCAGATGCACCGGAAATTGCTGCAGAAACAACCGGCTTTGGTCAACAGACATGGTGTTCTTGTGCTCCAGGACAACCCTTGCCCTCATGTCGCACAACGAATGATGCTGACACTAAGTGCCTTGGGCTATGAAGCACTGCCTTATCCTGCGTATTCCCCGGACTTGTCTCAGACAGACTATCATCTGTTTCGTCGCCTGGATCATTTCCTGTTCGGGAAACAGTTCACAACAGACAACGAGGTTCAGTGTGCAGTTGATGACTTCTTCGGGTCCCAGCCACAAGAATTGTTTCGTTCCGGGATCATGTCCTTGCAAGACAGATGGCAACTATGTGTCGATGCCGAGGGGGATTATTTTGCCTAGGTAAGTTTTCCTACTTTTCCGTTCTCGCTGTCCACGTGTGCTGGTCCTTTGCCGGACATTTCATTCGCACCAACGCAATAATTATAACATTTGTGGAAGTTCATGAAGGCCGCCCCGCTAGCGCAGTGGTCTAAGCGATGGCCTCTGACCATTCCTCCGAATAGAGTCCGGGTTCGAATCCCGGTGAGGCATGGATGTTGTGTTTGTCTTAGGGTACTGGCTCTCTCTCTCTCTCCCTTCCCTGGAACCAGTGACCCTAAATTAGGGACGGGCGACTGCTTAAGGCCCATTGAGTTGCTCACGGTGGTCGTTAAACCTCAAACCAAAAAAAAAAAAAAAGGAAGTTCATGAAGTTCTTTAAATATGTAACTTTTCAGAGCACGTGCGTGATCATAAAAAAACTTTTTACCGGTATTAATTTCTTAATGTAATAATTCTTTGGGGTCTAAGAAATATAAATTATTATTTTCAATTTATAATTTTAAAATACACATTGAGAATTAAAGTTTTATTAAATAATTTAAAATGAATTAAAGATTCTGGATAATCCGATAAAAATTAAAAGAAGAATATAAAAAGAACTGTATATTTCAAAAATCCGGTTTTATGGGATTTTATTCGTTCTTTGTTACACAACACCACCATCATTTAGTAATGTACTACATTCGTAAAATCTAATGCAAATGAAATTGAAATATTGATTCAACATGCACAAGTCATTGAGCTTTGTATTTATTTTATTGAAATACATTGTACGAGGTCGGGGACGCCTGTGACTGCAACGGACAAGTTTCATCAACAGCCTCTTGAATAAATAATCAGAGGAAACCCTCGGATAAGGGCCACAATAAATTCTGAAAAGTCACATTTAAGCTGTGAAGAAAATGAAAGCTCGTATACGAAGTAAAGCACGGCAGTGGGGTCAAAAAACCTCTCCAACACAACAACACTGCACTGGTTTCCATAACTAAGGAACAAACTGAAAAATGTTTACAACTCAAAACATATGTAACCAACTTGAATGAAATTTGCTGCAAAGCTTTATTGTGCCATGTTACAGAAAATCGCAAGAACATTTTACACAAAAAAAGCATTTACATTTTGTATTTTCTATAAAAATCAAAAAGGAAACATAAATCAGTATTCTAAAAATTAAAATAAAAAGGTGTCTGAATATGGACTTTGGTCACTCCAAACAGCAATACAGACCCGATATCAATGTTCCATGCTGTTAACAATGGTGTCTATGAGATACGTATGTAGCAATATCCATTGATGTAGCAAAGCAGTTTTCATCCCTTGTAGGGTTGTAGGAGGCGGTTCAAGGAATCAACACGCCTACATGGAGCGTCTCCCACATGCTCGATTTGGTTAAAAGGCCACGAGAGCGTGCTGGTCACTCCATACTGAGTATAGACTCCTCTTCAAGGTATTGCTATACCAGCCGCGCTCTGTATGGGCGAGCATTATCGGCTTGCAGTGTGAATGTGTCGCCAATTGCACCTGCATACGGCCGAACAAAGAAGCCCAGGATACCATCTCTATACCTCCGGGCTTCAATCTCTTCACGTGAAATGGCGCCTCTCTGAGAAACGTCCAGTTTTATGCTGTTGTTAATTTTCATAAAGCTGTGCCAGCGCCACTGATTTGCATACCATTCACTGATGCCGTAGTATTTTGTAACATATGCAAATTTCGTGCATATTTAACGATAACAAGCCAACTTATAGCGATTTTTCATTTTGTGTTTTAATTTATGGAAATCAGTGTAGCATCTCACACCAGTACTGCCACAGCTCCCGACATCAAGCGCCTCGAATTTGCTCTTTTGTTGAAGCCTAAGTATTGCACAGATCACGCTCCTAGCAATTTACCCTTGTTTCCTAAGCGAATGGATTACTTGAGATGCTATCACTTTACATATGACGAAGTGAAGTCAGCAGTTCGCCAGTGGTTTGAGAATAAATAACTCTGAATTTTTGAAGAACAGACTTTTTTTTTTTTTTTTTTGATTGGAGGTTTAACGACCACCGTGAGCAACTTGATGGGCTATAATCAGTCGCCCGTCCCTAATTTAGGGTCCCTGGTTCCAGGGAAGGGAGAGAGCCAGTGCCGTAAGACAAACACAACATCCATGCCTCACCGGGATTCGAATCCGGACCCCTTATGTACGAATGATTGAAGGACAGACTTTGAAAACTATTGGCGTATGACGTGATTATATGTAGAAGTAATTAAGCATCCTTTTAAGCAAAAGATAAAGTTTTCCTTTTGTTTCATAAAAAAAAAAATAATAACTGCAGTCCAATTCCGTCAGAATTTACTTCGTGCAACTATCGAATATTTTATGAACACGAGATCGAACATTTTACCAAACAATTTTATTTTAAAAACTTCAGTTGAATTTATTAGAAAATTTAAATTCAAAAATTTTAATCTAGGAACTTTTGCTCAGTATAGTGTAAAAATAACAGAAATATATGCGGCAAAATTGTCAAATTCAAGCTTTACTTGTTACTTATTTTCCCATCGTTGTTTTGCAGATCTGCGATTTTTACACAAGGAAGTTTGCTGCAGATATTAAAAGAATTTTACAAAGAACGCATAAGTGGAAACATAGCTTCCGGAAGTTTAATTCAGTGAATTTCTTATTTGACACAAAATATCAATTTTTTTCCAAGCACAAAACTGCTTCTGAAGCACTAAAATCGTTAAAGAGGTCGTAGCGTTTTTCTGCTTTCAAAATTTCTTTCATGTTCGCTGTCTTTTATTGGCTTAATGATATCCACGCAACTGTCCCTTTGTGAGAAGTAAACGCATCCTCATCTGCAAACAAAAGATCTTGCACTTGCACGTTGTACAGGGATGGGAGTACCCCCGCCCGCCGCATCAGCCTTAAATACATCATTTCGACTTCATGAGCTTATAAGGAGCAGTCACTTCTCTGCATAAACTCATTCATGCTTTCTCCAACCACATCACATGTCTGACCATAAATCGTTTTAACAACGCCTTCACACCGTTCCTTGATACCATTTAGCAATCCAACACTGACCTGCAACTCTCTATTGGGAAGAACAGTAGCAAATTGCAGTGTTTTCTCACGGATTAAAATCTTGTAGACTGGTACACTCCAGGAACAGACGTCTTACAATTGCGTTATATTCTGGATAAATAACTAGCTTTTGCAACTGGTGTCCAAAATGTTTTCGATCCTTTAAGGGAAGTCAATAGCGTTCATTGACTGATACCATATTTTTTAGAAACAGTATCCTATTTTATTTCAGAATATACTTCAACTTTTTTTCTCTTTTCAGAGAACTGCTTTCTTTTGAAACTCATTTTAAAAAATAAGCATAGTAGAGAACAGAAACGAGTTTAGAAAGGGATGTAACTTATATGTAAATACTGTGGACACATAACTTGACTTATCGAACTGAGCGATAGGTCAAGTAATGTCTCCACAATATTTCCTTTGTCCCGAAACCCAGGGTTCAGTGGCTTTTGACAAAATAGGAGGCGGAATACACTCATGAGCCATTACATTATGACCACCTGCCTAATAAGCTGTGGGACCCCCTTTAGCCGGCAAAACAACGGCCACTCGGCGAGGCATCGACTCAGTGATGTGCCGATATATATCCTGGGATGTCTAGCACTATAATATCAACAGCAGGTCCTCCAGTTGCAGTACATTTCGGGCTGGTGGTGATCTGGGGCGAACCCGCTCATCCAAGTCGAACCACAAATGTTCGAGTGCGTTCATATCTGGTGAATTTGGAGACCAGAGCGTTAACAGAAAGTCACCAGCATGTTCCTCGGACTACTCCTTGACGATTCTTGCCGTGTGGCATTGTGCATTATCCTGTTGATAATGGCCATCACCAGCATGGAACACAGTTGCCGTGAATGGGTGCACTTTGTCCACAACGATGTTCAGATACCTGACAGATCTCAGGGATTGTGTTGTTGGGATATTGGGGCCTAAAGTGTCCCAAGAAAACATGGCCAACAGCATAACACCGCCGCTGCCTTGTCTGTTTCCGCCCGATACGTTTCAGCCCGATTCCGTTGATAATCGGCGTATCAGCGCTTAGTAGTCAACGTGGTGCACCAGGAATCTTGATTTGTCAGACCAAGCCACTTTCTTCAATCATCCGAAGTCCAATCTCGTTGATCTTGGTCCCATTTCTTGCGTTGTAGGCGATAACGGGCAGTGAGCATGGGGACCCGGTTGGGTCACCGGCTACACAGGTCTTCAGGAGCGCTTAAATGTGTACCATGTGCAGAAGGCTGCGATGAAGTGTGTGCTTTAATACATTGCCTTGATTACCACTGTTGTATCTTCGGGTGATTTGTCGCACTGTGGCCCTGCGGTCGCTGTGAACAATGCGCGACAGTCTCCTCTCCCCTCTGGCATCAGTGAGCTGTGGACGACACACGGCTGGACGATGGTTCATCGTTTGGCCATCCGACAAGCAGCGCCGTTTCCGAGATCGTAGTTCCGAGGTACCGTGCCGTTACAATTTGTTCTTTTTGAAACCCGATGAATCGGCAGCTTTTCTCATTCTGACAGACTCCGAACACTCTACTAACCGAAAGCTGGTCGTCGGGTTGTATATTTATAGCACTCTGTTAACTTCACCTGCGCCACCGTTCGGTCTCCAAGCGCGCTCATTTCTCTATTCTTGGGTCGGTCATAAGGGAATGCCTCCTTGGTGTATAACTTGCCTGATTCATTTCAAGAATCCGAATTCAACATTTTTACTGGAGCTGTAAATATTGTTCCAAATGATAATTTTTCTTGAAAATATGAATGTGCTTTTTACGTTGCAATGAAAAATCCTGATAATGAATTACGATGTACTGAAATTCAAATTATATCAATTCAATGAAATTTTCGACAGGGATTAGCCTTATTTTTCGTAAAACAGATATTTCTATACATAGGGTTCCGCTCTAACGGGAATCAACTGTATTATAATTATTTTTCAATTCAAGTGGAGACAAAATTAACTTAATGCCACGCTGGTCGAGTGATTTATGGCTCCTAGTAGAAAATCGTTGTCCTGGTTCGAATTCTGGTATTTTCTGCTAGTTTTTACGGAAATAGTTATCTTCCTTCTAAATTACGGGTGTCGCTCATAAGGGCACGTGAATCCTTCCAAACACGTATGTTTACCGGTGTCCTTCCACTAGAACCTTTCCAAAAAAAATCATAAAGAAGTAGATCATTTGAAATGCAAGGAAGGTAATTTATGTAAAGAACGCATTTACGACAGAGTCGAAAAGCCTGATGAGATCGTAACGGGCAAACCGTGTGATCATCCACGTAACCACCCTGGCATTAACCGTAGCCTGAAGAGTGATGAGAAAGTGAACGCTACGAATCTGCTACAAAATGATCCATACGCCAATGCAATCAGCTTAATGCATTCCTCAGTAAATATTTATTCGCAGTTAAATCGTGACCGGCACCGCTAAAACGCTTTTCAAGTGTGTCATCTCTGGAAATCAGTTTTTTCGGCTTTGAAATAACGTATGGAAATCGATAGAAATTCGTAAACGATTGCTGATGCGCATCATGTAAATACAACACAAATTTCGGGATAATTATTTATTTTTGAACATGAGAGATACCTAAAAAACAATTCTTATCGAAAAAAAAATGTTTCTTGAACGTCACTTCAGCTGCACAGAGTTGAAATTTCGAGTTTCGTGAGAAATATAAAATCAGTTTATAAAAATACAACGCGGTTCTTACATCAGATGTTTCACAAGCTTAGTACGAAGGACTACATTATTTTCTCAACAAGAATTTGGGCATATATACGTAAATTTTTAAATAGCTAGTCTATTAAAGGATACTATGACGCCATGTTCTCCTCGAATAACAGTGTTATATCATTACTGAGAAAACATAAATTTGTCAGTGATGGGAATTGAACCGGCGTTCCTTCACTCCGGAGAAAGTTGCTCTCCCAACTAAGCTACACGGACACTATGTACCGACCGCTGCAGATTTGTCGTCTTGTCACGTGATTCACCTCTTTGGTGCGTCACATTATCTCACTCTTGAATTTTTTTTGACCAAAATAAGATTTTTTTTCGTTAATTCCATGCGATGTGTGGTACAAAAATCACACATCTTTCGAAGAACCCAACAACCAACTATTTTTACGTCCGGGCGCCAATCTGAAAACACAAATTCGTCCGTGACGAGGATCGAACCGCGCCTCCTCAGTCCTGAGTAAGTTGCTCTCCCAACTAAGCTACACGGACAATACGTACCGCTGCAGATTTGTCGTATTTACACGTGATTCACCTCTGTAGTGCGTCACTTTACTTCAGACGTCATGAACCGTTGTCACTAATCCGCATAATAATTTCAAATATTATGTATGCTATCGTCACTGTCTTCAGAAGCTGTATAACGATGGTGAATGGCTTCAATATCAATTTTGTAGACACTTATACCATCCAGTGGCGATTCGTCCATGTAGGACGTGAAGATCATCCTATTCTTTAATTTTAGAAAGTCACACACATAATTAAAATATTTGAAAAGACTCGTTTTGTAAACATGGAAGAAAAAACGAAAATAAGACCCAAATGTAGTGGGGATCATCCTCGACGCCTTTACGCCCTTACAAAGCGGCCCCTTATGGTCGTGTGTGGAAGCCACGAACATAGACAGGATTTCTTGTCAACCGTCCTCGCTTACCAGCTCTCTGGACATTGAGTGCACAGGTATCTGGGTCGAGGGTATACAGGGCAGAAGGTCATAGAACTGAACATTGTGCTGAGGACCTCTCGAGTCATCATTCGAGCTGCTACACGTCACTTACTCTCGTTCCCATGTTCGATGGACCCTCTCCTGAAAGGCATCATTAGCTGGTGTAACGAGACGCCAACGCGCAGTTCAAATAACAGAGGTCTGTAAGGAAAAGGCAGTATTTGTGCTCCGCTATGTTTTTAAGTTTCAACGAGTGTTCGTTTTTTGTTTTAATATAATATTCAATACATTTATTGTTGTACTGTAGTAAAGAACGGACCTTTTTTTCATTGAAACGTATCAAGACCTACAGTCGGAATTCCACAGCTGATGATAGTCTCAAAGGATTAGCTTCAATATCCATAGAGATCATTCTTCAAAGAGCTGAAAAATTATCACAACTTTCAAGCAGTTGATTGATCGATATCTTTGTCGCCAAGAAGGACAGAAGAATTAACCTCAAGTAGTAGTAGTAATTAAAAAATCCGTCTTGTTGCACGATGATATTTATTCAGCTAAAAAACGAAATCTATGAACAGGTAAAAAAACATGAGCACTTTCGGTGTCACAGTGACACCTTCATCAGATGTGATTTCCATCATGGGATTACATGCTGGTCTTAAATACGTGGAGCAGATGCATCATGGGAAAGGTAATGTCAGTGTCACATGATATACTAGATAACAAGACAGTCGAAAAAGCATAATTAGCTAACGAAAATTACTCAACAGAAACAATAGTTATTGTGCAACAAGACGGATTTTTTATTGACTAGTACTATACCGTGCAAATTATTTGGGACAAGCTATTTTATTCTCAGAATTGTAATGTGATCGCCAGTTAATGTCGGAAACCCACGTAAACCGGTTTTATCAGCTGTGAGGTGGTGTGACTGTTAGAACTTTATAGAAAGAATGTGATTTGACCGGTTTTAAACAGGAAATAGGCACTTCAGCTTCAGTTGTGAGCTTTCGTGTGTGACAGGTGGATGTTAGATTTTGCTCTCTGTGAGTACGTGTTGCTTTCGTGTATTGAAAAATGGATATTTCCCCAAGGAAGCGTGAAAAAATAATTGCTCTGAAGGATCACACTTCTAGGACAGTGAGAGAGATATCGCTTCGGCAGTTGGTGTAGGCAAATCAAGTGTAACAAGACTGCTTACGCGATACAATGCATCTGGATCATCGTCTCCAAAAAGGAGAGGTAAACGTGGAAGAAAACGAAAAACAACTCCACGAACCGATAAATATCTAATCAGAAATAGTAAAATGGATAAAAAAAAGCACCGACCTTCAAAGAGATTTATTGGCTTGTGGTTGTGATGTTAGTGTTTCAACTGTACGCCGTAGGCTTCTGGAGGTTGGCCAGAAGGCAAGAAGACCAACGAAAAAACAATATTTGAATGCGAAAATGAAGATAAAACGTTTAGCATGGGCCGAAAAATATAAATCACGGACTGCTGACGACTGGAAAAAGGTAGTTTTCAGTGATGAAACTTATTTATTTGTGCAGGGTTTCCAAGCAAAGGTCGTTAGACGAAGCAGCTGTGAACCCTTAAGACCTGAGCATGTCAAACAAACTGTAAAACACCCTCTGAAACAGATGTTTTAGGGGTTTTTTCACATCAAATGACACTGGAAGCTTAGTTCCTGTTCAAGGTATGATGAATTCAGCCAAGTACGTAGAAATATTACAACGTAGGACTGTTCCATTCTAGCAAACGTTTGACGGGACATTTCAACATGACTTGGCCCCATGTCACAATTCGAAATTGGTCATGCTGGAAAATCAAATTCATTTGCTTGATTAGCATGGAAATTCACCAGACTTAAATCCCATAGAAAACGTGTGGAATATTTTGAAGAGACATTTAGGTAAAATGGATTGTACAACCAAAGAACGCAAAATAGCGAATGCTATAAAAGTGTGGTTCCACGATTATGAAGTCAAATATATGTGCACTCAATTAGTGGAGTCAATGCTAAAACGAATTCAAGAGGTCATTTCTGCTAAAGGAAGACATACTTCATACTAATACAGGTATTTATCAGTGTATATCAAGACATAGAATGATATAAAGGCATAGTTTTGGAAAACAGAGTGATTTTTTACTTTGTCCTAATTAATTTGCACAGTTTAGTATTTATGCACGAGTTATAGTGTTTAACAGCAAGTACACATAGCGATCGTCAGTCAGGTACATTAAGAAGGACAGATGAATTAACCTCAAGTACAAATAACGACTTTCAGTCAAGTATATTTTTATTTCGTTTGATTGTTAATTTTTTTTTTCATTTTATTGTTTGGGTTCCATGCGTTTAGCTTTAGGATATACAGTAGGGATATGTGAAGGAAATCCTGTGCCGGACACAGGTGGAGGACAACGATAACCTGAAATCGAGGATCAACAATGCCATTTCGACCATTCCTGAGGACACGCTGCAGCGCACATGGTTGGAACTGGAGTTTCGGCTAGATGTTCTACGTGCAACATATGGTGCGCATATTGAGCTTTTGTAATGAGGCAGAAAAAACTTTAGTCTCTGCTCACTTATTGCTCAAACGCATTTGTCTATCTCATACAATGTATACGTGTTATAAATGTGCAAAGTTGTAAAGAGACTTTGTAGACACCCTGTATATCATACACATGCTCAGAACTTTTAAAAAGTTGAAACAAATAACTAAAGTACAATATTATTCATTCAACAGGATCATAAAAATTTGGATAAGAGGAAATTAGAACACTAAGTTATCCTGTCTTCATATCCTCTCGTTACACATCTAAGACAAGCCAACAAGGGCAAAAAAGTAAAACAATTATTAAGAAATGAATCTGTGAGCAGCGCTAATGTCATTTTGCTGCAACTTAAACTCATCTACAAAATACGTAAAGCATAAGAATTCGAAAAGTTATAAAGAAACCATTAGAAAATAATATTTCCATGGCACATGGCATTTGAAAATCATTTAAAATTTTCTAATGCTCTTTTTTAACTTTGCGGAACTAAAGAATAATAAAACACAGCCGTTGAATATCTATCGAGAAGTATATTACTTTCCTCATAAACTTTTACTGGAACAAAATACAATATACAGCCCAGTGAAAAAAAAATATGTTCTCGAAGTTTCAGTAACTTACCAATGCTTCATTTAAAATTACAGTACATGTGGAAATCATGATCGAAATCTTGAAATTTCACAAATGGAAACACTCACCTAAAAAAGAAAACAAAGACAAAATTTTTTGTAAGTAATGATTGGAAAAACAAACAATTGAAAAATATGCAGCCAAAGCAGAAAAACAATGATGTTTAAGGGAGCAACAAATGAAAATTAAATTTTTGTTACATTCAAATCGTCAGTCGTCGAAGTGACGAAAGATACACGAGGAACAAACCACAGTTACTTCTAGTATATACAGACACAGATAAGTATAAGCGCAGAATGGCAACAATAGAAAAATGGGGATTATACCGTGATGTGCGAGGGTTATTTAGTTTCATCCCCAAAACCGTAAGATTTATGAATCTAAACCGTGGCTATAGCGAACGCTTATTGACGTACGATATTTAACTGTGCCAATGAATTATATATATAATTTAAGACTACACATTTTTGATATTGAGATAGAAATTATCAACTTTTATTAACAATTAAATGTTTTTTTTTTAACATCGACTATAGTTTCGCAGGGCGTTTGGCTCGGCATCATCAGGACGAATGAAGCATAAATATTCAAATCACTGTGACATTAATGGAATTCTGACGGTCACGGATATTGGTGAGTTGTTCACATGCGCTTGAAAGAAATGGAGTACACGTCATGCCGTTGACAAACAGTGAACAGTTCCTGTATATGTGGAAAGTTTCAAATATATTAACCTTGACAAGTAGAATCAGGTTTATCAAAAAGCTTAGCGTTTCCAAACGAAACTATATGCTTATTTTGTTGACAATCATTGGATATCATAGTTCCGTGCGTAGTAAGTCTTGTGTTCCTTCACACGGAAACCTAAAGCCCTGTGATTCTGTCCTATATATGAAAGTCCACATTCACAAGGTGTCTGATAATATACCTAGAAATTTATGTCTTCGACAGGGCTTTAAATTTCCGTGTGAAGAAACAAGACTTCCGTACGTAACTATGAACTGAAGAATTCATTAAAAGCCCAACATTGTCACGAAAACAACCATAAATTTGTATTTGGAAATCCTACGCTTATTGATAAAACGGATTCGACAATCAAGCTTAATATATTAGAAGCTTTCGACATATACCGGAATTATTCACGACTTGTCAACGACATGACGTCTACGCCATTTCTTTCAAGCGCGTGGAAACAACTCATCAAAATCCGTGATCGTCAGAACACTGATGGTGTCACAATGATTTAAATGTTTACGCTCCATTCGTCCTCATGATGCCAAGCCAAACGCGCTGCGAAACTATAGTCGATGTTAATAAAACATTTAATCATGAATAAACGTTGATAATTTATTCTATTTGTGCCAATGAATGTTTGAACAATGCAACAGTTTTTAAATGGTTAAAGACATTTTTGCAAATGACGACGGCGCATCTCGAACTTTTTTTATTGGGAGGACGGGATTCTTTGGCTATGATACTAAAAAAATACCCGGTGCGCATATGGAGCTTTTGTAGAGAGGTAGAAAAATCTTCAGTCTTTGCCCTTACTTATGCACGACCACATTTGTCTATCTCATACAGTGTATCCGTAATAAATGTGCAAAGCTGTATAGAAACTTTGTAGATACCCTTGTGCATATATATATATATATATTGCAACTGCCATATCAGAGCTGCAGAGTATGATCCAGGAATTTGCTAACAAGAGTAAAGAAGTGGGATTAAAAATGAACTTTTAGAAGACAAAAGTGATGTACAATGCTTTTACAAGAAATGAAGATTTATCGATTGATGGAGAAAAGCTGGAGATACCAGACACGTACGTTTATCTTCGACAGTAGATATCAAGTGAGGGTCCCATTGATGAAGAAATTAATCGGCGTACAAAACTTGCCTGGAGAGCTTTTGGAAGAAATAGCATAATTTTCAAGAGCAATATGCCATTATGTCTTAAAAGAAAAATGTTTGATCAATGCATCCTTCCAGTGCTTACGTATGGTGCAGAGACGTGGATCTTAACTAAAAGAGACATACAAAGGCTGCAGACAACTCAAAGCAGCATGGAGAGGTGCATGCTCGGTGTAACCAGGAGAGATAAGAAGAGGAACTCGTGGATCAGAAAAATGACAAGAGTGGAAGACATCATGATCAGAGTTAAATCCCTGAAATGGCAATGGGCTGGACATACTGCCAGAAAGACAGACCATCGATGGACAACCGGAAGTTTAGATTGGATTCCAAGGGACAGGAAAGACCCAGAAGAAGACCTCATGGGATATGGGTGGATGAAATTCGAAAGTATGCGGGAGTGACATGAAGGAGACTGGCACAAGACAGACCGTTGTGGAAGAAACTTGGGGAGACATTCATCCAGCAGGGAATTGATAATGGATGATGATGATGATGACATATATATATATAAAATCCTGCGGTACTGAAGATGCTTACATTAGCATTATCAATGGCATCGATGGAAATGCAAATGAAAAGGTTCGGGTATTTGAGGATAGAGCACCAATAAAAGTTGGAAAGGGAGTGAGACAAGGTTACACCATTTCTCCCAAAATTTCCAATGCCACATTGCAAAGTGTCTTTCAACGATTAACCTGGGAAAGCAAGGGGATAAAGATTAATTGAAATTATTTAACTCACCTTCGGTTTTCTGATGACGTAATAATTTTTACCCCTTTAGAGCTGTAGAGTACGATCCAGGAACTTGTTGACAAGAGTAAAGAAGTGGATTAAAAATGAACTTTCAGAAGACAAAAGTGATGTACAATTCTTTTACAAGAATGAAGATTTATCGATTGATGGGGAATAGCAGGAGATAACCAATACCTACCTTTACTTTGGACAGCAGATATCAAGCGAGGGTTACATTGATGAGGAAATTAATCTGCGAATAAAACGTGCTAGAGAGCTTTTGGAAGAAAGAGTACAATTTTCAAGAGCAATATGCCATGTCTTAAAAAAAAATGTTTCATCAATGCATCTTTCCACGTCTTACATAGGAAGCAGAGACATGGACTTTAACTAAAAAAGATATAAAAATGTTACAGACAACTGAAAGAAGCGTGAAGAGATACATACTTGGTGTAACCAGAAGAGATAAGAAAAACTCGTGGATAAGGAAAATGAAAAGAGTGGAAGACATCACGATCAGAACAAAATCCCTGAAATGGCAATGGGCGGGGCGGCGTGTTGCCAGAAGAACGGACCACCGATGGACAAACAAAATTTTAGACTGGATTCCAAGAGAAAGAAAAAGATCCAGAAGAAGACCCCACGGGAGATGGATGGATGATATTCGAAAGTATGCTGGAGTAGTATGGAGGAAAGTGACTCAAGACAGAAACTTGGGGAGACCTTCATCCAGCAGTGCATTGCCACTGCTTGGCGTGCAATTGGAATTATGGATTCGTATTCGTTATACACTATTACTTTAATCAATTGTATGATAAAGGCCAATATTAATGACCGATTTCTGAGATTCTAGGAAAAATTCCTTAGTTACTATTTAAAAGTTGTAAAGCCAAGCTAACGTGTGAAGAAATCCTAGGATTAACCAGCGTAATACTGAAGATGATTACAGTAATTGACACTCAAGTTAAGAGCTAATTAATCAGTCAATCGTCTTTAGATTGTTGCAGAAATTTAACGAGACTGGAAATATTCAGAATATTCCCCGAAGTCGGAGACCTGTAACAATGACTAATGCAGAGACAGCACGAATGTTGCTGCATCATCTTCATAGATCAACCAGTAAATCACCGCAAGAGACGCGAAAGGGCAGTCTCTCTCTGCTCAGAATATGCTGAAAGTGCACGATTTCCAACTTTATAAAATGCACTTCATTTAGGATGGAAACATCGATCGTCGCAGTGACTTCAGTGATAGCTTTTCAGCTGTTAGAGTCTTGTTAAAACGTACAACTGAAACCACTGGTAAGATGAAATAACGCACTGGACTGACGACATGTGAATAGATCAAAGATTAATGGTAGAAATCCAATCATTGGCACTGATGTGCTGTATTTTCACTGTTGTCCATGTAGCCACTCTTTCAGAAAACTTCAAAATTGCCTTGCCCTAGACCGTGAACCGAATTCGCACCTCCCGATTACAAGAAAGTTCCAAGCAACTGATGCTAAGCAAATGTAACTTAAGAATCTGAGAACATTTCAGATTTGTGCTAGTCGAAGCAACCATAAGCTTCATCGTAGGGTCGCAACGACCTTTTCTCACATCCCGCTCCAGAGCAATGTAATTTTCAAGTTTCCTGAAAGAGTGGCTACATCTACAACTCTGAATATGCGGCACATTAGGGCCAATGATTACATTTGTGTCGCCTTCCATGTATTTGAGAAGAATTATTTGTTCGGGGAAATTTGTTTCACATTTATGTATGGTTATTGGTAATTAATACAGGCAATTGACGTGGATTAGGAACATTAAACAGAAGACATCGCCTTTTACGCGTTTATAAGTGAGTCAAGGAAGCATTCTCATTGGCCGCCACCGGGAATCGAACCCAGTTCTTCCAGTTACGCTCCGGACATGCTACTACTGCAGCCACGAATTCCCCCAGACTCACATACGACTAACTGCCAAGCCACTTGGCATGTTGCTTCTTGGAACCCCGCACAATGCTGGGGATTCACCAAAAATTGTAAGCAGCAACAGAACAAATAACTAGGAGGCGAATGAATAATTAATCAGGCAATTGACGTGGATTAGGAACATTAAACTGAAAACGTCGCTCTTTCCACGTTTGTATATGAGTCTGGGGGAATTCGAGGCCGCTGTGGTGCAGTCGAAGCATGTCCGGCGCGTAACTGGAAGACCCTGGGTTCGATTCGCGGCGGTGACCAATGATAATTTTTCCGTGACGCACTTATTAACGTGGAAAGAGCGATGACTTATGTTTAATGATTATTGGTAGTGGTGGAGGAGGCTATTTTGAAATACACTGACGGAAAAAAATCCCAACACCAAGAAGGGGTTGTGTTAGATAAACGACAGGTGGTAGGCGGTGAAAATACAATGTAAGATGAAGCCTATGCAAATTTCACGCTCGGCGCATACATGTGACGCTAGTAGCGCCCCTCGGAACATGCAAAGCAGGTTTGCTGTAAATACGCGCTGTAACGTTCGTGAGCGTTAGTTATCGTTGAGATTCGACGTAGGGTGTTGATGTTAGTCAAGAATGCCTTTAAGGAGACGAAGAAGCCATTATCAACAGCTCACGGAGTTTGAACAAGGTCGTGTAATAGGGCTACGAGAAGGTGGATTTTCTTTCCGCAATATTTCAGAACGACTTGGCAAGAATGTAGCCACTGTGCATGATTGTTGGCAGCGGTGGTCAAGGGAAGGTACTGCCTCAAGAAGACCGGGTTCCGGCCGGCCACGTGGCACTACTGAGAGGGAAGACCGCCGTGTACGGCGTATGGCCGTGGCGCATCGTACCGCGTCTGCGGCAGCAATTCGAGGTGCAGTTGCCACCACAATGACACAACGAACTGTTACAAATCGGTTACTTGTAGGACAGCTCTGAGCCAGACGCCCTGTAGCGTGCATTCCACTTAATCCAAACCACTGCCGTTTGCGACGTCAGTGGTGTCAAGATAGAGCTCATTGGAGGACTAAGTGGAAATCTGTTGTGTTTTCTGATGAAAGCCGGTTCTGCCTGGGTGCCAGTGATGGCCGTGTGTTGGTTAGAAGGAGGTCAGGTGAGCGCCTGCAACCAACCTGTCTGCGGCCGAGACACACTGGACCTGCACCTGGAGTTATGTTCTGGGGAGCAATTTCCTATGACAGCAGGAACACTCTCGTGGCTAACCCACGCGCCCTGACGGCACAGTTGTACGTCGGTCTGGAGATGTAACCTGTTGTGCTGCCATTTATGGACAGCATTCCAGGGGTGTTTTCCAACAGGATAACGCTCGCCCGCATACCGCTGTTGTAACCTAACATGCTCTACAGAGTGTCGACATGTTGCCGTGGCCTGCTAGATCACCAGATCTTTCACCAATCAAGCACGTATGGGACATCATTGGACGACAACTCCAGCGTCACCCCCAACCAGCATTAACCGTCCCTGTATTGACCGACCAAGTGCAACAGGCATGGAACTCCATCCCACAAACTGACATCCAGCACCTTTACGACACAATGCATGAACGTTTACGAGCTTGCATTCAACATTCTGGCGGTTACACCGTATATTAATGTACCAGCATTTCACTATTAAAATGGGTCTTCTCGCGCTTACAATAAGCTGTGATCTTGAAACCTTAATCGATTAAATATGTTACCTATACGAGTGTATTGCCGCCATTTCATTTCACTACAACTATTTTTTCGTGGTGTTGGGATTTTTTTCCGTCAGTGTAACTTCATTATGTGGCGAAATTCTTTGATGGAAGTATTAAAATTAAAGGTGAGACACATTTCAGTATTTACCATGCCTTCTTGTCCCCATTTTATAGAGGTCTTTGGGCACAAGATGAATAACTTGAGTTATTTCAGGATATTGCTACAACTTATGATGCGCGTCTTGTGCTTATAAGAGAAGTCCAAAACATAAAGGACACATTATTTTGCCGTTCAGGCGGCGCAGTAGTCTAAGAGCTGACTCCTCAACATTCCTCCAAGATAAGTCCGGGTTCGAATCCCGGTGAGGCATGGATGTTACGGCAGTGGCTCTCTCCCTTTCCTGGAACCAGTGAACTTAAATTAGGTACGGGCAACTGCTTATAGCCCATTGAGTTGCTCACAGTGGTTGTTAAACCTTCAGACAAGCACATTTTTCTGGACTGCCATTCTCTGAGTTCTATTTTCTTTCGGGCGGGAAACCTTAAATCATTCATTATTGGCAAAACTATAAAAGTATACATGAAATGAAATATATCATGGAAGAAATGGTGCCAGCATTGAAGGTATAATGTTTAGAAGAATTCATTTCTTGTGTTTGGAACGTACATAAGCCAATACTTCTGAGACTATGTATAGAATTTTGGAGACATTGGCATGAAGGCCTTACAGTACAGTTCCTTGGTTAAAAACAAACAAACCTGAGGATAATTAAAATATCGATTAACCTTAAAACGTAAGAGCTCGATTCTCACGAATGAAATTTAGTCTAATCGCAAATCCTGAAGAGGTTGCGATTGTTCTCAGGCAAATCATGGTTGTTCTCAGGCAAATCATGGTTGTTCTCAGGCAAATCTTTGATTGTTCTCAGGCAAATCATGGTTGTTCTCAGGCAAATCTTTGATTGTTCTCAGGCAAATCTTTGATTGTTCTCAGGCAAATTTTAGACAGCAAATTAGAAATAATGATTATTTTTAATTTGATATATTTTATGTTTATCAATGTACAAACGAAAGGTTAATTTCTTAATTACTAGGTGAATATGATACACTCGTTATTAGGGAACATATATACATTATGATTTTCCTCTGTGTTCACACTACAAGATCAACAAACAGTTAAGCGACTGTTTCTGGTAGATTGTAATCCGATTTTAATCCCGATTTCGGTCTTATATGTGCAGAATTCCACCTACACACACACACACACACACACACAGAAAACGTAACGCGTGCAGTATTGATATCTGAGGAAACATAAATGTGCAGCATATTAGGAATTCGTCATTTTCGTGGGTATTCTGAAATATTTTAATATTGCTTTTCCATCTTGATATCTGTGCTATTTTCATCCACAGTTACTTCTGTGTCTGAGGTTAGCACCATTTATAACTTCGGTTACATTCCCTTAAGAGAACATAAACGGATTTCTCTAATTCTATCTTTCTCTCCATACACATTTTTTTATAATGTTCTTAATTTTCAAAAATAACATTTTCTTTATTATTTCCAGACTTGATACTTTTCTCTCTTGGTGAGTAAACTACATCCGAATGTTTTTCCATTGGCCAAGGAGTACGGGGCGATAGATTGTGTAATCGAACGAGTTGAGCTCGGATTAAAATCCCTGATGTGATAAGGGTAACTTGCCCTTTGGAGGTTTTATGGAGTCAGGTGTCTTTAAAGTGAGAAGTAGCTTATATCCTTCATGCTCATGGGACGATTAAGCCTCAAATGTAAAAATATTTATCGCTATTTTACGTAAGTAGAAACCTCAGGTGAAATTAATTGTAGGTTTACAAATGTCCCTCTAATTACAATGATAGCGATCATCTGAAACTACGTATTTCTACTCCCCAATATACTTTTCTAAATGGCATAGTAGTTATGAAAACCAACATAGATTTTTTTCCCAAAGAACGCAACGCAGTCGTGTTGAAATTCGTCACGGATGGCTGTGGCATTTTTTGCCTGAGAGCCAATCAGAAGTGAAAGATTATTTATCATTTTGATCTCTAGATCCATCTTACTTCCCGCGTCTGTGATAGAAACAGACGGAACTTGACTATTGCGATTTCCATCAACGTTGCTACCTGAGGCTGTATAATTTGTGATTTCGTTAGCAACGGAAACGTATATATTAGATCCATTGGACAGCCCATCATACAGCTTTTCATTAATATCAGAAGAAAATATATCATTTTGCTTAGTGTCTGAGGCTGAGAACACTTCTTGACTCAGAATGATCAGTTACCCCACTAGGAATACGGGTATTAGCCTCTGGCACTGTCGCAAAAACTGCAAAACTTTTCGAAGTTTTGATTAATTGAGAGGTCTTTGATAAATTCGTTTCTACTTTTATACTTTCCGTTTGTTAGAGAGATCCCCATTTGTTTCCAGACATAAAGACAGTCATACATACATCGTCACTTCACACCTGCTCACCGAATTTGTGTTCGTGCTGATTGGGTAAAGAAGCCAAACTGAAATGTGAAACCAGAAAAAGGATATCAAATACCTCAGCGTTATGAAGAAAGTTGAATTATGAAAAGCCATGAAAATGCATGGAATTTTTTTTCATGCATTTTCATGAATGAAAAACATTCCATGTTTTTTCTGAAATTAACTTTTAGAAAAAAGTTGAATTCCGAAAAAGTCATGAAAATGAATGGAAAATATTAGTCATACTAACGTTATTTTAAATACATCAGACTGAGGATACTCAAGAAATGTATATACACTGCTGGCCACACAAAATGCAACACCAAGAAGAACACGAGATAGCAAAGCCAAACTTACTGGACACATAACAACAGATACAAAGACGAAACGATTGAGCTTACATGCTCGTGCGACTTGCGGAACACGCAGACATCAATAGTTCGTGTGGCCCACATGGCTGGCAATAACGACCGCTATACGCCGCGTCATCGAACGAAAGAGGCTTTGGATGGGGGCTTGGGGTATGTCGGTCCAGGCTGCTTCCACACGTTGCCACAGTTCATCAGGCGTAGCTGTATGTGGTGCTTGCCGGGCCACTCGGTTTCCGATCAGCGACCAGACGTGTTCGATGGACGACATATCGGGAGAACAGGCGGGCCACGGCAGCATTGACACCTGGTGGGCCGTGAAGAATTGTTGCACGATACGTCTGACGTGCGGGCGCACTTGTCCTGTTGAAACGTGGCCGCTGGCAGGTCCTCCAGGTAAGGGAGGACTCCAGGCTTCAAACGTCGGAAATGTAGCGGTGGCTCTTGAGTGTACCGGCGATGCGTACCAGAGGGTGCGGGTGTCATATCCAATTGCGCCCCAAACCATAACGCCAGGCGACGGGCTGGTATGGCGATGCATAATGCAGGCGTAATACAGTCTGTCGCCGCGGTGCCGCCATACGCGGATCCGACCACCGTGGTGTTGCAGGCAGAAGCGGGATTCGTCGGAGAAGACAATGTCGTGCCATTCCGTAGTACAGGTGCGGCGTTCAACGGCGCATTGCCGCCGCACTCGCCAGTGGTGTAACGTCAATGGTAATCAGAGCAATGGGCACCGTGCGACAAGTCCCCGCTTCTGCAGACGACTTCGAACGGTACGTGCTGACACAGGTTGCTGCGTAACACACCCTAATTCCTGCGCTAACGTTCGTGATGTGGCGGTGCGAGCCGTCAATGCCCGCCGCACAACATGCCGGTCCTCTCGTTCGGTGTTGTGCCGCGGCTGCGGCAATCACTCACGTCGGTTCGTCCGTCCCTCCTGCACCCACCGAATCCATACTCGCCTCACGGTGGCTGGACGTCGTCCCACACGGGCGCCGATGTCTCGGTACGATAAACAGCTGTCGCGATAAGCCACTATTCGTCCTCTGTCGAACTCCGAAACGTGCTGGAATGACTGCCGTGTTCTGCGACGAGGCATCAGGAAGCTTCCCACGCACAGATCCGGCAGCACAACACACTTCCACTACTTACACCCCGCCTTCTGTGCACCCTTCTTATAGTGTTTCTCGGTGGTGTGCCGGACGCACATGATTTGCATATGCCCTGCAATGCTAATCGTTTGCATGTCCTCTCGCGGGCTACGCATGCTGCGAATTTCCGGCCAATCGGATGCTTCCTTCTTGGTGTTCCATTTTGCGTGGCCAGCAGTGTAGCATATTAAATCCGTTTATTTTTGTGGTGTAGTAAGCAGAAAGATTCGCCAAGCTTTCGCACTCCACTGGATGGCTTTTTCAAGGGAATGGTAGACATAAAAATGTGTGCCATAAAAATAAACGGATTTAATACGATATATGTGTTTCTTGAGTAATGGTCACACTTACGTACATCCACCAGATAAAACGGAAAATCATAGAATTGATCTTGAAGAGCAGATGACAGATGTAAACATATATTTCGTTTTTGGGGAATTTAACGACCACCCTGTGCAACTCGATGAGCTGAAAGCAGTCGCTCGTCTCTAATTTTGGGCCACTGGTTCAAGCCAGTGCCGTAAGGCGAAACCAACATCCATGCCTCACCAGGATTCGAACCCGGACGAATGGTCGGACGCCAGAGCTATTTGGGGGTCGGAAACCACCGGCAAAGTTATCAATTCAGTATCTGGTGAAGGAACTGGAAACCACGGGAACATTGCTGCATGTCCACGAAAGAGGACTGACGAAACTGCCAGAAGCCACGGTGCAGGAAGAGAAAAACAGATTGCTGGCCTCCCCACAGAAGTCCTTGCGTAAACTGTAGCAGGAGATGGGGGTTTCCACAAGCTCACGGCCACGAGCTGCAAATAAAAAAAATAAAAAAAGCGTAGCTTTTTTTTCTTCTGTGCAAGAATTGAAACCTCCCGACGAACAGAACAGACTCAATTATTGTCATTGGTTGCAGCAGTTTCTTAATGCACATCCGGAAATACTGGACTACACATGGTTCTTCGACGAGGCGTAACCACCTCAGTGGGCACTCTAATTCCCAGAATATCCATATTTGGGCTAATGAGAATCCTAACACTGTGCATTTGACATATCTTCATGATGAAAAAATTGGGGGCGTGGTGTGCTCTGTCGCGGCACCGCATTATTGGCCCAAACTTCTTCCATACAACGGTGGATACCGCAGTCTACTTGTAAATCTTCCATGACTTTGTGAATCAGTCGGACAACGTGGAACTGCGTAATGGCTATTTTTAGCAGGATGGTGCCACCTGCCACATCTCCAATGTCAGCATGGCAGAAATTGTTTCTTTCTTTGAAGATCGTGCCCTTTCTAAGGGACTTTGGTCACCAAGGTCCCCTGACGTCACTCCATCGGATTTCTTCCTATGGGGAATGCTGAAAGGGAAAAGTGTATCACAACAAGCGACGGACTATCACGATACTGCAGGAAAACATTCGGGAAATTTAGGCTGTGACTCCCGATATGTTGGTGAATACCTTTCGTAACGTGGAGAGGCATTTGCATGACGCTAATGGCGACTTCTTTCAACACTTGCTCTGAGATCATCATTCGTCTCATACACCAAGGCAGGTCCGTGTCAGATTTCACTGAATTACGTCCATTAGTTTGCACGTTATAAGGAAAATTTCAGGGGCCGAAAGTGAATGAAACACCCTGTGCTTTTATAGTACTTCTATATTTGAAATATGATATATTTTGAGGGCCCTGAAAATTGTCTGGTTCGAAACAATCTTAACACGATTGCTACTTGCAGGTGTTATGTCAGTAATTACACCCCTATTGAGCGCTCTTTATTATGCGTATGATGTGCGAGAGATATTAACAAAGCGGCCAATATTTACTAAGCCTAACATGGCAGCCAAACCGCATCCACTTTTTCCTTCCCAATTTATTCTAACTGGCGCTGTATAAATACTTCACTACCGAGCAGTACATGTCTAATCTTCTGTGAAAATTGTCCTGCAATGATTATAAGAGACTTTGCATGCTTTGTGAGTTCTGATGCTCAATTCCTTTAACAACTCCACCTGAGAAATTAAGACCTGACACCTGTAGAACTTTCGCCTTAAAACATAATTAACGTCACTTGGGATCAGACTCACAAACTGTCTGTTGGGAAATTTACGTAAAGCACATGACTCGGAAGCAGAAATGAGTTCCACTTATTTTAAAGCAGAAAGCAAATTTCTCAGTGCTGCGTTTCTAAAAGTAATTATGCATTGTGCATTTATAACTAATCAAAATAATTGCTGAAATAAAGCGAACGAACCATGGTAACGACAAATTTCACATCAAACTGCCCATTTTAAAAAGCAGAGTGGGAAATTTATTTTGTTATGACATCCTTAAACCTAAGTTCTTAATTTCCTTTTTTTTTTTTTATCTTGAAGCTTTAATAACGAGGAAGAATTTCTTGTTACGGTAAGAAATGTTTCTGTTGTATCTCTCTACTCTTAAAAAAGGTAGCTGCCGCTGCCACCGCTTATTTTCAGACGTTTTTCGACACTATCGCTTTCCTAGCCCTGAGCACAAAAAATATTGAACACAAAAATTTGCAGTTTAAACTGTTTGTACAGAATTGTGTGGAAAACACACTAAAATAAACCGTTTTTCGATTCTGGCGATACTTCAAGAGCTGTTATATTTCAAAGGTACGGTAAGCAAGAAAGTGCTATCAGTTCGCGTTCAGGATACGTTAACAGCAACAGAACCACGAGACTTTGTAGGCATGTAAGACCATGGTCGAATTTTTGCACTTCATCGCCTCTTTTTTTGGAGAGATACATGCTTAGTGTAACCAGGAAAGATAAGAAGAGGAACTTGTGGTGAATAAGGAAAATGACACGAGTGGACGACTTAATGACGAGGGTGAAATCACTGAAATGGCAATGGGCTGGACATGTTGCCTGAAGAACGGACCACCGATGGACAAACAAAAATTTAGACTGGATTCCGAGGGACAGAAAAAGACCCAGAAGGAGACCCCAAGGGAGATGAATTGATAAAATACGAAAGCACCATTGGGGAGACCTTCATCCAGCAGTGGATTGATAACGGATGATGATGATGATATTATATATATATATATATATATATATATATATATATATATATATATATATATGTGTATATATGTATAAGGCTCAACTGCACCAAAACTAAAATTATTTCCTGGCGAAAGCTTGAAATAAGTCTTCGTTATATATATATATATATATATATACAGTATACACTGCTGGCCACCCAAACTGCAACACCAAGAAGGAAGCATCCGTTTGGCCTAAAATTCGCAGCATGCGTCGCCCGCGAGAGGACATGCAAACGATTAGCATTGCAGGGCATATAAAAATCATGTGCGCCCGGCACACTACCGAGAAGCACTATAAGAAGGGTGCACAGAAGGCGGGGTGTAAGTAGTGGAAGTGTGTTGTGCTGCCGGATCTGTGCGTCGGAAGCATCCTGATGCCTCGTCGCAGAATACGGAAGTCATTGCAGCACGTTTCGGAATTCGACAGAGGGCGAACAGTGGCTTATCGCGACAGCGCTTTATCGTACCGAGACATCGGCGCCCGTGTGGGACGACGTCCAGCCACAGTGAGGCGAGTATGGATTCGGTGGGTGCAGGAGGGACGGACGGACCAACGTGAGCGATTGCCCTAGCCGCAGCACACCACCGAACGAGAGGACCGGCATGTTGTGCGGCGGCATTGACGGCTCGCACCGCCACATCACGAACGTTAGCGCAGGAATTAGGGTGTGTTGCGCAACAACCTGTGTCATCACGTACCGTTCGACATCGTCTGCAGGAGCAGGGACTTGTCGCACGGCGCCCATTGCTCCAATTGCCCTTGGCGTTACACCACAGGCGAGTGCGGCAGCAGTGGGCCGTTGAACGCCGCCCCTAGACTACGGAATGGAACGACATTATCTTCTCCGATGAATCCCGCTTCTGCCTGCAACACAACGATGGTCGGATCCGCGTGTGGCGGCACCGCGGCGAGACACTATATGACGCTTGCACTATGAATCGCCATACCGGTCCGTTGCCTGGCATTATGGTTTGGGGCGCAATTGTATATGACACGCGCACCCTTCTGGTATGCAACGACGGTACACTCAAGAGCCACCGCTACATCTCCGACGTTTTGGAACCTGTAGTCCTCCCTTACCTGCAGGACCTGCCGGCGGTCACGTTTCAACAGAACAATGCGCTCCCGCAGGTGGCACGCATTGTGCAACATTTCTTCACGGCCCATCAGGTGTCGCTGCTGCCGTGGCCCGCCTGTTTTCCCGATATGTCACTCATCGAACACGTCTGGTCGCTGATCGGCAACCGAGTGGCCCGGCAAGCACCACCCGCGGCTACGCCTGATGAACTGTGGCAACGTGTGGAAGCAGCCTTGACCGACATACCCCAAGCCCACATGCCAAACCTCTTTCGTTCGATGCCGCGGCTTGTAGCGGTCGTTATTGCCAGCCATGGGGGCCAAACGAACTATTGATGTCTGCGTCTTCCGCAAGTCGCACGGGCCTGTAAGCTCAATCGTTTCATCTTTGTATCTGTTGTTATTTGTCCAGTAAATCTGGCTTTGCTATCTCGTGTCCTTCTTGGTGTTGCATTTTGGGTGGCCAGCAATATATATATATATATATATATAACGTGTACTACGAAGTTGACCTACTTATCCGGAAACTGCGCACAGCAGCAAGAACCACTGGTGGAGTATATAAGTCAAATTCTGTACAACTTCCATGGGAATGTTTTGGTTGAAGGTGTACACAATTTGACTTGTATATATACACAACCGTTATAAATCAAGAAACCTTAACAGCATGTGATTTGAAGAGCCATGGCGTTTAATCTGCATTTTTCTTGCGAAGGGCACAATTCAGTAAACACCAACATTTTTTTCAAAAGCAATACCTCCAATTTTTAAGAAAACGTCTTCCAGGAAAATCAATAAAATGTAGAATAACTGCACTGCTTTGCCACTTTTATAGGTTCAGCCTCATGTTTTGCATGTAGAAATAATGGACTCAAACATCAAAGTTACACCTAAAATACACCTAATCCTCTTCTTCTTGCGGACAAGAGCTTGCCGTTTTTTTTTTTTTTTTTTAGTCAAACTTAATGTTGTTCTGTGATGAGATAGGGAATTGACTTAGTTAATTTAAATTAACGGATGTTTTCGAAATGCGATAAAGACTGTACCTTGAAGATATTTTTGTAAGGTTTAGTGTATTTTCGGTGCACTTTTTGTTTGAGTCCCTTATTTCTGCATGAAAAACATAAGGGTGAATATGAAAAAGTAGCAAAGCAGTGCAGTTATTCCACATTTTATTGATTTTCCTGGAAGACGTTTTCTTAAAAACTGGAGGTATTGCTTTTGAAAAAAAAAGTTGGTGTTTACTGAATTGTGCCCTTCGTAAGCAAAAATGCAGATTAAAGGCCATGGCTCTTCAAATCACATGCTGTTAAGGTTTCTTGATTTATAACGGTTTGATATTAAAGGCGACCTGTATAAACAGATTAGTTTAAAATTTATGCTACACATGCGAAAGAATGTAGAGAGGAAACTTCTGCGACCAGAGCTCTAAGTTTCTTTGATAAATGGTTTCAGCGATTCGTTTCGCTCTTTTCATTTTTTGTGATAGAAAATTTATATTCGACTTTTCCCTCCGGTTCGCTGGAAGCATCTTCAATAAAAAGCTAAAGAAAACGCCAGCTAAACCATGATAAGAATCAAAAACAGAAAGCACCGAAGCGTTGAAGTAAAACTCTGGTCCCAACTTTTGGTACAAAGAGTTCTTTAATACCGGATCGTTGAACCTGTATCACAGTACAATTGCCTTCTTAGTTTCCTGTCAGCTGAAAATGTTCGATGCAATGATGAGTAAAACAGGCAAGATAGAATTTCTATTAAGAGCAATACAGAAGCATCAGAATCCTCATTTCGTTTTTTTTTTTTTTACAGGGGGTTTAAGGACCACCATGAGCAACTCAGTGGAATATAACGCAGTCGCCCGTCTGCTATAGTCTACTGTGTTGCACATTTAGGGCTACTGGTTTCAGGGAAGGGAGAGAGCCAGTGCCGTAAGACAAACACAGTATCCATGCCTCACGGGATTTGAACCAGGACTCATTGCATACAGGTGATCAGAAGCCATCGCTTAGACAACAGAATCATCACTACGCATCGGTCCGAAAGACTGCAAAAAAGAAAAGGAGGGGGAGGGGGGGATACACATTTACGCTAATACAATATTCATTCTACTAAACCTAGCTGTTCCCCCTTTTCTAAAACAAACAAACCACCTTTATTCAGGAATATATTTCGATGATTTAGTTTCAAATTAAGTGCGATGAAGTTAGTTATAGAACTAATTATTAGTTATTGAAGTAATTTCACCGCACTTACGTCACTTTCTGCAGTATGTAATGAGAACATTACATAAATATTAAACTGAAAACAAAACAAACAAACAAAAAGCTATGCCTTTATACCAAAAAAAAAAAAAAAAAAAAAAAAACATAGGGTATTTGCAAACTTCGGTTAACAGAATTTACATTCCCTACACCGTATCCGGCTAAAGTAAAGATTTATTTCGTTAAACTACAACTGCGTTTGTCTTACGTCACTGGCTGTCTCGCTTCCCACAAGTTACTTTGGGAACGAATTTTAAACGCTTGAACCGCAAGATGACAACACATTAGTCCAGCAAGCAAAATGGCTGATTTCAGTGGAGGCGGGGGGGGGCGGAGAACGCACAGTACATGTTGTAGTTTAACGAAATAAATTCGGTGAATGGTCAGGGCAAAGTTCGCACAAAATTTTGCCAGGAAGAATCCGCAAGAAAAAATGTACATATCATTTGTTGAGGAAGCTTTTCATTAATGTGCAAGTAAGTACGGTACGTTGTGTATTTTTCGCTAAGATGAGCACTAAAATAGTGAACACAGTTTTTTTTTTGTTTTTTTTTTTGAGGAATGAACCGACACAGGTTTTGTGTATCTGCATTTTATTCGGTGAATGAAAAAAATATTATATATACTCTGGTAACAATACGCAAAGCTGAAGTATCGCGCCTAGTCTCTTGGAACGCTGAAACAAGCAATGCCCATAATCCGCGTGAGCAACTTAACTCAATGGGCTATAAAGCAATCGCTCATCTCTAATTTAGGTCCACTCGTTTCAGGAAACGGAGAAAGTCAATGCCGTAAGCAGAACATCATTCTTGCTTCATTCAGGATTCGAACCCCAGTTTATCTCGCTCAAATGATTGGAAGCGAGCCTTTCGTACTATTTGGCAACAGAGCAGAAAGCTTCTGTAACTAGAGGACAAAAACGTTTGAGAGAGGCACAAATGGTTGAGAGCACTCTCACATCCTGTTGTGTACAATGGAAACAACCAAAGAAATGAAGCCATCGAGCTTCAACGTGTTAGATTACACATACAGTTCATGCACACATAAGCCACTCCCTTTGAAGGCAATTTTGTTATTTTAATCTTAAGCGTCGGAAAACTGGTGATGTGCCCGTGAAGTTCATAATAGGCTAACTTATACCCCGCGACTTCTATTCTTCGTTACATTTCTGCTGCTCTTAACACGGTTTTGGCTGCACTGCACTTGTTAATTTTTCTTTTTGAGACAAGAATTCATTTAAGATGAAGGCTCGTTTATTACAATTTTCTTCCAACACCATAAGAACATTTTTTGAATAAAAGAAGTACCAGACAGGATTATATACCGATTTGAAGAAATGCTTTTTTCATGGTGAGAATGACAAATTTTTCATTCGATGCTATACAACAGATTGTTAAAGTGTCTCTGTTCTGTAGTACGAATAACTGAGCCCTGAATAAAATACGGATGAATATAAAATTGTTCATAAAATAAAAAATATTCATGTAATTTTTCATAAATCCTTTTATCACGAAAAATAAATCCAAATAAACGAAATATACGAATTAAATGACAAGGTAAAACCGCTGTGTTATGCACGATAAAAACGAAGTCTGAAGATAACAGATGTAATTCGTAAAATTACATTTAATGAACTATATACCGAAATTCTAGATTGGATTCCAAGGGACAGAAAAAGACTCAGAAGAAGACCACGTGGGAGATGGGTGGATGAAATTCGAAAGTATGCAGAAGTGACATGGAGGAGACTGGCACAAGACAGACCATTGTGGAGGAAACTTGGGGAGACCTTCGTCCAGCAGTGGATTGATAATGGTTGACAATGATGATGATGATGATGATGATACAAGGTTAAAAGACACTCATAAGATCTTTCAGACTCTCCCGGAGTCCTTCATCAGATGAAAATGACCGCATAGAAAGTTGTCATGGCATATAAATAAAGTAGTTGTTGCCACTTAATTCAATTCACAGAAGCAAATAAAAAGTCAAGCAATTTACATACCAATTTACATGTCGCAGGGTTTAATAAAAATCATCGCCTTAATTGGCAAGAGCCTGGCGAAGTGGTAAATATTTCCTAAAGACCCTACGGCATTGAGAAACATAGTTTTAAACACACATGAATTGTTGCAGAACTAGAAAGTGGAAAATTATTTGGGATTTATAAGCATCAAAATCACATTTTGATTTTTATAATTACAGCTTTTCCAACTCTGCACCAATTCGTAATAAATAATGCAAGTAAGTCTGAAATATAACACTCTTTTCATCTCAACAACTAAAACAGTGAATATGTAAAATTAATACTATAGTATATAATATTTTAACATTACCACAGGTTCAGGCGACAAATATTTTAAATAAATTAAAATTTTGCTGCAAATGAGAATTCACAAATAATTATGTCGTGGTAGGGATTAGAAGCTAGATATGTTCGAATAGAAATAGAAATAACGAAGCGTTAGGAATTTCATTTCGTCATTTTTTGAAAAGAAAATAAGGAAGAAGAAAGAAAATACAGAATGCTTTCCGTTTCGAAGATAACTAAAGAAGCTGACGATATGAAGACAAGGAGGAAGAATGGCATATCGCTGTAGTGTAATATATACAATAACACAAGAATTATAACACGCATTATGGATAACATTTGATTTCATGTTAGTATGGTTAATGCAGCTTATTTATGTGATGTAAAATGCTGAATAATGCTCAGCAACATGGCATAAATCCAATGCTATCGCTATTAGATTACCTCTTAAAGCCGATTAATTTTGAGGATCTATAGTATGCCAACACGTTAGTAGAACTACAACATGGAAGAGGGTGAATTAATTTACTAAAAGAAAAAACCTATATGTGCAAGAATGCTTCAAGACAATTTCCCACTGTTTCTTGCTGAATTCTCGGCATGGAATTAAAATAAATGCATATCATTTAATAAAAGAATAATTATAGGTACATTTCCTACTTTGGGTAAGCAACGTAGAATTTAGTTCTCAGCTTATCGGTAAAATATTCAGACCATTTTTCTTTTTAAATTGAATGCCGAAACTACCTGGATTTAAGTACCTTTGATTCCTATAGCCATAATACACAAACTCTTCCTCGTTAATAGGAAAAGAGCATATCAGAGAATGGGCAGTGTGTTGGAAATCATCATGATTCATGTTATGCTCCATTCCTGTAACAGCTTCAGAGTTCAGCGTTTTCAGAATAAATCACAGCCTCTCCTTGACAAATGTCAACCCCGCCTTCTCGTGGTGCATCCTGTTCCCACTAAAGGGGCTCTGACGACCGCCCATAGCGGTATAACTATACCATCGGGATAAGAGGAAATTCTATCCCACACTCACCAACCCGCTTGGCCAGCGTGGTGAGTTATGGCCAAACCCCTCCAAAATGATTCCACAACTTAAATCTTGGCCCTCAGTCTCCGGCAGCTGGAATGTACCTGGCCAAGGCAGCGGCCAGTGCGACATGAAGGCAGAGGGTGCTAAGAATCCCCGGAGGACCGGACTAGGCTGCCATCTGATGCTGACCTTGGCTACTTACAATGGACGCTCCCTATCTTCTGATTCAAGGCTTCATGAATTGGAAGAGGAACTACAAAGGATCAAGTGGGACATCGTGGGGCTAAGTGAGGTAAGGAGAAAAGGAGAAGATCTCATCGAACTGAAAAGTGGACATCTCTTCTACTATCGTGGGACAGATACTGGCAGAACTAGTGGTGTTGGATTTATAATAAACAAGAAACTGAAGGATAAAGTTGTAGAAGTTGAAAGTTCCTCTGACAGAGCTGCACGACTTGTTATCCAACTCTCGAAAAGATACCAGGCTCAGATTATTCAAACTTATGCACCCACCACAAGTCATCCTGAAGAAGAAATTGAAGAATTTTATGAGGAAATTTGTCGTCTAAATAATAAAGGTAAGCAGCACTTGAAAATAATTATGGGAGATTTCAATGCAAAAATAGGGCAACGGCAACAGAATGAAACTTCAGTAGGTAAATTCGGTCATGGCAACAGAAACCAGCGTGGAAATACTCTCGTTGAGTTTGCAGAGGCAGAAGGGTTTTTCATCTTGAACTCCTTCTTCAAGAAAAAGCCACACAGGAAATGGACATGGAAACATCCAAATGGGACGACAAGTGAAATTGATTTTATTATGTGTAACAAAAAATTCATCATAGAAGACTGCAGTGTGCTAAACAAGTTCAACACAGGTAGTGACCATAGATTGGTGAGATGTAAGATGCACCTCAACACTAAACTTGAACGTGGCAAGCTCATAAGACAAACAAAATCTATTGACATAACCAACCTTAAAAAACACCATAATACCTTCAAGTTAGAACTGAAGAACAGGTTCTCCGCTTTAGAAGGCCTAACATCGGAAGAAGTGGACATCTCTGAAGTTAACAGAAAAGTAACCAAAGCTCTTATGGAAACAGCAACAAAATTAGCTGGGTCTAAGAACAAGTTGCATGGGAACAAATTATCAGGAAAAACCAAAATGTTGATGCATAAAAGAAGAGAGATGAGGACAACTAAAGAAGATGTGACTTCAAAGTGGAATATATAGAGCTATGCAAGACAGTAAGAAAAAGTATCACTGAAGACGTAAGGAAATTCAACTGTGAACTAGTGAGGAAAGCAATTGAAAACAACCAAAGCCTAAAGATAGCAAAGGGACATCTCAGTAAGGGAAGAAACCAGATTATGGCACTGAGAAAAGAAGATGGTTCTGTAACAAGAAATAGAGGCGAAATTTTGACAAGAGTGAAAGATTTCTACTCCAAATTATATGAAAGGGATGATATATGCACTCCAGACATCATGAAAGATACCAGTACCAGAGTTCCTCCAGTCCTTCCAGCAGAAGTTGCACATGCAATCAAGAACATGAAGCGAGGAAAAGCTCCAGGAGAAGATGGAATTACTGTAGACATCATACAAGAAGCAAGTGGAGAAATCGAAACAGTACTCGCCCAAATTTTCACTCGATGCCTTAATGAAGGAAAGATTCCTGAGGATTGGAACACCGCTACAATGATCCTGCTACATAAGAAAGGTGACATTGAGGATCTCGGAAACTACAGACCTATCAGCCTCCTATCAGTAGTTTATAAAATCTTCACTAAAGTTCTTTCACACCGCTTGAAAGTAACACTGGACATGGCTCAACCGAGAGAACAAGCTGGATTCAGGAGTGGCTACAGCACAATAGATCATATCCACGTGCTGAGAGAACTAATTGAAAGAGCGAGGGAATATGAACTTCCATTGTGCATGGCTTTTATCGATTATGAAAAAGCCTTTGATTCGGTGAAACCATCAGCAGTTACAATGGCTCTGAAAACCTGCGGTATTGAAGATGCATACATTAATATTATTAATAACATCTATGAAAATGCAAGTGCAAAGATTAGGCTGTTTGAAAATACAACACACGTAAAAATTGGAAGGGAGTGAGACAAGGTGACACCATATCTCCGAAGCTCTTTAATGCCACATTGGAGGGTGTCTTTCAGTCGCTGAGCTGGGAAAACAAGGGGATAAAGATTAATGGAGATTATCTAACCCACCTTCGTTTTGCTGATGACGTAGTCATTTTTGCAACTACCCCATCAGAGCTGCAGAGTATGATCCAGGAACTTGCTGACAAGAGTAAAGAAGTGGGATTAAAAATGAACTTTCAGAAGACAAAAGTGATGTTCAATGCTTTTTCAAGAAATGAAGATTTATCGATTGATGGAGAAAAGCTGGAGATAACAGACACGTACGTTTATCTTGGACAGCAGATATCAAGTGAGGGTCACATTGATGAAGAAATTAATCGGCGTACAAAACTTGCCTGGAGAGCTTTTGGAAGAAACAGCATAATTTTCAAGAGCAATATGCCATTATGTCTTAAAAGAAAAGTGTTTGATCAATGCATCCTTCCAGTGCTTACGTATGGTGCAGAGACGTGGACCTTAACTAAAAGAGACATACAAAGGCTGCAGACAACTCAAAGAAGGATGGAGAGGTGCATGCTTGGTGTAACCAGGAGAGATAAGAAGAGAACTCGTGGATCCGAAAAATGACAAGAGTGGAAGACATCATGATCAGAGTTAAGTCCCTGAAATGGCAATGGGCTGGACATACTGCCAGAAGGACAGATCATCGATGGACAGCCGAAATTTTAGATTGGATTCCAAGGGACAGAAAAAGACCCAGAAGAAGACCACATAGGAGATGGGTGGATGAAATTCGAAAGTATGCAGGGGTGACATGGAGGAGACTGGCACAAGACAGACCGTTGTGGAGGAAACTTGGGGAGACCTTCGTCCAGCAGTGGATTGATAATGGTTGACAATGATGATGATGATGATCACTTCCTCAATACATTTTAGGTGGCGAAATTGTTTTGCACAACTGCCCGATAGTCAGTATCACAGAACGACAATGTGAAATAATAAGAGTTTTGGTAAGGAAGATAGAGAGAAGAATGTTAGGAATATCAAGAACAGACAGATTTAAAAATGCATTTACTTATAAGAAAAAGAGCAAGAATAATAGATATTATAAAAATAACAAAAGAATCAAAGTGGAGATTGGCTGGACATGTTGGAAGACTAAAAAACGGACACGATTAATAAGAGAATGGTAACCAAGAAATGGAAAGAGACGAAGGGGGTACCAGAAAACAAGATGGAGAGATAACCTTCAGAAATTTAGAGGTGCTAAGAGGTGGACTAAGGCTAAGGATCGAGGAAGTTGGTAAAGATTGGGAGAGGCTTATACCCTGCAATGGCTGCCAACAGGCTAAGAAAAAAAGATGAAGAAGACGATAAGCAAACGTTGGGGACACCGATATCTGAATTAGAAACCTTTATGTAGATGTACGTGAACATCACTTACGTAATGTAGATATATGAAAACTACATGGTCACACGTGATCTAGAGAACTATTCAATATTTGCTGCTCATCAATAACCGTCAGTAATGTTGATCACAAAGGGAAAAACAAAGGATACCTTGGAATTCGATAATCGGCTTTTTTATGGATGCGCGACTGGCTGGAGCGACGATTTTGAAAACAGCAGAGCTGTCTGGTTTCCCAAAAGGGGATATATCTCGGGTCTGTAATCAAAGGAAAAATGAACCACTACGCTTTTTTAAGAGGGGTAACTGTAGCATCAGAACAATCTGTCACGAACGAGATCGTCGTCGTCTGAGAAGGCTTGTACGGAGAAATAGGACTTACTGTGTGCAGGAATTGACATAATCATTCAATGAAGGTTGTTCCCTTCCTATATCTCAGCGAACTATGTGTAAGGATTTGAAGAGAATTGATATTCGCAATCGCTTGCCTATATGGAAACCGCTTATTTTTGCGAAGAACAGGAAAGTTTGGGTACAGTGGTATCAGAAAAAGCGTGACTGGACACTAGAATGCTGAAAAAAACCATACATGCATACATGAGAGAGAGAGAAAGAGAGAGAGAGAGAGTCCGAAGAGTCGCTGGACAACTTGTTCTATGCCGACGGTAGTGAGATTGTTCGGCAGGGCTCCATGAGGCAATGGCTACAGCTTGCCTTGAAAACATATCTCAACGTTCTGGAGGTGATGTCGTCGGGTGGAACTTGTTCTGTTGGTACAGAACGGGTACCCCGATGTTGCTGAAAAGTCGGGCAAGCTCCAAGGATTATCTGAACATTGTGGCCGATCAAGACTATTTAGGAGTGTAGACGTTTCATCAGCAGGTGTCTGCTTTCTCACGGACGACAACGCTACTCTTCATCGCGCAAGATATGTTCAGCAGTGGTTTAGCGAGCATGACCGAAATTTCTGTCATCTTTCCCAGCCATTACAAATTACGGATCTGAACCCCACTGAGACTGTATGGGACATGTTAGAAAAGCAGATCTGGTAGCAGAATCCTCTTCAGTCCTATCTGACCCCATTGAACGACTATATGGTGAAACCATGGTATGCTGCACACGAATATGTACTGTAACTCCTTGGAAAAACTATATCGAACCGCGTAGGTGATGTAATTCTGGCTAAACGATGTCCGACACGTTATTGCATAAAAATATCTAATTCAGTGGCCGGCTTGTGTAGTTAATAAATATGCAAAAAAGGTGCGAATTTCCAGAATCTGTGCAATCGAACTCTTTGCAAAGCAATTGTAAAATGGATCTAAAGCTCTTGTTCCACAACCAAAAGGTATGCTATGCGTATGTTCCTACATACACGCCTATGACATAAAATACGTCTTGATGTCATTTGCATAAGAGATCATCAGCGACACATCTAATTAAATGACACTATTGTGCTCTGTGACGTCAGTTGACATTTAACTCTGCGATAAGGGAAAGTACATACGCCAAAATAGTGCAGCATGCAGATTTAATAACTTGAGCAAATTTGAGCAGGATATATACTAGGAAGGGCATCAAACCAGTTAGTCAGTTCGTTGCATAGCGTGGATAGTTCATCAGCGCGTCGAATAGCCATCAATTATATCAATATTTGTCGTGTTGTAAGCCCGTTGGCACAGCATTTACAATGACGAAAAATTGCATCACACACAGAACAGATGGGTATCCGCAAGCAAAAAAATGCCGCTTCGTCTGTTGCTACACATGTGGTTCTTACATTACCTGCTCCAATCTCTGCAAGAACCATCGGACAACCTATGGTGGATACTGGATAAATTACATAGAGTCCAACGCGTAGGTTAACTCCGACATCTCCTCACTGTCAAGAATGTCCGTTGTGGTGTCCATAGTGGAGGGCTACGATAGAAAACTGGCAACATGACGTCATATCCTAGGAGTCCGCTTCTGTTTGAAAGCCCATGATGGCCGTATAAGGGTATGATGTCACCAAGAGAAGATATAAGTTCTAGCATGTGTGCACTTTCGCCACACTGTCAGCACCGTCTGAGCGGTAGTGTAGTGGTAACATAAGTTACGACACCCGGTAGCATTTTTGACATTCGTAAAGGAAAATTAAACAGCATAACAATAAGTAAACTAAGTTCTTTTAACCTCACTTTCTTACCTTCCAGTGTGACACCCCTAATGCCATATCCCAAGCAAAGAACGCACGTCTAGATGTAGCTCACTTCTTTGTTTTATGTCTTCATTATACCAACACCCTGCCCTGAATAGCCAACGACATCATCACATCTTTCCCCGATTCAAAGTATTTGGGATATTCTAGGATTTAGTCTAAAGATGTGCATAATTTCCGCATAACCACGCGATTCTTGCGTTCCATTGGAGGTAGAATAGCGGGCACCATTAAGGACAGGTATGTATTAGCACTAATCTTTACGACATATGTAATGAACAATCAGGTGACATACTACTTACTAACAGAAAAACAACGCAAACATCATACCAGCATCAATTTTAAACTGCAACATTATCATCTTAGATAACCTATATTAATTTTCAAACTTTCTGATGTGATTGACCGCAAATGTTTTTGCCAGTCCTACGTCCTAAGTCGAATGAAACTCGAAGAATCATATTTTTATACACATTTTCTGCAATATAAAAAAAATTCTTACTCTAATTTCAAATGGATATTTTACTCATTCATTAATACTACGATTAATATTTTGTAATTTAGGTTTTAGTCATTACTTCCATTCTCGGATATAATAGCATGTCGACCACGAATAGGGTCTATCTTCTATGGATGGAAACTATAGTCTTAAAACTGTGAGCAAATGAGAAACACGTACCCTACATAATAGAGGTTACGTGTTAAATAAGTGGTAGCTACAGGTCATATGTTAAATAGGTAGTGTAAACAATATTAAATTTAGTGCCGAGTTTTCGCTCGCATACGGGCGGCTTCGTCAGAGCAGGAAACAATTTACATATTGTAAATGACAAGCTGAAACTAAAATAGAAGAGTGGGTACGTTTTAGTAACATTAGTTTATTAGCGTCTCATACAGTTTACAAATAGTTTACCTGATGTCTAAATGTAATAAAACAGTCAAAGCACGTGGAAATTCAGTAGAAAGGTAATTATTACACGCCTTCTGATAAAAATGTACGTATTTAAGAAGTTTCTCTTGCTAATATTCCTTTTACGGAAGCCTACAGTGCAATAGACGCCATGTCATTCCGAAGTGGAGTTGCTTCTGTATATGAAACTTCCCTTCACAGAGCTGTGGTTAATTTGCCGGACTTAACGTTCCTGTTATACTGATTAAGTCGGGTAGCAAAGGATTTCTTGATACTACAGAGGCGCTTCTTGGAACAGTCAGAGTACAATAACGGATAATGCAGATACCAGCACGCTCAAAAGGGATTGATTTGGGACAACGCGGGTGGCATTATCAGCAATGCATCTAGGTGACCTTATACACACATCGTTGTAGACCGTTCTTAGGGCGTTTGCGTTGGAATGAACAATCTGGTGCATATGGAGTAGACAATGTATCTAGGCAATGGTTTGGAAGCTGGTATACTCCCAATATATTTACTTACGTTTCTGGATTTTTCAATAATTTTTGCACTCAAAGAAAACGGGAATATCTAAGAGATTTTTATGTTTATCCTGTCTAGGGTCAACATCGGATGAGGTAAAAATCGAAATAACAGCGTGATACCGGATGTCAAATGGCGGGTTGGGCTTGATAAATATCGTCATCAAGCGATGAAATCGGTGGCTCTCAAAACCTCTCGAGGTTTCCACAGATGAAGAAGCCCACGTAGGGAGGACCTACCGTAATGTACACTGTAGTAGAACGCCCCTAGGTGACCTACGCTTAGATGGTAGGGCAACCCTTTGTTGTGGGAAGCTTTGTATTGCCTCAGTACCATCAACTGAGAGTATAACTGTAAATGCTAAAAAAAAGTGGAACTAGCTTCCATCCTGCTTGGCACATGGAGAGATAGAACACAAAACAGACAAAAAAAATATTAAGGGTTTTCGAAATGTGCGAAAATGCTGAATATTTTTCCAAGTCCAGAAACTTGAAAAGTTCCGGTGTCCATTAAATTCGTAAAAAAGCATTTCCGCGCGAGAAGAGCAAAGATGGCCAAAAAAAAAGGTCCTTTTAAGGGCATCTTAGTGAAAACCTGGATGTCTTTATGCTTGCTTTCTTTTCGGTGTGTGTTTCTCTTTCCTGCTCTTTTCTGAGCTGCTATTTGGTGTGGGTTTGACTCGATCAACAGGTAAAGTATGTAGGGCAGCTTACTATTGGGTTGTCGGAAAAGTCATGACGTATTTTGGCACCCGATGGCGGTTAAGCGGTTTTCGAAATACTAGAGGCATGCGCAGTTCTGTTGTCGCTATAGCATTCGACAGGTTCCAATTCTAGCTGCAATCTAAAAGTAATAGTGAGCGATTTGGTTGATTTGCGGAGATTTGACATCAAGTTGAAGATGGAAGACCAAACTGTGCATTTTCGCCGTATTTTACTGTTTTACTTCCGTAAAGGGAAGAACGCGCGTCAAACTTGTGAAAAGTTGTGTAAAGTGTACTGTGATAATGCGCTACAAGAACGTCAGTGCCGGCTGCGGTTTGCAAAACTCCGTGCTGGTGATTTTGACCTCAACAATGCTCCTCTGTCCGGGAGGCCCACCGAGGTTGATGACGACCAAATCAAGGCATTTATCGAGTCAAACCCACGTTACACGACACGAGAGATTGCAGACACATTGCAAATCCATCATTCAAGCATACACGACCACCTGAAGAAGCTGGGATACGTAAGCAATCTCGATGTGTGGCTTCCTCATGAACTCAAAGAAGCTCAATTGACGTCGGGTATAAACATCTGCGATGTGCTCATTAAACGTGAGGAAAACGATCCTTTTTTGAAGCGACTGATAACTGGTGACGAAAAGTGGATTGTGTAAAACAATGTGCTGCGCAAACGCTCTTGGTCCCGACATGCTGCTTCGCCTCAAACGACATCCAAAGCAGACATTCATCAGCGGAAGGTTCTGGTCTCAGTGTGGTGGGATTTTAAAGGTGTCGTGTTTTTCGAGCTCCTACCACGGAGCCAAACAATCGATTAGAATGTGTACTTTCGGCAATATGACAGTTTGAACGAATCCATCATTCAGAAACGTCCAGAGCTCGTTCATCGTAAAGGTGTTGTGTTCCATCACGACAACGCGAGACCACACACAAGTTTGATTTACACTTCAAAAATTATTGGAGCTTGATGGGATGTGTTGCCACATCCAGCATACTCTCCTGACCTTGCGCCGTCAGACTTTCATTTGTTTCGCTCTCTTCAACAGTCCTTGCGTGGTATAACGTTCAATTCAGATGAGGCTGTAAATCAGCACCTTGTACAGTTTTTCGCCACGAAAGACAGGTTTTTCTATGAACGAGGCATTCTGCAGCTCACTGAAAGATGCTAAAAGGTTATCTAACAAAACCGGCATTATATCACTGATTGATCTTTGTTCTTTCTATCAATAAATGACCGTTGCAAAACATGGCTAAAATAGGGCATGACTTTTCCGACAACCCAATACTTTGTCCCTCTTAAAGGGAAACCGTATATTTCTAAAACTAATTTTTCCGAACTTTTTCTTTTTGTCTATGCTATAGAACACATTGTTCCCACTTCTATTTTTTCAGCCTTTCCAAGAGACTCAGCGAGTTTCAGCTAGAAAGGTAATACACCTTTTGAGAAGTTCATCGTTTGGTTTCGTTTCGTGATACATGATGAAAGCTTCTTTGTAACTATTAAAGTGAAAGGATGTAGCGCGGATGATGTTATTTATTGACGTGGGTTTAATTTAAAACATTTGTGCGTAGGGAAACATGTACAGTGTTCCGACACATTACATCTGAAAAAACGAAAACGAATAGTTATTCATTTCAGTCTCAATTAATTACAGAATTAATGGTTCTTTAATTTTACTAATCAGAAAACCTTCTCACAACAGGAGAAACATTACAGAATCGATTTTCTCTAAGAAGCTTTAAAAATTTCCATTTCTGCGTGACCATATAAAGAAAGCACAACCATATAAAGAAAGCACAACCATATAAAGAAAGCACAAACATATTTGAACCACGACGTTTGTTTTGGTGAAAACTCGTTAAATAAACAACACTATGCACTCGAGATCCTTTCGGCCAGTAGTTACAAAGAAGTTTTTAATCAAAACTTGTAAGATACGCTGTGATTAAAAATCTGATGTTTTGTAAGATATTTTTTGTAAACACTATTTTCTGTAGCTCAACAACAAAACGTAAACTAAATAGATGTCGTATTGTTTCGCGCTTTGACTTTTTGTTAAAATATGATTGCGGGGAGGTGGGAGGAGAACCAAGCCCCCCCCCCTGTTGTTCGGGAAACCGTGGGCGCCAAGAACGTGTATTACATTCCGGGTGGTTAAGAACCATGCATGTTCCCATTATTGTTAATTAATGCGAAAATTAATCTGACATGTAACAAAGCAGTGGTAGGAGATTCAGTATGAATTAATGCAGGCATGCAGTGAAGAATGGCAGCTTAGCTGTGGTATTCGTTTCCGAAATCTCAACTCTTCCACAAAATAGGAATATTTATCATTGTAACTGATACTTAGAGCGTTAATGCACCACCACTAAACTGCACAACTCTGATCGATCTGTTAGCACTTGTCACTTTGATAAAGTACGGGATTTCTGGTATCAAAATCCGGCATATCTCAGAGCTGTATGCATCCGATATCTTTATTCAATAGGTGCGCGTACAGAATTAAAGCATTTGTGTACGAATGAAAGAGATCTTCATTTAAGCAATACAATTACAGACACCGGGCATTGAATTAGAAAGCTTTATACAGATGCACATAAACGCCAATTACGGCGCGAATGCACAAAATAAATGCTCACATGCATCACCACGTAATCTAGCTAATTATTTAAGCATGTTGCTCGTCAGTAGTGTTGACCACAACAGGAGAAACAATGGACCTTTCGGAGTTCAATAAAAGGTTTATTGTGGGTGCCCGTCTGATTGAAGCCAGTATTTTGGAAACAGCAGAGCAGACTAACTGGTTACTTAAAATTGAGATATCCAGGGTCTTTAATTGGTGGAAAAATAGCCTTCATTGCTTGTCTAGGAGTTGTGATTGGGGTGCGATGACAACTTGCCAGGAAAGCAATCGCTGTAATCTGAGAAAGCTTTTACGGAAAAACAGGACTTTCTGTGTGCAGCAATTGACCGAAGCATCTAAATGAAGGCTGTTCCGACCCAAACCTCAGCTAACAGTGCGTAGGGAATGAAAAGGGATCACTATTGGCTGTCACATGCCTATACGAATTCCAAGGGTTTCTGCGAAGAACCGGAAATTTAGCGTACAGTTTTATGGGGAACATTGTGACTGAAGCCTGGAAGAAACGACATGTGTTCCCACTAGTCACGGTAATCCTTTTTATGTACCGACTGTAGTCAAAGAGTTTGGCGAGACCCCCATGAAGTAATGGTCCCCAAATTCCCTTGTAAACAGAACTCAAGCCCCAGGAGGCGGTGTCATCCTCTGGGACACGTTCTATTGGTATAAAAAGAATTTCCAAATATTGCTCGAAGGTCGCATGTCCTACAAAGATTATTTGTGCGGATCAATTCCATCCTGCAACACAAATTTCGAAGATGTGAATCAGTTTTGTTTGTATAAATATGACAAGGATGGTAAGTTAGATAATATTCGAAAACTTGAAAATTTCGTCGTCCTAGATCGGGAGTCGAACCCGCGTCTCCCGGATAGCGCCCGAATATGCTAACCACTACACCCCACAGAACGACCAAGTCTCAAGTTTCCGATAAATTTGAATATAACCATCACAAGTTTCGCTAGTCGAAGCAACCGGCATTCATGTTTAGTGAATCAGAAGGTTAAGAATTCTATCCTGTAATTGCCCGGAGGAGCAGTTACATGAATGGAATACGGGATTACACCATACAATACAAATTCTGAAGATATGTATCCGTTTTTTGATGTAAATATGGCAAGGATGGTAAGTTAGATTAAATCCGAAAACTTGAAAATTTCGTCGTTTTTGGGGCGGTAGTCGAACCCGCGTCTCCCGGACAGCACCGGAGTATGCTAACCACTACACCACCCAAAACGACCAAGTCTTAAGTTTCCGATAAATTTGAATATAACCATCACAGGATTCGCTAGTCGAAGCAGCCGGCATTCATGTTTAGCGAATTTGAAGTTAAGAATTGTATCACGTGATTGCCCGGAGGAACAGATAAATCATGAATGGAATACGGGATTACACCGGTTGCATTGTATGGTGTATTTGTTTTGTATAGTGTAATCCCGTATTCCATTCATGATCCATCCTGCAATGTTGACTTTTTATCCACCAGGTTGAGACTGTTTCATGGACGACAAAGCTAGTGTTAATCGCGCAGGATGTGTTCACCAGTAGTTCAGCGATTTCCACCATTTTCTCGGGCCATCACAAATCCCATATCTGAACCCTGTTGAGGATGTATGGGACACATTGAAAAATCAGGACCGAGAGAAAAGTTCCCTTCCGTGAAATCTAAGCCAATTAAAAGACTGTGGTGAATGCCTGGTGTGCTGTGGACGTCTATGCAATCCAGCATCTTGTGGAATCTATGCCAAACCGCACACTTGCTGTAATTCGGGCTAAAGGATGTCCAACCCGGTGCTCAATAAAAGTTTCTAATTCGGTGGCCGGCATGTGTAGAATCGTCATTTTTAGTTAAATTCTCAAAAATGATTGGACAACGAGTATTTAATGCAGACCCATAGTTCAACAAAAAGATTCACATTTAAAAAGTAAATAATCCAACTATCACTACAATGCACTTTTCCTTTAAAATCATTTGGTATCATGTCGTGCAACGTTCTTATGATTCAAGGAAATGTTTGTAACTCCGTAACACGAATTTCTAGTTTATAACGAGAACTTAGTACTGCTCGTAAGTCTGCTCCAAGTTAAGCCAGAATGATGTGCAGACCGATCATCAATACTATCATCAATACTTATGTGTCATCAATACTTGTGTGGACCTCCTCGACAGAAGTGAAGTGCGTATCATTCAGGTGATGTTGCAGGGTGCGAAATAGGTGATAATTCGACGAGGTGAAGTCTGGAGAATACGCCGGGTGGGACAAATCTCTCATTCCAGGTCGATGATCGTGTTTAAAGTCGTTTTGGCGGTGTGCGGACGCGCGTTATCCTGATGCAACAGGACCGACCTTCTGCCCTTGCAGGTGTATGACCTTTTCGCTTCCATTGCGTCAGCATTGACCGTTTCACCAGGTTTGAGCAACTCATAGTATACGACACTGCGCTGAGCCCACCATATGCAAACAACAACTTCCTGGCATGGATATTCGGTATGGCGGTACAGGTGGTAGGCTGACCTGGATAAACCCACGATTTGCGTCGCTTAGGATTATCGTACAGGACCCACTTCTCATCACGGGTCAAAATCTTGTGGAGGAAATCCTTCTTCTTGAATCTGGAGAGCAAGGACACAGCAACATCGTAGCGCCTAGACTTGCTCGCAGCTGTGAGTTGGTGGGGCAACCAACGGCCCTCCTTGTGAATCCTTCTAAGCTTGTGCATGCGCTTTTCAATGGCTTGCCGTGTTACTTCGAGTTCCTGGGCGAGCTCTGACTGTGTGCGACAGGGATCCGCGTTCAACAGTTGTTCCAGTTCCTCATCGTCAACTTTCTGTTGCTGTCACGGACGTTCTGAATCACGGAGAACGAAAGTTCTCTGGTTCAACCGCTGGAACCACTTCTTACACATACTGCAAGACACAGAAGTCTCACCAAAGCAGCACAGATCACTTGCTGGGCTTCTTTGGCACTTTTGTTCAGTTGAAACGCGAACAGGAAGCAGTGCCTCAAATGTTGCTTCTCGAACGACATTGCTTTCACCGTCAACTTTCGCCCCTTCTGTCACTACAGCTGTGAGCTTTTGCCTGGAAAGCTGTTGGATGGCGCTGCAATCAGCCATTATAGCACATAGCTATTTGCATTTGCCGACGTTAATGATCGTTTGCGGTTAGGGGCTGAGAATTAAGTTGCACACCTAATAGGAGATGACAATTTGTCAAATTTGTCATTTTTTTTATACAAAAATAGAAAAGGAAGTATATTTGAGTACAAAAAACACATATCCTAAAGGTTCAGACTTTGTTTTTATTTGCAACATAGAGAACACTGAAAATTGTAGTGGAAGGACAAAAATATTATAGTTGTTTTCTTATTGAAGTGTAAGATTAGTCGCTCAGTCGAAAATTCTTCCAGAGGCGGATTCTTTGTGCTATTTCTAAAGTCTTGAAGACCTTTTAAACTGCTTTCGTGTTGACTTTGGACTTCAGGGCTTTACTTTTTATTTCGGAAAATAAAGGGAAAAAATGGAGAAACACACACACACACACACACACACACATAAACACACACTCCGCCTTTCAGCATCACGCGCTCACGAAGCTTTGAGGTTGCACTCGCTTTCAATTTTCTCTTTCTCTCCATTCTTACTGGGCGGACGTGATAGGGGTTTAAGAAATAACTGGAAGACTTCCGCTGCTGTGGCTCTGATGATCATCACTTGTTCTTTTTTTTTTTCCCTCTCTCTTTTGATTTTTTTTCTCACCCGAGGGCAAAAACTATTGATGATCGAAGGGCTCTTGTGTGAAGAACCTGCTAATCAAGAATTACTGAAGTGTTCCTCCTGATACTGTTGTTCCTTCAGAGAGAATTGCGGACCTCAGGGAGAAGCATTTGGTGTGAAGTTTGTGTAAATTAATTGAGTTGTGTATTTCATTTGTCTCAGGGATGCGCGCTGTTCAGTTTTACTGTCTAGGGTTTAAATTGTGTTTCGTAGGACAAAACTAAGCAAGATTCTTAGCGCTAAGAATACTGAACATTCAATAAAATCAGCCTGGGTGTTTGTTTAGTATGCCCGCAGGTAAGAACGAAAAATCAGCCACGCTTTAAATCAAGTAGTAAAAACAGAAGCTTTTGAATACATAATGAAGGGTTAGAGCTTTTTTTTTGCTTTTTTCTTTTTCTGCATGTAGGCTGAGATCAAAGTCTGTAGTGTTATTTAACTTGCATTTCATTTTGTTAGATAAATGTCGCCTGTTCAGTTTCATTTATGGAATATAGTTCGATGAATTCCTAGCATGGTTGTTAAATTGATTCTATTTGTATCATTAAACTTATTCTTTTGGTAATGTGTCGGATTCAATTTTCCGAGAAAAAGACCAGATTCATCGTTGTTAAAGAGTTATTCACTTCTTTTTCCGGAGGTTGCATTTGTTCAAATTAGACATAAAGGATCAATCATGTAATCAGTGGCGTACCCAGGATTTTGACAAGGGGGAAGAGGTCCAGAAAACTCGTGGAAAAATGTGTGTGTGTGTCGACCTCGTATAGATAAATACTGACACTGGAAATATTATCACGGATTGGACACTTACCTAATACTTGGTTGAAACTCCTTGGTCTTGGTCGGAGACTTGAAGTTTACAGGACGACTTTAAGGTCAGAAAACAACTCTTACACCTAACATCACGTTAGCACTTCTTTGTCCGTCTGTCTGTACGTCCGCCTGTTTTTGATAAATATCTATCTAACTGTTGGAGATAGATTTGAAATTTTGTGGATGGTTTTTATCGACTGCACATAACTGTCACACAATGTTTTCACTTTGTATGTCCGTTCGTCCGTCCGTCTATCCTATGTTTTTGATGAATATCTAGTGGGCAGTTTGATATGAAAACAAGAAAATTTCTGGATAGCCACATTAGGAACCTGAAGTAACTCTGTCCGAAGGATCAGAGGTCACCACAGCCTTCAGCAAGATCACAGGCTCTTTTACCGAGCAGACGTATCAACAGTGTTACACATCCCCTACCGCCAACCCCCAACTGATTAAAGCAACAGCATAACTAACATACCGCGAAAGGTACTAGCCTACTCCCATACCTCCCCGTAGACGTAGAGCAAACACTCATATTCTAACTGAAGCTCATGTTTTCCCAGGAGGAACTCCTCTCAAGGAAGATTGAAAGAATACACATGCTGCAACTATTTCTTTCTTAATTTAAAGAACATATGTTGCATCTGCATGCAATATGGTATGCATGAATTAACTATGTATTACTTTTGTAATAGCACAATATCTTAGAGTCATTGCTATTTTCTTAGGTGGGGAGAAGGGTCGGACCCGTTGGACCCCCACCGCCGGTGGGGGTCCATAAGCAAACAAAGCGACAAAAATATAATGTAATAAGCAAACAAATAAAATAAGCAAACAAAGCGACAAAAATAAAATAAGCAAACAAAGCGACAAAAATATAATGTAAAACTTGTGGAAGAAAAGCTTTACGAAATGGAAAAGTAGAAAAATTATCTTCTAATATTGTACATTTTCCATTGTGTTATGTATTTTAATTTAGCCCGTATTACTCCTAATGATAATACTCAATAGCAAAAAGGCAAAGAAAGAGGGGTTTAACCTTCATTTTGTGTTTCTAAATATTATTACCGCAATTTCCGTCCCATAATTAACCCCGAATTATCTGCTAAAAAAGTTTTAAATTTAGGCTCTGAGAATAATTAATTGATGTTGACAATACGCCGCTTTGAAACAAAGAAAAACTAAGTGTTAAAAATCCACGTCGTAATTGTCACTAGAGGGTTATTACAAATGATATAGATAGTTTCAACATTTTATAAAACCAAACTTATTTAAGATATTAACACTCACCTTGCACCGTTTTGTAGGGAACCTCTTGAAGTTTGTTACGGCAACTTACAGATGTTCAATGTGTGCACCCTTAGCAACACGGCATATATGAAAGCCGTAGTCGAATTCTTGCCGAACACATGCTAACATATCTTCATGAACTCCAGCAATAGTTGATGCGATACGCTGTTTTAGATCAGCTGAATTAACAGTATGGGGAAGCACAAGGACCTTATCTTTGACATAGCCCCATGAAAAAAAGTCACAGGGTGTTAGATTCTGACTTAATGGTGGCCAATATGGGAGTGACATGTTGTCACCTGCTGTCCGGCGAATCCACCGCTGTGGAAGATTTTCATCGGGGAAAGTTCTAATTTACTGCTGCCAGTGGGGTGGTGCTCCCTCCTGTTGGAAAATAAAGTTGTCACTGACTTCGTGCAGTTGAGGCATCAACCAAATACTTAGCAAGTAGAGCTAAAAAGTTCCAGTTAGTTTCTTTTCTTGGAAGATATGCGTCAATACACATTTATACGGGATATAGAACAGAACACATTAACCTTTTAGAGAATCCTACACATGTTGTTGTTGTTGGAGGTTTAACGACCACCGTGAGCAACTCAATGGGCTATTAGCAGTCGCCCGTCCCTAATTTAGGGTCACCGGTTCCAGGGAAGGGAAAGAGCCAGTGCCGTAAAACAAACACAACATCCATGCCTCACCGGGATTCGAACCCGGACCCCTTTCGGACGAATGATCAGAGGCCATCGCTTAGACCACTGCGCCACCGAGGCGGCTTCCTACACATGCTCCACTGTTGCTGTAGGGTTTTCAGACTCACGTTATGTTTGTGAACTTTTCAATACGTCGCTGAAAAATAGACGTTCACTAAAACCATATTTTTCAAAACTCTCTTGCATTTCTGTACAGAAACACGACGTGCTGTTCTGTCATTGCCACTTAGACTTTGCAATAACTGCAGTTTTGTAGGGATATATTTTTACCCGCTTGCTCAAAATTTTCCGATCAATCGGTGGTGGAATTTGTAACTAAAAACCGCCTTCATTATGGAGTTCCTTGGCTGTGTTGGTACATGACACGAACACGATCCGCGTGTTCATCAGATACACGCGGTTTCTCTTGGACCTTTCACAAACATCCCGTGGTTTCAGATTTCTTGTACCAGTCTTAGATGGATTAGCTATTCGACAGTGATTTCTTGAAACGTGTTCTAAAACGCCGTGGTGCTACAGAATTCGTTTTGCTTCATTCAAGCGCACAGTACGCCTTCTTCATAGCCCTTGCGGCCAGTGTTTCTTTCAGGACTTTTTATCCGGGGAGCAAATGGAACCTTACCGGGAGCAAGTTTTCCATTTGCTATATATTTGATATATAATTTAACTGCTATATTTATATATATAGAAGCAATTACTATATATCTAGCACAGGGGTGCATTTTTTTCTTTCAGGCATACAAAAAATGAAGCATTTTCCCTCCCCGGAAAATGCTTCATTTTTTTTTGGTTAAAATGCGACTTACATTAGAAAAAAAATACCTTAATTTAATAAAAATGTATCAACTTACATTAGGAAAAAAATGCTTTAATTTTTCTTAAATTTTTCATTAACTTTAATTTTGTTCCAGATGGTGGATTTCAAAAACTTCCTTTTTCGTCCCCCTCCCTCCTCCCAGAAGAAAAATTCTATATACACCCCTGATATAGTAACTACTTCTTCTAACATTTCAGGAATAACAAACTGTTTTTAGCTAAAGAAGGGAAGGGGGAGGTTCTGCAGGCTTGACATTTTTATCTGTTAAAATGCATTCAACGCACTCTTGTTCCTTAATCACGATTCCCAGACAATTAGGTATGATTAGTCTACTTATTATATTTTGAAGAATACCATGCGTCGTAATACACTTTTTAATAAAATAAACTATAAGTAGTATCATTTGAACAAATATTTAAAAAAATATAATTGGAGAAATATTTGTAGCATAAAAAGAAACGAAACTTCCTTTTTCATCATAGCCTGAATTTATTAAAATTTGGCTCGGTAACCTCAAATGTCTCGGGGGGGGGCGAATGGTCGTTTTCGGGAGGACTTCGCCCCCCTGGATGTATGCCTGAAAGAAACACTGCTTGCCGCCACCTTGCCTGACTTGTCATTTGACTGTTAAAACGTAAAATTTTTAGTGACGCCATCTATGTAATAAAATAATCACTATTGGCCATAGGACGGAGCATCGTGCCAATAGCTTACACACTTTTGGTTTTAAAAAATGCTAAAACTGACTCTTTCATTTGTAATAAATCTGTGTTTGGGACATTACCAGCAGAAAAAACACGTCACGTCATACGAAGATAGGGGTTTGCTAACAGTTGCGAAGATGTTTTGTTTACTTACGAGCATTTTGACAGAAAATACGATGCAACGACGGCGGTATTATTTACTTTCGCATACGATCACGTGCTATGGGTAGCTCAGCGTCAAAGACGTTTGTGGGTACTACAGTTCTAATTACGAAACTGCATACTGCGGAATCCAAATAGCATACTCTCAGGTTTAATTGTAGTAGTGCTGAAAAAAACCTTGCATTTTGATCTTTACTCACGGAAAAGTAACACAAAGGCCTTAAAAAGAAAGGCAGTTAACTTTTTTAAAAACAATATCGACTTTTCCAGGTTCTTTGCACTTCTCGGTAATACTGTAAATTGCAAACTCTCTGTACGAAGCTACGGCTCCGTATCAACATCGCAGTGGCGGATTATACGGGGATTTCTTTTTTGTGAATTTCACAGTCTGCGGTTTATATATGACGAAAAATACAGTACTTCTCAAATGTTTCATTCTGAACTGCGCATAACTTCCCAGAATTTCCGTTAACGTTTCGTCACCTCTGACAGTAGGTCAAGGTAAATGAAAACTGAGCCTAAAATAAAGAGAGATTGGGATTACAATCGTCAGCAATTTTACTGACTGATATAGCCTGCCACGTTAATTTGATGCTATGAAAGTTCCAGCTGATATCAGTGCTGTTGGACATTTAATGTTGTAAAAAGTTTTCTACAGCCGCGTGACTTCGAAAAGTAAAAGATTTAAAGCTTCTTGAATTCTAACGAAAGTTTGTCCCATTCATATGAATTCTGTCCGTACTTGTTTTGCCGAGGTAAAAAGTAACTGTCTTATAACCAAAAATAGACTTACGGACAATGAAATTTGCTCACCTAGAAGAAAACATGCTACAACAGCGAAACTTTTAAAATGCTAGAGTGCGTGCTGGTATTCAAATGATCCACGTTTGGTGCGAGTGCGCATGACCGCACACCCTGCGGTGGCTCTGCAAGCACTAACCGGCAGCCTTATAAACCGGCGTATAGTCGATGCCCTCATGAAAGCGAAAAGCACCGGTTGACGCAAGTAAGAGTACAGAGTGACAAAAATGCCGGGTAGACTCTAGAGACGTCGATTTACGCAGCTTACGGACTTTGAGAGAGGACTGATCATCAGGCTGAAAACCGCGAGGTGGTCGCCGCACCGTACAGCCCGATACCTGGATCGTTCTGACCATACCGTCCGACTGTGTTGAGAGCAATGGAGACGTGACGGCAATGCCACACGGCGGAGTGGCTCCGGACGTACCAAGAGGACCAACGGTAGAGAGGATCGACGGATCGTGCGCCAGGCACGAACGGATTCCACAGGGACCCAATCCACTATGCAGGCAGATGTAGCGGTTCCTGTGTGCCCACGAACCATTTCCCGATGCTTCGCGGAAGGGAATCTGCGACGCCAGAGCCACTTCCATGTGCTGCCATTAACACTGGAATATCGCCGGGTCCGTGTGTAGTGGTGCCAAGCCTGAGAGACGCAGGACGCCACAGATTGGCGGCGTGTGGTGTTTAGCTATGAGCGCCGCTTCCTTTTCGGGACCGATGATCATCATGCCCGGGTGTGGAGGTCCCCGGGTCAACGACACAATCCGAACCTCGCTATCGAGCGCCACACCTCCCTCACTTCAGGCATTACGGTATAGGGAGCCATGCCTACGATAGGCACTCAGCTCTACTAGTGGTACGTGGATCATTGACGGCCCGCCGACATGTGGATGAGATCCTAAGGCCCCATGTGCTCCCATTCCTGGACGGGTTTCAGGTACGCTATACCAGCAGGAAAATGGACGCCCGCACACTGCTCGGGTTGCACAGGACTGCCTACGTCATGTCTAGAAACTTTCATGGCCTGCCTGCTCCCCTGACATGTCACCCATCCAGCATGCGTGGGACCAGTTGAAGCGCCGGTTGCCCGCCGTGCCGCACTATCCGAAATTTGGAGCACACCCTCCAACATGTAGGGGCCAGTCTACCGTAAGACTGCATCAGGCGTCTGTTCACCACCCTAACGGACCGTATTGCAGCATGTATCACCGCACGAGGCGGTGAGACGCGCTATTGAAGATGACCGGACTGCGTGCCACAGATCACTCGTAATTGTCCTGCAGCTCTGTTTTTGCCATCATGTGTATCATTCATCTGTATCATTACGTCCATAAATTCAGTTCGATACTTCTTTCTTGGTGCGCAAATTTCATTCTCCCTGAAAAAATCAACATAACGACCGGCTAGAATGCAACAAAATTTGGTAGAGGTATCTGAGCTCATTATTAAAAACAAGCAGAAAGTGTCTCGTGAACCGTGCTTGCGCAGGTACTAAAGAGAGAGCCTAATCGGCGCTCGTCGTATCGTACGTCGCAAGCTACAAAGCTCGTAAGTTTGCAAGGGGTTAGCAGAAGCTTCAGACGAGCACCCGGAGTCTCTTGGAAGATTAACCATATCGTACTACCAAGCTTGAAAGAGACGTTGGAGAAAATTCAGACGAATACACCGATTCGCTTGGGAGATTTGGTGACCTGGATGGCCACGGATAAGATACTGACAAGACTGATCGAAGCTGAAACTACCAGCGCATATAATGTGTCTTGGATGATCACCTCCAGCCCATGGTGACATCAATAATCCAGGAATATTTTGTGTCAACTAATGAAGAGCCCATCGAGATTCGTTAAACTCCAGGAGGACTTATATCTGGCCTCAACAGCGAGACGCCATTAGAAGATAAGCAGACAGCCCTCTGACGAGCTCGTCAGCGTTTAATGCACCACAGTGTCACGGATAACGGTATCCAGAAGATTTTTTGAGAGGAGTCGCCATACTAGAAGATTGAAGGTTTGCTTCACGCCTGTGAAAGAGTAACTTGAAGGACCTGCAGCTGTTAGCATCCCACCTCGACGGAGGAGCTGTTCGTGCATGAATTCTGCCTTAAAAGCGAGACGCCATTAGATGATAAGCAGACAACTATCTGACGAGCTCGTCAGCGTTTAATGTACCGTAATGTCAAGGATAACGGTATCCAGAAGATTTTTTGAGATGATTCGCCCTGCTAGAAAACTGAAGGTTTGCTTCACGCCTGTGAAAGATTAACTTGAAGGACCTGCAGCTGTTAGCATCACACCTCGACGGAGGAGCTGTTAGCGCATGAACTCTTCAGAAATGATTTCTGTTTCAGCCAGACTACGGACTCTCGACATATACTCACCTGGATAGAATACGGAAAGCATAACTGCCGCAACATCCACTAATGGCACTACTATGGAGGAATAAGTTTTCTATGGGTTCAGTACTTGATGTAAGTACGTCACTTCATATAACTTAGGACTGAATCGCGTACGCTCAACGGTAGATAAAAGACATCCTTGAGTCTTATGTAAGGCTCTTCTGTATTAATTTCTTCTTTGATGCGATTAATGTCTGTTAGTATAAGTAACGAGAATGTAAATGTAGGCATTGGTTACTTCTAGGATTGCTTCATCAAACTCTAAATCTTTAGTTCTTGAGAAAGTTCATCAATTTTTTTTTGTGTCAATTTATTTTGAATTCCACTTCTTCACTCTTATCAGCAAATTACTCGACCATTCTTCGCATATCTAAGGGATTACTTGCAAAAATGACAATGTAGTCAGCTAAACGAAGGCACATAAAATAATATCTATTAATCTTTATCCCCTTGTTTTCCAAGTTCAGTGACAGAAAAGCATTCTCTAATGCGGCATTGAAGAGCTTGAGAGGCATGAATGAGCATGCCTCGTAGCCTTGTCTCACTCCCTTTCCAATTTTTATAAGTGTAGTGTCCTGGAAGAGTTGAACTTCGGTACTTTCATTTTCAGGAAAGTGATTAATAATATTCATGTTTGCGTGTTCAGCACTGCAAAGACCTTACAACTGCTGAAATATTATGTAGTATGAGTATAACAACACCGTGATAATGAAATAATCGCAACGGCGATTTAAAAAAGGGATTCCAACATTGATACTTTACACTAGACATTCCAGAACCTTTCTCCATTAACTTTCCTCTAGTCTAATCTCTGAATATTTGCTGTTCGTTCATTTCGTATTTTCTGACCTCTGTAAGCCAAAGATGATAATCGTTCTGTTACTTCGGTCAACAATTCCACAATGTGAATGTAACTTCTGAATGTGTGTTAGGGCACTGAATATATCTTTTCTATCGCTGCTGACCGAAAATAATGTCATGGTAGCACTCTCGTGCTCTTGCATAGCTCAAAATATCCAATATTTTTTAGATTCCCGTGGAGCATTTATTACTTTTCTTCAGAACAGGTGAACATAAACTTCACAATACGAGGTCCAATCAAAATTTCCGAGACTAGGCCGATATACAACAAAGTACTTACGTTACTTAAGTCTGGCTATGATCTCCCTCAAAGTAGTCTCACTGGGCAGCGTTTTTGCCACTATTGGAATGTTCCCTGGAAGTCCTGTTCGCGAATCGTGTCAACCACCGTCTGCGATTCGCGCTGGACCTCGTCCACGGTTTCAAAAAACAGACCCATGAGCTTCAACTTCATATTCGGGAACAGAAAGAAGTCTCAGGGGGCCAAATCCGGAGCGTAAGGCCGGTGAAGAAGGGTAGTCATGCTGTTGCGGCTGCAAAACTGGCGTGTTCCTAAAGCGCTGTGAACTGCTGCATTGTCGTGATGGAGCAGGAAATCGCCCCCTGCGCCACATTTCAGGTCGTTTGCGGTAAATGTCCTCCTGAGACGCCACAGAACATCACTGTAAAAAAGGGGCGGTGACGGTCCGGCTCTGGGGAACGACTTCACGGTGCACAACTCCACGAACGTCGAAGAACACGATGAGCATGCTTTTGGTTGCGCTCCGGACCTGTCGGGCCTTTTTCGGTAGTGGAGATGCCGGGCTCTTCCACTCCGACGACTGTTGTTTGGTCTCCGGGTCTTTACCGTAGACCTAAGTCTCGTCCCCAGTGATGACCCGCGACAGGAACGTTGGATCATTCACCATCTGCTGACGAAGATCTTGACAGAGTTCGACACGGAGGGCCTCCTATTCGAGGTTAAAAATGTTTGGCACCAACTTTGCAGCCAGGCGGTGCATGTTCAAAACCCACGTCAGAATGTCTTTCACTGTTCCGTATGACACATTGACGATGGTGTCAATGTCTTGAATGGTTCTCCGACGATCCTCGTGCACCAGTTCTCTAATTGTGTCTACATTTTCGGGGGTTTTGCTCATGGACGGTCGCCTTGACCTCCGGTGGCCTTCCAGTGCCTTTTCGCCTCTCTTGATGCGCGAGTCCCACTCAAAACACCTCACACGACTCATTGCTTAATATCCATAAGCCTGTCGCAACATTTCATGTGTCTCCGTTACCGATTTGCCTAGTTTGACGCAAAATTTTATGTTCGCTCGCTGCTCTAGTTTCCAGTCCATACCGAAATCGCAGTTGTGTTCTGCACGTGGTCACCAAATATCGTGTAGCACAGCTCCCAATGTTTACAGAACGACACCACTCTGAACAATGTCTCATGAACGTCTCCTCGACCGCTGCTCGCGTATCCGCGTGCTGCCATCTGTTGGCGCGCTACTTAGCTAGTCTCGGATCCTTTTGATCGCACTGCGTACGTTATGGCTATCTTATTTCAGAAATCAGCATGTCCTTCACGTGAGATTTTGGTGTAATCTTTATCCTTTTATCTATGTCATATCCTGAACGGAAAAAGAATGCGTGCTTAGAGTATCATTTTGTTGTCTCTAGATATATCTGGATTTCAAAAAATTATTTTTCCGACTGAATAGCGCTTACCATGAGATGTCTCAAATATTCTGAATTTCTGTGATGTACAGTTTTTTCTTTCGCAAGGTGGCGCACACGTCTTTCTACACTTGGGATTATGTCTGCGCTTCTAAAAGTCGAACCGAAAAATTCAACTTGCATTTGATATCCATACTTATGTTCCAAGTTATCCACACACCTCTTCGTACTATACAAAATTTTATCATCAGATGGGGTCCAACGAATTTTCATTTCGTTGTTGTCACACAAATCTACATTTGTATTTGGCATCATATCTGCTACTCAAAAAGGTACGATTTAAAATAATTTTTGAATCGCACAGCTGTATTTACGATACAAATTTCTAAAGTAAAGATTTGAGCAATTTCATGTGCAAAAGATTTCCGCCTAAGTTGTGCAAATTTATACTTTTATTTCAGATAACTCTCTTTCTCAGTGACAAAACATAAAAAATAAAATATTTTAATGCAGCCCAGCTTTCGGCATGTTTAATAAAATTCGCGGGTTATCTGGATTTCAGCTACCCTATTTCCCCGTTAGGTGGCGTTGAAAAATATTTGCCTTTGAAAGGAGATCTACTCTTAAAAATGACCCATATGAACAATCTCTTTGAGTGCCATTGTAATGTAGTCATGGTCACAATTTTCCAACTATCCTAATGCGAAATATTTATTCTCTTAGATGCCTTTAAAATTCGCTATGTTGTAATCAAAGATAATTACTGCACACCTTAAAAGGAAAGATAACTGGAAACACGTAACAAGTTTCAAACTGCTGTCAAAAGAGACGCTCATTATACCCAAGAATTCGGTGTGATCCGTTTTGTAAGTACTTCCGTTAAAGATGTACAGTTGATTAAATGTATGCTAATAGAGGATATGGTGTTAAGAGAGAAGATGCGCAAAGCATTTAAGATTTAGTTTCTTATACCTTTCATCAATGCTCTCGGTTTTGCAGTTTGCTTACAACGGGCTGCTCTGAAAATCTTCTGCTGCTGGTATTGATTCACTCCTAAAATGGAATGAAGAAAACGGAGAATGTTCGTGAAACATTAACCGCGCCTCCATCGGCAAGATTTATTGCTTCTCTCACTGTTTCTAACCTGCAGCAGTGAACGAAGCTATGCATCGACAATCAGCAATTTCGAAGAAGGCGTTTGTCACATATGCATACATACACATATATATTTATATGGAAATGAAACACAGAACTTTCAAGGCAGCTGGCGTAGTTGAAAAGTTATAGTCTGAAGACTGTTTTCTTAGGCAACGTATTTATTTATGGTTCCGACTGCCAATTTATAAGAGAGTGCACTCATTTCTTTTCTTCTCTTCGTATTTGACTTGCATTCTTGCAGAACAAAAAGTCAAATGTGCTGATTATAAAGTATGTCCGTCCCGTTAGTGAAATGTAAAAATTGACCTCTACGAAGAATCGCAGTATTAGGTTCATTGTAAGAGTAGAACCCGTTTATAACGAGGAGTTCGGGACCGACGGAAATCTTCCCTAAATCTGTTTTGGGGTGAAGAACCCCACTAAATAAAAATATACATACGCTATAAGATGGATATGCGTTTCTATTATATATTTACATCCATTAGACGTACTTAAAAGATTTTGTATCCATTGGGCATACTTAAAAGCTCTTTTAGATAGCAGTCGTACTTAAAATGTTTTATAGCAGTTGGACGTACTTAAAAGATTTACTAACTACAGTAGTATAAATTAAAATAAAATAAAATAAGCACTTATATAAGCGCATATTGGTAGCAAATCCTGTTTCAATTTAGCTAAAGTAATACTTATATTTATGCTTCCTTCAATGTAGCTAAATAGCACTATCTGAAATCGTCTCCCAGAAATTCAGTTAATAAATGTACCTGCATTCCACAAGTCTTCTGTGTGCCTAGGAGTAAGTCGCCGGCTTTCGACGCTGACTACTCTCAAGGCTTTTCTATCAACATTCTTCTAGTAACAAAACAAAATGTTCCTGCGAAATTTCAATTTCGTCTTTTATGCCTCTATTTCTATTCTGCCATTCCACAACAATGCGCAGATGATGTCCTCTGTCTCGTTAACTACAGCATTACATTAAATTTTATTACTTCGATTGTTAAAAGTGATCATCTCAGCTTTTCTCTACCTCGTTAAACCCGGTTTCATTAAATTTTATTCGCTAAAAACGATCAAACTAACTTTGAATTAATATCATACGAAACAAATGTTCCTATTTCGCTCGATAATTATGGCATCTCGCTAAATACTTGATCGTTGTAAGCAGGTTCTTGTGTTTTTCTTTAGTTCGGTTTTATTTTGATTATTCCAAAACATCTGGGTCGGGATTGAAATCTGGAAACAACACCTGCAGGTTTAGATTTTCTTTCTGATGCTGGTTCTCTCGCTTCGTTGGAGCTACTCGCCTTAACGCATTAGATTTTCATAGAATGATTAGAGAAAAAACAAAAGCGAAGAGAAAAAAAGTAACAGATCGTTTTCTATATTTTGCTTTATTCATACGTAGAAATGAACTGGAGCGACCCAGTCATAAATCAGAAAATTCAAATATATACCAGATGCAATTTTCAGTCTAGTCCCATTAGAGGGAAATCCGATAGAACGAAAAACCTGTTATAACGAAATGTTTAGCATTCCCCGGCAAAATTCCCATTAGCTAAATGTATTTTTAATTCCGTTTGAACGAAATTCATTAAAACGAAATTTTCGTTACAACGAAGAAATATTTGAATTTTCAAAGAAATGTTTTACATTATAGCAAAATTTTCAGCCCTGAAAACAAAAACACATTCCTTTCGAAACTCTTCTCCCCACATTTAAAAAAGAAAAGGTAACTTCTGTACCTGCCTTTTGCCCACTTGGATGATTCACTCATTTTCGCCCACCCGTGGTGACTGACCTACGATAAGATGCCATTGTTTTCATAACAACCTACCTGCCACGTGCGATAAGCTCCTCCTCCCTCCTTTTCTTCCGCAAATGGAACACAGTTTTTCGTTTCTTGAAAAGACAGATAAGACGCAGTTGAGCACTGGGTTTCGTTGCAAAAGGAGGAAATTACATTCTTTATTTACATTCTTTGCAAGAACGTTTAAGTTTCGGCATCAACAAATTCCAATTTTCAAACAAAAATAACAGATTTCTTTAAAATGTAAATATTACGTACATACAGTGCATGCTATATGTACTGTATAAGAAGAAACTTCTAGTGTACAAAAGTAGTGTAAACTTTATGAAAGGTATGTGTGGAATAAGACGTAGTAGAAAGTTTTCTTTCATGTTTTAAGATACAATACGGTATAAGCACTTTGAATACAGTCGATTCCCGTGAGCCATTCAAACGAATAAGTGCAAAATTAAAAATTCCATTATAACGAAATTTTGATATAACGAACAGATCTCGGTGGTCCTGTGAAGTTCGTTCTAACGGGACTCGACTGTATGAAAAAAAAAGGAAAAATATTTCATGCGCTATGAGAACAATCAAGCAAAAACAAAACAGTACAACTGTACTAATGATCCGAATTTCTTGCGTAGAACAGAAATCAAAGTTTCCAAGCTTCCGCACATCAACCAGATGGCTTTTTCAAGGAAGGTATACAACAAACTGCGTGGACAGACACCAGTTTGCTGTATACTTTCCTTGAAAATGTGCGAAAAATGGTAGATGTGCGAAAACTTGAAAACTTTTATTTCTATTCTACGCCAAGAAATTTGGATCACTAGCACCGTTGTACTATTTTGAGTATGGTTGGTGTATAGTTCCTTGTTATTAATAAGCATAAAACACTTTAATCTGTAGACAGAGTAATTCTTTATGCCTCTCTTCATCAGATAAATATGAATAAATCAACATCAGCTCCTTCGGTTTCTGCTCGAGGGAAATGAGAACAAACTAACGGTAGTCCTCTTTGTCTCTCAACCTACGTCAAAGAAATGAGAACAAACTAATGCTAGTGCCATCTGCTGTTGCTCTGCTTCCGGGAAATGAGGACAAACTAACTGTTGCTCTTTCTGTCTCCCTGCATCAGGAAAATGAGAAGTTAATAGTGCTTTCCCTTTCTGCTTCACGGTTACTTCTACTAAAACAACCATTCTTCCGGCATAACTTGAATTACATTTAAAGCTGATTAAGTCTAATTTTATGAAGAACTTGAGTTCAATTTTTCAGAACGAAAATCCGTTTCCTTACACTTAAAATTAAATAAAGTGTCATCGTCTTTAGAGTTCATTCAAGTCACTTTTCTGGATTACAAATCAAGCAAAAGTCATTTGAGCATTTTATTTCCACTCAGTAACCAAAGCACCGATTTCTTTCCAGTCCGAGCGCAATGGGCTCAAAGCATTTCCATGTCAAGATACCCAATTGAAACGCAGCATCTCTCCTTATCCAGCAAGTAGATTGCAAGATAAATGCATCCTCTTCTCTATTTTACATTTTTCCTTTTTTATACATTTCTGTGTTAATTGATATGGTTATTTTTTCGGCTAATTTGGGTATCGCATGTGATGTATTTAATTCTACGTATTTATTGCCACCGCGTACTATTAAATACTATTACATGTGGATGTCACTGTAACGGGCTAGAAAAATAATGTACATGTATTGTGACGTACTACAGAGGTGAAAACATGTGTCAAGACGACAAATCTGCAGCGAGACATTCTGTCCGCGTAGTTCAGTTGGGAGAGTGACTTACAGCGGAGTGAAGGGACACAGGTTCGATTCCGGTCGCGGACAAACTCAGAAATTTCCTTTTTCAAAAGTGCCCGTTTATTTTAACTTCCGCATTTTCAAGGATCTTTCGTAGTGAGAAATTCCGTTTATTTCTTTATTTCGGAAAAGACCATTTCACGTTTTTCCGTATTTAAACTGAAGTTCAGCAAAAATCTACGATCCTGGATTTTTCAGATTTTAATCCAGATCATCGTTCCACTGCAGTCAGAATCGAACACCGTTGTTTGGTTTGGTTCAACAGGTAACGCACGCCTTTAACAATTGAGCCATAAATGCGCGGAAATCTGAATCACGTACATCGTAAAACAAATTGCGTGACGATGAATTTTTTTTTTTTTTGTCATTAACGCGAGTGATTTAGTCCTTTTATTTTCTGTTGGAGCTTATAATTTTTCTAAATAGGTTTGTAATAACGTTTTTTCTGTAGGAGGACTTTTTACAAATTATGCATTTCGCCCGTCATTCATTGTGATTTTTCGAAGCAACAAAATGCTTTGCAACTTGATTTTTTCAAAATGACAATGACTTTCGGTTATCTTTAAAAAAGGTGAAATGTACTTCTTATTAAATTATTTCACAGAAAAACAAACCCCTAAATACAAAACTTACTCTTGATACGTATAATAGCTATTGTCTTAAGTTGTCCAAAGACTGATACGTAGACATCGTATAATCATCTGTACAATAAGTTAGGTACCCGGTTTATTACAGTAACACAATATATACATTAAATAAATATAAAATTTACTCTTGATAGCTATAATAGCTTTTGTCTTAAGTTGTCCAAAGACTGATACATAGACATCGTATAATCATCTATGCAAAAAAGTTAAGTACCCGGCTCCTTAATGGAATACAATATATAAGAAATAGCTGGTGCAGATAATAAAGAAGAGAAGAAATATCCTGTGCCACAATAAACAGAAATCATGCGATATGCTATGCACAATATCTGATCTCGCTACGAAACTTCAAAATTGGGCAGGCGATTAAAATTTAAAAGGTAATCAAACCTCAAGTTTTCTCACCAATTGCTACTATTACCGGTAATTTCTCTTCGACATACGGATACGGAAAAAGGGAGTTTTTCCGACAATGTACGAATTGAATTGCAGAATGTTTTCTGAAAATTCAGAATTTTGCATTAACACATCTCTAAAACGATAACTTACCGTCGATATGAGAAAGAAGCTCCGGAAAGGTTTTTGAAAATTCAGAATTTTGTATTAGCACATCTCTAAAACGGTTATTTACCGTCAATATAAGAAAGAAACTGCGGAAAGGTTTCTTGAAATTCAGAATGTTTCATTAACTCATCTCTAAAACAGTACTTTACCGTCAATATAAGAAAGAAACTGCGGAAAGGTTTCTGAAAATTCAGAGTTTTGCATTAACACATCTCTAAAACGGTGATTTACCTTCAATATAAGAAAGAAATTGTGGAAAGGTTTCTGAAAATTCAGAGTTTTGCCGCGGTACGAAAACTCCGTGATATTCAGGTTTCTTTCTGTCATTTCACAGGAAAAAAGTATCAGAACTATACGTACTTCGTTAATTCGCAAACGAAACGACCGAGAGTGGCTCGTGAATTTCAGATTTTTTTTTTTTTTTTTGCTGGATGGGTTTATAAATTCTAAGATATTCGCCGTAGTTTGTAGATGCCAAATACTTTTGGCGTAAATTTGAACGTACGAGGATTCTCCTGGAGGTCCCAAGTTGTTAGTTGTATGTGTTTTACCGTAGGCTTGTAGCTCCCAAATATTTTCTACGGATATTTGTGAGTCTCAGATTGTTCACAGTAGATCTCTAGATCCTAATTTATTCGTAGTAGGTTTGTCCATTTGAAGTATTTTGCCGTACGTATGTAAATCCTGGCAATCAAACTTCAAACTTACAGCACTAGCTCGGAGAACGCCGCATTCATCCTAACAACTCACTACTTTTTGTCTCTTTCTGTTCAGTACTGATTCAATAGTTTATTTTTTCCCTCAGAAAAACATACATCTACACATTAGTGTTCAGAGCCATTAAAATGCGTTATGACGTTAGTGCTGCTCGTTTTCTTAGACCCATTCGAGAGAGAACTTTTTCCGGAGCTTTAAAGTACATAAAAACAACTACATAATATGAAGAGCTCCATCGTTTTAACGAAAAGGTATTCTCGAAACAGCACTTAATTTAATTTCTTGTTTCCTCTTTACACAAGACTTTTATTTTGCTAAAAACAGTTTATAGCCCTCCGTTTTTATGAGCAAAAAGGGCATCACAGACTCAGTTTCTTATTCTTTGAGCATTTTTTTAGTGTTCTTGCATAATCAAAGAAGCATTCTGAATTACAAAAGTGCTATCTTTATTGCATTAACGCTTTCAAAGCCTGCTATGTTATTTCGTCAGGCTGACGTAAATTATTTGAATTCAACTTGAAATATGTTTGTCTTCATGCTTTTACATTTATCTCTCCGAGTGTTATATTTAGAAGTCCAATATCCAAATATATGTTTGGCGTCAGACAGTAATTATTTTAGTTTACTACCTACAAACTGCATGATGCCTCCCCAGTACTTGAACTGTACGAAGCGCTGCTGGATTTTAATCATTCCGCCGCAATGGGCCTGAGCTCTAGTCCCGATTGAGGCATGAACGGTGTTTGTTTAACAGCACTGGCTCTCTCCCTTCACTGGAGTATGTCACCATAAATTAGGAGCTCACAACCACTTATAGCCCATTGAGTTTCTCACGGTAGTTGTTAAATCCCCAAACTAATAGAAACAAGAAAGATGACGCCAAATTTTCTGTTGTAATAAGCACGTCTTTTGAATTCCTTCCGATGTGGATAAATATCTCCGACGTTATTCAGAGTCAGTGAAACCGATTCGGAAAAAAAGTCACCGGATTTCTACTATTGATAAAACATCAGGAAAAAGGTAAAAAAAGATCGCTACCAAAATCAGCAAATTATACGCAAAACGTTTCTCACAGCAGAAGAAAGATATCAGAGACAAGTAGACTGCAAAATCAAATATTTAAAAGGAAAAATAACAAGTTAGTAAAATCATGCAATGCATTGATTATGATACGCTTTCCAACATACCAGAAATTATTACTCAAGTTATGAGGATAATGGCTGTGGAATAAATCTCGCTCCTGTGTCCTGACCTTTGACCCCATTTCGATGATATTCAACAGAACCGGTTCAGTATACCTCAAGAATAACATACTAAAGTTTTGTCGCAATAGAATCAGTTTTACGCAAGTCATGAGAATAATGGCTGTGGAATAAATCTTGGTTTTGTGCAATGATCTTTAACCCCATTTCGTTGATATTCAACAGAACCGGTTCACTGTACCTCCGGAACAACATGATAACGTTTTGTCGCAATCGAAAGATTTTTACGTAAGTTATGACGCATAAAGGCAATGAAATGAATCCCGCTTTTATGTCCTGACCTTTGACCCCATTCCGCCGATTTTCAATAGGGTTAGTCCCCAGGTGGTTCCTTACCAAATACTAAATTTCATCGAAATCGAACCATTTTTACGCAAGTTATGACGCATAAGGGCAACGGAACAAATTCCGCTCTTATTTCCTGCCTGACCTTTGACCCCATTTCGCCCATTTTCAATAGAGTTCGTGCCCAGGTGGTTCCCTACCACATACTAAAATTTCATCGAAATCGAACCATATTTACTCAAGTTATGACGCATAAAGGCAATGAAATGGATCCCACTTTTATGTCCTGACCTTTGACCCCATTCCGCCCATTTTCAATAGGTTTCGTTTCCAGGTGGTTCCTTACCACGTACCAAAATTTCATCGAAATCGAACTATTTTTACGCAAGTTATGACGCATAAGGGTAATGGAATAAATCCCGCTCTTATGCCCTGCCTGACCTTTGACCCCATTTCATCAATTTTCAATAGGGTTCGTGCCCAGTGGTTCCCTACCACATGCTAAAATTTCATCGAAATCGAACCATATTTACGCATGTTATGACGCATAAAGGCAATGAAATGGATCCCGCTTTTATGTTCTGACCTTTGACCCCATTCCGCCCATTTTCAACAGAGTTTGTTCCCAGATGGTTCCTTACCACATACTAAAAATTCATTGAAATCGAACCTTTTTTACGCAAGTTATGACGCATAAGATCAATGGAATGAATCCCGCTCCTATGTCCTGACCTTTGACCCTGTTTCGTCCATTTTCAATAGGGTTGTCACCAGGCGGTCTCCTACCACATAGTGAACTTTCATTGAAATCGAACCATATTTACGCAAGTTATGACGCATAAGGGCAATGGAATGCATCCGGATTTTATGTCCTGACCTTTGACCCCACTTCACCCATTTTGAATAGGGTTCGTCCCCAGGCGGTCTCCTACTACATAGTAAACTTTCATTGAAATCGAACCATGTTTACGCAATTTATGATGCATAAGGGCAATGGAATGATTCCGCTCCTACGTCATGACCTTTAATCCCATTTGTCCCATTTTCAATAAGGTTCGTCCACGGGTGGTCCCCTACCACATACTAAAATGTCATCGAAATCGGCCCATTTTTACGCCAGTTATCGTGCGGACGGACGGACGAACGAACAAAGCCGGAGCATATACGCTTCTTCAACCTACGGTTGGAAAACGTAAAAAAAGGGAAACATCATTACGCTACGCACCCTAACGGAAGAATTTTACATAATTGAAAAGTTGAAAATATACGAAAACTATTCTTCATTGCAAAAGCTATGCTGATTAAAACGTATTTTCTTTTTTTCATTGGAGGTTTCAACGACCACCGTTAGCAACTCAATGGGCTATAAGCAATCGCCAGTCCCTAATTTAGGGCTACTGGTTCCAGGAAACGGAGAGAGCCAGTGCCGTAATAAAAACACAACATCCATGCCTCACCGGGATTCGAACCCGGACCCCTTTCGGACGAATGATCAGAGGCCATCGCTTTGACCACTGCGCCACCTGGGCTGCAAAACGTATTTTTCAAGTACGTCTTTCGGAAGCAGATACACAGAGAAAAAGGTTTTGGCTTTAACGCAAACTAGTGGGAAAGTGGGCCATTATTTAATAAGGATAATGTCTACCATCTTTATTATAGCGAATGACATAACAGTAAAGAAAAAAAGAGAAATTTTAATCTGTGTTTCAGAAGCTGAGAGACAGCTGCAAACAAAAATAAACAAACACCACCTAGTGGCAGAACTGTGAACTATAAAGATGTCTGCAAGTACAAAACTAGAGTGCTTCAAAACGTAAATGGCATCCGGTGTTAATTTTTTTTTTTATTGAAAGTTGAACGACCACGGTGAGAAACTCGTTGGGCTATCAGCAGTCGCCCGTCCCTAATTTAGGGCCACCGGTTCCAGAGAAGGAAGAGTACCATGGCCCTAAGACAAACACACATTCATGTCTCACGGGGATTCGAATCCGCTCCCTTTTCGGACGAACGGCCATAAGCGACCGCTTAGAACACTGCGTCACCGGAGCGGCTAAAATAATTTTTTAAATTGTCCATTTAGAATTAAGAGTTATCGAGAAAAGCAGATTAAAAATCTGCGTCTCCTACCGGCGGAAATTGTGCATTATTCAGGAAAGGAAATACACTCAAATTGTTTTCACAGTTAGAAGTTTCTGACCGAATTTATTTTTCTCAATCCGGGTTTTGAGTCCCGCAGATATTCCCACAAACATGTGCTAAAAGAGAACGTGAGCTTACGCCCCTTTGTGGCACACATGTACGTTAAAAAATTTCGAAATTGCACGCAGAACATTTCGCTGCGGAAACGCTCTCCGATAAAGAAAGAATTTTCATATCGGACTCTTAGAATCAGAGATATCGACAAAAATAAAATATGCATCTACGCCCCTTGGTGGAAAAACTATGCAATATTTTAAGCAAAAGTATTATCAAAAGATTTTTTCGAGCAGAACGGTATCATTCCAAGGAAGAATGTTTTCAGAAGGGCATACTTTGCTGAAAATACATCAGAAACAAACAATTACGCTCCCTGGTGGTCAAACTGTTCTCTACCAAATATTAGAAAATGTATATATAGAACATGTGATGCAAGGAGCTCTGCCGCCCCGGTGGCGCAGTAGTCAAAGCGATGGCCTCTGTTCATTCGTCCGAACGGGGTCCGGGTTCGAATCCCGGTGAGGCATGGATGTCGTGTTTGTCTTTCGGCACTGGCTCTCTCCCTTCCCTGGAACCAGTGACCCTAAATTAGGGACGGGCGACTGCTTATAGCCCATTGAGTTGCCCATGGTGGTCGTTAAACCTCCAATCAAAAAAAAAAAAAAAAAAAAAAAAAAAAAAACAACAACAACAAGGAGCTCTGTGTTCCAGGCACTCCTCCTGGCAAGCCCAATATTTTTGGTTAGTTTATCCTTCAAGATGAATGAAGCAAGACCTTAGAGGAATTACTAGCTGGAATTATAAACATTCATTAAATTTAGGGGAACAATTCTATTTACAGGAAGTATTTACATTTTGACGTTTACGCGGGCGACCATCCGCAGAACATAAAGAAAGCTCTTTCTCCTCCTCATAGCAACTTTGAATGTTCTTGTCTTTCTGCCTCTCCTCGGGAGCCCCTCAACCGTTTTTGTGGGTCCTATTCTTGATACCTTGTAACGAATTTCACTTTGGTTCCGTCTCTAAGCATGTAAGAAGGCCTACAGAACATCACCATTGTATTTAATAATGACTGTCTTAAACAGTCTGAAAACAAATCGCGTCTTTTAAGGAGAAGTTTCACAAAATGTCCAGCAGTGTTTGATAAGAATAAATTGTCCGTTTTTATATAATGTAGCTTACAATGCTGTTATTTGAACATATACACAAACATACTGTATACGCTAGCACACAAAAAATCATTCATCACTGTAAGACAAATTTGAAGAATACATCAATTAAATATATAAATCATATTTAAATATTTATAGAGGTTCCACGGAGATCCTCACAGAACATTCCCACGAGGAGCTGCATCCGAAGCAGAAAGAATATTTAAAATCGGACCTATCGAAGCAGAGATATCGGAGAAATCCCAATTTCACTTTACGCCCCCTAGCGGAAAATATATCCAAAAGTGTCTCCGTTATAATGGTATCGAAAATAAGACATTTTTGAATCGAATTTTTAAAAGCAAATATATATAATAAAATGTATTTTGAATTCGATATTTTAATTTACGGCCTCCAGCGGCAAAGTTACGCATCGGGAGAATACCGAAAAGCAAGGGTCGTCGTTCTCGCATTTAAAACTTTCGAATGCAAAATTATTTTTTCAAATCAGACTAATACCTGCTGAGATATAATGCCCACAGGCGGACGGACGGACAAAGTGATACTATAATTATGTATTTTCTTTTTTTTTTTACAAAAGACGTGCTTAAAAGTGCATGACGTTCAATTATTATCAACTCTGTTTAACACACAAGTCATAAATTTGTTTCTTGCTTTCATCGCTCTGAAGATGTTGCAGGACTGCTGTCCACAGACGTTTGGCTACCCTTTCGTGAATTCGCGTGGTGCTCAAAATGTTTGGCTCATAAACTCCGTATAACGTTGTCATATAAAATTTTCTTAACTCCTCCACTGCAAATTTATTTGGCTTAGCTATTATAAAAAATTTTGCCTCTCCCGTTGCAAACTTATTTGTCTCTATCGGTAGGAAATTTTTCAAGCCTTGCTAGAGTAAAGTTTCTTGCGTCTGTTAATTTAAGAAACATTTGTACTACGCTGGCGAAAATTATTTGGCCCTATAAATGCAAAATTGTTTAGTTCCGTCGATGAAAAATAATTTCGCTCAACTCATATAAAACTATTTGGTTCTTCTAATGTAATCTAGTTTGGCACCATCAATGAAAATTTGTTTGGTCGATCATCATCATCATCATCGTCAACCATTATCAATCCACTGCTGGACGAAGGTCTCCCCAAGTTTCCTCCACAACGGTCTGTCTTGTGCCAGTCTCCTCCATGTCACCCCTGCATACTTTCGAATTGGTCGATCACACTAGTGTAAAATTTACCTCAAGTGAACTAATCTCCCCAACATCGTCGATGTGAAATCATTTGGACTCTGCCGTGAGAAACCGTTTGTCAATGGCGGTGTGAAATTATTTGGATCCTCTCATCTAAACCCGTTAATAACCCCAATGTGAAAAGCATCATATCCTTCCTTGCGCAATTGTTTGGTTCTGACAGTGCGAAATTACCTGTATCCTCCCATGCAAAATTTCTAAACACCGCTGATGTGAAATAATTTGTATCTTCTCATGCAAAATTGCTCGGCATTACTGATGTGAAGTTATTTATCTTTTAACATACAAAACTGTTTGGCACCACCTATGCGAAATTGTTTATAAACTCCCATGCAAAATTATTCGGAACGGACGATATGAATGCAAGTAATTGCATCCCTGAAATTTAAAATCACTCGGTATCGCAAATTCAAAATTATTTGGATCTCCTGATATAAAATTATTCAGTTTTGCTGATATGAAATTGTTCGGTTCTTCTGACGCAAAACTATTTGGCTATGATAATATAAACTTATACGGCTTAGCCAAAGTGATCATATGTAGAGGATTTTAGGAAGGGAGTATCTGACCACAGGTCTTAAACAACCCTTAGAAATGGGAAGCTAGGAGAGGCTAGCGTACCCGATAGGAAAGTGACATGGAAGCGAAGTAGAAAGGGGGAGGAAGACGCCCTTATTTATCACCAGGGGGCCAGTACCCGGGGTCCGACGGCTTAACGTGCCCATACGACGCACGGCGGATATTTAGTGGATCGAGCGTTCGTACCTGCCTGGGATCGAACCTGGAGTCCTTTCCGTGGCAGTCACGAACGTTGCCCACTAGGCCACTCGCGGCCCGGCTCAGCCAAAGTAAGACTCATTGCCTCTATTCATACAAAATAGCATGTCTCCGCCCCCCCCCCTTTTTTTTTTACATTTAATACGAGAATCCTTTTGGCATTACCGCTAATAAGTTTTCTTTCCAGAGAGAGAGAGAGGCTCTAAGCTACGAGTTTCACACGATACTTGATCGAATATTTTAGTGCTTCTGGACAAAACGCATCGCTACCCAACAAAAACAGTGTTGCTGGGCCGGCGCTCAAGCTAGCAGTGGCCCAGCATCATGTTGACGCTGCCCATGGGTCAATAAAATGTCCCGGTGGCCACCATATGGGCCAGCAGTTCAGTCCAGCAGCTGACCAACAGTTGGCACCCATCAGTTGTCATATGCCAGAACAGGTCAATCAGTTATCCATCACAGGCAGAGGCTGCCAGAAGTGGCCCTGGAAGCACGTACCATAAATGATGGCTGGCCTAATGTGGTCCGCTAGTTTCCCGGCGCTGGCAGACGGTAATAACGTGACGTAACTGATGGCTCGACGAATCTAGTCCACCAATTTTCTAGTACCTATGTTTACCAATGTTCCAGTAAAAGGAGCTTTGGAATCCCTAAAATCAAGTCTTATATAGCATCAGTACAGATAACCTCAAGTAGAAGAAATAACAAGATTAGTGGACATTTGCATAAAACAGAACAGATTTACTTTCTATGGAACATTTTATGAACAGACGGAAGGTCTAGCCATGGGCAGCGCACTGTCACCTATATTATGTGAAATCTACATGCGTCGATTTGAAGAAAAACTTTTCAAACTCGTGAAATTTGACTTATGTAGACGATACTTTCGTTCTATGGAAAGGAAAACATTCTTAAATTCCGGAATTAGTCAAACTTATAAATTCCATTGATCCTCACGTTCAATTCAGCTACGAAACTGAAAATAACGGATGCCTACCATTCCTTGACGTCCTGGTAACTCTCTCAAATGGATCTCTCGCAACCACAACTTATCGGAAGCCTTTGGTTTTTTTCTCACCTCCACATGCCAAGTCCAATTACCCTTGGCAACAAAATTTCAGCGCCTTTTACAGTTGCGTATATCGCGCGATACATATATGTTCAGACAAAGACGATATGGAAAAATAACTATATTTCCTTAAACTTGTTGCAGTACAACGTGGATACAACTCTTCCATTATAGATAAGGCTCTAATAAAATTCAGGAAACCAAAGCCTAGCTCCACGTTAACTCCTGTGGTGCGTCCATTGCGAGAGAATTTTGCCATTATTTCATTTTCCCGTGACATTGCCTTCAAAATTTCAAAAATTCTCCAAACTTTTAATTTTAAGGTGATTATTAAATCCATAAACAAAATGAGATTTTTAGGTTCAAAGGACTATGTTGAAGACAAAAACTCGTGGGGAATTTATCAAATTCAATATGAATGTCGCTCTTGGTATATAGGACGACCCGTAGAGCCTTGCGTTTTCGATTGAAGGAACACAAGACCACATTCGGAATTGTGACCTAAAGATGTCATCGATGGTTAAACACTGTTACGAAAAGGACCATAAATTTCTCTTTGAAGAAGCAAAACTAATTGACAAGCCAGATTCAACCACCGAACTTGATATTTTGGAAGCTTTCCATATATATCCGAAGTCTTCGCAACTTGCTAATGACATGGCATGCACGCATTTCTATCAAGCGCGTGGAAGCAACTAACCAAAACCTGTGACTGTAAACACCATTTATGATATCATATACAATTTGAATATTTACGTGCCATTCTTCCTGATGAAGCTAGGTCAATTCACAGCGAAAACATGGTTGGCTTGAAAAAATAAATATTTGTGACAAAATATTATCTTAATATATACACAACTATTCCTTTCCCCCTTACGAAAGTTCTACATGATGGCACGGCGCTGGGGAAATTCTCTCAACAGGTTCCGAAAAACACCCGTTCGGATCTGGATGCAAACGAACCAAGGACAGTCTGCGTGCAAAGCGAGCGCTTGGCCTACTCTACTGATAAGCTACGCAAGAGTCTACGCTTGAAGCTGAGCCTATTTATAGAGCGATGTGACACTAAACGGTTATGGCCTTAATTTTACAATATTGCGAGGCATTTTTCATAAACGTCAGTTTCATATAATTCATAAATTTATTTTTTAACTTAACGATTGTTTTTATTTACTTTAAGGGAACTTCACTCATTTTCAACGAGTGTGCCAACTTAAAGGCGCTTTCCAAAGTTTTGTGCTGTCCTTGTGGTATTGAAAGGCGATTGTTTAATATATTTACCCGTTCATGTTCCATTCTGTTACATTTTTAACGTTGAATCTTTCCTTTCCGCGGTCCGAAGCTACATTTGTTTTAAAGAGGAAATATATTTTATTTTATTTCTCGTTATTTTTAGCAGCGAAGTGCTCCAGTCTTGTGTATTCAACCCATGGATGAGTACATTATATGCACACGGCTTTTTTTTTTTTTCAAATAATTGATAAATTTTGTACCCGTATAATTCTTATTTTATCCCAACATAACGTTTTTTAATGTTTTTTCAGGACTTTTGTTTGAAGTGGTTTAGTGTATGTTAAAACGAAAGATTACACAAATTATTTCTTGTTATTCATGGGAATGGAGGGGGTGTATTTCATGGCTGTCTGTATTCTCGATTCTTTGTGTGTCAGTGCAGGAATTTTGTTACGAAATGAGTTCCTATAAATGCACGAGAGTAAATGACTATTTCTTACAGTTCATTAATAATTATGTATATATTCTTATTCCGATGGTAATCTTCGACGTAGCATTTCATTAGGAAATTAATTCGGCTCTCTACAAATGGCTTTTTTTTTAATATCCACTAAAATAACACGATGGCGATAACGTCGTCTTCGACTAACTGGTAATACGAGAGACACAGCACGTGCTGCTTCTGCGCATATGCAGTCCCGTTGCTTCCACCTCGTTTTGGAGTTGCTACGGGCCACTAGTGGCACTTGCTTGGAGGCCTGCAATTTACGGCGATGCTGCAGGTCCATAAAGGGCGCCAACTGATGGCGCTGTAACCAACGGATCGCTGCCATGCCGTGAGCGGCAGATTTCAGCCAGCAGTGACCCATTATTGCCAGCAGTTTCCCAACACTTGTGTTTTTGCTGGGTAAATAATGTAGGCTTAATATCTTCATTTACATGTAAAAATATTACATATACCTACGTTAGTGTCTGCAGAAAAATTCACACACCGTAAGCTAGAACTAGAGTTAATTACTGAAATGAAAATGCTTTATTAATTTGAAAAGTGACTGCTGCTTGCAGTGCTAAATCAAAGGCTTTTTTTTTCTATTTCCTGCGCATGCGTTCGCTCCTGTTTTTGATAGAAATATTTCCAATCAACAATTTCTCGATCAGTACAGCATTTAACTTCCCCTTGCAGGCGTACATATGAAGCTAAGCTCTTTCAATAGTAACCCAAAGATTTCGCTACTTCGTGATAATCTCTGCTCGGTATAAGAATCCCGTTTCACAAACTACGACAAAAATCATTAATCATCTCATCCCAATGCTAGGAAAGATATTTGGGTCATTAGCAAAGGGAGGAATCTGTGATGAGCGAAACTTTGTACACCGCACGATATGCAAAATGACTCGGAGTTCTAGTAATGCTCTTTAATTACAACAAGCTTCCTTAATCTCATTTTTACAATCGTTGATTCGCGACTCTTCTAGTGTTTCGCCAAACCGATGAATAATTCACGATCAGCAGCTGTATATTAAAGCCCGTTTTGTGCCCATACGAAAGGTGTACGATGATTCATTTATTAACAAAAAATCAAAGTCTTCTGCCTTAGGACAAGCACGCGATGGTTGAGTACTTTTTTCTTATTTCAGATTTGTTGGTGAAAATATCAAATCGTAGATCCACATATATTGCAAATGCATATTTTTTTTAATACAGTAGTTTTCCGTCGGTAAGAGGAATAACTATTTTGCGTCGGTAAGAGGAATAACTATTTTCTGTCGGTAAGAGGAATAAATATTTTCTGTCGGTAAGAGGAATAACTATTTTCCGTCAGTAAGAGGAATAACTATTTTTCGTCGGTAAGAGTTAAATATTTTCTGTCGGTAAGAGGAATAACTATTTTGCGTCGATAAGAGGAATAAATATTTTCTGTCGGTAAGAGGAATAAATATTTTCCGTTGGTAAGAGGAATAACTACTTTCCGTCGGTAAAAGGAATAACTATTTTCTGTCGGTAAAAGGAATAACTATTTTCTGTCGGTAAGAGGAACTACTATTTTCCGTTGGTAAGAGGAATAACTATTTAAGAGGAATAACTACTTTTCGTCGGTAAGAGTTAAATATTTTCTGTCGGTAAGAGGAATAACTATTTTCCGTCGGTAAGAGGAATAAATATTTTCTGTCGGTAAGAGGAATAAATATTTTGCGTCGGTAAGAGGAATAAATATTTTCTGTCGGTAAGAGTTAAATATTTTCTGTCGGTAAAAGGAATAACTATTTTCTGTTGGTAAAAGGAATAACTATTTTCTGTCGGTAAGAAGAATAACTATTTTCCGTCGGTAAGAGGAATAACTATTTTTCGTCGGTAAGAGGAATAACTATTTTCCGTCGGTAAGAGGAATAACTATTTTCCGTCGGTAAGAGGAATAACTATTTTCCGTCGGTAAAAGGAATAACTATTTTCTGTCGGTAAAAGGAATAACTATTTTCTGTCGGTAAGAGGAACTACTATTTTCCGTCGGTAAGAGGAATAACTATTTAAGAGGAATAACTACTTTTCGTCGGTAAGAGTTAAATATTTTCTGTCGGTAAGAGGAATAACTATTTTCCGTCGGTAAGAGGAATAAATATTTTCTGTCGGTAAGAGGAATAAATATTTTGCGTCGGTAAGAGGAATAAATATTTTCTGTCGGTAAGAGTTAAATATTTTCTGTCGGTAAAAGGAATAACTATTTTCTGTTGGTAAAAGGAATAACTATTTTCTGTCGGTAAGAAGAATAACTATTTTCCGTCGGTAAGAGGAATAACTATTTTCCGTCGGTAAGAGGAATAACTATTTTTCGTCGGTAAGAGGAATAACTATTTTCCGTCGGTAAGAGGAATAACTATTTTCCGTCGGTAAGAGGAATAACTATTTTCCGTCGGTAAGAGGAATAACTATTTTCCGTCGGTAAGAGGAATAACTATTTTCCGTAAGTAAGAGGAATAAATATTTTCCGTCTGTAAGAGTGTGAGCTAAATGAAATATCAATGTGCTTCTAAGCAACGGCATAAGCTGAATGATACATTTTTAAATTAACGACATCTGTGAATGGTATCTATGGCAATAGCAAGAGTAAAATGAGAGGCATAACATAAACATTCAGGAAAATATATACCCATGAGAGATAGAAAGACAAGAACAAGTTAAAGAGGTACAGTGACACCGGTCATCTAGTGATACTGCCATCAGCATTGCATAAACAAACTGATGGGCAAAATCCTCAGTACGTGATTTGTCCAACCGGCATCGCAATGCATATTTGGCACCGGTATGTAAAGCTTGGCACTAAGTGTCTAGGACCTCTTGGGGTAAATTATCCCAACTCCTGATGAAGAGCCCTGATCAGTTCTTGAATGTTTTCTGTTGTGGGATTCATTTACCCATTAGTTCTACCCAGAGCTCCCATGCATGTTCGATTAGATTGAAATCAGGGAATTTTACAGCCTATTTCATCAGACGGATAAGCTTACTAGACAATTATACAACTTGAAGTATTTATTCCGTACTAAATGATGTAACAGTTTATAAAAACACATAACGGCTAAGTGCCGAGCTTTCAAACTCCGAACGGGAGGCTTTCTCAAAGCCAGTTCATGAACAAAAGAATATTTTCGAGAACGTAGATAATTTGAAATCTTGGAGCGCGTATCTACTACGTTGTCTAGGTGATATTGCGTTTCGCGGAAGGTGGTGTCTCGCGACCTACCTTTCAAACATTCTCTCTCCTTTTTCCCTTAATGTCCTATTTCAGTAGAATCTTCCACGCAGCCGAGAGTTCTAGAGAGGGTCTCTCGTTGCAAGGGTTGGGGTGCATGAATATTTCGATGCTTTCTATAGTCAGTGTTCCTCTGAAGTCAGTGTACGGAGCGATCCTTTTCATGTTTTTCCACATCGGTACGGCGTCATATTGGGCTACTTCTTTGCATAGCGCTGTTTGTGTTGTGCCTGCTTTAATATCCCTTATGTGTTCTTTCCCCATAATTGTAAGGGATCTTTTGGTCATTCCGATGTATGATCGAGACAAGCCATCTGGATATTCTAATGGTATCTCATACACCCCAGCTCCAGAATTCATGTCGGAGTCCTTATGTGTATTTGTTGCTGCAGTGGTAATGGACATTGGTGATTTTATTCCAATGCGTAATCCATGGCGCTTCATAAGGTTCTTGAACACAACCGAAAATTTCGGGATGCATGAGATGGATCCAGCAAACTGTAAGTTGTCGACTCATGGGCGTGGTGTCTTGTGGTTCTGGGTTAACTTCTTGTGTGAGATGGATCGCAGAGTCCGTTCCAAGAATCCAGCAGTGACCCCTTTGTTGATGATATTTGTTATTTCTCTGTCCCTCGTTTCTTTGGGGGAGCAAATCGTGATTGCTCTATTGAGGTGGGTACGGAATGCTGCCATTTTATGTGCGCTAGAGGATACGGACTTAGCAGGGATGAAATTTGTCGCTTGTTGGTTTGTAATATACGGTGGAGCATAAGCGGCCATCTTGGGATTTGTTTAACTTAGCGTCAAGAATCGGAAGCTTCCCGACATTTTCTATTTCACAAGTGAAATTAATGGAGGGGTGGATGGTGTTGATTCGCTATCAAAATTCCTCGAAACCGAAATTATGCCCATGCCACAAAGTGAAATCACTGGTCGCAAGAGCATCGATCGTGCCACAAAGTGAAATCACTGGTCACGAGAGCACCGCCCGTGCTACAAAGTGAAATCACTGGTCGCAAGAGCACCGCTCGTGCCACAAAGTGAAATCACTGGTCGCGAGAGCATCGCCCATGCCACAAAGTGAAATCACTGTGGGCGAGATTACCGCCCGTACCAAAAAAACGAGATAACTGTGGGCGAGATCACCGCGCGTGCCACGAAGTGAGATCACCGCGCGCCACGAAGAAAGATCAACGCGCGCGCCACGAAGAGAGATAACCGCGCGCGCCGCGAAGAGACATCACCGCGCGCGCCACGAAACGAGATCACCGCGCACGCCACAAAACGAGATTTGGCAACATGATGACAGAGACTTCGAGGAATGGCTGGCTTCGCAATAAGGCAAGATCTTCTTTCTCTCTCACAAATTTCATTTTTTTTATTATCTGAATATATCGTGTGATAAAAATATTGATCTATTAAACATTTAAAAGTGAAGAGGTAACACCCACTGACTGTGAAGAAGCACATTTGGTTTTCATGCAGTATTAACAGATAGCGGCAAAAGAAAATTATATTCAGAGGACGTTATAGAGAAATCATAAACGCCTGCATTTCTGTGTTTTACCCAACCTGTGTGTGGTTTTTTTTGTCCTTGTGTACTAATATCGTCAAACTGATTTTTCATTCATGCCATCACAAAGAAATACCACTATACAGTAAGAAATATAAGTATATAAATACTTCACATAAGATTTCTTTGAATATGTGAGGAGTAATTTTCTCAAAACTAAACTTTTTAGACTTTTCCATTTTCCAGAATTTTTTTCGCTCCAGAGAGAAAAAAGTACGCTTACACTATCTAGAGATAATTTTTCTCAAATCAGGAATGAAGTGTAAAACGTTTAACACTTGCGTGTTCCTGATGTGAAAAGAAATATTCCCAATCCGATTGGAGTAATTTTCTCAAAACTAAACTTTTTAGACTTTTCCATTTTCCAGAATTTTTTTCGCTCCAGAGAGAAAAAGTACGCTTACACTATCTAGAGATAATTTTTCTCAAATCAGGAATGAAGTGTAAAACGTTTAACACTTGCGTGTTCCTGATGTGAAAAGAAATATTCCCAATCCGATTTATAGAATCACACCATCGAAAACAAGAAAGATGACACCGAATTTTCGGGGGTAATAAGCACGTCTTTTGAATCCGTTCTGGCGCAAATTAAATTTATCAAAGCTATTCAAAGTCAATGGCACCGGTACTGAAAACAATAGTATTTGACGGAAGAAAAAGACTTTCAATCGGGTTTTTAATCCCTTTGATATTCATGTAAACGGAATCGTGAGCTTACGAACTCTTAGAAACAGAGATATCGACAAAAATAAGATGTGATTTTAAGTCCCCTGGTGGGAAAACCATGCATTATTTTAGGAAGAAAGTATTCTCAAAAGGTTTATCCATATAAGCGGTATCGGTTGAAGAAAAAAAAATTGTTGAGTTTTCAGGAGCCCAGATTTTGCAACAATTACTTCAGAAGCAGAAATTAACACTTATGACCCCTGGTGGCAAAACCATTCTTTACCAAACATTAGAAATTATGTGACAAATATTTTCCATCAAGTCTTGTATGCGATACAAGAAGAACTTTTCAAATCAGAGCTTTAACAGCAGAAATAACGCTGAAAACGCAATTTACCTTTGTGCCCTCTAGCGGAAAGTCTATGATACACTTGAAAAATTTGAATTTATAGGAAAAACATTTCGCATCGGAAACACTATCCAACAAAGAAGGAATTTTTTCAAATCGCCCTCTTAGAAGTAGAGATATTGACAAAAATAAGATATACATCTACGCCCCCTGGCGTAGAAACCATGCACTATTTTAAGAAGAAAATGTTTCTAAAAGGTTTGTCGACATGACTAGTATCGGTCAACAAACTACGTTTTTTTCAATCGAGAATTTAGAAGCTCATATTTTGTTGCAAATACAACAGAAGCTGAAATTAAGATTTACGCCCCCTGGTGGCCAAACTATTTTTTACAAAAATTAGAAATTATGTGCAAACAATTTCCCATCAGGAGCTGTATCCGGTGCAGAAATAATTTTTCAAATCGGAGATTTATAAGCAGAGATATAGGGGGAAACGCAATTTACCGTTACGCCCCCTAGCGGAAAGTCTATGAATTACTTGAAAATTTTGAAATCATATGCAAAACATGTCACACGGAAAACACTATTCAACAAAGAAGGACTGTTTCAAATCAGACTCCTAGAAGTAGAGATATTGACAAAAATAAGTTGTACATCTACGCCCCCTGGCGGAGAAACAGTGCAATATTTTAAGTAGAAAATATTCTGAAAAGGTTTACAGATGTGAGTGGCATCAGTCCACGAAATAATTTTTTCAATCGATATTTTAGAAGCTCCGATTTAATGGCAAATACATCAGAAGCAAAAATTAACTCTTACGCCCCCTGCTAACCAAAGTATTCTTTACCAAAAATTTGAAATTATATGCAAAAGATTTTCCATCAGGAGATGTATCCGCTGAAGAAAATTTTTTTTCAAATCGGAGTTTTAGAAAAAGAGTTATCGGGAAAAATGTAATTTACTTTTACGCCCCCTACCGGAAAATCTATGCGTAATTTGAAAAAGTAACTATATCTAAAATACTCTTCGACATAAATGGAATCGAAAGATAAAAAAAATTTCAATCGGATGTTTAGAAGTAAATATGTGGAATAAAACGTATGTTTGAATTCGACATCATCTGCATTTACGCTCTCTACCGGCGAAATTGTACATCGTAAAAAAAAACGAAATAAAGGATCATCATTTGCGTATTTCAGGCTTCCGAATGCAAAAAGAGTTTTCTGAAATCGGACTAATAGTTGCAAGAGATATCGTGGGTACAGACGGACGGACGGACGGACAAACCGATAACAGAAGCACGATCTTTTTTTACAAAAGACGTGCTGAAACCATATGTAAATTGAAGACAACTAGGAAGGAAAAGTTTTACGTTAGAGTTCACAAACAATGCGCGCCATGGCAGGCCTTTGGCATCTGAAACGTATAGCAACTTGGCGTACGTGGAGATACTGGTTAAAGAATACTGACGAATGGGTATCAGATTTCTTCAAATGCAAATGTTCTTTTCGGTATCGCACGTCGCATAGTTTAAACTGATCATTACGCGTGCCACAAAGTGAATTCACTGGACGCGAGAGCATCGCCCGTGCCACAAAGTGAAATCACTGTGGGCAAGATCACCGCACGTGCCACAAATCGTGATAACTGTGAGCGAAATCACCGCCCGTGCCACAAATCCAGATAACCGTGGGCGAGATCACCGCGCATGCCACGGAACGAGATCACGGCGCGCGTACCACGAAGCGAGAACTTGAAACTGTTCAAGATTGAAATAAACTGTTTCAGTCTTATTTCCAGACTTTGAGGTATAGTAGGAAAAGGAATGTAAATAGTAATATTGGATGTGACTTACTGTATGTGGACTGATCAAAATGTAACTTTGATTACCTTCTGTGACGATTAGGGATATGTAAATCAGTGTGTATCCCAACGTCACTACATTTTTCTGACTAGAAAGGCGTTGTTTAGCACTGAATTTTGAATAAAAACTTTATGTTCTAGAGAACAGATTCAAGTTTAAACAACGACCCAACCGGAAATAAAGTTTCGTTCGGAGATATGCGCAGCGAATAGGTTTCTCTGGGGAAGGAAAACGGCTGTAACGGTGATCCAGCGCTAACTGCAAGAAGTATATGGTTCTCAAATCATGAGCCTTTGGAACATGTCAGAAGAGAGTTTAAAATTCGCAAACTGACGCAGTGCTTTGAGAAACGCAGTAACAAGCCTTCAAGATCAACAACAAATAACTCCTATTTTGTGTAAAGAGACTGGTGCAAGAAAACAGGCGGATATCAATGCCATTGATTTGTGCTAGCTACGCTCTCGTAGCTGTCCCGCAGGAGGCATAAAAATAGGACGCGGAGCGCAAGTTACCATTGTCGATTCGCAATGAATGTGGCAGTAAGTAAGTGGTAGTAACTGAGTACGCTCTGCCGCAGCAGACGAGATCCGTACTTACAGCTGAAGGGCTTCGAGCGAGGCCAATGGGTTGGACTGCGGGAAAACGGATTTTTCTTTACGCGACTTTGCCGCTGGTATTGGGCGAAAAGCGAGCACAGTGAGACAAATATGGCGTTAGTGGAAAGAAAAGGTTCTGGCGCATCGACGTGAAGTGTCTGGAGCCCAGTTGCGGAAGAACACACGAAGAGTTCGTCGCCTGCCGTCGGTGCGTGACGAAAAATGTCTTCTGACGAGTCACGGTTCAAGCTCATGACCCGTGATGGATGTATCTATGTATGGTGACACCGTGGTGAACATCTGCTGGAGGCATGCATTACGAAGCGTCATGTGGCCATAAACCGGGCGTTCTGGCTGTTGGGTCCACTTACGTTTCCTCCTGCTACGCACTGCAGAAACGATGACCAGCCACATCGCGAAAAGTTGCAGTGCTGCCATATCTGCTGACTGTGTCTGGTGCTATTTTACAACAGAACAATGCCCGACCACATGAGGCGCGGAATACCTTACAGCTCCTGGATGTTCGACATATGCCACGTCTTCCTTGGCCAGCATGTTCGCCTGATTTATCACCCTTTGAACAAGTGTGGCATGTGGTCGCTCAGTGCCTGGCCCAGTCAAGCTCTGCTGCCAGCTACCCAAGATGAACTTTGGGTACAAATGGAGATAGCATAGAATGATCTCCCGTAGTGCTAGGTCCAGAACTTCTTCCAGTCGATGCTAAGCCGTGTACGAGCCGTTATCGTCGCTATTGGTGGGTGCATAAAAAAATGAGGATTATTTGTTCGACATCATTTACAAGTCTGTACTTCTGATGACTTATGTTATGTATCATATGTAATGTACCGTATAAATCTCGTTTCAGTATCTCAGGTGTTTCCTTTTCAGCAGATAGCAGTATAACTCAATATATGCCGCCCCGATGGCTCAGTGGTCTGAGCGATGGGTTCTGATCATTCGCCCAGGAAGGGGGTCTGGGTTCGAATCCCAGGAAAAGCTTGGATGTTTGGGTTTGTCTTTCGGCACTGGCTCTCAATGTGTTACTTTATCATTTGGCATACTGTATACCATGTTCGCAATGTATATTTGTTACTTGATCAGCGCCGACTCTTTCTCTCTCTCTCTCTGTGTTACTTGATAATTTGGTATAATGTATACCATGTTCGCTATTGTACATTGCTGATGTAAAATGAATATACTGTCTATGTCTGTCTGACTATATTGTACAACTATGTTCATGCTGTTACTGTATCTGTACCACCAGGTTAAATAAATAATTTAATTTAAATATCGAATAAAAAAAAAGTTAATATTTGCTAACCTTACTTTCAGAACAAGGTCTCAAACGCAGCTGAAACGGATTTTATTTTCGCTAATATATCCAGTACAACGACCGATTTCTGACCGCTGATACTGAAGTATGTACAAAGAATGAAACGCAGCCGTTTAATATGTTTTTGTTTACAGCCGCTGAAGTTCCTCGATGGTTATTGGAGCCAGAATTTCAAACGGCTACATGTCAGAATCATCGCACTTATCTCTGTAATCTGCGATCGCGCAGGGAAAGTCTGCGGCAATTGATTTTTGGGTGAAGAATCAGTAAGAAAATTTGATGATTTGTGACTTTTACGGCGTATGACCAGTTTTCCCCGCATTTCGGTTTCGCCGTAAAATATAAAATTTCCCCAATAGACCATTGTAGAAAATCAGGTCAGAAAAACCGAACTTTAGTTCAGACGCTTGGACGTTTATGTTCCGGTAGCCTAACTCCGAGTTTTATTTGATTATCCTTCCAGAGCGAAAGAATATTATGAGAGCAGTTAAGCAAAGCTTTGCAGAAAAGTACTTTCGGATTTTATGTTTCTTTTGTGAATGAATCTTGTAATTTTCTAAGGCAATAAAACATCAAAGTTCACCTCTGTTTGGATAAAGAAACATCTACGAAAGGTTTAATGAAACAAAAGCACTGCAGGTTTCTGTAGAACATAAAATTGAAAAGTTAAATGTTTATGAACGATTCTACTGTTGGCATAATGATTGTTTGTTACAAAGTTTATGGTGAAATCTAGCTATTGAAATACTTTATCACTTTGCACAATAAGGCAAGTTTCATAAACATTTTTCTTTTCGAAGGGTATCGTACATAGAAGACGCAAAAAAAAAATCTTGAAAGTATTTTTCGTGGAATATAAGCAGTGTAAATTTAATAGTTGTATCCTTATCTTCGGAGAAAGAAAAGTTAAATTCATTTATTAAGTAATATCATAGAAAATGTAAACATATCATGGAAATTCATCCTTTGTACCACGTTTAATCGAATAGCTATTAGTGTGGCAAATATATCTTTGTTCTCACTCTCCCTGCTTATCTGTCTGCTTCTCTCTCTCTGCATCTATATGTTTACCTCTGTTTCTGTTAGTATTTCTCTGCTCTCTTACTGTATGTATTATGTGTGCTTTGTTTCTCTGTCTGCTTCTTTCTCTCTCTCTCTCTCTCTCTTTGCATCTATAATCTGTATATGTTTACCTCTGTTTCTGTCAGTATTTCTCTGCTCTCTCTTACTATATTTATTGTCACTATTCCTGTTTATCTGTCTGCTTCTCTCTCTCTCTCTCTCTCTCTCTCTCTCTCACACACACACACACACACCTCCCCTCCTCTATCCCTCCCTGCATCTATATATATTTTTCTGTTACTGTCAGTATTTCTCTGCTCTCTCTTACTATATTTAATGTCACTCTCCGTTTCTCTGTCTGCTTTTCTCTCTCCGTCCCTCCCATTCTCTCTCTCACTCTCTCTCTCTCTCTCTGTGCCCCTCCCTTTCTATATATCTCTATCCCTCCCTTTCTCTCTCTCTCTCTCTCTCTCTCTCTCTCTCTCTCTCTCTCTCACACACACACACACACACACACACCCCTCCCCTCCTCTATCCCTCCCTGCATCTATATATATTTTTCTGTTACTGTCAGTATTTCTCTGCTCTCTCTTACTATATTTAATGTCACTCTCCGTTTCTCTGTCTGCTTTTCTCTCTCCGTCCCTCCCATTCTCTCTCTCACTCTCTCTCTCTCTCTCTCTCTCTCTCTCTCTCTCTCTCTCTCTCTGTGCCCCTCCCTTTCTATATCTCTCTATCCCTCCCTTTCTCTCTCTCTCTCTCTCTCTCTCTCTCTCTCTCTCTCTCTCTCTCTCTCTCTCTCTCTCTCTCTGTCCCTCCCCCCTATTTCTCTCTCTCTTTGCATCTCTATATAAATCTTTTTCTGTAAGCATTTCCCTGACCTCTCTTACAATATATAATGTCATTCTCGCTGTTTCTCTGTCTGCCTTTCTCTCCCTCTCTTTCTCTCTCTTTGCATCTATATGTTTACCTCTGTTTCTTCAGTATTTCTCTGCTCTCTCTCACAATATTTCTTTCTAGGTTTCTTTGTGTTCCTCTGCTTCTTTCCTCCTTTCTCTTGCTCTCTCTTCTTCTTTCAGTATTTTTCTCTATCTGCTTTTCCTTCTTTATTTTTGCTGCTTTCATTTCCATTTCGATATAATTCTTGTGACTCATCTACCTTAGAAGTCACGGACATGTAAAGACGGCCAATTTGCAGTGATAAGCTTATCCGGTGTAATTTGGTAGGGAGAACTGTTGGTTCCGGAGCGAGGCGGCGTGGATTCAAACGATACCACTATCAAAATGGGCTTATTTCGGTATATTGGTGCCCGAAAGTAAAATTAATCTCCTGGCCGTTGACTTCTTCAAAAAAGTGTGCGATATTTTTTTGACACATCGTCTAAAATTAATGAGAATCCCTTCTACGGTGAGCCTCCAAGCTTGGTTAGCCGGCTTTTTTCCACCTTCTTTCGATGTGAGCCTCCATGTTTTCCACTTTTCTTTGTTCCTTGTGAATTCAAAACCTTTGAACACTCAAAGATTGGTGAATATATTACTCGGTTCAAATGATAAATAAACTAGCAAACAAACCGCTTTGGAAAGGGTGATGCTGATAAGTCAAGAATGTGCAATAAAGGTATTGAATATAAAAAAAATCGCATTAGGATTTACAATCAAATTTTTGAAAACGTTTCTTTTTACATGTTGAAGATATGAAATCGTACAGAATTTCTTAAGTATTTTTTTAAAGAAATTTGAATACAAAATTAATACAAAAGACAAAATAGGTTTAGGCAAGAAAACCTATTTATATATCGTACATGATAAACTTGCGCAATCTAAAATTACGAAGGTCTCCCGATTTTCCTTATTTTAAAATTTTGAAATTTATTTTATCCTTTTTTCCCCCATTTATATATGTTTCCTAAGGCCATCCTCTAGACAAACGTGTAAACGAAGTCCCACTGTACGTGAAAAATCTTTAAATGCTCTGATCTGTCATACACAGAGAAGAGAAATTTCGATCTACTACTGTAGAGTTTTAGTGTAAAATGGACAGATGGTAGATATTATTTGCTGATACTGCAAGTAAAACCCTAACATACATCATTGTAAAGCTTATTCTTCTTAGTGAAATGTTCCGTAAAGTCTGACTCCGTTTAGCTAAAATATCTAACAGAGAGGAGAATTTACGACCAGGTGAAAGTAAAGCTCAACTTACAAGGTCAATTACTATTGGTCTTTGGTAGGCAGTCGTACATGTCAGCACAACAAGAATTGTAGAAATCCCTCCAGTTTGTACTCAATCAACGGTTTCTTCAATATTTGAGTACAGGGTATTCTCGTAACTCAAAACACACTTGAATTCTTACTAACTCGACAACAGATTGAGATTTCAAAACTGAAGAAGTATAACATTCAACGTAAGCGATTCAATCAAACTCATACAACCTCTCTCGCAACAATTTTCTCAACCTAAGTAACTCTCTCCCTCCTTGATACCTCTCGTAACAATTCACTCAACTTCTCTCTTCCTAATACAATTATAAGTAGCACTCTTATCACTTTTGTTCACATACGCCACTAACGTTTTACCTAAAGTCAAGTTGCCAAAACTGCATTCATCGAGAGAGAAAATGTAGTGTTAAGATTAGAAAATGCCTAACGAGAATAAATAACAAAACTTTACATTGTAGCACACTAATCGAAAAGGACATTTACGTAATATCATATATTACACGTCATAGGTAAAATTAAAATATCTGGAGCAATATTTTTATCAGAGAAATGTAAATTTTTCTGAAAAATCAGTTATGCCTTCATCTGCCATGCACAAAAAGGAAATGCTTTTTGACTCTATGACACACGCGAAATGAAAAGATCAGCAGTTCTACACAACCCCATTTATTATAAGTTATTGCATTTCAGGATAAATCTGCTTCAAATTTGTTAAGGTCATAGTGAATTGAATTCTATTTTTAAGCTGAAGAGTTTTAAGGTCTGCCATTTCCAGGACGAGTTCCATGTTATTCTGCTGTCTTCGTGTCGTGTGAAGGGGCATTTATGTTGAGCACAGAATCCTGGTATTGATATGCTGCCGCGTGGAGAATTTTATTGCCTGGCATTTGGCAAGACTTGGGAAGTTCTGCAGCATTAAAGTTTTCCCGCTTTTAGTCGCTGGTGATATGGAAAAACACTTCGCCTTTCAGTGGCACCCTCGACAAAGGAAGACCGCATCACACTAGGAATGAAGAGAAATCGAACGTCATTGATCGGTTAAAGCGCCGACGGTTTTGAGGCGTGGCCCGCACATAATGCCTTGTGCCTTTGTTACGAAGTTGGAACCCCTTTCACAGCCGTTCTCAAAACCGCTGATGGACCTGAAAGGGCTTTATTTCTTTTTCTGTTAACCGGCAGTTCTTCTAGGAGACTGTTAGGAGGTGTGTTTCGGAATTCACTTCTTAGGACGTAACACTTGGGATGATATAATATCAAGAATATTTTCACGTTTATTCAGTAGTGAGAATATGTTGTTACAGCAATGTCTTTTAGACTCGAGATACGTGATGAAACTTTAAATGACGTAAAGAATAAAAAAAAAAGGGGGAGAACTTTCTAATGTTGATGCTGCATAGTTCTAAGAAAGAAAATGTGCATTTTTTTTGCCATGGACTTGGATTCCCTCCAACAGTGCTTATCATACAAAACTAAAAAATGAAATAGCTGCTATGACCTCACCTTACATTAGGAAAGATGGCCTATTGTTCGACTATGTATCTCTAAAAATTGTCTTTTCTTTTTTTTAAATGGGCAAAAAAGGACAGGAAAGAAATGAAGAGGAGAGAGTAACATCGCAGAGTATTATTGCACAGCAGCTGTAACTCGTTCATTCGCGACGATATTGAGTTTCTTAGTTCTCCAAATTAATACCCAAAAGTTTTGATATTAACTAGTTTCGATTTGATAATGTGTGCTGATCCAAAGATTGCGTGTACTAATTGTTACAAATAAGATCACAAATTATATCATTTGTACAAATTCTGAAGATGACAATCCGTTTTGGTGTAAATATGACAAGGATGGTAAGTCAGATAATATCCGAAAACTTGAAAATTTCGTCGTATGTTATCTTACTTATCATCCTTGTCATATTTACACCAAAAAACGGATTGTCATCTTCAAAAATTTTTATTATGTGGTGTAATCCGGTATTTCATTCATGATATATCATTTGTGTTGGATAATGCTTGCTGGTTACACACAGTGTTACGGTAATAAAGTAATGAGACCGATTTTATTTTTAAAACAGACCTATTCGGTGGCAACAACGTCTGCATTCCGCAGATGATTATTTACACTGTGAATGACATCATTGGGTGGAAGAACATTGTCACAGCTCTATTATGGAGAAGAAGGCAAATATCCGCTTCTATTTTTGGTTTTTTTTAATTCGAGGTTTAGCGACCACCGTGAGCAACTCGGTGGGCTATAAGCAGTCGCCCGTTCCTAATGTAGAGCCACTGGTTCCAGGGAAGGGAGCGAGCCAGCGCCGTAACAAAAACACAACATCCATGCCTCAACGGGATTCGAACCCGGACCCATCTCGGAAGAATGATCAGAAGCCATCGCTTAGACCACTTCGCCACCGGGGCGGCATCCGCTGCTGCATATCTAGTGTGCTCGCACGTTTTAAGAATGGGTGGGACGATTAGGAAAATGACGAAAGGCCCTGACGCTCGATTTCCGTGCGTACGTCTGAACTCACTTAGAAAGTTCGCGAAAGGATAAAAAGCAATCGTTGTGTGACCTTGAGGATGCTGGAGTGTGAGCCGACGTTCTCCTCTCACATCAATAGCACGTGGTGCTCCGCAGTTTCGACATCGCTTATTCGCAATGGTGGCATTTCTCCAATCACGATACACTTTAACCAGAACAGCACGCGAACAGTTCACAAACTGCGCTGTTTCAGAAATACTGCCATCCTAAGTCGGAAAGCCGATAATCATCCATTTTTGCAAATCTGATAAATCTTTCCTTTTATCCTTGACAGCAACAAGTGATATGTTTTCAGAATGCTACAGCACGCCTTATATACCTACCAAGGCAGGTCACGACACGTGCTTTCTCTCATTGACTGCGCGCTGTTGACGTCAAAAATAGGAGGTGGTCACAATAATGTGACTCGACTGTGTATAATATCCATGCTTATTGGATTAGATTCTAGGGACAATAACGCCTTGTGTGTTGATTTGCACAGATTTACGTTATTTAGTATCCAGACGCATGCGCAATTACAATTTTTCAAAATAACTGATACTGGGCACCGGGAGTAGCTTCTGTCGTTTCGCTTCATACTGAAATTTATGCTATCTTCTTTTATCACATTCTCTTGTAGTTAATTGATAACTAGTAATCATTAACGGTTGTGCAATGGATCTTAAGAATAGGATAGTTTTTCGGCGGACGAGAGGAAAAACTTTGCGAAGTTATCGCAGAACTTATTGCCATTCTCATTGTAGTTCAACAACGTAACACTTAAATATTTGTATTGGGGTATGATACAGTAAAATAGGGTATTATCGAAATATGCGTCATTTCTTATTCCAGACGTGAATGATATTTTCCTCTCTTGAATAGAAAATGGGTGGCAGAACTCATAAGAAAGGTTTCGTACATTTTCTTTTCCATAACTTACAGCACCTTTTGTATTTCGCAGTCCATTTAGGGATGGTAAACAAGAGGAACCTCTCAGTCCGAACTCGAGAGCAAATGCGATGAGATTCACAATTGCTCTGGAGTTCGGACCTTTGGTATCACATTTCATGCAGCTTGTTGTGGAGCAGTAATGATGCAAATGCCTCCAGAGATCTCCAGCAATATGAACGACATCCTTATATTGCAACTTACGAAAAACCGCGCTTCTTATCTTTGTCCATAAGCTATCTTAAACAAGAGCAACCTCTCAGTCCGAACTCCAGAGCAAAAGCGATGAGATTCACAATTGCTCCTTAGTTCGGACCTTTGGTATCGCATTACATGCAGCTTGTTGTGGAGCAGTAATGCTGGAATTGCCGACAGAGAATCTGCAGCAATGTGAACGACATCCTTATATTGCAACTTACGAACAATTAATAGACACAATTGACGTGGACTTGGAACATCAAACAGAAGTCATCGCTCTTCCCACGTTTATAAGTGAGTCACGGAAAAATTATCATCGGCCGTCACCGGGAACCAAATCCAGGGTCTTCCAGTTACGCGCCGGACATGCTATCATATGTATGTGAGTCTGGAGAATTCGAGGCCGCTGTGGTGCAGTGGTAGCCTGTCCGGCGTTACTGAAAGACGACCCTGGGTTCGATTCCCGGTGGCGGCCAATGAGAATTTTTCTGTGACTCACTTATAAACGTGGAAAGAGCGATGACTTCTGTTTGATGAAACTTACGAACAACCGCGCTTCATTTCTGAATATGAACAACATTACATTCCCTGCGCATTTTGACTAAGCAATTCGAATTTTAGGTTGCGAACCTACTGAAACTGGTAAAAGATATTATAAGCAAATTCTATAAATGGGCAAACGACAAAGTATGGCAATAAAAGGTGCACCAGGAACTTGTGCAAAAGTTTGGATTCCGGTTTTAATCAGATTGTGCGCAGTGATTTTAGCGCCGGCTCTTGAGCTGTGCCCGGGGTAGCCTGCCCCGCACTAGTTACGCCTCTGAAAATCAGAGCTATGTATTAAGACGTTTCTCGAAAAGAAGATATGATATAGCTGAAAACGAAGAACCTAGCTTTTCCTAAAAAGATTGATAAATGCGCCTGTTGCAAGGGATGATGAAGGAAAGATTTAGATTACGAACAGACATGAGTGTTTCCTATCATAAGATCACTTGACATGGCAAATTAGGAAAAATATTGATCTCTTTTTTCCTGTTTACAACAAAAGCCTGTTTTTATTTTATTTTATGAATAAATATAACGCATAGTTCATATTAAATATAGAATGTTATTAAAGTTCTTTCGTGCGTACTGTGTGGAACCACAGGTTTAACGACGGAGTAATAATATAAAATTGTGTCCAAGGCAAAAATGAACATATTTCAGATTTGCAAATTTTAAATACCTAGTGCAGTTCAGAACAGAATAAATAGGCGCTGTAGATTGAAAAATCACAGATCTGAAACCTGAAAAGAAAAAAAAATACTAAGCCGGAAAATGTAATGCAAGAAGCAGATTCAGTACCATTAGAACTTTGCAGCATAATTCAAGAAGTACGGTTTTCAAAAATATTAACTGCGACTATAAAGAATAAGAAAAAGAAATATGATCAATCCCCTTGGATATGAAACGACGTTGTCTTCGTTTTAAGTGAGAAAAGAGTTATAAAAAAAAAAGGTAGATGGCATGAGAAATGGCACTCTGAAATCACTCTGATGAAGAAAATGCAACAGAAGAAGCAATTTTTTTCTTGTCAGGATTGTTCTAAACTAACAATAGGCCATACTCAAGAGACGCATATAGCGTGTTAAATCCGTTTATTTTTGTAGTGTAGTAAGCACAAAGAGCTGTGTGTGCTTACTATACCACAGAATTAAACGGATTTAATACCTTACACGTGTCTCTTGAGTATTCAGTCTGGTGTATTTATAATTACGTTAACAAAAGGCCATTTTAACTTGAATATAAAACTATTTTTACCTGTACATCTCCCAGTTTAACGCCATGCGAACTTGTTTTGTTTTATTTTTGACTCAAGTGTCATCCTCTTTCCTAACCACTGCACGAAAGAAAATCATTACGTTGTTCAAACAATACTGCTTACCATAATTACGAACACCCTTTGCAATGACTTTATCCGGCAATAGACGATTTTAAAAAAAGTCGACCTACATGCTTATTTATGTCTTAAAGTAAGCACAAACCGCGATAGGCGTTTTTCCTTACGAATTAAACCTGCATTTCAAGAGAATGAATGTGCTGCCATCTGTCGGTGACACCTGATTTTAATGTGTTTTATATATTAATGCTTTATTTATTCAATGCTAGTATGAAGACTAGCTAAAATTTAATTAACATTTTGGAAATCTTAATCACGAAAGAAGAAATGACGTTGAGGTACACACACACAGCGAGTTTATGCCAAATTTTAAACCTTTACTAACAGGAGATTTTTCTTTGAGGAACAGACACGCAGCCGAATATATAACATAATTTATCGTTCCAGAATGATCTATTCAAATCTACTGGCGCAAGGGCTAAAAACGCGAAATACCATATATAGAAAACGAGCACTCGGGCTGTTGAGACTCCAATCCCTGATCAGCTAGATCAACCGGCTGTCCCCTTTAAGAGGATGTGTTCAACAATCTTGAGCTTTAGGTAAGGGGCTGTAGGATAGCATATGATATACACTGAGTGTCCAAATTATTATGACCACCTAGTTAGCACGTTGTTGGGTCACATTTTGCCCTTAATACTGTTTGAATTCGTTTTTGTATGTACTCTATTAAATGCCAGTAAGTGTTTTATAGTATATTAGTCCAAAGGCGATGAATTGCGTCCTCCAGCTCTTGAAGATTTTATGGTAATGGATCCAGCTGTCTGATACTCCTTTCGACTTCATCACACAAATGGACATTGGATTGAGATGCGGTAATTGAGAAGGCCAGTATAGCAGGTAAAAGTCTCCGTGATGATCCTTAAACCATTCGCGTACAATGTGAGCATTATGACATGGAGCATTGTTCCGCAGGAAGTATCCATCTCCACTGGGATAAACCATCAATATACTGGGTGGACGTACTCAACAACAATCTTTAAATACCTTTGGGCGGTCAGATGTTGCTCCACACGAATTAAAGAGCCGAAACACTCCCAAGGAAACATGTTAGGAGAGTAATGACGATGCAACATGGGTCCATGCTTTTGATGAGTAGGGACGATGCAACATGGGCCCATGCTTTTCGAGAGTAGTGACGGTGCTACAGCGGTCCATGCTTTTGAGGAGTAGTGACGGAGCCACGTGGGTCCATGCTTTTCAAGAGTAGTGACGATGCAACATGGGTCCATGTTTTTGAAGAGTAGTGACGATGCACCATGGGCCCATGTTTTTAAAGATCAGTGACGATGCACCATGAGTCCATGTCTTTGATGAGTAATGACGATACAACATGGATCCATGCTTTTCGAGAGTAGTGACGATGCAACACGGGTTATGTTTCTGAAGAGTAGTGACGATGCACCATGGATCCATGTTTTTGAAGAGTAGTGACGATGCAAAGTGGGTCCATGTTTTTGAAGCGTAGTGACGATGCAACATGGGTTCATGTTTTTGAAGAGTAGTGACGATGCAACGTGGGTCCATGGTTTTGAAGAGTAGTGACGATGCAACATGGGTCCATGTTTTTGAAGAGTAGTGACGATACATAATGGGCCCATGCTTTTGTGCCGTTGTCTTCGTATTCTCACACTTTCATCTGCGTGGTTGTAGTTGAAAACGTGATTCGTCGGACCACACTACCCTTTTCCACTCCTTTACTGTCCAATTCATGTGTTCCTGAGCAAATTGGAGGTGTTTCTTCTTGTTCGCTATAGATAGCAATAGCTCACAGATAGGTCATCTGCTTTTGTAACCCATACGATGTAATTTTCGCTGAACTGTACTTTGAGATGCAATCGGACTAGGTCCCTGATTCATATTATTAGTAATCTGACGAAGTGTTGCCCGTCTGTTGGACTGCACATGTCTGCATGCTTTCCGTTCTAGTCGAACATCCAGTTGCTGTTGACAACCACACGCCTTGTGCTCAGATCCGGTTTGTTGACTGGTGATGCACTCTCTGTAAACTTTATCATCTGCTGCTCTCGAACATTTCACAAGTGCAGCCATTTTGCTGATGCTCACACCAATGCTTCGAACACCCACGTTCAAAGTGTGTCAGATCACATGTTTTGCACATTATTTCATGCGCAATGCACTTCCATAGTCACTGCATGGCTTCAGCGTTCCCTTTTAATACCGATTAGGCCATCATGCGTCAGCATCTGCGGGATTACTTCTTTGCATAACATTGTCTGGTAGTCACAATAATGTGGTCACTCATTGTATTTGGGAATAAAATCCGAACTTGTCTCCAAAAAAGACTTCCATTCCTAGCATATGCTGGAGATACATGGACTTAAATGCAAAACAATCCAGAAAAATAAGTTTCCAGAGAAAAGTAAAAAAAAAAAAAGAAAAATACAGATATGTTGCCACTGTGGTGCAGTGGTTTAAACGCTGACTCTTAACCATTCACATGAGATAGCTGCGGTTTCGAATCCCGTTTATAGAGATGGACGATATCCTAATGGCAAATTGCACTATAATAATAGATGTCTGTATATTTCTATTTTGGCCGGGAAGAGGATGAACAGCATCTATGTCAGAAGGTTTGAAGTTTTTCTCCTGAACTCTTAGTTCAGACTAATTTTTATTGTTTATCTTAGGGGCTCTGGCTTTCTCCTTTCCCTGAAACCAGTGGTTCCGAATTACGGACGCCGCCTTGGTGGCGCAGTGGTCTAAGCGATGGCCTCTGATCATTCGTCCGAAAGGGTTCTGGGTTCGAATCCCAGTGAGGCATGGATGTTGTGTTTGTCTTACGGCATTGGCTCTCTCCCTTCCCTGGAACCAGTGACCATAAATTAGGGACGGGCGACTGCTTATAACCCAATGTGTTGTTCATGGTGGTCGTTAAACTTCCAATCAAAAAAATTATTAGGGACCTAAGACGGTTTATATAGCCCATGGAATTGTTCACATCGTTAAACCGCTAAAATAATATAGGCAGGGCTTGAAAAATTTTATGCTGGTTCACCAGTCCGGAAAGTATCTCACTCACCAGCTGAAGGGCTGTCGATTCTGATTCGAGTTTCAAAGTTTGATTGGTTAAAAATTTATGGACATGTCTCGAATAAAAATTTAATGCTAACCTAATTTAAACGATTAGCCATTGTATAATAACCAAACTCAGTTTTCTCCCTCTACAGTAGATGATGCAAGAGCCCTTCAATGTTTTAGAACTTTTCTAACAGCTCCGCGGAAACACTGATTCCCATGTTTGCCATTTGACCTACGACAGCAATTGGCTAAGCAGCAGCTCGCGAGACGCATGTGACTCATACACTGCTTATCTTTTTCACACAGCGTTAGGTAAAATCATTCTACCGAGCTTGTGGCTTCTTGCCTCGGGTTCCTTGTAAGTGCACCGTGCTAGCATCGTCTCTAGGATGACCGAAACCGGATGTTTTGACTCACGGCTTTCGCTGTACAATTTCTTTCGCGGAGAAACCGGTTTCCCGTGCTGGTGCACAATCACATCACTTCTGTGAATTTAAATAAGCTTTATTAAGAAACTAATAGTTTTACGTATAAAGCAGATCAGATCACATGTAGACGATTTTAGGAAGGGAGTGTCTGACCACAGGTCTTAAACAACCCTTAGAAATAGGAAGCTAGGAGATTTGGGCTACAGTGCCAGATAAGAAAGTGGCACGGAAGCGAAGTAGCAAGGAGAAGGATGACGCCCTTATTTATTACAGGGGACCAGTACCCGGTGTCCGACGGCTTAACGTGCCCATCCGAGGCGCGGCGGATATTTAGTGGTTCGAGCGTTCATGCCTGCCTGAGATCGAACCCGAAGACTTCTCCGTGTCCGTCAGGAACGTTGACCACTAGGCCACCCCGCAGCCCTACGTATCCAGCAATAGGCATAATAGAGTATAAATAATTGCCAATTGAATTTAAACTGCTGTACGTTTTTTTACTCGTCAACAAACTTTTCACTCGTCACAGAGAAGCAGACGACCGCATTTTTTTAGCCCTGAATATAACTTTTAAAGATGAAAAAAAAAATGCGAAATACCTGGATAAGGAGATACACTGAGATACCAATTTATAAAGTACACCTACTCTCGTTACGACAGTGGCTCGCTCCAATGCGTAAGCGCCGTGTGCGAAATTAATCAGGGCGACATCACGTGATCTGATCGAATTCATACGTGGTGTGATAGCTGGTACTAGAAGTAACGGTTAGAGCATCTCCTAAACGACCATTCTCCAGTGTTCTTCACGCACAGTCGCAACAAGGATTTATCCTGGTAAATAAGTGGGGTAAAAGGAGATTCGCAACATGGGAGTTTACTGTGGTAGTCCAATCGTGACAAGGTCTGATTTGTGGAACATACAGGACATTACTCTCGACACACCAATGTTGAATCTCCATGGATTTCCTTGGCTGTGGCCAGTCTGTTCGCTTGTACGATTCTCACCTTTCTCGTTTGAGCTTTCTGATCCGACAGCTGTTTTCGATCAAAGGACCACCATTTCCTAGAATTTCTTGGCGAGTTGCAACAAGCCTTCCTACGGCTTTGGGTAAAAATACCCAGAGAAATGAGTTTTGGGAGAATTCTAAAACCAGCACACCTGGAACCAATGATGAACCAACGTTCAAAGTCGCTCAGAGAACTCGTCTTACTTATTCCGTTTTCTCAATGACACGAATTATTACTCAATCAGCTCGTCTTCTCGATTTATTCTGCACACCAAGATGACATGACTTCTTGTGTATGTTGGAATGCTCCATTTGCTTAACAAGCGAAGATCGGCCTAATAATGCAATGCTCCACTTGCTTAACGAGCGAAGGTCGGCCTAATAATGGAATGCTCCATTTGCGTGACGAGCGAAGATCGGCCTAGTAATGGAATGCTCCATTTGCTTGACGAGCGAAGGTCGGCTTAGTAATGGAATGCTCCATTTGCTTGACGAGCGAAGATCGGCCTAATAAGCTGATATCTCAATGCATTCTAATGGATTCTTTGAACTGGGACATAAGAATAAGATAGTATTCAAATGAGATAAAAATTCTATGAACAGACAATAGCGATGGACAGTGAAAACGCCTAAGACTGAAAATAAATAGGAGGAGGAGGGTTTTATCCAGTAGCGGGCAGAGCAGGCGGAGAGGATGCAAATAAAAGCCAACGTCATGCGAATAACAGATCAATGAATCATCCTGGAAAAAATACTAAACAGCTAGTATATATTGAATTGCGAAAAGTCGTGCTAATATCACTATAATCAGTAAATACCGACCTTGCATGATGTAAAACACAGTTGCAAATCAAAGTAGATAAACTTTAATTTGACGAAAACGCTAATTAAAAGCGCGAGATCTTTCATGCCAGCACCTGGGACATCCTCAGCATCAACTGAGGATGTGCCAGGTGCTGGCATGAAAGATCATGTGTTTGTAATCAGCGTTTTCGTCAAATTAAAGTTTTAGTTATCTACTTTGATTTAAAATTGTGTTTTACATCGTGCAAAGACGGCATTTCGCGATGTAGAATCGTACATACACTATATTGACAAAAGTCACCGGACACCACTTCAAAAGCAAATAAAAGGATCCGCTGCGTTGTTAAGATGCGCGGTATAGGTGCAAACGGTATAAAAAGAAGCCTGCAGCTGACCGCGGCCATATCGCACTGTTAGGTTGAGTGTAAATGTCGCGGCGGGAAGAACTGACTTTGAGAAAGGAAATATTGTTGGGTGTTATATTAGTGGGTTGTCCATAAGAGAAACCGAGAGGCGTTTAAACATACCCAAGTAAACTGTTTTGAACGTACTGAATAAGTGGAAGACGCATGGCGTGCCTGAAATAGCAAATCGTACTGGCAGACCAAAGAAAATCAGTGATAGAGGACGTCGAAGCCTCAGGAGAGTCGTTACAGCTAATCGACAGAGTACTACACAAGACCTCAGTTAACAGGTGTGTAAAAATGCTGGAACCTTGGTGTGTACACGTACCATTCGCAGAGAACTTCATTCCATGGGTTACCGTGGACGCGCGGTTGCTCGTATGCCTTTCATCTCCACTTGGAATGCTATTCGTCGTTTAGCATGGTGTAAAAAAGATTTATCGTGGACCATAGATCAATAGAAACGGGTTCTATGGACTGATGAATCCATATACACGATCCATCGGTCTAATGGCCGAGTGTGGATATAGCGGCAGCCGGGGAAACGCTATTTACAACAGTGTACTGTTCCTACGGTCAAGTTTGGAGCTTGCAGTGTACTCGTGTGGAATTTATTTCGTGGTATGGTCCCGGCCCATTGGTCATCGTGGACAGACCTGTTAACCAGCACCTCTACCATGATATTCTGGACAATTATGCCCTACCAACTCTGTGGCAATACTATGGAACCGAGCCTCGTTGGTACCAGAAGAATAATGCACCGAGCCATAAATTAAGGACTGTTACTGCAAGGTTTGACGATAACGCCGTGTCGTGTGTGGACAAGCCAGCACAGATCTCTGATCTTAATCCCATAGAGCACCTATTGAATGAATTAGAGCGCCGCATAAGAGTTTGGAACCAAGGCCTACTACTAAGCAAGAGTTAGCGGCAGCATTATGTACTGAATGGAAGCGCATACCTATCGCTGTGTTCCGAAACCTTGTGGAAAGAATGTCTCGAAGGGTCAATGCATGCATTAAAGCCAAAGGTGGGCCGACACCGTACTAATGTTTGTCAGCAATACTATATTGTGTTTCTCTTCTAGGTGTCCTGTGACTTTTGTCAATATAGTGTATATACAGTATATCATACATTCATTTAAAAAACTGCATTTCAACGCAAGTGTAAGGTACCGATATGGGTTATTAATGGATTATCTAAAATTATTTCACGATCTAAGAGCTTGTCAACAACAAATATCAATAATAACGCGGAATATTTAGACGTGGATTCTGATAAAGTTTAAAGTGTATTGCACAGAACTTTATAATGGCGAGTTTGCAGTCGTTTGGTATACACTCTATTATCAAAATTATTCGGACACTTCCAAATGTTTGCATAAGTGCAAAGAACCGTTGCGCAGGAAGGTGCGCTGTGGGTGGAGAGAGATGCTCTGTCTGAGATGTTCTGTCGTGTTATCAGTAACTTTGAAGCGGATATGCCGCATGGACGTGAAGTTTCCGAGTTTCCAGTGTGGGCTGCTCATAGGATGTCATTTGAGTACCGTTTCCATACGGACCATTGCAACTAAACTAAACATACCAGAATGGACTGTTAGTGATGTCGGGAAGTGATGGAAACAGGACCGTACAACTAGAGCAAAAAAGAAAACGTCTAGGAAGGCCGCACAAACTGACGGAACGTGATAGAAGAGTCGTTGTAGGAAATGTTAAGAAATCCCGTTCATCCTCTTCCCTTTCCATCGTTGCTGAAGTAGGAAATGCTTCTAATCGCTCGGCTAGTACCATAACTATGCGCAGAGAGTTGCGCAATCTGGGTTTTTTATGGTAGATCAGCGTCATACAAGCCACACATCCCTACCGTGAATGCAGATCGCCGTTTGGAGTGCAGTGCCTACCGTCTTTCCTAGACACTGTGGGCTACTAGAAAGCTGTTCTTTGGAGGGATGAATCACGCCTTTCATTCTTCCAATTTGATAGGCGTGTTTGTATTTGGTGACAGCCAGGGGAAGATTTTCGTTGGACTGTCTTCTTCCATCTGTTTAGTTCGGCGGAGGCTACATCATGGTGTGGAGTTGTCTTTCGTGGATGGGACTCGGCCCGATGGTTATGGTACCACAATCGGTGAACCCTGAAGTGTATCCCTACGTTCTGGATAATTCTGCCCTACTAACAATGAGACAGTGTTATGGAAATGACCGATGTCTCTTCAAACACAATCGAGCTCCCTGCCACACTGCACGACGTGTGCAGGACTGGTTTCTTGAAAATGAGGTGGAATTGTTAGACTGGCCTGCTCAGACTTCTGATGTTAATCCCATAGAACCACTCTGGGAGGAACTGGAGCGACCGATAGGAAATCGGCCACAACGATACTCTTCTCTCTCCAGCAGCTTTTTAGGACGAATGACGAAACAATTCTGTTGAGAACTACCGAAAATTATTGGATAGTGTGCATGGAAGTGTTTTTTTCTTTGTTCGGAGGTATAACGACCACCGTGAGCAACTCAATGGGCTATAAGCAGTCTCCCGTCCCTAATTTAAGGGCACTGGTTCCAGGGAAGGGATAGAGCCAGTGCCGTAAGACAAACACAACATCCATGCCTCACCTGGATCCGAACCCGGACCCCTTTCGGACGAACGATAAGAAGCCATGGCTTAGACCACTACACCACCGTAGGGGGCGGGGGGGCTTGACGTGTTGCCGCTGTCATAAACGCAAAAGGTGGCTGACTGACTATGAATTGCGATAATAAAGCCAATTGTCCCAAACATTGTTCTGTCCAAATACTTTTAATAATATAGTGTTGATCCACAATATTATAACTTGCTTTTTAAAACGGTTAATAACAGAATTTCGGAACGGCAGTAAATTTCGGAACGGCAGTAATCGAGAATTAAAGCATTTCAGCACTGAGTGAAGCATAACGCTCAAAGCAGCGTTCAGCGAGCTTATTTAACAAAACGCCCTGTATATACATCATTTATTTAACAGACCGTTTCTGAATATCACCATATATCATTTCTGGAATATTTCTTCAGTTTTAAAATCTGGCTTTAAGCAAAATTTTGCATCTATATATGCAGAATGCAAAAAGCTAAATTGTTTTTGACAACATTTTTCCGAAAAAAAAAAGAATCAAATTTATCTTTGCACTGATAAATATTTTTTTGAAATTCAGTGACATCTTGCTAAATACAAAATCCTAAAAATTTTTATCCTGCACATATTACAATTACGAAATTTGGAAAAAAAGAGGAATTTAAAACTAAATTAAAGATATTAATGGGTAACTTATCTGGGTGCTGTCAGGAGACGCTGACTTATTTCGCTTAGTAGAACAACATGTGCAGTCGTTGAATAGCACGTACCAGTATAAAATGAGTATTCCCAGGAGTTTTAAAAAAATCCATCTAATAATTTGCATTTTATTCGAGAGTGTGTCACTTCTAATGTCACCGTTGACATCTCAATTTTCCAATTTAATACTGAAGTGAGGGAACTTCTTTTGTTTCTTGTGATAAAAGAAAGAGAAACATCAGCTGTCTTTAAATATCCATTTTGTTCTTATTGAATTCTCTTGGTGGCTGGAAACTCTCGGGAATAATATAAAAGAATTTCGCGAAAATGTCAGCTCTCATGCTGATACCTACCACAAAACGTTTTCTTTTTTTTTTCTTGTTTCACACTTTCTTGTATTCACATCCGACTTGCTTAAGAAAATAAAAAAAAATCAGTTCTATATCTTCTAATTTAAACACTGTTTGTTAAGAGACAAGATATTTAAAAAATACATTAAATGCAATTTTGCGCTTTGAAATTAGTGTGACAACACAGTTTAATACATATATAAAAAGTCAGTGATTCTTCCTTTCTTTCATCACACCGGCAAGTAGTTTTCCGAGAATATTTTCTTCTCCATTGAAAAATATTAAGCCGTTTAAGTTTGCAATAAAGATAATAAAGATGGTTATTAATAAAAAGAAATTGTCTTTAAGAAAAAGGGGATGGAAAAATTGTTAAAGCACTCGTTTTCTGATTCATGCTCTTAGGAAAATAAAACACATTTCGAGAAGATGAGAAATTAACCGTTTAACGACCATGACCGCAAGATCTTGTATCACTCTAAATAACATAACGCCCGAAACTGTCTCTTGGTTCCTATTTTGCTTAGAAACAACAATAGTGACGTAGCATGACACCTGCTGATCCTTCATAGGTCGTGCAAATTTGAAGAGCAGGTAAGAGTAGGAAATCTGATTCACTCTGGACAGGCGTTTTGGGCTGCTATGGTCGTTTGTATGTACGGGCGTTTTGGGCGTTATGTTCGTTAAAGGATTAAATAAAATTCAGGAGATGTGCAATTCATAGTCAAGTAAATTTTCCTCAACCGGAAAAGCATGTTTCTTAAATATCTTCATTCTGGCCATTTTTTAAATAAAGTACCTTTTCCTTCTTGTACGGCGGGAAAGGCTCCGAATCCTCAACCATGACATTAATACATTCAACGGACAAAACTTTAAAGATACCTACCAAACAGCGTGTTGGTCCTCCTCTAGGGCGTATACAAGCCTGCATATGCAGAAGCTTCGACTCCATCAGACACCGGAGGGTTTCCTGAGGTAATTCCAGCCATGCCTATTCTAGCATTGTCCACAATTTCGTCCAAGTCGTCACTCCAGGATCCATGGATCTAATGTTCCACTAAACGGCACACAAGATCGCTTCCACAGGCTTCAATTATGGGGACGTTGGGGGAACGGAATGGTTTCACTGTAGCACATTACTAGGGAGTCGGCTCCCATAATGAGCAGTCAACAGTAGCACATTACGAAGGAGTCGGCTCCCACAATAAGCAGTCAACAGTAGCACATTACTAGGGAGTCGGCTCCCATAATGAGCCGTCAACTGAAGCACATTACTAGGGAGTCAGCTCCCATAATGAGCAGTCAACAGTAGCACATTACTAGGAAGTCGGGTCCCATAATGAGCCGTCAACTGTAGCATATTACTAGGAAGTGGGCTCCCATAATGAGCAGTCAACAGTAGCACATTACTAGGGAGTCGGCTCCCATAATGAGCCGTCAACTGAAGCACATTACTAGGGAGTCAGCTCCCATAATGAGCAGTCAACAGTAGCACATTACTAGGAAGTCGGGTCCCATAATGAGCCGTCAACTGTAGCATATTACTAGGAAGTGGGCTCCCATAATGAGCAGTCAACAGTAGCACATTACTAGGGAGTCGGCTCCCATAATGAGCCGTCAACTGAAGCACATTACTAGGGAGTCAGCTCCCATAATGAGCAGTCAACAGTAGCACATTACTAGGAAGTCGGGTCCCATAATGAGCCGTCAACTGTAGCATATTACTAGGAAGTGGGCTCCCATAATGAGCAGTCAACAGTAGCACATTACTAGGGAGTCGGCTCCCATAATGAGCCGTCAACTGAAGCACATTACTAGGGAGTCAGCTCCCATAATGAGCAGTCAACAGTAGCACATTACTAGGAAGTCGGGTCCCATAATGAGCCGTCAACTGTAGCATATTACTAGGAAGTGGGCTCCCATAATGAGCAGTCAACAGTAGCACATTACTAGGGAGTCGGCTCCCATAATGAGCCGTCAACTGAAGCACATTACTAGGGAGTCAGCTCCCATAATGAGCAGTCAACAGTAGCACATTACTAGGAAGTCGGGTCCCATAATGAGCCGTCAACTGTAGCATATTACTAGGAAGTGGGCTCCCATAATGAGCAGTCAACAGTAGCACATTACTAGGGAGTCGGCTCCCATAATGAGCCGTCAACTGAAGCACATTACTAGGGAGTCAGCTCCCATAATGAGCAGTCAACAGTAGCAATTACTAGGAAGTCGGGTCCCATAATGAGCCGTCAACTGTAGCATATTACTAGGAAGTGGGCTCCCATAATGAGCAGTCAACAGTAGCACATTACTAGGGAGTCGGCTCCCATAATGAGCCGTCAACTGAAGCACATTACTAGGGAGTCAGCTCCCATAATGAGCAGTCAACAGTAGCACATTACTAGGAAGTCGGGTCCCATAATGAGCCGTCAACTGTAGCATATTACTAGGAAGTAGGCTCCCATAATGAGCAGTCAACAGTAGCACATTACTAGGGAGTCGGCTCCCATAATGAGCTGTCAACTGAAGCACATTACTAGGGAGTCAGCTCCCATAATGAGCAGTCAACAGTAGCACATTACTAGGAAGTCGGGTCCCATAATGAGCCGTCAACTGTAGCATATTACTAGGAAGTGGGCTCCCATAATGAGCAGTCAACAGTAGCACATTACTAGGGAGTCGGCTCCCATAATGAGCCGTCAACTGAAGCACATTACTAGGGAGTCAGCTCCCATAATGAGCAGTCAACAGTAGCACATTACTAGGAAGTCGGGTCCCATAATGAGCCGTCAACTGTAGCATATTACTAGGAAGTGGGCTCCCATAATGAGCAGTCAACAGTAGCACATTACTAGGGAGTCGGCTCCCATAATGAGCCGTCAACTGAAGCACATTACTAGGGAGTCAGCTCCCATAATGAGCAGTCAACAGTAGCACATTACTAGGAAGTCGGGTCCCATAATGAGCCGTCAACTGTAGCATATTACTAGGAAGTGGGCTCCCATAATGAGCAGTCAACAGTAGCACATTACTAGGAAGTCGGGTCCCATAATGAGCCGTCAACTGTAGCATATTACTAGGAAGTGGGCTCCCATAATGAGCAGTCAACAGTAGCACATTACTAGGGAGTCGGCTCCCATAATGAGCCGTCAACTGAAGCACATTACTAGGGAGTCAGCTCCCATAATGAGCAGTCAACAGTAGCACATTACTAGGAAGTCGGCTCCCATAATGAGCCGTCAACTGTAGCACATTACGAAGGAGTCGGCTCCCACAATAAGCAGTCAACAGTAGCACATTACTAGGGAGTCGGCTCCCATAATGAGCCGTCAACTGAAGCACATTACTAGGGAGTCAGCTCCCATAATGAGCAGTCAACAGTAGCACATTACTAGAAAGTCGGCTCCCATAATGAGCCGTCAACTGTAGCACATTACGAAGGAGTCGGCTCAAACAATAAGCAGTCAACAGTAGCACATTACTAGGGAGTCGGCTCCCATAATGAGCCGTCAACTGAAGCACATTACTAGGGAGTCAGCTCCCATAATGAGCAGTCAACAGTAGCACATTACGAAGGAGTCGGCTCCCATAATGAGCCGTCAACTGTAGCACATTACGAAGGAGTCGGCTCCCACAATAAGCAGTCAACAGTAGCACATTACTAGGGAGTCGGCTCCCATAATGAGCCGTCAACTGAAGCACATTATTAGGGAGTCAGCTCCCATAATGAGCAGTCAACAGTAGCACATTACTAGGAAGTCGGCTCCCATAATGAGCCGTCAACTGAAGCACATTACTAGGGAGTCAGCTCCCATAATGAGCAGTCAACAGTAGCACATTACTAGGAAGTCGGCTCCCATAATGAGCCGTCAACTGTAGCACATTACGAAGGAGTCGGCTCCCACAATAAGCAGTCAACAGTAGCACATTACTAGGAGTCGGCTCCCATAATGAGCCGTCAACTGAAGCACATTACTAGGGAGTCAGCTCCCATAATGAGCAGTCAACAGTAGCACATTACTAGGAAGTCGGGTCCCATAATGAGCCGTCAACTGTAGCATATTACTAGGAAGTGGGCTCCCATAATGAGCAGTCAACAGTAGCACATTACTAGGGAGTCGGCTCCCATAATGAGCCGTCAACTGAAGCACATTACTAGGGAGTCAGCTCCCATAATGAGCAGTCAACAGTAGCACATTACTAGGAAGTCGGGTCCCATAATGAGTCGTCAACTGTAGCACATTACGAAGGAGTCGGCTCCCACAATAAGCAGTCAACAGTAGCACATTACTAGGGAGTCGGCTCCCATAATGAGCCGTCAACTGAAGCACATTACTAGGGAGTCAGCTCCCATAATGAGCAGTCAACAGTAGCACATTACTAGGAAGTCGGGTCCCATAATGAGCCGTCAACTGTAGCATATTACTAGGAAGTGGGCTCCCATAATGAGCAGTCAACAGTAGCACATTACTAGGGAGTCGGCTCCCATAATGAGCCGTCAACTGAAGCACATTACTAGGGAGTCAGCTCTCATAATGAGCAGTCAACAGTAGCACATTACTAGGAAGTCGGGTCCCATAATGAGCCGCCAACTGTAGCACATTACGAAGGAGTCGGCTCCCACAATAAGCAGTCAACAGTAGCACATTACTAGGGAGTCGGCTCCCATAATGAGCCGTCAACTGAGCACATTACTAGGGAGTCAGCTCCCATAATGAGCAGTCAACAGTAGCACATTACTAGGAAGTCGGGTCCCATAATGAGCCGTCAACTGTAGCACATTACGAAGGAGTCGGCTCCCACAATAAGCAGTCAACAGTAGCACATTACTAGGGAGTCGGCTCCCATAATGAGCCGTCAACTGAAGCACATTACTAGGGAGTCAGCTCCCATAATGAGCAGTCAACAGTAGCACATTACTAGGAAGTCGGCTCCCATAATGAGCCGTCAACTGTAGCACATTACGAAGGAGTCGGCTCCCACAATAAGCAGTCAACAGTAGCACATTACTAGGGAGTCGGCTCCCATAATGAGCCGTCAACTGAAGCACATTACTAGGGAGTCAGCTCCCATAATGAGCAGTCAACAGTAGCACATTACTAGGAAGTCGGCTCCCATAATGAGCCGTCAACTGTAGCACATTACGAAGGAGTCGGCTCCCACAATAAGCAGTCAACAGTAGCACATTACTAGGGAGTCGGCTCCCATAATGAGCCGTCAACTGAAGCACATTACTAGGGAGTCAGCTCCCATAATGAGCAGTCAACAGTAGCACATTACTAGGAAGTCGGGTCCCATAATGAGCCGTCAACTGTAGCATATTACTAGGAAGTGGGCTCCCATAATGAGCAGTCAACAGTAGCACATTACTAGGGAGTCGGCTCCCATAATGAGCCGTCAACTGAAGCACATTACTAGGGAGTCAGCTCCCATAATGAGCAGTCAACAGTAGCACATTACTAGGAAGTCGGGTCCCATAATGAGCCGTCAACTGTAGCATATTACTAGGAAGTGGGCTCCCATAATGAGCAGTCAACAGTAGCACATTACTAGGGAGTCGGCTCCCATAATGAGCCGTCAACTGAAGCACATTACTAGGGAGTCAGCTCCCATAATGAGCAGTCAACAGTAGCACATTACTAGGAAGTCGGGTCCCATAATGAGCCGTCAACTGTAGCATATTACTAGGAAGTGGGCTCCCATAATGAGCAGTCAACAGTAGCACATTACTAGGGAGTCGGCTCCCATAATGAGCCGTCAACTGAAGCACATTACTAGGGAGTCAGCTCCCATAATGAGCAGTCAACAGTAGCACATTACTAGGAAGTCGGGTCCCATAATGAGCCGTCAACTGTAGCACATTACGAAGGAGTCGGCTCCCACAATAAGCAGTCAACAGTAGCACATTACTAGGGAGTCGGCTCCCATAATGAGCCGTCAACTGAAGCACATTACTAGGGAGTCAGCTCCCATAATGAGCAGTCAACAGTAGCACATTACTAGGAAGTCGGGTCCCATAATGAGCCGTCAACTGTAGCATATTACTAGGAAGTGGGCTCCCATAATGAGCTGTCAACAGTAGCACATTACTAGGGAGTCAGCTCCCATAATGAGCCGTCAACTGAAGCACATTACTAGGGAGTCAGCTCCCATAATGAGCAGTCAACAGTAGCACATTACTAGGAAGTCGGGTCCCATAATGAGCCGCCAACTGTAGCACATTACGAAGGAGTCGGCTCCCACAATAAGCAGTCAACAGTAGCACATTACTAGGGAGTCGGCTCCCATAATGAGCCGTCAACTGAGCACATTACTAGGAGTCAGCTCCCATAATGAGCAGTCAACAGTAGCACATTACTAGGAAGTCGGCTCCCATAATGAGCCGTCAACTGTAGCACATTACGAAGGAGTCGGCTCCCACAATAAGCAGTCAACAGTAGCACATTACTAGGGAGTCGGCTCCCATAATGAGCCGTCAACTGAAGCACATTACTAGGGAGTCAGCTCCCATAATGAGCAGTCAACAGTAGCACATTACTAGGAAGTCGGCTCCCATAATGAGCCGTCAACTGTAGCACATTACGAAGGAGTCGGCTCCCACAATAAGCAGTCAACAGTAGCACATTACTAGGGAGTCGGCTCCCATAATGAGCCGTCAACTGAAGCACATTACTAGGGAGTCAGCTCCCATAATGAGCAGTCAACAGTAGCACATTACTAGGAAGTCGGGTCCCATAATGAGCCGTCAACTGAAGCACATTACTAGGGAGTCAGCTCTCATAATGAGCAGTCAACAGTAGCACATTACTAGGAAGTCGGGTCCCATAATGAGCCGTCAACTGTAGCACATTACGAAGGAGTCGGCTCCCACAATAAGCAGTCAACAGTAGCACATTACTAGGGAGTCGGCTCCCATAATGAGCCGTCAACTGAGCACATTACTAGGGAGTCAGCTCCCATAATGAGCAGTCAACAGTAGCACATTACTAGGAAGTCGGCTCCCATAATGAGCCGTCAACTGTAGCACATTACGAAGGAGTCGGCTCCCACAATAAGCAGTCAACAGTAGCACATTACTAGGGAGTCGGCTCCCATAATGAGCCGTCAACTGAAGCACATTACTAGGGAGTCGGCTCCCATAATGAGCAGTCAACAGTAGCACATTACTAGGAAGTCGGCTCCCATAATGAGCCGTCAACTGCAGCACATTACGAAGGAGTCGGCTCCCACAATAAGCAGTCAACAGTAGCACATTACTAGGGGAGTCGGCTCCCATAATGAGCCGTCAACTGAAGCACATTACTAGGGAGTCAGCTCCCATAATGAGCAGTCAACAGTAGCACATTACTAGGAAGTCGGCTCCCATAATGAGCCGTCAACTATAGCACATTACGAAGGAGTCGGCTCCCACAATAAGCAGTCAACAGTAGCACATTACTAGAGAGTCGGCTCCCATAATGAGCCGTCAACTGAAGCACATTACTAGGGAGTCAGCTCCCATAATGAGCAGTCAACAGTAGCACATTACTACGGAAGTCGGCTCCCATAATGAGCCGTCAACTGTAGCACATTACTAGGGAGTCAGCTCTCATAATGAGCAGTCAACAGTAGCACATTACTAGGAAGTCGGGTCCCATAATGAGCCGTCAACTGTAGCATATTACTAGGGAAGTGGGCTCCCATAATGAGCAGTCAACAGTAGCACATTACTAGGGAGTCGGCTCCCATAATGAGCCGTCAACTGTAGCACATTACTAGGGAGTCAGCTCCCATAATGAGCAGTCAACAGTAGCACATTACTAGGAAGTCGGCTCCCATAATGAGCCGTCAACTGTAGCACATTACGAAGGAGTCGGCTCCCACAATAAGCAGTCAACAGTAGCACATTACTAGAGAGTCGGCTCCCATAATGAGCCGTCAACTGAAGCACATTACTAGGGAGTCAGCTCCCATAATGAGCAGTCAACAGTAGCACATTACTAGGAAGTCGGCTCCCATAATGAGCCGTCAACTGCAGCACATTACGAAGGAGTCGGCTCCCACAATAAGCAGTCAACAGTAGCACATTACTAGGGAGTCGGCTCCCATAATGAGCCGTCAACTGAAGCACATTACTAGGAAGTCAGCTCCCATAATGAGCAGTCAACAGTAGCACATTACTAGGAAGTCGGCTCCCATAATGAGCCGTCAACTATAGCACATTACGAAGGAGTCGGCTCCCACAATAAGCAGTCAACAGTAGCACATTACTAGGGAGTCGGCTCCCATAATGAGCTGTCAACTGAAGCACATTACTAGGGAGTCAGCTCCCATAATGAGCAGTCAACAGTAGCACATTACTAGGAAGTCGGGTCCCATAATGAGCCGTCAACTGTAGCACATTACGAAGGAGTCGGCTCCCACAATAAGCAGTCAACAGTAGCACATTACTAGGGAGTCGGCTCCTGTAGCCCCAGGTATGCAGCATGCAAGGTAACGATCACTCGCCGACACTGCTTGGGAGTCAAACATTTACGCCGCCGTTGTCAAGCTGTCTGTCTGTACAAACATGTATATTCCACAACTGTCGGTCTGTACAAGTTTGCATAGTCTTCGACCCTGGACATCAATGGCGTGTGGTCGGCTACAGCTTGTTCTCTGGGTGCTGGTACGTCCGCCGATGGTTTACTCGCGGTACACCCTTGATAGGGTTGTCCTCGGAAACCTTAGGGTTCTTATCACTTAGGCGATAGAATTACCCATCTCGCTTGTGTCGACAATGCGTCCACGATCAAAGTTGATTAGCGAGTCAGGTTTTTTGTTTGTTTGGTTGGTTGGTTGATGGCTCAACGACCACCATAAGCAACTCAATGGACTCTAAGCAGTCGTTCATCCCTAATTTAGGACCACTGTCTAAGGAAAGGAAAGCGCCAGTGCCATAAGACAATCACAACATCCATGCCTCTTCAGGATTCGAACCTGGACACATCTCGGACGAATGATCAGAAGCCTCCATTAGACCACTGCGCCACGATTAGTCATGTTCGTCGATTGATATACCGTATTTGGAAGCCCTTTCTGTCAATCACCTGCGTTCGGTTTTGGCCTGTTCCACTCTGCACGGGGGATGACCATGTCAAATACTCATCCCCCTGTCTCTAATGTTTTGTCAACTGAGGAGTGTATTGAGTATGAACTTCCAGTAGTGGGCCTCCCCCCCCCTCCACGCTGAAGTCGGTATTTGAAAATTAATAATATACGACCCCAAGTACGCTTATGCAGGTTATGTTACCCCGCTAATCCTCAAGCAAAAATAATTTACCTTTCCCAGCCGGTTCCCTTTATTTCTACGAGTCCTAGATTCCCGGCCTAACAGGGTTTGCTCGTTCGAACTCGCTGCTCACTTTAATCTTCAAAAAATTTCATTAAATATCCGCTCGTAAATATCTCTCGATAGCTAGCTGAGTGCGTTAACGATCACTCTTGCTCTTTGGATTTCTTAGCTATAATTTAATAGCTTGTGCCGTTAAGCCCCACCAGATGGAGACGTTTCAGTTGCTGAGCCCATCTCCACGCATTTGTGAAGTCGTATGCTGATAGATAAACACACATAGCGCCGTGGAATTTTGGCATCATAGCGTAAAGCGAACGCACTCGGCTAGTTATCGAGAGATCTGGGGTATGATTCCAGCGGTATCCGGATAACAATTTTTCGGTTACTGTGTGTTAATTAAAGAAAACGTAGAAAAAGCGATGGTTTTGTCTATTCACATTGTCTCCACGTATTGGGAAGGTTTTCAGGAAAACTATACGGTTTGTGATTTTAAGATCCATCAAAAAATTTCGCAAAATCTGATGAACAATTTAGTATGCTCGTAAAATATGTTGTACGATAAAAGGTGGGTGTCAGAAAATATGAGGTGTACATTAATAGCGAATCAAAATTTCAAGGGCACTTACACTGAGTGGAAACATTATTAAACCTAATAACGTGTTGCTCCACATTTAATTCTAACAACAGTAGCCAAGGTGTCTTAATAAGTACTCAGGTGTTGAAAATACGACGGTGGTACTGCCCCCTCCCCCCATAGAGCGAGGATTGTCTGGCCTAGAGCCTCCCGCAGTTGGCGATAATGTTTGTCATGCTCGAACAAATCTTTTCAATTCGTCTCACAAACTCTCCAGCGATCATGGGACACATTCGAGTGTGATCAACTAACTTAATGCTCCTGGTGACAATTGGTCGCGACTCGGGAAATATCAGGTGTGACTTTGCCTTGTTGAAGGATGGCGTTATGGTGCTGAAAGAGAATCATCATGAGCAAGTGCTTATGGTCATATGCCTTGTGCTGATGAGGGAGATGGGAGATCTCGATGAATACCAGGGGACGCTAAAAAGCCTATGAAAACACTCCTCAATCTGTTAGACATATATACATGCCACTCAGCTGTTCTCTGGAACCCAGAGGTTAAGTCCTCAAAAAAGTATATCTGCTAGATTAATGTTTAACTTTTGGAACTAGATTTTATTTACTGTTGATGTATGAAACGTCTCCATTTTGATCGAACTGGGCACACAGCACGAGCTTCATTAACATCCATCTCACGCCACTCACAAGACCTTTTGTACTTCATACTCAATCTTTTTCTCATTCTGACATTCCTGAATCGGGTCCTTTCAAAATTTTCTTAGCCTTCCTTTACCTTTCTTTCCTGCCACTTGGGCTGAAAAAATCATCTTAGTAAGAATCCCATCACTGATTCTTTTAACATGACCAAATCACCTAAAATATTAGTCTCCACCTTATAAACATCATTTTGCCTCACATTACACAGCTGCAACACATCTCCATTCATCATATGATCACAGCGAGTGTTGCCACAAATCCCCCGTAAGCAACGCATCTCTCCAGCCCACATACGACTCCTATGTCTCTTCTGCAGTATCCAGGATTCACTTATATCAGAGTAGGAACAATTTCACTTTCATACACAGCCATTCGGGACATCGTTGAGAATCTAACATTTCTGTAGAATCCTCCTAAAGCAGCTATGACTTTCAAAGAAAAACTCACCCGCCTAATAATTTCACAATCTTCACTGCTGGCCACCCAAAATGCAGCACCAAGAAGGACACGAGATAGCAAAGCCAGATTTACTGGACACATAACAACAGATACAAAGATGAAACGATTGAGCTTACAGGCCCGTGCGACTTGCGAAACACGCAGACATCAATAGTTCGTGTGGCCTCCATGGCTGGCAATAACGGCCGCTACACGCCACAGCAGCGAACGAAAGAGACTTTGGATGTGGGCTTGGAGTATGTCAGTCTAGGCTGCTTCCACACGTTGACACAGTTCACCTGCGTAGCCGCGGGTGGTGCTTGCCGGGATACTCGGTTGCCGATCAGCGACCAGACGTGTTCGATGGGCGAAATATCGGGAGAACAGGCGGGCTACGGTAGCAGAGATACATGTTGGCCCGTAACGAATTGTTGCACGATGCGTGCCACGTGCGGGCGCGCATTGTCCTGTTGAAACGTGGCCGCTGGCAGGTCTTTCAGGTAAGGGAGGACTACAGGCTCCAAAATGTCGGAGATATAGCGGTGGTGGTTGAGTAAACCGGCGATGCCTACCAGAGGAGTGCGGATGTCATGTTCAATTGCACCCCAAACCATAACGCCAGGTGACAGACCGGTATGGCGATGCATAATATAGGCGTCATTCAGGTCTCTCGCCGCGGTGCCGCCACACGCGGATCCGACCATCGTGGTGTTGCAGGAATAATCGGGATTCGTCGGAGAAGACAATGTCCTGTCATTCCGTAGTCCAGGTGCGGCGTTCAACGGCCCACTGCCGCCGCACTCGTTGGTGGTGTAACGTCAATTGTAATCGGAGCAATGGGCGCGGTGCGACAAGTACCCGCTCCTGCAGACGACGTCGAACGGTACGTGCTGACACAGGTTGTTGCGCAATACACCCTAATTCCTGCGCTAACGTTCGTGATGTGGCGGTGCGAGCCGTCAATACCCGCCGCACAACATGCCGGTCCTCTCGTTCGGTGGTGTGCCGCGGTTGCGGCAATCGCTCACGTCGGTCCGTCCGTCCCTCTTGCACCCACCGAATCCATACTCGCCTTACTGTGGCTTGATGTCGTCCCACACGGGCGCTGATGTCACGGTACGATAAACCGCTGTCGCGATAAGCCAGCCCATTGCCATTTCAGGGATTTAACTCTGATCATGATGTCTTCCACTCTTGTCATTTTTCGGATCCACGAGTTCCTCTTCTTATCTCTCCTGGTTACACCAAGTATGCACCTCTCCATGCTTCTTTGAGTTGTCTGCAGCCTTTGTATGTCTTTTTTAGTTAAGGTCCACGTCTCTGCACCATACGTAAGCACTGGAAGGATGCATTGATCAAACACTTTTCTTTTAAGACATAATGGCATATTGCTCTTGAAAATTATGCTGTTTCTTCCAAAAGCTACCCAGGCAAGTTTTGTACGCCGCTTAATTTCTTCATCAATGTGATCCTCACTTGATATCTGCTGTCCAAGATAAACGTACGTGTCTGTTATCTCCAGCTTTTCTCCATCAATCGATAAATCTTCATTTCTTGTAAAAGCATTGAACATCACTTTTGTCTTCTGAAAGTTCATTTTTAATCCCACTTCTTTACTCTTGTCAGCAAGTTCCTGGATCATACTCTGCATCTCTGGTTAGGTAGTTGCAAAAAATGACTACGTCATCAGCAAAACGAAGGTGGGTTAGATAATCTCCATTAATCTTTATCCCTTTGTTTTCCCAGTTCAGTGATTGAAAGACATTTTCCATTGTGGCATTAAAGAGCTGCGGAGATATGGTGTCACCTTGTCTCACTCCCTTTCCAATTTTTATATGTGTTATATTTTCAAACAGCCGAATCTTTGCACTTGCATTTTCATAGATGTTATTAATAATATTAATGTATGCATCTTCAATACCGCAGGTTTTCAGAGCCATTGTAACTGCTGATGGTTTCACCGAATCAAAGGCTTTTTCATAATCGATAAAAGCCATGCAGAATGGAAGTTCATATTCCCTCGCTCTTTCAATTAGTTCTCTCAGTACGTGGATATGGTCTATTGTGCTGTAGCCACTCCTGAATCCAGCTTGTTCTCTCGGTTGAGCCATGTCCAGTGTTACCTTCAAGCGGTGTGAAAGAACTTTAGTGAAGATTTTATAAACTACTGATAGGAGGCTGATAGGTCTGTAGTTTCCGAGATCCTCAATGTCACCTTTCTTATGTAGCAGGATCATTGTAGCGGTGTTCCAATCCTCAGGAATCTTTCCTTCATTAAGGCATCGAGTGAAAATTTGGGCGAGTACTGTTTCGATTTCTCCACTTGCTTCTTGTATGTTGTCTACAGTAATTCCATCTTCTCCTGGAGCTTTTCCCCGCTTCATGTTCTTGATTGCATGTGCAACTTCTGCTGGAAGGACTGGAGGAACTCTGGTACTGGTATCTTTCATGATGTCTGGAGTGCATGTATCATCCCTTTCATATAATTTGGAGTAGAAATCTTTCACTCTTGTCAAAATTTCGCCTCTATTTCTTGTTACAGAACCATCTTCTTTTCTCAGTGTCATAATCTGTTTTCTTCTCTTACTGAGATGTCCCTTTGCTATCTTTAGGCTTTGGTTGTTTTCAATTGCTTTCCTCACTAGTTCACAGTTGGATTTTCTTACGTCTTCAGTGATAATTTTTCTTACTGTCTTGCATAGCTCTATATATTCCACTTTGGAAGTCACATCTTCTTTAGTTGTCCTCATCACTCTTCTTTTTTGCATCAACATTTTCGTTTTTCCTGATAATTTGTTTACATGCAACTTGTTCTTAGACCCAGCTAATTTTGTTGCTGTTTCCATAAGAGCTTTGGTTACTTTTCTGTTAACTTCAGAGATGTCCACTTCTTCCGATGTTAGGCCTTCTAAAGCAGAGAACCTGTTCTTCAGTTCCAACTTGAAGGTATTATGGTGTTTTTTAAGGTTGGTTATGTCAATACATTTTGTTTGTCTTATGAGCTTGCTACGTTCGAGTTTAGTGTTGAGGTGCATCTTACATCTCACCAATCTATGGTCACTACCTGTGTTGAACTTGTTTAGCACACTGCAGTCTTCTATGACGAATTTATTGTTACACATAATAAAATCAATTTCACTTGTCGTCCCATTTGGATGTCTCCATGTCCATTTCCTGTGTGGCTTTTTCTTGAAGAAGGAGTTCAAGATGAAAAACCCTTCTGCCTCTGCAAACTCAACGAGAGTATTTCCACACTGGTTTCTGTTGCAGTGACCGAATTTACCTACTGAAGTTTCATTCTGTTGCCGTTGCCCTATTTTTGCATTTAAATCTCCCATAATTATTTTCAAGTGCTGCTTACCTTTATTATTTAGATGACAAATTTCCTCATAAAATTCTTCAATTTCTTCTTCAGGATGACTTGTGGTGGGTGCATAAGTTTGAATAATCTGAGCCTGGTATCTTTTCGAGAGTTGGATAACAAGTCGTGCAGCTCTGTCAGAGGAACTTTCAACTTCTACAACTTTATCCTTCAGTTTCTTGTTTATTATAAATCCAACACCACTAGTTCTGCCAGTATCTGTCCCACGATAGTAGAAGAGATGTCCACTTTTCAGTTCGATGAGATCTTCTCCTTTTCTCCTTACCTCACTTAGCCCCACGATGTCCCACTTGATCCTTTGTAGTTCCTCTTCCAATTCAAGAAGCCTTGAATCAGAAGATAGGGAGCGTCCATTATACGTAGCCAAGGTCAGCATCAGATGGCAGCCTAGTCCGGTCCTCCGGGGATTCTTACCACCCTCTGCCTTCATGTCGCACTGGCCGCTGTTTTGGCCAGGTACATTCCAGCTGCCGGAGACTGAGGGCCAAGATTTAAGTTGTGGAATCATTTTGGAGGGGTTTGGCCATAACTCACCACGCTGGCCAAGCGGGTTGGTGAGTGTGGGATAGAATTTCCTCTAATCCCGATGGTATAGTTATACCGCTATTGGCGGTCGTCAGAGGCCCTTTAGTGGGAACAGGATGCACCACGAGAAGGCGGGGTTGACATTTGTCAAGGAGAGGCTGTGATGTTACGCATCATCTGACCTTACATCCCAGGACATATACTCGTATTTAATTTATAATGGTGTCTGCCCTTCGGGAAGAATTTTGATTGGAACAAGCATTTTTGTACTAAACAGACGTTCTACCAAATTTTCAATAATATGGAGTTTAACCTTCTGACCGTGCTAACGTATAGCACAACTGAAAATATAGCGTGCTATATTCGTTCTATGAACAAGAAATAATGCTTAAATAGTGAAGCTCTTACATAAATATACGACATTGCAAAATATTCCGAATTACGGTTACTCTCCCCCACCACGTTATTATTTTTTTTTTCAAATGACATGCTCTCAATACCCATTCCCAATCCACTTCTGGACGAATTTCTCAACATGTTGCTTCCACAACTCTGTCTCAAGCAATTCTCTTCCATTCACTCCAACTTGCATTCGAAAGCCTTCCTCTCATTTCCCACGCTGCCTTATGTGTTTTCTCTTTATGCTTGATATTCAGTCTAGCATTTCAGTTCTCCAACGGTGCTCAGTTCTTTAGACAATATTTTCAACCCTACTGGCAAGAAGAATCCATCGCTTCCCGTAGTTTGCGCCGTACTCGTATCCTGCCAACCGCATGTACCAACGTGAATCTCGACTCATCAGTCCAGGCAACATTTTCCCACATGTCTAGGGTCAAGTGGCGATGTTCCCGCCCCCATGCTAATCTTTGCACCCTGTGATGTGCAGTCAGCAGCGTTACCCTCGTGTGACGATGGCTTCTGTACGCCATAGCGAGGAGATGGTTCTGGATGGTGTGGCTGCTTACACGTTTTTGTGCACCAGCGTTAAATTGCCGAGTTATTTCTTGCACTGTGCCCCGTCTATCCGATGTTACATTGCGAGCTAGCTGACGATGAACCCGCTCATCCACACGCTGTTGTCCACGACTCGTGGAAATCCCAATGCCTGCATGACTTCCGAGATGGAGTGACCCATTCGTCGGGCCCCGACAATTTGCCCACGATTAAATGCGCTTAGATCTTTCGTCTTACCCATACTGCGTCCGACTTTTACTCATTCCCGCCGCATTACTCCTTATATTGTCGGATCGCTGCGTACGTCATGGCGTTCCCGTTTACAGGGCCGCCCACAGCGCCACATTTGCATAACGTCAGCTGTCTCTAATTCAATTGCTCTTCAGTGTATACCTGTACATGCTTTCAGCTTTTCGATAAGGCCCATTGTCTGTGATCCGTAAATAAGAAATGTAAGAGAGCACTAAAAGAATAGTTTTCTTTTAATGCATGTAAAAATTGTAAATTGCTCATAAATATTGTGCTGTTTCCTCCAGATGCATTTCAGTCATTTTTTATATGAATACCAGTTTCTTCTTCCAAGTGACCCTTCATTGATATCTATTATCCAAAGTAGATGTACCCTACTGTTCGTGAAAATTGCAACACCAGGAAAGAATTGCGCTTCTTAAATGAAATTTATTTCACGGATTCCTCGTGTTACAGGCATAGGTATGTGCAAATACACACAATATATTGCATAAATGCGTACTTATGTCAATACAGTTTGATGACGTCAGACAAAACAAAAACAAAAAAGGCAAACATCACAGCCTCTCCTTGACAAATGTCAACCCCGCCTTCTCGTGGTGCATCCTGTTCCCACTAAAGGGGCTCTGACGACCGCCCATAGCGGTATAACTATACCATCGGGATTAGAGGAAATTCCATCACACACTCACCAACCCGCTTGGCCAGCGTGGTGAGTTATGGCCAAACCCCTCCAAAATGATTCCACAACTTAAATCTTGGCCCTCAGTCTCCGGCAGCTGGAATGTACCTGGCCAAGGCAGCGGCCAGTGCGACATGAAGGCAGAGGGTGCTAAGAATCCCCGGAGGACCGGACTAGGCTGCCATCTGATGCTGACCTTGGCTACTTACAATGGACGCTCCCTATCTTCTGATTCAAGGCTTCTTGAATTGGAAGAGGAATTACAAAGGATCAAGTGGGACATCGTGGGGCTAAGTGAGGTAAGGAGAAAAGGAGAAGATCTCATCGAACTGAAAAGTGGACATCTCTTCTACTATCGTGGGACAGATACTGGCAGAACTAGTGGTGTTGGATTTATAATAAACAAGAAACTGAAGAATAAAGTTGTAGAAGTTGAAAGTTCCTCTGACAGAGCTGCACGACTTGTTATCCAACTCTCGAAAAGATACCAGGCTCAGATTATTCAAACTTATGCACCCACCACAAGTCATCCTGAAGAAGAAATTGAAGAATTTTATGAGGAAATTTGTCATCTAAATAATAAAGGTAAGCAGCACTTGAAAATAATTATGGGAGATTTCAATGCAAAAATAGGGCAACGACAACAGAATGAAACTTCAGTAGGTAAATTTGGTCACGGCAACAGAAACCAGGGTGGAAATACTCTCGTTGAGTTTGCAGAGGCAGAAGGGTTTTTCATCTTGAACTCCTTCTTCAAGAAAAAGCCACACAGGAAATGGACATGGAGACATCCAAATGGGACGACAAATGAAATTGATTTTATTATGTGTAACAAAAAATTCGTCATAGAAGACTGCAGTGTGCTAAACAAGTTCAACACAGGTAGTGACCATAGATTGGTGAGATGTAAGATGCACCTCAACGCTAAACTTGAACGTGGCAAGCTCATAAGACAAACAAAATCTATTGACATAACCAACCTCAAAAAACACCATAATACCTTCAAGTTAGAACTGAAGAACAGGTTCTCTGCTTTAGAAGGCCTAACATCGGAAGAAGTGGACATCTCTGAAGTTAACAGAAAAGTAACCAAAGCTCTTATGGAAACAGCAACAAAATTAGCTGGGTCTAAGAACAAGTTGCATGTGAACAAATTATCAGGAAAAACCAAAATGTTGATGCAAAAAGAAGAGAGATGAGGACAACTAAAGAAGATGTGACTTCCAAAGTGGAATATATAGAGCTATGCAAGACAGTAAGAAAAAGTATCACTGAAGACGTAAGGAAATTCAACTGTGAACTAGTGAGGAAAGCAATTGAAAACAATCAAAGCCTAAAGATAGCAAAGGGACATCTCAGTAAGGGGAGAAAACAGATTATGGCACTGAGAAAAGAAGATGGTTCTGTAACAAGAAATAGAGGCGAAATTTTGACAAGAGTGAAAGATTTCTACTCCAAATTATATGAAAGGGATGATATATGCACTCCAGACATCATGAAAGATACCAGTACCAGAGTTCCTCCAGTCCTTCCAGCAGAAGTTGCACATGCAATCAAGAACATGAAGCGAGGAAAAGCTCCAGGAGAAGATGGAATTACTGTAGACATCATACAAGAAGCAAGTGGAGAAATCGAAACAGTACTCGCCCAAATTTTCACTCGATGCCTTAATGAAGGAAAGATTCCTGAGGATTGGAACACCGCTACAATGATCCTGCTACATAAGAAAGGTGACATTGAGGATCTCGGAAACTACAGATCTATCAGCCTCCTATCAGTAGTTTATAAAATCTTCACTAAAGTTCTTTCACACCGCTTGAAGGTAACACTGGACATGGCTCAACCGAGAGAACAAGCTGGATTCAGGAGTGGCTACAGCACAATAGATCATATCCACGTGCTGAGAGAACTAATTGAAAGAGCGAGGGAATATGAACTTCCATTGTGCATGGCTTTTATCGATCATGAAAAAGCCTTTGATTCGGTGAAACCATCAGCAGTTACAATGGCTCTGAAAACCTGCGGTATTGAAGATGCATCCATTAATATTATTAATAACATCTATGAAAATGCAAGTGCAAAGATTAGGCTGTTTGAAAATACAACACACGTAAAAATTGGAAAGGGAGTGAGACAAGGTGACATCATATCTCCGAAGCTCTTTAATGCCACATTGGAGGGTGTTTTTCAGTCGCTGAGCTGGGAAAACAAGGGGATAAAGATTAATGGAGATTATCTAACCCACCTTCGTTTTGCTGATGACGTAGTCATTTTTGCAACTACCCCATCAGAGCTGCAGAGTATGATCCAGGAACTTGCTGACAAGGGTAAAGAAGTGGGATTAAAAATGAACTTTCAGAAGACAAAAGTGATGTTCAATGCTTTTACAAGAAATGAAGATTTATCGATTGATGGAGAAAAGCTGGAGATAACAGACACGTATGTTTATCTTGGACAGCAGATATCAAGTGAGGGTGGGCAGCAGATATCAAGTGAGGGTCACATTGATGAAGAAATTAATCGGCGTACAAAACTTGCCTGGAGAGCTTTTGGAAGAAACAGCATAATTTTCAAGAGCAATATGCCATTATGTCTTAAAAGAAAAGTGTTTGATCAATGCATCCTTCCAGTGCTTACGTATGGTGCAGAGACGTGGACCTTAACTAAAAGAGACATACAAAGGCTGCAGACAACTCAAAGAAGCATGTAGAGGTGCATGCTTGGTGTAACCAGGAGAGATAAGAAGAGGAACTCGTGGATCCGAAAAATGACTAGAGTGGAAGACATCATGATCAGAGTTAAATCCCTGAAATGGCAATGGGCTGGACATACTGCCAGAAGGACAGATCATCGATGGACAGCCGAAATTTTAGATTGGATTCCAAGGGACAGGAAAAGACCCAGAAGAAGACCACATGGGAGATGGGTGGATGAAATTCGAAAGTATGCAGGGGTGACATGGAGGAGACTGGCACAAGACAGACCGTTGTGGAGGAAACTTGGGGAGACCTTCGTCCAGCAGCGGATTGATAATGGTTGACAATGATGATGATGATCATATTCCAAGAGTTAGCCATTGCCCACGATACACATTTGTATTCGTGAAAGTAATCACGCACATTCCTCAGCATGGAAAATGTCACATCATTGCAAGCATCTGTAACACGACGACGTAGATCCAGCAGACTTGTAAGCGCTGTTGCATACACCTGATTATTTACGTAACCCCAGAAATCCAAGCTCACCATTCTCACACAGCATACGTAGACCTAAACTTCTGATCAGGGTACATCCTGCTACTGGTTTTTATATCGTAGGTACGGTACAACGTCACAATCTGCATTTGCATACGGCTACATTTGCGAAATGTGAATATGCAGATTCGAATCATCGCACATTGATTTCGGACATTGTAGGGTATTCAGGCGACAATTTATCGTGTCTGTGTGAAACAAATGTCGTTTTGTACTAATTAATTGATGCTCTACAACTTTGTAATTGGAAATTTTGCTTTATCTCTTTTCGTTTTCGATTTGCAATGGCGAACTTCCGTATTTCGCCACTAGGAACGCTGCTGTCGGTTGCATTCGATCGGGCGTAGTCGCTTTACTATACCTTTATCTCACTTGCATAACTGTAGCTCTCTCTCCGTTCGCAAGTTATTCTAGCCTAAAGGAACTTTCCTATTCACCCTGTATATAGTTGGCTGTTGAGGGTTACCTCAATTCGTATCAGGTGAGATAACGAATTAAATCCAATGGTACCCCAGACCATGATGCTTGGAGCTGGCTCGGTGTGACGTTGCAAAACGCGAGGTGCCGTTCATCACGATGTCCTCGAGCACGTATGCGACAATCATGGTGCATGAAGTTGAATCGTGACTCTTCAGAAAACACGATCCGTTTCCAAACAGCGCACCAGGGTCTGTGTTCGAAACCCCGTTGCAGTCTGTGGCGTCTGTGGTTGAGAGTCAAAGGAATGCGTATCAATCTGCTGCAAGCAACCAGTCCTCTGTTAAACAAACAACGTCTGTGCTGGAGGACAAAGCCTGACAGTGTTCCACTGCTGCGCTAACACCTCGGATGTCAGTGTGCGATCGGTCACTGCCATGCGGTAGACATGTCTGTCATCCCATGCAGACGTGCGATTTTGCGGTCCATTTCCCGGATTTCTGTGCGCCCGAGCACCATCGGTCCACTGGCGCCACGCTGGCGTCACTTAACATGCGTTTCGTCCAGTACGAGTGCCAGTTCCGCGGTAGGAAAATCCAACTTCACTGATCCCCAAAACATTCCTCTTTCAAAGTTCGTCGGGTGTTCATAATGAGAACTTCTCCAGCGACGCGGCATAGTCAGACACAAGAGATAACATTTCGACTCAATGTCAGCTCTTCACTGATTTCGGCATCTCGCTTGAGCGAGCTCTTTATATCCAAGACCGGAGATTTCAAAGAGCACTGCTCCGAAATCGCATCCTCATTTTCACTTACATGTCACAAACTATTGTACATATATTGAAAGTTTCAAGTTAATACCAGCAATCCTTCATGGTGTTGCGATTTTCACAAACAGTAGTGTAGATATCAGTTACTTCTAACTTTGTGTCATCGATCTCTCAATCTACAGTTTTTGTACACTGATGCCCAAAATTAAGGTCACAAACCCATATTCTGTGATATATTGAAAACTAAATAGTTTATTGCAATGAAATTTGGTACATAGATGCCTCATACTATGAGATATACAATAGCATCATAACAAAATGAGCAGGAGGTAAATTGAGGGCGATATGCAAATTAGACCAAAAACGGTCCAAACATATGCATTATATCTCGAGAACGGTCCGGCTAATAGAGATTGTGGCCACCCCGGACAGCTTTACAAGTCGCACAACCATCCCTCATACTGTAAATGAGGTTGTTGATAACAGCTTGTGGCAACAAATCCCATTCTTCTAAAAGCACGAATTTTAACGCCTAGAGGGTCCTGAGAGGGGATTGACGTCGCGCAATGGCTCTTCCTAGAGCATCCCAAACATGCCCTATAGGATGTAGGTCAGGCGACTTCGCTGGCCACACCATACGACGAATTTTCTCTCCCTACAGAAAATCGACGACAGGCTGAGCTCTGTGTGGCCTCACGTTATCGTCCATAAAAATGAAGTTCGGTCCAACAGCACCCTGGAAAAGCCTCACATAAGGTTCAAGGACCTCATTCCTATAGCGGTGTGCGGTCACAGAGCCCTCATCGAAGACGTGCAGTGGTGTACGGCCGTCCAACAGGATACCTGCCCACACAAGGATTCCATTTCCACCAAAGTGGTCGATTTCCCTTATGTTGGAGGTATGGTAGTGAACTCCACGCTGTCTCCAGATGAAGACTCGTCGAGAATCACTATGTGTACTGAATTTCAACTCATCACAGAAAAGTACACGACCCCAATCGTGCTGTGTCCAAGAAAGATGGGCTCTCTTCTGCTATATGGCGAGGGGGACACACACCACAGGTCGCCGGGCGTAAAAGCCTTCTCTGCTAGGCGTCTGCTTACAGTTTGCCTCGAAATTGTTGTTCCAGTCGCAGCAGCGAGGACCTGAGAGAGGTGTCTAGCCGGCAACCGTCTATGACGTTTGGCAGTTAATGCCCCGTAACGATCATACGCAGGTGTTGTGGTCCTTGGAAAGCCTCCTGGTGATGATACCCGTTGTTCGGACATGGTGCCATAGCCTGGATACCACCTTTCGTGACACCTGTAACGATCGAGCGACCTCCGCTTGAGACTGGCCAGTTTCAAGCCACCCGATGGCTCTCCACCTCAGTCCAACGTCTAAACGATTCCAAGCACTCATTCCAACTGAAATCAGTCAATCTTGTGAATTTTCTTGCAAGAAACACAACTCTGAAGACGAAATTTGTAGATGAAGAAAACGTTCACTTTCACGTTCTCTTACCAAACTCACCCAGTTAACCGTTTAACAAACAGTGGATGCTCACATCAGATTCAGATCAGATCAGATTGAATTATATGTAGAGGATTTTAGGAAGGGAGTATCTGACCCCAGGTCTTAAACAACTCTTAGAAATAAGAAGCTATGAGATTTGGGCTAGATTGCCCGATAGGAAATTGACACGGAAGCGAAGTAGAAAGGGGGAGGAAGACGCCCTTATTTGTTACGGGGGGCAGTACCCGGGGTCCTACAGCTTAACGTGCCCATACGACGCACGACGGGTATTAAGTGGTCCGAGCGTTCGTACCTGCCCGGGTTCGAACCTAAAGTTACATCCATGGCAGTGCCACCCGCGGCCCTTACATCAGATTCAGATCATCAGATCAGATCAGATGTAGAGGATTTTAGGAAGAGAGTGTCTCGCTCCAGGTCTTAAACAACCCTTAGAAATAGGAAGCTAGGAGATTTGGGCTAGAGTGTCCAATAGAAAAGTGATACGGAAGCAAGGTAGAAAGGAAAAGGAAGACGCCCTTATTTATTACCGGGGGCCAGTACCCGGGGTCCGACGGCTTAACGTTCCTATCCGGGTATTTAGTGGTTCGAAAGTTCGTACCTGCCGAGGATCAAACCTGAGGTTATCTCCATGGCAGTCACGGACGCTGACCACTAGGCAACCCGCGGACCTCTTACATCGGATTCAAATGATCATATGTAGAGCGAATTTTAGGAAGGGAGTGTCTGAACCCAGGTCTTAAACAACCCTTAGAAATAGGAAGCTAGGAGATTTCCGCTAGATTGCCCGATAGGAATGAAACGGAAGCGAAGTAGAAAGGGGGAAGAAGACGTCCTTATTTATTACCTGGGGTCCAGTACCCGGGGTCTGACGGCTTAACGTACCCATCCGACGCACGGCGGTTATTTAGTGGATCTACCGTTTGTACCTGCCTGGGATCGAACCTGAGGTCCTTTCCGTGGCAGTCACAAACGGATTCTTTGTTCCCCAAAGTATATGTGACACCAATTTTAAACATTTTACTGGTTTCTTTTTTTGAATTATTGTAAAAAATGTGCATGTGATCTTAATTTTTGACATCAGTGTAAAGTAATTGTACATAAGGTTTGTAAGTTCGTCTCTCATCCCATTACTTTTCTCTTGCAAGCAAGTGTCTGGATCGTACTCTGCAGATTTTGAATTAGGTTGCTTATTTGATTATCCAGTCTCTATTTTCAGCGGAGAAATTTTAAGAATTTTGAATTTATTTCATGAAGCGCTTGAGAACCCACAGCTCTCCGAAACTTTTGCAGCACACTTTTGAAGCTCTTGAGCAAAATGCACTCCTTTTGAAGCAATTGCGTTTTCACAAAATCATTTATAATGTTCTACTACAGTTGAGTGGAAGCATGGAATTACTGCAAAGGAAAGTCTTTAAGGTAGCCCCAGTCAAGCGATACCAGTCCAGAAGCAGAAAAGCAATAAGGCTTACGAGAAATCCAGGTTTAGAATTAGGAAGAGAGAGAGGTATTACTTGGCGCAGCAATTCGAAGGAAACAGCCGCCTCTCTAATTTACGAACACTTAAATTAGTTTTACGATGCTGTATAATTAGATTACATTTCGGCAATTTAGCGGATGTGCGTTAGATGTAAGAGAAGGGATACGGTTTTTACGGCTTCTGTGTTAGAAGCCCAGAACGTCGCTCGAAATTAACAGAGTGCGCGTTCGTTGAGCTGTGAAATGTGTTGCCAAACGCCTGTGATAAAATATTTTTAGTATGAAAAATCTGTAAGTTATTAACGAGACACTTCGAGGATTGTGCTTAAATTCACCGTCTGATGACTTCGGCTTTCAGGAACTTTTCGTAATTTAGGATTAGGTCATTAATCAAAGTCATAAAAATCTAAGCCCTTTATTTTTTACCAATAAAATCCATTGACTCTAATTCACTCTTAATGAATGCCCATTTTGTTAAGAAGCTTGATTCTTCTCTTTTATGTTATACTTTTTTAATCTTTAGAACATGAAAACGGCATTTGCGAAGAAGTTCCAAACTTCATTTATCATGCTGAATAATATTAAAAGTTTTTTGTATAATTTTTACTAACAAAAGAAGCAATGTAACTCCTGCATGTATGTCGGAAAATTACAATGGTTACGTCGCCCAGAAAGTTCCACAAAATTTCATTACGCTGTCAAAATTAACTAGTCGGGGTTGGCAAAGAACCATACCACACTTAAAGACAAGAATTTTTAACTTTCGATATTACAAGCCTGAAATTTAAAGAACTGCTAAATTTATGAAAATATTTGAAAGCAATTGCGCCTTCTCTTATAGAACAATGAAACAAAGTTCTCAATCGAATATTTTGACTTTTTATATTTCAGAGAGTAAATATGACCTCTCATAATGTCCTTTCTTCGATACAAGTCGGATGAAAATAATAACGGGGAAAATATACTACTTAAGAGTGTGGAAATGAAAGCCAAAGGGAAGAATAATTTTTGAGGCAATATTTTCGTTTAAGGAAAAATAAACCAAAGAAAACCTACTTTACGAAATTAATGTTTTCCTACTTCAAAAATGAAAATACTTTACTATATGATGTTGCTCATATAATTAGATGAAATTAGATTAACAAATGCAACCAATTCTGAATTTTATGTAACTGTTATTAACTTCTACAGTAAAAAAATGCTTAAGTAAAATATTTCCTGGACTCGTGAAAGATGGATTAACAAAGACAAGCATTGAATAAAATATTCTAATGCAATAAATTAAAAGAAAATGAAATTTCTGTTTAACTGGAATTTATCCACACATCCCAATCGTTTTGCGCAGAAGAGATATAATTGAAAGAGGATGATTAAGCCACGTATTGTGGTGATTTTGATTTAAGGCTGATTATTTTACTCGATAAAGTGCGAGTGATTTAGATGACTTCCCATGATGACCAATAAAAGTGAAATTAGAACAGAAGTTATTTAATACATTTCTGGCTGTTGGCTGTATACTGTAGTTTATTTTATTCTTGTTAAGCGTTTCAGTTTCAAAAGAAAGTCAAGTATCGGATTTCAACGAAAACCAAGCTTTAAGTCGACAAGCTCTTTTCTAAGACAAGAACTGCAACATAACTAATCTAGTTATGCTAAGATTAGTCCTGTTGGAGAAAAGGTAACACCAAAAAGATAAGCTTTAACTAACAGTGTGTTGCAGTAAATTTATCTCCAAGATAACCTTACCCTTTTGGGTCCTGCAGTGAATTTTTCATCAAGCTCTAACTTTAGTGTGTTGCAGTAAAACAAACTGAACGTCACAAACGTTCAACAATTCAAATTGAAACCAAAACACTACAGTTGCTACGAAGAACATTATTATTAGACAGGCTTAAGCGCGGCCGTTCCCGAAATGAATGGTTTCAGAATAGGCCCTGCACAAGTGCTTTGTAACGAATCCGATATCAAATCTATTTAAAAATAATTCTGATCATAGAGTGGATATATCCGTTTGAGATATACACTATACTGACAAGTCACCGGACACCTAGAAGAGAAACACAACATAGCATTTATTGACATACAGCAGCACGATGTCTGTCCACCTTTGGTCTAAATACATGCACTGACCCTTCGAGACATGCTTTCGACAAGATTTTAGAACACAGCGATAGGTATGCGCTTCCATTCAGTACATAATGCTGCCGCTAACTGATGCTCAGTAGTAGGCCTAGGTTCTAAACTTCTTATGTGGCGCTCAAATTCATCCCATAGGTGCTCTATGGGAATTAAGATCAGGGCTCTGTGCTGGCCAGTTCACAAACGATACGGAATTATCGTCAAACCACGCTGTAACAGTCCCTGCTTTATGGCTCGGTGCATTATGCTGGTACCAACAAGGCTCGGTTCCATAGTATTGCCACAGAGTTGGTATGGCATAATTGACCAGAATATCGAGGTATACGTGCTGGTTAAAAGGTTTGTCCACAATAACCAATGTCCTTGGACCATACCACGAAAAACACCCAACATGAGTACACTGCCAACTTCAAACTTGTCCGTAGGAACAGTACACTGTAGTAAATAGCGTTCCCCCGGCTGCAGCCATATCCACACACGGCCATCAGATTGATGGATCGTGAATCTGGATTCATCAGTTCATAGGACCCGTTTCCATTGATCTGCGGTCCACAATAAATGTTCTTTACACCATGTTTAACGGCGAGTAGCATTCCTAGTGCAGATAAAAGGCTTATGGGCAGCCGCACGACCACGGTAATCCATAGAATGAAGTTCTCTGCGAATGGTACGTGTAGATAAATTCAGATTTTAGTCACCTGTTCCAGGATTTTTACTCGCCTGTACGCTTAGATCTTGTGCAGTAAGTACTCCGTCGATTAGGTGTAACGACGCTCCTGAGGCTTCGACGTCCTCTATCACTGCTTTTCTTTGGTCTGCCGGAACGTTTTGCTTCTTCAGGCACACCATGTGTCTTCCACTTATTCAGTACATCTAAAACAGTTGACTTGGGTATGTTCAAACGCCTCTCAGTTTCTCTTATGGACAACCCACTAATATAACACCCAACAATATTTCCTTTATCAACGTCAGTTCTCTCCCGCCGTGATTATTTTCACTCAACCTCACAGTGCGATATGATCGCGGTCAGCTGCAGGCTTGCTTTTATACCGTTTGCAGCTGCACCGCGCATCTTAACAACGCAGCGGATCCGTTCATTTGCTTTTAAAGGGGTGTCCGGTGATTTGTCAATGTAGTGTAGATACCATTACTCCCAGTTTAACGCAGCATTTCATACATCTGAAGACCAGCTCAACGCGAGCTCGAAAGTACTAATGTTTTTATCTTGTGTTTTCAGTGTATATAATATTCGTCTTTTATACGTACATTAAAATCTTTTAGATCGTGTATTAGACGGTAAAGTAGATTTATAGTGCATAATGAGACATTTACAGCTATGTATGTTCACGGGCCCCTTAAACCCTAGAACAAAGCAAAATAAAAATCTGCAAATTTTTCTATTGAAAATATTTGTCGATTTGGCAAATTAACTCTTCGAAACTGAACCACTTAGTTAGAACATTGATTTCAAAAAGTAGTAACAGTTAACTTTGTGATTTAGAGAAAACAAAATAGAAGAAGGTTCATGTAGAACTTTAAGAGGAAACAACAGAATGAATTAGAATAATGTAATTCTTCCGGAAAAGAAATAATTTCCTAGATGGGTGCGGGTTCGAATCCCAGTAAGGCATGGATGTGTTTGTCTTACTCCCTTCCCTAGAACCAGTGGTCCTAAATTAGAGACGGGAAACTGCTTAAAGCCCATCGAGTTGCTCACGGTGGTTGTTAAAACCACAATAAAAAAAACAAAACAAAAAAAACAAGAAAGGTGACACCAAATTTTCGGGTGTAATAAGCACGTTTTTTGAATCCGTTCTGACGCAAATTAAATTTATCAAAGCTATTCAAAATCAATGGAACCGGTATGGAAAACAATAGTTTCTGACGGAAGAAAGAAGTTTTCAATCGTTTCCCCCTCAGATATTGCTGTAAACGGAATTGTGAGCTTGCGCCCTTTGGTTGCAGACTTGTGCGTTAAGAAACACATGAATTTATATGAGAAACATTTCGCACTGGAAACGTTCTCCTACATAGAAATAATTTTTTAAATCGGACTCTTAGAAACAGAGATATCGACAAAAATAAGATGTGACTTTAGGTCCCCAGGTGGGAAAACCATGCATTATTTTAGGAAGAAAGTATTATCAAAAGGTTTTTCCATATGAACGGTATCGGTCCAAGTTAAAAAAAAATTTAGTCGAATTTTCAGAAGCCCAGATTTTGCTACAAATACATCAGAAGCAGAAATTAACACTTATGCCCCCTGGTGGGCAAACCATTCTTTACCAAACATTAGAAATTGTGTGAAAAATATTTTCCATCAGGTCTTGTATGCGATACAGGAAGAATTTTTCAAATCGGAGTTTTAGAAGCAGAAATAAACAGAAAACGAAATTTACCTTTGTGCCCCCTAGCGGAAAGTCTATGATTTACTTGAAAATTTTGAATTTATATGAAAAACATTTCGCATCGAAGACACTGTCCAACAAAGAAGGAATTTTTCAAATCGGACTCCTAGAAGTAGAGATACTGACAAAAATAGGATATACATCTACGCCCACTGGCGGAGAAACTGTGGATTATTTTAAGAAACTATTTCGAAAATGTTTATCGATGTGAATGGGCATTAGTCCACGAAAGAATTTTTTCAGTCGATATTTTAGAAGCTCAGATTTTATGGCAAATACATCAGAAGCAAAAATTAACTCTTACGCCCCCTGGTGGCTAAAGTATTCTTTACCAAAAACTTGAAATTATATGCAAAATATTTTTGACCAGGAGATGTATTCGCTGAAGAATTTTTTTCAAATCGGAGTTTTAGAAGAAGAGTAATCGGGAAAAATGTAATTTACTTTTACGTCCCCTAGCGGAAAATCTATGTGTAATTTGAAAAAGTAACTATCTAAAATAATCTTCGACATAAATGGAATCGAAAGATAAAATAATTTTTTTAATCGGATGTTTAGAAGCAAATATGGGGAATAAAACGTATTTTTGACTTCGACATCATCTGCATTTACGCCCCCTAGCGGCGAAATTGGACATCGTAAAAAAAAAATGATAAGAAGGATCATCATTCGCATATTTCAAGCTTCCCAATGCAAAAATATTTTTTCAAATCGGACTAATAGTTGCAAATATATTGTGGGTACAGACGGACGGACGGACAAACCGGTAACATAAGCACGAACTTTTTTTACAAAAGACGTGCTAAAAGTAATTTCAAGATAGCGAAGTGTTACTTATTTGAGTTACTTGAAAACAGTGACATTTCCAGCGCACAATCGTTCAAATTGAGGTTTTAGCGCACGCATTGATTTCTTAATTCATATAGCGCTTGTAGTTTCCATTATGTGTTTTCAACACTTTAAAGGAATCGTGCTGAAACTTTTGCTGAATTTCATTTGCAACACAAAAATAATACATTTAGTGGTTAATTTTTTCTCATTAGCTCAAACCTGAAGAACGTACAAGACAAAGTTTCTCTCGTTTACTTAAGTCACTCAAACATACTTTTATAATTTCTCAATCAATCACACCTTCCTGCTTGCAGACTGTGAGACATCTATTAAGCAACGTGGTTTTGCCGAACTCAGGAAATTCTCTGCACACTACAAGATTCTGTGTCATTCAGAAACTATTGTCACGGAACTCAATGAAGTTAATTTCACTAAACTTCTGGCATTAATAACAAAAAAGCTATACACTTGCGAGGAATTTGTCTTACCCTGTAAGCGGCCGATATACCTGAACCTGATAGTGCTTAAAATTTTCCAGTTCTTACGCGTGGAGCACAGACATGGACCATAACCGTTTAACACGTTCGCTGCGGCGACGTTTTTATTTGACTTTTTTGTGGTGCGTCATGACCCACAGGTGGGGCGTAGACTGTTTCAATACAGTGCTGTACGACACACTGATGGGTTGTTTCTTGAAAGAGTTTTCCTTGTCTGCCAAGAGATGAAGGTTTATGCTTGTGGTTTGTACGTTTGCAACGAACGTAGTTTAGATAGCATACTGCAAGAGCAGGAGCGATCACCGGTGTGTTGTTTAGCACACAATGATGAAATTGGTGAACGTACTCCATTTAAATGCAGTACAGTTTGCCTTTCGTTTGTTAGTCCTAAATTTATTATACGTATATCAATTATTGCACAGAATCTATGGTGAGGTGATACATTAGCATAATTTTTTCAATTATATCAGGATAGGATTAGATACCGTCGATTAATAGATAGATAATGTCGACAGATAGATAGATAGATTAGATGCATAGATAGACAGGTAGGTAGATTTTATGCACTAAATACCTGTATACGTGAATAATTAAAGGGATTCTACATTTGAATTATAATATTAAATGTAGATTCTACATTTGAATTATAATATTAAATGTAGATTCTACATTGTAATTATAATATTAAATGTAGATTCTACATTGTAACTGCATAATTATTATTCTTCACTTTAAGATTTTTGTTATACGCATTATTGCACGTGCAGGAACTACCACGGGTGTGTCGTTCAGCACGAATAAAAAAATGAAAACAATTAATACACTCTGTAACTTTTTTACTAAATGAAAAAATGTGATTTTGGTTTACTAACCCTAATTTTGGTATGCCTATATGATTGATTTATCGGACTCTGTATTGAGGAGATACAGCAACACAATTTTCTCAGTTACACAAAGTGCATTTGATCTTTTTATGCCTTTTATGGTGGGGTATCATAGGAAAAAGAGTGAGGAGATGGGTATCACATTTACATCTTCCCTTTCAAGAGGCTTCAAAATACGAACGCATGTCATGGGAGGGGGTCGGCATCAAGTCAGACAAATGCAATAGGTGATGTGGAGTCTGAAAAAGAGCCATAACCTTGCACGTATTTTACAAAATATCACTAACTTGCAACCTAAATTTCAAATGTGTGCGTTACGTCCCACCGGTGGATTGTTAAAAGATTATATAAGTGACGAATACCTACTGTAGACTTATGTACACTGAAGAGCAATTGAATTAGAGACGGCTGGCGTTACGCAAATATGGCGCTGTGGGCGGCCCTGTAAACGGAAGCGACATGAGGTATGCAGCGATCCGATAATATAAGGAGTGATGCGACGGGAATCAGTAAGAGTCGGACACAGTATGGGTAAGACGAAGGATCTAAGCGCATTTGATCGTGGGCAAATTGTTGGGGCCTGACGAATGGGTCACTCCATCTCGGATGTCGTGCAGGCACTGGGATTTTCACGAGCCACTGTGTCACGGGTGCACCGTGACTACATCGAATCCGGTAAAACCATCCCTGAAAGGGCCAACTGCCGTGGACAACAGCGTGTGGATGAACGGGGTCATCGTCGGCTAGCTCGCATTGTTACAGCGGATAGACGGGTCACAGTTCAAGAAATCACCCGGCAAGTTAACGCTGGTGCACAAAAACGTGTAAGCAGCCACACCATCCAGAACCATCTCCTCGCTATGGGGTACGGAAGCCATCGTCCCACGAGGGTACCGCTGCTGACCGCACATCTCAGGCTGCGAAGATTAGCATGAACGCGGGAACATCGCCACTGGACCCTAGACATGTGGGAAAATGTTACCTGGACTGATGATTCGAGATTCACTTTGGTTCATGCGGATTGCAAGATACGAGTACGGCGCAAACCACATGAAGCGATGGATCCTTCTTGCCAGCAGGGTTCTCTTCAAGCTGGTGGAGGTGGTATTCTCATCTGAGGACTGTTTACATGGACTAAAATGGGACCCCTGGTACGTGTGACATCGTACCTCACAGGTCTACGTTACCTTGATACCCAGGACAACCATTTGCTCCCGTTTGTGTGTCTTCAACATTCCACTGGGGACCTCATCCTGCAACAAGACAATGCACCGTGCCATTGCTCCCGAATTGTCTCCGAATGGTTGGATGAACACACCACCGACGTGACCTCGCTTCCTTGGCCAGCTAAGTCGCCTGACCTCAATCCCATCGAGCACATCTGGGATGCCATCGAGAGAAATGTTCGAGGCTCTGACCCTCCTCCATCAAATCTTCGTGAACTGTGGGAGCTTGTTCAGGGGTCGTGGATCCGTACGGCTTCCCAACGCTTCCGGTGTCTTGTCGAGTCCATGCCGAGACGAATCACCTCCGTCATCAGGGCGAAAGGTTGTGCTACACGTTACTAGACAGGTATCTCTAATTCAATTGCTCTTCAGTGTATATAAACTCCTTATTTTTTTACTGCTCTGAAAGATGTAGAAGTTATTGCTTTAGCACAGGAGGACAGCGCGCATTTCTGAGTACCGCACACGAAACATGCGCGTTACGACCCACGGGCGGGTCGAAACGCATTGAACGTGTTAAGCGGTCTATAAACCTGAACCAAATGCCGCCTAATATTATTTTTTCGCTACCTAAACATTAATCTTCGCAGAGCGGTCGGATCTTAGGAAAGCTACAGCAAAATTATTCCCCCCCCTTTATCTCAGCAGTACCGAGCATAAACCTGTCTCACTAGTGATAAGCACTCTCTTCTGGTCCTTTATTCGCTACTCTGTGACCCGAGACATGATGATAGGGAAGGCTAGGTGGCTAGTCCCTCTGACACGGACGTCATGCCACTAGGTAGAAACAAGTGACCCAAACATACCCTTTCTTTCTTAGATTCGTCAATACTGCTATAGCTCTTTCAGCAGGCAATCAGTCAAATGAGATTAGTGCCGATCATTCCCTTAAATGACCACCCTGAAACACAAAGTTATAGGAGAGCAACGCTTTTAGATGCGCAGGTTCGCTCCTTGCAGCCGCACTCGGCCCACTTCTCAGATATCAAATGTACTCGTTCGGGCTGATTTCAGCCTAATTTACGAAACACGAGTTTATTCGTGTTAAGAGCTAAGATTAAATATCCGATAAATACAGTTTCTGCTTCTAAGTTTTAGAAACCACCCTTATATACATTAAATAAAATATCATCTGGTAACTGTTCATTTTATTGTAATAGTATTAATATCGCAATGCTGGCAGCTCAGTCTTCGAGCAAGCAGATGCTATTGATTGAGAAATCTTCTTCCGAATACTCAGTGTGATGCATTAGTTCGGAAACTGGTAAACTCATCTGCGTAAGATTTCAAAGTATGTTGTGCTTCTGCAGATTGCGTGAACAAATCTCGGAATAGATGTGATTTAATCAAAGTCACCAGTGAATAGCCAATGCCTTCGTCATTCGAATACCTCGTGATACGATAGCAGGCAGCCTTTCTCGATTTTAATGCTAATAATTTGCAGTCATATGCACAGCATGTCATTACTGAGTCCTGTGTTGCCTGTCTGACAGTTTAATATGTTGTCTTGTAACACACAGACGACGGTGACAAAATTATGGAGTTTCGTAGTTGAACGAATTGGTTTATGTGCGCTGCGAAACGGAGTGACCGTGTCTGTGATACGAACCACCCGAATCGGCGGAGACAGCAAACTGACAGATAGGTAAACCCGAAGTGAAACTTCTGCACGGTTCACATTCCTGGTCTCCTTTCATTAGCAACAAGCGAATAATTATACCTACATATTGTTTCGCCCAGCATTTATTGGATATCTGTAGTGTAGTGCTACAAGAAGCACCATTTTCAGGAAATTAGTTAATAGTTCTAGATTCTGAATCCCATTTAAGTGGCAGATAGATTCAAAAGAAAGGTTACAATGCTTGTTACTAACCGCAGTCATTTAAGGGCACACACAACACACCATCTTGGCTTTACGGTAAAGTCATCAACTCAGTGTACGGAAATCATGCAGCTTAAAGCCTTTGCGCTTCTCGTGAAAAGAATTATGCCAGTTAACGCAATTATATTCTGTTTGTTTCCATCCGAAACGGAAAGGCGTATTAATATAAATTTGGGATACGAAAAATGTGATAAGCACAATACATATCCCGATATTTAATACTTGTTTAAGCTCATATGGTTGGTCAATCAGCCATATGAGCTTTGTAGTTCGTTTTTCTGCCGGTGCGCCTGTAAGTACATGTGCGCTAATACAGTCGATGGACATCGCAGTTGGTAATGTGTGTACCAATACAGTCGATGGGCATCGCATTAGGTAATATGTATGCCAATACAGTCGATGGACACCGCAGTTGTAGCGTGCGAGCCAATACAGTCGATGGACATAACGTGTGTGCCAATAGTCGATGGGCATCGTAGTTGGTAATATGTATGCCAATACAATCGATGGACATCGCAGTTGGTAACAGTTGTGCCAATACAGTAGATGAACATCGCATTTGGTAACATGCGAGTCTATACAGTCGATGGACATCGCATTTGGTAACGTGTGTGCCAAGTCGATGGGCATCGCAGTTGGTAATATGTATGCCAATACAGTCGATGGACTTCACAGTTGGAAACATGCGAGCCTATACAGTCGATGGGCATCGTAGTTGGTAACGTATGTGCCAATACAGTATATGAACATCGCATTTGGTAGCATGTGAGCCAATACATTCGATGAACATCGCATTTGGTAACGTGGTGCCAATACAGTCGATGGACTTCGCAGTTGGTAACGTGTGTGCCAATACAGTCGATGGGCGTCGCGGTTGGTAATATGTATGCCAGTACAGTCGATGGACATCGCAGTTGGAAACATGCGTGATAATACAGTCGATGAACATCGCATTTGGTCACATGCTAGCCTATACAGTCGATGGGCATCGCATTTGGTAACGTGTGAGCCAATACAGTCGATGGACATCGCAGTTGGTAACGTGTGTGCCAATACAGCCGATGAACATCGCAGTTGGCAATATGTATGCCAATACAGTCGATGGGCATTGCAGTTTGTAACATGTGTGCCAATGCAGTCGATGGACATAAATGGGTAAATTTTGGGCTGCAGTCACAAACAGAAATGAAGTACTGATTGGTGGATAGCTTGGGACTAGGTGATCAAATTTACAGCCTTCATAAAGAGCTTTTCTTCGCAGCCCCGGTAACTGAGTGGTCCCAGGTACAGCTTTCGGAGAAGTCATCCGAGACTGGCACAAGCTCAAGAACTAGGCGAAGTAAGTATGGTGCGATATTCACACACCGCTGGTACCATCCCTTCCCTGGATCCAGTTGCCCCAAGTTACACACAGGAGAATGCTTAAAATTGTTCATGGTACGCCACCTCTAACACAAAAAATACATCTTCTCTCTAACTTTTGCGTAGACTAAAGGAATCCAAAACAAAAGTGATAATATACGCAAGTATCACATAAGTAAATAGGCACCTGTCGTTAGGTCATTTTTCCTATGTGCTAGAGTCTACTAATATATTGCATTACGTGCTCGAATTTCCTGTAATATGTTTTTCAGGACAACGTCAGAAAGTGTGAACGAGCATGTCTCGACCCAAGGATGCCGGAAACTAAACAACTTTCAGAAGGGAATAATCGTCGGGTAATCTGACCTGGGAACCATTCATTGTCAGATTGCTGAAAACGCGCAAATTTCTCTTGTCACAGTTAATACAGTGTTAGTGGAATTCAAAAAGGCTGGCCAGAAAGCACCAGCATTACGTACGGGTCACCCTGGGCCATCATAAAGGTGTCTCCGAGTTGTCAAGCGTTCTGTGGATACCAAGTAGGAAAGTCTCTGAGATTGCAGAACAGCTCTAAGTGAGTTCCAGAACTTCTCAGTAGTGTCTTCGCCGACTTTGCTATCATGGAAGAGCGGCTCAACGTAAGCCTCTTTTGCAATAGGCAAAATTGGTCGCAGATTGACATGAGCGGCAGACATAATTGAGAGACCCATAGCATTTTGGCACACTGTCATTCTCCGATGAGTCCTGATTTGCACATTTTACAGACCGTGGCAGGGCCTAGATGAGGCGACTTCCCAGCCAGGAATTCAGCTTGAAGCACCTACAGCCAACTGGGAAACATGGCGGTTTTTCAGTGATGCTATGAGGAGCCGTACGAATGACTGATCGTTCAGTCCTCATAAAATGTGAAGGTAACATCAATGCAGAAAAATACATAGATATATGCCACCGATATCCTCCAGTGGCCAGATGTCAAAGGCCACCTTCTTGTTCATAGAGAATGGGCCTCAATGTCATAAAACAAAACGTACCCAAACGTGGCAAGTACAAAACGCCATCCAGAAACTGTTGTGGCCAAGCCAGAACACTGATATGAACCCAACTGAACACTTGTGGGCCATATTGGATGAAAAATTCCGACGGATGCCACAGAAACCAACCAACAAGGCACCCCTCCTGGCTTTGATACGTGAGTCGTGGGCTCAAATTCCAAGAAGCGCCATTGCTGATCTCATTTGTACAATGCCTCACATAGTGATATCCCTAAGTACTACAAAGAGTCTGACTACCAGATATTATATACAGCTGCAGCTGCTTACATTTCATGCGCACAGAAAATAAACATTATTACCAAATCAGGTGTCTATTTACATACACTATATTGACAAATGTTACCGGACACCAAGAAAAGAAACACAACATAGCCTTTATTGACATACATTAGTACGGGGCCGGTCCACCTTTGGCCTTAATGCATACACTGACCCTTCGACACATGCTTTCGACAAGGTTTTGGAACACAGCGATTGGTACGCGCTTCCATTCAGTAGATAATGCTGCTGCTAACTGATGCTGAGTAGGAGGCCTTGGTTCCAAACTTCTTATGCGGCGCTCTATTTCATCCCATAGGTGCTCTATTGGATTGAGATCAGGTCTCTGTGCTGGCCAGACCAAACACGATACAGAATTATCATCAAACCACGCCGTAACAATCCGTGCTTTATGGCTCAGTGCATTATCCTGCTGGTACCAACAAGGGTCTGTTCAATAGTATTGTCACGGAGTTGGTAGAGCATAATTGTCAAGAATATCGAGGTAAACGTGCTGGTTAACAGGTTTGTTCGCGATAACTAATGGGCCGGGACCATACTACGAAAAACACCCCCACACGAGTACACTCACTCCACACTTTACCGTATGAGCAGTACACTGTGATAAATAGCGTTCCCCCTGCTGCCACCATAACCACACACAGCCGTCAGACTAATGGGTCGTGTGCCTGGATTCGTGAGTTCATAGGACCCGTTTTCATTGATCTACGGTCATGCTAAACGAGGAGTTGCATTCTGAGTGGAGATGAAAGGCTTATGCGCAGCCGCACGACCACGGTAGCCTATGGAATAAAGTTATCTGCGAATGGTACGTGTACATACCGAGGTTTCAGCAGTTTTACTCACCTGTACACTGAGGTCTTTGGAAGTACTCCGTCTATTAGCTGCAACGACACTCCTGAGGCTTCGACGTCCTCTATCACTGATTTTCTTTGGTCTACCGGTACGTTTTGCTGCTTCAGTCACGCCATGGGTCTTCCAGTTATTTAGTACATCCAAAACAGTTGACTTGGGTATGTTTAAACACCTCTCGGTTTCTCTTATGGACAACCCACTAATATAGCACCCAACAATATTTTCTTTCTCAAAGCCAGTTCTCTCCCTCCGTGCCATTTTCACTCAACCTCACACTGCGATTTGATCGCGGCCAGCTTCAGGCTTGTTTTTGTTCCGTCTGCAGCTGTACCGCGCATCTTAACAATGCAACGGGTCCGTTGATTTGCTTTTGAAGGGGTGTCCGGTGACTTTTGTCAATACAGTGTATGTCATTTCTGTGTATATTCGTATTGATTACGACCACAGAATTTTTTTCTTATTTAGGGGTTTAACGACCACCGTGAGCAAATCTATGGACTACATGCAGTCTCTCGTGCCTAATTTAGGACCACTGGTTCCAAGGGAGAGAACACGAGTGCTGTAAGAAAAACAACTTTCATGCCTCACCGGGATTCGTTCATGGGCCCATCTCGGATGAATGGTCAGAAGACAGCGCTTAGACCACTGTGCCACAAAAGCTTCTGAACGCAGGAACCACTGGCTTTCTACACTACTGGCCACCCAAAATGCAACACCAAGAAGGAGGCATCCGATTAGCCTGAAATTCGCAGCATGCGTCGCCTGCGAGAGGACATGCAAACGATTAGCATTGCAGGGCATATACAAATCATGTGCGCCCGGCACGCTACCGAGAAGCACTATAAGAAGGGTGCACAGAAGGCTGGGTGTAAGTAGTGGAAGTGTGTTGTGCTGCCGGACCTGTGCATGGGAAGTTTCCTGATGCCTCGTCGCAGAATACGGCAGTCATTCCAGCACGTTTCGGAATTCGACAGAGGACGAATAGTGGCTTATCGCGACAGCGGTTTATCGTACCGTGACATCGGCGCCCGTGTGGGACAAAATCCAGCCACAGTGAGGCGAGTATGGTTTCGGTGGATGCAGGAGTGATGGACGGAACGACGTGAGCGATGGCCGCAGCCGCGGCACACCACCGAGCGAGAGGACCGGCATGTTGTGCGGCGAGCATTGACAGCTCGCACCGCCACATCACGAACGTTAGCGCAGGAATTAGGGTGTGTCGCGTAAAACCTGTGTCAGCACGTACCGTTCGACGTCGTCTGCAGGAGCGAGGACTTGTCGCACGGCGCCCATCGCTCCGATTTCCATTGATGTTACACCACCGGCGAGTGCGGCGGCAGTGGGTCGTTGAACGCCGCACCTGGACTACGGAATGGCACGGCATTGTCTTCGCCGACGAATCGAGCTTCCGCCTGAAACACCACTATGGTCGGATCCGCGTGTGGCGGCACCGCGGCGAGAGACTGTATGACGCCTGCATTATGCATCGCCATACCGGTCCGTCGCCTGGCGTTATGGTTTGGGGCGCAATCGGATATGACACCCGCACCTCTCTGGTACGCATCGCCGATACACTCAACAGCCACCGCTACATCTCCGACGTTTTGGAGCCTGTAGTCCTCTGTTACCTGCATGACCTGCCAGCGGCCACGTTTCAACAGAACAATGCGCGCCCGCACGTGGCACGCATCGTGAAGCATTTCTTCACGGGCCACCTGGTGTCACGTCTGCCGTGGCCCGCCTGTTCTCCCGATATGTCGCCCATCGAACACGTCTGGTAGCTGATCGGCAACCGAGTGGCTCGGCAAGTACTACCCGCGGCTACGCCTGATGAACTGTGGCAACGTGTGGAAGCTGTCTGGACCGACATACCCCAAGCCCACATCCAATGCCTCTTTCGTTCGATGCCGCGGCGTGTAGCGGCCGTTATTGCCAGCCATGGGGGCCACACGAACTATGGATGTCTGCGTGTTCTGCAAGTCGCACGGGCCTGTAAGCTTAATCGTTTCATCTTTGTATCTGCTGTTATGTGTCCAGTAAATCTGGCTTCGCTATCTCGTGTCCTTCTTGGTGTTGCATTTTGGGTGGCCAGCAGTGTAGTTCTGTTTTTATTAAATACACTCACAGTTTTGGATCTTTTGATAGAATTCTTCCGCAGTCATGTCGGCAAGGCAAGTGGAGTTTTTCAGCTCCGCAGATTCAGGGAGACTGATGCTCTAATGTCGATACGTTTCAGAATGGTCTCATTTATCACTACTCGTCTTAGTAGAATAAGTCCAGAAAAGACATTAATCACAACATTAGATTTCCTCAGGTCATCGGAACACCGATGTTCCGGTGTGACTGTTTTTAGGACAGACATTTATGTGGCAAAGCAGGATAAAAGCACTTCAACAGCAGTATAGTAAATTTTCACATAACGACATGTAAAGTAACAAAGAAACCATATTCTGATATCCACCATCGTTGGTTTTTGGCGACCTAGAAACAAAATATGCTCTCGACAGCAGAAGATAGGTCGTCCGTTGGAAGCGGAAGAAGCTTGCAACTTAAAAGAACAATACAGGCGATCTTATAACATCGCAAATACTTTTCTGTATGATTCAAAATAGATGATGAATGTTCCGCACTTGCCACCATTCAGGATATTTCCAGTCTTGAATTGCTGACGAAGCAAAATTAACCACCAACATAATTCCCAGCACACACTTACTCAAACTCAGATACAATAATGTATGTTTTTGTGGGTGATTTTCGTTCAAGATAAACAGTTTTGAATTCTACAAAATAACTCAACGTACCGCTAGTACTTATCTCATATGCTTTCAGACAGGCGCTTTGGTTGCAACTTACCTAGAAACATAGCAGAAAAAGAACAGAATGGGAGGAAAAAAAAACGATACAGATTTTTTGGGTGTAATAACGGCTTGTTTTGTTAAAAATCTTAAAAATATAAGTTGCTTTTCAAACTGTCAATAAAACAAAAATGCAACAAAGAAAACTTGCATTAGAAAATCTGAAAGTAGCGGGGAAATTTGTGTCTCGATCTATAGAAATCTAAGGCAATTTTGTTAGTGGCACTTTGTTTTTTTTTTTTTGTTTTGAGGTTTAACGACCACCGTGAGCAACTCAATGGGCTATAAGTAGTCGCCCGTCCCTAATTTAGGGTCACTGGTTCCAGGGAAGGGAGAGAGCCAGTGCCGTAAGACAAACACAACATCCATGCCTCACCGGGATTCGAACCCGGACCCCGTTCGGACGAATGATCAGAGGCCATCGCTTAGACCACTGCGCCACCGGGGCGGCTAGTGGCACTTTCAGAATTCGTACTTAAAATTTGAAAAAATGCTGTCAAATTGTTACGCCCAGTGGCGAAATACTGCATCTAGATAATAAAAAATCACGTCGATGACATTGATCGTTGGTATAGCATGTCAATATTAAAATAAATTCCACTTTGGATACTGACGAATCAAATACCCAAATTTAAGCAATCTAAATTGAATATTTTGCATCAGAAAGCTAGAATAGGCATTTGAACTTACGACTTCTAAAGAAATTAGAGAAAAAAATACATCGATGACCCAGTACACTATTGACCACCCCCCAGCCTAGAGAAATGAGCGCGGCTGGAGACCGAATAGTGACGCAGGTGAAGTTCACATAGCAGTATATATATATACAACCCTAGGACTGGCTTTCGGTTAGTAAAGTGTTCGGAGTCAGAATGGGAAAAGCTACCGATTCATCGGAGTTTGATTAAGGACAAATTATGATGGCAAGGCGCCTCGGAACTACGATCTCGGAAACGGCGCGGCTTGTGGGATGTTCACGTGCCGCTGTAGTGAGTACGTACCAAAAGGGGTGCACAGACGGCCAAAAAACGAACCGTCGTCCAGCTGTGTATCATCCGCAGCTCACTGATGCTAGAGGGGAGCGGAGGTTGTCGCGCATTGTTCAGAGCGACCGCAGGGCCACAGTGCGACAAATTACCTGCAGCTAATACACTGGTGATAAAGATAATGTGTCACAGCACACAGTTAGTCGCAGCTTTTTGCGCATGTGCCTGCTTAGCCGAAGACGCAGACGGGTCTCCATGCTCATTTCACTCCATCGCCAACAACTCGTGAAATGAGCCCAAGATCATCGCGATTGGACCGTGGATGATTGGAAGAAAGTGGCCTGGTCTGACGAATCAAGATTCTTTGGGCATCACTTAGGCGGCCGAGCGCGGATACGCCGATTACCAACGGAGGCTATGGCACCTGGATACATTGTTGAGCGAAAACCGGGCGTCCATGTTTTGGTGTGGGCGATGTTTTCTAGGGACTCTTTACGTTCCATTATCCCAATAGTACAATCACTGACAGCTCTCAGGTATCTGAACATCGTTGCGGACCAAGTTCACCCATTCATGGCAATTGTGTTCCCTGCTGGTGATGGCCATCACCAACAGGATAATACTCCGTTCCACACTGTCAGAATCGTCAAGGAGTGGTTCGAGGAACAAGCTGGTGATTTCCTGTTTATGCCCTGGCCTACAAATTCACGTGGCATGAACCCAATGGAACATTTGTGGTTCGACTTGGAAAAGCGGGTTCGTGCTGAATCCCCACCACCCCGAAATGTACGTGAACTGGAGGACGTACTGTTGACATTATGGTACCAGATACCCCAGGATACCTCTGGCCACCTCATCGAATCGATGCCTCGCCGAGTGGCAGCTGTTTTGCGGGCTAAAGGGGTCCCACAGCTTATTAGATAGGCGGTCGTAATGTAATGTCTCATCGGTGTAATTTCCTAAATCATACTTTTGAAAGTGCATACCCTCTTTCAAATGCCAACGATGCTGGGATGTTCCCTAGTGGGGTAATCCTGTAATTGGAAACTCAGCCAGAATAATCAGTCTATGTTTAAAGAATTTTTCCTTTGCCGCTGAGTCGGAAAGGTGTTCGAGATGTCTGAGGATCTGGTTTCTAATCCTTTCTTCCAAGATGGAGTCAAGTTAGAGTCCCGGATGAGGCATGGGTGGTGTGTTTGTCAGAAGACGCCTGCTGTGTCCCTTCCCGTGAACCAGTAGCTCTTATTTAGGGACAGGCGCTCGCTCTGTCCTTTTCCGGGAACCAGTAGCCCTTATTTAGGAACAGCGGAACCACTTATAGCACTAACAGTTCCTCATGCTGGGCGTTACACTTAGAAAAAAGATGCGGCTACTAGATACAGATACTCCGTTGAAGAGGAAATCACGTAATTTTTGTTCTGCTTAGAGAAAATATACGAAGCAAAAAAATAATTGCGTTGAGTAAGAATTTCAGAATGTGTGTTTAGCAAAAACAAGCGGAAAACTACGCAAGAGTGGAATAAAATTTACTCTTCGCGCTAAAAAAAATAGCTGAAGCAGAAAAGGATTTCGCAATCTGCATAATAAGTGCTAAGATATGGCGTCAAATGTTTGCATTTCTGTCATCTAGTGGCAGGGCTGTTAGTAACGGAAAGTCGAAAATATACACGAAATATTTTTTATGTTGTTCCGTATCCATCATAAAGATGATTTTTGAACGCAGACTATTAGACTTATAAATCACAAGAAAACTAAATATACATTTATGCGTAATTTATGCGTACGTTGAGAACATCGGGATGAAAAAAAAATGTTGACAAAGTGACAATCAAGCGTTACGAAGGCGTTTTTAAAATAGATGGCGTGACCTAGGCGTTCGAGGTGCCCAAAGCGTCAGCTCTGCCCCTTCCCTGGAACCAGTGGCTCTAAATTAGAGACGGGTGACTGATTATATACCTTAGAGTTGCTTATGGTGGTCGTTTAATCCCTAAATAATAAAGAATTCGGCTTAAAAAAGAATTGCGTTCCATAACGTAAAAAGACTTACAATTTTGAAATACAAAATGTGCGCAAAATATTGTCATTATGAAAGCTATCCAAAGAAAAAAAGGTTTTTCTGTGAATTTAATTTTCAGAAGCAGCGATATGGAACAACATACATCAAAGAACGAAAATATCATAACCACCTGCCTAATATGATTCCCATCCTCGACATGCGAACAAAATACCACTTACTCAGGCATAGACGCTGCATGGTTTCTACAGGTGTGTGTCTTGTCATATCTGGTGCCAACAATGTTAACAGACTTTTTAACTATTGTTAGCTACGTGGTTGAGCTGCCGCAGATGCATTCATTGTTACAATACAAACCACAGATGTTCGATAAAATGATGTCTGGGGAATTAGGAAGCCAAAGCAATACCTGCAAATCTTCCTCATGCTCCGCGAAGCATTCTCAAACAATCCGAGCAATATAGCATATCGTATTAACCTGTGATGCGTAACATCACAGCCTCTCCTTGACAAATGTCAACCCCGCCTTCTCGTGGTGCATCCTGTTCCCACTAAAGGGGCTCTGACGACCGCCAATAGCGGTATAACTATACCATCGGGATCAGAGGAAATGCTATCCCACACTCACCAACCCGCTTGGCCAGCGTGGTGAGTTATGGCCAAACACCTCCAAAATGACTCTACAACTTAAATCTTGGCCCTCAGTCTCCGGCAGCTGGAATGTACCTGGCCAAGGCAGCGGCCAGTGCGACATGAAGGCCGAGGGTGCTAAGAATCCCCGGAGGACCGGACTAGGCTGCCATTTGATGCTGACCTTGGCTACCTATAACGGACGCTCCCTATCTTCTGATTCAAGGCTTCTTGAATTGGAAGAGGAACTACAAAGTATCAAGTGGGACATCGTCGGGCTAAGTGAGGTAAGGAGAAAAGGAGAAGATCTCATTGAACTGAAAAGTGGACATCTCTTCTATTATCGTGGGACAGATACTGGCAGAACTAGTGGTGTTGGATTTATAATAAACAAGAAACTGAAGGATAAAGTGGTTGAAGTTGAAAGTTCCTCTGACAGAGCTGCACGACTCGTTATCCAACTATCGAGAAGATACCAGACTCAGATTATTCAAACTTATGCACCCACCACAAGTCATCCTGAAGAAGAAATTGAAGAATTTTATGAGGAAATTCGTCATCTAAATAATAAAGGTAAGCAGCACTTGAAGATAATTATGGGAGATTTCAATGCAAAAATAGGGCAACGGCAACAGAATGAAACTTCAGTAGGTAAATTCGGTCACGGCAACAGAAACCAGCGTGGAAATACTCTCGTTGAGTTTGCAGAGGCAGAAGGATTTTTCATCTTGAACTCCTTTTTCAAGAAAAAGCCACACAGGAAATGGACATGGAGACATCCAATTGGGACGACAAGTGAAATTGATTTTATTATGTGTAACAAAAAATTCGTCATTGAAGACTGCAGTGTGCTGAACAAGTTCAACACAGGTAGTGACCATAGATTGGTGAGATGTAAGATGCACCTCAACACTAAACTGGAACGTGGCAAGCTCATAAGACAAACAAAATGTATTGACATAACCAACCTTAAAAAACACCATAATACTTTCAAGTTGGAACTGAAGAACAGATTCTCTGCTTTAGAAGGCCTAACATCGGAAGAAGTGGATATTTCGGAAGTTAACAGAAATGTAACCAAAGCTCTTATGGAAACAGCAACAAAATTAGCTGGGTCTAAGAACAAGTTGCATGTGAACAAATTATCAGGAAAAACCAAAATGTTGATGCAAAAAAGAAGAGAGATGAGGACAACTAAAGAAGATGTGACTTCAAAAGTGGAATATATAGAGCTATGCAAGACAACACGAAAAAGTATCACTGAAGACGTAAGGAAATTCAACTGTGAGCTAGTGAGGAAAGCAATTGAAAACAACCAAAGCCTTAAGATAGCAAAGGGACATCTCAGTAAGGGAAGAAAACAGATTATGGCTCTGAGAAAAGAAGATGGTTCTATAACAAGAAATAGAGGCGAAATTTTGACAAGAGTGAAAGATTTCTACTCCAAATTATATGAAAGGGATGATACATGTACTCCAGACATCATGAAAGGTACCAGAGTTCTTCCAGTCCTCCCAGCAGAAGTTGCTCATGCAATCAAGAACATGAAGCGGGGGAAAGCTCCAGGAGAAGATGGAATTACTATAGACATCATACAAGAAGCAAGTGGAGAAATTGAAACAGTACTCGCCCAAATTTTCACTCTATGCCTTAATGAAGGGAAGATTTCTGAGGATTGGAACAACGCTACAATGATCCTGCTACATAAAAAAGGTGACATTGAGGATCTCAGGAACTACAGACCTATCAGCCTCCTATCAGTGGTTTATAAAATCTTCACTAAAGTTCTTTCACACCGCTTGAAGGTAACACTGGACATGGCTCAACCGAGAGAACAAGCTGGATTCAGGAGTGGCTACAGCACAATAGATCATATCCACGTACTGAGAGAACTAATTGAAAGAGCGAGGGAATATGAACTTCCATTGTGCATGGCTTTTATCGATTATGAAAAAGCCTTTGATTCGGTGAAAACCATCAGCAGTTACCACGGCTCTGAAATCCTGCGGTATTGAAGATGCATACATTAATATTATTAATAACATCTATGAAAATGCAAGTGCAAAGATTCGGCTGTTTGAAAATACAACACACATAAAAGTTGGAAAGGAGTGATACAAGGTGACACCATATCTCCGAAGCTCTTTAATGCCACATTGGAAAATGTCTTTCAATCACTGAACTGGGAAAACAAAGGGATAAAGATTTATGGAGATTACCTAACCCACCTTCGTTTTGCTGATGACGTAGCCATTTTTGCAACTACCCCATCAGAGCTGCAGAGTATGATCCAGGAACTTGCTGACAAGAGTAAAGAAGTGGGATTAAAAATGAACTTTCAGAAGACAAAAGTGATGTTCAATGCTTTTACAAGAAATGAAGATTTATCGATTGATGGAGAAAAACTGGAGATAACAGATACATATGTTTATCTTGGACAGCAGATATCAAGTGAGGGTCACATTGATGAAGAAATTAATCGGCGTACAAAACTTGCCTGGAGAGCTTTTGGAAGAAACAGCATAATTTTCAAGAGCAATATGCCATTATGTCTTAAAAGAAAAGTGTTTGATCAATGCATCCTTCCAGTGCTTACGTATGGTGCAGAGACGTGGACCTTAACTAAAAGAGACATACAAAGGCTGCAGACAACTCAAAGCAGCATGGAGAGGTGCATGCTTGGTATAACCAGGAGAGATAAGAAGAGGAACTCGTGGATCCGAAAAATGACGAGAGTGGAAGACATCATGATCAGAGTTAAATCCCTGAAATGGCAATGGGCTGGACATACTGCCAGAAGGACAGACCATAGATGGACAGCCGAAATTTTAGATTGGATTCCAAGGGACAGGAAAAGACCCAGAAAAAGACCACATGGGAGATGGGTGGATGAAATTCGTAAATATGCGGGAGTGACATGGAGGAGACTGGCACAAGACAGACCGTTGTGGAGGAAACTTGGGGAGACCTTCGTCCAGCAGTGGATTGATAATGGTTGACAATGATGATGATGATGATTAACCTGAGGAAAGATGACCCTGCTAGAGAAAAATACTGTTGCCATAACAGTACGTACTGGGTCTGCAGTGAGGCTTTTGTGGGTGGTAGAAATCATAGTTTCCTGCACAAGAACGACTGGATCCAGGGTATCAAGCAGAAGATTGTCTAAAGCATTACATTTCCTCCACCGGCTTGTGTTCGTCCCACAGTACATCCTGGTGCCAACATTTCCCCAGACAAACGACGCATACGTACCCGCTCGTTCACATGCTGCAACAAGAAACGAGAATTCACCTGACCCCACACAACACAGAATATTTCGTGTGTGTTACAAGTACGTATCACTGAAACCATTGAAACTTTTCAGATACGTTGCACAATGTAATAGTAATGTTTCATAAACCTTACGATTACGTCAAAATGTCCTGAAGCGTTACATAATTTTGAAACGTAACCGATATGTTACAGGTCTTTGTAACTTCAACATACCACCTTCATGTTCCTGCTACGTATCTTAAAGTTATTTGTAACTTCATTACATTACTGTTACGTATTTGAAATATACACTGGCGTGCAAAAATTAAGGACGAGACGGTTTTTCGAATGTAACGTCGCGCAAAAGTGCTCCGCGTCGACTCAAATCATACCATAATATCCCCAAGATGTAAGAATATGAGACAAGTGAGCAAAACCGTCCAAACAAGGAATCCAAAGGATACAAAGGCACTTTATTGAAAAGGTAGCTTCGAGCACAACTGGACAGAAAACAGAAACGTCCATGTGACAGGCGGCTGCCAAGAAAAATCCAGTTTTAGTAGGGGATATTATCACCCCTGACTCCGTTGCAGGATTTACAACGTCTGCCCATGCTGAGGACGAGGTTGTCAAGGAGCTGTTGAGGCATCGCGGCCCATTCCTCTTGTAGTGCCAATCGCAGCTGCGGAATCGTTGCTGGCGGCTGGTAAAGTGCGACCAGGTGTTTCCCGAGAAGGTTCCACACGTGGTCGATTGGATTTAGGTACGGGGACCTTGCAGGCCAATCCATGCGTTGAATATCTCCACCCTCAAACAGCTCTGCCACAGCCACTGTACGATGAGGTGTAACGTTGTCGTCCATAAAGAAGAACTCAGGACCCACAGCACCTCAAAACAGACGTACGTGAGGCAGGAGAACCTCGGTATAATAGCGGACACCAGTGACTGAACCTCCTTGGGAAATGTGGAGGTCAGTACGGGTACCAAGCATGATACCGCCCAAAACGAGAACTCCGCCACCTGCAAACCGGTTCCTTTCGATGATGTTGGAGGTGTGATTACGTGTTACCTGGTCTCTCCAGATGTGTATACGTCCACAATCGCTCGTCAGACTAAATCGACTCTCATCCGTAAAGAAAACTCGACCCCATTGCTGATGTGTCCAGTTTTTGTGTTCCTGGCACCACAGAAACCGCCGTCTCCGATGAGCAGGCGTTAATAGCACACATCGTACTGGTCGTCGTGCAAATAGACCACCTTTTTATGCAGCCTCCTGGCCACGGTAAAACGCGATAACGGACGTAAAGTTGTCTGTTGCATGTGCCTTGCGATTTCTCCTGCTGTCTTCCGTCTGTCTCTCCTCGCCTGTATGACAATATACCGGTCGTCCGCCGCCGTGGTTGCTCGTGGAAGACCACTGCTAAACTCTTGGACAGCTGTTCCTGTCGTTTGAAATGCTCTCCAAGCTCGTGAAACGATGCTGTGAGCGGTCCCGAACTCCTCGGCCACACTAGTCACACTTCGACCTTCTTCCAACTTCCCAATGATGCGACCTCGGGTAAAGTCTTCCAGATGTCGTCTACTGGATTGCCTGTTGGCCATATCACACGCTGGCAGCAACTCGACGTCGTTCAAACTGATGTACACCGTGCAATAGCTTTAACCGAATTGCTGAGTGTACACCGCCCGTGTGCTTTATCCCCTTCCGACACCCCCTACGTCATGCTGCATATATGCACATGCCCTACCGTACCGGACCCTAGTCTATCTCTTGCGCGGTCTTGCGGTCCGTTCTGCCTGCTCGTTCCGCTGTTTTGCTAATTTCTCCTCTTCGTCCTTAATTTTTACACACCAGTGTATTTGTGACATCATTATATTACTAAAACGTATTTACTATGTTGAACATTATAGTTTTAATAAGCTTTGTAAAATCGCAATAAAAAATAATACACTCGACAGCTTTTTCAAAAGCAACAACAGTCGTATTACGAGTTGTTTACGTTTTCACAGGTCCAACGCAGTCCGCTGTCCATGGACGAAGGCGGCGTTTGCATATTAATAACAAAAGAAATGAAAATCGATCCCAAATGAGGGTGTCGTATTTCTATTATACATGTGGAATAGGCTACATTTCAGCGAAAAAAAAGAAAGAAAATCAAATTCGTCATTTCTCTGAATAATTACCAACACGAAATGTCTCAATATCAAGTAAAAAAAAAACAAAACATGCTGTTATAGTATACTAATACAACACAACAATCTTAGATTTTATAAAATGCTTTTTAGAATTTAAAAATTACAATAATCAAACCAATCACTTACTTTCAGATGATCTTGAATCACAAAAAAAAAAAAAAAGGATGAAATATTAAATCAACTAACTAGGTAACTCGACAGTATCACCAATGAATATCCCAGTAGGACGTGGAAATACGACTACGAGAGTGCTCCGGTGAAATGGCATAAATGCACATGCGCATCTACGCCGTTGGCAAAAGAAAAATGTTAAATATCGCCGGAATGTAACATCAAGGTAGCAATTATGTACAATGGAAGCTATAAAGCAGTAGTATTGGTGAATGCTATTTTCAACGTAACCGTAATGTACAAAGAGTTCTGTTCCAAAATAGATGTTGCTGAAACGCAATTGTAAAATATCTCTGAAACTGTAACGAAAATGAGAGATTGTAATATTATTGATTCATATCTGAAACGTTTTGTGCTGTATGGAACCAGACGATCCTCTTGCAATCATTCCAGGTCTGGTGTTGGAGTGCCTATTTGTAAGTGCTGTTAACGGTGCACCGAGGTGAGCATACGCACTCGACGCGGCCTGTGACTACGCAGCGCCATTTTCAGTAGGGTTCGATGCACTGTGTCTTGTGAGACGCTACCACCGCCACCCCAGCATTCAAATTACCTGTGAGTTGTGCCACAGTATCCCGTCTGTTGGCTGTAATCAAACGGGACAGCCTTCGCTCAACTCGAGGACAGATAAGTCCTGGTCAGATTACGCATTGCCGGCGCTCCGTAGTATTTTTTACCCTCCTCGGACCATTTTATTGGAGGTAATAACCACTTCTGACCTTGAGCACTCTACAAGCCTTGACGTCTCGGGAATGCTCTTAACCAGCTTTGGTCTGCTCTTATATTTCGCTTAAAAGTCCGAGATTAGTGGATGAAATTCGAACGGCCGCCCCGGTGGCGCAGTGGTCTAAGCGATGGGCTCTGATCATTTGTCCGAACGGGGTCCGGGTTCGAATCCCGGTGAGGCATGGATGTTGTGTTTGTCTTACGGCACTGGCTCTCTCCCTTCCCTGGAACCAGTGACCCTAAATTAGGGACGGGCGACTGCTTATAGCCCATTGAGTTGCTCACGGTGGTCGTTAAACCTTCAATCAAAAAAAAAAAAAAAAAGAAATTCGAACGCGTACCTGAGTGACGTGGACGAGACGGTTATGGAAGAAACTTGATGTCCTCATCCAGCTGTAGATTGATAGCAGTTGATGATAATTACATATACACTAAGCGTTCTTGACAGGATCTTGAAAACCCTCCCTTCTCCGAAAATAAATCCTAGTTAAGCCACTGCAAGAATCTTGTATAATTCATTTGGTGAAAGGTGTTCTGAACAAGGTAGACGCCTCTGCTTAAAATCTGCATGAGTGTTGTAAACATTTCCTGATTATGTTTGCCTTTTTCCTTGTACGAAAACAGGATAAGTATGCTTTCCTTAAATGTAGTATGAATGCACTCATGTGACAAATTTTCAAGACTTTCATCGCCTTACATTCGCTTTCGTAACACACAATGTATTTAGCTTTTGATTTCGATGGCACTAGTTTCTATAAAACTGGCACACCGAACATCGAATTTCCACACTATTAATTGCTTTAAAGTACAGCATCTCTAGATCATGTATTTTGCTACGTTAAAGGGAACACGGCTAGGTACTTACTTATACCTGACCCAAAGAAGGAATTTCATATATTTTGTTCTCCGAAAAGGAAAAGTGGGGTAGCGGGGATGGAAAAGGTTGTGTCATTTTATACGGAACTCAAGACGCCCTTAACGATCAAGTATCATATTTTTTCCTCCACGAGGAACAGAAAAAGTTATTTACAACGGATTTCCATGTATTCCGCTTCTTGGAACAGAACTTATTTAGAAATACGCGGAAAGTAGACTTCTTTTTTCTCAAAGTGAGTCGCGTTTAGTATTTCCAGTCGAAAAGTATTTGCAACCTTGATTGTTTTCCACAGGTCTCAGTTGCAAAGTGCGTCTCCAGGACAGCTGAAAGAAATATTTCTGCTTGCATGGAAGTCCCTTGTAACTCGATCTTCTTGTAAAGTTGTACATTTTCTTTGTGGTTGTCATCGGTAACTGCAAGGACCTCTATATTTCTGCCGTCTTTTTATTTACTTCGCTCCCGTAGTTTGATTATTTGTTATTGCAATTCCCCAAGTTGGTGGGAAATCAATCTCAAGCTTCAACAGAATCACAAATATTCTTCCCTCATTTGCTGTCTTTCATGCCAGAAATATGTTAATTTGGCAAACCTAAAGTCCACATTATCGTTCGCGATAAAGATTTAGAGCTGTTCTGAGTTTAGAGTCTCTACAATATTTTACATCACAGTCGGTACTCTCCTTCTGACGTTCCACTGTAGCAAATAAAGCGCTGATAGATGTCACAAAAGTAACTTCTATAATCTTCAACACCACTCATTAATGTATTTTGAATAGCATATCGACTACAACCTTTTTTCACCACATTGGAAAATGTCTTTCAATCACTGTACTGGGAAAACAAAGGGATAAAGATTAATGGAGATTATCTAACCCACCTTCGTTTTGCTGATGACATAGTGATTTTTGCAGCTACCCCATCAGAGCTGCAGTGTATGATCTAGGAACTTGCTGACAAGAGTAAAGAAGTGAGATTAAAAATGAACTTTCAGAAGACAAAAGTCATGTACAATGCTTTTACAAGAAATGAAGATTTATCGATTGATGGAGAAAACTTGGAGATAACAGACACGTACGTTTATCTTAGACAGCAGATATCAAGTGAGGGTCACATTGATGAAGAAATTAATCGGCGTATAAAACTTGCCTGGAGAGCTTTTGGAAGAAACAGCACAATTTTCAAGAGCAATATTCCATTATGTCTTAAAAGAAAAGTGTTTGATCATTGCATCCTTCCAGTGCTTACGTATGGTGCAGAGACGTGGACCTTAACTAAAAGAGAGATACAAAGGCTGCAGACAATTCAAAGAATCATGGAGGGGTGCACGCTTGGTGTAACCAGGAGAGATAAGAAGATGAACTCGGTAATCCTAAAAATGACAACAGTGGAAGACATTATGATCAGAGTTAAATTCCTGAAATGGCGATGGGCTGGACATACTGCCAGAAGGACAGACCATCGATGTACAGCCGCAATTTTAGATTGGATTCCAAGGGACAGGAAAAAACCCAGAAAAAGACCACATGGGGGATGGGTGAATGAAATTCGAAAGTATGCGGGAGTGACATGGAGGAGACTGGCACAAGACAGACCGTTGTGGAGGAAACTTGAGGAGACCTTCGTCCAGCAGTGGATTGATAATGGTTGATGATGATGATGATGATATATATACACACGAAGACCTGGGATTCTATAAAATCAATAAAATGATTGATCATAGCGAAAATATTAAAATTATGAAACCATATGCGCAATTGTTTTTAATTTAGCCATAGGCAGAATAACGTATATTAAAAGATAATTTCGTTCATCCGATGAAAGATAAGGGTATTCTTGAAGGGGGTGGGAAAGGGGGTTCGAACCCAGAAGACTCCTCGTGTGTGTGCCACAGTTCACTCTGATTGTAACGCAAAAGCTATTCCTTTTTTTTATTCTTATTGATTTTGTAGAATCCCAGGTCTTTATTCCTAATTACAAATTAAAAAAAATGACGTTGCGCTTTGTGTTAATTGGAACAAAATTGTGGTAGAAACTTTCACGACAAAAGCTTGCGTGGTCCCGTAAATGTACGGATCGCCGGAATAGTATCACTAATTTAAAATTTACAATAAACCAAGTAAGCTTCATGCGATACTTATTTTAATTAAAAATAAGCGAATAAAACGGGAAAAAAATGTTGGCCCTTAAAACTCGCAAATTAGGGAGGATATCCACACAATCGGCTGTCTTAAAAATTCCCTTGATTAATCACTGGTACAATTAGTTGAGAAAGAGAGGCAAGAGAGATAAGAAATAAGAAAGAATATTCTCCTCTGAGATAAGGTGCCAACAATTACACCGGAAGAGGTAAAGAGTGGGAACGAGAAAGCAGAAAAATAAAAATGGGAACTCTTTGGGATGCAAGCGACTCGGATGTAATAATGGGTAGCAATCGATCTTGTCCCGTGGATGTGGTTCAACAAGATATTGATGTTCTTTATTGACTTGGTTTGTTTTCCTTGCGGGTAATCTTAGGGAGAATGAACTTAATGAGGTTTACTTTTCTCAATAAAGAAATGTTAATTTGTCCGTCGGGCCATTTAGGAAGCTGGCTAATGCTTTCAGGTGCTTCCCACCCTCCAATGTTTTCCCTGGAGGGCGGGAGGGAGGTTGTTCGAAAGGGGTGCCTCTTTCGCAGGAAGTGCCCTTCTTCGAGAACTTCGTCCCACTGGAGACTCAGTGCGGCAGTATTTAATCCGACGTAAGCCCAGGAATTTTCTGAAGTGCTGCGTTTAAATTTTGAGGAAAACTGCATGTTAAGTCCTGGGAGAAATTAGAACTGAAGCTTACTCCTAAATTTGTAAACATTAGTACGTGAATCAGGTTGATAAGAGGAGAAGACTGCAAAAGTATGGTACTGTTGATGCAGCTCTCCTTCCAGTATTCAGAAATCATGATTAGTCGGCGCTCTTATTAGATTCGTCTTCGTCTCATGACACGTCATTAATCAGGAATGTCACTTGAAGGCAAAGGAGGAGATTAATACAGCCTTTTGATCACATTCTAAAATTGTCATTAAAGGTAAGTAAAGGTAGGGAATATATCAGTACAGCGTAAAGACAGTATAATAATTTTAAAAATGAGAATTTTAAAGTTTATTGCTTCGTCTCTGAACTGTATTTTTTAAACGTATAAAAAATATCAAATAGCACCTGATTTAAGAATGACATGGAATCTTATATCATAAGGCGTTTGTCTTTTTACGAAAAAAAAAAAAAAAAAGAACTAGTGGTGGTAACGTGTTTTCTTTGTAGGTGATTTATGGTAGTTGGTTGTTTAGTTGGCGTTTTATGGCGCAAGGGCCTCAAAGGGCCAAAGTCCAATGGTATCAGAATTTTATAAAACAAAATGAAAAGGAAAAGATATAAAACAGAACAAGCGGTGTAAAAGACCAATAAAACAAGAACGTACTAAAAAACAACAACACCGGAACAAGGAATCATATATATAGAGTAAAAAAACAATATAAAACGTAACAAATTTAGATGGGATAAAAACAGAAAAATATAAAAGATGTAACAATGATGGTATAAAACATATCAATATAAAAGGTGCTGATTTATGGTATGCATCTTCCGCCTGGCAAGATCTTTGTGGGTGTAAAATAAAACGCGAGATTCGAAAGTACACATTCATTTCTATACAACACATTGCATTTATTCGCGTCCCTCACGACCACATCTAGCCACAGTCCAATACATACTAAGTGGAATTAAATCATAAAAACAAAGTTTACTAATTCCTGACCAAGGGGGTAGAATAGATGGAGTAGGGATGACGTCACAAACTTGAAGCACTTTGAGCAGACGAATTTAATGCTCAAACGGCTCACCAACATGGCGGCAGAGACTGTGATTGGCTGCGACTCGTCAAACACGTCTCACCAACATGGCGGCAGAGGCTGTGATTGGCTGTGACGTCATGGTCGTGACGTTTCGGTCGCTTCACTTTGATTGCACGACGGGAATGGCTACCTCCTTGTTCCAGACATTGTGCGTAGATGAATTAATGAATGTGACTGTCCTAAAACCAATGAAACAAGATATGTGTGTCATAAAAGCAAATATTTACTAAACTATGACAGTGTCAGTAGCAAGTATTTCGACTGTTTAGCTTTTGAAAACAATATTTTATTATACATTATTCAGATTTCAGACGAACGTAAAAAACAACCCTGATACGAGTGAAATGTGATGTTGGGAAGGTGCGCATGCGCAAGTTAAAATCTAACCGCGAGATAGAAAAGCTAAGTTGCAATTTTGTTAGCGAGGGTTATTTGTAGCTTTAGGTTTTAGGCAGAGCACATTTAGAGAGACAGGGGTCCCGCGGACTGGACTGTATTTTGGGGCCCCCAGTATTAGTGGTACATCTAGGATTTCACTATGGCTGGATGAATAAAAATACCCAGGAGAAAACATTCCCAAACTATGATGAGGTAGCCATAAAAATATCCCCTACATAATGAAGTGTGTATCCCATGATTCATGGACGAATCGCTGTTGGAAAGAAAATGCAAAAACGCTTGGCTCAAAAATAGATACCTCTTCAGCTAGGACATTCATATTTTTTTAAGGTGGAACTGAAGTACAAAGGACATTCAAAAATTTTTAAGGTGGGACTGAAATACAAAGGACGTTCAAATTTTTTAAGGTGGGACTGAAATACTGGACGTTCAAAATTTTTTAAGGTTAGACTGAAGTACAAAGTACATTTCAAATTTTTTAAGGTGGGACTGAAGTACAAAGGACACTCATTTGTTTTTTCCTTTTTCGTGTTTATGCTAATGAAATAAAAATTATGAATATAAAAAAAATATAACGTTTTGTTCTCCCTAAAGCCCTGATTTTTCCTTAAAACCCTAAAAATGGTGTTAATCGTTACTGAGGTAACTGCTTGAAATGTGTGAAATGACAGAACTTTTTTTAAAGTGCAGATACGTAAAATGTCCCTGTTCTAAATTTGAAAAGTATTTAATAAGTCTTTCTAATTACATTAGAACGCTATTTCATTTTTCTAATGCTTTGCCAAAGTTTAAAACAATACTAACGAGAAAAACCTTTTTATGAAGAAATTTAATACTTTTATCATTGCATTATTTGTTATAACTGCAAAACTTCAAGCGAATTAATTCGTTTAACTTTGGTAACACCTTTTTTGTTTAAATTTAGATGTAAGACAAGGAGCGAAGTGATTTAGCAAAACGAAAATTATCTGTTTACCTTCACTTTTAAACGCGCGAATTGTTTTTAATTTCATAACAGTTTTGAATAACGTTATTTATCGTAAGTCGAAAACAAAATATGTTAAATTGTATACTGTATTAAAAACATTCGGAAAACGTTCTCTCTTATGTTTCATTTTTCTTCATATTACAGAGCAGCAGCAAATTCTAAGATATGTGTTTGGAAAGTGTCAAGTATATTTCAGAGTTAACAGGAGCAGTATGCTGGTACAAGGTACAACTTTTCTTTTTAGGGAGGGAAGGCATCTTTAGACACGTGATTCGCGTGTAAATAGGAAAAGACATTTTCTGATCACGGTCAACTCTCATAAATTTAAACCACCATTTTTATGCACGTCACATGGCAATTTTCCCATGCTTCGCTGTGAAGTGAACAATGTTACTCTCATTCCTTTTTTACTGATGAGTGGAAGACTAATAGCAATTAGCAGAACGTTACTTAAACCACATATATCCAATAGGTTTTCATGCAAGGAGAGTCGTGTCCTAGGTCGTAATAAAGAAAATGGCCTCGACAGACTTAACCGGCATGCGGCGATCAAATATCGTCTAGATATAATCATTTTGACCCTTCTAATCCTTTACTTTCTTTCATTTTTCCTTTGTGCGGCTGACCAAACAAGAGCAGAAATTTCCATGCAGCATGCGGTCACAGAATATTAACATGAGGAGAAGGAGATCATTAAATAACTGAGACCACGTGCTTAAAAATAAAGTAACCGAGAATACACGTGAGATCAATGTTGTATCAGCAAAGTTAGACAGTTGACTGCCATTCATCAAACATCGCAGTCGTCGGTCATGTGCGATGAGCACTTTAATTATCTCGTGACAACCAACGCCGAACCTATAATTTTAAATTCATGAAGGACGGTATGTAGGCATTTGTTTTGTTTTTGCCTATCTTATCTGAGGAACATCTTCCTTGCGTTTTGTGCTCGACTAGGTCTGTTCTCCAGAAGGTTACGAACTCATTAATTGAAATAAAACAAAAAATAAAAAAAATACTATCGGCTTAAGCGAGTTCCACAGAGAAAAAAAAATTAAGTAGGTACGCTGCTGTATTGCATTATTTTGGCCTCCCTATCAGTGAGAATTATTCAGATGCAACTAGAAGATCGCGTACTGAAAACTTCCACAGCAAAAGACACTGGAACTAGATCAGAGACAATATGTATCTTCTTCTTCCAACCCTTTTTATAGCCAGTTGAGGCTATAGGTTTCACTCATCTCTTTCCAAATGTTCCTGTCTCGGGCTTGTCTATTCCACAGCTTTCCCACATCATCCATCTTTCCTCCGATCTTCCTATTCCTCTCTTTGCTTTACATGGTCTTCATTCTGTTATTATTTTAGTCCATCTATTATTTTCCATTCTTACTATATGGCCAGCCATTTCCATTTTAAACTGAGCAACTTTTCGCCTATGTCTACAAATTTTGTTCTGGATCTTATACAAGTGTTTTTTACCCTATCTTGAAGTCTTATATTTAGTAAAGATCTTTCCATTTTACGTTTTTTTTTTTTTTGTTTTTTTGCACTTTGTCTAAGATGTTTTCCTTTGTAGGCCAGGTTTCAGCGCCATATATCATAATGGGTATTATACATTGATTGAAAAGTTTTGCTCTTTCTTCCGGTTTTATTTTATTACATAGAATCTTCTTTAACTTTCCAAAAGCTGTGCACCCCATTTTTTTTATTTCTGTCAATTTATTTCATAATTTCCTGTTTCGTTGTGGTAATCAGTTTTCCTAAGTATATGTATTCTTCCACATATTCTATTTTTTTATCATTTATTCTAATATTTTCTTGTACTTTCCTATTATTAAGTTGGTTTGATATGATTTTTGTTTTACCAATACGGATTTCTAATCCAAATTCTTTTGATAAATCTGTTAGTTCTATCATTTCTTTTAATGTTTTTTTTTATTTTCTGAAATGAGGACTATGTCGTCTACAAAACTTAAACTGTTCAACCTTGTCCCATTTATGGGGAGACCCTTTTCTAACCTATTTAATTTGCTCATTATGTGTTCCACAGTTAATGTAAATATTTGGAGGGACAGTATCTCCTTGTCTTATTTCTCTATATATTTTATTTTTTAGACAATATGCATCCGTCTCTTCCACGGTAAAAAACATTTTTTCCTCAGAATGTTTGACTCAAAAGCTTACATTTATATCCTGTAAAGAAAACCACGTGAAATATTATATAATATATTTTTCCAGTCGTTCATCCTTTAGATACTCAGTTTGTCCGTTGGTCTCCGAAGGAAGGATATTTTAGTTTGAAAAAATCAGGTTCAACAAATTCCTTCTGTGCTTAACAAAGGAAATTTGACAAGCGGACTGCAAAGCCGAACAAGAGACGTACCAAAAAATGTAAACAAGTTATTTCCCCTGTCAAGTACAGAAATATTTCATTCTTTTGATTTTTACAAGGGCATGTATTTTTGCGAAAAGATGGACAGTTAATGTATGTCTGCGTAACTGAGAAACGGAATTTTTGCAGCTAGGTAGTTGGAGGCGGATTCGAATTTTCTAACTGAAATAGAAAACGTATAGGCATCACCAAAATCATATATACAGGGTTTGTCCGGAAAATAATGAGACCACTTTTCCTGGGCCAATCAGAAGGGCCGGAGGGCGGGGTATGTTAGGTAAACGATCGATGTCTCGTCAGTTGGCTCTGAGCTTTTACAGAGTGAGGATCGCTTGCGAAGTGGACAGTTGTGTGAGCGTTGCGTAACTGCAAAAATGCAGAAGAGTGTCGAAGAGCGATCCGCGGTAAAGTTTTGTGTTACACTTGGAAAATACGCTACCGAGACGTTTTCTATAATACAGAAAGCCTACGGCAAGGATGCTTTAACGAAAGCACAAGTGTTTCGTTGGCACAAAGCGTTCACAGAATGAAGAGAGAGCGTCGATAATGAGCCACGCCCAGGGCGCCCTTCAATGTCTCACACTTCGGACAATGTGGTAAAGGTGAAAGCGGTTTTGGAATTTGACCGACGTCTGAGTGTTAGATTGGTAGCAGAGCACGTGGCACTCGCGAAATCCATTGTGCATGAAATCATCACGCAAGAATTGCAGATGCGGAAAGTTTGCGCCAAATTGGTTCCTAAGGTTTTGGCCGATGAACAGAGGAACAACCGTGTGTCGATTTCTCGTGAGCTTGTTGACCGTGTCAGGAGTGAACCTGTTTTTTTTTTTTTGGAGAAAATGACAACAGGTGATGAAACGTGGGTGTTTGAGTACGATCCGGAGAAGAAAAGACAGATCTGAGTGGCACACTCCCGAGTCTCCTCGACAAAAGAAGGCTCGAATGTGCAAATCGAAGATGAAATCGATGCCCATTGTCTTCTTTGTCTGTAAAGTTGTTGTCCATAAAGAGTTCGTACCACCCGAACAAACGGTCAACGCTGAATTTTACGTGGAAGTACTTCAACGGCTGAAGAACAGAGTTGCGCGTGTCCGACCGGAGATCACCAACACTTGGGTTCTTCACCGCGATAATGCGCCGAGCCATGCGTCGCTGAGAGTGAGAGAGTTTCTTTTGAAACCCAAAGTGGCAACGCTGCCCGCCCCAACCTCCCTACAGCAAGGACTTGGCCTCGGCTGACTTCTTTCTGTTTCCCCGTCTCAAATCCAGCCTTAAAGGACACCATTCTTGGGACTGTTACAAACGTGCAAACTGCCGTGACGAGTGGTTTGAAAGCGATCCCTGTTCCAGACTTCCAGGCAAGCTACGCGGCGTGGCAGAACCGCTGGCAGCGGTGTATTGATGTTCAAGGATGTTATTTCGAGGACTTTTAATGTTATTTAAGTATAACTTTAATTAAAGGTCTGTTATTCAATGAGCCTCATTACTTTCCAGACAGACCTTGTATACTTTCTTCGGTCTGACTCCTGTTTGAAACTAAAAGCTCGAAACACCGCGAATTGACACACGCTGTGCATTTGCATAGGCAATTTTTTCCTCGATCAACAGATGCAAGAGAAAAATTGACTTGACATCGGTGACTAATATATCCTGCACGAGAAACGAAACTGACGTGGCAAAAACATTTTTCTCGATTACCTGACGCGACGCAGGTTGACGTAGGTAGCAAAACTCACCTTGACCAATTGACGAGCAACGTATTAAAAAAGTCATTGAATATTTCCTGGACCACCTAATGCAGGAGGCTAGTTATCGAAAGACAATGGCCATAAATTGACGAACGATCACCTCATGCACGATAAAATGGCGTAGGTGAAGGATTTGTCCTGGACAAATCGGCGCGCTTTTATTGACGTAGACGAAGATGTGGTACATCGCAGAAATGTTATGTAAATAAAGGGAACTAGCCACACAAACATTATCACACACCTACGCCAACTTAAAACGGTGCAAAAGAGGGAGTTTGTGCACCCCATGTACTCACAGTTGAGCAGGAGGCAAATTGCATACGTTTCCTTACTTGCACGTGACTCAGTTGAACCGCTCTTGGATCGCATGTGACAGACATCCAAAAGCCAAACCTGTCAGACCATCCGAAACCCGGAAGGTCCACAGCAATGGATATTTTTCTTTGATCGGGGTCTAACGACTACCGTGAGCAACTCAAAGGGATATTAGCAGTCGTCCGTCCTTAATTTAGGGCCACCTACTCCAGGGAAGGTAGAGTCAGTGCCGTAAGACAAAACATCCATACCTCACCGGGATTCGAACCGGAAGCTGTCTTGGACGAACGGTCAGAAGCCATCGCTTAGATCACTGCGCCACTAAGGCGGGAAATGGATATGGACATGCTGAAGAAGTGTGACCCCGAGGTAGTTTGCCGAAAAGCTGGGAACTAGCCACACAAACATTATCACACACCTACGTTAACTTAGAATGGTGCACAAGAGGAGAGTTTGGGTATCCCATGAACTCACAGTTGAGTAGAAAGCAGATCTCATGAGTGCATGCGTTTTCCTGCTTGCAAGTGACCCAGTTGAACCGCTGTTGGACCGCATTGCGACAGGCGACTAGAAATGTGTCCTGTATAACAAAGTTAGCGCCTGGAAACAGTGTATGGACCCATAACAGAAGCAAATGACGACCCCTCAAAGCCGACTTACACCCACGTAAGGTCCTGCTGTCTGTTTGGTGGAATACGGGTGGTGTCGTGTTTCTGGAGCTGCTGCCGGACACCACCAACATCATTGCAGACATTACATTCTTTCCAACCCAACTTAGACTTTGTAAGTAATTCTTGCAGCATACAAAAGGCCTCAAAAATCTATTGCATCGAAAATGTGTAAGAAATCTGAAAAAGATAAACAAAAATGTGTGGGCTTATCTGGAATGGAAAACTGAGAAAAAAAATCAGAATTATAACTTAAGTCAATAAATGGTGGAGTTGCCATATTAACAGAACCTAGATAAAACCATCTACGCTTATACAAAATTAAATATTTTAAGGACTACTAAAGTTCCTCTGAGCGTTTGGCTCGGCTTCATCAAAACAAATGTTGTGTAAATATTTAGATCACCATGACATCATGAGCGTTCTGACGGTCATGGAATTTGGTGAGTTGTTTTAACGCGCTTGAAAGAAATGGAGTAGAAACCATGTCATTGACAAGCTATGAAAGAGCTGAAAAATATGTGGAAAGGTTGTATTCTTCTTGTATTTTAGAAGCTTTCCATATACACTACATCGACAAAAGTTACCGGACACCTAGAAGAGAAACTTAACATAGCATTCATTGACATACATTTCTACGACGTCGGTTCACCTTTGGCCTTAATGCATGCACTGACCCTTCGAGACATGCTTTCGACTGACTTCTTATGCGGCGCTCTAATTCATTCCATTGGTGCTCTATGGAATTAAGATCAGGGCTCTGTGCCGGCCAGTCCGCACACGATACGCAATTATCGTCAAACCACACCGTTAACAAGTCCTTGCTTTATGGCTCGGTGCATTATCCTGCTGGTGCCAACAAGGTTCAGTTCCATAGTATTGCAACAGTGTTGGTAGGGCATAATTGTCCAGAATATCGGGGTAGACGTGCTGGTTAAAAGGTGTGTCCACGATAACCAATGGGCCGGAAGCATGACACAAAAACCACCCCCACACGAGTACACTTCCATCTCGAAACTTTACCGTAGGAACAGTACACTGTGGTAAATAGCGTTTCCCCGGCTGCCGCCATACTTACACACGGCCATCAGACTGATAGATCGTGCATCTGGATTCATCAGTCCATAGCACCTGTTTCCATTGATCTGAGGTCCCATGCTAAACGACGAGTAACATTCCGAGTGGAGATGAAAGGCTTACGAGCAGCCGCACGACCACGATGACCCATGAAATGAAGTTCTCTGCGAATGGTACGTGTACATACCAAGGTTTCAGAATTTTTACTCACCTGTACACTGAGGTCTTGTGCAGTACTCCGTCAATTAGCTGTAACGATTCTCCTGAGGCTTCGACGTCCTCTATCACTGATTTTCTTTGGTCTGCCGGTACGTTTTGCTGCTTCAGGCACGCCATGTGTCTTCCACCTATTCAGTACATCCAAAACAGTCGTACTTGGGTATGTTTAAATGCCTCTCGGCTTCTCTTATGGACAAACCACTAACATAACACCCAACAATCTTTCCTTTCTCGAAGTCAGTTCTCTCCCGCCGCGACATTTTCTCTCATCCTCACAGTGCGATATGATCGTGGTCAGCTTTTTATACCGTTTGCAGCTGTACCGCGCATTTGAACAACGCAGAAGATCCGTTTCTTTGTATTTCAATGGGTATCCGGTGACTTTTGCCAATATGGTGTATATCGCAGTTCTTTACGGCTTGTAAAAGACATCGCATCGACTCCAGTCCTTTCAAGAGCGTGGAAACAAATCACCAAAATCCGTTATAGTCAGAACGCTGATGATGTCACGATTTAAATGTTTACGCTCCATTTGTCCAGATGACGCAGAGCCAAACGCTCAACAAAACTACGCTGTACCTTTCAATATTTAATTATGAATAACCGGTGCTGATTTACTCTTTCTCAAAATCAGTCATTGTAGTCACGTAATATTTAAAATTAAAATAAAACTTCGCGGGCAAAATGGAGAGTCAAAGATTTTGAGTACCTGCCTGTCATTCAACATAATCTGAGATTACTGTTCTCAGCAGTTGTTCGAAAGACAGTACTGGAAAGACAAACCTAATGGAAATCAAAAGGACTTTCATCAGGAAACCGAAATATCTACCCTCTGATCCACATGTAGTAGCCTCTTGCTGAACGATTCTCTCGCGTTGCACTTCCTGTAATGCCGGATTGTGTTGTGTTGCCGGCTAGGTAAATTCACAAACGCTTTGTTAATTTGAGAACCCATTTCGAACTGTGGAATTGCCTGAAAGTTGAAAAAAAACAACAACCTGTTTTTCCAGTTCTGCTTGCCATATGCATTGATATCTTTGTGTGATTTGTCTTTAGGAATGGTACAGCATCTTTCAACTATGATTCTATTTGTTTCCCCATTCCAAATTTTGCTCTATGATTTTTTGGTTTCGGCTTGCCGTTCCGTAGGCTAATAATTAAATGCTATTTAAATTTTAAAAATCATATCTCACCTAATGTACTTTCCATTTATCTTCTGCTCATGTATTTTACGATTTAACAGTTCTGAAATCTGTTTTAAAAATAGGAAAGGCAATATCCACCGAGAGAAGGGGGGATAACACTAACCTTGTGTAAGATTAAATACCTTTCCCTCTACGCAGTAAATCGAAAATGGAAAAGAGATGTGTTACCCGGGACGAGATAACTTACCCCGGGAACTCAGAAGAAATAGAAATAAAAATTTGCCCCGGAGCTGAGAATGAATAGCTCCTTTCTTTTTATTTTTTTTATTTTCGAATGTGAAGTGTCTATTGCAATCAGTAAGACACCAAGTACGGGAAAGGTATCTACTTTCGAAGATTGGTTTTCCTGACTTCCAGTCTTTTCATCTTCGATGTTTCAAGCGACGAAGGATTCAATTGATAAAGAAGGAAAAGGGATTTTATCTTAAGAACAACGCTTGTGATGAATACGGGGAATGATACGATAAAAATATCCTGTTCAATAATTTTAGAACTCGGAAAAATATTTCGAACTTGAAGCACCTCGAATTACACAATACAGTATATGAAAGAAGAATTGAGGAAGACAAACGCTTCACTTGTTTTTTCGACTTTAATTTCAGTAAAAATGTCACGTTCACTTCCATTCTTGTTCAGGTAATTTCAAGAAAATATTTTTACTGAGCATTCATTTTTTTATCAGGTTTTAATTATTTCAACTCACGGTACAAATTTACTGTATGAACAACTAAAGTAAACAGATGTGGCAGACGGGCTGATAAATTTTACAAGTTTATAAAAAAGTTAAAACAAAGTAAAATATTGATGCAACACTGCGGAATTCCAGAGTTGATGAAAACAGATTTAACAATCACCAACAGCGTGTGTTTGTGTGTGTGTGTGTGTGTGTGTGTGTGAGAGAGAGAGAGAGAGAGAGAGAGAGAGAGAGATATGATTTTTGAAGGAAGATAGAGACTGCAATCTGAATAATAGAACGCTTAAACAATTCGATCGCGGTGACTTGTGACAATAAATAAATATTTTTATTGTCAAGATATGGTCATAGATATATCTTGACTTGACAAATAGATACGTACTGTCAAGTTAGCGCGTCCAAATTGTTGAAGTGCTCTATTTTTCAGATTGCAGTTTCTGTCAGTCTTCTTTACAAACCCATCTAGTTGATGTGTAAAAGCTTAATTCAGCTTATTAGTAACAATTAATAACAAGGAACTCTACACCAATAACACTTAAAATAGTACTAGTGATCCGAATTTCTTTGCCTAGAATGTAAATCAAAGTTTCCAAGCTTTGGCACATCAACCAGATGGCTTTTTCAAGGAACGTAGACAGCTAACTAGTATAGTTATATTATTTTCTACATATTTGGTGTGTAGGTCCTCGTTATTAATTTACGATTTTTTGATTTTACACACACAAAAGTCTTTTTAAATTAAAAATTTACAAAATTTCCTAAGGTGTATATGTTACGTTCATAACTAAAGGTTATGCCATCATCAGGTGTAAGATCAACAATACACATTCAGTTAACAAAAACAGTTTGAAGAAGAGGAAACAATAGAAATAGGCTCATAAATACCTAAGTCCGTTCCTCTAAATTTGTCTTTTCAATAAACTCGTCAGTTTTCGTGAAAGCATTGTACATCAGTTTTGTGTTCCGTAAGTTAGTCTTTAATACCACTTTTTAACACTTGTTCGAAGTGCACACAACGAAGAGTCAAAACACTATGACAAGCGTGTCTTTCTTCAAATCTAAGCTACTGTAGTATTTAAACAATGGCGCGTGTGAAGAACATGAAACCGTATAAATAACACCTGATATTTAGGTCTGTTACTGACGTGTTGGTATTTTTCTATTAGTGGTGTCGAAGATTAGGGCACAGTCTTTGGTTCCACTATGCGAAAAAATTCACACATCCACGCATTCTTGTCTCCAAGAATGATTCGTTAAATTTTTCCTCTCATTAATTTTTTTCTGAATTTCATTTTTTGAGGCGAACTGAGCGACATGAATTTTTTTATTTTACTTTCGTAAACATTCGTTCAAGGATTTCAGTAAAAAATGTGTATTTATAGTTTTTGTAGGTGTACTGTACATGCATGTGTCTTTGGAACGAGAGTTCGAAAGAATTTGAACATATGTAAATGGCTTTAAAAAAATTACTTTTAGTATGTGTGAAACTAGAACATGTGTAAACTAAATTATTGACTTCATTTTTAAAACTAAATTTTATATTTACATATATAGTAAATTATGAACATTGGAATCATAAAGTGAACTCGTGCATAATTAATTAAATTAAATTAAGCTTACAGTATGACTGAGATTAAATAGTGTGTGGTGAGAAGCATTTATTGGTTCAAAAGTTTGACGTTTAGGTGTGTTAGCAAGGCACAACAAAATTTGGTATAGAATTATGCATTGTCAGTAGAATGATTTTTTTTTAGGAAACACTGGTCGGCAAAAAAAAAAAAAATTCGAGCACTGACACCATTCCTGCTGATTATTATGTAAAACGACCTCCTGAAGCCGAATATGACCCCCGTTTTCCCTCATCACCTACCGTTTTCGGGGAGGCCTCCCCACCTAATTTTATCACTTTCCGATAATTTGGAGGGATGAAAAGGATTATTTCAGCCTTTACATTTCTTCTGAGGGGCTACAGAGGTGAAAAGTTATAAAACATGAACATCTGTAGCAAGGATGTAGATTTGGGGGACCCCCCCCCAATTGTAAGGAAATCATTAAAAATGATCAATTTTTTAGGATTTTTTTATCAATTTTCGTAAATATGTTATGGACATGAATTTTATTTGGAGGGGTGAAAAGGATTATTTATTTTAGCTGTAAAGAATAATATATAAAAAGTAAAATACAAATGTAAAGTATAATAAATAAATAAGATAAGTACCTTCATTTGGTGCTTGCTTTCCTTTTGTATCCTGAGGTAGAAGTTTCTCGTACCAAACACCAGCAGTACTCTGCTAACATGCTCGTATTCCACTTCCTGAAAATCTCCTCTCGATCTTATTGATGTCTTGATGGAATCGTTCCCCGTGATCATCGGAAACTGCTCCTAAATTTTCAGGGAAGATGCCCAGGTGTGAGTGCAGGAAATGCACTTTAAGAGACATGTTACAACCCATGGCCTTGTACGCTGACAGCAATTCCTCGACATGAGCGGCATAATCATCACTTTTGTTGTTACCCAAAACGTTCTTACACGCGTTTTGGAATGCAAACCAAGCTCTTTTTCTTTTCGATTCAGGTGTTCAATAAACGTCGAATCTTTGAAAAGTTGTCTAATCTGGAAGCCCACGAAAACTCCTTCCTTGATTTTAGTCTCACTAAGACGAGGAAATTTATTTTTCAAAAATTGAAATGCATCACCTGTCTTGTCCATTGCTTTCACAAACTGTTTGATCAATCCCAGTTTGATGTGCAAAGGCGGCAAGTAAATATTTTCCTTCGGGACCAGAGGATCATGAACGACATTTTTTTGACCGGGAGTAAAACTTTCTCGCAGAGGCCAGTTCCGTACGCTGTAATGTCTGTCTCGTGCTCGGCTGTCCCATTCGCATAGGAAGCAGCAGTATTTTGTGAAGCCTGATTGCAGGCCCGCGAGTACAGCAACAACTTTTAAGTCAGCGCAAAGTTTCCAATTATAATCATGATAACAGATTTTATCAAGGATTCGGCTGATGTTTTCGTACGTCTTCTTCATATCCACAGAGTATGCAACCGGGACTGATGGTAACTCATTCCCATTGGCCAACAGAACAACTTTCAAGCTTGTCTTTGATGAGTCTATAAACAGTTGCCATTTGTCTGGGTCACATGTCATCTTCAGTTCTATCATCAATGCATTTGAATTAGAGCAGAACACTAAGCCTTCATCTTCCGAAAAAAATAATTGCAGGGTTGACTGTTTGGTCTTGTAAGAAGAGATTTTTACGCCCTTTTCTAAGAGATTCCACTGCTGAAGTCGAGATCCAAGAAGTTGAGATTTAGTCTTAGGTAACTCCAAATCCCTGACGAGATAATTCAATTCCGACTGAGTAACGAGGTGAGGTTTTGGATGAGCTGAATCAGCAGAACACTCTTCATCATCGGTGGACGTATCATGTGATGGTCCAAGCTGTGGCTCAAAGTATGTCACATCCGTTTCTGGCTCTAGAGTATAGGTTTTTGGGGGCACTGGGATTGGCAATGATTCGTTGTGAGGAACTGGTCTTAGAGCTGAAGGGATATTAGGATACTGAATTGTATGCTTACTTTTGTGGCTAGATAACCCGACGGTGGAAGTCATACAAAAGTAACAATCTGTGAGATGACAGCGAGGTTCGCGCCAAACCATGGGCACAGCAAATGGCATTGATTTACGGGTACCTTTGAGCCATTTGGTCAAGCTTCTGTAACAAGTAGTGTAGCAAACTGTGGGAGCCCAGTTCTTGTCCTGATCGCCAACTTTGCAACCAAAGTAAAATCTATAAGCAGTTTTAAGAAGCGGAGAAAGGGGTTTTCGTTGCGCTTTAAAAGTCAATCCCGCGCAAACATAGCAGAATCTATCGGGATGATTTATACACTCGCGTGGCATCATTAAACAGTAAATAAATGCTCTATATTAATCACAAATTACACTCACGCACTGTAATTCACTTGGAAAAGGCCGGTGTAAACAAATTTCTACCGTTTGACACAATTTAAACAACTTGGAAACACAGAATCCCCGGCTAAAACACCGACAAGTGGACTCAACGATCACTACAGATCAACTGAGGGAAGATAATGCTTACAGTGCAGGATTATCGTGATAAGAGCAATGCAAGTTTGACCTTGTCAAAGTCCGTGCGAACCTGTGCGCGATCCTCCCCCCCCCCGTGGGAACCTGTTCGCGCGAGGTATTGAAAGAGCCAGCGTGGTAGAGTGAATGTTTCGAACTGTTGCTATATATTTTTATTATTTGCGGGTTTTGGGGGGGGAGGATGAGAGGGGCTGGAAGCTGGAATATGTAGCAAATAAGTGAAAAAATTGCCAAAAAAACGGAAAAATCAATATTTGTAATGGTTTCTTTACAATTTGGGGGGGGGGGCAAATTCCCCAAATCGACCTCCTTGATATAGATGTTCATGTTTTATAACTTTTCACCTCTGTAGCCCCTCAGAAGAAATGTAAAGGCTGAAATAATCCTTTTTATCCCTCCAAATTATCGGAAAGTGATAAAATTAGGTGGGTGGGGCCTCCCCCGAAAACGGTGGGTGATGGGGGAAAACGGGGGTCATATTCGGATTCAGGAGGTCGTTTTACATAAGAATCAGCAGGAATGGTGTCAGGGCCGATTTTCATGCCGACCAGTGAAATTAATTCTTTTTTTTTCCCCCGAATTCTGAAATTTCTTATTCAGCAATTTGTAAATGAAATGATGTGAAAATTTTTGTATTCTTGAGTTTCGAGAAATATTAATTGTATACATGATGTAAATTTTATGCGAATATAAGGATCCCCGGGATTTGCACCATTTCGTTGTTCTTTTTTTTTTAACTAGACAGAGAGTCGCCAAAACCTGATATAAGAATCTCACTTCCTGTAAGCCCAGAAATTCCTTAGGAAGAGGTCACCTTGCAAAACTTGAATACAATAAAATTCCCCCGGGCATAGCAGGTGAAATTTCAAGAATTTTTGCAAAGTCATGGTCAAGAGCCATGGATGACCAACAGGTTCTTCACCACCCCCCCCCCTACACACACACCCCTCGTAAACACCTTCCCTCAAGTTACAGAGAGCATGAAAGAGGACTTTCAGACAATAGCGTAGCTGAAAGCCATAGCGTCCTTTTTGGTGCATGCGCGCTAGAGCTTTGTAAAAGTTTGAGCTAAGGGGAGATTTTTCTCTTTTGACCTTTTGACACTCGCACTTGCTCCTTAGTTTTTCAGAGGGTAACACCTCACTTGTTTCGTGTTGGACTAAGGTCAGCACCCGCTGACCTGCGAAAAGAAGTTGAGCGAACTTATCTTTCACTTTGCAGTTTACCATGATGTGAAGTTTCAACTCCCACGCACAATTGCCCCTTTGGATTTTTCTTCACTTGTCTCGTGTTGGACTGAGGTCAGCACCTAATGACTTGTTTTCGCCCGTTGGTCAAAATAGCAGCTCCTGGAGGAATTAAAAAAAGTGACGCTTAGTGTCTCTCCGGCCAGAGCGGGTCACTGGAAATTGGACGCCTCAGCTACAAAAGCAAGGCTTAGATGACTCCGCCATGATTGTCGACATCCTACCGTTGGAGTGAATGCACATAAAAAAGAAAAAAACAGCCTACTGTTAGACATGTGTCTCTCCTCTGACTACATTTCAGGATTGGTTACCTTGATGCCCGGCCAGCGACTGTGCCAACCCAGTTAGGAGGATTCAGCGACGACCCCATCATGTTTCAGGATTCGAAAGTCTGCCTAAAAAAGAGGTAACATTTCGACTTATCTTCCTATTGGTCACCAGTAAACTACACAGACTTTTTTTTTGACGCCGAAAAATAAAACGGCTTTCCTAGCCTTCAGTTACTAATGGTGGAAGTAAAAGAAAAAAGGTTGTCCTAGGAATGTACCCATCTGCTTTTGAATTTTTATGCAGCATTTTCCGTAATCCCATTTGAAACTAGTATTGTTTGAAAATACCTTATTGTTTTGAGAAATGACAAGGTCTCTAAAAGGTGTATGGTTGTGAAAAATGAAATTTATCGGGTATTGTAAAATGAGGGAGAGTTATATACGTCTTTTTTGAAGTAACACAAATAATATAAAAGCAAAGAAAAAATTCAGAGGCAGTCGTAATGCATTACACGCTGAGAAACCTCAGTGCTCATTTTATTTTTGGCCAAAGTGTATTATTCTTTTGTGTTATGCATGATGTTTTGTGAATGTACCTAAAAGGGAAATATCTAGTGTTGATCACATATTTTTTTTCCTTAAAGCAAACGATAATTTAATGACACTGAATTTTTGAATAATAAATGAAGAATTACAAATTGAAAATGTTAAAAATTTGTAATAATAGACGAAGTTGAAAATTGTGTAACTAATTTAGAAATACACACCCAACAAAATTGAAATTGAACTCCAAATTTTTTGGCATGCGTGGGGGCTTTGTAAATGAAAAACCAAAGATAAAAAATATCTGTAAAATTCTCAACAAAATTCTGAATCAGGCGAGAGGCCTGATCAACAATAAATAGTCAGTTTTTACACCTAAAACAAATTTTGAGTCACCTTTTTTACTTGCTTATGTGTGCTCAGTGAATCCAAAGTATTGATGGGTAAATCTTGTGTAATTTTTTTTTTTTTTTTTTTGTCAAGCTCATAAATCACCTCTGCCTTTGGCAGAGTTCAAGGATCTGAGCCTGGTAAGATTTAATTAACATATACTTTGACAACGTAAATTTTAATGTTTGATAATGCAATTTTTCTTATGTTCTTCCACTAATTATTTTTTATACATCAGGTGCCATATTGTTCCACATTATTTGATACAAGTGTCTTTACACTATAACACATGGTCATAGTGACCGAGGTTCAAATTAGAACGAAATTGCGTTATATCATTATTTAGTGTTATTCCTGTTCTTCAGATGAAAAAGGCACCGGACTTAAGCTACTTTGACAAAAGCCAAGTTCAATGGCTAGCCGACTGAGAGTATTTCCGAGACCGCAAGACTTCTCTCGAGTGTTCATGGCTAGCCGTGGTTAGTACAGTCAACTCCGCTTATATAGTGAACCTCTGCGGACTCTAATATTTCGTTCACTATGTCAGAGGTTCACTAAAACCGAAGTGTCTTCCCTTAACCTGAATTGTGTGGAATGGTGAGCAAGAAAATAAATTATGTACGTAGTATGTATCTATAAAATAATATTTTTCTGCACGTTGTGTATATTCATTGAATTAAATGAACAAAATTAATTTTGCATTACCTTAATTAACATGAAAATAGTCTGTTATGTGCCGCATGCTTGCTGCAAATAGTTTTAATAAATATTTTCTCTGTGTCCTTCTCTAGAGCCTGTACTTTTGGTACATTTGATTTTACATTTTTCCATACATTTTCGGAACTTTAGCACAGTCCTGACACCCTCCAACATGTCTTTCACTGTTGCAACCCGTTCTTCATTATCGTCCTCGTCATCTTCAGCCACGTTTTCTTCCGAGTTGGAATCCCCTTTCACAGCGTCGATAATAGTTTCATCCGACGGGATTTCATTCGTTATAACTTCACAGTAAATCTTCAACTTCAGTGGAATTTGCACCGAAATGCTGAAACAGGTCCTTGAGAGGCACATCATTCTCGTCTTCGAATGCCACACGTCTATTGGCCAAACCAGACCTCCGGAAACTGTTCTGTATAGTGAAAGTTGACACACTCCTCCAAGATTTGTTTCCAAAACGTACAGCATTCAGAACATTCATCTATGAGTTCTGCTTTGATTCCAAGGCTTGGATTAAGTGAAGCGTTACTTTCTTTCTGTAATAGGCTTTAAAGCTACGAATCACACCTTGATCTATGAGTTGGAGAACTGACATGGTGTTAGCAGGCAAGAACACCAGCTCGATGTTGCTGAGGTTTTTAATCCAATCTTTGTCCTTCAATGCACTGAAGGAGTAGTAGGCCTACAATATTGTTCTCAACATATTCTTTCAAGTTTTTACAAGAAGGTTTGTTTTGCAATAAGTTAGAATTTCATATTGCAAGTACATTCCTTTCTTTGAAGTTCTATTTTTTAAATTCACTATAACCGAAGTTAAGGGTTCACTATAAACGATTATTTTAATGTTAATTTCCGATGTTGCGGGTCGGGACCACTGATATAGGTTCACTATAGCCGAATGTTCACTATAACAGAGTTCACTATATCCAGAGTTGACTGTACTTCCAAATAGTGGTGCGAGAAGGAAAAATCCAGGAGCCGCCTGGCAGATATGGGCCAATCACGGCTCATCATTGCTAGGGGTGAGTGAAGGCTATATCATATGGTACGAACCAACAGAAATTATTGTATATTGCGACCCAACTCGCCGGTAATTTGAATGCTGGTGACGGCAATAATGAGTCACACCATAGAGTACATCAAACTCTGCTGAAAATTGAGCTGCGTAGCTGCAGGTCGTCTCCAGTTCCTATGCTAACCTCGTTTCGCCGTCGAAAACGCCTACAATAGGCACTCGAAAATCAAAATTGGACGTTGAGTTACCAAAAGAATGTCGTCTGCTCCAATGAATCTCGTTTCCTGTTGATCATGGGAACTTCCGGGTACGTGTGCATTGTTTACCTGGGGAAGGAGTGGACCAGAATGCATCATGGGAAGAAAGCAAGCCGGTGGAGGAAGTGTAATGCGCATGGGCAATGTTCAGTTTCCATATCCTGGATTCAGTGATTTATCTGCAGGAAAGAGTATGACACCTATTACCTACCTAAATATCCTTTGCTGATCAAGTTCATCCTTTCATGGCAACAGTATTCCTCTCTAGTAGTGCCTTCTTTCAGCAGGATAATGCACCATGCCACACTGCAGAAACCGTTCGAGAATTATGCGCAGACCATGACAAAGACTTCCAGCTTCCCAAATTCCTTAGACATTAAGCGAATCGATCATCTGTGGTTTGTGTTGGAACAGCAAATGCGATCTACGACGGCTCAACCACGTGACTTACAAGAGTCAAAGGATCTCCTGGTAACGTGGCGGTACCAAATAAGTACCACAAGGCACCTTTACAAATCTTGAGCTGTCTATGACGAAGCGAGGAGGACCAACATCATGTTAGGCATGTGGTCGTAATGTTTTGGCTCCTCTGAATATGTGCGGATGTTTAACGCAATGTACAAGGTGATTCAAAAGTCCAGTGTAAAAGTAAAATGCGATTGAAAAAGAACTACGGGTCGGAGAGACATGCGGCTTGCAGATTAAAATTCACCGAGGTACGGGATTTTAATATGCCATCAAGAAAACAATAGTTCAAAATCTCGACAATAGAGGGCACTGCTGCAGAGAAAACAACGAGAGGTGAGAACTGTGAATTGAGATCTACATTAAATTAGAAAAAAACCTTTCAGCATGATCTACAGATGCAAGTGCTCAATGTGTCCACCACCACATTTCAGTACTGTCTGCAGTCGTGGTATTACGCCTGATACAGCATTAAACAACATGTCAACGGGAATGGCTGATACCTCTTGCCGTATAGCGTCTTTCAGCGGTGGTAAGGCCTGGGGATTGCCTCTATAGGCCTGGGGATTTTCCCCAGAGCCAAATATCAGCGGATGTGAGATCTGAAGACCTAGGAGGCCAATCGGGTTCATTATGCCTGCTCAATAAACGATCGGTGCTAAACGTGCACGCCTGATTTCAGGTTATATGCAAATTATTAGCTTAATAAAACCGTGTGGTTTTGCAATCAGAATGACAGCACGGACCTTTATTATTTTCGCACATAGAAAATATGACTGCATTTCTCTGTAATTGTTTCTATGTCGCACCCTAACGTTGCTTAGTGCGGGTAATGCGCAAACATCCTTTATGTGGCATTCTCTGCAGCAGCGGCTTCTATTGTCGAGATTTTGAACTATTTTTTTTCCTGATGCCAAACAAAATCCCGTACCTCTGTGAATATTAATCTGCAAATCGCATGTTTCTCCGACCCATAGATCTTTTTTTAATCGCATTTCACTTTTGCACTGAACTTTTTAATCACCCTGTATATTATTTTTGGGAATAAATATATATGCATGTTTTATAGCTCTCACAGTATATTAAAAGTTCGAAATATGTACTAGATTCTACCCTTTGTCAAAAGTAAGAGAAATTATTTTACAAACAATCATTTATTTCATCTTTCGAACAAGTTAACCTCTACAGAAGATTGGTGCAACTCACGATAAAATCATCTGCTGCCTTCCACTTCATACATGCGCTTATTAAGGACATAATCCATGTCTCTTCTCGTGGAATTCATCTTTACCTGAAACCTGGATTTGTGCCAGTCAGAGTGTTTAGGAAGGTCACGATAGAGATGGAAGGGGGAAGGAGATGAGGTCGGTTTGGTGCTTAAGGACTCTGTTCACATTCAGAGGCTTTGGCACGCGAAAGTTATGTCATAATTTAGTTCGCAGTTAGAGCATCAATCTTTGGTCACGGCTGCAAGGTGGAAGATGTTGGGAAATATGAAGTCATTTCATACCTCTTGAAGGAAAATTTGTGGCAGCCGCAAGAAAATACAACTACCTGTTGGAGGTTAACTAAAGTCCCATCATCATGAAAACATTATCATTTTTAAAGTTTGTGAACCTCATTCTTTTCATTCGTAAATTCCTTCATGCAAACTAAAAGAAACTGATCCTATACAAAGCCAGGCGGTTCTCCCAAAATTTACTTGATAACAAAGGCAATGTCACTACCGCGTGTGAAGAACAAAATAGACGCATGCACATGCATCTATGATTGCGTACACACGCGTGTAGAACGTGTTAAGGAATTCTGAACTCTTACATAAAGCAATATCTGTGGATGGAGTTCTTTAACAACGCTTTATCCACTGACACGAGGTAGAAACAGTGGAGCAGCTACTAGATATGAGTTGTGCAATATTATGAATATCATCAGTAATAATCAGTTGTAGCTGGAAAACGTATAATGTAAAGCACAGTGTGTGAATAATCCTTCAAATGTAGAAAGAATTGCGCTAGACAATATCAGGAAGTAAGTCAAGGGAAGTTCCGTTTCTTTTTATGGTATTCTGGTTGTATTTTATTTACACTGAAACCGTGAAATAAGTTCAGAGACGAGAAAGGGATGTTTCAGTTTGCTAACGATGCTCTTGATGCAGTACCCTCACTCTCCTACTAATATTTGCATACAGTACTATATTTTTCTTCGAACAGTGCTTTTCACACACATTTCTCTCCTCCGAACAGCGTCTTTCACATATTTTTCTCTTCTTCGAATAGTGTATTTCACACATTTTTCTCTAATAATAGTGCTTTACTTGCAGTATTATCTCCTCGCAATGTCGTGACGTGACGAACTATATTTCTCCTTCTAATATTGCTTGGCGTTCAGTACTTCTTCCGCTACAACGCACTTTTTGTTCGATCATTTCATTGAATCGTATCTCTTAATCTTATTTTCGGCTGTATGCAAGAATTACATTCTCATATGCGATGTGGGCCTTCACGCTTGTTATTTCACTGGAAGTGGGCTTTTTACCTTAAATAATGATACTGTTTTACCCAGAATAATTATACAGAGAGTGAGTCGAAAGTTTTGCAATATCTGCATAACGACTGTGCTTCGGTGTGTATGTCACGTTTTAAAACTATTTTAAGTCGCGCACTGCAGTCAGTCGAAGTGGATATAAAGCGGTAGTCGTTGCAGTGAACAGCACTGCATGTCATCGTTCCGTCTGTGGTTGGGACGCCTAAAAGATGAACAGCCACAACCGGCTAATTAGCGAAATTTTAATTTACGAGTTTGGACTCGTCCATAACGCTGCTCAAGCAACACAAAACATTTGTCATGCGAAAGGGGAAGGTTCCATGGGCCATAGCATCGCAACCAGATTGTTCAAGGAATTTCGCTCAGGTGACAGAAATCTCGACGATCAGCCAAGGTCAGGTAGGCCGCGCACCGTGGATCCGGAGGCCGTGCGCCAGGCCGTAGTGGCAAATCCGACAATATCGGGCGAGCTAAGCATATCACAGACCACAGTGGTTTCTCACATTCAGGACCTCGGCAAGGTCTACAGGAGCTGCCGCATTGTCCCTCGCGAACTGACGCCAGCTGATGCAAACCGCCGAGCGGAAGTGTGCTCGAAACACCTAGAAAACCCGCGCGATGTACATTTCATCAAGAGAACTGTTACGTGCGATGAAAAGTGGGTCTATTTCTGTAATCCTAACACACAATGGCAGTGGTTGAGCCCGGGCCAGCGGCTTCCTGAACCTGTTGCGAAACGCGGGCGCTTCGAGCACAAGGTGATGCTCTGCGTCTGGTGAAATTTCGAGGGGATATTCCATTAAGAATTTGTTCCAGATGGGCAGAATATCAACTTCAACCTCAAATCTGAACTGCTGGAGCGGATACATGCCGTTTTGGAGGAGAAGAACCCCACCAGTGGTGAACAGAAAGCGCGCGCTCTCGTACAGCAGGACAACGCTCGGCCTCATACCGCGCGAACGACCCAGATAAAACTCCAGGAACTTGAGGACATCGAACTGATGCCAGACCCAGCATATAGTCCGGACCTTTCCCCATTGGAATGTTGCTTATTCCGGTACATGGCCCACATCGTTTGCGGGCGGCATTCAACAACCAGGAGGAGGTGGCAGCTGGGGTTAAGGAGTTCTTCGCCTCGAAGGACGAGAAGTATGGCTAAAGACGGTGCGACACGATGGCTTATGCTTTGAATGCTGGTCAGCTTTCGTCGTAAAGGTACGTATGACGACAAAGTAAACCAAATATTCCAAAACTTTTGACTCAGCCTCTGTATTTCATGCTACTACAGTTTCCTTGCATGGCTCGTAAGGAACCATCGCCATCTGCCAATTTTATAATTTCTCTGTTGAAAAATATTTATAGATTCCATTTAAGCAACTGTTCTTAATCATAACGATTTAATCTTCAAATAATTTAAGATGAGCTGTGACACAAGCATTCTTCAGAGTCTATTGGGCATTTTAGGATAGAAATTTAGTACGAAGCCATTGTTTCGACGTTATATTTTTGTTCGTCAAAGGTAGTGTTTTGGACTCTAAGATATATGCTATTCTTCAGAGGCCTTTTTTTCTTTGTTGCTTGGTGATACAACTCAGTAAAGAACTCTTTATCCTTTTGCAAATTCTTTCCAACTTCTTTCTTACTTCGTTTTTTAAATAGATGTTTAAAAATCCAAAGAAATGTTAATACAATATTTTTCTTGATTGACAACAGTTATTTGTTTATAACTAGACTTCTGTTGAGAAGCATGATTAGTCCTGGTTTTCCAAATTAAAGTATAACCAACAAAAACATATGCAGCAGTCGTCGTATGAAAATCGACCAAAAAGATCGACGAATGACGTGCGAAGACACATCATTCGACGATCTCCTTGCAGGATTGCATAAACAGTTCTAACAATACGCTCCGTAACAAAACTTTCAGGTCGACCAGGCCTAGGAGCGAGTTCTGCCGACAAATGCCCTTTTTGAAATCATGGTGCCATCTAAAAATCGTTGACTCAGTCAAACATTTATCTTAGCAAGCTTTTTCATTAAATCAGTTGAGCAGTTTTGCCCAAATGATAGCAAGAGTTTATTTCACGACCCGTTTGACTTCTTAACACTGAATCACTCACCCCATAGCTGTATGGCGAAATGCAGACGTACCTTAAACAACTGCGAAATAACAAGCCAGCGTCGTCTGCTTCGGTTAATAACTGTTGCCATAGATACTTCCTCAAGTTAATCGTCTACGTGCACTGTTGCCAACTCAATTAAAATTACTCTCAGTTTTCATGGAACGGCCTTAGTAGTTTTTACTGTTCTTTCGGATTGAGAATACATCTACTGTTTTATTAAATTTGTCAGGTGGTTCATATTTCAAGCAAAATACTAGATTCGATTTTTTTAAAACTGTATTATGCTGATTTCAGGCAAAAATCTGTGGCAGCACTGGCTCTGACCAATATGCTTAATTAAATACGTATCACTTTTTGTCTATCTGTCTACAAAATTATCCACGTCTCATACTTGTGTATCTGCAAATTCACCTTCCTTTTGAATTAAAGCGTTTCACTTCTTCTTCAAAGGAAATCAGTCTACCGAATTTGTTACCAGCTATAAAACTTCAGTAAACCAACTGATCTAGATATTCATTCAAATGCCTTTATCACGCTGTCTGTTATAAATAGGCATTTATTTTTTCATTTATGTACATTTTTCCACCTACATAATTGCATAACGAAGTAAATTTCTCCGTCATTTCTGTCCACGCCAGGATTCGAACCCGGATCCCCTCATTCCGGAATAAGTCACTCTACCAATTGAGCTACGCGGACGTTTTATTCTGATTCCTATCTGCCTTTATGTCGTGTGCGTCCTTCTGGCAGGTACGTCACATCTCCTGGTACGTTACAATTGTCTATGTAGCTGTATCTTCACATAAATACGTTTTCATCATAAAAATCTTGTTACATAATGATTCTCTGCTTAAATCAATTAGCCAATACATCTTTTGATATGCTTACCTAACTATTCGCTTATCCAAGCGTCTCTATCTACCGAAATGTTTACGAATGCGTTTATCCATCTGTTTCTCAAATGAAATTAAATCTTCTCTTATGACTAGCTCATCCAGAGCCAATCAATAATTTTTCCAGGTTCCTGAAAGTCGGCGAAAGAGCATTACTGCAGCTGTTTTGCATTAAATACACAAATCCAAATTTAACGACGGCACTAAGCTTACATGAAAAGTGGTTCAAAGGGAAATATTGGATGGCTGACGAAAACAATAAATAAGCCAAGGACTCCAGAGTTCACGGTTTTTATTATGGTTATATTTCTCGATTCTCCTAACACTGCATTTGGAGAACAGACACTCTCGAAGCTTTCACATAAACTGCACATACTTTTTGGGAAGAAGTTGATCTGTTTCGATTTTCCCGTAAATAAAAAAACAAAACAAAAAAACAGTGAGGCAGAGAGAGTTAGAGCGGGAAAATCTCTCCGTTTACACAACTTTAATACTCCTGCCTCATATTTCTTTTCCAGAAATGCCTTCTGTGCGCTACCGGCTGCTTTTCTGTTTCCAAGTGTATTCCAACTTGAGACCCTTTTTCAAGTTCTTGTTTTATTTCTTCGTTACTTTATGATTTTATTCGGGCTAGGCGACTTTGCGAAATGACTTCGTTCCCGTTTTTTGGACGAGGACTCTTTTCGTTTACGATAAATTTCGCTTATAAATGAAACATACTTTATTACTGCATCGAACGTTCCCCGGGTTATTTGTTTTATTAAAATACTTCGTGTAACCTGCATATCTTGGTTTAGTTTCACTTCTCATGTGTAACTCAGTTTAGTCTGGTGAAGTATTTGTCTTCATTATACTGATAAATGACGAGAGGTAAGTTTAAGTGCTGCTTCTCTTATTTGTGTGAGAGCGGGAGAAGTCGAAAGCTACTCGTAAATAAGATGGTATTAGTTTCCCACGGCTCGCTTTCTTCATCTGTCAGAAAGAAACTTTTGTTTGTGAAGCTTGTTCAGAGTTTTCGGGGGAAAATGGTCTTTATAAACGGCAATGGATGACTATAAAATAACGATGACAAAATGGCTGTTCTTTGTTAAAATATATAACTGTCGTAGGAACATACATGGTGATAAGTAAGGAAGGAAGCTAAAGGCGGAAAAAGGATCTCACCAACGGATGACATTGTAATGAAAAAGTAAAATATTCATTTCAAAAAAACAAAGTATTTCAGAAAATAAATGAAGATAGGAGTAGGAGTTCAGCTAAAAAATCGAAAAGTATACTGAAATAATCGTGCGTCTTAGGACATTTACCTCACATCACTTTACGAAGCTTTAGTTCCTACTTTATTGTGCTTCCAGCGAAAATACAATAAGCTAGGAACTACTGTCTCTTAAGGGAACCGGTCCCTTTTTAGGCTTCGCATGTTAACCTTATTGGAGGTCTCTATGTACTTAGGTACATGTTTCTCACGATAGACTTCGCCTATCAATTGCAAACTTAGCATGTATTTTCCTAAGGATATTACACAACACCTGAACTAAAATTATCGCAATCGGTCAATTAATTAATTTTTTATTAATTAATCAAAATTGCTGTCGATTTTGCTGACGTGTTCATTAGCAATTGTATTTATTATTTTAATTGAGTACATTATTTAGTCATGATTCTAGTTCAGGTGGTTGTTTATATACAGGGTGTTCGTAAACTGTTTTGACAAAAGAAGAGGGGTGATAGTACCCATCAAGACGAACAATATTTACAATGGAACCTAGGGTCGCATTCCACTCTGAGTGTCAGAAAAGAGTAAAGTCAGATGTCCAAGTTGAACTTTCAACAGTGCAAAGAAATAGAATTAACGACATCATAAGTTGCACAATCCCATTTATGGAGATCAGGGACAGACTCCTCAAAGTAGATGCTCAAAGTGGCGGCCACGGGTGCCGTTGCACAATTCACACCGGCGAATGAAAGACTGGCGCACCCTCTCGAAGGCTCCTGGTGTCGTGTTTATCATGTCAGCTGCAACAACGATTCTCGCGACGAGATCTTCCACGGAGTCCACAGGCGTCTCGTACACCAATCATTTCATGTGCCCCCAGACGAAGTCGAGTGGGTATAAGTCCTGTGAGCGTGGGAGCGATGCCACAGTTCCGCCACGTCCTCCAATCAATCGTGCGGGATATGTGGCATTCGGGAAGTGTTTCTGCACCTTGATAAGCCAATCAGCTGCAACTGTCGATGCTGCGTCTTTTCTCTGGCAATTTGCATACGGCAAATGCTTGACGGTGATGTTGTGTCGATGTGCTACTTCTCCGATACGAAAGAAATGACGTCTGAGGTGACGACTTGTGCTTCTTGGACGTATTTCGAAGTTACTCTTTTCTGACACTCAGAGTGGAATGCGACCCTAGGTTCCATTGTAAATATTGTTCGTCTTGATGGGTACTATCACCCCTCTTCTTTTGTCAAAACAGTTTACGAACACTCTGTATACAGTAAGGTATAAAAAAAATGCACGCCATTATCTTCAGTAGTTATGAGAAAAATGTTCCTCAATGTACAAAACCACAACTTTTCAGGGGAGACAAAAGACGAAGACCTGTGACTAGAAGACTCCCGCGTCATAGTCCTTTTCCTCTGCTTTGCTGAACCTCAGCTTTCTGCTCGCAGTCTTCCTTTGCTTTTCCGCACCTTCTAGAATCTGTTTTTCTTTCTCACTGTCTTTTATTCGCAAAACGTCGATTGCCTTGAGCCCGTTGATGGTGTTTGCGGAAGAGGTCATGCCGAGCTGCTGTAAAACTTTCAGCTTGCCTACGCCTAATTTTTTACTTTTTTTCGCCTAGAAATTATTTTCTGTTTATCAAGTATCGTATAGCATTCGATTCGGCAAACTCTGTGGGGAAAAAAATGAAATACAAAAAATTTACATACATTTTTTTTTTGGGACTGGTCCCCTTAAACTTACTCAAAAATAAAAATGTCATTTTAAATTTATCCTAAACTCAAAAGTAATATTTGTGCCGTACGTTCCTCTCTAAAAAGCGCTTAGTCTAATTAAGTGAACTGTGAACAAATAGCTTTGGATCTAAGTTAAAGCCAAGGAACTTCTATTTTTACATATTTGTAATGTGTCCAGTAGTTGTAGGGCACCCTGTATTTTACTCTAATCTATCAAGCAGATTAGAGTAAATTACAGGGTGCCCTACAATTACTGGACACATTACAAAAGTATGTAAAAAAAAAACTATGAGCATTGTCTGTTTTTCTATGTCACGTATTACTAACACGGTTTCTATATTTCTGTTTTGCAGAATTGTTATTCCCAGAATCCGATAGATGGTGCTAGGTGTGGCCTGATGAGGAATGTATGAGAAATGCGTAATCAGTAGTCATGCCATCCGTACAGCAGAAGGGGATGTGTGTTTTATGGCTTGCGGAATTAAAGTCTGTCATTAAAGTTAAAAGACTGTACCGTTTAGAGTATGGTTGTAATCCTCCGTCAACGAATTCAATTAAGCGGTGGATGAAACAGTTTAAAGAAACTGGCAATGTGGAACATCGTGGGGGAGCCGGTTGGCCTAGCATCAGCGGTGAGACGGTTGACTAAGTTAATGAAAGTTTCCGACAAAGCCCAAGGAAATCCGTTCGTAAAGCAAGCAGAGAACTGTGCATTCTTAAATCGACAGTTCACGATATCTTGCACAAGAAATTAAAGTTTCATGCTTATAAAATTTAAATAGTTCAAAAGATGCACACTCTGCGATACGATTTCGCTGTGGATATGCTGAATCGAGTGGAAAACGACGAAAACTTTCTCAGTACTGTAATTTTTCGTGATGAATCCACATTTCATGTATCAGGTATTGTAAATCGTCACAACTGTAGGATATGGGGCAGTGAACGGCGTCATGCTGCTATTGAACTGGAACGTGATTCTCCAAAAGTTAATGTGTGGTGCGCCCTATCAAAAAGTTAAGTGATTGGCCCTTTCTTCTTCTGCGAAAAAAACATAAATGGCGACATTTACTTGGATATGCTAGAAAATTTTGCTATACCCCAGATCAAAAGACATGACACCATCGTTTTCCAACAAGACGTAAGTGCCTAAATGAGCATTTCCCAAACAAATGGATTGGGCGTGGTGGTCGCATTCCGTGGCCTCCTCGCTCTCCAGAACTAACTCCATTGGATCATTTCATGTGGGGTTATGTGAAGGATCGTGTCTATCAGACGCCTTGTACTGATTTGCTGGAACTGAAGCAGCGTATCACAGCTGCTATTAATTCCATAACTCCTCAGATGTTTGTCAATACATGGCATGAAATCGAGTATCGCTTAGACGTACTACGAGCAACCAAGGTATCTCACATCGAAATTCATTAACTTGGTTGTTCTGATTGACGTCAATACTAATCATATGTGTACACTTATTGAAGAGTTTAACGAACACAAGACAGAAAAGCTTTTATACGTAAGCATTTTCTTCTTGTGTGTTGCACGCTTTCTTTAGTCCATAACTTCTGAAATGAATTTAGGTAAACTCCACTGCTGGTCAACCAAAATGCAACACCAAGAAGGACACGAGATAGCAAAGCCAGATTTACTGGACACATAACAACAGATACAAAGATGAAACAGTTGAGCTTACAGGCCCGTGTGACTTGCGAAACACGCAGACATCAATAGTTCGTGTGGCCCCCATGGCTGGCAATAACGGCCGCTACACGCCGCAACATCGAACGAAAGAGGCTTTGGATGTGGTCTTGGGGTATGTCGGTCCAGGCTGCTTCCACACGTTGCCACAGTTCATCAGGCGTAGCCGCGGGTGGTGCTTGCCGGGCCACTCGGTTGCGGATCAGCGACCAGACGTGTTCGATGGGCGACATATCGGGAGAACAGGCAGGCCACGGCAGCAGTGACACCTGGTGGGCCGTGAAGAATTGTTGCACGGTGCGTGCCACGTGCGGGCGCGCATTGTCCTGTTGAAACGTGGCCGCTGGCAGGTTATGCAGGTAAGGGAGGACTACAGGCTGCAAAACGTCGGATATGTAGCGGTGGCTGTAGAGTGTACCGGCGATGCGTACCAGAGGGGTGCGGGTGTCATATCCAATTGCGCCTCAAACCACAACGCCAGGCGACGGACCGGATGGCGATGCATAATGCAGGCGTCATACAGTCTCTTGCCGCGGTGCCGCCACACGCGAATCCAACAATCATGGTGTTGCAGGCAGAAGCGGGATTCGCCGGAGAAGACAATGTCGTGCCATTCCGTAGTCCAGGTGCGGCGTTCAACGATCAACGGTAATCGAAGCAATGGGCGCCGTGCGACAAGTCCCCGCTCCTGCAGACGACGTCGAACGGAACGTGCTAACACAGCTTGTTGCGCAACACACCCTTATTCCTGGGCTAACGTCCGTGATGTGGCGGTGCGAGCCGTTAATCCGTTAATGCCCACCGCATAACATGCCGGTCCTCTCGCTCGGTGGTGTGCCGCGGCAATCGCTCACGGCGGTCAGTCCGTCACTCCTGTACCCACCGAATCCATACTCGCCTCACTGTGGCTGGATGTCGTCCCACACGGGCGCCGATGTCTCGGTACGATATACCGCTGTCGCGATAAGCCACTATTAGTCCTCTGTCGAACTCCGAAACGTACTGGAATGACTGCCGTATTCTGCGACGAGGCATCAGGAAGCTTTCCACGCACAGGTCCGGCAGCACAACACACTTCCACTACTTACGCTCCGCCTTCTGTGCACCCTTCTTATAGTGCTTCTCGGTGGCGTGCCGGGTGCACATGATTTGCATATGCCCTGCAATGCTAATCGCTTGCATGTCCTCTCGCGGGCGACACATGCTGCGAATTTTAGGCCGATCGGATGCTTCCTTCTTGGTATTGCATTTTGGGTGACCAGCAGTGTAAGTTTGTTTCAAGCTTTCACCACAAGTTTGATACCTATTGACAAATACACATTTATTGGCGATATCGGCATTATGCATTTGTTCACTTATTTGCAATATACCTAATAAAGCTGTGTTTAAATTCGAAGAGGTTCCACATTCCCGCTGCATGGAGGTGATTGTGTTGTACTTCCTCCACCGACTTTTGTTCAAAGACTTCTAAATCCCAGTCCTCTGCGTTGAATCAACACCTGGAATACTTTTTAAACATTTTTTGTCCCTTATGCAAAATAGTGTCTTGTGTCCTTAATGACATACTTCAAGCTTGTCTGCAGCATTTCGTGAGTACCTGAGTGGTTTCAACTCGAAGCGTACGCATTTGAAGTGCTCGAGAGCAAATTGCACGGTTAGGAGTTAACCTTGAAAACGTAGGTAGAACATTCAAGTCAACAACAAGAAGTAATTGATTCTCTCAGAGAGCTTCAAAATCCGGCAGGAAGCATGTTAAGAGAACGTAAAGTCTCAGTCGTACTCTAAATCTTTCTAGAACATCCCAAGCAATCAAACACAACAATTATTTTCTTATCGGAAACATGGCAACATTTTCTTTTGGCATTTAAAGAATCACAACACGGGGAACTAGAGGTTCCGATTTGTACATTTATTGCTGTAAAAATATAATAAACAAAAAAGACCGAGTTTTCTCAATGCTCTAAACCATAGCGTGCATACAATGCAGAATAAACATAACGAAATTCATTGACGTGTTTACAGTTTTTGAAAACATTTAAGGCGCTCCATCGCGTTTTAGATATCTCCTGTGAATTTGAACGATAATGATACTAAACTATACATAATTTATCTGAAGATGCGCCATACGTATGGCAAGCCGTACGATACGTTCTCATTGCAGACTTGTCTCGTCAAGCTCTCGATATATTCTCTCACAGCAGTTTCTTTTTGGATGGTGTACTTGGATATACATTTTGCCTCTTGCTAAACAGGTATGGCTGCATACCTGTTTGGTAAGAGACATGGCTGCATACCTGTTTATACACGATCGAGTCACATTGTTGTGACCACCAGCTAATATCCAGAGTAACCGCCGTGTACAGCGCGGATAGCAGCTAGACGGGCTGGGAGTGACTCAATAAGGCAGAGCCATGCTGACTGCACTGAATCTGACAGCTGCTGGAGGGTTGTGGTGGCAGATTCATAGAGCGAACAACACGATTGAGGTGGTCCCACAGATCTCAATTGGTTTTAAGTTTGGCGAATTAGGCGGCGAGGGAAGTACTTTGCATTCTTCATCGAGCTCTTCCAACCAATCTCGGACATTTCTAGCTGTGCGACACATCGCATTGTCGTTCTGGAAGATCCCATCCGCCCTAGGGAAGACAATCAGCATGTATGGGTGTACGTGGTTTGCAAGGATGGATTCATAACGAATTCTTTTCGTAGTGCCTTCCACAGGCATGAGTGGACCCAGGGAATGCCACGAAAACATTCTATAGACCATAACACTGCCCCTACCAGCTTGTGTTCTTCCAGAAATGGTTAAAAAGTGTTTGTTTTCCGATGTTTCTCGCCTTATACGTGAACGTCCATCTCCTAGATGAAGTAGAAAAGTGACTCATCGGAGAAGGCAATCCTTTGTCAATCAGCGGAGGTGCAATTCTGATACTGCCGTGCAAATGTAAGCCTTTTCTGCCCGTGCACCTTCGTTAGCATAGGTTCAGTGACCATCTGTTTGCATCGGAGCCTCTTAGGCAGCAGGGTTCGCTGAACTGTCGGTTTAGACACCCGGTATCCCCCTAGATTATTCGGCCAGTGAGTTGCTTCACTGTAGTGTGTTGATCGGCCCTCACGAACTTCGCAGCCGACGTTCACCTCTCACATCAATGGCACGTGGTGCTCCGCAGTTTCCACGAAGCTTATTCTCAATGGTGGCATCTCTCCAGTCACGATACACTTTAACCACAGCAGCACGCGAACAGTTCAAACTGCGCTGTTTCAGAAATACTGCCACCCTTGACCCTAAAGCTGATAATCATCCCTTTTTGCAAACCTGACAAATATCTCATTTTATCCATGACAGCAACGAATGATATGTTTTCAGAATGCTTATTATAGCACACCTTATGTACCCTCCAAACCAGCTCACGATATGTACCTTCTTTCATTGGCTATGCGCTGTTGCGGTCAAAAGTATGAGGTGGTCACAATAATGTGACTCCACTGTGTATAATAACAGGTACTGCTGCATATCTGTTTGGCAAGAGGCAAAATGTGTATCCAAGTATGCCACCCAAAAAGAAGCTGCTGGGAGAATTTATCGAGGTCCTGAAGAGCCCTAATGTCTGCAATGAGAATGTATCATTCGAGCTGCCATGCGTATGGCACATCTTCAGATAAATTATGTATAATTTAGTATTTCATTATTGTGTAAATTCATGATCCATAACGCACTGGAGATACCCAAAAACGCGATGGAGCGCGCTAAATGTATTCAAAAACTGTAAACACGTCAATTAATTTCGTTATTTAAAATAGTATAACTATATTATTAATCCGAATTTCTTGGTGTAGAATACAAATAAAAGTTTCCAAGCTTTCGCACATCAACCAGATGGCTTTCTCAAGGAAGGTATAGACAGCAGGCAGTTTGCTGTCTACCTTCCTTGAGAAAGCCATCTGGTTGATGTGCGAAAGCTTGGAAACCTTGATTTGTATTCTACACCAAGAAGTTCTGATTAATAATGTAGTTATACTATTTTAAGTGTGATTGGTGTACAGTTCCTCGTTATTATTTAATTTCGTTATGTTTATTCTACATTGTATACACGCTGTGGTTTAGATCCTTGAGAAAGCCGTCCGGTTGATGTGCGAATGATCGGTGTTGTTTGTATATTATATTTTTACACCAATGAATTTACGGATCGAAACTTTAGTTTTCCATTACTACGTTCAAAACGTTCAGGAACTTTTTGAATATTTGCCAGATGTCAGTGAATAACGTCATTTCCGCTGAGCAAGCGAAGAGCATGATGTGACAGACCAGCTAGACCCGGTTTGATCCAGATCCAACACGTACAGCGTATGTGCGTAATTCGTGATTACAGGCATTCGAGGCTCTCCGTCGCGAGGACAACGATGTCGAATCTTGAACAGCGTTTAAGTGTAAAATTTTGTGTTCTGCTCGGAAAATCTTTCGCTGCGACTTTTCAAATGATTAAGTCAGCGTACGGTGGGAGTGCAACGAGTCGAACTAGAATTTATGAGTGGGATCAACGATTCAAAAACGGGCGACAGAGTATTGAGTATGATGAGAGGTCAGGACGACCTTCAACCTCCACAACGGATGAACAAATCGTCATTGCCAAAGAAATTGTGAAAAATGACCGTCGAAAAACTGTTGCAGCGATTGCAGAAGTTGCCAGGTCATTTTAACAGAGAAACTGGGCATGCATCACGTGTGCCAACAAATTGTTCCCAAAAACCTGACACAAAAAAAATGGATGAGCGCGTGCAAGTTTGTGGGGATAACATCGATGCAGTGGATTCAGATCCTGATCTCTTGAATCAATTGTTCACAGGCGATGAGACTTGGTGCTTTCTGTACGACCCCCAATCCAACCGACAGTCAAAAGTGTGGAAATCGCCGTCGTCAGCACGACCAAAAAAGTTCAAGGCTGACCGCTCCAAAGGAAATGTCTTGTTAACAGTTTTCTTCGATTGCAAGGGGGTCGTACACAGGGAATTCCTTCAACATGGTCGTACAGTCACTAAAAAAGAGTACGTCAACGTCCTGAAACGTCTCCAAAAATCAGTGAGACGCAAGCAATCCGATATTTGGAAGACCAACTCGTAAGTGCTCCATTATGATAATGCGCCGGCTCACAGATCCCTCCGATTACCTTTTCAAACATCCCATTCCCGTTCTTCCACAACCATCTTATTCCCCTGATCTCGCCCCGTGTGACTTTTTCCTTTTTCCACGGATGAAGAATTTGCTTAAGGAGCGGCGCTTCTTAAGTTCCGAAGAAGTGCAACGAGCTGCGAAGGAAGCACTGGAGGATGTAGCAAAAAAAGCTTGCAATCTGCATTTAAACCTTTGTATGAGCGCTGGCAAAAATGCATAGTTGCACAGGGTAATTACTTCGGAGGAAACACCGCATAAACAGGTATTAACTGTACTAATTCTATTTTAATATAAAAAGTTCCGGAACTTTTTGAACGTAGTAATATATCTTTCAATAGTGTATTTTTGCTTTTGAATCACTACACGTTTAATTACAGTGCGGTAAACTGTTAGAGAGAGAATGTGAGAGGTCGGTGAATAATTTCGTGCTAATATAATAAATAAGCAAATGCTGAACATGCCACGTATGTAGCACGCAGTGTTGTGACCGACTTCCGTACACCTCAAATTTTGTGCTATTTCGTGCGATTTCCGTACATATAACTTAAAAGTCTTATCACCTAGTGCAAGTTCCGTACAGGTTTAAACTAAACCGATTTATAAACAAGCCGCACCCAAAAAATTAAGAGTTTAGTAAAAAGTTTGAAAGATGAGGCAGAATATAATATTTTTTTTGAAAAAGAGACATGACCTACAGCTTGAGAAGAAAACATGCCTTAAGAAATGCATCAACCTCGACCAACGAATAAACAAAATCTTAGGTGATTATTGTGCAGATCCATCTCGTGATTCTGAGACCATGAAAAAATGTTTAAACGCTCTGGCTTTCCTTGGAAAATTTGAGTAGTTGTAAAAAATTGAAAAAAAGATCTTTAAACAAAAATATATAAGAAAAAATTGCATTAATAAAAGACAAAGGGATAATCCCAGCAATTACTTAAACACGCCAGCATTACGCTGCCACTCCTAAGCATGGATAAAGTATGAAGGGAAAACATGCCAATATCACATGTACACACATAATTGTTTTCATATAATTACATCTTTGAATTGTTGTCAAAAATTAGAGCAATATTGTAGTTATTTTTCAATTTGGTCAATTATTTCTTATTAAAACTATTTCATTAATCAACCGTTTATATATGAAGAACCGAATTCCCTCTACTCCTTTGTACGGAACTCGCACGTTGTTAAAAAACTTTCCTTCACATGTACGGAAACCGCACGAAATGGCTCAAAATTTGAGTTGTACGGAAGCCGGCCATCACCGTACGCAGATGGAATTCAGGTTATTCAGAAAATGTGGATTGGTTAAAACTCTGAACTGTATAAATACCAAATCATCGTGCGTGTGTGTGTGAGAGTGAGAGAGGGAAAGAGAACCAGCAGGTAAGTGGGTAGAATTGACAAGTTTGAAATAGTTGGCTTTAAACTACGACACGCGTATTTGACCAGAAAGAAAAATTGTCATGTTTAGTTTTGCATACTACATTATTAAAATTCATCGATTTTTTTTTTTTTGCTTTACTAATGATGTGAAATATTTTGAGAAAGGCAATTCAAATAAAGTGATAAATTTTCATATGAGAGTTCAGAAAATGAGGAAAATATCGGTAGTATATGCTACTCACATACCATTTCAGATTCACTATTGAATGCTTTTGAACTTGAAGCTATTGTGTTGTGTGTCTCTTAAAATCTAAATGATTCTTCGTTTAAGGTGGTTCAACCTCAAATCTCTGCCTTATGTTTCCAATGGTAAAACCTCTGCCTTATGTTTCCAATGGCAAAACTTCTTTACATATTTTCTTCGCAATTAATGTATTCCCAAGGATGAAAATTTGCACATCGATAAACTAACTTTAAGTTATAAACAGCATGAGATACTTAATGCGTACTATATCTAAACCGTAATTATATTAAAAATCAATCATTTTTCTTGGAGTAATGTTCAGACCTGTTAATAGATGGCGCGACCTGTACATTGATGACGTCAGTAGAAAAAAAAATGCTGGATTTTGAAGATGACAATCCAATTTTTTGCGTAAATTGCTTAATTATGGTTATGTTTTAGCAAGTATTAAGTATCCATGCTATGACTTAAGCTGGATTGCTTAATTATATGGTTATGTTTTCGCAAGTATTAAATATCCCATGCTATAACTTAAAGTTAGTTTTACCGATGTACAAATTTCCATCATTGGGAATATTAATTGCGAAGAAAATATGTAAAGAAGTTTTACGATTGGAAACATAAGGCAGAGATTTTAAGTGGAACCACCTTAAATGAAGGATTTTAAGCGGCATTTCAGAGATTACATGACATGATCAACACCATTATACAATGGTTCAAAGCTTTGAAATACGATACGCTGTGACTTTGACAACTGAATGTTTTAACGAATTATTTGTGCAGCTATTTTAGCGAAGTTTTTTCCCTTTAGCCTACCGCTTAAATGAGAACAGAAGTGTTAAGAATAAATAGATTCAGAATCAATTCTCTTTCGGCTAATATCCTCAGGAAGTGAATTTAACATAAGAGATGAACGAGTACATGAAAATAAATTCATGTCATTATAGAATAGTACAAAACTAAAACAAAAGGTACTTTAGAAACTTTTATGCAAAAAAAAAAAAAAATAAAAAAGGAGCACAGTAGGAATTGCGCCGCAACCTACAACGTAGAAATACGTTAACTGTCACTATTTGATGGAACTATCTTACTAGTTCTACGTCCTTAAAATATTCAGCGAATGTCAGTTGACGTAGCTCTGCGTTGTTGGTTGAGGCGCAGTTGCGACTGTGCCCTTTGATTTATTCAGATATAAAACCTTTAAGAAATAAAACAAAAGAAATGCTTTACTTTATTTACTTAAAAGCAACTTATACTATATACAATTCATAGTAACTTATGCTGATCATAAATTAATATTAGTAGAAGCAGAACGTGTAGTATCACCGTTGTCAGTAGTTATTGCTAAAATTGTTTCTGAAGAAATCGTTCTTCAGAAACAGTTTTTCAAACTCCATAGTTGCCTTGTTATAAATTTTGCGATACGTCTCGGACCTAATGTGCTAGACTTAATTGTTGTTGACCTTATTCTTGTCTAGATTCAGAATACATTGGTGGTGTAGAGGTTTGAGACGTAATACATTCATTATCCAGCGAACTTGTGAAGAATGACGATGTAAAATGGTATATATCCCATGCTCGGTGTGAAAATGTGAATCGATGACATCAAATTCCACCTGTTCTAGCTTTTCAGGCTCAATTTGTGCAGTTGAAGTGGAAGGCTGGGGCTTTAGAGTCGAACTCGGATGAAACGCATCCTAGCAGGGGGACTTTTGACGCTCTTTACATTCCCGTGACCTTCCGGTTGATGACCTTGTGGGTCTTTTTAGGTTCCTTTAGTTCTCCTCTACCTGTTTCAACTTTTGTCGGTTCTTATAGTAATTTTTCCTGGATTTCTGCGGCATTTCTAAATTTTCGTCACCATGTTTTTTTATCTTAAATATAAATTTTAAATCCACTTTATTTCGGTTTATCATCACATACGTCCTTTAGCTCTGACCGTCAGCCACGGAATGCGGGGCTGAGATCATCGCTGTCATTTTCTATATTCACTAGTTATCAACCTAAAGACGGCGTGCGGCGAAACAGAGTCACGCAAAATTTAACTTAAGCTTCTAAAGCAACTGTATCGAATAATGGCGGGTTGAGACTTGTTTTGTTATAAATGGGACTCTATGAACTATCTAATGAAGTATTATTTATTACTTTACGATTATTAGTTTTGAAGATATAAACGTTCAAATCGTGACATGTTTTCGTTGTATCCGTGCGCCTTATGTTACCCTCTACCCAGCGCGGAGAAAAACGTAGGTCTAAGTCAAAAACATGCTTATTTGTGTCATGTAGAAGAGAAAGGCAGTCATTTTAGTTACAGAGTGGGAAAAGTAGAACCAATTATTTAAAATGCATTTCTCGACAAAAAATACTCCATATAAGGAAGTATTTGTGGAGGGCGCCATGTTAATTGACTAACAGGTGTAGATAGTTGAGTTTTCTTAGTGACTGCGGTTGCTAACCAATCACGTGACATGTGAGAGAGATAAAAGAGCAAAATAGCTAGGCGTAGGTAAGTTTTGTCGTCCTCACCTGAGCATGTATTAATAGATCAGTGCATCAGAGGGAGATTTCAGTTGCGAAAGCATGTGTGAAGGGTGAGAAAGCCTAAGCAACGTCACCGGAAATCCTATCACAAAGACATTTTTAGAAGAGGCTTCATCATAGGAATACGTACGGCTGGACGATCCCACCATCGCATCACGGTGAAAATGCATCGGGATGTACTGTCGACCAAATGTGCTAACAACACACGCAGGAAGGTAACGTGCGTAGCCATAGGGGGAATGGTGCAGATAAGTGGACGTTCGAAATATTGGAAAATCCGCAAGCGTTGACATTCGACGAGGCGCACAGTTAGATACAGACGTACCCTCATCAACAGGGACTGTGAATCGCTGTTTAGCTGTTGCCAGTTTGCGCTTTTGGCTGCCATTCGGACTACTACCACAACTGTAAAACCCACTCCGCTGGAAAGGATTCCGTACGATTCAAGATGTTTCTAATGAGGTGACCCGAGTAATCCGACGCCTCAACAATTGAGGTGTCTTGACGGGAATGCAGGACTTGCGCAAATGTTTGGCCGCTGTAATCAAGAAACACTGAGATTACTTCGATAGTCTGTAAATGCATGCTGTGAAATAAATTCGTTTTTCAAGAGATAACCTACAGTGTGCAAAACTTTTGAAATAACCCTCGTAGATAGTGTCTTTGGTAACAACTATGTTTATTACTGATAGTGTCTTTGATAACTACTATGTTTATTACTGATAGTGTCTTTGATAACGGCTATGTTTATTAGCTTTTAAGAAGGAATATGTTTAGTACTAGGTCGGAAATATTTTGGGAAGTCTTCGTTTAGTAGTGGAAACAACCCAGGTACACTGTTTGTGAAAATTGCATCATGAACGTCTGTTATGTACGAATATTAGTTTGAAACTTACAGGGTATTCACAACAGATTGGGATATGCAAATGACTAAAATGTCAGTGAAAATGTGCATGCAGTTTCGGAGCAGCGTCCTTTGAACTGTCTAGTTTTAGTTTTAAAGAGCTGGCGTAAATGAGATGTTGCAATCAATGAAGAGCTGAAATTGAGTAAAACGGTGTTTCTCGTGTCTCACTGTGCCTGGTCCCTGAAGAAGGTCGTATTATGAACACCTGACGGGCTTTGAGTGAAGAAGGACTGTTGGGATGAGAGAAGCTAGATTTTTCTACTGCGGAGCTGTCACACGTACTGGACGAAATGCCAATAAACGGTTGTGAACATAGCGTCAGTGGAAAAATGGGAGGTTTGGACCAGCAGAAATCCGGGAAATGGATCGCAAAATATCACGACTGCACGGGAAGATAAACACCTCTACCGCATAGCACTGACCAATCGCATAGCGATATCCACTGTTTTCCCGCAGCAGTGGAGCACTGTTACAAGTCAAGATTTGCCCTTCAGCACTGTTTGACGTCGTCTTCTTAACAGAGGACCTGTTGCTAGCAGCCCATTCCTTTAAACCGCAACCACAAATGCCTTGGGCTGCAATGAGGTATCGAACGCCGACATTGGCGTGCTAACAAGTCGTGTTTTGTGATGAGTCATGATTCAACTTGATGCACTATGATAATTGCATACGTTTTCATGGTACGGCACCTTGCAGCGTCATACCAGCCCAGAACCAAGCGGGATGTTTTGGGGACCGATTGGGTTCGACTCTCAATCTTGCCCGATACGAATTGAGGAAACTCAACAGCCAGCGATATATCAGGGATGTTTTAGAGGAAGAGGTGGTACCTTCCCTTTAGGTTTGCCCTGGCGTTATATTCCAGCAGTAAATGCTAGGCCACCTGCTGCCCAGAATGTACGATGTCTCTTCCACATACGGCCGACACCGCTTCTTCCCTAGCCTGCACCTTTGCCGGATATATTCCCGATCGAACATGTCTGGGATATAGTAGATAAGCGACTCGCGCATAAAGCGCTTCCGTGAGCCAGCACAAATGAACTCTGCTCTAGCATAAAAGCAGCCTCGAAGGCTCTTTTCCGGGTCCATGTCCAAAATGTCTTCATTCAATGCAGTGCCGTGTAGAGCAGAAATTGTTCCCCAAGGTGGCTTCACACGATACTAAGTTTGGAAGTTAAAAATGTTTGTATAGCTCTGCAAATGTAATTAGTTGTCTCCTGTAACATGAGGAATGTGTGACATAAATTTCATTTGATAAGCGCGATTCTTTCTTGGTGATGCAATTTTCACAACAATAATGTACACTGAAGAGCAATTGAATTAGAGATACCTGTCTAGTAACGTGTAGCACCACCTTTCGCCCTGATGATGGCGGCGGTTCGTCGCGGCATGGACTCGACAAGACACCGGAAGCGTTGGGAAGCCATATGGATCCACGACCCCTGAACAAGCTCCCACAGTTCACGAAGATTTGATGGAGGGAGGGAAGAGCCTCGAACATCTCTCTCGATGACATTCCAGATGTGCTCGATGGGATTGAAGTCAGGTGACCTAGCTGGCCAAGGAAGCGAGGTCACGTCGGTGGAGTGTTCATCCAAACATTCGGATACAATTCGGGAGCGATGGCACGGTGCATTATCTTGTTGCAGGATGAGGTCCCCAGTGGGATGTTGAAGACGCACAAACGGGAGCAAATGGCCGTCCAGGATATCCCGGTAACGTTGACCTGTGAGGGAAGAGGTCACACGTACCAGGGGTCCCATTTCAGACCACGTAAACAGTCCCCAGACAAGAATGCCACCCCCACCAGCTTGAAGAGTACCCTGCTGGCAAGAAGGATCCATCGCTTGATGTGGTTTGCGCCGTACTCGTATCCTGCCATCCGCATGTACCAAAGTGAATCTCGACTCATCAGTCCAGGCAACATTTTTCCACATGTCGAGGGTCCAGTGGCGATGTTCCCGCGCCCATGCTAATCTTTACACGCTGTGATGTGCAGTCAGCAGCGGTTCCCTCGTGGGACGATGGCTTATGTGCCCCATAGCGAGGAGATGGTTCTGGATGGTGTGGCTGTTTACACGTTTTTGTGCACCAGCGTTAAATTGTCGAGTGATTTCTTGCACAGTGGCCCGTCTATCCGCTGTTACAATGCGAGCTAGCCGACAATGACCCAGCTCATCCACACGCTGTTGTGCACGTCAGTTGGCCCTTGCAGGGATGGTTTTACCGGACTCGATGTACTCACGGTGCACCCGTGACACAGTGGCTCGTGAAAATCCCAGTGATTGCACCACTTCCGAGATGGAGTGACCCATTCGTCGGGCCTCGACAATTTTCCCACGGTCAAATGCGCTTAGATCCTTCATCTTATTTATACTGCGTCCTACTCTTACTGATTCCCGTCGCATCCCTCCTATTGTCGGATCGCTGCATACGTTATGTTGTTTCCGTTTACAGGGCCGCCCACAGCGCCAAATTTGCATAACGCTAGCTGTCTCTAATTCAATTGCTCTTCAGTGTACGTCCTTAATTTTGTCCAGCAATAAAGCAGGACTATTGCTGGACAGAATTGAAATCCTCTGTGTTAACTACTGGATAAGATATCTTTGAGCAAAACTACGTTTGTTACTTGGTAGGATATATTTGAAAAAATATGGTTATTTTTGGATATATTTTAGAGAAAAGGTATTTATTATTAGATATTATAATCTTGAAAACAAGTTATACACACGTTAGATCTAATGAAAAATATACAAATAAGACTATTTTGTGAAGATTCTTTCTAGTCTTATTTTCCGGTGTATAATTATATCTAAGTAGCAGCAAAAATGGTTTTGTTTTTATATTTAAAACAGTTTCATGGTGCATTAATTTATTCTGGCGAAATAAAATATTCTTGAAGACTCAAATAACACCTCTTACCTTCAGAAAAAATTCCTTTGGATATCAGTTAAGAAGAGATTTACAATACATATCACTAAACAATTCTCTTGAAAACAAAGTCGAACCATTAACCTAAGATATTACAAACCAGAAAGGTCTGTGTCACGTGGCGAGCTTTAGTCCCAACTCGAAAGAATTCAGAAACATCGACGTATGTGTTTGACCAGGGAACAGCAGAACTATTACAATTTCGAAAGAGTTCTTCGGGGTGAGTAAAAGTTGCTTTCACTCTCTCATTTATCAGCCTACACTTTTTTCTTTCTTTCTCCAACTGCCACTTTTGACGGTTATTTATTGACCGCTCTTACTCGAAACAGAAAGCGGCAGTATCAGCATTGCAGTTCAGAAGACTATGCACACTGACATCTCAAAGTAGATTTTCTTTCTTTTTTTGTCTGACTTGAAAGCAATTTCAAATGAATGCAGTTAAAGGCAAAAGCCTCGCAGCTTCCTTTTGCATCCTTCCAGCAGTGTTGCTCACATGCTAGAAGAGAATAACGCGTAAATATAAATTCGTATTCATTTATACACAATAAAGCTTTATAGCATTAGACTTCGACGCATGTTGAATGTGATATCAAACATTTTACGCGTTCTATAACACTTTTGTAGCACACGTTTTCTGTCTTATAGGACTATGGCGCGAAATCAGCAATTTTGCTTTTCTGTATTACTGATATCGCAGATAACAATGAAACTGCACTATATTGACAAACGTCACCGGACACTTACAAGAGAAACACAACATAGAATTTACTGTCATACATTAATACGGTGTCGGTCCACCTTTGGTCTTAATACGCATGCACTGAGCCTTCGAGACATGCTTTAGGCAAAGTTTTGGAACTCAGTGATAGGTATGCGTTTCCATTCAGTACATAATGCTGCCACTAACTGTTGCTTAGTAGTAAACCTTGGTTCCAAACTTCTTAGGCGGCGCTCTAATTCATTCCATAGGTGCTCTATGAGATTAAAATCAGGGATCTGTGCTGGCCAGTCCACACACGATACGGAATTATCGACAAACTACGCCGTAACAGTCCTTGCTTTATGGCTCGGTGCATTATTCTGCTGGCACCAACAATACTCAGTTCCATAGTATTTGCCACAGAGTTGGTAGATCATAATTCTCCAGAATATCGACTTAGACGTGCTGGTTAACAGGTTTGCCCACGATACCCAATAGACCGCAATCATACCCCGAAAAACACCCCAAACGAGTACACTTGCAGCTCAAAACTAAACCGTAGGATCAGTACACTGTGGTAAATATCTTTCTCCCGGCTGCCGCCATACCCACACAAGGCCATCAGATTCATGGATCCTGTATCTAGATTCAACAGTCCATAGGACCCGTATCCATTGATCTACGGTCTACGATAAATGTTCTTTACACCATGCTAAACGACGAGTAGCATTCCGAGTGGAGATGAATGGCTTATGAGCAGCCACACGACCACGGTGACCCATGGAATTAAATTCTCTGCGAATGATACGTGTACATGCCGAAGTTCTAGCATTTGTATTCACCTGTACACTGATGTTTTGTGCAGTACTCCGTCGATTAGCTGTAACGACTCTCCTGAGGTTTCGACATTCTCTATCACTGATTTTCTTTGGTCTGGCGGTTCGTTTTGCTACATCAGGCACGCCATGTGTCTTCCACTTATTCAGTACATCCAAAGCAGTTGACTTGGGTATGTTTAAACGCCTCTCGGTTTCTCTCATGGACAACCCACTAATATAACACCCAACAATCTTTCCTTTTCTTTTCTCAAAGTCAGTTCTTTCCCGCAGCGACAATTTCACTCAACCTCACAGTGCGATATGACCGCGGCCAGCTGCAGACTTGTTTTTATACTGTTTGATGCTGTACCACGGATCTTAACGACACAGCGGATCCGTTCATTTGATTTGGAAGGGGTATCCGGTGACTTTTGTCAATATAGTGAATCTCCACGGTATATCTCAATAACCATGCACTTTTTGTTTGTTTGTGTGATTTAACGACCACCGTGAGCAAATCAATGCGCTATAAGCAGCACCCATGTCCTAAATGTAAGGCCACTGGTTCCAGGGAAGGAGAGAGAGGCAGTGGCATAAGACAAACACGACATCCACGCCTCACGGAATTCGAAGGTGGACTCATCTCGGACGGATGGCGTCAGAAGTGAGCGCTTTGGCGATTTCGCTACCGGGACGACATACCTTATAAACAGTTTTCATTCATCGTACCATATTTTACGCCTCGAACATCCTTGATTTTTTTCTATTGCTGACTTTTCCTTTCCTTACACCACTGTTCCAGATCTTTAAACCTAAAAACAGTTGAATCTTTTCGGCCTCAGAAACGAAAGATTAAACGTTTGAAGACCCGTAATATCAAAGAACGTAAATTATTTGATCTACTTACTAACTGTTGCACGTTTAATACGTTTCTCTACTTTTCACGACAGTAATAGGAGGTACAAGGGTCATCCTGATAGTAATACCTCCTTCATAATAACTTTTGAAATATTGAAGTGATTTTAATGAAACTGCACTGGCATGTACTATGATATGTTGCCAATGTGGGAATAATTTGTTTAAGAATCGGAAATAAAGATCATGAATGACAGAGAAAATCAGCGAACCGTAATTGTATTCCCGGATAAAAAGGGATGTGAGGCTCCAGAAATCTACAGAATATTCCTGGCGGTGCATGGAGCTGCCACAATCGATATCAGTTATGTCCGAAGATGGATGAAGAGGTTTCGAGAGGGATGAAGTTCAGTGTCGCAGCACCACATGTCCAGGGGGAACACTGCACCCAGTGACACGTATGCAGATCAGGAATCATCTTCGACTTGCCATCAAAGTCAAACGACGTGGACTTCTGAGTACTGGTGTCTTGTTGCAACATGACTACGGCCGGCTCCATACTGCCCGTGCAGCGGTTGCAACCATACAAGACCTACAGTTCGAGTGTCTTCCACATCCGCCGTATTCACCAGATCTTGCCCCAAGTGATTACCACATCTTTGGACCACTCAAAGATGCGATGGGGGAAAGACTCAGGTCCGGTGAAGAGGTGCAGCAGGTGGTACATGAGAGGCTGCACACGTGACCGAGATAATGTTTTGCACTTTTTAAGCGCTGGAGGATTTGTATTACACAAAACAATGGAGATTACATTGAAAAATGATACAGGTGTATACCACTTCTGATCAATCAACTGTGAGAAAATTTTAAGGTTTTCATTTGATTCTCGCTTCTATGGCAAACATAACAAACAATTTACATGCATGATCTTTTGATGCAAGGCTACATAACCACGCCATCCAATGCTAAGACCGCCATAAGCAGTTTTCGTAAACCTTTCTCATTCGTGAAAGATATCGCTAAGCTGCGCAGGAAATCGAATGGGTGAAACAATCCAACTGGAGGAAGATAGATCACCACGGGTCTATATATTGACATATGGAAAAGGGAATGATATTTGAGGTCACAGGTGGTGCTGTGAGTCGAAGCAAGCAAACGACATGATAGTCTGAGGCCAAACAAGGAAAGTTCATTGCTATATGTCCGCATTTGTAGTAATATTTTTGATTAAAAACACGTTCGCATTCCAATATCATCTTTCATTGTGAGATTGATTACATTAAATGTGTACCTCAAGAAATATAGCGAAATAAGTACAGAATTTGATTTTCATTATTAGTTAAAAATTATTAGTGGAAGACAGGCTGTAGATAGTACTGTGGTCAAGTACTCTTTATGGAACGAATATTTGACATGAACAGAGGAAACATGTTATCTCTTCGGTTGCTAATAACAAAGAGACCGAGCTTTGGAAGAACTAAAATGTACATGATTGTCTTCATTACATAGTCAAATGACCTGTGAGACGCTTAAAGAACAAGATAACTCTGCAGATACTGTTGCTATTTATTAGATGGCTGAAGTCAGCTTCACATGGAATATGGAAATTTCTGTAAAGTAAGTAAATATGCGAGAAACTGAAGAGTTTTACTCTTCCAGATCATTAATAAAAAAGGAAGGGTTCCTGTAAGGAATAAACTAAGAACGAAAAGATACTGTTGAAATATTTGTTGACTTTTTACCTAAGATTTGGGGGAAATGAGAATTCCCATCAGAACGAAATGGAGAAATATGAATATTTTCCCATTCGTTGCTTACCAATGCTAGGGACAGAAACCAAAGGTAACCGAGAAAAAAGCAATGCGATACTACAAAACAAAAAAAAAGTTCCTTGAGCTTGAGAAACATCTCTGCTGCCAGAAAGGTAAGGCAAAGGTTTGCCCACTGTAATATACACATTAATTCATTGGCTGCCTTTCACTTTGGTTAACCTGTTGCCAATGGTTTGCAAGGTCAATTTGTATAAGACAATATTTAGGATGCATCGTTGTTCCCATACTGTTGATAAATAAGTTGTGATCGGAGAACTGAAATGGAGGAGAAATAATGTGTCCATTTCCTCAAAATTTAAAGTTAACGGATTGACACTTTTGGCCAAACTTGCGTAGATCATCTGCTGGCAATTCTCTAAATAGCCCGTCACTAGGACTGCCGTAATATAGGATACATTCTTCAGCGTACGGGTAACTATTAAAACATAAATAATTCCCTTTGTCTTAACGTTTGTCCCATTTTGTAGGCACCACTTTGTGCTTGCCTGTTGTTGAATCTCTGCCTCAAACAATATATGAACTTTTTTTTTATTGTTGTTCACGTTCATTTTCATAATGGCCATTGTTTTACTTTGAAACATCTGTTTCACTTTGACGAAATAGTTCTTCCATTTTGGTGACACTCTATATCTAGGGAAGATTTTTACAACAATAAAATACAGCCAATCAACACAACGCACGTGTGTACCACTTTGCTTTGTTGTCATAGCAACGAAACCGATTTTTCACAGCAGCTGGTGTGACGTCATCTTATCCAAATCATTGACATGACGTCAGAGATGTGTAACGTCACACGATTAGAATTGTTTCAGCAATTCCTTAGGAACAGGAAAATGTCACGTCAGGAATTTCGTTTCTACTTTGTCTTTCAGAAAAAAAAACAGAATTTTTCATTTAAATTCTTATCGTACGAAAATTAATTTTAAGATTCCTTTTGCAAACCTAAAATGATTAAATTCTCAAATCAGTTGTTTTTTTATTTAAGTCTAAAAATTGAGAGTTCCAATACCGTAGGTCACAGATGTCATTTTATACATATGCTGAAGAAATATGATTTGGGAATTTTTATTTTTCTTAAACCACGGAATTCTCAGAATAGAACTATACTTTTTCGCATAATAAAACCAGGTAGTCTTTTATTTATATCTGTAGAAGAAATGAAAAAGAAAAAAAGAAAAAATACAGATAGTGCTTCCGCGCATAAACTACCGTAACATTTGCAACTGCACAATTCTAAATTCACAAATAAAAAGAAAATACCTGGTTATTAAAAAAATTACTCAACATATCTTATGTTTCCCCTAAATTGTTTACGGGCTTTCCCCTAGTTGACAATATAATTACTGAAAAATATCTGGAACATAGCAATTGTTCACCAAACAGAAGTCCTCGTTCTTTCCACGTTTATAAGTGAGTCACGGAAAAATTCGCATTGGCCGCCACCGGGAAACGAACTCAGGGTCTTCCAGTTACGCGCCGGATATGATTCCACTGTACCACAGCGGCCTCGCATTCTTCCAGATTCGCATACACCAACTGCCAAGTCACTTGGCAGATTGCTTCTTGGAGCCCCGCACATTGCTGGGGATTCACCAAAAATTGTAAGCAGCAACAGAACAATTAACTAGAAGGCAAATGAATAATTAATACAAGCATTTGCCGTGGACCAGGAACATCAAACAGAAGTCATCGCTCTTTCCACGTTTATAAGTGAGTCACGGAAAAATTATCATTGGCCGCCACCGGGAAGTTATGTTTTCTGTTGCGCCACCTTCTAGTCATTTGTTATGTTGCTGCTTACCATCTTTGGTGAATCCCCAGCATTGTAGTGGGCACCAAGAAGCAATCTGCCAAGTGGCTTGGCAGTTAGTGTATGTGAGTTTGGAGGAATGCAAGGCCCTGTGGTGGAGTGGAAGCATGTCCGGCGCGTAACTGGAAGACCCTGGATTCGTTTCTCGGTGGCGGCTAATGGGAATTTCTCAGTGACTTACTTATAAATGTGGAAAGAGCGATGACTTTTGTTTGATGTTCCTGGTCCATGTCAAATGCTTGTATTAATAGCAATTGTGTTTCGTAATATTTAGAGATATATTTTCATGAAGATATTAAAAAGAAAAGTGACGAAAATGGAGTCCTGGTAGAACATGAAAACGGATGACCTTTTTTTTTCTTCCTTTGACAACTGAGGAAGAATTTTTTACAAGCAGTGCAATAAGTACCTCAGATCAGTTCCTTTCACATAGAATTTTAGATTTTAATACCTTCTTTCACAAAATGAATATGTTTAGGCAGGATATTCATCCTAATCTATTCTGTATTTCATAGTTTTCATATTATCCTCTGGAAGTGTAATCAGGATGAGGTGGTTTTCCGCTGCCTTTTTCATCAAGGGCAACCGCCGAATATGGCTCTTTACACCCAGGCTCATTTTTAGCAATCCATCCATACGGAAGTACTTGAAAATTGCAAATAGGATATTCGTTAGAGGGATTAGAAACCGAAACAGTTGCATATCACGCAGAAGCTGATGATTATCCAACTGTGCCACGCTGGTGATCTTCAACATCTCGAAATAAAATCCAGCCCCAACCCAAGAAGAATGGATGATTTATTCTCGTTTCCCATTTATTTGCGTGAAGCATAGGGAAAAAAGGATAACCCTTTATTATCCTGAGAAATGTGACCCCCTTTTGCTAAAGCTCTCCAATGTAGTACATTGAAAGTACAGTACGATATTTTTGAGTTTTGAAGTTATGAACTAAACTCTTGAAGCTGGTGTGAAGGACATTTTGCGTCAAAGAAGCAGGAAAGTAAACGTTCTTTGCAGCAATTAGCAGCCAAAGGAATTTTCAAAATGGACAATTATCCCAATACTTTCTTATTGGGGGTTTAACAACACCGTGAGCAACTCAATCTCTATAAGCAGTCGTCCATCATTAATTTAGGGTGACTGGCTGCTGAGAGAGCTAATGCCGTAAGATAAACAACATCCATGCCTCACCAGGATTCGAACCCGGACCGTTTACTGACGAACGCTTAGACCACTGCGCCACCAGGGCGGCCTTATCCAACTGCCACAGCGTCAGTTATATACTATCACTCCAGCCAATCAGAGAAGAGGTCGCCTGTACAGAAAAAGGGCCCCAATCGAATTCTCCCAATACTGAGATAGTTCAAGTCCGATCTATAGAACCTGAGAAACTATATAACAAAAAAATATATCCATTTAGTCGTAACATTTTGCATCAGAAGAGCAAGAAAATTCATAGAAAAGTTTGGCCGTTGCTACAGTAGTTGGATGCAAATGAAAGTTTTTGAATGAGAACTACAGTACAGCAAATATATGTATTTTTTAGTGCAAATATATTGTTTTACCGGAAAGTAATGATTTGGAGAATCTAGATGCGTAAGTTCTCACCGCGCGAACGACGATTAAAATATTTTCCAGTTGGATCTATATAAATTGAAGTATCTACCAATTTAAAATTTCAATCGTCATATATGGGAGTGCAACATAAAAAAAAATGCGTGAAGAACGCATTACGTTTTTACCATACGAACAGCAGTACGATGCAAAAGAAGTTTTCATTCAGAGGAATCTTTAGGATGCGGACAAATCGTGCAGAAAGCAAATATTTACGTCCCCTAAGGGAAATATACATTTATGCAACCTAGAGGTAAAAAATTACACAACCTGAGAAATCAGATATTCGTAAAAATATTCACAGTTTCAGCTATCAAATGCAAAAGTAATTATTTTAGTTCGACTTTTGCAAGTGTAGGTACAAGGTCAAACTCAAAAATACGTTTCCACCAGCTACAGGAACAGCTGGGCATATAAACTCAAAAAATTCTAAAAATAATTTTTTTCGGGTTGGCCCTGTCTCATGCTAAAGGATTTTTTCAGAACGATTTCGTACTGGAAAATCATCTATAATTATAGATGTGAAGACATGGCGTTTGCAATTTTAAAATAATATATTACTCTCAGTAAGTATTATTTTACGAAAGATGTGCTAAATGCCATAATAAATACAAGCAGTTCATATAAAGGATCTTTATTAATCATTCAACAATTAAATTCAGATAAACTTTGATTTCAGGGAATTCATCGCGAAATTTGCCACTTCGGCAAAAAATACGCACAGCACAAAGCAACACAGACTCTTTCCCGAAGGAATGCAAGAAATAGTTTAAAGGAAATATCACAGAAAATGTTCAGAAGCAAAATGCAGTATTGAAAATATTTCAAACGAAAAAAAACAAAAACTAAATAATTAATATGGATAGAGATGAATGCAAAACTAGCTTGATAAGAACGTAAAAAATAATCAAAATTGAGCCATATGAAATTTCTTTACTGAGCAAGAGTTGTTGATATTCAGATGGTAAAAGGAGATGAAGAAACAAGCACTTATGAGTTTAAAATTGGCACAACTCATGGTGAATGAAATTAAAATTGGAAAAGCAACACTAATTCAGCCAAATACATATATAGTACTGGGATATCGGCTACAATTAGCATTCAATATCTCAGCTTCAATCATAAAAACTTAAGGTAGCAATCTTAAAAGCACGATAATTAAAACACTACGCAGGCTTCCGATGAAGTAAAGAACTTATTTAATGTATAAGTTAAAAGATTAAAAATACAGCCATAAGAACTTTCGGTCTTCCTAAAGACCATCACCAGATGCAAGTACTGAAGGGCGCTTTTAAGATTGCTACCATAAGTTTTTATGATTGACTCATTCCGCACGAGAACCTGATATCTTGATCTCAGCATCAGTAAAACACTACTGGAGAACTTAGATTTACGGTTCATAAGAAAACAAATAATCACACCGGACAAAAGATTACAGAATGTAAACTTTATTTCTTCATATGGAGTTATATCACCAACTGCTTGCTATCATTATGACTCAGTCTCTCCCCTTCCTATCAAGTTCATTCCACTCCATGCCAAAAGAGATCCCTTAATTCCAACAAAATTTGGGAGTTATCTTTTTTATCTTTCACGGACCTGTTACGTATATTCTAAATTAACTTTCATTTTAGTTCCTTTTCCTATGTAAATTTGAGTTTGTTCTCCTTTATACTTCCAAACTTAACGTGATATCTTCTCTCTCTCTCTCACGGAATGAGGTTGGAAACACAATTGAGGTCAGAGAGAAAGTGTCGTATGAATCTGATAAGAACGATAGGTAAAAAGGACGATACGACAGTTGCTCGTGAGGATGTGTGAGTGTAGACGTTCGATCGCTAAGATAAAAGTGCAGTTTACCTGGTGTGTTACACAATGAAAAGCAATTGAATTTGAGATAGCTGGCGTTATGCAAATGTGGCGCTGTGGGCGGCCCTGTAAATGGAAACGACATAACGCATACAGCGATCGGACAAGATAAGGAGTGATGCGACGGGAATCAGTAAGAGTCCGATGCAGTATGGGTAAGACGAATCTAAGCGTATTTGATCGTGGGCAAATTGTCGGAGCCCGACGAATGGGTCACTCCATCTCGGAAGTCGTGTCGGCACAGGGAATTTCACGAGCCACTGTGTCACGGGTGCACCGTGAGTACATCGAATCCGGTAAAACCATCTCTGCAAGTGCCAACTACCGTGGACAACAGCGTGTGGATGAACGGGGTCATCGTCGGCTAGCTCGCATTCTAACAGCGGATAGACGGGTCACAGTGCAAGAAATCACTCGGCAATTTAACGCTGGTGCACAAAAACGTGTAAGCAGCCACACCATCCAGAACCATCTCCTCGCTATGGGGTACAGAAGCCATCGTCCCACGAGGGTACCGCTGCTGACCACACATCACAGGGTGCAAAGATTAGCATGGACGCGGGAACATCGCCACTGGACACTAGACATGTGGAAAAATGTTTCCTGGACAGATGAGTCGAGATTCACGTTGGTACATGCGGATGGCAGGATACGAGTACGGCGCAAATCACATGAAGCGATGGATCCTTCTTGCCAGCAGGGTACTCTTCAAGCTGGTGGGGGTGGCATTCTCGTCTGGGGACTATTTACGGTCACACGTACCTGGGGTTCCATTTTACGGAGTAAAATGGAACCCCAGGTACGTGTGACCTCGTCCCTCACAGGTCAACGTTACCGGGATATCCTGGACGACCATTTGCTCCCGTTTGTGCGTCTTCAACATCCCACTGGGGACCTCATCCTGCAACAAGACAATGCACCGTGCCATCGCTCCCGAATTGTATCCGAATGGTTGGATGAATACTCCACCGACGTGACCTTGCTTCCTTGGCCAGCTAGGTCACCTGACTTCAATCCCATCGAGCACATCTGGGATGCCATCGAAAGAAATGTTCGAGGCTCTGAACCCCCTCGATCAAATCTTCGTGAAATGTGGGAGCTTGTTCAGGGGTCGTGGATCCGTATGGCTTCCCAACGCTTCCGGTGTCTTGTCGAGTCCATGCTGAGACGAATCGCCGCCGTCATCAGGGCAAAAGGTAGTGCTACAAGTTACTAGACAGGTATCTCTAATTCAATTGCTCTTCACTGTATGTTGGATCTACTTAGAAATTCCTGGACCAATAAAAGGTTATCGTAAGTCTGGCTTCTGTATATGTTTCGTCTGGGCGTAAAAGCTTAACTAGGAACTATTGCATTGTATTCGTATTTAGTTCAACATTCCTGAATCATGGTTTTAGCCATAGCGTAACTCCAATCTTGCTCACGAAAAAGACATTACGTTATAGACTTTTCTAACAGGTCCCATATTTTTTAAATCACATTTAGATCGAGTGAATTTGCACACCATTTGAGATATGGAACGTCTCTCTCATGTTCTTCAAACCAATCTACTTTGTCCTTGTTCCAAACCCTGGACAAATAGCAATAATGCATTGTTTAAAAGGGGCACATAATCCATAGATTTCATGTGGTTGGACGCCTCAACGAATGATCCAATTGCAGTACTGAAAAATTACAGTTCCAAAACATTACACGATGTTTTCGCATCTTATTTTTTCACAGCACTTTGGTTACATTCTGGGTTAAATGGTTCCGCAGCCTTCGCATGATCCTGGGGCGACCATAATAGGAATACAAGCAGAATCTGGATTCGTTAGACATTTTATTCGTCGCCACTATTCAATGGTCTACTTACGATGCTCTTTTGCCCAAGCAAGGCGATTTTTCTTCTGGACACGTATTAACTTCGGAATTATCCTGCCAACACGACCGAAAATGCCCAAGCCATGCAGTTCTCGCCATATTGTTCGTTCTGTGACTGGTTTACTAAATACAGCATTATACTATTGAAACAGTTCTTGACCAGTCTGTAAACGTGCAAAAGTTACTAATCGTCCCAAAGACCTGAGATCCCACTTTGGTGTCGCAGTTGCTCCGCGTACAGCGATTCGATATACCTACTAGAAATTAACACTACTGACTATTAACTCGGACAATCCGAAAAAGACCTCGCCACCTTCTGCAAGGAATGACCATGTTCTCGGCTAACGACAATGGTCTCCTTTTGCTACTCCGTAAATACAGAATACCACAGATGCTTTAATCACACACCTCGGGCATCCAGAATCTAGCAGTTTCACTCTCGACATTTATACAACTCGTTAAGTTCAACTTTATACTTAAGTACATGTTTCAATCAGCATTCCGTAATTGTTTTTTTGTCCGATGTATTTATCTGAAGTTTAAAATTTGAATGACTGTAGGGACATTCAAACTTTAAACTTCACATAAATACATCGGACAACAGAAACTTATCGCCCATATTTATCAATCGCCAGTACCCCATACACACCCCATTTTGTACATAATACCAGTAACTTGGACAATAGTAGGACTCTATGTTTGCCTCCCACAACAGATGTTTTCGCATAATATTTACCAGTGGTTACTCTATGATAATCTTGGTAACCTCGTGACAATACCTGGCTAGGTTCATGATAGTGAGCAACTTGTCAATTATTCGCACAACATTGCGTGAATGTAAGAAATGTCGAAATAATAGTATACATGATATATTGCACCGTTTACTTTAGTCAAGCATGGAATAAATGCATATTTTTATCAATAAAATGCTCTCTTTTTCCATAAAGAGCCATTTTCGTATTTTAATTTCAGACATTATCAGCAGCTTTCACGGGCGTCGCACACGAACACATAATTTTCATCGTAAGAGTTTTGTTCACTTCATGTGGTACCATGTCACGCAAACGCTAAATTGAACCCACTGAGTTCCAGTTTTTTTTATAGTTAACATCCTTGTTATAGTTATGTCCACAAAATTCGCAATCCCAGTTATATTCTCTTCGCATGGGCCTGCTGATAAAAACTGTACATATGAGTTATATTTTATTAGATTTCAATTACATCAACTATAACGCATCACGTAGTTACCACCTGTGGGTGATAAATTCGTGATACCTAAAATTAATTAAAAAACCGGAACTGAAATGTCTATTTGAACCCCAACTATCATGATTACGATTCACAAATCAGATATTGTAGTTTAAATTATGGAAAAACATTTATTTATAAAATAGTCGTTAATACCTGAAAAAATTAACTCCCCGAAGCTAAGGATCATGCGTCCGTTACTAAGCCTCTACACGCTATAGAAGAATGTTGATAAAAGTGCATTTTTAGCACGTCCTTTGGAAAAAAGATCGTGCTTATGTTATCGGTTTGTCCGTCCGTCCGTACCCACGGTATCTCTGGAACTATTAGTCCGATTTGAAAAATTCTTTTCGCATTGAAAAGCTTGAAATATGCGAATGATGATCCTTCACTTCGGTTTTTTTTACGATGCACAATTTCGCCGCTAGAGGGCGTAAATGCAGATGTCAAATTCAAAAACACGTTTTATTTCATATATTTCGCTTCTAAACATCCGATTGAAAAAATTATTTTATCTTTCGATTCCATTTATGTCGACGAGTGTTTTAGATATAGTTTCTTTTTCAAATTACGCACACATTTTCCGCTAGGGGGCGTAAAATTAAATTACATTTTTCCCGATAACTCTTCTTTTATAACTCCGATTTGAATTTTTTTTTCAGCGGATACATCTCCTCATGGAAAATTTTTTTGCATATAATTAAAAATTTTTGGTAAAGAATACTTTGGCCACCAGGGGGCATAAGTGTTAATTTTTGCTTCTGATGTATTTGCCATAAAATCTGAGCTTCTATAATATAGATTGAAAAAATTCTTTCCTTAACTGATGCCACTCACATCGATAAACCTTTTCGGAATATTTTCTTCTTAAAATATTCGAAAGTGTCTCCGCCAGGGGGCGTAGATGTACACCTTATTTTTGTCAATATCTCTACTTCTAGGAGTCCGATTTGAAAAATTCCTTCTTTGTTAGTGTTTTCCGTGTGACATGTTTTTCATATAATTTCACCATTTTCAAGTAATTCATAGACTTTCCGCTAGGGGGCGTAGCGGTAAATTGCGTTTCTACCTATATCTCTGCTTCTAAATCTCTGATTTAAAAAATTCTTTCTGCACCGCATACAGCTCCTGATGGGAAATCGTTTGCACATAATTTCTAATTTTTGTAGAAAAATAGTTTTGCCACCAGGGGGCGTAAATCTTAATTTCCGCTTTTGATGTATTTGCAGCAAAATATGAGTTTCTAAATACTCGATTGAAAAAAACTTCCTTTGTTGACCGATACTACTCATGTCGACAAACCTATTACAAACATTTTCTTCTTAAAATAATGCAGGGTTTCTACCCCAGGGGGCGTAGATGTATATCTTATTTTTGTCAATATCTCTACTTTTAAGAGTCCGATTTAAAAAATTCCTTCTTTGTTGGATAGTGTTTCCAATGCGAAATGTTTTTCCTATAAATTCAAAATTTACCAGTAAATCATAGATTTTTCGCTAGGGGGCACAAAGGCAAATTGCGTTTTCTGTGTTATTTCTGCTTCTAAAGTTCCGATTTGAAAAATTCTTCCTGTATCGCATACAAGACCTAAAAGGCAAATATTTTTCACATAATTCTAATGTTTGGTAAATAATAGTTTGGCCACCAGGGGTAATAAGTGTTAATTTCTGCTTCTGAAGTATTTGTAGCAACATCTGGGCTCCTGAAAACTCGACTAATTTTTTTCTTGTACCGATACCGCTTATATGAATAAATCTTTTGAGAATACTTTCTTCCTAAAATAATGCATGGTTTTCCCACCAGGGGACGTAAAGTCACGTCTTATTTTTGTCGATATCTCTGTTTCTAAGAGTTCGTAAGCTCAATATTCCGTTTACAGCAATATCTGAGGAATTAAAAACCCGATTGAAAATCTTCTTTCTTTCGTCAGATCTCATGTTTTCCATACCGGTTTCATTGACTTTGAATAGCTTTGATGAATTTAATTTGCGTCAGAACGGATTCAAAAGACGTGCTTATTACACCCGATAATTCGGTGTCATCTTTCTTGTCAAATTTGATAGGAATCTAATTAATAGCGTCGTTAAGTATTGTTTGATTACCTCTATTTTCCATTTTAAAATTCGCTCTTCTGCCTTGTATACTAAACACCATCACAAAAGACTATTCGATTGCCGTCATACCTTGAATAACTTTCTCTGTCATAAGGACAAAACAGATTACTGACAATCTCCTTCCGATTTTAGAAACTGGACATCTGCTGCCATTTCTGATGAAAAGTTGAAACTAATTCTGACACAAGTTACTCTACTAATATCCGCTTACTCTGTATCACGAATATATCCATGCCATGAAATTACCAATGTTTACCCTACTTAAAGTACTTATACGTCTAGCTAATGTTCGTAGATAACTTCGTTAAGCTAGGTTTTCTGTAATAACTATGTGAATAAAGATATCAGGTACTAGAGTAAAATAATCAGCAGTTACTGTTTAACGTACTTTTTCCCCCTTTGTTGGTCTCAGAAGACATCAATGTACTCCACTGCCACAATATAACCTCACTGGAGTACCGATACAGATCAGTCGTATGATAATGACAATTGTCGATTACATACATAACAAACAGGCTGAATATGAACGTTTAGAAGTCTACTCACAATTAATATTTCTACAGTTCAACTACCACTTTCAACGTCGCTATTTCATTCTGTATAACGAAAGCCTTTTTCGTGGACGAGATTGGTGTTACGCTACGTCTAAAACCATGACTAAGGAATGTTGAATTAAATAAGAATACGATGCAATAGTTTACGGCCAGACGAAACACAAACAGAAATCAACTTACCATAACCTATTATTGGTCCAGCAATATTTCAGTAAGTCCACAATAGAGCCGCATATGATCTAGCTTTAACATAGGGTGAACATCTCCACACCTACACAGACCAACTACTGTATCGTCCTTTTTATCTATCGTTCATATCATATTCATATGTCACTGACTGTGACCTGAAAAGGTATGCCAACCTCATTCACGTGAGAGAGAAGATGTCACGTTAAGTTTGGAAAGTGTAAAGAAGAACAAACTCAAATTTACGAAGGAAGAGGAGCTAAAAATGAAAGTTATGTTAGAATATACGTTACATCTGTTCTTTGACCCACTATCAGTGCTACCAAATATAAAAGGCTGTTCAGGGAAGTAATGTGCAGTTCAGCTTGAAAATGTCTTATCACAAAGTAACGAAATTTACCTAAAACGGCTCATAATGGACATTTAGCGCATGTATTGACAAAAATTATTGGCTTCACCACAGTGTTGCCTGCAGTTTTTGCTAGGACGTCATATTTGTAAAATTTGCTTTCTGCGATGCGTATGCCCGTAATTTTTTTTTCTATGTGAATCATATCCCCTGATTAATAGGTCAAATGTTTCATATAAACTGCTTGAAGGTGGACCTTGGTCTTATTGTCTCCATAAGAAAAAATGCCTAATACGAAATAAACAGTTGACGTGAATTAGGAACATCAAATATAAGTCATCGCTCATTCCACGTTTATAAGTGCGTCACGCAAAAATTATCAACGGCCGCCACAGGGAATTGAACCCAGGGTCTTCCAGTCACACGCCGGACATGGAAGACCCTGGGTTCAATTCCCGGTGGCGTCCGATGAGAATGTTTGCGTGACTCACTTATAAACGTGGAAACAGCGATTACTTCTATTTGATATTCCTAATCCACGTCAACTGTGTATTTATTATTCATTAGCCTTCTAGTTATTTGCTCAGTTGCTGCTGTTCGTCCTTGGTGAATCCCCAGCATTGTGCGGGGCTCCAATGAAACAACCTGCCAAGTGGTTTGGTAGTTTGTCATATGTGGGTCTGGAGAATTTCGAGGCCGCTGTGGTGCAGTGGAAGCATGTCCGGCGCGTAACTGCAAGACCTGGGTTCGATTCCAGGTGGCTGCCGATGAAACCTTTTCCGTGACTCACTTATAAACGTGGAAAGAGCGATGACTTCTATTTGATGCCTCATGAGATTCAGTTCTTCTCTTCGAGCAAAACGTGGACTGCAGTTTCATTTATTTATCTTATGTTCCACTCCTTTCCTCGAACGAAATTTCGCCTATAATTGCAATTCTCTTCGCGATGCGAAACAACTCATGCTGAGACAATATACTGTAGATGCCAGCCATAAGTTCGTAGATGACTAGTTTCATCATAAATTTAAGAGCATTCAGCAACTCATACTCAGCATGACATCCCGCTAGTCTCTGGGTTGATAATTTAATCAACGCAATAAAGATTCCTCTGCTTCCTACATATTTACGCTCAGGAGACGTATCAAAACTTTCAACATCGCGTGACGAACATATCATTTAATAAAGTCTCAAAAGAATCTTGTTTCTCACATTTTAAAGGAGATGACTTCATTCGTGCAGAATAGTGGGGAAGAGAAAACTCCGTTATTAGTTCTCGGAGGAATCTTCATTTCACAGTGTAAGAATGTGCTTAATTTCAGCATTGCTGAAAGAGACTAACATTTGATCAATGCTCGGTAACAATACACATAACTACAATATATCCACGGAATTCGTGAGGCTCATATAGGGATGCATCAATATTTTCTGACGATCCCAGTAGGAGTGTCAAGAAATCTCATCACGTGACAACCATTGATTCGTATAAATTTCTATTGTCCCATAATAGAGCTGTGAACAAATATTATTTTTACGTAAATTAGGCCTCATGAATGTAAATGCTATGCAAAATGTCATGCAAACTATGTAGAAAAATAATTTGAAACACTTCCAGATATGAAAGCGAACGCGCATTTGCAGAACCAGGCTCATACACGCGGTATCTGTTGTGTGCTGTATGTGAAGCGGAGTCACCCCTCAGCCAAAATGGAAGGAATACCGTAAGGAGGTGACCTGAGAAACTTCGAAAGGTGCGTGGTGCTAGGATACCACCTGGGTAAGCAATGATGCGTAGCATTGCCGCCGTTCAGGAATTCCCTAAAATATACTGTCGCTGAAGTTGTTCATCGATAAGAAGTAGGTGGTTGTTCATCGATAGGAAGTAGATGGTTGTTCATCGATAGGAAGTAGGTGGTTGTTCATCGATAGGAAGTAGGTGGTTGTTCATCGATAAGAAGTAGGTGGTTGTTCATCGATAAGAAGTAGGTGGTTGTTCATCGATAGGAAGTAGGTGGTTGTTCATCGATAGGAAGTAGGTGGTTGTTCATCGATAGGAAGTAGGTGGTGTCACTGCAGCGAAACCCCACTGTAGGAGATAAACTGAGTGATCGTGCCAAAGGTAGTTAATTGCGAAATGTGAAGGCACACACGTCCTCTTCCACAGACCTGGCCAGTAAGGTCGCATAAGCCACCGAAACAGAGGAGTCCGTCGTGAATGCATACGCAAAATCTTCATGTTTGGTCAAATACGCACAAATCCCATATCATTTCAATCATTGCCAGACGACTGAGACAAAAGAGCTTCTCCCGCCGTTTCTGAAAAACGCAAGTATAGAAGTTCTACGGAGTTACAAACAACGCTACTCACTCTGAAAAAAACTCTACTATCTTGGAAAAAATTCCGGCCCTTGGTGTAATGGCCAAGCGGCGCAAAGTATGAAATCATACTGAACAAGTGTGGCCAAGGCATTATAACTTCAACAGGGTTAAGCTATAATAACCGTTTTGAATATGATGAGTTCAAATTATCTCCTCTTTCTTTAGCGTTAACTATGAGACGGTCCCGTTTTGCCCATTTCCGTGCAGTTGCGTTAATGGACTGGAGGACATTTGCTTCTTAGCCGTCCAAATCGAGGAAAAGTTCGATTTTATCACTTCACTTTTCTGCGAAGGTAACGAAAGGGGTGTAAAGACAGGGTCCACGTTCTGGCTAGTGTGAAAAGGAATGACTAAAGGCAAGTGATTTGGGTAGAGGGAGAGAGAGAAGGATCTACAAACGCTCGGAGGCTAAAAAATGTCGGGCGGAGGAATGATTGCTGCTGTCAGGGTCGAATGAAAAGAAAAGTGGTAAGCGAAAGCTTAGATCCTAATTGTCTAGCAATAAGCAAAAGCGCATTCTCGAGTGAATATTACGAATGGATTCACAGGACAAAGCTTGAAAGACCATCCACATAACTTCCCAGATATATTCATCACTGCAAAAGGAAGAATCTTAATTTTAGTATATGTTTTATTTATTTATTTTATCATCGGGAAAATACAGGATAAATCCCGAAACTTAGAAACTCTCTGCAAGAAAAGGTCCAAAGAACCCTTCACACAGGTCACTGAAATATAATTCAGTGAACAGCACTGTAACACAAGTTCGCATCTCCTAAGCTGTGGCAACACTTCGACACAGATTCCTGCCAATGTCCGCAAGATCAACCGCCTTACCACACTACAAGGTCTATCAAGGACTACTTTGAGAAGTATTCCCAAGTGTTGAATTGGACTGCCCAAAGTCCTGATCTATATCCAATAGAACATGTGAGACAAGTTGGAAACTGAATCCGATTTCTACCAATAAAACATTCATGAACGGCAGCTCTGGCAGGAGCTTTGCAGGAGAAATTAAAGAAAACTTTCTCCATTCCTCCTGAAGAAATATCTCACTAGTATCTCGTAGAATGCAAGCCTATAAAGTTTGCTGCAATTACAACAGCCGAATGTGGGACGATTAGGTACTGATTTTCGCTAATAAATGCTGTGGTTTACGCTCGATCTCACTGTCCAAATACATCTGTCTTCCTAGTGTACATAAAAATGCTAAATAGTTTTTTTTTGTCCTACAGCATTCAGCTGGAAAAAGACCAGCACAGGGTGAATGCCATATTTAATCAGTTCCCACAACAAAACTTTCGATTTGCATTAATCCCAGAAACGCATCAATAAATATGTCGCGATGTTAAGTCAATTCCAAAAGAGAACTTAGATACTACTCAAAATATATTCGAAATGAAGCTTTCAGCGCAACACGGAAGAAAGAAGCATTGGGAAAATATGCAAATAAACTTAGTCACTGTGGTAGATAAATAGACTTAAGGACGTACATTTCTTTCACCGTGTCACTTCCAAAAAACGTTCATTTCGTAGCAATTACATTCGTTAAAAAAACATTTTATTAAAGGGCTTTTAAACAAAGGCTTTTAAAACAGACTTTAAAACTGCAAGCTTTAAAAAAGATGTAAAATAAATTGTTCAAAAGTTCCAATATCTGGCTAAACTTCACGTAAACATTTACTGCGTTTTATTGACTTTCTTTAAAGCTTCACAAGGTTATACGAATGGCAGATTTTAAGATGGGGAAAGTGTTTTTAAATAAAATACGTATATTGAAAGTAATTTCTTGGGTATCATTCTCAAGCCATTAACGAGAACGTCGGCATGCTGTAACATTGCTGCAGACATGAACAAAAGCCGATTTACCTAAAAGAGACGCGCGAAAGTCCAAGTTGTTTAGAATGCTCAACAAATACTGCGTTGATTCGCAATTCTGCGAGTTGCGCGCTGTTCAGATTTTGTACTTTGACAGTCACCATATTTGACGCGTATACCTCTCCGAGTAATACCAATATAAAGTCCACTGAGCTCGACCATGCCTATTAACAGTATCTAAATCTTGGTGACCAGCTTCGAAACGTATTTTTAAGAAAGTACTGAAATTTTTAAAATTCAGTGTCATTACTGGGAGCAATGATTACAAACTTCTGAAGAGGACCAGTAAATGTGAGAAGTTAAAAACCTGCACCAAAGGCGTAGCCGCCCATTTCTACGCCCGGAGCAAACCACAAAATTTTGTGCCCTCACCTATCTACACTTCTGGCCACCCAAAATGCAACACCAAGAAGAACACGAGATAGCAAAGCCAGATTTACTGGACACATAATAACAGATACAAAGATGAAACGATTGAGCTTACAGGCCCGTGCGACTTGCGGAACACGCAGACATCAATAGTTCGAGTGGCCCCCAAGGCTGGCAATAACGGCCGCTACACGCCGAGGCATAGAACGAAAGAGGCTTTGAATGTGGGCTTGGGGTATGTCGGTCGAGGCTGCTTCCACACGTTGCCACAGTTCATCAGGCGTAGCCGCGGATGGTGCTTGCCGGGCCACTCGGTTGACGATCAACGACCAGACGTGTTCGATGGGCAACATACCGGGAAAACAGGCCACGGCAGCAGTGACACCTGGTGGGCCGTGAAGAAGTGTTGCACGATGCGTGCCACGTGCGGGGGCGCATTGTCCTGTTGAAACGTGGCCGCTGGCAGGTCCTGGAGGTAAGGTAGGTCTGCAGGCTCCTAAGCGTCAGAGATGTAGCGGTGGATGTTGAGTGTACCGGCGATGCGTACCAGCGGGGTGCGGGTGTCATATCCAATTGCGCCGCAAACCATAACGCCAGGGGACGGACCGGTATAGCCATGCATAATGCAGGCGTCATACAGCCTCTCGCACGGTGCCGCCACACGCGGATCCGACCATAGTGGTGTTGCAGGCAGAAGCGGGATTCGTCGGAGAAGACAATATCGTGCCATTCCGTAGTCCAGGTGCGGCGTTCAATGGCCCACTGCTTCCGCACTCGCCGGTGGTGTAACGTCAATGGTAATCGGAGCAATGGGCGCCATGCGACAAGCCCCTGCTCCTGAAAACGACGTCGAACGGTACGTGCTGACACAGGGTGTTGCGCAACACACCCTAATGCCTGTGCTAACGCTCGTGATGTGGCGGTGCTAGCCGTCAATGCGCGCCGCACAACGTGCCGGTCCTCTGATTCGGTGGTGTGCCGTGGCTGCAGCAATCGCACACGTCGGTCGGTCCGTCCGTCCCTCCTGCATCCACCGAATCCATACTCGCCTCACTGTGGCTGGATGTCGCCCCACACGGGCGTCGATGCCTTGGTACGATAAACCGCTGTCGCGACAAGCCACTATTCGTCCTCTGTCGAACTCCGAAACGTGCTGTAATGACTGTCGTATTCTGCGACGAGGCATAAGGAAGCTTCCTACTCACAGGTCCGGCAGCACAATACACTTCCACTATTTACACCCCGCCTTCTGTGCACCCTTCTTATAGTGCTTCTCGTTGGCGTGCCGGGCGCACATGATTTGCATACAATGCTAATAGTTTGCATGTCCTCTCGCGGGCGACGCATGCTGCGAATTTCAGGCCAATCGGATGCTTCCTTCTTGGTATTCCATTTTGAGTGGCCAGCAGTGTAGTTACATCTTTGGTATGTACACTGCCGGAAAGTGAAAAAAGAACACCCAGAAGGAATGCTGGTAGGAACGTCATATTATAATATGTTAATTGTTAAAAGCAGCAGAAACTGAATTACGTTGGAATGTCATTGGATGAAATAATAGCGTCACTGAAGACGACAAAATGCAAATGTACGCAGCGCGTATTTCAGGACTAGGGTGTTCTGAATGAATACATTCGTCTGATGTGTTGTTCAGTGCTCGTTGGAGAAGGTACCATGCCTGGACGACGCCGGCGGGCAACATTTGTTCAGTTATCGGAGTTCGAGCGAGGCTGTATAGTGTGTCTGGGGGAAGGAGGTTGGTTTTCCGTCAAATTGCGGACCGAGTGGGACAAGAAATATCCGTCGTGGCGAGTCGGTCGTCAGAGAAGCATTCGCACACTCGCAGACGTTGTTCCGCACAACACAGAGTTCCGGATGCATGAGAGTGCCGGCGTATCAGGAGGCGGCATTGGCAGAGCAGACGGCTACGCTGTCACACATTTGATTATCATACTAAGTGTGTCTACCAGAACCATACGGAATTGTTTGTTGGATGCAGGACTGCTTGCAAGGTTATCACTGCCCCGTGGTCCCCGTCGAACACGTTAGTGGTGGTGTCAAGAACGAGTTCATTGGAGGGAAGAATGGCGGTCAGTGGTCTTCAGTGACGAAAGCCGCTTCTGCTTGGAAACGTCCGAAGGCGACAAGGTGAACTGCTTCTGGCATCGTGAATGCGCCAACGACACACAGGCTCCACGTCGGGCATCATGGTGTGCGGAGCGATAAGATATTACTGTCGTACGAGTACGGAGTTTGTACGGGGTACATTGTACAGCGGTACGTCAGCAACATCGTGCAGGAGGTCATCCTGCCATTTCTGAGTGCGATCCCCGATGCGATATTCCAGCAGGATAACGCCCGGGCAACTCAACATGCTCTTCAGGCTGTGCATCAAATCCCTTGGCCACCAAACTCACCGGACTTATCTGCAATCGTGCATGCCTTGGACTGGGTCGGACAAAAACTCTTCCGAGGCAACGACCGTATCTGTGAATTACGTGTCCAAGTTGAAAGTGCAGGGAATGATATCCCCCAGCGTGATATCCAGCATTTGTAACACCGATTGCATGCTACATTGGAAGTTTGTATTGCTGCTGAAGGAGGTTCAACACCTTATGAAAATGTACCTTCTGTACATTGTAATGTTCATTAAAAGGTAAAATAAACATTGAATCGCTTCACATGTGTGATCACTTTCCTTTCTTAATAAGTTGTTGCTACGACATAAATCTCATAGATGCAGCTGAAATTTTTAATGGTTTTCTTTTTCACTTTCCAGCAGTGTATAAGACTAGCTAAAAGCCACTTCCACGAAGACCTCAAGAACATGAAAAAAGCCATCGAAAATCTAAGTCGGCAAACCTGCAGAGAATAATTTAAAATAAATAGTTTTAGAAGGCCAAAAAAAGGATAAGGCATAAAACAGACAAAATATTAAAGCCAAGCCAAACCTAGAACAGAGCTACTTACAATCCATTTCGTCCTACCATTAAAATTTAGCCCCTCGCAGACAATGGTCTGCCACATCCTACCAGTCTAACAACTATTAATAATACAGTAATACCACTCCTAAGACTAGAAGTTCCGTTTAATTTTTTTAATGGCCGTTCCTGAAAACATGGTTCGCATGTTATCTTTGTATTGTACTGTACATTCCTGTATCGATTATTACTCAGGTAATCTGTAGACGAAAGAGAACTGGTAGTGAAACCATCCCGGAAAGATCCAAGTCAGCAGGAGTGTGTGGCTAATCAATGTTGCAAAAGATCGTCTACTCGGAACGCTGACAGATGTCGCACCACTCACATGCACTTAAGGTAGATTATTGGGACAGATAGCAGTACAGTAAAAAGAGAGGCTTCGTTTTATGGAATAGCACGCTCGTTTACCCGTTCACAAGAACGATTAATATCTTCGAGCTATGTGGGCCTTCCTCTAGCCAATTATACAGATAGTCTTTCAAAGGAAACTGAATTTGCTTGTACTACTAACTGGTCATCCATGTAACACTTTACAGAAAACTTGAAAATTTCAATCGTCTTGGAGCGAGAATCCAACCCCGCATCTCCCGATGAAGAATATTTCTTCCCTCACAGATAGTCTTTCTTCGAAAGCTGAAAAGTTGCGATCTTGAGAAACTTTTCACACCTTGAGGTCATAACAGTCTGACGTTTGTGCTCACGTTAGGCGAATGCTATCATACAAAAGTGAGTTCGATGGAATCATACAGACTTTTGTTTGTTTCATGATTTAGCGACCACTGTGAGCAACTCGATGGGCTGTAAGTAGTCGCCGAACCCTAATTTAAGGCCACTGGTTTCAGAAAAGGGACAGATACAACGCTCTAAGGCAAACACACCATCCATGCTTTGCCAGGATCCGATCCCTTGGCGGAAGGATCAGAATCGAGCATTTAAACCACAGCGCCACCCGGTCGGCGAATGAGAGTGATTATCTAGAACAGTGTCTTGTGGCATGGAATGGAGCCATTACCTAATTTGGACAAAACTATAAAGCCGAAATGTTTCAGAACAGTTATCCATGTCGCATTGCGATGAACTGTACTGAGACAAGAGAACCCATAAGTTGGGTTGTTTACCACAGGGCACTGATCTCACTGAAATGAAGGACTTTTGGAATGAAGTTTATTGTCAAAGTACGAGATAGAAGAGGCAGCACCTCCATTATCGTAAACAAAAATGCTGGAATGGTCGCCGGTGTGAAATTTGAATGACATAAAAAGTAATCCGCCCCACACCCTTCCTCCGGGATTTTCATAAATCTTGAAGGAATGGAGAAATTAAAGGCGGCAGAGGGGTCTAATTCGCTGGCTTCTGACCATTTGTTTATTCGTTGGAGATGCGCCAGTCTGCCTCTCGGTCTAAGAGTTGCGCTCTGTGGTCGTCAAACGTCTCTCTTTCCGAATCAAGAGCCTGCCAAGAATAATAGTCTTCAGGAAATATTTGACTTCCGGTAAATCCAGAAATATTAGTCTTCTGGTAGATTGTAGATATGAAATTATACGATATTAGGGAAACGAAAGCGTATGTCCTATTAATTCCGTTATTATTTCCGTGCATATTAAATTTAAACAGCATCATCCGCTAAGTGACATAACAATAATTTAACAACTTTCTCTCTGTGAAGTCAAGAAATCAACTTGGTTGATACTTCGGTTGAGAAACAATTTGAAGTCTGTACATGCATCATATTTGCTTCATATGTATCATCCGAACTTCTGTTTAGTCTTCTGGTAAACGCAGATTATAGATATGAAGGTTGTGGAAACACAGGTATGTCCCCTCACTCGGGAGTAGGTCGCTCTCCCAACTGAGCTACGCTGACAGAATGTCTCGCTGCAGATTTGTCGTCTTGGCACATGTTTTCACTTCTGTAGTACATCACAAGGTATCCGACATTAGTGTCCGATTTGGACAATAAAAAAGCGCATTTCCTATTAGTTCCTTTATTACTTCCGAGTGCATTAAATTAAAGCAATAACACCCACAAAGTGGCGTAACAGTAATTTAACAACTTTCTCTCTGTGAGGTCAAAAAATCAGCTTGGTGGATATTTCGGTTGAGAAACAATTTGAAGTTACTATATACATCTTTGTTTCATCTTTATCATCCGAACTTCAGTTCAGGAGGTAAAATTGCTTCCTCTGCTGCAAAGTCATTACGAAACAATAATATTCCTTACACTCGCAACTCAGCCTATCAAAAATTAACACTAGACTCAACCAGTTTGTTCAGGAAAATGCAGGAATTTTGAAAAAAGGATTTCAGTATTTTTTGAGATCAGAGATAGCTTCAAAGTTTTAAATGCTAAGATAAAGTTCCGTGAAAATACGTTGCAGAGGATACTAAGTGCATTAGGTTTATCTACAGAGATGATTGACACGCTTTTTACTTTTAGCCGTATCGTTCACGAAAACAGATTTTTTCCATTTCCCAGTGTTATTAGGCAATCGCATAGCAGGACGAAAATCACTTTATACCACTTACGAAATATATATATATATATATATATATTGTTTTGTAATAAGGAGGATATTATTTTGCTATTTCGAGGAAACTACGGAAATGCGACGCAATTCCAAACACGGCATGCCATCGATATGCAAATCGATACTTTCCATTAGTCTCATCGATTTGCGTTTCGCATTGAAAATGTAATCCACTATTCTCCGAAATAATTTTCTTTTTGCAGAGGCATTGAAATCCGACCCTAATCCTATCAGCATAAGCTCTCACTCTCCCTTTTTCCCGGCAACGGAGTTCGTGATCAGTATTTCCTGCTTTCGTTTAACAGAATGAACTTCGATAGAATATGCTTTTTCCATTTCTCCCTAAATGAGATTTCTGATCGTTTTGTATTAACTTTGCTTCATTAAAGAACATTAATTGCAGCACTTTTTTGTTTCTTTTGAGATTAGGAAAAAGGTTTTTTCTTTTCCCTCATTTTTCTGCGGCTGCCTAACCCATTGTTCTATATTAGAGATAGGAAAAATTATAAAACATCAAAAACATTTTTCTAACATTTGCAATAGAATGTTTCGGTTTCAAATACCATCGAATTGAAAGTACCGTTATGACCTCCATTCTAATTTAAATTTCAATTATAGTTCATTTCCCTATGATAATTTTGAGTTCGTTCCCGTTAAACGTTTCAACCTTAACGTTATATTTTACTCACTCACTGAATACTATGTGGCAAAAGTCTTGAGGTCAGGTTGACGACATGTGTTTGTTTTGTAAAGATAAGAACGATGTATATACACAATCGTATCAGAATGATATGACCACCTCCGGAATCACAGTATACTCGCCCAGGGCATCACAGGGTGCACGTGACAAGGTCGACCAAACGGAGATATAAGCGGACGATCAGGACAGATGAGCCATAGTGCATAACGTGAGCACCATGGGTAGTGGTAGTGATTTGAAGGACGTGAAAAAAGGAATGATCATCGGCTACCGCGCCAAGGGTGGAAGCACCTCAGAAACAGCAGACTTCCTGGGCTGTTTGCAAGGTGAATAGCCCAGGAAGTCTGCTGTTTCTAAGGATTTTCCAAGAATGGACAGCTGGGAAACCCTTCCTACATCACCTGTTATGACGTCAGTACCTTCTGACGTCACAACTGTGGAGCCCCACAGACCATCGACCCCAGAAGAGAACGCCGCCTCCGTAGACTGCTAAATGGCAATTGAGCACGAAAATGAACCCTGGGTCACCCAGGTACGTGCCCACGATAACAGCACAGCGAACCCTATTACGCATGGATCTCCAGAGTCGATGCTGCGTCAAGGCGCTTATGTTAATCGGCAACGACGCCTGCAGTTCGCATGGGACTACAGTCATTGGACAGTGAAAGAGTAGGAAAAGGTTGCTTTCTCCAACGAAGTGACGGCTGGTGGCGGATACGGCGTCAGACACACGAGAACCAAGACGCGACACACTTATCTGTCAAGTTCAGGCCGGCGGTGGGAGTGTGTATGTCGGGGTCGACGTTTTCCTGGTATGACCTGGTACCTCTGGTACCACTAGATCGATCCTTGAACGCCAATGGCTAGCTATTCATCCTCGCTAACCACATGCATCCCCTCATGTTGGAAGTTTACCCTGGTGGTGATCGTGTCTAGCAATTGGCCTTGGCATGTCGCTAAGGTGTTGCGTGATTGTTGATTGTTTCCAGAAACACGACAGCGATGTCTCAGTTTTCCCTTGGCCGGCGAAATAGCCCGAACTCAATCCCATACAGCACTTGTGGGACTATTTGGATCGTTAGGTTCGACGTGCCGACCCACAACAACGTCATTTCCGAGACCTCCGTGCTCTGCTACAGTCCGAATGGTCACGTGTACCTCGGAGAACCTTTCAGGGCCTCATTGAGTCCATGCCAGGCTGTGTCAACGCTGCCATGCGGCACAAAGGTGGTAATTCTCATTTTTAGGTAAGCGATCATATTATTCTGATATGACCGTGTAATATGTAAAGCGAGCAGACTAAAGTTTGGATAAATGAGTGCAGCCTCGCGTTGTATCTTCAAAAACTAAATATATATTTCTGATAATTGCATCCCGACTGAGAAAACTGGAGCCTTAAGACACAGATCAGTTTGTAGCATTTGTTAAAGAATAGTGCTACCAACTCTTTTACTCGTACATACAAATGGCCATAGCCACCCGAAACGCCTGCTTAGAGTGAGTCATATTTCCTACCCTTACCTGTTCTTCACATTTCTCGACCTATGAGGGATCAGAAGAAGTAAACCTCAGTCACTATTGTTATTAAACAAAGAAGTAAACCAATGGACAATTTCGGGCGTTATGATATTTGGAGAGTTCAAAGATTTTTGGGCCATGGTCGTTAAAGGGTTAAGGTAACCCGAGGGCTGCTGATTGTCATTGACGCATTGTTTATCTGAAGTATCTTCAAGATGGAATAAAGACAGTGGTTGCAGTAAGTTAAAAAAGACTTTTCTGACCGTTAGGTCGCCTAATATTGCTTTTGTAATTAAGGATTTTGTGCTAGTTATCCGGAGCATAACCCTAAGACGCAGCAGTGTTACAAAAATTGCAGATAGTCCGAAAAGTAATTTTGTAAGAGAATACGTTAATTTAAAATATACTACACCGTATCTGTCAATTTCCTGCCTTCACAGCAAAACCTTTGATTTATTTGAGAATATTTGCATTCAAAAACAACAAAACGCATTTAATTTAATTACGAAGGCAGAACAGTAAGTCACTTCCCACTGTTCTTGATGGAGGATTAGGGCTATGCAAATCCGTGTTTCCAAACGTCATTCTTTTTTCTCTAGAGTGCGTTGTTTGGGATAGGGATCTGAATTAAAAACTCAACGTGCTACAGAACAGATTCAAATTAAATGACCACCTCTCTGAAAATGTGGTCTCACTCGGAGGTACACGCGGTGAATGGGTTGAACGCTGTCACTCGCGGTACAGTAAGAAAGTAGCAGCAATCTGACGCCAAGTCAACGGCTGTTTTCTTGCAATAGATCCTACAAACATTTATGTTTGATGACGAAGGGCTTCTACTACTTTTGTCATCGGACAACACACTGCGACCGTATGCAAATTTTGAACCTCGTTCTGTTACGCCCCCGATATCTTATAACTTGTGTACCGTAGACTTATTGTAGCTGTCGATGAATCTTGGCTGCCGACGTTTTCCGTGCTCAGATAAACAATTACCACACGTACTTCCGAGTGAGACCATGTTTTCCTATGGGTATAGTTACTTTCATTTGAATCTCTTCTCTTTCACTCTGCCTTTTTATTCAAACCGCTGTGCCGAATTACGCCCTCGTGTCAGGAAAATGTAATTACGTGTGAAATACAGCTTTACCGATCTGCTGGCAAAGGTCATTGGAGTGTACTTATCTATCAGCGTGCGATTTTGATTAGTTTCAGAAGAATTACTTTTTCCATTATAAATGGTATTTATGATGCTCCTGAACCTCCGAAATACACTAAACCTCCTTCGTCCACACTATCCGTCAAGACGGTTTAGAAAAACTTTGTATTCAGGGGAAGGTCAACGGCAAAGGAACAAGAGGAAGTCCCACAGACAGATTCATTGATCAAATAAAAACTCACATACCTATCAGTTACAGAGATCATGAGAATTGTGGAGAATAGACAGGAATGGCGAACTTTGACTACGGAAAGGATGTGATTGGGTAACGACCCTCGAACCGAGCAATGCAGAGATAGAACCGCCAACAGCTATTCCTTAATAAGTAAAAACATTCGCATTAAAAGTTTCTGGGCATAAGCAATAGGAAAACGGGAGGCACTCAGGTGCATGATTTATTTCCTAATACAGAAAAAGCTAATTCTTCTAAAACGTATAATTGAGGTTCTACTGTGTATTCACACAGTGGAACGTCGGTTACACGGTTTCCGGTTATACGTTTTTCACTTTTATCAGTGATTTTGTGCTAGTCCTGATATTTTACTTTGGTTTCTATTGCTTTTTCAATTCGGTTATACGTAATTCCTTTTATACGCTTTTTTTGCGATTATACGTTAAATTTTGAATCTCATATCAAGAATACACGGTTATTTGATTATTTTATACGTAATCCGGTATGTTACAACTTTGAGAGAATCGAAACAGCTCTTTTTTTTTTTTTTTTGAAGGCATTAAATAGACGATAGCAAATGTTCACAGTTTTCTATTTGAATTCAAGATATTAGAAACAAGCAAAGATTAGCGAAAATTTTATTCGGCACTGACACTAAATCAAGGAGTGGGCAAACTGCTTTGAAAAGAGCTATCCATGTAAGTAAAGAATAATTAACAGGGGTATTAAATGTCAGCAAAATCGTATTCTGATTTACTACCTAGTATTTCAAAAGTATAAAAATATAAAAAGTATATAAAGAAGTATAAAAAGTAAAGAAGTGGGATTAAAAATGAACTTTCAGAAAACAAAATTGATGTTCAATGCTTTTACAAGAAATGAAGATTTATCGATTGATGGAGAAAAGCTGGTGATAGCAGACATGTACGTTTATCTTGAACAGCAGACATCAAGGGAGGGTCACATTGATGAAGAAATTAATCGCCGTACAAAACTTGCCTGGAGAGCTTTTGGAAGAAACAGCATAATTTTCAAGAGCACTATACCATTATGTCTTAAAAGAAAATTGTTTGATCAATGCATCCTTCCAGTGCTTACGTATGGTGCAGAGACGTGGACCTTAACTAAAAGAGACATAAAAAGGCTGCAGACAACTCAAAGTAGCATGGAGAGGTGCATGCTTGGTGTAACCAGGAGAGATAAGTAGAGGAACTCGTGGATCCGAAAAATGACAAGAGTGGAAGACAACATGATCAGAGTTAAAACCCTGAAATGGCAATGGGCTGGACATACTGCCAGAAGGACAGACCATCGATGGACATCCGAAATTTTAGATTGGATTCCAAGGGACAGGAAAAGACCCAGAAGAAGACCACATGGGGGATGGGTGGATGAAATTCGAAAGAATGCGGGAGTGACATGGAGGAGACTGGCACAAGACAGACCGTTGTGGAGGAAACTTGGGAGACCTTCGTCCAGCAGTGGATTGATAATGGTTGACAATGATGATGATTTCAAAAGATTTTTTTTCATATATTAAAAATGTGAAATTGTGCGGAATTTCTTACCCAAGTTTTTTTATAATGTGATTAGAAACAAAAATTAATGCGAAATTCTTAAGATAGAAAACAATTCATGTTTGTCTCACATTATAAATTATGGCAATGTACAGTATGATTACATGGGGCTTTTTTACCTTTATCTTTTGGAGGCATTCAAAATTTTGCAATAGTATTTAACATTTTAAAATTTCATTTATAAGTTTTTTTTTATGTTTATACATTCTTAAGGCCATTCCCTAGAAATCGTATAAACGGGGTTCCATTTTATCCCTTATTACCAAAGGACTTGGAGTTACCTTGGTTTAACTAAAAACATATGATTCAGCTTATGTTCCAGCGTTGCCAGAGAATTTGAAATTTCCAATAGACTATTTTTCCCTGAAAATTTCATTTTAATGTCTTCAAATAAGAAAAAAATACTGCAAGCTTTTTTGTACGCCTAGGGTTTCCTCTGCAGCTTTACTAGTGAGGGATTATTTTTCAACCCAGGTTCATTCTCTTCCCTGACTTCCGTTGCGTAGAAAATAATTACAATGTGATTGAAAACAAATTTTAAGGTGTTCACACAAACCACAGTAGAATAATTGCCAATTAATTAATAATGAGGAACTGTACACCAACTATACATAAAATAATCAAGCTATATTAGTAATCCGATTTATTGGCGTAAAACTGGAAAGAAAGGTTTCGAAGATCTTGCACATCAACCAGGTGGCTTCTTCAAGGATAGTAGATAGAAAACTGCAATCTGAATAATACAATGTTGGTTTGAATGCTGTGACTTGACTACAAAATAAATAAATAGATGAGCTCTTTCCAAATTCGTAGCAACCATAAAAAGACGCTATCACTGCAAGCCTCGCTGTTGGTAATGATATCCAAAGTTTTACCGAATGGCTGTAGATGTAGGGGTGGAGTAGGGAGCTAATTTCTTTATATCATTCCACATAGGAGCAGTGGTCTTGAAATTCACTTCTCTGGACGGGGCCATTGTTAGTTTACTGTCCTTTGTGTCTTTTTAAGCTCGTTAATCCTAGTTGTAATCGAATTATTGGTCATTCCGATATTGTATCATTTATAATCGTCCGGATATTGTAGAGGGATTGCATAAACCCCTGCCTCTTTGGAAATACCGTCTTGCAATGTTCCTTTGAATTATGGTATATACAGATGCAGCAGACCTTTCGCTTACACAGTAGTTCATCTTCTTGAGTGCATTCCTGAGTTGGTAGCAAACATTTGTTATGTAGTGGATTGAGCGCAGGTCGTGCAGCTGCTGCCTAGAAAGATTAAAATGTTTGATCTTGGCTTTTTGGATCAAGTTATGTATGTAGTTCAAAGCAAACTCTGCCTCAGTGGCCAATTCGATGACTCTTTAGTTCGTATTGCATAAAACGTACATCAGAGAAGACGGCGAAGGGTCTTCCAATTCGGGAACGGTAAATAGCTGTTTTGTATTTTCTGGGGTAAAATGAGCTGCGGAGCATCAAGTTCGGGATGGATGTAGGTTTATAATAGTCTTGTGTACAAAGGCAATTTTCATGTGATTATCTTAGTAAGAACATGCAGATAAGGTAAAGCATTACTGTGTTCAAGCTTCATATTGAAAGTGATCGTGGGTGTATCTCATTTTATAGAGGAAAAGCGGGATAGTCTTCTTTCCGTGAGGTCATGAAAAATACGTCTTCCGCATATCACATCCAGGTGGTAGGCCGATGGGTGATCTTGGAGAATGTACATGCGCTGCTCAGTTGGGCGAAAGATTGCTTCTGCGTGGATGGCTGAAAACTGGGATCCCATCGGAGGCCCATTAGTCTGTTTTTAAACTTTCCTTGGAAACTGTAAAAGCTAGAATTTGAGACTAAATCCATTAACTTGAAGATGATGAGGTAAGACTTCGGCGAACAAAGTTATGAAGTAGATACGTTCTGATGATTTCCGGCACAGGGACCGAAGAGAATATGGAAACCGCGTCGAACTGCTGAAAATAGCATTTGTTGTCTGAGTGACATGTCCAACTCTCTTCCGTTTCAGAGATTTTACTTTGATCTTGTCATCAACTCTTGTTATTTTCCTAATCACTGGGTCACTGCTTGGATATATAGTCCATGCTCCATTCAGTAATTTGCAGAGTCTGAAGGTCTTTTTTTCGCTAAGGTCCATGTCTCCGATCTATAAGTAAAAACTGGAATGATACATTGATTAAACAATTTTCTTTTAAGACGTAATGGTGAATTACTCTTCAAAATTGCGCTGCTTTTTAAAACGCTCTCCAAATAAGTTGTATATGCCTATTAATTTCTTCTATGTACCCCATGCTTGGTATCTGTTGGTTACTTCCAGATTCACTCCAGCAATGGCTAAATTTTTGCATCTCAATTTACAATATGGAAGAAATTATTAATCCTAATTCAGAAGATTGTCTTATAGGAAACCGTGCCATCACCCTTATACAACGCCGAGCCTTTTCTAAGGGAAACTACTCAAAACGTTAAAGAAATGCCAAAACTAAGTTTGGTGAAACTTACTACGCTGACTCAAATAAGACATTACAAATTCACCTGGTTTTCACAAGACAAGTTTTGTCGAGAAAGGACTAACGATATTTCTTTTTGGAATGAATCATCTAACTACTACGAAAAGACTTAAGAAGAAAGCAAGGAAAGTCGCCTATGCCCCCCAATGTCGCTGTAGTCTAAGCGCTAGTTTCGACCATTCGATGATGATGAGTTTGGGTTCGAATCCCGGTGAGGCATGGATGTTTTGTCTTACGGCATTAGCTCTATGCCTTCCCTGGAACCAGTGAACCTAAATAAGGACCACTGAGTTGAATCTTCAATAAAAAAAAAAGCGCATGTTGCATTTAAGTCGCTCTGGAGCTTTATATCTAAATCTAGATGTATCACAGACATATTTTAAGGCTCTCGATCTATGTGAAAATGTGCAGTTGTCTTTGGAGGAACAGTGAGAGTTGTTTCATGCAGCTGCAGAAAAACGCATTTGTGAATAGATGATAAAGCATTGGCTAATACGTATATGCATTTTATTCTGGCAAATTCGTTTAGTTTTTTTTTTAAATTTTCATTCTCCCTAACTGTGGATAAATTCTTCATGTTTTAAGAATTCAGCTCACAGGACAGCTGCGTGTAAGGATATTTATACCTGCAATTTCAGCAAGGTTTTACCCCAAACTACATAGCCTGGACTTTTCCAGGAAATAATTTTGCATTCAATAAGTTTTAATGCCACGTTCCACATCTCAGCATTAATTTGCCATGATATTTCTTTTCTCAGGTAATGTACTGGACCTAAGCTTTCTGGATTGAACAGGGAAGACCAAGGTCATTACATTCCAGTTTAACTTAGCATAACATGACTTTTCCCGTTCTACCGTTAACATATTGGGTTTATCAAAAAATGTAAGCACTGACTGCGACTGAATTAGACGCAACGAACCGTATGATCACAGGGACGACGTCACCAGCGATGTGTGACATATAAAGGGGGCAATATAATGTCGGCTGTCGCAGCCATGGGTGAAACAGCAGTTGTGGAGTAATCGTAGACCATATCAGATCTCAATGACCTTAGAAAAGGCATGGTATTTAATTCATGTCCTGCAGGAGCTTGAGCAACAAGAATTGGAGAAATGGTAAGTATCACACATGGAATTGTATCGAAGGCTATGACTACCTACCACAACAGACAAGGCATTACCTCAAAATATGCAAATTGTGGATACCGTACGAAGATGACAGATAAGGATAAACGAACGTTGGTAAGGATTGGACAACTGAAACAAGACCACGGCACCTCAAATGGGAGCACAACTGAACACCATTCCGAATGATTGAGTTTCCGTCATAACACTTCGTCAGGAACTCCCTCGTGTAGGTGTTTATGACCGTATTGCAATACACAAACCTCTGATTACCAATATCAATACAATACAACGTGTAAGGTGGTGCATTAAAACTGGGATGTTAAAGACGGGAAAAGTGTCATCTGGTCTGATAAATCGTGCTTCACATTGCATCCCACAAATAGTGGAGTGTACGTCTGGCAAAGATCTTCAGAAGCTTACCACCTTAACTCTTTTGTTCCGACTGTAAACAATTGAGGTTAATCCGGGTACTATGGGGTGCCACATCATGGGATTCCTTAGGGGCCCATTGGTTATTCTGCAGGGTCGTGTCCCATTCACAACGTGCAAATCCATTCTTGGGGACCACCTACACCCAGCGTCGCAGGAATTGTTCATTAATGACCGTCCCTGGTTTCAATCAGAAAATGTGTCAAGTTGTTTGCAGAGCATGCGGTACATCCCCTACGCTGGTCACCTCAATCCGCAGACTTCAGTATTATTGAGCATTTGTGAGGATATCTAGTGCGTAAGGTCAGATCACACTTCCAGTCTCCAAAAATCACTGAAACAGTTAGGACATATTTTACAGAAAGAATGGCCCCAAATCCCAATAACATACATTGCCCTATCAGAATATGACCACCTAATGAATAATGGGAATAAACACCCTTGACCCAGATGACAGCGGCGAAATGGCCTGACATGGACCTTATGAAGCCCTGGAAGGTCGCTTGAGGCACACGTGACCATTCGGACTGTAGGAGGGCACGGATGTCCCAGAGATGAGGTGGTTGTGGTTCAGCACGTCGAACTTGTCTATCCACATTGTCCCACAAGTGCTCTATGGGATTAAGATTGGGAGATCTCGCCAGCCAAGGAAAAACAGAGACATCGCTATCGCGTTCCTGAAACCTGCCACGCAGCGACATGGCATAGCACATTGTCCTGTTGGTAGACACCATCGCCCCCAGGCTAAACGTCCAACATGAAGGGATGCGTGTGATTAGCGATGATGGACAAGTAGCTATTGGCGTTCAGCGACCTATCCAGTGGTACCAGCGAACTCAGATCATACCAAGCAAACATACCTCAGACATGCATACTGCCACCGCCGGCGTGTATTGGACCAAGAAGCGTGTCCGGGTGTTGGGTCTCGTGTGTCTGACGTCATATCCGCCATCGCCCGTCACTTTCGTGGAGTAGAAACCTCGATTCGACGGAGAAGAGAACCTTTTCCCACTCTTCCACTGTCCAATGAAGTTAGTCCCATGCGAACTGCAGGCGTCGTTGCCGATGGACCTGGGTTAACATGGGCGCCTTGACGCAGCGTCGACTCCGGAGTCCCAATGCGTCACAGGGTTCGCTGTACTGTTATCGGGGGTATGTACCTGGGTGCCCCAGCGTTTATTTGCGTGATCAAGTGCTGCACAGTTGTACGTCGATTGCTCCTTACCAGTCGATGTTCTCCTGTGGGGTCGTTGGCCTTTGGGGCTGCACAGGTATGACGTCAGGAGGTACTCGGTGTGCCAGCTGTTCATTCTTGGTACACCCTTAGTACAGCACCTCACGTACAGCCGACGAAGTCTTCTGTTTCAGAGAGGCTTCGAACCTTGGAGCGGTAGCCGATGATCATTCCTTTTTGAACGTCCGTCAAAGTACTACCTCTGCCGATTGTGTTTACGTCACGCACTATGGCTCATCTGTCCTGGCCGGGCGCTTATAACTCCGTGTGGTCTACCTTGTCACATGCACTGCTTATTCTGGTACGACTGTATATGTTCTTGAACTCTAGGCATAAGAGAATATATTGGCCGATTTGCTAATGCAAAAATGTAAAGACACGTCATATTTTAAAGTACTTACAGGTGAGAGCCCAAAATTTATATTCCTAACCAAATGGCATCATTAGTCAATAAAAGACTCAAAATATGTTAATACACTATATCCATCAGTTGGAGTTTTTGAGATTCACGGACGTGAATATCAAGTGTTTTCCTTTTATATTAACACTTCTTTCATTTTGAGACCACGATATGTTTTAGTTTGCTGTACATGTATATCACAAAAGCTGTTATGATGTTCCGTTTAGATGTTTGACCTCTTCGTCGCTAGTAACAGCTATTTTTGCTACATTGCATTCGCAACTCAAAGGTTGCATTATACCATTTGGGTTTAGGCAGTTTGTTTATTTCATCGTAACGCGCTGGTTTCAGCTCCTATGTCTTATCTTTTTCTCGAATGATCCACGTTGCTATAAAATATTAAAGAACATTCCTCATTACTTGTCTTTCATTTTACAAAAAATAAAAGTAGGGTTAAAGAATTCCTCCAAATGGTTAGCTCCATTTTATTTAGCGCACGGGCCTCGTTAGTCCAAAGGGCGCCAATCGTTCCCGTGCGATTGCACTTGCGGAAGATACATTAGATAATTTAAGATACAAATTAGGATTAAGTAAATTAAAATCTAATAAAATTATTTCCTTTGTTCATTTCTCCTTTAGTATTCGATCGCAACATCAAAAGTTGAAACCACAGATTTGCCCTGATAATGAAATTTCGCAAACATTTTATTGTTAAGTATTTCACAATATCCAAAGGTAAAATATATTTTTAACATGGTTCTAAAAGTCTTACAAGCAGCATTATTTGACGGTAGCATCCGAATTTTGCGTCCCTCTTATCCAACTCAACTCAGAACCGTTCGAAGAAAGATTTGAAAACCACAAAAACAGTGCATCATTTTTTAGGCTTTTCAACCGTAGGTTGAGGAAGCGTAAATGCTCCAGCTTTGTCCGTCTGTCTGTCTGTCAGCACGATAACTCCCGTAAAAATGGTTATATTTCGATGAAATTTTAGTATGTGGTAGGAGACAGCCTAGGGACGAACCCTATTGAAAATGGGCGCAATGGGGTCAAAGACCAGGACATAGGAGCGGGATCTATTCCATCGCCCTTATGCGTCATAACTTACGTAAAAGTGCTTCAATTACAACAAAACTTTATCATGTTGTTCCGGAGGTATACTGAACCACTTGTCTTTAATATTATCGAAATGGTGTCAAAGGTCAGGGCACAGGAGTGAGATTTATTCCACAGCCATTATCCTCATAACTTGAGTAATAACTTGAGTAATGATTTCTGGTATGTTGGAAAAGCGTATCATAATCAATACATTGCATGATTTTACTAACTTCTTTTCCCTTAGTGTAGACTAGTTGCTGAGTTCGTGCTCAAATTTAAGAGTTCGAGCCCGAATCATTTCAACACGAGCACGATTTTTTTTTAATTGAAGGTTTATCAAACATGTTGAGCTACTCGATGGGCTATAAGCAGTCGCCCGTCCCTAATTTAAGGCTTCCAGTTCCACAGAAGGGAGAGAGCCAGTGTCGTTGGAAAAAATAACATTCATGCCTCACCCGGATTAGAACCCGGACTTTTCTCGGACGAATGGTGATAAGCCAGCGCTATGACCATTGCGCCACCGGGGCGGTAGAAATTTATATTGCAAGACAGAGCCAGGGCTCGAACGAGCGCATAAATGGGATTAACCTGTTTAGGCATTAATAAAAGGAATTTTCTCTTTTAGACTTCCACTAACTCTTCAGCCTATAATTAACCAATGTATTTCTCAACTGGAAAGTGGGAAAGGGACCTCTATCTGTTATAATATAGCGGCCGAATATACGGGAAGATCGGGCGGCGCTGCAATCTACGTACTTTACTCCATAGAATCAGCAGAGATCTGCCGCGTGGAGGTAGAAGGCAAATTTTTGTCATTATGATATCTAATATCTAGAACCTATAGCTTTTAAAGCTTTTCCTTTTTGGCAGAAACCTATTAAATACGATGCATATGGCAGTTTCTTTCAAAGCCCGGAATAAATATTCTTCCCGAGTTCCCATTCCCTGCCCAGATCCAGTTGTCGAAGAATTCACTTTATTAACTAGAAAGTAAAAAAGGTGTTGTCTAAATCATACAAAATTACATAAAAAAAGAAAAAAATTATCTGAACCCAAGCCCGAGCTGCAGTCAATGTTATGCAGCCCGAGCCCGGTTCGAATCCAGGTTCTTCCTGTCTCACCACTGGTGTACACACAGACAGGATAGATGCCAAGACAAAAAATATGAATTCCAAGGAAAAAATTAAAAGTATTAAATATTGATCTATAATTCATATAGTTTGCAGCATTGAAATGTCAGTCTATTGAATATTTGAAAATATTTAAGTTTTGCCTCGGATGTAAGTAATGATGTCCCGTGGAAATAAGAAGAAAAACTGTGCCCGATTAACAAACGTATTCTTATGGTCAATAAAGCTGACGATAGTATGCAGATAGACTTGATATTTTACGAGGGTGTCATTTAAGACAGGCTATTTGTCGGAATAGCCGAAGCGTGAGCAACGTTCCTCAGCATTTGCTCCTGGTAACTTAACCATTTGCCTTAACGGTTCCGAATTTACTGAAGAAGTGGACTGTGGTATGACTCTGTTTTTAAGTTTTCCAACAAGAATCGTGGGAAGAACTTATGAAGCAGAACAGCTCAAAAAGTCATTTGAATATCATGATAATGTCGGGTGGAATGTTTCGGCCATTATGTGACAGGAAAGCACATAATTTATGCCCTTCTTCCATAGTCCTTCTCGCACAGTGACGCAGATGCGCGATGGAGGTTTTCGCAGAGAAACATTACTTCAGGATTTCATGCGTAGAAAAAATATTAAACGATCATTTAAAACTGTTTTATTTGTCATGTTTCGTAATACGCAGCATTCTAGCGTGGTTCCGATATGTCAGCTATCTGAAGTTGTTCCAGATTAACATCCAGAAAGGGTAAGGGACCTTTTCAAATAATGACATCGGAAAAAAACGTGCATAACGCAAAGGGAGGAAACCTCCATCTCGAAAGGTTTAAATTTTCGCTATAATACCTTCGTAGAAAAACCGATCGGAGAAGAAAAATAGGAGGAAGAGCTCAATAAAAATAGCTTAAATTGAGATACGTTCTTGAAATATCATAAAGAGCGTAGATATGGTGTTTGCAAAATTGCAACTGCATTAAAACGTGGAACTGTTCTTCATTTTTAGATAAATATAAAACCTTCTAAACTTAAAACAAAAAGACACAGCGTAAAATGGTTTAAGAATTTGCTATGAAAACTCAATGAGAGTTGAAATTAATATTTCGCGTTTAATGACCTCCATGAACAACTTTAAAGGCTATAAAGCAATCACCTGTCCCTTATTTAGGGCTAAAGGTTCCAGGAATGGTATATTGACAGTGCCATCAGGCATTACTCTTCTGAGACTTAAATTCAGGGTAAATCGCGCCAGAGTTGGAAACGGGTCAAACATTTTGGACCCGAACAAATATGATTTCAACTACAATATACATACAAGGCGTTCAAAAAGTCTATGCAGTAGGTATCTTAGGTTACATGGAAATCAAACAAATGTATTATAGGAACGTATAATTTACTCACTTACTTACAAGGAAGTATTGAAACTGTCGTCCATTTGCAAAACATAACCTACATGTTTTCAAACACATCTGCGAGAGTCAAAGTCCCTGAGCAGTAATGATAAGTCTGTTCCACCTAATTCTTATGGCGATACAGTTAAACTTTTGAATTAATCAACTTGTTGTGCGTTCAATTTGAGTTTTTATTGTTTACTTGATAACATGTCAAGCTTCAGAATATGTTTCACGACAACACCAATTTTCACCAGTTTATGATGAGTTGAAAGTTTCCAAAATATGGATGTTGTTTTGAATTATTGCCCCTCAGAAGGAAGGGACACTTTTCCTTCTGAGGACACTCTTCCTTCATCATCATCATCATCATCATCATTGTCAACCATTATCAATCCACTGCTGGACGTAGGTCTCTCCACGCCTCTTCCACAACGGTATGTCTTGTGCCAATCTCCTCCATGTTACTCCCGCATACATTCGAATTACATCCACCCATCTCCCATGTGGTCTTCTTCTGGGTCTTTTCCTGTCCCTTGGAATCCAATCTAAAATTTCGGCTGTCCATTGATGGTCTGTCCTCCTGGCAGTATCTCCAGCCCATTGCCATTTCAGGGATTTTACTCTGATCATGATGTCTTCCACTCTTGTAATTTTTCTGATCCATGAGTTCCTCTTCTTATCTCTCCTGGTTACACCAAGCATGCATCTCTCCATGCTACTTTGAGTTGTCTGCAGTCTTTGTATGTCTCTTTTAGTTAAGGTTCAAGTCTCTGCACCTTACGTAAGCACTGAATCTTCCAAAAGCTCTCCAGGCAAGTTTTATACGCCGATTAATTTCTTCATCAATGTGACCTTCACTTGATATCTACTGTCCAAGGATACTTCATTATGCATGACAAATCGTTTTTCAGTCCGCGGGTACCAATATCTAGCCCAAAATTCCACAGTGCATTTAATTTTTGCAAAACAAGAAAAAAAAAAAAAAAAAGAAAAAAAAAGCTTTTCAAAAATAAAACAAATAAAACCGGGTCGAAATCGGGTCAGGAATACTTTGACGCGACCCCTGCTTGACCCGCTAAAAATTGTCGACCCGTTGACCAATTTCCATTTCTGCATTGCACAAGAATGATCAGAAGTCAGTACTTCAGATAACTCTTCTACCTGGTCGGTGTAGCCAAACTTATTTCACAATCTTTTCCTATCCCCAGATTACCGATAGAGATGAAATTACCTGTAAGTACTACACCGTGGATTACACAGGTGAACGGCATTTTGGGGGATTAACCCTTTAACAACCATGACCCAAAAATATTGTATCACTCTAAATACCATAACGCCCGAAACTGTCTGTTGTTTCACTTGTTTGTTTAATAACAACTGTAGTGACTGAGAGTGACTCCAGCTGTTCCCTCACAGGTCGAGAAAATTTGAAGAACAAATACGGCTAGGAAATCTGACTCACTGCAACCAGGCGTTTCGGGGGCTATGACCGTTTGTACGTACGGGCCTTTTGGGCGTTATGATCGTTAAAGGGTTAAATGGTTTACTGGTTCAAACGCATTAGTTCCCATTGAATGCAAGATGAAATGATCAGGACTGAGATTGTAACAAAGCGTTAAATTACGAAGAGTTCAACAAAACCTGAAGTTTCATAAGTTTGTTGAAACGCATACTGGGTCTTCAAGAGAATCAAAAATAGGGATCCAAAAAAAATTTAGAATCCATCAAGAAACACTCAAAGATCGCCCTGCAGAATATTTCTATGCGTATTTTTCAACACATCAGCAACAAAATCTGTCCTTGAGCACGAAATAAACAAATTTTCAGATTGTTTTGTCGCTTTTTGAGATAACCTCAGCCTACTTTTAGAGGGCAAAAGAATCTTAAATCGCTATTCTGATGAGGGAAACAGTTTTCAGTTCCAGGACTACGAAGATTTGCATTTAAATGACATTCGCAATAGGGTTTCAGAGAACATTCTACACTCTAGAGAACATTATGAACCGTAGGGAATGTAAAAGACATTTTCTCTGAAGGGGAATCATTCTCTGACACATTTAGTTCCTACTTGGAAGTATCATTAGATTTACAGGGAAAAAATGGATTTCTGCGCAGTAATATCACCGGAGACGGTTAAGATACTTTGTTTCGTCATATAATAAACTGACTCAACTATTTTTGCTCTGTAGGACTTACATTGAATCAAGAGACATTTCTTCGACAGCCTAAGGCAAATTCCATTATAACTGATTTTGCAAAACGCACTAGCAAAGATGTTCTCGCGGGGATTTTTCAGAAATAATATCTGTACAGACATGATACTCATACATGCTCAGGAGACTTGTGCTGTGTTTTGATTGTTTACAGAAATATTTACTTTTATAGACAAACCACAGTTAACGCACATTTCAACAACTTTTTATTTCAGTTGTGGCAATTCTATAAATATTTTCTGCTATGCTAATAAATATCAAAGATCGATTCATATTTGATTCTAACAAGTAGAAAAAAGAATTAGGTACACGATTCTTAATCACAAAGGGGGGAGGTATAAGTAATCCACCGAGAAATGTCTTTTTGCACTTTTTTGCGAATAACTGCTCCGGTAGATCAAGTTGAAATAGATGGAATAAGTAATATTAACTTATATCAAGCTGTTCTTTCCATGCAACGTAGCTACAGAAATTTAAACATTTTATCGACATGGAACGGAAATCGAAACCGAATCTTCCGACTGAGTATGCTACCCATTACAACACCCAGGATAATGAAATCCACAGAACTGAAGCATCCAACATTGCTTGCATTTTTTTGGATTTCATGTCCCATGTGGTGTAATGATTTGCATACTCGAGCGCAAATCGGAAGATGCGGGCTCGATTCCCGTTACAGGACGATACCAATTTTAATTTTCTGTGGTTATGTTTCCTGGAAAGATCTTGATTTAAGTTAGTATGCTCCGATACATTCACAACAGTAGCGTAGGTTGTAATGTTGGGGCCCAGGTGTAGAAATATGCAGTAAGGCCCTCTGTTCTGTAGAAATACAGTATAGTTATTTCAGGTATGTTAAGCGTATTGCTGCGCAATTCATTTTACATGCCGGCATTTTCCTACGTTCTATACCTGTAGCTCATGGTGCAATCGGAAGTACCGATCGCAAGGTTGCGTACTCAAACTAATATTTGAATCAACACTAAAGGAAGGACCTCAGTGTTTTCTGAACACTGAACAGCACACGTTTGCGCATATATCTGTTTTCAATACAAAAACACACTATTATTATTACCAGACGTGCTTCCGCGCAAGTGACTCGCTCATGACTTGTTGCCTAACAACAGTCGGAGAACAAACGATTCTTCGTAAAATTAGTTTCATTTTACTGCGTAATATAACTACATGCAGCTATTTGTTCATATAACTTTTTAAAATGGACGGTTCTTTTTAAATTGTGTCGATGGGTGTCAAACAACGATCCTGTAGTTTTTAATATATGAAAACATACCTCCTAAAGAAATTTACCCTATATCAGTGGCATATTATGGTTCCGGAACTCTGTACATAAGCACTGTCCGTCGTTGTATAAGAAACTCTTAGGACAGTGGAAGAATGTTGGCCGCAAAGGATCAAGCCCAGAGTGGGAGGCCCGTAATTGCAACTTGCAATTTGAACAGGCAAAACGTCGATGAGCTTAACAGGTAAAATCAAAGAATAATTCAGAAAACCAAAGCAAGTAAGCTCAACACTAGTGTAGGTAGTGCCAATGACATTGTTAACGTTTTAGGATACAAAATATTGTGTCTGCTCGTTGGGTACCGCGTCTCCTACAGACTAAAATGAAGAAATCAAAACTTGAAACATGCCAGTGGGTGCTTGCTCGCTATGAAAAATATGGAAGTGATTTCCTTCAAAGCATTGTAACTGGTGATGAGAGTTGGGTTCATCATTATGAACCAGAAATTAAAACTCACAATCGTTGGAATACCAAAACCCATCTTCTCGAGCGAAAAAATTCAAACCACAAATTTCTGCCGCTTAAGTGCATCTCATGGTGTTCTGGGACTAAAGAGTACATGGTCAAAGGTAAAGCAAAGAATAAACCGCGTGTTTCTTCAACACAAGGTCAAATCCAACGCCAGTGCTTTCATTTCAAAGGCCACAAAGAAAATCGGTTTTGGAGTGAATAGTATGGAAGAAATATTCTTCACATAATACGTGGAAATACATCTGAATCATTAACATAGCAATCAGACATCTCTGAGTTGCGTGTATTTTACCATTTCTTACGTAAAAGTAATTACATTAGAAAACTTGAAAATTCCATCATTCTGGAGCGGAATCGAACCCGCATATCCCGATTTCCATTCGAGCATGCTGTCCGTTACACCACCCAGGACGATGAAGTCTCAAGTATCAGATTGTTAAGAACCGGAATAGTCTCCGATTTTCGCCAGTCACTCATACTTGAGACTTCATCATCCTGGGTGGTGTAACGGACAGCATTCTCGAACGGAAATCGGGAGATGTGGGTTCGATTCCCACTATAGGGAGAAGTCATTTTCAAGTTTTCTGACATGATTAATGTTACGTGAGGGACAATAAAATACGCGCAACTCAGATGTCTGATAGGGGTGTTCATAACTCTGGTTTGAAGTTCTTGAACATCCTACCTACAGAACAGATTTGGCGCAGTTCTATTTCCGGTTTCTGCACTCAGACATCTGAAAGGAATTCAGTTCAATCGTGACGATGTTCACGCCGCTACAAAGAAATGCTTCGGAGAACAATTTGAAGATTTTTACACAGATTTAAAAAACGTGTTAAATGTTGGCGTATCCTGTATCGAGCGCGAGGAGTGTTATGTAGAAAAAAATTGTGAATTAAAGTAGAAATTCTGAACTTCGTTCTTCTTTTGTTTCACTTTGATACCTTTCCACTGGGCTCGTGCATAAATATGGAGGTATTACTTTCTGAACACGTTTTGTACTACTTTCTATTTTCAAATAACTTCAAAATTTTTACATTTGAAAATGTTTTTGCGGCCTACCTAAAAACGGGTCGCGACTCGCACTTTGCAAAACGCCGGTTTCCATAATAATTCTGGCTAAAATGGGGACCCTCAAAGAAACATCAATTATGAGTATCCTTAGTAGCATTCTATATTAAAATCGACCAATAAAATGCTTGATAATTTTGACGTCATGTCCCATTGTATGAAATAAAACGGTATGAGAAAAGTATAGAAAAACCGAAAATACTCGTCAGTTCGCTTCATAACGGGTTCTTTGAGTATCTACGACTCTAACTGCTTTCAAGGGCCACTGATTTCAGCAAAGGGACAGAGGTAGTGTTGTAAAACAGCCACCACGTATCTTTCATGCTGGATTCGTATCAGATCCTAATTCAAATGATTAGCCAGTGACCTACCCATCTGACCAGGTGAACAGAGGTCAGAGGGGAGACGTTTTGGCAAATTATTCAGATTTCTGATTTCTGAACTCTTTCTACGTAATACGTTAGATGTTTAATATTTTAAAATTCGCGTTTCATGTTTTTGAGATACAAATGCAGGCAACATTTAAAATAAGGTGATATTTGCGATTATTAATGAAACATGATCAGTGTTTGAGGACAATTATAGTATTTTTATTAGCACAAAATTTAAAAAAAAAAAAAGAAGGTTTCCCATTTTTTTTTATTGAGTCTACAAAATTGGATCAGTTTCCTTTTGATTGATAAAATTTTGTTTCGGCCGCTAGCTCACATGAACTGACTGAATTGCCCTAACATCGAAGAAAAGGATTTAGAGTTTCTTGAAAATCAGAACAGAAGTTCAGATTCAAGAAATTTATTTACTCTTTGAAATTTTATTACATGTTTTATTTAGCTGGTCAAATCCAGAATTTCAAATTAGATTGTTAGCTGCATGGTTAATCAAACAATTGCCATTCGAAGTTGCAAATGTACCATTGAGTCTGTACATGAAGAAAATTTTTACTATACTAGTAAAATGAAATTATTTTAAAAATGATTATTTTATTGATATGTACAACTATTACTCTAAATAGCGGATTGAACAAGTACTTCTTGAATTGGGAAAAAGCGTGCCTGCTTAAAATATGTGTATATTTTTCATTTCTCCCTAGAGAATAAATGTAATATTGTTTTGTGAAAAAGGACCTGGGCGTTTGTATTATATATGCCTCCTTCCCGAAAGCAAAAAAAAAAAAAAAATCGATTCCGGTAGAAGTGAAAATGGCTGGAATTATTTCTCATATTTCTTTGCATTTCCGTGAATACACATTTTCCTAAAGGAAGATCAAACGTTTTTATTCATTTCCCCTTTCACAGTACCTCTATTTACATGGGTACATTTTACGAGATGGAGTTTGATTTTCTTGTTTAGTAAAATTTCTGCTACGAGTCATAAATATGCGTTTTTACGCTAATCCAAATGAGACCATCCGACTACGCTTTCACAATCTTTTCTCTTCTCCTATGCAATTATATGAGTTCTAATGCTCTTATTGTTCTTCCCGCAGTCCTCAGAGAGGTGCGCAACATTCTCCCATTTCTTCATTCTTTCGCGCGGGGAAAATCAATTTCTGACCAACATTCTCTAACACCTTTTAGGTGCCGATTGTTTTTTTTTCTATTCTGTTTGTTTTCATTGTTTATTTATGCCAAACTAAATACGAGTACATTTTCAAAATATTCGATGTCTCGTGTATCACGCATTCAGAGAAGATTCTCGAAATGCTTCGAGATTTCCATTTTATTACAATACAAGCCATTTCTTAAGACTTTGGTGTATCCATAGTGTTGATTCTCAAAATACTCTTAAATTATGGAATCTGCCTCGCGCTTCGTTAATCTAATTAAAAAAATATCCCACCGTAGTTATTTTTTTCCTCTCGAAAGAATACAGCACCAAGACCCACCGGCGTGGGGCGTAGGAGCTTAGTGCACGTGCGTAGATTTTTTTGCCATGCTGTCGGCTGGATACTTTTCGGAGTACCGTCACTTTTTATGGGTGCCCAATAGGTGCTGCGTCGCGTTCTTCTTGATCTTCACTTTCTTTTCAAATCTTTCCATCAAAAGTATTTTCAACTTCGAGAGCACCTCAAAGTTGCAAGGAGCCATGCCTGGTGACTAGGGAAGGGGGGCATCTTGTCCCACTTATGGGACCTGGTGTTTGTCCAAAAAAGCCTGAATGAGGTAAGAAGAATGGGGGGGGGGGGGGGATTTTGTCCCACTTATGGGACCTGGTGTTTGTCCAAAAAGGCCTGAATGAGGTAAGAAGAATTATGTGTGTGTGGGGGAGGGGGATCTTGTCCCACTTATGGGACCTGGTGTTTGTTCAAAAAGGCCTGAATGAGGTAAGAAGAATTGTGTGTGTGGGGGGTCTGGTCCCACTTATGGGACCTGGTGTTTGTCCAAAAAGGCCTGAATGAGGTAAGAAGAATTGTAGGGGAGGGGGGATCTTGTCCCACTTATGGGACCTGGTGTTTGTCGAAAAAGGCCTGAATGAGGTAAGGAGAGTTGGGGGGGGGGATCTTGTCCACTTATGAGACCATGTGTTTGTCCAAAAAGGCCTGAATGTGGTAAGAAGAATTGTGGGGGGGGGGGATCTTGTCCCACTTATGGGACCTGGTGTTTGTCCAAAAAGGCCCGAATGAGGAAAGAAGAATTGTGGGGGGGGGGATCCTGTCCCACTTATGGGACCTGGTGTTTGTCCAAAAAGGCCTGAATGAGATAAGAAGAATTGTGGGGGAGGGATCTTGTCCCACTTATGGGACCTGGTGTTTGTTCGAAAATGACTGAATGAGGTAAGAAGAGTTGTGTGTGTGTGTGTGGGGGTGTCTTGTCCCACTTATGAGACCTGGTGTTTGTCCAAAAAGGCCTGAATGAGGTAAAAAGAATTGTGTGTGTGTGTGTGGGGGGGATCTTGTCCCAGTTATGGAACCTGGTGTTTGTCCAAAACGGCCTGAATGAGGTAAGAATAATTGCGTGGGGGGATCTTGCCCCACTTATGGGACATGGTGTTTGTCCAAAAAGGCCTGAATAAGGTAAGAAGAATTGTGTGTGTGTGGGGGATCTTTTCCCACTTGTGGAACCTGGTGTTTGTCCGAAAAGGCTGAATGAGGTAAGAAGAATTGGGGGGGATCTTGTCACACTTTTGGGACCTGGTGTTTGTCCAAAAATGCCTGAATGAGGTAAGAAGAATTGGGGGGATCTTGTCCCACTTATGGGACCTGGTGTTTGTCCCAAAACGCCTGAATGAGGTAAGAAGAATTGGGGGAGGGATCTTGTCCCACTTATGGGACCTGGTGTTTGTCCAAATAAGCCTGAATGAGGTAAGAAGGATTGTGTGTGTGTGTGGGGGGGATCTTGTCCCACTTATGGGACCATGTGTTTGTCCAAAAAGGCCTGAATGAGGTAAGAAGAATTGTGGGGGGGGGGGATCTTGTCCCACTTATGGGACCTGGTGTTTGTCGAAAAAGGCCTGAATGAGGTAAGAAGAATTGTGGGGGAAGGGGATCTTTTCCCACTTATGGGACCTGGTGTTTGTCCCAAAACGCCTGAATGAGGTAAGAAGAATTTTGTGGGCGGAGTGTATGGTGATGATACTGCTGTCAACCACCTTGCTGCCACAGCACAGGTCTCGTCCACCGCACTTAATCTTTTAGGCAACGGAGAACTGCCTGATAGTTCTCTTTTAGTTTGCCTCTGCAGTATACATTTTGTAGATCATTTCAGAGTTCCTGATTGTGGAGGGCCTTTCTGAATGCTCCTCACTCAGACTTTTCTCCAGCTTTGATACGCTGATATCACTCCTTTGCGTTGTACCAATAGCTTTATCACCAAAAGCCTTTCTAATCAGTTGAATTGTTTTAGATGACGTGTGGCAGTTTGTTGCGAAATTCGTTGCAGATTGCCTTCTCAATTAGCTCAGTTATAACGAAGTAAATTTCTCCGTCATTTTTATCCGCGCCAGGATTAGAACCCCGGTCCCCTCATTCCGGAATAAGTTGCTCTACCAATTAAGCTACGCGGACGATTTATTCTGATTCCTATCTGCCTTTATGTCGTGTGCGTCCTTCTGGCAGGTACGTCACATCTCCTGGTACGTTACATCATCTCCCCCTTATTTTTCTTTTTGAAGTGCTGCTCACATTTTTCCTATCTCGCGGTGTGGAAATAACATCACACCAATGCGAGATTTTGAACGGTCGGGTCATCCGGATAGTTCGGGCGCCATTATAACGAAGTGAATTTCTCCGTCAATTTTATCCGCGCCGGGGTTCGAACCCGGGTCCACTCATTCCGGAATAAGTTGCTCTACCAATTAAGCTACGCGGACATTTGTTCTGATTGCTATCTGCCTTTATTGTCGTGTGCGTCCTTCTGGCAGGTACGTCACATCTCCTGGTACGTTACATCATATGGCGTGTGCGTCCTTCTGGCAGGTACGTCACATCTCCTGGTACGTTACACAGTCATTGCAGCACAAGACAAGAAGGTTATGTGGCGTCGATGCTATACCACCATGATAATATTAATGATATCACAGTTATGTGATTTTCTGCGCTCAGATGAGTACCTATTTTTTGAGGTATCAGATATCCTAACACTATCGCACAGTTTCTGGTATTCAGTATTTATCGACAGTTCTCACACCCAATTATTGTCGAGAAATTAGTTTCGTGTGGTTTCATGATCTTTCCGTATATACACATTCACTTATTAACCTAGTTTTAATCGTGCTATTCCGAGGCTATAAACTAAATTAAAAAAATAGTAAAATAAATTAAATACTAGATAATTAAACAAAATGGTTCTTTCTTTAAAAAGAAAACCCCAAATTGATTTCGTTGACAAACACGTATTCGAAACTATTTCAATTAAGCACTTTCAATTGTAAGGATTAATTAAAATCACGATTTTGCAACTCCCTGAATAGACACTTCGCTTTAATAAATGATCGATTTTCCAGTAAAACAGCGGAGAGAACAATGAACGATATTACATCGCTCAGTCGATGCAATGACTTTTAATTCCTTTCTTGGTGTTTTCAACCGGGAAAGTCGAAAATGTATTGTGATCATACAGGCATTTTTATAGGTTTCAACAATATTCCCTCTAAGAGGCGATGGGCAATGTGCTAGGAAGGCATCAGAACCACTTGGGCAAAAATGTTTATTTTCTCGGCTTCTCGTACTAATGCAGTAGAAGTTGGAACTTGGATTGAAATCCTTATTTTTTCTAATCCCCTCTCCCCATTTTTATCACCGTTCTTTCCGCAATTGACTTTAAATAGAAAACAAATATTAAAAACATTTCATTAATTAAAATTTTTATTTTATAAAAAGTGATAAGCTCAAACTTACTTCTGGAATATTTACAACTTAACTGACCGGAATGCCTTTCCCCCGCCAACTCGAATGGGTACATTAGTTAGTACAATGAAGTTGGTTACGGTTTGCTGTGATTGGCTGACGCTGATGTGTTGTTTTGAGAAAAGACTCAACATCTGCCTCTTTCTCAGCCCGGGAGAATCACTAACCCGCATTCTCGCGTTCACTATCTACTCGTACGAGGCTACTTTCTCCGGATTTAAACCCTGAAGCCTTCATTCTCAAAGGCTTCTTGCCTTTGAGAATGAAGAGTACAATAAGAGGAACTTAGGAGGCGAACGGTATTTAAGAAAAGTGTTTTAACTTTTGAGAGCCCAAATTTATTTATTTATTATTATTTCTACAGGTAATTGATTTTCAATTTATGAAAATTAATTAGGAATTTGGGAATTTTAATTTAAAAATGCTTCCTGAGCGGAGAAAGTTAAGTCGCTGTGCGCGCAGCCTAGAGAGAACATTAGCTTTCAATGGATAAACCATCAGAGATACTTACCCAATTGCGTGTTGGTCCTTCTATAGCGGGAACAACATCCTGCACACGACAAATATCAACTAAACCAGATGCCGGAGGGTTTCTGCAGGTAATGCTAGAGCCGTGCATGTTGCAGCATTGTCCACAACTCCACGCGAGACGTCGGTCCAGGATCTATGGATCAGATGTCCCGCTCCAAGCCACCGCAGACAGCTTCCACAGGGTTTAAATCCGGAGATCTTGGGGTTGGGGCCACAGAATGGTTCCAAACAAAGATGAGTGTTCCTCGAGCCATGATGGGTGGTTACGTACCGGTGGCGAAGCGCATTGTCTTCTTCAAACAGGCGGTTGGCCGCTGGATGCGTGACGGCCATGAAAGCGTGTAGGTGATCAGCTACACTGCTGGCCACCCAAAATGCAACACCAAGAAGGACGCGAGACAGCAAAGCCAGATTTACTGGACACATAACAACAGATACAAAGATGAAACGATTGAGCTTACAGGCCCGTGCGACTTGCGGAACACGCAGACATCAATAGTTCTTTTCTTTCTTTTTTTTTTTTGATTGGAGGTTTAACGACCACCGTGAGCAACTCAATGGGCTATAAGCAGTCGCCCTTCCCTAATTTAGGGCCACTGGTTTCAGGAAAGGGAGAGAGCCAGACATCAATAGTTCGTGTGGCTCCCATGGCTGGCAATAACGGCCACTACACGCCGCGGCATCCAACGAAAGAGGCTTTGGTTGTGGGCTTGGGGTATGTCGGTCCAGGCTGCTTCCACACGTAGCCACAGTTCATCAGGCGTAGGCGTGGGTGGTGCTTGCCGGGCAACTGGGTTGCCGATCAGCGACCAGACGAGTTCGATGGGCGACATATCGGGAGAACAGGCGGGCCACGGCAGCAGTGACACCTGGTGGGCCGTGAAGAATTGTCGCGCGATGCGTGCCACGCGCGGGCGCGCATTGTCTGTTGAATCGTAGCCGCTGGCAGGTCCTGCAGGTAAGGGAGGACTACAGGCTCCAAAACGTTGGAGATGTAGCGTGGCTGTTGAGTGTACCGGCGATGCGTACCAGAGGGTTGCGGGTGTCGTATCAAATTGCGCCCCAAACCATAACGCTAAGCCAACGAACCGGTATGGCGATGCATCATGCAGGCGTCATATAGTCTCTCGCCGCGGTACAGCCACACGCGGATCCGACCATCGTGGTGTTGCGGGCAGAAGCTGGATTCGTCGGAGAAGACAATGTCGTGACATTCGGTAGTACAGTTGCGGCGTTCAACGGCTCACTGCCACCGCACTCGCCGGTGGTGTAACGTCAATGTTAATCGGAACAATGGGCGCCGTGCGACAAGTCCCCGCTCCTGCATACGACGTCGAACGGTACGTGCTGACACAGGTTGTTGCGCAACACACCATAATTCCTGCGCAAACGTTCGTGATGTGGCAGTGCGAGCCGTCAATGCCCGCCGCACAACATGTCTGTCCTCTCATTCGGTAGTGTGCCGCGGCTGAGGCAATGGCTCACGTTGGTCCGTCCGTCCCTCCTGTACCCACCGAATCCATACTCTCCTCACTGTGGCTGTATGTCGTCCCACACGGGCGCCGATGTCTCGGTATGATAAACCGCTTTCGCGATAAGCCACTATTCGTCCTCTGTCGAACTCCGAAACGTGCTGCAATGACTGCCGTATTCGGCGACGAGGCATCAGGAAGCTTCCCACGCACAGGTCCGGCAGCACAACACACTTCTACTACTTACACCCCGCCTTCTGTGCATCCTTCGAGTATAGTGCTTCTCGGTGGCGTGCCGGGCGCACATCATTTGCATATGCCCTGCAATGCTAATCGTTTGCATGTCCTCTCGCGGCCCGACGCATGCTGCGAATTTCAGGCCAATCGGATGCTTCCTTCTTGGTGTTACATTTTGGGTGTTCAGCAGTGTAGTATGCTGGTAGCGCGCAGCGGTTAAGGCCTTTCCCAAACACACTAAGGGATCTAATGTGCCCATTGAGAAGGCTCCCAAAACCATCACGGAGCCTCAGCCACCTTAAGCAGATCCCACTTGGCACGACGAGGCCATGGTCTCATGCTGTCGACGCCACACTCGGACTCAGCAGTCAGCTCGGTACAGCTGGAAACGGGATTCATCTGACCACACGATGCTGCGCCACTGTGGAGAGATCCAGTTTTGAGTTTCCCGCACCAGGTGAGGCGTAATGTCCAATGACGTGCAGTCAACAGTGGTACACGAGTAGGGTGTCTGCTCCCGTAGCCCAGGGTATGGAGCGTGCTCCAACCCTTCGCTTGCTGACGCTGTTCGGTACTACCTTGATACAATTGCCCTCGATAACCCTAGTGTGCCACTTTGCTTATAGAATGGCTAATCAGCCTTGCGCTGACAATGTATCCACGATCGATCAAAGTCGCTCAGATCACTACGTTTACCCATGTTCGTCTATTGCAGTACACTGTTGGAAAGCCCTGCTGTCCGCCTATTTATCACCCGCGTTCGGTTTGGGTCTGTTGCACTCGGCGTGGGGAACGTCTATGTCAACTGCCTATTTCACTCCCTTCTGTTATGTTTTGTCTACTGAGTGTATATACATGGAATTACAGCATTGTTTCTCAAATAAATATTCCAGTAGTCTGGTAGAAAATCCCCCATCTAAGAAAATAATGGAAGTACTTTAGAAAATCCGCCTAACGCTATTAATTACTTGTCCAAGATTCTTGGACAAATAGTTAATAGCGTTAAGAGGATTTTCAAAAGTAAATCTACCGTCATGGAAAGTTTGAATCACTAACAACAACACCCGTAGCTAAAATCCCGGTAGTTTTTAACTGAACTGGAACTATTAGAGATACACAGCACTCTTTTATAGTGGCACCTAACGGCTTGTTTTGACATTCCGATTCGCTGCTGTGCCCAAACGTATCCTTGTCAGTTTAGATCTCACTGATTCGCTTAGAAAGCTACTTACACCTCCGATCTTCGTACTTCACCTGCCTAAGCAAAGACTGATCCGTAAGTCCTTAATGCATTTCGAAGGTTGGCATGCCGATTTATATCATGTGCGTAAAAGTTTCCACCTTAGAACCGTAGTGCGTCATGAATTGTGTGATCGTCTTTCAAGACATTACCAATGGGCATGTTAGAAAGAAAAAGCTCGAAAAATAGCAGAAAGAAACTAACAAGCAATTTCAGATTTCTGTAATTTTGATAATTTGACATCCAATGACAAAGAGTTATTTTTCTCCAGGTTTTTATTCATTCATGGTAACAGTATCTATAGGAAAGGACCAAGGCTACGTTTCACGCTTGCAAGCTATCCGTAAGCTCTTTCGCAATCATTCACTACAAATAATTTACTCTAAGATGTTACGATAAAAGAAATCTACGCTTTTTTATATTAACCTAAGGAACTAATATATGAAAAACTCAGCCTGCAATGAGGCTTAATAAACAAATCGATGCCGTCCCGGTGGCGCAGTGGTTTAATCTCTGGATTATGACTGTTTGTCCAAAAGGGTCAGGGTTAGAGTCTCAGTAGTGATGTATGGATGTGTTTGTCTTACGGAACTGACTCTCTCCCATCAAAATGGATTGATTCTGTGTTCCTTGGAAATTCCTTTGCCTCCACTTTTTATCAAAGGCTGATGATGTGACCAATTCAAAGCATATGTAAAAAATAACTAAATTTTAAAAGAATGGGACATAGAAAAAATTTCAATGACATATCTCTCTAAATCCCTTACTCATACATTACACTGCATTGCATTATTATTATTTATTTATTTTTTATTGGACGTTTAAGGACCACCTCACGGGAGCAACCTGATGAGCTATAAGCAGTCGCCCGTTCCTAATTCAGGGTCACTGGTTCCAGGAAAGGGAGAGAGCCCCAGTGCCATAAGACAAACACAACATCCATGCCTCACCGGGATTCGAACCCGCACCCCTTTCGGACAAATGATCAGAGGCCATCGCTTAGACCACTACGCCACCGGGGCGGCCCCTGACCCTTTGCATAAGAATGATCAGAGGCCATTGCTTAGACCACTGCGCCACCGGGGCGGCGCATGCTCTTTTTGCTGAGAGGTATGACACACTTGTTTTTGTTTTGGGGTTGAACGAACACCGAGATTGACTTGGCGGGAAATAAACAGCCGCCCGTCATTAATTTGGGGCCACCGGTTCCAGTAAAGGGAGAGAGCCGATACCATAAAAAAACATCTAGACATCACGGGATTCGAACCCCGACCCATCTTGGACGAATGGTCAGAAGCTAGCGCTTAGATCACTGTACCGCCGAAGTGGCGTGCAGCACTCGAGAGTGAAATGCGAATTATTAAGTATGTATTCACAGAAATCTCGCAAGGTGACTACTGACAAAAAAAAATCAAATTTAGATTATAAGTGTTTTTAAACTAACCTGCCACCAAAATCCCATTGAAAAATTTTGAAGACAGTGGTCTAATTCCGACTGAGGATTTTAAGCTGAAAGAGACTAGACTTCTTTATACATGTGTCAGCCATTTGAAGAAAAGATGCATTAAAGTTCAAAGGTCATTCCAATAGAAGCAGCACAAATCGTTCTGCAAGTGCAAGAAAATTCGTAAGAAATATTTAACAAGCGTCTCACAATTTCCACCTCGAAAATGGCAGAAATTATATTTCTTCCAAAGCGAAGTAAAGTCCAGCTCTAGAAGAAAACCAAGGGGAAATTTCTTTTACAAACTAAAAGTAAACTATACAAAAGCAATTATCTTAATTCGAATAATTCCGTTGCTAAGATAGCTACATTACATAGTACAACTTCAAAGATGTTTTATAATAAGTCTTTCCACCCAAAAGCAATTAGCTATAGTGGTAGAAGTAACAAACAATTCTGTAGTTTGATACGATAGAATTACCAATAAATTAATAAGCAATGGTTTCCTTCCTGGATTTTCTACATTTTGAAATTGTACACTGGCGTGCAAAAATTAAGGACGAGACGGTTTTTCGAATGTAACTTCGTGCAAAAGTTCTCCACATCAACTCAAATCAGACCATAAGATCCCCAAGATGTAAGAATATGGGACAAGTGAGCAAAACCGTCCAAACAAGAAATCCAAAGGATACAAAGGCACTTTATTGAAAAGGTAGCTTCGAACACAACTGAACAGAAGACAAAAACGTCCATGTGACAGGCGGCTGCCAAGAAAAATCCAGCCTTTAGTAGGAGATATGATCACCCCTGACTGCGTTGCAGGATTTACAACGTCTGTCCATGCTGAGGACGAGGTTGTGAAGGAGCTGTTGAGGCATCGCGGCCCATTCCTCTTGTAGCGCCAATCGCAGCTCCGGAATCGTTTCTGACGGCTGGTGACGTGCTTCCAAGCGTCTCCCAAAAAGGTCCCACACGTGGTCGATTGGATTTAGGTACGGGGACCTTGCGGGCCAATCCATGCGTTGAATAGCTTCACTCTCCAACAGCTCTGCGACAGCCACTGTACGATGAGGTGTAGCGTTGTCGTCCATGAAGAGGACCTCAGGACCCACAGCACCTCTAAACAGACGCACGTGAGGCAGGAGAACCTCGGTGCAATAGCGGACAACAGTGACTGAACCTCCTTGGAAGATGTGGAAGTCAGTACTGCTACCAAGCATTATGTCGCCCCAAACGAGAACTACGCCATCTCCAAAGCGGTCCCTTTTGATGATGTTGGAGGTGTGATTGCGTGTTCCCTGCTCTCTCCAGATGTGTATACGTCCAGAATCGCTCGTCAGACTAAATCGGCTTTCATCTGTAAAGAGAACTCGACCCCATTGCTGATGTGTTCAGTTCTTGTGCTTCTGGCACCACAGAAACCGCCGTTTCTGATAAGCAGGCGTTAATGGCACACACCGTACTGGTCGTCGTGCATATAGACCACATTTGTGCAGCCTCCTGGCCTCGGTAAAACGCGATAACGGACATCCAGTTGTCTGTTGCATGTGCCTTGCGACTTCTCCCGCTGTCTGACGTCTGTCTCTTCTCGCCTGTAGGACAATACACCGGTCGTCCGCCGCCGTGGTTGCTCTTGGACAACCACGTCTAAATTCTCGGACAGCTTTTCCTGTCGTTTGAAATGCTCTCCAAGCTCGTGAAACGAAGATGTGAGCGATCCCGAACTCCTCGGCCGCACTAGTCACACTTCGACCTTCTTCCAACTTCCCAATGACGCGACCTCGGATTAAGTCATCCAGATGTCGTCTACTGGATTGCCTGTTGGGCATATCACACGGTGGCAGCAACTCGAAGTCGTTCAAACCGATATACACCGTGCAATAGTTTTCACCGAATTGCTGAGCGTACACCGCCCATGTGCTTCAAACCCTTCCGACACCCCCACCACCCACGTCATGCTGCATATCTGAGCATGCCCTACCGTACCGGACCCTAGTCTATCTCCTGAGTGGTCTTTCGGTCCGTCCTGCCTGGTCGTTTCGCTGCTATGTTAATTTCTCCTCTCCTTTTCGTCCTTAATTTTTGAACAACAGTGTATTAAGAAAACAGGGAATTCTGGGTAAAAATCGATAAAATCCTACGATCCTATATGTTTTCAGGCGTATATATGGACTGCAACAAAGTGCATTATTCAGTATACTCTAATGAAGGTGTTTTGTAAGGAGGTCTGATTGTATGTTGCAGTTTCGAGTTCGACGTTTGAGCCTGGATGCAACGGTTGCGGATGCTACGAAACAATTTTATTTCGTAAAAAGCATCAAGACCATTTGCGACATTAAAACTGTTCTTTATTGCTATCTAATTTTCTTAATGGGTATGTTCTGGAACTATATTCATTACCGAATTAATTATGATTCTTTTATTTTCCACTTGTCATCTGCACGTTCTACCTAATTCCTCCTCTAGTTCATTCCCTTACCACTCACGCTCCCCACTTTGAAGCCTTTTTCCTCAACCTCTTTCCAGGTCGCTGACGTCTTAGCTTGACCCTCACCCCTTGTGTCCATTGAGCCTCTTACCCTCAGCTAGAAGGGGGGTCTTTTTATCTTTCACACCTTCGAAGCAAACTAATCAAGCCGTCTCGAATTAGTCTAGGATCACGATGATCATGATCTCAGCGTAGGCCAATAAAACGATTTAAGCAAACGATTTGAAACGGCTCTTCCATGCAAAGAACGCTTCCCTGGAAAACACATTTTCACAGCCTCTAATAATCAATCGCTGCTGTATAGCTCCTTTTGAGTTTACCACTAGAGCATTCTTCGCCCTCAAAAGAATTACTTCTAAAATGCTTTAATGTTCTCCAAAATCCATGTAAGAACACACCAAGGATTTCAGAGGAGATTTATTAATTGTTCTATATGTTGATGACAGAGCAATTTCCTACATTTTCGTAAATATGGAACAGACTTTCCTCCAACAGACTACAAAACGTTCTATATGAAACAGAACCTTGATTTACGAAATGGAAAGCAAAATAATTATGGGAAAAATGCTTTGCTCTCTAGGAAATTGAGTTTCAGGAATCCGCAGACAAAGTATCAGATGAAGCCATGAAATTCAACAATTCTATGAAGAAAGGGGGAAAAAGATTTAGGCTAATCTTGTGTTAAGATGATGTATTTAACACAAATTAGACACCAGAAAAGGCATGGAAATTACGTGCAGCGCTCGCCCTGTTATTATTTATAGCAAAAATGAACCAAATTACAACGCTCCATCGAAAAGCTTGCTTCTATTCAATTATATGTAGTTTTGCTAGCTGTAGCATTTTTTTTTTCAGAAACTTATAGGAAATAATGCTGCTAAAATTGCTCCACACTGGAAGTTCTGTGGTGCACATGGAGCAGCCCCAATTACAAAATGCTTCAAGTAAAGTGGAACTATGCTATTCATGAATCAGCCAAAAAAAAAAAAAAAAAGAATATTATACATGAATCGAGCAAAAATGCAATTCCTGGTTAAACAAACAGTAACTAACCTGTGATATAAGGGTAAAGCAAGATTACAAAAGACACAAACATATTTCAGAGCTAATTCCCTTCCCCTTATCCCCAAAAAACGTGTGGCGACAGATTGAAGAAAGCAAAGAACACACAAAAATTTAAATTAATCCTCTCTAAACGTTCAGGGCTGAGAAATATCTTCTTAGAAGGATTTTTATCAGCAATTTCCGCAGCACAAAGATTTGTAGTTCCTATATTCCTGACTCATTGTTTCTGATTTCCAACCTTCATTTCAAATACTTTATATAGCTTCGTTTCCTAGTTTGTTCTCTTCCTAATTACCCATTCGTCTAGATTTTACTCATTCAAGAAAATAGAGAATTTAATTTCACTAATATTCTTGATTTACTGGACACTGTACCCTTCTGCTCAGTTCGTGTGTATACGGTATCACGGGTTGTTTCTCAAGCAGTCAATCAAACTGAATGTTTCTTTAAGGTGCGGACTGCATGGAAAACCTCAGTTAGAAATAATTTCTCAAAACATTTGTAAAATCTTTGGATGCGTGTGCTTGTTTCGTGGCTTTCTTCTGCTTTGGCGTTTTCCGCTGAGTTTTTTTTTAATTTTCTTCGTGGGTGGTGATTAACGGATGGCAAAGTTATATGTACAAATATATTTTGGGTTTAAAAAATATTTTAACGTGTAAATGTATGCTCTAATATATTAAATTTTCAAGCATTATTCTTCGAATCTACTTAATCATGGCACCCTGAGAGATTTCCCACTGCTTCGTATTCCTTCACTAAAAACATCCATGACATAGGAAGTTGGGAAATAAACTACCTAAGGTCGTCATAAAAGCAAAGTCCCAAAAGGTCCTTGCAATCATTAAGAGACAGCATTCTGAAATGCTATGCCAGCCCCCTTACTCCCGAGTCGGTCTCCGAGTGATTTACATTTTTTCTTTATAAAAAATGTAAATCACTCGGAGACCGAATTTTAGCAAGTGGTTCAAGAGTGGAATTCTTGCGTTGGTTTTGCGAATAAGCATTGAAAATGACAGTAAAATATATTCAGCAAATTTTATTTAAAAAAATTATGCAACATTTTTTGTATAGCAGCATAGTTTTGCGTAAAAATTTCTGTTTTATTTTCCTAAATTCAATTTCTTCTTTACATCGTTCTTGGTCATAACTAAAAGAAAAATTAGAAACCATATCCCTGAGACTAAAAGGTAATGAAAAAAAAAAACAAAACAGTAAAACTAGTACCGACAGAGATATTTGGGTATATATTTTGGTATCGTACGCAAATTTCCAGATTTTATAACTATACCATCGGGATCAGAGGAAATGCTATCCCACACTCACCAACCCGCTTGGCCAGCGTGGTGAGTTATGGCCAAACACCTCCAAAATGACTCTACAACTTAAATCTTGGCCCTCAGTCTCCGGCAGCTGGAATGTACCTGGTCAAGGCAGCGGCCAGTGCGACATGAAGGCAGAGGGTGCTAAGAATCCCCGGAAGACCGGACTAGGCTGCCATTTGATGCTGACCTTGGCTACCTACAACGGACGCTCCCTATCTTCTGATTCAAGGCTTCTTGAATTGGAAGAGGAACTACAAAGGATCAAGTGGGACATCGTTGGGCTGAGTGAGGTAAGGAGAAAAGGAGAAGATCTCATTGAACTGAAGAGTGGACATCTCTTCTATTATCGTGGGACAGATACTGGCAGAACTAGTGGTGTTGGATTTTTAATAAACAAGAAACTGAAGGATAAAGTGGTAGAAGTTGAAAGTTCCTCTGACAGAGCTGCACGACTCGTTATCCAACTATCGAGAAGATACCAGGCTCAGATTATTCAAACTTATGCACCCACCACAAGTCATCCTGAAGAAGAAATTGAAGAATTTTATGAGGAAATTCGTCATCTAAATAATAAAGGTAAGCAGCACTTGAAGATAATTATGGGAGATTTCAATGCAAAAATAGGGCACCGGCAACAGAATGAAACTTCAGTAGGTAAATTCGGTCACGGCAACAGAAACCAGCGTGGAAATACTCGTTGAGTTTGCAGAGGCAGAAGGATTTTTCATATTGAATTCCTTTTTCAAGAAAAAGCCACACAGGAAATGGACATGGAGACATCCAATTGGGACGACAAGTGAAATTGATTTTATTATGTGTAACAAAAAATTCGTCATCGAAGACTGCAGTGTGCTAAACAAGTTCAACACAGGTAGTGACCATAGATTGGTGAGATGTAACATGCACCTCAACACTAAACTGGAACGTGGCAAGCTCATAAGACAAACAAAATGTATTGACATAACCAACCTTAAAAAAACACCATAATACTTTCAATTTGGAACTGAAGAACAGATTCTCTGCTTTAGAAGGCCTAACATCGGAAGAAGTGGATATTTCGGAAGTTAACAGAAAAGTAACCAAAGCTCTTATGGAAACAGCAACAAAATTAGCTGGGTCTAAGAACAAGTTGCATGTAAACAAATTATCAGGAAAAACCAAAATGTTGATGCAAAAAAGAAGAGAGATGAGGACAACTAAAGAAGATGTGACTTCCAAAGTGGAATATATAGAGCTATGCAAGACAGCACGAAAAAGTATCACTGAAGATGTAAGGAAATTCAACTGTGAGCTAGTGAGGAAAGCAATTGAAAACAACCAAAGCCTAAAGATAGCAAAGGGACATCTCAGTAAGGGAAGAAAACAGATTATGGCTCTGAGAAAAGAAGATGGTTCTATAACAAGAAATAGAGGCGAAATTTTGACAAGAGTGAAAGATTTCTACTCCAAATTATATGAAAGGGATGATACATGTACTCCAGACATCATGAAAGGTACCAGAGTTCTTCCAGTCCTCCCAGCAGAAGTTGCTCATGCAATCAAGAACATGAAGCGGGGGAAAGCTCCAGGAGAAGATGGAATTACTATAGACATCATACAAGAAGCAAGTGGAGAAATTGAAACAGTACTCGCCCAAATTTTCACTCGATGCCTTAATGAAGGGAAGATTCCTGAGGATTGGAACAATGCTACAATGATCCTGCTACATAAAAAAGGTGACATTGAGGATCTCAGGAACTACAGACCTATCAGCCTCCTATCAGTGGTTTATAAAATCTTCACTAAAGTTCTTTCACACCGCTTGAAGGTAACACTGGACATGGCTCAACCGAGAGAACAAGCTGGATTCAGGAGTGGCTACAGCACAATAGATCATATCCACGTACTGAGAGAACTAATTGAAAGAGAGAGGGAATATGAACTTCCATTGTGCATGGCTTTTATCGATTATGAAAAAGCCTTTGATTCGGTGAAACCATCAGCAGTTACCACGGCTCTGAAATCCTGCGGTATTGAAGATGCATACATTAATATTATTAATAACATCTATGAAAATGCAAGTGCAAAGATTCGGCTGTTTGAAAATACAACACACATAAAAATTGGAAAGGGAGTGAGACAAGGTGACACCATATCTCCGAAGCTCTTTTAATGCCACATTGGAAAATGTCTTTCAATCACTGAACTGGGAAAACAAAGGGATAAAGATTAATGGAGATTATCTAACCCACTTTCGTTTTGCTGATGACGTAGTCATTTTTGCAACTACCCCATCAGAGCTGCAGAGTATGATCCAGGAGCTTGCTGACAAGAGTAAAGAAGTGGGATTAAAAATGAACTTTCAGAAGACAAAAGTGATGTTCAATGCTTTTACAAGAAATGAAGATTTATCGATTGATGGAGAAAAACTGGAGATAACAGATACGTATGTTTATCTTGGACAGCAGATATCAAGTGAGGGTCACATTGATGAAGAAATTAATCGGCGTACAAAACTTGCCTGGAGAGCTTTTGGAAGAAACAGCATAATTTTCAAGAGCAATATGCCATTATGTCTTAAAAGAAAAGTGTTTGATCAATGCATCCTTCCAGTGCTTACGTATGGTGCAGAGACGTGGACCTTAACTAAAAGAGACATACAAAGGCTGCAGACAACTCAAAGCTGCATGGAGAGGTGCATGCTTGGTATAACCAGGAGAGATAAGAAGAGGAACTCGTGGATCCGAAAAATGACGTGAGTGGAAGACATCATGATCAGAGTTAAATCCCTGAAATGGCAATGGGCTGGACATACTGCCAGAAGGACAGACCATAGATGGACAGCCGAAATTTTAGATTGGATTCCAAGGGACAGGAAAAGACCCAGAAAAAGACCACATGGGAGATGGGTGGATGAAATTCGTAAATATGCGGGAGTGACATGGAGGAGACTGGCACAAGACAGACCGTTGTGGAGGAAACTTGGGGAGACCTTCGTCCAGCAGTGGATTGATAATGGTTGACGATGATGATGATGACATTCCTTTTTACTGAAGCACTAAGAAAAATGTTCAATGGGTTTACGTATTCGCAAAAATAAAAACGAAAGAAATAAGTAAATTAAACACTTAACAAAACTATTGAAACGAGTGGGGTGCACGTTAGCGATGTGTTATTAGGGATATTCAGAATTACTGCAATTCAAACGGATGTGTGCTGGCATGTGGTCTTACATTTGAACGACGAGTTTATTTCTGGATGGGGATAAATAAAATTACGATCTGAGTGTTCGAATTCAAGACCCTCCAACGTAATCGGAAGACTCGTCTGAAATCTCAGTATACATCCTGTTTCAGAAATAAGTTTTCCCACATTACGTCGCTGACATATCTGTTTTCCATTCCAAGGCAGATATGTTCATAGATTATCGACGCTTAGGCATGCGTTTCTATAACTCTAATTGCAGTTTATCTTACCACTTGCCTATAATTATTTTGCCTCAAATCTGGAAGACGAGATGTGTGCGAAGTTTTACTGTTCCGAAAAAAAAAAAATATCTTTAAGAAAACGAAATAGAAAGGATAAACATTATGTTTGAGGAGATATAAACTACACGTAAGGAAAAATTGCTATCTTTTATTCCAAATGTTATAAAAAATATGTACACGTATTGCAACTCATTGCATCGCAAAGCGCGATGCGATACCGGTAGAATTACACCCAGGTAAGAGTACATTTTGCGTGTGTTTCCAGGTGTTACCTACATCCTTACCCATGAATATCGAGGAACATAAGAAATCGTTTTCTTTAATTTATGGACAATTATAATTTTTTTTCTTTTTTTTTTTTTTTTTTTTTTGAGTGGGAAAACTCTCCGAAAGTGAAATTGGCAGAATCATAACTGAAGCAGGGCGCATTTCGGATAAGCCGAAAGCTGTGTCTCCAACATAGGTAGGCTAGACCACAACGGGTATGTCCAGGTAAGAATATTTGTTATTCATACCTGGAGAACGAATGCTTCTGTTGTCCAGGTATGAATAACACATTTGTCCAATTCATACATCAAGCTTCTTGCCTAAACCGCAATTCAAGAAATATCATCAGATTTTTGCCTTAAGTGATTATTTGATGTTGTTTCCATAACGTTTCCGTAAACCAAGGTAGAAACTCTAGTTAGATTTTTCGTTTAATGCTTAATGGAATTTATTTGAATTTAGGTGTTACTTTTATAATTGTTAATGGAAAATAAGCGTATGCATAAATTCAGATGATCTGGAAATTCGTTGCAAGTTTTTATTTTATGTTGAGTTCGCACTCTTTAGGAAAACTGAGAACCTGGAAATAATCCCAACCATTTTATTTTACAGACTAGTTTCAAAACTTTAATTTTCGTGGCGGGTATAAAATTTTAGCATTCCCATTAGAAAAACGTTTTCTCCTTGAAGTGACAGAATATCGTTTATCTAAGACTGTACCTAAATACTATTTAATTGCGTTATTTATTTTATAAACTGGACGTTTATGACTAAGCAGGTATGATGATGTCTCCTGCAATTCAAACGATCAGGTTAGAATGTTATTCCCGATAACCAACTCAATTCCGTACACAAAGACGAAACTATGCGTTGACATATTCACAAAGCAAACTCTAAATGTTTCCAAAAAAATAAAAACCTTCTAAAAAACACTGTTACTCCACCTTGATTTTTAAATGCTACAATGTAATTTTTATCGCGGAATTCTTATTTTTACTTAGCGAAGTCTCGATGTTCAAGGAAACAATCTTTGAATAATACTCCTCTAACTAAACGCCTTGCACTAATTCAGATGACTTTTCTTAGTCTAGAAAAGTATCTGAATGGAATCAAAGATATGCACTCAGCTAAAAACAATGTAAAATATTGCTAAGTCCTCAAAACTAAAACTGCTTTTTTTTTAGTTTTTTTTTATTGAAGGTTTAAAGACCACCGTGAGTAACTCGATGGGCTATAAGCAGTCGCCCGTCCCTAATTTAGGGTCATTGGTTCCAAGGAAGGGAGAGAGCAACTACCGGAAGACAAACACAACATCCATGCCTCACCGGGATTCGAACCCGGACCCTTTTTGCGCGGATGGTCATAAGCCAGCGCTTAGACCACTGCGCCACCGGGGAGAGCAATACTGCTTTTGACTGCAAGTATACAAAAGGAAAAAATAAAGATAATGTTACTCAGAACATCTGTTACATAGCTGATCCTCACAAAGGGTAAATTTATCTGCAGAGATTTAAATAAATTAATATAAAAGCTATCAGCAAAATACGTTGAAATTCAAAACAAATGGCTCTTACTGAGCTCGATAGTGACACTATATCATGGGCTTTTCCTTCTCTCCATCCATAAACAGTAATAACAGTCTCTGCGGGTGGCATTTAACACGAAGGGATATCGAAGATGTACAGGTATTTTTCGCAGTCACTTTCTCCTATATTATTGAAGAAAACGTATGATCAGGTCTCACTTTAAATAAATATACCAACTAAATTTCAGTTCTCAATTCTTGTACGGACAAAACTAAAATCATTTAAGTATGTGAGCAACTTGTACATGCCTAAGAGGAAAATCCAAGGACAAAATGAATTTACGTCTACAGAATATTTCCGTGACCATTTGCCAACCGTAAATATTCTTAAGTTTCCCATGCTCAAGTTTTAATGGTCCTCTGTTTAATATCTCTTGCTTTTAACGTTTCAAGATATTCGGTACGGTACCTGACGAAACAGCAATGAGTGGAATGAATCAGTTCATTCTATGTAGCGAATAAACAATAAAGAAAACTGCGTGGCAACGCTGTTTTGGTCAAGGAGCACAAAAATGTTAGCTGCATATCTCAGAATGCTTACACCTCATTGCGATGCCTTAAATTCTGTGTAGTTTGTCACGTGTTTGTTCAATATTAAAAACCAAAAATTATATGAAAGAAAAAAATGGGAGATTGAGCCTGAGAAAAAAATGACAAAACGGAGTATGTTGAGAAAACAAAGTTCCGTTACTGACTCGTTGAAAGGTTTGTAGTTTTACTGCAAAAGTAACGCACGCTCTGAGCGCCCGTCAACCGGAAAACGACGAATTAGCGCTAAACGCATTCAGTTATTCATGGAGCTGCTAAGAGATTATTTACCAATTAAATTTTATTTGTAGCTTCTCTTTCTGAGCCATTTTAATAGCGCGTTTGGAAAAGACACAGAACCCTAAAATACATTCCCTCAGTTACAGTCAAAGAAAAAAAACCGCATGAAACAGCTTCTTCGCAACTTGTCATTTCTTTGGAAGGAAAAATACTTATAGTATATGATCAATATCTGTCTAGGTGTCTGTTCTCCGAAGTTGTACAGAAAATCGTTAAACGACATAAAAAAAAAAAAACGTTGATGTAAAAAACAAAATTTAACGAAGCAGCTGTTAATGATTAAAACAATGTAATGCGTGTTACCGAGAAGGACAGTGCGCGCGAACTAGAGATTCGCTTTCGAGTGGATTAACCATTCATTCCGGCAGGTAATTTATTTCTACTAATTATGTTTAGATATAGCATAGCATTTATGGAAGATGAAACATTACGCTAGATAAAAATTTCCACTTCGTTACATTCCAACCTTTATGAAAAACGAATTTTTTTTTCGCAAATTATTACTGCATGATGTGAACGAAAATTAAGGTAACGAATGTTTCTTTCGACGCAGTTATTAGTTTGAGGTCAGTTCCAAACAAATACCAAAATGACGAAGTTAACCGCGACTTGAAATCAGCTTTTAAAAATAGTTCGCAATAACCATGAACTCAGTTTGTGTGTAGTCATTTTGAAACCATTTTTTTATTTTTTGTTCTTTAGCATTTAGAAGAACAGATTTGTTTCGCGGAATTTATTTCCTCTTCTGGCCAATACTTTCATGAATGCAGTGTGGAACAATAACTGCGAAGAAATTTATTTCTGAAATATATTTCAATGAAAATAATAGTAATCACATTTCAATGCTGAAATTTAGCATGCTCGGAGATGCGCGCTGAAAACGGTGTACAATAATGAAGTGCGTTAATGCTAATTAACTCAAGCTTTTGTTAGAAGTGAGAATCCAATTGAAGTTGACCGCTGTAATCGATTGTTACCTTTTCCATTACATTCAGGATGCAGAAGAAGAAATGGCTTACCTGTAACTTCCGATGTGAAATTATTGTTGCCTTCGGCAGATATTGTTGTTCCGGCCTCAAAAATCTGGCTAAAAATCCAAAGAAGTGCAAGAATATTCACTCGAAAGAAGACAAACGATCGGTCATCCATGTCGAGGGAAATAATATTCCGGGCCGAATTTGTTAAATATTTTTATATACTTTTCTTTTTTGGTTTGTTCTCAGAGTTTGCAGTCGCCAGTATCCGACGAGGTAGGTAGAGTTATCCGTTAGTCACACAACACACATATATACATTTATATATATATATCTATATATCCGCAGTTTATCCCCAATCAACGAAAAGAACATAGGGAGCAATAGAGATAAAAGAGGACGAAGACTGAAGCACAGGATACGAGCGAACGGCTCCAGATTCTGCTTAATACTGAAACACTTGCATCGGCGGATAAACCTTGAGGTCCCGTCGCGCGGTCAAGCACTGCAACGGACCGTCAGCGCCATCTGTCGGCCAGATACTGAATATTTCATTTCGCAGTGATTGCGCGGCGCCAAGCGAGGAGATCACTCGCTTGTTTTTCATTTTTCCTGCGGCAGAAAAACGAGTGCGGATTCATTCACTGCCCAAGAATGTATAAATTTCGTAACAGAATTTTTTTTATGCCGATGAAAATAAAATTCTTTCCAAGGTTTACAACACCTTTGAGTAAAATAGGAATAATATTTTCCGTTAAAACAGAAAGAGGTAATATAGCAGTAAAATTCCTTGTTATTTCAGATTTCATTTTTAGTGTGCAATTAATTCAAGTAAAATTCTATCCCCTCCTGTGTGACTAAATTTACTCCGTATACAATGTATTTTTTTTAAGGTATACCCTAAAATGGTCAAAAGTACGAAAAAAACCACATTCGTGATAGATGAACTTACAATAACACCATCCGATACGTACAGTATTCTCTTCCGTAGCAATTTTCCGAATAAATTACCCGAAAGAGAAAATGGAGTCTCTTTAATTTCGATTCCGAAATTAAAAATGTAAAATGAGAGGAGGCGCCTTGTTAGCGTCTGTGAATAATATTTCGGGAAGCAAAACCTTTCACTCACTGTAAAAGGGAAATGTATTCAAGCAGATACATCATTAGTTTCTGTCTCGGCAAGTAGGTACATCTACATCTTGGTGAAAAGTCACAGTGCTGCACTTGCATTCCGTTATAACTTACGTTGTTAGATATCTCGCAGTCAAGTGTACAAAGCATGTGTATTACTTTAATTACGCTGGAAGGAATCTCATGAAAAATAAATCGCACCAATCTACAATTTTTCTTTTTCTACATGAATCCGCATATTAGCTGGCACTGCCAACTTTTAAGGAGACGCTATACGCACACTAATTTTTACTACGGTAAATTATTGTGTATTATCATCTTTTGAGCCCCGGAACCACAAAAAAGTTACTTTCATGCACTTTACTTTTTAAATCTTGTCAGCCTTGCAGGAATAATATGCCTTAAGATCAAAAGTATCCGGACACTCTTTTTGAATAGTGGATTTTCCAATACACGTCACACCCGCGTGGCTCATACAGGTATAGCAAGTTAGTAAAATCATGCAACGCATTGATTATGATACGTTTTCCAACATACCAGGAATCATTACTCAAATTATGAGGATAATGGCTGTGGAATAAATCTCGCTCCTGTGGCCTGGACTTCGACCCCATTACGATGATATTAAACAGAACCGGTTCAGTATACCTCCAGAACAATATGATAAAGTTTTGTCGCAATCGAAGCAGTTTAATGTAAGTTATGACGCATAAGGCCGATCGAATGGATCCCGCTCCTATGTCCTGATCTTTGACCCCATTTCGTCCATTTTCAAAAGGGTTCCTTCCCAGGTTGTCTCCTACCACATACCAAAATTTTATCGAAATTGAACCATTTTTGCGCAAGTTGTCGTCCGGACGGGCGGACAGACAGACAGGACAAAGCTGGAGCATATACGCTTCTTCAACCTACGGTTAGAAAGCGTAAAAAAGGACGCACGTCACCTGACAAATATACTATCATGAATACACACAAAGAGTCCAGCCTCCCGACCATTAAAAAAAGTCGAGAAGTTTAAGAAGAATAAGAGTAAAGTTTCCTTTGCAGAGTTTGCAAAACAGAATCACAACACTGAGACATCACAGGATCCCCCACCAGTTTTTTTCTGGAACTTGGAGAGAAGACCCTGCCTTTAGTGATGTGGACTTGGCCAACAAGGCACCTTTTGCATCGGAAGTTTTGCTCCCTTCCACACTAGACGAGAAGGTCCTAGAAGCTGAAAAAACCAGAGTCCCTTTGGATAAGATTTCAACAAGTGTGAAAACCTGAATTCACGAATTTGAGGCTTCTCATCTCAAATTAGACTCAACTTAGCTTTGCCACCTCAGTGGACCAACAGCTAAGTATCTTCCATGGTGACCATGCGACGAACAGGAATTGTATCAGACTCACGCTTAATACTCTCAATAATGTCATTGAAAGGCAGTATAAATTTGGGCATATATTGCCACATATAGTGCAGCTCTTGCTGCTGGTTCTGTTAATAAATCATCTCCACCTGCGATATCCCCATCCCCACTAAGGACCTATGCTGAGGTTGCTACAACTTCTCCATCATCGGTTCCTTCCACTTAAACATTTCCAGACCTCGGATTATAGTTGATTTATCCCAGGCTCAAGTCCCAGGACTCAAGGATGGAACAGGGACGACTTGCTGCAATTCCAAAAATTATTCCTGCTGAAGAACCAAGGGCTGCCTCTTCTCGCCCCTCCTGCGATAAAATAAAAAATATCCCATCTTCAAAAGGTACTGGGAAATCCTGGTACCTGCCATTCATCTTTAAAGGCTTCCCTCCATCTGTAACCGATGAGGAATGCCTTCGTTCATCGGGGCTCATGGGGTTTCTTGCGAAAGGGCCTACCGTACGAAACACCCAGTAGGCCATAACCACACGGGAATTTCATGCTTCATGTGAAATCCTCTGAGGTGCCTCAGATATCTAAGCTGCTGGGCTATCCTGTATCAGTGCAGATTTCTTAAAGCGGCCTAGGAAAGGAGATTCGTAGGAAACCCTAGTTCTAAACATTCGTCTAGTTTCAGTTTTAGGTAATCTCAAAGGAGATCTCGTAAGAGATAACCTTCTTACTCATCAGATGAAGAGCTCTATCCAGGAACGATCCGCTAGCTCAATAAAATACTGGGCTCCACCTCAAGGAGACAATCTCTTCTTTTGCCTGCGGCTTCTGTGCCTTCCCGTCTGGTGTGGGTGGATCTCCTATATTTAAAAACAATCGGCTTTTTTTCTTATTTGGTTTTAAATCTCCCAAAATCGCTTATGCGGACTTGTGTTTTTATGCCTTTCCTACTGTATTTTTGAGACATCCTGGTCTCACCTCTAAATTTTCCATTTCTTGTGAAGAGAGCTTCTTGCTAGCTCAGTCTCCGTCCACTAAATGTTCCTTATTTATGGGGTAGAGAACGACGCATTTAGCACCGTTTTATTAAAAAAATATATTTTATTCACTCATTTTAATAATTTAATGTTTTGAAATCCAATTAACAAATTAATTGCCAAACATCATAGACAAGCATGAAAAGTAGAATGGGCCGTACAGCAGAGGTCAGTGACTTTCAATGTGGCGCGGCCAATAGATGATATCTTAGCAACATTCAGTCAAGGAAATTTCTGCTGTACTGCAGTTGCCCCAGTTAACTATAAGTAATGGTATTGTTAAGTGGAAACACCTAGGAGCAACAACTACGGAATTGAGGCCCGTCGAATGAAAAAGCGGTAACTCCGAGTGCTGAAGAGATTATCACCAGATCGATCGCCTGTCTAAATGGCTTTGAACGCAACGCCAGCACCATTTCTTCCAAAACTGAAGGGAATGGTTTCCCATAGCCGAGTAGCAGCACACAGGATTGACTTTAGAGATATCAACCCCAAGCTTCGGTTGGAATGGTGTAAAGCTTGGTGGTAGTTTAATCTGTAATAATGGAAACACGTTTTGACGTAGGACCACGTCTAACTCCACGGATAGTATGAGGCGAACTACGGCCGACCGTCTATGGCAAAAATAAGGTCCCAATTAAAATCATTATAGCGTTAAAAATACTTGCCACATATTAATCGTGTTAGCATATTCGTAAACGGCATAGACTCCAATTCGTTTACTGCGCAATACATCGTGTGTGCAACGCTCCCCTCGCAACCTGTGCGCGGGAGAGATAATGCAATATTTCTTGGTGTTCCGCCGCGTTGGACTCAGTCTCTCTCGGCAACCATGAGCGCAACGCGACTGTGCGTGGTATCGTTTCAAAGCTCTCGACGGCATCTATTCAAATATACCAAGAACGTTTTGCAGTGGTCTGAACTGAACATTTAAAAAATCGTTTCCTTGTGAATCGAACAATTGACAATATAGCGGTTTATCTGGACAACCGCGAGTGCAAAGCAACTGTGCGTGGTATCTTTTTAAAGCTCTCGACGAGATCTATTCAAATATATAAAAGAACATATCGCAATGTTTTAAAATAAAATTTAAAAAATGTTTTCGTGTGAGCGGATTAACATTTTCGACAATGCTTCGGAATTCGCAGAATGAACACAAACAAAAGTGGAGAAAATCAAAACGAGAGGCAAGAGCAAGTAATGAGGAATGTAAGAAGCCCAAGAAGACAGAGCACCACGTTGGGTAATTCGTGTATCGATCTGCTTTGTGTTCGCAATATATCCAGCATTATTTGTAAAAATTATGTTAGCTACTTTTCATATCATAGACCTGTTTTAGCTATAACAAATCAAATAAACGCTTTGAAACCATACTCGACTAGCTCATTTCAACTTCTAAACTGACGGCTCAATCAGAACAGAGCCTACCTGAATTTGTTCTTTTTTTCTTGAGTGATGAATCTCTCTTCCCCCATCTGGCATGTGATTGACGGTTTGGGTGTGGAAAATGCGAGGGGAACGATACCTGCCCGAATGTGTTGTAAGCTTCATGAAAGAGGCATTCTGCTGTACGGCTGTTTTTCATAGCCGCGTGTGGAGGCACCGCTGACCACGGTGCCTCCACACGCGGATTCGTTGGTAGCATCTTGCAAGACAGAAGCGGGACTCGTCCCTGAGGATCTCCGCTGCCCTTCTGCGTGGCTCCATGGCAGTCTAATACGACACCACTGCAGTCTTTGGTGACAATACACTGTTGTTAAGGGCAGTCGTCTTGACTGTCTGTGCCCGTGTAGTCCTACGTCGTGCAGCTGTCTGCCAATAGTGCTGGCACTAATCAGACGATGCATGGAGGGCGCCCACTGCTTGCTGAATATCCACAATCGTGGCTGTAGGGTACCTTCGCGCATGTGGGATAACCCATCTGTCCTCTCTCTCTCTCTCTCTCTCTCTCCCCATGGTTAGTCTAGGTTTCCCAGATCCTTCCTGTTGCTGCTGCGTGCCTTGTGATATCCACTACCACCAACTGTGTGCTATGGTGATATTAAGATCATCCTGCTTCCCGGAGACTGACGATGCGGCCCCTCTGGAACTCCTCCAACTGCTTGAATTGCTTCCGAACTTTTCTCCGAGGCATAACTTCACTTGCAAAGGATGCAACCAACACAACAGAACGAGTCAGAATGGCAAGCACGCGCAACGGGACGACCATATAACTGGTAAGGCACAGCGCTACGACCCCTCCTTGCTTACGTCACATGCGCAGCCGAGCGTGATACTTGATTTGTTTGCATGCCTCACGATGTCAAACCTACCCACCAAGTTTAATTCCTGTCGGTTGCTTCCTTCTGGATGCAACTATTTTTTTTTTTTTTTCACGATGAGTGTATTTTAGGTAAAGAACGGTTTGGCCACCAGGGGGCGTAAGTGTATTTCTGCTCCTGATATATTTGTAGCAAAATCTGAGCTTCTGAAAACTCGAAGAAATTCTTTCGTGGACCGATATCGCTCACCTCGGAAATCCTTTTCAGAACACTTTCTTAATACAGTTCTTCCGGTTTTATAATTCATTTCTTTCATTAGGGGGTTCATGTATAAATTATATATCTTATTTTTATGAAATCCCTGCTTGTAATAGTCCTATTTGAAAAATTACTTTGTTGTAGAGTTCTGGTGCGAAATGTTCCTCGTATTTTCAAATTTCTCTTAACGAACAAGTGTGCCATTAGGGAACGTGAGTTCGCGTTTCCGTTTAAAGCAATATCTGTGGGACTAAAAACACGATTCCGTTTCGTTCAGATACTACTAAGTGAAAACTATATTTTCTTCCCAAAATAATGCACAACTTCGTCCCTAGGTGACGCCAATATTTAATCTGTTTCTTAATATACAGGGTGATTCAGAAATGTTGGTTATAAATGAAAATATTGGTAGTACTCGCCGAAACACACAACAAATTCTACGTCACTGTAGGTCCGAAAACTAACCCCTTCCGAGATAACTTAATTTACATTTTACTGCAGGATTTCCAGAGGTAATATAAAGTTGTTTTTTCCCCAGTTCTCAGCTATTTCGATAGTTTTTGTACTTCTGAGGAAGAAATCGGGAGAGCTGAATTGTTTGAGGGAACGGTTAGACCTTATTTGTTTGAGGGAACGGTTAGACCCCACTTGTTTGAGGGAACGGTTAGACCCCACTTGTTTGAGGGAACGGGTAGGCCCCACTTGTTTAAGGGAACGGTTAGACCCCAAAATTTCTCCCTCGACTTCTCATAGGGTAAAAACCAAAGCACTCCAGTTCTTTGAGTAAAACACCACACTCGAGGGATACTTTGAGCTCTTGGGGGTAAGTGAAGGGGATGATTTTGGGGAGGGGGTGGTTGAGGGTACCAACTTTCAGCCCAAGAACAAATTCTGAGTTGTCTCCCGCAGGAGCTCGGCAAATACAACACAAATAAATTGTGGGGAGAAACCAACGTTACATCTAGTAACCCTGCGTGATGCTAAAACGGCAAACAACACTTACAAATACGGACAGAAGTGTCATGCAGGGTGCTTACCTTCCCAACAAATGTTCCAAATGTCTTACGTTTGCTTCGATACAGGCCTCCAGTATCTTCCTCAGCGAGATGGGCATTCGTTCAAACATGCCTGGGCAATTTCTGTACATGCAGTTTCCACTCTTATCAGCAATCCGTCTACGTTGCCCACGAGGACTGCATACCCTCGTCTTTTCAAATATAGCCCCAGATGCAAAAATCCAATGGATTCAGGTCCGGCGAGCGGGGATGACCCAACCTATCCATCGTTCTCCAAACGTTGCATTGAGATGCTGCGACGAAAATGCGCTGGTGCACCATCGTGCATGGACCACATAGTTACACGTGTACGAAGGGGGACATCTTCCAGTGGCTGCGGGAGGACATTATGCAATATGTGCACATACAAATCACCTGTAAGCCTGTTGGTCTTATGAGACTATCACCTAAAACACCAGCCCACACGTTAATTGCAAATCGAATAAGGTGACGTGATTGCTGGATGGCGTGAAACATTAGTTTCTCCCACACAGTATTTGTCTTGTATTTGTTGTATTTGGCAAACTCCTGCGGGAGATTTTCTCAGAATTTGTTCTTTGGCTGAAAGTTTATACCCTCAACCCACTCCCTCCCAAAAATCATTCCCTTTTCTGTCCCCCAGGAGCTCAAAGTATTCCCCGTATGTGGTGTTTTACTCCAAGAACTGTGGTGGTTTGTTTTCTTAACTTTGGGGATAAGTCGAGGGTGCACTTTCGGAGAGGGGCAAGTTTGACGTTTAACCGTTCCTTCAAACAATTGGGGTCTAACGCGCCTCCTCAAGCAATTCAGCCCTCCCGATTTCTTCCTCAGAAGTACAAAAACTATAGAAATAGCTGACAGCTGGAAAAAGACTTTATATTACCTCTGGAAATCCAGAAATAAAATGTCACTTAAGTTATCTCGTAAACGGTTCATTTCAGGACCTATGTTGACTATGTTGACTCAGACATTGTTTCGATGAGTACTACTTATATTTTCATTTATGACTAATATTTCTGAATCACCCTGTACCTGCTTCTACAGGTGCGATTTTAAAAAATTTTTAACACCGCATGCCAGTTTCCTTGTGGAACACTTTAGGTTTGTATATGAGGAGTTCTATAGTTAACAGTTCCGTCGCTAATGGGTATTTGTGCACTTGCAGGTGTACCTTCGCTTCTAAAAATATTGAGAAGTTTCATTTTTACTGTATTCCATTCGCTACAATAGAGATTTGGAACATTATCCTCTTAAATAATGCACATATTTTCCGCTAGAAGGCGCAAAGGTCAGAACATTTTTTTCGCCATCTCTCCTTTCCGGAGAAGTGTTTGAAAAGTTTTTTCCTTGGCACAGCTTTTCCCATAAAGAGTATTTTTCGCCTATTTTCAACTTTTTCCAGAATGGAAAATTCTTCTGCTGGTAGACGACGTATTATATCATAGTTCCTTCTATATTTATTCTTTCACCTGTTTGATTTCGACATCTGTCTCTGATACCTTTCTTATGCTATTAGAAACGTTTGTGCACCATTTGCTAATTTTTGTAGCATTCTTCGTAGCTTTTAATATAAGTGAGTAGCTGTTTCTATTTTTGGATGTTTTATCGATTGTAGAAATTTGTTTTTTTTTTCCTAGCCGGTTCTATGGACTTTGATAAATCTTATTCGCGTCGGAAAGGATTCAAAAGATGTGCTCATTGTAACTAAATTTCGGCGTGAAGTTGTTTAAAACAGACTCTAAATGCGCGGAACATGTTGCATGTTTTTCATTAATTATTTATTTACCTTTCACTTATTTTATTCACAGTGGATGTTGCTACTGTAAAACTTGTGAAATGGTAATTGATTTTCCACTTTCATACATATTTTTCCAAAATGTCAATTTTAATTCCTACGTACGAGCTTTTTCGAAACAGCAACATCACCGGGTCCATTCATCCACTACATTGAGAAACACACGAAGAAATAAAACCGGAAACAGTTACTTAAACAGTCGTAAAAGAAAATTATAATTATCTACACAAATCGTTGCAATTCACGTGATAAGGGTTGGGGTGATACACTGCTCGACAGTGAAATTGCCCCACCCAGATGAAGTGAGGATGGAGGGGTGAAATTGAGCATGCAAACAGGAATACATAAGGGTATAACCTTGTTGTTATTTTTAGCCACGTACAGTGTTTATCAGATGAGATAATGCAGCACAATGGGTGTGCCTCAGTAAGTGGTTGGAACGCAGTGAACGGCAATATAGCGTGCCAATGAGTCAAAGAGAAATGGAACCCCAATCACAGTTGACTTGCTCCCATAATTCATCGAGATCGTGCGCAGGCAGATTCGATTGCAGACGACGTCCAATGCGGTCCAACAGGTTTTCGATTAGGGATAAATCGGGAGATCTCGGTGGTCATAGCAATGTTTGAACATGTCGCAAGCGTTGTCTGGAGAACCGAAACGTGTGTACACGGGAGTCATATTGCTGAAAAATGCAGCGCTGTAAGCCATTCAGGAACAGTATCAAAATGGGCTGCAGGACCACGCTCACGTATCGTGCGACTGTCAATGTGCTGCCCATGATGCGGACAAGAGCTGACCTTCTGTCATGCGCAATAGCACCCCAAACCATGATGCCTGCCTGACGGGCGGTGTGGCGGTCGGGGTCGACCCAGGGATCCGTCCGTTCACCAGGGTGTCGCCCGAAACGGATTCGTTGATCATCAGCACCCAGACAGAAACAGGATTCATCACTGAAGACCACAGTGGTCCATTCCTGACCTCACTTCACATGACGTCGACACCAAGCCAAACGAGCGCTGCGATGGCTGGCAGTTAGTGACAGTCGACGTAACGGTTGCCTGCTGTGCACGTTTTTCACATGTAACCTTCGGTTTACAGTTCGGGTTGCTATAGCGACGTCCATGGCCGATGCCACAGCACGTCGAATATTGGATGCAGTGCTTTCTTGTAACGAACGAGCCTGTCGAACAATACGCAGGTACAGGCGTACTGACGTCTGTCGGACGGCACCACTGCCACTCCGACGCACGTACGAACTTTCCTGAAGCTACTGGTGTCAACAGCGTCCAACATTCCGTGCATCCCGTTGCGCATACGCAACGATATGACGTGTAGACCATCTCGCTTCACACAGGCCTTCAATTCTTCCTCTCCGAAACGCATCCAAACGGCCATAAACCTGCCGACGGACGGCGTGTGCCCGGCATTTTCGGTCTTGGCTGAACAGTTTCCCTAGCACAAAAAAACAAATCTGAAAGGTTCGCGACACTTCCACCAGCAAACGTACATTACCATCCCTGTTGCTAGCACTTTTATCTCACGAACGTGTGAAGCCATCGGCTCTGGTTTAACATCATTTGCATATCTCGAGTGCGTACACCCGTTCTTCGATTTGCATGTTTGTATCACATCTCCTGGGTTAGGCAATTTTTATGCCCAGTAGTGTATGTTCGTCTGTAATGGTATCGCCTGGTACGCTTGCTATGTTGCTGCTAAAAACCAGGTTGGTAATAAAGACGTTGCAGTATAAAATCTCAAATTATTATTTGTATTTTTTCAAACCTACAGTCGATGTTTCATAACTCGAGTAATACATAAGTCGCCTGTTGTCAGATTTAACTGCAATCTCATAAAATACAACCGGACATCATAAACTTTGAATATATGTAATAAGAAGGAATAAGAGACGAGTCTTTAATAAGAGTCTTTTTTTTTTTTTTTGGTATAAATGGCACAGTTATTTATATAACCTATCAAAGAAATGATTATGGAAAACGGAGAAAGTGAAACTCCAAAGAAAGCACCTGACAAAGATATTAAAAGAAATAATTCAGTTAGGAAAAGAAGTGATACTGATATTCAGAACCGCATATGTGAGATGATTGATGTACGTCGTCTAATATTAACGAACAACCACCAGCAATAAAACCGACTTCGCCTTCACCACCACTCTTCAGCTTCCCGAGGACAACTAGCTACATTAAAAATTTAAGATTATAAAAATGCACGTCGGGACTTTTGTTCTGTTCTCTATTTTTAGTATTACAGTATCGCACGTTCTCTTTTATTGGACTCATGCGAAATCAATATCGGCTGTTCTGCTTCCTGTACATAAATGTTCCACAAACCGCTTAAAATTTTTTGATTTTTAACTACAGATATTAATGTGTCATTTAATATGTATTTCAATTCACTGGATATTCTTGGCATTTCTCTTCGAAACAACATTGTAGTCTTAAATTTATTTATTTTGGCTCGATTCAACTTTGTGAATATGACAAAAAAAAAAAAAAAAAAAAAAAAAAAAACGTGAATACATCATTCTGTTAGAAAGATAGTTTGGATGTGTTTATGGATAATGTGATTTCACGCCGCACATTGTCCTACGTTACCCCAATCTGTGGGTAGGCATGTGTTAATTTTTATTTAACCCGTGCGTAGAGTCGCAATTAATATAACTGACCTATACACTCGTTGCCATAAAAATCCGCGAACCAGGATGGAGGCGTTCGATTGAAATTAGATTTTAGTAGTGAGATGGTACATATCAAGGACAGAACTGATTACAATATCACAGCAGCAGGACGATTTCCCACGGACATGCGGTACACATTCCAGTCAGCGTTAGTACCGCGTCGGAGAGCCTAGTGCTAGGATGCATTGCGGTGATAAGGTCCGGCATGGAGTCAAAGAGACGCCGCATGTTATCCTGGGACAGATTGGGCAACACTTCTTGGAAGTGACGCTCTAAATCACGAACACTGGGACATAGAGAAAGCTGGCGTCCCATCTGGTCCCACACGTACTCGACGAACGAGAGATCAGGCGATCTGGTAGGACACGGAAGTGTCGAAGCATGACGTAGACAGTTCTGGGAAACCCGAGTAGTGTGCTGACGGGCGTTATCTTGTTGGAAAAGGGTTCCGGGCCGTCCCGCCAGAAAAGGCAGCACACGGGGCCGCAGGATCTCCTATACGTAGCGCTGGACTGTCAACGTCCCTCAGATTACTGCCAGGAAAGTCCTGCTATCATACGTGATGTGTCCCGAGACCATCACGATTACAGTTCGGGAAGTGTGCCATTGTACTGTGAGGTTGGAATTGTAGCGCTCAACTGCAGCCCTACACACTCTGATGCTGTGATCGTCCGTTCCCATACAGAAGCGGGATTTGTCGCTGAACACTATACGTCACCAGTCCATAGCATTCCACGTTGCTCGCTGCTGACAGCACTGCGATCGACGCCGGCGACGATCAGGTATTAATGGTAGTAAACGTAAGCGCCGTCAAGCATGCAGGTTCTTCTCTACCAGGCGTCTGAAAATGGTTCTGTTGGACACAGGAGTCCCTTGTAGAGCCACCTCATGTCTCTGGATATTAGACAAGGACGTCTTTGTGTCTGTGCGTGCCAATCTCACGATCCCACGGTCCTCCCTGCTGGTGGTGTGTCTGGGTCGTCCAGAGCCAGTCCGCCGTCTTTGGGTGCCTTCCCGTGTCCATTACTCCCAAAACGATTGCACCGTACTGTCCCACCGGCCCAAAGGGCGGCCGATTCGGCGTGACGGCGACGCTACCCTCTCATCCCGACGATACGGTCTCATTCAAACTCCGTCAGTTGACCGTACACATATATACGGCGGCTCTTCGGCATGTCTATCGCTCAGGGTTCTCACTTGACTCATACCGTGCACTTCGGCCGAATATGGAGTCCCCTGGGCGGCGCCTTATAAGCCCCAAGGATTGCGATTGCAGTGTCAATCTTGGACGTGGGGTGTCGCACGAAACTAATCATTTGCATGTCTGCTCTTCCTGTAGCAATTCGCCGAGTTTTACGTTAATCGGACGGTTTTTTTTTCTTAGTGCGCTGAATTTTATGACAGTGAGTGTAGGTTTTGTGGTTGAGGAGGAGAGATAATCATGAGTTTGCACTAAACTTTATTTTAATAAACGGGGAACCTTTCATCGTTACTTGGGATTTGGAAATTCACTTTCCCCATCATAATTCGCGTTTCGTCTCTTTTCTGTTTTGACGCTCTCAAAATCTTCCTATTAGTCGGTCTGAAAAACTCTTTTTGCCTACTACTCTTATGAATACCAGAATTTTATACGTACAGAACTTATTCTTGTTCAGAGTAAACATTTTGGAATGCACACGGAAGCGAAGTGCCTTTAAACTGGCTGATTTTGAATGGGAGGAATCATTTTCGCATCTGTGGAGAAAAATGTTTTTCCTCTGCTGAGGTCTACGACAGTAGTCGCAAACTGACTTTGGAATTATGTTCGCTGGCCCGCTCGCTCTGCGAACAATGTGTGCTTTGGACTAAGGATATCTGTTAGGTATCCTTCATTGATAGGGAAGTTGCATTCTGATTAAACTTCTCCCCGCTTACCAAATGTCAGCTGGCGAAAGAAATGGTTGGAAAAGAGACAGTAGTCTTACTGCTGCGAACGTCGCTGAAAAGCGTACGGTCACAGCTGAAAACAGCCACGATGGAGTGGAAGCAGAGGTGGGACGAGGGGGATACGGAAAGGAGAACACAGCGTATCTTTCCCCGAGTCTCTACCAGAAGCATACAAAGTAGTAGCTTGCGAATCCCAGGCACTTACCGGCCATGGCGTGTCGCCGGAGTACAATCCGCCGTTTTGCAGTCAAGGAACGAGGGTGCGGAAGCGGGGCTCACACCGCGAATATCGCACACATTATTTTTTTATTGTTTCTATTTCAGGTAGGAGAAAAGTCCTCGCCCCAGAACTGGTTAAAACGAAGGACCTCTCGATTCTGCTTGCGAATCCCAGAGCGCGACAGGGAATCATTTAGTTGGTCAAGGACTTCGTTGCGAGGAATGAATAATTCATGACTGAAGGGTACAGACTGGAGATAGAAGTCCGAAGAGGAGATTGACGACTTAGCCCTAGTGTCGTCACTGCAGCACGAGCCCTGGTGCTGCCCTGTAAATATCGGTGTAAATACTTTGTTTATTTCTCTGCGAGAGGTGTCGTGAAAATAAAGAAGTTTTCTTACAATGCACGACACCCTCAGTATATATATGTCTGAAATAAATTTTTAACCTAGACACCAATAAATGGCCTTGGCCCCGACACCATCGCGCTGGCAAATGAATCTCCCAGCCAGACGCAAAATTAGAGCCCTACCAAAAAACCGCGTCACACGTACGGGCTAAGGTACAGGATCGGGAAGTGTGTGTCCCTTGGGGGCGGCATATCCTTCCCGATCTCTTGACCTATAATGCTCAGGAGAAGGAATGCTGGATCCCGGCAGGATCGCTCTCGCAACGACTTTTTTTTCTTTCTTTTTGATTGAAGATTTAACGAACACCATGAGCAATTTAATGGGCTGTAAGCAGACGCCTGTCCCTAATTTAGAGTCACTGGTTCCAGGGAAGAGATCCAGTGCCGTAAGACAAGCACAACATGCATGCCTCACCGGGATTCGAACCCGGACCCCTTCACGGACGAATGGTCATAAGTCAGCGCTTAGACCACTGCGCGACCGGGGCTGCCGCAACGGTTTCACTATCAATAAGAAAGAGTTCAGTCTATCCCTGTGGAGTCGGCATTTGGATGGTGCGGGTAATGGTAATTAGTTAACTTACCTAATGCAAATAGGTTTACATGTACCAGTTATTTACAAATAAATTCATTGTCATAAAAATCCGCGCACAAATAAAAAAAAAACCGTGCGATTAACGCGAAACTCAGTGAATAACTACGGGGAGGGCAGACATGCAAATGATTCTGATTCCTCATTACCGCGCGTCCAAGACCGGCGGTGAAACCGCAATCGTTGAAGCACATCAGGCACCCCCGCGGCGGAATACACATTCGTGCCGAAGTGCACGGTAAGAGTTAGGTGAGACCTCTGAGAGATGGACTTACCAAGGAGCAGCCCTTGATGTGTGTGCACGGGCAACTGACAGAGTTTGAACGAGACCATATCATCGGGATCAGAGAGGCAGGGTGGCCGGCCCTCCGAATCGGCCACCATTTAGGTCGATCGGACAGTACTGTGCAATCGTGTTGGAAGCAATGGACACCCGAAAGCACCCAGATACGGTGGACTGGCTTTGGGCAACGCAGACACACCACCACCACCAGCAGAGAGGACCGTGGAATCATGAGAAACGCACACACAGATGCAACAACGTCCTTGTCCAATATCCAGAGACATGTGTTCACCTGAACCATTTTCAGACGCCTGGCAGAGGCGAATCTGCACTCTCGACGACCCTTTCTTTTTCTACCACGAACTCCTGACCATCGTCGGCGTCAGTTGCAGTGGTGTCAGCAGCGAGCAACGTGGAATGCAACGGACTGGCGACGTATAGTGTTCAGCGACAAATCCCGTTTCTGTATGGAACGGACAACCACAGCGTCAGAGTGTGGAGGTCCGCAGTTCAGCGCTACAATCCGAACCTCGCTGTACAGCGGCACAAGTCCCGAACTGCAGCCGTGATTGTCTGGTGAGCCATCGCGCATGACAGCAGGTCTTCCCTGGCAGTAATCCGAGCGACGATGACATCCCAGCGCTGCGTGCAGAAAATCCTTGAGCCCCATGTGCTGCCTTTCCTGGAGGGGTGGCCCGAAGCCATTTTCCAAAACGATAACGCCCTTCCGCACACCGCTTGGGTTTCCCAGGACTGTCTACGTCATGCATCAACGCTTCCGTGCCCTGTCAGATCGCTTGATCTCTCGCACGTCGAGCACGTGTGGAACCAGATTGGGCGCCAGCTTTCTCCATGTCCCAGTGTTCGTGATTTAGAGCGGCATTTGCAAGAAGTGTTGGCCAATCTGTCCCAGGATAACATGCGGCGTCTGTTTGATTCCATGCCGGAAGGTATCGCCGCATGTATCCGAGCACTAGGCGGTCCGACGCGGTACTAACGCTGACTGGAATGTGTACCGTATATCCGCGGGAAATCGTCCTGCTGCTGTGATATTGTAATCACTTCTGTCCTTGGCATGTACCATCTCACTAAATTCTCATTTTAATCCCACCCCTCCTCCTTGGTGCTGCGATTTTTATGACAATGAGTGTATATGTGTAGAACGAATTCCAACTGTTTTAATTAGTGTCTTTCCTGATTTTGAAATGAGTTCTGGCTGGCCAGTGCTGCTGATAAAGTTTTGGGGGGGGGGGCTACGAACCACCGTGAGTAGCCACACGCTGCCTTCAGTCCCTAATTTTGTCACTGACTGCAGGAAAGGGAGAGAGAGCCAGTTCCGTAAGACAAACACTGCATCCATGCTCGCTTTGATTCGAACCCGGACCCCATCTCGGACAGAAGATCAGAAGCTAGTGCTTAGGCCACTGCACCACTGGGATTGCTAAAATAAGGCTTTAAACCATATAGGTGTTCAAAACATGGTACTCATTGCTACACTTCCAAGAAAATTGACCATGTAATTAATTCCCATTATCCTCATGCCTTTAAAATAGTTGATATTTGAGTACTTCGTGAATTATTGGGAAAAATTAATCGACCGATTTAGTGGTTCATTAAATAAAAATTATGAAGAAAATGAGAACCTTTCGTGTAGAATCTTTGCTGCTGTAAAAAATTAAACTTTGTTGGACAACGTTTTGCAAAAGGGGCTCCGTCAACGGCGAAACACCATCCCCTGCTTCTAAAGATGATTTACACCCAAAGAAGGTTGTTCCATGTTGTTCGCTGGATTCCTGGTAAGTTGTGTACAATGAGTAAATGCCTACTTATGCAATTGATTCCGAATACCATTGCTGAGAACTGGATCGATAATTGAACGAGGCACTAGAAGACAAACGGCCATCTTTGTTCGTGGAATAGAAAACTTGTATTGCAAGGTTTAAGTAACAGAAACTGAAAAAACTAAAATGAAGAATTCTTAATCTTTTGGGTTTTTTTGTTTAAGAGTTTAAAGACCATCATGAAAAACACTAAGAGCTATAAGCAGTTGCGCGTCCCAACTTTGGGGTGGCTGGATCCAATGGGGAGGGAGGGAGAGAGAGAGAAATAGGAGCGAGAGAGACAAAAGGGGGAGGGGGAGCGAGAGAGGCAGGGAGAGGAGAGGGGGAGTGCGAGAGAGACAATTGCCGAAACAAAAACACATGCTTCATCAGGCACAAGAGCTCATGCCCAACTCGGACGAACAGCCAGAAACATAAGCCTCTGGAGACTCAACCACCGTATTCACCTGATATATCATCTTCTGAGTATCTTTTTTTTTTCTTTCGTTCTTGGATCAATAAGCTTCGTTCGAAATCAATAAGCTTACAAGAAACATGAAATTATGATTAATGAAAGTTAGAATTAATAAACCATCAAATTTTTCGATTTCCTTTTTTTTTTTTCCTCTCAGGAACCAAATTTACTTTCCCATCAAACTAAGTACACTGGCGGAAAATGAAAAAAGAACACCAAAAAGGAATTGGCGGACGATCATGAAATTTACATATGTTAATGTAGTCAAGTGTACGTAGGTGTGATGTTAATTTCGGGACCAACCGGTGAGTGCTTACGCCACAGCACGGCATAATATGCAAATTATCGTCGGTGGTATTTAAGGAGTACGGCGAAGTGTATGTAATCAGTCGTCGGCGTATGGACACGTGCGAAGACCCTAAAGAAGCTGCAATGCCTGGACATGGAAGACGTGTGCGATTTCAGAAGTTATCGGACTTTGAGCGAAGTCGTCTAGTCGGACTCCGCGAGGCCGGGTGGTCGTATCGTCGTATTGCGGAGCGAATTGGATGGGAAGTATCGGTGGTGGTACGATGGTGGCGTAGATGGTCCGAGGAACATTCCCACACGAGAAGACGTGGAACCGGGAGTCACAGACGGACTAATGAGCGGACCGATCGACGCATAAGAAGAGCGGCGTTGTCAAGCAGAACATCCACTGCGACGCAAATCCGAGCTGCCGTTGCACCTGAGATGACTGTGCGAACAATCCGCAACCGTCTACTGGATGCAGGGCTACGTGCACGTGTGCCTCTGGCATGTGTACCTCTGACTCCAGCCCACCGTCAGGAACAGCTGCAGTGGTGTCGCAAACGTCTGCACTGGTGAACGCAATGGCGATCTGTCGTGTTCAGTGATGAAAGCAGATTCTGCTTGGGAGCCTCCGATGGCCGTATGCGTATTCGCAGACGCACAGGGGAGCGTCTCCACCCTTCTTGCATCCGCCAGCGACACACAGGGCCTACACCTGGTCTCCTGGTGTGGGGAGCGATCAGCCATCACTCCCGTACGCAACTAGTGTTTGTACCGGGTACGTTAAATAGCACCTCCTACATCAACAACATCATTCAGCCCGTTGTTGTGCCATTTATTTGTGAGGTCGGTTCATCGTGGTGTTTTCCAGCAAGATAACACACGCCCACACACGGCACGTGGAACGCAGCATGCACTTCAGGGTGTGAGACAACTTTCATGGCCTGCACGTTCACCGGATTTGTCCCCCATTGAGCACGTGTGGGATTTTATGGGACAACGACTTATCCGGTCTCCACGGCCAGCCACGACCATCCCCGATTTATGCGTCCAGGTTGAGGATGCTCGGAACTCAATACCCCAAACTTACATCCTAGGTCTGTACGACAGACTCAATGCCAGAATTGCACAGTGTGACGCAGTTCATGGCGGTTTAACCTCGTACTAACCATGTTACATCGAAATGTTATTTTTCAGTTTACCAGCAAATACAGCTGTATTTTGCCATAATGTTTTGATCACGTTATCGTCTGTATTCCGTTATTATGCTGTATAAATTTCGTTGGTATCAGACGTCTCCTTTTTGGTGTTCTTTTTTCACTTTCCGGCAGTGTATTTTCTCAGAAATGAATCCATTGGAAAACGTACCCCTCATCTTCAGTGAACGTATGCGAATACGTTAACTCCAACAAATAAAAAAACAACTTTGTCCACATAGTAAATGATACATTAGCACATGTTCCGCAACATATCAGCGTGCAGCGATTTATTTGCATCATCCCAAGGAATGATCAAACTAAGCTTCTTATACGTGAAATACCAATGCCAATCTTTGTTAGGTAGATTACCATGTTGTGTAGCATGCCTCCTTCGATGCTGTGTAGCAGCCATATACGTCGTGCAAGGAAAGCGTGGAAGTATTATTTTGTCCCACTCGGATTTTAACAAAACTTGGCACAAATATTCATTATCAACAATGATAGATACATGTAAAACACTTCGTCGGAAATCCAACGGATTAGGGAGATACAAGGCGAGGAATTTCCGCGTGAAAAGTAACGCAAACGCAAAAAAATTTGACTAACGTTTTATTGGACAATTCAGTGAAATTAAATACAAATGTGAAGATCAAAATTGAGTCGTCAAAGCAGAATATATACACTGTAAAAAAATTACCGTAGATTTTACGGTTTTAAACCGTTTTCCAGGGTGCCAACACAAAACCGTAAAATCTACAGTTTTATGCCGTGTTGGAGCAAAGCTATAACTTTGCTACAACACAATGAACTCATTCGTTCCAGCCAAATTTTTGTGTTTTCGTGATTATTTGGACTGTGACTTGCTGCAGCCAAATTCTGTGCTGTTTTCTTCATAAAATGCGGTGTTGGAGCAAAGCTGTAGCTTTGTTCCAACACGGCATAAAACTGTAGATTTTACGGTTTTGTGTTGGCACCCTGGAAAACGGTTTAAAACCGTAAAATCTACAATTTTTTTTTACAGTGTATATATATATATATATATATATATGCAATGAGTACATCGGAAAAAAACTAACACTAGTACAATTATCAGTACTACAAGTGTCTAATTCGGGTTTGAAGCAATACTGTAGTGGTGTTTCATAATGACCTAGATGAGAAGATAGAGCCGTCCTCAAGGTAAAACTATTGACAGGTATCACATCCCTAAACGTTGTACTGGTATTATTCATCCTTTTGATATACACTGAAGAGCAATTGAATTAGAGATACCTGTCATGTAACGTGTAGCACCATATTTCGCCCTGATGACGGCGGCGATTCGTCTCGGCATGGACTCGACAAGACACCGGAAGCGTTGGGAAGCCATACAGATCCACGACCCCTGAACAAGCTCCCACAGTTCACGAAGATTTGATGGAGGAGGGGTCAGAGCCTCGATCGATGTGATTGAGGTCAGGTGACCTAGCTGGCCAAGGAAGCGAGGTCACGTTGGTGGAGTGTTCATCCAACCATTCAAATACAATTTGGGAGTGATGGCTCGGTGCATTGTCTTGTTGCAGGATGAAGTCCCCAGTGGGATGTTGAAGACGCACAAACAAGAGCATATGGTCGTTCAGGATATCCCGGCAACGTTGACCTGCGAGGGACGATGTCACACGTACCAGGGGTCCCATTTCAGCACACGTAAAGAGTCCCCAGACGAGAATGCCACCCCCACTAGCTTGAAGAGTACCCTGTTGGCAAGAAGGATCCGTCGCTTCATGTGGTTTGCGCCGTACTCGTATCCTGCCATCCGCATGCACCAACGTGAATCTCGACTCATCAGTCCAGGCGGCAATATTTCCCCACATGTCTAGGGTCCAGTGGCGATGTTCCCGGTCCCATGCTAATCTTTGCATTTGCAGCCTGAGATGTGCGGTCAGCAGCGGTACCCTCGTGGGACGATGGCTTCTGTACCCCATAGCAAGGAGTTGGTTCTGGATGGTGTGGCTGCTTACACGTTTTTGTGCACCAGCGTTAAATTGCCGAGTGATTTCTTGCACTGTGACCCGTCTATCCGCTGTTACAATGGGAGCTAACCGACGATGACCCAGCTCATCCACATGCTGTTGTCCACAGTAGTTGGCCCTTGCAGGGATGGTTTTACCGGATTCGATGTACTCACGGTGCACCCGTGACACAATGGCTTGTGAAAATCCCAGTGCCTGCACGACTTCCGAGATGGAGTGACCCATTCGTCTGACCCCGACAATTTGCCCACGATTAAATGCGCTTCGATCAAGATATCAAGTTTTCGTGCTGAATGAGTCAATCGTAAAACATGTTTTTTTAAGGTAGCAATCTTAAAAGCACGATAATTAAAAACACTACGCAGGCTTCCGATGAAGTGAAGGACTTGTTTAATTTATAAGTTAAAAGGTTAAAAATAAAGCCATAAGAACTTTCGGTCTTCCTAAAGACCATCATCAGATTGAAGTACTGAAGGAACATTTTTGGGTGGGAAGACATAAGTAACTTACAGGCGTGACGTACAGAACAGGGGATCATGTCGTCAATCCAGATATGATGATTTTAAATCGATATATGGATACATACAATCAAATGGTCAAATTATCAAAAACTTAACATACAAGACAAGTAGACGTAGAAAAAAATTAAATGAATGAAGTGAGGCAAATACAGAAAATAAGGAGGCAATCTTACGCAACTATCCTACAATAACCAGATAATATGTTGTTGTTTTTTTTAGTTTTTTTGTATGTATTTTAAATATTTTCATTCTCCACAACTGGAGAGGAAAGTTTTAATAGTTGTGTATATAGACTGGAGAATTGTCATTACAACACGAAGTTCCATGTTCAGCAATTATTAAACTTTCAGTGAATAATAAGGAGGAGATAGTACGTGGTGTTGTAATGATCTTTGCCTCTTTCCAATTAGGATAATGTTGTCCCTCGTTCACTAGTCTTGCAGAGCCAGTATTTTATAGGCCATTCTTAACAGCATATTTATGTTCGTTGAGCCTAATTCCCAATGATCTTTTGGTTGATCCGATGTATTAGCTGCAAGAGGGAATTTGATTCAAACTGTCAAGTGGGATAGTGTATATACCAAATTTGTTAACCTCTGGAACCAGGTCACGATCTTTCTTGATAAAAGGAAAAATATTGGTGGTACGTATCCCAACGTCAAGATTGAATGGTTTACAAATTTTTTTAAGGATTGAGGAGACAGTTGGGAAATAATCCGTTGAGCCCACATAATTGCAACAAGGGTGTTCGGCCTGAAGGGTAGTTAAACGTTGTCGACAGATTTTCCCGAGTTCAACTTTAACAGTAGATTTTTTGAAACCATGGGCACAAGCAATGTCGAAAACCTTATTAATTTCGCAACGCCGCCTGAAGTCATCAGAGTAATGAGTGAATGCTCTTCTTAGCATGAAGTTAATTGATGAAAGTTTATAATTATTCGGGTGCGCAGACGATGCAGGTATCATAGTGGGTGCGGAGGTTGCTTTCCTATACACCGAATAGTGTAAAGAGCGGAAGTCTGAGTCACGTTCTAGGAGAAAATCTAGGAAAGGTAAGGTACCATTATTTTCAAGTTCGATGGTAAATTTTATTGAAGGATATATTGAAGACATATATTCCGAGAAAACCTTTAGTTCATCCAGATCATGGTCCCAGAATATTAACACATCGTCAACATAACGTAAGTAGAGGCGTAGACGGTGACGAGATTCCTGCATTTCTTTATTTTCAAGATCTTGGAATAAGATGTCGGCTAGAATTGGAGACAGAGGTGACCCCATAGGGGCACCACCTATTTGGCGATAGAAGACTTTGTTGAACAGGAAGAATGAACGTTGTTGCACTAGCCTCAAAGCAGCAAGAACGTGACTCAGACTTCTGCTCTTTACACTATTCGGTGTATAGGAAAGCAACCTCCGCACCCACTATGATACCTGCATCGTCTGCGCACCCGAACAATTATAAACTTTTATCAATTAACTTCATGCTAAGAAGAGCATTCACTCATTCATCTGATGACTTCAGGCGGCGTTCCGAAATTAATAAGGTTTTTGACATTGCTTGTGCCCATGGTTTCAAAAAATCTACTGTTAAAGCTGAACTCGGGAAAATCTGTCGACAACGTTTAACTACCCTTCATCCCGAACACCCTTGTTGCAATTATGTGGGCTCAATGGATTATTTCCCAACTGTCTCCTCAATCCTTAAAAATATTTGTAAACCATTCAATCTTGACGTTGGGATACGTACCACCAATATTTTTACTTTGATCAAGAAAGATCGTGACCTGGTTCCAGAGGTTAACAAATTTGGTATATACACTATCCCACTTGACAGTTTGAATCAAATTCCCTCTTGCATCTAATACATCGGATCAACCAAAAGATCATTGGGAATTAGGCTCAACGAACATAAATATGCTGTTAAGAATGGCCTATCAAATACTGCCTCTGCAAGACTAGTGAACGAGGGACAACATTATCCTAATTGGAAAGAGGCAAAGATCATTACAACACCTCGTACTATCTCGTCCTTATTATTCACTGAAAGTTTGATAATTGCTGAACATGGAACTTCGTGTTGTAATGACAATACTCCAGTCTATATACCAAAACCTTGGACACAACTATGAAAACTTTCCCCTCCAGTTGTATTAGCCTTACTTCATTCATTTACTCTTTTTCTACGTCTACTTGTCTTGTATGTTAAGTTTTTGATAATTTGACCATTTGATTGTATGTATCTATATATCGATTTAAAATCATCATATCTAGATTGACGACATGATCACCTGTTCTGTACGTCACGCCTGTAAGTTACTTATGTCTTCCCACCCAAAAATGTTCCTTCAGTACTTCTATCTGATGACGGTCTTTAAGAAAACCGAAAATTCTTATGGCTTAATTTTTAACCTTTTAACTTATAAATTAAATAAGTCTTTCACTTCATCGGTATCCTGCTTAGTATTTTTAATTATCATGCTTTTAAGATTGCTACCTTAATTTTTTTATGATTGCGCTTAGATCCTTCATCTTACCCATACTGCGTCCGACTCTTACTGATTCCCGTCGCATCACTCCTTATATTGTCGGATCGCTGTATACGTCATGTCGTTTCCCTTTACAGGGCCGCCCACAGCGCCACATTTGCATAATGCCAGCTGTCTCTAATTCAATTGCTCTTCAGTGTAGAATTCTTCAAATAAGATGTAAACGCAATTTGTATTCGGTTTATCACTGATGCAATAATAACTTATAAAATATTCAATGTTTGGCAACGAGACAACTTCTTAAAATTACAGTCATTTGTTTTTTTCTAATTTCGGCAAATAGATCCAGAAATTTTAATAAGCGCGTCTTCCTATATAATCAGGTATTCTATCTTCCCATCGAAGCCATTATGTGACACTACTAGAATATGGTTTCAAACCCGAACTGGACCCTTGTACAATAGTACTGATAATTTTACTAATAGTTTTATCAGATGTGTTAATTGCCCATATATTCTGTTTTGAAAATTCAATTATTCATCTTCATATTTGCATTTAATTTCACTCAATTTTCCGACAAAATATTAAACAAAGACGAATTTTGTACGTTTGTGGTAATTTTCATGCGACAATTTCAGCGTTCTGTATCATCCTAACTTATTGTATTTCAGACGAGAACCACGATCGACACAATTGAAATTACCGGATTCTCAAAAGCAACGATTGCTTTGCGATTGGGACAGAGATATTCGACTTATCAGTTTGGTCGTATCAGAATAATGTGACCACCCCCGGAATCACAGTGTACCCGCCCAGGCGCTTCACAGAGTGCACGTGACAAGGTCGACCACATTGAGATATAAGAGGCCGGCCAGGACAGATCAGCCATAGTGGATAACGTGAGCACAAAAGGCAGAGGTAGTGATTTGAAGAACGTTCAGAAAGGAATGATCATCGGCTACGGCGCCAAGGGTGGAAACATCTCAGGAACAGCAGACTTCGTAGGCTACTGGAAAAACGGATATTTCAGAGTTCGTTAAAGGGCTTGTTGTGAGTGCCCGTTATGGCTGCGAGGTGCTGTAGTAAGGGTGTACAAAGAATGGACCGCTTCCACACCGAGTACCTCCTGACGTCATAACAGTGAAGTTCCAAACGCCATCGACACCACAGGAGAACGCCTCCGTCGACTGGTAAATGGTGATGGACACGCATTGTGCAGCAATTGATTACGAAAATGAACGCTGGGGCACCCAGGTACGTGTCCAGGTAGTAGTACGAACCCGGTTACTCTATAGTCTCGACGCTGCGTCAAAGCAGCCATGTTAACCCAGGTCAATCGGCAACGACGCCTGCAGTTCACATGGGACTACCGTCATTGGACAACAGAAGAGTGGGAAAAGTTTGCCTTCTCTGACGAATCGAGGTGTCTAATCCCAGAAGTGACGGGCGGTGGCAATTACGGCGTCTGACACACCAGAACCAACACCCGCACACGTTTTTCAATCAAGTACAGGCCGGCGGTGGCATAGTGTGCATAACTGGGGGATGTTTTCCTTGTATGACCTGGGATCGCTGGTACCACTGGATGGGCCCCTGAACACCATTGGCTACCAGCCCATCCTCGCTGATCACATGCATCCCTTCGTGTTGAACGTTTCACCTGGTGGTGATGGTATCTACCAACAGGACAATGATCCGTGCCAAGTCGTTAATAGGGTGCGTGCGTGGTTCCAGGAACACGACAGAGACATCTCCATTGTGGGACTATTCGGATCGACAGGTTCGCTGGCCGACCCACAAATAAGTCATATCAAGGACTTCCGTTCTCTACTGCAGTCTGAATGGGCACGAGTACATCGGGCAAACTCCCAGCGCCTCATTGCGTCCATGCCACGCCGTCTCGCCGCTGTCATTCCGGCCAAGTGTGGTTATTCTCATTTTTAGGTAGGTGGTCATATTATTCTGATACCACTGTGTAAATGTGACGACAGGATTAAATTTAACGAGCATCGTCGCCATGCTTGTCTGAGAATTGTACGAGAGAATCAGTCTTGCATCGTGCAGCAACTGATTGCCCAATGTAACCGAGGTTTACAAGCAGCCAACCTACACACATAGGACACTGTATTAGAAACTTTTATGCAGATGTACGCAAAATACGTGGTTACCCGCGCCACCACTAGATTTAGGCACAGAGTCAATGTTTATCACAATATGGGGCAAGGGGATATGTCAGAGTTTTTTTTTTATTGGAGGTTTAACGACCACCGTGAGCAACTCAATGGGCTATAAGCTAATTTAGGGTCACTGGTTCCAGGGCAGGGAGAGAGCCAGTGCCGTAAGACAAACACAACATCCATGCCTCACCGGGATTCGAACCCGGACCCCGTTCGGACGAATGATCAGAGGCCATCGCTTAGACCACTGCGCCACCATGTCAGAGTTCAATAAAGACTTTGCTGTGGGTGCCCGCCCTGGATGGAGCGACGATTTTGAAAACTAAATGGTTCCTTACAAGGTGAGACATCCCGGGTCTTTAATCACAAAAAAAAACCACATTCCTTGTCTAAGAGGCGTATCTGTGGTGAGACGATAGCATGTCAAAGAGGTCGCCCTCGTAAGAGAAGGCTTTTATTGAGAAACAGGACTTCTTGTGTGCAGTAATTGACCGAAGCATTCAATGAAAGCTGTTCCCTACCCATACCTCAGCAAAGTATGCGGAAAGGAATTGAATATCGTTCTACTCTCTTGCTAATCGCTCACTCTCCCTAAGCTTTTATCTCAGAAGTCTTTACCTTACATTGTACTTTCACCTACTGTGCGGATTGCCAACATCAATTCATCGGGATTAAACTCTGGCATTAAGTTTTGAAAATATTTTTTTCTTTTGATTGAAGGTTTAACGACCACCGTGAGCAACTCAATTGGCTATAAGCGGTTGCCCGTTCCAAATTTAGGGCCACTGGTTCCAGGATGGGGAAAGAGCCAGTGCCGTAAGACAAACACAACATCCATGACTCATCGGAATTCGAACCAAGACCCCTTTCGGACGAATGATCAGAAGCCATCGCTTAGGCCAATGAGCCACCGGGGTAGCGAAACATATTTAACGAGAAGACACCGAATTAACATAAGAACACATAGATTCAAAAGGAAAATTCAATTAGAAGTACCTCACACAGTCGAAGAAGAGATAGTGAGAACCACAGGAAGCAATAGACCCAGAATGCCTTGTGTACACAGTCGAAGTGTCTGTAGTTGGCACAATGCTGTGAGATGTTCTGTTTGTACGGACTGCGTCTATTTATACCAGTGGAGAACACTGGAAGTAACTTTGCATTGTAGTGAACCAAATGGGCCCAGAAATATTACATTTTCGTCTCCATGTGATGGCATGTATGGATGGCAAGAAATGATAAGTAGTGCCAGAGTCGAGCAAAAATGGTTCGATGAAGAGTAGGATGACTTCTATCACGCGTTCGCACCTAATCACCTGATCGTAACCATATTGAACATGTGGCATTCTGGATAGAGCTTTTTTGCGTTGTTGTCCTTCTCAGCCAACACTAAGAACTTCTGCACTATTTTGCTGCAAGAATGTCTGTTATGGATCTAAAATACCTGAGGCACCTCATAGTCCATGCCGCGTAAGATACTATATGTCATTCACAACAGGTTGTTCAACTAGACACTTTTTTTGGCCAGTGTGTGTATTTTGATTTTTTTAATTGAAGGATTTACGACCACCGTGAGCAACTCAATGGGCTATAAGCAGTCGTCCGTCCCTAATCTAGGACCACTGTTTCCAGCGAAGGGAGAGAGCCAGAGCCGTAAGACAAACACAACATCCTTGCCTCACCACGATTCGAACCCGGACTCATCACGGACGAATGGTCAGAAGAAGCCAGCGCTTAGACCACTACGTTTAAATTTCCCCTGGAACTGTGTTCCTGATATCTTTTCATTGAGCTGTTTTACAGAAAAAACAAACTGTTCTGCTGTACACACAGTCTCGTATCCAAATGAAAGTTCACCGTTTCGACTGCCTAGTGTTTAGACGTTGTAGTATGTGTCTATTTATCTGAGTTAGACCCGCCATCCAGTCCTTGATGAGGTATGGGAGGTGTCTTTACGGTACGGCACTTACTTTCTCTTTCCTGGAACCAGCTACCCTAAATGTTGTATGCGTTGTTCCTTATAGCATAGGTTCTCACTGAAGTCATCAGTACTAAGAAAATGCGAGAGAGTTTTTCTTCCATTCTTTTGGCGTACACAGTGTGTATAATGCCATCTGTTAGTGCCGGTAAAGAACTCCGCTCTTACTTCTGAATTTAATGATAATAGCTTACATTTTTCAGTTTCTTTCTCATTTTGAATCATTGCTTTACGGAAATAGCGTGATTTCAGGCTTTTTTTTTTTAATTTCTAGGTTTATTGATCACCATGAGCAACTCTTAAGGCCATAAACAGCGGCCCGTCTTTTTTTTACGCTTTCCAACCGTACGTTGAAGAAGCAAGTATGCTCCAGCTTTGTCCATCCGCACGATAATTCGCGTAAAAATGGTTCAATTTCGATGAAATTTTAGTATGTGGTAGGGGACGAACCTTATTGAAAATGGTCGAATGAGGTCAAGGGTCAGGACATAGGAGCGGGATCTATTATATTGCCCTTATGCGTCATAACTTGCGTAAAAATGGCTGGATTTCGATGAAATTTTAGTATGGGTAGGGGACCACCTGGGGAACCCTATTGAAAATGATCGAAATGGGGTCAAAGTTCAGGACATAGGAGAGGGATCCATTCCATTGCCTTTATGCACCATAACTTACGCAAAAACACTTCTATTGCGACAAAACTGTAGTATGTTGTTCCGGAGGTACACTGAACCGGTTCTGTTTAATATAATCGAAATGGAGTCAAAGGTTAGGACATAGGAGAGGGATCAATTCCATTGTCCTTATGCGCCATAACTTACGTAAAAACACTTCTATAGCGACAAAACTGTAGTATGTTGTTCCGGAGGTACACTGAACCGGTTCTGTTTAATATAATCGAAATGGAGTCAAAGGTTAGGACATAGGAGAGGGATCAATTCCATTGTCCTTATGCGCCATAACTTACGTAAAAACACTTCTATTTGCGACAAAACTTTAGTATGTTGTTCCGGAGTTACACTGAACTGGTTCTGTTGAATATCATCGAAATGGGGTCAAAGGTCAGGACACAGGAGCGAGATTTATTCAACAGCAGTTATCCTGATAAGTTGAGTAATGGTTCTGGTATGTTGGAAAGTGTATCATAATCAATGTATTGCATGAGTTTACTGACTTGTTTTTTTTATTTATCGGAGGTTTAACGACCAACGTGAGACACTCAATGGGCTATAAGCAGTCGTCCGTCCCTGATTTCGGGCCAGTGACTCTATCGAAGGGAGAGAGACAGTGCCATAAGCCAAACACAACATCCATGCTTCACCGGGATTCGAACCCGGACCCAACTTTTACAAATGGTCAGAAACCATGGCTTAGACCACTGCGCCAACGGGGCGGTGGCCCGTCTCTAATTTAAGGGGGCAGTAAGGCAATAGCAAAACCCTTGTCTCATTCGCGACTATCTTGCCACCAACTCGGGCAACTTGGCAGAAACCGTCGCGACTATCTTCTTTGACCACTCGGTCACTGAGACTGCTAATACGTGTTACCTGACTTTTCCGTCAATAGGTAGAAAATCAAAGTTAAAGAATTAAGCATGCAAATAACTCGAATATGCAGTCAGAAGTGATCGTTTTGTCTGTACTGTGCTGTATTATTGTCAGAATTCCTGCTCAATACCGTAGAAGTACTATGGTGCAATAATATTGTAATTGAACTAAAAATTGAAAAGAGGTAAATAATTAGTGCTGTGTAAGTGATGGAAAACTTCCCGATCGAATATGAGAAACAAAAGCATGAGGAAGGAACGTAGTCGTGTTAAAGGAAGAATTTATTTTAAAACTTCGTTTGTCATCAAATCGTTCTTAAAGTGTGTGATGTGGATTCCGTTTTCCGAATAATTTCCCTCGCCGCTTTATCTCACTGAGTTTTTGTCCAAAATAATACTTTTACTTTCTTCGATTTCCTTCCACAATTTCTCTGGAGATTCGTGTCTTTAAAAACCCATTGTTATTTAAATCAGCGAGGTTCTACACCCGAGAAAACTGGAACATACACGTGGAATAAAGCACTTCGAAAAAACGCAAATTAAAAGCAAATCCTCGAGAGACATTAACCACAGCGATTTTTTCCCCGTCATGCTGAACTGTCATAGTGAGATACACTTGTGAAATCAAGTCCAACTTAAGCAAGCAAAGATTCAATAGTTATATATCTCTGTAAATAGATAAAGTCATCGCTCTTTCCACGCTTTTCTTTAAAACACAGCAACCGAAAAATTGTATTTCGACACCTCTGAGATAGAACCCCAGATCTCTCGAAACCTAGTCGAGTGCGTTCGCCTTACTCTACGGTGGACAACAATCCACACGCTATGTGTGTTTATCTGTCAACATCTGACTTCACAAATCCGTAGGGATGGGCTCAGCAACTGAGACGCCACCATACGCTACGGTGCCAACAATTCACGGCGCTATGTGTGTTTATCTGTCAGCATCTGATGTCACAAATCCGTAGGGATCGGCTCAGCAACTGAGACGTCACCATACGCTACGGTGCCAACAATACACGGTGCTATGTGTGTTTATCGGTCAGCATCTGACTTCACAAATCCGTAGGGGTGGGCTTAGCAACTGAGACGTCACCATACGCTACGGTGCCAACAATCCACGGCGCTATGTGTGTTTATCTGTCAGCATCTGACTTCACAAATCCGTAGGGATGGGCTCAGCAACTGAGACGTCTCCATCTTGAGGGGCTTAACAACACAAGCTACGTATTTCATTGCATGAAAAATTCAAAGGGCGGGAGAAATGTTGAAAACCTTCTAAATACGTGGAGACAATGAAAATAGACAAAGTCATCACTGTTTACACGTTTTTCTTTTTTTAACACACAGCAAGCAAAAGATTGTATTTCAACACCACTGGGATCGAACCTCAAATCCCTCGATAACTAACCGAGTGCGTTCACCTTACGCTACGATGGCTAACAATCTACGGCACTATGTGTTTTGACTTTATTAGCTATAATTAAATAGTTTGTGCCGTTATGCCCCACCAGAGGGAGACTTCTCAGTTGCTGAGCCCATCCCTACGGATTTCTGAAGTCAGATGCTGACAGATAAACACACATAGCACCGTGGATTGTTGGCACCGCAGCGTAAAGGCAAACGCACTCTGCTAGTTATCGAGAGATCTGGGTTTCGATCCCAGCGGTGTCGAAATACAATTTTTCGGTAAATGTGTGTTAAAGAAAAACGTGGAAAGAGCAATGACTTTATCTGTTTACATTGGCTCCACGTATTTGGAAAATTTTCGCCATTTCTCTCGCTATTATGTCAGTGTATATGTTTCGAGTTTTATGGTAGTCACCATCGAGATATGTACTCCCCTGAACTATAACCTTGTGCCCTGGGATCGTAGATTTTAGCAACAGTAACTTTGATCAGGATTTTGAATATGGCGAGTTTAAATCATATCCCTTCTTCTTGGTGCTTATTTGAAGATAGCCCCATTTACCCCAATTCCATGTTGGTGAGTTAATGAGGCAAGACACTTTCATTCATAAAACCGAACTCCGCGACTATGACTTTATCGCTATGCTGTGGAGCAGAGCCGGAAACGGGTCAATTGTCACCGGACCAACGGGCCACCCGGTCGACAATTTCCTGCGGGTCAAACGGGTCGAGCCAAGGTTTTCTGATCCGGTTTAAACCCGATTATATATCAGTTTTTAATTTTTGAATAGAAAAAAATATATTTCAAAGAACTCTTCAGAGCTCTTTGAAATAATACTTCAAAGCTGCAGTATATGATCCAAAAACTTGCTGAGGAGGGTAAAGAAATGGGGATTAAAAATGAACTTTCAGAAAATAAAACTGAAGCACAATGCTCGTACAAGGAATGAAGATTTATCAGTTGATGGGGAAAAGCTGGAGATAACCACCTCGTGGGACAACAGATATTAAGCGAGGGTCACATTGAGGAAGAAATTAATTGGCTTGTAAAACTCGGTTGAAGAGTTTTTGGAAGAAACAGTACAATTTTTAAAAGCAATATGTCATTATGTCTTAAAAGAAAAGTGCTTAATCAGTGCATCCTTTCGATGCTTACGTATGGAGCAGAGACGTGGACCTTAACTACAAAAGAGATACAAAGACGGCAGAGCACTAAAAGCAGCATCGAAAGATGCATGCTTGGTGTAACCAAAAGAGATAAGAACTCATGGATAAGGAAAATGACAAGAGTGGAAGACATCATGATCAGAGTAAAATCCTTGAAATGGCAATGGCCTAGACATATATGTGCCAGAAGAACAGATCTTCGATGGACAGCTGAAATTTTAGACTGGATTCCAAGAGACAGGAGAAAAACGAGAATGCCATGTGGGAGATGGATGAGGAGATTGGCCCAAAACAGTTCGTTGTGGAAGAAACTTGGGGAGACCTTCATCCAGCTGTGGACTGATAATGATTCACAATGGTGATATATTTGGAGCTCAGAGCGGATTTGTCCGGGTCAGAGTCCACAATTTTTGACCTGTTTCCAACTCTGCTAGGGAATGAGTAGACATATTTTTAGGAGGTTATCAAAAAAATGTCTCACATCGTCAACTTAATAGAGGCTGTTTTCACGGTGGACAAGCAGTTTATAGGTCACGTGTGTCAGCAGCACAAAATGCACAGCGATGTTCAGCGTTCACGATTGGTGTGATAATATAGGGTTGATACTGGGCTGACCAAGTGTCCAAGAGAAAACGCAATACAAATATTTCGGGCGCTTTCTGCAAAGGGGTACAATAAAGAGAGAAAGTTGAGACCTGGCATTCGAAGAGAGATTGGTCATCAGATTTTTCCTTGCCAAAGAGTGCATTCGGCCTACGCGAACAAACAATGGGAACTAGGTAAAGATAGAGATTTAGAATGTCCGATGCCGAAAAGTGATATCGAACAGCAGTTAAATTTTGAAACTAAAATTTAGCAATGAAATAAATGAGAAAAATTTCTAACAGACAAATTAGCAGAAAGGGATCCTTGAGTTCATAATACAAATTATGGTAAAGAAAGCAGAGCAGCGCACACCTTTAAAGACCCCACCTCTTCTTTCACTGAATAAACGTCGTCTTCACTGCAAAATAGCGACTCTTAATATTAGGAGGTATTTTATTTGTTTGATTATCAGAGAAGGTTATAATTGGAACACCGGAACTCTTTATAAGCGGCACACCTGTAAGGCGAACCCTTGAGACAGGGTACTGAAATAAACTCAGTGAACGGCTCTGTAATACCATCTATCCGGTAACTGGCAAATACCTCGCGAAAGAACGACTCCGGTTTCAATGTGCGGTGAAGTCAATGATGCATTTTTTGGAGGTAAAGTTCAATTACCACCGTTACTTCGAGTAAAACATTCCAAGTCGCTTTAATTCTGCGGAATTAACCGCACGAGAAAGGACCTCCCATCGTAGATGCACGATTGTTTCGTGGATCACTCCAGCGGCATGAATATCGTGCGTTTATATGCAGCAGAATATTCTTCCTACAGCTATGTCCAAGAAATGGTCACTTATATTGCAGTTCCTCAATCAAAATGAGTAGTTGACGGCTAATATGTTCTGTTGTCACTGTTAGACCTGCTGGCATGAGCGCATCATACACAACACCTTATACGTCCCACCAGATACAGAGAAAAGGCTCTCTAAAGGTGGATGCTCCTTCGTTTCTGGTAAGCGGAATTAATTCCGCACTTTTTGCGTTGCTGGTTTTCATAGTCAACCCATTTTGCTTTATTGGTAGTTTAACGACCAACTTGGGCAACTCTATGGACTATAAGCAGTCTCCCGTCCCTAATTCATGGCAAGTCCCTAACCTGGTGCATTAAATACAAACATACCATCCATGCCTCAACTTGGATTTGAACTCGGGCCAATCTATGACGAATGGTCGAAAGCTTGTGCTTGACCGCTGCACCACGGGGCGTCCCCATTTTTTATCACTAATGATTTTTATCAGGAAGTATTTTTAACTGATGTCCGGCAAACAATAAACATGTGTTTGTCTAGGATCAATGTTGTGCTAGTTTAGTTCATGTGGGACACACTTTTTGAAACTTTCCCATGCCATACCACGACCAAAGTTATTTAACTTCATGTAGAACCCACGTTTTGAACCTTTGTTTTCTTTATACAACGGCCACAGTTAGTCGAGTTCATGTGGGACCCAATTTTTGAATTTTTCCCATAGCATGCAACGGCGAAATCACGGTTGCCAACTTATTCAAACCTAACTGTATTGCTAGCTCTGTGGTCGACTGCATGGGCGGCACCTTCTTCCAGCAGAGCTTGCAAATCTGCGCTTCCTTTCCTTTGGGAGTCCTCTACACTACAATCGCTACTTCTGAACTTCACAATACGTGGTTGCATCTACAGTACAGGTGGGTTGAACAGTGATTTTCCTGTTGCAGTAACAATGGTGACTTCCGTGGAAGTAACTGATTTCAAACGGTGACTTCCGTGGAAGTAACCGACTTTAAATTGTGACTTCCGTGGAAGTAACCGACTTTAAACGTTGACGAAATCACTGTTTATGGCAGTAGTGACGGAGCTATGAAGTAGATGGAACTGGAGTCATTATCTTTCTTGTAAGATTAACAAATTTATGATTACAACACGGGGTTGACAGAGCAGTAACGGCACAGCAAGTTACGGTCTCGCTTGTAACATTGACAAAATCATAGCTGCAATCGGCTCGCATTGAATTATTTGTTTTTGAGCGAACGCACAGCAAAAGTCAAAACAGAGACTATCTTAATAGTGGGGAAAAAAGGAGAGACGAAATGAAAGCTCGCACATGTAGGGACCACTGGATTCTTAACAGAGACGGACACATTGCTTAAATGTGGTAACATGGAAACCGAAACTAACGTAACAGTGATTTTCGACCCTAAAAGTTGCTGGGACACGGCTATTGGTTACATTCCCAGTAGTGAATTTGGAACTGTTACTTTTCTGTCACTGGTCTTAACGGTGACAATGATTTATACTAACTGCGACAAAGTCACAATGACGTGATTGCCCACCCATTTCTAATATACAGCTTTCTGGATGTATGCCGAACAGGTACACAGCCGTGCTTCTGCGGCGGTTTTCTCAGGATTAAACTTTAACAACAGACAGTGGCGAGCATGCATTTTGTCATACTCCATGTTTCATTTCAAATAGTTCCACTTATGGATTGTACCAGAGTTGGGCAAAATCGTAATTGAATTAATCGGTAATGCATTACAGCTTAATTGTAATGAGAACAGGAACTTAGCGTTACCGTTACACGGCAATGGTGAACTGGTCATTAGAATTACATGGTAATTTTAATGACATGTAGCAGTTACCCATTATAATCGTAATGGCTAACTATACAGGGTGCATAGGAAAGTCCATTTAGCCTGGAATAACTTGCGAACGAAGAGAGGTACAGTTATGCAAGTGAGATAATGGTATAGTAAAGCGACTACGCCCGATCGAATACAACCAATAGCAGCGCCCTTAGTGGCGAAATGCGGAAGTTAGCCACAAATCGAAAACGAAATGAGATAGAGCAAAATGTCCAATTACGAAGTTGTAGAGCATCAATTAATTAGTACAAAACGACATTTGTTTCACACGGATAAGATAAATTGTCGCCTGAATAACCTACAATGTACGAAATCGATGCGCGACCTTTTGTGTGAACGTTTGAAGGGAACAGGCATAGGTATCAGCACATACACAATTTATTGCATAGATGCGAACTTATGTAAATAGTTTGACGACGTCAGACAACCCCCCCCCCCCAAAAAAAAGGCAAACTGGCGCACTGTGATAAAAAGTTAATGACGAGTATGTTCGAAGAGTTCGCCATTGCCCACGATACACGTTTGTATTCGTGAAAGTAACTCTACATGCACATTGCTTAGCATAGAAGGTATCACACTATTGCAAGCATCTGAAACACGAAGACGTAGATCCAGCAGACTTGTAGGCGCTGTTGCATACACCTGATTTTTTACGTAACCGCAGAAATCGAAGCTCGCCAATCTAACACAGCGTACGTAGACCTAAACTTCTGATCAAGGTACATCCTGCTACTGGTTTTTATATCGTAGGTACGGTACAACGTCACAATCTGAATTTGCATACGACTACATTGGCGAAATGTGAATATGCAGATTCGAATCGTCGCGCATCGATTTCGTAGATTGTAGGATATTCAGGCGACAATCTATCTTATCCGTGTGAAACAAATGTCGTTTTTTATTATTTAATTTATTCTCTACAAAATTTTAATGGGAAATTTCGCTCTCTTTCTCTCTTTTCGTTTTCGATTTGCAATGGCTAACTTCCGCATTTCGCCACTAGAGGCGCTGCTATTGGTTGCAATCGATCGGGCGTAGTCGCTTTACTATACCGTTATCTCACTTGCATAACTGCACCTCTCTCCGTTTGCAAGTTATTCCAGGCTAAAGGGACTTCCCTATAGACCCTGTATGTATGTTGGTAATTAACCAATGACTTATGGGTAACAACACAACATGAATATGCCAGCAATCAGTACACCCTTACATGTTGTGTAGGTTATTTGATAATTGTTCCACCCCTCGGACCTCAAATGCGTGTATGTAGGTATTGGAGATTGTACGTGCATGATATTAGTAGTTGCCCCATCTTCGCCGGAAGTAAAGTGATTTGAACGAAATTATACATATGAAGTAAGTACGAATGGGATGTTTACTTCGGTTACAGAATAGTACAAAAATGAAAGAAAAATCAATGCCTTTGCATGTGATCTTAGTCTTCAACAAAGAACAATTCACTGAAGCACACAATAAAATAGTCAGAAAATAAATTGTACATTAAACGCCAAAGGAAGCTACTCAGACACTACGTCACTTAAAATGGAAGGAATGAAAGGTCTGATTGCTACAAAATGTGGCCATCACAAAGTGAACTACGCGTACAACAGAAAGAATGAGCAACTAGATCATCACAAAGTATTGAAATGACAAATCCTCATTGTAAAATAGGATATCTAGGTGGTTTGTCGTAAAATAAGGTAGGATTTTCCTGTTCCCTAATCCCTTGTTTGTTTGTGGTCTTTTTATTCATACGTAAGGTTTGCTTTTAAAACAACCCTTTTTTCAAATATTTCATCCGAAAGTCCACTAGCTTTGCAGTAATTGGTAACATTTTTTCCATACTTGTCCATTACTTGTCCGATACAAACACTGGACTAGCGAGCGACTGACTCCTTTATATATACTTCACGACAGGACCTGAACCTCCTGGAATATTCTTGATCTACATAAAGCTCTCTAACTTCCCACTGCGTTATTATTCTGGAACATTCTACAAACGTCTAAGCCATTCCTGCAGCTTCTAGAACATTCTACACGATACTTCGGTTCCTGTCTGCTATGTTACATGGCCGACCTTTCTAGAAGTAGCTTTTGGCATACGTACGCTTCTATAAACTACATATTAGTATGTAATTATTATTTGCAAATTGTGTAATTTCATTACCAAATAATTCCATCGCGTTTGAAAGTCATACCTAAATAATTGAATTATGTCCTCTTCATTGTAATGCATTACAGATTAATTCCATTACATTGGGCAAACCATACTTGGGATTACCTTGTAATGCATTACCTGTTACTGCATTACATTGTAATGTATTATTCGTTAATTGAATCTCTATTTCCATTACTTTGCAATGCATTCCTGCCCAACTCTGGACTGTACAAGCCAAAACGTTTCATTCGACTCGGTGTTGTCATCTTATCCCCACAGCAAGAGATTGTGACTAAAATTCGTTTTTATAACCAGCTTTGTTTCACTTTTGTAACCCGATACATGAAGCACCGGAAACGTATGCATAAATCTAATGTATTAGTCGAGTTTACTAATAAATCCATAACCATTTATAGCAAAACTGAATGTACATTTTTGTATTTCTTTTCTTAGGGAATACAAACAGGGTATATAACCGAGACGACGTGAAAGCATTTCGAAGGTGTGATATCATAATTTTTGGGGACACTGACGTGCCCAGTAGAATATTCTCTTGTTGATTTTATTGGCTATAAAACAGCTTGCGAGACAAACTTTAACGCTTAATACAAAAGTGGCTTTTTACAGACGGAAAACTTTCGGTTGTCTTCTGATGATCAGTTTTTGCGTGCATTGCATATTTAGCTCTAATACGCAAGGACAAGTTTTAGGCTGGATTTCTCTTTTTCATCGCATGGAATCTCGTGGAGTAATAACTCTCGGTCAATCACGGAGCCTAGGTACACTGAAGTGCCAGTAAAACAGGTACACCAGTCTAATACTTGGTAGGTCCCCCACGGGAGCGTAGGACTGCAGAAATACGACGGGGCATGGACTCCACTAGCTTCTGTTAATATGCTGTAGGCAATGCATACCATAATTCCTACAGAGCATTCCCCAATTCCGGTGTATTCCGAGGTCTCGGATTCCTGTGTTCGATAGCGCGTTGCATGGCATCCGACATGTGTTCTATCACGTTCAGATCTGGGGACTTGGGTGGGAATGGCAACACTCCAAACTCAGATGAATGCTCCTCTAACCATAATGTGGCGTCCCGACACTTGTGTGGAGGTGCATTGTTCTGTTGGAACAGGCCCAACCCATCAGCATGAATGCCGGACATGAACGGGTATACATCGTCAGAAATGATGCGCACATAGCGTTTCCCGGTCACAGACGTTTGCAGATGTACCAGGGGTACCAGTGAAGTCCAGCTAAACACACCCATACCATTACGGATCCCCCACCAGCCGGTACAGTTCCCTGTTAACAGGCGGGATCCATGGCTTCATGGGGTTTGCGCCACACATGAATCATTCCTTCTTCCCGATACAATTGGAAACGTGACTCGTCAGACCAGGCTAATTGTTTCCAGTCATCAAGTGTCCAATGGCGGTGTTGCCGTGCCCAAGCGAGGCGCATAGTTCTGTGTTGTGCACCCATCAAGGGGACTCGAGTTGGGCGTCGGCTCAAAAAGCCCATATCGTGCTGGGCACGTTGCACATTCCGGACGCTGATGCTTGTTGTGGCTCCAGCATTGTATTCCGATGATACTTGCGAGAGTGTTGCACGCCTATCACGTGAAACGATTCTTGACAGCCGACGATGGTCACGTTCGCACAATGTCTTTTTACGGCCACACTGGTATCGTAGGGTGGAGGTTTTGCCGGAATTCTGGTAGTCACGGTACACCCTTGCAATGGTCATCCGTGAAAATCCGAACTTCGTTTCTACCTCCGAAATACTATGGCCCATCTCACGAGCGCCAACTATGACACCGCATTGAAAATCGCTTAAATCGTTATTACTTGTCATTCTCATGCCGAAAAAAGCTGTGACAGCTGGGAAGGTTGCCTATCGCTTAATATACGCACTGGCGGACGCAACCGAGTACGCGCATGGGTGACATTGCTATGTAATTTGCATAAGCTCGTCTGTACCAGTTTTTCTGTCACTTCAGTGTCTTCTTCGCTCACTTGAAATGTTCTTTGTTTTAAGGCTTTTGTGTCTTTATCTCGATCATTTGACATCTTATTTCAAGAGTTAAATTTCGAAATATACGAGTAAATTCCAATTCATTTGCCCAGAGATATTCATTTAGATCATTGCTTTCCCCTCCTCGAACAACGCTGAATGAAGTTGCAGAATTTGCTAATTTCTCAAATAAGAAGTGGAATTCTATTTATTTAACGCAGTAGAAAGGCTTAAATGAGGTAGTTTACTGAAATTTTTACCTTATTTAAAAGCTATAGCTGTGCTAAAAAAACTGCAGGTGCTCAAGTAATATACGAATTATTGTATTGATATATAAGTTCATGACGCTTTTTTCGCCGCACTTCAGGAATATATTACATCAGATGGGAAAACGGAATCAATCACCTATGTATCACCCCCCCCCTATTATTTACGATGGTGTCCTAACGTTTGGAAAGGTCAGCAATGCCATTCTTGAAAAAACGTGCAGGTTTTGCAGGGAAGAAATCAAGAAAATTCTGGAGATCAACACCATGTTCTGCCATGGAGTGCATCCGATAGAGATCGGGACAGGTGATAGTCTGAAGGGGCGACATTTAGGAAATAGTCCGGATATGGAAAGATCTCCCATTTGATGTCCTGAATGGCCATTTTGTTCATGTTTGCACTGTGAGGGCGTGCATTATCAATTTGGAGAATTACACCATGGCGCTGATGTGGCCTTTTCTGCTGAATTGTTCCCTCCATACGGCGGAGTTTCTTACAATAGAGTGCAGCGTTGATGGTCCGATTCCTCGACAGCATTTCCCAGTGAATAATGCCTTCCATGTTCCACCAGACACACAACATTATCTTCGCAGAATAAAGGTCATGTTTTGGACGTAGTGTGGGAGTTTCGTTTGGGCTCAACCATTCCCTCCGATACCTGAAATTCACGTACAGGCACCACTTTTCATGTCCAATATAACATGACGTGACAGAAGTGGTTTGTGTTGCTGATAACATTCGCGATAACGGGCGAGCAAGCAACACATATGGCAACACGCTGATTCTTGTTGTCCTCGATGAGTGTGTGAAGCACCCAACACCCCAATTTCTGGACCTTTCCAATACGTTCCAGATGTTCGCATCACAGTGAATTGGTCACAGTCAATCTCCGTGGCCAATTCGCGTGCGGTTTGACGCGGATCCAAGTGGACAAGATGGTTCAAATGATCCTCATCAAAGTGAGATGGACGATCTCAGCGTGGAGAGTCGTTGAGGTCAAAATTGCCACCCCAGAACTGCTCAAACAATTTGCTGGCTATCCTCGGAGCCATAGCATTCTCCCTATCGATATCAGAAGTTTATCTAGCAGCCTCGGCCGCTGAAGATTCCTTTTCAAACTCCCGGGGCGATATTATTTACTCTTAAGATATCGCATCCGATCTTGATGGAAGAATGCTGCCATCTAGACTACAGATCGGAAATTTCGTGTGGTGACCAAGAACTAATCCTTCGCTTGTTACATTGTCAATGGGAGGAGGAATCATGAAAGGAGAAACAGAGCGTTTTGCGCGTTGTGGTATTCAGAGCTACACAGGACTTTTGGACGTCAGAGTTTTTGAATTCCTAAAATAGCATATTGAAGTCAATAATTTCTTCAGTATTTTGTGAAACATTTCTCCATTACATTTATAGCATATCGGAGTCTATTAAATTAAAATTTTGTGCCGATCAATATGAAAAACAACGTAGTAATAATTTGAGTAGTTAAAAGCAGTTCATCCTGTGGTCGGTAACATACCTGATAAAAAGCCTGTGGCGCAAAGATAAGATAGATGTGTACAATAGATCCGCCCTATTTAATATTTCTGTCTTAAAAATGCTTTATGATTTACTGCTTTCACACAAATCTTGTAAATTTCTTTACAAGATCAACTTTTGACAGCTGAAACTAACCTTTCATCCCTGCGTAGTCTTTGTCACACATAAGAGACCACAGCATTTTCGAAATTATCTTGTTCTTCCATAGTGAACGCAAATAATCAGAAGTTTCCGTAATGCAAATCAAATGCTTTACTACGATTTCTAGTAATTTTTCGAGTCGAATTGCATTTAAGAGTAGATTCGGTATTTCTGTTAGCAGGAGTTGTATGTCTACTTCAAATTCCTTGCGCTTCCAAAATTACGGAACAGGAAACCTCGGCGTTGCTTACTTTTACTGCCGACAAGATTTTTCCACTGAATTCAGTCGTGCAGTTAGCGCATTTAAACATCTGACACATTAAACATCAGCATGTTATGATGCATATGCTTTGCCTAACATGACAATTCCTTTCTTTACACAAACCGTGTTCTGGAGTTGGTTAACACAGTTTAACGCCGGAGAAAGCAGACTAGCACTAAAAATCCCGTTGTCTCTCAATATATGAGAGCAAGCCTGTTAGCAATGCATGCAGAAACTCAATGTTCAGTGAATGTTCTGACTCAGTTCATACCATTCAAGAAATGTAACAGCATGGAACTTTGAACAAATCTGTTTACATCCTAAATTGTTCTCTGTTGTCACGTCTGGCCTCTCGGAAAACCCCACATCACACCATATTCTCTCATCTGGCCAAACCACGATCGCAAGCACGCCGCACCTTTCAATAAATTCCAAGACGTCGTTGTTATTGTGTTACACGTAACACGACAACATGCATTTTTCGGTTGCAATGCACATTCCACTAAGCCAATGATCTATTTACTGATTAATACACCAAGTATATAAGACTGAAGTGGTAATCCGTTTAATCGGCGTAAGAAAACAAAATACGATTTGCCAAGCTTTCACTCATCTACGGATGGCTGTTTCAAGGCTAACAGCGTAAACAAACTGAAATATTACAACGATTACAATTGTAATATGAGAACGGTTACACGAGACACATTCTTTGCATGTCCCTTTGTATGAGAATGGTTACACGAGACACATTCTTTGCATGTCCCTTTGTATGAAAATGGTTACATGAGACGCATTCTCTGTATTTTTACATGAGAATGGTTACACGAGACATTCTTTATGTGTCTCTTTACATGAGAATGGTTACACGAGATTGCATGAGAATGGTTACACGAGACGTTCTTTATGTGTCTCTTTATATGAGAATGGTTACACATTCTCATGTGTCTCTTCGTATGAGAATGGTTACACGAGACATTATGTGCCTCTTCTTATGAGAATGGTTACACGAGACATTATGTGTCTCTTTATATGAGAATGGTTACACGAGACACATTCTTTATGTGTCTCTTTATATGAAAATGGTTACACGAGATACATGTGTTTTTATATGAGAATGGTTACACAAGACACATTCTTTACGTGTCTCTTTATAAGAGAATGGTTACACATTCTCATGTGTCTCTTTGTATGAAAATGGTTACACGAGACACATTCTTTATGTGTCTCTTTATATGATGAAAATGGTTACACGAGATACATTATGTGTCTCTTTATATGAGAATGGTTACACGAGATACATTATGTGTGTCTCTTTATATGATATTGGTTACACGAGAAACAAAATAATGATTCAATAACCATCCGTAGATGATCGAAAGCTTGGAAAATTGTATTTTGTTTTCTTACGCTGATTAAACGGATTCGTACTTTAACTAAAAATGGCATACAAAGGCTTCAGACAACTGAAATAAGCGTGGAGAGATGCATGCTTGGTGTAAACAGGAAAGATAAGAGGAGCTCATGGATCAGAAAGCTGACTGGAGTAGAAGACATGGTCCGAGTAAAATCCCTGAAATGACAATGGGATGGAAGAATGTACTACCAAAATTTTACTCTAGATACCTAGGAACAGGAAAATACCGAGAAGAAAACCACGCGGCAGATAGATGGATGAAATTCGAAAGCCTGCCGGAATGACTGGAGACTGGCTCAAGCAGACCGCTGTGTAAGAAACTTGGGGAGACCTTCATCCAGCAGTGGATTGAAAATGGTTAACAATGATATATAAATTAAATTTTCTACTCCACTCTGTACTAATAGAGGTATCCCGACAAAATTATTGCAGCTAGATGGTTGGGGATTCACTGGCCGAAAGGGTTGAATGCTCTGCAATTACACATTTCCATAAAGTATCCCAAAGGTTTCATTCTATGTTTAAGCGAAAATAACTTTTACGCATTTCCATAAATAATAGATACCTTGACCACAGCACCACGGAGGAAGAGGCGAACGATGATTTAAATATTGTGAGAGAACTCTGTTATGAAGCTTTATTTAATCACCACTAAATCCTTTTGTATTCAACTGCCTTTACTACTGAAAATAGTTGCACCTTTGATTGAATGAATTTGCCTTGTACAGAAGAGAATTATTTCATCATCATAACCATAAAATCTTAACTTTCTTTTAAATTTCACAGCGGCATAAAAATATTTTTGATATCATTTTAGCTCTCATTATGAAGAAATACTAAGTGATCAGGAAAAAACTGTTGACTCAAACAGAGAAGGGGGGGGGGAGGAGATAGCAGAATAAATGGTACATTTAGTGGAATTAATGCAATATACCATATCATTTCGAGACAGCTTATTGGCGCTTTACAATTTACAGAACATGATATCCGCAACATCAGGTATATGACGATGTGCAAGTAAATAGCGTTCGGAAGCAGAATTTTGGAGGTTATGTTATTCCAGTTTTGATGCGACATATTCGAATTGTTACGTTATCATTTGCTGTTTTACATTTATTGTTGAATATGAGTGCATTAATCACTGTTATTGAAAACACTGTTTGATCTTTATAAAGGAAAAACTTTTCGCTAAGCAATTAGAAAAGGATAAAAAAATTAATTACGTGTGTACAGTACAAAGGGAATCAATACTCAGAGCATCCATCTTTTGACATATTCGTTCTGGGATCTAAGATTAAGAATGGCCTCTCCATTCATGAAAATAATGATAATCGATCTATAAAATGTGTGCACTGAGTATCCAATTTATTCAAACGAGTAGACCAGTCTACGAAAATTGCCTCATACATCATCCATTGTCGCTATGTCATTAGCGTTACATAATAAAGTGAACGAGAACATTTGCATTAATAATTCGAAATACATTCAAAAATTCCATTGCTTAGAAAGCAAAATACAGATAACTAAAATGCTAAATATATACAAAGAATAAAATGCATATAACAAATTGCCAGGAATTCACAATGGAGCTAGATAGGCGAAAAAATAATGCATCGTAGAAAAGGGTCAAATGACAAAACTTAACTTACAGTGGTATACAGAATGCACTTTACCTAATGGGAGATGAAACTGGTAGTTATCACACTGTATAACAGTGACACTGAAATTACTACAGAATTACTTTTCAATGAAGCATGACGATCCAGTAGAATTCCACTGTGCGTTGTTAACATACTTAAAGAGTTATGTTAACTGCTGTTAGTGCAGTTGGAGCCAAGAACGCAGTCGAAGAATGAGTTACTCTTTTAGCAGATTGTGTGCAAAATGTAGCGATACTCGTGAGAACGTATCGCTACATTTTGCAAAATCCAAACTCTCGCCTACCTAACATTTGGGGCTTCGGCTTCTACAGAATGGAATCAATTGTAATAGAATGAGAAATTATTTCCTTTGTCTTCAGTCCCGTAATAACATGCAAGGGTTGGTTGTCAAAAGAATAATCGATACACAACTTTAAAACGAGTTCAATCGATGTAAGGCAGAGATGGAAACGGGTCACGGGTTGACAATTTCTTGCGGTTCAAACGAGTCGAGTCAAGGTGTTCCTGACCCAGTTTAGACCCGGTTTTATTTCCCTTTTATATTTGAATAGAGAAAAAATATATCAAAGAACTCATTCAGAGGTCTTTAAAATAATACTTTCCGAGTTGCAGAGAATAATCCAGGAACTTCCTGAGAAGGGTAAAGAAATCGGGACTACTTTTAGAAGACAAAACTAATGACAATGCTTTTACAAGAAATGAAGATTTATCAGTTGATGGGGTAAAGCTGGTGATAACCAATTCCAACATTTATATTGTGCAGCAGATACCAAGTGGGGGTCACACTGATGAAGAAATTAATGGGCATATAAAACTTGGTCGGAGGGCTTTTGGAAGAAACATTACAATTTTTAAAAGCAATGCGCCATTATGTCCTAAAAGAAGTGTTTAATCAATGCATCCTTTCAATGCTCACGAACGCAGCAGAGACGTGGACCTTAACTAAAAAAGACATACAAAGACTGCAGACAACTGAAAGCAGCATGGAGAGATGCATGCTTGGTGTAACCAGGAAAGATAAAAAGAGGAACTCGTGGATAAGGAAAATAATAAGCGGGAGACATCACGATCAGACTTAAAATCCCTGAAATGCCAATCTTCTAGACTTATTTGCCAGGAGAACGGATCACCGATAAACAACAAAAATTTTAGGCTGCATTCCAAGGGACAAGAAAAGACCCAGAAGAAGGCCACGTGGGAGATGGGGGCATGGAGTAGAATGGCCCAAGGCAGTCCGTTGTGGAAGAAACTTGGAGAGACCTTCATCCAGCAGTGGATTGATTATGATTAACGATGATATGTTCGAGATTATAGCACGAAACATATTTGTCTGGGTCAGGTCTGGGTCCAAAAGGTTTTGACCCGTTTTTAACTTTGGTGTAGGAAACACTAAATACCCAACATCAGCCGGCAAAGCATATGAAACAGACATCAGGATCCGTCTGTTTATATTGGCGGAGAACAAGTCTTTACATGCTGGAGGTCCTTTCGAACAACATTTGATTCCTGAAGAAAAATACAAGTTTCCTGGATTGGGCTATCGCAGTGTTGGTTCTTAGTATACAAGTCAGTGAAGCTGATAGAACGAATAGGCGAGAGAGCGAATCGCTAATTTATGAATGATTGTGAAGCTGAAACTGGGATGAGTACATGCCAAGATGTTCCAGGCAGTCCACAGTTCAACGTTACAGCAGGTGTAATGGAAAGTATGCAAGTCAACATTGAAGATGTGAAGGAGGTGCCTCTAAGCTACGACGGCACTGTTACGACGCCAAAGGCATTGGCACGGAAAACGAAAGTTAATGAATCACGTTTGGAGTAGTAGTTGATAAGGAAGTTGTTAGCGACGATGAATAGCTGATGGGAGCTCTCGTTTGACTTCACAGGAGTATTGGCCAAGTGTTTGGCAGGTACCGCTGAAGTGAATGCAGGGGATGGACTAGACGATGCAGCTGCAGTTGATAAAGGATGTGAAAAATCTGGCACTTTAGTTTAGGGATACATGGAAAAAATAGAAGACAGGGATCTGTCGTTTCCACATACGAGGCAAGTTCAGCTTGAGCCCTTGCTTTGGCGACAACGTCCACACACATATTAGACAAACTCAGTGGGGATTAACTGAGCAGCTTAACATGCAAAACATTTTAATACATTTAAATGAATAACAAACTCTAATCAAACGTACGAAACTCACTTCCCTGACTACCACAGACACAAGAATAAAATAAAAACTTGCGCTATAACTGCTACAAACGTACCTAGAAACAGGAACGACAATCGATTCGTCTGAAACACGTTACTGAAGGTCAAATGGGAAAGAAACAATCTAATGGACACCGACCTTTTAAGGAGAGATGATGCTTTCACGATTGACGCACGTATTAGGGAAAAGGTAGCGTTTTAGCACTCTTAATTTCATTTCTTTGGTTTCATCTCACAGTAATTCTTTGTTTAATAGATGCATATTTTGCCATCACTGTTCCTATATGAGGGATTTCTATTGTACTTCTACAACCTTCACTTATGAGGCTGCCGAGGTATCTGAATTTCAAGATTTTCTAGTCAGGGGGTTGCATTCTCGCCCCTTGAATTATAGGGGCTATCAAGGTACCTGAAAAGTTAAAGGTTTTCTAATCTAATTATCAGGCCACAAATATCTCTGAAGATCTATCTCTCTCTCTCTCTGGTTCCGTTCTTTTATCTTTATTTGTGAGACTACTGAAGTATCAAAAGTTCTGAAACGTTTTGACGGAGTTCCATTCTAATTTCAATTATGAGGAAACTGAGGTATCTGGAACAACTTGCTCTAATCTAATTCCATTGCTGTATCTTCAATTATGAGACTTATCTACTATGGAATATTTGTCATTATACGGTTTGTAGTTTTTATTTATATTTAAATTGAACTCACTGCACCTTCAACTTTAAGTTAAAGTTCTAGCTTTTCATTGAACACGGATTAATCTCATTCGTTCGTTTAATTGTTGAAAATCTTATTTTACTGGTCACTAACATTCTTAACTAAGCATGGAATCACTAAACATTTGTAGAATAACGATAAAAGTTTAATGACAACAGAAATCTACTTACTGAAAAGTCCCTGATTGCCAATTTCAAATACGACGAAAGGGTCTTTGTGGCGATAAGTTAGAAAATATTTAACAAGAACAAACCAAATTAACACAAAACAAACTCAGAAGGAAGATGAAATTGTAGGTATAAGTCACAGACTACCGAAGTAACTGAAGTTCTCAATCTGTTCTAACCTACTTCCATTCTTTTAAGGCTGCAAAAAAGGAACCTGAGGTTCCAACTTGATAGTACAATTTAATTTAAAACTATTTCCGATTTTTGTTCCTTTTATTCCTTCTTTAATTAACATTCAGTTTCCTTTAATTGCAAGTTTATTTTGCTGACGCATTTCATTTCCAGTGTATACCTTTTCATCGTAGCTTTTTTTAATTCAGTTATACTTCAAGTGACAGTGACATTGTCATCAGCATATAATTCTGCATAATTTCGATCCTATTTTTACACCTTCAGTGTCATTCAATGCCTCAAGCGATTCCTTAACTGCATAGGTAAAACGGAACTAAAACAGAGGATGGAATTCTTTCAAATAGATAAGATTGAATGACAACTAGATGTGTTTTGCGTAGATACATATTTATTTTTTTCTGAGATACTGATTAACGGTGGGATAAATGCACATTTATTCTACTTTGTGTGTTTCTTTTCATGTATTCACTTTTGGGCACCCTGTATGTGTACCTCATATTTTAACTGTTTGCCGATACCTCTCGCTAGCGTCAGACATTAACATTGTGTTCGCCAATTCGTATATAATGTAAAAGAAATATAAATACATTGGAAGAATGAAAAGACGCTTTACTTACTTCTTTTCACTCTGGAAGGAAGTTTAAAAAATGAAAACTAATACGAGCTGGATCTTGAGGATGAAACAAGGCTGCCACGACCAGGATGTAATCATAAGAAAAGAAAGGAAGGAAGAACTTGCTTTCCCATTTCGAAAGTGACTGAACCTTGCTTTTGTTCAAATGGGTTTTTGATTGCCTCACCTGGAGTAGGTGCTGTTTATCAAGAAGTCTTCAACTATTGTGAAAATGCACTTCATTTTGAAGTTCCATCTTTTCGTCATAAGTATACTTTGCTTTTATTTTCCTTGCTGAAGCATATCTTAACGAATCAAAGCAAATCCTACAGTATCTTTTATGGCAAGTATGCTGCAAGGCAAGATGATTCAGTATGTGATTTATGATTCGAAAAATGTGATTTATGTTTCGGAAATTTAGTATAAGTTACCTTGAAAGTGAAGCCGCAATTTTGAAGTCACATGGTGGCTAAACAAACAGAAAATAACAAGTTTCGTCAAAAGCATTAATTAATCTGGAAAACAATGAAATAAAACTTACATTTTTCGCACAGTGAATAATCGTCATGACAACTTGAAGCGGCATTTCACTTCATATGTACTGAAAAACGATTGAGGGCATTCTTTTCGGACACGACAAAGGAAAGAAATGTTAGGGAAAAAATATACAAATTACAGCTACACAGTGCGTCAAAGAATTTTAAGACTGGGTCTGTAAAATGAAATAGAAACGAGAAATTATAATTTGTTTTGGTTTGTTATTCAAAATAAGTCCCTCCGGCTTCAATACACTTGTTACAGCGATTTCATAATGATTCGAATGCCTGTTTCAGTTCACTTTGCGGAATTGCCTCCAAAGCACGCGTCAAAGCTGTTTGTATGGTCGAAATATCATCAAAATAACACCCTTTTAACGTCATTTTAAGTTTTGGGAACAACGAAAAGTCGCAGGGTGCTAAATCAGGCAAATACGGTGGATGATTCAACACACAGACGTTATTTTTCGCCAAAAATCTACGAACAAGGAGTGAGGTGCGACTGGGTGCAATATCGTGCAACAAACACCAACTGTTTTCATCTCGATATTCTGGACGAATGCAACCAATTTATCCCATCAAACGCCTCAAAACATTTAAATAAAACTCACCAGTAATTGTTTGTCCACTTGGAACAAATTCTTTGTGGATAATACCCTTACTATCGAAGAATGTAATGAGCATTGTTTTGATTTTCGATGGAACTTTTCCTGTTTTTTTTTTTTTTTTTTTGGCTTGTGGCGAGTTTTTTGACTTCCATTCCGCACTTTGTCGCTTTGTTTTAAGGATCATATTGAAAACACCATGTTTCATCACCAGTAACAATCGATTTTAAGAAGTTTGGATCATTTTCAGCAGCTGAAATGATGTCTCTGCAATGTGCACTTCTCCTTGATTTTTGTTCATTGGGTAACGTGTGTGGAACAAATTTAGCACAGACTTTTGTTTTGCTCAAATCTTCATGCAGGATGGTCCGAATCGTTTCTTTGTTGATGTTTAAAGACTCTTCCATCATTCTTAGTGACGCACATAGATTGTTTGCCACGAAATCACGCACTTTTTCAATAATCTCAGGTGTCCTAGATGAACTTGGTCTTCCGGTATGTTTATCCTCTTCTAGCGTCTCTCTTCCGTCCAAAAAACGTTTGCGCCACAGGAAAACATTTGATCTACTTAAACAAAACTCACCGTAAACTTGTTTCATCATTTGGTACGTTTCCGAGGCACTTTTACCAAGTTTTGCGTTAAATTAAAAAAACAGCCCTTTGTTCCATCTTAATAATTCAACATGAAAAAAAATGTTACTTCTCTAATGAACGGCCGTTTTGTTTCAGTTACTTTAACAACTGCGCAGTACTTTTAGCAGAAAACAAGCAGATGGTCACGGTTTATAACGCATTCGCGATTACACTGGTGGCGCCACCGTAGGTTGAAATCTAGCGCCAGTCTTAAAAATTCAGCAGTGAATTTGCTTTTTAATTTCAACTAAGCGAAGTTCATAAGCTGATTAGTTTTATTCTAGAAAAAAAAACGTTATTTGAAAGAAATTGAAATTTAATTATTAGCAAAATTGAAGAAAAAAGATTAAGCACAACTGCCTTCCGTGACAATAAAGTGACGTCGATGGAAAAAATGTATGAGTCCAGAAGTTTGAAATTTCACCTTTATGAAATAACTACACCGAAGATAATAAATTTATCAAAATATTAAAATCTCTTAAATTGAATTTAATATACAGCTTTCAAATTAAATATAAAAGTTTATGCAAATCCAAACATGTGCGACTGATTAAGTTCATCCAAAACGTATGACCTCTACACAGCATTTTCAGCGCTTGGTGTGATGTCTGGGTAGAAGATCGTCAGCGAGTAGTATACAGCGGTTCCAATTAAATTCATCGAATGCCAAATCGTCGAACGGATAACTCACCGTACGACAAATTTCGAAAATAAGGTTCTACATGAAATAATCGCAAGCATACTCATCGGAAGATGAAATATCTAAGGGCAAGTTATTCGAACATCAAGGCTTTTTAAGGTGAAAAAATCATCGAAAGCAAAATCACCTAAAGATGAAACATCGTAGGGTAAGCTTTTCGAAATTTTGAGCTTTAAAATGAGAAATCAAATGCAAAATCGCCGAACGATGAAATAATCGTAGGGTAAGCTTTTCCAAAATCAAGGCTTTAAAGCTAAGTTATCGAAAGCAAAATCACCAAAAGATGAAAAATCGTAGGGTAAGCTTTTCGAAAATCAAGGCTTTAAAGCGAAGTCATGGAAAGCAAAATCACCAAAAGATGAAACTTCGTAGGGTAAGCTTTTCAAAATTATGAGCTTTAAAATGAGAAATCGAATGCAAAATCGCCGAAAGATGAGCACTGAAGTGTGAACTTTTCGAAAATCAAGGCTTTAAAGCGAAGTCATCGAAAGCAAAATCATCTAAAGATGAAACATCGTAAGGTAAGCTTTTCGAAATACTAAAGCACTGAAGGGTGAACTTTTCGAAAATCAAGGCTTTAAAGCGCCGTCATCGAAAGCAAAATCGTCGAACTATGAAAACATCGTAGGGCAAGCTTTTCAAAAATCAACGCTTGAAAGCAAAATCATCGAAAGCAAAATCGCCGAACGATGAAAAAATCGTACGGTAAGCTTTTCGACAATCAAGGCTTTAAACACCAGTGGTCGTCAACCTGGTCCCTACTCCCACTAGTGGGCGATTCCAGCCTTCATGGTGGGTGGTGGGGTTATTTGTCTGTTGTTACAAATTTTGTTCTTCCGCCATATAATGAATACACTGTTAACAACTTCGCGACTTTGACTTTTTAAAATATGCTTTTGCAATGAACCTTTTGAATTCCATCTCTAAACTTTGAATACAGATAATAATTAAAACAAGGTAATCCGTAAATACGGAGGTTGAGGATAACACAAAACATGTTTTATTAATGATGTAGATCACGCACAAAAAAATATAAGAAGAAATTAAATGAGAAAAATCTTTTCCTGAAGAGAATGTTATATGAAGAGCTCAACACAGCGTTAAAGGTCGACGACACAAACACCTGTGTGAAAGCGCTTAAAAGTAATACATAATTCTTGTGCAATTTTTATCGCTACAGAAGAGCACCATAAAAGTGTTTTACCTTTGACAACGTAGTATACGTGCATAAAAAATGCCTGCGTTATATCCAAATATGTGGAAAATGATATTTAATTCATTGATACATTTCCCTACTTTGCAGAATCACGCTTTAGTACTGTTAATCGTATTCTCACCAAACAGAGAAACCGTCTGAATATCACCAAAAGAGGAGACCCTTCATTTCTTCCTTACGAAAATCGAAAAAAATATCAAATATTTAGTTTCGCAGCATCAGCCTCAAGAATCTCGTTAATCATAGGTAATTTCACTAAGTTTTATTGTTTTCACATTTAACTTTCATTTTCTTCTATTTAAGTAGCTGCAGCACTAGAAGGCGCTGTATCGATGGAGATGCATAAATTCATTAAATTGAAATTATATATGAATAAACATACATAAAGTACACTGGCGGGCAAAAATTAAGGACGAGACGGTTTTTCGAATGTAACGTCGTGCAGAAGTTCTCCACGTCGACTCAAATCATACCATAAGATCCCCAAAATGTAGGAATATGGGACAAGTGAGCAAAACCGTCCAAACAAGGAATCCAAAGAATACAAAGGCACTTTATTGAGAAAGTAGCTTCGAGCACAACTGGACAGAAGATAGAAACGTCCATCTGACAGGTGGCTGCCAAGAAAAATCCAGTCTTTAGTAAAGGACATGATCACCCCTGACTGCGTTGCAGGATTTACAACGTCTGTCCATGCTGAGGACAAGGTTGTCAAGGAGCTGTTGAAGCGTCGCGGCTCATTCCTCTTGTAGCGCCAATCGCAGCTGCGGAATCGTTGCTGGCGGCTGGTGACGCGCTGCCAAGCGTCTCCCGAGAAGGTCCCACACGTGTTCGATTGGATTTAGGTCCGGGGACCTTGCGGGCCAATCCATGCGTTGAATATCTTCACTCTCCAACAGCTATGAGATAGCCTCTGTACGATGAAGTGCAGCGTTTTCGTCCATGAAGAAGAACTCAGAACATACAGCACCTCTAAACAGACGCACGTGAGGCAGGAGAACCTCGGTACAATATCTGACACCAGTGACTGAACCTCCTTGGAAGATGTGGAGGTCAGTACCAGCTACCAAGCATGATACCGTCCCAAACGAGAGCTCCACCATCTCCAAACCGGTCCCTTTCGATGATAACGGAGTTGTGATTGCGTGTTCGCTGCTCTCTCCAGATGTGTATACGTCCAGAATCGCTCGTCAGACTAAATTGGCTCTCATCCATAAAGAGAACTCGACCCCATTGCTGATGTGCCCAGTTCGTGTGTTCCAGGTACCAAAGGAACCGCAGTCTCCGATGAGCAGGCGTTAATGACACACACCGTACTGGTCGTCGTGCAAATAAACCCCCTTTGTGCAGCCTCCTGGCCACGGTAAAACGTGATAACGGACGTCTAGTTGTCTGTTACATGTGCCATGCGATTTATCCCACTGTCTGCCGTCTGTCTCTTCTCGCCTGTAGAACAATATACCGGTCGTCCGCGGCCGTGGTTGCTCGTGGACGACTACTGCTAAACTCTAGGACAGCTGTTCCTGTCGTTTGAAATGCTCTCCAAACTCGTGAAACGATGCTGTGAGCGATCCCGAACTCCTCGGCCACACTAATCACACTTCGACCTTCTTCCCAATGACGCGACCTCGTGTAAAGTCATCCACATGTCGTCTACTGGATTGCCTGTTGGCCATACCACACGGTGGCAGCAACTCGATGTCGTTCAAACCGATGTACACCGTGCAATAGCTTTCACCGAATTGCTGAACGTACACCGCCCGTGTGCTTTATACCCTTTCAACACACCCTCCCTCCTACGTCATGCTGCATATATGCACAAGCCCTACCGTACCGGGCCCTAGTCTATTTCTTGAGTGGTCTTTCGGTCCGTTCTGCCAGCTGCTCCCGCTGTTATGCTAATTTCTCCTCTTCGTCCTTAATTTTTGCACACCAGTGTATAAATAAAACGATAAATTTAGGTACATATGTTTTACAAACCCTCCTCTCTAAAAATTACTTTGCACTTGCGCTAAATTGGGTTATTGCAGCATCGGTGGGCTGTACGAAAATGTTACCATCAATAAAGATACAAAAAAAGAGTTACAAATGGTGACAATGGACGATGGTAAAGATACTAATGCACTAAAGATACAAATTTTACCATCAATAAAGATACAAAAGTGATCGGTAGGTATTAAAAGATTGACGACCCCTCATTTAAACGGTGAAATCAAACGCAAAATCATCGCAAACCAAATCACCGAAAGATAAAACAAACGCCATGGGTGTGTTTTTTCAAAAGTCAGAGTTTTAAAAGGCGAAATCATCGAACGTAAAATCATCGAAAACAAAATCACCAAAATGTGAAACACCGTAAGGTAAGCTTTTCGGAAATAAATGCTTTAAAAGGTGAAATCGTCAAACGCAAAATTATTGATAGCAAAATCACCGAAAGAAGAAACATCGTAGTGTAAGCTTTTTCGGGGATAATGGCTTTAAAAGATGAAATCAATGAAATCAAACTCAAAATAATCGATAGCGAAATAGGATGAAGTATCGTAGGGCAAAACGTTTTTTTAAATTACAAATATGCTTATGGAATATTCATCATGGAATATTAGCTGCAACTCAGAATAACATATCGGTAGTTTTCATTTCTTGGTGACGTGTATGAACTGGACAATGGTGCTCAACATACACTGCCGGACAATTGCTAAGGACGGATGACAATAGCAACGATAGCAACCATAAAATGGAAGGCAGGAAAATGTGGAAATTAGCATAAGTGCGGGATACAGTAAGACGTGTTGTGCGTATGCAAATTTTGGATTGCCGAACTTATTCGTGACGTCATAGCACTGATAAGAGATATAAAGGATTTGACGCGTATTGACCGTTGTTGTTCAAACGCAAAGTTGAAAGGGAAAGAATCAATTGACGAACTTGCAATTTTCAGTATGTCTTCCCGACATCACCTAGATGATTTTACGCGTGGCCGTATTATTGGCAAGATTGAAGAAGGGCCAAAAATAACAGATGTTGCCAGGGAGTTCGACGTCAGCCACAGTGTTGTTTCAAGGCTTTGGAAATCATTTCAAACAAATGGAGAGTGTAGCAAACGTCACGGGGGAGGTCGTGTTCGCAGTACGACACCTGCAGAAGATCGGTACATAGTGCTATCAACAAAAAGACACCGGCGCAGCACAGCTAGTGAGGTAGCAAATCAGTTTATGGCTGCTACTGGCAAGCGGATCTCCCAAAAAACTGTCGCCAGACGTTTGCATGAAGGAGGACTATACGCCCGCCATCCTGTTGTGTGCATCCCATTGTCCAGACGTCACCATACCGCCCGTTTGCAATGGTGCCATCTACATCGCAATTGGACTGATAACGACTGGTCTGCTGTCCTCTTCTCAGATGAGAGTAGATACAGTCTATCGTCTGATTGTCGACGACAACTGATCTGGCGTGATAGTGGTACTGCATATTGTCCAGCAAACATACAGGAAAGGGACCGATATCTGACATGTAGTGTCATGGTATGGGCTGGCATCATGATCAATGGCCGTACGTCCTCTATGTGCTTCCAACTGGGACTATGACTGGCCAACGATACATTAATGATGTTCTGCTACCTCATGTTCACATGTTCCGTGGTGCTGTCGGTGATAGATTCATTTTCATGGACGACAACGCAACATGTCATTGAACAGTCGCTGTCCAGGAGTGTCTTGAGAGCGAAGATATTCAACGCCTCGTATGGCCAGCACGTTCTCCAGATCTGAATCCCATTGAAAATGTGTGGGATGCTTTGGGGAGGAGTCTTGCTGGTCGCCAATGCCCTCCAATAAACAAGGACACCCTCATCCGTGCACTGACAGAGAAATGGGATAAATTGCCCCAACAGCTGCTTGATAATGTTGTGCAAAGCATGACACGACGTGTGGAATCTTGCATCGCCCTCCATGGTGGCCATATCCCGTATTGACATCTTACGCCGGAACGCCTGCGGACGGTAATTGCATTTTTTCACGTTTACGTATTCTGCACAAAATGGCCTGTTTGTCCCTTGAACACGTTCCAAAGAATTCTGGATTTCAGAGCACAATAAATTGTCTTTCTTGTAATGTCCTGGCATTCTGACATTATTTTATTTCACTTGGCATCCAACCACACTTACTTTTTTATGCGCTATATAGCCGTTTATGATCCGTCCTTAGCAATTGTCCAGCAGTGTAGTTAATTCCCTTCTTATTTAAAAAATTAATATTCGTTCTTTTATGATGCACTGTTAAAAGAAATACAAAGATCAATCAACGGCTTGTGAATGTTTAATTAATCATTACACGTTATTAGCATAAGTTTTTTAGGAATAGCACATAATATGTTAGCACTTTGGGTGGATTTGCATTTTCTCAGTGGTTCGCTAGCACTAGTTCTTCGTCAATTTCAGCATCTAGTATCTCCAGCATGAAAAAAAATCACGTGGCACTTCTCTGTAGTATCCATTGACTTTATGTGTAATGTGCGTAGGAAGGTGCCATACAAAATAAAGGCTGTGGCACCGAAGATGCTGAACAACCCATTCCATTGTCACCGCTTTACAAGGTGTTACCCTTCCCCCTCGGAGGGTGAGAAAAGAAAATGGGAGAAACACACAAGAAGCGTGAGGGCTAACATCATTTTGGCCTATACCACAAAGGGCAAAGCACTAAATTGGGGATCAAAAAAGTTCTGAGGCTAAGAAATAGGAACGTTAGATGCGGGAAAACGTTAATATCAAAACCGTAAGATGCGGTTTAGTTTAACATGTACATGGAAAACAAATCGGGATTTCAAAATGTAGCGTTAAACGCGGTAAATAATTAAATCAGGAAAACGTTAGATCGCGTTTCTACTGTGTTTTATGTGCTCTCCTGCTCACCAAATACCCTAGTTTCCAATACCATCGATCACGTGTGTGATGCAGTGAAATGTAGTGTCTGCCGGTCCAGGCCAATGACTCACGAGGAGATTTCAGTATGTCCAGCTGGTACAGGAAACTTTAAAATATTTTTCCGTTGTTTAGTGGAGTCTCTGCAAAAAAACAGGTGCATACCGTTGTCGTGAAAAAAGGCGACTCAAAACATAGTATAACGTTATGACTCATGAGTGTATTGTCAGATAATTCCTAGTGGTTATAGAAAGATTGAAACTTTACACACTGAAAGCACTGAAGTTGAGCTATGAAAATTAAGTAATAGAGGCTGCAAGAAAATCCTGCACTATAGAAGTATGTAAGACAGTAAATGCAGGCATGTTGGTACAATTCTACAATAAGTACAGCTACGAAGGAAAATTGCAAAAGACTGGTGAAAATGATTAAAGCTCTTTTTTGTGATAAGGTAATTTACCTTAAGGAGAATGATGTGCTAGGTATGCATAACAAAAGCGTTTCTTTACAACGGGAATTAAGAATTCACAAATGGCTTTAAGGCACTTAAGAATCTTGTTAAAGACGAGGTAAAGTATCCAAAAATGTGACATGAGTAACTGCTTATATCAGTATGCTGTTTTGTTCCAAAAATTCTGAATAGCTACTGATTATGGTGAGGTTAATCCAGAGCTGATGAAGTTTATAAAGTATATGATGGAGACTTCAGGAACGGTAAGTCACTCCAGAAAAAATATTTTTACTCAGCTTTCTGAAAGCCTTTGTGAGCTAAATGACAATTCATATATTTACGATGTTTATTGATTTTGTAAATACTTAGGCTAATGGTAAGGTTGGTTGGCTGGCGTTTTATGGCGCAAGGACCAAACAGCGCAAAATCCAATGATTTAAAATTAAAAAGTAAGAAACTCACAATAATAACAACAGTAAAAGATAATTCATGTAAGAGAACACAACAATATTTGTAAAAGCAGATAAAACAATGCAGTAAATAGAATTAAAAACACCGGTACAACGTAGAAATGACAGAACTGATAACTCGTCACAATGATCGTTTAAAAGACGACTCAGGGTAACTGAGTCATCGGTACGTAAAAGAAATGACGAACAAGATCGTAAACAAAACAACGACACGAACACAAAAGACGAACGACCGTCAAAGGTACAAGTAGTATAAAAAGGCGGGTCCGGCCCCAAGGATGCATCCTTCTAGAGAAGGATGGGGGCGTGGCGTGTGACCGAAGGATGAGGGGCGTAGTTTCTGCAAAAGGATGGGGGCGTGGCATGTGCCCGAAGGATGTGGAGGCGTGGCAGACGACGCTAGTGCGTTGGGTCGATGTGCTGCTCTCTAGCGGTGCTTCTTGGAACTTTATTATTATGTTAGATCTTTGTGTTTGAGTGATGGCAACGACCGAGTGGGGGAAAGGAAATCTGCTGCCCCTAGCGGTGCTTCTTGGAACTTTATTATTATGTTAGATCTTTGTTTTTGAGTGATGGCAACGACCGAGTCGGGGAAAGGAGATGTGCTGCTCTCTAGCGGTGCTTCTTGGAACTTTTAATGGGCCTTTGAGAGATGGCAACGACCGAGTGGGAGAAAGGGGGTGGATATAGGGGGATGTCAACTCGATGTGCTGCCCCTAGCGGTGCTTTTTGGAACTTTTAATGGATCTTTGAGAGATGGCAACGACCGAGTGGGGGAAAGGGGTGTACGTTGCCCCCTAGCAGTGCTTCTTGGAACTTTCGATGTATCTTTGAGAGATGGCAACGACCGAGTGGGGGAAAGGGGATGTGTACGTTGCCCCCTAGCAGTGCTTTTTCGAACTTTTCTCGGGAGATTTATTGGACGCTGACAAATTTTTAAGAAGTCTTTCGAATATTTATTTTTTTAATTTTCTCGAGATTTCCTGGACTTTGTCAAATTTTTGAAGGAAGTTTTTTCAATCGAAGCATTTCCTCAAATTTGTTTTATTAAATTTATATTTTTAGAACTCCGTGAGGTGTTGTAATTTTTATAGACTTTGCATTATTTTTTTCATTCTTATATTTTTCTTCTTTACAATTTTAATTTAGGCGAGGAAAGGCTTTGTTTGAAAAGATTTCGTTCCCGTTGATTCATGTTCCGCCATTTTAGTTTCACCATGTTGTCATTTTGTGAGCCATGTGTTTTGGGATGAGTCACAATTTTCTCTTTGACTCAGAAAATTTTGTATGACACGTGTTTTGGGAAGAGTGACTATGCCGGATGACGCATGTCGTGATAGCAGACATGACATCAGCCAACGCCATTTCCTCCGCGGGGTCGGCGGTTGATGTCATTTGAGATTCTGTAGCCACATTAAGTTCCAAGACTGATTTTTTTTCAATAACTTGTTCATTTTGCAACGAATTTATTCCTTATTTTTTCCTCATAATTTCCCATTTTATATTCATAATTTTTCAACGTAACGATTTTTTTATTTTCTTTGAGGAGACTTCACACATTTTTAACGGACGTTCCAACATAAAAACGTTTTCCAAAGTTTTGTGCTGCAGACATAATCTTAAAACACGACTGTTTATTAACGTATTTACGTGTTCATGACATTTTCTGTTACATACTTTTAACGTTGTACCTTTTTCCAACGTACAAAGCCACAATTTTTTATGCATAGTTAAAATATTTATTTTTTTTATTTTTTCGTATTTCTTCATGATTAATCAGTGAAATGTACCTTTTAGCGCATTATCTTAATATTTTTGTTCTAAATGCTTGCGTACTCCTTAAACTTCTTGATGTACCAACATTATTTTTATTTTCTAACTTTTCAAACTAAGAACTACTTTTATCGAGGCTTTATTTTTTCTGATTCAAACAAGCAAACGTTTCTTCATTATTATTTCCGTTACCTATACAAACAACTTTTCTTACTTGCTTTTAATGTATGACTTAATCTGGTTTTCTATATAGCTGTTTCATGTTTGTGCAAGAAATATACAGATCTACAGCAGCTATACATAACATTCGTTCGTAACAGTATCTTTTTTTTTTCCAGATTTAAACCAACACACGCTTCTTAACGACTTGATATCGGTTTTCTGGGGTACTTTTCTTTTTCCTTCATTCAATTTTATTCCAGATCATGAGACGAGGAAATGCTTCTTTAGAAACGATTTCGTTCCTGTTCGCAGTAATTATTGGATTTTGACAAATTTTTTGTGAAACGACTTCATGCTAATTCTGAGTCTTTCGCCTTTACAATATTATTTTCTCGTAATTTTTTCGTGTGTTCAAGAACTCTACAGGTCTTTCACAGTTAAAATTCTGGTAAAACTATATTTTCTTACTTTATTTAGCATATCATTATAGCTTCCCAATTTTCGCTATTTTACTTCATCTTTTTTGAAATTTAGTAAAACTTTTCAGTATGTCAATAATTTATTTCTTACTTGGCCAAAGCCGAATAACAAGGGGCGAGACAGGGAGGGAGCTCCTTCGGGTTTCGTTCCGGCGTCTCCTGCTCCTTCTTGCTAGAACTTTTGGTGGGAAAAGGCAATCTGATTGTTTTTGCATGGCTGGGAAGAAAAAACGTGGAAGGGGCATTTTCTAAGACGGTTGTTCAAGTAAATTTCTGTTCGCATAGAAAAAAAAATTGATGTCAGAGGGGGAACAGTGTATCTCCTACTACTAGCCGTGGGATAGGTTGACGTCACGTGTCGTTCTCTCTTTGTCAGTCCAAGTATTTGTTTAATTTTTTTTTCGAGAGATTTATTAGACTTCGTTAAATTTTTGTGGGAATGGAAGAATGGGAAATCTTTCGCCCCACCAAAATTTTTCCTGGAATTTCTTTTTTTATATAAAACTTATATTTTTTTATGTTTTTGGGAATCCTGCTTATGCATTATTTTTTTAATTCATATATTTTTCCTCTCTCCAGTTTTAATCAATGTTGTTTGGAACCGTTGACCCCTTTCATGAGATCTATTCCCCACTCAAAGGAATGCGTAAGTGGAGATTTCCACCCTGTTTTAAATTTCACTCAGGAAAAAGTGGGTCAGGACGGCGAGATTTCGAAATCTGAAATTTTCTTGTGTGGAGTACAAAGAATTTCATAGTTCACTCGTTTTTCAAAAGCAGCGTTAATTCCAAGATGAATTCTTTGAAGGTCTCTGATTAAATTCTCACGCTTTCCGTATACCACCATCATTTTAGTGGAAATTCAGCCTTGAAGAATTTCTTTACGCTTATTATGCACTCTATGAAGATTTTTTTAGTTTATTCTCTCAAGATATGAAAGTTATAATGAAATCCTTTCGTTTATCTCTCAAGCTGAAGTTAGCTTTGCCTGATTAGAATCAATAGCATGTTCGTTGCGAGATGACCAGATAAGGAAACAGTCACCGTGCAGTTAGTGTGCTGACGCATCGTGACACATCAATCACCACGTGGTGATAAGGGTCATGTGTTGGTTACAGTATGCAAAGGAAACGCTGAGCGAATTTTAATTCTGTTCTAAGTTTGAATAAAGTAAGAAGTCTTCAAGTCTTTCAAATTCTGGTTCCGGATTTTTCACTTAACAACAGGAGTTGCATTAACCAGAAAGCAGTTTAAGAACCTCCAAATTATTTTGGATGGCGTGTGGGACAGCATCCAGGAATTGTTAATGGGTTCAGAATTCCAGAAAATCGTACTCGGAGAATCCCGAAAGTTTCAAAGTATATCGATTGAGGAGTGTGAACTTAGACACAATTTAATTGAATGTTTAAAAAATTTAATCGGGGAGAGCATCCTGAAGGTATGTAGATGTCGCGAATGCATTTCGGAAGTACTTCCACCTATTGAGATGCATCCTCCATGCCTAACCACTGAGTGGAACAGGAAAGCGATTTCAAGTTTCCAGAACGCTGTGGCCTTGTTGAATCCTAAGGAAGTAGCTCAAGCTTTTATGAACACATGTGGAAAAGTGAAGATTTGAGAAGAGTTCTTCTCTACAATCAGGGGAAAAGAACTATTTGGAGAAGTAATGATTTCGATTATATAAATTCAGAATTATTTTTTTTAAATGGGCAAGGTAGAAGGTGAGTTTGTGAATATTTATTATTTATTGAAATATTAAGCGTAAATATTTTTTAGTTTTAAGACATAAATTTAAAGAGTAATTATTATTTTTTTAAATTAAATTTTAGGTGAATTTTTTTTTAAATGGGTCAAAATTTAAGCTTTCAAGATTTTTAAAGTAAAAGTGAGAATGTAAACTTCTTTTTGAAATGTTTAAAACAGTAACAGAATGAATCCAATTGTTTTAATGGTGAAATAGTGCTTTTTTGCTAGACTTTTCTTAAGGATATTTGGGGATTGTTATTGGAAAGGGTCTGATGTTTTCCATTAGGCAACCAATCGGGGCGGAATTCCGACTGGTCTGAGAGCAATGCTTTACAGTATTGAGTCGAAACCAGAGTACACAGCTTAATTTCGAGGAGTTTGAAATGTTTCAAACTGACTCGCTTTATTCTTTGAGTTGAAAAAAGAAGCGCTCTCACTGAAGACCCCCTAGCCTGGAAAAACTAAACAGTCTGTGTTTTATAAAAATTTCTTTCCTTAGACATTTTTAGTACGTCCAATTTTCAACTTTCAGGAACTTGCTGTGACTTTTTTTACTTCATTCCATTTTCAACTTTTTCGAAAACGAACTTCAACAGATTTTTACTCGTTTCGAAACAGTCTTTTTATGCATACTAGTTTTCCCATGTTATTCTATGGGAATTTCCCTGCTTTTAATGAAATGTGTTTTCTCAAAATTGTCTACTAAGAAAAATGAAGTGTTCCATTTTTAACCCTAGGAAAGAATGAACTGTTCCGAAAAAAAAAAAAAAAAAAGAATGACACTTTTCTTCAACTAATTTTTTTAATATGGAATCCAACGAACATTTTTACATATTTTCTTAGAATTTGTCTTTTTTCGTTTAGAAGTTACAACAGAATTTCCTTCTTGTACAGGAACTTTCAACATTTGTTTATTTTTAATGTAGTTTTTAGGCAAATTTATGCTTTCCTATGAAAGTTTTTCTCAAAGGACTCCATTAGGTTGATCTCAATTGAGTCTTTGAAGTGAATGGAAAGAAAAATAACATGTCTATGTGTTATGAGAAAATGAACGAATTTCCTTAAGACGGTGTGAAGTGAATTGAACATCAAGCAGTAAGTAGTAAGATATTTTACTATCGTAATATGTACATACATTTTGGGACAATATCTTCTAAAGTTAGAGGGGAAAATATATGAATATTAAAAAAAAAACTTCCTTAGATTTACAAATAGAGTATTTGAAGTAGAAAGAGGGATGTAATGCTTTGAATATGAATTTCTTGTTTCAGTGAAGGGATTCTTAGTTTCTCTTTTAAAAAAATTCCAGAATATCATTTTCAGAAAATTTCTGGGGGAGTCGAACTTGGACATTTAACAAAATTCTTGGACATATAGGAATTTGAAGAAAGTTTATGGAATGAAACATAAAGAGAAAGAAATGGTTGGAATGGTTAACGTCCAAGCTTCGTCAATTTTTTTTTGGGTTCCTCATACAATCTGAGGAAATTTTACATTTTTGTGAGAACTCGTTTTTTTCAAAATCAACCCTTTAGAAGTTTTTAAGATAGAAAAAAATATTGACTAAGGAAAATCTTAAATAGTACAAATTCTGAATTGAAGCACTTTAAGTAAGAAAATATTTGCCTGAAGCAATTTTTCAATGTCTAAGCATGGACATCTGAGTATTCGTTCGTCCGAAACTCAATCCTGGGGAGGCTTGAGTTAAGAGCTTTTGAATTACGACACTAGCTTTCTACCTTCCTTGGAAACAGTGGACTAAATCAGGGTCTGCTTACTTCCCTTCTAGTAGTTCACGACGGATCTCTTAAATGGTGAATTAACGGCAAAGTTCAAACGCTCTGTCCCATTGAGTCAGCAGTTTTAGATTTTTGTCATCTTAGACAGTTTAAGTTTGCTCAGAAAACTATGCTTTTGCGAGCTTGAGTTTGCATTCAAAGTTCAAAACCAGAATTTAGTTTAATCTGCCAAGCAAAGTGGTTTCATGCCATATGAGATTTTCCTGTAAGCAAGAGACGCGTGAAAACAGTCGCAGGAGATTGAATTTCCTGTTTCTGTCGGAAACTGACAAAGTTAATTTCTTGGGGAAAGCTCACACACTGGAGAGAGCGTAAAAACACTCTTCTTTCATGTTTTAATGTAAACCTCGAGGAATTTGTATCTAACTATGAAAAGTAAGTTCTAAAGATTTAGCAGCATTTACACTAAAAATCCTACAATGACTTTATTTGAAACAGGGAAGAATCGGCCTTGTAGACTAAAATACATCTGAAGATTTTAGATACATTTCTGTTCAAAAGTAAAGTCGAATGGGAAAATAAGAGTAATTAAATCGATAGGAAAAGATTAAAAGTTTGAATCAGAAAAAAAACTAAGAAAAAAAGAAGTTTCATAAAAATAAACCAAAGTTTGAAGAATCATACAACACTAAACAGAAGGAAAAATATAATAAGTACTATAAGGGGAATACGATATTTTCACTATGGGAGTTTGGAAACAACTGCTTTTCTGAACAATTAGTAAAATGTGAAAAAAAATATTTAGAGGAAGTACGGACTTAGTCGCTATGTCTCCAGAATGAAAGATTTTTCTGCTGAGACAATGAATAAAAAATACGATAATGAAAACCTAATTAAAACGAAAGAAAAGGTCAATGAAACTAAACGTCTAAAGATAAAATGCAGCATGCACAGAAGTTAAAAATGAAGGGCCAGACACGGGAGAACTGGACATTAAGGGAATGAAATATACGCGAAATTTTGAAACATCTCAATTTAAGCGAACTAAATGAGGGAAAGGAATGAGATTAGGGAGTTCTTATTGACTTTTATGAGGTGAGTAAACAAAAAAAATTTAGTTATACATGATATAATTGTGTAAAAAATAGCTCGTTTAAGAATATGATTTTTGGTGAAAGTATGAAATTTTAGTTGAAATGTCATGATCAGCATTTTGAAAAGAAATAGATTGAGTCGATATGTAGAGAACAGAGTAAGTATTTCTTTATTTTCGCTATGGGGGTGGTGAGTTAGTAAAACGTAAAAAAATGATGTTTAGTGGAAGAACGGAATTACTCGCTTTGCCTCCAGAATGAATGTTTTTTTCGGACGAGACAGAACAATATACAGAAAATATGTCCCAAAGAATACAAATTTTATCGTAAGAAAAAAGGTTTTAGATTTCATGCCTTGACAATGAATGCTTTCCCTGTTGGGGCAGTCCACGAAAAAGTATAGCAAACTAGGGAAGGATTAAAAAAAATGCGTATTTGACATACATGCAAGCTTTGAGAAATACTTTAAAAGCAAGTTGGAAAAGAAACAAAAAAACCTGATGATATATAAAGAAACAAAAAAACCTGATGATTTGCAACATCTAAAATAATCATTTTGCTGAAATGAAATGAAAAAAAAAAAAATAGTCTAAATAAAAGGAGTCTTAAGTTTGGCCAAGTAAGAAATAAATTATTGACAATAAATCTCTCGAAAAAAAAATTAAACAAATACTTGGACTGACAAAAGAGAGAACGACACGTGACGTCAACCTATCCCACGGCTAGTAGTAGGAGATACACTGTTCCCCCCTCTGACATCAATTTTTTTTTCTATGCGAACAGAAATTTACTTGAACAACCGTCTTAGAAAATGCCCCTTCCACGTTTTTTCTTCCCAGCCATGCAAAAACAATCAGATTGCCTTTTCCCACCAAAAGTTCTAGCAAGAAGCAGCAGGAGACGCCGGAACGAAACCCGAAGGAGCTCCCTCCCTGTCTCGCCCCTTGTTATTCGGCTTTGGCCAAGTAAGAAATAAATTATTGACATACTGAAAAGTTTTACTAAATTTCAAAAAAGATGAAGTAAAATAGCGAAAATTGGGAAGCTATAATGATATGCTAAATAAAGTAAGAAAATATAGTTTTACCAGAATTTTAACTGTGAAAGACCTGTAGAGTTCTTGAACACACGAAAAAATTACGAGAAAATAATATTGTAAAGGCGAAAGACTCAGAATTAGCATGAAGTCGTTTCACAAAAAATTTGTCAAAATCCAATAATTACTGCGAACAGGAACGAAATCGTTTCTAAAGAAGCATTTCCTCGTCTCATGATCTGGAATAAAATTGAATGAAGGAAAAAGAAAAGTACCCCAGAAAACCGATATCAAGTCGTTAAGAAGCGTGTGTTGGTTTAAATCTGGAAAAAAAAAAAAGATACTGTTACGAACGAATGTTATGTATAGCTGCTATAGATCTGTATATTTCTTGCACAAACATGAAACAGCTATATAGAAAATCAGATTAAGTCATACATTAAAAGCAAGTAAGAAAAGTTGTTTGTATAGGTAACGGAAATAATAATGAAGAAACGTTTGCTTGTTTGAATCAGAAAAAATAAAGCCTCGATAAAAGTAATTCTTAGTTTGAAAAGTTAGAAAATAAAATAATGTTGGTACATCAAGAAGTTTAAGGAGTACGCAAGCATTTAGAACAAAAATATTAAGATAATGCGTTAAAAGGTACATTTCACTGATTAATCATGAAAAAATAAAAAAAAAAAATATTTTAACTATGCATAAAAAATTGTGGCTTTGTACGTTGGAAAAAGGTACAACGTTAAAAGAATGTAACAGAAAATGTCATGAACACGTAAATACGTTAATAAACAATCGTGTTTTAAGATTATGTCTGCAGCACAAAACTTTGGAAAACGTTTTTATGTTGGAACGTCCGTTAAAAATGTGTGAAGTCTCCTCAAAGAAAATAAAAAAATCGTTACGTTGAAAAATTATGAATATAAAATGGGAAATTATGAGGAAAAAAATAAGGAATAAATTCGTTGCAAAATGAACAAGTTATTGAAAAAATCAGTCTTGGAACTTAATGTGGCTACAGAATCTCAAATGACGTCAACCGCCGACCCAGCGGAGGAAATGGCGTTGGCTGATGTCATGTCTGCTATCACGACATGCGTCATCCGGCATAGTCACTCTTCCCAAAACACGTGTCATACAAAATTTTCTGAGTCAAAGAGAAAATTGTGACTCATCCCAAAACACATGGCTCACAAAATGACAACATGGTGAAACTAAAATGGCGGAACATGAATCAACGGGAACGAAATCTTTTCAAACAAAGCCTTTCCTCGCCTAAATTAAAATTGTAGGGAAGAAAAATATAAGAATGAAAAAAATAATGCAACGTCTATAAAAATTACAACACCTCACGGAGTTCTAAAAATATAAATTTAATAAAACAAATTTGAGGAAATGCTTCGATTGAAAAAACTTCCTTCAAAAATTTGGCAAAGTCCAGTAAATCTCCCGAGAAAATAAAAAAAAAATAAATAAAGCCGACCCCGCTGAGGAGAAAACGACGTTGGCTGATGTCATGTCTGCTATCACGAATGCGTCACTCATCATAATGACTCATCCCAAAACACGTGTCATACAAAATTTTCTGAGTCAAAAAGAAAATTGTGACTCATCCTAAAACACATGGCTCACAAAATGACAACGTGGTGAAACTAAAATGGCGGAACATGAATCAACGGGAACGAAATCTTTTCAAACAAAGCCTTTCCTCGCCTAAATTAAAATTGGAGGGAGGACAAATATACGAATTAAAAAAATAATGCACCGTCTATAAAAATTATAACACCTCACGGAAGTCCTGAAAATATAAATTTAATAAAACAAATTTGAGGAAATGCTTCGATTGAAAAACTTCCTTCAAAAATTTGACGAAGTCTAATAAATCTCCCGAGAAAATAAAAAAAAATACTGCAACGTCTATAAAAATTATAATACCTCAGGGAATTCCTGAAAATATAAATTTAATAAAATAAATTAGAGAGAAAAAATAGGACAAAAAATATGAGTAAAAAAAATTGGAAACGACAAAAAACTTCCTTCAAAAATTTGACAAAGTCCAGGAAATCTCCCGAGAAAATTAAAAAAATAAATATTGGAAAGACTTCTTAAAAATTTGTCAACGTCCAATAAATCTCCCGAGAAAAGTTCGAAAAAGCACTGCTAGGGGGGCAACGTACACATCCCCTTTCCCCCACTCGGTCGTTGCCATCTCTCAAAGATACATCGAAAGTTCCAAGAAGCACTGCTAGGGGGGCAACGTACATCCGCCCTTTCCCCCACTCGGTCGTTGCCATCTCTCAAAGATCCATTAAAAGTTCCAAAAAGCACCGCTAGGGGGCAGCACATCGAGTTGACATCCCCCTATATCCACCCCCTTTCTCCCACTCGGTCGTTGCCAACTCTCAAAGGTCCATTAAAAGTTCCAAGAAGCACCGCTAGGGGCAGCACATCTCCTTTCCCCGACTCGGTCGTTGCCATCACTCAAACACAAAGATCTAACATAATAATAAAGTTCCAAGAAGCACCGCTAGGGGGCAGCACATCGACCCAACGCACTAGCGTCGTCTGCCACGCCCCCACATCCTTCGGGCACATGCCACGCCCCCATCCTTCTGCAGCAACCACGCCCCCCATCCTTCGGTCACACGCCACGCCCCCATCCTTCTCTAGAAGGATGCATCCCTTGGGGCCGGACCCGCCTTTTTATACTACTGGTACACCACACGTCCCACACATAGGAGCAGTGTCGCCACACAGCGGTGAGCTACATGTCTAGGGAAAGTCTTAGTATTCCGAATTTTTATGGAATCGAAAACATTCTGTTGAGCTCAATTCCAACCCCTTTGAAACAATCATGGGGGAAAATATTGAAGAATGTTTTCGAAATTAATTCTGGAGTAGAACAAGGATGCATGCTGTGTTATGGTTCGTGTTTCATGAGGATAAACCGCTCAAGAAATGTAGCTTAGTGTCAGATATTCAAAGCGGTAGTTTTAGCATCGTGCATTTTTCAGTATGCTGATACTGTAAATCTAAATCAATTATTTTACTTGGAAATTAAATTATTATAAATTGCCTAGCTGGAAGGAAGGGAACAGAAAATAATTAATTATTTTGATATAAACTGTGTGATCACCATATTATGACCAGCTACCTAATATTTCGAAGGTCTTCGTTTCTCCCAGAGCACAGCAACTATCCGACGTGACATTGATTAAAAAAGATGCCGGAAACAGTTTTGGAGTATGACTGATCTAGCTCTGTGTAATGCGGCCTTTAACGCAGGTATAGAGGTGATTGGTTTATCCAGATGCCTAATATGCCGTTTCATAGTGTTCCATAAGTGCTCTATGGGATTGATATCAGCGGGGTTCGGATGCCAGTCGATGCGCTGGAATTCTGAACTGTGTTCCACAAAACATTCCTGCACAACATTGGACCTGTGGCTTGGCGCATTGTTATCTCGGAAGACACAGTCGTCATTCGGGGAAAAGGGCAACATTGCTGGGTGTACAAAGTTAACAAGCAATTCAGAAAAGTGGAAGCCAGTCATACGCTGTTCCACTTGCACCAGGGGTTCAAGTTCCTGCCAGGTTAACATGCCCCACACCATAACCAACACCATATCCCACACCATACAACCACCTCCACCGGCTTATACTGTAGAGGCCATACAGGATGGATCGAGTGCCTCATGTTGTTCGCGTCAAGTACCTACACGACCATCCACGGAGTGAGTAAAAACGCGACTCCTCAGACCAGCACACTTGCTGCAGTCATCCGACGTTCAACTTGTTTGATCTTTGCACCAAGAGAGTCTTTTACACCGATGAACCATGGACAAGATAAGACGTTGTCGGGTTCCTCTGCTGTTATAGTCCATACGCGCGGGCGTGCGATGCATGGCCATGACAGATTGTCTTGTGGGTTGACCTCCTCTGTATTGGAGTGTCAACTGTTTATCTGTACGAGTCGTCGGAACAGGCGCACACCTCTCACATCAACATTTCGCTGTCTTGCGCAGTTTTCCCTCCGGGTCGTTGTTTGGCCATTTTCACGCCAGCTCTGACACTTTAAATCCGGCGGTTAGCGAACATCTTACCAGTTCAGCTGTTTGGGAAATTGAAGCACTCACTCTCCGAGCTCTCACAATCTGTCCTTACTCAAAACCCTATAAATCCTTGCGTTCAACCATCATGCTCCGAATTTTACTCCCAGTTGCTCCACTCACGCCTTACATGCTACATCGGTCGATTAATCACGCCCTCTTGGAAATCACGTGGTCAAAGCGCTGCATCCACTTTTGGTAGAAGTTGTCTTAATTCAGTGATCAGTCGGTGTAATTGCAGATGAGACTGAATTAGCTAAACGGGAACTAGGCAATGGAACTGTCAAAGCAAGGACTATTACGAGATCTACATATTAAAATAATTTCACTAAAGAACATGCTATTCTAAGAAATAACATGCGTACAATACAGAACTAAGCTAATTTCTGTAATAACATTGGAAGTTGTGGCCGAAGTAAAATTGATTAAAAACTCCAAACATGAATGAGAGCTGTGAGAACAATTGGGAAAAACAGATGAATTTCACACAAAAAGCAGATGCCTTGCCAGCGGTAGAACTGATGTGAGTAGAAATAAACCTAGAACGAGATAGACTGAAGATGAGTAATCAGCCATTACTGGTTAAAGAAACAACTATTTGTTACAGACAATGGTCAGAGGTGTAGAATTAAAAAAATATATATATTTTTGAAATGATCGTCGTCGAAAACATTCCCAAACACAGTGCTGATGTAAAGGGAGAAGATCATGATTAAACATGCGTAGTTTTTTCTGCTTTCAGATAGACGATCGAGAAGGATTTCTTTTATTTATTTATTTTTATATTAGAGGCAAGAGCCTCCGAGATTCAGAAATTTACATTTTCAACTTCTCTGTTGCACGACTTTCTCGATAGGAGAAAGTATTTTTCTACAAGACAGTCTGAAATAAAATTTCGGATCCAATAAATATAAGCTTGGGCTTTTCTAGCATTTTCTGGAGCAAACTTTTCTCGGAATTTTACCGAATTTATGTATATTTGCATTTGCTTCACTATCACTGCTCCTAGAAAACCTATTGCAAAAATGTTCGGCAATATGAAAGTAATCATTGCAAGAACTTCGTTGTTTCTATAGTTTGTTTTTCTCTGTAGGTATCAGTAATGCATATTATTGTTGAAAAATTCTGTCCGTGGACATGTGGCCATTGCCGAAGTACCACTTTCTAAATGTGAATGCTGTTTTCATTTTTTTTTAAAATATATAAAGACGCATTCTAATTTCAGAGATTCTCTTAAAATGGCAGCTTTCTGCTTCTTCCTAATTTCAATATAGTTCATAATGAAGATCAGTTACTTTAAAAAAACTAATAGTTGAGCTCTTTAACATGATAAGGAGGGAACTTATTCGACCAAAGAGAAAATTCAAAATATGATTCAATTCTGTAAAACCAGAGAAAGTTTTGAAAATTGAATGAAGCAAACGGGTTAATCCAAAGAATAAGGATATGAGAACGAATAATGGATGGAATAGAACCATTTATTATTTGTTACAACAGGAAAAATGACTAAAAAGTTGGAAGCAAAGCATTTTGAGAAATAGAGAAAGTCAGTGATTGGATATGATATAAGTACGTTTCGCAAGGCTATTAGAAAACAGTAGCTAGACATTATGAATCTGACAAAATGTTCAAAGCAGAAGTGTTATAAATACAGGTAATATGCATCTGGAGTTTCTGTAATTCTGATATACACTCATACTCAAAAATAAAGGATAATGTCAGTTTCGACACTTCCACCGTTAAGACTGCAATCAAAATGTACTGGACAAGAAGTATATTGAACTAAACGAAAATACAGAACAAAAATAACGCTAGAGGGTCCGCCATAGAGATCAAATTAAAGAAAATCCCTGGAGCTAATTTGCAATGAACATCCCGTGCATAACACAAATGTTTTATGGTAAGGAAAGTGTTTAGTGTGCTGTATGTTGACCTGCCACAGCGATACATGCATTTCAACGTCTAAGCATACTCAGCGCCAGATCAGCAAACTGTACTTAAAGTGCGGAGTCCCAGTCTTGCACCAGTGCTGTCCGAAGTTCCAGAATCGTTCTGAGAGGTAGATGACTTCTGCAATACGTCTTCTGACTGCGTACCATGCATATTCAATGGAGTTTAAATCGGGACAGAGAGCTCTCTACTGTAAAAGCAAGTGATATCCTCAATTTCTGGATATTCCTCCAAAACGGCAGCTCAATAAAGAAGTGCGTTGTCATCAATAAACACGAACTCAGATCGCTTTTTACCACTTAATAGCCCGACAACATATTGTTACAGAATGACATCGTGGTGCGTCTGGCTTGTCACGGTTCCTCTGTCAAACACATGGATATGTGTACGTAAACCCAACATTATTCCGTCCCACACTGGAATCTCACCGCCGCCAAAACGATGATGTTCAAGTATGTTGGAAATGTTGTATCGAGACCCAGGTGCTCTCCAAATGAAGACAAGGCGTGTATCATTGTGCAAACTAAACCTGGATTCGTCAGTAAACAAAACGCAGGACAGGCCCATTCGTTAGCTGCCCAAGCACGATGTTCTCTGTACCTCGTTAAACTGGCTCTGTGATGGGTTTCTGTTAACGGAATGAATCTGGCAAGCCTGCATGACAATAGGCCGTACTCAATAGTCTGTACATGGTATGTCTTGACACCGTGGTCCGTGCGGCAGCTGAAAGGTCTCTGGCAAGGTCCCGTGCTGTACTCTGCCTGTGCCATCTTGCAGTAAGTGACAAAAGACTGCCTTGTTGCGGCGTTGTAATCCACGGATGTCTTGTGCTGAGACACATTTCCATCCAGTTGGAACCGCCGCCAGAGTATAAATCAAGCTTTGTGGAAAATGCAAATCCCGCGCCACTGCCATCTGAGTTTGGCCGGCCTCGAGTCGACAGATGCTTCTGTTAAGCATAACATCAAGAATATAGGTTTGCTGAGCCATATTCATTTGGTTTACAGTACTGTCGGATCTACGAAACGCACAACACCTGCTCTATTTTTTGGCTCTGACTTCCCTTTTTATAAACCACCCTGTGCTACGTGACATATGCCGTACTCGTAGCACGCCGTAGGCCTGTTGGAGCAACAGATGGACTTGCATAATTACGTAAGATGTATGTAGGAGTTTGTATGACAAATCGCTTCCTGTATGGGACATTTTCCTGTGATTCACAATCATGATGTTTTTTTTTTTTTTTTTTTTTTTTTTAGGGAGACTCCTTGGACGAACTGATTCCTCGAGTAAATCTTGAAATTGTGAAGTTTATTCGTTGGTTTGCATGTAATTTTCTTACATTAAATGTCGCTAAGACGGGCTGTGTGCTGTTTTCCTGTACTAGGCATGGTCATAGTGATTTGAGTCCGATATATTTGTACGACACGGCATTGGAATATCGGGCCTCAATAAGGTTCTTGAGAGCTAGCTGTTTTGCATAAATCTTTGAAATGGGATGACCAGGCGGATCAGTTGGATTCTTGCCTTAGATCTAGGATTAGTATGACTAAGAGAATCTCGGGTTTCCTGTCGGTTAGAGTTTTGTTGATCTTGTACTATTCATCTGTTTATCCTGTGCTGTCGTACTGCATCTTGATTAGGCGTGTTGTAACATCACAGACACTCGATCACAACACAAAACATTTATTACTTTACACAAAAACATAAACTGGAATACACTCCGCGTTACAAACTGAACTTGTTGTCTTAGCCAAAGCTCGCCATGTCCTCCTCCTTCGATATCTCTCTCGCAACTCTCCTCATCACTCACCAGACGCTCAAGTCATAAAATATCAATGTATCCTTCCGCACTTTTGTGCGTGGAAGTCGTACTTTACAGTGTAACTACAAAACGAAATCTCACTCGTCTGTCTGTTTTGCAGAGAAAGTACGTTCGATTGTTGAACTCTTTGGCTCATGCAGAATGTTTATTTCGTTATTATCGTATATTGCCTGTAGAGCAGTTGCACAGATATAGACTAATGTTAATGATTCATGAACGTATTAATAGAGGAAGATGTTTAAATCTGATAGTGTTGTCGAGAGCCACTCATTCATATGATACTCGCAGGAGGTCAGAGTTCGCTGTCCCCTGGGTACTACGGGCATGATGTTTAACAGCATTGGTCCTACGAGAATGGAATAGACTTCCATTGACCATTAGATCTAAGATCCAATACCCTGTTTTCAGGCGACTGTTGGATTTTTTTTTATTGAAAATTGTAGATAAAAAGGAGAGGGGAGGGAAATATATGTTTTCGTCTTGGGCTTTCCGGATGTTATTTAGTGCATACTTTAATTTCATATTCGTTGTCTCGACTGTACTTAAAATATTTTTTTTTGAAAATTTCAGGTTATCAGCGATTTGTCAGGATAAAAATTTAGCCTTTCTGTTTGGCTCCTTGCTGTACATTTTAAATTGATGCTGCAGGTGTTTTAGACATATTGACAGCATTTGAATGTGTTCCTGTATTTTATATTGTAAAGTATTTATCTTCGTAACATGGGAATTATATTGTTAAAAACAGGAAAATTATCTTACTTATATTGATTTTATTGGTGTATTATACACTATCTACCAACAAGTAATTGGACACCTCTGCAATCGACGATATCTGCGGCCCTGTACACGTCACGGCCGACGCCGTTAAATATCGTGTGGGAAACAACAACGCAACCTGTCGCATGCAAGATGCCAAGCAGTTCGGAGCTCTCTGATTTCGAGAAAGGTGTAATCGTCGGGTATCACAGAAATGGCCGATCCATACGTGACATATCCAGCGAGTTGAAGTACCCAAAATGGACAGTGGCCTACGTGATTTGTAAGTGGAAGATGAGAGGTGACTGTTGGATAGTGCCCTGACCCGGCAGACCCACAAAACTGGGAGTTAGAGACCGACGGGTGCTACCCAGAGAAATTCGGAAGAACCGCACCAAATCGATGGGCCACTTCCGCGAAGAGTTTCAACAGGCATCCGGGAGTGTTCTTTTGATGAATACCATCCGTAAGGAAGCCCATCTGCTCGGTTATCATGAACGTGCTGCCGCCCACAAGCCTTTGATCACCAAGTCCAATAGTGCTGCTCGGCTAACGTGGTGCAAAGAACGTCGACAGTGGACCGTTGAACAGTGGAAACAGGTTCTCTGGAGCGACGAATCAAGGTTCACCCTCTACCGTTCGAATGGCACTGCCTGGGTTTGGCGTCTGCCTGGAGAACGCCTCCTGCCGGAATGTATTGTACCAACTGTGAAGTTCGGCGGCGGTGGAATAATGCTATGGGGGTGTTTCTCCTGGTATGGCATCGGACCATTGTTCGCAATTCCTAGACTCAACGCCGAGACCTACTGCGACATTTTGGATGACCATGCGCTTCCTACACTGTGGCAGTTTTACGGGGTGGACCCATGTTACTTTCAGGATGACAATGCCACCTGTCATGTTGCGAGGTCTACCATGGCTTGGTATGGTGACAATGGGGTTAATCGAATGGACTGGCCTATCGAGTACCTCTGGGACGAGTTGGAGCGTCGGCTTAAGGGATGCCCCCACCGTCCGAAATCGGTGAAGGAACTGACCTGTCTTCTCCAAGCAGAGTGGAAGAAAATACCGCTAGCCGTCGTACAACGCCTGGTTGAGAGTATGCCAGGGAAGGTCGCAGCTGTAATCGCCACTCGTGGAGGCTCCATCAACTATTGAAGATGAATAAACTTCGTTTTCCTTTGCTATCACAGGTGTTCAATTACTTGTTGGTAGATAGTGTATATTCTTATTATTAACCATAGATTATGTGACATATTGTTCGTTCTTTTGGGTGTTGCATTGTGATGAGTTCTAATAATTAATTAAATAAAAAATAGTCTAATAAATAAATAAATAAATAAAATAAATAAATAAATAAAACCCATGGTTTTGGAGCATGAGTGTGTATACGTATATTCAGAGACGACGCCAAGAGGGTGCAAGGGTGGGCTCTAGCTCACCCTTAAAATGGTCTTGCCCACCCTGCCGCCTACCCAGTTCAAGATGTGCCATATTAAAATTTGTTTTAACTTTAAAATATCTGGAATGTACCAAGGAATAAACTACTCCCTCCAAGGTGTTTCGTCTTGTAGCCCTACGTACGGATGTTTCCTTGGGAAGTGCGCGTTTTTCCTTTGCCTTCTCAGTAGAAAGGTTATCAAAATAGCATCCCCAGGGCCATAAAAATTCAATTGTTCTGCACACGTCCAAATCCTCAATTTAAGCATTTTTTTTAGTTAATATGATTACAAGTAATGAATAGGGTGAACAGGAATTCACTGAGGTCATTAGTAATTGCACTGCTATTTGTTTGTGCTACTAAGTAGGATATTCCAATACGGAAAGTGGAGTCCAAAGCTATATGTAGTATACTAGTGCTATTAAGCCTGCCCTAGGGCAATGAGGGAGCAAGCTGACAAACGATTAGGAAGATATGAGTGCAAGACAAGGTTGCTGGTTTGACGAAAAGGAGTTAAGGAGGGGAAAGTATTGTCTTCATGTCCGTATTCCCCCTCAGCCGCAATCCACAAAACATTTGCTTTAAGACCCTTCTCCTAGGCATGGAAATTTCTTTTAATCAGCGCATGCTGCTGTTGTATGTGGCAGAGTGTCAGGTTTGTTATGCGGGTATGTAACTTTTCAGGTTTTATTAATTTTATTGAAAATGAATGGACGGAACATTAGCAAAATATGACTCTTAATTTAAGATTATTTTGTATTCCGAAAAGTACAAAAACTTCAAGACAGTTCCAAAATTAATGAGTATGTATCCAGAAGGAAGGAGGGGGATTGTACGAATATCTTTGCAGCCTGTTGAAAAAGGAAAACAAATAATTTCAGTGTTTCGTAAATAAAGTTGCTTTCAAACTTGCCCCAGCAAAAATAATACTCGCTCACCATCCTGATTTCAAAGTCTCGCGACGTCCCTGCGTATAATTGTTTTCGGGAAGCAAACAAAGTACATAAGAGCAAGAAAAATGCTGGTTTAATTTAGCAAAGGAAAATGCTGTTTTAATGAGAAAAAGAAGTATATTGCAAATAGCTCTAAGTTACTTGATACAGAAAGTAAAATAAGCTTAAAACTGAAATAATTAATATGATACGTAGGACAACAAGAATAGCAAAACTTGGGAGGAAAATTCTTAGTAAAACATCTACATAACGTTTCCGCAACAGTTCACTCTTTAGTAGATACGTGTATTTTGGTACATATTGTGCTGACCGTGTATTAACTGTTTCAACAAAAATTGTCAAATTATCGCGAATAAGAAGTTCGACATAATTACGTGAACTTCATCAGAGTTCCTTTATAAACAGAATGTTGCCATAAATATAAGGACAGGAAGGCTCATCATGGAAAAGTTTATTCCATGTACTAGTAAAAATGATATTAGATTGGAAAGAAAGTAATGCCTGCAAATATAAGGCAAAGCGAAAGGGCTAATTGCCGTTTATACAAATACAAATCAGTCCAAGATGTAGTCGCCATCGTTTGTCACGACCTGCTCCCATCGTCTAGGCTGCGGTTGGTGTCAATCCCTGTACAGTTGTGGCGGCTTGAAACCAAAGGAGTGAACAACTGAGCGTTCGACATCGCCCCGATTGGTTTCCTGAAACAATTTCCATTTTTGGCTTCCTGAAACAATTTCCATTTTTGGTTTCCTGAAACAATTTCCATTTTTGGCTTCCTGAAATAATTTCCATTTTTGGTTTCCTGAAACAATTTCCATTTTCGGCTTCCTGAAACAATTTCCATTTTTGGTTTCCTGAAACAAATTTCCATTTTTGGTTTCCTGAAACAATTTCCATTTTTGGTTTCCTGAAACAATTTCCATTTTTGGCTTCCTGAAACAATTTCCATTTTTGGTTTCCTGAAACAATTTCCATTTTTGGTTTCCTGAAACAATTTCCATTTTTGGTTTCCTGAAATAATTTCCATTTTTGGCTTCCTGAAACAATTTCCATTTTTGGTTTCCTGAAACAATTTCCATTTTTGGTTTCCTGAAACAATTTCCATTTTTGGTTTCCTCAAATAATTTCCATTTTTGGCTTCCTGAAACAATTTCCATTTTTGGTTTCCTGAAACAATTTCCATTTTTGGTTTCCTCAAATAATTTCCATTTTTGGCTTCCTGAAACAATTTCCATTTTTGGTTTCCTGAAACAGTTTCCATTTTTGGTTTCCTGAAATAATTTCCATTTTTGGTTTCCTGAAATAATTTCCATTTTTGGTTTCCTGAAACAATTTCCATTTTTGGTTTCCTGAAACAAAATTACATTTTTGGTTTCCTGAAATAATTTCCATTTTTGGTTTCCTGAAACAATTTCCATTTTTGGTTTCCTGAAACAATTTCCATTTTTGGCTTCCTGAAACAATTTCCATTTTTGGTTTCCTGAAACAATTTCCATTTTTGGTTTCCTGAAACAATTTCCATTTTTGGTTTCCTCAAATAATTTCCATTTTTGGCTTCCTGAAACAATTTCCATTTTTGGTTTCCTGAAACAGTTTCCATTTTTGGTTTCCTGAAACAATTTCCGTTTCTGGTTTCCTGAAACAATTTCCATTTTTGGTTTCCTGAAACAGTTTCCATTTTTGGTTTCCTGAAACAATTTCCATTTTTGGCTTCCTGAAACAATTTCCATTTTTGGTTTCCTGAAACAATTTCCATTTTTGGTTTCCTGAAACAATTTCCATTTTTGGTTTCCTGAAACAATTTCCATTTTTGGTTTCCTGAAACAATTTCCATTTTTGGTTTCCTGAAACAATTTCCATTTTTGGTTTCCTGAAACAATTTCCATTTTTGGCTTCCTGAAACAATTTCCATTTTTGGTTTCCTGAAACAATTTCCATTTTTGGTTTCCTGAAACAATTTCCATTTTTGGTTTCCTCAAATAATTTCCATTTTTGGCTTCCTGAAACAATTTCCATTTTTGGTTTCCTGAAACAGTTTCCATTTTTGGTTTCCTGAAACAATTTCCATTTTTGGTTTCCTGAAACAATTTCCATTTTTGGCTTCCTGAAACAATTTCCATTTTTGGTTTCCTGAAACAATTTCCATTTTTGGTTTCCTGAAACAATTTCCATTTTTGGTTTCCTCAAATAATTTCCATTTTTGGCTTCCTGAAACAATTTCCATTTTTGGTTTCCTGAAACAGTTTCCATTTTTGGTTTCCTGAAACAATTTCCGTTTCTGGTTTCCTGAAATCAATTTTCAAGCATTTTCTGGACGGACAGCGGTTCACCAATCGCTGTTCGTCCAGGAAATGCTGTAACGACAGAAAAATGCGGTAGTCGCTTGTGTCAAGGTTCGGGGAATTGGATGGGCGTGGAAGCCCCTCCCAGCCCATTTCTTTTATCTTGTGACCAGTCACCCGTACTGTGCAAGGTTTCGCTCCTTCTTGTAGGAGGACGCCCTTGCGATTCAGAAGAGCTGTTTGTTTCAAAGTGAGCGATGAGTGCAGATCAAGGTGACGTCAATACGCAACTGCGGTGATAGTGCTGTTGTTCGGCAGCAGCTTAAAAAAGATACCCCGCCTCTCACACTAAACAGACGGCAGGTCATTGCACGTTGGTGTAAGCCAGCTTTGTGGTCGGCATGGACTTCTGTTTTGTACCCAACCAGTGTTTTCAGACGCCATCATTGCCACCTGTCACAATGAGGTCCAAAAACAGTTCAACTTGGTCACGTGCAAGCAGGGAAACTCATGCTATTTGCTCAACTGTGAGTTGATGGGGTACCCACACTCCCCTCTTGTGCACCTTCTGAATTTGACTCAGGTAGGTGATAATGGTCCTGTGGATAGCCCCAAGCTGTTTGGCCAAGTCGCGCGTGGTCACACGTAGGTCGGTATCCACTAAGATCTTCAAAAGCATGTCCATACCCACTGTAGCGGGGCTTCCGTATTTGGGATGGCCAGACAGGTCAAACTTTCTCTCTATAAACCATTCGGACACACTGCTGATATGATATTGCATTGGGTACACACTGGTAATGTTCCTTACAGCACTTGTTGAGGTGCTATCGCGACGAAACTTATACAACATGCAGTTGTGGATGTGATCCTTGTCCACTTCCACGTTGGTTGGTGCGTGCACTCTTCGCTTTCTGACGTACACTCTTCCTGCTGATGACATGCCGGTGAGCTGCGCAGTCTCAGTGGCCGATGTAGGCCGTGTCTGTGGCATCTACGTCGCCTACCTCGTTATCGGACATTACATTCTTTCCAACCCAATATTAAAGCGCATGATGCAAAACATATGTAACTTGACTTCTGATGAAGCACAGAGTAGTTTTATTCCGGGAAAGGGTTGTGTGTAAAAAACAGATTTCCCTGGTAGCACAGCTTTGCAATGTAACGTAGGCCCAACATTGGGCCACCGTTTTTAGGAATAGAAGACGTTGGCTCAGTGTTGGACCTACGTTAAATTGCACGGCTGTGCTACCTGGGTTTCTACGTGCTGACTGAGTAGATATTGCATTCTCATGAGTAACCGTTTAGTTAGGTATAAAAGAGGTGTCGCTCATGACAGAGCGAACTTAATTCTGTTTTTGAAGGTTTTTAAATGTTATGGAATAAACAAGAGTGAACATGACTGTGGAAACCAGATGTTTTAAGACAGAAGGTAATATGTCAAGTGCATGTTCGTTGTCCAGGTTCTGAAACAAACCCTTATTACATCTCCATTGGAGTTAAGTGTCTACGCGGGTGTTATTGAAACGAAATCTGAACGATTTCTATGAAGTACAGACTGCATGACAGGGATACAACTGCGTTTCGCGATACTTAACTGAGAAGTGCCGAATAAGGTGTTCTAGTTCAATAACGTATGCTTAGAATGTCATCCCTTTTTGTTTATTTCCTCCTTTAAAACAAAGCATAAATGAAGTAAAACGAAAGTAATGTTTTCCGCACGGAATATACACAGTCGAATCACATTGTGACCCCCTACTTTTGACCTCAACAGTGCGCAGCCAATGAAAGAAGGCACGTGTCGTGAGCTGGCTTGGAAGGTATATAATTTGTGCTGTAGGCAATCTGAAAAGATATCACTCGTTGCTGTCATGGATAAAGGGGGCGATTTATCAGATTTGCAAAGAGGAATGATTACTGGCTTTCGGGTCAAGGGTGGAAGTATTTCTGAAACAGCGCAGTTTGTGAACTGTTAGCGTGCTGCGGTGGTTAAAATGTATCGTGATTCGAGAAATGCCACCACTGCGAATAAGCGACGTGAAAACTGCGGAGCACCACGTGTCATTGATGTGAGAGGTGAACGTCGGCTGCGAAGGTGAGCGTGGGCCGATGGACACGCTACAGTGGAGCAATGACCGAATGAACCACGGGGCTACCGGAAGTGTGTCTAAAACGACAGTTTGGCAAACGCTGCTTCGTATGGGATTCCGATGCTGACGGATGGTCACTGCACCTATGCTAACGAATGTGCATCGCCAGAAAAGGCTTACATTTTTAGGGTAGTATCAGATTTGGACTTCCGCTGATTGGCAAAGGACTGCCTTTTCCGATGAGTTACGTTTTCTGCTTCATCGAAAGGATGGACGTTGGCGTACATGGCGAGAAACATCGCAGAACAAACACTTTTCAACCATTGCTGGAAGAACACAAGCCGGTGGGGGCAGCGTTATGGTCTGGGGAATGTTTTCGTGTTATTCTCTGGGTCCACTCGCATCTGTGGAAGGCACTATGTGCCGAATTTTTTATGAATCCATCCTTGCAGACTACGTACACCCATACATGCTGATTGTCTTCCCTGAGGCGGCTGGGATCTTCCACCACGGCAATGCGACGTGTCACACAGCTAGAAATGTCCAAGAATGGTTGGAAGAGCACGATGAGGTCTTCAAAGTGCTTCCCTGGCGCCCTTAATTCCTCTCAGACTTAAACCCAATTGAGCATTTGTGGGACCACCTTGATCGTGTTTTTCGCTCTGTGGATCCTCCACCACACACTCTCCAGCAGCTGTTAGATGCACTGCAGTCAGCATGGCTCCACATACCTGCGAGCACCTTCCAGCACAATACTAAGTCCCTCCCAGCCCGTTTAGCTGCTGTCTGCCGTGCACACGGCGGTTACACTTCACAATAATGTGACTTGACCGTGAAAGTAGTGAGAGAGTTAAGCTTTCAAAGTCATTCCGGCGTACCTTCTCAAGAACAGTTGTTTATATAGTTCTTGAAAGACTGCATCTACTATGAGTTACGATATTGAAAACGTAAGAATCGGGAAAATGCACAAAAAGCTCATTCCGCATTAAAGTGAATGCTTGGCACTAGATATTCCCCGTCATTCTCCACTTTTGTCGTTTGAAGAACAAATGTATTACGGAATTGTTTGCGTATACGACGGAAACCAATAATAAGTGTTTTGGCGGAGAAAAAAACAATCCACAGTAAATACCTAATAGCCAAGGAAATAAGTGGAACCGATGATCGAATCGTATAAGAAGAGTAGGGGATTACGAAGCTCGAGGGATGGCAGCAGGAATAAATTTGCAATATCCGTGTAAATAGTGCAACATAAATTCCTCAACCTGCTTAAAAGCTTCAGACAAACTTAAACAGCATGTACGAAATTCCTTTTTAATTTTCTCGCACTTCGGAAATGACACAGAATTGTAAAAAAAAAATGATTATCAAGAATTTTAGATTTCATACTGTGCATACGCATCTCTTTAGACAAATAAAACTCCGAAGATTTATTTGCGTCTACAATAGTGTCCTGTAAATATGTATACACTCTACGGCAATTAAGTAATCTGACTCATTAAAAAAATTCTGGAAAAACATGTATCTGAAAAGCATGGTTTTTCGATAAGGCATTTGTCAGCTGTGCGGTGGCCGCAGCGTTTTCGTGCATGACGTCATTTGGCGGAAGAAGATTGTCACAGCTCTGTCATGGAGCGGACAGCAAATATCCGGTCGTGTTTGAAAACTGCATCTTAGACAGTTGAATTGTGTGCTGTTTATTGTTGTAATTACGTACCTCGTGCACAAATATCACGTTGATATACAAACATTACGATGGTATGCACATTTCATGGATAGGTTGGAAGCTTTGAAAAATAACGAGAGGCCGGACGATCGATTTCAGTGGGAACGATTGAATTCGTTGAGAAAGTTCGCGGAAAAAAAGTCATTGTTGTGTGACCTTGAGGATGGTGTTTAATAAGGAGACTATTAGTCAAATTGAGGATGATGAAAAAGTCATCGTTGTGTGACCTTGAGGATGCTGAATGTGTGCTCGGTGTTTAATAAGGAGACTATTAGTCAAATTTTAGTGCAAGATTTGAGGGGGGGGCGGAGAAGTTTGTGATCGTTTTGTTACGCACGCTTTATCAGACGACCAGAAACATACAGGAGTGGAGTACGCAGAAGAGATACTGCAGAGTGCAGAAACAATGCAAACTTTTCTCCAAAGTATTGTGGCAGATGACAAGACACTGTGCTATCGTTACTATCCTGAGACAACGCGTCAGAATGAATGAATTGAAGGTGAAAATCATCTAAATACGTGGCGTCAGTTGCTCAGTGGAAGTCGCCACAGGCACCTAAACGAAAAAGGAAAAGGTTACAAAGTCCAAAATCAAGACGACGCTTGTGTGATTTTACAACAGCACGGGAATTCTGCATCACGAGTTCATTTCTGGAGGTATAACAGTCACTGGTAGTGTTTACACATCCATTTTTGGAAGGTTGTTTCGTGTCGAGCCTGAGTACAAAAACTGGCAATGCTTCCTTCTTCATGATAACGCACCCGCATACACAGCAGTCAGTGCACGGCAATTTCAGGCACGAAAACAAATGTGTGCACTCATCCATCCCTTCTGTTCTCCAGATTTGCCACCATATGACTACTCTATTCAATAATTAAAGCTGCCTTTATAAGGAAAAGTGTTTTCAAGAAGAACAAAGAAATCACAAACCATCTCTTCATTCCATACCAAAAGATTACCTCTGCAAGTCCTCCCTTTGTCTGATTGTGCCATTTCTTGTATTAATGCAGGAGGAGAAAAATAGAATGTTAGTCGGATGAAATATATTCATGTAAGTTTTCCTGCTTTAATATATTTATAAACAAATTCAGTCTCATTACTTAATTGCCGCACTGTGTACACATTGTTGCGACTAACGAGGGGACTTTTCCTACTAAACATTTAGTAACGCTTCTTGATGATCTGAACTCCCCAGGGAGCCACAAACGGAAATACTCAGGGTACTTTTTAGAGGGTACTTTTTCCCGTTGAAGACTAATTGGTGGGAGTGCATTTGACTCATAAAATTAAATATCTATTAATATCCAAAGGACAGCCAGGATTTCTGGTACAATACGCGCTTTAACTTATGGCACAATTATTGAGGTAATTTCTAAAATACGCTCTGAATAATTATGGAGGATTTCTGGAATTCCCCGGGTCGCTGCGGCGGAGGTTGTAATTTCCAGTAGTCTACTTGTCCAATGGCCTACATACATAAACTGGAAAAACTTGTACTTATGGTCTTATGAGAGCCAGATTAAGACCTTGATGGGTCCCTAGGCTAAGATATTTGAGTGGGCCTCTGGGTTAAGACATCTGAGTGGGCCCACAAAAAACTTATGACGGCGAATCTTTATCAAGTCCGTTAAAACACGAAACTGTAGCAATATGCTTATGATAATTAATACATAGTGCATTGAAAAATACAGTGACTTATTATGAAAACTCTGCAGATGGTTTATTAGTTTGAATAAATAAATAAATAATTATTTTATTCAAACTAATAAACCATCTGCAGAGTTTCATTAATAAGTCACTATATTTTCCATTGTTCTAATAAGAACACGAGTTAAAAGCTTAAGATGCCTAAGTTTTGTCCTGGATTTTCTAATGTTTCAGCATTGTATATTTTGCTTTGTGCATCATTTTGTTATGCAATGTGAAACCACAGGGGAACTTTGTCCATTAACGGTTCCAAGTGCAAATTGGGAGGTGTGAGTAGATGGTAATGAAAAGGCTGGAACTGCCTCGCCGATACTGTTGTGCACAGCGACATAAAATCTTTATCCTTGGTTAGTCAATACCTTGAAATCTGTCTTCAACCCGCTATTTCTGACCAAGTGGAAATCATACGAGGCAAACCTAAAACTATTTTATAAACCTCTCCATAAACTATTTGTCCAGACATGTCTCCTGGGCACTTGGTGATGGTGGGCCCTAAGGTTACCATCACCAAGTGCCCATTAGAGCCCCCCCCCCCCCCTTAATCCGGCCCTGGGTCTTATCCCCCGATTTAATCCAATTGCTACGCTACCTTTCGTCACCACAACTCGTGCACTCACCATTAATTAAGCGTATCTTGCCACTGATCACTAACGAAACATTCAAATGATGCAAACGTTTTTCTGCCGAAAAACGTTTGTCTCGCCCTTCGTCACTCGACGCTTCATAAGACCATCGAGCTGGTTAGCCTCTTACATGCGAAAATTAAAATCTGCGTAACAGAAGCTCAATCTTATCCGTTTGCAGTTTCCCCCTTTACCTTTGATTCTCCCTAAATTACTTTCAGTCTTTGATTTTTTACTAGTCTGATGATGCAACGACATACACTTTTGTCGTGGTCTCCAGGCAGCAGCGACTCTTTTCTCGGGTTCAAGCACACACAAGAACACAGGTTGCTTGAGGTGCCATTTGCTTCCTTTCCTATTAATTAATTGATCTACAAACGATGAAACTCACGCCGAAACTATTCCTCCAAAGCCCATTCAAACTTAGAAGAAACCCGTTATTTAGTCTACCAAGCGTCAAATTAACATCTCAAGAAATAAGAGCTCCTAATTTACGATCATGCGGTCGCCCTGTCCCCTACCACACACAGTAAGAAAGCCTAACTGGGAGATAAACTTTTTAACTTCATTAACACTTGATTCACCTTTTCAACTTCAGTCAGCAACCGCAAATTTATTAGATCTGAATCAATTGACCACGCCCATTCAATCTTAAATTTATTGGTCACGCCCATTCATCAAAACTGTATCGACCACGCCCATTTTATTTAAATTTGATTGCCCACGCCCATTCTATTAAAATTTGATTGACCACGCCCATTCTGTTAAAATTTGATTGACCCCGCCAATTCGATCTAAAATTAAGACTCCGCCCATTCAATCTAAGATTAATTCGGCCCGATATATCACGCCCATTCGATCTAAAATTTAGACCACGCCCGTTCGATCTAAAATTAATTCGGCCCGATAGACCACGCCCATTTCATCTGAAATTAATTTGGCGTGATAGATCACGCCCATTCAGACTTAAAATTGGGCGTGGTTTTCTATCCAAAATGAATTTGGCCTGATAGCCTAAGCCCAATTGTTTTAAAATCAATTTGGTCTGATAGCCCACCGCCATTCGATCTAAAATTAATTCAGCCTGGACCGCAACATTAAATAGCAGAGAACTGTTAAAAAATAATTGTAAATAATTTTGAGTTTTATGCTGTGCATGCGCATCTCTGCCGATAATTAATACTCCAAAGATTTCATTAAGTCTACCGCAGTGTCACCTGAATATGCACACAATTTTATCCTAAATCATTTTCGAGTTTTTATTCTGGGAGTGATCAGACTAAACCCTGCAGGATTATTTTCTAAGGGCTTACGTGGTGGCCACAGATAATGTTGCAATACGTCTAAGTTGTCTGTGGCAGTACAAACACAATCGTTCTTAAGCTTCATCCCTTCTCCTAATAGTTTCCCTTTTTCCTTTGATGAAATAAGGGGATGGGATCACAAACGTCTGCTTTTATGATACGTACGTGTTCTGTTGAAGAGAATATCTCTTGAGTACGTCCGTAGCAAGATTCCCTGTCTCGATTTTATAGCATTTGTTGAAGATAGTAGCAGTTACTTCTCATGAAAGGATCTCATCTTTAGTTTCCCAATAATGAGTATCCCCAGTTACATTCCTTGGTAACAATCCAATCATTCTGAGCTAAAATTCTTCATCATTTGCACTTTAAAATACTCCGCAGTAATGTGGTTAGTTAGTGACATTTGTTACAGCTAATGCCTGCTAAAGTACATTTATTATCGTGATTGATTACTTAGGGAAACTTGGGTGCCGTTAGCGGTATAATAATTATCTAAGTTGCTCAAGGGAAGCAGCGCCTCCAGTAGATTAGTCATGCTTAATTTTCATAGAAAACTATACGACCACCCTGCATTATGGAAAGCTATAATCAGCAGAAAATTTCAAAATTGCTTAAGAGTAGAGCAATATCATTTGTTTTCTCTCTGAATATTAGATTTCGTTCACTATCTAAGAATACAATTTTTAAATCTCAAAGTGTTGGTTATATGTCAATTCTTAAAGGAACGGTTTTGCATAATATGGTGAAATAATTACGCTAATAAAATTAAATTAATAGCGTTATTTACTTTTTCGATTTAGAATAGGTATTAAGTACTAAGGATCAGTCCAAATTGCACACAGATAGACCAGGATAATGCACTTATGTACATACTTAGGAAGTTTGTATGACAGAGAAAACAAATTAAATGGTGAAATCAGTAATGTGTGTGCAAAAGTTCTATCTGTTTTTCATGATGCAAATTCCAAGTAAACATTTTAGTAACAAATGCAATAACAGATGGCGCGTGTGATGGCCAACATGTTTGGAGGAGTAGGCTATAAAATAGCACCAAGCACGCAGGTGTATCTCATTCGTAAGCAAGTCACACAAGGGTTAACATTGCCAAGCAATAAGGATCACATGAGCAATTATTTACTTTATAAGTTCGGCAAATGCAACAATACAACTGAAGCCTGCAGCAACATTTGTGTGGCGTATGGCGAGGATGATATAGACGAAAGCACATGTCGCCATTTGTTCCGAAAATCTGTGAAGGAGTCAAACTGCAGAGACAAACCACCTTCTGGACGACCATCAGAGATACAAACCACCTTCTGGACGACCATCAGAGATACAAACCACCTTCTGGACGACCATCAGAGATTTCTGAAGAGGATCTCAACCAAGCCCTATAAAATGACAAACATCTAACCAATGAAGAATTAGACAGGTTTCCTGTACACAGAACTGTAGAAAGACGGATGTATGAGCTTGGGTTTATCGCAAAGTTCGACACTGGGTACCGCATGACCTATCCCAAAGAAATTGATTGGACAAGATCAGCACCTGCCTTTCTTTGCTTGCGTAGCACAGAAGTGAACCTTTCTTGGAACGATTAACTACGGGTGATGAAAAGTGGTTTTTTTTATAGAAGTGTAGAACATCAAACGACTTTATGCCGAGTTGAAGACCTGCTTCATTCACTTCAAGAGGAGGACTGCATCCGAGATAGGTCTTGTTAAATGTGTGGTGGGATATCAAGGGGTAATCTACTCGGAGCTGCTTGCACCAAACCAAGTGATAAATGCTGACTTGTACTGAAAGAAAAATTGAAATCTATGCATCCAATACTAGTTGATTGCAAAGGCGTCATCTTACAGCATGTCGACGCAGGACCCCGTAAAGGTGTAGCCACTCAGAAAATTTCTGTACATGGAATGGGAAGAAGGGTTACCTCACCCCTCGTATTTCCTAGACCTATTTGATTTTTTTTATTGGAGGTTTAACGACCACATTGAGCAACTTAATTGTCTATAAGCAGTCGCCCGTCCCTAATTTACGACCACTGATGCCGTAAGACAAACATCCATGCGCCTCACCGGGATTCGAACCCGGACCCATCTCCGATGAGTGATTATAAGTCACAGCTTAAACCACTGCGCCACCGGGGTCGATCCCCAGACCTGGCACTTAGGGACTACCACATTTTTCGATCTTTTCGGAAAAACTTCCCTTTTAAAACCTTAGACGAAGTTGAGGATGTCCAAACTGCATTACAATAGTTTGCTGACTCCAAAATGGGGGAGTTCTACTGAAGGGGAAATCAATTACTTCCAGAAAGATAGCAAGATATATTATATAATAATGGCAATTATGTAAAAGAATAAATATGTTATTTCTTATAAAAGAATCTAATACAAAAATTGGAAGAACTTTAGCACAAATCTAATATGCGAAGGAATTCATCTCCAGAAGTAATGGCTGCTTTAGGAGGATTGAGCAGAAACAAATGGTTCTGAAAAAAGTCCCTGAGGGCTGTCTATGGAAGTGTAATTTTTCCTACCCTGATGTACGCCAATGAAACGCAGGAATTCCAGAAGAAACACAGGAGCCATTTGTGTGCTGGAGATATGCTTGACTTATGGGTAGTCTTGTGGTAAGTCAGGTTCTGATCAACTAAGAAACGAAGGTGTGTTGCAGATGTGTAGGGAAGTAAAATTGTAGTTACGTGGAGACTAATATTATTAGGTGGTTTGGCCGTGTTGAAAGAATGAGAGGTGATATGCTTACTAAGAGAATACATTTAGCCCAAGTGGCAGGAAAGAAATGTAGAGGAAGGCCAAGGAAATCATACGAGGACCAGATTCAGTAATGTCTACATGAGAAACAACGAGTACGAAGTACAAAATGTCTTGTGTGAAACGTGTGGTGGATGTACGTTAAGTTCGAGTTGTGTGCCGAGATCGCTGCAAAAGGTGCATTTTGGTACATCAGCAATAAGTAAAATCTAGTTCCATTCTTTTAAACGTTAATCTGACAGATGTGATTTATTTTATTAGCTAACCTATGAATCTCAGAGGACAGCTTATTGGTATGTACACTCAATGGACAAAACATTAGAGATACCGCATTTTGAGAAGAAAATAATTAACGATAATTCAGGTTATATGCTTTGAACTCATTACCGATTAACTTGTCTTCAACCGTAAAAACATGTTTCATATGTATTTTCATTATGGCAATAATGTACCTGCTCATTAAATAGTCATTCTTCAAATAAAATACATGTTCCTTCATTAAATAAAGTACATGATCCTTCTTGAAATAAAGCATATGATCCTTCTTATACACCAAGAAGTGGTTCTAATCCCGAACCATGACATCAATACAATCAATGGACGAACCATTAGAGATACATACCTTCTCTTCTAGAGAGAATAACAGCATGTACACGCCAAAGCATCGACTCCACCAGATGCCGAAGGATTTTCGGACGTAATGCCAACCATGCCTGTGGCCGCATTGTCCAGAACTCCGGCCGAAATGTCACTCCAGGATCTATGGCTCTGAAGTTCCGCACCATGGAATTACAAAGGGCTTACAGGGGGTTTACATCCGTGCACCTTGGGAGCCACTGGATGGTTTCAAACTCAGATGAGTGTTCCTGGAGCAATGGCGAGGTGGTTGCTGCCCGGTGGGGAAAAGCATTGTGCTGCTAAAACAGACCATCGGCCGAAGAATGAGTGGTGGCAGCGAAAGCGTGTAGGTGATCAGCCAGTACATGCTAGAAGCGCGCAGCGGTTGAGGACCTCTGAAGACACACTAAGGGACATAATCTCTCACACGAGAATGCTCCCCGAAACCATCGCAGACACCACCGCCTTGAACAGAGCCGAACTGCCACGACAGAGCTATGGCCTCATGCTGTCGACACCACACACGCATCTTCCCGTAAGCTGGGTACAGTTGACAGCGAGGCTCATATGACGACACGAGCTGGGGCCACTCTGCAGAGGTCCTGTTTTGATTTTCCTGACAAAAGGCGAGGAGCAATGTCCAAAGGAAGAGCAGTAAACAGAGGCACACTAGTAGGACGTCGGCTCAAGCATCCCAGGATACGCAGAGTGATCTTTGCCATTCGCTCGCTGACGCTGCTCGGGCCTCCCGCATTTAACCTGGATGTGATTTGCATCGCTGATGTTAATCCGTCTGTCTGTACGAGCCCTGATAGTGTACGTCGAGTCCGGTCATCAATGGCGTGTGGTTAGGCACCACTTGCTCTCTGGGCACTGGTAAGCCCGTCAATGATGTACTCGCTGTACACCATTCCTAACAATACAATTCTTACCAGCTGAATGATCGAATTATTCATCTGTCTTGTGCCGATAATGCGTTCACGATCAATGTTGCTCAGATCAGCAGGTTACTCGTCGATGTTGGAAGCCCTGTGGTCTATTTACGGAAGATATTCACACATTTTAGCATGATTTTCCAGCAATATGATTCATGTGTAAAATAAAATATTTCTTCCTTAAACGTTCCGGCAGCCTTTTTTCTGGACTATGAACCTATATCTAGATTTACAAGATAACAGGATATTTCAATAAAAAGTGTAGAGATATTTCATTCCACTCCGCTTCCACTGTTTTCCATAGTCCAATAATCGTTTTAGGTTAGTGTTTATAAAGGCTTCTTTTCAGAAGTCCGAAGGCACAAAAGTTCATTGGTGACACATCAAGGGACTTTGAAAGAATATGAGCAAAAGGTATAGATTTAATGACCGTCCGGATTTTCGTTTCTTCAAGAAATAGAGTGATAGATTTGGATGCATAACTGGCAGCCTTATCCTGATAGAAAGCTTGGAAGCTCTGTGGATAAGGAAATGGTATTTCTTCTTTAAATATAGGAGTTAAAACATTACTTTGGTAATATGTAGAATGGATTTTAACTTTCTTTTAACCCTTTACAACCATAACGCCCAAAACGCCCGCACGTACAAACGACCAAAGCCGTCAGAAACGCCTGTCAAGGTGAGTCAGATTTCCTATCCTTACCTGTTCTTTAAATCTGCCGGAGTCACCTTCAGTTACCGTTGTTGTTGCTAAACAAAGAAGTGAAACAACAGAATCATGATCATGATCATATGTAGAGGATTTTAGGAAGGGAGTGTCTGACCCCAGTTCTTAAACAACCCTTAGAAATAGGAAACTAGGAGATTTGGGCTAGAGCGCCCCATAGGAAAGTGACACGGAAGCGAAGTATAAAGGGAGAGGAAGACGCCCTTATTTATTATCGGGGGCCAGTAACCGGGGTCCGACGGCTTAACGGATATTTAGTGGATCGAGTGTTCGTACCTGCTGGGATCGAACCTGAGGCCCTTTCCGTGGCAGTCACGAACGTTGCCCACTGAGCCACCCGCGGCCCTGAAACAACAGAATTTCGGGCTTCATGGTATTTATAGTGATACCAGATTTTAGGGTCGTGGTTGTTAAAGGGTTAAATTTTTCTTAAATTTATTTTCCACACAAGAAACCAGCAATAATCATGGATCCTTTACTGAAACTTTCTTTACATTCTTGGAACCAAATTTGTGAGCCTTTTTTCGCTCTTTTGCAATAGATAAGTGATCTTTTTTTGTTACACTCCTTTAGGTAAATTCATGCTTCATCAATAGTCACAATAAATTTCTATCTGTCTTCGACTAAGTGATTTTCATAAAGAAGTCTACACCGTGTTCTGCGCTCAGCCACATGCCTAGGCAAAAAGCGATGAACATTATTTTTCGAGTTATTTTTTTTTCAGGTTCAAATCTCAGTTTATTATTTTCTTTTCAGTTGATACAGAAATTGTTAAGGACTTAGCAATTACTCTTTGGGTCGGTGGATTTTCTTTTAAAACCAGAGACGTTACGTTTGAAATGGTCGTCAAAGTATGTACCTTCTTTTGATATTCCTTTGGTGTTGTTTTTCCTGTTAAAAGCCATGCTTGATGATTTTCCCTCTATTATTAATATTGCGTATTTTACATTTATAAATCCGAACTGCATTTTGTTCACAGCGTTTTTCAATTACAGAATATGAGTATTTCTCTTCGTAAATAACATAACCTATCCACAGCTTGTTTACGCGCGCCATTTTCTTAGCCGACGATAATTAACTGCAGCCGATGTATCTTGTGCTCATCTAACACGCTGTTGCCTGTTCCAGTTTTTTTAACTTTTATTTTCCGTATTTTCTTATCAAAAACGTTCTAAAAAATGTGTGAACACCCTGTATTTATTGTCTGCACTCGGTTCGGGTCGTTCCACCCTGCGAAGAGAATGCCCGTTTTAACCCTAACTATCACTCGTTTCTCTAATGCTTTCTCTACTGATTGTCGTAGCTATATAACGTCATCGTCCAAGAATTATGCGTCAATAGGAATAGTATGTTCGGTTTTTCCGCTCTTTAGTATTATATCGTTTCCTGACGAATTACCCACGTAGCATTTTATCGAAAGAAGTACTTTAGATACTTAAATATGGTCATTAATGTCCATGTATTTCTGAAATTATGATGAAGAATAAGAAATTTTGAAATGGATTGGCAAGTCATCTATTGTACAAGGAAAGGAAAGTAAATTCCGAATTTCGCTCACGCAAAAATACAAAGGGTGTTTATAAAATGGGAAATCTCATTTAAATACATTTATGATTTGAAAGGAGTACACGAGTGTGACTGTTTAATCTTCAAAGTCACAGTAGCGGTGTGAACAAATGCTCCATCGTGATGATTAGGCGTGTGTACCTGCAGACAAAATCTCGAGTTCTTGTTGATGCCGCCATTGGGTCACATGTCTCAGATCTGTGTTTGGAGCAAAAGCTCTCTGGCCCAGTGTTTCTGGAGAGACAAACAGATGGAAAGCGCAAGGTGCGAGATCAGAGTTATAAGTGGAAAGTTCCAAAACTTTCCAACCATACAGCTGAAAGCACTTAGCTGTGCGTTGTGCCTCATATGATCTGGCATTATCGTGCAACATCATAATGCTTCTCCTCAACGTGTCACGCCGAATGGTACAGGCCAACATGTCAAGCGTCTGACAACATAGTTAAGCTATCAAACTTGAGTCACGGTCAAGGAAATCAATCAGAAGCACACCATGACAGTCGCAAAAGATGGCTGCTATGATTTCACGGAAAGGGTAAATGGTTGGTGCTTTTGGTTTACGGATGCTAGTCTGCTTTCTGGTGACAAAACATGCGCCCAGGTTTTGAATCTCGTGAAAATTCGTTTGAGGATATTTTCGTGATGTTAGCGTATCAAATGTGTGTGAGAGAAACGCATTCGTCTTGCTTTCTGTTGTTATGTGAGAAGTTTTGGCACCTACCTCGCACGAACTTTCAGATAATGCAGTTGGTCTCGCACAACACTGTGAACTCAACGTATCGAAAATTTGGGGATGAGTTGTTGTTTTTTTTTCTGCGAAGAGTGTTTTCGATGATAAAAGCACGTAGTGTACACCTACAGTACGAAACATAACCCCACAGTGGATTACAACTAATATTCCTTCCCTGTTCATCTTTTCTAAGTAACTGGAAAATCAAAAGGAATTCTAGAAACTAAAATCAAACGGCTAGTAGAGGACTTCGTGAACCACAGAGGATGGTCGTTAAAATTTTTCTTTTCTTCTTTCTGTTGATTTATAAAGGAATCCAGAAACAATGCCAGAGCAACAAGTGCTTTATTTCCTGTCCTCAAGTACAATGTCCTCTCGAATGGCGGTGGTTTGGCGCTCATGTTTAAGTTTGTCGTCAAATTCCTTGCACCATTTCCACATCTGCTTCTGCAACAGTTTTGTAATGTATTTTTATCCACAGGAGATGGATTTTCAGTGGACCAACAGCTATGTTATGAAAAAAAATTACACCTAGCTCTTCCACGTGTGACTACGTTGACAACAACGCAGCCATTTTTTTTATTGGAGGTTTAACTACCACCGTGAGCAACTCAGTGGGATGTAAGCAGTCGCGCGTTCCTACTTTTGGGCCACTGGTTCCGGGGAAGAGAGAGAGGCAGCGCCGTAAGACAAACATCCATGCCTCATGGGATTCGAACCCGTATCCATCTCGCATGAATGATCGAAAGCCATCGCTTAGACCACTGCGCCCCAAATCATTACCAAAAATTAGAAGTTATAAACAGAACATTTTCCGCCAGGAACTGTATCGGATTCAAGAAGAACTTTTCAAATACGACTTTTAGCAGCAGAGATATCGGGAAAATCTCAATTTATATTTACGCCCTCTTGCAGGAACGTATGCATTACTTGAAAAAGAAACCACCTAAAACAGTTTTCATTAAATGACATCGAGAGGAAGAAATTTGTTTTCAATCCGATATCTAAAAGCCAATATATAGAATAAAATATTTTTTGAAATCGATAACATTTTCATTTAGGCTTTCTAGCGGTAAAGGTATACGTCGATAAAGAACCGGAAAGCAAGGATTATCGTTCTCACATTTCAGGCTTTCCAAAAGAAAAGTAATTTTTCAGGTCGGACTAACAGTTGGAGAGATATGGTGTCCAAAGGAGGATAGACTGGCAAAGTGATGCTATGTATAAGCACATACCTTTTCAAAAGACTTGCTGGACAGACCCTTTCAAACTATATTTATCCGTTAAGCTTTACAGCACCACCGGCATGCCGCAGTGGGTTAACACAGAGCGAGAGGTGGACGTTTCTGACGGGTTTTCATATCCCGGTTCTGCCGGCCATCTAGTCCGGTTTTTCCGGAGTATTTCGCAGACTCCACGTGGTTTCGGACGTAAATGCATAGACGGTTTCCTGTAAAGTCGGCCCCGGACGCACTTTGTCCCTGATCCTCATACTGCGAAGTGGAAAGAAGCATCCGATTGACCTGAAATTCGCAGCATGCGTCGCCCGCGAGAGGACATGCAAACGATTAGCATTGCATATGCAAATCATGTGCGCCCGGCACGCTACCGAGGAGCACTATAAGAAGGGTGCACAGAAAGCGGGGTGTAAGTAATGGAATGTGTTCTTCTGCCGGACCTGTGCGTGGGAAGATTCCTGATGCCTCGTTGCAGAATATGGCAGTCATTCCAGCACATTTCGGAGTTCGACAGCGGACGAATAGTAGCTTATCGCGACAGCAGTTTATTGTACCGAGTCATCGGTGCCCGTGTGGGACGACATCCAACCACAGTGAGGCGAGTATGGATTCGGTGGGTGCAGGAGAGACGGACGGACCGACGTGAGGGATTGCCGCAGCCGCGGCACACCACCGAACGAGAGGACCGGCATGCTGTGCGGCGTTCATTGACGGCTCGCACCACCACATCACGAACGTTAGCGCAGGAATTAGGGTGTGTTGCGCAACAACCGTGTCAGCACGTACCGTTCGACGTCGTCTGCAGGAGCGGGGACTTGTCGCACGGCGCCCATTGCTCCGATTATCATTGACGTCACACCACCAGCGAGTGCGGCAGCAGTGGGCCGTTGAATGCCGCACCTGGACTACGGAATGGCACGACATTGTTTCCTCCGACGAATCCCGTTTCTGCCTGCAACACCACGATGGTCGGATCCGCGTGTGGTGGCACCGCGGTGAGAGACTGTATGACGCCTGCATTATGCATTACCATACCGGTCCGTCGCCTAGCGTTATGGTTTGGGACGCAATTGGATATGACACCCGCACCCCTCTGTTACGCATCGCCGGTACACTCAACAGCCACCGCACCATCTCCGACGTTTTGGAGCCTGTAGGCCTCTCTTACCTGCAGGACCTACCAGCGGTCACGTTTCAACAGGAAAATGCGCGCCCGTACGTGGCACGCATCGTGCAACAATTGTTCACGGCCCACCAGGTGTCACTGCTGCCGTGTCTCGCCTGTTCTCCCGATATGTCGCGCATCGAACACGTCTAGTCGCTGATCGGCAACCGAGTGGCCCGGCAAGCACCACCCCCGGCTGCGCCTGATGAACTGTGGCAACGTGTGGAAGCAGCCTGGAACGACATACCCCAAGCCCACATCCAAAGCCTCTTTCGTTTGATGCCGCGGCGTGTAGCGGCCGTTATTGCCAGCCATGGGGCCACACGAACTATTGATGTCTGCGTGTTTCGCAAGTCGCACGGGCCTGTAAGCTCAATCGTTTCATCTTTGTATCTGTTGTTATGTGTCCAGCAAATCTGGCTTTGCTGTCTCGTGTCCTTTTTAGTGTTGCATTTTGGGTGGCCAGCAGTGTATGAACGTCACTATGAGGGTGACGATCCATGCTTCCCCCGCTGAACTTCGGGTTGAAGAGAGGAGGAAGCTTTACAGGGGAAAAAATGAGACTATTCTCTGAAAGATGAAACGAGATCCAGAGCTGTTCTAAAGGAGTATTTATGCGAGGATGTTTTAAATTTCATCATAATGTTAATGCTATAAATCACTGAAAGTAGTGCTCAGATGGTTTGCGGAAAAACTGATGTCCGTCCTTTTGCCGAGCTTCGAGTGTTTGACAGAGGATTCATGGATGTCGCAAATTATCGGGCTGCGAATCTTGAACTAGTTGCCTTCATTTTTAAAAATTTCTTTACTGAAGCTTACTTGATAGATCAGGATTTGAAGATGTCAAATATTGCACAGAGGAACGAGTTACCTGATCCCAGGATCACAATACTCTCGAAGATGTGTAAAATTCCTTGTTCACAGTTTGTAGAGACATTGCAAATTCATTACTGTCAGGATCAATTACTTCTTTCATCATAGAAACAAGTTTTCGTTCACTCTTAGTCTTACTGATGTTTTCGCGAAAAAAGTTAGTAAAATCATGCAGTTCATTGATGATACGCTTTCCAACATACCAGAAACCATTACTCAAGTTATTACTCAAGTTATAAGAATAATGGCTGTGGAATAAATCTCGCTCCTTTGCCCTGACCTTTGACCCCAATTCGATGATATTGAAAAGGACCTATTCAGTTTACTTCCGGAAAAACATACTAAAGTTTTGTCGCATTAGAAGCATGTTCAGCCAAGTTATGAGGATAATGGCTGTGGAATAAATCTCACACCGGTGCCCTGACGTTTGACCTCATTTCGATGATATTAAACAGAACCGGTTCAATACATCTCCGGAACATGAAGTTTTGTCGCAATCGAAGCATTTTTACGTAAGGTAGGACGCATAACGGCGATGGAATGGATCCCCTCCTATGTCCTGACCTTTGAGATCATTTCTTCCATTTTCAACAGGATTCATTCCCAGGTGGTCCCCTACCACATACTAAAATTTCATCGAAATCGAACCACTTTTACGCGAGTTATCGTGCTGACAGACGGACAAAGCTGGAGCATATACGCTTCTTCAGGCTACGGTTGGAAAGCGAAAACACCATGGTTTTTAATCATAGAACTATTTATGTTTGACACTTACTCCTAAAACAGAATTTGTATCTTACAGCGTCTAATCTGTTCATCAATTTTCATAGAAATCCATAGACATACACTGTAAAAAATCTATCTCGTCCGCCCGTGACGTATTCAGTTCCGCAAAGACGACTATGCACCCTTCAGGATTACGGGCCAATTAATGCAGCCGGCTTGTCATTCCTCTGCTGCATACAGGTAAGAGACAAAGTGCACCCTGGGCGGACTTCACAAGGAACCATCTAGCATTCGCGTCCCCAAACACAGAGGCTGCGGAAAACCCCGGATAAACCGCAGACTAGATGGCCGGCAGGACCGGGATTCGAACACTGGTCAAAAACGTCAGCCTCCTACACGACGACTTAACCAGCTGGGCTATGCTGGTGGTCTGTAAAAAATAATTGGGGCGCATTCACGGAAAATTCCCGATTGTAAAGTTGCCAGGAGTTTAACGAAATTTAAGTTTCTCAAAATTCTTTATTCTGACTTCTATATTTTAACAGATTTTTTTTATGACAGCAATTCCATTTATTTCAAAAACAATAATTTCTGGTTTTTCCGCATTAGTACATACATTTCGAAAAACCTCCTGCTTTTATTTTATCAGCCCTTTTACCAGAAATTATTTCTAGGACTATGAAGCGAACGAACCCATTTCCTTTGCCCAGCTTGGGTTCCAACAGGGTGGTCTTCAACGACAGGGTAGCGTGCTGCAGATTGAGCTGGAATGACACGTACCGCAGATTCACGTATCAGGTAAATATGAAGATGGGCTAATAAAACGTTGTTCTCTATTAATGCGAGTGAATTAATCGTTTTAGCTTATTTTTCTGAATAAGTTTGAAATTTTATTTCTTCTATAGGACTTATTACAAATTCCATTTTTTCATTGTGATTTATGGAAGCAACGGAATGCTTTGGAACTCAATATCTTTTTATACTGACAACTTTCAATAATACTTAAGATTAATGTACTGCTTCATAGTAATATTTCAAAAAAACGTCTAAAATTAAATTTACTTTTGATAGTTACAGTTGCTTTTGTCTTCATTGGCTCACATGCTGGTACATCCATATCACATATCATACACTGGTGTGCAAAAATCAAGGACGAAGAGGAGAAATTAGCATAACAGCGGAACGAGCAGGCAGATCGGACCGAAAGACCACTCAGGAGGTAGACTAGTGTACGGTACGGTGGGGCATGGGCATATATGCATATATGCAGCATGACGTGTAGGGGGGAGTCGGAAGGCACACGGGCGGTGTACGCTCAGCAATTAGGTGAAAGATATTGCACGGTGTACATCGGTTTGAACGACGTCGAGTTGCTGCCACCGCGTGATATGGCCAACTTGCAATCCAGTAGACGATATCTGGATGACTTTACCCGATCTCGCGTCATTGGGAAGTTGGAAGAAGGTCGAAGTGTGACTAGTGTGGCTCAGGAGTTCGGGATCGCTCACAGCATCGTTTCACGAGCTTGAAGAGAATTTCAAACGAAAGGAACAGCTGTCCGAGCGTTTAGAAGTGCTCGTCCACGAGCAATCACGGAGGCGGACGACCGGTATATTGTCCTACAGGCGAGAAGAGACAGACGGCGGACAGCGGGAGAAATCGCAAGGCACATGCAACAGACAAGTGGACGCCCGTTATCGCGTTTTACCGTGGCCAGAAGACTGCACAAAGGCGGTCTGTTTGCATGACGACCAGTACGGTGTGTGCCATTAACGCCTGCTCATCGGAGACGGCGGTTTCTGTGGTGCCAGGAACACAAGAACTGGACACATTAGCAATGGAGTCGAGTTCTCTTTACGACGATTTAGTCTGACGAGAAGACGATTTAGTCTGACGAGCGATTCCTGGACGTATACACATCTGGAGAGAGCAGGGAACACACAATCACACCTACAACATCATCGAAAGGGACCGGTTTGAAGGTGGCGGAGTTATCGTTTGGGGCGGTATCATGTTTGGTACCCGTAATGACATTCACATCTTCCAAGGAGGTTCAGTCACTGATGTCCGCTATTGTACCGAGGTTCTCCTTACCTCACGTGCGTCTGTTTAGAGGTGCTGTGAGTCCTGAGTTCCTCTTCATGGACGGCAATCGTACAGTGGCTGTCGCAGAGCTATTGGAGAGTGAAGATATTCAACGCATGGATTGGCCCGCAGGGTTCCGGACCTAAATCCAATCGAATACGTGTGGGACCTTCTCGGGAGACGTTTGGCAGCACGTCACCAATCGCCAGCAACGATTCCGCAGCTGCGTTTGGCGCTACAAGAGGAATGGGACGCGATGCCTCAACAGCTCCTTGACAACCTCGTCCTGAGCATGGACAGACGTTGTAAATCCTGCAACGCAGTCAGGGGTGATCATATTCCTTACTAAAGTATGGATTTTTCTTGGCAGCCGCCTGTCACATGGACGTTTCTGTCTTCTGTCCGGTTGTGCTCGGAGCTACCTTTTCAATAAAGTGCCTTTTTATCCTTTGGATTCCTTGTTTTGACGGTTTTGCTCACTTGTCCCATATTCTTACATCTTGGGGATACTTATGGTATGATTTGAGTCGATGTGGAGCACTTCTGCACGACGTTACATTCGAAAACCGTCTTGTCCTTAATTTTTGCACGCCAGTGTACAACGGCCTTTCCGTAAAAACAGTAAAACTATGCAAACTGAAGAAATATAGGTACCGCAAAATATATGTCATTCTTTCTCAAATTATCTTTCCCTCGGATGATAAGCAACGGTCCCATCGTTCAGTCCACCTTTCAAAGCATGTGGCGAAGGCATTTTGTGGAAGCTGCTTTAGCGACCCCTGCACAGCTTAAATAACGTCAGCATGTGTGTTCAATGTTTCTCCACGGAACTTCATTGTTGAAAACAAAAAATCTCACAGGGGGAGGTCAGGATTGTAGACAGGCTGTGGCATGATTTCAATATAGCATTCGTAATAAACTGTGGAACACAAGCAGCCACATGTGGGCGGGGGTTATTATGGTGTAGGGTCCACTTGCCCGCCAGTTCCGGTTGCTTAATCGATACGTGTCGTCGCAGACGTTTCAAGACTGATATGTATTACTCAGCATTGGCAGTAATTTGTGGAGGAACGGTATGCTAGTAAGCTACACATTTATGATCAAAGAAAATTATTATCACCTTCCCAGCTGATTTAGTTTGGGGGATCCTTTGCTATCATTTGTTTCCACTCATGACACACCTGAACTCTGGTTAACAATTCTTCTCTCGTCAGGTGATGAGGTACCCATCTGGAACACACACGATGCAACAGTTATTTGTTGCGTAGAATGCAGACGGTTTTGAACTATTAATTGGCGCCGCTATGTCTTCACACTTCATTCATCGATCTTTTGGCAGGATTGCACAAACAGGGTTAACAATACGCTCCGTAACAACATTTTCAGATGGACTAGGCCTAGGAGCGAGTTCTTCCGACAAACGCGCTTTTTTGAAATCGTGGTGTCATCTAAAAATCGTTTATTCACCCAAACATTTATCTTTGTAAGCTTTTTCATTCAATCAACTAACTGCTTCTGCGGCCGTTTAACCCAAACGACAGCAAAATTTTATCGCAGAACGCATTTATTTTAACTCTGAATCACTCACCTCCATAGCTGTATGGCGAAATGCAGACGTACCTTAAACAACTACCTTTAACCACTATTTAGAATCGTCCGGCAAATAGCTGTTGCCATAGATACTTTCCTAATTCAGTTAGTAGTCTGCGTGGTTGTTTTCCCCTTTGCGTTGTTGCCAACTCAAAAAAAAAAAAATTACTCAGTTTTTATGGAACGGCCTTTGTACAATCACCAGCACAATAATTTATGTACCCGGTTTCTCCTTCGGTAACACACAAAAGCTGGTCCACCAAAAGGGAGAATGGAAAGGAATATCTGGTGCCACAATTACCAAAATTTCATGCGATATGCTACCCACAATATCAGATCTCGGTATAGAAATTCAAAATCAGGTCCTCTGAGAGACGAATGGATTTTAATAGTGCCTCAAACCTCAAGTATTTCCGCGAATCCTACCCTATTACCAAAAATTTTCTATCTTATGAATACGGCAAAAGTGACAATTATTTCTTAAATATGCCAAAGAAATTGAGGATATAATTCTAAAACTTCAATATTTTCCAGGTGTACGAAGAATACGTGGAATTAAGGTTTCGGCCAGTTATTTCACAGAAAAGATGCCAGTAATATACTTAGTTGATTCACGAAATGAATCACGTAAATTGTCTCGTGAATTTCAGAAAATGTTTTACAGTCATGTTTGAGAAGTCAGTTTTTTACGTTTACAAACTATGCAAATTTTTTCTCGTTTGGAACTGACATTCTGTTGATTGGGCAACAACATGGAGAATATTTTCCAGACGGAGCAATTTCAGAAATTAACTGTTAACGATACAACTGCACTCGCCCATTAAATTTTCTGTATTCGTGGAAGGATGACAAAAAGAGAGCAGAAATTCTTCAGTTTTACTTTATGCGGTACTTTTCTTTCTTCCAGAGCGATATTTTCCCATCTGGTTTATTTTTCTCCAAAATGTACTTGTGTTGTTGTGGAAAGACAATTTTGGCTATTTGCAACAGAGAACTAGTAATTAAAAAAATCCTTTAACCGAAATCCATTTCACTAATCACCTGCTTTTTTACGATATCTTTGCATCACAAAACACGGAGTTCAACACGACACTACAATGTTCAAATTCACTAAAGCTTCACATGATGAAGAGAACTTTTATTCCGAGACAACACTGTTCACGTCATTCTTCGTTAGGCAAGAGAGCGACGCTGTTCTCTTGACACTATCGATCTCCGTTTCTCTCTGGAGCTTGTCGATTAGGTGAACCTGCGGCGAGGAGTGTTTCCCAGATTTCCGCCGGCAAATAAAAATACTAGAGGTGATTGACTCCGAAACTCTTTGTAAACTTTGCTTTTCGAAGGAAATAACTTTATTTCGCGTTATTCTGTATAGAATGAGCATATGAGCAACATAGAAAAAATTAAATCTACAAGTGCGTGAAAGTGTTTACTCAGCAATACAACCTACAAATATCAGATTTTCAGTTAACATTTTTGTACAAATCCAACTGCTATGAAATTTATACACATTTTTCAGTCAAATGCAAACGCTTTAGAAGACTTCGGAAATGTTGAACAGTTATTCACAAATTCAACATGGCATCGGAAAAATCGATTATCCAAAAAATCAACATTAACATTATCGGGGGAATCGATTATCCGAAAAATCAACATGAACATTATCGGGAAAATCGATGATCCGAAAAATCAATGTTAACATCATCGGGAGAATCGATTATCCGAAAAAGAACCTCGACATTGCAATAATTGCGTGTTTTATTTCGTAATGTTAATAATTTCTTATGCAACTTAACGGTATTTCTGATTTTTTTTTATTTAGACGCAGAACTTTTGCTTTCCCTTTTCAATTACATCGCATTAATCATTCTTGTCTTCCACTACCATTATTTGTCTTATTCGGATAAGGCAATCCGTTTCACGAAATATCTTGATCGTCGTTTCAAAAAACGCTCGTTTACGAAATATTAGTTTTTTGTCACAGAGGAATTGTGATTTTAATAATACTAAGTTAGGCTGATAAGTAATGAACACGGGTAAATATAAAAAAGAAACACTACGTATTTCCACAAAAGAAACCCGAAATGAAAGTACAGAGTACGTTCTCACATTTTTAAAACGTTTTAAATAAGAAATTGTAGAAAATAGAAGTTGAAACAAATGAAACTGGCAACCAGCGGGTTAGACAAACACGAAAGAAATATCTGCTGCAGTTAAATATAGTCTGCTAAGAAAATGGAGCACGTAAACAAGCTGTGGGTAGAACGTTATGTTTGTGCTCCTTACGAAGAGAATTATTCGTTCTCTAAAATACACTGTGGAAATCATGGAATTAGCATTTCTAAAAGTTATGCAATATTATTAATACTAGAGGGGAAAATCATCAAGCATTGCTGTTAGCAAGAAAAACACCAAACTGATATCAAAAGAATGTATGATATTAGTAAAAGAATGTATGATATTAGTAAAAGAATGTATGATATTAGTACTAAATAGTATTAGTAAAGAATGTATGTAAAAATATATTAGTAACGAATAGTATTAGTAAAGAATGTATGTAAAAAAATAAAAAAAATATCCTGTAAAAAAATTAAATATATAAAAATTATTCTGTTATAACAATGTTACTGACAGCACCATTAACAACATTCACTTATTCACTTAAAATGGTTTTCTGTTGAAAAAAAATATTATGTTTAGAGTGTATGTAAAAAAAATATTAGTAAAGAATATTATTAGTAAAGAATGTATGTAAAAAATATATTAGTAAAGAATGTATGTAAAAAATATATTAGTAAAGAATGTATATTAGTACTAAATATGTATGATATTAGTACTATTAGTACTAAAATGTATGATATTAGTAAAAGAATAAACTAATATCGAAAGAATGTATGATATTAGTAAAAGAATAAACTAATATCAAAAGAATGTATGGTATTAGTAAAAGAATGTATGGTATTAGTAAAACAATGTATAATATTATTAAAAGAATGTAAAATAAGGCCTATATAAGACTTTTACTATTTCAAAAGACCAGGCGTCTCTGGTCTTAAAGAAAATCCACCGACACAAATAGCCACTGAGTCGTTAAAAGTCTATTTATCAAATGTAAACAAAGTAATAAACAAAGATTTGAATCTGAAAAAGAAAACGAAAATCAATGTTCACCTCCTTTTGCCTAGGCGCGTGGATAAGTGCAGAACAGTGTAGACTTCACGAAAATCGATTAGACGGAGACAGACGGAAATTTATTGTGATTATTATTGATGAAGCATGGATCTACATAAACCGCAACCCAAAATGATAGATTCGCTATCGCAAAAGTGCAGAAAAAGACTTAGACACCTGGTTCCAAGAATTCAAAGACAGGTTCAGTAAAGGATTAATGATTATTATTGCTGGTTTCTCGTACAATGGGGAATTAAAGTTAAGAAAAGTTGATCAATTCTACGTATCACAATGTCTTAACTCCTATATTTAAAGAGGAAATGCTATTCCTTTACGGTAGAGCTTTCAAAGAATAGAACTCCATCAGGATAAGGCTGAGTCATACCTTCAAATTTAACACTATATTTTGAGAAAAAAAAAACCGGGATCAAGTCTATACCTTTCGCGCATATTCCTTCAAAGTTCCCTGATATGTCATCAACGGACTATTATGATTTCAGACTGCTAAAAAGAGCACTTTCAAAACCCAGATCTAGAACGATGATTAGACTATGGAAAGCAATGGAAGAGAAATACAATAAAGTACCACTGCCAATTTTAAGAAATGCCCAGTTACTTTGGAAATTTAGATGTAGTTTCATTTCTAGAGAAAGGGCTATCAGATAGAACATTTAAGAAAGAAAATGTTTTATTTTCAACATTATATTGGTAGAAAATCTTTCTAAAAATGTGTGAACTTCCTCTGTACAATATATATATATTTTTTATTGAAGGTTTAACGACCACCGTGAGCAACTCAATGGGCTATAAGCAGTCGGCCGTCCCTAATTTAGGGCCACTGGTTCCAGGGAAGGGAGAGAGCCAATGCCGTAAAACAAAAACATCCATGCCTCACCGGGATTCGAACCCGGACCCCTTTCGGACGAATGATCAGAAGCCATTGCTTAGACCACTGCGTCACCGGGGGCGGCTCTGTACAATATGGTAAGTACAAATTAAAATATTTTTCTGTTTAGCCGTTTTTTCGTTCAATACACATTTCCCCAACCGAAAACAAGTTTAGGCATGCCGTCAATACAGAATTCAGGACTTCTTTGATACATGGGACAGCGTGCTTCACTTTATTTGAGGTGAAATGATACCCGCCCCCTCCCTTGAGATTTTCCAGATTTAGAAAGAAATGAAAATCCTGGGCCCCAAGTCCGGGCTGTAGGGTGGATGGGAGAGAACCTCAAATTTTAGACTCTGGGGGAGCATCAAGTGTTGCGAGAGAAGTGTGTGGTCCTGCATTGTCATGCAGCAGCACAATCGGTGCTGTTGACTTCTTAACTCGACACATCCTCCAGCGTAGGTTCTTTATTGTTGCAATCTAACCTGCTGAACGGACAGTATTCCCAGCTTCCATGCATTCTACCAGGTAAACCGAGTCCCCCAAAACAGTCAAAAGAACCTTCCTGGCCTGTTCTGAATTTTGGGGGGACGGAGAAAAGGAAGCGTGTCGGTATTCCACGCTCCGTCGTTTTTCTTTAGGGTCAAAATGATGGGTCCATGACTCTTCCCCAATAACAATATTCAACAGGAATTGATCCCCATATTCACGATAATGCTTCAAACGTTTGTCACAGCACTCAATAAGTTTCTGTTCGTATTCTGACTACATGCGTTGAATTCATCGAGAACAAATATTTATAAAGTAATGATATTCCCCACTCTTTCTTTTGATATTCCTAGCCTAGGTGCGATTTGCTTTTCTGTAATACGACGATCATTTTGGATGAATTCAACTGCATTTCGGTGATCAGTCACCGACCGAAACTGGTCTACTGTGAGCTGAGTCGACAAGATTGTCATGATCCAGTTCACATTGACGAAATTTAATGGCCCAATGATTTACTTCTCTGTCAAAAGTGTTTTCACCATATGCAGAATTCAAACGACGATGAAGTTCAGTTAGCGTTTCTTTTCGAGCACTTAAAAATTCAATCACTGCAGGTTGCTTGTACTTCGTTGACATATTCTCATCACACGACGCCATGTTTGCACGCGCCGATTCGCTATTTTGGTATGGAAAGTAATGAAACTTGTCATTGTTGCAGCTGATGCTTGCGGCAACAAGATCATGCTGCGCGTCTGGGTTACTTATCAACCGCTCTACGTACTTTTATGCCGAGTTCAAAAAAGATTTTTTGTTTTCTGTATCATGCAAGGTTTTTCAGTCATAGACGGTTTAAGTTTGAATAGATCAGTTTACATACACTTATAAACCATAAATAAGTTACTTAATACAGATAACAATCATGACTTCCTGGAGTATCTCGCTTCTGAAAAGCCTCTTGAGTATTCAGAAATAGCAAGCCGGCATACCGGGACTCCACTAGAACTGGTACTGTTTTTCTATGCACGAACGTTTTATGAAATCGCTCGTTATGTTCGTCGCTGCCAGCGCCTTTTATCCTAATAAAGGAAATCCAAATGATAGTCCAGGAAATGGATTTTCAGGGACATTGCATCCCAACGCTTTGTATGAATCGAAGAGTTTACACACCCTGAGTAACGACAGTTCTCAGTCTTAAAATTTTCCCAAAAGGTCTAAGAAACACGATTTCCAAGATGCTTTCCCAACTTGGCTCAACTACTCCAATTTTTCTTTTTTGTATCAACTCCCTTATGAAAGGACCTACAAAAATATCTGCCTTGATTTTGGGGTCACCATTTCGGAGGAATTTTTCAAACACTGTTTTGGTCCATTTCCTTGACAGTTTTTCATAGAACCTAGCTTCATACGCAGAGAGAGGGAACGATAGCTGTAGGGTAAACCAGTGAAGGGTTTTATTACTTTTTTCATAGCTTTAAAGCTACCTTTAGAACGGTTAATGAACAAGCGCCAATCTGTTGTATCAACTATATGACTCAGAGGGGTGTGGTGCGAAATGTCAAAGGTCAAAATGTCGACAGTGTCATAAACGTTGACAGCCAAGATATCGACAAGGCCTAAATATTACTGTTTTTTTTTCTTCTTCTTGTTAATTAGAACGCAGTTGTTGAAATTCGTTGCTTCTTAGACTGACAAACAAATAAGAAACTTGGCTCCCCACCCAACCCCCATTTATCGTTAATCCTATCTCATGTTCATTAGTATTCCCTTTTGTGAGGGCAACGGGGAATACTAAGGATCCTCAGATGGGATTAACGTTAATATGTCTTGATGATTGGTAGGGGCAAATTCGCATACTTCTAAATTGTCAACGGAATTAAGTAGTGTACTTAAAACTTGATGTCCTTGCACTTTACTTAATTCCTGGGCTATTGAATAACAAACCCAAAGCTTACTCTCTCAATGTGGAACACAGGTACAGTATTAAATTTCGTAAAGATCCGTAAACAGGGTCTCTAAAGAACATTGCTCACCATATATTTTAGTCTCCCCTACATCGTTACCCAATGTACATAAATACGTTACCCAGTTCTATCATTTTGGTTCCAAAATTACGAGTTAAACCAAGATATGAATTTTCGTGAATACCTGTTCTAGCATAGAAACCCTGTTATGTGTCAAATTTCGTGAAGATCCGTTGAATGACGGCCACATGAAGAAGCTAATAGGTTCTTTTGTACGTACGAAATGCATCTAAAAACTAAAACAATTAAAATTAAAACGAAATAACAGAAACCAAATGTTAGAAAAAAATTAAGTAGGCAATGCGACTGTCGACAGATGCATCTTTTGACCCTGTCTACATTACGACCACTACCGAAAGTAAAATACCCGAAATATAGCAAAACTGCAAAACGCTATGTAAGATGTGCAACACAAAAAACAATGCCAACATATAGTAAGAGATACTATAAAAAGCACAGAAAGATTAAAAAAAAAACACGATCGAAGAGTAAATTTTTAAAAACTTAATAAAAATGTCAAAACTCAAGTAAAATTAAAGTGAAGAAAAAGAAAAAAATCCACATTTCATTGTTACTTTGGACATTTTGACCCTGTCGATATTTTAACCGTCGACATTTGAAATATCGACATTTAGTAATACATCTCTCATGTTCATAAGGGTCACATAACAAGCCAAGATAACAATTTTGCACTTGTACTAGGTAACAAAATATTAATTACAAGGCCTTAGGCCTCTTTAGAAATTTTTTAAACGCCTTGCGCATATTTATAAGATTTTCATAACTAGTTAATAATGCTGCGCTTTTACTTAGGCACCAAATATTAATTATTAGTCCCTAGGCCTATGCTGTTTTATGAATTTTTAAATAAGCGTAACATTAGCTTGTCCTGCAAAACCTTATATCATCACCGTGCTATGAAAATTACTAATAAGGCTTATGCCTATGACCTCTCAAAACTTTGTGCTCCAGTAAAAGTGTGGCATTATCTTCAGTTCCTACACTGCTGGCCACCCAAAATGCAACACCAAGAAGGTCACGACATAGCAAAGCTAGATTTACTGGACACATAACAACAGATACAAAGATGAAACGATAGAGCTTACAGGCCCGTGCGACTTGCGGAACACGCAGACATCAATAGTTCGTGTGGCCCCCATGGCTGGCAATAACGGCCGCTACACGCCGCGCAATCGAACGAAAGATGCTTTGGATGTGGTCTTGGGGTATGTCGGTCCAGGCTGCTTCCACACGCTGCCACAGTTCATTAGGTGTAGCAACGGGTGGTGCTTGCCGGGACACTCGACTACCGATCAGCGACCAGACGTGTTCGATGGGCGACATATCGGGAGAACAGGCAGGCCAAGGCAGCAGTGACACCTGGTGGGCCGTGAAAAATTGTTGCACGATGCGTACCACGTGCGGGCGCGCATTGTCCTGTTGAAACGTGGCCGCTAATAGGTCCTGCAGGTAAGGAAGGACTACAGGCTCCAAAACGTCGGAGATGTAGCGGTGGCTGTTGAGTGTACCGGCGATGCGTACCAGAGGGGTGCGGGTGCCATATCCAACTGCGCCCCAAACCATAACGTCAGGCGACGGACCGGTATAGCGACGCATATTGCAGTCGTTATACAGTCTCTCGCCGCGGTGCCGCCACACGCGGATCCGACCATCGTGGTGCTGCAGGCAGAAGCGTGATTCGTCGGAGAAGAAAATGTCGTGCCATTCCGTAGTCCAGGTGCGGCGTTCAACGGCCCACTGCTGTCGCACTCACCGGTGCTGTAACGTTAATGATAATCTGAGCAATGGGCGCCGTGCGACCAGTCCCTGCTCCTGCAGACGACGTCGAACGGTACGTGCAGACATAGGTTGTTGCGCAACACACCCTAATTCCTGCGCTAAAGTTCGTGTTGTGGCGGTGCGAGGCGTCAATGCCCGCCGCACAACATGGCGGTCCTCCCATTCGGTTATGTGCCGCGTCTACGGCAATCGCTTACCTCGGTCCGTCCATCCCTTCTGCACCCACCGAATCCATACTCGCCTCACTGTGGCTGGATGTGTCGTCGCACTCAGGCGCCGATGTCTCGTTACGATAAACCACTGTCACTATTCGTCCTCTGTCGAACTCCGAAACGTGCTGGAATGACTGCCGTATTCTGCAACGAGGCATCAGGAAGCTTCCCACGCACAGGTTTGGCAGCACAACACACTTCCACTACTCACACCCAGCCTTCTGTGCACCCTAATTATAGTGCTTCTCGGTGGCGTGCCGAGCGCACATGATTTGCATATGCCCTGCAATGCTAATCGTTTGCATGTACTCTCGCGGGCGACGTATGCTGTGAATTTCAGGCCAATCGGATGCTTCCTTCTTGGTGCTGCATTTTGGGGGCCAGCCGTGTATTTACCATGCCTGTCCATATAAATGTTAATAAATGAGGTTCACATGAAGTACTTGCTTGAAAATCAGGATCATGATTATTTTCCTTTTCTTAGTGAATGCCACTGAACCGTCTTCATTTAATGTCACATTTTCTGGGGGTTGTGAAACAGGTCTAATTGCAGACAGAAATCATGGGAATTCGATGTGTGCTTGTAGTTGGATGCGATGCCTGGCGTGTTCGTTAAATAGAAACAACAGCCGGAAGAGTGATCTTTTGGCTCCTTCCAAGCCATGGGAACTTCAAAAGGCATTTGACGAGAATAATTCACCCTTCCCTTGAGGAAGCTAACATATTGTTACGACCCACCCTGCCATTAATTTAGTAATTAATGGGCGTGGTGGATGTGTGAAATTAATTAAGTATTATTTATGTTCGAGGCTTGATTGGAGTTTAAAAGTGTAAACAGCAGATAAAGATTTGTCTAGGGGTTGGAAAGAAAAGAGGCGAAGAATTCTGCCTCTGGCTGGGTGGTCACAGAATAGCGCTGTTAGGTCATAAATATCAGGGCACAGCTGACGGCTAGTCTAAACAGGGAAAGAAGTATACGTATCAAAGAGGGACACGAGTAGAAATGAATGAAGATGGGGGACAAAAGGTTTAGCGAATAATCGTAAATTCGTCGATTGTTTAGGGCATTTTCGAGAACAATTGCTCTCTGTGTGGTCCGTGCAGAAAAATAAGATTTCGCACTTAGCGTGAAAATAAGGAAGAAAGTTTATTTGTTTGTACGCTCTCCGATGTGAAAGGCTAGGCTGGATGCCTTGGATCTGCTATATGAATTGGGATAAATGAAGCAGCGAATCTTCCTGCATTTGGTAAGAAACGGAGGACAACTCGAGGCAGCTGGATATGCCAGATTTGCCATAAAGACAGTGGAATGCCTAAATCCGCGTGATAAAGCAGCAATTTCTAGGCTGGGAGCCTAATGGAAATCAGCGACTGGTTGGCCCAATGAAAGCAAAGCTACAGGGGAATTAAGAATTCTGAGAGTGGACGTTGATCGAAACGAAGCCAAGCCGAAGATCGGGTTAGAGTCCAAATACGGCAGTGTGCAATTACCATCCTCTCCCTGAAGCGGCGAAGGAAGACAGCTGGTCCTGCGGGGCGAAGCGAGGCACCATGTGTGTGTGTGGTTACGTAAGCAGCGCAGCCTCTACGTGTAAGAGCGACGGGATAAAGCCGGCGAAAGAAAAATATGAGCGTAAAAGCGGTGGCTTAGATACCTAACGAATACACAGGTGAAAAGTTAAATCACAATTTGGATTTATTCTTGGCAGCATCGATGTAAGTGGAAACATTTTGTTTTTATTGTTACATCTGCTACGCAATTAGTTGAGGAACTGAACTGATATATTGCAAGAACTGAACTGAGAAATAGTAAGGCTGAACTGTGGAATTTAAGTTCATTAAAACTATCAGCAGAACTAATTTAGGTCAAAGTTGACCCAATACTTATGTTCAGAAGACAGCTAAATTTTATTCATATGTGTGAAATTGTTATGTTTTTATAGCCAATTAAATATTTGTTTAGGCAGTCAGCGAAGTCATAGAACACATTAGTTATGTGCACGCATGTGATTGGTTCAAATTGTTTAAGCTTATGCCCATATAATACAGTTTTCGCGCCAAGAACTACGTCGAAGGAGATCAGATATACTAATTGCTCGGCTACGGTTGTTAAATTTATTGACAGCGGTGGGATAATGACCCACTGTCGTAACATTTTGGTGCCAGCGGCGGTATCAATATGTTACAAAGCTGATTTGAGGGACTCAACTCATATCTTGGTCACCCACTTTGCCACCAAAATAAAGCTCATGAAACTTTTTAATTAACGACTTTTTAATAATGCTTTGCGTCTGGGCTTTGAAGGTTTCTTCACCACACACGTAACAGTATGTTGATTTAACACTTCCTTGACATAATGACACGAATTGAATAACAGCACATTGCACAACTTACTACAGTATTCATTTCGAAACGGTAACACTCGCAATGCTTACAGTGTCGTAAGTCCTAACATTTTTTTCATACTAGGGGCGGCGCCTCTAGGCTCGCTACGCTCGTTTCAAGAGTAGCGCTCGGGCCCTGCAGGTAGCCCGATCTCCAAATATATGACATGAAATAAAAACTGGAAAATTCATATAAATTTCAATTTTTATTGCATGTCTAAGCAAATAAGGTTTGTTATTCCGAAATTTCAGAGTTTTTTTTTTACTGTCGTTAATTTTTGGAAGGTCGGACATTTTTCGTTTGAACTTATAGCACTTACTAAATTTACCACTAAGGAAAACAAAAGCGGTCCAAAAAGCATTTCCGTAAACCGTTGTGCTATTTGGCTAAACCGTTAAGGTGGACGTCAAATAATTTTCTTCCTATACTTTCAATGGAAAAACTTTTGTACACATTTCCTTCACAATTATTGTGTTCCCAAGGATGAAAATTTGAGCATCGATTAAAATAACTTCATACAATAACTTAGAATACTTAATATTTTCAAAAACATAACCATAATTATAAAAAAATCAATAACTTTTCCTTTGGTGGTGTTGGAACCAGAAAAAAGATGGCGCGACCTGTACTTTGATGACGTCAGTCAGTTCACGATAAATTTGGGGCATTTCTTTTTTAGAATTACGTTAAAAAACCGTTCTATTTTCTAGCTCGCGTCGTCACAGTATGATGACCTTTTGAGGTATGACACTTTTGAATTAATAACGCAGATTGAAAAACTACGTTCTATTTTCTTTTTTTTTTCCTCCGCCCTCAAGGTCATAGTACAATCGGCAAACAACGCTTACAAAAAAGGGCGTAATAAATGTATTTACTAATGAAAATAGTCGGAACTTACTTTTCTGCACGCCTTAACGTTCGGTGTGATCAGGTTGATGTCAACAAAGCGGAAAGACACACTCAGATCGGGTAGAAACATGTAACATTAAATAACTAAAAATCAAATTCAAATTTTAAATTAATCGCTTCGAGGTGCACCAGAAGATGTCTACAGGTACCTTCATAACAAATTTCGTCGCTCTAGGTCGCCTTATTCTATGTGAAATCCGACCGAGAGACGCTTTCTTTACCGCTTTCTTTACATGCAACCTGATCACACCCAACGCGAAGATAAGTAGTTCACGATAAATTTGAGCCATTTCTTTTTTAGAATTTCGTTTAAACGACGTTCTATTTTCTAGCTCACGTCGTCGTCACCGTATGATGACCTTCTGACGTATAACACTTTTGAATTAATAACGCAGATTGAAAAACAACGTTCTATTTATTTTTTGTTCTCCGCCCTCAAGGTCCTAATACAATCGGCAAACAACGCTTACAAAAAAGGCGTAATAAATGTATTTACGAATTAAAATAGTCGTAACGGTAAAAAAGAAATGCCTAAAGTTTATGGTGAACTACTTTTCTGCACGCCTTAACGTTCGGTGTGATCAGGTTGATGTCAAAAAAGTGGAAAGAGACACTCAGATCGGGTCGAAACGCGTAAAATTAAATAATTAAAAATCAAATTCAAATTAAAAAAAAATCGCTTCGAGGTGCACCAGAAGATGTCTACAGGTACCTTCATAACAAATTTCGTCGCTCTAAGTCGCCTAATTCTATGGGAAATCCGACCGACAGACACACACACAGTCTGTTTCACATATATATAAGAGAAGATTGGCAAGTTCACGATTGGCAGAACAATGGTTGCTCAGACGTCGCGACGCTTCGATGCATGAATCATTTATGACTCTGGTTGAGCCCATGTATTATTGCAATGATATTGTATTTTCTCACCCTTTTTCGAAATACGATACAACAAATATTTTAATACCCCGTTTTATGTACATTCTATTGACATAATTAAAAGTTATTCAATAACCAATACCGAAAAGTCACAAAATACTGAGTTCAGTTTGAAGCAATGTTCCATGGAATAAAAAAAAATGCGTTTACCTGAGTAATGAGAACTAGTAGTTTATAAAATGAAGATTGGAAGATCAGTCCTGGTACACATCTTGTCCCTATATAATATTTGAGAGCAATTGTTGTATAAGCTTTGCACAGTTTCCATTCATGCGCAATTTATGAGGGCGACCATTTTTCGAGGACGTTATTCTGTTTTAAAATGCACTGTTTACTCTTATTGCAAGAGAGTTGCGTCTCTGTGAGACAATTCGCTTATCTAGTTAGTACAAATGCAAATATTCGTGTGAGTTCATCTCGCGACGACATGTATTTAGTTCAAAGCCCACATTTATCGCATACGTTATATGCGCTGTGGGAACGCAAACACGCACATTTGCAGTCAATAAACCTTGTTCAAAGGACTCATCTAATACCTCTCAAAAATGGCGTATGAGAATATAATCACTTTAGGAAAACAGTTTTCCTTTATTCAGCACGCCACGTGTAAAATTAATTCCTCAATATTTTGTCTGTCCTATCTGTAGACAAGATATCGTCGTAACCTATACGTCTAATTCGAAAAATTATTTTCGCACCCGATAGCTTTAGTCATGGTTACGGAGATTAACGAAACTAGTTTCTGTGATGCAAGAAATTTCCGGAAAGTTGAAGCAAAATGTTTGTTTGGTACGATATTAACAAACTCAAAACGTGAGATTAAGCATATTTCCGAATTCGATAAAGAAAACAATGCTTAGGAGCTACAAGCTCTTTTCTCCTCATTATGTCCTGTTTACCTTCATTTGGTACAAAAATATTTTTGCGAGACGACGTAAACGTACAAGAAAGAGTAATCGTCAACAATGCATTTACAAAACAAACAATTGAAAACTCACACGGTGCCTCCACGGTGGCCGAGAAGTCTGACGCACTGGGTCGGTTCCGTTTATAGAAGCAGTGGTCTTCCATTAGATGCGGGCTGCTGATAACACAACCCAACAAAAAAAAAATTTCTGGTGCTTTGGACCTATTCCGGTGCTTTGGAGGTACAACATACTAACCTTAGATGCTGATGTGCAGAAATAATAAAATGCACATTTTTAACTAGTGATTGTTCAGGGCGAAAAAGGAGCATTGCGGTTCCATGTGTAGGTATGCCAACTTTGGTGACGATTCCGTGAAGCGAAATTCGCCAAGTACAAAAATAGGCAAACAGCAAGGGGAATCGGATGAATGTGGACGGATTCCGTTGTGTTGCTCCGGGTATTAAGTGAACCGAAACTACAATTTCAGTATATATGAATGTAATATTCCATAATAATTTGTGATTGTAAAGCCAACGTATGTTACTCCAATTGTGAGTTTGTGAACAACTATACAACTAAATAATGTAATGTGATCTATTTATGTTTGCAAATTGAGTAGACGCCATGGCTTCCTCATGAGGCTGCTGTTCCAACCATCCAGATGTGTTTTGTTACATATGTGGGGAGTACAGCCTAAAAGAAATTTTGAAACCTAATTCTGAGTTTCTGAAGAGGACACAGTTTTTATGCTGTCAAAGAGATTCCACATACTGAATGACGAGGTAGGCATTTACCATTTCCTTCTCTTTTCGTTTGTTGAACTGAAATGCCTTTTAATGACTTTGAATATACTAAACAAGTGATAGCCTGAAGATCCGAAACTAGAACTACGCAGCGGGTGCTCCGGTACCTCAAAGATCATTTTCTGGAGTGCATCAACAGCGTGGGTAGCTGTATGACAACGGACATAGCTGTACAGCAAAAAGCATTCTGACGGTAGTTAGTCTTCGAAATGTGGGCTTTAGCATGTCACGCAGCTTATTACCATAACTACCACTGTTCATTGTTGAGTCCCTTTCCTGGTAGGGTTCTAATTCTCTACTTTGCGATTCCCCCAAAAATGAGCAACACTTTTCCATCAGTTATTTGAATTTCGAACATTTAACTGGTGATCGCAGATGCTTCCATTCCAAATTTCGAACTTCATTCTCTGTCTCATAGAGAGGGTATCGTCTGAAGTAATCCTTTTAAAAAAAGACGCTATACTCGACTTCATCAACAGTTACTTGTCTGTTAGCAAGAACCAATGCAATGGATTGTTTAATGTTGTAATCAGTAGTGCGCGTGAGTTCCGCTCCATGAGTTACAATTGTGAGATCATTTTCAAACTCGTACACCCATTCCCAGACGATTCTCTACGGCAAAACGCGGTTTCCACAATATGCTGAAATCTTTTGATTAATTTCAGTCCCCAGCAAACCTTCAGCACACAAAATACTTATCACTCTCCGTTGCTCTTTGGTGCACTCGGAAAGTAGAGACCATGTTAAGTGCATGCAAAACATACGAGTGAGAGACCTATATGAAGGCTCCAAAACATTGAGGTGAGCGATACCGCGTTTACTCATACTCGAAAATTTAGTTCAACCAACCGAAAATAATTCGGAACTACATTGAGAACAACTCTCGTTCTACCTACACTTTGAAAAAGTCCGTTCTGAAAGCTTCGTATTAGATAATCATTTCTGTCAAAATTTTTTAATGTACGTATAAAATTTCTCTGATGCAAAATTCTCAATGACGTGTAAATATTGGTAAGTCATATTTACGTTTCTCATTAAAGGATTGTGGCCTCCCCGGTGGCGCAGTGGTCTAACCGAGGGCCTCTGACCATTCGTTCGAACGGGGTCCGGGTTCGCATCCCGGTGAGGCATGGCTGTTGTGTTTGTCTTACGGCACTGGCTCTCTCCTTTCCCTGGAACCAGTAACCCTAAATTAGGAACGGGCGACTGCTTATAGCCCATGAGTTGCTCACGGTGGTCGTTAAACCTCCAATCAAAAATAAATAAAGGATTGTGAAATTTTGCAAAATCGCGTACATGATCTACGTATATATTCCACAGATATTTTCCGTATGCATTTTTCCATTATATGGAACAATATATCTGAGCTAAAATCCAGTTTAAATAACTTATTTCGCATCTGAGTAAGCACACCAAACTTTTTCATACGTTTTGCAGTTTTTACATTGACATTTTCTAACAAGAATTTGTATTTTTTAGGTGTATTATCTTCTACAGATATACCTGTGAAAAGCAATTTAACTTCGACAACAACATGCTAGTAATACATACGCAAAAAGAGCTAATAGATGCCATAGGAAAACACACCAGTACGATTCATTCCGAACTTGAACGCGGCACAACTCTAACGATTAGCAGGCCTAAACATCTCGCCACTTAACAGTACCTCATTAATAACCAACCATGCGTAACATTACCTTTATCTCACTGCATTTCTTAAAATTTCTCCCCTCTAAAGCACGGGACCACCCGGGTGGCGCGGTAGTCCAAGCGCTGGGTGCTGGCCGACCGTCCGTCCGAGCGGGTCCGAATTCAACTACCTGGGGAAGCATTCACGCATGGTGTTTTTCTTATGGCACAAGTTCTGGCTCTTCCCTGGAGCCGGTATCCCTAAATTACGATCGGGTGACTGTTTACAGCCCTTTGAGTATCTCACGGTAGTGGTTCAACCCAAGCAAAAAAAAAACTTGACTGAGAGAGCGAAATTCGTTTCAGAGTTGAGTGGAGTTTAGCCACCACCATAGCAACTCAGAACTGCAAGTAGTTGCTCGTCCATAAATTAGGGCCATTTTTTCAAGAAAAGGGACAGAGCAAAGGCTATCAAACAAACACACTCATACTCTATTCGGAACTATAACACGGGCACATCTCGAAAGAATTGGTCAGAAACCAGCGCCTCAGATCACTTGGTAATCTAAAGAGCTCATAAGGGATAGGCGCAGGTTGGAAAATTAAACTTTTATTGAGCATTGACCAAACAAATTTAAATATTAACAAGTTAGTAAAATCATGCAATACATTGATTATGAAACGCTTTCCAACATACCAGAAAACATTACTCAAGTTATCACTCAAGTTATGAGGATAATGGCTGTGGAATAAATCTTGGTCCTGTGCCCTGATCTTTGATCCCATTTCGATTATATTCAACAGAACCGGTTCAGTATACCTCCGAAATAACATGATAAAGTTTTGTCGCAATAGAAACATTTTTACGTAAGTTATGATGCATAAGAGCTATGGAACAGATCCCGCTACTGTGTCCGCACCTTTTACCCCATTTCGCCCATTTTCAAAAGGAACCATCCTCAGGCAGCGCCCTATAACATACTAGCATTTTGTCCAAATCAAAGCATTTTTATGTCCGTTAGGACGCATAATGGCGATGGAAGTGATTCCGCTCCTATGTCCTGACCTTTGACCCCATTTCGCCCATTTTCAAGAGGGTTTGTTCCCAGGTGACCCCTCCACATGCTAAAATTCATCGAAATCGAACCTTTTTTTCGTTAGTTATGACGCTTAAAAGCAGTGGAATGGATCCCGCTCCTATGTCCTCACCTTTGACCCCATTTCGCTCACTTTCATTACGGTTCCTTCCCAGGTGTTCCCCTACCACATACTAAAATTTCATCGGAATCGAACGATTTTTACGCGAGTTATCGTGCCGACAGAAGACGGACGGACATACGGCGCGTGACGTAATGAGGCAGATGGGAACCGCGGCTATCTGCTCGCAGGAGGGTGAAGTCATAAAACTTTAACAGGATCCACACACAACGCGTGACGTAATGAGACAGATGGCGTGACCGCGCGCCAACATTCTCAAACGCGAGATTGTGACGTCATAGGATTTCTAAGCATGGATAAAATTAAAAGGACGACGCCATAATACCAAAAACGTTATAATTCGGGGTGGTTGTTTAACCCACTAAACGAATTTTCCTAAAGTCGAGATCAAGCTAAATCGATTTCTAGTACCAGAAAATGGTAGGTTAACGACTTTCATCAAAATCCTTAGAGCCGTTTTCAAAATAAAATTTACATACATACAAGAAGTGCTCCTTTAATAGTATGGGATAAGGGCGATGGAATGGATCCCGATCCTATGTCCTGACTTTTGACCTCATTTCGTACATTTTCAATAGGATTCGTCCCCAGGTGGTCCCCTACGACATAAAACATTTTATTCGAAATCGAACATATTTACGCAAGTTATGACGCATAAGAGCAATGGAATGCATCCCGCTCCTATGTCCTGACCTTTAACCCCACTTCACCCATTTTGAACAGAGTTCCTTTTCGGGTGGCCCCCTACCACATAAAAAAATTTCATCGACATCGAACCATATTTACGCAAGTTATAATGCATAAGTGCAATGGTTGCATCCCGCTCCTATGTCGTGACCTTTGACCCCATTTCGTCCATATTCAATAGGGTTCGTCCCCAGGTGGTCCCCTACCACATACTAAAATTTCGTCGAAATCGAACTATTTTTACGCGAGTTATCGTGATGACAGACAGACGGACAGACAAAGCTGGAGAATATACGCTTCTTCAACCTACGGTTGGAAAACGTAAAAACGCGTCTTCGGTAGTAACGCAAACATTGAAATGGAGAAACAATGTTAATTTCCGAAGTACCCTCAGTTATCTCAGTGGGCATCATTAAAGATGTTGTAGTCCGAAATAACACTCCTACATTTACAAATTTAAAAAAACATCTGAACATGCTATTTAAACATACGATCAAAAAGTAGCTCTTACCTTTTAGAATATTGGTGGATGCACTTCGCTCGTCAGTGTGAAACACTTCTCGGCGTTGCTGTCAAGAGGAGCTGGGGTCTTTATCAACAGATTGAAGAATTCATTATGAAACCCGCTATAAATGATCTCACATGTCCAAACTCCGCACAGCAGTTAGAATGTTATTGGTTCGCCATAGCGATCTTCAGTTTGTCAGAAATTGTGTTAATTGCTGGCGCATGTTGTAACCACTTTCACTGCTGTTGCAGTTTCATTCTTGTCAGGACACTTTTCTTGCAAGTCAGAAGGATAGAACTACAATAAAAACTTTGTAAAGGCCTTTAAGGTTGAAGAAGCAGTTTAAATTTATTTTTATACATCGTCGGTTCGGTAGCGACGTTTCTGCCCATCGAGCTTCACTTGCAAACTTAGCAAAGCAAACACCTTCTTTCGGCAGACAACTACGTACATCTCACTGAGGAAGTGATCGAAATGGCTATCATTCTTTTGCTCTCGTCTGGAACTTTTTCTTAAGCAGGTGGTGCGCATGACCTGACTCTGCTGTCTGTCATGGGAAGCCTTTGGTGGCGACATCTTCTGTCTATTCTTGTTTTCACTCGGATATGTTTCTGTTTTTTTTCCTGTTTTAATTAATTCCTTCCAAGAATGAGATGGCATTAAAGTTTCGTACCTGTTGCAGTTGATGATACAGTTTGATTTCTTTTTTAAAAAACGACGTTCACAGATATGTGGACTTTTTTCTAGATTTTATGGCATAAATATGTTTAATATTTCCAAAAGTAAGATATTAAGCTTCTATTTAAGCAAAATCTAATAAGGCTGATTTCTTCTTTCTTGTTTTCCCAGTTTTTTTTATGTGTAGGTTTGATCTGTTTATTAGACACTTTTTCTTGCATTTCATATAATTGAGTTGTTCCGTTTTTTAGCTTGATCTATTATGAGGACGTTGTATGCACAAAATTTGTTACCTCCATTGGAAGGATCATTATTTTTAACTAGCTTTAGCTCTTGTGCTGTTACTTTTAATCTTCTATCCACTCTTCTTTGTTTCGTAATTGTTTGAGTTTTGAATATCTGTTTATTAGAGACTAGTTGTGCCCACGGCTTTGCTCGCGGTGAAGATGTCACTGAAAAACCAGGCTGTGATAACACGTGTAATCCGATCCATCCATAAGAACTGTAGTTGAATTTCATAGCAACCGATAGCAGAAATTAGCCGAAAGATTAAATGTTCGACAGTAGTGATGTAGAGGGGCTTAGTGTGTCTTAGAGGCACCGAGGGGTTTTTTGAGGTTATCTGAAAAGAAAACCAGAAGAAGGGTCATTTTTTTTAGACAATGAAACATACAAAAATAGAGAAAACTGTGTTCGCCGGAAAACATTCTTAGTACCTTAATCAAATATTAGTACGCCATAGATAGCCACCCCCGTGGTTGAGTAGTGCCGGCTTCTCGTCACAGATAGGTCCTGGTTCGAGTCCCAGTGAGGCACGTTTGTCGGATGGTGTTGGCTTTGTCGCTTCTTTTTGATTGGAGGTTTCACGACCATCATGAGCAACTCAATAGGCTATTAGCAGTCGACCTTCTTTAATTTAGGGCCACTGACTCTAAGCAAGGGAGAGAGCCAGTGCCGAAAGAAAAATAAACATCCACGCGTCACCGGGATTCGACCCCGCACCATTCTCGGAGGAATAGTTATAAGCCATCGCTTAGACCGCTGCCTTCAAAATAAAGGCAGCGTCCTTTGTCGATTCACTGGAACCAGCGGTCTGAAATTATGGTCGGGCGACTTTTAAATCGCTACATCTGCTCATCATCATCATCATTGTCAACCATTATCAATCCACTGCTGGACGAAGGTCTCCCCAAGTTTCCTCCACAACGGTCTGTCTTGTGCCAGTCTCCTCCATGTCACTCCCGCATACTTTCGAATTTCATCCACCCATCTTCCATGTGGTCTTCTTCTAGGTCTTTTCCTGTCCCTTCGAATCCAATCTAAAGCTTCTGCTGTCCATCGATGGTCTGTCCTTCTAGCAATATGTCCAGCCCATTGCCATTTCAGGGATTTAACTCTGATCATGATGTCTTCCACTCTTGTAATTTTTCTGATCCACGAGTTCCTCTTCTTATCTCTCCTGGTTACACCAAGCATGCACCTCTCAATGCTGCTTTGAGTTGTCTGCAGCCTTTGTATGTCTCTTTTAGTTAAGGTCCACGTCTCTGCACCATACGTAAGCACTGGAAGGATGCATTGGTCAAACACTTTTCTTTTAAGACATAATGGCATATTGCTCTTGAAAATTATGCTGTTTCTTCCAAAAGCTATCCAGGCAAGTTTTGTACGCCGATTAATTTCTTCATCAATGTGACCGTCACTTGATATCTGCTGTCCAAGATAAACGTACGTGTCTGTTATCTCCAGCTTTTCTCCATCAATCGATAAATCTTCATTTCTTGTAAAAGCATTGAACATCACTTTTGTCTTCTGAAAGTTCATTTTTATTCCCACTTCTTTACTCTTGTCAGCAAGTTCCTGGATCATAGTCTGCAGGTCTGAAGGGGTAGTTGCAAAAATGACTACGTCATCAGCAAAACGAAGGTGGGTTAGGTAATCTCCATTAATCTTTATCCCTTTGTTTTCCCAGTTCATTGACTGAAAGACATTTTCTAATGTGGCATTAAAGAGCTTCGGAGATATGGTGTCACCTTGTCTCACTCCTTTTCCAATTTTTATGTGTGTTGTATTTTCAAACAGCCTAATCTTTGCACTTGCATTTTCATAGAAGTCATTAATAATATTAATGTACGCATCTTCAATACCGCAGGATTTCAAAACCATTGTAACTGCTGATGATTTCACCGAATCAAAGGCTTTTTCACAATCGATAAAAGCCATGCACAATGGAAGTTCATATTCCCTCGCTCTTGCTCATAGTGGTAGTTAAATCCAGAACCAAATTGCTTTTGTACTAAACTGCTCGCCAGCGGCAGTTGGCTGTAACAAACGTAAGCCCCTGAGCTCACTCTCTTATTTCTAATGGATAACACAAAAGGACTCTGCAACATCCACTTCATAATCGTAGGAGAAATGGCGTATTTGTCACACGGAATTGATGTCACTGTGTTAGTTGCATCTCATAGTGGTAGTTAAATCCAGAACCAAATTGCTTTTGTACTAAACTGCTCGCCAGCGGCAGTTGGCTGTAACAAACGTAAGCCCCTGAGCTCACTCTCTTATTTCTAATGGATAACACAAAAGGACTCTGCAACATCCACTTCATAATCGTAGGAGAAATGGCGTATTTGTCACACGGAATTGATGTCACTGTGTTAGTTGCATCTATTCGAAGTAACTGATATGTATTTTTAACTGTAGAGAACCGTGTAGAACGACAGAGCTATATTTAAATAAAATTTTGATTCTTAGCATATGACTGCTATGTTACCTCCTTTCTCCTACTTAAAATTGCGCAAATTAAGCAATTCTAATATCAGTTGATAAAAGTAATCGGTAAAAAAATCTAATGAAAAATACTAAATAATATAAACAACAAATCTGATTTCGCAGGGCTTCTGAAACTTTTGAAGGAATCCTTTCCAAGTTGTTTTTCAAAACCCATTTACCGCCATGTCACCTTTTTATTTAGAACCACATCCCTAATCGGCAGCTGGATTTTCACGTGAAAAAAATTGTAATTATTTTTTTACATAAATTTAAGAACATAATTTTCTTTTTATTTTTGGAAAATAATTCATAATGCCTGTGCATGTGCAACTTTCTTTGTCTCGTTTCCAGTCGTTATCGTAATAAAGTGATTCTCTAAACTGCGATTTCTCGATAAGCCGTCGTATAGCTGTCCGTGCGAGAAATATTCTTGACTCAAATCCAATCTCACATGTTTGTAAGTTTGGCCCTGGGATAATTTAATAGCAAACTGTAATCTTTTGAACGTGAAAGGCAAGTCCGCGGTAACAATCGGGAACCTGGGTATATGTGCTACTTTTCCAGCTGCTGGCACAGTTGGTATAATGGTTTCAATAATATTATTACGCAGCGCTTTGACCTGTAATCTTGTGTCATTCGTTGCACAGGTACGGAGGATTCAGGTTCTGTAATAATGTTATAGGAATGCCAATTTTAAATTTTCGACAATGCGGTGAAAGTCCTGAGGGATTTTAAGAATTTAAATATTCATGTGGGTAATGAATGCACTGTATCTTCCAAGTTAACGACAGTATTGATCGATGTGTAAATTCTCTATTCGTCGGGTAGTTTTTGCAAAATAGCATCGTTTATTTCATCAACAGATGCATTCCTGGGGACACGACAAATCATTCACACATCCAGTTGTGACTTTTTTTGAGGCACATTTTCTACATTACGATACATTTTGTCAACTAATTCATTAATAGATCTGACAGTGCTTCCCAGTTTACTATGTACTGGAATCAAACCGTTCTGATTAGGTACTTTGCTATCACCAACACGTAGTAACTGAGTACAAAATTGAGTATCTCCGCCTGCTAAATGAGCTCTCATATTGGTTCGTAAATGGAGCGTTTCAATATTATTCCACATTAGTAAAAAAAGATTCCGTATATTATCGCGAACTACTTTCTTTAACTTTCGGTGTGGTCAGGTTGTATGCAAACAAAGCGGGACGATACACGCGGAATTGGGAGTTACTTCAAAGCGATCTGATTCGGTAGCACAGCCAAAAATAATAAATAATAATAAATAAACGAAATAGCCTATGTCCACCGAAAAGAAATAAACTTGCCAACGGCGAAAGATTATCCAAATTGGTTTAGTAGCTTTGGAGATTACCTCAAACACACGAACAAACTTTCTCTCTTTATATATTAGTATAGATTACATGGGCTACGAATTTGCATTGAATCACACAGAGCTTATTGATTATTAATCAATTGATTTACGGTTTATCCATTATACCCGCAAATGTTTAATAGTATTTACATTTTTTAATCGTAAATCAATTAATTTGCGAACTTGTTGAGCATAAATCCCAAACTCTCAATGTAGATCAATGGTAGTTCGTGGGTTTTGCAACCTCTAATAAAAAGATAAGCATGAATTTCAAAGAATTATGTAAGAAAGAAAATCTACATAGGATTGAAAGTGGAATCATAGAAGCGAAAACTAATTAAAAATAAAGATCCGAGCAACACAGTTAACAAAACTGGTGTATACGGCATACCCACGATACGCCGCCTTGTTGGCGCAGATGTCTAAGCGCTCGCTTATGACCATACGTCCAAAAAGTATACTGGTTCGAATCCTGGTGAGGCATAGATGTTGTGCCTGTATTACGCCAGTGTCTGTTCCCTTCCCTGTAACCAGTGGCCCTAAATCAGGGACAGGCGACTGCTCATCGCCCATAGAGTTAGTCACGGTGGTCGTTAAACTCCAAAGCAAAAAGAAAAAAAGAAGTAAAGCTAATAAGAAATCAATAAAGCGAAAACGGAAACAAAGAAACAGCATCATTAAATGTTGCTTAAATGAAAACTCAAATCTACAATTTGAAGATATTAGACATATTGCATTAAACGAATAACATCAAATGGCATGTCAAAAGCGCATTGTATACGTATTATACTTCTATTTGTAAAGTATTTTACCAAACAGTTTTAAAAGAAGGATATTTACATTTTCACCGCTTTAACGAGAAAGAGTCAGTGAGAGAGCGATATATATAGAGAGAACAGTTTACTTTTTTAGAAGCCAGGAGACGTCTAGCTACACATCACACGATGCAAGAGAATCTAGTAGTGCAAAACTGAGCAAAACGTTTTCTGGTTAAATGTAATTTTTCAATCGCAGCAGGCTTTGGTCATAAATCTAATGCATACACAAAATACACAGTCGAGTCACATTATTGTCACCACCCGCTACTTTTGAGGTCAACAGCGCGTAGCCAATGAAAGAAGGGACGTGTCGTGTGCTGGTTTGGAGGGTACATAAGGTGTGCTGTAGGCATTCTGAAAACCTATCCCTCGTTTCTGTCATGGATAAAAGGAAAGATTTATCATATTTGCAAAAAGAGATGATTATAGGTTTTCGGGCCAAGGGTGGTAGTATTTCTGAAACAGCGCAGTTTGTGAACTGTTCGCGTGCTGCTGTGGTTAAAGTGTATCGTGATTGGAGAAATGGCACCTTTGCGAATAAGCGACGCGAAAACTGCGGAGCACCACGTGCCATTGATGTGAGAGGTGAACATCGCGTCGGCTGCGAAGGTGCGTGAGGGACGATCTACACTCTAAAGTGGAGAAATCGACTGGTCGAATGAACCAGGAGGCTAACAGAAGTGTGTCTAAACTGAAAGTTTAGCGAACCCTGCTGCGTATGGGGCTCCAAAGCAGACGGATGGTCACTGCACCTATGCTAAAGAAAGAAGGTGCATCAGTAGAAAAGGCTTACATTTGCACGGCAGTATCGGAATCGGACCTCCGCTGATTGGCAAAGGATTGCCTTCTCCGATGAGTCATGTTTTCTGCTTCATCAAACGGATGGACGTTGGCGTATCAGGCGAGAAACATTTGAGAACAAACACTCTTCAACCTTTACTGAAAGAGCACAAGCTGGTGGGGGGCATCGTTATGGTCTGAGAAAATGTTTCGTGGCATTCCCTGGGTCCACTCATACTTGTGGACGGCACTATGGACCAAATTCGCTATGAATCCATCCTTGAAGACCACGTACACCCATACATGCTGATTGTATTCCGTGCGGCGGAAGGGATCTTCCAAAACAACAATGCGACGTGTCACACAGCTAGAAATGTCTGAGAGTGGTTGGAAGAGCACGATGAAGGCTTCAAAGTACTTCCCTGGCCCCCTTATTACCCAGACGTAAACCCCACTGAGCATCTGTGGGACCACCTCGATCGTGTTGTTTGCTCTGTGGATCCTCCACTACGAGTCTTTTTTATTTCTGAAGCCTACATCTGTAGCGGTTCGTCAATTTTGATCTCTGGCCTGAGGAATGGAGACTTCTTCACAAACGTTTTGCTCGACCGGAAGAAAGAAAACGTAAATCCTTCCTCGCAGTAAGCCTCAAGGGGTGGAAAAATTATTACTATTTCCACTAAAACAGCCGCATCGGGTTCACTGTTTGTTCTTCAAATATTCAATGAATTTGACTTAATTTTTTTTATAATAAAAGGAAATTAAATGCATCACTAAATATTTGCTAAAACGTTTTTCACTTTAATGTTTGAAGAAATAGTTTCCTTAGACGAAAGTACAACGGCCGTTCCATAAAAAACTGAGAGAAAAATCACACAAAATCAAGAAATATAAGTAATGCAAAATATATGTTATTCTTTCTCAAAGTATCTTCCCTCGGATGATATGCAACGGTCCCATCGTTCAGTTCATTTTTCAAATCATGTAGCGAAGGCATTTTGTGGAAGCTGCTTCAGCGATCCCTGTACAGCTTGAATAAAATCAGCATCTATGTTGAATGTTGCGCCACGGAACTTCCCCTTTATTGGTGGAAACAATCAGAAATCGCACGGGGCGAGGTCAAGACTATAGGCAGGCTGTGCCATGATCTCAACACTGCATTTCGTAAGAAACTGTTGGAAACAAACTGTCACATGTGGGCTGGCGTTTTGATGGCGTAGGATCCACTTATCCACCAGTTCCGGTCGCTTAATCGATATGTGTCGTCGCAGACGCTTGATGACTGAAATATAATACTCAGCATTGACAGTAATTTGTGAAGAAATGGCATGATGGTAGAATAGACCTTAATGATCAAAGAAAATTAGCATAATCACCTTCCCAGATGATTTGGCGGAAATATTTCGGAAGAAGCGAGCCTGTGTACTTCCAGACAATCGCTGCGCGCTTCGTGATGGTGTCGAAATAATAGACCCATGTTTCATCGGCAGTTATTACTGTGTTTAGGAAGTTTTGATTTTTTGCAATCATTTGTTTCCACTCATGACACAACTGAACACTGGTTAACAATTGTTCTCTCGTCAGGTGATAAGGTACTCATCTGGAACACACACAATGCAGTAGTAATCTGTCTCGTAGAATGCGGAATGCCGACATTTTTGAAAATTTAGTTGACGCCGCTATATCTTCACATGTCATTCGTCTATCTTCTTGCAGAATTGACGAAACAGTGTTAGCAATACGCTCCGTAACAACACTTTCAAGTAGACCAGGTCTACGAGCGAATTCTGCGTACAAAAGCCCTTTTTTGAGATCACGGTGCCATCTAAAAACCGTTGACTCACCCAAACATTTATCTTTGTAAGCTTTTTTGATTAAATCAACTGTTTCTGGAGCTGTTTTACTTAAACGATAGCAGAATTTTATCCCACAACACATTTCACTTCTCCCTGAATCACTCACCTCCATAGCTGAATGGCGAAATACAGACGTACTTTAAACAACTACGCAGTAACAAAACCAGAATCGTCTGCCACGGCTAATGACTGTTGCCACTGATATATCCTTAATTAAGTTAGTCGTCCGCGTGGTTACTTTTCCCTTCGCACTGTGCCAACTCAAAAAAAAATACTCACAGTGTTTACGGATCGGCGTTTGTATATGACTTACTCTAAATTAACTTTTATTTTTTGTGCTCCCTCTACGTATATTTGAGTTCATTCGTTTTTAGCGTTTTCAATCTTAACGTTATATCTTCTCGCTCGTGGAATGATGTTGGCAACAATCGTGGGGTCAGAGAGCGTGACGTATGCATGTTGACAGATAAGAACGAGAGTTACACAGTGTTGAAGCAGCGGCCAAAAAGTGTTGTGGAGGAAGTAGTATTAGACTGAAACTGTGTTTATTTGAAGGGTGAGTATGCCTCCCAGGTGGCGCAGTGGTCTAAGCAATGGCCTCTGATCATTCGTCCAAACAGGGGTCCGGGTTCGAATTCCGGTGAGGCATGGATGTTGTGTTTGTCTTACGGCACTGGCTCTCTCCCTTCCCTGGAACCAGTGACCCTAAATTAGGGACGGGCGACTGCTTATAGCCCATTGAGTTGCTCACGGTGGTCGTTAAACCTCCAATCAAAAAAAAAAAAAAAAAAAAAAGAAGGGTGAGTATTCGTTTGTGTTGTTATACGTATGTACTGTTTCGAGTTAATCAAGTTCTCTCCTTGCTAACTTACGTTAATCAGTTTTGAAATAATAGTACTTTTATGATTAGTACCTCGTGTATTTTAGAATATTCAAGTAAAGTGCTCATACGATATTGATGAAATAAAAAGTAAACAGTACGTAAGTAATTCATTCTGAAACTTTGCTTGAGTGACTTTGTTTCACTTTAAGAGAGAGTAAATAAGAAGGGCAATTTTTAAATACTGTTTGTTCTCAAGGCTACATACGTTTCAAATAGTAAATTGCGAACTGCTTCTAAGAACAACATACATTATGCAGGGTGTCCGAGAATCATTGGACACATTACAAAATTATATAAAACGAAACATTAAACAGATAGAAAGAAATTGACTGTACTAACTTACAATGTAACTACACAAGTTAACAAATTTCGATGTGAGATCCCTTGTTTTCTCGTAATACGTCTTAACGATGCTCGATTTTATGCCATGTATTGGCAAGCATCTGAGGAGTTATGGAATTAATAGCAGCTGTGATACGCTGCTTCAGTTCCTGCAAATCAGTACAGGGCGTCTGATAGACACGATCATTCGCATAACCCCGCATGAAATAATCCAATGGAGTTAGATCTGGAAAGCGAGGAGGCCACGGAATGGGACCACCACGCCCAATCCATCCGTTGGGAAAATGATCATTTAGGCACTTGCCTACATACGTTGACCAATGCGGAGGCTTGCCGTCTTGTTGGAAAACGACGTTGTCATATATTTTGATCTGGGGTATAGCGAAATGTTCTAGCATATCCAAGTAAATGTCACCATTTATGGGTTTTTTTGCAGAAGAAGAAAGGGCCAAACACTTCTTTTTTGATAGGGCGCACCACACATTAAATTTTGGAAAATCACGTTCCAGTTCAATAGCAGCATGAGGCGGTTCACTGCCCCATATCCTGCAGTTGTGACGATTCACAATACCTGATACATGAAATGTGGATTCATCACTAAAAATGACAGTACTGAGAAAGTTTTCGTCGTTTTCTACTCGATTCAGCATATCCACAGCGAAATCGTATCGCAGAGTGTGATAATTTACATGCATCTTTTGCTCTATTTAAATTTTATAAGATTACACTTTAATTTCTTGTGCAAGATATCGTGAACTGCCTATTTCGGAATGCACAGTTCTCTGCTTGCTTTACGAACAGATTTCTTGGGGCTTCGTCGGAAACTTTCATTAACTTGGTCAACCGTCTCACCGCTGACGCTAAGCCTAAGGGTTCTTCCACGATATTCCACATTGCCAGTTTCTTTAAATTTAAACTTTTTCATCCACCGCTTAGTTGAATTCGTTGACGGATGATTACAATCATACTCTAAACGGTACCGTCTTTTAACTTTAATGACAGTGTTTAATTCCATAAGCCATAACACTCACATCACCTTCTGCTGTACGATGACATGACTACTGATTGCGCATTTCTCATACATTCCTCGTTAGGCCAAACCTAGCGCCATCTATCGGATTCTGGGAATAACAATTCTGCAAAACAAAAATATAGAAACCGTGTTAGTAACACGTGACATGGAAAAACATACAATGCTTATAGCTTTTTTTGTACGTAATTTTGTAATATGTCCAATAGCTCTCGGACACCCTGTATTGACAAAAGTCACCGGACACCCCTTAAAAAGCAAATGAACGGATCCGCTGCGTTGTTAAGATGCGCGGTAGAGCTGCAAAAAGTATGAAAACAAGCCTGTAGCTGAATGAGATCTTATCGCCCTGTGAGGTTGAGTGAAAATGTCTCGGTGGGAGAGAACTGACTTTGAGAAAGGAAAGATTGCTTGGTGTACGTTACATTAGTGGGTTGTCCATAACAGACACCGAGATGCGTTTAAACATACCAACGTCTACTGTTTTGAATGTACTGAATAAGTGGAAGACACATGGCGTGCCTGAAGCAGCAAAACGTACTGGCAGACCAAAGAAAATCAGTGATAGAGGACGTCGAAGCCTCAGGAGAGTCGTTACAGCTAATCGACGGAGCACTGCATAAAACCTCAGTGTACAGGTAAGTAAAAATGCTGGAACAACGGTATGTAGGCGTACCATTTGCAGAGAAATTCTCTCCATGGGTTACCGTGGGCATGCGGCTGCTCATAAGCCTTTCATCTCCACTCGGAATGCTACCCCCAGTTTAGCATGGTGTAAAGAACATTTATCGTGCACCGTAAATCAATGGAAACGGGTCCTATGGACTGATGAATCCAAATATACTATCCATCAGCCTGATGGCCGTGTGTGGGCATGGCGGCAGCTGGGGGAACGCTATTTACCACAGTGTACTGCTGTTCCTACGGTCAAGTTTGGATCTGGCAGTGTACTCGTGTGGGGGTATTTTTGGTGGTATGGTCCCTGCGCATTGGTTATTTTCGACAAACCTGCTAACCAGCACGTCTACCTCGATATTCTTGACAATTATGCCCTACCAACTCTGTGGGAATACTATGGAGCCGAGCCTTGTTGGTAACAGCAGGATAACGCACCGCGACATAAAGCAAGGACTGTTATGGCGTGGCTTAACGATAATTCCGTATCATGTGTGAACTGGCCAGCCCAGAGCCCTGATTTTAATCTCATAGAGCACCTATTAGATGAATTAGAGCGCCGCATAAGAAGATTGGAACCAAGGTCTACTACTGAGCAGCAGTTAGCGGCAGCATTATGTACTGAATGGAAGCGCATACCGATCGCTTTGTTCCAAAATCTTGTCGAAAGCATGTCTCGAAAAGTCAGTACATGCATTAAGGCCAAAGGCGGGCCGACACCGTGCTAATGTACGTCAATAAATGATGTGTCGTGTCTTTCTTCCATATGTCTGGTGACTTTTGTCAATATAGTGTATGTTTGAATGTTCCCAATACCACCCCGGTTGGCGCAGTTTCTCAAGCGCCGGCTTCTGACAGTTTGTCGGAGACGCTCCCAGGTCCGAGTCCCAATGAGGTATGGTTCGTGTGCCCACCCTACATCACTAGTGGCTCCAAATTAGGGACGGGCGACTGCCATCTTCAGTAGAGGGATTAAAGGGTGTCGTTAAACCTCGAAATCCAACAAACGAAAGGTAATTTTTATCAGAAAAATTAGAATATATAGCCGTTGAATGACATCGTTAAATATTAGTGTTAGAATAATCTTTGTGCCGCGTTTCACCAAAAATAATATGACCAGGGGCGAATATTTGACTCTGCGTGGGTGTGCGGCGCACACCCACGCAGTCGTCGTAATTTATTGAACCTGTGCTATGGATATTACATTTTATGATTTATTTATAATAAAACCGGCCAGAGTTTGTCCTATGGCTGGCTTCGTGTTGTTGCTAAAATTAATTCCACCACACAAAGTCTTCATTAAGAGGAGAAAGGTTCGTTAAATATGCATAATGCCACATTTGTGCTAAAATCATCGGATGTGCGATTTCCCGACAAGACACCCTGCGGTTTTTAAACAACTGTGGTACAAACGCTCTCTGGAAGGCGCTGCAGGTGACGTTTCTATTTCCATGTGGTTTCAAACATTACAGCTGATCTCTCAGGGTGTGCTGGCCAAATAGAGCACCGCTTGCGATCCCATGGAGCACCGTAATTCAACATTGTGCTACGAGTTCCTGTTATATTATGTTTTTGGATAACAAAACTCACCAAAGTTTTTCCTAAGGCTTTGCGTGGTGACTAAAATTAATTTCCTTATATCATGTTTTCGTAAAATGGAAAAGGTTCGTTGCTTCGTTGAGTAAACAAAACACAGTTTAGTAATATTCGCATCCGTAGGTGCGCTGTTTGGCTAGTGGATACCCAAGGCGTATAATGCAACTGTGATACAAAGCTCTCCAGGTGGCGCTGCATGTCACGTTTTTATTTCCTTGTGGTTTCAACGCAGAGGCTAAAAGACTTCCCAGGGTGTGCGCACCTAAAAAAGCACTACTGCTCATACGTTTGCGTTCGGAATCGCGTGGATTCATAAATACAATTCAACGTTCTCCTACGAATTGTAGTTTTTCTGTCTTTTCGTCGCACTGCGAATCGGTGTGCTTATGAGCACATATTTAACAACAAAATTTGAAGTTTTGTTATCCATACAGGATGGGATAACAAAAATTCCAAGGCGTATAATGGTTTCAACGCAGAGGCTAAAATTAATTTTCATTCATTATCTTTAATTCAACGACCGCTAAATAAAAAAAATGCTTTCGTATCTTAAAAATCAATGCGTGAATTTTTCAGCTTGGGTTCGTGTTTTTTCCCTCGTAACAGCGTGTTCCCAACCTAAATGGGCACGCTACGCCATTGAACATAACGTTTGCTTAGCAGCGCTTCTTAAGAAATTTTACAGTCATAAAAGTAAAACCTTAAAATGTTTAGTATATATTATTAGCGCCACTTTAAGATAATGCGTTTCCATGCAGAACAACAAGAAAATTGCAGATGAACAGCATTGGTGATGTTAGCGAGATTGTTTCTCAGAATACAACACCTCTTCTTTCAAGTGTGAGGCAGATTTTTTTCAGCTCGAATAAGTATTCTACACTTTTGCACATTCTTCTCTTAGTTACTTAAAAAAATGCCGAAAAGGAAAACGAACTTCTTCCACGCCACAGAGAACTTTCTCTTCCGCAGAAAGTTCAGCTTTCGGTTATTGATTGTTGGTCTCTTTCTTTGTGGTGTTACCTCCTGGATACTAAAAAAAAAATAACGGACAATCTTTAAGTCAAAGAAAGAGCGCGGTCCTTTTCAGGAAATCTATCGTTTAAGGTACTTCGGGTCTATTCAACAAACACTAACATTCACTCAGCGGAATTCAGCATTGTATGTATCATTCTATTGTGAGTTCTTTGGGAAAACTCAGAGAGATGCCTTTTTCTTTTTAGATCAAACGTGAACCAGATTCTCTTCTTCTTTCTGTGATTAGTTTCTTACAGAAGATGAAATAAGCACAGCTGGAAGTTCTACGCGTTTTCCATTCAGGAAAGTATAAGCAAAAGCTATGATTTTGTTATGTCTTCATACACTATACTTTAAGACTCAATATCTAAACTTCCTACAATAACTTCAGCAAAATTGTTTTATCAATCTTTTTTGTCTCTTAATGGGTGCACCACCTATTATTTCTCATGAAATAATTCAGTGATAGAGATGAAATTGTTTAAAATAGAGGATACACTTTCTTTCGTATAGTAAGGGCCATGTGGTAGGATATCTTAAAATAGAAAACCTCCAGTACATTTACTTATACACTATAGAGACAAAAGTCACTGGACACCTAAAAGAGAAAGACAACATACCATTTATTGACATACATTAGTACGGTGTCGGTCCACCTTTGGCCCTAATGCATGCACTGACCCTTCGAGACATGCTTTCGACAAGGTTTTGGAACACAGCGATAGGTATGCGCTTCCATTCAGTACATAATGCTGCCGCCAACTGTTGCTTAGCAGTAGGCCTTGGTTCCAAACTTCTTATGCAGAGTTCTAATTCATTCCATAGGTGCTCTATGGTATCACGATCAGGGCTCTGTGTTGGCCAGTGCACACACGATACGGAATTATCGTCAAACCATGCCGTAACAGTCCTTGTTTTATGGCTTGGTGCATTATCTGCTGGTACCAACAAAGCTCCATTTCATAGTATTGCCATAGAGTTGGTAGGGCATAATTGTCCAGAATATCGAGGTAGACGTGCTGGTTAACAGGTTTGTCCAAGATAACCAATGGGCCGGGACCATAACACGAAAAACATCCCCACACGAGTAAATTGCCAGCTCCAAACTTGACCGTAGGAAACGTACACTGTGGTAAATAGCGTTCACCCGGCTGCCATCATACCCGCACACGGCCATCAGACTAATGGATCGTGTATCTGGATTCATCCGTCCATAGGACTAGTTTCCATTGATCTACGGTTGACGATAAATGTTATTTACACAATACTAAACGACGAGTAGCATTCCGAGTGGTGATGAAAGGTTTATGAGCAGCCGCACGACCACGGTAACCCATGGAATGAATTTCTCTGCGAATGGTACGTGTACATACCGAGGTTCCAGCATTTTTACTCACCTGTGCACAGAGGTCTTGTGTAGTACTCTGTCAATTATCACTGCTCAACAAATTTTAACTTGTTTCTTTTTTACAAAAACGAATGTAGTTTTCCGTTATAGATTTTTGGTAGCTCAACACAAAAATCACAGTTAAAATACTGTCCTAGCTCACATTTCCGAGAAAAGCGACCATTTGTGTTTCATATACATATCAATGGGATGTTATAATAGCTACACTCATAAGTCAGCTTGGCGTACATTAAATTGTGGTCCGGGTGAGTTGATTCCCGCGGCGATGACTCGTGAATCACGTGATCATAGCGATTAAGCTGTTGTAACCAGAGTTTGCCGAAAAAATAATTTGAAGGAGTATTTTTACTCCTTTGGAAAAATTTAGGGAGAAATTTTTAAAAGTGAGGAGTATTTTCGAAAAATTAACCTGCGAAATAAAAAAAAAAAGGTGCGAACACACTGGGAAATTATAAAAAAAATGTTTTTTTTTTTTTCATATTAAAAAATATTTTCACTACTACTGAATACAGTTGGACGTTTTGCTTCTTTTTTAGTTAAAAAAAAAAAATATATATATATATATATATGTATATATAATACATAAATAACGTAAACACTGCAAGCGCATGGAAAGTAATCCCTGGAAATTCTTTGTACCATTTAAGTAAAGAACAAGAATTAATTTTCAATTTTGACGTCGCCCATGTTCGTTGGCTGCTTTCGTATTTCCACCACTAGTTTTTTGCAGATTTCATTGTTTCCTTTCTCTGCGTTTTTTCTTTTCTACACCATTGGACTGAGTCTAGCCGAAAAAAGAAAAAAAAAGACTTTAAAGTACGCTGTTTCGGCACATCGTTCGATACTACAGTGTCTGATAAAGCTGTTTCAATCTCTACAAATCACGACCACGTACCACTGTCATGACGAAGTACAAATCACGACTCCGCGACCACAAGAAAGGCGCTCCATAATTGCGATTGCGAAAGCGTACTTCACTCATCTGATAGAGCATGAGCTGTAGCAGCAATGACAGTTTTGCGATGCGATTGCGCTCCCGATGAGCCGATGACGTCAAGGTAAGGAACGATGTCTCCCTGACGTCACGCCCTGACTGGCTGGTGGGTCAGGCCACCAAAGCTCTGGTCGCGCCAAGAAAACCACGGCCAGGAATGGTCGTCTACAACGTGAGATCTGGCCTGAGGTAACAAAGGATACCGCTGATCACATGTTTGAGATACAAAATTCGAATAAAAAGTTGAAAATAAAAAAAATTCAGCTTAAAATTCTCGATTCGTATTTTTACGCGTTGGCAAAACTCCGATGCGTATTTTTACGCGTTGGCAAAATTTCAATGCGTAAACACACTTTTCGATGCGTCCTAGACGCGTAATTACACATTTTGGCGAACTCTGGTTATAACCGGACCCATCCAGTTTTGGTTTTGTTCGCGGGAGCTTATGTATCAAACTGCGTCAGTTTTATTGCACTGCATGTTTCTGTTACAGTTGATTAGTGAATTTATTTAAAATAAGTGAATTTTATTTCATTCATGTTTTATTGTGTTTCTGTTCGAGTGTTGGCTTTCAGTACAGTGTAAATGCTCCACAAATGCATTAACAATCCAGATAACTGTGGTTTTATTTGTGGTGACGTGATTTGTGGCTCCAGAAAGCGACCATTGACTCCAGCAGTGAAAAAAGTATATTTCATGTAGTTTTGGTGTCCTGTGGGAGACCAAGATAAATCTTGGTCTCCATATGTGTGCTGTACGACATGTTCATCAACTCTGAATGCTTGGATGCATGGGAAGAAAGTCTCAATGCGCTTTGCTGTGTTCACCATTTGGCGTGAACCAACAAACCAATCAACCGATTGCTATTTCTGCATGTTACCTCCTCTGAAGAAAGGGAATAAATACGAAGAGGAAGATAGAATTATTGAATACCCTACAATACCATCCGTTATTCGCCCAGTGGCCCATGGAGAAGGATTGCTGGTTCCTGTTCCCCCAATTAACACGTTCAGGCAAGTAGTGATAGGGATGATGATGAAATTATAGAATCAGTTGATATACCAGCTCATCCATCCACCAGTGATGCGGACCCTATATACGTATGTGCCACCATCTTCCTCCAGTGAACCACACAGAATCTCACAATGTGAGATCAAACAGGGAATACTCATTGGATCACAGATATGCCAGCTCTTGGGAGACCAACAGTTTGAGTGTATCCTTAATTCTGATGAGCAACATGCTTGGCAATGTTTTCGGAATGTTGCAACATTGTTCGTGGGAAACAAGTGGGATGACAATTACATGGACCTTGTGGAAGAACTATTACGTGTTTATGAAAATCTTGGCGGCAACATGACACTCAAGATGCACTTCCTACATTCACATATCGATGACTTCACTGAGAACTGTGGTGCTTTCAGTGATGAACGTGGAGATCGATTCCACCAGGACATTTCTGCAATGGAACAATGACACAAAGGAAAGTGGAATGCTGAAATGTTAGCAGATGTTTGCTGGATGCTCCAGAGAGATGCATGCTCCATGAATTCATCTACCTTATACGCAACGCGTAAAAAGTAGGTGAATTCGTTAAACTTTATTACTAGTTTTGGACATCCCACTGAAATATATGTAATATATAAACAACATATTAATGGTCAAATTAATTCCGAACCATAGCTAAGAGAGGATTTTACTGTTAGTTTCGTGTTCAGCGACCAAAAATCTATAAAGAAAAACCACTTCCATTCTTGTAAAAATTTCATTGTTGAACAGTGATTAGCTGTAACGATTCTCCTGAAGCTTCGACGTCCTCTATCACTGATTTTCTTTGGTCTGCCGGTACGTATTGTTGCTTCAGGCACGCCATGTGCCTTTCACTTATTCAGTACATCCAAAACAGTTGACTTGGGTATGTTTAAACGCCTCTCAATGTCTCTTATGGACAACTCAATAATATACCGCACAACAATCTTTCCCTTCTCAAAATCAGTTCTCTCTCGCCGCGACATTTTCGCTCAACCTCACAGTGCAATATGATCGCGGTGAGCTGCAGGCTTGATTTCATACCGTTTGCAGCTGTACCACACATCTTAACAACGCAGCTTATTCGTTCTTTTTCTTTTGAAACGGTGTCCGCTGATTTTTGCCAATATAATGTATATCTCGATGAATAAGTGTCTCTTCAACAAAACGTAGTTCTCGTAACAAGCAGAAGTGCTCCACGTGCTTAAAGATTGTCTTATGAAATTGCATTTCAGTGGTTTCATCATGGAATAGCGAAGCGCTCCCTGAAAGTAAAACAATTACGGTTTGAAACAGAACAATATAGTTAAGGTGAAGGCGTTTCTTAAGCTGATCAGACTAAGACAATCAGATAGCAGAGAAAAATCAAGTCGTTGGACAGTTATTACCTAAAAGGTCATTAATCGCAAAAGGTCGCTAGTTTGGAACATCGAACGTCTTTACAACATATAACGTCAGAATTATTTTAAGGATGGAGGTACCACCTCAGCGTATAAAAAAAGGTGATATGATATCTCCCAAACCCTTCAATATCTCCCAAACTCTTCTTACGTGTGAAGTAGAGTCATGGATATTAAATAAAGGAATATACACTGGCGTGCAAAAATTAAGGACGAGACGGTTTTGTTAATGTAACGTCGTGCAGAAGTGCTCCACATCGACTCAAATCATACCATAAGATCCCCAAGATGTAAGAATATGGGACAAGTGAGCAAAACCGTCCAAAAAAGGAATCCAAAGGATACAAAGGCACTTTATTGAAAAGGTAGCTTCGAGCACAACTGAACAGAAGACAGAAACGACCATGTGACAGGCGGCTGCCAAGAAAAATTCAGTCTTTAGTAGGGGGGATATGATCTCCCCTGACTGCGTTGCAGGATTTACAACGTCTGTCCATGCTGAGGACGAGGTTGTCAAGGAGCTTTTGACGCATCGCGGCCCATTCCTCTTGTAGCGCCAATCGCAGCTTCCGAATTGTTGCTGGCGGTTGGTGATGTGCTGCCAAGCGTCTCCCGAGAAGGTCCCACATGTGTTCGATTGGATATAGGTCCGGAGACCTTGCAGGCTGATCCATGCGTTGAATATCTTCACTCTCCAACAGCTCTGCGACAGCCACTGTTCGATTAGGTGTAGCGTTGTCGTCCGTGAAGAGGAACTCAGGACCCACAGCACCTCTAAACAAACGCACGTGAGGCAGGAGAACCTCGGTACAATAGCGGAAACCAGTGACTGAACCTCCTTGGTAGATGTGCAGGTCAGTACGGCTACCAAGCATGATACCGCCCAAAACGAGAACTCCGGCACCTCCAAACCGGTGCCTTTCGATGATGTTGGAGGTGTGATTGCGTGTTCCCTTCTCTCTCCAGATGTGTATACGTCCTGAATCGCTCGTCAGACTAAATCGGCTCTCATCCGTAAAGCGAACTCGAGCCCATTACTAATGTGTCCAGTTCTTGTGTTCCTGGCACCAGAGAAACCGCCGTCTCTTATGAGCAGGCTTTAATGGCACACACCGTACTGGTCGTCCTGCAAATAGACCACCTTAGTGCAGCCTCCTGGCCACGGTAAAACGCGATGACGGACGTCCAGTTGTCTGTTGCATGTGCCTTGCGATATCTCTCTGCCGTCTGTCTCTTCTGGCATGTAGGACAATATACCGGTCGTCCGCCGCCGTGGTTGCTCGTGCACGACCACTGCTAAACCCTCGGAGAGCTGTTCGTGTCGTTTGAAATGCTCTGTAAGATCGTGAAACGATTCTGTGAGCGCTCACGAACTCCTCGGTCACACTAGTCACACTTCGGCCTTCTTCCAACTTCCCAATAACGCGACCTCGGGTAAAGTCATCAATATGTCGTTTACTGGATTGCCTGTTGGCCATATCACACGTTAGCAGCAACTCGACGTCGTTCAAACCGATGTACACCGTGCAATAGCTTTCACCGAATTGCTGAGCGTACACCGTCCGTGTGCTTTAAACCCTTCCGAAACTAACCCCCCCCCCCACACACACACACACTACGTCATGCTACATATATGCGCATGCCCTACCGTTCCGGACCCTAGTCTATCTCCTGAGAGGTCTTTCGGTCCGTTCTGCTTGCTCGTTCCGCTGTTGTGCTAATTTCTCCTCTTCGTACTTAATTTTTGCACACCAGTGTACATGGGACTCAGGCAACTGAAATATGCATGGGGAGATGCATGCCTGGTGGAACCAGGAAAGATTAAAAGAGGAACTAGTGAATCAGGGAAGAGGAACTAGTTGATCAGGGAAATAACAAGGGTGGAAGACTTCATGATCAAATTATAACCCTGAAATGGCAATTATCTGGACATATTACTAGAAGAAAGGCTCACCGATGGGCAACTGAGATATTAGATTGGACTTCAAGGGACAAGAAGTGATACAGAAGAAGACCACATGGAAAATCGGTAGATGAACCATGCAGGTGTGACATGTGTGATACTGGCTCAAGGCAGAGAGGTGTGGAAAACATTTGGGGAGAACTTCATCCAGCAGTGGATTCATAATGGTTGCTAATGATGATATGAGCTATTTATTTATCAATATCATATGACAGCATAAAAAATGAAAACATCCGTATAAAAAAGTGACTAAACATGAATAGATTAATAAATACACAGTTGACGTGGACTATGAACATCAAAGAGAAGCCATCGCCCTTTCCACGTTTATAAGTGAGTCACGGAAAAATTCTTATCGGAATTTTATAAGTTCCGTGACTCACTTATAAACGTGGAAAGCGCGATGAATTCTCTTTGATGTTCCTAGTCCACGTCAACTGTGCATTTATTATTCATTCGCTTTCTAGCTATTTGTTCAGTTGCTATACTATTCGTCTTTGATAAATCCCCAGCATTGTGCAGGGCTCCAAAGAAAGTAATCTGCCAGGGGTTTGGCTGTTTATCGTATGTGAGCCTAGAGAATTTCAAGGCGGCTGTGGTTCAGTGGAAGCATGTCCGGCGCGTAACTGGAAGACCCTAGGTTCGATTCCCGGTGGCGACCGATGAGAATTTTTCAGTGACTCACTTATAAACGTGGAAAGAGCGATGATTTCTCTTTGAGGCATAGATTATCCCAAACGTTATCGGGCCGACTATGGAGAACTATTTTTTGGGTAAGAATACAAATCTTTACATGCCTAAAGACCAGTTTTTAGCTTCGTAGTTATATTTCAGAGTGAATAGGTGAACAAAGAAAGGAAAAATGGAGGCGCTAGAGCTCACAGCTGTGGAAAGGTAACTGTGTAGAACGGATTGGATCCAAATAATATCAATGATAATATGGTGGCAACACTAGGGAAATCATCAAACACCAGCACCAAGGAAATGGTAGACAAGGAGCACGAAATATTACTTCAAGATAGATGTCTAGCAGTCAGGTAGATTAGTGCGACACTACGCATTCCAAAAACAACAGTTGATCGCATTTCGTTAATTACGAACGGGTGATATCCAGCGTGGAGGCTAAAGCGCGAGCCAAAAGCAGAAATCAAAGACAAAGATGTGTTCCTAACAGATATATGAGACTAAGACAAAAATGCATAACAGACGGAATCGTTTGATGTTCATTTTCTGATAATCATTTCTTTGAAAAGGTACGGTAACTGTGAGAACACAACTTTGTAAGTGAACTGATCACTCCGGAGTCAGTTGCAATCCTAGCGAGGACACACGGACGGAATGTATCGCTGCAGATTTGTCATCTGGACACGTACTTTACCTCTGTAGTACGTCACACATCTTTCTTGAAGGCAAAAAGCACTGTTAGAAACATGCAAACATATCACTAAGCTTTTCTCTTCGATTCCAAAGTTTGCTCCTTAAAGAAAGTTCAGCTCCCAATTAAAAGTTTAAAACTGATAGTGATAGAATTTATTTTCTCTTGACGTTTCAAACGACTCCACTTACAGCGATCTTGGCAGAGAACTCGAGCTTCTCTTACATCCATCAAAAGTCTTCCACGAGTCATTTTGTACTTCATACTCTTTATCTTCTGGTCATAAAGACATTATTTAATGTGGTTCTCTTATGATTTCCTTGGCCTTCTTCTAGCTTTCTTTTCTGCCACTTATACTCAACAAATTATCTTGATTAAGCATCTGACCGCTCTTCTTTCAACATGGCCAAACAACTTAAAAATATTTGTCTCCACCTTACTAACGAAATTTTGCTTCGTATTACGCATCCGCAAAACATCTCAGTTCCTCACATTATCAGAATGTGTCTTACCACCAATAATTTCCCATAAGTTATGAATACCTCCAATTAATAGATGACTGCTGTGTCTTCTCTGCAGTACGCATCGAATGCAGTCACGCTTTGATCAGTCCCGTCAGTGACCACATTCGCAGTGCCTTTGTCAGTAATTTTTGTTATTTATTTTTTATTATACATTCCTTTTTTTTTTATTACTTTTAGCTCTACACACGTATCTTAAATATGTCGCTTTTCATTTTCACTGACCACACACACGGTGAATGTTTCTAGACTTGTTTTGACGTTTCGACTTTCGAATGCCGCTAGTATTTTGTTTACGGAATGCACCCGATAGTGTAGCCGGGTTTCGTCAAGGAGGCATCCGATACATCTACTGACGACTTCCCGCCCTTGCTATATACTACGAGTATTTCTCATCCTTCAGTGTTTGGTAAGCATGCAAGGTGCAAGTGCTTACACTGATGCATCTTTATCGTATTTTACAGTCTCCAACTTGCACACTGAACAATTTATTTTCCTGCACACACGGCATCGACCTCAATTTCATCTATTTTAAGCCTACTGTATCTCATGCTGAGACGATGAACATGAACCATCTATAAACATTTTTATCACTGTTTAGTGGAAATTGACAATATATCTCCAAAAGCCTTACTGGAAAATGATTTATTCCAAGCATCTTTCCTGGATGCCTCTACTGTGGTTCGCTCTATTTCTACTAAACTTAAACATTGTGTGTACTTTTTTGCACTGCATAACACTACGCTTCTCATCAGTATCTTGCTCGCTTACAAAGTATAGTACACTAACATCTGATCACTGCCGTTGATCACTTCTATCACTTCGACACTCTGATCACTTCGACACTCCCAACGAATAGTGTTTGTCCACTTCTCCACACAAGAGCATGCAGAAATTGTTGTGCCTCATGGAATTGGTATTAAAATAACGCATCTGATGGGCATCCCGCTGTCCCACAGACATCTGTCTCTCTCACTCTCACTGCTGTTCTGTATAAAATGGCAGATGTCTCATTAATCGCTTCGCTTCCTCAAAGCTGAAAAATTATTAGAGAGGTCCACACACTGCCATCTGGTCCTGAAGGTTTTGACTTCGAACAAGTTCACGGCTTCCGCCGCCACATTACGAATGTGTTTTTCCAAGCTGGAGCTACTAACACCTTCATACTAAACTTGAACTCCATTCTGAAACCCGCTCTTACAAAATCGACATCCTGGAGGGTCTCACGTTTATCCAGTGCAAAAGCCCAGAACATTTGGCTTCAAACTGTCCCCACTGCCTTCTGTCCCGTTGCCAGAAGTTTTTGCTTAACCAGTGGCTGCGCCTTTTGCTGCTGTTGGGCATAGAAATTGAACGGATGTTTCACTGGTATTTCAGAACTCGTTAGTAGCATTTCGTCCTCCAGAGACTACTGTGTTTACCACTATTACATCCTCAGACCAAAGTACTTATGTAGAAGCCACCTAGTACCTATCTTCAGCTTCAGCTTTCCAATGCACAACCTATTGTTTTCCAAAAGAGCCAGTTGATATAGATATAAACCTATTTCTTTCGGAGAGCGGTGGCAACGACAAAATTTCTGACCATGAGCTCGTTCGGCAATGCACTAAGTGAGTCATTACACCCACAGGACTTCCTTTGAAGTAAAAAATTCGTCCCGAAACTGGTAAGTCTACTACTCGTTTCAACTCAGTTCCTGTTTACATTCGTCCATCTCTTCCAGAGAAGGGTCCTATTTAGTCCCTTGACAAATGACGTCTGATAGCTGACTCAATACTGACTATAAACTTTATACTAAAATGCCATCATTACGTTTTAATTCCATTCTTCCGTACATAATACGTCCTGACGAAAGTTATAGACTATGCCTGACCTTTCCATTTATCAAAACCTTTCCCTTCTGCGTGATCGCATTTTTCCGGTTAACAAAATCCACGGACATCTTTCAGTTTTTAGCTGGGACCAGCAGAAAGCTCTTGATCGTGTAAACAATTTATATCTTCACTTCCTACCTCTCAGTTTTGGTTTACTAATTTGATTCTGTGAAGCTCTCTGCACGCTTTACACAGTTGCAGTCATCTACATTCGCAATTCAACTTTTTAACGATCGCAGTTCCTTTCAAAACTGGCATACGCCATGGCTGTCGTGTTTAACGACCGCTTTTGTAAGACATGAGTACTAAGTGATTATGCGTCTCCGCCGACGACGTCTTCCTACAGGTCTTTCATCCACATTTTCCACCTCTCTATGCCACCAAGTGCGGTTTGCTGCATACCCAGATGATTTGACTCTATTTATGTATTCTTCCTAATATTTCACAGTTCTCCAAACCACGTACCAACTTTACGCAGATGCTTCTGGTGCTAGCCTAACTCCAACAAATGTATTGTATTATGGTGGAGAGAGAGTGGTTTTCACGGACCGATCGTTCTTGGAATGCGAACTGGTCACACAATTATCCGAAACTTTTGGGTATTCACTTCGACTTCCGCTTCTTTTTTTAGGGCGACCTGGTACATTTTAATCAACCCTACGAAGCGCACTCTCAAGGCATCGTTATTATCTTAAACCGCACAATTTACTGCAATTTTCTTATCGTGTCTGCGACGGAATATTGCTGGATGGTGCATAAGTGTCCAGCCTATGTTCAACGAATAATCTTCAGCGCATTGGTTAACTTCCTTTGGCGCCAGGTACATAGGGTCAAGCAGAAGTTGTTTTCAGGCCAGTGCTGTTATACCAATTAAACTACGCCAACAACGGCTTTTCGATGCTACTTGCCGTCTTGACATGTGCATCACCTCTGAGGTAGTGTACATCCTTCCTTGAGAAAGGCGGGGGCACGAAATCGCAGGTTTTGGGTCCCTCGCAAAACATGCTTGAATAACTCTCTGTAGAAGGACTTCTCACTTATTTCAGATGATGTGTGAAAGAAGCATCACACATTTTCCCAGCCGAAAAAGGAATTCTCATTCATTCCAGACGATGTGTGAAAGGAACATCACAGATTCTTCGAAAAACTGAACTACCAGTGTATCCATTTTTACATTCGGGCGCCAGTGTGAAACCCAAATTGCCGGTGACGCTAAACGAAGACATATCCTTCAGCTCCGGAGTCAAACGTTTTCATAAATAAGCTACGCCGACAAGGATTTTTTGGTGCTACTTGCCGTCTTGGCATGTACGTCACTTCTGATGTAGGTACGTCAGGTCTGGTACGATTCGTCCAAGTACGACTGGTCCAATGCCGATTAGTCCAACCCCGATTGGTCCAGTACCGATTCGTCCAATGGACAACTGTTCCAAAGGTACGACTGTTCCAATGACTATTCATCCAATGGTACAGGGCCAATTCGCCGATATTCCGCCCATCCTGGCGTATTGAAGAAGCGGGCCCCAATTCAGACACCATCAGGCATATTGTATCGCAGGACAGTAACCGTGAACTATATGCGCCTATGTCATTTTTTTTATTCAAGCGCAATACGGTCGAATCTTTTTAACTTCATATTCTTCTCAGATTCCATTTTGAAACATACAGGGTGTTCCCAAATTCGCGCGACAAACAAAGAGGGGTGATAGTACACATAAAGACGAATAACGTTTGCAAACGTTTGGTTCCATGTCCACGTTGATCCTCCAATAGTGGACAACTTACTTAAATTATGGGTTGCAAACTTGCGTTGGTTAACGTAGAGGCAGAGCAGGACTCAAAGGATGTGCTCGAAGTGGCGCCCGTGGGCGTCGTTGCACAGCCCACACCAACGGATAAAGGATTGTCGCACTCTCTCGTAGACTTCCGGGGTGGTGTCTGCCTGGTCCGCAGCAACAACGATCCTCGTGACGAGATCTTCCGGTGACTCCACAGGCGCCTCGTACACCAGTGTTTCCAGATGTCACCAGAAGAAGAAGTTCAGTGGATTTAGGTCCGGAGAGCGTGAAGGCCAAGTCACCGGTTCTCCCCGTCCAATCAACCTACCGTGATATGTCGCATTCAGGGAGTCCCGGACTCCGGTGGGAAAATGTGCAGGGGCCTCATCATGCATGAACGACATGTTTCTCCGAGCATTGTGCGGAACACTCTGCAACAAACCTGTAAGCACTTGCTCCAGGTACACACGGTATATGGCGCTGGTTATACGTTGGCGCCGGTCAGACGTTTTTGTTTTCGAGCACCTCCTTTGAGTCCTGCTCTTCCTCTACTTTCACCACCGTAAGTGTGCAGCCCATAATTTAGGTGCTTTTTTTCCGCTGTTGGAGGATCAACATGGACATGGAACTTAACGTTATTCGGGCACTAGGAGAGAAGTGTCACCCTACGTTCAATTGCAAAAGTTATTCGTCTTTATGTGTACTACCACCCCTATTTTTTGTCGCACGAATTTGGGAACACCCTGTATAATTATCTTATCTTCCTTTATTTTATGTGTTGGAGCCTGTAAATTTTTCCTTTGGCTTTTATTTAACTTTATTTTTTTGTATTGGAGCCTGTAAATTTTTCCCTTGGCTCTTACTTAGCTTTATTTTATGTGTTGGAATCTGCAAATTTTTCCTTTGACCCTTATTTAACTTTATTTTATGTATTGGAGACCGTAAATGTTTCCTTTGGCTCTTATTTAACTTTATAATATGTGTTGGAGCCTGTAAATTTCCCCTTTAGCTCTTATTTAACTTTATTTTATGTATTGGAGCCTGTAAATTTTTCCTTTGGCTCTTATTTAACTTTATTTTATGTGTTGGAGCCTGTAAATTTTTCCCTTGGCTCTTATTTAACTTTAGTTTATGTGTTGGAGCCTGTAAATTTTCCCCTTGGCTCTTATTTACTTTATTTTATGTATTGGAGCCTGTAAAGTTGTCATTTGGCTCTTATTTAACTTTATTTTATGTGTTGTAGCCTATAAATTTCATCCTTGGCCCTCATTTAACTTTATTTTGTGTGTTGGAACCTGTAAAGTTTTCACTTGGCTCTTATTTAACTTTATTTTATGCGATGAAGCCTGTAAAATTTTCCCTTGGCTCTTATTTAACTTTATATTATGTATCGGAGCCTGTAAATTTTTCCCTTGGCTCTTATTTAACTTTATATTATGTATCGGAGCCTGTAAATTTTTCCCTTGGCTCTTATTTAACTTTATATTATGTATCGAAGCCTGTAAATTTTTCCCTTGGCTCTTATTTAACTTTATATTATGTATGGGAGCTTGTAAATTTCCCCCTTGGCTCTTATTTAACTTTATTTTATGTATTGGTGCCTGTAAAATTTTCCTTTATCTCTTATTTAACTTTATTTTATGTATTTATTTATTTATTGTCTTTATTGTTTTATTCATTAGTCGCTCATAACTCTGTATTCTGGCTTGCGAATTTCCATAGAAATTTGATGCATTCATGAATTGTTCTTGATCATGTAAGCGCATTTTATTTTTAGATTATTGTAGTTTGTTCTGAAAACACTTTGCATCGTTTTGTAGGATCGCAGGTACCCATGCTTGTACAGGCAAATATCATTCAGCAAGCTCAAGTTATAGAGATCCATTTAAACTTGTGGAAATAATTTCATTTCTCTATAAGCTAGCTTCTGCACTTTCTAATCCATTAAAACTGCGATTCCACGGAAAAGCAAATGGTGTGGAATTTTGCTGTACAGCACTTTCTCTCTCTCTCTCCCGCCGTTCTTGGGGACGAGTATTATTGCGCGCGTGACATTAATTATGACGAATGCTTTTGTAATTTAAGGAAAGTGTAATCCCATTACAGTTAGGCAGCCGAGCACCACACGGGAGTAAAGATGTATTGCTAGATTTTCATTTCTTACGGGCATGTGTCGTTTTTAGCGAACAGAATCCATTATCCTAACGTTTTTAAAACAAGAATTTCATTTCATACGCGTCGGTCGTCAGACATGGGATTTGAATTCAGAAAGAAATGGGACATGGATTAATGGCATTCGAAATCTCGCCCATACTTCTGTTCGATAACTACTTTTATTTATTCCCAGAATTCTTAGCTTTTGATTTGGCAGCTGTCATGTTCGATATTTTTGAGATGCTAAATTGTGAAACTGTTTCGCGTAATCAGAGAGCATCGGAGGCAATCTAGTTTTTCACAGCTACGGACAATCCCTTTCACTTTCACTTCAGGAAATTTCTAAATAATTGGTTTGATGGAATACGTAAAAATATGGACGCCGAAATAATGACTTTCTGTAAAATTTCGTTCGTGAAATATCGCATAACAATACGATTTTTAGCTGAAATGAATATGATAAAGTGTTTTGTGCCTGTGTTGTCTCGCTTTCTTTTTCATATTTCTGTTGGGTGTTGTGAGTATGCAGGCCTTATTCTCTATTTCATTTTGACTTGAGATGCGCAGTTTAGCTTGCTCAGAATCTTAACCAAAGACATGAGCAACATACTATCTCACTTAATCAAACGATTAATTCCAGGAAGACCTCGCTTCATCTAAAATACATTTTGCTGGGAGACTCGCTTAATCGGAAAGCCATTTAAGGTAAAGATTTAGTTGTTTGAGAAATCGCTCACAATCGAAACACATTTTGCTTCACAGAAAGGTTGATTCACCAGTGGCTTACTTTATCAAATGGTAGTTTATAGAAAATCATATCAGCGACGATGTTCACGAATTAAAAGTTTATTTACTTTAGCCTTCGGTAGATCTACTAAATTACATTGATTCTTTATTTACCTTAGCGTTCGGTAGATCTACTAAATTACACGGATGTTTTGGGGATTACAGTCCCTAGTTTCAAGCAGATTTACATGCCTATGCTGAGGACAACCAAACTGATCTAGATCGCACAGTTTTTTGTTTTTATCTCTCTTCCCTATCACGTGTTTGGCTCACAACTGCAATCATATACATAACCCAACTGTCGACACATGTACAGCAATTTTTATGACTCCAACAAATCCTTATTGGCGTGGCATTTTCCATGTCAAACAACGTAAATTTCAGTAAACTGCAATACTTCCCCTCAAACTTAAAAGGGAAATACATGATCATCAATGTAAAGCTTCTTAACTGATCGTTTTACGCATTGTTTTTAAAGAAGGGTTTATCAAAATAATGGAAATATTAAGGTGAAGGGGTTTATTAAAATAATGGAAATACCAAGGTGAAGGAGTTTATCAAAATAATAGAAATACCAAGGTGAAGGAGTTTATCAAAATAATGGAAATACCAAAGTGAAGGCATTTATCAAAATAATGGAAATGCCAAGGCTATGGGGTTTATAAAAGTAATGGATTACCAAGGTGATGGGGTTTATCAAAATAATAGAAATACCAATATGAAGGGATTTATCAACGTAATGGATATCAATGTGAAGGGGTTTATCAAAACAATAGAAATACCAAGGAGAATGGATTTATCAAAATAACGGAAATACCAAGATAAATGACGGAAATACCAATGTGAAGGGGTTAATCAAAATAATGGGAATTCCAAGGTGAATGGGTTTATCGAAATAATGGAAATACCAAGTGAATGGGGTTTATCAAAATAATGGAAATACCAAAATGAATGGATTTATCAAAATAACGGAAATACCAAGGTAAAGGGGTTTATCAAAATAATGAAAACACCAACTGCTGCTAGAGTATATGAAATTTGTTTTATGCAATTCCCAAGGGACGATGTCACCCGCGATGTGAGGTATATAAAAAGATCCAATGCGATGACGCCTATCACGTACCAGTGACACAATAGCAGGTAAAACAGCTGTTGTGAAATAGTTGTCGACAACATGAGATGTTAACAACTTTAAAAAATGCCTGACAACTGATGCGCGTTGCAGGAGCTTCGGTTATTAGAACAAAAGAAAAAGTAGTGTAACACAAGGTACTGTATCGAAAATTATGATTTACTATCAAAAAGGACACGGCGTTACTTTCAAACGCGAAAATTGTGAAGGCCGTACGAAGATATCAGATACAGATGGGTAAACGTTGGCATGGATTGCACAACCGAAGAACAAAAGTACCGCACCACCGTAAATACCAGTAGGTATGATGCCGTTTTCTTTTTAACAGTTCGTCAGGAACTCAATTGTGCTGGTATTTATTGCCTAGCAGAAATCCACAAACTTCTTATTACCAAGATCAATGCGAGAAAACGTATAAGGTGGTGCGAAGCAGATACAAACTAGGGTCCTAAGGACTGGCATCGTATCATCTGGACTAATGAATCGTGCTTCACATGGTTTCCCAATACTGGTAGAATAAACTTATTAAAACGACTATTTGGACACGACTGTTAAGTATGCAGTTGGGTCCCTAATGCTGTTTGCTGCCATATCATGGCATTCTTTAGGGCCATTTTTTACTCTAAAGGGGTTTGTCACATCTGCAATGTATGAATCCATTCTTGGGGACTACCTGTACCCAGTGTTCATTGCTCCCCAATGACCGTCCCTAGTTTCAAACAGATTACGCACCCATGCATTGTACGAAACTTGTCAAGTTGTAGTTTGAAGATCATTGGAATGAGGTACAGCAGCTTCCATGGCCACCTCAATCTCTAGATCTCAATCTTACTGAATATTTGTGGGAACATCTGGAGCTAAATGTAAGATCACACTTTCCATCTCCAACATCACTGGCTCAGTTGGGACATAATTTATAAGAAGGATGGTCCCAAACTTATTATCTTATGCGCATGACTTTCATAATTCTGTTCCAAGTCGGGTTGCTTCTGATGTGAAAGACCGAGATGGACTTACAACTTATAAATGAAAAGTTTTACATACACATTAAGTCTTAGATTATATTTTTATAAACTCCTCTAAGTGAAAGCTTATAAGTCATCTTGTCTGTTCGACTTTAGGTTGGATATTTCGACATAATACAAAACATCCTTTTTCCATCGGAGTCTAGCAATCCGGGCTATGTCGAATACCTGTGCTGTAGTGATTTTCTGTAAAGTGGTGCAAATGCTACTTTTATGTTTCATACAATATCGGTATTTCTGAAAATCGGGTAGGGAAATTCGTTTTGGAGTTTGACAGATGAAACTAAATAGGAAATTCTCATATGTACATATGTATTTCGCAACGCACTGTGCAAATATTTGAATAAAAGATTAACTGACATTGCAGGATGGTAATCAAGCGAAAATCAAGCTACCGACATATTAAAACCTTTAACTTTAATTACCAACCACTCGGTTGAAACACTTTTTTATTGAAGGTTAGACGACCACCGAGATCAACTGAGTAGGCTATAAGCAGTCGCTCGTCCCTAATGTAGGGCCACTGGTTCCAGGGAAGGGAGAGAGCCATCGCCGTAAGACAAACACAACATCCATGCCTTGCCGGGATTCAAACCCGGACCCTCCTCGACGAAGGATCAGAAGCCATCACTTAGACCACTGCGCCACCGGGGCGGCATTAAAAAAACCCTTTACAAATTAAAAATGCAAAATACTTTTGGAATCAGCAACGGATCCCATCTTCAGATGTGATGACATTAAAAACCAAATCATGGCCACTGTCCATGGTTATAGGGCAAGTCCTGGTAGCCCCGGACACTTTACATTTCCGACGATTACGCACACAGAGATACGAACGTGACACGTCAAAACACGAACGGCAACCCGTAACCACAGATTCGGGTCAGTAGTGCCGCGAAGGCTGGGCGAGTGACCCGTGACAGCGAATTGTGTTCCCGTGCTAACTTGTTCGTCGTCGCCGTTTACTTCTGAAATAAAATTACTGTATGTAAAATGTAAGTAGTTGCTTGTATTGTTTCACTGCTATGAATAAAAACGTAGGGTCAAGTCTTTCGGGTAGCTCCGGACACAATCATGTCGGGTACCCCCGGACATTACTTCTATTAAAAGAGGACGAAACATCACGTTGATGTTTGCTATTAGTGTGACTGGCCATTTCGTGCCTCCTCTTTATTTTTCCAAGGAAAAGAATGGACAAAAATGTCCTCTTGATGATTGGAGCTCCGCACGACAGCATTGACATTCCACATGAAAGTGGATGGATGAGTAGTGAGATATGTTTAGAATGGCTGCAGCATTTCCAACAGCATGTGCAGTCTTCAAAGGAGAGTCCTGTCCTTATGATTCTCGATGGACATGCTAGTCACAACGAGTTGCCAGTGATAGAGCTTGCTCGAGCTAATAACTTACATATCCTGAGTACACCACAACACTCAACACACAAATTGCAACCGCTGGACAGAACATTTTTCAAGCCATTTCAAATTGCGTTTGCTTGAGAAAGTGCATTGTGGATGAGACGAAACCCAGGGGCTAGAACCACCGACTATGACATCGCTGCTTTAGTGAATGTTGCTTTTGCTAAAGCAGGTAGAGTAGAAATAGCACAACATGGGTTTACGTGCTCAGGAATTTAGCCTTTTAATCGGGATGTTTTCGGAGATTTCGATTTCTTGCCAGCGTTAATGACCGATATTGAACAAGAACCGGCGTTGACTGAAAACACTGCTAATCAGCTGTCTACCAGTCACATCACGCAGCCTTCCACCAGGAAGATATAGCAGCCATGAACTAGTAACACGCATCTAACGCCCGAAACTACACCTTCAACTGCACTTTATAGTGCAAGCGAAGTGCTCAAACAATTTACCCCTCTTCCTAATGCAACTCGGAAACGCCTTCTGACGTGCACACGAAAGACACAAAAAAGTGAGATTCTAACATCTGCGCACTTTACAAACACGTTGAAAGAGAAAAACTAGGTCAGAAGCAATACAAAAAAGAAAACAAAAAAGCAGAACATTCCCAATTTGACTCTGGCAGTCAGCAATGAAGGAGAATCTTTTGAAGAAGATTGGATTCAATGTCATAGATGCAAAGACTGGGCGCATGAAGAGTGTGGACATTGACCCTTCGAAAGTTTATTTTTACTGTGACGTTTGCAGGGATAAAGAACGGTTTGGCCATCATTGAAATGTATGTCCGCAGCAACCCGCCAATTCTTTTTTTGCCGAATATTGAAGACTGACTTCAAGACCCGATTTCAGCTAAGGTGATTCAACTATCTGATTATTACTTACTTACAATTCTAAGATAAGTGTTTTACTTCATTTCTAATCTGCAAATACAGGTTTCGCCGCCCCGGTGGCGCAGTGGTCTAAGCGATGGCCTCTGATCATTCGTCCGAACGGGGTCCGGGTTCGAATCCCGGTGAGGCATAGATGTTGTGTTTGTCTTACGGCACTGGTTCTCTCCCTTCCCTGGAACCAGTGACCCTAAATTAGGGACGGGCGACTGCTTATAGCCCATTGAGTTGCTCACGGTGGTCGTTAAACCTCCAATCAAACAAATAAACAAACAAATACAGGTTTCATTCTGTTGATTTTCAAATATTTTACAGTCTAATTTCTGTGTCCGGGGTTTCCCCAACTTCCCCTATACCAGTCATCAATGGAGCATGATGCGCAAAAATCTTCCGCTGTGCCTGTTCATCGCCGTAGTCACACCAATACTGTGGATGTACACCCTTTCCGTCCCCCTCCCTCACCCTTCGTCTTCAGAGTCTACCCCCAACACAACTGTTCGAAGCCCCCCCCCACACACACACACACACGCCCACGCACCAACAGGTACAAAAGGACTAAATCCCAAAGGATAAACTGGGCAAGTGAAAGTGTAAAATCACAAAAGAAAGCTAACAAAGTTCACTTACTAATCCTTCTTTAGAACGTGTCTCCAGGGGAGCGGGATATCACATGGTAAGCTAATGACTTTGACCTGCACCGTCCAGATGCGGACTTCGCAGGGATACAGGGAACTCTCTCAGAAGTAAGTAGTGAAGGCGTTGCTAGAGAAATCCCACCAGGTTCCGGCAGTCCTTCACCCGGAAAGGATCGGTCCGGAGACCAGAAGAGATCTGTTACCCCCACGGGGCCAACACTTCCCCTTCCTCTTTGCCATAGTCTATGTGTGAGACGTGCTAATGGGCAGGGGCTTTAAACTTTGCGTCTGACTTGGAGATTTTGTTCGCCAGCGCGAGTGTTTTGGGGCAAAAGCCATTTATTTGGTCCTGGCTAAAATAATAAAAAATACAAGCACAAAAATACATTGGGGGTTCCGTGCAAAAAGGTAAACACCTTTGTTTCCCCTTCACAGAAAAATGATAATAATACATGGTAATATTTACACAGTTTTTACATGGCAGCACTAGGGTCCGTGCTACCTAGACGACACTTGGCAAGTCGTCGCTCCTTTGCAATCTTTGGTCTTCTGTCTTCTGCTCTAATCTTCAATGAGAATTTCATCCTACCTCGCCACGAAGTCTTTGACTAACTCATGAGTCCTTGATGTGCTCTGGGATACGCTATCAAGATCGAGAGGTTCTTTGTTTTTCCTAAGTCGGGAGCGAGGACTTTTCTCCCACCTGCGAGAGAAATGCACTCTAGAATCATGTGTGCAACATCTGCGGTTTGGGCCCCGCAGCCGCACACTCTGTCCCTTATCGCATAGCGGCGAAAATACTCCGGCGACATGCCATGGCCGGTGAGTATTTGGTTCAGGGACCGTCACATTGTAAGGGCCTGATGGACACGCTGAGAAAGATAGGGTGTGTCCTTCTACCCGTATCCCCTTCATCCCATCGTGTCTGCCACTCCAACTGAGTGGACTTTTTACGCTTTGTGTGAACACTTTGCACGAGTGTTCGCAATTCAAAGTTGACTCTATCTTTTCCGGCAGCATCCTTCGCTAGCCGGTCTGCCCTTTCATTGCCAGTGGTTCTGACATGATTTCGGACCCAGTGGAACGATACTACCGCATTGCTCCCATATTCTATCAGGGCCTTTACATCTCGGACTAGGGGAGTTTTACTCCCGAACTGGCGAAGTGCTTTAAGGGCCGCTTGGCTGTCTGAGAACACCATGACTTCAGTATCACTGCCATTGAGCCTAACCCAATGCAGTGCCTCTCTGATCGCCAGCAACTCTGCCTGCAACACAGAGGAGTTGGGCGAAAGTTTAATCTGTTCCGTGGGGATCTCGTTGCTATCCGAGAGCACAAAGAACCCGGCCCCTACGTTACCGTTGATTTTAGAGCCATCTGTAAAAATATCGCTCCCTCCTCCGGATGGGAGGGCTTTGTCCCATGTGGGACAAAATTCGTTGGCCGGGTGGCAGGCCCAATCAATTCTCGGCCACTCTACGTAGGCTGACTGGAAATGGTCACTGAGTAGTTCAGCATTGCTGCCAAATCTAAAGGATTGCATCGCTACTTCCTTTGCAATCACCAAGTCCGCTGGTTCACACCCCGCCAGCACTAGCAATGCTGCCCGTGGATGTGGTGCTGAAACACCGTGTTATTCCAAGCAGCGCTCTGCGCTGAATCTGGTTGACCCCATTCCTCATTCTGCCTGATAAGTCATCATTGCAGCGTTCAGTTCCCGAGCTGTAAATGTAGAGGTTCTCCATGAACCGGATGTTACATCCTGTCTCTGGCGCCGCAAATATTGTGGTCCCGGACCACTCTAGAAAATATGTCCTCTTATTCATCAATCTGGCCAGGGCGGTTGTTTTGGCTCCCGTTTTGACATCGTGCTTATGTTCTTTAACACGGGTATTCAATGTCCTCTTCGTAGAACCCATATAAATCTTTGGATCCTGTGTAGTATCCAATGAGCACAATGGAATCTCCTACACCCCATATTTATTGCCATCTGGCGTAGAATCCCTGTCACTTTTTACCATAGTCAATATGTTAGTCGTTCTGATAACGGTACCCAAATGATTTCTGTTGCGTAAGTTCTTAAGGGCATTGATAAGGTGCGGAACAAAATCCAAGGACCCTACGATTTTTCTTTGCTGATTACCATACTGCGATGTAAAACAAGTCGGTCTCAGTAGTTTCTGTAGCAATATGTCGATAATTGATTTGAAATACCCATGTGCCATGGCCAGATCATAAATCCTTGCTTACTCCTCTCTTCGCAGTTCTTTAGACGATGAGTGGGTGAATGCCCGTTTTAAGAAAAACCGCAGAGCTGACAGTTTTTGACTAATGGGGTGCAATGATGCCATGGGTATCATAGCAGTATTAATCAAGGAGGTTATATTACTGGAGACATCACTGGCTCTGCCGCCATAGGTCACAGCTAGTCTGTGGTGTGACGTCACAAGTAGGCAAAAATGAACTAAATTATACCGTTGATGAAACAGTAAGCTTGTGTATCATTGATAAAGATTATTGAATTACTCATTTTATCTGTTTATACGCTTAGAAGCTTTTGTTCCATTGGTTTCTAAGCAGCTTCTCTTCTGCGGCTGCGTCGTGCCTGCTCATGACGTCATTTGCAGTACAGACGGTGACTTATGGCGGCCAATTCTGCCTGGATAGGAGTGGTGTCTCCAGTAATAAAACTTCCTTGGTATTATTAGTGAATTTTCTATATACTGAAAACGAAATGCTTCTGGACTCCGGTTACGATGCAAACCGAAATCCAAAAAGGGGAGTTCGCATTCACTTATTAATTCGCAGCTAAAATTGGAAGTGTTTTAACCGGGTGATTGATAATTAAAGTTTTTAATATGTCGGTAGCTTGGTTTTCACTTGATTGCCATCATGCAATGTCAGTTAATCGTTTATTCACATAGTGTATCTGCACGAAATAAGCGTTTTGAATGCACCATTCAGAGTTTCATCATTAGGGCAATGAAATGCGTGTTTAGGCGCGGTTGTGTAAATATATGTTTACATTTGGCTGAGTATCTCTCTTTCTCTATGACATTTTTGAAACCTCCTTTTGCATTCGAAATCTGCAATTACACGAAGAACATTTAAGGTGTCTTCGAGCCTCTTCTGAAAAAAATGTCCTGCCAAGTGGTGTAAATGCAGTTTAATCGTTCATCGGTGCCATCGTTCTCTCTTGTTTGGTTATAAAGATTCCGTTAACACTGGCATACCACTGCGATAATGAACGTAACATACGTATTGCGCGATCTTCTTTAGCGTTTGCTGCACAGTTTTTCACATTTTGTCCCTTTGCTTTCGGGGTAAAAGGACAATCATGAGCAACTTCAAGAGATGTAGCCAGTCTCCCTTCCCTAATTTCGGGCAACCAGTTCAATGGAAAGCAGAGAGCTAGCTAGGGCGGTAAGACATGCACTTTACTCTTTCCTCATTCGGACTAGAACCCAAGCATATTTAGACGAATGGTCAAAGTCAGTACTTGACTTCTAAATTTGCCATCTCTATATATTCCGGAGCGGAATATATAGAGATGGCAAGAGCAAAGTGTGTCAGTTGAGGTAATCCCCGGCTGGAACGTGGACTTCGGTAGAAAATATGAAGGTAGAGGTTCCTCACTTAAGTGAGGAACTGTAGAGGCACACAGAGAAATTCTTCTGTGCAAACTGTTCAGTGGAAAATCTTGCGGAAGGGCCTGAGGTGTCGGCTGCTCGTTCATGTGTTCAAGTTGAATTTCCGTAGTCAAAACCTCCAGCTATGATGGGCAGGTGAGCACATAGACTAACAAAGAATAGCTCTGAAAGGGTCGCCTTTTCCTGTGATTACAGGTTACAGTTCCACAAAGCTGCACATTTGAGTAAAAACAGGTCAAAACAAACTTCACATTTGGGTGAAAACAGCGAATTCACGGTATGGATACTGTTATCGTACACATCAATGTGTCCCTTTAGTTTCGTTCACCACACCCTCACCGCCGTATCCTACACAGGCATTGTCTTAGAACAACTGTTGCGCAAAACTTTGAGAGTGTATACGGATAATACTGGACTCTATCTGAAAAACATTTATCCGTGTCACAAAATATGCATCGTGCAGGAATTGTTAAATGATCATGCCACAGCATTTTGTGCACTCCTGTGCCGGTCATATCCCCCCCCCCAATTGAATCCCATCGAGTATTTGTAGGAAGCAGTAGAGGACAGCTTTGACCGCTCCGGTTGTCAAGTGGTACGAAATGTAGGCGTCTAATCATGCGCCTCAGATGGTGTTCGAATCCCCAGGTAGGCATGCGTAATGTTCACTGGCACTCTCCTGCCCTGGAATCAATGTCCCTACATTAGGGACTGGTGGTTGTTTATATCTCATTAGAGTTGCCCACTGTGCCCCTTAAATACCCAAGCAAAAAAGTAAAAGACAGAGCATTCGTCTGTTATCGGAATCCTAGACGTTATTTAATGATTCGATGCAGAATATCTAAGGAGATCTTTCAGACGCTACGCCGTGCTAAACGGTTATCGCGGCAAAAGTCTGTCCAATACTCTCATGGGTAGGTAATCATGATATTATGGCTCCTGAACGTATTTTCACACTGCATCTGCTGATCAAAAACCCAAATAGTATAATTCATTTGATATATGATTTATATAATCGTAATAATCATTTTCTATATGTTTTCTCACTTTTGATTTAACATGTATCGATACCGCAGCCTTTTTACGTCGGTTTGAAACATCTCAATACTGGCTAAATTTTTTTATCGCAACCACAATTATCTATATGGTTTAGACTTTGCAGATGAAACGCGATAATAAATTTCCATTTGTTACTATTATGCGATTATAAAAGTTCATTTTTTATTCGATTGCTAAAACCATTATGAAGATGTTCAGTACATTTTTGGGTTTTTGTTGAAAACGTTTATCGTAAGACGGCGTATAGCACAACTTCAAGTAGAATCCTACTGACTGCTAAGTTTCAAATTGAAAAAAATCAGTTTTGCGAAGTTGTGTGTAGTTAGAGTCGGTTTTCGAAGAATTTGCTTATTACATATCCAAAAAACTATTTGCCATTTTTCTCGATAAGCAATTGTCATTGGTTTTACTTTGAAGAAACACCTTGTGACCCATTGCATAAAAATGATGGAAATAATTTTTATTATGTGCATATATGTTAAGTTATTGTTGTATTTGAAGAAAATGTTTACTCATTATTATTTTATTTGAAATGAATGTTAAGTTATTGTCACTGCTTTGTAGCGTGAGTTTCGTCGACTCTCTCGAACAGTTTCCCATAACGAAAACCGATCAGATTTTGACATAAGCTGCTTGAAAACAATTGGTGCACGTGTAAAACTGAAACTGCTGCCGGCTGCTTCCAATTCCAGCTAAAACAGCACAATTTGTAAGGACTGGCTCAGTAGCGTTTCTCACGGAAGTCCATACGCGAATCTAATTTGCTTCACACACATACAGCTTATGACATATTCTCCAGAAGCGTCGAAACCAACCTCATAGATCTCTTTCCTTCTGTTAAGTTGGGCGTTGACTTCCCAATTGGAAAAGGAAAGACATTGCTGAATTGAGTTTTGTGAAAAATATTTCTGAGCAGCCGGAAATTAGGTATTGAACGCAGCCATCATGCAACTCCTCAATTCTCGAGCTGACGACTTCCGGTGAACAAAGAATGAGGGGAATTCGTGCCTTTCACAGGCGAGAATGTATCAGAGAAACGGGCAAAAGTATCAACTTAATGGTGACGGAAGGACATACGTAGATTCTAATTATTAATAGATGTATTCATAAATGGTAACGGTTTCCTTGGCTAAACGTATTCTTTTCAATCATGGAAATATGTGTGTGCATATATGACAAATGCTTCCTCATATAATAACGAGCAAATGTTTCCCTCTTAGGGAAAATAAATTGTTTCTAATTATATTCACAAATCGTAAATGGTATTTTACCTTTCTAGAATAAAAGTATTGGTTTGAAACACACCTACGGAAAAAAGACTGAAAACGAGAAAATGCTTTCAAATCATTCTGTCCATCTGTCCTCTCATCGGTCTGGGTGTGAACACGATATCTGGGAATCTATACGATGGATTGGAGAAATAACTGTTACGTTTGGGAAAATGTATTTTTTAAACCTGAAGAGGCTAGGTTTGAGATATTTCTAATATTTGATGAGCGTCATTCCAGTGGGTCGTGTAAATATATTTTGCTGGATGTTCACATTTCTAACGGCCAGAATGCGAAACTTATTTCTGAATGTAAAACCTGGAAGTATGTGAAACAGTTTGTATGCCGCACCCTTGCTCTGCAACCCGGCTGGAACCTATTTGGTCCTCTTTGAAAGCCCCTGACTACCCCGGTTCACCTTTGCTATGGCAGTTTGGTCATAGAACCGGTTGCACACGGGAGCACGAAATGCCTAGTTAGACAAACTTCCAGTCGTGATCAACGAAAGAAAAGAAACAAAAACCTTTAACCTTTGAGTTGGTTTGGCGATACTATTTTCTTCGCCGTTCTGATGATATGCCCTAGAGCGACAGTGCCAAGATGTACATCGTCATTCACAGTTGGGTAGTCAGATAATTCCTAAGAGTGGGAGGATCCATGGATTTGGTTCATCGGTGAAAGCTTCATACACTGGGTTGCAAAAATTAAGGACGAGACGATTTTCGAATGTAACGTCGTGCAGAAGTGCTCCACGTCGACTCAAATCATACCATAAGATCCCCAAGATGTAAGAATGTGGGACAAGTGAGCAAAACCGTCCAAACAAGAAATCCAAATAATACTAGGGCACTTTATTGAAAAGGTAGCTTCGAGCACAACTGGGCAAAAGACAGAAACGTCCATGTGACAGGCGGCTTCCAAGAAAAATCCAGCCTTTAGTAGGGGATATGATCACCTTCGACTGCGTTGCAGGATTTACAACGTCTGTACATGCTGAGGACGAGGTTGTCAACGAGCTGTTGAGGCATCGCGGCCCATTCCTCTTGTAGCACCAATCGCAGCTGCGAAATCGGGGTTGGTGGTTGGTGACGTGCTGCCAGGCGTCTCCCGAGAAGATACCACACGTGTTCGATTGGATTTATGTCCGGGGACCTTGCGGGCCAAACCCTGCGTTGAATATCTTTACTCTCCAACAGCTCTGCAACAGCCACTGTACGATGAGGTGTAGCGTTGTCACCCATGAAGAGGAACTTAGGACCCACAGCACCTCTAAACCGACGCCCGTGAGGCAGGAGAACCTCGGTACAATAGCGGACACCAGTGACTGAATCTCCTTGGAATATGTGGAGGCCAGTACGACCTCCAAGCATGATACCGCCCCAAACGAGAACTCCACCACCTCCAAACCAGTCCCTTTCGATGATGTTGGAGGTGTGATTGCGTGTTCCCTGCTCTCTGCAGATGTGTATACGTCCAGAATCGCTCGTCAGATTAAATCGGCTCTCATCCGTAAAGAGAACTCGACCCCATTGCTGTTGTGATCAGTTTTGTGTTCCTGGTACCACAAAAACCGCCGTCTCCGATGAGCAGGCATTAAAGGCACACACGGCACGGGTCATCGTGCAAATAGACCACCTTTGTGCATCCTCCTGGCCACGGTAAAACGCGATAACGGACGTCCAGTTGTCTGTTGCATGTGCCTTGCGATTTCTCCCGTTGTCTGCCGTCTGTCTCTTCTCGCCTGTGGGACAATATACCGGTCATCCGCCGCCGTGGTTGCTTGTAGACGACCACTTCTAAATTCTCGGACAGCTGTTCCTGTCGTTTAAAATGCTCTCCAAGCTCGTGAAACGTAGCTGTGAGCGATCCCGAACTCCTCGGCCGCACTAGTCACACTTCGACCTTTTTCCAACTTCCCAATGACGCGACCTCGGGTTCAGTCATCCAGATGTCGTCTACTGGATTGCCTGTTTGCCATACCACACGGTGGCAGCAACTCGATATTGTTCAAACCGATGTACACCGTGCAATAGCTTTCACCGTATTGCTGAGCGTACACCGCCCGTGTGCTTTATACCCTTGCGATACTCCCCTCCTACGTCATGCTGCATATATGCATATGCCCTACCGTACCGGACCCTAGTCTATCTCCTGAGTAGTCTTTCGGTCCGTTCTGCCTGCGTGTTCCGCTGTTATGCAAATTTCTCCTCTTCGTTTTTAATTTTTGCACGCCAGTGTATATAGCTTTATATTTGTGCTCAATCTCCCCTCAAGGGTTGTCCGGACCCGACCACCCCCCTGGCTCCGCCTATGGTCTTTCATACACTCCTGACTGAGGAAACTGGCTTAGGGTTAGCGGATTCCTTTTGCGCACCATTCGCTTCAGGAGGGTCATTCCTCAGTGATTTAGGGGATTTTAGGAAGGAAGTATCTCAAACCAAGTCCATTATATAGGCAGGATGCTAGGGGATTTGGACTGGGGTACCCCATGGGAAAAGCACATGGAAGCGAGCTACAAGCTCAGTCGAACAGGTGACCTATTTTGTAACAATTGGTCCAATACCAAAGGATCGTCATTAACGTGGTGTCCGAGGCATGGCGAATATTTCTAGTGGTTAACCAGTCTGACTGAGATCGCCCTCCATTCCATTTAGATAAAAGCCAGTTCCTCTAACCACGACGCCATCCCCTGCCTGGTGGAGTGTCGTACCTGGCTCTGGAGATTTTAATCGTCGGCTTTCGGAGTGCTTCCGTCCAGCCATAACCCTTCTGCTGAACCTTCTCTTCGTGCCCTCCGTCCCAGTTTTTAGCACGTCTTTTGTAAAAAGAGATCGTGCTTATGTTATCGGTTTGTCCGTTCCCCTTTAGACACCATATCTCTGCAACTATTAGTCCGATTTGAAAACTTCTTTTGCATTGGGAAGCTTGAAATATGCAAATGATGATCCTTTATTTCGTTTTTTTTACGATGTACAATTTCGCCGCTAGAGGGCGTAAATGCAGATGATGTCGAATTCAAAAATACGTTTTATACCACATACACTGAAAAGCAATTGAATTAGTGACAGCTGGCGTTATGCAAATGTGGCGCTGTGGGCGGCCCTGTAAACGGAAACGACATGACGCATGCAGCGATCCAACAATGTAAGGAGTGATGCGACGAGAATCAGTAAGAGTCGGACGCAGTATGGTTAAGACGAAGGATCTAAGAGCATTTGAAAGTGGGCAAATTGTTGGGGCCCGACGAATTGGTCACTCCATCTCGGAAGTCGTGCAGGCACTGGGATTTGTACGAGCCACTGTGTTACTGGTGCACCGTGAGTACATCGAATCCGGTAAAACCATCCCTGAAAGGGCCAACTGCCGTGGAAAACAGCGTGTGGATGAGCGGGGTCATCGTAGGCTAGCTCTCATTGTAACAGCGGATAGTCGGGCTACAGTGCAAGAAATCGCTTGGCAATTTAACGCTGGTGCACAATAACGTGTAAGCAGCCGCACCATACAGAACCATCTCCTCGCTATGGGGTACAGAAGCCATCGTCCCACGAGGGTACCGCTGCTGACCGCACATCACAGGGTGCAAAGATTAGCATGGGCGTAGGAACATCGCGACTGGACCCTAGACATGTGGAAAAATGTTGCCTGGACCGATGAGTCGAGATTCACGTTGATACATGCGAATGGCAGAATACGAGTACGGCGCAAACCACATGAAGCAATGGATCCTTCTTGCCAGCAGGGTATTCTTCAAGCTGGTGGGGGAGGCATACTAGTCTGGGGACTGTTTACGTTGACTGAAATTGGACCTCTGGTACGTGTGACATCGTCCCTTACAAGTCAACGTGACCGGGATATCCTGGACGACCAATTGCTCCTGTTTGTGCGTCTTCAACATCCCACTGGGGACCTCATCCTGCAACAAGACAATGCACCGTGCCATCGCTCCCGAATTGTAACCGAATGGTTGAATAAACACTCCACCGACGTGACCTGGCTTCCTTGGCCAGCTAGGTCACTTGACCTCATTCCTATTCAGCACATCTGGGATGCCATTGATAGAGATGTTCGAGACTCTGACCCCCTCCATCAAATCTTCGTGAACTGTGGGAGCTCGTTCAGGGGTCGTAGATCCGTATAGCTTCCCAACGCTTCCGGTGTCTTGTCGAGTCCATGCCGAAACGGATCGCCGCCGTCATCAGGGCGAAAGGTGGTGCTAAACGTTACTAGACAGGTATCTCTAATTCAATTGCTCTTCGGTGCATTTGCTTCTAAACATCCGATTGAAAAACATATTTTATCTTTTGATTCCATTTATGGTGAAGAGTATTTTAGATATAGTTACTTTTTCAAATTACGCATAGATTTCCCGCTAGGGGGCGTTAAAGTAAATTACATTTTCCAGATAACTCTTCTTCTAAAACTCCGATTTGAAAAATGTTTTCTTCAGCGGATACCCCTCCTAATGGAAATTCTTTTGCATATAATTTCTAATTTTTGGTTAATAATACTTTGTCCACCAGGGGGCGTAAGTGTTAATTTTTGCTTCTGGTGTATTTGCCATAAAATCTGAGCTTCTAAAATCTCGATTGAAAAATTATTTCGTGGACCAATGCCACTTACGTCGATAAACCTTTTAGGAATGTTTTCTTCTTAAAATATTTCATGGTATCTCTGCCAGGGGTCGTATATGTATATCTTATTTTTGTCAATATCTCTATTTCTAATTATCCGCTTTGAAACATTCCTTCTTTATTGTATAGAGTTTTCGGTGTGACATGTTGTTCATACAATTTCAAAATTTTCAAGTAATTCATAGACTTTCCGCTAGGGGGCGTACAGGTAAATGGCGTTTCGCCCGATATCTTTGCTTCTAAAATTATGATTTGGAAAATTCTTTCTGCACTGGTTACAGCTCCTGATGGGAAATCCTTCGCATATAATTTCGAACTTTTGTAAAAAATGGTTTGGCCACCAGGGGGCGTAAGTCTTAATTTAAGCTTCTGGTGTATTTGCAGCAAAATCTGAGCTTCTAAAATCTCGATGGAAAAAAAATCGTTTGTGAACCGATACTACTCACTTCGACAAACCTTTTAGGAATATTTTCTTCTTAAAATAATGTATGGTTTCTACGCAAGGGGGCGTAAAAGTATATCTTATTTTTGTCGATATCTTTACTTCTAGGAGACCCATTTGAAAAATTATTTCTTTGTTGGATAATGTTTCCGATGTGAAATGCCTTTTAGATAAATTCAAACATTTCAAGTATATCATAGACTTTCCGCTGGCGGTCGCAAAGCTAAATTGCGTTTTCTGCGGTATTACTGCTTCTGAAACTCCGCTTTGAAAAATTCTACCTGTATCGCATACAGCTTCTGATGGAAAATGTGTTTCATATAATTTCTAATATTTGGTAAAGAATGGTTTGTCCACCACGGGGCATAAGGGTTAATTTCGGCTTCTGATGTATTTGCAGCAAAATCTGAGCTCCTGAAAACTCGACTAAAATTTTTTTTTCTTGGACCGATACCGCTCACATCGAAAATCCGTTTGAGAATACTTTCTTCCTAAAATAATGCATGGTTTTCCCGCCAGGGGGTGCAGATGCATATTTTATAATTGTCGATATCTCTGCTTCTAAGAGTCCGATTTGAAAAATTATTTCTTTGTCGAAGAGTGTTTACGCTGCGAAATGTTTCTTATATAAATTCAATTTTTTCGTAACGCACAAGTTGCAACCAGAGGGCATAAGCTCACGATACCGTTTACAACAACATCTGCGGGTTTAAAAAGTCGACTGAAAAACGTTTTTCTTCCGTCAGATACTATTATTTTCCATACAGGTTCCATTGACTGTCAATAGCTTTTAATAAATTTCATTTACGTCAGAACGGATTCAAAAGACGTGCTCATTACACCCGAAAGTTCGGTGTCATCTTTCTTGTTTATTGTTCCTAAGCTCTTGGCGTCTCGATGCAAAAAAAAAAAAACGTCGCGATAACGCTTCAAATATTCGTCGCCAGTATTACCAACACCATGCCGTCATATCATAAAAAAGCACATCATTACAACCAGTACCGTCCTCTAATGACTCTGGTAGCCGTCTTCTGCACAGCTTGATCCGGGTATCACACCAGTAAAGCCGTTACTCGGCTCCAACTTTCTTTGTGCCTTCTTCATTCTAACGCAAAATAGCACAAAGAACTGGGATAAACAAAATAGGGAAATGCAAAAATAGGTTAAAGTGAAACATTAACACTGGAATATGTGCTTGCCTATATCGCATAGGACGAACGGGTGTTTTTGAGTGCTTCAAACCTTTATTTGCATTTATTGGTTTCACACGCAAGTCGCCGCACAGGTGGCGCCGTGGTCTAAGCGATGGCTTTTGATCATTCGCCCGAGGCCGCCCCAGTGGCGCAGTGGTCTAAGGCGCTGGCCTCTGATCATTCGTTCGTAAGGGGTCCGGGTTCGAATCCCGGTCAGGCATGGATGTTGTGTTTGTCTTACGGCACTGGCTCTCTCCCTTCCCTGGAACCAGTGACCCTAAATTAGGGACGGGCGACTGCTTATAGCCCATTGAGTTGCTCACGGTGGTCGTTAAACCTCCAATCAAAAAAAAAAAAAAAAAATTCGCCCGAGATATATCCGGGTTCGAATCCCGGTGAGACATGGATGTTGTGTTTGTGTTACGGCGCTGGCTCATTCCCTTCTCTGGAGCCAGTGGCCCTAAATTAGGGATGGTAGACTGCTTATAGCCCACTGAGTTGCTCACGGTGGTAGTTAAACCTCCAATACAAAGAGAACATCGTTTATAGGCATGATGATGTACAAGCCGCCCCTGTGGCGCAGTGGCCTGAGGCTCTGGCTTATGACCATTCGCCCTAGTTGGGTCCAGGTTCGAATTCCGGTGAGGCATTTGTGTTTGTCTTTCGGCACTGCCTCTCAATGTGTTGCTTGATCAACACTGGATGTCTGTGTACATTGGTGATTTAGCATACTGTAAAACCACGTTTGATATGTACTTGTTCATAATGTGTTATTTGATCAACACTGGCTGTCTGTGTACATTGGTCATTTAGCATACTGTAAAACCATGTTTGATGTGTACTTGTTCATAATGTGTTACTTGATCAACACTGGCTGTTTGTGTACATTGGTCATTTAGCATACTGTAAAACCATGTTTGATGTGTACTTGTTCATAATGTGTTACTTGATCAACACTGGCTCCCTGTGCACATTGGTCATTTAGCATACTGTAAAACCATGTTTGCTGTGTACTTGTTCATAATGAGTTACTTGATCAACACTGGCTGTCTGTGTACATTGGTCATTTAGCATACTGTAAAACCATCTTTGCTGTGTACTTGTTCATAATGTGTTACTTGATCAACACTGGCTGTCCGTGTACATTGGTCATTTAGCATACTGTAAAACCATGTTTGCTGTGTACTTGTTCATAATGTGTTACTTGATCAACACTGGCTGTCCGTGTACATTGGTCATTTAGCATACTGTAAAACAATGTTTGATGTGTACTTGTTTATAATGTGTTACTTGATCAATACTGGCTCACTGTGTACATTGGTCATTTAGCATACTGTAAAACCATGTTTGATGTGTACTTGTTCATAATGTGTTACTTGATCACACTGGCTGTCCCTGTGTACATCGGTCATTTAGCATACTGTAAAACCATGTTTGATGTGTACTTGTTTATAATGTGTTACTTGATCAATACTGGTTCACTGTGAACATTGGTCATTTAGAATACTGTAAAACTATGTTTGATGTGTACTTGTTTATAATGTGTTACTTGATCAACACTGGTTCTCTGTGTACATTGGTTATTTAGAATACTGTAAAACCATGTTTGCTGTGTACTTGTTTATAATGTGTTACTTGATCAATTTTGGCTCACTGTGTACATTGGTCATTTAGCATACTGTAACACCATGTTTGATGTGTACTTGCTCATAATGTGTTACTTGATCAATATTGGCTCACTGTGTACATCGGTCATTTAGCATACTGTAAAACTATGTTTGATGTGTACTTGTTTATAATGTGTTACTTGATCAATACTGGTTCACTGTGTACATTGGTCATTTAGAATACTGTAAAACTATGTTTGATGTGTACTTGTTTATAATGTGTTACTTGATCAACACTGGTTCACTGTGTACATTGGTTATTTAGCATACTGTAAAACCATGTTTGCTGTGTACTTGTTCATAATGTGTTACTTGATCAACACTGGCTCTCTGTGTACATTGGTTATTTAGCATACTGTAAAACCATGTTTAATGTGTATTTGTTCATAATGTGTTACTTGATCAACACTGGCTCTCTATGTGCATTGGTTATTTAGCATACTGTAAAACCATGTTTGCTGTGTACTTGTTCATAGTGTGTTACTTGATCAATACTGGTTCACTGTGTACATTGGTCATTTAGCATACTGTAAAACCATGTTTGATGTGTACTTGGTCATAATTTGTTACTTGATCAACACTGGCTCTCTGTGTGCATTGGTTATTTAACATACTGTAAAACCATGTTTGCTGTGTACTTGTTCGTAATGTGTTACTTGATCAATACTGAGTCACTGTGTACATTGGTTATTTAGCATACTGTAAAACCATCTTTGCTGTGTACTTGTTCATAATGTGTTACTTTATCAACTCTGGCTCTCTGTGTGCATTGGTTATTTAGCATAATGTAGAAACTATGTTTGATATGTACTTGTTGATGTGAAACATATGCCTGCCTGTTTATCATGTCTCTGTACCACCAGGTCCAATAAATCATTAAAAAAACTTTCATTAAAAAAACAAAGAAACAAAACGCCAGTACTCTTGGCTAGATGGCCCTGATGCATATTTCTAGTTACTTCCTTTCTTACTCTTGGTATGGTAAACATTTGCTACAATCATCTAAAGTCAATTATCATTGATATATATTACAAATTATCTGATTCTTTAGCTATACTGTTTTCTTAATACTGCGCCATAACAGTAATTATATATTTATATTTGTCAGCATATTTTAGCTTCTTAAATTTTGTAGTTTTAAAAATTGTGCATTCATCTAATTCCCACGACAACGATTCCATTTGTTTTTAAGCTTTATCTGTTACAATATACTGATTTCATTGTCCCGTTCCGCCAATCTGTCTTGGCTCCACGGGGACTTGTTGAGCACCTTGGATGTTATTTTGAAATGTTGCGACAATTATCCTGCCTTGAGACGCCGGTTCGGACCCTGGCCACCCCAATGGCCCAGAGACCAGCCCGTGGTGACGTGCTGGCAGGCGACCTAGAATACCTTGTCTGGGTTCCCGCTCTGTCTGGCGGGATAGGTCGTTTCTTACTTTTTCGCTGACTGGAAGATTCCTTGCCCTCGAACTTTTTTTGGGGAATAATTTCCCTTTATTTTCTTTTTTCAAACACCTACACACATGTATACACTGTCCTCATGCTTAGGACTTACAACATCAAGAGATAGCAAAATTTATTTACAGAATATTTACATTGGTGGTCTCTTCGTCTGCTTTCCCACAGACTTCTACCCTCATTCATCTTCCGATTCGCTTTCGGTGTGCACGTTCACCTCCTGCGTTTCGGTCCCCGTTTGATTGGGGAAGATGGTATGTTGCTGAAGGGTTAGCCTTTCAACCAAGGCTATTATCCCCCTCCTGTTAACGGAAGATTGGATGAGCAGATCCAATCTTCGCGTTCTTTGCACACCTGGGATCAGTGTGTTTCTCCATTCGGCGAAGCCACTGCATTCAAGTACGCAGTGTTCTATGCTTGCCGTTCTCTTTCCACAGGGACAAGTGCAGTTCCTGATGGCAAATCTGCCTAGGTATTCAGGGCTGATGCCATGGCCACTGAGTACTTGATTCAGGAACTTATTTGTCTGTGCTCGTTTGGTCGAGACTTTCGGAAACACTCTGTGTGTCTTCCGCCCTGTCTCTCCCGTGTCCCATCTGACCTGCCATTCGGTCATGGTCCGACGTGCTAATGCTGCGCGAATACACCTTCGCGGCGTTCTGCATTGCACGTCGACCGTCTCTTTCAGCGTGGCTGCCTTCGCCAGCTGATCTGCCCTTTCGTTTCCTAGGGTTCCGACATGGCTTCGTACCCAGTGGAAACTAACTGCCCCATCTCCCTCTGCCCTCAAGAGGGTTTTGATCCTCTGGACGATGGGGTTTTTTCCCCTGAATCTACTCAGAGCCTGCAGTGCTGCCTCACTGTCCGAGTAGAGTTTTATTCTTTCGTCACTACGCCTGGGGAGTGCCCAGGTGAGTGCCGTCTCTATCGCCAGAAGTTCTGCCTGAAAGACCGAAGCGTTCTGCGATAATTTCACGCTTCCTGCAGTGGCTTCGTTCCCGTCCGAGAACGCACAGAAGCCTGCCCCCACTTGTCCCTTCAACTTTGAGCCGTCCGTGAACAGCTCATGCCCAACTCCCGTGGGTTTCTCCTTGTCCCACGGTGGGCAAATTTCCTCGGCAGGGTGGATCTGCCAGTCTACGCTTTCCATCTCCATGTCGGAGGCTCGATGCGGCGCACCGAGAAGGTAGGCGTCCTCGCCTGTCCTTAGGCAGTGCATTGCTGCCTCCCTTTCCGCTACTAGGTCTGCCGGCTCGCACCCCGCCAGCACTTGGAGTGCTGGGGTTGACGTTGTGCGAAAACAACCGGTTATCCCTAGTAGGGCCAACCTTTGGATTTGGTTTATCCCCTTCTTCATTCTGACTGTGGGAGTCCACCAATTTCCATTTATTAAGGTTGTTCCACCTAAAATCTGTGCCTCATGTTTCCAATGGTAAAACTTCTATACATATTTTCTTTGCAATTAATGTATTCCCAAGGATGAAAATTTGCACTTCGATAAAACTAACTTTAAGTTATAGCATGGGATACTTAATACTTACTGAAACCTAACCATAATAAGCAATCCAACATTTGTTTGTCTACTGACGTCATCAATGTACAGGTCGCGCCAACTATTACCAGGTCTGAACATTACTCAAAGAAAAATGTTTGATTTTTAATATAATTATAGTTATGTTTTAGCAAGTATTAAGTATCCCATGCTACAACTTAAAGTTAGTTTTATCGATGTGCAAATTTTCATCCTTGGGAATACATTAATTGCGAAGAAAAGATGTAAAGAAGTTTTACCATTGGAATCATATGGCAGAGATTTTAGGTGGAACTACCTTAATATATTATATTATTAATATACATGTGTGAGTGCATTTATGTATGCATATGCAATTGTGCTTATTAATACACTGAATCGACAAATTATTATATACACCCCGATAACAATATGCAAGGCATAAATATCGTGTCCAATCACACGGGCTGATGAAACTGGCAACACCTATAAACAGAGCAGGTATCTACGCATTAGAAGCCAGACACGGAAAAGTAATCATGGATAAAGGCAGCAACGTAAGTGAGATTGACAGTGACCAAATTGCAGCTGTGAGGAAGGCTGGCTGTTAGGTCAACGCAACTGCTGAACTGATGGAATTTCGAATTTAGTTCGTCGCACTTGTATACCAAGACTACGTGAACTACACCGATCAGCCAAAACATAAAAACCACCTCTACGTTATGCAAATTAGTGCGCGTGCAACCAATCAGCGCAATTTGCCAAGGTCGCGAATTACGTACATAATACCTGGGTTGGACCTCTCTCAGTCAGGGGAAAAGGCAAGGGTTTATCAACATGGAAAAGAACAAGGGTTTATCAATATGGGAAAAGACAAGGGTTTATCAACATGGGGAAAAGACAAGGGCTTATCAACATGGGAAAAGACAAGTGTTTATCAACATGGAAAAGAACAAGGGTTTATCAATATGGGAAAAGACAAGGGTTTATCAATATGGGAAAAGACAAGGTTTTATCAACATGGGAAAAGACAAGGGCTTATCAACATGGGGAAAGACAAGGGTTTATCAATATGGGAAAAGACAAGGGTTTATCAACATGGGAAAAGACAAGGGTTTATCAACGTGTAAAAGAACGAGGGTTTACAATCCAACGCTCCTTAGCAATAGATTAGTCGTCGTTTTTATCTCTTGTTCTGTCAATATCAGGCAAACGTCACGTGTATTCAACCTCAATTGTGTTGCCAAACGTATTCGTTTGAGAGAAAAGATATTACGTTGAGAGTGAAGAATAACAGAATAAACTCAAGATTTACATAGGGAAAGAAACTAAAAAGGAAAGTTAATTTAGAATATACGTCACAAATGTTTCATGCCACAGTGCGAAGAAGCTTCAGGAATTGTTCCAAGAACATGGATAGGAATGAATCCTGTTGAGCATTTGTTGTTTGAGTTGGAGAAACTGGTTAGAGCAGCATCACCCCAGCCACGTAATTTACGGGAACTGCGGGTTCTTCTGTTGCAGTCATGGCACTAAATATCAAGAGACACCTACCAACATCTTGTAGAATCTATGCCTCATCGTGTGAGAGTTCTTTTGGCGGCGAGAGGAAGATCTACATCATATTATGTACGTGGTTTCAATGTTTTGGCTGATCAATGTACACCGAAAATTGCAACCAATGCGATAAATGTGGTCATAAACTTGCAATTGACCCTCTAGGTGTGCGAAGACTATCCTGCATCGCTGTAAGAAAATGCAAGACCACTACGGAGCAGAAAAGTTTAGAATCAAATGAAAACGCGTACACAAGTTAATTCACGAAGACTATCCGTCGTACCATGAGAAACATAGACTATGGCAATCGACGCCCACATCGTATTCCCTTTTGATTCTATGCATTCTTCCGGACAGTAGCAAAGTGAATGCCAAGTAACAAATTTTTATGTAACGTAAACGGGTATATTCGGTAAGCCAGCTTGGTTGATTTTTTCAGATATCTCGAAAACGGTGCGTCGTGGGGAAATCTAGCTTACTTTCAACCCCCTCCCTCCCTTAAGAGGAGTTTCTTTACTTTTGAGGATAGCTTTAAAATTATGTATAACACGATGCGGTGTAACGTACAGATACCCTAGACCGAAAGTTACATATCCTTCAAACTAACACACTTGCGATTCAGCTTTTTCTTTCCAACTTCAAATCAGATTTTAGCTTGAGCCTGAGCAGATGGACTTTCGTAGCTAAATACACCACATTTCACTGGTGTCAGGGTCGTTTTTATGTATTCGTCTAAATCTAAATAATACATAATAATAATAATAATAATAATAATAAATCTTGTTTTTGAAAAACTAAATTGTCGAAATACTTACTACTACTGCCTCCATTGTTTAGTAAATATTAACTTTTATGATCCACATATCTTCATTCATTGGCTTTACGACAATAACCCAAATTAATCCACCTATTTAAGTACCATTCGATGTCAGAAGTTAGTAAACCTTATTGTTTGTTGTTATGATTTAATGCCACTTAGTATGTACCGGACTGTGGCTCAGTGTGGTCGTGAGTGACGGGAATAAATGCAATGTGTTGTACGTAAAGAAGTGTGTACTCTGGAATCACTCATTTTATTTCACAACCACAAAATAGTGGCATGGGGAAGATGCATAGCATAAGTTATCTACAAAACGTACCTGGGTACTCTCTCGATTATTTTGGCTGCAAAGCACCGAAACATGAGGCTGCAGTTTGCAAAAGCCTATCGTAACTGGAAAGCGAAGAATTCATCGAAACATGTCATCTGGTCTGAAGAATTTCAGCTTTAACTCTTTCACGTCAATCAGAGGGTTGCCTATATGTGGGTGTGAGTTAAGTTCTATAGTGCAAGCACGGGAGGCGGTATAGAGATTAGGATGCTTTACTTGGGGCTCCTTGAGTCCCTTACGTACACGCCAAGAACTTTGTTACCAGCACAAGGTATTTGAATATCCTCACTAACCATCTGAACCCGTTCGTAACGATTCTTTCTGCTCCATGACGCCATCTTGTAACAAGACAACGCCACATGGCATAATTCGCGAGTGGCAACCAATTAGCTCTAGGAGCATTAATGGGAGTTCCGCACACTTGAATAACCTCCTCGACTGCCGGACCTCGAAATCATTAATAATTTGTGGTACGAATTGAAATGGCAACTCCCACTAGCAATGCGGTTGCTCTACGGAAGGCGACCTTCACTTTACTGATAGAGATATCACCTCCGTGTTGTCTACACCTCATTGTGTTTTTCCCCAAACTTCTGTCTACTGCTGTGAGTACAAAAGAGTGGAGCAAGACTCTATTAGGTAGGCGTGTTTGATAATTTGTCCACTCAGTTCTACATTTGTTTATATTGATAATTAGAATGTATGCTTATAATGATTATTTTCCGGAAATATTCATGGTGTACGAATATATATAGATATATAAAGGTCAGGTGATGCGCAACATATCGCCTCTCCTTGACAAATGTCAACCTCGCCTTCTCATGGTGCATCCTGTTCCCACTAAAGAGGCTCTGACGACTGCCAGTAGCGGTATAACATCGGGATCAGAGGAAATGCTATCCCACACTCACCAACCCGCTTGGCCAGCGTGGTGAGTTATGGCCAAAACCCCTCAAAGATGCTTACACAATTGCAAAATTGGCCCTCAGTTACCGGAAGCTAGAATGTACCTGACCAAGGCACCGGCCAGTGCGACATGAAGGCAGAGGGTGCTAAGAATCACCGGAGGACCGGACTAGGCTGCCATTTGATGCTGACCTTGGCTACTTACAACGGACGCTCCCTATCTTCTTATTCAAGGCTTCTTGAATTGGAAGAGCAACTACAAAGAATCAAGTGGGACATCGTTGGGCTAAGTGAGGTAAGGATAAAAGGAGAAGATCTCATTGAACTGAAAAGTGGACATCTCTTCTACTATCGTGGGACAGATACTGGCAGAACTTGTGGTGTTGGGTTTATAATAAACAAGAAACTGAAGGATAAAGTTATAGAAGTTTAAGGTACCTCTGACAGAGCTGCACGACTCGATATCCAACTCTCGAGAAGATACCAGGCCCAGATTATTCAAGCTTATGCACCCACCACACGTCACCTTGAAGAAGAAGTTGAAGAATTTTACGAGGAAATTCGGAATCTAAATAACAAAGGCAAACAGCACTTGAAGATCATTACTGGTGATTTCAATGCAAAAATAGGGCAACAGCATCATAATGAAACTTTGTTTGGTAAATTCAGTAACGGGAAGTGAAATCAACGTGGAAATACTCTCGTAGAATATGCAGAAGCAGAAAGGTTTTTCATTATGAACTCCTTTTTCAAGAAAAAGCCACACAGGAAATGAACATGGAGACATCCGAATGGGATGACAAGTGAAATTGATTTTATTATGTGAAACAAGAAATTTGTCATGGAAAACTGCAGTGTGCTAAACAAGTTCAACAGGTAGTGACCATAAATTGGTGAGATGTAAGATGCACCTCAACACTAAACTCGAACGTGGCAAGCTCATACGGCAAACAAAATATATTGACATAACCTACCTTAAAAACACCATAAGTACTTCAAGTTTGAACTGAGGAACAGATTATCTGCTTTAGAACTCCTAACCTCGGAAGAAGTTAATATTTCTGAAGTTAACAGAGAACTCACCAAGGCTCCTATGGAAAAAGCAACAAAAATAGGTGGTACTAAGAACAAGTTACATATGAAGTAAATTTCAGGAAAAACAAAAATGTTGATGCAAAAGAGAAAGGAGATGAGGACAAATAAAGACATAACTTACAACGTTTAAGATAGCGACCTATGCAAGACAGTGAGAAAAAGTATCACTGAAGACTTAAGGAAATTCAATTGTGAACTAGTGAGGAAAGCAATTGAAAATAATCAGAGCCTGAAGAGAGCAAAAGGACATCTCAGAAAGGGAAGAAATCAGATTATGGATCTGAGAAAAGAAGATGGTACTGTAACAAGAAATAGAAGAGAAATTTTGACAAGTGTGAAAGATTTTTATTCAAAACTATATGAATTCATTATATACAAAAAAAAATAATAATAAAAGAAAATGAAAAAAGAAGGATAGTAGAAAACCTATCTACTCTGTTTTATTAAAAAAAACACAAATCAAAATTTAGTTGGAGACCCAAGAAAGCTACTACCCTCATAGCATTTTCAAGGAAAATAAATGCATATTCACAGTGTAATGTTCTGCCAAGATATTTCTAATCAGAAATAAATAGGAAACTCAAAAACCAGTTCTTGAGGCATTTACTAAAATAGAGTCGTTCCTCTATTGAAGATTGAGTGTAAATCATAGTGTTATAGGCACTATGTTAGATTTAAAGTAGGCATATATATTATTAGCACCCTAAAAAAAAGAACACACACACACAAAGAAACAGTAGGTATATTTCCCTTTTCTGGCAGTATCAAATTACATTAAAAAATCATACCTAAGTTTTAGTTACAGTACATTATAGACATCCCACGAACCATCACACTATGAACACAATGGAAATTATTCTACCAAATATAAAACAAAATCCTACCATATTCTCAAACACAATATAAGACCTTCCATCGAGGAACCAGACCAAATTCATATAATTCTTCCAAGAAATAATTTTTTTTCCTTGGGTCTTGGTCACTCTTCTTTATAAAAACACTGCCGTTTTTTACCCATGCTTTTTTAATTTTCTCTTGCTGCAGTAATTTTCTTGCACTCCAGAATAAATGTCTGTAAACTGGGATTAAATTCTCATTGATAAATATTTTAGTTGCTGGCAAAGTAGTATTTATTTCTGAGTTCAATATAACAGTCTTTTTCTTAATTAGCCAACTTTCTCTTGCGGTTCGAGATTTGAATTGTATAATTACAACTGCATTTGGCTTTCGAAAAGCATCATATTTGGGTGGGTGAATAACATCAATATCTGTTGGGTGAAAATTTGTAAACCCAAGTTTATCAGCATATTTATCAATGTAAGTCCTCAACTCAGATTCATTGTTGATTAGTGTTAAGTCAAGCCCATGTAATTCTAAATTCTTGTTTCGGTAATATTGACTTAGTTCATTGATTTCAGAGTTTAGTTTCTGAATTTGATGTTGTTTAATATCATTCTCCTTTAGTAAGAAATCCTGTTTTGCATTTAGTTCCTTATTATCTCTTTCAAGAGACTCAAACCTATTACAAATATCTTTATATTTTACTGCAACAAGGTCAATCATTTTTTTATATTCTGCCAAATCTTTTTTGATTTCTGATAATGGTTCCAGTTTTGCATTTATCTCATCTAATGGGTGTCTGAGATCTTGTTTAACTTCATCATTTGACTGTTGAATTTTTAAATTTATATCACCCAAGGTAACCATTAAGAGGTCCATGTTTACAGTTCCAGTACTGTCAGAAAATGATGCAGCCGCTGTGGATTTATGCGAAGCCGCATTTCCTTTTCTACCTGCCATTATATTTAGTTATAATAATAACAATAATAATAATTAACCAGATCACAAATAAACCGCAAATAGCTATTTGAACTAAGTCACTCCTCAATATGTCGGCAGGTGTCAGCACATCCTATTATAGCCAAGTTGAAGTCGTGTCAGATTATATGTCACAGTTATCAGTCAGGAAATACAAATGTAACCCAAAAGGAGTATTCAAGATAGTAGTAGTGGCATATTAACACACTTTATACACTGGCACATGCTAACAGTCTTAGAAAGTCAATTGGAAATGGTACTTTAGATCCCTAAGCTTCTGGACGTTCAACTGACATGTATGTAGGTTATAACGACAATTGACTTAACAGAAATTTACCTTGCTTGAGCAACTGCATTTGTTACCTGGTTTATGTTCCACGTTTTCAATAGGTATCCTTCACACATGTGTATTCATAGTACTCTATTATTGAAATTTGCAGCGAGTAGCACAAACACCTTCTTACCACAACATGCTTGACTTGACTTGGCAGGGCCCAACCCAATATTCATTAGTTTGAAAAACTATTATTCATTAGTTTGAAAAACTATAATTCATTAGTTTGAAAAACGCAGTACGTGTTATACATAAGCATATTGCTACAGTTCTGTGTTTTAACGTATTTCACAATGATCGTTCTTCATAATTCTTTGAGGGTCCACTCAGATGTTTTAGCTTTCTTAGCCTTGGGGCCCACTTAAATGCCTTAGCCTAGCGACAAAGCAAGGCCTTAATCCGGGCCTGAGTATTTACACAGTGGTAGAATTTCGAAAAAGACAACTGGTCCAGCGTTCAAGTGTAAAACTGAAGTGGGTGATGCGCACCCATTTTACTGGTCCACAACTGACACGAATATTAATGCATTTCATATGCACACTGTGTTAGTCTTATTGCCTTTCTTCAAAGTAAGTACACTGAGGAAAGTTTTCTGCTTCGCCATTTCACTATAACTCATTGAATATATGACTCGTTATCGCTAATCACATAAAATTTTGATCTCTCGTACTCTTTCGTGGTTTGAGATTTAGCAATCGCTGTGAGCATCTATGGGTGTAAGCAGTCGTACGCCCTTAACCCTTTAAGTGGCATGTACTTGAACCATATTGTACCCAAACTTTTCAGCGCTCCCCAAACATTCTCACATCACAGGCTGGTTTTACACAATGCCAATTATCCCCTGTGACGTGTTATAGAGGTAAAGCATGTGTCAAGACGAAAAATCTGCTGCGATACATTCCGTCGGCGTCGCTTAGTTGGTACAGCAACTTACTCCGGAGTGAGTGGATCTCCGTCACGGACAAACATATATTTTCACATCCCTCCCCTTTCAGCAAAGCAGTACCGACCATATACGTGTCACTTGTGATAAGAGCTCGCTTCTAGTCCTCCATTCTTTGCTCCATGACCCTGGCATGAAGGGGAAGGGCTAGTCTCATTGACTCGAACACTATGCCACTGGGAAGGAACATGTGACTCAAACATTTCTCTCATTTCTTAGGTTCATCACCTTGTTATAGCACTTTTAGTAGGAAATCAGACAGAAAGATTAGGTTATCCATCTTCTAAACGACCACGATGAGTAACAAGGCTAAGCGGAAAGCAAATATTTCTGATGTGTTGGTTCCCTTGTTCCAGCCGCATTCGACCCACTTCTTAGACAGCGAATATATTCATTTCAGTTGATTTCAGAAAATTTGATAACCCCGAATTATTCGTTCGAGCCTGTTAAAATGTTAATTTGAGGCCTCTGTCTCTCAGGAAGGAAAAAATCTAGTGCCCTAAGGCCAGTAGAACCACGCCCGACCCATCAAGGACTCAAACGAAGTCGTATCTGAGTCCTACCTCTGCCAGAAATAAGTGCCTATATTTACTCGGCAAAGTGAAGTTTTTACTCGCATAACGTTTTGCTTTTAATACATTGTTTAATAAATAAACGCGTAAGTACCGCAAAAGAAGCCTTACTTTAAGAAAGTAAGAAACATTTCTTTCACGGTTATATAATGGACAGAAAATTTTGTTCTATGTAGTAGCATCCATAAAACTAGGAATTACTAAATCCTTCTTCTTGGTGTTGGAAACGAGTTTTAAATTGGCAACAATTTGCATTAAATTTGAAATAGGTTGTTTGGAGTAATCTAGAACGGAGATCTGCTTGAATGGCTTTTAAATAATAACGACTTTCTCAGTTGCTCTAGGAAGATCGTTTACTATGGAAAAAAATCGTCACAGTATTTTTTTAGTTTGTATAATACATTTTTGCAAACTTTTTATTGAATCAAGTTCTTGCGTTTGGGAATTTTGTTTTTTATCATCTCTCACATTTTTGTCATCACTTGAAGCTCCTTCATTTCCTATAGATGCTGTTTTATGTTCAATTTGTTCATCAACGAAAAGAAGTGGACAACTGTTAATGTTGAACCTACTGTCTGCCTCCGCATATTATTTTAACCCAATTTCCTTACAACCAAGAATATTGTTCGCATCATTCATTAGAGAATCAAACTCTCCATCCATTAAATTTGCCATTTTATTTTCGGTGCTTTTTTCTGACGGAAAACCAGCGTTGTTGAAACACGTTTCCTTAAAGATTCTCGCGAAACGTTTTTTTCACGCTTTACTTATCAATCTCACAGAAAACAACAAAGTTATGTTTCTAATTCTTTCAGAAGCTTTTTCGGCAGTTTTTAGTACTGCTAAAAGTGACTGAAACAGAAATTTCTTATGGTGCAGTTTAACTGTTTACGTAACACGTTTAATTAACGATTGACTTTCAACGGCCTTTTTGTGACGCTATCATTGCCATCCTCACTGTTGATAATGATCTTCCAGATTTCTGGAATAGCTGTAGATCTAGGGTTGGAGTAGGAAGCTAATTTCTTTATATCATCCCATATAAGAGCAGCGGACTTGAACTTGACTTCTCTGGATAGGGTTGTCCTTACTTTACAGTCCCCTGTGTCTCTGTTGTGCTCGTTGGTTCTAATTCTAAAGGAACACATAGTCATTCCAATATAATCTTTTCATCGTGCTGTGTAATTTCTTTGCAACACTGCTGATCTACCTGTACATTTGTTATATCTGTACAATATAAAGCTACACTAGGTGGCCTAACGTGGCGACGGCCGCGTGGTCAGAGGCGCAGATCTTTGGCTAATCGCTTGAGCTGGGACTCGTTCGAGTCCACTAATAGGGTACAAGCGGTGCGCTTGACTAAAGGGGCTGATCCTCTCCCTTTTCCGAAATCGGTGACCCCAAATTAAGATAGGCAACTACCCCTAACCTGTGGAACTGCTCTTATTGGTCATTCAACCTGGGAACAAAAAAGTAATATATTCAGAGAACTGCTTATTTTTTTGTTTCTTTCACGTTGATGATCGTTCTATTTCTTCTTTTAATTTCCTTCACATGTTATTGTTCTTCTCGCATAGCATACAGATTAACCACTGGACTCAAAGAAAAAATTTAATGAACCAGTTTCTCAGAAATGCTAAACTATCCTCCCTATCATATGTATTTGGCAATTTATCAACTCGAACTCGAGCATGTTTTTATTCTCCCACGTCTTTCCAGAGGAGATTCATTTCATTAAACAGAAAATTAAGAGTATAAATAATTAGACTGCAAGCCTTGTAAATCATACGATGACAGATTTTTTCTCCGCCTTTTTCAGTTGAATAAAAATAAATATTTGAATTATATCCGCGTTTCTTTCCAGCGAAATTAAGATATCAGAATAATGAAGAATAAGTATGTAAAATAATGAAGTGAAATATCCTGGAGACTCTTACAGAAAATAGTTGTTTCAAAACTCACGCCCAAGAGGAATTAAACAAATGCTTATTGTGTTCTCAAAGGAAATAAAAGAAGAAATTCATTTCCGTCCTTCGCATAAGCAACTACAAGTTGCAAATTTTTGAATCTGAAGATGAAACAATTTATTCATGAAATAATAAATTACAATAGGTTTCGACAGAAGATCATGCCTGTCGTTGAATTAATAAAAGGCTGTTGAGATAACCCAGAAAATTAAATGATTTCTTTTTAGTGCACCATTTTCGGTTTAAAATTATATTTGCGGCCATAGGGCCGTATAATTTTGAGGGACGTGCGGTGTTTCCTTGAAAACCAAACCTCACACATAATAACTGTTATTCCCACTTTCTCGTGGTCACTCATGTTTACTGCGACGGCTCTGGTTTAGAGAGATTTGTATGAAATTGTGAATAACCGACAACACAGTCCGGGATGTTTTTAATTCAGAAACTAGTGTGCTTCGCTAACCAACCTGTGGCATAGATGATAAGACCTGAAATTCTAGAAAACACTACAAAGTGATAGTTGACTAGTTTCTCACACGGATGACCTAGGAACGGTGTAGGAGCTATCGTTGTTTTTCTGTTCTGGTTTTTCCTCATCACTGGGGAACGTAGCCCCAAATAAGTGAAAGGGTAACACCTCAACAGAGAAACAAATTTTATAAGTTTTTATTAACTCCTTTAACTAAAAAAACGATTCTGCGTCACCTAAGTCGAGTATGTATAAAAATAAAAAGGAATTTGCGTGCGTGCGTGTGTGTGTGTGTGTGTGTGTGTGTTTTGGGAGTGGAGGTAGCCTTGAAAATTCTGTAGAATATTCTCTCATACTGTCATAGTTACAATGGCCGGTTACAAGTACGTCGTTTACCTTTAATCTGACCTTTCTTTTAAGTTTCTGTTTCCGTATGTAAATTTGGTATCCTCTCGTTAAATGTGTTTCTGACTTAAAGACGCATCATATCTTCCGACGAGTCTCTAAAGTTGGCAACAACTGACAATGAATCAAAGTAAATTAAAATAAAACTTGTGTAGTTTTAGGTGTTCAAAGTATTGTGTATGATGTGCTTATGTGTTAGATGAACATCAATAACTGATTGTAAGGGCGAGATAAGAAAGATAAGTATAGTACTACCAGATATACGATAAATGTGGATTACGATTTGCTGTTTGTTATAACGGGGAGGCGTTTGGATAGCTGTCATCTTCTTATAGTAGAGGGAAAATTATTCAATGTTTTCCGTCTTGACGTTAAAAACGATTAAACTTTTCGTCTTGGTGATTAAATTTTTCAAACGATTATTCAATTCTTCTGAATTGTAACGGTGCGACGAAAAGTAAAATCGATAAGTGACATTTAAACCTTGAAGTTCTGTAATAAACAACCTTTAAAATTCTACAGAAGTTAAAATTCAAGAATAGGTAGTATTTTAGGAGCCGAAATATTTATCACGATATTTCTGCGGAAGCTAAGAATTATTAAACGAGACATCTGAGAACGCCTATTTGGTACTGAACGCGTGTTCATACACTGCACTCATTGACTCTGGGAAATTAAAATCTCTCTTTCGCGTTTGTAGAATGGAAAATAAAACAAGTTACATTATTTGGGCGTTGATGTTGCAGTCTGTTGGCGACAAATATTGCTAATCTTAATATTAAAACAGCTGTTCGCGACTTGTTTTGAGTTAAATTAAATTACTTTACCTATGGTTCATAAATCTTTTTGCCAAGCTGATTTTCATTGGCTTTCGCTCTGAAAGAAGGGGTAAAAAAATGGTAGAAACAAAAAAAGACAAACAAAGGAAACATTTTAGCATGGAATGGAAAGGCGATTTACATAGTTTATAAAAGAGTAACACGAGTTTATAACTGGATTCATGTGACCCAAAACATTACAGCACGGCTAAGAAGGTATAACGTACAAGTTTGTCGGCGCCGACCATCAAAACCGGGTCCCTTCACTAGGGAGCAAGTCGCTGTCCCAACTGAGCTACGCCCACATTTGATCTCACTGCTATCTGCCTTCATCTCATGTGCGTCCGGCGGGGCAGGCACTTCACATCTCCTACCACCCCCACTCCGAAAGAGTGAAGGGGCATGACCCACGGATCAGCTGGGACCATGTGTCCCTGTAGGCAGGCATCCCATGAAGAACGTGCATTTGAAATATCCCAGACAATTTGGTGTGTGGAACGTAACATCCCACTGATTCATTTTTTCGGAGCACTGAAGAAGGGATTCTTCATTTTTCCTGTCTCGCCGTGTGGAAAGAACATCACCTCATTGGGAAAACCTTAACAGCAGGATAATCATGGCTCCGATATAACGTACAAGTTCGTTCGCGCGGGCATCGAAACCGGGTCCCCTCACTCCTGAGTGAGTCGCTCTCCCAACTCAGCCACGTGGACATGTGCTCTTACTGCTATGTGCCTTTATCTCGTGTGCGTCCTGCGGTGCAGGCAAGTCACAAAGTTTTGTAAGCATAGAGTGAGCAAAAAATTAAACTCTTTCGTGATTTGAGGTTTCAGAAGGTGCTATCCTCAACGCAATCATTGTACACACTACAAACCAGAACATAACGATTGCATCGCAACCATTATACACTGGCTGCGCAGGATACAATTAAAATCGTTAGAAATAAATGGCATTGATAGAGAACATTCTGATGGGTACCACGATAAGTCAAATGACGGAGGTACACGGCTATGCAAAGACAGGCGATAATGAGGTATAATCATCCTGTCGCAAACAAAGGCGTGCCTCCTTCGTCTTGCGCACTTTTCTGCCACTATCTCTACTTTCCCAAATGTCAGTATCTTAAATTGTTTGCTTGCCATATAAAAATCTCTTTAGAATGTATATAAGAAGACAGTTAAATAAGCTTTTCAACGGTAGTAATTTCTACTGTAATAAGTGGATAAACCAAACCAGAAGTAGTATTAAATTTTTTATTTGGTCTTTTAGCACAATCAAGAAAAACAATGTCAGTGCAAAATAAATTTAACGAATAAAATGTAATGTCAATTTAAGAATTTAATAAGAATACATTCGGATTCAAATTTTAAAAACTCCAAACTACTGCAATATTTGATTAAAAGTTCTTCGTGTCCTAGAGCAGCAAAATCATTATCGTAGCGCTTTCTCAACCATACTACGACCTACGTTCACGAAACTATTGTACTAAAATGTACAAAACATTAATTATCCCACCTGTTTTCGATCTAAAGTAAATTTGCAATCCGTCTTCTAGAAGCTGTGATGTTGTGACAGCTAAACGTAAACCTGTATTCCAAAGTCAACGAAGTATTTAATAACCAAACAAATGACCAATATAGGTATGCTTATAAAAACACAGAACACCTGAAGTAAAATAATGTGTGAATGGTGTCCTGTGGAACATTCATCCAGGATGAATTGACCCGTGTTCAGAGTTCATTAAGTGTTGCTCGCGGACGATCGTACCAGTGCACGTGTCATTTGAGAATGCTCAAGAGATTCCTTATGTGTTATAAATCTGGCATTCTAGCCTCCTGCTAAGGTAGAAGTGGAACAGTCTTATCTCTGAAGATGGCACGTATGGTCGCTACAACATGCGGTGGCATTGTTCTGCAGAAATATGGGTCCGGTGAAGTTCTGCAAGTAGAGAAGGGAAACCAGCAGTAGAATGTCTTTGACGTAACGGGCACTCGTTATGGTGGTACGGACTCTTACGAGAGATGGTCTGCTTTCCTACCCGATAACACTCCAGGAAATAATGCATCGTGTTGGTGCAATATGCTTGGAGCGAATACATTCTTCCCGATGCAGCTGCCCCTGTCGTCGGTGGACACAAATGCGTTCATCGCTTTTGACCAAAACAGAAGCCCGTTTCGTCCGAGAACACAATATTGTGCCATTCGTCACGCCACTACCCACGTTTGATACATCATTGCATACGTGCAGTACGTTGCTGCGGTGTCAAAGGTAGCCTGAAAACTGGCCGGGGAGCCTGCAGTCCGAAATGTAATAATCGGCGACGTACTGTTACAGCTGATATGACAGAAAGCGTCACAGTTCGCCAATGCTGGGCCAACGCCGTTGATGATGCAGAACGGTAGCCCAAATGCATCCTCATGAGATGACGGTTGTCGCTCAGCGTTGTCTTTCCTCCTTTACGCACTACTTCGTACTGTTCTCAGCACACGACAGACACACTGAAACCCACACGACCGGCAATCTCTCGAAGGAATCATTGTAGTATCTCATTCTGATAATGCGATCTCTGTTGAAATCGCTGATGTGACTGTACGACTGTTTTACACGACGACGTGGCATCATTACCCACTGCTGACCGAGCACTGACATGTCGACCTAGCCACGCGGCTCTTATAACAGAAAAACGGCCCGTTTCGGGGCTGTGACGTTGTGCGATTTGTTTTGCCTGGACGCGGTATGCATGCACTTTTGAATCCGAAATGTTAATCATTTCTGCAATATTACGTTATCAGCATGTCCTCGGAAAATCTAGGTCGTAGCTCGAATCCTCTCAGCTTTTTTTTAGGGACATGAGTGTATATGTAAAAGCTGTCACTATGTTTACTACTAATAATTCGAGAAGGAATTTATACAATTCCATGCTTCACAAACAGAAATATCTCCAAAGGTAGATGAGAAACTGTAAAGAGATTTATGAGCTTGGCAACATAAGCTCAAATTGCGCATACGTGCATTTCTACCGTCAAAAATTTCGGAGACACAGTGACAGGAACTTTTGCAATCGGTGCATCAAATGCGGTCAGTCTGTTAAGACTACACTAAACTAGAACATGTTGTAAAGAAAACAGTTGAGGTGGTCCGTTTCTATGCCCATGTTGACCAATCGACAGCGACAGCTCTACTTACAATGAGCACCGAAGCACAGTAACTGGTCATTGTGCAACTAGGAAATTAAGTTTCGAACCGACTCGTCATAGTAGAGTTTTCTCGTCGCACAATGTGAAACGCCTACTCCGATGAATCACATGTTTCTTTTACAAAATGCCGTTAGATGGATTCATATTCGAAACACAGTAGATGGATAGATGCAAACGAACTATACGATTCAACGGAAACATTCAAGCTGCACAAGCATAATGATATAGTAATCGTTTCCAGTATCTGGGTTCTCTCATTATATTTGAACATACCCACTACCGCCTAATCATTCTATGCACGCTTTTGGACCAAATATTGTTTTACATGGTGACCGCGTATTCAGATGGAGCAGGATTATTAAAAAATGAAAACCTCCCGTATCAGGGTGGTCTCATTGTGCAGGAATGATTCGAGTAATATATCCAAGTATATCGTTTGCTTCTCTGGAAGCGAAATCACCCATAGTTGAGCCCCATCGAATATCTGGGGTATGCATTAAAAAAGCAGCATTCACACACCGATTTCTAAGACGTTAATCTGTCAAGTTTATAAAGAATATCTGAGGGCACTTTCCTAGGTTTCGGCGTCACATCGGTCATAGGAAGCAGCCTAATGTGCTATCAGGCAGATGTTTCGAATATTATGCTCATGAATATATCCTTTGCGCACTAAAATGAAGAGTGTACGTAAAATACAATCAGTTGAGAGGTAAATACGCTAGTTCCTTAATATTAATGAAAACAGTATTACCTGTAGGTTTTCCGCCAATCCTTGTCCATATAGGCGCCCTAGGTACATTTAAACGCCTCTAAGGCTTAACATTCGTGGAGGAAATCACAAACGTCTCGGTAAGGACTCAGTATGTATTGGAAACACGGAGGTGCTATTGCCGCTCATAAAACCAGGGTTGCCCGTGATATAGAGCATCCACAATTGCCGGTGGGGGTTGGGAATTCAAACAGAGCTTTTCAATTCATCCCACAAATTCTGATTGGAGTTGATGTTTGGTACCACACAAATGAAGTATGACATTCAAGTGAAGTACCACACTTCACATTAGAGAAGGTACTTCACTTGAATGTGGGTGATATTGTACCACACTAGTGAAGTGGAGGATTCAACAACTCTAATGAAGTGGAGGATTCAATTGAAGTACTACTCTAATGAAGTGGAGCATTGAAGTGAAGTACAACTCTAATGAAATGGAGCATTGAAGTGAAGCACTACTCTAATGAAGTGGGTCATTCAAGGGAAGTACCGCACTTCACATTAGGGAAGGTACTTAACTTGAATGTGGGTGGTAATGTACCACACTAGTGAAGTGGAGGATTCAAGTGAAGTACAACTCTAATGAAGTGGAGCATTGAAGTGAATTACTACTCTAATGAAGTAGAGCATTGAAGTGAAGTACTACTCTAATGAAGTGGATCATTCAAGGGAAGTACCGCACTTCACATTAGGGAAGGTATTTATTTTGAATATGGGTGGTAATGTACCACACTAGTGAAGTACCGTTCTAGTGAAGTGGAGGATTCAAGTGAAGTACTACTCTAATGAAGTGGAGCATTGAAGTGAAGTACAACTCTAATGAAATGAAGCATTGAAGTGAAGCACTACTCTAATGAAGTAGAGCATTGAAGTGAAGTACTACTCTAATGAAGGGGATCATTCAAGGAAAGTACCACACTTCACATTAGGGAAGGTACTTAACTTGAATGTGGGTGGTAATGTACCACACTAGTGAAGTGGAGGATTCAAGTGAAGTACTACTCTAATGAAGTGGAGCATTGAAGTGAAGTACTACTCTAATGAAGTAGAGCATTGAAGTGAAGTACTACTCTAATGAAGTGTATCATTCAAGGGAAGTACCGCACTTCACATTAGGGAAGGTACTTATTTTGAATGAGGATCGTACTGTACCACACTAGTGAAGTGGAGGATTCAAGTGAAGTACTACTCTAATGAAGTAGAGCATTGAAGTGAAGTACTACTCTAATGAAGGGGATCATTCAAGGAAAGTACCGCACTTCACATTAGGGAAGGTACTTATTTTGAATGTGGGTGGTAATGTACCACACTAGTGAAGTGGAGGATTCAAGTGAAGTACTACTCTAATGAAGTGGAGCATTGAAGTGAAGTACAACTCTAATGAAATGGAGCATTGAAGTGAAGCACTACTCTAATGAAGTAGAGCATTAAAGTGAAGTACTACTCTAATGAAGGGGATCATTCAAGGAAAGTACCACACTTCACATTAGGGAAGGTACTTAACTTGAATGTGGGTGGTAATGCACCACACTAGTGAAGTGGAGGATTCAAGTGAAGTACTACTCTAATGAAGTAGAGCATTGAAGTGAAGTACTACTCTAATGAAGTGTATCATTCAAGGGAAGTACCGCACTTCACATTAGGGAAGGTACTTACTTTGAATGAGGATGGTACTGTACCACACTAGTGAAGTGGAGGATTCAAGTGAAGTACTACTATAATGAAGTGGAGCATTCAAGGGAAGTACCACACTCGAATGCACCCAGTCGAGGGAGTCATTCGAGTGTGGTACTTCACTTGAATAATCCTAGAGCCAATTGGTTACCACACAGGAAGTATACGGTGTGACGTTGTTCTGTTGAAAGATGGCCTGACGGTGCTAAAAGACAATCCTTTCGAACGAGCGTGTATGGTTGTCGAGAATGTTCACATATCTTGTGTTGGTGTAGGTGATCGCGATGAGTACGAGAGTTTCCCAAAGGAAACCCATCTAAGTGAAACCCTAAAGTTTTATACCACTCTCCACTTGCCAGTCTCACCCCAACTTGGCAAGCTGGATCCATCTCTTCCTGTGATTCACGCCACATCATACCAGCCGCGTGATAGAGTTGAAACGGTGATTCATCAGACCAGATGACGTGTTCCCAGTATCGTCCGCACTCCAGGTGCGATTGGCTTTTCCAAACTGCAGCCTAATACGTATTTCGGTGTCTTGCAGTCAACAAGGGGACACGATGTGAACGTCTACTACCATAACCAATATTTCCAAGGTACGACGGATATCCTTTCTGTATAAGCTTGTCTTGTTGGGACACAATCATAAAATTTCCTACGTTAACTTATCCGCTGTATCCATGAAATTAATTGTGAACATGTGGAACAGTCTGCACTCACCTAGAGCATCAGTTGAACGTATACGGCAGAATTTCCCCCATTTGGATGGGAGTTTGCCCTGATTTACATAGTTTTGGTATACACATCTGACGGTCTGACATGGATATCCCCAAAGTAAGATATTTCCGTGATTGTACAACCTTTCTTCATCTCAGCTACTATCTGGGCACGGTAAAACTCACTTATATCTTTACACAATATTACTTTTTCATGACTGGTTTGCAATGCACTTGCACTTGGTTGAGGCAGTTTTAGGAAGGGAGTGTCTGACCTCAGGTACAAAACTGCCCTTAGAAATTGGAAGCTAAGAGATTTGAGTGACTAAACACACTAGGAAAAGGAAACAGAAGAATTCAGAGACAAGAGGAGATAGCTGATCACTGAAGCAAACTGCCGCACCAGCTGTTCGGAAGGGAGGGAGAAACAACCGCTACAGGTGAACCACCCTCATTGTACCACAATCAGCCAGCAATCGACACCACAGAGGAGGATGAAACTCATGAAAACCACATCCGTCAGCCGGAGCAGCAATAAGTACTCACCGTCTCACGCCAAACTAAAAAAGAAGGGGAACGTGTGGTCTCCATTGCGTTGGAACCTGCTCTTTTTGTGAGCATTTCCAGTTTAGACTTCGCACGCAACTCAACGCTATGCTTCTGCTTTACATTGTATCATCGGGTGTGTGTGTGTGTTTTAATTTCTACATTCAGTGTAAAAGCAGATATTATAATCCACCTCGTAAGAAGGCCCTCAATATCCCTTGCATAAGGGCCTTCAGGAGTCGACACCCTGTAAGCCGGAGTCTGACGGGTTTTCTTATGTTGTATTGTACTACCCTCACGTCTCCACAAATTTCCCCATGTCCTTGGTAATAAAATGGTCATTCAGAAATTTATAAGAGCTATCTTGGAACGCAATTTCTCCAGATTCCCCAGAAAGCACCAGCATACAAAGTTGAGCCACGTATTCCCAGAGCTCTTAGAAAAGACCCTCCTAAAATTTGAAGAGCACGATATCGTTCTCCGTCTTCATCTGAAGAAGATGAATTGGATGTTGCATTTCAAAAGCAGAAAAAAGCTTTTTCACCAAAGTAAGCGCGTGCATTAGCATCTTAATTTGTTCTCACAGCATGTACGGTTACACTGTGCTGTCTACATTTTCTGCGCCGCTGCCTTTCTAGCATTATTGGTGCTTAAGAGGGAAGGGAGCCAATTAATATAAATTTAATTGGGGTACAATTGATTTAATTTTTTTTCATTTCCCTGCGAAATTGGATAGTTCAAAATTTTTACGAGTGCAGGTTTCTAGTAATTATCAACGCGTTTTTTAGGCAATCCCACTTATTTATTTCGAGATTTACGAGCTCACAATCTAATTTTCTGATCCAGTGCAGATAGCGATTTCGACCTCATAAGCCCGCTTCATGAAATTTAATTATTTAATTTATTTTTACGGATTTTTTGTAGTTTTTTTTTTTTAGGGTGGGTGGGTACAATATAATTCATTTAAATTTTCTTCTCTTTTGTAAAGTTCGTTCTCATTCATTCATTCCCAGGTATCAGAGCAGTGCAATCTAATGTAGGCCCAACACTGAGCCACCATCTTCTATCCCTAAAAGACGGTGGCTCAGTGTTAGGCCTACGTTAAGTTTCAAGGTTGTGCTACTTGGGTTCATACCTCGTACAGTTATACGCTTCCCCTGCTTAGACAGAGTGTTTTGCACCAGGAATAGGAGAAATATGCGGAAAGTGTGTTCAGACTAGCTTATACTGAATCTGAAACTACTGTCTATCTATCTTATGAAATAAAAGACACACCATCTGGCAAAATTTCTTACCATCAAGAAAGAAGAAAAAAAGGAAAAATTGGCATGAATAATAATTAGTACCTGAAATAAGATCAGTTTTTCAACACGTCATCGCTTGTGAAAATAACGTAACCGTCAGCACGATAATGGAAACTATGTGACGAGCACATCGGTGTTCACTATACACAAGGCCTTTCTTTATTTTTCTCTTTCCTTTTTTATGCTTTCCAACCGTAGGTTGATAAAGCGTATATGCTCCAGCTTTGTCTGTCTGTCCGCACGATACCTCGCGTAACAATGGTTCGATTTTGATGAAATTTTAGTATGTGGTAGGGGATCACCTGGGGACGAACCCTCTTGAAAATGGGACAAATGGAGTCAAAGGTCAAGACATAGAAACGGGATCCATTCCATTGCCCTTATTCGTCATATCTTGCGTAAATATCGTTCGATTTCAATGACATTTTGGTATGTGGTAGTAGACTACCTGGGGACAGACCCTATTGAAAATGGGTGAAGTGACGTTAAAGTCAGGACATAGGAGCGGGATGCATTCCATTGTCTTTATGCTTCATAACTTGCGTAAATATGGTTCGATTTCGATGACAATTTAGTATGTCGTATGGGACCATCTGGGGACGATGCCTTTTGAAAATGGATGAAGTGAATTCAACGGTCAGGACATGGGAGCGGGATGCATTCCGTTGCCCTTATGCGTCATAACTTGCGTAAAAATGGTTCGATTTCAATCACATTTTAGTATGAGGTAGGGGACCACCTGGGGACGAACCCTATTGAAAATGGGTGAAATGGGGTCAAAGGTCAGGACATAGGATCCATTACATCGCCTTTATGCGTTATAACTTACGTAAAAATGTTCGATTGAGACAAAACTGAATCATGTTGTTCCGGAAGTATATTTTACCCGTTCTGTTGAATATCATCGAAATAATGTCAAAGGTCAGGTCAGAGGAGCGTGATTTATTCTACAGCCATTATCCTCATAATTTGAGTAATGATTTCTGGTATGTTGGAAAGCGTATCATAATCAATGCATTGCATGATTTTACTAACTTTTACAATACATCTTCGAGCGTGGATCTTCGTACATTCGTTGTTTCGGTATATCTCCATCCATGCGGAAACAAGGCATGCCCCCACCTGTAATTTTTACCTTTCTCGCAGGTGGTGTCATTTCAGCGCTGCTTGTTTCCTAGTGTACGCAAGTTTTATTCATGTTATGATTGATCTTGATCATATGTAGGATATTAGGAAGGGGTATCTGACCCCAGGTCTTAAACAACCCTTAGAAATTAGGAAGCTAGGAGATTTGGGCTAGAGTGCCCGATAGGAAAGTTACACGGAAGCGAAGTAGAAAGGGGAGGAAGACGCCCTTATTTATTACCGGGGGCCAGAACCCGGGGTCCGACGGCTTAACGTACCCATCCGACGCCCGGCGGATATTTAGTGGATCGAGCGTTCGTACCTGCCTGGGATCGAACCTGAGGTCCTTTCTGTGGCAGTTATGAACGTTGCTCACTTGGCCACCCGCGGCCCTTCATGTTATGATTATATAGCGTTGCGTGTTTTCTAGTGTATGAAAGTTTTACACAGGTTATGATTATACAACGCTATATAGAAGAGCATCTTTTGTGAGCAGGCAAGGATTTCTTTGAACTGCTTGAAATGTCATATTATCAACAGAACATTATTCCCTTGAGAATGACAACAGCAACACGAATTATCTTCCAAGTCCCTTTGATTTATGCACCGAACTCGAATCGGCATATGGCTTTGTTTAAGGATTTATGGGAAAAGTAAAGTTCGTTGCAATTTTATCAGAACTACTTGCAGGGCAGGTGTTACCATTAGGCCAACTAGGCAGCCGCTTACGGCTCAGACCTCAGAGGGGCGCAGTACTAACCTTTGACGGGCACAGTTTTATACATATTAATTTTTTAACGCATGCGTGAAACGCAACTCTCAATTTTCATTTTTTATTTTATTTTAAGATAAATGCAACAACCGTGCTGAAGAAAATAATTAATTACACAGAGGATGAGTCGAAAGTTTTGCAATAATTGGATTATTTTATGTCTTCATTTGTACCGTTACGACGAAGGCTGGCTAGCATTCAAAGTATAGGCCATCGTGTTGCACCCTCTTTCGCCATCTGTCTGCCAGTCCTTCGATTCCGCGGCGGTACCAGTTCTTGTCCTTCGAGGCGAAGAACTCCGTCATCCCAGCTGCCATCTCCTCCTGGTTGTTGAAGTGCCGCCTGCAAGGGAAGTGGGCCATGGACAGTAACAATTAAAAATCCGACGGGGCAAGATCCGGACTATATGCTGGGTGTGGCATCAGTTCGATGCCCTCAAGTTCCTGGAGTTTTGCCCAGGTCGTTCGTGCGTTATGAGGCCAAGCGTTGTCCTGCTGTAGGAGAGCGCACTTTCTGTTCACCAGTACCGGGTACTTCTCCTCCAAAACGGCATACATCCGCTCCAGCTGTTCAGAGAAGAGGTTGGGGTTGATGGTCCAACCGTCTGGAACATATTCGTAATGGATTATCCTCCAAAGTCCACCAGACGCAGAGCATCATTGTGTGCTCGAAGCGCCCACGTTTGCCAACAGGTTCAGGAAGCTGGCCCGGGTTCAACCACTACCGTTGTGAGTTAGGATTACGGAAATAGACCCACGTTTCATCGCACGTAACAATTTTCTTGATGAAGCGTACATCGCGCGGATTTTCTGGGCGTTTCGTACACACTTCCATACGGCAGTTTACTTCAGCTGGCATCAGTTCCTGAAGGACAATGGGGCAGCTCCTGTAGAACTTGCTGAGGTCCTGAAAGTGACGAACCACGGTGGTCTGTGATATGTTCAGCTTGCCTGATAATTTCAGAGTGCTGGCTATCGGATATTACTCTACGGCCTGACGCACGGCCTCCGGATACACTGTTCGCTGCCTACATGACCTAGGCTGATAGTCGATGTTTCTGTCACCTCAGCGAAATTTCTTGAACCATCTGGTTGCGGTGCTGCGGTCCACGGAACCTTCCCCTTTCGCATGACAAATGTTTCGGTGTTGCTTGAGCAGTGTTATGGCCGATTTCAAACTTGTAAAGCAAACGTTCTCTAATTAGGCGGTTGTGGTTGTTCATCTTTTAGGCGTCCCAACCACAGACAGAACGACGACATGGAATGCTGTTCACAGTAACGACTACCACTTTATATCCCTTTCGACTGACTGCAGTGCGCGACTTGAACTACTTTAAACAAGCTACGTACCCGCCGCAGCACCGTCGTTTATGCAAATATCGCAAAACTTTCGACTCACCCTCTGAAAAATATTATGAATTTTTTTTTATAAACTGTTTTTTAATTATTGTTTTTACAATTTGTTTTATTTTTATATTTAAAACTCAGTGATAAGTTGAAAATGGGAATTGGTAGTGGGATGTGCTAGTGGTTAGCCTTGCTTAGAGCGCAAAATAGACACTGACTATTTGAAAAATGACACAACAACTTGAGTCGTAAGACCTCACGCAGTGTGGGCGAAAACAAAATCCTGGTTTTTCCAATGCGTTCTCGTTCCGAAACGTTTATGTCAATTATTTGCCCGCTTGTTAGACCACGGATTTCCTGCTATGCGTTTCCGGACAAAATTTATAGTTATTAGTTCTAACATATTTCAGAAATGGATCAAGAACACGTGGCCTGAATTGAAAACACCGGATGTATAATTTCAACCTAGAGAATTGGAAAATAAATTCTGCGTGGAAAAGGCAAGTCTGTATTTGATGAGATAATAACGAAAGCCAGACAGATGAAAATGCGTTGAAAATTCATGTTGTTATTGTATGCGTTTTGCCGGCATGTGAAAGTATTACAGGATAATATAAGAAGGAAAAAAGGGTAACGTATTTCAAATTTTCTTCTGAAAATGGTCTCTGATAAATTAATATCGTAAATTAACTTTTACCTAATTCGTATTTTCTGCAGCAAAAAATATTTCATTATTAATTATGTGATTCAAACTTGAGGTTGTTAAAACTGATATGGAAGATGCTTTAAATTTGTTTTGAAACAGAACTAAAAAAAGATCTCTCTCCTAGTTTAATTTAAATTCAGTTCATTTTAAATGAAGCCAGGCACGTAAATCCATCAAACGCAGTTAAAAAGACGAGAAAACGAAAATGTTAAAAATAAATGTCTATTTCAGAATAAATGTCAGTAAAAATGATGGATGATCAATTGACGTAAAGGTTAGATAAGCTTCTGCTGAAATTGGTGCTCCCCATTCATGCAAATTACAGAGAGGCAGACGTCGCCATCTATTCAATAATTATTTCAGTAGCTAACTAAGCGTGAGAAGAACAATGCCTGAACGAAACGTAAAAGGAAAAACAATAAGTGAAAGCATATGAAATGGGATACAGCAGAACAACGCTGGAGATCTCTTTTCCCGGAACAAATTAGTATGTGCAGAACAAAAAACCTAAAATTCTGTTGCTGGGAGAAAAGTCTATGTTCAGAAATCAGGGTAGAAGATGAGAAAAATGGAACGAAGTGAAAGTGACATTTTAAAGGAAAGGAATAAAGGAAGAACTTGGACATTTAACTTTACTGATCTCACTAAAGGAGTCGCATTTTATGCTTCATAATCTCACGGGCTTGCGAACTCAGACACAAATCTTCATAGAGCTAATGATGTATTCAATAATCTTTAATCCCGAGTAGGATTCGGTACTGAAAAGACTACATGCAGCATTTTATCAACAACGAATCTCCTTTGGCTGCATACAAAATAATACATATAAACGATATATCATTGGTTGCCCTTCAGCAAATGACTTTATATTAGTTATACAAATACGTTTTAAAGCGTTTTTTGTGTGACATGTACTGCTAATTTACATATCCGACATTCTCCTGTACCACTAATTTACATATCCGACATTCTGAACCAAATGGTGCCCAAAATTTTCTGCTCTCCTCAAACACAACTGTTAACATTGTGGCCGAATTATACGAAAGCTATGGCAAAATTATTCCTTTTTCTTTCTCTCATCTCAGCAGAATCGACTATACATCAGTCGGTTATAGTAAGTGCTCCCTTATGGTCCTTAGCTCCGGGTATCGTTCACTTGACCGAAAGGTCACTTGACCGAAAATCACTTCGCCGAAAATCACTTGATCGAAAGGTACATTTCACCGAAGGGTCACTTGACCGAAAAGTTCATTTCACCGAAAGATCACTTCACCTAAAAGTTCATTTCATCGAAAGGACACTTGATCGAAAAGTTCATTTCACCGAAAGATTACTTTACCTAAAAGTTCATTATATCGAAAGATCATTTCACCGAATGGTCAGTTTATCGAAAACTTAGAATTTTGTTGTTATAGATCTGTTGGAGTATGGTGCTGCTTTTTAAAAAACTGGTCACCTAAACATTATTGGATTGTATAAAAAATACACTTTTAATTTCTTTTAAACGCCTCCCCATAAGTAGGTTTTTCGAAATATAACATTAATTATAAGTCATAGATAGACCTGTGCCTTTTTGCCAAATTTTAATCCCCCGAGCTCATATTCATGAAGTTTACATAACAACTCAAGTTAATGAGTTGTTATGTAAACACACTTATTCAGACAAAAAAAAAATCAGTTTTAGGGCCCTTGGCCTCGGTTTAGGCCTTTTCAGAACATTTTAATCGTGCGTGCTCATATTCATAAGGTTTACGTAAAATGTCCAGCTAATAATGTTGCACATTTATTCAGGCAAAAAAGAATCAATTTTTGGGCCCTAGGCCTCGGCTTAGGCCTTTTTAGAAAATATTAACCGTGCGTGCTCATGTTTATAAGGTTTACATAAAAACTAAAGTTAATGATGTTGTACTCTTATTCAGGCCAAAAGAATCAGTCTTAAAGCCCTTGGCCTCGTTTTAGGCCTTTTTAGAAAATTTTAATCCTGCGTGCTCATATTTATAAGGTTTACATAAAATGTCAAGTTAATAATGTCGCACATTTATTGAGGCAAAAAAAGAATCAATATTAGGGCCATAGGCCTCGCTTAGGCCTTTTTAGCAAATTTTAATCGTGCTTGCTCATGTTCATAAGCTTTACATAAATAGTAAAGTTAATAATGTTACACATTTTTTCAGGCAAAAAGAATCAATTTTAGGACCCTAGGTCTCAGCTTAGGCCTTTTTAGAAAATTTCAATTGTGCTTGCTCATGTTCATAAGCTTTACATAAATAGTAAAGTTAATAATGTTACACAATTTTTAGGCAAAAAAGAATCAATTTTAGGGCCCTAGGTCTCAGCTTAGGCCTTTTTAGAACATTTTAATTGTGCTTGCTCATGTTCATAAGCTTTACATAAAAAGTCAAGTTAATAATGTTGCAATTTTTCTCAGGCAAAAAGAATCAATTTTAAGGTCCTAGGCCTCAGCTTAGGCCTTTTTAGAAAATAATAACGGTACGTGCTCATGTTCATAGGTTAACCTAAAAACTCAAGTTAATGATGTTGCACACTTTTCAGGCTAAAAGAATCAAGTTTAGGGCTCTAGGCCTCGGCTTAGGCCTTTTTAGCAGATTTTAATCGTGCGTGCTCATATTCATAAGGTTTACATAACAACTCAAGTTAATGATGTTGTACACTTATTCAGGCCAAAAGAATCAGTCTTAAAGCCCTAGGTCTCGGCTTAGGCCTTTTTAGAACATTTTAATTGTGCTTGCTCATGTTCATAAGCTTTACATAAAAAGTCAAGTTAATAATGTTGCAATTTTTTTCAGGCAAAAAGAATCAATTTTAAGGTCCTAGGCCTCAGCTTAGGCCTTTTTAGAAAATAATAACGGTACGTGCTCATGTTCATAGGTTAGCCTAAAAACTCAAGTTAATGATGTTGCACACTTTTCAGGCTAAAAGAATCAAGTTTAGGGCTCTAGGCCTCGGCTTAGGCCTTTTTAGCAGATTTTAATCGTGCGTGCTCATATTCATAAGGTTTACATAACAACTCAAGTTAATGATGTTGTACACTTATTCAGGCCAAAAGAATCAGTCTTAAAGCCCTAGGTCTCGGCTTAGGCCTTTTTAGAAAATTGTAATCGTGCGTGCTCATATTTATAAGGTTTACATAAAATGTCAAGTTAATAATGTCGCCCATTTATTCAGGCAAAAAGAATCAATATTAGGCCGTAGGCCTCGCTTAGGCCTTTTTAGCAAATTTTAATCGTGCTTGCTCATGTTCATAAGCTTTACATAAAAAGCAAAGTTAATAATGTTAGACATTTTTCTGGCAAAAATAATCAATTTTAGGGCCCTAGACCTCGGCTTAGGCCTTTATCGCAAATTTTAATCGTGCGTGCTCATATTCATAAGGTTTACGTAAAAAGTCAAGTTAATAATGTTGCACATGTATTCAGGCAAAAAAGAATCAATTTTATTGCCCTTAGGCCTTTTTTTTTTTTTAGCTTAGGCGTTTTTAGAAAATTCTAATCTTGCTTGTTCATAAGTTTACATAAAATGTCAAGTTAAAAAAATCAAGAGGGGGGGGGGGGTTAAAGATTGCCGTTTCTGGGCATATATTGAGAACTGAATTGGGAACTCCAAACGCATTTCGCGAAAACGGTCCATGTAAGCCAAGCGAGGCGAGAATTGCACTTTAATTTGAAGAAAAAAATTGCCGAGGATCCGAGGTACACCTAGTTTTGGGAGGGTGTACCCCCAACTTCCGTAATATTATGTTCGGGGCCGCTGGAGTCTGTCAGTGTATCCAGGATGTTCCTTGAAGTGTCTGCGAAGTCCGTGAGCTTTGGGAGGGGGCTTTCCCAAAATGTTAAAATGGACGTAGAGCTGTAAACATTAGACCCATGCTTTATATAATGATTCTGTACACGACCACGAATTTTCAGGAATGTGGAGTGAAACTGAACCCCCTCCCCCCGTTTCCAAGAGCTCTTCAGGGGTAACATCGAGGATACACTGATGACCGACTCCAGAGGTCCAGAATATAAAATTACGGAAGTTGGGGGTAGAGCCCTCAAAACCAAGCACCTCGTATCCCTTTTACAGACTTCACCAAATTTCTGGGGGAGGGGGAAGGGCTACATAGTTTGGCACTAAACACAACATGAAGCATAGAAATTGCGAGCAAATCCCTTACCTTGAACACCTGTCTGCGCTCTTAGAAACTTGGGGAGGGTGAATTCGTCCCACCCTCCTGAAAATTCGTGATCGTGTACAGAATCATTATATAAAGCAAGGTTCTAATGTTTACAGCTCTACGTCCATTTTAACATTTTGGGGGAAAGCCCTCCCAAAGCTCACGGACTTCGCAGACACTTCAAGGGGAACATCCTGGATACACTGACAGACTCCAGCGGCACAGAATATAATACAACGGAAGTTCGGGGTACAGTTCCCTCAAACCAAGTGTACCTCGGATCATCGGCAATTAATTTCTTCAAATTAAAGCACAATTCTCGCTTGGCTTACATGGAACGTTTTCGCGAAATTCGTTTAGAGTTCCTAAAAAGGCCTAAGCCGAGGCTTAGGGCCCTAAAATTGAATATTTTTTGTCTCAATAAATGTGCAACATTATTAACTTGACTTTTTGCGTAAACCTTATAAATATGAGCACGCACGATTAAAATTTGCTAAAAAGGCCTATGCGGAGGCCTAGGGCCCTAAAATTTATTCTTTTTGCCTGAATAAATGTGCGACATTATTAACTTGACTTTTTGCGTAAACCTTATAAATATGAGCACGCACGATTAAAATTTGCTAAAAAGGCCTATGCGGAGGCCTAGGGCCCCTAAAATTTATTCTTTTTGCCTGAATAAATGTGCGACATTATTAAATTGACATTTTATGTAAACCTTATAAATATGAGCAAGCAGGATTAAAATTTTCTAAAAAGGCTTAAGCCGAGGCCTAGGGCTTTAAAGACTGATTCTTTTGGCCTGAATAAGTGTACAACATCATTAACTTGAGTTGTTATGTAAACGTTATGAACATGAGCACGCACGGTTAAAATTTGCTAAAAAGGCCTAAGTTAGCCTACGGCCCTAATATTGATTCTTTTTTGCCTGAATAAATGTGCAACATTATTAACTTAACTTTTTGCGTAAACCTTATAAATATGAGCACGCACGATTAAAATTTGCTAAAAAGGCCTAAGCGGAGGCCTAGGGCTTTAAGACTGATTCTTTTTTGCCTGAATAAATGTGCAACATTATTAACTTGACTTTTTGCGTAAACCTTATAAATATGAGCACGCACGATTAAAATTTGCTAAAAAGGTTCTAAGCGGAGGCCTAGGGCCCTAAAATTGATTATTTTTGCCTGAAAAATGTGTAACATCATTAACTTGATTTTTTATGTAAACCTTATGAACATGAGCACGCACGGTTAAAATTTGCTAAAAAGGCCTAAGCGAGGCCTACGTCTTTTTGCCTGAAAAAATGTGTAACATCATTAACTTGATTTTTTTATGTAAACCTTATGAACATGAGCACGCACCGTTAAAATTTGCTAAAAAGGCCTAAGCGAGGCCTACGGCACTAATATTGATTCTTTTTGCCTGAATAAATGTGCGACATTATTAACTTGACATTTTATGTAAACCTTATAAATATGAGCATGCAGGATTAAAATTTTCTAAAAGGGCCTAAGCCGAGGCCGTGGGCTTTATGACTGATTCTTTTGGCCTAAATAAGTGTACAACATCATTAACTTGAGTTGTTATGTAAACCTTATGAACATGAGCACGCACGGTTAAAATTTGCTAAAAAGGCCTAAGCGAGGCCTACGGCCCTAATATTGATTCTTTTTTGCCTGAATAAATGTGCAACGTTATTAACTTGACTTTTCATGTAAACTATTTATGAACATGAGCACTGAACATGATTTTTATGAAAAACGTATGAACATGATAAAACTTGCTAAAAAGGCCTAGGCCGAGGCATAGGGACTTAAAATTAATTATTTTTGCCTTAAAACTAAATCTTTGCGTTCTCTGTGACACGGAGAAATCAAAAGTGCAATTTGAGTATGATCCCCTAACGTTTCGGTGGTCTGTCTGTCAAACTTGCACCATGCTTCAACAGATCCTGTAATGAAATCTAGCGTTTTCGATAAACTGACCCTTCGGTGAAATGACCTTTCGATGAAATGAACTTTTAGGTAAAGAGACCTTTCGGTGAAATGAACTTTTCGATCAAGTGACCCTTCGGTGAAATGTACCTTTCGATCAAATGACCCTTCGGTGAAATGAACGCTTCGATCAAGTGATCTTTCGGTGAAACAATTTTTTCGGTGAAGTGATTTTCGGTCAAGTGACCCTTCGGTGAAGTAAACGTCGGGCAAATGAACCAGACCCCCTTAGCCCTATAGTCTATAGTTTGATTCCCTTATAGTGTATTATTCTCTGTTCCTTTACCCAGAGAATGATTGGGAAGTGCTAGTTACCCTGGCACGAACATCATGCCCCTGGGTAGAAGCAAGTTGCTGAAACATCTTTTATCTCCTCAGCAAAAACATAAGTGCTAGGAATCTGCGGGCCACCAGCTGGCAGTGATGGGTCACTGCTGGTTGAAATCTGCCGTGCTATTACACCACGGGTGTACGAATACTTGTACGATTTTTGGAAGAATGATTTGCTGTATCGCGAACACTTAATTTTAGGTTGGAGACGTGTGTTGAAAAGGTCCTGGTAAAATAGTTCATTGTTTTGTTGCAAATTTGGAGTAAAACGCTGCTACCCGTTTTATGAGGTTTCGGAAGTTAGTTTTTCATGTATTATAACGAAGTAAAATTCTCCGTCATTTTTGTCCACGCCAGGATTCGAACCCGGATCCCCTCATTCCGGAATAAGTCACTCTACCAATTGAGCAACGCGGACGTTTTATTCTGATTCCTATCTGCCTTTATGTCGTGTGCGTCCTTCTGGCAGGCACGTCACATCTCCTGGTACGTTACATCATCTCCCCCTTATTTTTATTTTTATTTTTTTTTTTCGAAGTGCTGGAGAAGGGATTCTCTGATTTTTCCTATCTCGCGGTGTGGAAATAACATCACACCAATGCGAGATTTTGAACGGTCGGGTCATCCGGATAGTTCGGGCGCCATTACAACGAAGTAAATTTCTCCGTCATTTCTATCCGCGCCAGGATTCGAACCCGGGTCCCCTCATTCCGGAATGAGTCACTCTACCAATTGAGCTACGCGGCGTTTTATTCTGATTGCTATCTGCCTTTATGTCGTGTGCGTCCTTCTGGCAGGTACGTCACATCTCCTGGTACGTTACAATTTTTTTTGGATAAATACGTCTTGTGTGTGTTATATGTACTTCATTTTCGATGCTTTTTAGCGCGTCTTTTGTAAAAAAAGATCGTGCTTCTGTTATCGGTTTGTCCGTCCGTTCGTCCGTCTGTACCCACGATATCTCTGCAACTATTAGTCCGATTTGAAAATTCTTTTTGCATTGGAAAGCTTGAAATATGCAAATGATGATCTTTTATTTCGGTTTTTTTTCACAATGCACAATTTTGCCGGAAGAGGGCGTAAATACAGATGTTGTCGAATTCAAAAATACGTTTTATTCCACATATTTGCTTCTAAACAACTGATTGAAAAAAAAATTGCATCTTTCGATTCCATTTATATCGAAGAATATTTTAGATATAAGTACTTTTTCAAATTACGCATAGATTTTCCGCTAGGGGGCGTAAAAGTAAATTACCTTTTCCTCGATAACTCTTCTTCTAAAACTCCGATTTGAAATTTTTTCCTTCAGCGGATACATCTCCTGATGGAAAATCTTTTGCATATAATTTCAAATTCTGGTAAAGAATACTCCGGCCAACCGGGGGCGTGAGGGGTTAATTTTTGCTTCTGATGTATCTACCATAAAATAGGATTTTCTAAAATATCGATTGAAACATTTCCCACCAGGGGACGTAAAGTCACATCATATTTTTGTCGATATCTCTGTTTCTAAGAGTTCGTAAGCTCAAGATTCCGTTTACACCAATATCTGAGGGATTAAAGAACCGATTGAAAAACTTCTTTCTTTCGTCGGATACTATTGTTTTCCATACCGGTTTCATTGACTTTGAGTAGCTTTGATAAATTTAATTTGCGTCAGAACGGATTCAAAAGGCGTGCTTATTACACCCGAAAATTCGGTGTCATCTTTCTTGTTTTATTCTTTTTTTACTTTCTATCTTTCGGTCAATTCTAATTCCTTTACAAATTATTTGCTTATCTTATCGTGTTTTTTTATCCCTACGTTCCCTTACGAAACCGATATGACAGCTTTAAAAAAGTGCAGTGAAAAATATATTACGTAATGTATTGATATTTGTAGTAACTTGGAAGACATTTAATGGAGTTTTCTTATAGAAATTTTAAATTGAATGAGAGAAACAAGATATGCTGAGGAGTAATGGGAAGCTCATAAAACAATTCAAGAGATTCAAGAACTGGTTCCCAAAATTACATAAGACAGGCAGAGGAATTTGATCCGAAATATGGAGTTCATCCAGAATTAGTAATTTCCATCGCAAACGTTTAGGCACAGACAAATATCGACGCTAAAATGTACAATACGAAGCACAAGAACAAAAACAGTGAACTGCGCGTAAAACACTTTAAACTGCGTTCTCCTATGCAATGGGAGTGCAGTTTGAGCAAAATACATGCAATTGTGTAAGCATACACAGTAACACGCTCGAGTCACATTATAATGACCACCAGCTAATATCCATAGTAACAGCCGTGTGCAGCGCGGACAGCAGCTAGACGGAATGACAGTGACTCAATAAGGTGCTGGAAGGTGTTCACAGATATGTAGAGCTATGTTGATTGCAGTTTATCTGACAACTGCTGAAGGATCCATAGAGCAAATAACACGATCGAGGTGGTCCCACAGATGCTCAATTGGGTTTACGTTTAGGGAATTAGGGAGCCAGGGAACTACTTTGAAGACTTCATCGTACTTCTCCAACCACTCTCGGGCATTTCTAGCTGTGTGACGCGTCGCATTCTCGTGCTGGAAGATTCCATCCGACCCGGGGAAGACAATCAGTATGTATGGGAGTACGTGGTCTGCAAGGACGGATTCATAACGAATACGGTCCATAGCGTCTTCCACAAGTATGAGTGGACCCAGAGAACGCCACGAAAACATTCCTCAGACCATAACGAAAACATTCCCCAGACCACCAGGTTATGTCCTTCCAGAAATGGTTGAAGAGCGTTTGTTATTCGATGTTTCTCGCCTTATCCGCCAACGTCCATCCGTTCGATGAATCAGAAAACGTGACTCATTGGAGACGGCAAACCTTTGCCAATCAGCGAAAGTCCAATTCCGATAGTGCTATGCTAAGACTTTTCTGCCGATGCACCTTCGTCAACGTAGGTTCAGTGACCATCCGTCTGCATCGGAGCCCCATACGCAGCAGGGTTCGCTGGACTTTCAGTTTAGACACACTTCCGGTAGCCCCCTGGTTCATTCGACCAATCGATTGCTCCACTTTAGCATGTAGATCGTCCCTCACGCACCTTCGCACCGCGTTCACCTCTCACATCAATGGCACGTGGTACTCGGCAGTTTCCACGTCGCTCATTCGCAATAGTGCAGTTTCTCTAATCACGATACACTTTAACCACAGCAGCACGAGAACAGTTCACAAACTCCGCTGTTACAGAAATGCTGCCACCTTTGGCCCAAAAGCCGATAATCATCCCTTTTCGCAAATCTGATAAATCTCTCTATTTATCCATGATAGAAACGAGTGATATGATTTCAGAATGCCTATATCACATCTTATATACACTCCAAGCCAGCTCACGACATATGCATTCTTTCACTGGCTACGCGTTGTTGACGTCAAAAGTAGGAAGTGGTCACAATAATGTGACTCGACTGTGTATATATCTAGGTAGCGAAAGAAGGAGAATCTACAAGTACGTGTTTCGAAAGTTTGGACACAACGCAGAAGTAGTGAAAATCTATTACGCAAAGTATCATATATTACTAGTATGTCAATATTGAATGGAAAACACTTTGCGTGTGAATTTGCGTCAGTGTACGAACTTAAGTTGGGAGAAGGGTATTGCCGAAATAGCCACAGTATTTAACATTCCACACAGGAAATATACGAATATAAATTAACTACAAAACACTGAGACACGGGCCGACAACGGAAATGTACCTCAAGTCGAAATGCCAGAAAGATATGCAGTTTGTCTTCGACACAACGACTCTTTGTACGCCACAAAAAGAAAGGAGACTGACAAAATCAAAAGATACCAACCACAAACTTCTCAAGAGCAATGGAACGTTTGTGTACCGCAAGATGATATGTGAACCGCCTTTAACAGCACTCCACAAAACTGAAATATTGCGGTAGGCAATATAGTAGATGTCTTGTTAAGATGAATTGCTGTAAGTCATATTCAGTGACGAAAGAATTCGAGTTTTTCGATCCAGAAAATTGGGCTGCTGGCATGATGAAAGAACACCGGTGCTTTTTACAAGATCGCAAAATACATTATAATAATCTGAGTAGTCTAGCATTTCTGAATGGAAAACAGAATTCTCAAGAGAGCAAACTTCTTGGAGTTCGCAGTGCGTTTCAACACGACAATAGCATCTGTACACCATTCCCTTCTAGAAAGTGTTTAAATCAGTTTAACAACACTGTATTGCAGTGGCCACCTTGTACTTGGAATTTTAGTCGCATCTAAAACGTTCTGGGGATTTTGAATAGAAAAGTATTTGCTCATGAGAGGCAATTTGCAACAGTTGCAGAACTAAAGGCAATAATTGAAGTAGCTAGGTGTACCTTTGAACAAGAAGCTTTGCGAAATTTTATTTATTCCACAGACCACCGTTGTTTTTTTTAACTGCTGTAGGTGTCTCGAAGTACCATAGATCTCTAATAATAGTTTGTTTCCCATCACAACTCATTTGTGTCTAAACTTTTAAGCATTACGATTCCCCTTCTTTCCTGCCATTAGCTATGCATAATTATACACATGGTATGAATTGGTTTCATATTACGTAGTGTTTCACAGTTTGAAACGTTTCACTTACTGTTCTGTATTTGTTTTGTAATACGTCGCATTTTTACGTTTTCGTATCAGTATTTGTTGGCATCTAAATTTTTCCAAGGATCTAATCAGGGCGTTTTGCTACTTGGTTTCTTCACATAATGGAAATTCCAAAAGTGGGCAAAGAAACACCATGACCAATGTTATATGTATAAGCTGTAATGCACTGTGAAAGAAATAGAAGATTAGATAGGAAGCAGTATAACAACTTAATAAAATACTGTATAACGTAATGTCTTTTTCGTGGGCAAGATGGACGTTACTCCAAGTCTAAAACCATTAAATAAGAATTATACGATGCAGTAGTTTACGGCCAGAAATAACATAAGCCGAAGTCAACTTACGATAACTTTTTTATTGGTCCGGCACTAATTCAGAAGAACTTCACAATATGGCACTACAGTTGTTGATTTCACATTTAACTTAACAATCGAATGTCTACATACACACATCCACTTGAGCAACTGTTGTATCGTCCTTTTTAGGTAACATTCTTATCACATTCATACGTCACTTTCTCTCTGACCTCAGTTGTGTTGCCAACCTCATTCTCGTTTGAGGGGGAAAACATAACCTTAAGTTGGGAAGTATAAAGGAGAACAAACTCAAATTTACATAGATAAAGGAACTAAAAATGAAAATTAACTGAGAAAATGCATCACAACTGCGCTGTAGATAAGTAGTGCAAAAACAGATTACAGGGGCTTCGATGAGCAGTAGTTAAATTGGAAAATGTATGTTCATGAGAAAAAGTAAATATATGTATAGCCAGTGTTGAAGAAATATGGCAATATGATTAGAAACTACTCATACCTACCACTGAATTAGAAATTTTTATTCAACATTGAGGTCGACCACCTTAACCCCGAATTATAACAGCTATGCGGTTTGGCTTAGGTTTCACAAGGTGGAGTGCATCTACATCTACAGCATACCAGACGTGCACCAGACAGACCTTTGACTGTTTCAGATTAGACGGAAGAGGACGTTGCTCTCGGTTCTGGTTTTCTAACATGTTTCTTACATTCTCAATCGGGTTCAGTTTGGGGCTTTGTGATGGCCAGGGAAGGTGGCGGATGTCGCTGTCATGCTCTCTGAACCCCTGCTGAACACATCTTGTGCGATGCACACTGGCATTGTCGTTCACGAAACAGACGTCACCTGCTGGCTAAAAATTTAACAATATAGGCTGGACCTGATCGGCAACAATGTTCAGTTAATCTTTGGAGGACATCCAACCTTACAGTAATACTAGGACAAGCCGCCAACGGTAACCGATAACTCAGGTACAGTTGGCAAATTTTGCACGAAGCTACTGCAAAAGGTAAGCTCATTAAAGCATCTATTATAACAAATTCTCAAACAATGAACGCGTAAAATTTATTACTTTGTGACGTATATTCTAAAATAACTTTCATTTTTAGTTCCTTTTTCTATGTAAATTTGAGTTTATTCTCCTTTATACTTCCAAACTTAACGTGATATCTTCTCTCTCACGAGAATGAAGTTGGCAACACATTTGAGGTCATAAAGAAAGTGACGTATGAATGTGATAAGAACGATGGATAAAAAGGGCGATACAACAGTTGCTCATGTGGATGTGTATGTGTGTGTAGGTAGACGTTCGATCGCTAAGATAAATGTGAAGATTACCTGTTGTGTTATATGTTGGATCTACTGAAATAGTGCTGGAACAATAAAAAGTTATCGTAAGTTGACTTCTGTTTATGTTTCGTTTGGCCGTAAACTATTGCATCGTATTTTAATTCAGTTCAACATTCCTTGGTCATGGTTTAGACATAGCGTAAAACCAATCTTACTCACAAAACAGACATTACGTTATAAATTCCAGAACAAAAGTACGAAACATTCTAAAAAGGAAATGCCTAAAATTTATCATGAACTACTTTCCTTCGCGTTGGTTGTGATCAGGTTGCATGTAAACAAAGCGGAAAGACACACTCAGAACTGGAGCAACGTTTTTCATTTCGTCAAGTTGAGAGCGAACTCATTGTCACCAAGATCAACTACTGCCTGGTTCATTGTATTCCCTTGAGACCGGTGGATGCTGATACCGTATGGAACTTGCAGTGGAAACTGTGTTCGTTCACATGTAACATTAGACTTTTTGAAACTTATTTTGTAAGGAGTAATAGGCACCACTCTATCATAGTACAATGTCGGACCTGTGTAACCCGGAAAATATACCAATACACAGTCAACGAGAGGGTCAAGATGATTTAAAATTCCATCTCGTGTCACGTATATAATGTCACGAACTATACCAGTCGACCCATTGCATAGTCTTTGAGCATTCCGGAGATTTTGACTTAGAATAAATTTACATCCAGGACCCAAGTACAATTTTGGCTGTAGACCGTTTGCTTCGTTAGCTTTAGCGGAAAGAGGTGTACGGTTATTGTTAACAGCACTAAGTCGAGCAACAGAACTATTAATATTACGAACTCTATTTTATTGTGTACTTCAATTGCATTTTTTTACATGAGATGAATAGCGTCTTCAAACAGCAACCTAATATGGGTATTCTCTGTGGTGAAACGACTACGAAGTAAATGGTAATCTGTAGTGGTTATGGAACATTTAGCTATGCGTTGAAGTGTTTGAATGGTATTTGATCCTCGTCACTTTGTCTCATGAGTCATGACTCGCTTTAATTTAAAAGCAATGTCGAATTGTTTGTACGCTAAAGACCCACGTTGACAAACGTCGCTTTTCTGCGTACCATACAAAACAACATGGTGGACAGGAGGCAACTGATGTAAGTCATCGAAAAAATGCACAATGTATCCACCAAGAATTTTGTCTTGATTATCAGAGTTTGCTTGCCGAAGACGGTGATCAATGTTGCCTAACATTTTCTGGTCCATCCTACTGAATTCGTATATTACAATTACTTTGATCCCAGTCATCTCTTCCTGGAAATCACGTTCTGTTTTACCATTTAGTTCCGATTACACGCCCTTTGCTTTAATTCTGAGCACCGAATGAATAGTTTGACTTTCAATGTTATTTGCTGCGACTCTAGTTGGTGTTGGTAGCATGATACTCTTAGTGCCATATCAGTTGTGCATTAGTCCTACAATTTCTCTTATGACGCAAAATTTTCCGGTTCCAGCTGATCACATAGCAATAAAAGCCTTGAAATACGATCATCGCTGAGTGGACTATTTAGGTGACTTAATACTCTTTGCCAGTGGCGTAACCATGCTTCAAAATCGGGAGGGGAGGGGAGGGGGTCCGATCACAAATACACACATACACACATTATATGTATACATATACATACAATATTATATACCTACATACTGTATAATATAGAGTTTTGGGACCTCCTCCCCCTACACACAGACGCAGGAGCAAAGCAGTTGCAGAGGTGCGATCTAACGGCCACGACATAGGCGCCTCTGTTGGCGAATTGTGTAACTTAGCGAACACAACTGTAAAACTATGATAGATAGGGCAGAAATGTAAATAGCAAAGTTCTAGAACTGACTTTGCTTATTAGGAATCGATATCGCTGTTTTATTAAATACATATTATGCACTTGTTTTCATTTTACGAAAAATTACAATCTTATATTAATAAATTTAGTTGGTTCACATCATGAAAAAGTGTGCATTATATCTTATATTCCCGAAACATTTAGGGGGTCCTTTACATTGGGGATCCCTGACTCTGAAAATCTGGAGGGTGCTTTACCTCCCTCCCCTTCCCCCGACCCTACGCCTATGCTCTTTGATGATCAGCATTAAAACTTAAAAGGCTGGGTTTGAACTCTCGTAATTGTCTTTAGATTCTTGAATAAACTTGAGATTTTCAATTATGTTTGGGTATTTTTTTATGGTGCCATACCAATCATGACTGAGGTCAAAATCTCTGAAGCCGAGCTCTACGTCAGAAGATAAATTAACTTAGTGACATTCCGATACTGCTTATCAATCAGAGTGCTCTCGTTCTTCTTGTGGAATTAGAAATGTGTCGTCCTCAACCACTAGACCTTCAGGTAATTCCCACATATTCAAACGCATTTGATCGTAGGACAGTTTCCATGTGGAGTGTGTTTTTAGCGTCGCTTCATTCCGCCAAGAAGTGAACAGCATTAGCCGCTGTTTGCAAACAAATTCATCAGCAATGTTTCACAGCTGATCAAACCTGGGTTCTTTATTACCGTCCGGAAGGAAAACAGGCAAGCAGCGTCAAGAAATCACCATCTTCTCCAACACCATGAAAGGCCAATGTTGTTCCTTCTGCAGGAAACGTCATGGTGATTTGTTTCTTTGATAACCGTGGAATGATTTACCAGCCTGAAATCCCTGCGCATATCACTATTACGGAACAGTATTATGTGGAAGTTTTATAGATCCTGGCCAAACACATCTAACGGAAATGCCGCATTCTTCATCCGTTTGTTTGGCACCTACATCATGATAACGCAAGACCAAATGTTTCTAACATTGTTTCGCAATATTTGGTCAAGAAAAATGAGGGATGTGTTCCACACCCGCCTTATAGTCCGGACTTAGCACCATGTGAATATTTCCTCTTCTCAAACGTGAAAGCGGAATTACGGGGGATGGGTTTTGCGTCATCCACGGCCGTCATAAAGACGTCGGTGGCAATTATGAAGAGGCTGTCTATAGATGGATTCCAACACGTGTTCCAGGACTGGCAAAGAAAGACCGTACGCCAAAGCACCCTGCATGACACTGCTGCTGAGTAATACTCATATTCTCTCTCTCTTCATTGACTATTCCTCGTATTATCCGCTATGTGGTCAGGGGACGGCCTAGTGGTTAGCGTTCCTGTCTGCTACGGAAAAACCTCAGGTTCGATCCCAGGAAGGTACGAACGCTCGAACCTCTAAACATCCGCCGTGCGTTGGATGAGCACGTTAAACTGTCTGAGCCCGGATACTGTCCTACCGGAACTAAACAAGGGCGTCTTTCTACAATACTTCGCTTCTGCGTGACTTTCCTATCGAGTACTCTAGCCCATATCTTATTTCTAAGGGATGTTTAAAACCTGGGGTTAGACACTTCCTTTTTAAAATCTTCTACATTTGATCATAACGATGATTACGTGTAGAAAATATACGCCAGTTAAAAACAAACCGTTGATACCCGATTAAACTCATAGTTGAAGTTAAAAAATCCGTACGAGTACATGACAAACTTTACTAAAAGCTAAAATAAATATATACAAGTTAAAAATGTTGTGAGATCTTTCGGGAACACACTATGATCCTATCCTCAGACTAAACTTGTACAATATACCGTAATAAAAGAGATCACCAGACTGCATAGCTATGATGACATTATTGTTGACCGCCTTTTAAGAAACCTACTTAGCTCTTCTACCCTCCAACGGGAGCATCGTAGATCAACTTTCGTTGGGTCCATCTGCTACTACCCTGCACTCACGTCTATCTTGTCTAATATATGCAAGCGCTATGAAATGGCATTCGGTGTTAAAATTTCAAATATCCTATCAATCACCAAAAAAGATAGATATTCCAATAACCCTAGTGAACGACATGGAATTTACAGTATTCCCATGCGAGCCGTGGACAACAATGTTCCATCTAAACAGTATATCGGTTCCACTTGCCGCTCCTTTCAGACTCGCCCGTCGGAGCACGTTTATAGGGTGCGGATGGAGGCCATGAACACAGACCTAGCCCTTTTAACCCACAGTGGGACTCATTATCCCGTATGGGATGAAGCTCGTATTTTAACAACTCCAGAAATCAATTCAGCACTACTTCTGGCGGAGAGTTTGCACATTTACTCTCCAATACATTTCTGTTGTAGTGACGCCTTAACTTGTGATATTCCGCAACCTTGGCGATTGAACACAACAGCCAGAATGACTCTTCTCAAGTGGAACTGTGTTTACTATATTTGCCATTGTCATTTTCTTCTTATAGACCTGCCTCCCGTTAGGTTTCTCGAGCACCAAAACAAAGATCTTCAATGTCTGTTTACGTCATTCCCATTTTGCGCATTGGGTATTTAAAGGGGTTGGCGCGGTGTAATATACAAGTTTAGTCTGAGAATGGGACCATAGTGTGTTCCCGAAAGATCTCACAACATTTTTAACTTGTACATATTTCTTTTAGCTTTTAGTAAAGTTTGTCATTCACTCGTAAGGAGTTTTTTACTGCGACTATGAGTTTAATCGTGTATCGAAGGTTTGTTTTTAACTGACGTCTACATATGATCTGATCTGATCTGATCTTATCCTCTATGTTCATGCTTTTAAAATACCAGCGTTTCTAAATAGTGATAGAGATTTGACATTTCAGGCACTAGAATGCAAGAATGTTTCAGTGATGTCTTCAAGTTGTTGGAAATTGAGTGAAAGAGATTAAAACATAAATCTGAATCCTCCTCTGCAGCCCTCTTTCTAGAGCGTGATATTTTCATTCAAAAGCATAAAAGTTTTTGCTTTTTAAGAAAAGTGCTCCATGTCCATGTGACGTAGAAATGCTTCATTTCATCAGAAAAAAGGAATATATCCCAGATGTTTACTTTGATCTTTAAGAATTTAGAAGCACACATTAAAATTGTGAAACTTTACTTTTAGGGATGTTCTTCTAAAAACTGCTAGAAGTTAATTGGCAAAGAAATAAGCTGGGAGAATTCCTTAAAGGAATAAGAAAGCAACAAAGATATATTCGCTTCGGGGAAAAAAATAGGTTTTAAAACGAATGGGAAAAAAACGACAGAACTCAAACACGATAGCAACATAAATCACAAAACAAGTTTTACTTATATCAGCTGGCAGCGTCTTCTTCTCACCCGAAGAATGTTCCAGGGAAAATGAAGCGCATCGGGAAATTTCTATTTTTGGTAATTTTTCAGCAGAAAAAAGAGAGAAGACGTGCTCAATAGTCAAGCTGCTGATAATGATTTTGCTTTTCGTTGCGTTTCGTGACATTAACTTCAGTTTTATTAAAAGTAATAAAAATATCGCGTCTGAAATTTTTATTTTGCAACAACATAAATTTAAGCTTTTCTTACAGCGAAGTTCCTTGCAAGAAAATGGTAAAATGACCATGAGAATTAGTTATCAGTCCAATGTTTCACATCCTGCCTTAATTAATTTTTTATGCACATCATTAGAAGAATGTAACACCAAAAGCTCTGAAGGCAATACTTTGTCATTGTTGTTTTCTATGTATTGCACTGTTTCGAACATTTCAGGCGAAGGTGACCTTTAATGAATTTCTAACGCTTTTTAGCCAGGTCTTTTGTAAAAAAAGATCGTGCTTATGTTATTGGTTTGTCCGTCCGTCCGTCTGTAGACACCATATCTCTGTAACTATTAGGCCGATTTGAAAAATTCTTTTTGCATTGGAAAGCTTGAAATATGCGAATGATGATCCTTCATTTCGTTTTTTTACGATGTATAATTTGGCAGTAAATTCAGATGATGTCGAATAGTATTAAAATGCATTTTATTCCATATATTTACTTCTAAACATTCGATTGAAAAAATTATTTTATTTTTCGATTCCAATTATGTCGAAAAGTATTTTAAGCATAGTTACTTCTTCAAGTTACGCATAGCTTTTCCGCTAGGGGGCGTAAAAATACATTACGTTTATCCCCGATATCTCTTCTTCTAAAACTCCGATTTGAAAAAAAAATTCCTTCAGCGCATACACCTCCTGAAGAATTTTTTTTTTGCATATATTTCTAATATTTGGTAAAGAATACTTTATGCACCAGGGGGCGTAAGTGTTAATTTTTGTTTCTAATGTATTTGCCTTACAATATGAGATTTAAAAATCTCGATTGAACAAATTATTTCGTGGACCGCTGCCATTCACGTCGATAAACCTTTTCGGAATATTTTCTTCTTAAAATATTGCATGGTTTCTTAGTCATCGGACGTAAACGTATATCTTATTTTTGTCAATATCACTGTATATAATGGTCGGATTTGAAAAAATATTTTTTTATTGGATAAAACTTCCGGTGTGACATGTTTTTCATATAATTTTAAAAGTTTTCAAGTAATTCATAGACTTTCCACTAGGGGCGTAATGGTAACTTGCGTTTCCCTCGATATATCTGCTTCTAAAACTCTGATTTGAAAAATTCTTTCTGCACCGGATACAGCTCCTGATGGGAAATCCTTTGCATATAATTTCTAATTATGGTAAAAAATTGTTGGGCACTAGGGGACGTAAGTCTTAATTTCCGCTTCTGATGTATCTGCAGCAAAATCTGAGCTTCTAAAACGTCGAATGGAAAAGAAAACCCTTTGTGGAACAATACTGCTCACGTCGATAAACCTTTTAGGAACATTTTCTTCTTGAAATAATGCATTATTTTTACGCGGGGGTGTAGATGTATATCTTATTTTTATCAATATCTCTACTTCTAGGAGTCCGATTTGAAAAAAATTCCTTCTTTGTTGGATAGTGTTTCCGATGCGAAATGTCTTTCCTATAAATTCAAAACCTTCAGGTAAATCATAGACTTTCCGCTAGGGGGCACAAAGGTAAAATGCATTTTCTGCGTTATTTCTGATTTTAAAACCCCGATTTGAAAAATTCTTCCTGTATCGCATACAAGACCTGATGGAAAGTATTTTTCACATAATTTCTACTGCTTGGTAAAAAATGGGTTGGCTACTAGGAGGCCTAAGCGTTAAATTCTGCTTCGGATGTATTTGCAATAAAATCGGATCTCCTGAAATCTCGACTAAAAATTTTATTTCTTGGACCGATACCGCTCAGATCGAACACAACTTTTGAGAACACTTTCTTCCTAAAATATTGCTTGGTTTTCGCGCCAGAGGGCATTGATGCATATCTTATAATTGTCCATATCTCTGCTTCGAGGAGTCCGATTTGAAAAATGCTTTCTTTGTTGGAGAGCGTTTCCGCTGCGAAATGTTTTCCATATAAATTAAAAATTTTCCTAACGCACAAGTCTGCAACTAGAGGGTGTAAGATCACGATTCCATTTACAGTAATATCAGCGGGATTAAAAACCCGATTGAAACACTTCTTTCTTCGGTAAGATAGCTTTCCATACGGGTTCCATTGACTTTGAATAGCTTTGATAAATTTAATTTGCGTCAGAACGGATTCAAAAGACGTGCTCATTACAACCGAAAATTCGGCGTCGTCTTTCTTGTTTTTTGTTGTTGAAAATACGTTGCTATATATTGGCAAGAACGAAAAACAAGAAAGATGACAACGAATTTTGAAATGAAACGTTTTTCCGTGACCGGAATCAAAACCGCGTCCCCGCGCTCCTGTGTAAGTTTCTCTGCCAACTAAGCTACGCGGACGGAATGTACCTCTGCAGATTTGTCGTCTTGACAGGGGATTCACTACTGTAGTACGTCATGTCATCTTCCTGTTTTTTTTTTTTTTTTTGAAGCGAATAATGAATTTTTCATTCATTCCAGACGATGTGTGAAACATCACACATTTTCCTAAGAACTCAACTGCCAGTAATCCATTTTTAATACGTTCGGGCACCGATGTGAAAACACAAGTTGGTCCGTGATTGGTATCGAACCCGCGGCCAGTCACTCCGGATTAAGTTGCTCTCCCAACTATGCTACACGGACATAATGTATCGCTGCAGATTTGTAGTGTTGACAAGTGTTTTACCTCTGTAGTACGTCACATCATCTCCGTCTTCATTTTTTAGCACGTGTTTTGTAAAAAAAGATCGTGCTTATGTTACCGGTTTGTCCGCCCGTCTGTACATACGATATCTCTGCAACTATTAGTCCGATTTGAAAAATTATTTTTGCATTGGGAAGCTTGAAATATGAGAATAATGATCCTTCATTTCATTTTTTTTTACGATGTACAATTTCGCCGCTAGAGTGCGTAAATGCAGATGATGTCGAATTCAAAAATACGTTTTATTTTAAATATTTGCTTCTGAACATCCGATTGAAAAAATTCATTTATCTTTCGATTCCATTTATGTCGAAGAGTATTTTAGATATAGTTACTTTTTCAAATTACGTATAGATTTTCCGGAAGGGGGAGTAAAATTATATTACATTTTCCCCGAAAACTCTTCTTCTAAAACTCCGATTTGAGAAATTGTTTCTTCAGCGGATACACCTCCTGATGGAAAATCTTTTGCATGTAATTTCTAATTTTCGGTAAAGAATACTTTCGCTACCAGGGAGCGTAAGTGTTAATTTTTGTTTCTGATGTATTTGCCATAAAATCTGAGCTTCTAAAATTTCGATGGAAAAAACATTTTTTCGTGGACTGATGACACTCACATCGATAAACCTTTTCGGGATATTTTCTTCTTAAAATATTCCACAGTATCTCCGTTAGGGGGCGTAGATATATATCTTATTTTTATCAATATATCTACTTCTAGGAATCCGATTTGAAAAATTCATTCTTTGTTGGATAGTGTTTTCAGTGTGACATGTTTTTCATATAATTTCAAAATTTTCAAGTAATTCATGGACTTTCCGCCAGGTCAAAAAGCATAATGTTCGCATTTGGGCCGAAGAAAATCCCCATTCCACATTTGAGCACATGAGGGACATGCTGCATCGTGCTTGGCAAGAGCTGGACTACAGACTTGACGTGTGTCGTGTCACAGGCGCATATTGGAAACTTGTGAAATAGTCATGAAATCCACATACCTTTGAATTTCTCATTTAAATTTTGATCAATAAATCTTATTTTGCTCAACCTGTTTAGTTTCATTTGCCTAGACTATTTAGTTACTCAGATATTTACATCTCAAATGATATGAAATTTTCTGAAACACCCTGTGTATGGCTTACTGAATAATACATAAATCAGTTCTTAAACACTTCAGCTACAGTGAAACAGCAGTCACCCAAGAACTTCAGGTAAAGGTTACTTACGGTTAGTCTCTATTCATCCAACTCTCCTTTGGCATTTCAACAAGGCACAACTAAAACTCCCTTTTCAGTAGTATTAACTTAATCCAACTAATGTGAGTTAATACTAAGAGCACTTGGTTAAGGAAAAACACCAACACAAAACATAATACACAGAGCCTTCAAATAAATCAAACTTCAAATAAACAAGTTAGTAAAATCATGAAATGCATTGACTATGATACGCTTTCCAACATACCAGAAATCATTACTCAAGTTATGAGGATAATGGCTGTGGAATAAATCTCGCTCCTATGCTCTGACCTTTGATCCCATTTCGATGATATTCAACAGAACCGGTTCAGTATACCTCCCAAATAACATGGTAAGGTTTTGTCGCAATCGAAGCAATTTTACGTAAGTTATGATGCATAAGAGCTATGGAATAGATCCCACACCTGTGTCCTAACCTTTGACCCATTTCGCCCATTTTCAATAGGATTCGTCCCCAGGCAGGCCCCTACAACATCCTAACATTTCATCCAAATCGAAACATCTTTACGTAAGTTATGACGCATAATAGCGATGGAAGTGATTCCGCTCCTATGTCCTGACATTTGACCACATTTCGCCCATTTTGAATAGGGTTTGTCCCCAGATGGTCCCCTAGCACATACAAAAATTTCATCGAATTCAGTCCTTTTTTAAGTTAGTTATGACGCATAAGAGCAGTGGAATGGATCCCGCTCCTATGTCCTAACCTTTGACCCCATTTCGTTCACTTTCAATAGCGTTCCTTCCCGGGTGTTCCCCTACCACATACTAAACTTTCATGGAAATCGAACGATTTTTACGCGAGTTATTGTGCGAAAGAACATACGCACACAACGCGTGACGTAATGAGGCAGATGGAAATCGCGACCATCTGCTAGCAAGAGTGTGACGTCATAAAACTTTAATAGGATCCATACACAACGCGTGACGTAATGAGACAGATGGCGTGACCGCGCGCCAACTTCTGAATTGCGAGAGTGTGACGTCATAAGATTTCTAAGCATGGATAACATTAATGGGACGACGCCATGACACTAAAAACGCTGTAATTCAGGGTGGTTATTTAACCCACTAAACAAATTTTCCTAAAGTCGAGATCAAGCTAAATCGATTTCTAGTACCAGAAAACGGTAGGGTAACGACTTTCATCAAAATCCTTAGAGCCGTTTTCAAAATAAAATTTACATACATGCAAGAATTGCTCCTTTAAGGTGAACGTCAAGCAATTTTGCTTCCTGTACGACGAATGGAAAAATTCTGTACACATTTTCTTCCCAATTAATGCGTTCCCAAGGATGAAAATTTGAACATCGATTAAAATAGCTTCATTTTATAACTTGGAATACTTAATATTTTATAAAACATAACCATAATTATGCAATCCAACATTTGTTTGTCTACTGACGTCATCAAAGTACAGATCGCGCCATCCTTTTTCTGCTTTCAACACCACCAAGAGAAAAGTTGTTGATTTTTCATATAACTATGGTTGTGTTTCAGAAAATATTAAGTATTCCAAGTTATAACATGAAGTTATTTTAATCGATGTTAAAATTTTCATCCTTGGGAACACATTAATTGGGAAGGAAATGTGCACAAAAGTTTTTCCATTGGAAGTATAGGAAGCAAAATTTAGTTGACGTCCACCTTATTAATATGGGATAAGGATGATGGAATGGATCCCTATCCTATGTCCTGACCTTTTACCCCATTTAGTCTATTTTCAATATGGTTCGTCCTCAGGTGGTCTCCTACCACATGCTAAAATTTCATCGAAATCGAACCATTTTTACGCACGTTATGACGCATAAGGGTAATGGAATGCATCCCGCTCTTATGTCCTGACCTTTGAACCCACTTCACCCGTTTTCGATAGGGGTCGTCCCTAGGCGATCCCCTACCACATAGTAAAATTTCATTGAAATCGAACCGTATCTACACAAGTTATGACGCATAACGGCAATGGAATGGATCCCGCTTCTACGTCGTGACCTTTGACGCCGTTTGTCCTATTTTCAATAGGGTTCGTCCCCAGACGGTCCTCTACCACATAGTAAAATTTCATCGATATCGAACCATTTTTACGCCAGTTACCGTGCGGTCAGACGGACTGACGAATGGAAAAGGCTGGAACATATGCGCTTCTTCAACGTACGGTTGGAAAGCGTAAACAACGCCGCTTTCGCGATTACAGCATTATAACATCCACCATCCGCACACATTTTCTGCTGCTCAAACATTGTATATCTTCCAGTTCTCATCTAACACATACACACGACATACGTTCCAAACTCAAGGTGTTGCCAACCATACTCTTGCGAGAGAAAAAAATATAACGTTAAGTTTGAAAAAACCCTAAAGGAGAATGAACTCAAATTCACATAAAGTAACTAAAAACGATATTTAAATTAGTGTGTACGTCACAACACCTCTTAAAAACCTTCCTTTTGAATTTCTGCTTTCTTAGTTAGATTTAGTTCCGTTTTGGTTAAACTTCTTCCTACTAAAAGGAGAATTACTTACCCGAGCACTCTTTACAATTTGACAACGTTAACAGTGGGTCGCTGCAAAATAAAATACTAACATTAAAAGTAGTTGGATGAAATAGATGGAGCTGTCGAGATACATGTACGTGGGGTGGTAGTGTTACAAGTAGATTGTTTAATTAATTCAAACACAATTGTAATTTTGATTTATAATTAATTCAAACACTCTCCTTATCCATGTAGAGTGTTTAAATTCATTATCCTTTCGCCTCCTAGTTATTTTTTCAGTTGCTGCTTTCCATCTTTGGTGAATGCACTGTGCGTGGCTCCATGAAGCAACCTTCTATGTAGTTTGTAGTTAATCATATGTGAGTCTGGAAAATAAATTCGAGGCAGCTGTAGTACAGTGGTAGCATATCCGGCGCGTAACTGGAAGACCCTGGGTTCGATTCCAAGTGGCGGCTGATGATAATGTTTCCAGGGCTCACTTATTAACGTGGAAAGAACGATGATTTCTGTTTGTTGTCCGTGATCCACTTAGAGTGTTTGAATTCAGGTTGTTTAACGTTGATACAAAGGTTGTTGAGATATATGTGATCAATTATTGCTCTCATAGGTTTGAATTATGTGTGAAGACCTGACAGTCAAATAGAGACAGTGAGTGAAATAATAGAGTATAATATCAAAAGTATTCTGAAGCCACAATGTTTTCGGATAAACGGCTTTATTTTCGCAATTAGTGGTTAGCCGGTCAACCTTTTGCTTGTATGGCAGTACCAACTCGTCGAAGCATACCATTAACCAGTTTCCAGTAGGTCTCGACAGAAACGGCTCGCCATTCATCCTGCAAAGCTGCTGCCAGAGTGGAAAGCGAAGACGGTCGTTTGGTTCTATTTCCTATCCGTCGCTCCAGTTCATTTCAGAAGTGTTCTACGGGATTAAGATCAAGACTCTGAGAAGGCGAGTCTAACAATTCAATTTCATTTTCAAAACAAGTTAGTAAAATCACGCAATGCATTGATTATAATAAGCTTTCCAACATACCAGAAATCATTACTCAAGTTATCACTCAAGTTATGAGAATAATGGCTGTGGAATAAATCTCGGTCCTGTGCCCTGACCTTTGATTCCATTTCGATAATATTCAAGCGAACCGGTTTGGTATACCTCCAAAATAACATGATAAAGGTTTGTCGCAATCGAAGCATTTTTACGTAAGTTATGATGCATAAGGGCTATGGAATGGATCCTGCTCCTGTGTCCTAACATTTGACCCCATTTCGCCCATTTTCAATAGAATTCGTCCCCAGGCAAGACCCTACAACATACTAATATTTCATCTAAATCGAAGCATTTTTACGTAAGTTATGACGCATAATGGCGATGGAAGTGATTCCGCTTCTGTGTCCTGACCTTTGACCCCATTACGCCCATTTTCAATAACGTTTGTTGCCAGGTGGTCTTCTACCACATACTAAAATTTCATTGAAATCGAACCTTTCTTACTTTAGTTATGACGCATAAGAGCAGTGGAATGGATCCCGCTCCTATGTACTGACCATTGACCCCATTTCGTTCACTTTAAATAGGGTACCTTCCCAGGTGATCCCCTGCCAGATACTAAAATTTCATCGAAATCGAACGATTTTTACGGGAGTTATCGTGCGGACGAACATACGCACAAAACGCGTGACGTAATGATGCAGATGGGAATCGCGACCATCTGCTAGCAAGATGTGACGTCATAAAACGTTAATATGATCCACACACAACGCGGGACGTATTGAGACAGATGGCGTGACCGCTCGCCAACATTCTCAAACGCGGCGAGATTGTGACGTCATAAGATTCCTAAGCATTGGTAACATTAATGGAATAATGGAATAACGCCATCACTAAAAACGTTATAATTCGGGGTGGTTGTTTAACCCACTGAACGAATTCTCCAAAGTCGAGATCAAGCTAAATCGATTTCTAGTACCAGAAAACGGTTGGTTAACGACTTTCATCAAAATTCTTAGAGCTGTTTTCAAAATAAAATGTACATACATACATACAAGAATAGCTACTTTAAGGTGGACGTCAAGTAATTTTGCTTCCTATACTTCCAATGGAAAAACTTCTGTACACATTTTCTTTACAATTAATGCGTTCCCAAGGATGAAAATTTGAACATCGATTAAAATATCTTCATTTTATAACTTGCAATACTTAATATTTTCTAAAACATAACCATAATTATGCAATTCAGCATTTGTTTGTCTACTGACGTCATGAAAACACAGGTCGTGCCATCTTTTTTCTGGACAATTAATGCGTTCACAAGGATGAAAATTTGAACATTGATTAGAATATCTTCATTCATAACTTTGAATACTTAATATTTTCTAAACCATAACCGTAATTATGCAATCCAACATTTTTTTGCCCACTGACGTCATCAAAGTACAGGTCGCGCCATCTTTTCTCTGGTTTCAACACCACCAAAGGAAAAGTTATTTATTTTTAATATGATTATGGTTATATTTTAGAACATATTAGGTTTTCCAAGTTATAATATGAAGTTATTTTAATCGATGTTCAAATTTTTATCCTTGGGAAGACATTAATTGTGAAGGAAATGTGTACAAAACTTTTTCCATTGGAAGTATAGGAAGCAAAATTACTTGATGTCCACCTTAATAATATGGGATAAGGGCAATGGAAAGGATCGCAATCCTATGTCCTGACCTTTGACCACATTTCGTCTATTTTCAATACGGTTCGTCCCTAGGTGGTCCCCTACTACATACTGAAATTTCATCGAAATCGAACCATTTTTACGCAAGTTATGACGCATAAGGGAGATGGAATGCATCCCGATCTTATGTCCTGACCTTTGACCCCACTTCACCCATTTTGAATAGGGTTCTTTCCTAGGTGGTCCCCTACCACATAGTAAACCTTCATTGAAATCGAACCATATGTACGCAAGTTATGACGCATAAAGTCAATGGAATGATCCCGCTCCTACGTCGTTACCTTTGACCCCATTTGTCCCATTTTCAAAAGTGTTCGTCCCTAGGTGGTCCCCTACCACATACTGAAATTTCATCGAAATTGAACCATTTTTACGCCAGTTATCGTGCGGACGGACGGACGGACGGACGGACAAAGCTAGAGCATATACGCTTCTTCAACCTACGGTTGGAAAGAGTAAAAATGCAGTCCTGCACACGCCGTGGCAGGGAGCTCCGTCGTGTTGGAAGAGGCAACGGTTATTTCCATTATACTGCCTCATTGTTAGTCATTATACTGCCTCATTGTTAGTATATTTCCATTATACTGCCTCATAATTCGGCAATGTTAGTATTGCCGAATTATCCAGAACGTTTAATAAATATCTATAGAGTTCATGGTTTTTGGTATAATAACCAACGGGCCGAGTGCTATTTACGAAAACGAACTCCATACCACGATGGAGCCTCCGCCGAATTTAGCTGTTGGAAGATCACAGTCCGACGAAAGTCGTTCGCCTGGCTGTTGCCAAATCCAAACACGCCCATGAGATTGAAAGAGTGAAATGCATGTCTCATTACTCCAGAGAACATCATTCCAGCCTCCAATTGTCCAAGAACGATGGGTGACACACAATTTCAAACTGCGCTGCACATTCACGATAGTGATGTGTGGATTGTGTGCCGCTGTTCTACCATAATAACCCACACTGTGCAACTCTCTGCTGACAGTTATGGTACTAACCGAGCCATTAGAAGTATTTCCTGCTATAGCAGGGATGGAAACGTATAACGAAGTAAATTTCTCCGTTATTTTTGTCCACGCCGGGGATCGAATCCGTGTCCCCTCATTCCGGAATAAGTCGCTCTACCAATTCAGCTACGCGGACGTTCGTTGTCGCTGCTATCTGCCTTTATGTCGTGTGCGTTCTGGTGGGCAAGCACGTCACATCCCCCCCCCCCAAAGAGGGCCGGGGGCATGGCCCACGGGTCAGCCGTGACCATGAATTGTCGCAGGCAGCCATCCGCTGTAGAACGTGCACTTGAGAACTCCCAGTCAAACTGGTGTGTGGAATGCAACGTCACACACTTTTCATTTTCGAAACGCTGAAGAATGGATTCACTTATTTTTCGTATCTCGCGGTGTGTAAAGAATATCACACCATTGCGAGATCTTGAACGGCCGAGTCATCCGGGAAGTTCGGACGCCATTATAACGAAGTAAATTTCTCGGTCATTTTTGTCCACGCCGAGGATCGAACCCGGGTCCCCTCATTCCGGAATCAGTCGCTCTACCAATTGAGCTACGCGGACGTTGGCTGTCGCTGCTATCTGCCTTTATGTCGTGTGCATCCTGCTGGGCAGGCACGTCACAAACGGCCAAGGAAGTGCGGGATTTCTTGACATTTCCTACAATAACTCTTGTGTCGCGTCTCGTCAGTTTGTGCGGCATTCCTGAAACGTTTTTTTTTTTTTTTTTTTTTTTTTGCTGTAGTTGCACCGTCCATCTTTCACCTCTTCAAGGCTACACTTATTCACGATTTGGGTATGTTTCGTTTAGCTGCAATGCTCCGTATGGAAACGATATGTGACGTGCCTGCCCCGCAGGCACGTCACATATCGTTTCGTTATAGGACGCACACGACATAAATTCAGATAGCAGCAAGAAGGAACGTCTGCGTAGCTCAGTTGGCAGAAAGACTTGTTCCGGAATAAAAGGACTCGGGTTCGATCCCCGGCGTGGACCAAAATGACGGAGAAATTTACTTCGTTATAGATACTCAAATGACATCCTATGACCAGCCCACGCTGGAACTAAGAAAGTTCACATCCACGCGACATATCCGCTTCAAAGTTTACTCACTGCGGAAGTGTTCTTTACACTTATGCAAATATTTGTCTGAATACTTTTGATAAGATAGTGTACGTTGGATTTGCTTCGTAAGTGCCTGTTCTCCTACAATAATTCTTTTCTCTGGATGTTAACGGTTTTATATTTATTTAAAGAGTTGGAATATATGTTCTACAAAGGTCTCTATGAACATTTACCTGAACATTGTATTGAACAAGTTAAACTGCATCTATCATAAGTTTAAAATACAGGAAACGGCTAACTTAAACATCGTAACTACACTGACGGAGAAAAAAATCCCAACACCAAGAAGGGTTTGTGTTGTGTCAGATAAACGACAGTTGGTAGGCGGTGAGAGTACATCTGTAAGATGGCGTCTATGCAAATTTTGCGCTTGGCGCATACGTGTGGCGCCAGTAGCGCCCCTCGGAACATGCAAAGCCGGTTTGCTGTAAATACGCGTTGTAACGTTCCTGAGCTTTAGTTATCGTTGAGATTCGACGTAGTGTGTTGATGTTAGTCAACAATGCCTTTAAGAAGACGAAGAAGCCATTATCAACAGCTCACGGAGTTTGAACGAGGTCGTGTAATAGGGCTACGAGAAGGTGGATTTTCGTTCCGCAATATTGCAGAACGACTTGGCAGGAATGTATCCACTGTGCATGATTGTTTGCAGCGGTGGTCAAGGGAAGGTACTGCCTCAAGAACACCGGGCTCCGGCCGGCCACGTGGCACTACTGAGAGGGAAGACCGCCGTGTGCGGCGTATGGCCGTGGCGCGTCTTACCGCGTAAGCGGCAGCAATTCGAGCTGCAGTTGCCACCACAGTGCAACAACGAACTATTACAAATCGGTTACTTGAAGGACAGCTCCGAGCCAGACGCCCTGTAGCGTGCATTCCACTTACTCCAAACCACTGTCGTTTGCGACGTGGTTTGGAGTAAGTGGAATGCAAATGAGCTCATTGGAGGATGGAGTGGAGATCTGTTGTGTTTTCTGATGAAAGCCGGTTCTTCCTGGGTGCCAGTGATGGCCGTGTTTTGGTTAGAAGGAGGTCAGGTGAGCGCCTGCAACCAACCTGTCTGCGGCCGAGACACACTGGACCTACACCGGGAGTAATGGTCTGGGGAGCAATTTCCTATGACAGCAGGAGCACTCTCGTGGTTATCCCACGCACCCTGACGGCACAGTTGTACGTCGGTCTGGTGATTCAACCTGTTGTTCTGCCATTCATGAACAGCATTCCAGGGGGTGTTTTCTAACAGTATAACGCTCGCCCGTATACCGCTGTTGTAACCCAACATGCTCTACAGAGTGTCGACATGTTGCCGTGGCCTGCTAGATCACCAAATCTTTTACCAATCGAGCACGTATGGGACATCATTGGACGGCAACTCCAGCGTCCCCCCCAACCAGCATTAACCGTTCCTGTATTGACCGACCAAATGCAACAGGTATGAAACTCCATGCCACAAACTGACATCCAGCACCTGTACGACACAATGCATGAACGTTTGCGTGCTTGCATTCAACATTCTGGCGGTTACACCGGTTATTAATGTACCAGCATTTCACATTTAAAATGGCTCTTCTCGCGCATACATTAAGCTGTGATCTTGAAATCTTAATCGATTAAATATGTTACCTATACAAATGTATTGCCGCCATTTCATTTCTCTTCAACTATTTTTTCGTGGTGTTGGGATTTTTTTCCGTCAGTGTATTATATCATTCCAAATATGACTTTTGCTTGTAATGCCTGCGTCTAAATCACGATAAATTCTACTAATTTTGACTTCCCGAAATTAATATTACTCTAAATTAAAATGGTGCCTAGAAATAAATCATTACAAAATAACACTTGAAGAGTTGGAACACTCAAATCTCCGAGCGGTGACAGATTCACAGCTAAACGCAAGCGATGAGATGCAACATTATTATAGACGTTCTGCTTAAAAGTTTTGCTAACCTCTTGGAATTTCTCTTTATGCCAATTTTTAAATTCCTTTTAAATTTGCAACGCCATACAGTCTTCACAACTCCGTTAGCTCTCACGTTATCAAATTAAACGGTTTTGTTCCCAATTTGCTTATTAAATTAAGACAGGTTTTAGTGAGCAAAATTTTCCCTATCTTCTTTCTCAGTAGCATAACGCCTCCTCATACAGTTCTTCCATGTGGGATAGAATATGATCTTTTGAGCCTTTTGCCTTCATAATCGCAAAGAGGTTCTCTGCTGCTTAAACAATATTTGTGGTTTTGCGGATGAAATGCACTTGAGCACAATTACCAACCGCATCGAGATTAATTTTCTTGTAGAAAGCAGAGAGGGGAAGAAGAACATCTTAATCTCACCCAATTACTTCCTTACGATATAGAGTCGTAAATTCTTTCTGCACACGTTGAAAGTACCTGAACAATGGAATCCTTTACTACCTAGAGGTAGGTGCATGCTCCTGACGAACACATAAATAGTGAATGACTTGGTCTCACTTCAGGACTACTTTACTACCTCCGATTGTAAATTTCTTCCGAACTCGTAGATGACGTGACAGCAGGGAGTACGTGGAATCCATGCCTCAGCTTGCAATTATTAATGGGAAGAAAGAGAATGATCCAAGTTTCTGTTAAATAGATATTGTCGTTATTGGGAGAACAGCCAAAGAGACACTGTTTGGAAATTAATGAACCGTAATTTTCGAGCAAAGTGAAGTATGCATATAAGAGGATACAGAGGATACAAAGTGAAGTATCCACATTTTCGAGCAAAGTGACTACCTGACAAAAATGCTATTTTGGAAACAAATTCGTTGTAAGAGCTGACGGTCTTATGCGTTGCATATCAAAATATAGGGTGGTTATAATATTAGTTGGGCAAAAAGAAAACTTCATTGTGCATAGTTATAAGATGCATATGATAATAAGTGGTAGTAATATGTAGTTAAACACACCAAGTTTACATCTTTTCACAAATGCTAGTAGTGGCTCCCCTTGGTTACTCTCCAAATGTCCCATCTGTAAATCAGTTCTTCCCACAATGCTGTCAGCATGTTGGCATCAAAAAATGCGAGGGCAACGGAGATTCTTGATTTCAGTTCAGGAAGGAGTTTAGGAAGCGGCGGAAGGTAAACCTTATCTTTAACGTAAAAATTCTCTAAATACGTGGCGTCAGTTGAATAAATAAATCCATCGCTCTTTCCACGTTAGGCAACGCACAGCAACCGAAAAATTGTTATTCGGCCGCCGTCGGGGAATTGAATCCCGAATCTCTCGATATCTAGCCGAGCGCGTTAGCCTTACACTACAGCGGCCAACAATTTACTGCGCTATGTGTGTTGTTTCTTTTTTAGTCAGCATCTGACATCATAAATCCGTAAGATGGGCTCAGCCACTGAGACGTCTCCATCTGGTGGGTATTAACGGCACTGGCTATATATTAATTATAGCAGTTAAATCCAAGGGCGAGATTCAAAGTGAAAATCCTTAAATACGTGGCGCTTGCTATAATTAATACACTGAAGGAAAAAAATCCCAACACCGAGAAGGGGTTGCGTTAGATAAACGACAGTTGGTAGGCGGTGAGAGTACATCTGTAAGATGATGTCTATGCAAATTTCGCGCTCGGCGCATACGTGTGCCGCTGGTAGCACCCCTCGGAACATGCAAAGCAGGTTTGCTGTAAATACGCGCTGTAACGTTCGTGAGCGTTAGTTATCGTTGAGATTCGACGTAGGGTGTTGATGTTAGTCAAGAATGCCTTTAAGAAGACGAAGAAGCCATTATCAACAGCTCACTGAGTTTGAACGAGGTCGTGTAATAGGGCTACGAGAAGGTGGATTTTCTTTCCGCAATATTGCAGAACGACTTGGCAGGAATGTAGCCACTGTGCATGATTGTTGGCAGCGATGGTCAAGAAAAGGTACTGCCTCAAGAAGACCGGGTTCCGGCCGGCCACGTGGCACTACTGAGAGGGGAGACCGCCGTGTAAGGCGTATGGCCGTGGTGCATCGTATCGCGTCTGCGGAGCAATTCGAGCTGCATTTGCCACCACAGTGATACAACGAACTGTTACAAATCGGTTACTTGAAGGACAGCTCCAAGGCAGACGCCCTCTAGCATGCATTCCACTTACTCCAAACCACTGCCGTTTGCGACGTCAGTGGTGTCAAGCTAGAGCTCATTGGAGGACGGAGTGGAGATCTGTTGTGATTTCTGATGAAAGCTGATTCTGCCTGGGTGCCAGTGATGGCCGTGTGTTTTTTAGAAGGAGGTCAGGTGAGCGTCTGCAACCAACCTGTCTGCGGCCGAGACACACTGGACCTACACCTGGAGTTATGGTATGGGGAGCAATTTCCTATGACAGCAGAAGCACTCTCGTGGTTATCCCACGCACCCTAACGGCACAGTTTTACGTCGGTCTGGTGATTCAACATGTTGTGCTGCTATTCATGAACAGCATTCCACGGAGTGTTTTCCAACAGGATAACGCTCGCCCGCATACCGCTGTGTAACCCAACATGCTCTACAGAGTGTCGACATGTTGCCATGGCCTGCTAGATCACCAGATCTTTCACCAATCGAGCACGTATGGGACATAATTGGACGACAACTCTAGTGTCACCCCCAACCAGCATTAACCGGCCCTGTATTGACCGACCAAGTGCAACAGGCATGGAACTCCATCCCACAAACTGACATCCAGCACCTGTACGACACAATGCATGAACATTTGCGTGCTTGCATTCAACATTTTGGCGGTTACACCGGTTATTAATGTACCAGCATTTCACATTAAAAATCGCTCTTCTCGCGCTTACATTAAGCTGTGATCTTGAAACCTTAATCGATTAAATATGTTACTTATACAAATGTATTGCCGCCATTTCATTCCTCTACAACTATTTTTTCGTGGTGTTGGGATTTTTTTCCCGTTAGTGTATTTAGCCATTGCTGTTAATACCCACCAGATGGAGACGTCTCAGCAGCTGAGCCCATCTTACGGAGTTATGATGTCAGATGCTTACTGAAAAACGAAAAATCACACATAGCGCCGTGAATTGTTGGCCGCCGTGGTGTAAGGCTAACGCGGTCGGCAAGATATCGAGAGATTCGGGATTCAATTCCCCGACGGCGGCCGAATAAAAATTTTCGGTCGTTGTGCGTTGCTTAACGTAGAAAGAGCGATGGATTTATTTATTCAACTGATCTTTAACACAACCCTACAGACCCAAGTCTAGGGGCTTCAGGTCCGGTGATCGGGGGACTATGAAAGTGGGCCGCCGCGACCAATCCAAATTGGGACTTCAGCATCGAGGTTAGAAGTAACGTCCTTGGGGTAGTGAGGAGGCGCCATCTTGCTGGTAAATGAAACCTCTTTCCATTGTTTTCTTGGGGATTGGCATTAGATAAATCTGAAGCATGTCCAGATATGTTATTCCGGTAACAGTTCTTTCAGCAAAGAAAAATGGACCAAAAACGGAAGCACAACACACGGCACAAAAAACGTTTACCTAGGGACTTTCCCCTTTATGTTCCAAGATGGTACGGAGATTTTCTGATCCCCCAACCCTCACATTGTGTCTATTCCCTTTGCTATTTAAGTGTAAGGTAGCCTCGTCACTGAAGACCAACTTCGACAAGAAGTCATCATCATCATCGTACCAGGAACAATGAATAATGGTGATGGGAGCAATCGATCGTTCTCTGCTGGCGATACGTGACCTTGCATGACTCAGCGCCATCTGTCCATCAGAAAGCTCCACAAAAAGTAAACTTGGTGTGTTTAACTATATATTATCCGTACCTTTTTTCATATGCATACATATACCTGTTAACAATAACGGCTTCCTTTTTGCCCAGCTAATTTATAACCACCCTGTGTTTAATTACTTTGCCATTGAAATAAAAGCTTCAACAAACAACATGGTAACACATTTAGATCACTATCTGAACTAAATACATATTTTTAAAGTCCCTTTTTCGTAATTTCATAACATTTTAATTTATTTTCGGTAATTTAATGAGTTAATATAAAAATGAAGTACATGATGCCGCTGACAATCCCAAATTTTCTTTCCTTTATTATCTCATTCATTTAATTGAGGTTGATAATCGCTCTTACAGGTGTGACATACTAAATTGAGAGGTGACGTACGTGGCAAAACGGCAAGTTGCAGCGACATGTCTTCGTCGGTGCAAGTCAAGTGCTAAAATATTCAACTCCGAAGTAGGAAGGTGTAGGTACGCCACCCCGCTTGTGCAGTGGCAGGTACGTCGCTAGTGTAACCGGGGCTTCCATATTTATCGGAAGTGAATTTGAGCAGGCGTTTTGCGGGAAAAATAATTGGAATCACTTTCTTTCAATTCCCGTCATTTGGTTGGAAGGCCAGAGAAAGGCAAAGTATTTCCTTTCCCACGCGTCGCAGCAGAGAGGACAGCAAAGCAATTAAGAACATAGAGCTTTGAGAGTGAAGGCATGGCCACGCTTATTTGGAATAAATCGAACGAGGGGGACAGTTTTTTTAGGGGGTTTCTCTCTCCGGGAAAGAGAGGAAGGACTCGGTGGCGAAAAGTCGAGGGAGGAGCAGAATATTTTTAGGAGGCTCTGAAAACCTCGGGGGTTTTGTCGGAAAGGATGAAGGAAGAGGTTTGAATGGCCGGGAAGAGGTAAGGGGAATTCGGCGAGTAGGACACCGAGGGACAACAAAAATAAGAAAAACACGAACATGAAGGACAAAAGCTTGGTGACATTCCGCGCAATATCTGAATAAATGTCTTCCTCACTGCACGAAAAGGTTTTAACTAGAGTCACTTTTTGATACCTTGTATTTTATTTATCTGCTCCAGTTGGGAGAATTACGGGTTAAAACCCCGATGCAGAACTTACTGCAGAGAAAACATCAAACGAACCCTCCACACAGGGCGCTGTAATAGAACTCAGCACCAAGCACTGTAACACTAGACTTCGAAATCAGGATGAGCGACGAGTGGGCCAGCATTATTTTTGGTGGGGCAAGCTTGATAGAAACCATTTTTTTTAAGGAAACACTGAAAGAACAAATTTTTAATGCTCTCTTATCTTTTTCGTTATTATTTTTTTTATTGAAGGCTTAACGATAATCGTGAGCAACTCAACGGACTACAAGCAGTCGCCCGTCCCGAATTTAGGGTCACTGGTTCCAGGGAAGAGAGAGAGCCAGCGCCATAAGACAAACACGACATCCATGCCTCACCAGGATTCGAACCCGCACCTTTCTCAGACGAATTTTTATAAGCCAGGCCTTAGACCACTGAGTTACCGGTGCGGCTTTAATGCTTTTCAATACCGGTTGCATAGGAATTCGTGCAATCCCCGCCCCCTTCACTTGGACACACAAACATACACAGATCTGACTATAGTTACGCCACTGACTATCATGTCCTACAGACTTTCAGTAGGACTGATATCAGGGAATTGTGAAGATCAGGTGAGATAATGGATGTCCTCATGGTGCGCAGCAAAACATTCTTCCACGATTTGATATTTGACAGAATAACAGCACGATATGCTGTTACACTGTCATCCATAAAAATACCATCACATGCGAAAGAAGGTAGCAACTGATACATACATCTACCACGTACCTGAGCATCATTGCAAACCAGGTACATAATTTCATGGCAAAGGTATTCCTCTCGAGTAGTGCCTTTTTCAGCAGATAATGCGCCAAAAAACACTGCCAGGACTGTTCAAGAATGGTTCGTGGAACGTAAAAAGGACTTTCAGGTGGTGGTGTAGTCGTAAACAAATAGTACCGGAATTCTTTCCAAACTGCATCACTATGAGATAAAATATTAGTAGTAAATACGTTAAGCTACACAATATTGTGTCATAGTTACTAACATGATGTTTGTTATTATTCTTATTATCATATATAACTAGTTACACATAGTTAACGTATAACAATGACTAATAGATGCCTCAGCTGCTTATAATAAATCTCCAGGAAGATGAAATTTAAGAAAAAATCATTGAATTACTCATACAAAAAAAAAAAAAAAAAAAGAAACACTCATCCTTTCAGTAGAGCTTCCAAACTTCCCATTACTCCTCGTACTCGTCTCGTGATACTATTCGTGATCTCAAAAAGGTGCAAGTCGCAGACGAGGCGCTACTCACATAGTGTAGACTAAATACACTATGTGATTAGCGCCTACACTGAGTAGTTACCATTCGTGTTATTTTTTTCTTTATTATTTTGGGCTCTGTGTTGACAACCCGAAAGCAGTGCGGTAGCATAGTTCCATCTCAAGTGTCTCCCAATAACATAATTATTATCTTGTTCATGAAAGATAATAATTATATAGCATACCCGGGCGTTTTCTGGGAGACGCGGGTTCGAGTCCCGCTCCAGGACGATGAAAATTTTCAAGTTTTCGGATATTATCTGACTTACCATCCTTGTCACATTTACGCCAATAATCGGATTGTCATCTTCAGAATTTGTATTATCTTGTTGTTATACAACAAAGGAGTCATTGTAGTTCGTTCGGTTTTGTTTAGATAGACACATAACAAATTATTGTTACACAAAGCAAATTTAAAAACTAAATATTTATTGTCATTTTGTGAGGTAGGGCACGCCCTGGGTACATAAAAAGTACCAGGGCGGCGCCCTGGTGCCAATGATAGGACTACTCAACTGGCTGCGTTTCGTAATCCGACTTGGAGAACATTTTACGTGAAAAAATTTCTCCATTTTTTTACATTACCGGATGCAATTTTTACAGTAACCAAGATATGTCAAAATAAACTCCCATTTGAAAGTTCGTTAATATCCGATGAAAACTTTAGAAGTTAGACATTTTCTTTTTATTATTATTACTGAATGTTCGCTGAGAGTCTCTCTCCTCTCTCTTTCTCTCTCTCTCCCTCTTTCTCAATCTATGTGTGTGTGTCTCTCTCTCTTTCTCAGTCTGTGTGTGTGTGTCTCTCTCTCTCTGTATCTCTCTCTCCCTCCCCTCTCTCGCTCTCTCTCTCTATCTGTCTCCCTCTCCTCCCCCCCTCTCTCTCTCTCTCTCTCTCTCTCTCTCTCTCTCTCTCTCTCTCTCTCTCTTTCGTGTAGCATTTTTTTGATTTTTTGATAGTTTGTCATAAGATTCTAGGGGCAGGCCGGTGTTGCCAAGTTGTGGGTTTTCCCGTTAAATTTAGGGTAGGAAATTTAGGCTACGGAGAAATTATTTCGCCATGTTACAACGTCCGAAAAATTCCCACGATCCCAGTGACCGTAAGAAAAAACTCTGGTGGTCCCCGGGATGTCATCTCCCGAAATTCCGGAGCCTTGACACGTGTTAAACACGAAGAAGGTTTAAAATTTAAAATTAAAAAAAATTAACACTTTGATATTTTGTTCTGAGAAGCTACGGCGACACATCTAGGAAGCCCAGGCGGCCCACATTTGTCCCATAGGTTAAGAACCCCTGCTGTAATTCAAGCAACGGGTGGTGTTACTTAGTATTTGGAGCCATTCAGGTGGCCAAGTATTTCGTCAGAAATGGTCCGAGTTCGATTCCCGAATCAATCATAGATGATGTGTTTGTTGTTCTTGCAGATAATGAAAAAGGCCAATGCCCACAGGGGAAAAGGGGTAAAAATGCAAATGATATCTCATAAAAGCTGAGCGTTGTTCATCATAGTAGGATTTTTTTTTACAGTGCAATTTACATTGTTACTTGAAAACAAACTTTATGTCTATCCCGGGCAACGCTAGGTAACTCCGCTAGATTTAGATATTTTTGATAGCACAAATCCGTCTTTTCAACTAAAAATAACATTGGTAATTCTTGTCATGAAAATTGTATTTAAAGCTGGAATTCATAACCAATGTCACACTGTATAGCGTAAAAGTCCAAATTTGCCAGAGATGAGATTCAAACCAACATCTTCCGTTACCGGAGTCGGATAACCTACTACGGCTTCTCTCTACTACGATACTCTACTACGGCTTCAAATCATACTCTACTACGGCTTCAAATCATACTCTACTACGGCTTCAAATCATAGATACTTCTGAAACTAGTAGCTTTAAATTAGAGACGGAGACTGCTCATACCCCATTAAATTTCTCACGATCATCCCTAAATCCTAAATAAATAAACAAAAGAGTATTAAGTGATTAATTGCAGAGGTGAGAAATTTCATATCCAGTAATTGTGCATCCTATTACTAACCTGAATTTTTGTTTTCACCTGCGAGCGAGAATTATGAAACAGAATAGTTACTTCTATTTCCTTAAACGATCTTTTCCCAGAAAAATCATACTTGGTGAAAAACCGCGGATCTCACATTTCCTTTGGCACAGACGATTTTCATTGTTTTTGTTTACTAACGCCAGAAAGAGGTGCTGCAAAAGAGCAAGTGATCGTTCATCTTAAGAGAATAATAGCGCACTAAGACGCGTCTGTAAATAATGCATTCGTCTGTCACAGAAAGGTACGTTTTCCATTAGGACGTGACACAAGTTTCCGCAAGAGGTCACTTACCCGGGGCCGAAACGAAGCTCAGGCTCCTAATAAAATTACGTAATTCAGTAAACAGTTCTTTGGGGGAATGTCGGTAGATGCATGGAGAAGAGCGTTGCTATTGAGACGAACAATGAAGTTAATGCAGTCAGCGGAGCAGGAACAGGCGCCCCTTCCGATTCTGTAGAAGAGATCAGAGACTAGGGAAATGGAACACCAAGATCACCACTGGGTGGCAAATTAGTGATTAGTCCTATTCGGTAGACGATAAAGAATTGTTTGGGAAGTAAGTGCCCTCAGCAATTTCTGTCGACTGAAGAGTGTTAGGGAATTTTGACCTGAAGTGAGGGAATACTGAGATCACAATTTCTGCTTGGGATAGAAATAGGCTAAAGCTCTCTCCATCTGTCAGCTCTTATCCCTTCTTAACAGGGACTGAATGGTATATTCCTTTATCTCAATGTTTCTCTCCTCTTCTATTGATCTTTCCAGTGATTGCACTGTTTTTTTATCCTATCTTCCCACACATAAACATTCCATTTAAATGGTGATGCGTCTATATTGACACTCCTCCAAACTTATATCTTCTAGAAGAAAAGATGTTCTAATAATATCAGAAAAAGTACGAAGGAAAAATGTCCGCATTTGTTCCTCCTCTACATTGCATCCTCCAGCATTCACTTTTCCATCGCGAAACCAACGGATTGAGTCCGTAATATAATTTATGTTTTATATTCTAATTTAACTTTCAATTCTAGTTTCTTTCCTATATGTAACTTCTTAGTTCGTTCTAAACCTTAATAACCTTATATATAATGAATTAGCTTTATTTATCTTTCCGCTAAGCTAATTATTATGAATGATTCTCTTCCTACCAGCTAGCTAATGATATACTTGTACTAAGCTTCAAAATAATGAATTCAAAAGGGTGTTGTTACTAGTTAATTACGAACGTAAACAAAGTCTCAACGCTGGTTATTTATAGGAATCAATAAATGTTATAAACCTAACAGCCAGACAGAGGTCTGACAAAAACTAAGAATTGAGAAAGACTAACTTACATAAACTTCTTTATTTATACGACTCCTGGTCAACTAAGGCACACACACACTTGTAGTACAATACTAAATAATATCTCCTCGTATTATAAACGCTCTCTCTTAACAACCACAAGCTCTCCTCATAACAACACAAAACGCTCCCCTAAGTCTCGATGAACGCGCCTATATACTAGCTACCACCACGTCATGACTTACACTCATTACCAGATCTCATTCAGCGGGTGAAATAATATTTCGTTCAGTAGGAAGATAATTTACATAGTAAAATAAAATAACCAGAGATAGTAAAATCAAAAGGAAAGTGAATATAGAGTATACGTTACATCATCTCCTTCTTAATTTTTCCTTTTTTTTTTTTTTTTTCTTTTTTTCTTTTTGTTTCCGAAAAATCTATCAATTTTGGAGTGTAAGTCTTACATTTCGTTGGTTGACGTTTCTCGATCTCTTTTTTGTTTTGTGGTTTGGTGGTAGCCGTATTTACATTATCAAACTTGGCATGACAAATTACGAAATCTGTATTCCACCGTGAAACTTGTATTGTTGAACAAAACAAACCTGCATCGGCATACTTTCCTTTTATTCTGCCTAGCAGGAATCACTTTTTTAATTTCAAATGACGTTCTCATTATTCGGTGAATACATACCAACTGTATCAGCAGCGAAGATTGCCTGGAGCTGCCTAACAGTAACAATTTTATTATTTTAATTTCAAATTACGTTCGCATTATTCGTTGAAATACATACCAACTGTATCAGCAGCGAAATTTACCTGAAGCTGTCTAACAGTAACAATTTTATTATTTTACCCCTAAGCACATAGATATATATAAAAAAAGTGGATTAGTAGATGGACATAGAAGAAATATAAAACAAAAACACATATATACACAAAAAAGAATGCATAGGCCCACACGAAAAAAAGAAATTCTGACACGCCAACTGGTCGTGCAGGAAAAACAACAAACTGAGAAAAGAACCTGTCCACGAGAACTTACTTATCTCGAGGACGCATAAAAAGCTCTAGTGCGATAACGTTTTCCAGGCCTAATTGGACTGGTAAAATCAGGTGGTTTCGATCTCTTCAGGGACTGTAATGGATCTGGAACATCGGTCTGCTGTCGGTCAGGAAATCCCGGCGGCTGACGGGAACGGTCAGGAATGGCGGAAATCCTTCGGTCCGAAACGGCTGAAGTCTGTGGGTCCAGAAATCCCTGCGGCTGAGAAGAACGGTCAGGAGTCTGGCGGTCTGGAAATCCCTGCAGCTAAGAAGAACGGTCAGGAGTCTGGCGGTCCGGAAATCCCTGCGGCTCAGAAGAACGGTCAGGAGTCTGGCGGTCTGGAAATCCCTGCGGCTCAGAAGAACGGTCAGGAACATCAGGAGTCTGGCGGTCCGGAAATCCCTGCGGCTGAGAGGAACGGTCAGGAACGTCTGAAGTCTGGCGGTCCGGAAATCCCTGCTGCGGCGGATAGGAACGGGCTCCCCCAGGCTTTTGATATGAAGTCCCTTTGTGCTGGGGCCCGTTGTGTCCTTCCAGTATCTTTTTGGACGGACGTGTCTCCGGCCACATCGTTTGCTTTCGCTTACGCCCACGTGGCATAAGAGTAGCAGCAGGCATCGGCCCTGTTTGCCCTGAACGTAGGTTCCAGGGGCGAAACCCGGAAGGATGCAAAGATTTCTGCCTTCGTCGCTGTTGCGGCGAAGCAGATTGGGGAGACAAGTCACGCTTGCGCCCAGCCTTTGGTAGTGCTGGACGGTTTGAAACATGAAATTTAGGATTCATAACTGACAAGTCAGAAATGTCCGAAGCCTCTGAGTCGCTGCTGTAATTCAGTGGTCGTGCAGGGCGATGTTTAGATTTGCCTATAGGAATAATTTCTGACGAGGTATTCAAAGAAGAAGTAGCCCGCGTTGGTGCAGAATTATCCGGAAACGGCGCAGCAATAGTCTTGGCAATGGTTGGAGGGAAAGGAACGATACTAGTATTCGAGGAACTCGATTCGCCCCTTGGTATCATGGGAGAATCAGGTTGCGTGTGTAGAAACCCGTCTGGAGGAGGGGAGGGTGAAGGAAAAATCACTGGAGATTCTTCAAAAATGTTTGTTGGTTCGTCCAAAATTTCTGGCGGTTGAACATGAGATATAGATTCTTGAGTCTGTGGAACAGAAGGTTGAGTAGGATTGATAATGAAATCGATATTCCGTTCATGATACTTGCGACACTGATCAACATGTACATATTGAAAATGGTTGTCAGGTTTCTCCAGAACAATATTATTTTCAAAGATATTTGCCACACGATATGGACCTTCGTAGCTGGGTGGAAATTTCTTCACTAAAGTATGCGAAACAGAAGATTGGAAGTGCGTTTCCACGAGAGTGAGATCTCCAACGACAAGATCTGGTTCCCTACGCCTAGAATTATAATATCTTGCTTGAGCCGCTTATGCTCCGAGCATTGCAACACGAGCTTTTTCTGCCATGATTCGTACTGATTGCGGAGTTGGTCGCTGGTTTAGTTCGTCGATAATCCCCGTTAAATTTTCAAAAGGGGTTTTAATTTTGCGACCCAGAAAAAGTTCTGCAGGAGTAATTTTAGTAGACTCGTGGACAGACGAGCGGAGGGCGAACGCAAAAAGCTCCAAATGGTCATCCCATCTTTCATGATCATCCATTACAAAAGTCGCAATCATTTTCACTAGCGTGCGGTTAACACGTTCCGCAGGATTACTCTGGGGATGATATGGGGAAATGAATTTATGTTTAATGTGTAGTCTCGCACACATTCTTTCAAAAATGTCAGAAATAAATTGAGGACCATTATCCGAAACTACTTTATTAGGTGCACCATATCGAGAAACTACTTCATTAACTAAGACATTACAAATAACTTCTGCCGTAGCGGCTTTAATGGGAAAAACTTCAACCCATTTAGAAAAATTATCAGTTAGTACTAAAACGTAACGAGCTTTATTTTTAACAGATAATGGATAAGGTCCCAATAAATCTATAGAAATAATATCAAACACATGAGAACTTGAACTAGATTTCAAGTGACCGGCCGGTCTTACATTACGGTAATTATTAATCTGACACAAGTGACATGATTGAACGTATGCGAGCACACTTTGGTACATGCCAGGCCAATAGGCAACATCCCGCAATTTACAACGGGTCTTGCGAATACCTAAATGGCCTGCAAGAGGTTTGTCATGAAATTCATTTAAAAGGGCCATTCTGAGGGTTCGCGGAATACATGGGCGAAACTCTGCCCTAGTAGTCCGAGATTTTGTATAATAAAGAAGACCCTCTATTACCTCAAAATGTTGTGACCTTCCAGCCAGAGAAGGATCACTTTGTGGGGGCGAACCCGCAAGCAAAAAATTATAGATATCCCCAAAATCTGGATCATTTATTAATTCTGCCATTATCTGCTCTCTGGATGTTATATCAGCTATTAGAAGTAAAGGCTGACATCCAGGAGTAGTTTCTGTGGGGACCCCACTAATCGGAACGCGAGATAATGCGTCCGGTAATTGATTCTTATGACCTGGCTGATATGAAATTTTGATATTGGTCTCTTGTAACTTCAGAGCCCACTTCATAAGTCTTTGAGATAGGTGCTTAGCAGAATTCAAATACTGAAGGGCAGAATGATCCGTAATTATGTTAACTGTCAATTCATTAAGATAACATTGATATTTATTCAGTGCATACACAACAGCAAGACATTCACGTTCCGTAGCTGAATAATTGCGTTCAGCTTTGGCTAAAGTACGAGACGCAAAAGCTATTGGATGCCCAGCTTGTGACAAAACGCAACCAAAACCAACTCCGGATGCATCAGTATAAATATCAAATTCCTTAGTATGATCCGGGAAAGCCAACACCGGAGGCTGAGTCAATGCAGACTTCAGTGTTTCGAATGCAGCGTTAGCCTCAGGTGTCCAATAAAACTTCTTGTATTTACGTTTTAAAGCATACAATGGCTCACATTTTGTAGCATAAGCGGGGACGAACTGCTGATACCATCCGGTCATTCCCAGAAAGCGGGATAGTTCTTTTGCTGTTTTAGGCCGAGGAAAGTCAACAATAGGCCTAATTTTTTCATTATCAGTAAATAAACCGTGGGGAGTGATTTTCAACCCCAGATATACAATCTCGTCCCTTGCTATCTGGCATTTACTAGGTTTTAACGTCAAGCCAGCATTGTATATAAGTTGGAACACCTGTTTGAGCAGAGAAAGGTGCTCGTCAAAAGTCTCTGATGTGATAATAATATCATCCAAATAGACATGCACATGGGGACCCAGGACAGGTCTGAGAACCGTGTCCATAAGCTTTTGGAAAGTAGCAGGTGCAGAAGCTAGTCCAAAAGGCATACGTAAATATTCATAGGCCCCAAAAGGAGTCACAAAGCCAGTTTTATCGACAGAGTCCGGATGTACTGCCACCTGCCAATATCCACTCGCCAAATCCAAGGTTGACATCCATTTGGTTGACGACAAGTCATTTAAAATATGCGACATGACAGGTAGTGGATAATTGATCGTTTTTGTGACTTGGTTGAGCTTGCGAAAATCTGTCACGAAACGAAATTCATTAGGTTGTTTCTTTGGAACCAAAAAGGCAGGAGCAGCCCAGGCGCTTGTTGATTCCCTGATTATGCCCTGCTTAATCATTTCAGCAATTTGACGTTGCATTTCCTGTTTCTTATGTGGAGCACAAGGGTAAGGTTTCGTCGCAATTGGTTTCGAACCATCAGTGTCAATAACATGATAAACCACCTGTGTGAAACCAGGTTGATCCGAAAATAAACCAGGGCTTTCCTGTAAAAGGAGAGAAAGCTGGTCTCGTTGACCCTCATTCAATTGGTTACTCAATAATAAACTCGTGATATCTACAGGAACCGTAGGAATCATTTCGACAGGTTCCGGAAAGGAAATCACATGTTGTACGAAATTCAAAGTTATTTGAAACTTGTTTATAAAGTCCATACCCAACAAACATTTCACGGGTAGCTCGTCTATAAGCAGGAAAGAACGTGTAAAACGAGCTTTTCCCAGCCCTAAAGATAATGTGACAGTTCCTGAGATACTGAAGATTTCATTATTTGCACCTCGCAAATACTGCGTTGCAGGCTGAACGTGTATTGCCGGAAAAGTGTCAGTGCAAAACTTTGTATTTAGGGCTGATATTTCAGACCCAGTGTCGAACTTTGTCTCGACAATAATGTCTTCAAGTGTCAGGAATACATCAGGCAACTGAGGAGTTTGAACAGTCACTAATACTGTTTTAGGGTCAGAATGTTTGGTATCAGGAAGCAGGACCGACCCTTCATCTACTTTCTGTGGAAGTTTAAAGGAATCCTGGTGGGGTTATCATGTGGTCGGAAACCTCGACCCTGCCGGGTATCGGGAAAATTTTCACGATGAGGAAAACTGTGTGAAACTTGCGTCGGGAACTCCGCGTGTCTGTTGAAATTTTCATATCCGTTACGTCGGCCCTCAGCACGGGCAGAAAAATTATCATTGCCCTGAGCATGATAACGTTCCGAATGCTGCTGAGTGAAACGGGGTCGAGCATACTGTGCAGGTGAACGATATCCCGAAGCTTGTTCAGAAACTCGCTGTTGGTTTGCCACTCTTCTGTGTGGTGGAACGTATTAAACTTGGGTGGGCACTTGTGTATGCTCGCGCTGAAAGTTATGTCTATTATGCCGCTGAAGGTTTTCGTAATAAGCCTCGCGGGGTGCCCGAGCATGGTGAGTTAAACCATGTTTGCCATGTCGCTCTTCATACGTGCGTATGAGGCGAAGGCATTCATGAATTGTGGCAGGGTGTCGAACCTCAAGAAAATCTTGTAAGAATGGGTCGAGCTGCTGCACGAGGGTATCCAACATGTCAACATGACTGGCATGTGGATCCCATAGGTTATATAGGCGTGTAGTTTCCAACGCAAATGCAACAGGGCTATCATTGGGACCCTGCTGACGAGAAAAAAGCTGTTGAGCAAGGCTAGCTCGACTGAGGCCGAAAGGAAAGACCTCCAAGAATTCTGCACGGAAATTCTCATAATGAGAATCCGGGTTCGACACTCTCCACTGCCGATACCAGGTCTTAGCGGTATCCCTCAAGCAAGTGCCGGCGATTTGGACTTTGCAGTCGTCAGGAATATTATATAGATCAAAATGATCTTCCAGATCTTCGAGGAACTTTAAGGACCCCTCCAAACCATTGAAATGAATTGTTCCTGCATGCGGCACGAAATGGGCAAGCATTCTGCTTCGCTGAGAGGATTGAACTCCCTCAGGTACGACCCGCGACTCAGAGTAATAAGAAGCTGGTGCATTACGAAATGGTGAAGAATGCCTGGGTGCGTGTAGATCATTCATATCAAAGTCAGAGCCACAGGCTTCGTGCAAATTGTCCAAAAAAACACCAGTACCCTCGAGACTTGTCGGAGGGTGGAAATTTGAAGTTGTCTCAGGTAAGGAAGACATGGGTAATAATCGTCAAGATCTCGTGGTCGAGAAAAGTTCGGGCGCCAATTATAATGAATTACCTTTATTTATCTTTCCGCTAAGCTAATTATTATGAATGATTCTCTTCCTACCAGCTAGCTAATGATATACTTGTACTAAGCTTCAAAATAATGAATTCAAAAGGGTGTTGTTACTAGTTAATTACGAACGTAAACAAAGTCTCAACGCTGGTTATTTATAGGAATCAATAAATGTTATAAACCTAACAGCCAGACAGAGGTCTGACAAAAACTAAGAATTGAGAAAGACTAACTTACATAAACTTCTTTATTTATACGACTCCTGGTCAACTAAGGCACACACACACTTGTAGTACAATACTAAATAATATCTCCTCGTATTATAAACGCTCTCTCTTAACAACCACAAGCTCTCCTCATAACAACACAAAACGCTCCCCTAAGTCTCGATGAACGCGCCTATATACTAGCTACCACCACGTCATGACTTACACTCATTGCCAGATCTCATTCAGCGGGTGAAATAATATTTCGTTCAGTAGGAAGATAATTTACATAGTAAAATAAAATAACCAGAGATAGTAAAATCAAAAGGAAAGTGAATATAGAGTATACGTTACATATACTTTATAACGAAGCAAATTTTTCCGTCATTTTTGTCCACGCCGGGGCTCGAACCCGGGTCCCCTCATTCCGGAATAAGTCACTCTACCAATTGAGCTACGCGGACGTTCGTTCTGACTGTTATCTGCCTTTATGTCGTGTGTGCGTCCTGCTGGCAGGTACGTCACATCTCCCTCCCCCTTTGAAAGAGGGCCGGGGCATGGCCCGCGGGTCAGCCGTGACCATGAATCGTTGCAGGCAGCCATCCGCTGTAGAACGTGCAATTGAGAACTCCCAGTCAATCTGGTGTGTGGAATGCAACGTCACACACATTTATTTTTCGAAGCGCTGGACAAGGGATTCTCTTATTTTTCCTATCTCACGGTGTGGAAATAACATCACACCATTGCGAGATTTTGAACGGCCGGGTCATCCGGAAAGTTCGGGCGCCATTATAACGAAGAAAATTTCTCCGTCATTTTTGTCCACGCCGTGGATCGAGCACGGGTCCCTCATTCCGGAATGAGTCACTCTACCAATTGAGCTACGCGGACGTTCGTTCTGACTGCTATCTGCCTTTATGTCGTGTGCGTCCTGCTGGCATTTACATCACAACTTTCTCACTCACTGAATGCTATTCTCTTCTGTCACTTGAGGTAAAAACAGTCTCTTGAGGTCAGGTCTAAATGAGGTGTGTGCTTTGACAGGATAAGAACGATATACACATTGTGTGGAGCAAGCAGTGTTAAAAGTAGGTAAATTACATAGTGCAGCCTTGCGTTGTATGCTTTACCTTCGTCAACATTTCCTATATATGTTGATGAAGTCACAATGGTAATGAGATACTTTTACCCTCGCGTTACATATTTTCAGTTTGTTCAGCTCCTTTGCAGTGGAGGGCTGTTGATTGTTTTCAGGTAACCTGTTGGTTACTGATTATTACCACTCATGAGCTATGCAAGTGATGTACTTGAGAAACCAACACAGGCTATTTCCCTAAATAAGACTGCTTGCTCTCTTTGGCCGTTAAAATGCCTAATATTGCCCATTGTGTAATTAAGGATTCTGTGCACGTTATTTGGAGCATTAGAGTAAGAAGTTCCAGTGTTGCAAGCATCACCGTTGCACGACAAGTAATGTTTGAAGGGTACACACTTTCGAGCCCATAACATAAATACAGTTATGTGTATTAAAAACATTAGAAATTCCCATCTGATTTTTTACGTATAGTTAATCTTGTCTCACTAGCAGTCACAACGAAAATATTTCTTATGGAACGCTTCTTTGTGCAGAGCAAGACAATGGAAATCGTTCGAAGCAAAATCCGAGGTAAAATTAGCGATACCACAAAAGAATGACAATACTGCTATTTCTGTATTTACTTCCGGGTATCAATAAAGGCGCTGGTAATAAAACAATACAAGACGATTGTAATCTGGTGTCCCATGGCGCTAGACACCTACGGGTTCTTGTTGATACAGGTGGTACTGAAACCTGCGTTTTGTATGTTCGTTTTTTTTTTCTACAGTGCCATGAGCAACTCTATGGGCCATAAGCAGTAAGCTCATTCCTAGTTTGGGCCACTGGCCGATTTTGCCATAGTGTCTCAAGACGGAGTCTCCTGAATAACGTCGAAGGTCTGAGAGAAACTGTGGTCAGCGTCTTCCATATGCTGTAAGCTATTTTTAAATATCGTTATTCAATGATACACTCTTCGAATAGTTCCCTCCATAAATTCCAAGCATATGTCTATGAGTGTCAGTCGTTTGCATCCGTGTGTAATAAACATAACATTCCTGACCACGTGACTGTGATAGTTTTCGTCGCTGTGTATGGAGTTTTACATGTTTTGCATATCTATACAACTTCATTCAGGGAGATATGACTAGATGACATTTGTGAATGTTCGATTTTTTTAACAATTTACAACCACACTACTACTATTAGCGGCACGTACAATTAATCCTTATTTGCAAAAAATTGAATATTGTTTGTTGAAACTTTTGTCTTCTATGGCAGTCTCTAGCCTTCGCGGAATACTCCCGCCAGTTTTTTTGTAAATGTTATGAGATCATTCGGCCTTCAAAATAGTGACTAGTCCACCTGTGCTTGTTGGAATACACATTTCCTCACTCCCTCGAAGATCCCATTCGTGGCAGATAATCTCTAGAGGTCTAGTGGCCAGTCCAACTTTCCTACGCCCAAACTCTCCAACGAATCTTTAATAACGCGAGCAGTACGTCATTGCGCGTTATCCAGCTGTAAAAGGTACGGTTTTGCTCTAAACTACTACCAGAATGCTATTAGTGCATAATTTTGTGTGACGTAGAGGTAGAGCTCAGCTTTTACGGTTGTGTCCAAAACGACTAATGAACCGAACCGAACGAACTAAAGGACCGAAGCTGAATCACGAAAAACAGCTTCATACCATCACGTTGCCTATACCAAATGTTTCATTTTCGGGACAACACATTCGATATGGTACCTTTCTCCTGACATCCGTTAAACACAGTACTGATCGAGTACCGCGACTCGTTAGTCCATAGAATGTTTTTCCATTGGTCTGCAATTCAAGACCGATGTTCCTTACACCACGTTAATCGACGTGGAGCAACAGTCAAAGATTTTATTGGCTTGTGGATGGTTTCTTGACCGTGGTAACCCATAGCATGCAGCACATGGATTTGCGTACTGAGTGGAGAGTTATTTGCATATGTCTCCCGTCGTGCTATGTTTGTATTTGGACATTTACGGTTCTTTTCTTGGCCGATTCAGTTTCAGTCTGCTTCCTTTCCCATATCACATCACCAATCGTTCACCCTGGAATCATAAATTATGCTGAATTTTCCTATTATCAATCTGTGCTGAAAATTTCATTTTTTGAGGCGCCCCTTGGTGCAGTTGTCTAAGCGCTGGTTTCTGACCATTCGTCCACGATGGGTCTAAATTCAAATCCCATTGAAGCATGGATGTTGAGTTCGTCTTTACGGCACTGCCTCCCTTGCTTCCCTGGAAACAGTGGCTCTAAATTAGGGACGACGGACTACTGCTTATAGTCAATTGAGATGCTCACGGTGGTCGCTAAACCTTGAAATATATATATATATATGTACAATATATATACAATATATATATAAATAATATTAAAAAAACCACTTTTTCGATCAAAGCATCTTGATCAACAGTCGTGTTTTTGCCGTATCAGAGCCCTACAAACATTTACATTTTCGGAATGCTGAACGTTACGCGAGTGCTGCTAGTTTCAAATATTCCTGCAGCGCTGCATTGCATACCTTCACTTAAGTTCTTTTACTACCCATACTTAATACATAATTACGAATAAAACACACCAGAACATCACCATGACTATTTCGGTATCGCTTTCCCCCATGGAACTAACGTATCCATCAATGCAGGTATAGCAGTGAATAAATTATTTACCGGAGAGTATTTATTGCGTTTGTTTGTAGAGTCGGCTCTTGATATTCGACTCTGCCGCCCCGGTGGCGCAGTGGTCTCAGCGATGGCCTCTGATCATTCGTCCGAAAGGGGTCCGGGTTCGAATGCCGGTGAGGCATGGATGTTGTGTTTTGTCTTACGGCACTGGCTCTCTCCCTTCCCTGGAACCAGTGATCCTAAATTAGGGACGGACGACTGCTTATAGCCCATTGAGTTGCTCACGGTTGTCGTTAAACCTCCAATCAAAAAATAAAAAAAAAATATTCGACTCTCCCTGCATATTTATTTATGTAGATGGAATTTTATATCTGTACCAATATTACATATATTTTTGTGAAAGAATATCTTTTGTCTCTTCAATTTGAGCAAGAATGTATGTACACATGCTGGATTTCAATAACCTGAGAATCAGGGAGCTTTTAGGGCCAGGGCCAAACATCGGAAAAAGGACGAATTTCTAACATTCACAGAACCAGTAACCCTATATTTCTGACAGACTCCTTGAATTCGTTCGGATCTTTAAAACTCAGTTTAAAAAATAAATTGAGCATCGCCTCTTGAGTATACACTGAAGAGCAATTGAATTAGAGGCAGCTGGCGTTATGCAAATATGGCGCCTTGGGCGGCCCTGTAAACGGAAACGACATGACGTATGCAGCGATCCGACAATATAAGGAGTGATGCGACGGGAATCAGTAAGAGTTGGACGCAGTATGGGTAAGACGAAGGATCTAAGCGCATTTGATCGTGGGCAAATTGTCGGAGACCGACGAATGGGTCGTCACTCCACCTCGGAAGTCGTGCAGGCACTGTGTCACGGGTGCACCGTGAGTACATCGAATCCGGTAAAACCATCAATGCAAGAGCCAACTGCCGCGGACAACAGCGTGTGGATGAGCGGGGTCATCTTCGGGTAGCTCGCATTGTAACATCGGATAGACGGTCCACAGTGCAAGAAATCACTAGGAAATTTAACGCTGGTGCACAAAAACGTGTAAACAGCCACACCATCCAGAACCATCTCCTCGCTATGGGGTACAGAAGCCATCGTCCCGTGATGGTACCGCTGCTGACCGCCCATCACAGGGTGCAAAGATTAGCATGGGCGCGAACCATCGCCACTGGACTCTAGACATGTGGGAAAATGTTGCCTGGACTGATGATTCGAGATTCACGTTGGTACATGCGGATGGCAAGATACGAGTACGGCGCAAACCACATGAAGCGATGGATCCTTCTTGCCAGCAGGGTACTCTTCAAGCTGGTGGGGGTGGCATTTTGGTCTGGAGACTGTTTACGCGGACTGAAATGGGACCCCTGGTACGTGTGACGTCGTCCCTCACAGGTCAACGTTACCGGGATATCCTGGACGACCATTTGCTTCCGTTTGTGCGCCTTCAACATCCCACTGGGGACCTCATCCTGCAACAAGACAATGCACGGTGCCATCGCTCCCGAATTGTAACCGAATGGTTGGATGAACACTCCACCGACGTTACCTCGCTTTCTAGGCCAGCTAGGTCACCTGACCTCAATCCCATCGAGCACATCTGGGATGCCATCGAGAGAGATGTTCGAGGCTCTGTCCCCCCTCCGTGAAATCTTCGTGAACTGTGGGAGCTTGTTCAGGGGTCGTGGATCCGTACGGCTTCCTAACGCTTCCGGTGTCTTGTCGAGTCCATGCCGAGACGAATCGCCGCCTTCATCAGGGCGAAAGATGGTGCTACACGTTACTAGATAGGTATCTCTAATTCATTTGCTCTTCAGTGTATATACATCAGTTTTCTTCAGAAGCGTCAAAAATTCAGAAGTAGCATTTATCCTCAGGGATGTCCATACAAACCGCTATACTTGATGACTGCTACTGCAGCACTACCTGAACGATCCAATAGAAAAGGGGCTGGGGTCAGCCTTCCCTCACAAAACTTTATTTTATCTATTTGAACATTTCACATATATAGATTTTGAGTTCAAAGTTGTCAATATAGCAATTTAATGTCAAGATTTCCCTTCTTAACCATTTAAGCGGTCGATGTACCTGAAGTATGTTGCTCAAAATTTACAGCTTGCTGCTGCTGCTCTATTATCTGCTCTATAACCCAATGCCTGTTTGTTTCCCTGACACGGGCATCATACCACTTGGTAGGAACAAGTGATTCAAACATCTCTCTCTTTTCTTATGTTCGTCAACATTGTTACACCGTTGTAACAGGTAATCACTCAGAAAGGACTACTGAATCATCTCTCTAAGTGATCGCCTTGAATAACAAAGGTAAGAGGAAAACAACGATTTCATATGCTCTAGTTCACTCCTACTAGACACGTTCGGCTCATTTCGTAAACAGCGAGTATATTCGGGATGATTTCAGTCCATTTTGCTAATCCCGAGTTAATTCTTCCAGGCAGTTATGAACCTGTAAGATAATAATCTGTCAAAGCGTAGAACGCTAGAAAGAATTTGTTTCTAAGTCACCAGTAAATACTGAGATTAACTTGCTCATACCACACCTCCCCTCTCCCTAAAGTAGATATTGAATCATCCAATGGTAGCACCTTTACGAGGATACGATGTGATTAAAATGTGCAGGTCAATTGTTGTACAAATAACGGCCTACCGCATAAGTTGTAAATTTTTTACGTTATCTTGTGTTTGTTAAACGTCAATTCGTAGGTGTAAAAATTAATCCTCGGCCTTTTCCTACAAAGTCAGTGTTTATTTTGTAATGGTTAACTTACATTTTAACATGCGAAAAAATCTCCATCGGCATCAATACACTTCTGCCAATGATTTGTGGATATCATAACTCTGCAGCTATTAGCCCGATTTGAAAAAAATATTTTTTGCGTTGGAAAGCTTCAAATATGAAAACGATAATTATTGTATTCCGTTGTTTTCCAATGTACAACTTCGCCGCTAGAGTGCGTAAATGCAGAGGATATCGAATTCAAAATACATTTTATAATATACATTTGCTTCTAAATCTCCTACTGAAAATATTCTTTTTTCTTTAGATGCCATTCATAACAAAGGTCATTTTAGGTACAGCGTCGCTTTTTACACTTTCCAACCGTAGGTTGAAGAAGCGTATATGCTCCAGCCTTGTCCGTCCGTCTGTCAGTCGGCACGATAACTCGTGTAAAAATAGTTCGATTTCGATGAAATTTTAGTATGTGGTAGGGGACCACCTGGGGACGAATCCTATTGAAAATGGACGAAATTGGGTCAAGGCTCACGGCATAGGAGCGAGATCCATTCCGTTGCCCTTATGCGTCATAACTTGCGTAAATATGGATCTATGTCAATGAAATTTTAGCATATTGTAGGTGACCGCCTGGGAATGAACCCTGGTGAAAATGGGTGAAGTGGGGTCAAAGCTCAGGACATAGGAGCGGTATGTATTCGATTGCCTTTATGCGTCATAACGTGCTTAAAAATGGTTCTATTTCGATGAATTTTTATTATGTGGTAGGGGACCACCTGGGGATCTTATGACGTCACAATCTCGCACTTGATATGTTGGCGCGCGGTCACGCCATCTGTCTCCCTACGTCACGCGTTGTGTGTGGATCCTATTAAAGTTTTATGACGTCACACTCTTGCGAGCAGGTGGTCGCGATTCCCATCTGCATCATTACGTCACGCTATGTATGCGCATGTTCGTCCACACGATAACTCGCGTAAAAATCGTTCGATTTCGATGAACTTTTAGTATGCGGAAGGGGACTACCTGGGAAGGAACCCTATTGAACGTGAACGAAATGGGGTCAAAGGTTAGCACATAAGAGTGGGATCCATTTCACCATTCTTATGCGTCATAACTAACGTGAAAAAAGTTCGATTTCGATTAAATTTTAGTACATGGTAGGGGACCACCTGAGGACAAACCCTATTAAAAATGGGCGAAATGGGGTGAAAGGTCAGGATATAGGAGCGGAATCACTTCCATCCCCATTACGCGTCATAACTTACGTAAAAATTCTTCGATCTGAATGAAATCCATTATGCGTCATAACTTACGTAAAAATTCTTAGATCTGAATGAAATCTTAGTATGTTGTAAGGGTTTGCCTATTAAATGGGCGAAATGGGGTCAACGAATCCTATTAAAAATGGGCGAAATGGGGTCAAAGGTTACGACACAGGAGCGGAATCTATTCCATAGCCCTTATGCATCATAACTTACGTAAAAATGCTTCCATTCCGACAAAACTTTATCATGTTATTTCGGAGGTATACTGAACCGGTTCTGTAGAATATCATCGAAATGGGATCAAAGTTCAGGGCACAAGAGCCAGATTTATTCCCCAGCCATTATTCTCATAACTTGAGTAATGATTTCTGGTATGTTGGAAAGCTTATCATAATCAATGCATTGCATGATTTTACTAACTTGTTTAAAATTCATAGACTTTTTGCTAGTGGGAGTAAAGGTAAATTGCGTTTGGCCCGATAAAGACTGATTTCAAAATTTTTTCCTGCATCGGATACAGCTCCTGATAGGATATGATTTGCATATACAATAATTTCAATTTTTTGGTAAAGTAGGTTTGGCCACCAAGAGGCTCAGATATTGATTTCTACTTCTGATGTTTTTGCCGCAAATTCTGAGCTGAAAACTCCTCTGAAAAGTTTCTTCCTTGGACTGACACCACTGACCTCGGGAAATCTTCTGAGAATAGCTCTTGCTTAAAATATTGCATAGTTTTCCATTATGGCAGGGTAGATGTATATCATATTTTCATCAATATACTAGCTTTACTACCCGGCTTTGTCCGGGATTTAGGCTTATTAAAATTGGTTTCTTCCTTTTGGGCATTGCTGTCACAAATATTTGTCGAGAATTAAAGCAACGAAATGTACAGAATGTATGGAATCTTTAGAATCAAACAGAGTAAACCCGTTACGAATTATTTAAGACGCGTCCAGGAGACACAGCATTAGAACACTGACTGAAAAAAAAAATCGTTAACAATTTGTTATTGACTATAAAATGCATCACGTGCTTTCAGTTTCATACGTCTGTGATGGGCGAATCTCTGGGATAAAAAAGTTAAAAACGTATCTTTGCGAATATTTTATGAAACTGGCTGAAATATTAATGAACACCATAAATCGTAAATAGGAACATGAGATCCAAATTTCGCCTGAATCGGTAAATAACTTTTTTATATAGCCGTCAAAATTTTATTAACCGTTTCTTCGTGCATATTTCTATTTACCGATGAATTAAAAAATTCCATGCCTATTTTTAAAAGTGTTGACCGGATTCCGGGGAAACTTTGAGGTACTCCTCTTATTACCAATTCATGGTGTTGATAAAAAGTTCAGCCCGTTTCGTTAAGATTTCGCAAAGTTCGTTTTTGCATTTTTTTATGCATAGTTCTCCAAAAATAGAAACACCTGTGGGTGTGCCGCGGCGATGAATGCAGTCACGTGCTTTCAGATTTGGAACAGGATAACGATGACCTAGCAAACGACTCTTGGCTTTATTGATTATTAATTAATTCATAACTCGCGAATGGAACAGCGTATAGATCGTAAAATAGTTGCGTTGACCTAGACATTCCAGTATTAATATGCTATTCAAATTCCACGATGCCACAGTTCGACGTTCGAGAGTTTTTGCTGCTTCAGACAAACAGACGTTTTATGTTTTACATATAAGATTTACTTTTAAGAGTCCGATTTGAAAAATTCCTCCTTTGTTAGAAAAAGTAACTGGTGCGAAATGTTTCTGAAATAATTTCAAATTTTTCTTATAACGAAGTAAATTTCTCCGTTGTTTCTGTCCACGATTTGAACCCGGATCCCCTCATTCCGGAATAAGTCACTCTACCAATTGAGCTACGCGGACGTTTTATTCAGATTCCTATCTGCCTTTATGTCGTGTGCGTCCTTCTGGCAGGTACGTCACATCTCCTGGTACGTTACATCATCTCCCCCATATTTATTTTTTTTTTTTTTTTTTTGAAGTGCTGGAGAAGGGATTTTCTTATTTTTCCTATCTCGCGGTGTGGAAATAACATCACACCATTGCGAGATTTTGAACGGTCGGGTCATCCGGATAGTTCGGGCGCCATTATAACGAAGTAAATTTCTCCGTCATTTCTGTCCACGCCAGGATTCGAACCCGGATCCCCTGATTCCGGAATAAGTCACTCTACCAATTGAGCTACGCGGACGTTTTATTCTGATTCCTATCTGCCTTTATGTCGTGTGCGTCCTTCTGGCAGGTACATCACACCTCCTGGTACGTTACATTCTCACCGTGCAAGTGTGCCACTATAAGATGTAACTTTCCGTTTCCGTTTATAGCAATGTCTGCGGGACTAAAAACCCGGTTGAAGAATTCTTTTTTGGTCACATACTACTAACTATGTAAATATTTTGTCAATATTTTCTTCTCAAAATAGTGCATTATTTTGCAGCTAGGGAGTGCAAATGTTTGAACTATTCTCAATATCTCTGCTTCTTAATGTGTGTTATAAAAATTATTTTTACACCGGATGCCATTTACTTGAAAAACTCTAGGTTTGTATTTCAGAAATTTTGAAGTTCACAGATCTTTTTGTATTTCACGAATTTTGTAGCTCACAGTTCTGTCGTTAGGCGCTGTTTTTGTACTTTTGTTTGCAGCTGTATCTCCGCGTCTGAAAACCTTATTGATATTTTTTACTGCATGCCATTCGCTACAATAAAGATGGAAAGCGTTATATTTCTCAAATAATGCGCAGCTTTCTCGCTAGGGGCTGTAAAGGTCAAAAGCTTTTTCTCGATATCTCTGATTACGGGAAATGCATTTGAAAAATTATTTTTCTTTAGTACAGCTTTTGCCATGAAGAATACTTTTCGCCTGCTTACAATTTTTCCGTTATGAAAAATTCTTCCAGTTCTTCTACCGTTGTTCAATAGTACGTTCTCCTTCGCTAGGAGCGTGTGCCCAAGAAATCATAATCTACACTGCTGGCCACCCAAAATACAACACCAAGAAGGACACGAGATAGAAAAGACAGATTTACTGGACACATAATAACAGATTCAAAGATGAAACGATTGAGCTTACAGGACCGTGCGACTTGCGGAACACGCAGACATCAATAGTTCGTGTGACCCCCATGGCTGGCAATAACGGCCGCCACACGCCGCGGCACCGAACGAAAGATGCTTTGGATGTGGGCTTGGGATATGTCAGTCCAGGCTGCTTCCACACTTTGCCACAGTTCATCAGGCGTAGTCGCGGGTGGTGCTTGCGGGGCCACTCGGTTGCCGATCAGCGACCAGACGTGTTCGATGGGCCACGTATCGGGAGAACAGGCCGGCCACGGAAGCAGTACACCTAGTGCGCCGTGAAGAATTGTTGCACGATGCGTGCCAGGTGCGGGCACGCATTGTCCTGTTAAAACGTGGCCGCTTGAAGGTCCTGCAGGTAAAGGAGGGCTACAGGCTCCAAAACGCCGGAGATGTAGCGGTGGCTGTTGAGTGTACCGGCGATGCATACCAGAGGGGTGCGGGTGTCATATCCAATTGCGCCCCAAACCATAACGCCAGGCGACGGACCGGTATGGCGATGCATAATGCAGGAGTCATTCAGCCTCTCGCCGCGGTGCCGCCACACGTGGATCCGACCATCGTGGTGTTGCAGACAGAAGCGGGATTCGTCGGAGAAGACAATGTCGTGCCATTTCGTAGTCCAGGTGCGGCGTTCAATGACCCACTGCCGCTGCACTCGCCGGTGGTGTAACGTCAAGGGTAATCGGAGCAATGGGCGGCGTGCGACAAGTTACCACTCCTGCAGACGACGTCGAACCGTACGTACTGACACAGGTTGTTGCGCAACACACCCTAATTCCTGCGCTAACGTTCGTGATGTGGTGGCTGCGGCAATCCCTCACGTTGGTCCGTCCGTCCCTCCTGCACCCACCGAATCCATACTCGCCTCACTGTGGCTGCATGTCGTCCCAAACGGACGCCGATGTCTCGGTACGATTAACAGCTGTCGCGATTAGCCACTATTCGTCCTCTGTCGAACTCCGAAACATGCTGGAATGACTGCCGTATTCTGCGACGAGGCATCAGGAAGCTTCCCACGCACAGGTCCGGCAGCACAACACATTTCCACTACTTACATCCCGCCTTCTGTGCATCCTTTTTATAGTGCTTCTCGGTGGCGGGCCGGGCGAACATGATTTGCGTATGCCCTGCAGTGCTAATCGTTTGCATGTCCTCTCGCGGGCGACGCATGCTGTGAATTTCAAGCCAATCGGATGCTTCCTTCTTGGTGTTGCATTTTGGGTGGCCAGCAGTGTATATAATTATCAATTTCTAATCCGAGCGGCTGCACCAGTTCATCACGCCTCATCGTGCTCATGTTTCTTCATACACACGCCTCAGGATTTCAAATTATTATCGTTCCCAAAAACATTCTAGTGTTTACTGGCATTGAGAAAGCTTCCCGTTTGGAGTGTGAAAGCTCGGCACTTAATCATTGTGCGTTCTTGTAAATTGTTACACCAGTAAAAACGGATTAAATAATTCAAGTTGTATAATCATCTACAGACTTCATCGTGATCTCTGTACTAATCCAAGCACCGTTCTCTTACAGCAAGCAGAGCAAATTCTTCTTCACGACTTCAAAACCAGATGTCTTGCACGTTTACAAGCAGGTTATTCTGAAGCAAAGTGAACTGGAATTGCTACAATATTTAATAACACCTGGCTTCCACACCACAATTGGCTTTCAATCACCAACAATGGAATTTCGTTAAAACGACTCTGATCCAGCATTTACTTCTATCTGCTTTTTGCTACCTTGTCTCTAATTTAATATAAACCCTTTTGGTCATAGTGATACACACAAACCCTAGTTAGCATTTACTGACTTGAGCCAATATATTCTGTAATACTTGCAACAATTGACTATGCAAATTAACATTTCTTCTGTCAATTGCTGACATTTCAGCAGACATTGTAAATACCATTACTCACTGCACAGATCATCTTTTATACGTAATGGGTATACGAGCCCATCCTGTATCTTTGTACATATTCTATTAATAAAAGTGATTTTGAAAAAATAAATCCATTGACTTTGAATAAATTTGATAAATTTTTTTCGCATCGGAAAAGATTCAAAAGACGTTGTCATTACAACCGAGAATTCGGTGTCATCTTTTTTACGCTGAAGAAGCGTATATGCTCCAGCTTTGTCCGTCCGTCCGTCTGTCCGCGCGATAACTGGCGTAAAAATGCTTCACTTTCGATGAAATTTTAGTATGTGGTAGGGGACCACCCAGGGATGAACCCTATTGAAAATGGGAAAAATGGGGTCAAAGATCAGGACATAAAAGCGGGATGCATTTCACTGCCTTTATGCATCATAACGTGTGTAAAAATGGTTCGATTTCGACGAAATTTCAGTATGTGGTAGGGGACCACCTGGGGACGAACCCTATCGAAAATGGACGAAATGGGGTCAAAGGTCAGGACATAAAATTGCGATTCATTCCATCGCCCTTATCCCATATTACTAAGGTGGACGTCAAGTAACTTTGCTTACTATACTTCCAATGGAAAAACTTTCGTACACATTTCCTTCACAATTAATGTGTCCCCAAGGATAAAAATTTGAACATCGATTAAAATAACGTTTTATTAACACTTGGAATACTTAATATTTTCTAAAACATAACTATAATTATATTAAAAATCCATAACTTCTCCTTTGGTGGTGTTGAAACCAGAAAAAAAGAGGGGGCGACCTGCACTTTGATGACGTCAGTAGACAAACAAAGTTAGATTGCATAACTATGGTTATGTTTTAGAAAATATTAGGTATTCCAAGTTATAAAATGAAGCTATTTTAATCGATGTTCAAATTTTCATCCTTGTGAACGCATTAGCTGTCCAGAAAAAAGATGGCGCGACCTGTACTTTGATGACGTCAGTAGACAAAAAAATGTTGGATTGCATAATTATGGTTATGTTTTAGAAAATATTAGGTATTCCAAGTTATAAAATGAAGCTATTTTAATCGATGTTCAAATTTTCATCCTTGTGAACGCATTAGCTGTCCAGAAAAAAGATGGTGCGACCTGTACTTTGATGACGTCAGTAGACAAAAAAATGTTGGATTGCATAATTATGGTTATGTTTTAGAAAATATTAGGTATTCCAAGTTATAAAATGAAGCTATTTTAATCGATGTTCAAATTTTCATCCTTGTGAACGCATTAATTGTCCAGAAAAAAGATGGCGCGACCTGTACTTTGATGACGTCAGTAGACAAAAAAATGTTGGATTGCATAATTATGGTTATGTTTTAGAAAATATTAGGTATTCCAAGTTATAAAATGAAGCTATTTTAATCGATGTTCAAATTTTCATCCTTGTGAACGCATTAGCTGTCCAGAAAAAAGATGGTGCGACCTGTACTTTGATGACGTCAGTAGACAAAAAAATGTTGGATTGCATAATTATGGTTATGTTTTAGAAAATATTAGGTATTCCAAGTTATAAAATGAAGCTATTTTAATCGATGTTCAAATTTTCATCCTTGTGAACGCATTAATTGTCCAGAAAAAAGATGGCGCGACCTGTACTTTGATGACGTCAGTAGACAAAAAAATGTTGGATTGCATAATTATGGTTATGTTTTAGAAAATATTAGGTATTCCAAGTTATAAAATGAAGCTATTTTAATCGATGTTCAAATTTTCATCCTTGTGAACGCATTAGCTGTCCAGAAAAAAGATGGCGCGACCTGTACTTTGATGACGTCAGTAGACAAAAAAATGTTGGATTGCATAATTAAGATTATGTTTTAGAAAATATTAGGTATTCCAAGTTATAAAATGAAGCTATTTTAATCGATGTTCAAATTTTCATCCTTGTGAACGCATTAGCTGTCCAGAAAAAAGATGGCGCGACCTGTACTTTGATGACGTCAGTAGACAAAAAAATGTTGGATTGCATAATTATGGTTATGTTTTAGAAAATATTAGGTATTCCAAGTTATAAAATGAAGCTATTTTAATCGATGTTCAAATTTTCATCCTTGTGAACGCATTAGCTGTCCAGAAAAAAGATGGCGCGACCTGTACTTTGATGACGTCAGTAGACAAAAAAATGTTGGATTGCATAATTATGGTTATGTTTTAGAAAATATTAGGTATTCCAAGTTATAAAATGAAGCTATTTTAATCGATGTTCAAATTTTCATCCTTGTGAACGCATTAGCTGTCCAGAAAAAAGATGGCGCGACCTGTACTTTGATGACGTCAGTAGACAAACAAATGTTGGATTGCATAATTATGGTTATGTTTTAGAAAATATTAGGTATTCCAAGTTATAAAATGAAGCTATTTTAATCGATGTTCAAATTTTCATCCTTGTGAACGCATTAATTGTCCAGAAAAAAGATGGCGTGACCTGTATTTTCATGACGTCAGTAGACAAACAAATGTTGGATTGCATAATTATGGTTATGTTTTAGAAAATATTAAGTATTGCAATTTATAAAATGAAGATATTTTAATCGATGTTCAAATTTTCATTTTTGAGAACGCATTATTGGGGAAGAAAATGTGTACAGAAATGTTTCTATTCGAACTACAGGAAACAAATTTACTTGACGTTCACCTTAAAGGAGCAATTATTGTATGTATGTAAATTTTATTTTGAAAACGGCTCTAAGGATTTAGATGAAAGTCGTTAACCTACCGTTTTCTGGTAATAGAAATAGTTTTAGCTTGATCTCGAATTTAGGAAAATTCGTTTAGTGTGTTAATAACCACCCCGAATTACCACGTTTTTAGTGTAATGTCATGGCGTCGTCCGACTAGATGTTGGCGCGCGGTCATGCCATCTGTCTCATTACGTCACGCGTTGTGTGTGGATCCTATTAAAGTTTTATGGTCACAGTTTTGCCAGCAGATGGTCACGATTCCCATCTGCCTCATTGCGTCACGCGTTGTGTGCGTATGTTCGTTCGCTCGATAACTCGTGTAAAAATCGTTCGATTTCGATGAAGTTTTAGTATGTGGTAGAGAAACACCGGGAAGGAACCCTCTTAAAAGTGAACGAAATGGGGTCAAAGGTCAGGACATAGAAGCGGGATCCATTCCACTGCTCGTATGCGTCATAACTAACGTAAAAAAGGTTTGATTTCGATTAAATTTTAGTATGTGGTAGGGGATAACCTGGGGACAAACCCTATTGAAAATTATCGAAATGGGGGTCAAAGGTCAGGACATAGGAGCGGAATCACTTCCATCGCCATTATGCGTCATAACTTACGTAAAAATGTTTCGATTTGGATGAAATGTTAGTATGTTGTAAGGACCTGCCTGGGGACGAATCCTATTGGAAATGGGCGAAATGTGTCAAAGGTTAGGACACTGAAGCGGGATCTATTCCATAGTCCTTATGCATCATAACTTACGTAAAATTGCTTCGATTTCGACAAAACTTTATCATGTTATTTCGGAGGTATACTGAACCAGTTCTGTTGAATATCATCGAAATGGGATCAAAGGTCAGGGCACAGGAGTGAGATTTATTGCACAGCCATTTTCCTCATAACTTGAGTAATAACTTGAGTAATAACTTGAGTAATGATTTCTAGTATGTTGGAAAGCGTATCATAATCAATGCATTGCATGATTTTACTAACTTGTTATTGCTTATGCTTTCAGCGGGAAACGTTGCAGCTCAAAACGCGAAATTTCGTTTGTTACTTAGTTCAACAAAATTATTACATGCACGCAAGAAAAAAGAAAAGAAAAGCAAATATCATAGCACATTGAAATATATTCTTACTGACTTGAGCCAATGTATTTTGTAAAAATTTTACTTCCTTTTGAGGCGCATTTACTTTAACCAAACAAGCAGGCGTTTTATGTTTCGGGTATTTTTATAATTGATTTTGTGAATTTTCATTTATGTTTTTCGAAAACCTACCATTTTGTGAGGTTTTGCTGACATGTTTTCAAAAATAAGCGAGTCCAATTTTGTTTCAATACCATAATAATAAACAAACCAATCTCCGGGAAAACACAATTGTCGCAAACACCATTTGAGCGTCATTGGATAAATTGCTCCTTTACAAAAGAAAATTCTTTATTCTCAATTATAAGGCGTTTGGTGAATAAACATATACAAAAATTAATAAAAAATATCGAACTGTCACACATGCTTTTTCGGGCGAAGAATTTCTGTAACTGAAAAGACGTTAGAATTAGCAAAAATTCAATTTCGTATCCAGCTCAAGCAGCAAATATTACTTCGACTGGCGTAAATAATAATGTTGCTTTGAACAAGATCGAATAACCAATCTTTGTGTACACTTTCTTTTGTAAAGCTTTTCTGGATTGCAATGCTGATATACAACTCAATCTCTTTCTTTTATTTTGTATATCTCTTTATTTGCAGAAGGATCTTCGCATTTTTTTTTTATTATCGTCCCTTCATTTACAGAAGAATTTCTGTAAATGAAGTTTGTTTAACATTGTAAAGAATTCAAATTCCCTGCTCAGCGACAAAGACAACCGCAAACAGCAGAAATATAAACACCTAAAAATAAATGACGTTTCCACGAAAATCAAATATCTCATTGCTGGGAGACCTTTGTTTAGAAAAAAAGTTTCCTGGGAACAATATTAATTAACAATTTAGGTCCTTTCTTTCATTTCTTACGGTGTCGAGATTATCTGGCGTATGGGATCGATGCAAGCTATGATGCCGAAGTTCTTAGTGACTCCAAGTAGAGCAAGATATCAATTCCTGCTAAATTGTTGCTCGGTCATTTTTAGCACGTCTTTTTTAACAAAAAGATCGTGCTTATGTTACCGGTTTGTCCGTCCGTCTGTACCCACGATATCTCTGCAACTATTAGTCCTATTTGAAAAATTCTTTTTACATTGGAAAGCTTGAAATATGCGAACGATGATATTTTATTTCGTTTTTTTTTTTACGATGTACAATTTCGCCGCTAGAGGGCGTAAACGTAGATGATGTCGAATTCAAAAATACGTTTTATTCCACATATTTGCTCTTAAACATCCGATGGAAAAAAAAATTATATATTTCGATTCCATTTATGTCGAAGAGTATTTTAGTTATGAGTTACCTTTTCAAACTACGCATAGATTTCCCGCTAGGGGGCGTAAAAGTAAATTACATTTACCCCGATAACTCTTCTTCTGAAATACCGATTTGAAAAATTTTTCTTCAGCGGATACACTTCCTGATGGAAAATCTTTTGTATATAATTTCAAATTTTTGGTAAAGAATACTTTGGCCACCAGGGCTCGTAAGTGTTAATTTTTGCTTCTGATGTATTTGCCATAAAATCTGAGCTTCTAAAATATCGATTAAAAAAATTCTTTTGTGGACTGATGCCAGTCGCATCGATAAACCTTTTCGGAATATTTTCTTCTTAAAATATTCCACAGTTTCTCCGCCAGGGGCGTAGATGTATATCTTATTTTTGTCAATATCTCTACTTCTAGGAGCCCGATTTGAAAAATTCCTTCTTTGTTGGATAGTATTTTCGGTGTGACATGTTTTTAATATAATTTCAAAAATTTCAAGTAATTCATAGACTTTTCGCTAGGGGACGTAAATGTAAATTGCGTTTATCCTATATATTTGCTTCTAAATCTCCGATTTGAAAAATTCTTTCTGCACCGGATACAGCTCCTGTTGGGAATTCGTTTGCACATAATTTCGAATTTTTGTAAAAAAAATGGGTTGGCCAGCAGGGGGCGTAAATCTTAATTTCCTCTTTTAATGTATTTGCAGCAAAATATGAGCTTCTAAATTCTTGATTGAATAAAAAGGTCGTTTGTAGACCCATACTACACATGTCGACAAACCTTTTAGAAACATTTTCATCTTAAAATTATGCATGGTTTCTACGCCAGGGGATGTAGATGTATATCTTATTTTTGTCAATATCTCTACTTCTAGGAGTCCGATTTGAAAAATTCCTTTTTGTTGGATAGTGTTTCCGATGCAAAATGTTTTCCCTTTAAATTCAAAATATTCAAGTAAATCACTGATTTTCCGCTATATACCAAGATAAATTGCGTTTTCTGCGTTATTTCTGCTTCAAGAACTCCGATTTGAAAAATTCTTCCTGTATCGCATACAAGACTTGATAGAAAATGGTTTTAACATAATTTCTAGTGTTTGGTAAAGAATGGTTTTGCCACCAGGGGGCATAAGTGTTAATTTCTGCTTTTGATGTGCTTGTAGAAAAATCTGGGCTCCTGAAAAATCGACTAAATTTTTTTCTCTTGGACCGATACCGCTCATATGGATAAACCTTTTGAGAATACTTTCTTCCTAAAATAATGCATTGTTTTCCCACCAGGGGACGTAAAGGCACATCTTATTTTGGTCGATATCTCTGTTTCTAAGAGTCCGATTTGAGAAATTATTTCTGTGGTGGAGAGCGTTTTCGCTGCGAAATGTTTCTCCTTTAAATTCATGTTTTTCTTAACGCACAAGTCTGCAACCAGAGGGCGTAAGCTCACTATTCCGTTTACAGCAATATCTGAGGGATTAAAAACCGGATTAAAAAACTTCTTTTTTCCGTCAGATACTATTGCTTTCCATACCGGTTCCATTGACTTTGAATAGCTTTGATAAATTTAATTTGCGTCAGAACGGATTCAAAAGACGTGCTAATTACACCCGAAAATTCGGTGTCGTCTTTCTTGTTACTCGCTGTAAGCGAAAATGCGTTGTAAAGCATGTATCGTGTAGTTGGTACTCACATGAACAGAAATGCTGTCAATGAAATTAAGAATTAATTTACATTAATTCAGAGCTCTAAATTATGGGTAAATTTATTTTCAGAAATCAAATGCATTGATCAGAGATATTAACACATTTCGTTGTTAAAAATCTGTAGCTGGCATGACGCTGCAGTTCTGTCAATTAGAACGTTAAATTCTAATGCGTGTTTCCAGTCAGAAATTTGAACTCTTCATTCGAAGATGTCTCACTTGAATTGCGTCTGGTAAAATATTCAGCACTGTACTTAAATATGGTTAAATATCGTAGACTCCGAAACAGATGGAAATTTATCTTGATTCAAGATTTGCAGACACTAAAATAACGTTGTAGTAATCTTTGGCTTTGGTTTCTAGGGCAGCAAAAATGCACACTGTGCTTACAAAAAAGTAATGTATGGTTTCTCTCTCAAAATGGTAGTACCTTTTAATTTTCTTACTATCTTATCACGTACTTACGTTCCAAATTTTTCCATACATACCATTTTCGAAGAACAAGAAAAGAAACACCCAAGATTACTGTGATTATCGAATACTCTGAGGATATTTTTTGAATATATTCTTATATATTTTTATATATTCAAAAGACATTCTCAGAGCATTCGCGAATCGCAGTCAGGATATATTTTTCAAATCGGATTTTTAAAAACTGCGAAAATCAGCAACAAAGGAAATGCATTTACTTCTCTTAGCGAAAAACACTTTCCATTATCTTAAATACACAAGTGTCCACGAGAATGGAACCAGTTGCAAATATTTTTATTTCCAAACGGTTTCTTAGAACCAGTAAAAGATTTGCGAGCCTAAATAGTTAAATTATGTCTGCTGTGACGTAGACTCTAATTTAACTTTCTTTTTTAGTTTCTTTCTCATTGTGAATGTGAATTCGTTCTCTTTACCATTTTTCAAACTTAACCTGGTGTATTCTCTCTCTCAAGAGAATACATCAGGTTAAATTTGAAAAATGCTGCATATAGGCGTTAGTACCACGCCTGGAGTCGGAACGAATGACGAGTGAATGTCTGAGATAAGAACGGAACGATATATAAACAGTCTAGTCACATTATTGTGACCACCTCCTACTTTTGACGTCAACCGCGCGTAGCCAATGAAAGAAGGCACGTGTCGTGAGCTGGCTTGGAGTGTATGTAAGATGTGCTGCAGGCAATCTAAAAACACATCAATCGTTGTTGACATGGATGAAAGGAGCGACTTATCAGATTTACCAAAAGGGATGATTATCGGCTTTCGAGCCAAGGTCGGCAGTATTTCTGAAACAGTGGAGTTTGTTAACTGTTCGTGTGCAGCTATGTTTAAAGTGTATCGAGATTGGAAAAATGGCTCTATTACGAAAAAGCAACGTGGAAACTGCGGAGCACTACGTGCCATTGAGGTGAGAGATGAACGTCGGCTTCGAAGGTGGTTGAATGTCGATCGACACGTTATAGTGGAGCAACTCACTGGCCGAATGAACCAGGGGGCTACCGCAAGTATATCTAAAACGACAGTTCAGCGAACCCTGCGGCGTATGGGACTCCAATACAGACGGATGGTTACTGCACCTATGCTAACGAAGGTGCATCGACAGAAAAGGCTTACATTTGCACGGCAGTATCGGAATTGGACCTCCGCTGATTGGCAAAGAATTGCATTCTTAGTAGAGTCACGTTTTCTGATTCATCGAACGGATGGACGTTGGCGTATAAGGCGAGAAACATCGGAGAACAAACACTCTTCAACCACTGTTGGCAGAACACGAGCTAGTGGGGACAGTGGTATGGTCTGGGGAATGTTTTCGTGGCATTCCCTGAGTCCTCTCATACCTGTAAAGGCATTATGAACCGAATTCGTTATGAATCCATCCTGTAAAACCACGTACACCCATACACGCTGATTTTCTCCCCTTGATAGGATGGGATCTTCCAGCACGAAAATGCAAAGTGTCACACAGGTAGAAATATCCTAGAGTGTTTGGAAGAGCACGATGAAGACTTCAAAGTACTTCCTTGTCCCCCTAATTCCCAAGATGTAAACCCAATTGAGCATCTGTGGGGCCACCTCGATCGTGTTGTTTGCTATATTGATTTTACACCACGCACCCTCCAGCAGCTGTCAGATGCACTGCAGTCAGCATGGCTCCACGTAAACGAGAACACCTTCCAGTACTTTATTGAGACACCCCCAGCCTGTCTAGCTGCTGTCCGCGCTGCACACGGCGGTTACTCTGGATATTAGCTAGTGGTCACAATAATGTGACACGGCCGTGTATAATGTTTTTGAGAAGCAGGTGTGAAGGGATCGATGGTGGAAATTAATGCTAATTGTGGATACGATATTGTTTAATTGCCGTTTGAGTTATTTGAAGGCTGTGTGTTCTACTTTAATGTCAGTGTTGTGTTTCTTAGTCAAGTATCACTGGTGATATTAACTCACGTTCATTGATCTCACTTGGTGAAGTGCTAAATGATATTTAGCCGAATACAAACTAAGAGTAAGTAACCTTTTCTGAAGTTATTTGATTGACTCCGGATTCGCTTAAAGTGAAGTTATCAAGAACTGATTTATGTAATGTTCTGACAGCGCTATATTCCACGAATATTACACAACTAGTGACAAAAATGTAATATTTCATTTCAGCGGGGTTTTAAGAAAGCTTCGTCAAAATTCTCCTTTCCCTCTCTCATCTGAGAAGTACCGACTATAAACCTGTCACTGTTGATAAGCGCTTTCTTCCAGTCCTGTATCTTATGGTCCTTTACACTTGGCATGATATTGAAACGCTAGTCCACCGGACATGGATATCATGCCACTGGGCGGAAGCAAGTGACTCCAGCGTCTCTCTCTCCCTTCTTAGATTCGTCGAGTAAGCAATCGTTCATAAGATATCAGTGTCAGTCTAAATGACCACTTTAGGTTACAGCGTAAAAGTCCTTCAACTGGGTGTCATCAACACACGGACATTTAAACCACTGCATTGGAGTGATATCAGGGGCAAAATCAGGTGCACCATATGCGAATGACTAGCAACGTTTTCGGCAATCTCACAACCGCATAGCTGCCTTTACCAGATGCTTCGTCACATTGTTGGGAGAACTGGCGGGTCCCAGCTTCCCATTGCGGTGGAAACCCATCGGGATACAAAACCTGTTGGCAGAATAAGTCAACAGTGTCTGATGGAAGGAAAGTACCGTGCGCCGCCGTAGAGTGGTGCATGCTGGTGGAGACTTAAAACCCTCGATCGCCGTATTTGAGGGCAAGCCGTAGAAGCCCTACAATTTGCAGCAGACGTTTGACTTATAGGCAGCTATGGGCATCCCTACATCGACCCGGACTGCGAATCGCAGAATGGCAATGGAAGGTGTGAGCTCTAGACAGCCGTTACGATGACTGCCTCACACCGCAGCACCTCTTCGTCCAAGTTTGCTGTGGTGACACGACACTCCCAGTGGGACAAATAGAAGCATGTCGTATTCAGCGACGAGTCTTGCTTCTTTTTCAACGACGACGATCGCCGATTGAGAGTGAGGAGAAGAAATGGTCTTCTAGCTGATCTATCTGCCATCCGTCGGTGTTGTACGGATCCTCAGCATGGTCTCATGCTTTAGGGCGCTATCAGTTTCAGTAAGCGTTCACTTCTTCTATTCATAATTTGTACAACTACAGCAGGGCGATACGCTGATGTGCCACTGAAGCCCGTTTTTTGAACGGATGACTCTAATATCCCTGATGCCCAGTTTCAACAAGATAAGGCACTCCCACACACTGGTAACATCCGCACACAGTTCCTACAAATTGTCCAGCGCCCGCACGTGGCACGCATCGTGCAACAATTCTTTACGGCCCACCAGGTGTCACTGCTGACTTTGCTCGCATGTTCTCCCGATATGTCGCCTATCGAACACGTCTGGTCGCTGATCGGCAACCGAGTGGCCCGGCAAGCACCACCCGCGGCTACGCCTGATGAACTGTGGCAACGTGTGGAAGCAGCCTGGACCGACATACCCCAAGCCCACATGCCAAACCTCTTTCGTTCGATGCCGCGGCTTGTAGCGGTCGTTATTGCCAGCCATGTGGGCCACACGAACTATTGATGTCTGCGTGTTCCGCAAGTCGCACGGGCCTGTAAGCTCAATCGTTTCATCTTTGTATCTGTTGTTATGTGTCCAGTAAATCTGGCTTTGCTATCTCGTGTCCTTCTTGGTGTTGGACTTTGGGTGGCCAGCAGTGTAAAATACTTCCTTTTAATGGCGTAAAGCACACATACAATTTAAGCCGAGCTTTCGTGCTCCACCGGGAGGCTCCGTCTGGGCTAAGATTTCAAAGCCTTCTTAGAGATAGCAACTTACAATGTTGTTAAAATTCAAAAATTTTATATTATAGAATTTTTGAATTGTAACAACATTGTAAGTTGTTATCTCTAAGAAGGCTTTGAAAGCCTAGCCCAGACCAAGCCTCTCGGTGAAGCGCGCAAGCTCGGTTTATATTGTGTATGTATTTTACGCCATTAAAAGGAAGTGTTTTAGTTTATAAACGGTGTAATAGTATTCGATAATAGGTAATAGCATGTTGAGTCTATTTTCGCCATGTTGGTTGCTTGCACGCGGAGTGATATAAACTCCAATAGATCTTGGAAGGTGCTCATAGGTATTATTTTCTAGCTGGACAAAACGAAGTGGCAGAATTTGACGACAAAGCGACGCATTGTCTTGGACCGACGTATGCTACTTTTTATTGCATCTCATATACATTCGATAAGATTCAAATCAGCGACTATTAGAGCAAACAAAATGCTTGGACATGGTGTTTAATCATTTCTGTCTAATACAGGCTTCGGGACAGATGGCGATGTTTCTCTGAAAGTGTTCAATATCATTCTGATATACGTTCAGCATATAGAGCAAAACTTGTTCCTAAATATTGCCCTAAGTAGGATTCGCGTGGTATAGATGTTTTGCACAAGAATGAGAGGAACCCTGTGATTCTATGAGGACAATCCACGTACTTCCATGAATCCACCACCGACCTGTTTCCGTCCATTTGTGCAGACTATTTGGAAGCTAGGACGGTTCAAAAACTCACTAGTTTAACGATTTGTTGGAGCTAATACCTAGACTCATCGGACAAAGCTACTGATATTATATCTTCCAATGTCCAGTCATGGTTCCCGCGTGATCACTTCAGGCTGAGCTGCAGATTCGATGACACTTTGTCGACATAATACGTGAATGGGTCGATGACTCCTTAAGGACATATACAAGAGCATCCGGTGATTGTGTGCTAGCGATCATTTCTCGGTCGACTCTAGGCGTAGTCTTGAGTTAACTGAGAAATCGTGAGCCTTTTGTTGTACTGGAAATCATGGGACGACCGGTGTTCGCCTTGAGCGTCAACTAGTGGAGGTTTCCCTTTTCGGCTCATTGAATCGAAGAGTGAGTTCTTCTTTATACTATTCCTGCCAGAAGGGCTCTCGAACAGTTAGCAATATCTGCACTCCGTGAGATGTTTGACTCTTCTTTCCTCGCATCAGTGATAATTCCCCTTTCAAACTCCGACAAGTCTTTCGCTTTAATCTCACGGGCTTTATTTTCACGAATTTACATCTATTAAGCGTGCCTTTTGGAAACACACTATATTGACCAAAGTCACCGGACACCTAGAAGAGAAACGCAACATAACATTTATTGACATACAGCAGTACGATGTCGGTCCACCTTTGGCCTTAATACATGCACTGACCTTTCGAGACAGGCTTTTGACAAGGTTTTAGAACACAGCGATAGGTATGCGCTTCCATTCAGTACATAATATTGCTGCTAACTGTTGCTTAGTAGCAAGACTTGGTTTCAAACTTCTTATGCGGCGCTCTAATTCATCCCATAGGTGCTCTATGGGATTAAGATCAGGGCTCTGTGCTGGCCAGTTCACACACGATACGGAATTATCGTCAAACCACGCTGTAATAGCCCATGCTTTATAGCTCGGTGCATTATCCTGCTGGAACCAACCAGGCTCGGTTCCATAGTATTGCCACAGAGTTGGTATTGCATAATTGTCCAGGATATTGAGGTAGACGTGCTGATTAACAGGTCTGCCCACGATAACCAATGGGCCGGGATCATACCACGAAAAACACCCCTACATGAGTACGCTGCCAGCTCCAAACTTGACCGTAGGAACAGTACACTGTGGTAAATAGCGTTCCCCCAGTTGCCGCCATACCCACTCACGGCCGTCAGACTGATGAATCGTCCTTCTTGATTCCTCAGTCCATAGGACCCGTTTCCATTGATCTACGGTCCATGATAAATGTTCTTTACAACATGTTAAACGACAAGTAGCATTCCGAGTGTAGATGAAAGGCTTATGAGTGGCTGCACGACCACGGTAACAATGGAATGAAGTTCTCTGCGAATGGTACGTGTATATACATACCGAGGTTCCAGCCTTTTTACTCACCTGTACAGTGAGGTCTTGTGCAGTACTCCGTCGATTAGCTGTAGCGACTCTCCTGAGGTTTCGACGTCCTCTATCACTGTTTTTCTTAGGCCTCCCGGTACGTTTTGCTGCTTCAGGCACGCTATACGTGTCTTCCACTTATTCAGTATGTCTAAACGCCTCTCGATTTCTCTTATGGATAAGCGCTAATATAACACCTAACACTATTTCCTTTCTCAAAGTCAGTTCTCTCCCGCCGCAACATTTTAACTTAACCTCACAGTGCGATATTATCGCAGTCAGTTGCAAGCTTGTTTTTATACCGTTTGCAGCTGTACCGTGCATCGTAAGAACGCAGCGAGTCCATTCATTTGCTTTTGAAGGAGTGTCCGGTGACCTTTGTCAATATAGCGCGTATTACGTGCCGGTAAGTAACGTCATTGCAATATGCTATGAGTTGTGTTCTGTAGAGGTGGCAGGGGAGTTTATTGTGATGAGGCTTCATGAGAGTAAGTTGGATGATGAGCTAATAATGAGTCATCAAGGTTACCTATTTCCCCAAATGTTTTAGTTTGTTTCGTGGTTTATCGAATTTTCACGGGTACCTCCGGATAAAAGGTATCGCCCTTTCTCAACTTACAGACATTATTTCTAACAAAGGGACAGAATCACCGCCATAAAACTAACATACAACTCATGAAGCGACATTATTTCTATGGAAGGGATAGACTCATTGACATAAAGCTAACATACCACTCACGAAGCGGCATTATATCTAAGGAAGGGACATACTCACCGTTATAATGAATTCGGCTGCTTCTTCTAAGCTTCTAGTAATGCTTGTTGTTTGTTAATTATATCATGAATAAACTTTTCTGCTAGTAGTGTAGTAATAATAATGAACAAGCTCTTAACTGCTAGTAATGTTGCAGTAGTAATTAAGATGAATAAAGTCTTATGCTGGTTGTTAATAATAATCAACTAATGAAATAAACCTGACAGCGAGACAAAGGTCTGACAAAACTATGAACTGAGAAAGACGTACTTACTAAGACAATCTTTTATTAGGTAAACTTCTGTTATTTATCCACACTCACTTCATCGGTCACACAACTACTCGATATCTGACTCTCACATATAACGAAGTTCCTCTCACATAAACGAAGATCTCTTTACACACGAAACAAAGCTCTCACGCACATAAACAACCGCTCTCTTCCACATAAACAAACGCTCTCTCTCTCTATACAACAACAGCTCTCTCTACGCACATCAACAAAAAGCTCTCTCGCACATAAACAACCGCTCTCTTCCACATAAACAAACGCTCTCTCTCTATACAACAACAGCTCTCTCTACGCACATCAACAAAAAGCTCTCTCGCACATAAACAACCGCTCTCTTCCACATAAACAAACGCTCTCTCTCTATACAACAACAGCTCTCTCTACGCACATCAACAAAAAGCTCTCTCGCACATAAACAACCGCTCTCTTCCACATAAACAAACGCTCTCTCTCTATACAACAACAGCTCTCTCTACGCACATCAACAAAAAGCTCTATCGCACATAAACAACCGCTCTCTTCCACATAAACAAACGCTCTCTCTCTATACAACAACAGCTCTCTCTACGCACATCAACAAAAAGCTCTCTCGCACATAAACAACCGCTCTTTTTAGGTATCGTTGAACGCGCCTATTTATACTAGCTACCACCACGTCATGACTTACACTCATTGCCAGATCTCATTCAGCGGGAGAAATAACATCTCGTTCAGTAAGAAGATAATTTACATAGTAAAATAAAATAACCAGAGATAGTAAAAATCAAAAGGAAAATGAATCTAGAGTATACGTTACACCGTCATAAAACTAACACACTACTCATGAAAAGATCATGTGCTCAACGTGATAATTATCCCGAGATCACTACGTTTTCGGCCAATCGGCATACGTTGACTCTTTCCTAGGGTTCAAATGGAATATTGTGTATGGCTGAGAACAATAATGTGTATAATTTTTCTTTTTTTCTCTAATGGAGTACCCCTTCTGCTTTTCCATGTCATAATGTTACTGAAAATCATTGTAACCTTAGAAGCAATATCTTTGAATAATTCTAGATGGCGTCACTACAAAATTTTAACAAAAGGAATCACGAGAGAAAATCTCAAATAGTCTGCCGAAAACCACGAATTCCTATCGTTCAAGACAGATGGTGAGAATTCTAAGCTCTTTCGTAAAAAGAGTGAATTAACGATACAAAACTTTTCACAAAGACAGAGAAGACCCATTTCACAGTGTTTGCTCTTCTCAGTTTAATAGAAGGAAGATTTGTCAGGGCGCTATGGTCTTTCAGCAAGCTCTTCTGAAAGGTAGTTTGTCTCAGAGGTTGCGTCAACAAACTACTAAAAACAGGGTTGTCGGCTTCGTGATTGCCGTCACAACCCCCCAAAGAGAACGGAGAAACCCGTCGTGCAATCCAGGTCGTCAGGCCAAACGTTCCTTCCATCGGGAGTCATTAGTAGCATTGGGTCTGCGTGAGCTTTTGACTCCAATTGCAAGGCCGAGTGTCCGTAACGACGATACAAATACGTCTCGGGCCTCCTCCGGAGATGCCTCTTGTCACCGAAGGGAAAACAACCTCACGCTGAGGTCCCTTAAGCACGGTTTCTTGCCGCTATAGCAGCTATTCTTAGCGACTCAATAATTGCGCCTCTCCCGCTATTCTTTATATGATTCCTTCGCTTCATTTCTGGTCCTTATCTTTTGTCGAGCTCTTTCTACCGTGGCATTCAGTTTCAGTTCATTTTCTGCTCCTGAGGAAAGTGAAAGTATTCCCAGGGATCCATTAAGTGATGAAAATAAGATGGAGAAACGCCATACGTGCGGTGTTTTAGGGGGAAAGGGAAACGCAAAAGCTATAGAGAGAAGCTGCCACCAACGATAAGAATGTGTTTTAATGTGTTTTATTTGAAACGACGCCGCTGCGGAATTGTGATTTTACATGTGAAATTGGCACTTATGCACGATATCACCTATTAACATTTTTTGTTCTTAAATTGAAGATATATAAATCCTATTCTGGGAAGCCAAATGGTGTTTTAAATTTAATTTCTTTCGCAGAGAAATTAATAACGGGAGATCGGAGCCAATTTTTGATGTTAATATGTGTTTAAAATAATCGTTTTTGGCTTACGACGTAGATGTCGTACTACTCTGGTGAGATATGAGTCAAATGGACACTGTTGTAGCTATAAACCTACCGGCGTGGTTGAGTTGTTAGAACAGCCGCTCTAGGTAGTAGAAGGGGAGATCGAATCTCACTACCGGCGAAAGTGTTATATGTGGTATTGGCGCCCCAACGAAAGTTAATCTCTTGGCCCTTAAAATTGATAAATATGTGCGCTGAGTCTTCCACGCTAAGCATGTAATTAAATAAAACTTAATTCGTCGATGAGATGGCCATTCGAGCATGTTTGCTCGAATGACCATCTCACCTGCGACTTTATGCCTCTGCCTTTCTCAAAGGGGGAATGCAGACAACGCCAGTTCGCAGTCTTCCAACATCAACAGATAGTGCAAGAAGATGTTCTCGCTAGCGATATCCATTACACCGATGAGCTATTACATTATGACCACCCCTAGCCGAGATAATTGGGCGCGTCTGGGGAACGAACGGTGGCGCAGGTGAAGTTCACAGAGCAGTATATATATATACAACAAGAGAACGGGCTTTAGGTTAGTAGAGTGTTCGGAGTCATAATGGGAAAAGCTGCCGATTTATCGGAGTTTGAAAAAGGAGAAACTGTGATGGTACCGCGCCTTGGAACTACGATCTTGGAAACGGGACGGCTTGTGAGTTGATCACGTGCCACTGTAATGAGTACGTATCAAAAGTGGTGCACAGATTGCCAAACGACGAACCTTCGTCCAGCCGTATGTTTTCTGCAATTCACTGATGCCAGAGTGAAGCGGAGACTGTTGCGCATAATTCACAGCGACCGCAGGGCCACAGTGCGACATATCACCCGCAGCTACAACAGCGGTGATCAGGCCAATGTGTCACAGCACACAGTTTATCGCAGCCTTCTGCGCATGGGCCTGCGTAGCCGATGACCCATCTGGATCCCCATGCTCACTGCACGTCATCGCCAACAACGCACGAAATGGGCCCAAGATCATCGAGATTGGACCGTGGATGATTGGAACAAAGTGGCCTGGTCTGACGAATCAAGATTACTGGTGCATCACGCAGACGGCCGAGCGCGGATACGCTAACTACCAACGGAGGCTATGGCACCTGGATCCACTGTTGGGAAGAAACAGGCGGGAGGCTGCGGTGTTATGCTGTGGGCGATGTTTTCTTGGGAAAATTTAGGCCCCATTATCCCAATAGCGCAATCCCTGACAGCTGTCAGGTGTTTGAACATCGTTCCGAATCAAGTTCACCCATTCATGGCAACTGGGTTTCACTGCTGGTAATGGACATTGCCAACAGGAAAATGCGCCATGCCACACTGTCAGAATCGTCAAAAGAGTGGTTCCAGGAACGTCGTGGTGACTTTCTGTTAATGCCCTGGCCTCCAAATTCATCTGATATGAACCCAATCGAACATTTGTGGTTCCACTTGGAAAAGCGGGTTCGCGCTAAATCACCACCACCCTGAAATGTACGGTAACTGGAGGACCTGCTGTTATCATTATGGTATCACATAACCTAGAATAGCTATCGCCACCTCATTGAATCTAGGCCTCGCTGAGTGGCCGCTGTATTGCGAGCTGTAGGGGTTCCTACAGCTTATTAGGTAGGTGGTCATAATGTATTGGCTCATTGGTGTATCTTCTCCACGTTAGAGAACATCGTTGGCAGACGACCTAATGCCTTTGCACAACTTTCACTCAATGCTGATTAATTGTGGACAAAGGTCGACGAGGCATAGTGAGGACACTATATCGGATCTTTTCCGTTCGCGGCCACGCCGTCTTTCGGAATGTATATCGGTCATTCATTCTGTCATGCTAGCTCATGGAATGAATGTTATACAGTCCTCTTGCCCATCGCATTCATGCAATCTCTTAGAAATTAAATAATTTATTTCTTATCTACTCGTATCTGTGATGATTTGTTATCATTTCGTACTTTCTATCATTTTGTGGCGTTTTCTATATAGACCTGCGCCCTTCAGCTACGCAGATTCATTTTGGAAGGACGAACGACTCACATCAGCGTCTTAGCAGACTTAGGCTGCAAAGTGCCGCCCATCCTTAGTTTAATTCCATGGAACGGAGAGAACCGATTTCGGAAAGAGAAACGCATCTTTTTTATCTCTGTCCATTTTTTTTTCTTTAAGATCGTGCTTATGTTATCACTTCGTCAGTCCGTTCGTCTGTCAGTCGACACTATATCTCTGCAACTATTAGTCCGATTCAAAAATATTTTTTTTTGTATTGAGAAGCTTGTAATATCAGAATTATAATCGTCGCTTTCCAATTTTCCGATGCAGAACTTCGTCGCTAGAATGCGAAGTTTTTTATTCAGATGATAACGAATTCGAAATACATTTTATTTCATATATATGTGCTTCAAATTATCCGATTAAAAAATCATGATTTTCTTTCGATGCTGTCTATATCGAATCTACCTGTCTATATCTGTCTATATTTTAGGTACAGTTTCTTTTCCAAGTAATGCATTGGTATTCCAGCTAAGGGCTTAAAGCTAAATTTCGTTTTCCCCCAATATCTCTTCTAAAAATCAGATTTCATAAATACCTCCTGTATCGGATACAGCTCCTGATAGAAAATGTTTTGCGTATAATTTCTAATTTTTGGTAAAGAATTGTCTGGCTACCAGGGTGCGTAAGTGTTTATTTCTTCTGATGTATGTACAGCAAAATCTGAGATTCTAAAACCTCGATGGAAAAAATACACTTTCGTGTACCTATACCGCTCACTTTGAAATTTTTTTAGAATACCTCCTAATAAAAATAGTGCATAGTTTTTCCTCCAGGGAGCGCTGATATGTATCTTAATTTTGTCAATATCTCTGCTTTAAAGAGTCTGATTTGAAACAAAATATTTGTTTTAGAGCGTGTCCGGTGAGAAACATTTTACATGTAATTTCAAATGTTTCTTAACGTACAAGTGCGCTATTAGAAGGCGTTATTTCACGCTTCCGTTCACAGCAATATCTGGAGGATTCCTAATAAACTCGATTCAAAAAATAATATTTTTTGTTCAGATAATACCTAACTACGAAAACCGTTTTTGTATGTTTTCTTCTAAAAATAATGCATAATTTCTCCGCTAGGGGGCTCAATTTTTGAATCTCTTTTTCTCAATATCTCTGTTTGTAAATGTTAGATTTAAAAATAAAATGTTTTAACACTGGATATCATTTACCTTGTGAAACACTTCAGGCTTCTATCATATTTCAGGTATTTTGTAGTTCACAGTCCTGCGGTTAGGTCGTGTTCATGCATCTCCGCTTTTAAGAACTACATTGAGAATTAATTTTCATTCTGCGACATTTGGTACAATAAAGATGCGAAGTGTTATTCTCTTTAAATAATGTGCAGCTTTCCCGCCAGACGGCGCAAACGTCAAAACCTTTTTCACGCTATCTATGCTTCCGAGAGACGTATCTGAAAAGTTCTTTGTCTTTTAGAATACTTTTCGCATATTTTCAACTTTTCCATTATGCAAAGTTCTTCAGCTAGAAAGCTACAACATATTTCCTTTCCTATTTCTTCTTTTAACTGTTCTACACTGACGGAAAAAATCCCAACACCAAGAAGGGGTTGTGTTATATAAACGAAAGTTGGTAGGCTGTGAGAGTACATCTGTAAGATGACGTCTATGCAAATTTCGCGCTCGCCGCGTACGTGTGGCGCTAGTAGCGCCCATCGGAACATGCAAAGCAGGTTTGCTGTAAATACGCGCTGTAACGTTCGTGAGCGTTAGTTATCGTTGAGATTCGACGTAGGGTGTTGATGTTAGTCAAGAATGCCTTTAAGAAGACGAAGAAGCCATTATCAACAGCTCACGGAGTTTGAACGAGGTCGTGTAATAGGGCTACGAGAAGGTGGATTTTCTTTCCGCAATATTGCAGAACGACTTGGCAGGAATGTAGCCACTGTGCATGATTGTTGGCAGCGGTGGTCAAAAGAAGGTACTGCCTCAAGAAGACAGGGTTCCGGCCGGCCACGTGGCACCACTGAGAGGGAAGACCGCCGTGTACGGCGTATGGCCGTGGCGCATCGTACCGCGTATGCGGCAGCAATTCGAGCTGCAGTTGCCACCACAGTGACACAACGAACTGTTACAAATCGGTTACTTGAAGGACAGCTCCGAGCCAGACGCCCTGTAGCGTGCATTCCACTTACTCCAAACCACTGCCGTTTGCGACGTCAGTGGTGTCAAGCTAGAGCTCATTGGAGGACGGAGAGGAGATCTGTTGTGTTTTCTGATGAAAGCCGGTTCTGCCTGGGTGCCAGTGATGGCCGTGTGTTGGTTAGAAGGAGGCCAGGTGAGCGCCTGCAACCAACCTGTCTGCGGCCGAGACACACTGGACCTACACCCGGAGTTATGGTCTGGGGAGCAATTTGCTATGACAGCAGGAGCACTCTCGTGGTTATCCCACGCACCCTGACGGCACAGTTGTACGTCGGTCTGGTGATTCAACCTGTTGTGCTGCCATTCATGAGCAGCTTTCCAGGGGTGTTTTCCAACAGGATAACGCTTGTCCGCATACTGCTGTTGTAACCCAACATGATCTACAGAGTGTCGACATGTTGCCGTGGCCTGCTAGATCACCAAATCTTTCACCAATCGAGCACGTATGGGACATCATTGGACGACAACTCCAGCGTCACCCCAACCAGCATTAACCGTCCCTGTATTGACCGACCAAGTGCAACTGGCATGGAACTCCATCCCACGAACTGACATCCAGCACCTGTACGACACAATGCATGAACGTTTGCGTGCTTGCATTCAACATTCTGGCGGTTACACCGGTTATTAGTGTACCAGCATTTCACATTTAAAATGGCTCTTCTCGCGCTTACAATAAGCTGTGATCTTGAAACCTTAATCGATTAAATATGTTACCTATACAAATGTATTGCCGCCATTTCATTCTTCTACAACTATTTCTTCGTGGTGTTGTGATTTTTGTTTCCGTCAGTGTATATAAAAATGCCTTTGTCTCTGATACTTCTTTGTGCTATGTGGAACTTTTCTTATATCCTTTGTTAATTTTCGCAACATATTTTTAGCCGCTGGTTGAAATAAGTGGCTGTTTTATTTTTGGATGTGTTACCGATTGTAAAAATCCGGTTGATTTTTTTAACCGTTTCTATAGACTTTTAAAAGATTTGATAAATTTCATTCCCGTCGTAAAGGATTCAAAGGACGTGCTTATTATAACCGAAAATTCGATGCAATCTTTCTTGTAATTCCTTCTTCTAAGGTTAATTTGGAAATTTCATGTACTGGATTGTTCAGGATGTGTATTAGAGATATCGTGGTTCTTTTGTTTCATTATCTTCATTTCAAGATGTTCAAGAAAACTTATATTCAAAATGTTTCTGTCCGTTTCATTCTTTTTGCGTTGTTAGAGCTATCCTCACCTCAAATATTTTGAAAAGATTTACGTAACGCTTATTTAAAATCCATTTCTTGCAATCGTATAAGAGCGGTGATCAAATATAACATCTAGGATTTCTTTATCTATAATCACAGCTAGTTTTCAAATTCAATTAAATAAATTTTATTTTAAAGTACACTGAAGTGCCAAAAAACTGGAACACCTCTATAATACCGTCTTGGTTCTCCTCGTGATCTAATAAACGGCAGGAACGTGACTGGGAATGAACTTCACGAGCTCTCCGTATTTCTGTGGAAACAGTACATAACATGCCTCCTGAAAATCATCCCACAATTCTGAAATATTCGCCGCTGGAGGATTCCCAGCATTGAACGCAAGTTGACTGGCGTCCCAAATGTGTTCGATGGGGTTTAAATCTGGTAAACGAGGAGGGCCAAGTCAGGATGCCAAACCCTGTGGAATGTTCCTCCAGCCATAATCTAGTGACTCTGGACATGTGCGGTGGTGCATTGTCGTGTTGAAAGAGGTCGCACCCGACGGAGTAGTTGCATGACATGAACCGGTGCAAATGATCACCAAGGACTGATACGGAGCCCCTACGGGTCAAAGCGGTTTGCAGACCTATGAGGGATCCTAATACGTGCCAACTGAAAGCACCCCACACCATAACAGAGCCACCTCTATCCTTCATTATCCTTTGTAGGAATGCAGGATCCATTGCCTCATAGAGTTGTCACCACACCCGAAGTCACCCATCTGCCCCAAACAGTTGGTACCGCGATTCGTCTGACCAGGCTAAATGTTTCTAGCCATCTTGTGGTGTCTACGGCCACACTGGTCTCGCACGCTGGATGTTTTTCCTCAACTCGTGTAGTCCAGGTACACTCTGAAAATTATTGACCATGTAAATTCAAATTTGTGATAATTTCCACGATGGGGTGGCGCACCTTCCGGGAGCCGACTCTCATTCCACATTCAAAATCTCTTAAATCCCGATAAGCTGCAATCTGAACTGCGAATGCTACTACTTGAGCTTGCGAATACATCTCCCTCTATATATTCGTCGTTTCCCGATTATCCTATTTACCGCATGGGTGTGGTGGCATGTAGCATGTAGTGGTAATTGTAACGCCCTTCCTAGTCTTTTTGACACGTAGGTGGACACACACACACACACACACACACACACACAAACACTGGTATCCTTATACACCCTGATTCATAAAGAAGCATACAGCTTTCAAATGCTGTAAAACAGTAACAGTTGAAGACACGGACCACAACTGCGAACCGTTAGATAGATGTACTCATAAGGTTTGTGTCCCGCTACTGAGGGAAGTGACGTAGAATATAGCGCTCGAGTCACGTGACTAGTCATTCAAAATGGCATCGTCTGCAGTGGAGAAGTCGTTTTGTGTTCTTGATTGAGCAAAACGGAATCTGTAACTGTTGTGCAACGGCATTTTCGATCACGATTCGGAAAAGAACCTCCAACCAGAAAATCTATCTACGATTGGCATAAAAAATTTGAAACTACAGGCTGTTTGTGCAGACTTAAAAGTCCTGGACGACCGCGTGTATCGGAAGAAGTCGTTGATACTGTTTGCACCGCCATTCAACGAAGCCCGGAAAAAACAACGCGGAGGATGAGTCGTGAAGTGCAGATTTGTTAGCCCAATATCTGGAGAATTTTGAGAAAGAAGCTGAAAATGATTCAATACAAAGTGCAGATGATGCAAAATCTCACTGACCTTGACAAGACAAAGCGCTTTGAATTTTGTGCCGAAATGCAGCACCGTTTTGAAAATTACGATTTTTTCGATTACTTAGATTTCACCGATGAAGCTACATTTCACGTGAGTGATCAGGTAAACAAGCACAATGTTCGCTTTTGGGGAACAAAGAATCCCGGATTTACATTGCAACACGAGCGAGATTTCCCTAAGGTAAATGTGTTCTGTGCTGTGTCCAAAAACGAGAAAACTGTCACGGTAGGTTCTTTTCTGGATATGTTGTCTTTGGTTGATGCCACAGTTGCAGGACGACAGTGACAACTTTATTTTCCCATTGGATGGTGCACCACCGCACTGGTTAAGCGACGTGCGAGATTATCTCGATGAACATCTTCCTCACCGATGGATTGGACGAGCCGCGGACTACAACATGCCACTGACCCAATGGATACCCAGAAGTCTTGACTTAACACCTTGTGACTTTTCCCTGTGGGGGTACGTAAAGGACAAGGTATTCGCCTCTCCCCTTCTGTTGATCTAGCGGAGCTAAAACAGCGTATCACAGCCACTATCACCGCATTTGACTCAGATATCGTACCTCGCGTTTGGGCGGAAATGGATTACCGGCTCGAAGTGTGTCGTGTGACTAAGGGTGCACACATAGAACATCTGTGACAGTCTCTAAAAAACTTGAAACATTCCCCTACAATTCTGTTACAGGTAACATAAAATATCTTACATTGTTCTTGTTTTATAGTGCGTTGTAACTGCTTCTTTATGAATCACCCTGTACTTATTCATTTCTGCTTGAAATATGCTTTGACTACATTTTTATCTAGTTTTACAAGCTCATTAACTGATTCTTTCATTAAGGAAAATGTTGGTACCCTAGCTTCAATTAAGTCTTGAAATTGTATTTATTTCTCTTTTACTTTCATTAATTTTAAATCGCATATTTTTTCTTTCTAGCCCTTTACCGCTGTACGTTTTGTGTATCAACTTCACTGAAAGTTTACGTGCATGAAGAATGGTATAGCCTACGTACATACTAAATATTTGAGACCGAAGTGGTAATCCGTTTAAGCGGCGTAATGAAACAAAGTACAGTCTGCCAACGTTACTTTTAATACATCACAATGTGAATACTCAAGAAACGCAAATAGCGTATTAAATCCGTTTATTTTTATGATGTAATAAGCACGGAGATTCGCCAAGCTTTCGCACTCCACTGGGAGGCTTTTTCAAGGCAATGGTAGACATAAAAATGCAGGGAATTGGAACACATGAGGAACAAAGATGATTTTTGAAAACAACGTGGGTGATATCACGAGCATATTTCATGAAAATGTTTCGCACGTAATGGAGTGGTAAAAAAGCTTGGCGAATCTCTGTGCATATTACACCATAAAAATAAACGGATTTAATACGTTATTTGCGTTTCTTGAGTATATACAATTTGCCAAGCTTTCGCTCATCTACGTATGGCTTTCTCAAGTATAATAGCGTAAACAAACTGCAATATTAGGACGATTATAATTTAAATATAAGAATTGTTACACGAGACACATTCTTTATGTGTGTCTCTTTATATGAGAATGGTTACACGAGACACATTTTTATGTGTCTCTCTTTATATGAGAATGGTTACACGAGACACATTCTTTATGTGTTTATCTTTACATGAGAATGGTTACAAGAGAAACATTCCTTATGTGTCTCTCTTTATATGAGAATGGTTACACGAGACACATTCTTTATGTGTCTCTCTTTGTATGAGAATGGTTACACGAGACACATTGTTTATGCGTCTCTCTTTACATGAGAATGGTTACACGAGACACATTCTTTATGAGTCACTCTTTACATGAGAGTGGTTACACGAGACACAATGTGTCTCTCTTTACATGAGAATGGTTGCACGAGACACAATGTGTCTCTCTTTACATGAAAATGGTTACACAAGACACATTCTTTAGGTGTCTCTCTTTACATGAGAATGGTTACACGAGGAACATTTTTAATGAGTCACTCTTTACATAAGAATGGTTAAACGAGACACATTCTTTATGTGTCTCTCTTTATATGAGAATGGTTACACGAGACACATTCTTTATGTGTCTCTCTTTGTATGAGAATGGTTACACGAGACACATTGTTTATGCGTCTCTCTTTACATGAGAATGGTTACACGAGACACATTCTTTATGTGTCTCTCTTTACATGAGAATGGTTGCACGAGACACAATGTGTCTCTCTTTACATGAAAATGGTTACACAAGACACATTCTTTAGGTGTCTCTCTTTACATGAGAATGGTTACATGAGGAACATTTTTAATGAGTCACTCTTTACATAAGAATGGTTAAACGAGACACATTCTTTATGTGTCTCTCTTTATATGAGAATGGTTACACGAGACACATTCTTTATGTGTCTCTCTTTATATGAGAATGGTTACACAAGACACATTCTTTATGTGTCTCTATATGAGAATGGTTACACGAGACACATAAAGAGATTATATACACAGCGCAGCGTGTTCTGAATATGAAGTCACGAGATGTGCTAATTTGGGACATGGAAGTTTTGAGGGGGGATGAGTAAGGCACGCTATCCATATTTTGGGGAACTCCAGTGAAAGGCTGTTTTTGCAGGCTTCACGGCTGGTGAAAATGTCCGGAAACTCTCTTAATGCTGTTGCTTTTGGTTTAGCGTAGGGGCTAATTTTTTAATACCTTACCATATAGGTACAACGGACTTGGAATAAACTTCTCTGGATAGAGCTGTAGATCTTCCTTGTTTTGTATCCCTTTTGCGTCCCTTTTGTGTTCTCTGATTCTGGTTACAAATGAGCGTTTTGTCATTCCGATGAAATGTCTATGCGTACCGTCAGGGTACGATAACGGTATGGCATAAACACCAGTTTCGTTGTTGATCGTTTAGCTCTCAGAGAACTTGGAAAGTATGCTGTACAAGGATTTAGGGGGCATCATGCCAGAGATCCATTGCCGTAAGACAAGCACACCATCCATGCCTGACCTGGGATTCTAGCCCGGCTTCGTCTCGAACGAATTATTAGAAACAAAGTTCCTGAAGAGACTTGCAAACCATTTCTTGAAAACATCCTTCGTGATTTGTTTGCATTGCCCATAAGCCAAAGCGATTGTCTTGAAGATGACAGACAAAGCAACATTATAAATGCTGTTCCTAGCTTATGCACCAGTGCATGACATACAGGGGCTTAATAAACTAATGGAGACACTGGCTGTTACTGTGTACACGCACTTGTGCCGTATGCAAATCACAGGAACAAGTTACCCGCGATGTAATGTGTATAAATGCGCGGCGTGGAAATTGTGGACGCCATACCAAGATGTCAGATGCGGTTAGGTAAATGTTGGTAGCGATTGTATATCAGAAGCACTAGACTAATGCACTGCAAATAGAAGTTCCAGTGTAATGATCCAGTTTCCGTCATAACAGATCGTCGGGAATTTCATCGTGCAAGTACTTGTGGCCGTGTTGCAATACACAAACCTCTGATTACCAATATCAATGCAAAAAGACGTGTAAGGTGGTGCAGAGCTTATAAAAATTATAAAAATCTGGGTTTCTAAAGACTGGGAACGTGTCGTCTGGCCTGATTAATCGTTCTTCAGATTGTTTCCCATCTCTGGTAGAGTGTACGTTTGGCGAAAAGTTGCAGAAACGTACCACCCTAATTGTGAAGCATGGAGGTAGATCCTTGATGGTTATTTTGCACGTTCGTGTCACATCTGAAACGTACGAATCCATTTTTGGGGACCACCTGCACCCAATGTTGCAGGCAAGTGTTCTCTAATGACCGTTCCTGGTTTCAAGCAGACAATGCACCCATGCATTGCGCGAGACGTGTGAAGTTGTGATTTGCAGAGCATGAGAAAGAGGTACAGCAGCTACCCTGCCCACCTCATTATGCAGACCTAAATATTATTGAACTGTTCGGAGAATATCTGGAGCTAACGGTCAGATAACACTTTCCTCCTCCAAAATCACTGACATAGTTTTAACATATCTTCACCAGAAATGGTCCCAAAATTCCATTACATTGTGCACATAACCTGTATAATTCTATTCCAAGTCAATTTTTTTCTATTCTGAAAGCTCAATATGGGCTTACCGCTTATTGATAAAAAGTTATCCACAAACCGTAAGAGGTTTTTCATTATTTTCATAAACCCCTGTACATTGATCCAACAATCATGTTCATTTTATTGAATGACTGATCTTTAATGCATTTCTATCACATCAAGGATTCAAAACTGCAGGCCAAAAATGCTTTTTATTAACATTAACAAATCTAGATGCTCACATTAGGGACATAATTGCATTTTTAAACAGTTCTAGCTTTCTTTTTTGTTCTATTTTGTTTTGTTCCGAGGTTTAAAAACTGCCATGAGCATCTCTAACTGCTGTAAGCTGTTGCCCGCCTCCAATTTATGGCCACTGATTCTAGGAAAAGAACATACAAATAATCCATACCACATATCATGCATCGGGCATGTACACCGTCCATGCCTCACCGGGCATTCGACAACGGGCTCATATCGGACGAATGCTCAATAGTCAACACCTCAGACCACTCACTTACAGCTGTTCTACAGAGACCGTCCCATAAAAACTGAGAGGAACTTCTTTTTTAGTTGGCAACAGTGCGAAGTTGCAAAATAATCATGCAGACGACTAACTGAATTAAGGAAGCGCCTCTGACAAAAGTTATTAGCCGTGGCAGACGATTATGATTTTGTTATTGCGCAGTTGTTTAAGGTACGTCTGCATTTCGCCATACAGCTATGGAGGTGAGTGATTCAGAGTTAAGAAGCGAAAAGCGTTGTGCGATAAACTTTTTCAATCGTTTGGGTAAAATGGCTACAGAAACAGTTGATTTAATGAAAAAAGCTTGCAAAGATAAACTTTGGGTGAGTCAACGACTTTTAGATGGCGCTATGTCTGTCAGCAAAACTCGCTCTTAGGCCTGGTCGACCTGATAGTGTTGTTACGGAGCGTATTTTTAACACCCTTCGGCAGTACCGCAAGTATATCGACCAAAATCATGGGAATAAAAAGTGGCGTCGACTAATATTTCAAAAACGTCGGCATTCCGCATTCTACGCAACAAATTACTACTGCATCTTGTGCGTTCCAGATGGATACCTCATCACCTGACGAGAGAACAATTGTTAGCCAGAGTTCAGGTGTGTTATCAGTGGAAACCAATGATAGCAAAGGATTCAAACTTTCTAAGCACTGGACACATAACAACAGGTACAAAGATGAAACGATTGAGCTTACAGGCCTGTGCGACTTTTGGAACACGCAGACATCAATAGTTCGTGTGGCCCCCATGTCTGGCAATAACGGCCGCTACATGCCGCGGCATCGAACGAAAGAGGCTTAGGATGCGGGCTTGGGGTATGTCGGTCCAGGCTGCTTCCACACTTTGCCACAGTTCATCAGGCGTAGCCGCGGGTTGAACTTGCTGGGCCACTCGGTTGCCGATCAGCGACCAGACGTGTTCTATGGTCGACATATCGGGAGAACAGGAGTGCCACGGCAGCAGTGACATCTGGTGGGCCGTGAAGAATTGTTGCACGATGCGTGCCACGTGCAGGCGCGCATTGTTCTGTTGAAACGTGGCGGCTGGCAGGTCCTGCAGGTAAGGGAGGACTACAGGCTCCAAAACGTAGGAGATGTAGCGATGGCCGTTGAGTGTACCGGCGATGCGTACCAGAGGGGTGCGGGTGTCATATCCAATTGCGCCCTAAACCATAACGTCAGGCGACGGACCGGTATGGCGATGCATAATGCAGGCGTCATATATTCTCTCGCCGCGGTGCCGCCACACGCGGATCCGACCATCGTCGGGCTGCAGGCAGAAGCGGGATTCGTCGGAGAAGACAATGTCGTGCCATTCCGTAAACCAGGTGTGGCGTTCAACGGCCCACTGTCGCCGCACTCGCCGGTGGTGTAACGGCAATGGTAATCGGAGCAATGGGCGCCGTGCGACAAGTCCCTGCTCCTGCAGACGACGTCGAACGGTACGTGCTGACACAGGTTGTTGCGCAACACACCCTAATTCCTGCGCTAACGTTCGTGATGTGGCGGCTGCGGCAATCCCTCACGTCGGTCCGTCCGTCCCTCCTGCACCCACCGAATCCATACTCGCCTCACTGTGGCTGGATGTCGTCCCACACGGGCCCCGATGTCTCGGTACGATAAACCGCTGTCGCGATAAGCCACTATTTGTCCTCTGTCGAACTCCGAAACGTGCTGGAATGACTGCCGTATTCTGCGACGAGGCATCAGGAAGCTTCCCACGCACAGGTTCGGCAGCACAACACACTTCCACTACTTACACCCTGCCTTCTGTGCATCCTTCTTATAGTGCTTCTCGCTGGCGTGCCGGGCGCACATGATTTTCATATGCCCTGCAATGCTAATCGTTTGCATGTCCTCTCGCGGGCAACTCATGCTGCGAATTTCAGGCCAATCGGATGCTTCGTTCTTGGTGTTGCATTTTGGGTGGCCAGCAGTGTATATACACTGAAGTGCTAGAAAAACTGGTACACTAGTCTAATACTTGGTAGGTCCCCCACGGAAGCGCAGGATTGCAGAAATACGACGGGGCATTGACTCTACTAACTTCTGAAAATATGCTATAGGCAATGCACACCATACTTCCTGCAAAGCGTTCCACAATTCTGGTTTATTCCGAGATCTCGGATTCCTGTGTTCGATAGCGCGTTGCATGGCATCCCGAATGTGTTCTATCACGTTGAGATCTGGGGACTTGGGTGGGAATGGGAACACCCCAAACTCAGATGAATGCTCCTCTAACCCTAATGTGACGTCCCGACATTTGCGTGGAGGTGCATTGTCCTGTTTGAACAGGCCCAACCCATCAGCATGTATGCAGGACATAAACGGGTGTACCTCGTCAGAAAGGATGCGCACATAGCGTTGGCCGGTCAAAAACGTTTGTAGACGTACCAGGGGTTCCAGTGAAGTCCAGCTAAACACACCCCATACCATTACGGACCCCCCACCAGCCCGTGCAGTTTCCTGTTGACAGGCGGGATCCATGGGTTCATGGGGTTTGCGCCACACACGAATCCTTCTATCTGCCCGATATAGTGGGAAACGCGACTTGTCAGACCAGGCTACTGGTTTCCAGTCATCAAGTGTCCAGTGACGGTGTTGCCGTGCCCAAGGGAGGCGCATAGTTCTGTGTTGTGTCCCATCAAGTTGGGCGTCGGCTCCCAAAGCCCATATTGTGCAGGATACGTTGAACAGTCCGGAAGCTGATGCTTGTTGAGGCTCCAGCATTGAATTCCGATGATACCTGTGAGAGTTTTGCACGCCTATCGCGTGAAACGATTCTTGACAACCGACGATGGTCACACTCATCCAATGTCTTTTTACGGCCACACTGGTATCGTAGGTTGAAGGTTTTGCCGGAATTCTTGTAGTCACGGTACAACCTTGCAATGGTCGTCCGTGAAAATCCCAATTTTGCTTCTACCTCTGAAATACTATGGCCCATCTCACGAGCGCCAACTATGACACCGTGTTGAAATTCGATAAAATCGTTATTACTTGTCATTCTCATGCCGAAAACATCTCTGACAGCTGGCAAGGATGTCTATCGCTTTATATGCGCACTTTCGGACACAACCGAGTACGCGCATAGGTGACGTTGCTATGCGTTTTGCATAAGCTGGTCTGCAGCAATTTTTCTGGCACTTCAGTGTATATATGCCAGTTTCTGTGCTGCACAATTGTACCGCTCAGGGGTGTAAGTGTTTGTTTCCATTTGTATCATACTTAGAACCGCATCTTCGGTTCCTGGTTCGAATCCCTGTGAGGCGTGGATGTTGTGTTTGTCTTACGGCACTGGCTCTCTCTTCCTTACCTGGAGTCAGTGGCCCTAAATTAGGGATGGGCGACAGCCCATTAAATTGCTCAAGGCGATCGTTAAAATCTTCAATAAAAAAAAATCTGGTTTTCCATTCCTAGAACTTGACATGAAAAATCCTTTTTGCTCTGGATGCCTTCCAGTATGAGAAATATACTTTACATGCAATTTGCGATTTTTTCGTAGATCGCATTTTAGTCGCTATTAGCTGGAAGTAGCTATTCTATTTGTAGATGTTTTACAGATTATGTAGCAATCCGGATGACATTTTGTTTTTAATTTTTTAATCAGTTCAGATCACATGTAGAGAATTTTAGGAAAGGAGTGTCTGACCCCAGTTCTTAAACAACCCTTAGAAATAGGAAGCTAGGAGATTTGGGCTAGAGTGCCCGATAGGGAAGTGGCACGGAGATGAGGTAGAAAGTTGCAGGAAGACGCCCTTATTTATTACTGGAGGGCCAGTACCCGGGGTCCGACGACTTAAAGTGCCCATCCGACGCACGGCGGGTATTTAGTGGTTCGAGCGTTCGTATCTGACTGGGATCGAACTTGAGGTTATCTCCGTGGCAGTCAAGTAATCAGTTCAATGCGGTCTTTTGAATTATGCGCAGCTTTTCTTCAGGATGCATAAATGCATTCATTTTTTCGCTGAATTTTTTCTTCCCAAAATCTACGTAATTTTTATTTTGTAGGAAAGTATTAACAAAAAGTGATTATTGCATCCAAGAATTCGATATCATCTTTTTTTTGTTTTACTTGCGCACTGTATTTTCTTAAATAATGAAATGGGACGATATTATTCCTACTGAAAATTCATTTTCAAGTTAGTTTCCGTGCTCAATCGCTACAATCCTCCTGGCAAACGTTTAAGGTCCCTTTCACCGTTACTGATGTAAAAGCTTCAGCCAGGTGTCTCACATATATATTTGCATTTCATAAACTATGTAGTTTGCTCTATGTCTAATGTAAAACCTTCTTTTATATCAGATAGTCGTCTTCCTTTTATTTTCTTAATGATTTGCGTGTTCGAAATTTCAGTAGGGAGAGAGCATGTTGCATCTCTGTCAAAATTGTATTCAATCAATAATTCCTTCTTTCCCTCAGTTGCTGATATTTAGCTTCGTCTCGTGTTCAAGTTATTTATATGTCGCTATAACAGTGCGTCTGAAAATTTTCTATACTTCAGGGAACACTTTTGAGTTTGTTGGACACTAGTGGTATATTTAACCAAATTTCTCAGTTTCGATGTGTATGATATTTTAAAATGACCTATATTTTACGCATAGTTCGAACAAATTGTATCTAAAACAATGCATTAGACATCATTTCAATAGGTTTGCAAGATACACTAAGTAACTTCGAAAAAGGTCAGCTGGTCATATAGAATTGGGAAACGAATTTCCCCGAAGAAAAAAAAATTATTAGTAAATATTACAATATTGGCATATTTTCACTGTATTCCATGAAACCACTTCCTTCAGAAAACGTGAAAATTTTCATCGTCGTGGAGCGGGAATTGAATCCGCAACTCCCGATTTCCGGTCGAGCATGCTAGCCGTTACACTACCCAGAACAAAGGAGTTCTAAGCAACTGAACGTAGATATCTGAGAACCTTCAGATTTGCGCTAGACGAAGCTATCCCTGTCCCATCGTAGTGTCTCACAAATATTGCTCACATCCAGGGTCAGATGTAGGTCACAAATTCCAGTGATGAAAGTACGTCATATACAACTGTGAAACGAATTTCCCAGAAGAAATAATTCTTCATAAATGCATGGTAAGTATTGTAATGTTATTAGTGGCATTTGTGGCATATTTTCACTGTATTCCATGCAACCACTTAATTCAGAAAATTTGAAAATTTTCATCGTCCTGTAGCGGGACGATGAAAATTTTCAAAAGGAAATTCGTTTCCCAATAGCATATGACGTACTTTCATCACATGAAATTGTGACCTACATCCGACCCTGGATGTGAGAAAAGGTCGTGAGACGCTACGATGGGACAGGAATAGCTTCGACTAGAGCAAATATGAAATTTCTCAGATATCTACACTGAAGAGCAATTGAATTAGAGACAGCTGGCGTTATGCAAATGTGGAGCTGTGGGCGGCCCTCTAAACGGAAACGTCATGACGTACGCAGCAATCCGACAATATAAGGAGTGATGCGATGGGAATCAGTAAGAGTCGGACGCAGTATGGGTAAGAGGAAGGATCTAAGCGCATTTGATAGTGGGAGAATTGTCGGGGCCCGACGAATGGGTCACTCCATCTCGGACGTCGTGCAGGCACTGGGATTTTCACGAGCCACTGTGTCACGGGTGCATCGTGAGTACATCGAATCCGGTAAAACCATCCCTACAAGGGCCAACTGCCATGCACAACAGCGTGTGGATGAGCGGGGTCATCGTCGGCTAGCTCGCATTGTAACAGCGGATAGACGGGTCACAGAGCAAGAAATCACTCGGCAATTTAACGCTGGTGCACAAAAACGTGTAAGGAGCCACACCATCCAGAACCGTCTCCTCGCTATGGTGTACAGAAGCCATCGTCTCACGAGGATACCGCAGCTGACCGCACATCACAGGGTGCAAAGATTAGCATGAGCGCGGAAACATCGTCACTGGACCCCAGACATTTGGAAAAATGTTGCCTGGACTGATGAGTTAAGATTCACGTTGGTACATGCGGATGGCAGGATACGATTACGGCGCAAACCACATGAAGCGATGGATCCTTCTTGCCAGCAGGGTACTCTTCACGCTGGTGGGGGTGGCATTCTCGTCTGGGGACTGTTTACATGGACTGAAATGGGACTCCTGATACGTGTGACATCCTCCATCACCGGACAACGTTACCGGGATATCCTGGAAGACCATTTGCTCCTGTTTGTGCGTCTTCAACATCCCACTAGGGACCTCATCCTGCAACAAGACAATGCACCATGCCATCGCTCCCGAATTGTATCCGAATGGTTGGATGAGCACTCCACCGACGTACATCGGTTCCTTGGCCAGCTAGGTCACCTGACCTCAATCTCATCGAGCACATCTGGGATGCCATCGAGAGAGATGTTCGAGGCTCTGAGCCCCCTCCATCAAATCTTCGTGAACTGTGGGAGCTTGTTCAGGGGTCGTGGATCCGTATGGATTCCTAACGCTTCCGGTGTCTTGTCGAGGCCATGCCAAGACGAATCGCCGCCGCCATCAGGGCGAAAGGTGGTGCTACACGTTACTAGACAGGTATCTCTAATTCAATTGCTCTTCAGTGTATGTTCAGTTGCTTGGAATTTACTTGTTCTGGGTAGTGTAATGATGCTCGACCAGAAAGCGGGAGATGCAGGTTCGATTCCCGCTCAAGGACGATGAAAATTTTCAAGTTTCTGAAGGACATGGTTACTTGGAATACAGTGAAAATATATCAATATCAACATTACAAGGTCAGCTGATGTTCGCGGATGAAGGAGTATGGGAGAGATAAAATACATGATTAAACGCGTTTTCCAAACTATTGGAACATTTTGTTACTCCCACCTTCCCCACGAAAGAAAAACACACGTCAGTGAGAGGTACAGTCATATTCTTTGTAAATGCGTCCACAAAACGTCCGATGATAAAACACTGTTAATATTTACAGTGATGAACGATGAGATCAAGGTATCTTCTCGGACGAATGATCAGATGCCAGAGCCATTCACCCACTCTGCCATTGATGCTGATATACATACCTGTCCAAAAGCTTAGGACGAGGAACATTTTGATCAATTAAAATCGGAATATGCGGTTTTACAGCTGAAAGAGGTATGTATTGTGATAACAACATATTGTGATAACGACGTGAAAAGTCATGAATAATAAGTAAAAGAGGTCAAAACACAAAATTTAGGAAAGTAACTCATCTATTCTTCAATGACACTCTTCGATCAGCGAAAGTACCCAGTAAAGGGATATGCCCACCACGACCTGCAATGCATATTTGGCAACAGTGTATCATGCTTAGCCATATGTGGTTTAGGTGTTCTTGTTGTAAATTGTCCCACTCCTACCTGATACCTCTGGTAAGTTCTTTAATGGTTTCTGGTGGAGAATTCATTTGCGCAATAGGTCTACTCAGAGCGTTTCATGCATGTTCGCGAACAGGGGAACACGCTGGACGCTCCATGCGACGGATATCCTGACTAGCCAGTACTCGATCTCTAGCTGCAGATGCGGTAAGGAATGGCGTTATCATCCATAAAAATGAAATCTTCGCCCCCAACACCAGGAAACAAAAGACCGTGGCGAGGAATCATCATATTATTGCAGTATATTAGACCCGTTTCTGTCCTTTGATCTATCTTCTGCAGTTCGGTACGTTCATTGATCCTGATACCGGCCAACACAGTGACGCCGTGACGTCCGTAGTTGTCCCATTCCACGATGTTTCTGGCATCATACACTATATTGACAAAGGTCACCGGACACCTAGAAGAGAAACACAGCATTTATTGACATACATTAAGTACGGTGCCGGTCCGCTTTTGGCCTTAATGCCAGCACTGATCCTTAGAGACATGATTTCGACAAAGTTTTAAAGCATAGAAATAGGTATGCGCTTTCATTCAGTACATAATGCTGCCGCTAACTGTTGCTTAGTAATAAGCCTTGGGACCAAACTTCTTATGCGGGGCTCTAATTCATTCCATAGCTGTTCTACGGGATTAACACCAGGGCTCTGTCCTAGCTAGTCCACACACGATACGGAATTGTTGTCAAACAACGCCGCAACAGTCCTTGGTTTATGGCTCGGTGCATTATTCTGCTGCTACCAACAAGGCTCGGTTCCTAGTATTGCCACATAGTTGCTAGGGCATAATTGTCCAGAATATCGAGGTAGACGTGCTGGTTAACAAATTTGTCCACGAGAACCAATGGGCAGAAACAATACCATGAAAAACATCCGCACAAGAGTACACTGCCAGCTCCAAACTTAACCGTATGAACAGTACACTGTGGTAAATAACGGCCCCATAGCTGCTGCTACACACACACACGGCCATCAGACTGATGGATCGTGTATTTGGATTCATCAGTCCATAGGACCAGTTTCCATTGATCTACGGTCCACGATAAATGTTCTTTACACCATGCCAAACGACGAGTAGCATTCCGAGTGGAGATGGAAGGCTTATGAGCAGCCGCACACTACGGTAACCCATGGAATGAAGTTCTCTGCAAAGGGTACTTATACGTACCGAGGTTTCCGCATTTTTAATCACATGTACACTGAGGTGTTATGCAGTACTCCGTTGATTAGCTGTAACGAGCTTCCTGAGGCTCCGACGTCCTCTATCACTGATTTTCTTTGGTTTGCCGGTACGTTCTGCTATAAATCAGGCATGCCATATGTCTTCCACTTATTCAGTACATCCAAAACAGTTGACTTGGTATTTTTAATCGCCTTCCGGTTTCTCTTATGGACACCCCACTAATATAACAGCCAACAATATTTCCTTTCTCAAAGTCAGTTGTCTCCCGCCGCGACGTTATCACTCAACCTCACAGTGCGATATGATCGCGGTCAGCTGCACGCTTGTTTCTATACCATTTTCAGCTGTATCGCGCATCTTAACAACGCAGCAGATCCGTTCATTTGCTTGTGAAGTGGTGTCCGGTGACTTTTGTCAATATAGTGTGTAGTCCCACATCTCCACCAGATCAGTTGTGGCAATCCGACAAAAGACTAAATCGGCTTTCATCGGTAAACATTACCATGGTTGATTGATCTGAAGGCCAGTCAACATGAGACATAGACCACTTATATGCTGCTACGCGATGTGCACTGGATATTACAACACAGCATACAAGTTTTCGTGGGTGTACATGTTCTTCACTTAGATGTGTTGACAGTGTTTGGTGAGAAATCGCATACTTCTAATATCTTCAAGACGATTAGTCAACTGGTCCGCAGTACTTTTCTGACCCCGTTTTGCAATTATGACTATATAGGTAACGGTCATTCCAATAGCTCGTACAGCGAGGACGAACTACAGCAAAATATTTGGAAGCGATTCTGTGTTTCCAGGATGCTGACCAAAGCCCCTGTACTATGTTAGTTCAAATTCAAACTCTGGCGCCATCGCTCATAGTCCAGCCTTTTTAAATTTGTCGATAATTTGGACTCAGACAAAATCGTCCATGTTATGTCCTCGAGGCATCTTTTTGATACCTCAGACATGTATTTCTTGTTCCTCGTTAAAACATGTGAAAAATAGATAGAGACTCTGCTTGGACTTTTGCCTATGCATCGGAATTACGTCTTCATAGCAAATTTGCATGCTATGTATGATGAAGTGTCTTCGTACGTCATATCGCGTTCGAATGATGCATAGCGATCGTTTTAGCTCCATGAGCTTATGCAATCATCAAATTTCATGTTCAATCGTATATTTTGATCATTAGTGTACGTTAATAACACGTTAAGGGAAAGTTACAATTGAATGTGAGCAACTGACGAAATATTAGCTTTGACTTTCTGACAGTTCAACCCTTTCACAGACTGAGATCTTAACCCCTCGTTGATTGCACTGTGAGCATTTCTCTCACGCTTCGCATATAAAGAGTGTGATTTATTTGGAAGTGATCTTGGAGTAGCACCCTCGCTCTAGCTGAATTTTAGAATCTTCTCAATAATCTGTTGTCATTTCCGATAAGCATTGGCGCGTCTTTGACCTTAGAACAGTCTGCTCTTTCCTCCCGTGTACTGTGTGTGAGCATTTCTTTCATCAAGCGACCGCAGGTGTTTGCGAAATATGAGAGCTTTCCTTATCAAGCGACCACTGGTGTTCGTGTTCTGTGCCTTTATAGATAACGCGATAATACTAGCGCTTTTTTTCGACTTTGTTTCCGGGTGCTCTGTGTGAGCATTTCTCTCATCAAGTGACTTCTAGTGTTTGTGTTTTGTATTATGATAGACAACGCGATGAAACGAGTGTGGTTTTCACCTAATGTGATTTCCAACTATATATGTTAACTATATGTTCTGCGAAAAAAGAATTCTGAAGGGTTATTATTTAGTAGACTCCTTAAAACAGCGGGAAAAGGTAGTGTCAGATAAATTCCCACGCACGACGCACGACTACTGGCATTTTTCAACGTGAAGGGACCAACGACGGCTTAAACCAGTATTAATTTAAAGAGAGCAATGGATGTCGAAATCAAAAGAACAGTCATTTAAACCTAAATAATTAAACATGATATTTCTGCTAAGTTTACATGACAGTAATTATAATACACGTACTTCCGAATTAAAAGGAATACAAACATATACTTGTTTTGAAAGCAATTTGTCGTTTGTTATGCATGTTTCAATTAAAACTTTCTTCCCATCTTTCGACGGGTAAATTCTGTTTTATTTTCGAAACAAAACAGTGCTGTGGAAAAAGAGATCTGGAACAACGTTTCTTATTTCGATGTACTCTCTAATGAGTAAAATATTTGTTCCGAAGGAAATGGTATGCTTGCTTGTTTGATAGGCGTTGGCTATTGCTATGGTAACGCAGGAAAGCACCACTTATTTTGTTCTTTTTTTTTACTTATTTCGGCATTATGTTTCTCCAATTTAGTCGTTGTTTAATACTTGATAAGGAAAAGTGTTTTCTCCTTGCTATGCGCATTGCGTAATCAAGAGTTTCATTTGTTAATTAAAAATACTTTATCGATGATACTTGTTTACTGCATTTTATTTCCTCAGTGTAACAGAATGTGAAATAAATTGGTGGCTGCGAAAAGATGATTTCGTAGCAAAAATGGCTAATTATTTTACCGACTTCTCTACCTATAATATAAAACATCATAGCATTGAAAAAAAAGTATTTTAACTTTAAAGTAATGGGCTTTATTCTACGTTTTAATTAGCATGCCACAGAGAATGATACCGCATCAGATATTTTAACACTGGGAATATTTTTGGGAAAATGGTATAAGACTGAAAACTGAAACGTTTATTCACTGTCATAAAAGATGTTTTATGGCCAAACATGGATTAAACATTTTAGATTTAATCACCATTTTTAACAGTACCCCAGAAAAGATTGCGTGATATTTCTGCTTATGATATTTGTAAAAAATTCTTTACTCGTGTTTTAAGGCTGGCTTTGAATGAGTGTAACAGAAATTCTGTCCTCTACCTGTAAAGCAAATCTTTTGTACACATTTTCTCGAAAACCATTGCTTTGCAGAGTTTGAAATTTTGGGCACAAATAGATACGACCCATATTTAATACGTGTCGCAGTTTTTTTTTTCGAAAAATTTGAGAGAAGTGGTTTTAAAATTCAATTTATCTGACTCGAAAGTATTCCAATTTGGCGCTAGATGCGCCAGAAGTTATCTTGGCTGTGTTTCTGTGTGGAAGAAACGAAATCTCTCATTTCTGTCTAATTTTTTAATTATCTAGGCCAAATAGAAATCAAAGAATGGGCACTGAAGTGAGATTCGAATCTTATCTTCTATAGATCATCTTAAATTCTACTGTACATTCATTTTTTGAAGAGAAAATGTATACATTACCAGAAAACACTTCAATTTGAGACAGAAACTACGCCTACCTACTAAGCTCCACCCACAAACAATGTCATTGGTTAAAACGTAACAGCGCTTATTTTGTCTTTTCACTGTGGAGCCAACGATAGAGCGCTTCCATTCTGAATATGGTAAGGTCTTCCGTCATTCGCTGGCGCCAACTTCTGGGACAATCCCTCAAGACGTAAAAGTCACGCCCAAGGAGTGATATTTTGCGACATCTATCGCAGAAGATGAAGCCTAACACTCATTCAAAGACAGCCTTAAGGTGGACGTCAAGTAATTTTTCTTCATATACTTCCAATAGAAAAAACTCTTGTACACATTTCCTTCACAATTATACTGTGTTCCCAAGGATGAAAATTTGAACATCGATTAAAATAACTTCATATTATAACTTAGAATACTTAATATTTTCTAAAACATTACCATAATTATATTGAAAATCAATAACTTTTCCTTAGGTGGTGTTGAAACCAGAAAAAAGATGGCGCGACCTTTACTTTGATGACGTCAGTAGACAAACAAATGTTGGATTGCATAACTATGGTTATGTTTTAGAAAATGTTAGGTATTCCAAGTTATAAAATGAAGCTATTTTAATCAATGTTCAAATTTTCATCCTTGGGAGCGCATTAATTGTGAAGAAAATGTGTACAGAAGTTTTTTCATTGGAAGTATAGGAAGCAAAATTATTTGACTTCCACCTTAAATCGTAGTACGTGTTGGACAAAATTATTCCATAATGGCGATACCCTTCCATTTTGCAGTTAAAATGGATATCAAAAGTTTAATCGTCGTTATTCGGAAAATATTTTAATAATCGAAAACTTATTATCAGAATAGCAGTTAATTACTATTTCTGTTTGGATTTTGAAAATCAGATGCAGTTTAAAACAAAAAAAAAAATAACACTGCATAGCTTTTTCCATGAAAGAGGAAATATGATGTAAGACTACGCTTTCTAGCAGAAGAACTTTGCATAATGGAAAAGTTGACAATAGGCGAAATATGCTCTTCATGAAAAAAGCTATGCTAAGGACAAATTACTTTCTAAATACTTCCCCAGAAGCAGAAATAGTGGAAAAAATAGTTTTCGAGTTTTACGCTCCTAGAGCGAAATCTTTGCATTATATTTAACAAGAAAGATGACACCAAATTTTCGGTTGTAATGAGCACGTCTTTTGCATCTGTTCTGAAGCATATTAAATATTTCAAAGCAATTCAAAATCAGTGGAACCGGTTTGGTAAACAATCAACCGGTTTCTTCAATCGATAAAAAACCCCAAAATTAAAACTTCTGCATAGTTCCATCAGCGGCTAAAAAGCATGTTACGAAGACTAACAAATGACGCACAAAAAGTTCCTCATAGCGCAAGGAAAGTATGGGACACAAAACGATTTTGAAATCGAACAGTTAAAAGAAGAAACATACGAGAGAAGGAATCATTATATAACTCTATGCCTTCTAACGGAAGAATTCTGAACAATGGAAAAGTTGAAAATAGGTGAAAAATATTTTGAATGGAAAAAGCTATGCTAAGGAAAAAACTTTTCAAATACGTCTCCCGGAAGAGGAAATAGCGAGAAAAATTTTCGAACTTTACGCCCACTAGCAGGAAATCTGTGCATTATTTAAAGATGATAATGCTCCACATCTCTTGTGTAGCGAATGGTATACCGTAAAGAAGAAATTTCTCAATAGTGTTTTAAGAAGCGGCGATTCAGCTTCAAACTAAAGTACAAAAACACCACCTACCGGCAGAACTGTGAACTACAAAATTCCTCATGTACTAGCTTAAAGTGTTCTACAAGGTAAATGACATCCAAGAAAGTAGCTCAAAACGTACACAATAGCTTTAAACAGGCGGGGCGCCCAACATGCGAGTGCGGGACGAGGTATATCCCACTTGAATGCATAAAATGTAGGATCCCCCAACACAACGTTTGTCAAGAACAAGAAATGGGCTGGACACGTTGGACAAATGGCCCTCCTCCGATGGACAACCGGAATTTTCGACTGGATACAAAGGAACAGAAAAAGATCCAGAGGAAGGCCACATGGGAGATGAATGGATAAAATTCGAAAACTTGCGGAAGTAACATGGAGGAGAGTGGCTCATGACAGACTGTTGTGAAGAAAACTTGGGGAGACCTTCATCCAGCAGTGGACTGATAATGGCTGACAATGATTATATATATTTATTTATAACTTAAAATGTCAAATTTCATGGTTCAATAAGGGGCCTTTCTTTTATATCTTTTGAGGGTGACCCTCTTTTTATTAGTGGCTTCCTTTTTTTACAACTTGCAAATTTGGCCTATATGTTTGAGTTAATTAACAAGTTTGTCATAGCAGAAACCCATTTTCAGGTTTCTGTAGATGGGCGAAAGAGTTATCCATGCTGGTCCTTGATAAAGCCATGAATGGCGGTCTCTTTTTTCTGGAGTCATTCTCTTACTAACTTTTTCTACTCGTTACTTTTTGGCTCCGATCTTCCTGTAATTTAGTTTGTGATCCTATGAGTTTTGATTAGTTATATATACACTGAAGAGCAATTAAATTAGAGATACCTGTCTAGTAACGTGTAGCACCACCTTTCGCCCTGATGACGGAGGCGATTCGACTCGGCATGGACTTGACAAGACACCGGAAGCGTTAGGAATCCATACGGATCCACGAGCCCTGAACAAGCTCCCACAGTTCACGAAGATTTGATTGAGGGGGTCAGAGCCTCGAACATCTCCCTCGATGGCATCCCAGATGTGATCGATGGGATTGAGGACAGGTGACCTAGCTGCCCAGAGAAGCGAGGTCACGTGAGTGTTCATCCAACCATTCGGATACAATTCGGGAGCGATTGCACGGTGCATTGTCTTGTTGCAGGATGAGGTCTCCAATGGGATGCTGAAGACGCACAAACGGGAGCAAATGGTCGTCCAGGATATCCCTGTAACGTTGACCGGTGAGGGACGATGTGACACGTACCAGGGGTCCCATTTCAGTCCACGTAAACAGTCCGTAGACGAGAATGCCTCCCCCACCGGCTTGAAAAGTACCCTGGTAACAAGAAGGATCCATCGCTTCATGTGGTTTGCGCCGTACTCGTATCCTGCCATCCGCATGTACCAACGTGAATCTCGACTCATCAGTCCAGGCAACATTTTTCCACATGTCCAGGGTCCAGTGGAGATGTTCCCGCGCCCATGCTAATGTTTGCACCCGGTGATGTGCGGTCAGCAGCGGTACCCTCGTGGGACGATGGCGTTTTTACCTCATAGCGAAGAGATGGTTCTGGATGGTGTGGCTGCTTACATATTTTTATGCACCAGCGTTAAATTGCCGAGTGATTTCTTGCACTGTGACCCGTCTATCCGCTGTTAAAATGCGAGCTAGCCGACGATGACCCCGCTCATCCACACGCTGTTGTCCACAGCAGTTGGCCCTTGCAGGGATGGTTTTACCGGATTTTATGCACTCACGGTGCGCCCGTGACACAGTGGCTCGTGAAAATCCCAGTGCCTGCACGACTTCCGAGATAGAAAGACCCATTCGTCGATCCCCGAAAATTTGCTCAGGATCAAATGCGCTTAGATTCTTCGTCTTCGCCATACTGCGTCCTACTCTTACTGATTCCCGTCGCATTACTTCTTATAATGTCGGATCGCTGCATAAGTCATGTCGTTTCCGTTTATGATGTCGCTCCCAGCGCCACATTTGCATAACACCAGCTGGTTTTTTTTTTGGTTTTTTTTATTGGAGGTTTAACGACCACCGTGAGCAACTCAATGGGCTATAAGCAGTCGACTGTCCCTAATTTAGGGTCACTGGTACCAGGGAAGGGAGAGAGCCAGTGCCGTAAGACAAACACAACATCCATGCCTGACCGGGATTCGAACCCGGACCCCTTACGCGCGAATGATCAGAGACCAGCGCCTTAGACCACTGCGCCACCGGGCCGGCAACGCCAGCTGTCTATAATTCAATTGCTCTTCAGTGTATATATATATATATATTATTTAATTAACATTCAGTTGCATGTATGAAATGTCCACGGCAACTGCATGTTCATTCGCCATTTACTTTCAACTACAGGAACTTATCTTACATTGAAGGTAACAAAATTAGAGGGGACGAATTATTTCCTTGAAAGACAGTGGGTAAAACCGCTCTAACAATGGCACCCAAGTACAATCAGCATTCGAATGTGGCATTCCATTCTTTATTTCGAGCTTGTTAAACCAATCCCAGTATATTTCTTCTCAAAGAAAGCAGTTGATTACCTTGCGAGGAAGTGCAGTACAAATCCCACTTCATTGGCAGTGTAACAAAGTTACGTTTGGAACGCCATCCTGTTGTTATTTTTTTCCTGTATGAACTGGTAATCTATGAGTTTGCAGTCCTTATTCACTGAGCAACGTTTCCGAAACGGATAATTAATAAGCAGTATTGTCTCGAGTCTCATGCATTTTAGGAGTTCACGGGCAATTATTTCTGTCGAAAGCACTGCCCGAGCGATTTCACCTGCTCTTAAAGCAAGTGCGGGAACGATAGAGTGCAGCGACGTCGAAATACGTCATTAGACTAGTGTGTGATGGCTCTAGTTAATTAGCAAGCTTTCCTTTCATGATCAATACAACTTCTCCGGGGACCCTGGAAATATCTGCCATCACCAAAATCACCGGGCACCCCCTGGGTTCGTGTTAAACAAGGAGCAAACATTAATTACTATCCTTGAGACCCGTATCTCGATGAGGATCAAACGGGAATAGTTGCTGCTTCTTCGCCCGCCAAATGGAGCGTCGGAGACACCTGTTTACAAGGCTGTCGATGAGCAACTGTAAAGAAATTAATTTTATAGCCTTAACAATGAATTGAATCAAATGATACTCCCGATAAATTCCAAAAACTCACATGCGGAAACTTCGATTTAACACAGGAAATGAGAATTTCTTAGTTTAATTTCGTTCTTCGACAAAGATATGTCTTTTAGCACGTCTTAACAAGAAGGAAGAAGCATGCTTACAGCAGCACTATGTCTGTCAGCCTATTTTCATGTTATCTGTGTACTGTTATTTCGGTATGAAACATTTTTTCATCGGGAAGGTCAAATTGTGGAAATAATTATCCTTGTCGTCTGGTCTTTTTCTGACATACAAAGATGAGCCATTACATTATGACCACCTACCTAATGCGCTGGAGAACCACTTGTAGTCCGCAAAATAGAGGCCACTCTGCGAGGCATCGATTCCATGAGGTTGCGATAGTTATCCTGTCAACAGCAGGTCGTCCAGTTCCCGTAAATTTCCGGGTGATGGTGATTTAGCGCAAACCCCTTTTTCCAATTCGAACCACAAATGTTTTATTGAATTCATGTCAGGTAAATTTGGATGCAAGAGCATTAACAGAAAGTTACGAGCATGTTCCTCGAACCACTGTTTGACGATTCTGGCAGAGTGGCATGGCGCATTATCCTGTTGGTAATGTCCATCACCAGCTGGGAACAGAGTTGCCATGAATGGGTGAACTTGGTCCTTAACAATGTTCAGATCCCTGACAGCTGTCAGGGATTCTGCTATTCCGACAATGGGGCCTAAATTTCTCCAAGAAAATATCGCCCACAGCATAACACAGCCGCCGCAGCCGACTCGTTCCCGCCAAACAGTGCATCCAGGTGCCATAGCTACCGTTGGTATTCGGCGTATCTGCACTCGGCCGTCTAAGTGATGAACCAGGAATCTTGATTCGCCAAACCAGGCCACTTTCTTCTAATCATCGATGGTCCAATCTTGATTATCTTGGGGCAATTTCATGCGTTGTTGTCCTTGACGAGCAGTGATCATGGGGACCCGGCTGGGTGTTCGGCTACTCGGATGCATGCCCAGAAGGCTGCGATGGACTGTGTTCTGTGACACATTGCCTTGATAACCACTGCTGTAGCTTCGTGGTTTTGTCGAACTGTGGCCTTGCGGTCGCTGTGAACAATGCGCGACAGTCTCAGCTCCCCTCAGATACCAGTGAGTTACGGACGACACACAGCTGGACGACGGTTCGTCGTTTGGCCATCTATGCCCCACTTTTGATACGTACCCACTACAGCGGCACAAGAAAAACCCACAAGCCTCGCCGTTTGCAAGATCGTAGTTCCAAGGCGCCGTGCCATCACAATTTGTCTTTTATGAAGCTCCGATAAATCGCAACTTTTCATATTCTGACTCTGAACACTCTACTAACCGAAGCCGGTCCTCGAGTTGTATATATACTGCTCTGTGAACTTCACTTGCGCCACCGTTCGGTATCCAGGCGCGCTCATTTCTCTAAGCTTGAAGTGGTTATAATGGAAAGGCTCATCGGTATGCCGCTAGGGAAGTAAATGCATACACTGTGGAATTCCAGTTATATTTTAATCCATATACACTGCTATTTGTTGGAAACGTAACAGTAGTATGAACGTGTGCGACTTCCCCCTCTTTATACGTTCTTAAAGGAACCAAGTAAAATTAATATGCGTAATTGAAAAACAATTATAAATAAAACGTTGAACGTTTCCATACCTGAATACTTTTATGTGGTTTGATTAATACGTTCTGAGATGTTCAAGGTATAAGAGATTTGTGGGTAAGTGTGTGCCAATTAGATGACATACTGGTTGAGACTAAACGATTGATTTCTTAAGAGACTTTGTTGTTTCTTTTGGCCGTTTTGGTGGATTGATATACAATAAAGAGCAATTTAATTTGAGATACTTGTCTAGTAACGTGTTGCACCACCTTTCGTCCTGATGACGGTGGCGATTCGTCTTGGCATGGATTCGACAAGACACCGGAAGCGTCGGGAAGCCATACGGATCCACGAACTCTGAACAAGCTCCCACAGTTCACGAAGATTTGATGGAGGGAGCGTCAGAGCCTCAAACGTCTCTCTCGATGGCGTCCCAGATGTGCTCGATGGGATTGATTTCAGGTGGCCTAGCTGGCCAAGAAAGCGAGGACATGTCGGTGGAGTGTTCATTCAACCATTCGGATACAATTCCTGAGCGATGGCACGGTGTATTGCCTTGTAGCAGGATGAGGTCCCCAGTGGGATGTTGCAGACGCACAAAAGGGAGCTAATGGTCGTCCAGGATATCCCGGTAACGTTGACCTGTGAGGGACGATGTCACACGTACCAGGGGTCCCATTTCAGTCCACGTAAACAGTCCCCAGACGAGAATGCTACCCCACCAGTTTGAAGAGTGCCGTGCTGGCAAGAAGGATCCATCGCTTCATGTGGTTTGCGCCGTACTCGTATCTTGCCATTCGCATGTACCAACGTGAATCTCGACTCATCAGTCCAGGCAACATTTTTCCACATGTTTAGGGTCCAGTGGCGATGTCCCGCGCCCATGCTAATTTTTACACCCTGTGATGTGCAGTCAGCAGCGGTACCCTCGTGGGACGATCGCTTCTGTACCTCATAGCGAGGAGATGGTTCTTGATGGTGTGGCTGCTTACACGTTTTTGTGCACCGGCGTTAAATTGCCGAATGATTTATTGCACTGTGGCTCGACTATCCCCTGTTACAATACGAGCTAGACGACGATGACCCGGCTCATCCACACGCTGTTGCCCACCGGAATCGATGTACTCACGGTGCACCCGTGACCCAGTGGCTGGTAAAAATCCCAATGCCTGCACGACTTCCGAGATGGAACGACCCATTCATCGGGCCCCGACAATTTGCCCACGATAAAATGCGCTTAGATCCTTCGTCTTACCCATACTGTGTCCGACTCTTACTGATTCCCGTCGCATCACTCCTTATATTGTCGGATCGCTGCATACGTCATGTCGTTTCCGTTTACAGGGCCGCCCACAGGGCCACATTTGCGTAGCGCCAGCTGTCTCTAATTCAATTGCTTTTCAGTGTAAGTTGTGTAATTATTAAGGCCTTCAGCTGCGTTGAAAGTGAAGCTATCAGGCTTCAATTTAAATTAATTCAGTATGCCTTATGTGCAGTTGTACAGCATTGCCAAGTTACTGCGACAGTGATGCCAAGTTATTACGACAAGTTTAACCTTAAGTGAGATAAACTGCGTAGTGCTTTATAGTAAAGTGTGTATGTAGTTAGAACACAAAACAATTCTGAAATTTAACTTTAATTCTACATTACGTAGTACAGAGTCGCTCCTCCTTTTCCCACTGAACAGCCCGAACCGAAGCTTTCGGGACATGGAACATACCAGATGTTAGAATCATCTGGTATGTTCCATGTCCGGAAGGATTCGGTCTATTCTGTGTTCTCTCAATCATTTCCACGAGGCATACGAACCGTTCATAGGTCTGAACAGTCCTTTTACAACGTGGAAATGATTGAGTAATGGAGTAACCGCAGATTAGACGACGGAGTCGTCTGGCAGAGAACGGCCCGCTCACCCTCATCCCAGGGATGATCGATGTAATTTAAATCCGTGGACTGTTCAGACCTCTAAAGCAAGAAAACCACGTCGACATGCTTCTGGAAGCTTTCGTTAACGATACGTGTCATAGGAGATAGTGCGTTATCCTTCTGGACGTGTCCATCTGCTTGAGAAAAAATGGTACCCATGAAGGACTGAATTTGATTGACAACGAAGTTAATAAACTGCTGGCCCTCCAAAATGCAACACCAAGAAGGAAGCATCCGATTGGCCTGAAATTCGCAGCATGCGTCGCCCGCGAGAGGAAACGCAAACGATTAGCATTGCAGGGCATATGCATATCATGTGCGCTCGTCACTCCACCGAGAAGCACTATACGAAGGCTGCACAGAAGGCGGGGTGTAAGTAGTGGAAGTGTGTTGTGCTGCCGGACCTGTGCGTGGGAATCTTCCTGATGCCTCGTCGCAGAATACGGCAGTCATTCCAGCACGTTCCGGAGTCCGACAGAGGACGAATAGAGGCTTATCGCGACAGCGGTTTATCGTACCGAGACATCGGGGCCAGTGTGGGACGACATCCAGCCACAGTGAGGCGAGTCTGGATTCGGTGGGTGCAGGAGGGACGGAGGGACCGACGTGAGCGATTGCCGCAGCGGCTGCACGCGACCGAACAAGAGGACCGGCATGTTATGCCGCGGGCATTGACGGTTCGCACGTCCACATCACGAACGTTAGCGCAGAAATTAGGGTGTGTTGCGCAACAACCTGTGCCAGCAGGTACCGTTCGACGTCGTCTGTAGGAGCGAGGACTTGTCGCACGGCGCCAATTGCTCCGATTAACATTGACGTTACGCCACCGGCGAGTGCTGCGGCAGTGGGCTGTTGAACGCCGCACCTGGACTACGGAATGGCACGACATTGTATTCTCCGACGAATCCCGCTTCTGCCTGCAACACCACGATGGACGGATTCGCGTGTGGCGGCACAGCGGCGAGAGACTGTATGACGCCTGCATTATGAATCGCCATACCGGTCCGTCGCCTGGCGTTATGGTTTGGGACGCATTGGATATGTCACCCGCACCCTTCTGGTACCCATCGCCGATACACTCAACAGCCACCGCTACATCTCCGACGTTTAGGAGCTTGTAGTTATCCTTTACCTGCAGGACCTGCCAGCTTCCACGTTTCAACAGGACAATGCGCGCCCGCACGTGGCACGCATCGTGGAACAATTCTTAATCGTGCAACAATTCTTCATCGTGCAACAATTCAGTGGTACGCCTGTTCTCCCCATAATGTCGCCCATCGAACACGTCTGGTCGCTGATCGGCAACCGATTGGTACGGCAAGCACCACCCGCGGCTACGCCTGATGAACTGTGGCAACGTGCGGAAGCAGCCTGGACCGACATACCCCAAGCCCACATCCAAAGCCTCTTTCGTTCGATGCCGCGGCGTTTAGCGGCCGTTATTGCCAGCCATGGGGGCCACACGAACTGTTGATGTCTCCGTGTTCTGCAAGTCGCACGGGCCTGTAAGCTCAATCGTTTCATCTTTGTATCTGTTGTTATGTGTCCAGTAAATCTGGTTTTGCTATCTCGTGTCCTTCTTGGTGTTGCATTTTGGTTGGCCAGCAGTGTATATATAGTGGCGTTAAGATGCATTACGGTGTGTATAAGGGGGCCAAATGCATATCAGGAAAACGTTCCGCACAGCAGCACGAGATCGCCCCCAGCCTCTATTTTTGACACCTGACAATGTGACTCTATGGTCTCATGCTGCTTCTGCCAAATTGAAATAAAGCCATCGCAAGCTTCGCAATCGCTATGATCGTCAGCTTTTGAATTCAATTCGCGAGATGGCTCGATATGTAATACCACCGGAGATGACCCTCTGCACACCAATGCTGGATTGTCCAGTGATTTACCTGATTTTGTCCCCGTCTGCTTTGCGACCTGTCAAGACCACAAATTTGCTGCTATACATTCTGTCCGTTTAGCTTAGTTGGGAGAGCAACTTATTCCGGAATGTGGGGACGCAGGTTCGAATCTCGCCACAGACAAACTTGTGTTTCCACAGTTTGCTTGCACGATTCTTGTCGTATCCTTAGACATGTCTGATCCATCCGCTACTTTCGTTTACAGCATCACCGATCTTTGGAATAATATTTCGTGTCTCAACATTCATCCCAAACCCTAGCCACAGTTGTACTTGAAAATTCCAAGAGGACGGCCTTTGGTTGATTCTCGCATAGGCGCCGAGCCTATTATCACGCCATATACAAAGACGCTCCGATCACTCGTTCTATCCAATTCTGACCCACGATTCAATGCTAACTGGAGCTCCATGAGCTAATTTTTCTGCTTCATACCGCACACCGAGCTTACGTGAGTGAGTCTTCAATTGACCAGGGTAAGTAAATTTAAGAACTAACATTTACCTGAAGCGTGTAATTGCAACAACAGCTCTGCTATTGTTATGCCAAGATAATAATATTTGTAATGTTCCCCAAATTTGGGTAATGTAAGCGCTCATTTTTTCACTCTGACAGGGCTTTTACTTTTACTTGCCTAACAATTTTACACTCAAAAAACGGTTTCTATTCAGAGCATGTTTCTTTTTCCCGCAAAAACAGTGTTTTTGTGCCAGCATTCAAGCCAGTAGTGACCCAGCACTATGTTGCAGCTGCCCAACCGTCAATAAAATGTCCCGGCGGCCACCACATGGGCCACAAGTATAGGCATAGGCCACAAGTATAGGCATAGGCCACAAGTATAGGCATAGGCCACAAGTATGGGCTGGCTAACAGTTGGCACTACCATCAGTTGTCACATTCCAGAACAGGGCCATCAGTAATACATTATTAGCAGTCGATGCCACAAGCAGCCTTTAAGCGGTTGTGCAAGCACGTGCCATAAATGACAGCTAACCTAATGTGGTTCTCTAGTTCCCCGGCAGTGGCAATCGGCAATCACGTGACGTAACTGATGGCTTGACGAATCTTGCCCGACAATTTCCCAGTAGTAGTAAAAAAAAAAAGAAAGACAATTACATCCACTGTTCCGCAAAGGCACAACATCTCTTTCTTTCCCAACGAAACATTTTTGCACAACGGCACGGAGCTGGGGAAATTTCCCCGTCAAATCCGTGAAAATGCTCGGTGGATCCAGCTGTCGTCAAACCTACAGCATCCTATTTGCGAAGCGGACGCTCTACCTACTGCCAGTGTTTGCCGCCTACCAGTGGTCTCTTGAAGGTAAGTCTCTTTCCTGCGCGATGTGAAACCAAGAGCTTTCTTTTAATTTTACAATACTTCCAGTTGTTTTTCATAAATGCCCATTCAATTTTATTTACCTTAAGTGAATTTAACTCATTTTCAGCGAGTGTACCAACTTAAAGACGTTTTCGAAAGTTTTGTGCTGTCTTCGTGGTCTTGAAAGCCGATTGTTTAATTAATATATTTATTCGTTCATATCACATTCTGTTACAGTTTTAACATTGTATCTAACAAAACCAATATAATATAACCTGTTTTTATTGGTGTCCAGTAGGAAAACATAATCTTCCCCGCAAGCTTTCCATATCAACGGACGACTTCTTCAGGAGGTTACTTTTCTTTTCTTTGAAACCGCTTGAAGAAGCTGTCCGTTGACGGGGAAAGCTTGCGGGGATAATTATATTTTCCTACTGGACACCATAAAAACAGATTATATTATATTAGTTTTATTGTTACTTTGGTGTTGACAACCCACAATTTACTCAACGTTGTATTTTTTTCCCCACGGTCCGAAGCTACATTTGCTCTAAAGAGGAAAGATATTTAGTTTTATTTCTCGTTATTCTTAGCAGCGAATTACTCCAATCTTGTGCATTCAACCCATGGGTGAGTAAATTATATCCACATAGCACTTTTTTTTTCAAATAATTGATAAAATATTTACTCGTATAATCTTTATTTTTTCCGACATAACCATTTTTGATGTCTTACCGTGAATTTTGTTTAAAGCAGTTTTAGAGTATGTTAACGAAAGATTATACAGAAATTACTTCTTGTTATTCATGGGAACGGAGTGGGTTCGTTTCATGGCTGCCTGTATTCTCGATTCTTATTGCGTTAGTGCAGGAATTTTGCTACGAAATGAGTTTCTTTTAAAACATGAGAGTAACTGAATATTTCATACAGTTCATTAATTATTATTTATATAATTTTCCTCCAACAGTAATCTTCGTCGACGTGGCATTTCAATAGAAAATTAATTTACCTCTCTACGTATGGATTTTTTTCTTAACATCCACTAAAATAACACGCTGGCGTCGTCTTCAACTTTAACCGGTACCACGATAGACACAGCACGTGTTCCTTCTCCGCATTGGCAGTCCGGCTACTTTCACCTCGTGTTGAGGTTGTTCCTATTGCCAGCTACGGGCCACTTGTAGCGGTTGCTTAGAGGCCTGTAATACACGGCGATACTGCAGGGACATCAATGCCTGTCAATTGATGACGATGCCACCAACAGACTACTACCGTACCGTGAGAGGCATATTTCCACCAGGAGTGACCCATTACTGCCAGCTGGGGGCCAGCAGTTTCCCAACACTTGTGTTTTTGCTGGGTTTTCATTCCACAACTGTCAAACACTTATTGATGATAATCATGATGACCCCGAAAGTTTACTCCTTTAACTCCGACCACTCGAAGAAAAGTTTTCAAGGGGATAGGCAAAAAGTTAAAAGGGGGAGCAAAAGTGCCTTGATAAGAAAGATCCCACAGAAAAGTAAGCAAGTATTTAGCGTTTCGGAAGTACAGGGTGATTCAAAAATTCAGTGCAAAAGTAAAATGCGATTAAAAAAGATCTATGGGTCGGAGAGACATGCGGTTTGCAGATTAAAATTCACCGAGGTACGGGATTTTGTATGGCATCAAGAAAAAAATAGTTCAAAGTCTCGACAATAGAGGGCTCTGTTGCAGAAAACAACAACGAGATATGAGAATTGTGAAATGAGATCAACGTTAAACTAGTGGAACTTACTTTATTTCAGCAGCATGACCTACAGATGCAAGTGCTCAGTGTGTCCACCACCACTCTCCAGTACTGCGTGCAATCGTGGTATTACGCCTGATACAGCATTGAACAAAATTTCAACGGGAATGGTTGATACCTCTTGCCATATGGCGTCTTTCAGCGATGGTAATGTCTAGGGATTACCTCCATAGACGCGGGATTTCAAGTAGCCCCATAACCAGAAATCAGCGGGTTTGAGATCTGTGAGATCTAGGAGGCCATTTGTGTGCGCTATGCCTGCTCAATAGACGATCGGCGCTAAACGTACACGCTTGATTTCACGTTACATGCAAGTCATTAGCTTAATACAACCGTGTGGTTTTGCAATCAGAATAACAGGACGAACCTTTATTATTTTCTCACATTGAAAATGTGACTGCATTTCTCCATAATGTTTTTTATGTCTCACCCTAATGTTGCTTTGTGCGAGTACTGTGTAAAAGTCACTTACGTGGCATTCTCTGCAGCAGCGCCCTCTATTGTCGAGATTGAACTTTTTTTTTCTTGACGCCATACAAAATCCCGTACCTCCGTGAATATTAATTGCAAACCGCATGTCTCTCTGACCCATAGATCTTTTTTAATCGCATTTTACTTTTGCCGCCGAATTTTTAAATCACCCTGTATATGGTGTCCAATTATGTACATATAGCGCTGGTCTATGGTGGTTATGCACATATAGCGCAGGTCTATGGTGTTAAGCTGCCCTATACACTTGCCCTGCTGCGATTGGCACCTCACTTATCAACGATTTCAACATATCTGGTAGGGGGGAAGAAGGTTAAGGCCAGACACATGGGGAAACCTGAAGAAAGATAAAAGAAAGCATGGCAAAAATTACTACATAAACGCACAAAGGTTTACAACGCCGGCCCTGAAAAGAACCGTTTTTTTTTCTCACATTGCACGCTTAGTGCTAATTCGTCCCTCTCTCTTTAAAGATTTCTTAAAAGCTTACTTTTCAATGGTTGGTGGTGAGTTCTGAATCTAAATGCGCAGTGAATTTCCTAATTTTATACCAAACGTTTTCATCACGGTGACCAAATATGCATATTTTGTCTCTTACTTATAAAGGATGATGAGAAGAACATTAATCCCACTTAACGAAACTGACAAAGTACGTATTTGCGAAGTTTTCGCTTAGAATTCCAGCTGACGGGAACCTTTGAAGTTTGCCGCACAAAATAAATGAAATCTGCTGTTCTTTTGTTGACAAATTACTTAAAACGTTGTGGCACGAAATGCGAATATTTTAATGTTTTTGATGGCATATGTCTGTATCGATTCCAAAATTGCGGCTTGTTTAAAATTTTTGTTTCGCTCCTGAGGAACCCCCTCTTGAATATTTGGGGAACTTTTTTCAATTTCCTTCTATTTTTATTAAAGGACTTTGCTCCGCCGCCATTGCCGAAGTTCCTGCGTCAGAATTTTTGGTTTCGGCCTATACCTGTAATGTTAAATTTACCGGTGTGCCGTGTCGGGGTGTTCCTTATTCATGGATTACTAAAGAAAGGAAACCTACGTACTTTTTGTATTTCTTTTGCTTGACGTGAACATATTTTCAGAGTTTTTCTTTACTGTCGTTATTTTTTTGAAAGGCAGACTTTTCTCGTTTGAACTTATAGCAACTAGTAAATCTACTACTAAGGAAAACAAAAGCAGTGCAAAAAACGTTTCCGTAAGGCTTATACATCTTACCGAAATGCTAAACCGTTAAACAATTGAGATAGATTTACCAACAGAACATATGAGTAACAAATCCTTTTTTCAATGTATGTATAAATAACTAAACTTTGCACGTTATATTACTTAAGAGAGAAAAGGAATTTTGTATATCAGTAACAGAAGGAACCAGCAGGTAGAAGTAATAACGTTCCAACATTTTCTTCTGTTGTAGTGGTAAATAATAATATATATTATTACGAGTGTTAATTTGTTTTTGTTTTTTTGGAAAGAAAACCCCAATAATAAATCAAAATAATAAAATATAAACAACTTCACAGCAACATACTAACGGACTAATGGACTTCACCTGCAGTTCGGAGCATGGAAGTTGAGACCTTCTGGGTAACATGACTAAATCGTTTCAGAGCCTCTTGTTTCCAGTGGGCTATGGGTAGACTGCGAATGACGTCACAATGTATGGCTCCGACATCAGAAAAAGAGAAATATCACGTGATCTTAGTCAAATATGTTAAAAGAAAATTCTACAGCTTGCAACCAGTGAGAAACGAATAGAATTATTAAGCAGATTCAATGCCTCTATGGTAATAACTTGATTCCAATCTGCAGTAAAATTTTATTACAGTTAGTATGGGCTACCATTCCACCTGAGTTTTCCATATTTGTAGCAATGGTTATCATACAATATATAAATTTTATTACAGTTAGTATGGCTACCATTCCACCTGAGTTTTCCACATTTGTAGCAATGGTTACCATACAGTATATAAATTTTATTGCAGTTAGTATGGCTACCATTCCACCTGAGTTTTCCACATTTGTAGCAATGGTTATCATACAGTATATAAATTTTATTACAGTTAGTATGGCTACCATTCCACCTGAGTTTTCCACATTTGTAGCAATGGTTACCATACAGTATATAAATTTTTATTACAGTTAGTATGGCTACCATTTCACCTGAGTTTTCCACATTTGTAGCAATGGTTACCATACAGTATATAAATTTTATTACAGTTAGTATGGCTACCATTCCACCTGAGTTTTCCACATTTGTAGCAATGGTTACCATACAGTATATAAATTTTATTGCAGTTAGTATGGCTACCATTCCACCTGAGTTTTCCATATTTGTAGTAATGATTATCATTTATAAATTTTATTACAGTTGATATGGCTACCATTCCACCTGAGTTTTCCATATTTGTAGTAATGGTTATCATGTATAAATTTTATTACAGTAAGTATGGCTACCATTCCACCTGAGTTTTCCATATTTGTGGTAATGGTTATCATATACGAGAGGAAATAATCAATATTGAGGTTCAATTCCCAATCTAGAAAACGTGTGCCTATTAAAGTAATAATATAATAATTCGCGTTAAGAAATGAATCTACGTGTTGTAAATTTCTGAGAAATATTTTTCGCAATATTCTAAACATGGCCTGTAATAAAGTCTACCTACAATATAGGTACATATTTTACAAAAGTAAAGTTACTCTGAGTTCGGCAACGGCATTTCCGTATATTTTACGTAATATTTAACAGTATACTTCTGGATTTTTCACATTATTTTGTACTGTAGCTCTGCATCATAAATTAATGAGAACACCACTGTGCATGAAGTATAAACGTAGCCGGTTCATTCAAGAATACACTAAACAAATGACCAGCTTCGTCCTAATGACTCATCTTGTAATTCCGAAATGGTTGCAATTAAATTTCTACGTATAAATGACAATTTCTTAGTAAAAATATCCTTAGGTTTATTATTCCTAAAAAACGCACTTGTTACGTACATTATTTACTAAATGGGGATACATAAAAGTAGTCTGTCAGTTTATAAGAAAGCATTGAAACTGGATAGCACTCAACCACTGCTGCCTAATGTCACGTGATCTGAGGGCTCTCAGGTTGGGAACACGGCGTCTATGTGACAGCCACTACCAGTGTGCGGTCCGTTACTGTATGTAATGGTCGAAGATTCTGCCTAACGTCCGATCCGTATTTGCCATTTTCATGTAGGACTTCCGTCCACAGTGAGTAGAGTTTAGGTCCCAGCCACCTACAGCGAGATCGCCTTTTGGGCAGGACACAGAAACGGAAGGAATGAGAGCAAGTCTAGCGACTTTGACAGAACAGTTTTGTAGTGAGATTAGAGTACAGTAGATGGCGCCACCGTACAAGTACGATATTGCACATACAGTGGTGAGAGAATTTAAAGGGGGGGGGGGGGGGGCATAGGAAAGGATACCCATTTAACCAGTGGGTTCAGCCTGGGGGCCGTCACTTAACGTGCTCGTCCGATGCACGGCGGATATTCAGCGATTGTTAGTAAATCACATCATCACCGAAAGATCAGCTCAGGATTGAACCTGGGGACCTTCGATATTCTGGAACACAAACCACTAAGCCATCCGCGGCTCATGGCGACAAGCCTAAGAAAGGAGAGGGAAGATAGTTGAGTAAATGTTTTCTGCCCAGTGGCATGATGTTCAAGTCAGAGGTACTAGCCCTTCCCCTTCATGTCTTGGGTCATGAAGTAGGGAATAAACCCAGCGCTTATCACTAGTCATAGATTTATGGTTGGTACTGCTGGTATGTAGGGGAAATTAGTTATTTTGTGGAAGCTTTTTGGAAACCCTTCAGCTATGTCAGCATTTTTGTTTGGTGAGGGTAGAAAATTTAGGGCACCATTTTTTTTTGATACATCTGGCCATTTAACGGTTTAAGGATGCTCCTTATAACTGGAAACGGAAAGCTTTTCTCACCTTTATTATTATTTTTTTATTTTACAGGGTAAGAAAGCAGAGTGGCCTCTTTCCATTCCATTAGAGCATTTCAACTGCCTTTCATCTTTGTTTTCTAAGATCGCGTAACTTCGATTTAAAAAGAGGCGCGTAATGTTAAAGATGCATACGTAGCAATAAAATTTAAAGGTTAAGGTCAAGTAATTTTGCTTCCTATACATCCAATGGAAAGCCTTTTGTACACATTTCCTTCACAATTAGTGTGTCCCCAAGGATGAAAATTTGAACATCGATTAAAATAACTTCATATTATAACTTGGAATACTTAATATTTTCTAAAACATAACCATAATTATATTAAAAAACAATAACGTTTCCTTTGGTGGTGTTGAAACCAGAAAAAAGATGGTGCGACCTGTACTTTGATGACGTCAGTAGACAAACAAATGTTGGATTGCCGCCCCGGTGGCGCAGTGGTCTAAGGCGATGGATGGCCTCTGATCATTCGTCCGAAACGGGTCCGGGTTCGAATTCCGGTGAGGCATGGATGTTGTGTTTGTCTTACGGCACTGGCTCTCTCCCTTCCCTGGAACCAGTGACCCTAAATTAGGGACGGGCGACTGCTTATAGTCCATTGAGTTGCTCACGGTGGTCGTTAAACCTCCAAACAAAAAAAAAAAAAAAAAATGTTGGATTGCATAATTATGGTTATGTTTTAGAAAATATTAAGTATTCCACGTTATAAAATGAAGCTATTTTAATCGATATTCAAATTTTAATCCTTGGGAACGCATTAATTGTGAAGAAAATGTGTACAAAAGTTTTTCCATTGGAAATATAGGAAGCTAAATTACTTGACGTAGCACAAAAGAGGAGAAAAGAAGCGAAGACCGAAAAATCTTATATTTATTTACTTAATTACTTTAAGCAATAATTTAAAACAGGTGCGTTATTAAGGTAAGATCCACTCCAACGATGTGGAAATGAGTGGAAATCTTCCGGTGTCAGAGAAAACTCTTGTTATAGAACAACGGTTATTCAGAGTGAATTTACTGAAAGAGTAATCTATAGTTAAATGTGAAATAAATCTGCAAATTGTATTATCGAAAGGCACTCCATGAAATCCTGTTAATGCTACGTAAACATATTTGTAACGAGAAGCTGTTTCCATAGGGGAAAATGATTTTGTTAATCACTCAGTGCAGAAATTGCAAATGTCGGCTAAATTAAGAATCGACAAGAGTCGAAATAGAATAAAGTTGAAACAGATGCTTTGCATAATAATTTGGATAACATGAATTTACTCCCGGAGAAGGAAACTCTTTTGTCGTTATAAATACATGTTTCCGCGTAGTTATTCAGTTTTTAATTACACACGTAGGTAATTTTCATATTCAATTCGTTTACCCTCCGCATTTCTGAGAAGAAATTATTTATCATATTTTCATAAATAGCTATGTTCTGTAAAGGAGCTCGACATTGTTTAGTTTGCATTATATTCAGATGATGAAAGCCGGAAATGAGGGTTTTCTAGATGTGTGTGACCTGGTGGTTAAAGAGCACTACTTGAAGCAGGAGAATTTCAGAATGGTGATCTACTGACGCCAGAGAGCTATTTCGTTTTCATAGTCCACTGGAAAGAAGAAGCGCTGAAACGAACGGCTGTCACTGAGGTCATGTGACCAACTGAGTCCCAGCTACCGTGTGTGCGTCGTCTCAGTTATCAGTAATGTGCTGACGGGCTGAATCGGAAGGGTGACAGAATATCGGGAGAATTTCATAAAACGTGCGCTGATGGAAACTTCGAGGGTGGTGTTGCAATATGAATAAAATGTGCTAATATCTAGTTCACAAATTACTTTGAAAGTTTTACACAAAATGAAGGAAATGCTAACGTTTAAACGAAACTGACAAAGTATTTGCGAAGTTTTCGCTTAGAATTCCAGCTGATGTGAACTTTGAAATTTGCCGCAAAAAATAAATGAAATGTCATGTTGTTTTGCTGACAAATTACTTAGAAAGTTGTGGCACGAAATGCGGATATTTTAATAATTTGATGGCATAATGGATGTCTGCATCGATTCCATTATGGCGATTTGTTTAAAAAAATTTTTTTCTACTGATGCATTTTTGCTGAACTTTTTTCAATTTCCTTCTATTTTTTTAAGCTTTCCAACCGTAGGTTGAAGAAGCGTATATGCTCCAGCTTTGTCAGTCTGTCTATCCGTCTGTCCGCCTGTCCGCACGATGACTCGCGTAAAAGTGGTTTGATTTCGATGAAATTTTAGTATGTGATAGGGGACCACCTAGGGAAGAACCCTATTGAAAATGGATGAAATGGGGTCAAAGGTCAGGACATAAGAGCGAGATTTATTCTACAACCCTTATCCCCATAACTTGAGTAATAATTTCTGGTATATTGGAAAGCGTATCATAATCAATGCATTGCATGATTTTACTAACTTGTAATTGAAGGACTTTACTCTGCCGCCATTCCGGAGGTTCCGGCGACGGTATTTTTGGTTCTGGCCTATACCCGTAATGTTAACATTGCCGGTATGCGGTGTCAGTGTTTTCCTTGTTCATGGATTACTCAAGAAAGAAGACTTGCAAGTACTTTTCGCATTTTTTTTGCTTGACTTGAACATATTTTCTGAGTTTTTTCTGCTGTCGTTATTTTTTGGAAGGACGGACTTTTGTTGTTTGAACTTATGGCTCTTAGTAACTGTATCACTAAGGAAAATAAAAGCGGTGAAAAAAACATTTATCAACGAAAACACTACTAAACCGTTAAACAACTGAGATAGTTTTACCAACAAAACATATGCATAACAAATTCTTTTTTCAATGTATATATAAATAACTAAACTTTGCGCACTATATATTACTTAAGACAGAAAATAAATCTTACCTATATATCAGTAAAAGCAGAAACCAGTGGATAGAAGTAAATAATCATCTTTTTACGCTTTCCAAACGTAGAGCGTATATGCTCCAGCTTTGTCCGTCTGTCTGTCTGTCTGCATGATAACTCGCGTAAAAATGGTTCGATTTCGATGAAATTTTAGTATGTGGTAGCAGACAACCTGGGGACGAACCCTATTGAAAATGGACGAAATGGGGTCCAAGGTCAGTACAAAGGAGCTGGATTCATTCCATTGCCCTTATGCGGCATAACTTGCGTAAAAATGCTTCTATTGCGACAAAACTTCAGTATGTTGTTCCGGACGTATACTGAACCAATATTGTTCAATATAATCGAAATGGGGTGAGAGGTCAGGCACAGGAGCGATATTTATTTCACAGCCATTATCCTCATAACTTGAGTAACGATTTCTGGTATGTTGGAAAGCGTATCATAATCAATGCATTGCATAATTTTACTAACTTTTTTTTTTTTTTCAAAACGCTCTAACATTTTCTTCTGTTGCAGTGGTAAATGAACATTATATGTTATTGCGAGTGTTAATTCGTTTCTCTTTGGAAAAAAATCAATAAAAAAAATAATAAAATATGAACTTCACAGCAACATACTAACGGACTAATGGCGTCCACAGCTTCATGTGCAGTTCAGAGCAGGGAAGCTAAGACCATTTTGGTCACACGACTAAATCGCCTCAAGGCCTCTTCTTTTTAGTGGGCTATGTTCCGTTTTGATGTGACGTCACCAGTTAGTGCTTGGGAGGAGACGGTTCTTTAATAAATGAGGCAATACGAACTGCATGAAAAACGAGAATCACCAAATTTTCCATACGTGCCTTCCAACACTTTCCGGGCAGGTAACCTATACCAAATATCCGTATATCTATTTTTTCTTGACAAAAACTGCAGGAGGCAACCGAAGAAAGAAGTGAACCTACAAAGGACCTCAATACCTAACTTTACATGTTCATTGATTTGGCGTTAGTATAAATACGTCATAGCACCTATTTTAAACACATGAACTTATGCCTCCTTGTGTTCCATTTTGTTTGTCTGCAAATTAGATATCAGACTATTTAGTATTGACCAATTCTTTTCCATACCACTCCGGCATGCTTTTAAATTTAATATTTTCATCTCCTACATGGTCTTCACCTGGTTCTTTTCTTGCTTCTTAGTCTCCAGCTCCATATTTCAGCTGTCCAACAGTGGTCAGTTCTACGAATGCGTATATCTACTTGTCCATTGCCCCTTGAGTGTCTTAAAACTGATCCCGAGTTATGCAGATTTGCATTTTCCTGATCCATGGGTTCTTTTTCTTATCTTTCTTGGTTGGTCCAAACATGTATCTCTCCATGCTACTCTCAGTTGCCTGTATGTACTCAGCGAAGAGCCAAAACATTATGATCACCTGCTCAATATGGTGTTGACTTTCCAAATCTCTCTATTCTAAACAAAAATTAACTGCCGCTGCCGCAGCCTCCGCTGTGTTAGAAATTTCGCGACACTCGCGCTTTTGTACCTGGCAGCACAAAAATTATTAAACACAAATATATCAAATTTACATCGTTTGTAGAGAATTGTTAGGAGAGTATGCTGAAATAACCCGTTTTTTGTCTGCTTGAATGTTTCCGAATTGTTTGACCACTTCTAAATGACCTAGAAGTCTGGAAAATGGCATGCTGATAGGTTTTAAGGTCCGGTTACCTAGAACAGTCCGAAAAAAAAAAAAAAAACGACAGCTTTGGAACATTTTTTGCTTGAATGTTTCCGAATTGTTTGACCACTTCTAAATGACCTAGAGGTCTGATAATTAGCATGATGATAGGTTTTAATGTCTAAATACCTAGAACAGACCAAAAACCAAAAAAAAAAAAAAAAAAAAAAATGGCGGCTTTGGAACATTATCTGCAGCTTGAACTTTTCGTGAATTGTTAGACCACTTCTAAATTAAATAACCTAGCGATCGAAAAAAATTCATACTGGTAGGTCTTAAAATTCAAATACCTGCAAATGCACGAAAAAAAAAAAAAAAAAAAAAAAAAAAGATAGCGCTTTGAACCATTCACTGCTTGAATTTTTCTACCACTTCTACAACTAGAAAAAAGTCTGTGAAAACCGAAAAATTCAAAAGGGTGGCTCAGCTTTAGTGTTTCAAAATGCTGATAGCGATTTAAAGATAATTTTGTCAGAAACACTGAAATACTTTAAAAATTTCAAATTTTGATTTAAAATTAAGGGGTACCAAGGTCTGCTCCGTTTTGCGTCAAACCGTATGCATTAACATTACGACAATGTTCTAAATCGTAAATTTACGGATTTTAAATTACTTTTCTTTCCCATAAATACTTTTTCCTTTCTTTAATTTTACGTACAAAAAATTATTTCATAGATCCACCGTTCGGAGAACGGGCATGATTGCTAGTGTCGTCAAAAAACAGCTCTTACTCGGGGAAGCGTTGACGCTACAAGGTTTCTAAAGTTGTTTTGTGTTATCTGGTAGCAACACGTTACTTGACGATCCTTTAACTCTTGTAAGTTGCGTGGCTGTTCCAACGCAAACCACAGATATTCGATTGGATCAATGTCTAGGGAATTAAGTGTTCCTCATGATCCGCGAACAATTCTCGAATAATCTGGGAAATGAGCCATGGAGCATTTTCCTGTTGAAAGAGGAAACTGCTGGAGGGGAATACCGTTGCCATGAAAGAATGTAACTGATCTGCGAGAATATTTAGATAGATAATAGGCGTCACAGTTTCCTGCACAAGAGATGGAAACGGGTCACGGGTCAACGGGTCGACAATTTCTTGCGGGTCCAATGGGTCGACAATTTCTTGCGGGTCCAACGGGTCGGGTCAAGGTGTTTCTGACCCAATTTTGACCCAGTTTTATTCCCGTTTTATTTTTGAAAAGATAAAAATATATTCCAAAGAAAAATGCGCGTTGTGGAATTCTGTAGTCGATACTGGTGCCCACGGAGTGCATAATGATTTGCCATGCAAAAATAGTGTTGTCTCTTTCTTAAAGCAACGAAGATTTCCACCGACCGACGTCAAACACATCGACACCATATCGTAAAAAGATACTTCCTTTGCGTTCTTTTACAGTGCGATTGTCCAGGGCAAGGTACAGGCAAACGCCATTCTCCTGCTTCTCAGCTGATTCACTCTCTCCGTGTGAAGTTCACTGTATGACTAAGAGTTACTTTTCACATCACATCTTTTACATTGAGCATTCAGAGGTTTTCGATTGATGTGCTAACATCCCATTCCCATGACATGTCATGTCGAAATTAACTCCTTATTTGTAATATGGATGGATTTAATATTAAGGAGGTTGAGAAAGGCGTCGAGGCCAACAAATACGTTTTTGTTCAAACCACAAGGGGAAGAATGAATGCTGGAAATTGTTTCGTCTCATTAAGGAACTGGTGAATAATTCTGTGTTGTTTGGTCTTGCTTGTTGCTCAAAATGTGGAAAGTGCATAATTCCAAATAAGATGGTTCAAAATGTGGAAAGTGCATAATTACAAAAAAGATGGTTCAAAATGTGGAAAGTGCATAATTACAAAAAGATGGTTCAAAATGTGGAAAGTACATAATTACAAAAAAAGATGTCGACTGTGTAATAAGAGATTATGTAACCAAAAATCTAACGGACTATATGAAAGTATGCGCACCTCCATCAAAGCGTGGAAATAGTGAACATTCTAAATACATTTAAACAAATACATTTTTGTAATCGTAAAAAATGATTCCCATTTGTAATATGGACACTGTGATAGTCAGGCATTACTTCTGTATTATGCAAAATAGTGGCACTAAAAATGGCACTAAAATTTAGCAAGTAACCATATTTTATTATTAAAAAAGGATTGCAGTTATTGGGATGAATATATATATTACGTTTATATGTATATATATAAATTGAGTTTCGAATTTATAGTTTAAAGCAGATTTTTCCGGGTTCACACCGGGTCGGGTCCAGTCCGAAACTTATTTCTCCGGGTCCGGGTCCGAAACTTTTCACCCGTTTTCAACTCTGTTCTGCACATGAACGACTGGACACAGTTTTCCAGCAGAATATTGTCCACATCATTACACTTCCTCCACCGGGTTGTTTTATCCCACGGTGATTCCTGATTCTACAACATCCCCGCGTAAACGATGCACACGTACCTGGCCGTCAGCATGGTGCATCAGGAAATGAGATTCAGCGGATGAGACGACCTTATTCTTTTATTTGCAGATTTAATGACCACTTTGAGCAACTCAATGGGCTGTTAGCAGCCTCCCGTCCCTAATGTAGGGCCACTGGTTACAGGGAAGGGAGAAATCCAAGGCCGTAAACCTATCATCCATGCCTAACCGGAATTCGAACTCAGACACATCTCGGATGAATGGTCAGAAACCAGCGAACGAGGATCATTTTCCTTTTTCCAATCATCCAAGATCCAGTTTGGATTATTTGCGTGCACATTGTAGGTACTCTCGACGGTGAACGGAGTATAGCATGATCATTGAAAAAGGCCTGTTGCTACGAAGCCGCCACATTTTCAGTAGGGTTCGAATACTGTGTGCTGTGACACATTCCCGTCACCAGCATTCAAATTAACGTCGACTGAGGGCACATTATCCATTCTGTCGATTTGTACGATACGGGATAGGCTTCGCTCACCTTTAGCAAAGATCAGCTGTGAATGTCCTACAACTTGCCGGCGGTTCATGTTTTGACTCTCCTCGGACCACTTTTTCGAAGGAAGTAACCACTGCCAAAAGTGAACATCCCACAAGCCCCGCCGTCACGGAAATTCTCTGATCCAGTTGTCTGGCCATCAGGGTTGGACTGGATACGACTAATCGGTCCGCGCGATCCGATCCATATCAGCAAAAATGACGTAGTCATTTTTGCAACTACCCCATCAGAGCTGCAGAGTATGATCCAGGAACTTGCTGACAACAGTAAAGAAGTGGGATTAAAAATGAGCTTTCAGAAGACAAAAGTGATGTTCAATGCTTTTACAAGAAATGAAGATTTATCGATTGATGGAGAAAAACTGGAGATAACAGATACGTACGTTTATCTTGGACAGCAGATATCAAGTGAGGGTCACATTGATGAAGAAATTAATCGGCGTACAAAACTTGCCTGGAGAGCTTTTGGAAGAAACAGCATAATTTTCAAGAGCAATATGCCATTATGTCTTAAAAGAAAAGTGTTTAATCAATGCATCCTTCCAGTGCTTACGTATGGTGCAGAGACGTGGACCTTAACTAAAAGAGACATACAAAGGCTGCAGACAACTCAAAGAAGCATGGAGAGGTGCATGCTTGGTATAACCAGGAGAGATAAGAAGAGGAACTCATGGATCCGAAAAATGACGAGAGTGGAAGACATCATGATCAGAGTTAAATCCCTGAAATGGCAATGGGCTGGACATACTGCCAGACGGACAGACTATAGATGGACAGCCGAAATTTTAGATTGGATTCCAAGGGACAGGAAAAGACCCAGAAAAAGACCACATGAGAGATGGGTGGATGAAATTCGAAAGTATGCGGGAGTGACATGGAGGAGACTGGCACAAGACAGAACGTTTTGGAGGAAATTTGGGGAGACCTTCGTCCAGCAGTGGATTGATAATGGTTGACAATGATGATGATGATGATGATGATATACTGAAGTGCCAGAAAAACTGGTACAGACGAGCTTACGCAAAATACATAGCAACGTCAACTATGCGCGTACTCGGTTGCGTCCTCTAGTGCGTATATAAAGCGATAGACAGCCTGGCCAGCTGTCAGAGCTGTGTTTTCGGCATGAGAATGACAAGTAATAACGATTTAAGCGATTTTCAACGCGGTGTCATAGTTGGCGCTCGTGAGATGAGCCATAGTATTTCGTGGGTAGAAACGGGCGGCCAATGCAAGGGTGTACCGTGACTACAAGAATTCCAGCAAAACTTCCAACCTACGATACCAGTGTGGCCGTAAAAAGACTTTGGGTGAACGTGACCATCGTCGGCTGTCAAGAATCGTTTCACGCGATAGGCGTGCCACACTCTCGCAAGTATAATCGGAATTTAATTATGGAGCCTCAACAAGTATCAGCGTCCGGACTGTGCAACGTACCCTGCACGATATGGGCTTTGGGAACCGAAGCCCAACTCAAGTCCCCTTGATGGGTGCACGACATAGAGCTATGCGCCTCGCTGGGGCACTGCAACACCGCCACTGGACGCTTGATGACTGGAAGCAAGTAGCCTGGTCTGACGTGTCTCGTTTCCAACTATATCGGGCAGATGGAAGGATTCGTGTGTGGCGCAAACCCCATGAACCCATGGATGCCGCCTGTCAACAGGAAACTGCACGGGCTGGTGGGGGTCCGTAATGGTATGGGGTGTGTTTAGCTCGACTTCACTGGGACCCCTGGTACGTCTACAAACGTCTGTGACAGGCCAACGCTATGTACGCATCCTTTCTGACGAGGTACACCCGTTCATGTCCTGCATTCATGCTGATGGGTTGGGCCTGTTCCAACAGGACAATGCACCTCCACACAAGCGTCGGGACGCCACATTATGGTTAGAGGAGCATTCATCTGAGTTTAGGGTGTTGCCATACCCACCCAAGTCCCCAGATCTGAACGTGATAGAACACATTTTGGATGCTATGCAAAGCGCTATTGAGCACAGGAATCCGAGACCTTGGAATACACCCGAATTATGGAATGCTCTGAAGGAAGTATGGTGTGCATTGCCTACAGCATATTTCCAGGAGCTAGTGGAGTCCATGCCCCGTCATATTTCTGCAGTCCAGCGCTCCCGTGGTGAACCTGCCAAGTATTAGACTGGTGCACCAGTTTTTTTGGAACTTCAGTGTATATATATACACATATTAATATAAGCTGTACAGGGGTCGCTGCTTTAGCGACCCCTGTACAGCTTGAATAACATCAACATCTGTGTTGAATGTTGCGCCACGAAACTTCTCCTTCATTGTTGGAAACAACCAGAAATCGCACGGAGCGAGTTCAGGACTGTAGGCAGGCTGTTGCATGATTTCAATACTGCATTTCGTAAGAAACTGTTGAACACAAGCAGCCTCATGCGGGCGGGCGTAATCATGATGTAGAGTCCACTTACCCACCAGTACAGTTCGCCTAATCGATATGTGTCATCGCAGACACTTCAAGACTGAATTGAAATACTTAGCATTGACAGTAATTTGTGGAGGAATGGCATGTTGGTAGACTACACCTTTATGATCAAAGAAAATTATCATTACCTTCCCAGCTGATTTGGTTTGGCGAACTTTTTCGGAAGAGGCGAGCCTATGTCTTTCCGGACACTCGTTGCGCTCTTCGTGAGGGGGTCCAAATAGTGGACCCATGTTTCATCGGCAGTTATTACTGTGTTTAAAAAGTTTGGATCCTTTGCAATCATTTGTTTCCTTTTGTGACACACCTGAACTCTGGCTAACAATTGTTCTCTGGTCAGGTGATGAGGTACTCATCTGGAACACCCACGATGCAGCAGTAATTTGTCGCGTAGAATGCGGAATGCCGACGTTTTTGAAATATTAGTTCACGCCGCTATGTCTTCACACGTCCTTTGTTGATCTTCGTGCAAGATTGCCCAGTGAAAGTGTTGTTACGAAACGTTAAAAATACGATCCGCAACACCACTTTCAGCTCGTCCAGGCCTAAGAGCGAGGTCTGCCAACAAGCACCCGTTTTTTGAAATCATGGTGCCATCTGAAAATCGTTCACTCACCCAAACATTTATCTTTGTAAGCTTTTTTCATTAAATTAACTGTTTCTGGAGCTGTTTTAGCCAAACTATTGCACAATTTTATCGCACAACGCATTTCACTTCTTAACTCTGAATCACTCACCTCGATATCTTTATGGCGAAATGCAGACATACCTTAAACAACTGCGCAATAAAAAAAACTAGAATCGTCTGCCACGGCTAATAACTGTTGTCATAGATATTTCTTTAATTCAGTTAGTCGTCTGCGTGGTTATTTTCCACCTTCGCAGAGTTGCCAACTCAAAAAAAATTACTCTCAGTCTTTATGCTACGGCCTTTGTATAACATTTTGTCTCACCGGTTCAATAGTTTTTTTAATGTATAGTGACCACAACGCGGCCCGCAGATACGTAATTTCAATGCACTCGAAAGCATACATGTTCGCTGATTTCCCGATGTGGAAATCTGGTAGTGCTATGTTTTCCTATCTTTTTAAATAAAATATTTTAAGTAAGACTGTTTTTTATACGCCATTAATATTTCTCTTTCTGTTTAGGTGAATATTCTGCTTTTATTCATTTAAATAGATTCCAAATTATATAATATGTTATTTTCACATGAAATAATAATTGAACACTTTTATGAACTTTCTTTACATCTGTGAGCGGAGAGACATAAAGAGTTTTGTATGCACAGTTAAATTGGTGAAATTTCTAAATTTTAAGTAGTTAAACTGTGGGACAGAAACCTGTAAATCAATAAAAAAATAAAAATAAATCACATACACTGAAGAGTAATTGAATTAGAGATACCTGTCTAATAACGTGTAGCACCACCTTTGGCCCTGATGACGGCGGCGATTCGTCTCGGCATGGACTCGACAAGACACCGGAAGCGTTGGGAAGACATATGGATCCACCACCACCACTGAACAAGCTCCCACAATTCACGAAAATTCGATGGACAGGGGTCAGAGCCTCGAACATCTCTCTCGATGGCATCCCAGATGTGCTCGATGGTATTGAGGTCAGGTGACCTATCTGGCCAAGGAAGTGAGGTCACGTCGGTGGAGTGTTCATCCAATCATCCAGATACAAATCGGGAGCGATGGCACGGTGCATTGTCTTGTTGCAGGATGAGGCCTCCAGAAGGATGTTCAAGTCGCACAAACGGGAGCAAATGGCTGTCCAAGATATCCCGATAACGTTGAACTGTGAGGGACGATGTCACACGTACCAGAGGTCCCATTTCAGTCCACGTAAACAGTCCCCAGACGAGAATGCCACCCCCACCAGCTTGAAGAGTACCCTGCTGGCAAGAAGGATCCATCGCTTCATGTGGTTTGCGACGTACTCGTATCTAGCCATCCGCATGTACCAACGTGATTCTCGACTCATCAGTCCAGGCAACATTTTCCCACATGTCTAGGGTCCAGTGGCGATGTTCTCGCGCCCATGCTAATCTTTGCACCCTGTGATGTGCGGCCAGCAGCGGTACCCTCGTGGGACGATGGCTTCTGTACCTCATAGCGAGGATATGGTTCTGGATGGTGTGGCAGCTCACACGTTTTTGTGCACCAGCATTAAATTGCGGAGTGATTTCTTGCACTGTGGATAGTCTATCCGCTGTTACAAGGCGAGCTAGCCGACGATGACCCGGCTCATCCACACGCTGTTATCCACGGCAGTTGGCCCTTGCAGGGATGGTTTTACCGTATTCGATGTACTCACGGTGCACCAGTGACACAGTGGCTTGTGAAAATCCCAGTGCCTGCACGTCTTCCGAGATGGAGTGACCCATTTGTCGTGCCTTGACAATTTGCCCACGATCAAATGCGCTTAGATCCTTCGTCTTATCCATACTGCGTCCGACTCTTACTGATTCCCATCGCATCAATCCTTATATTGTCGGATCGCTGCATGCGTCATGTCGTTTCCTTTTACAGGGCCACCCACAGCGCTACATTTGCCTAACGCCAGCTGTCTCTAATTCAATTGCTCTTCAGTGTACATGTTTATCCAAATCGATTCCGAGATATTTCCCAGCTTTTTTTTTTTTTTTTTTTTTTTTTTTGTGTTGTTAATTGTTTTCTGCTGTTATCCCACCGTCTTGAGTTTGGATGACATAAATATTTAGACAGTCACTTCGGACGATATTAGGAACTTTTTTCAAACAGATGAGAGGCTTGTGCCATGTTCGTCGAATGATTTAAGAGCAACAAAAAACATCATCTGCACAGTAGTGTAAATCGTATTGTGTTGAAGTTAATGCTAGAAGGTTGTGACGCAAGTAGTATGTGCGGCACTACACCGCCGGAAGTGACGTCTCAGGTAGATGTGGTCAACTTCGGGAATTGACGTCACGGATGCGCTTCCCGTGGACGTCGACGAAGAAACTTTTCTTTCGGTGGCAACAGTGGGGCGGGCCCTCGATGTCTGCCGTTTTTTTACTGCGTGACGTCACCACCTCGTCGTTGTTGACTAAGCCACTTTTAGTTCTGGGAAATTGCTCCGCCATTTTTACTTTGTAATTTCTCGATCTGTTTTCGGGGGGGTGGGAAATTTAATTGTAAGTGGACTCGGGAATTTTTTTCATGATCAATGTATTTATTTTCGGAAAAAAAATGACGTCTAAGTTTGGAACAGGATGGATTTGGACTCGGGCCGTTTACGTGGTAGTCACATGCTCTACGATTCGGCTACCGACACATTGGTTGGGGTGGTCAACGGGATTAAGAGATATCGTTCTCGTAATAGGGGAAGACTGCCTTGATGTTGGCCGTCTTACGATTGAATACAGGGAGGAGAGCGTATGAGTCATGCAAACATGCCCGTTCATGATTTTCACAACCACATAGGTGTGTTTCTGTAACCATGGAGAAATACTGCAGCGTTATGGGATTGCTACTGGCCAGATGGTGGACGTCTTACGTTTATAAACAGTTACAGGGAAATTTATTTTCTCTGTGAACAAGAGCTTATTATTTTCTCACGACGTATTATTCTTAATAATCCTAATCATACTTTTTCCTTCCCAAATTTTCAAATGTAAGGTGTTGTTTAAACTTTTTTTCCGACGTGATTCATACGCGTTTAATTTGGTTCAGACATTTTCTTATGAAATGAAAGAGTTTTTTTTACGTTTTAGAATTCTTTTTTTCTGTAGGGGTTTCTTATAAATTATTTTTTTTATTCGGACGACATATGAAATCTTTTTTTATAACTCTTTCTACGCAACATGTTGTTTTCAGTAATTGAGATTTTCTTTCGGTCATGTGCATGCACGTTCATATATTTATCTTGTAAACTGAAGAATTTTATTTTCTTCACGCCTTCAACATCACTTTTATGTGTGGGAGTTTATTATAATTAATTTTTCTATAGCAAGACTTACTAGTTTCTTCTTCATGAATTTACTACGTAACATGTTGTTTAGAGTAATTGAGATTTTTTCTACGTATCTTTTATTCATGCTTTTGTCTTGCAGAATGAAGAACTTGATTTATTTTCTTCGTGCCTTCAAAATTATTTTTTCTCTTCATGGGCTTATTATAGTTTATTTTTCTATAGGAGGACATTAATTTTTTTCTTTATTTATTCTGAGCAACGTGTTGTTTTCAAAAATTCAGATTTTTATATCACATTTATGTTCGTGCATGTTTTTCCCCTTACAATATTTTAAGGGAATTATTTTTTTCTTTCACGTTGTAACAATTTTCCATATAGGGTTAATATATTTTACTTTTTTGTAGAGGGACAAAATTTATCGTTTCGGTCGTAATTTTTCCAAACGTTACGTTATGCGTAGACTACTTAGCATTTAAAAAAAGCAAAAAGGCTTCACAAATTTCAAGCACGAATGTTAAAAAAAATAAGTTTCACGAAAACTACAGGTAGTTTTACAAAGGAAAATCTTTAAAAGCGTTTAGGACATACACTCTTATTATGTTGAACTCTTCTAGGCTCTGATTGAATCAATTTGTTGTCAGTGAATCCTTCCTTGACTGACCAAGAATTTTCAGTGGATACAAGTTAAGATTCAATTTTATAAGGTAAATAAAGACTGTGGTTTCAACCGTCTTCAGGAAAATGACTTTTTCCAGGAACTCGAAATCTTTCTCATTCACACACAGCAAATCTTCGATTAGAAAATCCATTGAATCTTAACAATCGGCAATGTTTTCAACTTGAAATTTTTTCACACCCATTTTTTATTAAAAACAAGTTTGTAAAATCATGCAATGCATTGATTACAATACGCTTTCCAACATACCAGAAATCATTAATCAAGTTATCACTGAAGTTATGAGAATAATGGCTGTGGAATAAATCTCGGTCCTGTGCCCTGACCCTAGATCCCATATCGATGATATTCAACAGAACTGGTTCGGTATGCATCCAAAATAACACGATAAAGTTTTGTCGCAATCGAAGCATTTTTACGCAAGTTATGATGCATAAGGGCTATGGAATAGATCCCAGTCCCGTGTCCTAACCTTTGACCCCATTTCGCCCATTTTCAATAGACTTCGTCCCCATGCAGGCCCCTACAACATACTAACATTTCATCCAAATCAAAGCATTTTTACGTAAGTTATGACGCATAATGGCGATGGAAGTTATTCTGCTCCTATGTCCTGACCTTTGACCCCATTTCGCCCATTTTCAATAGGGTTTGTGGCCAGGTTGTCCCCTACCACATACTAAAATTTCATAGAAATCGAACCTTTTTTACGTTAGTTATGACGCATAAAAGCAGTGGAATGGATCCCGCTCCTATGTACCGACCTTTCACCCCATTTCGTTCACTTTAAATAAGGTTCCTTCTCAGGTGATACCCTACCAGATACCAAAATTTCATCGAAATCGAACGATTGTTACGCGAGTTATCGTGCGGACGGACATACGCACACAACGCGTGACGTAATGAAGCAGATGGAAATCGAATCCATCTGCTCGCAAGAGTATGACGTCATAAAACTTTAATAGGATCCACACAAAACGCGTGACGTAATGAGACAGTTAGCGTGACCGCGCGCCAACATTCTCAAAAGTGAGTTTATGACGTCATAAGATTTATAAGCATTGGAAACATTAATGGAACGACGCCATGTCACTAAAAACGTTATAATTCAAGGAGGTTATTTAAATCACTAAACGAATTCTCCTAAAGTCGAGATCAAGCTAAATCGATTTCTAGTACCAGAAAACGGTAGGTTAACGACTTTCATCAAAATTCTTAGAGCCGTTTTCAAAATAAAATGTACATACATACATACAAGAATTGCTACTTTAAGGTGGACGCCAAGTAATTTTGCTTCCTATACTTCCAATGGAAAAACTTCTGTGCACATTTTCTTCACAATTAATGTGTTCTCAAGAATGAAAATTTGAACATCGATTAAAATAGCTTCATTTCATAAGTTGTAATACTTAATATTTTCTAAACCATAACCGTAATTATGCAATCCAACATTTTTTTGTCCACTGACGTCATCATAGCACAGGTCGCGCCATTTTTTTTTCTGGTTTCAACACCCCCAAAGGAAACTTTATTGTTTTTTAATATAGTTATGGCTATGTTTTAGAAAATGTTAAGTATTCCAAGTTATAGTATGAAGTTATTTTAATCGATGTTCAAATTTCCATCCTTGGGAACACACAAATTATGAAGGAAACATGTACAAAAGGTTTTCCATTGGAAATATAGGAAGCAAAATTACTTGTCCTCCACCTTAATAGTGTGGGATAAGGGCGATGGAATGGATCCTGATCCTATGTCCTGACCTTTGACTCTATTTGTCCCATTTTCAATAGGGTTCCTCTCCAGGTCGTCCCCTACCACATACTAAAGTTTCATCGAAATCGAACCATTTTTACGCACCTTATGACGCATAAGGACAATGGAATGCATCCCGTTTCTATGTCCTGACCTTTGACCCCACTTCACCCATTTTCAATAGGGTTCGTCTCCAGGTGGTCCCCTACCACATACTAAAATTTTATTGAAATCGAGCCATATTTACGCAAGGTATGACGCATAAGGGCAATTGAATGGATCCCGCTCTTATGGCGTGACCTTTGACCCACTTCACCCATTTTCAATAGGGTTCGTTCTCTGGTGATCCCCTACCACATACTAAAATTTCATCGAAGTCGAACCATTTTTACGTGAGTTATCGTGCCGACAGACGGACGGACGGACAGACGGGCGGAGAAAGCTGGAGCATATACGCTTCTTCAACCTACGGTTGGAAAGCGTAAAAAAGTACTTATCCAAAACAAATGTAATTTGTGTGAATGAAATTCATTTTGGAATGTATATGTTGTTTCTACAATAAGAAAATTAAGAGGGCCCAAACTTGGAAGTAAAAATAGAATAAAGAATATTGTCCATTTCACACTAATTGAGCAAATAGATCTCAATAAACGAAGCTCTTACGTAGTGCGGAATATGCTAATTCTCTCGAAAGATTAAAGACAAGCAGAGGAGGACTGCCATTTTCGTCCAAGTGGCACATTATATGAAGTTTTTGTCAGTACTGTAAATGTTTTATCTCCAGCTGTGCTCAGCTGTTCAGAAAATTCACTGCTTCTGAGCCATAATTTTTACCACTTAGATGACATCTGTATTGATGTTATTTGTTTTTCAGAAGTATTGTTTTTCTCTCATCGTGTGTTTTGAGGATCTTCCTCGGTTTCACTACCCGGATTGTGTTTATATCATCCAGTATTGCTTGATCGCCAGTATTTGTTCTTTTCTTATTCGTTTATTTCCTTTTTATTTTACATGTTTTCATGATTTGTGTTACAAAACTTTATTTTATTGTGAGCGTTTTCTTTTATTTTTATTTTTGTCTCTTAATAAAAAATGCATTAAGATAGAGCTTATTTGTATTTTTCCTGCGAAATATAAAAAAAATCATCTAACTTATTCAGCAACTTTTACCTGAAAAACACTTTTTCTCGCATTGTGCCTTTGAAGAACTAAAGATCTTTCACAACTTTACTAAATGAATATGTTAAGATCATCCAACCTTGTTCCATTGCTAAGATCTATTTCCCGTCAGTCTATTATTTTTTTTATAATTACTGTTTTCCCTCTGTATGCTGAAATTACTCAAACGACTAGAATACTGACTTCTATTTAAACGTATCTTTATGCTTGAGAAATTGTATTAGTATCTACGCATTCTTTATTTTTCTCGTGTCTTCCTAGTAAAGAGAGAAATTCCTCTGCATGTTCCAGACTATTTGTTCAAGGGCGCAGTTCTCACTAAACCATCCTACATCTTTCTGACAACTTGTCCTCGAATATATTTTTCTGGTCGTGAAGACAATTTTGTTGCTTTTGCATTTCTTTAAAAGTGTTTTTTCTTCGGTGCTTTATGCAGTTTCTTATTAAGTGTTTCTTAATCTCTTAATATTAATGTTTTCTATATTCCTTTGCAATGAAAACGTTGTTGTAATTTCTTCGCTCTGACTCTCATCCTCTTATCAACTGAAAATTCAAAGTGTTTATTCCCGAAAACTAAGAAATCTAATATAAAACGCTCTTTCATAATGCTTGTTAATGTGTGATTTCTTAAAAAGAGGGTGATAATCCATATTGAAGTATTACCGGACATTCTGTGAAGGTATGTTTCTATTCCAAAAATCGATCGTTTTCAGGAAAATCCTCATCAGTTTCCTATTTCGTGATCAGTACTTAAGCATATCTATAGCGGTTTTATCCGTGTTCCACCCCACTTCTACAAATCTTGAAAGAAATCATGAAAAAAGTTTCTTCCTATACACTTCAAATATTTTAAACCGATATCTGCATACTTGTAGTTATTTGTATTACATTTCGCAAACATTAAGGAAAATTGTGATTTATTTTTTTACTCTCTGTAGCATGAATGCCGTAATGAAGAAGAAATTATTTGCATTCTATCTTGTATAATTTATTTTGTGTGATTTAAGTATGGTTTATTTTTTTAGTTATTTGTATTACATTTCGCAAAAACATTAAGGAAAAGTGTGTTTTATTTTTTTACTCTCTGTAGCATGAATGCAGTAAGGAAGAAGAAAGTATTTGCATTCTATCTTGTATGATTTATTTTGCGTGATTTAAGTATGATTTATTATTTTTACTCTCTGTAGGGTGAATGCTGTAATGAGGAAAGAAATATTTGCAATCTATCTTACGCATATATAGCGAGATATTTTCATCTAGTGTTTTCATCAAAGACACAAAGCACACAAAAAAAACGAGTTATAAGGTTCATAAAGTCATATAGGTAATAAAAACGCATTGCCTCTTTTAGAATATCTCACACATGTCAGTTGGATTGCGTTGAAATTAAATGTATTCGCTATGGAAAATAATACTAAATTTTTGTACGAAACTTCCGCCTAAAATAATGCTGGAACGGAAAAAATGAATAGCTTCCTTCCATTAGCAAGGAAACATAAATGAGCTGAAACATTTTCGGTACAGATCGAAACATATTAAGTCCTCAAACCTAATGTTAAGTTTTGAAAAATCATGAAAAGAAAATTTATCAAGTTCTCCTATAAAATAAAATGTAATAAGCCCCTATCAAAAGGACGACACCTGAAAAATGTACTTTGTTTCACATGAAACGATATGAACGATCATAACACCCTACATTTCTGAAAGGAGCATTTTATTGCGGAATAACTCCTTCAGAAAGGATTTAATAAGACCTCCTGTAAAATAAATTAAAATAAACCTCTGCAGAAAAATTAATGTTGAAACGTGAAGAAAAGCAAGAACGAGTGTAAATACAGTTGAAGTAGGTCGAAAGAAAAATCTTAAATACGTTGCACATAACTAATCATGAAGAAAAGATTTTACAAAAGTTCACCTATATAAAATATAGCAAGCGCTTACAAGAAAATAATGTTGAAACCTGAAGTACTTCATTTCATGTGAACGATCATAAACAGATCGAAAAAGATCGAAGTATACTATGATGACATCCATTTCTTTTTATTTCCTTAGTTCCGGCTGTTTTCTATTTTCCTTCAAAGTTTGCATCTCGAAAATTACATTCTTATCGCATCAACAAGTTTAACCTCCTGTCTTTCAGGATTTGATAAATATCCATGTTAACGGTTTACTGTTTTTGACGATAATTGGTTTCCCATCCGGCATGTTATATTTTCTGAATTTCTTGAAGAAAATCAGGTGATTCGACACTGAATATTATTCAGTATTTCGTAATCATATGAGTAGATTGATACACCAAAGTATATTGCGTAGAGTTATTTAAGGAAAGCTTTCTTTTCCACGATTGGTTACTTGCGAAGTAAGATATAAAATTCTGGTGTCAAGATCTTCATATCTGTATCAACAGTGTTTCTACGTTTTCTGTGCACAATCACTCGAAAAATCTGTGGAGATACTTCTTATACACGTAAATTTCCAATGAACCCTGGAGTCGCCGGAAAAAGTTGGTAAGAAATGCCTTTAGCAACAATCAGTTGGGTCTTAGAAAGCAGGAAAACTGGGTTCATCATTTCTAAAAACGTAATCTGAAATGACTATTCACTCCACGTAGCAAGAAAAAGGCATTATACTCTGTTAGATCTGTTGCAAGATGGTTTTTACAACTTCACCACGATGATAAACTACTTTGTATACCGGAAAAATCTGATTTGTAAGAAGTACAAATAGTTTTAGATCTTAAAAGGTTCTCGCATCATCGCGGAGAATATCAAAGATCACAGGGCATTTTTTTCAAACATGATTTCCTTTTCTATGCCTGAAAGTGAATTTTAGGCGTAAAGTCAAAAATGTCTTGGGGTTTTGACAAAAAGAGGTACACCGAAGTAAAAGTGATTTCTACCGTGAAAGTTTAAAATAAATGCTCTGAATAAGACATGTTTTAAATCTCGAAGAAAAGTGGAGGGGTTTGATAGAAGTCTGAAAACATACAATAAAGAGAGCACACACACACGAACGCACACACACGCAACAATCAGTTGGGTCTTAGAAAGCAGGAAAACTGGGTTCATCATCATTCACCGTTTGCATGAATCATGTACAGATAGTTGGCAAGAGAAGAATTATTGCATTATTGAAAAAGTTTTGATTTCAAACTTTTTATGATTCCTTTCGCATTTCAATTTAATACATAACACGTCCGCTAATTAGCTGGGAGTGGCCAAGTGGTTTTGTTGGTTGGTCAAGGGCTACATCCCTGTCAGACTGCTCTAAAATACTGAATATTTGCCTGTGCGTAGGACGGGCATGTTCAGCAAAAGGACCAGGGTTACTGAACCTCTTCGTTGCAAATAACAGGTCATCTATTCATTCTTTTCCTCTCATTCTGAACTTCCTTTGGCTACGCCTGGGCTAACGCACAAATACTTCAAGACAGGGGATGCAGTAAACCCTTCGGATGCGTCATTTTAGTAGTTTACAATCGTCTGAAGGATGTCAATGATTTTCGTCATTTCTCGTTCTGAATTTCTTTTCGGTACGCCATGGCCGACGCACCTCTATTTCCAGACAGAGGATGCAGTAAACTCCTCGGAGGCATGTGGTGCATCTTAGTAGATCGCAATCGTCTGAAGGATGTCAATGTCTTTCGTCATTTCTCGTTCTGAATTTCCTTTTGGTACGCCATGGCCGACTGACCTATATTTCAAGACAGGGAATGCAGCAAACCCCTCGGATGGGTGTGGTACCTTACCAGCGTCGCTGTTTTGGAGATGCACTCACCAAGGCGTCTTTCCATAACGCGCGATCTGGACTTTGTCGAAATCAGATAAACCCTTTGCTTTTCCCATGTTGGGACAAAACGTAATACTGACTGAGAGAACTCCGGCCTAGGTATTTTATATCGTTCGCGACCTTGGCACATGACTCAGATTGGCTTCACGTGTCTTATTTACATAACACAGAGGTGGCTTTAATATTTTGGCTGATCGGGGTATATAATGTAAACGAATTTGTATATCGTCACGTATACATATTTTAACATGCTGGGAATTTTTTATCCAAAACCGGATTTAGTGAACGCCGGATCTTAACGAGGATTTTTGTCGGCCTCGATCTCCTCGTTATGTATCTGCTCCTACCACGAGCAAAGGGGTATCAAACCACCCCCGAAATGACAGTGTACCCGCCCAAGCGCGTCACAGAGTGCACGCGTCAACGTCGACCACACGGAGATATAAGCGGCCGGCCAGGACAGAATATCCATAGTGCGTCACACGAGCACAATGGGCAGATGTAGTGATTTGACAGACGCTCAAAAAGGAATGATCATCGGCTACCGCGCCAAGGGTGGAAGCATCTCAAAAACAGAAGATTTCGTGGGCTATTCGCGAAGTTTTGTAGTAAGGGTGTACCAAGAATGTACTGCTGGCACACCGAGTATCTCCCGATGTCATAACTGTGGAGCCCCAAAAGAATTGTAAAGGGAAATCGAAGCGCAACAGTGCAGCGATTGACGACGCAAATGAAACACTGGGGCACCCAGGTACGTGTCCCCAATAACAGTAGAGCGAACCCTGTTACACATGGGTCTCCGGAGTCAACGCTGCGTTAAGGCACTCATGTTAACTCAGGTCCATCGGCAACGACGCCTGCAGTTCACATGGGACTACCGCCATTGAACAGTGGAAAAGTGGGAAATGGTTGCCTTCTCCGACGAATCGAGGCTCTTACTCCACAGAAGTGACGTGCGGTGGCTGATATGGCGTCAAACACACGAAAACCAACCCTCAGACACGCTTTTCGGTCAAGTAGAGGCCAGTGGTGTCAATGTGCATGTCATGGCGATGTTTTCCAGCTACAACCTGGGACCGCTGGTACCACTGGATGGGTCCCTGAAAGCCAATGACTCCCTGTCCATCTTCACTGAGCACACGCATCCCTTCATTTTGGACGTTAACCCTGGTGGTGATGGTTTCTACCAACAAGACAACGCGCCGTGCCTCGTCGCAAAGGGGGTGCGTGACTAATTCCAGGAACACGACAGCGATGTCTCCGTTCACCCTTGCCCGGCGAAATCGCGCGACCTCAATCCCATAGAATACTTGTGGGACTATTTGGATCGACAGGTTCGGCGTGCTGATCCACAGCCACGTCATCTCTGTGACCTCCATGCTCCGCTGCAGACCGAATGGACACGTGCGCCTCGGGCAACTTTCCAGAGCATAATTGCGTTCATACCACGCCATCTGGCTGCTGTCATCCTGGCCACGGATGTTATTCCCAATATTAGGTAGGTGGTCATATTATTCTGATATCGACCGTGTATATATCTAGGCATGTAATGCACTGAGGTTATCTGCAGGACGTTAACGCATGTGGTAATTGTTAACCTGCACAGTACCTTACCAGTCATGACAGTGCAGTAGTCCCAAGAACTTTTTAAAAAAGGAACTCATGGATAAGGATAATGACACGAGTTGATGATATCATGATTAAAATAAGCTTCTCAAGTGGCAATGGGATGGATATATTGCTGGAAGAATTGACCAGCATTGGATAACTGGAATACTAGACTGGATACGAGAGGATAGGGAAAGAGCAAGATCACTTTTCATCATGGAGGATGATTTTCAAAAACATGCAAGAGTGGCATGGGGCAGATATGCTCAATGCAGAAAGTTGTGGCTGAGACTTTCATCAAGTAGTGTATTGAGAATATTATTGATGATGCGTAGGTCATTTCAAAAGTTTTACACACTGTGCATATGTTACCCGTACGATGATGTGATCTCTCTATTCGTTGCGCCCGTTGTGAGTTAGACTTCAGTATACAAATTTCTCTCAACGTTGCTGGCTGATTTGTTCCTGTTCCAAAACATCTGTCTAGAAATGGAGGAAGAAAGTGAGAGAAGAAAGTGAGGTCATTTCAAAAGTTTTACACACTGCGCATATGTTACCCGTACGATAATGTAATCGCTCCATTCGTTGCGCCAGTTGTGGGTTAGACTGCAGTATAGAAATTTCTGTCGACGTTGCTGGCTAATTTGTTCCTGTTCCAAAATATCTGTCTAGAAATGGAGAAAGAAAGTGAGAGAAGAAAGTGAGAGAAGAAAGTTAGAGGAAGATTGAGAAGAAAGTTTGAGGAAGATAGAGAGGAAAGTTTGAAAAAATAGAGAAGAAAGTTTGAGGAAGTTAGAGAAAAACGTTTGAGGAAGATAGAGAAGAAAGTGAGGTCATTTCAAAAGTTTTACACACTGCGCATATGTTACCCGTACGATAATGTAATCGCTCCATTCGTTGCGCCAGTTGTGGGTTAGACTGCAGTATAGAAATTTCTGTCGACGTTGCTGGCTAATTTGTTCCTGTTCCAAAATATCTGTCTAGAAATGGAGAAAGAAAGTGAGAGAAGAAAGTTAGAGAAAGATTGAGAAGAAAGTTTGAGGAAGATAGAGAGGAAAGTTTGAAAAAAATAGAGAAGAAAGTTTGAGGAAGTTAGAGAAAAACGTTTGAGGAAGATAGAAAAGAAAGTGAGGTCATTTCAAAAGTTTTACACACAGTGCGCATATGTTACCCGTACGATAATGTAATCGCTCCATTCGTTGCGCCAGTTGTGAGTTAGACTACAGTATACAAATTTCTGTCAACGTTGTTGGCTAATTTGTTTCTGTTCCAAAAAATATGTCTAGAAAAGGCAGGAAGAAAGTGAGTCAGGGCAGACCTTACGTAGCGACCAGTGATCCTATATTAAAATTGCAAATTTCGGGAGGAAAAACCCCTATCGAAATTCATAAAGCTTTACGTGAAGTTTGTGGGGTCAGTGTAGTGGATCTTAGCATAGTGTCACTGTGGGCTTCTCGTTTTCGCCAAGGTCGGGAAAGCATCGAAGACGACCCAAGAAGTCGCCGGCCAACAGATGCAAAGGACGACACTTCTGTGGTTATCGTCAACATCATTTTGTAAGCAGATCGATGTAAAATATGTGAAGAGATTGCATATCGAGCAAACATGTCTACCGCTTCAGTTTTCAGAATGATAACTGAAAAATTACATAAGATTGAAAAGTGGCTGCCAAATGGGTTTTGCATAGTCTGAGTAAAGAGCAGGAAGTAGTTCCCAAAGAGATTGCAGAAAACATGCTTCAGTGGTATGAGATAGTAGGCGAGCAGCTTTGGGACAAAATTATTGCAATAGAGTAGACAAAACCTGGATACGAGATTTTGAACCAGAACTGAAATCTCAGTCCGCTCAGTGGAAACATCCAGAATCACCTCGCCAAAATAAATTCCCCGCCAACAATCGAAAGTTAAGCTGATGATGATTATGGCCAATGACAAGGTTGGAGTGATAGCAACAGACAGAGTGCCCGACGGGACTACTGTAACAACGGAATACTACAGAAGGTTTCTGCAAAATGTTTTACGCCTAAAGATGCGCCAAAGATATGCTCGAAGCTTTGTCATCATTTCGCACGACAACGCGAGGTGGCATGTTGCCCGTACAGTAAAAGTGTGAATGAGAATTGCTTCCCCACGCGACATATAGTCCTGACATGAGCCCACCAGACTAGGACGTTCTCCCAAAAATGAAGAGGCCACTCCGCGGGAAAATGTTTAGTAGGATTCAGGATGTTTCTAATGAGGTTACCCGAGTAATCCGACGCCTCAACAATAGAGGTGTCCTGACTGGAATACAAGACTTGCCCAAACGTTGTACCGTTGTTATGAAGAAACATGGAGATTACTTCGAAGGCCTGTAAAGGTTTGTCGTAAAATAAATCCGTTTTTTAGGAGATTACCCACAGTGTGCAAAACTCTTGAAATGACCCTCGTAGATATAGAAATAAGGTTTCAGAGGCGAAGACAACATGTTTTGAAATACTTTCAAGAATAGTATGCTTATTATACATTATTTCAAGGCATTTTTTTGAAGTGTGCAGTGATTAGGTTTTTAAAGAAGAATTGAATTTAACGTCATCTAGAGAGAAGATTTTGCATCAGAAGAGCTTGGATGAGCACAGAACGTCGTGGCTGATTTTCAAATAGGACATTTAGCTGCGAAGACGTCAGGAAAAAACAGATATACCTTTATGAATAGAAACCAAAAACCTCGAGAAGTTAGGAGACAATAACCAGGGTCTTTATATGTTACAGGTGTATTCATACAATATCTACCGAGCTTTCGCTCCCCAACTGGTGGGTTTTTCAAGGCACTGGAACGACTTCAGGTTTTTACTGAAGAACGTAGATTAAATAAAAGGTTAAAGAAATCAAATCAAATAAATAATGGTCGCACAAAATCGCATCATAGTAATGTCTCGCGCTATACAAATGATACAGTTACATTACAATATTTTGGCTAAAGTTATATTTTAACCAAATAAATTATTGTGGAAAATTCATTTGAAATAACAATAGACGTACTATTGTCCTTAATACTGTTTCACACGTTATTAAAAGTAGTGCTTTCAGCGGAGGCCATGCTAAGTAACAGATAGAAGTATGAAAAATAACATCAATGTCAATAACTTGAATAGTTAATTCATACACTCGACGTGGATTAGGAACACCAAACTGAAGTCATCGCTTATTCCACGTTAATAAGTGAGTCACGAAAAAATTCTCATTGTCTGCTACCGGGAACATTTGCGAATTTTCACTTTTAAAGGAATCTTTCCGTGACTCACTTATTAACGTTCTGTGACTCACTAGTAACGTTCCCGGTGGCGGTCTTTGAGAATTTTTCGGCGACTCACTTATTAACGTTCCGTGACTCACTTATTAACGTTCCGTGACTCACTTATTAACGTTCCGTGACTCACTTATTAACGTTCCGTGACTCACTTATTAACGTTCCGTGACTCACTATTAACGTTCCCGGTGGCGGCCATTGAGAATTTTTCCGCGACTCACTTATTAACGTGGAAAAAGTGATGACTTCTGCTTGGTGAACTTGAATAGTTGATACAATAAATGGACGAACTTACTCGATTAATATTCTTGGATAGATATTAGTCCACAGGCAAAACATCATATTAACCCTTGCTAAATATAGGGTTACGTAGTCCTTTCCTTTTGTAACCCTATGTTTGGCAAGGGTTAACTTGATATTCTGCCTGTGGACTGATATATATCCAAGGACAATAATCGAGTAAGTTCGTTCATTTATTGTACCAAGTTTCAGGTTATTGACATTGATGTTATGTTTCATACTTTTTGTCATTCCTATGTACATGTATGTTTTTTCGATCTATCCGGCTACACTATAGGAATGGCGTACTATGTTGGAGATCATGGCATATGATTATGTCAGATGTGGATCTAGCTAATGTTATCCCCACGTCATAATTAACCTTTTTAGCGTTTCTCTGAACCAGGACGGGAACTTCGGTATATATGGGATAGACCCGATCAATCTTGGCTCAGGATTGATAGTGCACATATTACTTTTGTTATCCACATGTCTCGATTTTTCAAACATTTTGAGGACATTTATGACATTTTACAGAACTTCATACTTAAACTTCGTAACGCAATGCTTTGTATCCTGCCAAACAAGAAAATATTCGTGAAAAATATTTGCTAATGGTCCCAGTTATCAAAAACAAATGTTTTTCTTTTCTTTTTTTGTTGCTCCATCTTTTATAACTGTACGTGTTCGGGCAAACGTATAAAGTAAATTCACGCCATTTTGCTTAAAAATTGTGTCATGAGATTTTGACAGAGCATCGTTTTCATGGGTAACTATATTTAATGTGGAAACGCATATTTTAAATTCTATTTATGAACCTAACATTGTAGCAACCGATGAAATGTGCGACAAATGGAATAAAAAAATGCTATAGCTACGCATTTTTTGTCTTTCCAAAATATGCTCTAAAAGTTTTAAGTATTTAATACCACGCAAATCGGAAGCTAATTGACATATCAACAGTTGCTTCCTTTCCTTACAGACAAAATTCTTAAGTCATTATGTGCTTCATAGTTTGGTTTGAAAAATTACAACTAAAGAAAAAAAGATTTAAGTGAAAAAATACTTCTGGGAGTGTGGTAAAAAGAAATCTCAAAAAATATGTTCAATACCTCTTACTACATTTAAATACATAACTTTGTTCATGAGCTTGATTTTCTTAGTTTTCTGATGACGTTTTCAGTCAGAAAAAGAGCCGTTTCTTCGTTTCCCATAAAGTGTAGATTCCAAGAGACCATAAATTAACCTTTTTTCAATGCATTTTGACCTTTTTTCTTGCACATGTCGAACCGGCAGACATGTTCTTCCTCTTGTTCAAGGTCGTATGGCTAATTAAAGGACAAAATCCGTAAAGATTTTTGCAATCAATGCCACGTGTAGTCATTAATCGCTCATGTAACTTCGCGCATGTAAACAACCAGCTAATCCCAGCAAACGAGTGTACAAGTTTCCGTTCAAAATGTGCACTGAAAAAGTTGAAGCTTTGAAGGACAAAAAGAAATGCCTATTGATTATCGTACCAATGCCCATGAAGCTGAAGTGAAAACCTATGCTTTCGAATAACCCGAGAGAGTTTCAATTAAAACTGGCTGATGCATAATTATGAACGACGGTACTACACTTACTTATGAAACAAGCAGATTTTTACCAATCATTGTTCCAAGACAGAATATATCCGTGGATGTAGTCTCGATGGGCACGTATTTTTTTTTTATGCCAGTGTTTGCGAACTAAACTTCAAATATGCGCGTTTTCCCAAATACTCGTGGCATTGTTACACGCAGAGTTTGACTGCATGCATAAAATTAGTAGAAGCGGATGCTTTAAAAAAATTTCAAGAATTCAAAATTGTTGGGGTTTAATTCCTTGAACATCTGAATCTATATGTTGGGGATGGCTAACAAGTCCCGTGAGGTAGCAATTCTATGATCCTAATCAGCTTAACTTTTTACTGCATTATGGAGATTAAGAATAGCTACTTCCGCTACGGAAAGTAGTTCCTAGCGTTTAGAGCAAAACCCAAAGGAATTATTGCTCAGAATAATCGGTGGCTTGCTCAGGAAATCATCCGAATTTTTTTGTTCAATTTGGTAGCGTTTTAGGAAGTGGATTTGACATGAGAAGTTACTCAATCAAGAGTCTCACACTTCCAGTCGCTGAATGTGCAGATGGGAAATGCTGTTTTGAGGAGAAGACAGGGTGGAAGAGCCAAAGACTTTTCTCGTCATTCAGAACACAGAGACAATAAAATCATAATTTGAAAAATGAGAACGCTTGAACTTTAAAAACCGCAGGGGAAATTTCCTTCGAGGTTTTGGCGTAAATGAAGGGTCAGTGCCGAAACTGTGCTTCACAATAGGGTCAAAACTGGAGTGAAGTTCGACGCGGACATGCATCATTGTTAGGATCTCTCTAATACACTGTGAGCAGCGGCTACCCTACCTTTCAAAATACTACATCTTAAACTACCTTGAAGTATAGTCACTGGCACAGGTCGATGTGGAATATCCGTTTTTAAAGGAAATTTGGAAACCAAACCCTCAGACACTTACAGTTCACGGTTTTGTAGCGGCAACGGAGTGGGGAAAGAAGTAACAATCCGTTCCTTTGTTGTGAAAGGACCAGTTGTAAAGCATGTCACCGGATGAACTATTATGTTTTACGTGCATTATGATCATATGCCGATAACATCAAATATTGAATTTGTTTTTGTGCAATATTTTTATAGCGGAGTTATGAATCCAAAAATATAAACTTATTGCTTCCATTCAGAATGGGAAGATAACTGTTTCTTCACGGAAGTTTAAAGGATATGTGTTTATAAACCGATAAGACAAAGCATTGTGACCACTTGCATAATATGATATTGACCCTCCACGTGCTGCCAAAACAGTTCTTACCCGAACGAAAGATGGTTTGTGGTATCTGGCACGAACAAGTGTGACGTTTACTCTGGTTTAACCTTCCTTTCTAGCTACTTTCTCTGGGTACATTTTAGTTCATTCTCCTTTAGCGTTTTTCAAACTGAACATTATACATTCCCTCTCGCAAGAGTAGGGTTGGCAACACTTGGAGATCAGAACGTATGGCGTGTGCATGTGTCCGATGAGAACTGGATGATATATAATGTTTGAGCAGCAGCATAGGTGTGGAGATAGTGGATGTTATAATGCTGTAATCCTGGAAGCGGCTTGGTTTAATTGAAGTTTGATCTACAGTATTTGATTGGTTTAGTTGAAGTTTGATCTACAGTACTTGATTGGTTCAATTGAAGTTTGATCTACAGTACTTGATTGGTTTAATTGAAGTTTGATCTACAGTACTTGATTGGTTTAATTGAAGTTTGATCTACAGTACTTGATTGGTTTAATTGAAGTTTGATCTACAGTACTTGATTGGTTTAATTGAAGTTTGATCTACAGTATTTGATTGGTTTAATTGAAGTTTGATCTACAGTATTTGATTGGTTTAATTGAAGTTTGATCTACAGTATTTGATTGGTTTAATTGAAGTTTGATCTGTTTGAAGGCTGCGTGTTATATCTTTAGTGTTTTTTTCAATAATCGAGTGTTCTGATTATTAACTCACATTAGTTGGAGTAAGTTAATTGAGTTGTAGTTGTGCCTTGTTGAAGTGCCAAAAGAGTATTGGCTAAAAAAGACTAATGGTAAGTAATGTCTTCTTGAAGTTCCTGGGGTGACTCCCGTTTCACTGAAGTATTTAAGAACTGATTTATATCGTGTTCAGTCATCCATATATACTATAACGAAGTAAATTTCTCCGTCATTTTTTTCCACGCCGGGTATTGAACCCTTGTCCCCTCATTCCAGAATAAGTCGCTCTCCCAACTGAGCTGCACGGACGTATGCTCTCGCTGATATTTGCCTTTATCTAATGTGCGTCCTGCGATGCAGGTACGTCACATCTCCACCCCTGCCTCGAAAGAGGGCCGGGTGTATGGCCCACGGGTCAGCCTTAGGCAGGAAGGCAGTCATCCGCTGAAGAACGTACATTGGGGAAATCCCAGTCAATTTGGTGTGTGGAACGTAACATCACACACATTTATTTTTCGAAGCGCTGAAGAAGGGATTCTCTTATTTTTCCTGTCTCGCCGTTTGGAAAAAACATCACACCATTGCGAGAACTTTAACGGCCAGGTCATTCTTGAAGTTCGGGCGCCAATAGAACGAAGTAAATTTCTCTGTCATTTTTGTCTACGCCGGACTTCGAAACCGGGTCCCCTCACTCCGGAGTAAGTCGCTCTCCCAACTGCATTCGAATCTTCATAAGAACGTCTGGTATCAGAGAAAAGTGCAGGGGGGAAAACTTCAATTTAAATTTGTTTGTTTTTCTCATTGGTAGACTTGGCAATTAAATTTTTAAGAAAGAAATAGCTTATTAATAAATTTAGGAAAATCCGGACAACACTACTCTATAAGGCAAATCATGCATTTTGAGTTTAATCCGGACAACGAGGATACCTTTTCTAGAAGTCGTATAAGAAACGAGAAACAGGAGTGTGTTGAGAAATCAGAATATTGGGCGGCACCCTCCGCTCACCAAAATTAATTATTAAATTATAGCTGCCCTTTTAGTATCTTATCGTGCCTCCTGGGTTATTGCTTGAAGAAGAAATCCGTTAAAAATGACGAATTGATTGAAGAAGCATTTTTCGAAGCTGGCGATGAAATATCTGAAAGTCTCAAAAATACAATTAACTTACTAACCGCGTTGAAAGCCACAGAGCTTTATGCTAATACGGTGATAAAACGAATTGAGGTTATTTAGGTTAATAACGTCTAACGACGAATGAAATACGGGACTACACCATTGTACAATACAAATTTGGAAGATGTGAATCCGTTTATTAGCGTAAATATAAATGAATGTTAAGTCAGATAATATACGAAAACTTAAAAATTTCGTCGTCCTGGAGCGGGAATCGAACCCGCGTCTATGGGATAGCGCCCGAGTGTGCTAAACACTACACCACCCAGAACGACCAAGTTTCAAGTTTCCAAATAATTCAAATTAATAGGAAACTTGAACCACTCAGAACGATCAAGTTTCAAGTTTCCGATTAATTCAAATTAATCGGAAACTTGAAACTTGGTCGTTCTGGTCGGTGTAGTGGTTAGCATACTCGGGCGCTATCCCAGAGACGCGGGTTCGATTCCCGCTCTAGGACGACGCAAGTTTAAAGTTTTCGGATATTATCTGATTTAACATCCATGTCATATTTACACCAATAAACAGATTCACATTTTCCAATCGTCTAACGATGTTATTTCACAGCTTAAAGATGGACTTCGATTACTGCAGTTGCAATTAAGTCTGTAGAAACGACGCTGTCACTGCAAGACTGGAAAACATGTTCACAAACTGTCTGAAAGTTAAGCGATTTAATATTCATTAAAATTTACTTGTTAAAAGTAAAACTAGATCTTTCGGGTGGGCGGCCCCGAACCATCTTCAGGCTTAACACTGCGAACAGACGCAAGACATCGGTATACCATATACAGGAAGACGAAGCTGCATGGCGTAGGCAAGCAAGTACACTGAAGAACAATTGAATTAGAGATACCTGTCTAGTAACGTGTAGCACCACCTTTCGCCCTGATGGCGGCGGCTATTCGTCTCGGCATGGATTCGACAAGACACCGGAAGCGTTGGGAAGCCATACGGATTCACGACCCCTGAACGAGGTCCCACAGTTCACGAAGATTTGATGGAGGGGGTCAGAGCCTCGAATATCTCTCTCGATGGCAACCCAGATGTGCTCAATGGGATTGAGGTCAGGTGACCTAGCTGGCCAAGGAAGCGAGGTCACGTCGGTGGAGAGTTTATCCAACAGTTCGGATACAATTCGGGAGCGAAGGCATGGTGCATTGTCTTGTTGCAGGATGAGGTCCCCAGTGGGATATTGAAGACGCACAAACGGGAGCAAATGGTCGTCCAGGATATCCCGGTAACGTTGGCCTGTGAGGGACAATATCACACGTAACAGAGGTCCCATTTCAGTCCACGTAAACAGTCCCTAGACGAGAATGCCAACCCACCAGTTTTAAGAGTGCCCTGCTGGCAAGAAGGAACCATCGCTTCATGTGGTTTGCGCCGTACTCGTATCCTGCCATCCGCATGTACCAACGTGAATCTCGACTCATCAGTCCAGGCAACATTTTCCCACATGTCTAGGGTCCAGTAGCAATGGCTCCGCGCCCATGTAAATTTTTCCACCCTATGATGTGCGGTCAGCAGCAGTACCCTCGTGGGACGATGGCTTCTGTACCCCATAGTGAGGAGATGGTTCTGGATGGTGTGGCTGCTTACACGTTTTTGTGCACCAGTGTTAAATTGCGGAGTGATTTCTTGCACTGTGGCCCGTCTATCTGCTGTTACAATGCGAGCTAGCTGACGATGACCCCAACTCATCCGCACGCTGTTGTCCACGGCAGTTGGCCTTTGCAAGGAGGACTCGTGACACAGTGGCTCGTGCCTGCATGACTTCCGAGATGGAGTGACCCATTCGTCGGGCCCCGACAATTTGCCCACGATCAAATGCGCTTAGAACCTTCGTCTTACCCATACTGCATCCGACTCTTACTGATTCCAGTCGCATCACTCCTTATACTGCCGGATCTCTGCATACGTCATGTCGTTTCCGTTTACAGGGCCGCCCACAGCGCCACATTTGCATAACGCCTGCTGTCTCTAATTCAATTGTTTTTTAGTGTATAGCACATGCTGGCGTGAAAAGGTTAAGAATAGTTCACTTACTAATATTGTGACATACATTAAGTGAAATCGTCATCCTCTCTGTATCTGAAATCCAGCACAAATTGTCTCCTTGGCTGAGGTAGGGAAGTGGGCAGATCTTCGTTACAACACTTGCCTCCAAATCGGGAAATGCCCAAGCTTTAAGCCAGGTGTGTTAATCTTTTAGATCTGAAAGTCAGCAGCATGTAAGCATCTTTCCAAGTTGGGATACATTTTCTACTACCCATTAAACGCGGAAGTGCGGAGGCAGAGGAGTGGCATCTGGTGTTGTACTTATGTTCAAAAAGACGGATTCCCAGAGTATGTAGTGTAGATATGATATGCATTTGGCTTTCAGATTCAGATTCATTACATCTTTTCATCATCATCATCAATTTCAACCATTATCAATCCACTGCTGGACGAAGGTCTTCCTAAGTTTTCTCCACAACGGTCTGTCTTGTGCCAGTCTCCTCCGTGTCACTCCCGCATACTTGTTAAACTTACGACACGTATATCTCAGAATATTGGAGATTTGTGGTAGGTACTGAATAGATCCAACAAACCGGTCTTCCGTAGTTTCGCGTACTAAGATTATGCTGTTCAAACGGCTCACATCTCGGTGAAAACCATGTTCTTCAGCGATGACTGAAATTTTCTGTAGTTCAATTCTGCATGATCTAACAGTAGAAGAATGTGTATAAGCACGTCGTACTAAGACGTGCTTATACACATTCTTTTACTGTTAGAAAGCCTTTTCAGAGTCCGCGAGCATGCGATACACTTGCTTGCCTACATCATACAGCTTCATCTTCATGTATATAGCATTCCGATGTTTTGCGTTCATTCGCAGTGTTAAACCTGAAGATGGGTTGCGGCAGCCCATCTGAAAGATCTAGTTTAACTTTTAACATGTACGCGTATAATTTAACGTATATCAAGTCTTTTAACATTCAGACAACATGTTTTTCAATCGTGCAGTGACAGCGTCGTTTCTACAGACTTAATTGTGTGGTGCACGAATTGTATATTGGATTTACTGCAGTCACGTTTCCCTTTAGTTCGACGAATCAACAGACGTGGGTGACCATTACAGTTATAAACTTGTGTCCAAAATTAACATGACGATTACAAATATAAGAATATGTCCCAAACGAGACTACCGATTGTTAAGATTTTTCAGAGACATATGCAAGTGCAATCGCTAAGTGGACGTATCTCACCAATATTGTGATAGCTCCTATGGAAAAATGCAAATGACGATCATACGTCATCAAGCTGGCAGGCACGTGACCTCGATAAAGGCTATTCTAAGCGGTGTGCGGGAATTGTATCTTCAATTGGTCTGTAAGTGGAAGAATGACTCGGCACCATCGTTAAGAAGACTCTTTACGGTGGAGAATGATTGGAAGCAGGGCAATCGCAAGCTGAGATAGCACGATGGCCTAATCTGTCAAGGCAAGTGGTCTCCAATCTCTGGAGACATTTCCAGGAAATCGGAACAGTAACCACAAGGTCGGGAGAAGGACGTCCACAAGTCACAACAAATCAAGACAACCGGTATTTTTCACTAACAGCTCGCAACAATAGGAAGCCAGCGGCCAGGCAACTTTCGCAAGAGCTCTCCTCTACTACGGCTGCAGCGATATCGATGCAAACAGTTCAGAGAAGACTCCACGAGAGAGGTCTGTATGCAAGCCAATGACCTGTATACCACTCGCTGCATCAGACAAAAGGGTCCGTCAGAATTAATCCCTTCAACATCACTCCTGGACCACTGATGAGCGTGTGTTCTCTTCAGGGATCGCGGTATATCCTAAATATGGATTATTATCGACGTGTGAACATTTGGAGTGAGGCGAAAAGCCGAAATCTTCCCTCCAACAATAATGAAATTGAACACTATGGTGGTGGAGGACTCCTGGTTTAGGCTGACATTATGTTGGATGGACTACACGTGTGCAGGGAGGCTTCATGACTACTTCGCGATACAAAAATGACACCCTACAGCCCTCAGTGCGGATTTCAATTGGAGCTGTTGTCTCCCTGTTTCTTTTTACGGACTATAGTACCCGTCGTCGTAAGGATCGGTAAGTTGACGAACACCTAGAGAGTGAAGATATCTACAGTAAGGATCGCCAAGTAGACGAACATCTGGAGAGTCAATACTGGTTGCTGCTACCAAATGATTTTCCACACCTTGCTCTACAAGATGAGTGACTCCAACATTCCAATCGATGTTATCTACGGACTCTGCAAAGAGAAGAAATGGTATCATGAATAAAACATTACACAGTAGTTCTACCTAAAACTCCAACTCTAAACTCTCTTGTCTCTGCTAGAATTCCACTTGTTTTTGCGTTTAAGTGTTGATCTGGACATTTTCGCAGCTCAGATTTGCTCGAACTGTGGCAGAAAGAAGGTATTTTAACACAGTAAACTGGGAATCACTTTAATGGAAAATTTTAAAATTAACAAGATGTGGAAGCCGGAAGTTCTTGTAAAAAAGCGAATACCTAATTTAGGTGGTGTGTACACTGAGGTGGTTACTTAGTCAGGTCACATTTGACAGTAACACTCTCAGATTTATGTAGAACTAAATTATGTAGGCTAGATAGCAAGAGATCCGTGGTTCGATTCCACGGCGGAGGCTGAAAACAATTTTTCGGTTGCTCTGTATTTCTGGAACGTGGAAAGAGCGATGTATTTATTTATTTACTGACGCCACGTATTTGGAGGATTTTCATCTTGGATCTCGCCATTTGAATTTAATTGCTGTAATATATATAGCCAGTGCCGTTTTTAATGCCCACCAGATGGAGACGTCTCAGTAGCTGAGCCCATCTTACGGATTTATGATGTCAGAAGCTGACTTAAAAATACACATAGCACCGTGGATTGTTGGCCACCGTGGTGTAAATGTAACGCCCTCGGCTAGATATCGAGAGATCCGTGGTTCGATTCCACGGCGGCGACTGAAAACAATTTGTCGGTTGCTGTGTGTTTTTGGAACGTGGAAAAAGCGATGTATTTATTTATTTACTGACGCCACATATTTGGAGGATTTTCACCTTGGATCTCTCCCTTTGAATTTAATTGCTATAATATATATAGCCAGTTCCGTTGTTAATGCCCACAAGATGGAGACGTCTCAGTAGCTAAGCCCATCTTACGGATTTATGTTGTCGGAAGCTGACTTAAAGATACACATAGCACCGCGGATTGTATCATTATAATTTGTAGAGGATTTTTAGGAAGGGAGTGTCTGACCGCAGGTCTTAAACAACCCTTAGAAATAGGAAACTAGGAGATTTGGGCTAGGACGCCCGATAGGAAAGTGACACGGAAGCGAAGTAGAAAGGGGGAGAAAGACGCCCTTATTTATTACCGGGGGCCAGTACCCGGGGTCCGACGGCTTAACGTGCCCATTCGACGCACGGCGGATATTTAGTGGATCGAGCGCTCGTACCTGCCTGGGATCGAACCTGAGGCCCTTCCCGTGGCAGTCACGAACGTTGCCCACTCGGCCACCCACGGCCCCACCGCGGATTGTTGGCCACCGTGGTGTAAATGTAACGCGCTCGGCTAGATATCGAGAGATCCGTTTTTCGATTCCACAGAGGCGGCTGAAAACCATTTTTCGGTTGCTGTGTGTTTCTGGAACGTGGAAAGAGCGATGTATTTATTTATTTACTGACGCCACGTATTTGGAGGATTTTCACCTTGGATCTCGCCCTTTGAATTTAATTGCTATAATATATATAGCCAGTGCCGTTGTTAATGCCCACCAGATGGAGACGTCTCAGTAGCTGTGCTCATCTTACGGATTTATGTTGTCAGAAGCTGACTTAAAGATACACATAGCACCGCGGATTGTTGGCCACCGTGGTGTAAATGTAACGCGTTCGGCTAGATATCGAGAGATCCGTGGTTTGGCCGCCCCGGTGGCGCAGTGGTCTAAGGCGCTGGCCTCTGATCATTCGTCCGTAAGGGGTCCGGGTTCGAATCCCGGTCAGGCATGGATGTTGTGTTTGTCTTACGGCACTGGCTCTCTCCCTTCCCTGGAACCAGTGACCCTAAATTAGGGACGGGCGACTGCTTATAGCCCATTGAGTTGCTCACGGTGGTCGATAAACCTCCAATTAAAAAAAAAAAAAAAAAGATCCGTGGTTTGATTCCACGGCGGCGGCTGAAAACAATTTTTCGGTTGCTGTGTGTTTCTGGAACGTGGAAAGAGCGATGTATTTATTTATTATTGCACACAATTGACGTGGATTAGGAACATCAAACAGAAGTCATCGGTATTTCCACGTTTATAAGTGAGTCACGGAAAAATTATCGTCGGTCGCCACCGGAAATCGAACCCAGGGTCTTCCAGTTACGTGGTAGAATGTCCACCGCGTAACTGGAAGACCCTAGGTTCGATTCCCGGTGGTGGTGGATGAGAATTTTTCCGTGACTCACTTATGAACGTGGAAAGAGCGATTTCTTCTGTTTATGCAAAACGAACAAACGCCTCATAGTGCAAATGAGCACCAGGATTTATTGATTTCTTTATACTCGTATCTTTGCTTTGGGAGCATCATCTGAGAAATCACATGTCTTGTTTTGCAGAATGCAGGGGCTCCACAAATAGCTTGTACATTTGAGAAAATTTCGTGTAACGTAACTGGCGCGAAAGTTGGAGAGTACTGGGTGTTGTTTTCCATTGCAAACGATTTCGAAACCTCAACTTCTCTAGCTGGGCAAATACCTGCCCCTGAATGTAGACACAGAAACATGAAAACAGGTATGTCTTAAGAAAATACAGTAGTATAGCTGTACTAGTAATCCGAATTTATTGGCGCAGAATAAAAATCAGGAAATAGATTTTAATAATAAAGTAAAAATCAGGCAAACCGATTTCAATAATGGAATAAAAATCAGGAAAACTGAGTTTAAAAAATAGAAAAAAATCAGGAAAAACTGAGTTTAATAACAATAAAAACCAGGAAAACTGATTTTAATAATAGAATAAAAATCAGAAAAACTGATTTAAATAAAAATAAAAATCAGTAAAACCGAACTTTGTTCTACGCCAATAAATTCGGATTACTAATATAGTTATACTATTTTCTACATAGTTGTTGTATAGTTCCTCGTTATTAATATATTAAAAAATTCCGTTTAGTGAAGAAATCTCATTTCGGCAATATTTCAGTTATTTATGGATTGGATATGAATTGGTTAAATTAATCAACTCCTAAAGAATCAGAAAAAGGCGTACAATATTTATTTATCAGAAATGGTCTGACGCATAACTTTTACATTTGCTACCATTACATACACTATTTTGACAAAGGTCACCGGACACCAGTTCAAAAGCAAATTAACAGATCCGCTGCGCTGTTAAGATGCGAGGTACAGCTGCAAACGGTATAAAAACAAGCCTGCAGCTTACCGCGATCATATCGCACTGTGAGGTTGAGTGAAAATGTTGCAGCGGGAGAGAACTGACTGAGAAAGGAAAGATTGTTGGGTGTTATATTAGTGGGTTGTCCATAAGAGAAACCAAGAGGCGTTTAAACATACCGAAGTCAACTGTTTTGGATGTACTAAATAAGTGGAAGACACATGGCTTGGCTGAAGCAGCAAAACGTACCGGCAGACCAAAGAAAATCAGTGATAGAGGACTTCGAAGCCTCAGGAGAGTCGTTGCAGCTAATCGACGGAGTACTGCATAAGACCTAAGTGCACAGGTTAGTAAAACTGCTAGAACTTCGGTATGTACACTTTCCATTCGCAGAGAACTTCATTCCACCGGTTACCCTGATCGTGCGACTGCTCATTACTAAGCTTTTCATCTCCACTCGGAAAGCTACTCGTCGTTTAGCATGGTGTAAATAACTTTTATCGTGGACCGTAGATCAATGGAAACTGGTCCTATGGCCTGATGAATTCAGATACACGATCCATCAGTTTGATGGCCGTGTGTGGGTATGGCGGCAGCCGGGGGAATGGTATTTACTACAGCGTACTGTTCCTACGGTCAAGTTTGGAACTGCAGTGTACACGTGGTGAGGGTGTTTTTCGTGGTATGGTGCCCATTGGTTATCGTGGACAGACTTGTTAACCTGCAGGTCTACCTCGATGTTGTGGGCAATTATGCCCTACCAACTCTGTAGCAGAGCCTTGTTGGTACCAGCAGGATAATACATGGAGCCATAAAGCAAGGACTGTGACAGCGTGGTTTGACGATAATTCCGTATCGTGTGTGGACTGGGCAGCACAGAGCCCTGATCGTAATTCCATAGAGCACCTATGGGATGAATTAGAGCGCCGCATAAGAAGTTTGGAACCAAGGCCTACTACTAAGCAACAGTTAGCAGATGAATTGTGTACTGAATGGAAGCGCATACCTATCGCTGTGTTCCAAAACCTTGTCGAAAGCATGTCTCAAAGGGCCAGTGCATGCATTAAGGCCAAAGTTGGACCGACACCGTACTAATGTATGTCAATAAATACTCTGTTGTGTTTCTCTTCTAGGTGTCCGGTGACCTTTGTCAATATAGTGTATATGTGAATGTTACCTCTTTGGTTAATTTCATCATGCTGATTAACAATTTCATTTCGATACACTGCATTTGTGAACATTTTGTTCGTTATTTTTTTCGGTGTAGCGCATATTAGTTGTATTAAATTTATTCACATAATTCAGTTGTACTAATTCATTTCATTACTTGTGAATCGGGACTAAATGACTGAGAAAAATTTCAAGACATGAAATTGTTCTCCTAATCATTTACTATCGAAAGTATGAGTTTCAAAGTTTCCATTGCAAATGCGATTTACTACCATAAGATCTGAATGTACAGGGTGGGTCAAAAGTCGCAGGACACCCTTGTATTTCAGAAAGGTAAGGGAAAATGAAATATCTTAATACCAGCAAAGAATCGGTGAGAGTGCCGTTCTTTTAGGCTATTTCCGGAACATGACCGCCATCTTCAAATCCCCCTTATTGCATCAAGGTCATTTTTTTTAATTGGTAAGGGGGTCATGTTGCGTATCACACTAGTCAAGAATTTTCTCAGAAATTGAATGTGGTAATCTGATTAGACATTTATGTAATGGTTCACAAGTTATCAACACAGAAAGTTGAAATAACCATTCTTTGTTGCAGGTAACTGAAGATGGCATTGACGAAAGAGGAGAGGATTGAGGTGATCCTAATGTCTGGGGAACACAGCTGCTGTATCATAGCCGCCGACTTCAACAACCGACACCCAGATGGACCACCAATTTCACACAGCACTGTCGCATACCTGATATTCAAATTCCGAGAAACCGGGACAGTGGACGACAAGCCACATACTGGTCGGCCAAAAACTTTTACTGAAGAGGAAACCTCAACAATGGTCTTCGCATCCTTTGCAAAGAGTTCACAATGTAGCACACGACGTCTCGCAGCAGAACGTGTTATCAGCCAGTCAGCCATTGTACTGATTCTTCACACCGCCCACTGGCATCAGTTCAAGATCAAGATGCAGCAGCAACTATCAGAGGATGACCCTGATAGACATGTCGAGTTCTGCAACTGGGCTTTAGACCAACATCAACGGGACCCCTCATTCGCACTAGACATTTTGTTCAGTGACGAGACCAAATTTTTATGTCAGTGGTCCATGAGAACCACAGGTACTTTAGTGACAGGAACCCTCACTGGACAGGACCATACCACGTCATTGGTAATGTTAGGGTGTGGTGTGGAATATGGTGCACGAGTGTAATCGGACCCATTTTCATCGACAATAACCTAAATGCTCAGCACTACCTGGAAATTTTATAGGGAACAGTGTTCCCATCCCTTCTGAATGAAGATGGCAGTTTCCCCTGTTATTTCTAACACGATGGGGCTCCACCACACGATGGGGCTCCACCACACGACGGAGCAAATGTTTGTCAATGGCTTGATGCTGAATTCCATTGTAATTGGATTGGTCGTCGTAGTCTTGTGGAATAGCCGCCCAGATACCCCGACCTCACACCACTCGACTTTTATCTGTAGCGTCATCTGAAACACCTGGTGTATGCTGAGCAAATCAGTGACAAACACCACCATCACCAACGAATCGTGTAGGCCTGTAACTGTATTTCTCCCGATATTCTCGTGCGGGTGCTTTACGACTGGATCAAGCGCCTTCAGCTCTGTGTTCAACAACAAGGACAACACAATGAACACATGAAATAACTACGCATCTCAGGGTACTTTACAGGTTATCGCTCTTTCCACGTTAATAAGTGAGTCACGGAAAAATTCTCACCTGCCGCAACCGGGAATCGAACCCAGGGTCTTCCAGTTACGCGCCGGAAATACCACCACCGCACCACATCGTCCTCGAATTCCCCTGACTCACAAGTGATTCACTTATTAACGTGGAAAGAGCGATGACTTCTTTTTGGCGTTCCTGATCCACGTCGAGTGTATGAATTAATTACTTTAGAGGTTGTTATTTCAAATTTATGTGTTGATAACTTATGAACCACAACACCTATGTCAAATTTGATTGTGGCAATCAGTTTGTGAGAAAATTCTGGTCTTGTTTGATATACAACATGACACATTTACCATCTGAAAAATTTGGCCTTGATCCAATATGGCGGATTTCAAAATGGCGCCCATGTTCCGGAAATAGCTTAAAAGATAAGCCCCTAATACGGGATGGACTTTTGGCTCAAACTATATATTCCACTAGGTTTTTAGCAACTGAGGCATTATAAACGCCATTTTAGCAATCTGTTTAAGTCCTAATTTGTATTAGAACTGTTTCAGATGCAGATCATAACGAATGCATAAAGGTAAAACCGCTTCAGAAGAAACCAGGGGAATAAGCTGGATTTGCCTTTTCTTCAGTGTTGTTGAAGGAAGTAGCGAATGGCAACACAAATTGAAGGAATTATTAGACTCTCATTCTGAGAGATCCCATATTTCAATGGAAAATATGAGGAACTAAAGTTATCACAAATAGTTTGAAACTCAAAATCCTCAATAGAATTGCTAGTATTAGTTAATATAATACAGCAACGGCGACAGTTCGTATGCATTAACAATTGATGTTTCAAAAATATGTGTCTAGACGAATTAAATCACATAAATATTAAAGATATTTCAATGCTAAATGCAAGACTCTAAGCACTCGTTAAACTGCATACTTTGAATTTTACTCGACAGTACAATTTTGCAATCCTTTTTCCGTGTTTCTCTTCCGATTATTAATATGCATTCAGCACTACAATTTATAGCGTTTGTTGTGAAAATTTCATACAAACACCTAAAATTCAGACTGAACGTGTCATTTTTGTTATTTTTCCAACATCTTTATCTGTGTCTTTGAATTGTATGAAAGACATAGAATTGAAAAAGCATTATTCGTAAGCTATAAACAGTAAAATCAGTCATAATTTTACCATTTAAATAGTTTGCGGAATAATGCTTTTTCTTTCGCAAATTACTTTTGCTCCTTGCAATAGCTCTTGTTAAGTTTTATATCTCTTGATTCCTCTGTGTTTATAAATTTAAATATATTTAAAAATGCATTTTCTTCTGTTCTCCAAATAAAAAGTAATAGTGATTTGCTCGTCTACAGCTTTCTTAAACCTTAGAGCTGCTTTTTCAGCATATGTGCATAAAAGGAGTTCTAAAGTTTTTTCTTCTCCAAAATTCCAAAGGGAATTGAAGCAGTGCTTTCTACTAAATCGATTTAATAACAGAATAGTATTTCCTGTATCTCGTTTTATAACTACCAATGAAATTCATTCTTTCTATTTTATTTACGCATATTTTTCGTATCGCGGGTTTTTATTTTTAAGAAAGAAAGGAAAAAGGTATGGATAAAACATTGTTTAAAGTCTTTATCTCCGTTTTTTTTTTTTTTTTTTTTTTTGGTTCCAAATGGATTTTGTTTTCAAATTCTGCAAAAACAACGAATTTCCTTAGACGATATTTGTTCAAAACATCATTTCATTTCGGAGGTTCATACCAATTTTTTTCAGTAGTTCTGGGTTTTGTGAATTCCCACATTCATTTAATGCTTTTATGTGCTTTCGGCATCAAAACAAAATTCTATTTTAAGAAATTCTGTTAATTTAGATGATGCTTAATACGCGCAATCTAAGAAAAGAAAAAGAAAAATTGCTGTCCGTTATCTAGAAACAAAGCTATGATGTAAAACTAAGTTTATGTAAACAGTTACGCAATACGATTGTGCCATTATGCATCCTGAACGAGCTGAAAAAGTAGTTTTTAATCTCATGAGATTCTCTTTTGTTCTGTTTCTTCTACATTCACATATCGCAACAGTAACGAATGCATGTGTACACTTAGCACGAAAGTGTGCGTCAGGAATATAAAAAATACCAAATTTCTTGATTATGATTTTATATATGAGTTAAAAAGTAATATTATCTTTTGAACACATGATTTTAGAAAAGTTGATCTCGTGTCAGTAATAAATGAAACAGACAAAGCGACAACATAAGCATACAGTCGTGGCCAAAAGTCCTGCACCAGTAAACCAAAAGTCAATTTTTGATGTTTGATGCCAACTTATACAGCGTAATGGTAAAGTCAGGAATACATACTAAACATCATTTTAAAGGAAATGTTATGCTGAATTCAAATATTTTTACAGAATGTTATTACCAGTAACAGCAGTGAAGTTACAAGCAAAGGTACAGTATCTAGTCATAAAAAGCAAAAAATAGTGGAATTTGTGAAATTAGTGTACAATGCATTTAACGTAAAATTACTGTACAATACATTATTGAAACTTGCAGGACACTTGAAATAACTTACCGACAAGCAAAATACGCTTCAATATTTATTTAGATAACCACGATTTCTTAGTAACAAAGTGCACCTTCTTGGGATGGAACTAATGAGCTTCTCTAGTTGTCCATTGGTGATAACACGGTGTCAAACGGCCCTTAAAGACTCAGTTAATGCTGTTTTAGATGTGGGTCCTTGTTGACGGATCTTCTGCTTCAGTCTAACCCACAGATTATCTATAGAATTGAGATTCGGTGACTGTGCCGGCCACTGAAGTTTTCTTATAACTTTTCGATTAAATCATTCGTCAACCAATTTGACCTATGACATGGCGCGTTATCGTCCTGCGTTAATCATATGCCTTCCGCAAACCCATGTCTTTTGCAGATGGTAGCAGCTTGGACTTCAAAATATCCACATATTTCGATCCATTCAATTGGCCATCAACAATGTGCAGACGGCCAACATCACTGGCTGAAATACAGGACCATAACATCACCGAACGTGGGTGCTTGATTGTTGGCTGGGTGCAGCATGCCTTATATATTTCACCAGCCCGACGACGTACATAATTATTTCCATTATTAGCGGAAATGATAACAGTTGTTTCATCACTGAAAATGACATCATTTTTTCCATTCATCAACAATTCAATTCTTGTGTGCCTTGGAACGAGCAATTATTTTGAGCCGTTGTTGTTCAGTCAGGAAAGGTTTTCGTGCGGCTTTTCGTGAAGTCATTCCATTTTCTTGTAGCCTACGACGAACTGTACGTGCAGATGCAATAATGCCTACTTCCACTCATTTCTTAAATCAATGGCTGTTTTAAACCTTGATTTTAAGGAACGACGAATCAACATGCGTTCATCACGTTCAGTACACAGCATTGGTCGACCTGTTCTTTTTCTGTTTCCCACATATCCAGTTTCTGCAATGGTGCGTAAGACAGTGTAATGATCACAGCCACATTTAAGAGCAATTGTGCGACTACTGATTCCACGTTCAAGTAAAGTAATAATTTTTTACCCTGGTTTGAAGAGGCAGGACCAATTTCCGGGTCTTCGACATTCCTAAATTCAAATATCACCAAGAATTCTGCATAAACGTCCGTCAACTGACTATAAGCAGCTGCGTTGAACGTCGGTAGTATGAGTCATTTTCTTTTAGGACTTCCGTCCACAGTTAGTAGGTTTTAGATCCCAGCCACCTACAGCGAGTTCGCCTTTTGGGCAGGACACAGAAACGGAAGGAATGAGAGCACGTCTAGCGACTTTGACAGAACAGTTTGTAGTGAGATTAGAGTACAGTAGATAGCGCCACCGTACAAGTACGATGTTGCACATAGAGAGGTGAGAGAATTTCAGGGGGGGGGGCATAGGAAAGGATATCCATTTAACCAATGGGTCCAACCTGGGGGCCGTCACTTAACGTGCTCGTCCGATGCACGACGAATATTCAGTGATTGTTAGCAAATCACACCACCTCCGCAAGATCAGCCAGGATCGAACCTGAGGACCTTGCATTGGTAGTCTGAACTGCTAACCACTCAGCCATTCGCGGATCTTCTAAGTTCGCAGACGATTCTGCATCCTTTTATATCTTATCAGTGGATGTCAGAGAAAGCTATACTGGATTAAAGAGGTGTCAGTGCTTTTTCAGAACTGGACTTGTGTTTTCTCACTTGCACATTTTTGCTTGTAACTTCACTTCTATTACTAATAATAACATTCGTCAAATATATTTGAATTCAACATAAAATTTCTTTTAAAATAGGGAGCGGGTTTCCGACTAGGCGCACTAAGCGCGCCTAGGACCCCAGAGCTTGAGGGGCCCTGAAAACGTATAAATGCATTGCCAATTTTCTTTTGGTTTTCATGAAGCGAAACAAGTCAATTCTTAAGGCCACTATTTAGTACTGTCAATTGATGTTTCACTTTCTGATACTACGTCGTTGTAACGCACATTTTTTCTTGCTTCGTTGATACTCCAAATTTTCGAGTTCTTATCGATGCACTTATTCTGAAAGGAACAGTTAAAAAATTTTAGCCTTCTTTTTAATGGTATGTGAAGGAAGGATTCACGCTTCCCACACTTTTAATTGTTTAAACGAATACTTAACTGTTCTGCTCTTATATAAATTACTTTCATGCTACTTTCAGCTAAAGGAAAACATCTGTGTGTTGGAACCTTTCCCCCTTTCCCTCTGAGTTACGTTGAGGAAAGCTTGTAGGTACTGTTCTGATGATCATGTTTTTTTTTCTATTTGTTTTTTTTTCCTTTGGGGTAGTGTAATCAAGTTCATTCTCAACCCTATTCCCCCTAAAGCAGCCTAAACCAAAATAGTTCATAATTAGGCTGAAAATATAAAGAAATTCGAGAATGTCACACTATTTTTTGTTTTTTTTAATTTAATAGTGTTAAAAGTAATTTCCATTGTCTCTCCTGGTTTAATAATGATAATTATAAAGTGTTCTCATCTTTTCTATTCCTTAAATCGTCATAAAACTAAATTTTGGAAAACCAATAAGAAACTTTCAATACTACTCTTACTTCAAAAAGCTGTGGTTCCTACTTTTCCATTTCCAAACCGAATCTTCTGCTTTTAATTCTTATGCTTCCGTTCCTGCTAACTGCATTTCAGGTATAAAAAAATTTCATGCATCTTTTTGACAGAAAAAAATGCTGACCTCAATTTTCGGATGAGAATAATAAGAAAAATGCTTCCAAGAAACACATTCTTCCTTTCCTGCACTGACTGATTTAATTCTTACTATCCAAGTTTCTTGGTCCATGGCATTCCTCTATGCCATGGACGGCTTAATCTGTTCGATTCAGGGAATTGTTCGCCACCGAAAAACTCCTTCGCTAATATTCATCTACCCTTTTCAAGTGAAGTACTGTGCGCAAATTGCATTTTACACGAATTTTCAGCTGTGGAGAACATTTCTGGTTTCCAGTGTCTTCAGTACTTAATTTGTGCTTGATACCATGCTCGTTTCCTATTAAATCGCTCATAACGTAAAAACAAGATGATTTTCCAAAGCTGAAGCAATGCAAAGAGTACGTTTTGTAATTGAAACACATTCATATTTTATGACCATAGCGTTAAATTTTTCAAGTAACTTGCAACTGAAAACGTGCTAAAGCAATTAGTCTTAACTAGCGTATCGTACTCAAAAGGAACTTTTGCTGTAACAGAAATGGTAACGTAAAATAAAATTTACTAAATTTCCACTTTGAGAACTCCTGGAGGGAAATTTATGCACTAGTAGTGAAATTTGAAATAGGCAAAATTTACTGAATATTTACATCCTATCATTCGCAAAATAATTTTTGAAAAATCTGTGAAAACCAAATTCTTCGGACTTAGCGCCTCTAACAGGAAATTAATGAACTAATTGGAAAATTTAAATATTTGATAAGGAACAGTTAAGCCTAATCTGAGAGACACAAATATGATTTTTCCCTCTAAGTTGAATAGTTTTTTCACAATAGAACTTTGACAGCCTTTAGAGGTAAATTCAAGAAGTATATGGGATATTTAAATTTATGTTATGAAGCGTTGGGAACTGTATCAGTTTTGCACCCAGTTTTATCGTACGGGGATAGGCCAATTTTACTTTGCTTTGACAGACAAGAGTGAGTTTCACGCACTTCACTTTTCACAACTGCCTTTGATTTCGCACTCATTGAGGTTTTCATAATTTTCGTTGTTTCCCCTCCATTTTTTCACAAAAGAAAATAATGTTGAATGCTGTTTTTTAGAGATCATGGCAAAATAATTCTAATTCGTTTAGAACTTTAGCAATAGTAGAACTCAAAACATATTACTGCTTCGCGATATTTGAAGGCTCCGCTTTTGAATCGATGTCGATCCTGACTATTGAGGGTGAGTGATCTAATCAGTTCTTTTTCGGATACGCATGCGCATTGCTCTTTGGGCCTTCTTTACTTCGGCGATCTAGCTCATCAGACAAGGTCTTATTTCACGAATCTATTGTTTTTTTTTTTTTTTTTTTTTTTCAAATGATTGATTGGACTTGGTGGTACAGTGACATACAGGCAGACATAAACAGTATACAGAGTTTACACAGGAACAAGTACAAATCATACATGGTTGACAGTATGCCAATTGATTAATTCACACAGATATAGACAGTGTTGATCATGTAACACATTGTGAACAGGTATACATCAAACATGGAATTTACAGTATGCTAAATGACCAATATACACAGATAACCAGTGTTGGACAAGTAACATATTGAGAGCCAGTGCCTAAAGACAAACACAAACATCCATGCCTCACCGTGATTCGAACCCGGACACAACTAGGGCGAATGACCATAAGCCTGCGCCACCGGGGCGGCAATCTATTGTTTTCCATGTCCTGATGCCTGAATTCGAGGGGTAGGAGAAAAAGGGCATCTGCCATAACGCATGAAGCGAAAGACCCAGGAAAACTTCAAAGATCCTTTACAACCCTTGTCCCCCTTGCGCATACGCTACGAGCTCGCGCGCGTGTCTGTTTGTAGGGGGGAGGTCAATTTGGTCTTCTTTGAAAAGTGCTTTTTAGTATATTTTGTCATGCTAACCAGCACAGGACGATCCTAAACAGAAGTCCTCTTTCTTAGCCCCAAGAAATTTTCACCCCGGCGAGGTCTAGGTGTGAAGGAAGTTAAGGAGCCATCGAACCACACGCCAAAAGCATGGCTGTAAACATCAACACATATTAGATGGAGTGCAATTAGGACATTGATTTACAGAAAATTCGACGTTGAAAGATCCCAGAGGGCGGCATTTGGTGTTAATATGACTCTTATTTGAGTTCAGCAATTTCTTGCTTTTTCTTTGCGCCAGAAAGAAGTTCCTCCCCCCCCCGCTGTCCGGCCCGCATAACGGAAGAAGTCACTAAAACATTTGAACTTTTGAAGGTCTTCATCATACAATGCTTCCTGCCTGCATGCTGCTGTAGTCTGTCAACGAAGAGCACATCACTTGAAATTGAAAGATTCTAGTCGTTCCTCTAAAACAGAACGCCTACTAAGTTTAACATATCTTACTTTTCATTTTCTGAAAGTAAAGGTTGGACAAAGCATACACAGATCTCTACCTATTCTGACGATAATAATAATAATATTTTTAACACGATAAATGAATTTGAAGTAGTGCATTACAACACACAAATTTTCTGGAGTGGTGCTAACGCACCACTCGCCATACAACGGTTCGCACCACCCTGGAAACAACTATTCTGAATGGGTGTGCAAAAGGGGAAGATGTCTTCATTCCGAGGATTCCACTGATTCCCGCAGATATGCCATTTGACTTCAAGCGTCTGCAATTCCCGATTCGTCTGGCTTTTACTATGTCCATGAACAAAGCGCAAGGCCAGTCATTGGAAGCGGTTGGCATAAATTTGCAAGAACTCTGCTTTTCACACAGACAACTCTATGTCGCCTGCTCAAGGGTTGGCATTCCAAAAAATCTCTACATTTTTGCTCTCAATGGAAAAACCAAAAATTATGTTTACCAAAAAGCAACAAGCAAAACGAATTAAAATACATTTACTGGAAAATTACAGGAATATATATTTCATTCGTTAAATTTCACCCGCTGAATTTGATGATTCCACGAATATTTACCCGGGAAATACCGGGTACCCCTGCTAGTAGGTTGACAAATTAGAAAGGCGTGGAGATAATGCAAATAGCCGATGGCATCGCACGTTATTATAAACAACGCATAGCAACGGAAAAATTGTTCATCCAACACCAATGGGATCGAACACCTGAACTTCTGAGTTTTGGGGTTCGATCCCAGAGGTGTCGAATGAAAAAAAAATTCAGTTGCTATGCGTTGTTTATAATAAGGTAGACAGAGCAATGTCATGGGCTATTTGAATTAATAGGTTGATGATGTGAACCCCAGCTATTTTACTACTTGAAAATTGTCTCGCTTTCTTTTTGGAAATGAAGTCCACGGTCTCTTAAATTATTGTCACTATGATCCACGACAACTACCAACATATTTCCTTGCAATATTTTCAACGAACAATTTGGATCCCCTCACGAATATTCAGCTCCCAGAAATGTCTACAGCCACTGCTCTTCTTCACATCATGACAAAGAACATTCTTCTTCAAGACAATGCTACCCATGACAAACTTTCTTCCAAGCAAAATGTCCTGCTTTGAAGGAAAATCAGCCGGCTCTGTTTTACAATAAAGTACACAAAGTTGATAAATAAATAAATACATCACTCTTTCCACGTTCCAGAAACACACAGCATCCGAAAAATTGTTTTTTCAGCCAACCGCTGTGGAATTGAACCAACAGAACTCTCGATATCGCGCCGAGTGCGTCACATTTACGCCACGGTGGCCAACAACCCACGATGCTATGTGTATTTAAGTCAGCTTCTGACATCATAAATCCGTAAGATGGGCTCAGCTACTGAGACGTCTCCATCTGGTGGGCATAAACGGCACTAGCTATATATATTATAGCAGTTAAATCCAACGGGCGAGATCCAGGTGAAAATACTCCAAATTTATTAACTGTCGCCACGTTTATTTATTAACTGGCCCCCCGTATTTGGAGTATTTTCACCTTACACAAAGTTGAGCGAATGATTCTGAAAAATCATCGGATGTCCTATTCTCCTTTGTTCTATCATACTATATATCGTCACAGTGAATTTATGGTATTGTTTTTGCTTATGCTTGCACCTGTTTAAGTAAGATTATTTTCACTCTAAAAGAACTGACAAGAAACAGAAACCAATTAATAATATCTTCCTCCTTCCGCTACATGTCTTCGGATAATGTCAGAACCTTCCACAAGAACAATTCAGTTAGAGAAGGCTTACAAGCTATTGTCTAATACACTATCTGTACATCATAATTTCAATTTTATTTTTAGTTTGATTGTTTTGTGAAAAAATGTCATAAAATAAATCATTTGTCACTGCTCTTAATATTTTATTGTTACATTTCCCAACTGTAATCATACACACATATTTGCTCTTTTTTATTATAATGCGACACAAGTCACGCGGCAATTTTCATTTAGGGGAACTTATTCCCTATAAATCTCAGACTTCACGCTTCTCAGAAAGTTCCCTGAGTGTTATCAGCGGATAAGCCACATGATCAGGAACTCGTGTTCTCACTGACACAGCTCTCTGTGTTTGTGATAAGACAACTGGGTGAGAGCTAATGTTGCAACGACTCAGCTGTTTGTGTGAGTCTGATAAGACAATTGGTTAGAAACCCATGTCCTCAGCGGCAGATGTGTGTGTGTGTGGGTGTGTGTGATAAGGCATTGGTTAGGAATGCATGTCTTCACCAACACAGGTGTGCGCGTGTGTGCGGTAAGGAATCGGTTAGGAATACACGACACAGCTGTGTGTGTGTGTGACATCTTCACCGACACACGTGTGCGTGTGTGACATCTTCACCGACACAGCTGTGTGTGTGTGTGTGTGTGTGAGTGAAAAATCAATTGGATAGGAAGTCATGTTCTCAGCGACATAGTTGTGTGTGTGTGATAAATCAGTTGGTTTGGATATCATGTTCTCAACGTCATACACTATCTACCAACAAGTAATTGGACACCTGTGATAGCAAAGGAAAACGAAGTTTATTCACCTTCAATAGTTGGTGGAGCCTCCACGAGCTTGCGATTGCAGCTGCGACCCTCCGGGGCATACTCTTAACCAGGCGTTGTACGACGGCTAGCGATATTTTCTTCCACTCGGCTTGGAGAAGACAGGTCAGTTCCTTCACCGATTTCGGACGGTGAGGGGCACCCTTTAAGTCGTCGCTCCAACTCATCCCAGAGGTGATCGATAGGGTTAAGGCCCGGGCTCTGCGCTGGCCAGTCCATTCGATTAACCCCATTGTCACCATGCCAAACCATGGTGGACCTCGCAACATGACAGGTGGCATTGTCATCCTGAAAGTAACATGGGTCCACCCCGTAAAACTGCCACAACGTAGGAAGCGCATGGTCATCCAAAATGGTGCAGTAGGTCTCGGCGTTGAGTCTACCAGGAATTGCGACCAAGTGTCCTGTGCCGTACCAGGAGAAACACCCCCATAGCATAATTCCACCGCCGCCGAACTTTACAGTTGGCACAATACATTCTGGCAGGAGGCATTTTCCAGGCAGATGCCAAACCCAGACCCTGCCATCCGAACGGTAGAGGGTGAACCTCTATTCGCCGCTCCAGAGAACCTGTTTCCACTGTTCAACGGTCCATCCACTGTCGACTTTCTTTGCACCACGTTAGCCGAGCAGCGCTATTGGACTTGGTGATCAAAGGCTTGTGGGCGGCAGCACGTCCATGATAACCGAGCAGATGGGCTTCTTTACCGATGGTATTCATCGAAAGAACACTCCCGGGTGCCTGCTGAAACTTCTCGCGGATGTGGCCCATCGATTTAGTGCGGTTCTTCCTAATTTCTCTTACCAGCACCCGTCGGTCTCTAACTCCCAGTTTTGTGGGTCTGCCGGGTCGGGGAACATTCCGACTGTCACTTCTCATCTTCCACTTGCCAATCACGTAGGCCACTGTCGATTTTGGGTACTTCAACTCGCTGGATATGTCACGTATGGATCGGCCATTTCTGCGATTCCCGACGATTACACCTTTCTCGAAATCAGAGAGCTCCGAACTGCGTGGCATCTTGCATGCGACTGGTTGCGTTGTTGTTTCCCACACGATATTTAACGGCGGCGGCCGTGACGTGTATCAGGACCGCAGATATCGTCGATTGCAGAGGTGTCCAATTACTTGCTGGTAGATAGTGTAGTTGTGTGTGTGTGTGTGTGTGTGTGTGTGTGATACGCCACCTCTTTAGGAACTCATGTCCTCAATGACACAGCTGTTTATGATAAACTACCTTGTAAAGAATTCATGTTCTCCTCTATACGGCCGACTTCAAAATTCATTGTTTTGATTTTTATCACTTTTATTTTTAGATTGCTCTGTGGTATGCTACAGACAGATGAGCTGCTTGCGTTAATGAAACCCGCACATCACATATTTTTTGTTTGGGAAAAATGTTCGTAATTTTAACTTTATCACAGCTGAACTTAGTCATACAAATACACTCTCATGATAATCAAAGAGAAACACATTGTTTTAAAAGTATTAAAATCTACAACTCTCTTATTCTTTCCTAAAAAAAAAAAGCGTCATAATTCTTTGATCCTGTTACGTCGGAAACATTTCTTCTTAAGGCAGACCATAAAGCTTTAGAAATGCATTGTTGTTGCAAAATAAACGCTTATTTGTAAGGAATCTTTCTCGAAAGATTTCTTTCTCACGACTAAAAGATTTCTTCACCGCAAAAGAAACGCATCTGGTACGGACAATATGGTTCACCAAATCTTACTCTAATCCAGAACATATAGAAAATCCAGTGATGTTGCATGAAATACCATTCACGGAAATGTAACCCAGATTCGGGGATTGGGCAACACAAAACTTGTAGTTCCGAAACACCACTTTTTCTTCTTTCTCCCCCCCTCCCCCCCAAAAAAGAAGAAAAAATAAGGACAGAAAAAAGGAGAAAAATCTTTTTGTGTGTGTGTATGTAAGAGATGTTCTCTGAGAGAGAAGACACAGATATGTAGATATATTTTTCCCGGACTCAACTGCATTCGATCTGTTTTGAATGAGCTTTGAATTCCTGATATCGTTAGATTATTTGGTTCGAAAGAGAGCTGTCTTCAAATCTCGTTAAGCTATGCAGAATCTGACGTTGGGGAAGAATTGATTCGCCTGTCACAGGAAAGACTTGACTCTTACACGTATTTCTCCCGCTGGAACGTTCCTAACCCAAGAGTTCACTCCACCGAAGCCACGTATTGATCTTTGGGCTGAGGGAAAAGTTAACTGATAGGATCGCATAAAAAAAAGCGGTATTTGCGTAAGTAAATCTCCCTCTGTCGGCGCTGGGACATACATAAAGTGGATGGACTCACTCTCTTCGCTTACGACATTCCCCAGTGTTCCCCACTTTGAAGATGCGCGAGCTAAGGCAGAAAACTTCACAGAAAGAATTACCTAGGAATAAAATATGAACTGCAGAGCATGGGAGTGGGTGTACATTATGTACTTAAAGTGAAAGAATCGGTGGGAGGTCCCACATGAAGAACCATGAAACAATTCTTGACGAAATGATTCCTTGACAAGGCGAGAAGTGCAAAGATATAGGGAAATGTAAACTAAAGGAGTAGAATTCCATGAACAACTGAAAAAGGCAAGGTGGAAAGGCCCTGTAGGACTGGAATGATAGCACGACACAAGTGGGAATCAAGAATATTAATGAACAATGCAAACACTATGAGCAAAAAGGAATCAGGGAGGACAAAACGTCTTCCTAAGAGACAAATAATGTAGAACCAAGGTAACCGCCCTAGTGGCGCAGTGGTCTAAGCGATGGCTTCTGATCATTCGTCCGAAAGGGGCCTGGGTTCGAATCCCGGTGAGACATGGATGTTGTGTTTGTCTTACGGCACTGGCTCTCTCCTTTCCCTGGAACCAGTGACCCTAAATTAGGTATGTGCGACTGCTCACGCTTAACGACCCACTGAGTTGCTCACAGTGGTCGTTAAACTTCCAAGCAAAAAAAAAAAAAAAAAATCAAGGCAAAGCACAAACCTTTAGCACAAAACCACCTTTCGCGGCCTATTTAGACATTAGATGGGAGATCAAGGGAAAATGTCAACTAAAGGGGTAGAAATAGCTTCATGAACTAAACAGCCAATTTGTGTTACGTGCAATCAAGGAAAAATAAAATATTTATTAAGAAACACCATTGTAAACCTATTCCAAAATTATACTCTTAAATGACTGAACATTGAGATAAAAGAGAGGAAATGTCTTTCTGCACAAGGCGGACATTATGAAGGAAGCAGACCAAAGCAAAACATGAACTAGGTTTACTCCAATATTTTTTTTAGATAAGAAGACAATATACGAGTAAAATAATGGGAATCGAGATGCAGAATACAGTAATGGTACAAAAACGTTTTCTTGAACTTGGAAGACATCATTAAAAACGGGGAATCAAAGAAAGACATGAACGACAGGTACAGAAACTTATTCTGAACTTGAACGCCGTTATAAGTAATGAGAAATTGAAGAAAGGCATGAATGAACGACAGGAACAGAAAGGTCTTCATGTATTACGTGGACATTGTAAGTAATGGGAAATCAAAGAAAGACATGAACGACAGGTACGGGAACTTCTTACTGAATTTAAATTAAACTACAAAAATGGGGACTCAAAGAAAGACACGAACGACGGATAAAGAAACGTTTTCTGAACTTGGATACCGTTATAAATAACGAGGAATTGAAGACAGGCATGACCGAACGATAGGTACAGGAACTTCTTACTGAACTTGGATGCCATTCCAAAAAACAAAACGATTAATCAAAGGAAGACATGAACTACAGATACAGAAACTTCTTTACTGAATTTGGATGCCTTTACTAAAAAAAATGGCGAAGCAAAGGAAGACATGAACGACAGATACAGACACTTCTTCCGAACATTGATGACGTTATAAATAATAAGGAACTGAAGAAAGGCATGAGCGATATGTACAGAAAGGTCTTCATGAACTACATGGACTTTGTAAATAACGGCGAATCAATCAAAAGAAGACGTTAATGACAGGTTCAGAAACGCCTTCATACATTTTGTAGACCTTATAGTTTCTAGGAAGTCATGACAAGTTAAAAGCATTAGCCCCAAAGTACAAGACATTGAAAGAAGTAAGAGAAAAGCAAGGAGAAACGAATCACCTCGTTCCAAAATTACTTCCTAACCATGATCAGAGTGAGAAGAAAACAACTGTCTTCAGGAACAAGAAAGGAGTGGGAAACAATGGGAGGCAAGAAATAACACAAAGGACATCATTCCTGAAGTGCCTACCTCAACCATAGTATTGTGAAAAGTAATGGGAGTTAGGGGAAGGGAGAAGTTTTAATTCCCAAGTGCCTTACTTTTCCCCATCGGAAAAGTTACGGAAATCATTATTGGAATATTGAGAAAACTAGACGTTTTATTTCTTTAAAATCTATCGCAACCACGTGAAAGCTCCAATGTAATATTAATGAAAGAATAATTCGCCTTAGAGGGACACATTATTTATCGAAAGTCTGCTTTAAACCGTCTCTGGTCCCCCTATGAGCATTTCTTTCACGCTTTGAATATAAAGAGTGCGGTTAGTTTGGAAGTAACCTTGAGGGTACCATGCCCGCTCCAGCTGACGTTTAGAATCTTCTCAACGATCTGCTCTCAGTTCCGGTAAGGTTTGGCTTGTCTTTGACCTTCAAACAGTCTGTTCTTTGCTCTCGCGTGCTTCGTGAGAACAATTCTCTCTTCAAGGGACCACTGGTGTTGATATTTTTGTATATTTATAAACAACGCAATGGCACGAGCGCGTTTTATGCCTGATTTTACTTGCAACTACGTACATTGGATAGCCTTCTTGCAAAGAAAGAATTCTGAAGCGTTATTATTGAATAGACTACTTGAAACAGCGGGAAAAGGTAGTGTGAAAAAAATCGCACACGTGATCACAGGCGTTGTTGAACCAACGGGAGGTTAACGTATGGAAGTCAGATGTAATGACGAATACACCGATGAACCATTACATTATGACCACCCCCAACTAAGAGAAATTAGAGCGTCTGGAGACCGAACGGTGGCGCAGGTGAAGTTGAATCCCAGGACCGCCCTTCTGTTAGTAGTATCGGGAGTCGGAATGGGAAAAGCTGCCGATGTTTCGGAGATTGATAAAGGATAAATTGGGATGGAACGGTGCCTCGGGACTACGATCTCGGAAACGGCGCGGCTTGTGAGTTGTTCACGTGCCGCTGTAGTGAGTACGTATCAGAAGTGGTGCACAAATGGCCAAACGACGAACCTTCGTCCTTAGCTCATTGATGCCATAGGAGAGCGGGGAGTGTTGAGCACTGTTCACAGCGACAGCAGAGCCACAATGCGACAAATAACCCACAGCTACAACAGTGGTGATCAGGGCAATGCGCCACAGCACACGGTTAATCGCAGCCTTTTGCACATGGGCCTGCGTAGCCGAAAACCCAGCCGGGTCCCCATGCTCACTGCACGTCATCGCCAACAAAGCATGAAATGGGCCCAAGATCATCGAGATTGGACCGTGGATGACTGGAAGAAAGTGACCTGGTCTGACGAAACAAGATTCCTAGTGCCTCACGTGGACGGCCGAGCGCGAATACGCCGATTACCAACGGACGCTATGCCAACTTGATGCACTGTTGGGAGGAAACAGACCGATCACGGCGGTGTTATGCTAAGGGAGATGTTTTCTTGGGACACGTAAGGCCCCATTTTCCCAATAGCACAAACCCTAACAGCTATCAGGTATCTAAACCTTGTTGAGGACCAAGTTCACCCATTCATGGCAACTGTGTTCCCTGCTGGTGATGGCCCTTACCAACAGGATAATGCGCCAATCCACACTGCCAGCATCATCAAGGAGTGGTTCGAGGAACATGCTGGTGACTTTCTGTTAATGCTCTGGCCTCCAAATTCACCTGACGTGAACCCAATCGACCATTTGTGGTTTGACTTGGAAAAGCGGGTTCACGCTACATCACCACCACCCCGAAATGTAAGAGAACTGGAGGACCTGCTGTTGACATTATGGTACCTGATACCCCAGGATACCTATCGCCACCTCATTGCATCGATGTCTCTCCGAGTGGCAGCTGTTTTGCGGGCTAAATGGGGTCCAACAGCTTATTAGGTAGGTGGTCAAAATGTAATGGCTCATAATGTATAAGAAAAAAGAAAAACGAAACATTTTAAAGGAACGAAATGCTTAACTCCTCAAAGGTCTACCTCAATAACGTGAAATCTAGACATAATGTGGACTTAAAAGGAAGTTTTTTAATGATTAAGACGAATTTTTCTTCAAAGATCTATTTGAAGAGAATTACAAAAAAACAAAAAAAAACAGATTAATTTGAAATGCCGGCTTGAGCTGCATGGACGAGAAAAATCCTTGAAATCAGGACATAAAATAACTTTCACCTCCTAAGAAGTGGAATCAGTCAGTGTGGAATAATAAAAAAACACTTTGTCTGCATAGTATTGGTAAACAGTGCGACGCATTAAAGGAAATTGGGAAGAAATCAAACGGAAACAGGTGTCAATGCGGACTCGTCTTCCTATGGAACGTAGGAATGAGAAGCAGAAAAAAATCAATGACAAGTAAAATAAAAACATCAAACGACTGCATTCGTACTCAGAAGAGCGTAGATTTTTCAAATAGGGAGCTCACACTAAAAACAAACAGAAAACAGAAAACATGAGATTCAATCAAAGTTGGAGAAATCTCAAAGAAATTTATTGGTCGCAGAGAGTTCTAAAGCTCTTCAAAAGCCCGCTTTTTGTTAAAAGATTTTTAAGAGTTTCATTTTGGCGCAATCACCGCGAGGGCTTTTTAAGTGTATTGCAGGAGTTTTAAAGGAAAGCAGTCTTCGCAACTTGTCTCAGTGAAAGTACTGTTTAAGTGAAATGTAATGAAATGCATGGAGAATTTTCAGGAACGTCTACTTTTTTCTTGAGAATTGCACATTCGTCACTAGTGGCGTGTCTAGAATTCTTTTTCGGGGGTGGGGGTGGGGGTGTTACGAATTTATTTATTTTTTATAAAATTAAATGTGTTATGAGGGCATTTACTGACAATATATAGGGTGGGAGTTCATAAAGTCTTTCCCACATTACAAAAATTAATACAAAATATTTATGTAAGTTAAAATAAAATGGTTGGCAACATAATATAGCAGCACTCATAAAGTTTTTTTCTGTTCTTCAGGTGAGCGTTGCTGCTGAATAAGAGGAGCATTTAATCGATAATGGCTTCCATGCAAGAAAAGGCGGCGTTTGTGTTGTGGTTCCATGAGATCAAATTGGCGGTAACTGTCCAGCGTCACTTCAGAAAAGAGTACAGACGACCACCACGGGACTAAAAAAGCATAAAAGCTTGGTATGAAAGCACTAAAGCGACGGTAGTGTTGGCGATCTCCCCGAGCTGACCGACCACCCATTACACAAGAGACAGCTGCAGCTGTTCAGGAGACACTTCTGCGAAGACCCAGGAAATCCATTCGTCGTGCTTCACTGGAAACTTGGATTCCTAGTGCCACGGTTCGCAAAATTTTACACAAAGTTCTTCAATCGTATGCTAATAAGGAACAGATCGTTCAAGTTACTCAGCCTGAAGACCGGCCTCGCGGTGATGCATTTGCGACGGAGATGTTGAAACGCATAGCTCTTGATAGTAATTACCAGCACCGTGCCTGTTTCTGAGATGAAGAGACATTCCACGTCTCTGGTACAGTACACTGGTGTGCAAAAGTTAAAGACGAAGAGGAGAAATTTGCATAACAGCGGAACGATAAGGCAGAACGGACCGAAAGACCACTCAGAGATAGACTAGGGTCCGGTACGGTAGGGCATACGCATATATGCAGCATGACGTAGGAAGGAAGGTGTCGGAAGGGTATAAAGCACACGGGCGGTGTACGCTCAGCAATTTTGTGAAAGCTATTGCACGGTGTACATCGGTTTGAACGACGTCGAGTAGCTGCCACCGTGTGATATGACCAACTGGCAATCCATTGGACGACATTTGGATGATTTTACCCGAGGTTGCGTCATTAAGAAGTTGGAAGAAGGTCGAAGTGTGATTAGTGTGGCCGAGGAGTTCAGGATCGCTCACAGCATCGTTTCACGAGCTTGGAGAGCATTTCAAACGACAGAAACAGCTGTCCGAAAGTTTGGCTGTGGTCGTCCACGAGCAACCACGGCGGCGGACGACCGGTATATTTTCCTACAGGCGAGAAGAGACAGACGGCAGACAGCGGGAGAAATCGCAAGGCACGTGCACCAGACAACTGGACGTCCGTTATCGCGTTTTACCGTGGCCAGGAGGCTGCACAACGGTGGTCTATTTGCAGAACAAACAGTATGGTGTGTGCCACTAACGCCTGCTCATCGGATACGGCGGTTTCTTTGGTGCCAGGAACACAAGAACTGGACACATCAGCAATGGGGTCGAGTTCTCTTTACGGATGAGAGCCGATTTAGTCTGACGAGCGATTCTGGACGTATACACATCTGGAGAGAGCAGGGAACACGGAATCACACCTCCAACATCATCGAGAGGGAACAGTTTGGAGGTGGCGAAGTTCTCGTTTGTGGCGATATCATACTTGGTAGCCGTACTGACCTCCACATCTTCCAAGGAGGTTAAGTCACTAGTGTCCTCTATCGTACCGTGGTTCTCCTACCTCACGTGCGTCTGTTGAGAGTTGCTGTGGGTCCTGAGTTCCTCTTTATGGACGACAACGCTACACCACATCGTACATTGGCTGTCGCAGAGCTGTTGGAGAGTGAAGATATTCAACGCATGGATTGGCCCGCAAGGTCCTCTGACCTAAATCCAATCGAACACGTGTTGGACATTCTCTGGAGACGCTTGGCAGCACGTCACCAGCCGCCAGCAATGATTCCGCAGCTGCGATTGGCGCTACAAGAAGAATGTGCCGCGATACCTCAACAGCTCCCATGACAACCTCGTCCTCAGCATGAACAGACGTTGTGAATCCTGCAACGCAGTCAGGGGTGATCATATCCCTCTACTAAAGACTGGATTTTTCTTGCCATCCGCCTGTCACATGGACGTTTCTGTCTTCTGTCTTCTAAAGTGCCTTTGTATCCTTTGGATTCCTTGTTTGGACGGTTTTGCTCACTTGTTCCATATTCTTACATCTTGGAGATCTTATGGTATGATTTGTGTCGATGTGGAGCACTTCTGCACGACGGTAAATTCTAAAAACCGTCTCGTCCTTAATTTTTGCACGCCAGTGCACATAGGCACAATGTACGAATCTGGGTCAACGGAAATCCCCATTATGTCACAGAACAACAGAGGGCTAGTCCAAAAGTGAACATATGTTGCGGCCTGATGCATGATAGAATCATCGAACCCTTCTTTTTTACAGAGCCAACGGAGACGTGTAACGTGTACCTGAACATAGTGGAATTTTTTGTAGCACTTCAGTTTCATGCACTCTAACTTTCGGTTATTTTCCAAGAATACGGTGACCAACCACATTGGTCAATACTGGTTCGTGAGTATCTGAATGCTACATTTTCGGACAGATGGATTGGCCGGGATCACCCGACATAAGCTTTTTAGACGTTTCCCTGTGGGATTATGTGAAAGACCAAATTTACTCTAGCAGTGCTCCGGATGTCGAGAAGTTGAAGAACAGAATAACGAACGTCACTGGTTCTGTCTTTGCTGAGATGTTATAAAACACATGGCGTGAAATCGGATATCGTTTAGATGTCCTCCGGGACACAAATGGTGCCCATGTAGAGGTTTACTGACACTGGAAAAAAAACTTCCCTTGTGCACCATCATTGTCCTGCAATCCCTTTCATGTACCTGTAATACATTTTTTATACTAATTTTTGTAATGTGGGAAAGACTTCATGATCACTCTGTATTTTTGAAATATCGTAAGGTTCCAAATATTGGGGGGGGGGGGGTAACGTCCACCCCCCCACCTCTTGGGCACTCCACTCTTCGTGACTAGCTATCCTGAATTTGTTTCAACCTTTTGCTTAGCAAGGAACCTTGGTTTAAATTATTTCGGTTTTTAAAGTCCACCATGAGCAACTCTACAGTAATTCGGTACAAGAAGTCGGTGAACCCTAGTTTAGGGCCACTGGTTCGAGGGTAGGAAGAAAGTCAGCTCCCTAAGACAAACACATTCATTTGTGTGAGTTAGATACGAGGTCGAGTCTTCCTCCTGGACTAGAAGTCGAAACTAACTCTGACAAATAGGCACAATTCTATCGCTGTGTCTAGAACCCCGTTGGTGTAACCACTTGCCCAAAGGGAAAGTCTACTCAAAAGAAAGCTGTCCCTTTCGTAAAGGTTTATTTTCAATAATTTTAACGTGCTGCTTTTAGAAACGACTTTACCAATTTATGTATGCTCCCTCGAAGACAATAATAATAATACAGTTGTCTCTTTTAAAGGTATGCGTAACCTCGTGATGCCCAAACGTTCACATCTTCTGCATCCTTTGCTGCGTTATTAAGGTTTGAATTTTTCGCTGTACTGTCAGATTGTCTGAGTTTATATCCCAGTTCTAGGAAATCAATGCAAATATTTTTGTATGAATACATCACAGGGTTTTTCAGTGAGTTACTTTCTGCGCCCTGTTGCGTGGGTTCGTTTGTTTTCAAGGAAATCTAAAAGTTTCGGATTTTTAACTATCTTTTACCGATGATGAAAGGAATTTATACGTGGTGCTATCAAAAAGTTCCGAGACTAGATACGTAGCGCGCCAACAGATGACAGTATGCGGATGCGCGAGAAGCGATTGAGAGCAGTGACCTTCATGAGTCATTGTGCCGAGTGGCGTCGTTCTGTGAATATCGAGAGCTGTGCAACACAGTATTTGATGACCATGTGCAGAACACATCTGCGATTTCAGTATGGACTGCAAACTAGAGCAGCAAGAAAACATCTAATTCTGCGTCAAACTCGGCAAATCGGGAACGGAGACGCATGAAATGTTACGGCAGGCTTATGACAATGAGTCGTGCGAGGTGTTTTGAGTGGTACTCGCGCTTTAAGAGCGTCAGAACGGCACTGGAAGACGACGAGAGGTCAGGTCGACCGTCCACGAGAAAAAAACCCCGAAAAATGTGGACAAAATTAGGGAACTGGTGCATTAGGGACGTCGGAAAACCATTCAAGACATTTCTACCATCGTCAATGTGCCATGCGTAACAGTTCAAGAAATTCTGACATCGGTTTTGTACATGCACCGCATTGCTGCAAAGTCTGTGCCAAAGACTCTGAACTCCAAACGGAAGGCGCTTCGTGTCGAACTCTGTCAAGATTTAACTATGGAACTCCCGAATATGAAGATTAACTCTAAAAAGATGAAGATTAACTCTCTAAGAAGAAAATTAACTCTGGATTAACTCTGTCGAACTCCCGAAGATAAAGCTGAAGCTCAAGGGTCGTTTTGAAACTGTGGACGAAATCCACCGCGAATTGCAGACGGTGCTTGACACAATTCGCGAAAAGGACTTCCAGGGAGCGTCCCAACAATGGCAAAAACGCTGGCAGCGGTGTATCGCTGCCCAAGGAGACTACTTTGAGGGAGATCATAGTTAGACTTAAGCAACGTAAGTACTTTGTTGTATATCGGCCTAGTCTCGGAAATTTTTGATCGGGCATCGTATATAATTTATGACTACTAAGCTTGTGGTGTTCAGATAGAATGACAATAGCAACTTTTCTCGCAATAAAATGTTTATTATACATTGACTTCAGTTTCGCAGAGGGTTTGACTCGGCATCCTCAGGACGAGGATGCGGATGCCCAGGTCAAACTCTGCGAAACTATAGTCGATGTATAATAAACATTTTATTGTGAGAAAAAGTTGTTATTTTCATTTTAGATGAAAGGAATTAATCACCAATAAAGTGAAGACTCGCTCTTTTCCGGTGAAGAAAAGGCTCATCCTGTATTGTATATTAAGAAAGCCACTTTCTAGCTTTTTTCCAGATTTCTTTACGTGTCTTTACAGTTTTAACACATTGGTCTGCTTCTGCTTCCAGAATTAATTTCTTTCTCTTTATTCCATTTCTAACTTATAGTTAGCTATCTTACCCGGTCCTATGGAGAATGGAAAAATATTATCCCAAACTTCCTTCTTAAAGTCCTCAAGTGCTATATGGATATGTGGCTATTCCCTTCCTTTCCGTTTCGCTCCGCACGTAGAAAAATGTGAAGTTCCCTCTTGAAGATGCAAAGCAAGACTCCGTATGATTGTTCCTCCTCTCAGAAAAACCGCGGGCAGATTTGTATTGCATCCTTGACTCCTATTGCGACCACCGGTCATCCCCACTGTCGCTTTTGATGCATATATTTGCTCCTTTTTTATGCAATTTACATTGCATCGCCAATTTGACCCATTGTGAGAATTCCCTCATTAAAAACTGAAGACGTAAGAATAGCTGTGTGCTCCCTTCGAGAATTATGATATTACACAGCGATAAGATCATTGATCATTTCACTCACTCACAGGGAAATAAAGCCATAAAAATTGAACCTCCGTGAATGTTCGATTGCGCAGAGAACGGCTAGCAATAGCGTTCGAAGGAAAAAGGGAGTATTAGTCTTCTCTCTCACGGCTGGCGAAAAACTGGTGAAAAGGGACCACTTCCATATCTTCATTAAAACCACTACGAAAAGGGGAAACTATTTTAAAATGTAAGATATTAAAATGCGTTAACTCTTGCTAAAACCAATGAGCCCCGGATTGCATATACTCTGGATCGCTACATATTTCATTTCTGTAACACACAGTTGAGTTACACTATTGTGACTACCTCCTACTTTTGACGTCAACAGCGCGCAGCCAATGAAAGAAAGAACGTGTCAGGAGCTGGCTTGGAAGGTATATAAGGTGTGCTGCAGGCAATCTGAAAACATATCACTCGTTGCTGTCATGTGTATAAGCGGCGATTTATCATATTTGCAAAAAGGAATGATTATTATCGGCTTTCGGGCCAAGGGTTAAGCATTCCTGAAACAGCGCAGTTTCTGAACTGTTCGCGTGCGGCTGTGGTTAAAGCGTATCGTGATTGGAGAAATGGTGCCATGGCGAATAGGCGACGTGGAAACTGCAGAACACCATGTGCCATTGATGTGAGAGGTGAACGTTGGCTGCGAAGGTGCGTGAGGGCCGATCGACACGCTACAGTGGAGAAACTCACTGGCCGAATGAACCATAGGACTATTTATTGCAAGTGTGTCTAAAACGACAGACAGTTCAGCGAACCCTGCTGCGTTTTGAGCTCCGGTGCAGACGGATGGTCACTGCAACTATGCTAACGAAGGTGCGTTGGCAGAAAAGGCTTACACTATCACGGCAGAATCGGAATTGGACCTCCGCTGATTGGCAAAGGATTGCCTTCTCCGATGAGTCACGATTTCTGCTTTATCGAAAACGGATGGATGTTGGAGCATGAGGAGACAAACATTGGCGAATAAACATTCTTCATCCACTGCTGAAAGACAAGCTGGTGGGGACAGCGTTATGGTGTGGGGAATGTTCGTGGCATTCTCTGGGTCCACTCATACGAGTGGAAGGCAATATGGACCGAATTCGTTATGAATCCATCCTTGCAGACCACGGACACCCATACATGCTTATTGTATTCCCTGGGGCGCATGGGATCTTCCAGCAAGACAATACGGCGTGCCACAGAGCTTGAAATGCCCGAGAGTGGTTGAAAGAGCACGATGAAAACTTCAGAGTAATTCCGTGGCCCCATAACTCCCCAGACTTAAACCCATTTGAGCATCTGTGCGACCACCTCCATCGTGCTGTTCGCTTTATGGATCCTCCACTGTGAACACCTTCCAGCACCTTATTTAGTCACTCCCAGCCCATCTAGCTGCTGTCCGCGCTGCACACGGCGGTTGCTCTGGATATTAGCTGGTGGTCACAGTAATGTGACTCGACCGTGTATTACTTGTGACGTACCTGCCAGCAGGACGCACACGACATAAAGGCACATAGCAATCAGAACAAATGTCTGCGTAGCTCAGTTGGTAGAGCGACTTGTTCCGGAATAAGCGGCCTCGGGTTCGAATCCCGGCGTAGACCAAAAATGACGGAGAAATTTACTTCGTTATAATGGCGCCCGAGCTATCCGGATGACCCGGCCGTTCAAAATCTCGCATTGGTCTGATGTTATTTCCACACCGCGAGACAGGAAAAATCAGAGAATTCCTTCTCCAGCGCTTCGAAAAATAAAAATGTGTGATGTTGCATTCCACACAGCAGATTGACTGGGAGTTCTCAAGTGCACGTTCTACAGTGGATGGCTGCCTGCAACGATTCATGGTCACGGCTGACCCGTGGGCCATGCCCCCGGCCCTCTTTCGGGGGGAGATGTGACGTACCTGCCAGCAGGACGCACACGACATAAAGGCACATAGCAATCAGAACAAATGTCTGCGTAGCTCAGTTGGTAGAGTGACTTGTTCCGGAATAAGCGGCCTCCGGTTCGAATCCCGGCGTCGACCAAAAATGACGGAGAAATTTACTTCGTTATATACTGAATTAAATTACTAATTTGAAACGGTTAGCCGTTCATTTTTCTGTATACGAATTCTGGTACTTTATCATCATCGTCATCAACCACAGGAACGTGGCCTGTAGGTGTCTGTTACCATAGGGCAGCAGATATCAATCGTCTTTGTGTTTTACTACCAGCGCATTGACACTCATCTGGCAAACCCTGCCATCCTAGGGGAGAAGGGACTGGAGGTCTGCACAGGCCTTAATTTGGATAGCCCGGTCCCTCTCAAGCCAGCACGTCCAAGGTCCGGACCGGCCCGTAAAATTTTAAAAATTACTAAAACACGAATTCAACAGCTGGTGCAATCGGTCATTCGACTCCTGAAGAGTTCGTTTTCGTAATTGCTACACGTTTTCTATTACAATAAACGTGAATTCGGAATATTTCTGTGACCCTGTATAAGTCCCATGACGTCTGAGGGGGGGCTTGTATATTCAAAAATATTGCACGTAAACGACAATTTCCATGCCTTTCAAATTTTCTGGGTTTTCCAATTATCATTACCTTCCGCCGGACTCGGAATATCCCGGGGATAAGGAGAAGGGGGTTAATTTGAAAAGTACGAAATGTTCAGAATTATGAGTTCGATCGTTCTACCTTACATTGTCTACAAGCACATGTTTTTCGGAAGCGACTTTTTCGTGAAAATCTTCCGCTTTCTTAAAAAACTCCATAATAAGTATTATAACGAAGTAAATGTGTCTGTCATTTTGGTCCACGTCGAGTCCACTTTTTTCGGAGCAAGTCGCTCTACCAACTGAGCTACACAGACGTTTGTTCTCGCTGCTATCTGCCTTTATGTCGTGTGCGTCCATCGGGGCAGGCACGTCACATCCCCCACCCCCGAAAGAAGTCCGGGGACATGGCCCACGGGTCAGCCGTGACCATGAATCGTCGTAGGCAGCCATCCGCTGAAGAACGTGCACTTGAGAACACCCAGTCAATCTGGTGTGTGGAATGCAACATCACACACATTATTTTTCGAAGCGCTGAAGAAGGGATTCTCTTATTTTTCTTGTCTCGCGGTGTGGAAAGAACATCTCACCATTGCAAGATCTTTAACAGCCCGGTCATCCGGGAAGTTCGGGCGCCATTATAATGAAGTAAATTTCTCCGTCATTTTGGTCCATGCCGGGGATCGAACCCGAGTCCACTTATTCCGGAACATGTCGCTCTACCAACTGAGCTGCGCAGACGTTCATTCTTGCTGCTATCTGCCTTTAGGTCGTGTGCGTCCTGCGGGGCAGGCACGTCACTGTATGGAAGGGTATTTATCAGCAAACACTGAACTGAGCATATGCTAGGGAAAACAACGACAGACTGCCCAGCTAACCAGAGAAGTTTTGAAAACGACTGGGCTGGGATACCTAAGGGTTCATTTGCCATCTGCTGACTCCCTGAGAGTACAAATGGGGAAAATACGGCACGGATTTATACACCGAAGTACTTTTCTCCCAGCCCATTTCTCCCGTGCCATTTAAGACTACTTAAAAGCTTTTCACACATCCAGAGAACAAAGTGCGGCCGACCAGAACAATGAAAAAGATCGTCTACGAGCGGGTGGCTCGGTTTATAAATGTTGCAGTTAATAGCCTTCCCTGGAGCGTGAGAGGAGGGTGGAAGTCAAAGAGAGAGAGAGAGAAGGGACCACATTCACATTGAAAACCAAGGGAGCTGACTCTCCAATTGTTTTGTAGGAGGGGAGGATGTCGTAAAACTCCTATTTTTTCCAACAGCGGAAATTATTTCATCTTATCCTGCTGCTGTAGGTTGTGAAATTTCCAAACGAGAAAGCGTACAGCGATTGTTTTGCTCATAAAAAAATCCCTGCTCGGCCCGTGTCAGAGCTATGTCCGTCTGTCGACACCATATCTCTGTAACTATTAGTCCGATTTGAAAAATTCTTTTGCATTGGAAACCTTGAAATATGCGAATGATGATCTTTCATTTCGTTTTTTTCGTTTTTTTTTTTTTACGATGTACAATTTCGGCGCTAGGAAGCGCAAATGCAGATGATATCGAATTCAAAATACATTTTATTCGATATACGTGCTTCTTAACGTCCGACTGAAAAAAATCCTTTTACCTTTCGATTCCATTTATGTCGAAGGATGTCATAGGTATAGTAACTTTTCCAAGTTACGAATAGGTTTTTCGCTAGGGGAGGGGGCGTAAAACTAAATTGCTTTTACCCGATATCTCTACTTCTAAATCTCGGATTTGAAAATGTTTTTCTTCAGCGGCTACAGCTCCTGATGTGAAATTTTGTGTGTATAATTTTTAATTTTTGGTAAGACATTGTTTGGCCACCAGTGAGCGTAAGTGTTAATTTCTGCTTCTGATGGCTTTGCCACAAAATAAATCTGAGCTTCTAAAATATCAACTGAAAAAATTCGATTCGTGGATCGATACCACTTGCGTTGATATACCTTTTCGGAATATTTTCTTCTTAAAATATTGCATGGTTTCTCCTCTAGGAGGCGTAGACGTATATCGTATTTTTGTAGATATCTCTACTTCTAAGAGTCCGATTTGAAAAACATTCCTTCTTTGTTGGATAGTGTTTTCGGTGCGAAATGTTTTCCATGTAGTTTCAAAAATTTCAAGTAATTCTCAGACTTTCCTATAGGGGTCATTAAGGTGAATTGCGTTTTCCCCGATATCTCTGCTTCTAAAACTCCGATTTGAATAGTTATTTCTACAACTCCGGATGGTAAATATTTTACATATAATTTCTTATTTTTGGTAAAAAATGGTTTGGCCACCACGGGAGATCAGTGTTAATTTCTGCTTCTGACGCATTTGCAGCAAAATCTGAGCTCAAAACAGTATAACTATACTAATGATCCGAATTTCTTGGCGTAGAATAGGGAACAAAGTTTCCAAGCTTTCGCACATCAACCAGATGGCTTTTTCAAGGAATGTAGACAGAAGACTGCCTTTAAAGCTTTCGCAGTCAGGCAGTCTGCTGCCTACCTTCCTTGAAAAATCCATCTGGTTGATGTGCGAAAGCTTGGAAAACTTTGATTCCTACTCTACGCCAAGAAATTTGGTTCATTAGTCTATTATACTGTTTCGACTATAATTGGCGTACAATTCCAATTTGTTAATTAAAATCTGAGCTCCTGAAAATTCGACAGAAATTATTCTTTCCTATACCGATACCGCTCACATCGAAAAACCTTTTGAGAATACCTTCTTCTTAAAATAATACACGTGTTTCCCGCCAGGGGACATAGATGAATGTCTTACATTTGTCGATATCTCTGCTTCTAAGAGTCCGATTTGAAAAATTCTTTCTTTGTTGGATAGCGTTTCCGCTGCAATATGTTTCTCATTTAATTTCAATTTTTTCTTAACGCACAAGTCTGCAACCACGATTCCGTTCACAGCAATATCTGTGGGATTAAAAGCCCGATTTAAAAACTTCTTTCTTCGGTCAGATACTATTGTTTTCCATACCGGTTCCATTGACTTTCAATAGCTTTGGTAAATTTAATTCGCGTCAGGATGGAAATTCGGTGTCATCTTTCTTGTTAGCACGTCTTTTGTAAAAAATGATCGTGCTTCTGTTATCGGTTTGTCCGTCCGTCAGTCCGTCTGTACCCACTATATCTCTGCAACTATTAGTCCGATTTTAAAATTATTTTTGCATTGGGCATCTTGAGATATGCAAATGATAATCCTCCATTATGCTTTTTTTACAATGTACAATTTCGCCGGTAGAAGGCGTAAATGCAGATGATGTCGAATTGAGAAATACGATTTATTCCACATATTTGCTTCTAAACATCCGATTGAATTTTTTTTATCTTTCGATTCCATTTATGTCGAAGATTATTTTAGATATAGTTACTTTTCCAAATTACGCATAGATTTTCCGCTAGGGGGCGTAAAAGTAAATTACATTTTCCCCGATAACTGTTCTTCTAAAACTCCGATTTGAAAAATATTTTCTTCAGGGGATACATCTCCTGATGGAAAATCTTTTGCATATAATTTCAAATTTCTGGCAAAGAATACTTTGGCCACCATGGGGCGTAAGTGTTAATTTTTGCTTCTGATGTATTTGCCATAAGATCGGAGCTTCTAAAGTATCGATTGAAAAAAATTCTTTCGTTGACTGATGCCACTCACACCAATAAACCTTTTCGAAATATTTTCTTCTTAAACTGTTCCACAGCTTCTCCGCTAGGGGGCGTAGATGTACATATTATAGTTGTCAATATCTCTACTTCTAGGAGTCCGTTTTGAAAAATTCCCTCTTTGTTGGATAGTGTTTTCCGTATGACATGTTTTTCATATAATTTCAAAATTTTCAAGAAATTCAGACTTTCCGCTAGGGGGCGTAGTGGTAAATTGCGTTCCCCCTATATCTCTGCTTCTAAATCTCCGATTGGAAAAATTCTTTCTGCACCGGATAAAGCTTCTGGTGGGAAATCGTTTGCACATAATTTCTCATTTTTGTAAGAAATGGTTTGGCCACCAGATGGCGTAAGTCTTGATTTCCGCTCCTTATGTATTTGCAGCAAAATATGAGCTTCTAAAATCTCAACTGAAAAAAGTCGTTTGTTGACCGACACTACTCATGTCGACAAACCTTTTAGGAAAATTTTCTTCTTGAAAAAATGCATGGTTTCTACGCCAGGGGGCGTAGATGTATAACTTATTTTTGTAAATTTCTCTTCTTCTAAGAGTACGATTTGAAAAATTTCTTCTTTGTTGGATAGTGTTTCCGATGGTAAATGTTTTTCCTATAAAATTAAAATTTTCAAGTAAATCATAGACTTTCCGCTAGGGGGCACAAAGGTAAATTGCGTTTTCTACGTTATTTCTGTTCCTAAAGTTCTGATTTGAAAAGTTCTTCCTGTATCGCATACAAGACCTGATCGAAAATATTTTTCACATAATTTCTAATGTTTGGTAGAGAATGGTTTAGATACCAGGGCTCATAAGTGCTAATTTCTGCTTCTGAAGTATTTGTTGCAAAATCTGGGCTCCTGAAAACTCAACTAATTTTTTTTTTTTCGAGCGATACCGTTTATATGGATAAACCTTTTGACAATACTTTCTTCCTAAAATAATGCATGGTTTTCTCACCAGGGGACGTAAAGTCACATCTTATTTTTGTCGATATCTCTGTTTCTAGGAGTTCATAAGCTCACGATTCCGTTTACACCAATATCTGAGGGATGAAAAACCCGATTGAAAATCTTTCTTTCGTCAGATCTATTGCTTTCCATACCGGTTCCATTGTCTTTGAATAGCTTTGATACATTTAATTTGCGTCAGAACGGATTCAAAAGACGTGCTTATTACACCCGAATATTCGGTGTCATCGTTCTTGTTTTTCGTTAGTACCAGTTTTCTGCTCCTGACGTTGCTTACTTTGGTTTCATTACCTCGCAGACTCCAGATGTAAGCAGTCAGCTTTTCTTCCTGTTATATTCTTCTCAGCTGTTTGCACTCGAATTAACAATGTTTATAGACTCCTTCACTTGGAATCGTATTCCATATTTCACTTTCCATGGATTCCCATTGCACATTTTTACTTCCCCTTTTGCTTCTAATCTTTTCTATCAGCGCAATACCATCTGCGTCTAATATATTCCGTGCTAGCGCCTTACACATCCTGTAGAGAGAATGAGCAAATCACTTTTCCTTTCCTTTGCCTGATTCATCGGCCAGCAGGAAGTAGAACAAGGAATTTAGCGGCTTTGTTTTTCTTATTAGAACACATTCTGACAGCTGAGGTAAGAACAATATCGAACTGCCAATGCGAAAAAAAATGGCAGTTTCGCAGGATTGAAACGAAACCCTACGTTCGGAGAATTAAACCGCACGCAATGCTACAGATTGCAATCAGACTTCGGTCTCACGATTTTGTGTCTAAAAATCATTCTTTTCATAGCATTACAGGGTTTGAGAATTTAATCAGCCTCTCTATTGATATGCAGAAAATAAATTGATTTCATTGTGCTGAGACTTTTGTATTAATAAACTTCTCTCCCTCTGAACATGTTTAATATTGCGCTGTGTACAATATATTGTAGAGATTGTGATTGCTTACTTCTTTTTTGAAACTTGAGCAGTAACATGTTTGCATATTTCAAAGACGGAGATTAAGAAATGCAAAAATTATACTTTCGCAGCTGTCTTCTTTAGAAACAATTCACTTTATATGCATGATTCTCATTATTTTAGAATAAAATTCATATGCGCCGAAATAAATCATTTGATAAAACAAAGGCGATTCCCATGAATTCTGAAATTTTGAATATTCAGACTCTTGAGGAAACTTGCGAACTGTGATATCACGACAACAAACAGATAAAGTTTTATGCCTTTTTTTTCAAGTATATTGTATTTCGCTATTTCTTTATGTTATGGAAAATAAAATAGATTTTCCCTTAATCGACCAACGAAGAATTTTTCGAGTCGACTCGCAGAGATGCTTTTTCTAATAGAAGTACTCATTTAGGGGAAAATTACCAAAATCATATAGCAAATATAAAAAGTAGGATTTCGTATGTCCTAACAAGAAAGATGCTTTACATTTTGTTTTACACAAAATGTGGTGGGATGAAATGTAACTTTGCATATGTGATATGTTCGTGATCTCAACATACACTATATTGACAAACGTCACCGGACACCTAAAAGTGAAACACAACATAGCATTTATTGACATACATTAGAACGGTGTCGGCCTACCTTTGGCCTTGATGCATGCACTGATCCTTCGAGACAGGCTTTCGTCAAGGTTTTGGAACACAGCGATAGGTATGCGCTTCCATTCAGTACATAATGCTACCGCTAACTGTTGCTTCGTAGTAGGCCTTGGTTTCAAACTTTTTATGCGGCGCTCTAATTCATCCCATAGGTGTCCTATGGGATTAAGATCAGGGCTCTGTGCTGGCCAGTCCCCACACGATACGGAATTGTCGACAAACCACGCCGTAACAGTCCTTGCTTTATGGCTCGGTCCATTATTATGCTGGTACCAACAAGGCTCGGTTCCATTGTATTGCCACATAGTTATTAAGGCATAATTGTCCAGAATATCGAGGTAGGCGTGTTGGTTAGCAGGTTTGTCGAAAATAACCAATGGGCAGGAACCATACCACGAAAACAACCCCACACGAGTACACTGCCAGCTCCAAACTTGATCGTAGGAACAGTACACTATGGTGAATAGCGTTCCCCCAGCTGCCGCCATACCCACACACGGCCATCAGACTCATTGATCATGGATATCGATTCATCAGTCCATAGGATTCGTTTCCATTGATCTACGGTTCACGATAAATGCTCTTTACACCCTTGTAAACGACAAGTAGCATTCCGAGTGGAAATGAATGGCTAATGAGCAGCCGCACGACCACGGTAACCCATGGAATGAAGTTCTCTGCGAATGGTACGTGTACATACCGATGTTACAGCATTTTTACTCACCTGTACACTGAGGACTTGTGCAGTACTACGTCGATTAGCTGTAACGACTCTCCTGAGGCTTTGACGTCTTCTAACACGGATTTTCTTTGGTCACCGGTACGTTTTGCTGCTTCAGGCACGCCATCTGTCTCCCACTTATTCAGTACATCCAAAACAGTCGACTTGGGTATTAGGCCGCCGCGTAATTTTTTTTTTTTTTTTTGAATTTCAATACGCCCTAGGGCGGAACAGTTGTGTATTGCTACTTAAACCATGTGCAAAAAATTTAGCGAAATTCAAATAATACCTTTCGGTTCTACTTTACCTCCAAAAGTTCGATATTTGGGCTAAATCGTCACATTTTCATGTCCGGTTTGAGAAAAGAACAGTGTTCGTTGCAGAATTTCCCTAATGCACAAAAACGTTCTGTTGGTACCTAAAAGATGTGCACAATTTTTCTGGCAAAGCAACTATTACCTTATAGTTCCAATTTAATGCAACAGTACTAAATGTTTAAGGAAAATTGCGATTGTTTGACACCTCATGTTCACCATGTGATTTGTTTCCTAGTTGTGTTAGTGTGTGCACTACTGCACTGAAAGCACAACATATTGTGCAAATGTGCAGTAGTGCACACTGCACACGGTGCAGCTCTTCACATTTTTCATGTTTCAGGACAATTCTCAGAACTCATCATGAAAAGCTGGCTACACAGCGATTTCCACCCGTGCCGAACCCAACCACCCATCCATTGGGGCAAATCAATTTTCTATTCTTTTTCAATCTTCAATTTCCTGTTTTACATTAATTTTTACCCTGAAATCTGATTTACTTTCGAAGACTGGCATTATTTGCCGTGCTTCCAACCGCACTCTAATAAATCCATCGCTTTATTCTTCTTCGCAAACAGCATCTGATGCTTCTGTTGTCAACTTAACGCATCACTCCACTCGCTGATTGTGATAATGGAGGTTTTGCGTGCCCAATCGCTCAACATTATCCTTACAGTCACTGTTGCATAAATTCATTATTTCATCGTCGGTTAAATGAGCAGTCAATGGAGGTTCGCTTAAGACGCTTGATTGCCAGTCAATTAGGTCAAAATAATCCTCCCCCTGGAAGCTGAACTGAGGAATTTCGAATACACGGAATGCATCGCAGTTTTGTGCCCTTGCTCGAAGGATCCTGCGGAAGCCAAGTTCTCTGATATGTTTCCTCTCGTCCGTGATCATAGCCAGAAGTATTGAATCTGGATTGCCAAAATAGCCATTACTTTGGATTACGCTGTACAGAACGCTCTTCAAATCCTGGGTGAGATATATCGATGTATGGAGCCATCCTTGCAAGTGCACGTTTGGAAGATGTGGGAATGATAACTCAAACTGATACTTTAAGTGTTATAGAAAGGCACAAAATTAGAAGGTAGAGGAAAAAAACAGAGAAAACGGCTTCAAGACGATAATCTGACTGCACGTAAAGTTATTAAAGGGCTATATTTTGACGGGCGCAAGGAACAAACCATAATGTATCAAGAAAGGGAAGGAAAGCTGTTCAAAAAAGTATTAATGAAGAACACGTGACTATACTGGAAGAACCTGGAAGTAAATATTTTGGGCATATCACTCCTACATCTTCCACTGCAAAGGACATTGCCAAAAGTCTGCTGGATTACTTACATGCCAAGAATATCGATCTAAGCAAGCTGTTTGTGATAGGCTGCGACGGAGCCTATCACCAACACAAGTAGGTGCGATTCGCATTCTGGAACTAGCCTGCCAAGAACTTCATCAGTGGAGCATATGCCAGTTACACGGAAACGAGCTGACACTCCGTCATTTAAATCAACATTTGGGTGGCCAAACGAGTAGTCCAAAAACATTTTCAGGGGGAAATTGGCAAGCAGCTGGAGACCTGAGAAAATCTAACGGGTTTGAAATTTGAAGCAATTGAAGCGGGTTTTCCTGAACGTGATGATAAAATTGCAAGGGATCTTAACACGTCTCAGAAATACCGGTGGGACATTAGCCACGTTGTGACAACACGTACGTGGTCATCAAGTTTGGCACATCAGCATCCGGAAAAAATGAGCCATTCACGGTGGCAAGCGACCGCAAATTATATTTTGCGCTTTTATACACTGGCGTGCAAACTTTAAGGACGAGACGGTTTTTCGAATGTAACGTCGTGCAGAAGTGATCCACATCGACTCAAATCATACCATGAGATCCCCAAGATGTAAGAATATGGGACAAGTGAACAAAACCGTCCAAAAAAGGAATCCATAGGATACAAAGGCACTTTATTGAAAAGGTAGCTTCGAGCACAACTGGACAGAAGACAGAAACCTCCATGTGATAGACGGCTGCCAAGAAAAATCTAATCATTATTAGGGGATATGATCATGCCTGACTGCGTTGCAGGATTTACAGCGTCTGTTCACGCTGAGGACGAGGTTGTCAAGCAGCTATTGAGGCATCGCGACCCATTCCTCTTGTAACGCCAACCGCAGCTGCAGAATCGTTGCTGGTGGCTGGTGACGTGCTGCCAAGGGTCTCCCGAGAACGTCCCAGACGTGTTCGATTGGATTTAGGTCCGGGGACCTTGCGGGACAATCCATGCGTTGAATATCTTCACTCTCGAACAGCTCTGCGACAGCCACTGTACGATGAGGTGTAGCGTTGTCGTCCATGAAGAGGAACTCAGGACCCACAGCACCTCTAAACAGACGTACGTGAGGCAGGAGAACCTCGGTATAATAGCGGACACCAGTGACTGAACCTCCTTGGCAGATGTGGAGATCAGTACGGGTACCAAGCATGATACCACCCAAAACGAGAACTCCGCCACCTGCAAACTGGTCCCTTTCGATGATGTTGGAGGTGTGATTACGTGTTACCTGTTCTCTCCAGATGTGTATACGCCCAGAATCGCTCGTTAGACTAAATTGGTTCTCATCCGTAAAGAGAACTCGACCACATTGCTGATGTGTCCAATTCTTGTGTTCCTGGAACCACAGAAACCGCCGTCTCCGATGAGCAGGCGTTAATGGCACACACCGTACTGGTCGCCGTGCAAATAGTCCACCTTTGTGCAGCCTCCTGGCCACGGCAAAACGCGATAACGGACGTCCAGTTGTCTGTTGCATGTGCCCTGAGATTTCTCCCGCTGTTTTCCGTCTGTGTTTTTTCGCCTGTAGGACAATATACCAGGCGTCCGCCGCCGAGGTTGCTCGTGGACGACCACTGCTAAACTCTCGGACAGCTGTTTCTGTCGTTTGAAATGCTATCCAAGCTCGTGAAACGTTACTGTGAGCGATCCCGAACTCCTCGACTTCACTACTCACACTTCGAATTTCTTCCAACTTCCCAATGACGCGACCTCGAGTAAAGTCATCCATATGTCGTCTACTGGATTACCTGTTGGCCATATCACACGGTGGCAGCAACTCGACGTCGTTCAAACCTATGTACACAGTGCAATAGCTTTCACCGAATTGCTGAGCGTACACCGCCCGTGTGCTTTATATCCTTCCGACACCTTCCCTCCTACGTCATGCTGCATATATGCGCATACCCTACCATACCGGACACTACTAGTCTATCTCCTGAGTGGTCTTTCGGTCCGTTTTGCCTGCTCGTTCCTCCGTTATGCTAATTTCTCCTTTTCGTCCTTAATTTTTCCACAGCAGTGTAATATCACACCCTCATTGCCATGATGGGGTACGGAATCTGTGGAAGACCATCCATACATCCAGACATCTCACCCAGGATTTGAAGAGTGTTCTGGACTACGTAATCCAAAAGCATGGCTATTTTGGCCATTCAGAATCAATACTTATGGTTATCATCACGGACGCGAGGAAACATATCAGAGAACTTGGCTTCCGCTGGATCCTTTGAGCAAGGGCACAAAACTGCGATGCATTCCGTGTATTCGAAATTCCTCAATTCAGCTTCCAGGGGAAGGATTATTTTGACCTAATGGACTGGCAATCATGCGTCTTAAGCGAACCTCCATTGACTGCTCATTTAACTGACGATGAAATAATGAATTTATCCAACAGTGACTGTAAGGATCTTGTTGAGCGATTGGGCACGCAAAACCTCCCTTGTCACAATCAGGGAGTGGAACGATGCGTTAAGTTGACAAAAGAAGCATATGCCGCTGTTTGCGGAGAAGAACAAAGGGATGGATTTATTAGAGTACGGTTGGAAGCACGGCAAATAATGCCAGCCTTCGAAAGTAAATCAGATTTCAGGATAAAAATTAGTAAAAAACAGGAAACTGAAGATTAAAAAAGGAGAACAAGAAACCGATTTGCCCTAATGGATGGTTGGTCGAGTTGGGCACGTGTGGAACTCGCTGTGCAGCCAGCTCCTCATGATGAGTTCTGGGATTTTTCTGAAACATTAAAAATGTGAAGAGCTACATCGTGTGCAATGTGCCCTACTTCACATTTGCAGAATATGTTTTGCTTTCAGTGCAGTAGAGCAAAATTAACACAACTAGGAAACAAATCACATGGTGAACACTAGGTGTCAAAATATAGCGATTTTCCTTAGACAAGGAATATTGTTGCATTAAATTTTTTGCCTGAAAAATTGTGCACAACTTTTAGGTACCAAGAGAAAGTTTTTGCATACTAGGGAAAGTCTGTAACGAACACTGTTCTTTTCTCACAACGGGCATGAAAATGCGACGATTTTGCCAAAATATCGACATTTTGGAGGTAAAGTGGAACCGTAAGATATTATTTGAATTTCGCTAAATTTTTTGCCCATGGTTTACGTAGCAATACAAAACTTTTCCGCACTAGGGAATATCGAAATTCAAAAAAAAAAAAAAAAAAAAAAAAAAAATTACGCTCCGCCCTATTGGGTATGCTTAAACGCCTCTCGGTTTCTCTTATGAACTACCCACTAATATAACATCCAACAATCTTTCCTTTCACAAAGTCAGTTCTCTCCCTCCGCGGCATTTTCACTCAACCTCACAGTGCGATATGATCGCGGTCAGCTTCAGGCTTGTTTTTATATCGTCCGTAGCTGTACCGCGCATCTTAACAACGCAGCGGAAACGTTCATTTGCTTTTGAAGGGGTGTTCGGTGACTTTTGTCAATATAGTGTACTTCTGGTAATTTTCTGTAAGTCTATTCTGTATTTTTTATGTAGCCTCCAGCCAATTCAGTATTAGATTCTTTACCACCCCCAACAAATCACGTTCCTGGAACCTATTCCACTGTTTTACACTTCAAAATATACAACCTTGTGCTCTTGAATACCTTCCATCGTACTTTCTTCTATAACACTGCTTGCCATTCCCAACAACTTAGTTACGTCATGGAAGTCTTCATGATTTCTGAAGCCTCTTTGAAACTCAAGATGCTGGACAGTGCTGCAGGGGCCTGCTTGACTAGAACCTTGTGCTCTTCAATATAGGCTAGCGTCATTCCTTCTATTAGAGTTTTCACCATTCTCAATGAACCACATCCCAATTATTTCCGAAAGTCTTCATTGTTACCCACGCCTGTGCAGCAACAATACAAGATGATGGATAAGTGGTGCATCATTCACTTTGACTACAACCATGCGCCCTTGAATATAATGAAGCGCATTTCCTTTAGAGTCCTTACCATTACCAGAAACCATGCCTCAGTTACTTCCTAGAAGTATTAATAATTCTTGAAGACTGTTTTCAGAGCTCGTTGTTCTGGACAGTGGTGAAGCATCCTTGTTGATCACAATCATGCGCTCTTTCATATCAGCTAGCGCAATTTCTTCTATCGGAGTCCTTGCCATTCCCAATAAAACACGTCTCAGTTACTTCCTAGATGTCTTAATTGTTCTTGAAGACAGCTTGTTTACAGCTCAAGATGCTGGACAGTGGTGAAGCATCCTCGTTGACTACAGCCATGTGCTCTTGAATATCAGCCGGCCCAATTTCTTCTATCGGAGACCTTACCATTCCCAATGAACCATGTCTGAGTTACTTCCTAGAAATCTTCATCATTCCTGATGCCTGTTTCACGGTTTATCAGCTGAAAATACCACACATAAGTTCAAAATCCTAGTTGACTAGTTTATGATCTTTTGAATATCAGCTAGAGCAATTCCTTCTTTCGTTTCACATTGATCCGTGACCAATGTGAAACGAAATGGTCACTGTGTCCCATCGCAGAGGCGACGTTTAGGGATGCAATAACTATCGGCTAAATGTGACGAGAGTTGTTGAAGAAGACAACGACCGTGACTGTAGTGGGACACATGCATGTAGACGAATGTCCGAACGCCTCGAGCACAACAATCAACGTCGTGCTGTAGCAACTTGACGAACAACAAGCACGAAATTCGACGAGTCTTTCAGGCAGCTATCGACATTCCCGTATCGATACGCACAGTGAATCGTAGATTGCTTGAGGAACTTTTGCGCTCTTGCCAACAACTGCAATGACATCCACTCACTGCAGCACTTCGTCGTGAAAAGTTGCAGTGGTGCCTTTCCATACATGCTTCGCGGTACGAACGGGACCAGCTCTTATTTAACGACGAGTCTCGCTTCTGTCTCAGCTGCGATTGAGACTCTGGAGACGACGTAGTCCCAGGCATGATCTTGCTGCCATTCATCGGATTCATAAGGCTCCTTGGCCTGGTGTCATGCTTTCGGTCACTATTCGTTTCAAAAGCTGTACAACTCTGGTAAGCATAGTAAGTACAATGAAAGCACGAGGATACTTCGATGAAATGCTGAAACCCAGTTTGTTATTCCATTTCCGGAGTATTACCTATGCCTACTTTTACCAAGAAAAAGCCCGTTTGCACAATGTGAATAGATAGTGCTTACAAGGTAAACAGGTGCTGTCCTGGATAGCGCAATCCCCAGACTCCTCCGTAGTAGAGAATTTGTAGGACGTATTTGGCAAGCAATTTAACGCATGACACCCACACAATGCCGATGAATGGTGGATCCAAGACATAACGACGACACCCCCAGGACTTATCTATTCGATGCCCCACCATGTTGTGGAATGTATAGCCCAGCATGGCAGTCAAGAACCTACTGCATTAAGGCAAGCCGATTTCTTTGAAATTAAGTAGCATTAAGGCAAGCCGATTTCTCTGAAATTAAATCACTTCTTTCAGAAGCACATACTTATCTACATTAGTAGTAAGTTTCGTCTAATTTTGTGCATTCCTTCAAACTGTGGCATTTTCTACGTAGAGAAGTGTATATTAAGACATTTGACGATATAAATGTAAGAGTCAAGGTATATGCACCGATGGAAACGAAATGCCAAATACTACACTGAAGTTCCAAAACTCTTGGGATGGCAGTATGCAAATTTTTAACTGGCGCTGCCGTCATATAAAGGCTTCGACGCACGCCACGATTTTTATTAGCTGCGAAATGTGATCTTGTGAGTAAGGTTGAACAACCACCAGTAGCGTTAAGGCAAGCCGACCTGAATTATCGGAGTTTGAACGAGGCATGGAAGTGGGGGCCAAACGGATGGGACATTCAATTTCCGAAGTTGTTCGAACATTTAGCATTCCTCGATCCATGGTGTCACGTGTGTACCAAGAATATCTCATAGAAAGCATTACTGGCGCTCTTTGGCCAAACCTGGCCCTTGCGCCAATAAAATCCAACAACCAACCAAAGCATTACTACCCACCGTGGACAACGCAGTGGCTGACCACGAGTGCTGAATGACCGTAACCAGCGGCTTCGGACCAGGATTTTTCATGTTAATAGAAAAGCAATTGCTATCTATAGGCAGCAAGAAGAATCGCATCACGTTTGCTCAGGAATACAAGAATTGGACAGTAAACGAGTGAAAAAAGGTAATGTTGTCAGACGAATCGCATTTTCAACTGCACCATGCAGATGGAAAGGTGAGGATATGGAGACAGCAAACACAAAAGCATGGACCCATATTGCATAAATTTCCAGGCGGTACATCGTAGTGGTACCATATGCAAAATTGTGCGTACGCAACAAACAGGAGAAGTAGATAATTACACAGATTTGATGGATCATAAACCATCGTGGTACCATACTTGAATTGCGTTTGCTGCACCAACAGGAGAACCCGGTAGTTACAGAATTTCGAACGAAATACAAGTCATCCAAGTACCAAGCAGAAAAATGCATTTTTACCATATGTGGTGAAGCTGGGAACTTCACAATTTCGAAGGAGTGTAAATCATCATGATACCACACAGAAAAATTAGTTTACATCTCCAACAGGAGGAGCCGTGAATCACAGAATTCCTCAGGAGTACAGATTGTTATTCTCATGACGAACGGAATCCGCTGCAAAACAAAATTTGACTTACAGATGCGGAGATATTGTACATTTTACCGACAATGTCTGAAATTAGACATTGAGCAAAATGCCGAAAATGGGATGTCAAAGTATAAAATGCTTAAAATTTTACACATTTTCTAGGCATTCTATGCAATGCCAAAAGGCAAATTGGCAAAGTAAAAAATACTCCAGCCAGGGACTTTTTTTTTTTCACTTGGCGAAGCACGTGACGTTCAGCGCTCTGTTCAAGCGGATAGCATTTAGTATTATCGCCATTTGTATTTCTGTCTTTGTTCGGCAGTGACGAAACACGCGAGTTTCAATTTGCGCAGCAGACGTTAGTCCATACTGTGTTGTATGAGAATGGCGGAGCGAAGTGTAGGAAAACAATCACAGTATGCTGACATGCAACGACGACTCTACGAAGAATTATCTAAAGTGCGAGTCAATGCTTCTAAAAACCGTATTGAAATTGAATCTAAACTGAATCTGGAAATACAGGCCAAAAAAAAAATGAAAATGGACTCTGAAAAAAAAAATCCTCCTGCATCTTTGGGGGCCACTGTCCGAGTTCCTATTCCTGACGTCCATAAGGGACGGGGTGACTCGCGTAATCTGTTAGCAATTATTATGACTGTGACAGAAGACAGTTTTTACCTTCTTGGAACTACTCGAGGAAAATTGAACCAACTCTATGCCAGGCCACAATTCACTTTATAACCAAAGGACTTACTCAGAGTTGAAGACGTTCCTGACCACGAAATTCCTCAGAGATCAGCAGCTATCTCTCAGTCCATAGGAAGCGGATAAGGATTCGTGAGGTTTATGTGCAAGACAAAGTGCCAAAATATGAAGTCCTCTTGTGTGAAAATGACAATTAAATATAATTCCAAATGCCATTCTAGCCTTCCTTGTTGCAATAAGTAGGTTAGTGCTAGTCTTTTTTCCTCTTGTTCTTTCAGTAAGAAAGTCGTATGCTTTAGTCTGTCCTTCTTCCTTGATTTTCATACAAGTCTTTTCAATAAAGGCCTTTTCATGATTCTATTTTCATACTTTGCCTATATAGGTCTTGTCGTTTTATATATTACCTAAGATTTATATAAAATGGCTAGGAAAAGTATATGCAATATTAAAATAACATAAATATTTCATGCTTTGTCTGAAAAAGTCACGCATTCATAGATTTCCTAGGTATTCTGTACAATGCCTGTTTTTCACACATTGCCGGTAACATATACACAGACGAGCAAACAGAGTTTGTGAATAGGTTATACATACATGTCTACTTTTTTCAAAATATGCGCTAAAAAGTACTTAAATTCCGCATATATAAATGGGGAGTAAGCATTACTACTATACCTCAAAGAGTTAGTTTTGAACAGTTCATCAGCATTCATTTGAAAATGCAATTTCATATCTGTCCACTAGTGTTTATAACATCAATGCTAGTTTTCTTCTGAAAAATGAAATAAACTGTCTCAAAACAGGTCATGGTACACTTCTAATTAAACCCAAACTGTCCTTATTGAAATAAATTAATAGTCTGTATAATAATATTAGTCCTTTTTCACTTATGCAATGTGTCGTCGATGTCTGGGTGAAGATTCTTGATATTTAGTTCCATAGCTTTTTTGAAGCTGCTGAGTATGCTTTTACCAAACAAGGTCAATGCATCAATCCTGCCTTCTATTTCATACAAAAGTTATTCGATGTGTTTGGAGTAAGGATGTGCGGTGATCACATCATTATCCCAATGTTCCGGATATATTTTCTGCATACTATGAGTTTATGATCAGTATTGACAAGCACACGTGAGATCACGTCGTTTAGTGTGAGGTATAGTTCCTTAATAGTTTTTCTTTTTTAGGGAAGAGAGAGAGCCAGTGCCATAAGGAAAACACAACAACCATGCCTCATCAGGATTCAAATCCAAACCTATCTCGGACGAATTTCAAACGACAGCTCTAAGACGACTGCCCCACTTAGGTGGCTGTCGTTAATTTGCCAGAATATTGTTTAAGAGCTAAACTGCACCCGGTGTTTGGCCGGGAATCAAGATGATTTTTGAATATTTTGATTTTTACTACAGTAAGAGATTGTGTTGTCGGTATCGCCTTCTGAATTGAAAAACCACGAAAATTATTTGTTCCTTTAAGCACTCTATTTGCGTAAGTCTCGTTAGAAGTGCAGTGATATTTTTTGGTACGCATAAATATGGAAAATTCTCAATTAGAAGTTCGTAATACCTCTTTATGAATTTCCATCATATTTTCACTATGGGCTAAAATGTATCTCTTCCCTGACATTTCGCTTGTTCTGTTTCAGGAGTCTGTCTGCAGAGATGGATTTCTTTTTCAAAAGAAATAAAATCGAATAAGTTTGGCACACTGAAGAATTATTTAATGAACTGTAGGTAAAAATAAGTTTCCCAACTCGAAACCGGTAGTGAAGTACAGGCATGCATCGGGAGAGCGAAGTACAACAGTCGCCAGGGAAAATTTCAACAGCCGATAAAATAACCACTCCCGAAAGAACGAAAGTTACCCAGGTTCTAACGATGCATACGTGACAATAATATTTTCAAGTGCCTGGCATATACACACATTCAAGGTCGCACATGCTTTCTCAGCTGTCTCTCTGGTACTCCTAGAAGTAGCATTGTAAACATTTTTGCTTCTAGTATGCCTCTTTTTTAAATTTTGGCTTGAACCGGCGATTGCAACTCGGAAAATAACCAAACTGAGTCTGTTAAGTTGTGAAGTGGATGCCAAGATTTCCTGATAGATTATGGTAGCCACAGCAATACATAAACGCATACATTTTCTTTTCTTATTATCAATATACACTAAGCAATCAGTTTATTAGGTACGCCTTTCTAGTAGGGTGTTCGTCGCTCTTGTCCTGCAGAACGATACGAATTTTGGGGGGTATGAAAAGCGCGCGCGCTCACACATTTTTATATCACATACTCGAAGCGTCGTGCAGGAAGGTTGTACCATTCGGAAAAGATCGAAATGCACAGTTTCTACAAATTTGACGTCGGCTCAGTCTCTCAGAGAACAGCCCATTCGGCCTCACCCCAAAGATGATAGATGGGATTTTAATCTGGGGACGGCGCAGGCTACTGGAGTAAGGCCAGTTTGTCCTCATGTTCCTGGTATCACTCGCTGATGACAGGAGTCTTGTGCGATGTGTTACTCTGCTGGAGAGTCCATCTCCCTGAGTTGAAATCGAAAGCAAAACAAGGATCAGTTTAGTCGGCAACGATGCCCATACACGCCATGGCGTTCAGACATCCTTCGATGGGGAAGATGGGCTTAATGCCTGTCACAAAAACGTTCTCAGAACAGCTCAAATTTGGCGCAAGAAACATCTTCCCGTTTCCACTGCAGTTTCGTTTTGTATTCACATCGGCATCTGACATGGTCGTCGTTCATTGTGTCACATCTGAGACATGGCCCAGTACTTGCTGCTTTTGGAAATGACCCGCACATAAGTGTTGAATTTTACAATGATTTACCGGGTTGTGTCTCGTGTGGTCGCTTGCAGAATTCTCGCCAATCTCATTTGATCCTTTTCATCCACCTGCAGATTTCGTTTACAGGATCGCCGATTTCTGGAAATTTCCAGATCATCCGCCAGCCGATTTCGCTTACAGGATCGCCCATTGCATAAAGTTTCCAGATCGCCGATTGCTGGAACTTCTCCTTAGACCCATCCACCTGCTGAGTTCGTCTACAGGATCGCCGATTGCTGAAAGTTTCCAAATCGCCAATTTCTGGAAGTTCTCCTTTGATCCATCAGCTGGTTTCGGCCACATGATCGCCAGTTGGTGACAGATGTAGTCTTTTTCGATTTCTTTAATAAACCAACTGATTTCTTCCACAGTGTCGCCAATTGCTGAAAGTTTTCAATCTCATTTTATTCACCAGCTGAATCTAACTACAGAGTAACCGGTTTCTGGATGTATTTAGTCTCCTTAGATACCTTTAGTTCACCAGTTGATTTCCACTAGGTAATCGCCAGTTTCTGGACGTTGTCAGCGTTTTTTCACCCCTTTGAACCACCAGCTGATTTCGTATAAAGTATCGCCAGTTTCTGGAAATTTTCAGTATTGTTTGACGCCTTCATCCACGAGGTGGTTTCGTTTTCAGGATCGCCAATTTCTAGAAGTTCTCCTTTGACCCTTTGATCAACGAGCTGATTTCGTCTACAGGATCACCAGTTGCTGGAAGCTTTTAGTCTACTTTTTAATGGGGATTTAACAAGCATCGCGAGCAACTCGATGGGCTGTAAGCTGGCTCCCGTCCTTACATTAGAGCCACTGGTTAAAGAAAAGGAGAGAGAAAACTCCTAAAGACAAACCCAACGTCCATTCATGCCTCTCGAGGATTGAAATCCAGTTCCTTCTCGAAGGAATGGTCAGAAGCCAGCGTTAGACCAACGGTGCGTCCAGTCCCCTTTGATCCGCCACAAGATTTCGTCAACAGGGTCACAATTGCTGAACGTTTTCAGCCTAATTTGAAATTTTTGATCGGCTAGCTGATTTTGCGTACAGGAACGATAGTTTCTGGAAGTTTTCAGTATACTTTCATCCCCTTGACCCATCAGCTTATTTCATCTACAGGAAAGCCAATTTCTGGAAGTTTTTTGCATCCTTTACCCCTTAGACCTCGAGCTGATTTCGTCTACAGGATCTCCAGTTGTAGGGCGTTTTCAGTCCATGTTTTAATTCGGGGTTTAACGACCACCATGAGAAACCAGATGGGCAATAAGCAGTCGCCTTTCCCTAATTTAAGGTAACTAAATAGTTCTAGAGAATAGAGAGAAACAGTGCCGTAAGGCAAACACAACAGCCATGCCTCACAGGGATAGGACTCCATTCCCATCTCAAACGAATGGCCAGAAGATCACTTTGCCAACGGGGCGGCAAGCCTCCTTTGATCCACAAACCGATTTCGTCTCTAGTCTTGCCAGTTCCCGAAAGTTTTCAGTCTCCTTCGAAGCCTTTGATCAGCCAGAGGATTTCGTCTCCAGAGTCATCAGTTGCTGAAAGTTTTCAGTCTCATTTGGAATCTTTGATAATCCAGCTGATTTCTTCTACAAGATCGCTAACTGCTGGAAGATTGCTGCGTGTTGTACCATTCACGGTAAACCTTTGCTGCGGTTATTCGCAAAAAGCCGAAGGAAATTGCCGTTTGTGAGGTGCTCAACCCGGACGCCTGGCTTACAACTATTATTACACGTTCAAAATCGCTCAGGTCACTAGTTTTGCACATTCGGACACTCACTCTAACACTAACTGTTGCGCAACGAGTTGGCTTGTCTGATTTATACATGATAAACTGCGGTCATGTGTTGGATTGAGCCATTTACTTGACAAGTGCAGGTGTACCTAAAAATACAAATAAACTCGGGTCTCAGTGTAATTTACGCCCCATGTTTTGCCCATATTACTGAAATTTTATAGTATATGCATTATGCAGTAACCATAAAGACTTTCGTTTTGTGTTTGCTGTGCGTTTAAAACAAAAATATATCTACTCCTAAAAACATTGATGACAGATCTCCATCACCACACAGCTATATTCGAGATAAATATTTTAATAGCGTAATGGCAATCAGAAAGACGAATTTGTCAATTTTTTTACACAAATATTTAGCACAGAAATTGTTAAAGACATTACGCCAATTTATATTTAACGAGGCCGTAGAGAAAAATGCACAAATAAAATAACATGCTGGAATTCATGCCTAAACTGCTCAAGAACCTTTTAATAAAAAGTTTAATTCGTATATTCTAAGAAACTTTTTCAAGGATTAGTCTCTGAGAAAGCAGATCTTAAAAATCATTCGTGTGTACTGAAAAACGTGAAGGAGATGCCAATTCAATCAAAGAAATCAAGCATTTTTAAGAAATCAAACATTGAGACTAAATAGAATGAATCCTTGCATTTCCTTAACGTAATACTGGGAGGTTGTATAACTAATCAAGTTTTTAAGAACTTCCACAATTAGTTTGGCTTCTCAGAAATTTCTTAATTTTTTTTTATAAGAGTGTTTAATGAATTTTTTTTTTGCCATGGGTACTTAATGAAATTGCCGATCCTTAAATCCGTATGTACAAAAGGTTTCTTTTGTTTAAGAACAACGCAATTGTTTTACAAAAGAGTGTAGTTTTGTTTTCGAAAGAGTTGATGAATTACTGCTTCCGATGATTAAAATCATAACTATTCTTTTCCACATGATTCTTTAATTTGTCTCCTGATTGTCCATTACTATTATTTTATGCCTCAGCGGAAAGTTTAGAAAGAAATTTGTACAGGCGTATCTTTACATGTTAAAAACAAGTACTTTTTCTTAACGGTTCAGAGCATAAGCGCCACATTATACTCACTCTATCTTCAAATGGTCTGAGAGGCATTCCGATATAAATAGAGTGCTATATACAGCATTGCTTCTTTCAGGAAAATAAATAAATGTTGGCAGAGAGGAGGATTCAGGAGGATCAAAGCGAAGTTGTTTCCAAACTTCAAGTCCGATCAAACAAACTGATGTACACACTACATAGAAACACGCAAAACGGTTAGAGTCATACACGATCCATTTCTTTTCTTTTTTAGCACGTCTTTTGTAAAACAAGTTAGTAAAATCATGCAATGCATTGACCATGATACGCTTTCCAACATACCAGAAATCATTACTCAAGTTATTACTCAAGTTATGAGGATAGTGGCTGGGGAATAAATCTCACTCCTGTGTCCATACCTTCGACCATTTAGATGATATTCAACAGAACCGGTTAAGTATACTTCCGGAACAACATGATAAATTTTTGTCTCAATCGAAGTATTTTCAGTCAAGTTATGGCGCATAAGGGCAATGGAATGGATCCCGATCCTATGTCCTGACCTTTGATCCCATTTTGGCTATTGTCAATAGGATTCGTCCCCAGACGGTCCACTACCACATATAAAAATTTCATCGAAATTGAACCATTTTTACGGAAGTTAGGACGCATAAGGGAAATGGAATGGATCTCTCTCCTGTGTCCTGAGCTTTGACCCTATTTCGTCCATTTTCAATAGGGTTCGTCCCCAGATAGTCCTCTACCACATACGAAAATTTCATTGAAAACGAAGCATTTTTACGCGAGTTATCGTGCGAACAGACAGACAGACGGACAAAGCTGGAGCATGTACGCTTCTTCAACCTGCGGTTGAAAAGCGTAAAAAAGATCGTGTTTATGTTATCAGTTTGTCCGTCCGTCTGTCCATCCGTCTGTAGACACGATATTTCTGCAACTAATTGTCCGATTTGAAAAAATTCTTCTTGCATTAGGAAGCTTGAAATGTGCGAATGATGACCCTTTATTTTGTTTCTTTTGTACGAAGCTTAATTTTGCCGCTAGAGGGCGTAAATGCAGATGATATCGAACTCAAAATGCATTTTATTCCATATATTTCCTTCTAAGCATCCAATTCAGAAAACTCTTTTACCTTTCGAATCCACTCATGGCTAAGATTACTTTAATTATAGTCACTTTTACAAGTTACTGACAGATTCTCCGCTAGGAGGCGTAAAAATAAATTGCGTTTTCCCCGATATCTCTGCTTCTAAAACTCCGATTTGAAAAAAATTCTGCAGCCGATACAGCTCTTGGTGGGAAAAACTTTGCATATAATTTCTAATTTTTGGTATAAAGCGATTTGGCCACCAGGTGGCGTAAGTGTTGATTTCTGCTTCTAATGTATTTGAAGCAAAATCTAAGCTTCTAAAAATTGGATTGAAAAAAACCGTTCATTGACCACTCACATCGATAAACCTTTTAAAAATAGCTTCTTTTTAAGATAATATATGTTTTTTCCACAGGGGGGGGGCGTATATTCATATCTTGTATTTTTCGATATCTCTGCTTCTAACAATGCCCGATTTGAAAAATTATTTCTTTGTTGGAGAGCGTTTCCGCTGCAAAATGTTTCTCATATAAATTCAAATTTTTCTTAAAACACAAGTCTGCCACCAGAAGGCGTAAGTTGCCGTTTCTAATTACAGTAATATCTGCGGGATTAAAAACCCAAATGAATTTTTTTCTTCGGTCAGATACTATTGTTTTCCATACCGGTTCCATTGTTTTTGAATAGCTTTGGTAAATTTAATTCGCATCAGAACGGATTCAAAAGACGAGCTCATTACACCCGAAAATTCGGTGTCATCTTTCTTGTTTTTTACTTGGGACATTTAGAAAGAAGCTTGTTTGCTCTTAAACTGCAGCATACTGAAAGAGAGAAACAATTACCTCTTTACGGTATTCGACATTTACGCTTAAGAGTTTGAGTCTCAAAGTAACTAGTCGTCTTCGTGAATAAGGGTTACATACATACACTAACTAGGCTAGACAAGCCGCCAACGGTAACTAATAACTGGGGCACAGTTGGTAAATTTTGAGAGAAGCTATTGCAAAATCTAAGCTCATTAAGGCATCTATTATAACAAATTGTAAAAAAAACGAACGCATAAGATTTATGACTTCCAGAACAAAAGTACGAAACATTCTAAAAAAGAAATGCCTAAAATTTAGCATGAACTACTTTTCTTCACGCCTTCACGTTGGTTGTGATCAGGTTGCACGTAAACAAAGCGGAAAGACATGCTCAGATCGGGAAGAACATTTTTCATTTTATATGGCGAAACAGACACACACACACACATACACAAACTTCCTTTTATTATTATAGATTAAGCAAGTGTTGAGCTAATAGGCGAAGTCTTTCCATTTCTTCGTTTTTTAATTCAAACGATTTTTTAAAGTAATGTTAGGGAACCGACTTTCGTGAAAAGGTTCATCTAGTTTTGTTACTCTCGACAACCCTACATATATCAAGCCGAGAGCGAATTCCTAATATCATTGAAAAAATCAATGATTAGTGACATGAGGTTGGTATGATGATGATTGGTCGTGTCCGATAGGAATAATGGCCACTAAAAAACTGGCCAATTTTTAAAAAAATTAATTAAAATTCTTTAATGACACAGAATTTCGGGAATCGGAAGGCGTCAAAACCTGACCATGGACGATGTCCAATCGCATGCCAAAAATCACGGTGATCGGATGTATCATGTCGTAGCAATGACCAAACAACTAATTGTCCCGAGTCTCGTACAGAGAGATGATTTTTTCAATTATTATTAAAATTTATCAGTTATTTAATGGTCATTATTTTTATACGACACGACCAATCACCATGATACCAACTCCATGTCACTGACCGTGTCCTTCCCTTTCTCTGTGGCAAGTATCACAGCGATCGGCTGAAGATATTTGGAGGAGATAGGTAACAAACGACCCCTTCTCAAAACTCGGAAAACTCCCTAAAAATGCAAGTTTTTGGACGATTATTCCTCAATGACTCAAAATTTCGGGAATCGGAAGGAGTCAAAACCTGACCATGGACGATGTCCAATCGCATGCCAGAAATCACGGTGATCGGATGCGTCATCTCGTACCTATGCCCGAACAACTAATTGTCTCGAGTCTCGTAAAGATTTGAGCTCCGCTCAATTACCCGACGTTGCTCGGGAGAATTTGATCATAATTCACTATCTAAATTTTGTACAAATCAAATAAAAACGATTAATTGTTTACGGCATGAACAGTACCTAATACTGTATTTCATTTATTCATTCAATTTGAATTTTATTCTCTGTAGAGTTTTTCACACAGTATTTTCAGTTTTTCCGTTTGTTTTTTGTTGTTCTTTATATACATGTAGCAGGGATACTCGGTATTTCCCGGGTAAATAATTGTATCCGTAGAATCACCAAGTTCAGCGGGTGAAAGTTTACGAATAAAAAAGATATTCCTCTAATTTTCCAGTAAATTTATTTCAATTCATTTAGGTTATTGAGCTAGGATGGCTGCAAATGTGAATTTTTTTTTAAGTGATTTACTTTTACGATACAAAAAAGAAAGGAAGAAGAATGGAAATACTTACCTTCACTTCCGATGCCGAACTGTGTTGCAGTTCTTCACTAGGAAAAACTTGTCACAAAAAAATCAATTTCCTGCACTTACCACAACAAAAAAATATTAAATTCGAATTCAAAATAAACAAGAAAGATTATACAAAATTTCGGGTGCAATAAGCACGTCTTTTGAATCTGTCCTGAGACAAATTAAATTTATCAAAGCTATTCAATGTCAATGGAACCGGTATGGAAAACAAAAGTACATGTATCTGACAGAAGAAAGAAGTTTTGTAATTGTGTTTTTAATCCCTCAGATATTGCTTTAAACGGAATCGTGAGCTTGCGCTCTCTTGTTGCAGAATTATGCGTTAAGAAAAACATTAATTTATATGAGAAACATTTCGCAGCGGAAACGCTAGCCAACACAGAAATAATTTTTCAAATCGGACTCTTAGAAACAGAGATATCGACAAAAATAAGATGTGACTTTACGCCCTCTGGTGGGAAAACGTGCATTATTTTAGGAAGAAAGTATTCTCAAAAGGTTTTTCAAAATGAGCGGTATCGGTACAAGAAAAAAAAATGTTAGTCGAATTTTCAGGAGCTTAGATTTTGCTACAAATACATCAGAAGCAGAAATTAACACTTATGCCTCCTGGTGGCCAAACCATTCCTTATCAAACATTAGAAAATATATGAAAAATATTTTCCATCAGGTGGTACAGGAAAAATTTTTCAAATCGGAGTTTTAGAAGCAGAAATAACGCAGAAAACGCATTTTGACTTTGCGCCCCCTAGCGGAAAATCTATGATTCACTTGACAATTTTGAATTTATATGAGAAACATTTTCGGACTCCTAAAAGTAGAGATATTGACAAAAATAAGATATACATCAACGCCTCATGGCGTAGAAACCATGCATTATTTTAAGAAGAAAATGTTTCTAAAAGGTTTGTCGACATGAGTAGTATCGGTATACAAACGATTTTTTTTTTCAATCAAGAATTAAGAAGCTCATATTTTGCTGCAAATACACCAGAAGCGGAAATTAACATTTACGCCCCTGGTGGCCAAACCATTTTTTTTTAATTAGAAATTATGTGCAAAGGATTTCCCATCAGTAGATTTATCCGTTGCAGAAAGAATTTTCCAAATGGGAGATTTAGAAGCAGAGATATAGGGAGAAATGCAATTTACCTTCACGCCCCTAGCGGAAAGTGTATGCATTACTTGAAAATTTTGAAATTATATGAAAAACATGTCACACTGAAAATACTATCTAACAAAGAAGGAATTTTTCTAATCGAAATCCTTGAAGTAGAGATATTGACAATAATAAGATATACATCTACGCCCCCCCCCCCCCATGGAATATTTTAAGAAGAAAATATTCCGAAAAGTTTTACCGATGTGAGTGACATCGGTCTAAGAAATAATTTTTTCAATCGATATTTTAGGAGCTCATATTTTATGGTAAATACATCAGAAACAAAAATTAACACTTACGTCCCCTGGTGGCCACAGTATTCTTTACCAAAAATTAGAAATTACATGCAAAAGATTTTCCATCAAGAGCTGTATCCGCTGAAGAAAAAATTTTCGAATCGGAGTTTTAGAAAAAAGATATCGGGGAAAACGTAATTTACTTTTACGCACCCTAGCCGGAAATCTATAAGCACCTTGAAAAAGTAACTAAACCTAAAATACTCTTCGACATAAATGGAATCGAAAAATCAAACAATTTTTTCAATCGGATAAAAATTTAGACACAAATATATAGAATACAATGCATTTTGTATTCGACATCATCTAGTGGCAAAATCGTACATCGGAATAATAATAAAAAATGGAATAAAAAGCATTTTGAACTCGACATCATTTAGTGGTGAATCGTACAACGCCCTCTAGTGGCGAAATTGTACATCTTAAAAAAACGAAATGAAGGATCATCATTTGCATATTTCAAATTTCCCAATGCAAAAATATTTTTTCAAATCGGAAGAATAGTTGCAGATATATTTTGTCTACAGGCGGACAGACAGACGGACGGACAGACGGACGGACAAACCGATAACATAAGCACTTTTTTTTTTTTTTTTGGAACTTTTCACGAAAAGTTTGTATGAGGGCTCCTTTACCCCGGGCTCCAACGTCTTCCAAAAACCACCTACGGTCTCAGTTAGAGTACCATGAGATAGTATGCCAAATTTGGTGGTTCTAAATTGAAAACTGTAGATTTGCATAGCGGATAAACAAACAAACATTAAACTTTATATGTATACTAGCAGGAGTACCCGGTATTTCCTGGGTAAATATTCGTGTAATCACCAAGTTCAGCGGGTGAAATTTTATGAATGAAAAATATATTCCTGTAATTTTCCAGTAAATTTATTTTAATTCGTTTAGATTTTTGCTTTTTGGTAAACAATATTTTTGGTTTTTCTATTGGGAACAAAAATGTAGAGATTTTTAGGATTGCCAACTCTTGAGCAGGCAACATTAGGTTGTCTATATGAAAAGCAGGGTTCCTCCAAATTAATGCCAGCCACTACCAATGACTGGCCTGTAAAGCCTGACGAATCGGACATTGCAGACGCTTAAGTCAAACTGCATATCTCTAGGAATCAGCGGAATCCTCGGAATGAAGACAGCCACTGAGAATAGTTACTTTGATGATGTGCGTGAACAAATTCTTGATGCAAAGCCTTGAATTTGGTGGGTCTAAATTGAAAACTGTAGTACTTTTTACGAACATTTTGTATGGGGCCCTTTGACTACCGGGTTCCGACCCCTTCCCAAAACCATCCACGGCCTAACTCCGAGTACCATGAGATAGCATACCAAATTTGGTGGTTCTAAATTGAAAACTGTAGATTTGTATAGCGTACAAACAAAGAAATATACAAACTTTCACTTTTATATACACTGCTGGCCATCCAAAATGCAACACTAAGAAAGAAGCATCCGAATGGCCTGAAATTCGCAGCATGCGTCGCATGCGAGAGGACATGCAAACGATTACCATTGCCGGGCATATGCAAATCATGTGCGCCCGGTACGCCTCCGAGAAGCACTATAAGAAGGGTGCACAGAAGGCGGGGTGTAAGTAGTGGAAGTGTGTTGTGCTGCCGGACCTGTGCGTGGGAAGCTTCCTAATGCCTCGTCGCAGAATACAGCAGCCATTCCAGCACGGTTCGAATTCGACAGAGGACGAATAATGGCTTATCGCGAAAGCGGTTTATCATGCAGAGACATTGGCGCCCGTGTGGGACGACATCCACCCACAGTGAGGCGAGTATGGATTCGGTGGGTGCAGGAGGGACGGACGGGCCGACGTGAGCGATTGCCGCAGCCGCGGAACACCACCGAACGAGAGGACCGGCATGTTGTGCGGCGGGTATTAACAGCTCGCACCGCCACATCGCGAGCGTTAGCGAAGGAATTAGGGTGTGTTGCGCAACAACCTGTATCAGCACGTACCGTTCGACGTCGTTTGCAGGAGCGGGGACTTGTCGCACGGCACCCGTTGCTCCGGTTACCATTGACGTTACACCACCGGCGAGTGCGGCGGCAGTGGGCCGTTGAACGCCGCACCTGGACTAAGGAATGGCACGACATTGTCTTCTTCGACGAGTCCCGCTTCTGCCTGCAACACAACGGTAGTCGGATCATCGTTTGGCGGTACCGCGGCGACAGACGGTATGACGCCTGCATTATGCATCGCCATACCGGTCCATCACCTGGCGTTATGGTTTGGAGCGGAATTGGATATGACACCCGCACCCCTCTGGTACGCATCGCCGGTACACTCAACAGCCACCGCACCATCTCCGACGTTTTGGAGCCTGTAGTCCTCCCTTACCTGCAGGACCTGCCAGCGGCCACGTTTCAACAGGACAATGCGCGCCCGCACGTGGCACGCATCGTGCAACAATTCTTCACTGTCCACCAGGTGTCACTGCTGCCGTGGGCCGCCTGCTCTCCCAATATGTCGCCCATCGAACACGTCTGGTCGCTGATCGGCAACCGAGTGGCCCGGCAAGCACCACCCGCGGCTATGCCTGATGAACTGTGGCAACGTGTGGAAGCAACCTGGACCGACATACGCCAAGCACACATTCAAAGCCTCTTTCGTTCGATGCCGCGACGTGTAGCGGCCGTTATTGCCAGCCATGGGGGCCACACGAACTATTGATGTCTGCGTGTTCTGCAAGTCGCATGGGCCTGTAAGCTCAATCGTTTCATCTTTGTATTTGCTGTTATATGTGCAGTAAATCTGGCTTTGCTATCTCATGTCCTTCTTGGTGTTGCATTTTGGGCGGCCAGCAGTGTATATAGATAAAATGCATATCATATCACTAGGTTAGCTCCTCAAACAAAGCTCATCTTCCAGATTCAAGTTACGAATTGATGGTGCTAAATTTTACTGGTTGCACGAAATGTCTCCACTTAAAGCGATCTTGGCACACGACTTGAGCTTCTCTGACATCCATCACACGTCTCACTCAAGATTTTTTGTATGTCATGCTCATTACCCAATCTCTTTTTCACATTCGTCAATCTTATCCTCCCATGATTTTTTTGCCTTTCTCTAATTTTCTTTCCTGCTTACTTGTGCCGAATAAATCATATTGGTAAGCATCTCACCAACCATTCTTTCAAAATGGCTTAAACCACCTCAGTATATTTGTCTCCACCTCACTAAAAACATTTCACTTCGCTTTATATATCAGCAACACATTGCTATTCCTCATATGATCAGTAATGTGTCTGTTGACAAACATCCCATAAGTAACGCATCTCTTCAGCACACAAACGATTACTATATGCCTCTTCTGGAGTTCGCAGGTTTCTTTTTTTTTTTTTTTGATTGGAGGTTTATCGACCACCGTGAGCAACTCAATGGGCTATAAGCAGTCGCCCGTCCCTAATTTAGGGTCACTGGTTCCAGGGAAGGGAGAGAGCCAGTGCGGTAAGACAAACACAACATCCATGCCTAACCGGGATTCGAACCCGGACCCCTTACGGACGAATGATCAGAGGCCAGCGCCTTAGACCACTGCGCCACCGGGGTGGCTCGCAGGTTTCACTAACGTATATCAGAATAGAAAGAGCTATACTTTGATACACAGCGGGACTTTTCGAGAACCACTTTCTTAGATGTTTGGGACTTTCTGAGTCCTGTGAATTTCTTCTGAGGTACCTATCTTTTTCAAACAGAAACTTCCTGCTAATTTCACTATCCAATCTGTTTCCGCTGTCAAACGTGCTTCCTAAATACAAAAAATCATTCACCTAGTTTCTTTCTATATTACGTAGACTGGTCTTGCATTCAGTGCTAAAAGTTCCACGCTCAAAAATCAAAGTTTCGGTTATTACTTGATTTAAACTCTGTTTGAATTCATAGTAACGTCATACATCCGGAACAACATGCTCTGCAAATCAGTTTTGGTCTCCTCCAAGAAGAATATGCCAACAGCATACGGCAGTCAGCACACAAAAATATTACCAAGACATAAACCAATATTATCTATCTTGGCATCACGCATGCGATCATAAATACACAGCCATGCTGATATTACACAACGTTGTCTGACTAATGCGCCGATAGAAAACCATTTCGATAAAACACTATTCACTTGTACACATATACTCTATTCCCAGCATACATAGTTTTTGAACTTTTAAGCGTTGTGCATGAGGTTAGTATTTCATAAAAAAAACTTAGCCAAACATGCAGGTTCTGATTAAAACGCATCGCTTTAAAGTTGATCTGATTTTTCCTGATGTCTCTCAGAATGCTCTGAAGCATATGGAAAGTTGGTGTTCAACAACTTATTTGTGTGACCAGCCGCCAGTACAAAGAGTTGTATAACGTACTACGGAGCGTTCAATTATTTACGCCTGCCCTTGAAAATAGTGGTTTGCGGCTGACACAAAACTGCAAAGTATTGCATCCTTCGTTTATGTAACAGCCACGCCACTTCGCTGTGTCAGCATTTGAAACTGCGCCACAGTGCATTGAAGTCCATAAGATGACAACGAGTGAACTACAACGAACTTGCGGAATCGAGAAGTGATTGAATTTTTGACGAAGGAAGATGAAACGCCACAAAATACCCATGAAAGTATTGTCCGTGAGTATTGTTGAAAGACGATCCTTGTATTAGTATTGTCCGTGAGTATTGTTGGAAGACGATACAGTATTGTCCGTGAGTATTGTTGGAAGACGATAAAGTATTGTCCGTGAGTATTGTCTGTTGGAAGACGATCCTTGTATTAGTATTGTCCGTGAGTATTGTTGGAAGACGATAAAGTATTCTCCGTGAGTATTGTTGGAAGACGATAAAGTATTCTCCGTGAGTACTGTTTGTTGGAAGACGACCCTTGTATTAGTATTGTCCGTCAGTATTGTTGCAAGACGATCTTTGTATTAGTATTGTCCGTGAGTATTGTTGGAAGACGATAAAGTATTGTCCGTGAGTATTGTTGGAAGACGATCCTTGCGAGAAGCGCTCAGTGGCGATGACCACAGATGAAATGTACCAGAATTTGGAGGACCTACATACATACATATCACTAAGCTCTTTTCTGAGATTCAGAGGTTACCTCCACAAATACAAACTACCAGGTAAAGTTTTAATTAATTAGTTACTTACAGTTGCCGTATCAAACTTCTCCATTTACAGCAATCTTGACACACAACTCGGGCTTCACTGCTATCCATCACATTCGTATACAAGACATACTCATAATCTTTTTTCATAGAGACACTTTATAATCTGATCCTCCCATGATTTCCTTCGCCTTCCTCTGCCTGTCTTTGATGCCACTTGGACAAGAAGAAATTTCTTAGTAAGCATTTCATGACTCATTCTTTCAACATAGCCAAACCACCTAAGAATATTAGTCTCCATCTTGCTAACAACATTTCGCTTCACATTACACAACTGCAACACATCTTCATTCCTCACATGATCAGAACGTGACTTCCCACAAACACCTCGTAAGTAACACATCTCTCTAGGGCACAAATATCTTTTCTGTAGTACATAAACGTCTCTTCTGTAGTACACAAATGTCTCTTCTGTAGTACACAAATGTCTCTTCTGTAGCACCCAGGTTTCCCTGCCATACATCAGAGTAGGAACAATTACACTTTCATACACAGCTATTCGGGACTCCCTTGAGAACCCATCATTAATTGAAGGACCTAATGGTGTCAAATAGGCAAATTCGTGTCGTACAGAAGTTAATTACCGGCAGTGCTTGAACCATTTTGCATTAGAGGTTAGAGATATCAAAGGGCTGCGCCGGATAGGTTCCTCGAAATAACAATGAATGATAGGTCAGTCAAATTAGGTCAGTTAGATGAATGAAATAACAATGAATAATAGGTCAGTCAAATTAGGTCAGTTAGATGAATGAAATAACAATGAATAATAGGTCAGTCAAATTAGGTCAGTTAGATGAATGAAATAACAATGAATAATAGGTCAGTCAAATTAGGGATCTCAATGGTCTGTGACAGATAGGTTCCTCGAAATAACAATGAATGAAGGTAATGAATGATAGGTCAGTCAGATTATGTCAGTTATATGAATGAAATCGGTCCCGGACGATTCGTCCAATGACGATTGGTCCAATGCCGATTGGTCCAATGTCCGATTTTTCCAATGCCGATTCATCCAATGGTACGATTGGTCCAACGCCGATTCGTCCAATGGTATCATCTTACCAACGGTAAACTTTTTTATTTTCCAGAAAGGAATAATAATTTAAATTATTCTCCTCTTTATATCCTTTAGAAAGATAATTTCCATATGTTTGGTAATTGTAAACATTTTACATAAACCTGGTAAAAGGCACTCAATGGAGCATTTCTCAGCTGTTTGCAAAGCACCTAGGCCGCGGTCATTTTTTGAAGATTTTAATTTACAACCTAGATATTTAGTATTTGTAAATATGTTATAAAACCAAATAAAAGGCGTTGATCCTATCATTTCTCAGGTCTTTAAGAAGCACCTAGGCCCCGGGCTCTTTTAGAAGATTTTGAGTTACAACCTAGATATTTGGTATTTGTAAACATTCTATAAACCTTATATAAGGCACTCATCGTATCATTCCTCAGGTCTTTACGAGGCACCTAGGCCCCGGGCCTTTTTAGAAGATTTTAAGTTGCAACCTAGATATTTGGTATTTGTAAACATTTCATAAAACCTAATAAAAGGCACTCATCGTATCATTTCTGAGGTCTTTATAAGGCACCTAGGCCGCGGGTCTTTTTAGAAGATTTTAAGTTACAACCTAGATATTTGGTATTTGCAAACATTTTATAACACTTTATAAAAGGCATTCATGGTAACATTTCTGAGGTCTGCAAGGTACCTAGGCCGCAGGCCTATGAATTAATATTTCGTGCTTAAGTGAAAGCGCAATATTATTAACTTCATTTAATATGCAAACGTTATGAATATGACATCGCTGGAATAAAAACTGCTGAAAAGTACTCTGTTCAAACCCCGAACAGTTTTTTTTATATTTGAGGTTTAAGGACCACCGTGAGCAACTCAATGGGCTATAAGCAGTCGCTCGTCCCTAATTTAGGGCCACTGGTTCCAGGGAAGGGAGAGAGCCAGTGCCGTAAGACAAACACAACATCCATGCCTCACCGGGATTCGAACCCGGACCCCTTTTGGACGAATGATCAGAGGCCGTCGCTTAGACCACTGCGCCACCGGGGCGGCGAACAGTTGTTTCCAGTGGGCAGTTGGCGGAAAACCCCACTGCATTCTACAAACAGAAACGGAACATTAGTATTTTATATTATTTCATGCAAAAGAGAAACATTGAAGTTGATTGAACGGCTCGTACATCAGTAACTTCATACGGCAGCAAGGACAGTATAACAAGAAAACGCGATTCCCCCCCCCCCTAAAAAAAGAAAAAAAAAAGAAGAAATCTGTAACCACAATATTACGCATGAAATGTAACATTATTTTACATTCTTTGGACTACCGGTACTTTCGTATAACATCGGAGATAGAATCAGAACAGATGAGACTTTTATAGCACGAGTAGCACTTCGGACAGATAGGACGGAATTGGACCAATCATCCAATGGACGAATCGGCATTGGACCAATCGTCCCATTGGACAAATCGGCATTGGACCAATCGTACCAGTGGACGAATCGGCATTGGATCAATAGTACCATTGGACGAATCGTACCTTTGGACCAATTGTCCATGGGACGAATCGTCCCTTTGGACGAATCGGCATTGGACGAATCGGCATTGGAGCAATCGTCGTTGGACGAATCGTACCAGACCCGAATGAAATAACAATGAATGATAGGTCAGTTAGATTAGGATCTCAATGGTCTGTGCCAGATAGGTTCCTCTAAATAACTATGAATGAAGGCAATGAATGATAGGTCAGTCAAATTAGGTTAATTAGATGAATGAAATAACAATGAATGATAGGTCAGCCAGATTAGGGATCTCAATGGTCTGCGCCAGATAGGTTCCTCTAATGTTGACACCTGAGATGAAGGAGGATCGTATTGAAGCAGTTACGGTTCAACTTAACCCCATTAACCGCTATCCAGATAACTTCTATTCCTGCATTGAACTGGTGATGAGACGTATCTTTACCGTTGGGACCCTGATACTAAAAAAGAAAGCATCAGCACCACCAAAAAAGTTCAAAACACAAATATCTACAGGGAAGATTACGGCTGCAATTTTTTGGTATTCAGAAGGGTTGCTGCTAATTACAAGGGTTGTATTGAAAGTAACGCAAAAGAGGGCATACCTTTTTTATTAACTGACAGATGTCGTTCAAATTGCACACGTTGGTAGTGTAAGTGTTGCTCTACAGTAACCCTTCTTCTTCAATTCAGGTAAATAATGGATTCCAAGCACAAGCAATGTGCGGTCATTGAGTTCTTGACACAGGAAGGGTGCAAGCTGCCGACATCCACAGAAGGCTACAGAATGTAGGATCGTATTGAAGCAGTTACAGTTCAATTTAACCCCATTAACAGCTATCCAGATTACTTCTATTCCTGCATTGAACTGGTGATGAAACGTATCTTCACCGTTGGGACCCTGATACTAAAAAAGAGAGCATCAGCACCACCAAAAAAGTTCAAAACACAAATATCTGCAGGGAAGATTACGGCTGCAATTTTTTGGTACTCAGAAGGGTTGCTTCTAATTACAAGGGTTGTATTGAAAGTAACGCAAAAGAGGGCATACCTTTTTTATTAACTGACAGATGTCGTTCAAGTTGCACACGTTGGTAGTGTAAGTATTGCTCTACAGTAACCCTTCTTCAATTCAGGTAAATAATGGATTCCAAGCACAAGCAATGTGCGGTCATTGAGTTCTTGACACAGGAAGGGTGCAGGCTGTCCGACATCCACGGAAGGCTACAGAATGTTTTCGGAGATGACACCATTGACAGGAGCAATGTACCTAGACGAATGAAGAAGTTTAAAGAAGGGGAAGCCAGCATTGAAGAAAAGCCAAGCAGTGGGAGACCATCTGCGACCACTGACACAAATCATTAGCGAGGGGACGAATTGATTTTCGCGGAGAGACGAGTCACAACCCGTGAGCTTGCTTCACAACTGGAATGTGGCCACAATGCCATACAGGAGATGGTGGAAGACTTAGGGTAACGGAAATTGTGTGAAAGCAGGTACTTCTGCAGTTGACACCCGATTTGAAGAAGAGAAGGGCGGAAGTCTACTCTGATCTTCTGGAAGCTTTTGGAGTCAATCAAACCCCGTTTTTTCTTCGGTCTGGTGACAGGGGATGAAACGTGGACGCATATGTACGTTCCGCAAACGAAGAATTAATCCATGGAATGGCGTCACACCTCTTCCCCAAGGCTTAAGAAGTTCAAGAGCCAGCAATCAGAACAGAAAGTCATGGTGACTGTTTTTTTGGGGGGATGATTATTAGGGTGTCATTCTCCTTGATATTCTGGAACGTGGCCGTACCGTGACCAGCGAGCAAAACACTGAGATACTCAAGGAGCTTAGAGGAGCCATAAGGAGGAAGAGACTGAACAAGAATCTGAAAAAGGATCCACATTTACCATGACAATGCGAAACCACACACATCTTTGCCAACAAATCAGGCTATTAGCAAATTAGGTTAGTCGGTGGTCCCCCGTCCACCGTACCACCAAGATCTAGCGCCCTCCGACTTCTACCTGTTCAGTCCAATTAAGGACAGTCTCCAAGGACAACTATTTGATGACACAGACGAGGTGAAAGTGGCTGTGAAGAAGTTCGTGTAACAGTCCACACCTGAATTTTTTCAAAGAGAATTCGAGAGTTGGGTTCAACGATGGCGCAAATGCATCGCTTGTGATCGAGTCTATGTTCAGTAGACCTTTTTACAGAGAAAGAATTACTCTACCAACAAGTGCAATTTTTACGACCTCTGTCAGTTAATAAAAAAGTTATACCCAACCCTCGTAATTACTTGTCTCGTAAAATAACTAAGAATACTGCCTATTATAACACGCTATTCCGACAATTTCGTGTAAATATCAAAGTAAAGGGCGAGCAAAATTGTTTTTGCAAATCAATGTTACAATCCACACCGTCGTAGTATATGCAAGCTGTCACAGAATGCGGCTTCCAACCGCCTTTTTACCCACCGTATTTATCTGACGCGCTCCAAGCTCTGGGGGAAAGCGTTTTGTGGGTGATTTTGAACTGAAGGACCCAAGTGTTAATTTGAGGAGAAAAATGAAACTGTTACGCAGCGGGGAGTCGCACACTCTATGATCGGTATCGCAACTGTTCCCAAGTAAAGGGAGACTATGTGCAATAATAAAGATGAATTTTTGAAAAAAAGAACCTGTTTTTGTACGATACGTTTAGAACTGATTGAACTCCCCACGCATGTTTATATTTATCCATTCATGTATGGTTCAGGTGGGCTTCCTATTAAGACGTTGGTATTCAATAGGAAGCCCACGAAACTTCTTCTGGGGAAGAAAAGAGCAACTACTTTGGTGAAGAGAAAGTTATAAAAACTCTGCTTCGAGGCAATACATGTTCTCTCATATTACTCCCTTTCTTTTTCTTATTTGGAAAAGTTTTGAATTATGCACTATAAATTTTAACTCAATGTAGTTTTTACCTCAAAAATAGCATAGCGCCTTGGGGACATGATGTATATGTGACGCTGATACATAATCTGAAGGGAAAGTGCAAAGCTATGATACAATATTTTTTCAATTTTTTCTTGCCAAGATTCTATTTCGCTGCAACTCAGATTAAATATCCGCTTTTCTTTCTTTTATTTCTTTAATTATCACATTAATCTTCTTCAAAAAGGATTTTTTTCTCTCTGCTATTCATTAATTAGTACATTAATCTGCTTTTAAGGGTCATGAAGTCTGCAATTTAGTAAACGTTTCATCGTCCTTTTTTCAAGCCGGTAATAGAGAAAACAAGTCATCACGGCGACATGACGTTGCTGTTCTTTCCCTTTCGCTGAAAAGAACCATTTAAGCAGTATTTTTTTTTTCAATTCATTGGAAAACTTCCAGTTTGAAAAGCAGAATAAAATGTTCTTTGGAAGTAGTAGAGACATGAATTAAGAATGCTACTTAAGGTGATTTGAGAATCGGGATGGACGCTGCCTATTTTTATGTCGGATATAACGAGTTGTGCGAAAATCCATCCTCAGCAGTAAATAAAGGGTTATTTTACAGACATGTACACACACACAAACACACACACACGCATGCATAGTCAATGGACATTGAAATCAGATCACGTAAGTGATAACCCCGAAACTTAACAGTGTGCATCAGTATGATGGCTACGAGATAAAACAAAATTTTTGGCGCAACTGTAAGCCATGAAAAATACACATGATTGTAATGCTGTTGGAAACTAATACAACTTGTTCCATCTCGTTCCATATACAGGGTGTTTTGAAAATATGTGGCCAAATTGTAAAAGGTGGTAGAGGGGCCCAAAATAAACATTTTTTGTCAAAGAATGTTTGTCCGGAAATGCCGCGTTTAAGCGTTGGCACTTAAAGCAAGGTTTGAGATACAAAATGAAAGACAGATAAAATCAAATGCAACAAACCTTTTAATTAATCCTGTTTTTACACTAGATGCTCAAAAGAGCGACCAACACTACTTGAACAAGCTTCACATCGTCGGCGCATGGATTGATATGCATTTGTAAAGATTCCAGGCATTTCCCGAACATTTCCAGCAGCAACAGACAGTCTCGCAACGAGATCTAACTCCGAGTCAATGGGGGTAACACACATGATGCTTTTCATGTGGCCATAGAAGAAGAAATCCAAACAAGAAAAATCTGGTGATCGTAGTGGCCAAGGAACAGATCCACCCCGACCAATCCAGTGGTTTCCATAAGTTGCATCCAGGTAATTCCTCACATCAGTGCTAAAATGTGCAAGCGCACCATTAGCTGGAACCAGATTATTTTTCGAACAGACGGAGGAAGAGCGGTGAGAAGTTCCGGAAAGGTATCTTGAAGGAAGATGCGGCGTGCGGCCGGTCAACCGACTAGGTAGGATGTACGGTCCAATAAAAAAACCGTGCACCATACCCGCCCAAACATTGATGGAGAATCTTTGCTGGTAGGCATGTGGTCTTGTCGCTTGTGGATTTTCATGCGCCCAAACGTGAGCATTTTGGCTGTTAAACAGTCTTTCTCGTGTACACGTAGCTTCATCCGTAAATAATACTTATGAAAGGAAGTCAGGCTGTACTGCAGCTTCCGGCAGGTACAATCGGGAGAAATCTACACGGACAGAATAATCTTCCGGTTTAAATGACTGCACTCTGTGTAAATGGAATGGGTTCATTTCTTTGTCATGTAAAATCCTCCATATGATTGAATGGCTCAAACCCAGGCAACGTCCAACATCTCTCGTGTATGTGGCAGAATTTAACTCAACTGCACGTAAGACAGCCTTTTCCACTGTAGAAGTTCTGCAACTTCTTGTCCGGCCCACATCACGCCTGCTAGCTCGGAAAGATCCACTGTAGCAAAGCTTCCGGTGCATGCATACGCTCGAACATTTGGCGATTTGGCAGGTGTCTCGTCGGGAATCGTGCACTGTACAACCTTTGAGCAGCTCGTCCGTTTCCGTTCGCAGCCCCATGCATCAGATGCATATCTGCGAGTTCTGAATTCATGTAGCGATCCATGCCGTTGAAAATCCGGGCAGGGAATGACGCCTTACGAAACAGAAACGATGTTATCGATTGATCTTAACAGCGCCCTCTATCCCCTACATGCGGCATTTCAAGCAGGATATGTCTTAGGTTTTCGCAATGTATGCAAGGAGGAATTCTGATGATTATTCAACAGGTACAAAGGCCGTTCCATAAAAATTGAAACTAATTTTATTCTGAGTTGGCAACAGTGTGAAGGGGAAAGTAACCACGCAGACGACTAACTGAATTTAGGAAGTATCTATGGCAACAGAGTTCAGACAACCGTGGCAGACGATTCTGGTTTTCTTATTACCCAGTTGTTTAAGGTACGTCTGTATTTCGCCGTAGAGCTATGGAGTGAGAGATTCGTAGTTAAGAAGTGAAATGCGTTGTGCGATAAAAATTTTGGTATCCTTTGGGTAAAACGGCTTCAGAAACAGTTGATCTAATGAAAAAGCTTACAAAGATAAATGTTTGAGTGAATCAACAAGTTTTAGATGGCACCATGATTTCAAAAATGGGCGTTTGTAGGCAGAACTTGCTCCTAGGCCTGGACGACATGAAAGTGTTGTTACGGGGTGTATTGTTAACATTGTTTGGGATGTCCTACAAGAAGATCGACGGATGACGTGTGAAGACATATCGGCGTCAACTAATATTTCAAAAACATTGGCATTCCTCATTCTACGCGAAAAATTACTACTGCGTCGTGTGGGTTCCAGATGGGCACCTCATCACCTGACGAGAGAACAATTACTAGCCACAGTTCAGGTGTATCACGAGTGGAAAGAAATGATCGCAAATGATCCAGACTTTCTAAACACAGTATCAATTGCCGATGAAACATTGGTCCAATACTTCAATCCGCTCATGAAGCGCACAGCAAGTGTCGGGAAACACACAGTCAGTCCCGCCTCCTCCGAAAAAAGTCCGCAAACCAAATCAGCTGGGAAGATGATGATGATAATTTTCTTTAATCCTAAAGGTGTAGTCTACCAGCATGCCGTTCTTTCACAAATTACTGTCAATGCTGAATATTACATTTCAGTGTTGAAGCGTCTGCGTCGACACATATCGATTAAGCGATCGGAACGTGGGGAAGTGGACCCTACACCATGATAACGCCCGCCCACATGTGGCTGCTTTTATTCAACAATTTCTTACAAAATGTAGTATTGAAATCATGCCACAGCCTGCTTACAATCCTGACCTCACCCCGAGTGATTTCTGTTTGTTTACAACAATGAAGGAGAAGTTCCGTGGCGCAACATTGAACACAAATACTGACGTCATTCAAGCTGTACAGGTGTCGCTAAAGCAGCTTCCACAATACGCCTTCGCCTCTTCCTTTGAAAACCGGACTTCACTGTGGGAGTGTTGCACATCATTCCAGGAAAGATACTTTGAAAAATAATAATATGTATCTTGCTGTACCTATATTTCTTCATTTTGTGTGGTTTTACTCTTAGTTTTTGTGGAACGATCATTGTATTTTAAAGATTTTTTAGCTAATTTCATGCGAAATAAGCGGAAATATTTTAGCTTTCCAATTCTTGTGTTAAAATTTTAATGAGGGACAAAAATTCATCAAACATGCGATTAATTAAAATACTGAATGGCTGTTCTGTTGATAAACACTTCAGGACCGTTTATTTGGTTATCTTCAGGTAGCCTGATAGATCCACAGTGCTAATAAACAATAATTTCTTTGAGTTTTTTATCACTTAAGTTTGTACAGTATTTTATTCTCTAGAATTAATTTTCGCTATTTTGTTGAGTTTTCGGTAGGCTTTCTTTTTTTTTTTTTTTTTTTTTTTTTGTTAGAGAGGAACACACGTTACTAGCTTGACTTAAAACCTATGTACAAAACAGGAAAACGCGTCGTCTGCATTAGAAGTTTTACCCAAATATATTATGACGCACTGCACCATTTAACTTTTATTGTGTGTAAAATTCTCTTGGAATCTCATGGCATAAAGAAGACGAAAGTTTCAAAGTTAAGGTTTTTTTTTATTAAATTCCTCTTTTAAAGCTTCAATTTCTTCTTCCCATTTAATTATATTTTATTCTTTTTAATTCCATTGGTAGCGCAGTGAAAGAAATAGAACATTATTTTCCCAAGAGAGAGATGGTTTTATTTCATTGAAGATAATTATTTCTAAAAAATAGTTATATGCACTGCAAAAACGTTTCTGAAATGCACGAACCACTTTCCGTGATTTCTTTCGTGAATTAACGAAACATGTTTTTGATACTTTTTCCCTGAAATGACGGAAAGAATTGTAAATTTCACGGATTGGACTTTTCGTACGCCAGAAAAATTCTGATTTTTAGAAACCTTTGCGCAAGCTCATTTTTATATTGATGCCCTATTACCGTCTTATTGAAAAATTCTGAATTTTCAGAAACATTTCTGCTATTCCTTTCTTATACCATCGGAAAAATTCCGTTCTCACTTTTTCCGTATCCATATGACAAAAAAATCTTTTAATAGGAGAGATTCACCGGGAATACTTCGGGGTTTAATTAAATGTTAAATTTCTATAGCCTGTCGAAGTATTTAGTTTCGAAGTTCTGTAGCGAGATCGGATATTGTGGATAGTATATCGTATGAATTTTGGTTATTGTGGCACCGGATATTTTTTCTCCTCTTCCTCATTTTGTACACCAGCTATTATATACAGTTTTACCTTAAGAAACCAGGTCTTAATTTATTGTACAGGTGATTGTACGATGTCTATGTATCAGTTTGTGGAGTCCTTAAGACAAAAGCTATGTAGCTTATAACGTACAAGTTTGTCCGCGCCGGGTATCGAATCGAGTCTCCTTACTCCGGAGTAAGGGACATCGAATCTATTCCCCTTACTCGGGAGTAAGGGGACCCGGTTCGATGTTCCTTACTACGGAGTAAAGGGGACCCGATTAGATGTTCATTAGCCCGGAGTAAGGGGACCCGAATTCGATGTTCCTTACTCCGGAGTAAGGGGGACCCGATTTGATGGCCCCTTTCTCCGGAGTAAGGTGACCCGGTTTCGATGGCCCCCTTACTCCGGAGTAAGGGGACCTGGTTTTTTTGTGTGTTTTTTTTTGATTGGAGGTTTAACGACCACCGTGAGCAACTCAATGGGCTATTAGCAGTTGCCCGTCCCTAATTTAGGGCCACTGGTTCCAGGGAAGAGAGAGAGCCAGTGCCGTAAGACAAACACAACATCCATGACTCGGACCCCTTTCGGACGAATGATCAGAGGCCATCGAACCCCGACCCCTTTCGGACGAATGATCAGAGGCCATCGCTTAGACCATTGCGCCCCCGGGACGGCACCCGGTTTCGATGGCCCCCTTACTCCGGAGTAAGGGGACCCGGTTTCGATGGCCCCCTTACTCCGGTGTAAGGAGACCCGGATGTAATGGCCCCATGTACTCCAAAGTAAGGGGCCCCGGATTCAATGGCCCCCTTACTCCGGAGTAAGGGGACCCGGAATCAATGGTCCCCTTACTCCGGAGTAAGGGGACCCGGAATCAATGGCCCCCTTACTCCGGAGTAAGGGGACCCGGATTCAATGGCCCCTTTACTCCGGAGTAAGGGCCCCTTACTCCGGAGTAAGTATTTTATGGTCCCTTTTTTTCTTATAATTATTCTTATATGAAGGATTCGAGAGATTTGAGGGATTCGAGAAAATTTAGGATAAACGTCCCACACTCTAGTTAAAACCTTTAATAGGATAAACACACACACACACACACTAGTAAAAACTCCATTAGACCTTTCAATGCTGCATCAGTCTCATCTTCAGATGAAATAAACTGCGTCGTAGAACATTCCGAAAAACTGATTTGTTCCATGAGTTCCGTCGTAAAACGTATGGAATAAACTACGTCGTAAAACATTCCGTCTGAAGATGAGGCTGATGTAGCCCTGAAGGATCTAATGGAGTTTTAACTAGTGTGTGTGTGTGTGTGTGTGTGTGTGTTTATCTTATTAAATGTTTTAACCAATCACTAGGTTTTATTGTTTTATCGTACAACTACGGCTGAGTTTGGGTTTATCTACATATTGCATGAAATCATTTTCTCATTGCGCATTTAAGTTTTACCTTGATCGTGAGCCTGAGCCCTTTTCTGGCTCAGTGGTTAAGATGCGCGGCTTCAACCTAAACGGCTCCGGGCTCTATCCTCACTACGACGCCGATGGATTCTCTCACCTAAGGGCTGAAATATTCAGCCTGTTGGATTTTGCGAAATTTATGTCTAAATACGGAAAAACTTGAAACTGACTTTTCTCAAATAAATGGAACTACTGACTGCGGAAAATCTGTAAAATACAGAAGTTAAAAAAGAAAACGGGAGCTTTTAAAAACATAAATTCCGTTAAAAGATGGACAGCTACCATGAACTTTGCTGCACATTATTTTCAGAAATTTTCCGTAAACCCACACCGCTTATTTCTTACAGTATAGTTTCGCACGAATTGTATATATTCGTTCTAGTTGTTTCATAATACATAGTTCCAATTTTCAAGTTACCCATGGATTGAATATTTCGAGGTATGAATTACTTGTATTGTATGTATGCTGGGCTGAGAAATGGGCAGAGATTGTCTAACCTGTTAAAACACCAAAAGGAAGTAACAGTAACTAGTGACAATATCTAAATTTAGATAAAAAAATATTAACTAATAAAAAAACCCTTTAGATTTAAAAAAATAAAATAATATCCTTCTTAGAAAATGTGTATTTCTTTTTTTATCTTCCTAGGAGAAAAGACATCTCTCCTGTTTGTAACGGTTAATAAAACGAATTCATTTATATGACAACCCTGTGATGAAACTACACAAAATTGAACTCTTATTACTTCTCTTCAATGCTTTACTCTCCTGCAGGTTTGTTTTAATTAATGTTGACATATTTCCTCACATACTTTGAAGATCTTTTAGGTATAAAACTCGAAAGAGGAGAAAAGCAAAACGAATATATATACAGGGTTTCCATGAAATATTTCTCACATTACAAAAATTAAGATAAAAAATTATTACAGGTCCAAGAAAGGGATTACCCGGCAATGATAGTGCACAAGTAAAGTGTTTTTCCAGTGTCAGTTATAACGAAGTAAATTTCTCCGTCATTTTTGGTCCACGCCGGGAATCGAACCCGAGTCCACTTATTCCGGAACAAGTCGCTCTACCAACTGAGCTACGCGGACGTTCGTGGTCGCTGCTATCTGCCTTTATGTCGTGTGCGTCCTACGGGGTAGGCACGTCACACAGTACATCTCCACATGGGGGCCCATTTGTGGCCCGAAGGATATCTAAGCAATATTCCATTTCACGCCATGTTTTGTTTAACACCTCAGCAGAGACAGAAATAATGACGTCCGTTATTCTGCTCTTCAATGTCTGGAAATCCGGAACACTGCTAGTGTAAACTTGGTCTTTCCTATAACCCCACAGGAAAAAGTCTAGAGAGGTTAGGTCGGGCGATCGTGGTGACCATGTCATGAGACCATCGCGGCCGATCCATCTGTCCGGAAATGTGGCATTTAGGAACTCACGAACCATTATTGACCAATGTGGTGGGGCACCATCTCTTTGAAACATAACCAAAGGTTGGAGTGCATGCAACTGAAGTGCTACAAAAAGTTCCAGCATGTTCAGGTACACGTTACATGTTTCCGTGGGCTCTGTTAAAAAGGAGGGTCCACGCATCAGGGCGCACCATATATTCACTTTCGGGCTAGCCCTCTGTTGCTTGATGACTTAATGGAAATTTTCTGATCCCCAGATTCGAACATTGTGCCTATTTACTGTACCAGAGACGTGGAATGTCGCTTCATCCGAGAAACAGGCACGGTGCAGATAATTACTATCAAGAGTTATGCGCTGCAACATCTCCGTCGCAAATGCAGCACGGCAAGGCCGGACTTCAGGCTGAATAGGTTGAACGATCTGTACCTTATAAGCATACAGATGAAGAACTTTGTGTTAAATTTGCGAACAGGGGCACGGGGAATCAGAGTTTCCAATAGAGCACGGCGAATGGACTTCCTGGGGCATCGCAGAAATGTCTCCTGAACAGCTGCAGCTGTCGCTTGTGTAACCGGTGGTCGGTCCGCTTGGGGAGATCGACAACGTTACCCGTCGTTTTAAACTTTTCGTGCTAATATTTTATGGTCCGGCGATGATCGTCTGTACTCTTTTCTGAAATGACGTTTGATAGTAACCGCCGATGTGGGCTCGTGGAACCACAAGACGCACACCGCTTTTTCTTGCATGGAAGCCATTATCGATGAAATTCTTCTCTTACTCAGCAGTAGCACTCACCTAAAGAACAGAAAAAAACTTTCTGAGTGCTGTTATATTATGTTGCTAACCATTTCATTTTAAATTACATAGATTTTTTTTATATTAACTTTTGTAATGTGGGAAAGACGTTATGGGCATCTTGTATATTATTTAAGCGTTCTATAACACATACACGGTACACATATAGTGTACATGCAATCAAAATCATCGACAAAAGCCATCTTGAGTTCATTGACGGATGGTTTCCTCAAAAAACTGTCCTCAGCCTGTCTCTACAGTCTTGAGAAATTCTGTTCCATTTAGCTCCAGCATACTTTCGAATTTCCTCCACCAATCTCCCATGTGGTTTTCACAGGAGTCTTTTTCCTGTCCCTCGGTGCATGACATTCCCAACAATAGTGAGCTTTTACAGTATGTCCACCCCATTAACATTTCAGGGTTTTTATTTTGATCATGATGCTATCCACTTTTGTCTTTTTCCTGATATCTAGGCTCCTTTTCCTATCGTCCGTAATTAAACTAAGGTTGCATCTCTCCATTGTCCTCAGACTCTGTATACACTGTAACACAAAAATATTCAAACGTTCCACTGTAATGAAGTTTACGACATGAATAGAGAAAGAAATGGTTCCAACATTATTGCTGCAGGACTATATTTCAGAACAGTCGTAACATATGGATTATTACCTCATACAACCACCTCAGGCTGTGATGCATGCTGCTAAACAGCCTGGCTTGGAGTCAAATAGCCCCTGATGTTGTCCTGCGACAGATTGTACCAAGATGCCTGTAATTGCTGCAAAATATACCCGATATTCTGTGATGGCTGCAGCCAGCGTCACAGCAGGTGCAAGGCATGATCCATAGGAGAAAGCTGGCTGGTCAGGGAAGGGTTGCGAACCTCTGGAGGGACTCCAGGGAGAGGCAAGCTATGTAAAGCCGGGCATTATTCTTCTTTTCAATTTTCCCTGGCAGACGTGACACGAAAGTTAAGACGATGGTTCGCATGATATCTTGAATGTATCTCCGTGCTGATAGCATCCATGACACCACAACTAGAGAGACCGCCTGTATTTTGGAGAAGACACGCCATACCATAACAACATTATTGGTGGCGGTGGGTACAACGGAGTGCGCGTGTAAGCGCTACCCATTCCTCCTAATATATAAATGCGGTGGTCATCCGCTCCAAGGCAGAAGCGCGATTCTTCACTAAAGCCGTCGAGGCGCCTAACGGAGGCCGGCCATTATTCCTGAGCGCGAAATCATTCCAGAAGGAGACGTGGACATAGGGTGTGAAATGGAAAAATTCGGAAGAAATGATGAGAAAAGAGTCGAACCTCTGCAGTCGTCTCGAACTGGTGCCCGTACGGAATAGGATGCTGCGTAGAACACGTTACATCTGGTTGGGATAGTGAACAGAGACATTATCGATGCGGCTTGGGCCTGCCAGACTATGAGACGATCCTGTTGCCCGTTTGGGCAGACAAGAACTTCCTTGGTAAGTAGCTGCACAATCAAACACTATCTGCTGCCAACAACGTTTCACAACTGCGTCGCTATGGCTGAGACAGTAGGGAAGACGATGATACAAGAAGCTTATTAGTCCAACAGTCCCACGATGCGACACCTTTAAAATTGCCACAGTTCTTAATAGGATAATCTAAGTCTTCGTCGAGACACGACTAACGGCAGTTGAAAAGAAAGTACTCGATAAGGCAGCCAGAATAATCAACCGAACGTCTGACAGCCCATATCTAGGCTACTTGGGACGTGATACAAATACCTGACCTGGATATTTTTGGAGGTGAAATTTCCGTCATTTTTATTCTTGACCAATAACTATTTATCGTATATACCGGCTTTCACAGTTCCAGGATGTTTTTTTAATCGGAGTGCATCAAATTGTTTGTCTAGAAGTGTATATATTTAAGTCCATATCTCTGATTCACAAGTAAGAATTGCAAGCCTGCATGTATTAAACATGTTTTCGTTTTAGATATAGTGGCAAATTTTTCTTGAAAATTGTACTGTTTATTCATATGCATTGCAGCATAATTTCTTTCTCTCCTGCTTCACATCTATTGTCCAAACAGATGCAGACATCAATTAATTCTAAATTTGCCCCATCAACCTCTAAACTATTTGATGCTGTAGTCTGTTTTCTGTAAGTTCCCATTTAATCCCTCTTCTTCACCCTTGTCAGCATGTTTTTTGGATCATGCTGACAAGACTAATCATACTTAATCCTAACAGTGATTAAGTCGTCAGCAAAACTAAAATGGGTTAAGATACCTGTATAATCACTATCTCGTTGTCTTCCCAGTACGCTGAATGAAAGACATCCTTCAATCTGGAACTGAAGTTCTTGGGAGGTATGGTTCACCTTAACTCACTCCCTTTTCAATATTCGTATGTTCTGTGTGTTCGCTAAAAATCGAATCTTTGCCCTTTCAGTTTGATAGAATTTATTAAATATGTTAAAGCATGCAGCTTCAATACAGCAGGATTTCAAAAGCATTAAACTTCTGATAGTTGCAAGAAATCAAATTGTTTTCATATTCAATAAAGGCCACGCGTAGGGAAAGCTTTCATCCATTAGTTCTATCAGTTAGTTCTGGGAGTAAATAGATATGATTTACAGTGCTACAGCCAATTCTAAATCCAGCTTGTTCCCAGGTTTTAACCGTATACAGTGTTTCTTTCATGCAATGTGACAGTGCCGCAGTGTTATGTAAATAACTGCTAGGAGGTTCGCTTGTTATGCAACACGATCACTGTAACATTGTTCCAGTCATCAGGTATCTTCCCGTAGTTGAAGCTTAAATGAAAACTTAGGTTAGTTTAGTTTCTAATACTTCATTGGCTTCCTATACGATCTCCACGGTAATTCCATCCTTCTATGGGTAGCTAATAACGGAAGCATAGGAGATAATTTAGTTCCTGTATATTTCTTTACGTCTGTAATAGATACGAGTTCATCCTGCCTGTTACGAGGTAGATACATAGTTGTAGTTCTGTGTAGAACTCAAAATTTCGTCTCTTGTTACAGTAGTATTTTCTTTTCTAAGAGCTGTAATGCTTTTTCCATTACTGAGATAATTCTTTGCTATGATATGACTTTGGCTTTCTTCAATTGTTTTTATTCAATACATACACACGTGCATGTACACAGAAGTGTAAAAAATCATAGGATGCGTACCTAGTATCGTCTAAGACTTCTTCTAGCCCGGCGAAGTGCAGTTACTCAAAGTGGCATCGATTCCACAAGTGACCGGAAGACTTCTGGAGAGATGTTGAACGAACCGCCCACATGTTCCCTGGTATTTGTAAGTGCAGGATCTAGGGTACGAATGGACATTTCCACTACGTCCAAGTGCTTTCTTAGGTTCACCTCGGGCGAACGTGGTGGCCACACATCCTTCGGAACTGTTCAGAATGCTCCTCGAACCAATTTAGACAACTTGGGCCCGGTGACATGGTGCATTGTCCACCCTGGAAAATCTCATCGTTGTTGGGGTAAATTAAATCCATGAAAGGCTGCAAATGGTCACCCAGCAGAGCAACAAAGCGATTGCCGGTTAATGACGTGTTCAGGAGGACCAAAGAACCCAAACCGTACCACGTAAAGACACCCCACACATGCGTGGAACCACCATCATCTTGCACAGTGCATTGCTTACAGCTTGGGACCATGACCTCATGGGTTCTGCGCCGCACCCGAACCCTACCATCAGCCCATACTCGTAACAACTGGAAGCGTGACTCATCGGACCACACCACATGTTGACAGTCTTCCAAGGTCGAATTACCGTGTTGACGAGCCCAGGTGAGTCGCTGTATCCGATGTTGTAATGTTAACAAAGGCGATATGGGTCTTCTACTTCAATACCCCATGAACGCTACATTACGTTGCACTGACCTGATGAATATGTCTCTGGTACCTCCTGCATTGAATATGCATGTTATCTGAACCAGTGACGCTTCTCTGTTAACATGGACAATCCTGGTCAGACGCCGCTGGTCACTGTCATTCAGTACCTGTGATCGGGCATTGCACTGTCCATGGTAGGTGGACATGCCTTCCATGAATTATTCTCGGTACACATGTGACACCGTGGATCGAGGAACATTAAATGTTCGTTCAACTTTAGAAAGTGGATGTCCCATCCTTCTGGCTCCCTGCACTACACCTCATTTAAACTCCGTCGGCTTTCCATAATCCTACAGGCGGTTGTTCATCCTAACTCACGAGATTATACCTCGCAACTGATAAAAATTGTCGCTTCCGTCGAAGCATTTATACGACGGCAGCGCCAATTAAAAATTTGTATACTGCTATCCAATGACTCTTGGCACTTCAGTGTACACTATATTGACAAACGTCACTGGACACCTAGAAGAGAAACGCAGCGTAGCCTTTACTGACATACATTTGTATGTTGTCGGTCCACCATGCACTGACCTTTTTGAGACATACTTTCGACAAGGTTTTGGAACACAGCGATAGGTATGCGATTCTATTCAGTACATAATGCTGCCGCTAACTGTTGCTTAGTAGTAGGCCGTGGTTCCAAACTTTTTATGCGGCGCTCAAATTCATCCCATAGGTTCTCTATGGGATTAAGATCAGGGCTCTGTGCTGACCAGTCCACACACTGTACGGAATTATCGTCAAACCACGCCGTAACAGTCCTTGCTTTATGGCTCAGTGCATTATCCTTCTGATAAAAACAAGGCTCGGTTCCATAGTATTGCCACATACTTGGTAGGGCATAATTGTCCAAATTATCGACGTAGACATGCTGGTTAACAGGTTTGTCCACGATAACCAGTTGGCCAGGATCATACCACGAAAAGCTCCCCCACACGAGCGCACTGCCATCTCCAAACTTGACAGTAGAAACAGCACACTGTGGTAAATAGCGTTCGCCCGGCTGCCGCCATACCACACACGGACATCAGACTGATGGATCGTCTATCTCGATTCATCAGTCCATAGGACCCGTTTCCATTGATCTACGATCCACGATAAATGTTCTTTACACCATGCTAAACGACGAGTAGCATTCCGAGTGGAGATGAAAGGCTTATGAGCAGCCGAATGACCACGGTATCCCATGGAATGAAGCTCTCTGCGAATGGTACATGTACATACCGATGTTCCAGCATTTTTACTCACCTGTAGACTGAGGTCTTGTGCAGTACTCCGTCGATCAGCTGTAACGACTCTTCTGAGGCTTCGACGTCTTCTATTACTGATTTTCATTAGTCGGCAGTTACGTTTTGATGCTTCAGGCACGCCATGTGTCCTTAACGAGCTGACTTGGATATGTTTAAACGCCTGTCTGTTTCTCTTATGGGCAACCAACCCTCTTATAAAACACCCAATCATCTTTTCTTTCTCAAAGTCAGTTCTCTCCCGCTGCGACATTTTCACTCAACCTCACAGTGCGATATGAGCGCAGTCAGTTGCAGGCTTGTTTTTATACCATTTGCAGCTGTACCGCGCATCTTAACAACGCAGCGGATGCGTTCATTTGCTTTTGAATGGGTGTCCGGTGACTTTTGCCAATATAGTGTATAATACGATTTACAGTCTATTAAATAATCTTTCAGGATTCTGGTTGCTGACTGAAGAACGGTTTTTCATTTTCCGTCGTTTAAAAACCTTTGCTGCTTTGGCACAAATGATAAGAATTTCATAAAATATGGATGTCAGCTATAATTCAACAGCCACAAAGTGTTAAGGTAGGAAACACTTCATTTACTTTTTTCCTTAACCTTTAATGTTTTCTGATTATATAATTTATTACAGACTATTCTCTAGATCAGTATAGTTCGTTCAGTGCCTTTTGAATTACATCGTGCATGAATATTTTTTTGATGCACTACATATTTAAGGGTGCATCAGTTGCCTGTATGACACATTACCAATTTCTTGAAGGTGAAATCCTGCAGAAAGGCATTTATCAATGTGATATGTACAAATTAAACATTTGATGCATAAATTAAGCATGTTTCAACTCCAAGTGTCATCCGAGTTTACAAAAATATCACAACCTCTTTCTCCACCTCTGTTCTGGGCATCAGCGAAAAACGCTTTGCAATGTCACCAACTGGTGAAGTTATCAATAAAACTTGATAACTTCACCGATAAAACTTTAAAGATAACCATTAATGTTTTATCTTTCATTTGCGCATTTTGAAAATGTCATAACAGGATAAATAAAAATGCATTGGCAAGGATTGTTTAACAATGGTTCATCGTCGCAAATGAAATAGTCAAAATACAAACTTTTATCTCGTCTTTCACATGAGCATTCTTACGAATTTTTGCTTTAACAGCACCCATTTTTGTTTTCTGAACACCTTAATTAATGAATCACAGATGTTGGTCTTCAGTTCGTAGTGATCTGCAACATTTTTCGTTAAGTTATTTGGTTGGTGCGAATGAAATGTCCGGCAAAGGACGAGCACACGTGGACGTCGAGAACAGAAAAGTAGGACAACTTACCTAGACAAAATAATCTCCCTCGGCATCGATACATAGTTGCCACTTGTCCGGTAAGGTCATGATCCTGGAGCGAAAACGTCTTGTGGCTGGGACCCGAAGAAGTCACCAACTGCTCGTTGCACCTCGTTGTCTGTCGTGAACTGTTTCCCGGACAGGAAGTGATCCAGACGACGAAAATGTTGATAGTCTGTCGGAGACAAGCAGGGAAATAGGCAGTATTGCTTCATAATAGCCCAAGGCACTTAGTGTCTGCATCATTTGTTGTAGGACATGAGGGCGGTGGTTGTGCTGAAGCACAAGAACACCATGTCTGTTGATCAAATCCGGTTGTTTTTTCAGCAACCTCCTGTGCATCTGGTGTAATTCAGCGCAATAACGTTCTGCAGTGATGACTCGGCCTTTTCCCAAGAAACTCAGATAAATTATTCCTGGCTGTGGACCACCAGACAAGGAGCATCATCTGCTTGGTGTGTAGGGTGGCTTAAGATGCGGTCCAGCAGGCTGTTCCACTGTGCAGATCGTTTCCTATTCTCATAAAGCACCCACTTCTCGTCGCAGGTGTCGATTCGATCCAGTAGAGGTTCTTGTTTGCTCGTGGCAAATAGCGACGTGCAGATTTCCAAACGCCTAGTCTTGTTGACAATTGTCAACTCATGCGGCATCCACATGTCCAGCTTTTTGAACTTACCCAGCGCAATCAGACACCAAACAACTGTCGTGTGGTGGACACCTACCTCTGTCGCTATCTCACGACACGTTTTTCGGGGTCCGCTTCAACCACATGTAACAGAACATCGTCAGAAATAGCAATCGATGATCACGTGATTCGTTTTGAAGGTCCGTTTCTCCGCTTCCAAACTTCACAAATCATCGCCGAATGGTTCGTTCGTTGGCTGTGTTCTCCCCAAACGCTTTGTTAACGGCAATACCTGCGGAATGACCCAGTTTAAATTAATACAGGAGGATGAATCTCAAATCCGGCGTCTGCATGTTTCCTTTGCAAGCCACGTTACTTCCAAACAAACCACGCTTGAACCTTGTTTTTCACACACGTGCTAGCCATTTATAGTAACTCTGTGACATTAATATCCGCAACACCTATCAGTGGATTCATTCCGCTGTGGTGGGGGCCTATCTCCAATGGTCGTTCGCGCCGGGCATTTCATTCGCACCAACTTAATAGTTGAATTTATGACTTTAACGTTAACTCTACCGCGAAATACTATAAACGCAGCTCTTGTAAGGCTCAACTTAGTAAATTGGCTTCACTGCACAACCTAAATAACTTCACTGGAAGGCTTAATTATACACAGAAGTTTGTGAAAATTGCAATACGATGAAGAACTGTTGGAATTAGCTTGAAACTTACAGGATATGTCGAACAGGTTAGGACAGATTTTCCTAATCTGTGCGCCGCGGTGTCCCAGGGCGTCGCCGGTCTTGGTAAGGGCGTCGCGACTATAAGGAATAGTGAAACGCAACATGCAAATTTTCAAGACGCGTACATATTTTAAAGAATGAATTGTAAGAAACAAATGTTGAAGCAAAAAGAAAATCCATAATTTTTCTTCTTGTGAAATCGCTCCCTTCATCTGAGTTCCGGATTATAATGCTCTATGAAAACTTGTGAACCTTGGTCAGCTCGCTGGTCGAACACGCACCAGAAGATGCTTGGAGTCCACATCGGCAAACCAATCTCAGTGGCATATTCAACTTGGCGGCCTCTTCTTCAGCGTATTCAGAACTCGATATCTCTTGTGCTCTACCTAAAACCGCATACCTCTTTTTTAGCCATTCACAACTCGTCAACGCTTTGCTTCTACCGATTTTACCTCACTCCGGGATCGCCACTATTCCGCCAAAGTATTCCTTCGATCAAGTCACCAAAGCGTTTGTCAACTTTATTTGGTGTAGAGTGCACTGGATAAATGCCTTCAATCTCTCTCTATCTCAAGCCTTCGGCGGCCTCAATCTTCACAATGTTCTTCTGAAATATCGCACTCATCGACTCACTCTCTTTCTTCGAGAGCTTTCCAGACTTCCCACTCCTGGTGGCGACATTCTCAACTCTCTCATCTCACCCCGGAATCCATTTCTCATCTTCGATCTCTTCATGAAAATGGACCAGTACCCACTCATTCCTCTCAATCTTCCCGATTTATACCGTGACCCTCTGGGAAGCTCTTGTCGCAATCCGTCTCCCACCAACTTCAGTAAATGACCTTCTCGACGAGCCTCTTTCTTTCTCCCCAGTGCTTCATCCCCGTTCTTAAGCCCACTTTTACTACCATTTCTGGCTTGCCAGCGGACTCTCAACCCCTTCATCCCAATCTAACATGGAAATCCTTTCCCCTCCACTTCAAGAAACAGCCGAAAAGCGAGCCAATCTTATGCTCCATGCGCAGTCTGTTTCCGACCCTGGTGAACAGAACTGGACTTATTCATCCACCTTAAGCTCAGCTTCTCCTTCCATTTGTTATCTCCTTAAATATTCGTCAAATGCTGCCGCATGCCATAACCTTGAAATTAATTTATCGTCACCTCGTCACGAATTTTATTTCTCCGTCGCCAATTTCCCAGATCCCAACCTCCGATCTTGCTGTCACCTGGATGAAAGCTCGCAATTCTGTCGCCTCCCCTTAAGCAATAGATGTTCACTGGCTCCACTTGCATGGTCGCATTCCGACTGCTGTCACCTGGATGAAAGCTCACAATTCTGTCGCCTCCCCTAAAGCAATAGATGTTCACTGGCAACACTTGCAGGGTCGCCTTCCGACTGCTGTCACCTGGATGAAAGCTCACAATTCTGTCGCCTCCCTTAAAGCAATAGATGTTCACTGGCTACACTTGCATGGTCGCCTTCCGACTGCTGTCACCTGGATGAAAGCTCACAATTCTGTCGCCTCCCTTAAAGCAATAGATGTTCACTGGCTACACTTGCATGGTCGCCTTCCGACTGCTGTCACCTGGATGAAAGCTCACAATTATGTCTTCTCCCCTAAAGCAATAGATGTTCGCTGGCTACACTTGCATGGTCGCCTTCCGACTGCTGTCACCTGGATGAAAACTCACAATTCTGTCGCCTTCCCTAAAGCAATAGATGTTCACTGGCTACACTTGCATGGTCGCCTTCCGACTACTGTCACCTGGATGAAAGCTCACAATTATGTCGCCTCCCCTAAAGCAATAGATGTTCACTGGCTACACTTGCATGGTCGCCTTCCGACTGCTGTCACCTGGATGAAAGCTCACAATTCTGTCGCCTCCCTAAAGCAATAGATGTTCACTGGCTACACTTGCATGGTCGCCTTCCGACTGCTGTCACCTGGATGAAAGCTCACAATTATGTCGCCTCCCCTAAAGCAATAGATGTTCACAGGCTACACTTGCATGGTCGCCTTCCGACTGCTGTCACCTGGATGAAAGCTCACAATTCTGTCGCCTCCCCTAAAGTAATAGATGTTCACTGGCTACACTTGCATGGTCGCCTTCCGACTGCTGTCACCTGGATGAAAGCTCACAATTATGTCGCCTCCCCTAAAGCAATAGATGTTCACTGGCTACACTTGCATGGTCGCCTTCCGACTGCTGTCACTTGGATGAAAGCTCACAATTCTGTCGCCTCCCTAAAGCAATAGATGTTCACTGGCTACACTTGCATGGTCGCCTTCCGACTGCTGTCACTTGGATGAAAGCTCACAATTATGTCGCCTCCCCTAAAGCAATAGATGTTCACTGGCTACACTTGCATGGTCGCCTTCCGACTGCTGTCACTTGGATGAAAGCTCACAATTCTGTCGCCTCCCCTAAAGCAATAGATGTTCACTGGCTACACTTGCATGGTCGCCTTCCGACGTCCATCACATTACATCGTTTTGAGAACCTTGCAAGCCCAGACTGCTTCTACTGCACATCGCCAGCCGACATCCGTCACATCTACTCAACTTGCCTGATATTACAGCCTCTCTTGTCTCTCATGTTCAGTCTCTCCATCAAAGTCTTCCATTCGTCTCACACTATGCACGAATACTTCTTTCTTCATAGCCAGCCCCCAACTATAGCCAGCGCCAATAAAGTGTGAGCTATATTCTTCACTCAAGTAAATTTCTAAATTTATCTATTTCACCTAAATAATATCACCGCTAACCCACCAGCATCTTACATTAATGCAAGACGTAAAATCTGTGAAATGTATAAACTATCTATATGTTCGGTGCTTCAATCAGAACTCAATCAAGCACTTACATCAGGAAGAAGCTCTGATTTCTACAAGAAATGGACACCTTATGAACATTGGTTTCAGATCATTTTAAACTGGATTGTTTTCTAACCTTTTTTTCTCACCAGAACAATGTTTGTAAAAATCATTTCTTGCTGCGTTTTTTTTTTATTTGACGAATTCTCGAATTTTTAGAACTTTATGAACTCATTTAAAAACTGTTTGAACTCTAGTATAATTTTCAAATTTGGAACTTTCCGATTTCTGCACGCCAATAGGCGTTAGTTGTGTTTTCTTAATTTGTTTGTTGTTGTTACATTGTAGTTTGTTATTTTTTTATTTGTTTTGTACATGTATTGTTTCTCGGTTAATAAAGTAATGCTTGAACTCTTTGAAAATTTCGCATCACGTCGTGCGGATCTCGCTCCCCTGCAGTCTGAAAATGGACTGAGCCAGGCAAGGTTCAGCGATAACGTTCTGCCGCCGCATTGTTGGGAGCAAAGTTTACTACGCAGTCTTCATTTGATACTTATGCAGCGTGTATAAACATTCGTTAGAACTTAGCTGCTGTGTTTTAATAACTGTGAACATAGTTACAGTATCTCTATGTGATGTGTGTTGGTTTATTATAATGGACAAGTTTTCAAAAAAAAGAAAAACAAAACGTGATCTAAACTGGCGGGAAGGAACAAGTCCAGAAATTATGATGACACGTACTTGGATTTCGGTTTCCCGTGCACTGTTGTTAAGAACGAAGAACGTTCTCAGTGTGTAATCTGGCTAGCAATGTAGATGACTATTTTCTTTTTAAAAATTCCACAAACTCGAATTTGGGCATTTTTTTAATCTTGGGTACAGGGGCGTCGCACGGAAAATGTGACATGTGAAGGGCGGCGCGATCTCAAAAAGTTTGGTAACACCTGGGTTGGGACATGCAAATTATTAAAATGTTAGTGAAACTGCGCATGCGGTTTCGGAGCAGCGCCCTCTGAACTGTCCAGTCTTGTGTATAGAATGTTGTCTCAAACGAGATGTTGCAATCAGTGGAAAGCCAACATTGAGTCGAGAGGGTGTTTCTTGTGCCTCACTATACCCCGTCCCCGAAGAAGGTCGCATTATGAACAACCTGACGGACTTTGAGCGAGGAAAGATTCTTGGGATGAGAGAAACTGAATTTTCTTACCGCGAAAGTGCCGCTCGTACGGGAGAAAACGCCATTACAGCGTACTGGACAAAATGCCATTACAGCGAAGCGAACGTAGCCTCAGAGGACAATTGAGTCTCGGTCACTCAGAAATCCGAGTAATGGACACAAAATCGAACGACTCCACGGAATTGACGGATACCTCTTCCGCATGGCAGTGATAATCGCACAGCGAAATCCACGGTGTTAGTGCAGCAGTGGAGCACTGTCACAGGTCAGGCTTTGTTTTCCAGCATAGTTCTAAGTTCTCTGCTTAACAGAGATCAAATATCTAGCAGCCCATTGCTGCGCATTCCTTTGACCCTTAACAATTAATGCGTCAGGCTGCAGTAGTATCTCGAACACAGACACTGGAGCGCGGATTGGCAACAGGTCATGTTTTCTGACGAGTCACGATTCAACTTCATGCACCATGATGGTCGAATATGTATACGAAGGCATCGTGCTGAGCGGCACCTTGCAGCGTCACACCGGCTCAACCCAAACCTCGTGGTTTGGAGACGCCATTGGGTTCAATTCGCGATCTCTCCTGATAAGAACTGAGGGAATTTTCAACATCCAGTGATACATTAAGGATGTTTTAGAGGTAGAGATGATACACTTCCTTCAGAGTTCTCCTGGCGCTGTATTTCATCAGGACAATGCTCGGCCTCATGTGGCCCGAAATGTCCAAGGCCTTTTCCATGCAGAGTGGATATCGCTTCTACGCTGGCCTGCACGTTCACCGGATATGCACTCGATCGAGTATGTCTGTAACATGGTAACTGAGCGACTTGGCCTGTCAAGCATCTCCGGCGGTCACCACAAATGAATTGTAGCTCGCATAGAAGCAACGTGGCAAGCTATTCCCCATGGCTATACTAAAGCTCTCAATGTCACGCCGTGTGGAGGCTGTTATTGTTTCAGGAGATGGCTTTACACAGTACTGAGTTTTGAAGCGAAACAATCTTGAATAGCGCTACAAATGTAATAAGTTATCTCTTATAACATGAGAAATATGTGACATAAATTTCATTTGAATAGCGCGATTCTTCCTTAGTGTTGCAAATCTCAGAAACTGTAATGTAGTTCATTTATAAAATGTGACTGGCTGCTGCCGTTTTGATGGTAGGGTCGCTAGTCATGTACAGTTTCCTAATTTCGGGTCGCACAGGTAAAAACTTGGGAAACCCTGGTTTAAAGACTTACTTTAACCTGAAATTCGCAACAAAAGGAGCATATTGTTGTCAAAATCTGTTCTCCTTTACCATGATATGTATTTCTTTCTCGCATACAGAGGCTGGAACCATTGAGACAATACAGAACTTGAGGTTCTTCCACATCCGCCTCACAGTCCCATAATTAGCAATAAGTGACTTTCATCATTTCTGTCAGTTGAAAGGAGCATTATGTGTTCAGCGGTTTGGTAGCCATGAAGAGTCAAAGAATCAGTGCATCTATGTGTTCCAGGAACTAAACAAAACCTTCCTCTTCAATGAAATCAAAAAGCCGGTGTACTGTTACAAAACATTTCTTCGAAATACAGGGAGACGTCATTGAAAAACAATGTTATGGTTATGTAATTTTCACTTTGTTTTACTTTTACATTTTTCCCTCGTTGACACGTTAATATTCAAGATCAACCGCGGGGTTTCAATTTGCTTACCAATAGAATTTTCCCTTTAAGAACGGTGAGCGTACACTGCTATATACAAAGGTCTTTGCATAAAAACTAAAAGTAAACTTTTCCGGTTGGCAACAGTGCGAAGGAGGAAAATAGCAACCCAGACGACTAACTGAATTAAGGAAGTATCTATAGCGAACTGTAGGTTATAAAGATTAAATCCGACAAGGTTCAATGTATTTGTTACTGTAAAAGCCTGAATATTTGTAAATCCTAGGTTTGACCGGTAAATCCTGGCATTTACCATACTAAGGTGGTTACAATCCGAAAAATACTTATAAACACTTTCATTTCGGGCTTTTACCAAACCATTTCGATAAATGCCAGCATTTACCAACACCAACTGGTAAAAGTGCGTTTTGTTTGTAAGTTTTAAGATTTATATGATATCTAGATTTTATAATAGTTTTATATGATGCTACTGGCCCCATTATTTTAATTATCATTGTTTATTTAAAATTGTGTAATTGGAATAAGAAATTAGAATAGCCTTGTATCATGAGATTAAATTCTATATTTTTCACTCTTAAACTAATACATTATAATAACTTGCCTTTGTCAATTTAAATTCCAAATATAATGTCCAGAATAACATAAAAAAATATGCTCATAAATGACTGTTTCAATATCTTAAAACTTACAGACAAAACGCACTTTTACCAATTGGTATTGGTAAATTGTTTGGTAAAAGCCCGACATGAAAGCGTTTACAAGTATTTTTCGGACTGTTACCACCTTAGTATGGTAAATGTCAGGATTTACTGGACAAACCAAGGATTTACCAATGTTCGGGCTTTTGCAGTAACATATTCATTATAACGGAATGTTGCAGCATTTTATCATAGGCATTATAGAAATGAACGAAAATGCAGAGGGAATATGCATTAATTATTACTCAACATGAGTTTATTTGACTTTTCGAAAATGTTTGTAATAACGTACGGTACAACATACATATCTCCTCAGGATGCTATCTTCAAGTGTATGTATGAGATGAATGATTATTTTCATAATTTATTGAGATATCAGTGGCATTTTGCTCAAGATGTTTCATTTTGAATACATAGCGGCTCGTGTTTGAGTATGTTATTGGAACGTTGACTGTTTAACTTAATATCATGTCTCTCTGCTGAAAGTAAATTTAATGTCCTCAAGTAGTATATAGGGGTACTATGGCACACCCCAAAATCACATAAAAACCTCAAAATCAGGCGTTTTTTTATTTTTCAGACCTCAATAATCAGGAACATTTTAAGGATTTTTATGATCAAAAACACCATATTTTCATTAAAAATCATTGATTTTTGAGCATAAAATAGTCAAAAACATCAGATTTTTTGAAAATTGAAGTTTTTACTCTGTTTTTTCATAAAAACAGACATCATAAAAACACGCATTTTTGATGATATTTGAAGACTTTTTTGAACAATTGCAATCATTTTGAGCTTTGAATAGCTTTGATTTTAAAAGTGATGAAATGATGGATTTAGTGATGAAAATCAATAGAAAAGTTGTAAAACAAACTACTTTGAATTGGTACTTTGCAAAGTCCTTTTTGAAAATGCATTAAAAAAAGGGGTACCCAAAATGGATACCCCTTATAGAAATATTAAAAATTGTTGGAAGATTAAAATATATTTAAATTTTATGACATATCTTTGCAAGTAAATACACAACAAGTTTTTTATAGTTTACATTTATAAAATCATCAGCGAATTTTCTGTTGATAACAATATCACACCAGTTAATTTTATCTTTATATTTCATAATGAAATCTTCTGTTAATTCTTGGTTTCTTGTAACTTCTTTCCAGTCAATAAAATCACTAAGAAAATCTATAGTTTCTTCACTTAATTTTTGTTTTATTGGAATTATTGACATGTCTAAGAATCGAAAGTTTTCTTTTATAAAATCATTACTTAATTTTTGATACATAGAAATTCTTCTCATATCTAATTTATCAATATTCATTAATATAAAACCCTCAGAAAGTGTTTGATATTGAGAAATCAAAGACCAGTTTAATTCATTGTTTTTCATAAAATATTCAGAAAGAATCTGATATTGAGAAATTTTATCCCAGTTCACTTTATCATGAAATTCTGTAATAAAATCTTCAGATAATTTTTGATATTCTGGTATTAAATCCCAATTTACTGCATCTTTCACACTTCTAATTATATCTTCTGAAAGTTCATTATCTTTAGAAAATGAATCCCAATTAATATTGTTCCTAATTAACCTATCCATTTCTATAGAATGTATTTTTATAAATGGTATGTTTTTTTTTCAATTTCTAAGTAAGGTTTAAAAATGTTTAATTCTAAATAAGACATGACTTGTATGCTTAATTCATCATTCTTTTTTCCTGATGCAAAGAGTATTAAAGGTTTATCTGTGTAGGCATCACCATTAAATAATATATTCTCCCCAAGTGTAATTAAAACTTCTGATTTCCCATTAGTATAATTAAGACATAAATAAAATGTAATTTTCATATCCATATTTTCACTCAGTTTCATATTTCTGTCAAGGAGATTGCTACTAAATTTCATAAAAACGACTGTTTCCCAGTAACGCATAGCACCAAGAGTATTATATGCTTTTTTATCTTCTTGAATTGTTGCATAAAATTTTTGATTTTCCACGTAATTTTTATTAACTGCGTCGTACGTATCCTGGGGAGATGGAATATTCACTAGTCTTTTATTTTGAACATCAAACTTTTCATCTTTTAAAATTAAAACATTGTTTTCTAAATACCTCTTATTCACTGCATTCTTATCTGCTGTAGGATCAGCAACATTTCCTATTCTTTTACCTTTTGCATTAATTGCATTCCCATCTTGAATATGTAAATATTTTTGATCCAAATTACCTAATTCACCTTTAAGTTCAGCATCTAAATCTCTTATTCTTACAGCAGTTTCTTGAACAAAATCTGAAAAACTACCATTAATATTTTTTCTATTTCACTTTTAACTTCCAGATTATTCTCTCTTATTTGTTTTAAAACCTATTCTTTTGTAGTAACATCATGTTCATCTATAGGTTCTTTACAATTTTTTAAATTTTTTTCTTCCACATCATAATTACCATCATCTGTTCATTTAAATCCATTTCCAGGAGGTCCAGGTGGTCTAATTCCAAATTCTTCATAAGGTGAACCAAAAGGGTACCAATTCATTTATTTAATCTAAAGTTTTTAAAGTTTTAAATTCCTTATTAGCCATATTAAGTGATCCTCTTTTTCTTTCATTCACGATAAAATAAAATCTATATGGTTTACCTGGATTTGATCCTAATCTCCAGTTAAATTCTAATCTTAAATTCGAAATATTAGTATACTCTGGATGATTAGATAAATTGAAATAAAAGGTTGGATACAATCTCGCATAATTTACATAACTTATAAGACATCCACTTTCAGTATTATGAGTATTTAATCCAGCTGCTAATAATTCAGAATAACATCTATTATAATCTAACTGCCCATCTTTAAAATTCGTTTTATAAGTTTCTTGTGGAACTTTTTTATTATTACATAATATCCAGCATTCAATGAGATCTAAATGATGAAAAATCATATTATTCTGATTTTGATTGTTTTTTTTTCTACATACTGTGGAATGACAAGAACACTTAACACCTCATCAGATGTAGTTCTTATATGACATGCACCACTTGATGTTGTTTGCTGATTACTTTTCTCAATTGAAGCAGAACACCAAGTAATTTCAATAGGTGTAGAATTCAAAGCTATACTTTTAAATTCAGCCTCAATGGATGGGTACAACTCTACATAAGGTAACCGTAATTGGAAATCAGATATAATAACGTATCATTATGACTATTTCTCTGAAATTCAAATGTAACTTTTATATCAGAAATTAATCTTCTAAAATCGTTGAGAAACCCAAACAGTTGTCTTAAAGGAATCCAAAATTTTATGATATTGCTGTTTTTTGTTAAAAGCCATCTCTGTCTAAATCCTTTATTATAAGAGGCATTTTCTTTTAATTTGATATCTGATCCTTTCTTTACATCTTTATTAGGATCATCTATTACTATTTTATCTTTATCAGCTGATTCTGATGTATCAACATAATACATCATATTTGTAGCCTCTGAAGTGGAATAATCTTTTGTGAAATTTATAAGTCCGTTAATTTGATGAATTAATGAAGCAAATTCAATACTGGAATCAGTTTGTTCTTTTCCTATAGTTAATGAAGCGGATCTAAACAGATTCCCTCCATTTACAAATGTAACATTATCAGTTCCTATAGTATCATTATTATTTTTTACTATTTTACTTTCGAAGCATATATAACCGTTACTATATAATATAGGTGAATTTGTATCTTTAATAGTAAACTTATATTGATCAGATTCTTTTACATTAGTACTATCTTCATTATGTTTTATATATTCATACTTAGCAATTTTATTACTATAATAATCTGGAATAGCTTTTAAGTCCCAAAGTTTTTCCATTTGTTAGGATAAAAAACTCATTTATACCATTTCAAACCAGATCCATCCTGAATTTTCTTTTTAGCTAATATATCATTAACAGTTACATGGGGTTTAGATAATATATTTTCAAGTTTATTTTGAATAACTTTTTTAGCTTTATCTTCAATTGCTGTTTTTGCTGATTTACCTAAAACTTCTAACATTTCTTTTTCAAAAGTTTTAATTCCTTCAGTGAAGATATTACCACCATATCGTTTTGCATATAATCTATGTTTGTTATAATTCATTTATTAGTTTAAAATTAATCTATATAAAACTCTCATATTATTCAAGTTTATCAGTTCATTATCTTGATTCGAGATATACATTCGAATTCTATGAATATAATTTCTTCTATTAACAGGTAAAAATAAAGGATTTATTTCATCAATTTTTATTAAACTACCAGGGGGATTAGATGGTGTAAAGGAATATAAAATATCTGAAGTAATATTGTTATATAGAGCTCCTGTAATTACATCACAATGAATGTGTATGTCATCAACTCCTCTAGAAATGTTTGCCATATATTTTCCTTCTTGATGATTATCTTCATATATTTCTGATTCAAATCCTAAAATTTCATGTAATTTACTTTCTCTAAGATCAATTTTATATTCATCTTTTAGTTCAATTATAAAGCGCTGTGAAGCGAAATTAGCTTTAAATTTAATTGGCGGTTCATCTCCAAATCGTTTTATTAAAAAGTTATTTAATTCCCTTAATGTGTAATTTCCATTATCTAAAGTTATTTCATGCCATAAACTACCATCAAAATAATTAAATGCATTATTTTCATATTCTTCATCAATATTGTTCCATGAAACCCACATAGACATAGATTTTAATGATATTTTTGAATTTTCATTAACAGGAATAGGTGGGACATATTCAATTGTAAAATCTTCTGATTTCTGAAAATTTTTTGAATCTAAAATTAACATTTATTAAGCACAAAATCTTCATTATAACCACTTGGTTCTTGGGTAAAAGAATATAAAACTTCAACAGGTGATTTACCTTTATTCCTTTCAGTTATGTATTTCATACAATAAAAACCATATTTAACAGATGTTGGTTCTTGTAAAAAACTCGAATTATGTTTAATTCCTTTTATAGTTGTTTCAAGATATTTTACAATATTTTTAGGTATGAAAATATTATTTAGTTTAATGTCTTTATATTTATATTCTCCAAATGGATCAAAATATTCCACAAAATTATATTTAGGATCATTATAATAACAGACCCAATGAGTCCCAGGTCCTGTAGATATATCTAAATTAATAATTCCACTTTCAAATTTCTTAATCTTTTTAGGTAATAAATCGGATGTAAATACACCCCTGAATCCTTTTACATCTTTCATATTTTGTTCTATCGTTTTATTGGATATACCTCGTAATTCTGAAGAACTTCCTTTCCAGAATGTTTTTTTTTACAACCTGATCCAGTTACTTTACTTAAAGCTTCATTCACACCAAAACTAGCAGCACCAGATAGAGCACCAGTACCAAGAGCTGCTAAGATAGGGATCAAAAAGGGTAAAATACCTCCGTTTTTCTTAAATTGTGTCTTACTTATAGTTATTCGTTTACCATTTTTAATTTGATTAATTTGAGTTTTTGTTAAATACATATCATGATTAGCACTTTTAGTTTAATCAATTTGCAATGTAATTTCTTCACTTTTCTTAACTGCTGATTTTAATTTATTTTTCTGACCTTCACTCAAATAAATTCTTGATACAATATAATTAATCATTTATTAAGACAGAAACTTCGAATAATATTGTTTTACTTGCTCATTAGTCATTTTACCCTCTTTCAATAATATATCTATTATTTGAACTACTTGGTTATATGCTTTCTTATTTTTAGTTCCCTTACATATTTTATCAGTTAATTTATCTAAAATATTAAGACCCTCACCCATATAGTAATTCCTCATTTTGAGAGCTTCTAATGCTCTAATATATTTTCGCACCTCAGCCTTTTTATAATCGAAACGATCAATTTTTTCTGTAATTTTTTCTTTGTTTCTTCATCTTTAGCATTATTAAGTGCTTTTACTTAAGGACCTTTTAGACGTCCGAGTTCACTGTTTTTTTTTCATTTGTTTGATTTATTTTTTCATCAATCTCTTCATCAGATTTATTAACTAATTCTGAAGGTAAATCAAATCCTAACGTTTTTTTTAATGTGATATATTCAAGTTTTTGTTTAAGTTAATTTTATGAATGCCTGCTTCTCTCTCATACATTTCTTTAGCATCTGAAATAGGTTCTTCAGCATCTTCTAAGGAAGGAATTCTTGAAGATTCTGCAATTGGTTGAAATGAAAGTTCTTCAATTGCATCTTGAATAGCTTTTAAATTTTCTTTTCTAGATACATCTTGATATTCTAATTTTTCAACTATAGGTTTATGAAATTTTGTGATTGCCTCTTCATATCCTAAATCTTCTAATTGCTTTTCCTTATTTCGTTTTCTTAGTTCAGCATTTACTTTTGCTAATTTTAATAAATCTTGTATCACTTTACTCATTTATTTAACTGAAAATTTGCTTCCAAGCAAATTATTTTGCTTCCAAGCAAATTATGCAAATTATTTTACTTCCAAGCAAATTATTTTACTACCAAGTAAATTATTTTACTTATATAAATGGAAGATTTTGAACAACTTGAGGAATATTTATCTTTTGCCGAAATGGCTTTAGATCTAGCTGAATATTGTTATTTATCTCAAGGAATACCAGCTGAAGACTTATTATTTGAAGCTGAAATGTTTATTGAAGATGCTCAATTTCTATTAAATAAATATGATTAAGCAGAAAGCTTGCAGCATTAAACTAAAAGATTATTCAGAACCTGAAGAATTTATAGATCCCAATCAAAATTCAATATTACCTATTCATCCTTTTAAACTTTTAATAACATGATCTTCAGGATGTGGAAAAACAAATTTACTATAAAATTTAATATATGATCATTTAAATTTTGATGCATTATTCATATGTGCAAAAGGTATTAACGAACCTAAATACTCTAAATTACAAGAAAATTACTCAATGTTTGATGATATAGAAAAGGAAGATATTTAAAAAATAAAGGGAAAGAATAAAAATAAGTTATTAAAATTATTTAAAATGTTTAAAAAAGAAACATTATTTAGTTCAGACATAAATGAATTTGTTACTGTAGATGACTTAGATCCTTCATTAAAAAAATCTAGTTATTTTTGATGACTGTGTAAAAGATGCAGTAAATTGGGATTTAATATCAGAATATCAAAAATTATTTGAAGATTTTATTTCAGAATTTCATGATAAAGTGAACTGGGATAAAATTTCTCAATATCAGATTCTTTCTGAATATTTTATAAATAACAATGAATTAAACTGGTCTTTGATTTCTCAATATTAAACACTTTCTGAGGGTTTTATATTAATGAATATTGATAAATTAGATATGAGAAGAATTTTTATGTATCAAAAATTAAGTAATGATTTTATAAAATAAAACTTTCGATTCTTAGACATGTCAATAATTCCAATAAAACAAAAATTAAGTGAAGAAACTATAGATTTTCTTAGTGATTTTATTGACTGGAAAGAAGTTACAAGAAACCAAGAATTAACAGAAGATTTCATTATGAAATATAAAGATAAAATTAACTGGTGTGATATTGTTATCAACAGAAAATTCGCTGATGATTTTATAAATGTAAACTATGAAAAACTTGTTGTGTATTTACTTGCAAAGATATGTCATAAAATTTAAATATATTTTAATCTTCCAACAATTTTTAATCTTTCTATAAGGGGTATCCATTTTGGGTACCCCTTTTTTAATGCATTTTCAAAAAGGACTTTGCAAGGTACCAATTCAAAGTAGTTTGTTTTACAACTTTTCTATTGATTTTCATCACTAAATCCATCATTTCATCACTTTTAAAATCAAAGCTATTCAAAGCTCAAAATGATTGCAATTGTTCAAAAAAGTCTTCAAATATCATCAAAAATGCTTGTTTTTATGATGTCTGTTTTTATGAAAAAACAGAGTAAAAACTTCAATTTTCAAAAATCCGATGTTTTTGACTATTTTATGCTCAAAAATCAATGATTTTTAATGAAAATATGGTGTTTTTGATCATAAAAAGCCTTAAAATGTTCGTGATTATTGAGGTCTGAAAAATCAAAAAACGCCTGATTTTGAGGTTTTTATGTGATTTTGGGGTGTGCCATAGTACCCCCTATATACTACTTCCTCATTTATTCAGATATCAGTGCTTACTCTGTTCACGAGTGATAATTTCGAATTTGTCCCAAACGCAGTTTTGAGAATAGCAAATTCTCTTCAAGTGTTCCATTCATCATCGAGATTTAAACTCCTAACATTTATAGAAAAGATGACAAATTGTTGAAAATTTCTCAGAGTGTTTACTTAGAAACAGATGTTTGCATTTAAAAATAAACATTAAGGCAAAATTTAATGGTGCATTTCAGTTAACCCATTTCAATTTTGTTCTTCCAGATAAAAAATGGAAAGCGTGCTCCTTAAAGGCCTTTAAATGATAAGCTCATAAAAAGAAAAATCTTTCATGCTGCCAACTAACGCGAAATGGCAAGGGAAAACTTTAAAAAGAAAAAGCTATTAAAGTGAGAAACTGTACTTTGAAAAATTTTTCGACTTCTGTTTTTGAATAATTCAACTACTGAACGCTTTACTTCATTTTTTGAAATTGATATAAAAATATATCTCCCAGTTTGTCGACATGACAAATGAAAACATTCCTAGTATTTTTCTACTGAGTATGTCAGATAATCTTCAGGGACTTGAGATAGTCACGTTGAAAATTTTCAAACAGGTGCAAATATTTAGCTCTTTGAAAAACATTGGTATCTTAATGCGTCATTCCAGACACTGAAAATGAAGTTCTCAACAAATAAATAAAAACATGCCAGCTCTTTGTATCAGACATTCTTCTTGCACGCTTGAAAGAAGAGCTAAACATTTTTACACAACTATTGTTGATTTTACAAACAACTGTAAAAATAAAAAGGCTTTCGAAAATATCAACGACTACCATTCCCAGAAATCTTCGTAACCGGAGAATAGGACAGAATAGAAGGTAAACATTACAGGAAAAAGATACACGTTATCAAATACACATTATCCCAGAAATGCACACTATTCAATGAAATGTAAGATGACAACTTTCACACGACGAGCTTGCACTCATTCATTGTCCAAGCAAAAACACTCAAAAGAAATTAAATGGATCAAAAGCTAATACAGTGAAAATGGACGTAAAACAAACACGATTAATAAATTAACAGGAAAGTGTCTGTAGAAGCCAAAAATTCGGGGAAGCTATTGAGCGAACAAAGAAATCAACAACACTCACAAAAACCTAGCAAACATGAAAATTTATCCATTGGTGATAAAGTAAAATGCATTAAGCGAATCACAATCCAAAATATAGACAACATCAGCTATTTATAAAAAGTAGCTGCATTATTATTCCTATTAAAGCAAATAAAAACGTTACTTCTACATAAAAAGAATATAAGAGAAATCAGGCAAAATATGAAGAAACAAGAAAGATGACACTGAATTTTCGGTTGTAATGAGCGCATCTTGTGTATCCTTCTTGAAGCGAATTATATTCATCGAAGTTTTTCAAAGTCAATGCAACTGGTTAGAAAAAAATCACCCGGATTTCTACAATCGATGAAACATCCAGAAACGGAAACAGTTACTTACTTCCACCAGCGGCTGAAAATATGTTACGCAAATTAACAAACGGCGCACAAAAAGCTTCTCACAGAACAAGGAAGTTATCGGAGACAAAGAGAGTTTCTAATCGAAAAGCTAAAAGAAAATGTATAGAAATAAACATGATATAATTCTACGCCTTCTAACGGAAGAAGTCTGAATAATTGAAAAGTCGAAAACAGGCGAAAAATATTCTTCATGGAAAAAACTATGCTAATAAAACCGAACTTTTCAAATTTGTCTCCCGGAAGTGAATATAGCGACAAAAATATATTTACCTCTACACCCCCTCTAATAGGAAATCTGTACATTATTTAAAGAGGATAATGCTCGACATCTCTGTTGTAGAGAACGGCATGCATTAAAAATGAAATTTCTCAAAAGGGTTTATGGAAAAGCTGAAGCCACCCCGGTGGCGCAGTGGTCTAAGGCGTTGGCCTCTGATCATTCGTCCGTAAGGGGTCCGGGTTCGGATCCCGGTCAGGCATGGATGTTGTGTTTGTCTTATGGCACTGGCTCTCTCCCTTCCCTGGAACCAGTGACCCTAAATTAGGGACGGGCGACTGCTTATAGCCCATTGAGTTGCTCACGGTGGTCGTTAAACCTCCAATCAAAAAAAAAAAAAAAAAAAAAGCTGAAAACAGAAGTACACAAATCCCACTTAGATACAGAACTGTGAACTATAAATCTCTTCAAATATTAAAGTGTTCAACAAGGTAAATTGCATCTAATGTTGTAAAAAATTTTGAAATCGCATATGTAGAAATAGATAAATTCAGAAAACCGATTAAATATTGGCGCCCCCTAGTGACAAAACTGTGCATTACTTTGGGAACAAAATACACACAAAGGGTTTTCATAGTTAGCAGTACTTGAGTGGAAAAGGGTTTTCAGTCGGGTGTTTAGTCCCACAGATATTGCTGTAAACGGACACGTGAGCTTACGCCCTCTTGTGGCACACTTGTGCTCCAAGAAAAATATTAAATTATATGAGAAACATTTCGCAACGGAAATACTCTCTAACAAAGAAAACAATTGTCAAATCGGTCTCTTAGAAGCAGGGATACCGACAAAAATAAGATATACATCTACGCCCCCTGGTGAAAAAAGTATGCAGCATTATAAGAAGAAAATATTCTCCAAAGGTTTATCGACATGAGCGGTATCGGTCCACGAAAGAAGTTTTTTTAATCGAGCTTTTAGAAGCTCAGATTTTGCTGCAAGTACATCAGAAGCGGAAATAAACACTTACGCCCCTGATGTCCAAAAACATTGCGTATCAAAAAATCGAAAATTATATGTAAAACATTTCCCATTAGGAGCTGTAGCCCATGCAAGAAGAATTTTTCAAATCGGAGTTTTAGAAGCATAAATATCGGGGGAACACAATTTACCATTACGCCCCCTAGCGGAAAATCTATGCATTACTTGAAAATTTTAAAGCTATATGAGAGACATTTCGCACTGGGAACGGTCTCCAACAAAGGAATAATTTTTCAAAGCCGACTCTTAGAAGCAGCGATAGCGACAAAAGTGAGACATACAACTACGCCCGCTGGTGGGAGAACCATGTGCTTTTAAAGCTAGAAGTATTCTCAAAAGGTTTTTTGAGGTGAGTTGTATCGGTCAACAAAATAATGTTTTCGATCGAGTTTTCAGAAGCTTAGATATTGCTTCAAATACCTCAGATGCAGAAATAAACACTGTTGATCAAACCATTTTTTACCGAAAATTCGGAATTGCTTGCAAAACTGTTTTCACCAGAAGCTCTATCCGATGCAGGATGAATATTTTACATCGGACATTTAGAAGCCGAGACATCGGGGAAGACGCAATTTACCTTTACGCATTCTAGTGGGGGATCTATGCATTACTTGAAAAAGAAACTGCGTTTAAAATAGTATTCGTTGTAAATGTCATCGAATAAAAGAAAAACTTTTTTCAATCAGATATTTAGAAGCAAATATATGGAATAATATATATTTTGAATTCGACGTCGTTTGCATTTTCGCCAGTAGCTAAGTTCTGCGTCAAAAAAAAAAAAAAAAAAAAAAAAACATGAAGACCATGATCATAACTAGCACATGTCAAGCTTCACAATGCAAAAGGAAGTTTTGAATTCGGACTAATAATTGAAGAGATGTGGTGTCCACAGACGGACGAACGGACAAATCGATAATATAAGCACGATATTTTGTAACAAAAGACGTTCTAAAAACGGCCCTAATACCAAAAACAGTGATACACAAGACTGGAAGTACGCAAAATTTAACGGAATAAAAATAATCAGATAGACGCGAATAGCCACGTACTTTTCAAACGAAAAATCAATAACGATTACGTCGAATTTTCGGTTGCAATGAACAGGTCTTTTGAATCCTTTCCAACAAAAACGAATATTCCTTAGCAGATTATTAGAAAATCCAAAGAGTCGGAAGAAGAAGAAAACACATTTATAACCCGGGGAAGCAGTGGAGAACCTATGGAAAATCGTGGAACATAGCCTGCAGTGCCGTCCAAATTTTAAATACTGTAGTAGCTATAATAAATAAGTGTATAATGATTAACATTACTGTCAACTGCCACTTAGGGATATCTTCCAGTTTTGAATGTAGGGAAGAGTTTAAAGAATTTTTGTGAAGGCTGAGGAAGGGGATTTGTTTCAACTTAATGCGTCATCGAAGGGAAGTGTCCCAAATGAGAGCATCCAGCAATACAGAGAAAAGACGACAGTTCCCTAGGTTCGTCTATGAAGGATCGCGAAAGAATTATCCCTGCCCGTAACTCGAAGGGTGTGACATACTACAGAGGTGAAGCACGTGTCAAGACGACAAATTTGCAGCGATACCTTTCGTCGGTGTAGTTTTGTCCAAGACAAGTTGTCTGAGCACGATATAAAAACTCGAAGTGCTACAAATTTGCAATAGTTAAAAAATGATGATTTATTTACAAATTAAAATACACGTTAGTCAAAACATCAGAGAGGCGAGATCTTTCAGAGTTGCTACAACCCCATTTTCAGATCAAGTACTACAACGGAACGAAAATATGCAAATGATCACATACAGTATATAATTCCCATAATGCACCAGTCAGTCCTTAAAGTTCATTGCCACAGGTAAGTTCGAAAAGATAACATAGAAGCTAGCTTCAATGTAAGTTACGTCAGCATCACTTTTTTTTTTGATTGGAGGTTTAACGACCACCGTGAGCAACTCAATGGGCTATAAGCAGTCGCCCGTCCCTAATTTAGGGTCACTGGTTCCAGGGAAGGGAGAGAGCCAGTGCCGTAAGACAAACACTACATCCATGCCTCACCGGGATTCGAACCCGGACCCCGTTCGGACGACAGCATCACCTTGAAATATTTCCTTGTGCACTAATCTCCAAGGGTTTGGAATGTAACATGGCAAATCGTCATTACAACATTTGTGGGCAAACTTGGTGATATACAGTAGCGCACAGAAGCCCCGAAAAACTCCATTTCAATTGTTATTGGTTGCTTTACCAGAAAAACCAAGATAGTCTTTTCTCTTTATGACAAGGGGTTTGGAGCATAGAACATGGGGATGTCTGGTGACCCATTAGGGGGCGGAGCTGGGGAGTTACTCAAAATTTTCGAATGGAAAGAGGGGTCGTGTGACATACCGATGGAAAAATCTCCGAAAATGAAGTAAATTGTTTTTTAATTTTTATTTTATGTTTATTAGGTACAAAGTTATTGCCCACAATAGCGACATTAAAGTGCACTGTGAGTGGTAGAAAAAATTGCGTTACTTCTGACACATTTGTGTTTTCTCTTTGGTTTATGTGAATGTACCGTACTTATTGTGTTTCATGGCAAGGAATTGCGTTTCAGGCCACGAGTCGAGGGGTCCGGTGACCCCATTCGGGGTCCGGAAACAAGGTTATTTAATAATTGCAGATGGAAAGGGTGGGGGTAGTGTAATACATTATTGTTACGATGACATATTTCGCAAATTTAATTTACTGCGTTTTGTAGTTCAAAAACATACAATAGCCATTATGTTTTATATCAAAAGGGACACAATATATAGGAACCCAGGGGTTTTGCGATATTGTGAGGATCCGGGCTGGGAATTTCACGAAATGTTGCATGGTAAAGTCGGGTCACGTCATATCACCGGAAAGATGTCAGAAATGAGAACAACTTCTGCTTTTAACATTTGTCATATATTTATTTTATCAAATGTGTTATGCCAAAATGCTGAGGTTAACATGTTATCGGGGAATATTAAATACTGCAAAAGATACGTCCAGTTTTACATCTTTAGAGTCTACTTTAAAATTACACGTTTTCCAAGTCAAAACAATACCTGCAGACATTTCTACATCTGAAGCGACTGACAGTACAAATTGATCAAGTATCACTATGTAAGATATTGTGTTCGAAGTGACCAACATTGGCAGCAATGCGCAGCTCAATGTTGTCACATCATGCACCTTGTGAAGCGCAAAGTATGTCCCGGGATATTTCAGTGACATTCCGGGGAATTTCCTCTCGGAGTTCTGCAGTGGAATTCACAGAATAAACGCAGTTTTTGAGATATCCCCCCCCTCCCCCAAAAAAATCACACGGCGTGAAATCTGGAGATCGAGCAGGCCACTGGACAGGTCCGTTATTTCCAATCATTCTGTTTGGAAACTTCTCATTCAGCATTTCTGCTGCTAGATGGGAATGATGAGCTGGTGCTCCGTCTTAAATAAAGTATGGCTGTAAGTCTGCATTCGCATCCACAAATGGTTCCAGGAGGGGCCATATTTTATTTTTCAACAAATTCCGATAGAACCCAGCATTTAAATTTCCTTTTATAAACGGACCAATAATTAAATCGTCTCAGATACCACACCATACGCTAAGTTTTTCTATGTATTATGAATACCTCTCAGAAAAAACGTGGTTCCTTGCCGTAAAACACAATAAGTACGGTACATTCTCACAAACCAAAGAAGGGGCACAAATGTGTCAGAAGTAACGCACTTTTTCCTACCACTCACAGTGCACTTTAATGTCGTTATTGTGGTAACTTTGTACCTAATAAAAATAAAACAAAAAAATTAAAAACCAACTTACTACATTTTCGGAGATCTTTCCAACGATATATCACACGATCCCCTTTTCCATTTAAAAATTTCGTGTAACCACTAGCACCGCCTCCTACGGGGTCGCCGGTTCTATGCCCCAAAAGTGACACTTTGCCGTAAAGAGAAATGGCTATTTTGGTTTTCTGGAAAAGCAACCAATAAAAATTTAAATGGAGTTTTTCGGAATTTATGTGCCATACTGTATAAATTGTCTGTAAATGAAACACTCCATTTAGTAGGTGCAGTGGCTAAAATCGTAGCCATATCTTATTTTGGTATGTACCCTCCTTGTACAATGCTCCTAGCAAGTGCAGTGACAGCTGATCCAGACCGGATGGAATACTGGAATTCCCTCTGGAACTGACCAAATCTATATAGGATCGACTATGCGTACGCTCGGCATTAGGATATCAGAACACATGTATTCCATCCGTCCTGGATCGGAGGTCCCTGCACTTGCCAGGACCATTGCACAAAGAAGAACACATACCAAAATGGGATCAGGATACGATTTTAGCCACTGCAACTACTAAATGGAGTCTTTTATTTACAGATAGTTTATATATCACCAAGTTTTCCCAGAAATGTTGTAATGACAATTTGCTATGTATAATTCCGAACCCGTAGAGATTACTGCCCAAGGACACATTTCAAGGTGGTACTGACGTACCTAACATTTAATCTCATTTTTATGTTATCTTTTCGAACTTGCCTGTGGCAATGAACTTTAAGGACTGATTGGTACATTATGGAAACTCTATACTGTATGTAATTACTTGCATGTTTTCGTTCCGTTGTAGCACTTGGCCTGAAGAGGGGGTTGTAACAACTCTGGAAGATCTCTTCCCTCTGATGTTTTAACTAAAGTGTGTTTTAATTTGTAAATAAATAATCATCTTTTAACTATTGCAAATTTGTAGCACTTCGAGTTTTTATATCGTGCTAAGACATCTTGTCTTGGACATACATGGTCGAATCACGTTATAATAAAACAGAGTAACTAGCATTGCAGCGCGGTCAGCAGCTAGATGGACTGGGAGTGACTCAATAATAATGTGGTGGAAGGTGCTCACAGGTATGTGGAGCCATGCTGACTGCAGTGCACCTGACATCTGCTGGAGAGTGCGTGGTGGAGGATCCATAGAGCGAACAACATGATCGAGGTGGTCTCACAGATGTTCAATTTGGTTTATGTCTAGAGAATTAGGGGCCCATCGAAGTACTTTGAAGTCTTCATAGTGCTCTTCCAACCACACTCAAACATTTCTAGCTGTGAGACACGGCGCATTGTCGCGCTAGAAGATCCCACCCGCCCCAAGGAAGACGATTAGCATGTATTAGTGTACGTGGTCTACAAGGATGGATTTGTAAGGTATTCGGTCTATACTGTCTTCCACAGGTAAGAGTGGATCCAGAGAATGATCTGAAAACATTCCCCAGACCATAACGCTGCCCCACCCATCTTGCGTTTCTCCAGCAATGACTGAAGAGTGTTTGTTCTCCGATGTTTCTCGCCTTTTACGCCAGCGTCCATCCGTTCGATGAAGCAGAAAACGTGACTCATCGGAGAAGCCACTCTTTGGCCAATCAGTGGAGGTCCAATTCCGGTACTGTCATGCAAATATAAGCATTTTCTGCCGATGCACCTTCGTTAGCATAGGTGCAGTGACCGTCCGTCTGCATCAGAGCAGCGTACGCAGCAGGGTTCGTGTCGTTTTAGACACACTTCCGGTAGCCCTCTGGTTCATTCGGCCAATGATTTGATCCACAGTAGCATGTAGATCGGACCTTATGCACCTTCGAATTCGACGTTCACCTCTCACATCAATGGCACGTGCTGCTCCGCAGTTTTCCCGTCGCGTATTCCCAATGGTGCCATTTCTTCAATCACGATATACTTTAACCACAGCAGCACGCGAACAGTTCGCAAACTGCGCTGTTTCAGAAATACTGCTACCCTTCGTCCGAAAGCAAACAATCATCCCTTTTTTCAAATCTGATAAATCTCTCATTTTTTCCCTGACAGCAACGAGTGATATGTTTTCAGGTTGCCTACAGGACACCTTATGTACACTCCAAGCCAGCTCACACGTGCCATCTTTCATTAGCTACGCGCTGTTGATATCAAAAGTAGGAGGTGGTCACAATAATCTGACTCCACTGCGTATTTTGTGTTCAATAGAATCTGCACTTACGTCCACTAGCTGTAAATTATTTTTCAGAAACAAGAGGAAAGCAAGCAGTATCGTCCTTTTCAGTCTGTTGAACTTTTTGATTTATATCATATCCTATCTAAAGGTATTTACCTGCTTTCCTTCAATACAGACACTGCAGTCCATGGCCCCGGTGCCTCACAAATGACACCGCAGTTTATTAAACGAAAAGAGGCAGAGATAAAACATTGCTGATGACTTTTAGAATTATGAAGCATTTTCTATTTCCTCTTTCTGTTCTTAAAATTTTCAGCTGTAACATAAACTTAGGAAGTTTAAAAAATGCCGCCATAATTGTACCTTATATCTCACATTTACCAGAACTCTTGCTTTATGTAAATAGTAAAGATACACTGCCGGAAATTTAAAAAAGAACACCTGAAAGAATGCCGGTAAGAACGTCATATTATAATATGTTAATTGATAAGGGCAGCAGAAACTGTGATCCAAATCGGAATGCCATTGGCTGAAATAATGACGCCACAACGGACGACAGCATGCAAGTATACGCAGCGCGTATTTAAGGACTAGGGCATGCAAAACGAAGTCATTCTGGGCCGAGGATGACCTAGTGGTCAGCGTTCGTGACTGCCACGGAGAAACCACAGGTTCGATCCCAGGCAGATAAGAACTCTCGCATCACTAAATATCCGCCGTGCGTCGGATGGGAACGTTAAGCCGTTGGATCACGAGTACTGGCCCTCCAGTAACAAATAAGGGCGTCTTCGTCCCCCTTTCTTCCTCGCTTCCGTGTCATTTTCGTATCGGGCGCTCTATCCCAAATCACCTAACTTCATTTGTAAGGGTTGTTTAACACCTTGGGTCGGACACTCCCTTCCTAAAATCCTCACCAAAACATATGATATAATATGGTGAACTAAGTCATTCGCCTGGTGTCGTGTTGTTCAGTGCTCGTTGAAGAAGCTATCATGCCTGGGAGACACAGGCGCGCAACATTTGTTCGGTTATGGGAGTTCGAGCGGGGCCGTATTGTGGGTCTGCGGGATGGAAGTTAGTCCTTCCGTCAAATTGTGGACCGAGTGGGACGAGTGGTATGGGCCGTGGTAAGATGCTGGTGTAAGTGGTCAGAGGAGTATTTGCACACTCGCTGACGTGGTTCCGGGCAACACAGAGTTACGGACGCACGAGATGATCGGCATAGAAGGAGGGCGGTGTTGCCAGAGCGGATATCTATGGCGTCACAAATTTGATCCTCTATCACACAAAGGGTGTCTGTCTACCCGAAGGATACGTAATTGTTTGTATGAAGCAGGAGTACGGGCACGCGTGCCGCTGGCACTCTTACCACTGATCCCTGGTCACCATCGAGCACGTTTGCGGTGGTGTCAAGAACGAGTTCATTGGAGGGAAGAATGGAGGTCAGTGGTCTTGAAAACCGATTCTTCTTGGGAATGTCTGACGGTCCTGTGCGCGACTGAAGGCGACAAGGTGCGCGGCTTCTGCCATCGTGAAGTACGCCAACGACACGCAGGCCCCACGCCGGACATCATGGCGTGGTAAGCAACTAGTTTTCACTCTCGTACGAGTCTGGTGTTTGTAAGAAGTACACTGAATAGCAGTACGTACGTCAGCGACATCGTGCAGCCGGTAGTTCTGCCATTTTTGCGTGCGATCCCTGAGGCGATATTCCAGCAGGATAACACCTAGCCACACCCCGCCCGGACAACTCAACGTGCTCTTCAGGCTGTGCATTAAATCCCTTGGCCATCAAGCTCTCCGGATTTGTCTCCAATTGAGCATGTCTGAGACTGGATCGGACAAAATCCCGTCCGCGGACCCCTGCAGGCAGCGACCGTATCTCTGAATTACGCGTCCAAGTTGAAAGCGTATGGAATGCTATTCCCCAGCGTGATATCCAGCATTTGTACGACCAATTGCATGTCAGGTTGAAAGCTTGCATTGCTGTTGGAGTAGGTGCAACGCCTTATTAAAATGTGCCTTCTGTACACAATAATGCGAGTTTAAAGGTAAAACAAACAATGAATCACTTCACACATGTGATCACTTACTTGTTTACAAAGTAAAGTGATCACACGTGAAACAAGATGACAAAAAACAAGTTGTTGCTACGTCATAAATAGCATTGATGCAGCTGCAATTTTTACTGGTGTTCTTTTTTCACTTTCCTGCAGAGTATTTTATGCTGAACTCCACAACATAATTAAAAAAAAATAAAACAAAAGGAACGAGCAGTTCATTGTAATCTTTGCGATCAAATATCCCTGCAACATAACTTGAGACTAAGCGACAGATTATAATGCGACAAGAACATCTTTCAGTACCTGTTGCATTAAACTACGGCGGAGCTGTTTTCCAATATCATTCGGATTGTTATCATACAAAGGTGTTTAGAATATCTGTCAGATTACTTGGCGACAAAAGCGTTCTCGAACATCTCTCAAATTATACTATGACGGAAGCGTTCTCCAGTATAAGTCGCGATATATCGCGAAAAATTTATTTTCGAATATCGGTCGAACTATACTGCGACAACAGCATTTCCGAATATCGGACTGATTAAAATGCAATCAAGGCGTTTTCGAAAACCTATAGAACACAATGGCGTTTACGAGTATCGATAAAATTATGCTGCGAAAAAAGTATTCTCAAATATCGGTAGGATTGTTATGCGGCAAAAACGTTTCCGAAATCGGTCGGATAATACTGCGACCCACAAAAGTTTTTTTTTTTTTTTTTTTTTTTTTTTGGATTGTGCTCCTGATCTCCAAAAGTATTTGCAATATCGCTTAGTAAAATGGGCAATGCACATTTGTCATTATGAAGAAAACAAAATAGAAGGATTGTAAGACGACAGAAACATTTTTGAATGTCGGTTGAAAAAAGACGTTTTTATAAATGGAAACTTAGGTGCAAATGACCGGGTGTTTTGTGTTCAATTTGGCATGAATTTTAGTCAATTTTAAACTTTAATAGGTACTTGATCTGTCTGCTTTTTGCAGTTCACAAATTCAGATTTTCATCACTGTTTGAGATCTGCTTTTTCTTTCAAAATTATTGACAGTGAAAAGTTCACGAGAAGTTGAATTGTCAGACTTTAAAATATTCAAGCATGTTTTTGACAACGAAGACTCGGAGATGGCATTGAGGAAATGTCCTAAGTCACAGCATTATGGACATTTTTCCAATGAGATGATCTGAAGCATATTGTTTTATGATAAATGTTTCAAGTTTCTTTAACTACGATGAGGATTTCGACAGGTGTTACACACAATTGATATGCAACGTACCAGATTTTTCCATCTTTTTGGAAGTAGATCTTTACACTATCAATGTTGGAAGTCGCAGTTCTGCGATACCGAGAGAACATTTGTTGATCATGCATAAGCTGAAATCATCTTTCCTGTCTAGCTCTAATCTTGGTGACAGCACGGGAAACCAAGCATGTGATCGTAATACAGGAAAATACATGTGCTCGCAAAGCAGACTGGATGTGATTCCTACTCCACCAGAGAATCAGATTACTGTCCCCTTTCTGTAAGAAGTGAATCTTTGTTATGTTTATCAAGTGTTCTATTACCAAAGGGGTTACAGGTACGTGCTTGAAAATACTATCATTGTATCTATGCTTTATCTTATTCATCGTTATTTGTGCAAACCTTAATTAAATCCCTAGTCAAGAAATGTAAGAGCGCAGTTTTCTTTATAGAATTCGTACGTTCTTTTCTGCGACGATTGCTATCTTTGTAGATTGTTGCTACAGACATTTGATGATAATTTAATATAGGGAGTAGTTCCTACTAACTGAAGCCCAACCTTGCAATTTACGAATGAATAGTATAATTCTAGTATAATTGATACAATGAATAGCTCTAGTCTAATGAATATAATGAATTAATTATACAAGAACTATTCATTATATTAATAAATGCCTTGCAATTTGTTTTTTTGATTGGAGGTTTAACGACCACCGTGAACAACTCAATGGGCTATAAGCAGTCGCCCGTCCCTAATTTAGGGTCATTGGTTCCAGGGAAGGGAGAGAGCCAGTGCCGTAAGACAAACACAACATCCATGCCTCACCGGGATTTGAACCCAAACCCCTTACGGACGAATGATCAGAGGCTATTGCTTAGACCACTGCGCCACCGGGGCGGCCTTGCAACTTCCTAATGAATAGTATAATTCTAGTACAATGAATAGTTCTAGTATAATTAATGTACTGAATTAATTATATTAATTATGCTAGAACTATTAATTATACTAAAATTATGATATAATTAGTATAATTATTAATATTATTATAAATAATTTTACTATTATTTTAGAATGAATAGTATAATTCGAGTGTATTAATAGTTCTTGAAAATTATAAAAAAATGCATAATAAAAATAATAGTATAATTATTTATCATTATTATAAAAAATAGTTATACTATTATTTTAAATATTATAATTCTAGTATAGTAAAAGTTCTAGTATGATTAATATAATGAATTAATTACACTAGAACTATTCATTATATTATATAAGAACTGCGATTTACGAATGACAAGTATAATTCTAATATAATTAATATAATTAATAGTATAATAGTATTATTCAATATAATGAATAATTCCTACTACCCAGGTAGCACATCCTTGCAATTTAACGTAGGCCCAATACTGTGCCACCATCATCTATACCTAAAAAACGGGGGAGCTTAATGGTGGGCCCACGGTAAATTGCAAGGCTGTGCTACAGTGTTAAAAAATGTGTGGTAGATTGCACCAAAATCAGATGCTACGGAATCTTCTGAGAAAAGATATAATATTGTGTGGAGCAAAAAAAATTCAACAACATGATGCACCTTAGGAAATCAATTTATTCGTGCTGAAGGATGTTAAGAACACGGTTTGCCGTCTTTACACGATTTTTAAAAATTACAGTTAAAAATATATATACATTAAATTAAAACATGAGCACTTTCAAGTCCACTGTGGACCCCGTCATCAGATGGTGTGGTTACATTATTCCCTGGGAGGGTATATATATATATATATATATACCCAAGTAGCAGTGAATATCGGTTAGATATCGGTTATGTCGGCTGAATGTCGTTAATATCAGTCGACATTGAGCCGATATCGGACCGATATCGGCTACAGATATCGGACCGATATTGCAAAAAGTTATCCTCCTGATATTTAGCCGATATCGGCTACAGATATTGGACCGATATCGGCTACAGATATTGGACCGATATCTGCTACAGATATTGAACCGATATTGCAAAAAGTTATCATCCCTGATATTTAGCCGATATCGGTTATATCAGCTACCGACATGGAGCCGATATCGGACCGACATATATATATATATATATAGTAAGCACATTGACAAAACAGTATGTTTTGGCATGCGCATGTTCATTACATAATCATTTCGTTTCATTGGAGCAGCCGGTAATGTCTCTTTCGCTGTAGTAGTTACAAAGTAGTTTCCATGGTAACGGTATAATGATAGGGGTGTCGTCGTTACAACATTCTGCCCTATGTTTACGTATCAATAAGCTTTCTGACAAGAGGATAGACGAACAGGTAATCGGCCTATGTAACACAGTAACATCGTCCCAAATAGGTTGGTGTTGACACTTCAGGCATAGTCTTGAAAGGGCGGTGGAGGTGGAGCATGTTTCAACATTGTATTTATGTTCAGAGACACGTAAATGCAACTTTACAGCGCATTATGGTACAAGATTTCACCGTGTTATTTAGGTTTGGTTGCACTACACGATCGTGTACCTTTTCTCAAAACGTGGTGTAGCTGGTGTAGCACTAATTTTGGTGCAACCTACTACAAGGTTTTTAACAGTGTACCTGGGATAGCTCTCAAAACACAGGGTAATTCAAAATGATTGCCCCGATTACAAATGACAAAAATTTATTTATGAAGATAAATAGACATCTGATATCCCTACACAAGAAAGAAGGAAGTTTAGAATTTTATTGGAACCTACTGCTGGAACCTAATTCTTCCGAATTAGAATTTTATTGGAACCGAATTCTTCCGCACCATTGAAATGGTCGTTGTGGAAAGGACAACAGGGTTTTCTGCAAGTGGCTCCAAAGTCTCCGGACTTTACTCCTTTTGACTTCTTTTTGTGGAAATATGTCAAAGAACATTTGTATATGTGCCACCTTTGCCGAGAACACTGCACGAATTAAAGATGCGCATTCAGGTTGCACTGGCATCAGTGTCTACGAACATGCTTCATAATGTATGGCGTGAAATGCATTACCGTTTAGATGTTGTCCGCGTGACCCAGGGGAGTCACATAGAACATTTGAAAGGTATGGAAACAAAATTATGAACTTCCTTCTTAATTGCGCAACAATGTGATCTTTGTATTTACAATATATTAACAAAAGTCACCGGACACCTCTTCAAAAGCAAATGAACGGATCCGCTGCGTTGTTAAGGTGCGCGGTACATCTGCAAACGGTATAAAACAAGCCCGCAGCTGACTGCGATCATATCGCACTGTGAGGTTGAGTGAGAACTGACTTTGAGGAAGGAAAGACTGTCGGATGTTATATTAGTGGGTTGCCCATAAGAGAAACCGAGAGGCGTTTAAACATACCCTAGTCAACTGGTTTCCATGTACTGAATAAGTGGAAGACACATGGCGTGCTTGAAGCAGCAAAACGTACCGGTAGACAAAAGAAAATCAGCGATAGAGGAAGTCGATGCTTCAGGAGAGTCATTACAGCTAATCGACGGAGTACTGCACAAGACCTCAGGTTGCAGTGGAGTAAAAATACTGGAACCTCGGTATGTATACGTAGCATTCGCAGAGAACTTCATTCCATGGGTTACCGTGGTCGTTCGGCTGCCCATAAGCCTTTCATCTCTACTAGGAATGCTATTCGTCGTTTAGCATGGTGTAAAGAACATTTATCGTAGACCGTTGATAAATGGAAACGGGTCCTATGGAGTGATGAATCCAAATACACGATCCATCAGTCTGATGGCCGTGTGTAGGTGTGGCAGCAGCCGGTGGAACGTTATTTACCACAGTGTACTGTTCCTTCGGTCAGGTTTTTAGCTGGTAGTGTACTCGTGTTGGGGCGTTTTTCTTGGTGTGGTCCAAGCCCATTGGTTATCGTGGACAAACCTGTTAACCAGCACGTCTACCTCGATAACCTGGATTATTATGCCCTACCAACTCTGTGGCAATACTATGGAACAGAGCCTTGTTGGTACTAGCAGGATAATGCACCGAGCCATAAAGCAATGGCTGTTACGGCGTGGTTTGATAATAATTTCGTATTGTGTGTGGACTGGCCAGCACAGAGCCCTGATCTTAATCCCGTGGGGCACCTATGGGATGAAATAGAGTGCCACATAATGATTTTGGAACTAAGGCCTACAACTAAGCAACAGTTAGCGGCAGCATTATGTACTGAATGGAAGCGCATACCTCCCGCTGTGTTCCAAATCCTTGTCAAAAGAATATCTCAAGGGGCCATTGCATGCATTAAGGCCAAAGGTGGACAGACGCCGTACTAATGTATGTCATTAAATGCTATGTTGTGTTTCTTTTCTAGATGTCCCATGACTTTTGTCAATATAGTGTATGTTCATAAACCAGGTACTGTCATTTGTAATCGGGGCAATCATTTTGAATTAACCTGTATTTATTATTTATTTCAGTATTCAAGGAGTCCCGTGATGTTCTAAACAATAAGACGTCATCCATGGCCAATTAAGGGTTGCTGGTTCCAGACAAGGAAAAACCAGAGCATCAAAATACACACACTAGCCATACCTCATCTGCAACTCCAACTGGGGCCCATTTCGAGCGATTAGCCAGGATTTCGGAACTCTCACCACTCGGCCACCGTGAAGATAAATTGAAATTTCGGATGTAAGTTAATGAAATATCATTTTTTTTTATTTCCAAAGTAATAAAATAAAACTAGAAGAACCGATGAAAATAAAAGATAGAGGGAAATGCTCTGTTTTCAAGGAAAACATTATTTAGTTATGTTTCGACAAAAAGATTTGAAAAAGCATATCTTCAAGTAGCTACGGAAATTCCTAGATAGTATGGTCAATGGCAAGACGTGTCCTTCTCTTTTCCATTCTCTTGACAGTATTTGCACCGTTATCTGAGCTGTGTCTTCCTGCTGGGGCTCTGGGGAAATATACTTGACAAGTGATACACTTCACCTGCGTCAGGAGGCCCTCCGTCCACGTCATACTGCCTTCCGAAAGCTGTAAAGTACAGAAAGTAGTACATCAAGAGCCAACGACAAAGATATATCTACTTGTTCTGCACTGTCGCCGAAATAAGACAGGTCTCAGATTCACAAAGATCTCTAAGAACGTGAGGGATAACCCGTCACTTTTGGTACATCCTCGTCGCGACAATTATGAAATTTTCTGTATTGCCTTTATTACAGGGAATAATAACAGGATTTCCTCTGTACAGTAAAAAACTGCACCGTCCGTTGTAATGTTATATGGGTACAAAATTCCCCATCAGGTTATACAAAATATTTACCTATCTATGAATTTTTCTGTTTTGTCTATATCATCATCATCAGCAGCATTATCAACCATTATCAATCCACTGCTGGACGAAGGTCTCCCCAAGTTTCCTCCACAACGGTCTGTCTTGTGCCAGTCTCCTCCATGTCACTCCCGCATACTTTCGAATTTCATCCACCCATCTCCCATGTGGTCTTCTTCTGGGTCTTTTCCTGTCCCTTGGAATCCAATCTAAAATTTCTGTTGTCCATCGATGGTTTATCCTTCTGGCAGTATGTCCAGCCCATTGCCATTTCAGGGATTTAACTCTGATCATGATGTCTTCCACTCTTGTCATTTTTCGGATCCACGAGTTCCTCTTCTTATCTCTCCTGGTTACACCAAGCATGCACCTCTCCATGCTACTTTGAGTTGTCTGCAGCCTTTGTATGTCTCTTTTAGTTAAGGTCCACGTCTCTGCACCATACGTAAGCACTGGAAGGATGCATTGATCAAACACTTTTCTTTTAAAACATAATGGCATATTGCTCTTGAAATTTATGCTGTTTCTTCCAAAAGCTCTCCATGCAAGTTTTGTACGCCGATTAATGTCTTCATCAATGTGACCCTCACTTGATATCTGCTGTCCAAGATAAACATACGTATCTGAGAACAAGCTGGATTCAGGAGTGGCTACAGCACAATAGATCATATCCACGTACTGAGAGAACTAATTGAAAGAGCGAGGGAATATGAACTTCCATTGTGCATGGCTTTTATCGATTATGAAAAAGCTTTTGCTCGGTGAAACCATCAGCAGTTACAATGGCTCTAAAATCCTGCGGTATTGAAGATGCATACATTAATATTATTAATAACATCTATGAAAATGCAAGTGCAAAGATTCGGCTATTTGAAAATACAACACACATAAAAATTGGAAAAGGAGTGAGACAAGGTGACACCATATCTCCGAAGCTCTTTAATGCCACATTGGAAAATGTCTTTCAATCACTGAACTGGGAAAACAAAGGGATAAAGATTAATGGAGATTATCTAACCCACCTTCGTTTTGCTGATGACGTAGTCATTTTTGCAACTACCCCATCAGAGCTGCAGAGTATGATCCAGGAACTTGCTGACAAGAGTAAAGAAGTGGGATTAAAAATGAACTTTGAGAAGACAAAAGTGATGTTCAATGCTTTTACAAGAAATGAAGATTTATCGATTGATGGAGAAAAACTGGAGATAACAGATACGTATGATTATCTTGGACAGCAGATATCAAGTGAGGGTCACATTGATGAAGAAATTAATCGGCGTACAAAACTTGACTGGAGAGCTTTTGGAAGAAACAGCATAATTTTCAAGAGCAATATGCCATTATGTCTTAAAAGAAAAGTGTTTGATCAATGCATCCTTCCAGTGCTTACGTATGGTGCAGAGACGTGGACCTTAACTAAAAGAGACATACAAAGGCTGCAGACAACTCAAAGAAGCATGGAGAGGTGCATGCTTGGTATAACCAGGAGAGATAAGAAGAGGAACTCGTGGATCCGAAAAATGACGAGAGTGGAAGACATCATGATCAGAGTTAAATCCCTGAAATGGCAATGGGCTGGACATACTGCCAGAAGGACAGACCATAGATGGACAGCCGAAATTTTAGATTGGATTCCAAGGGACAGGAAAAGACCCAGAAAAAGACCACATGGGAGATGGGTGGATGAAATTCGTAAATATGCGGGAGTGACATGGAGGAGACTGGCACAAGACAGACCGTTGTGGAGGAAACTTGGGGAGACCTTCGTCCAGCAGTGGATTGATAATGGTTGACAATGATGATGATGATGATCTGTTATCTCCAGCTTTTCTCCATCAATCGATAAATCTTCATTTCTTGTAAAAGCATTGAACATCACTTTTGTCTTCTGAAAGTTCATTTTTAATCCCACTTCTTTACACTTGTCAGCAAGTTCCTGGATCATACTCTGCAGCTCTGATGGGGTAGTTGCAAAAATGACTACATCATCAGAAAAACGAAGGTTGAGTTAGATAATCTCCATGAATCTTTATCCCTTTGTTTTCCCAGTTCAGTGATTGAAAGACATTTTCCAATATGGCATTAAAGAGCTTCGGAGATATGGTGTCACCTTGTCTCACTCCCTTTCCAATTTTTATGTGCGTTGTATTTTAAAACAGCCGAATCTTTGCACTTGCATTTTTATAGATGTTATATATTGTATTATTTTCTGCCTATATTGCAGAAAATAATTACAAGATTTTCTCTGTAGTGAGAATCCTCCAAATACGTCAGTGAATAAACAAAGACATCACTCTTTACAAGTTTGATCAAACCACCCGGTTAATTGTTAGCCACCGTAGCGTAAGGTTAAAGCGCTTGGCAAGATATCGAGAGATCTGGGATTCGGATCCCCAGCGGTGACCGGAAAACAATTTTTCAGTTGCTGTGTGTTGATAAGGGCCGTTGATATTCACATTGCTCACTTAAAACGATAACTGAAACAACAATATACTTCTTACCACACATTCAATTTACATTGATGAGCCATTACATTATGACCACCTTCCTAAAAAGCTGTAGAACTCCCTTTAGCCCGCAAAACAGCGGCCACTCGGCGAGGCATAGGTGGCGATAGGTATCCTGGCGTATCTTGTACCATAATGCCAACGGCAGGTCTTCTAGTTTTCGTACATCTCGGGGTGGTGGTTATTTAGCGCGAACCCTTTTTTCCAAGTCGAACCACAAATGTTCGATTGAGTTCAAGTCAGGTGAATGTGGAGGCCAGGGCATTAATAGAAAGTCACCAGTACGTTCCTCGAACCACTCCTTCACGATTCTGGCAGTGCGGCATGGCGCATTATCCAATAGGTAATGGCAATCACCAGCAGGGAACGCAGTTTGCCATGAATGGGTGAACTTGGTCCGTAACGATGTTCACATACCTGACAGCTGTCAGGGATTGTGCTATTGGGATAATGCCACCTAAAGTGTCCCAAGGAAACATCGCCCACAGCATAACACTGCAGCCACCGGCCTGTTTCCGTCGAACAGTGTATCCAGGTGCCATAGCCTCCGTTGGTATTCGGCGTATCCGCGCTCGGCTGTCTCCTTGATGCACCAGGAATCTTGATTCTTCCTCCAATCATCCGCGGATCAATCTCGATGATCTTAGGCCCCTTTCATGCGTTGTTGGCGATGACGTCCAGTGATCACGGGGAAACGGCTGGGTCTTCGGCTACGCAGGACCATGCGCAGAAGGTTTCGATGAACTGCGTGCTGTGACATTTTGCCCTGACTACCACTGTTGTAGCTGCGGGTGATATGTCGCACTGTGGCCCTGCGTTCTGCGGTCGCTGTGAACAATGCGCAACAGTCTCCGCTCCCCTCTTGAACTGCGGACAATTCGCGGCTGGACGACGGGTCGTCGTTTGGCCATCTGTGCACCACTTTTGATACGTACTCACTAAAACGGCACGTGAACAACCCACAATTCGCAGCATTTCAGGGATCGTAGTTCCGAGGCGAAGTGCCATCAAAATTTTTCCGTCATCAAACTCCGATAAATCAGCAGCTTTTCCCATTCTGACTCCGAATACTCTACTAACCGAAAGCCGTCCCTCGGGTTGTATATATACTGCTATGCGACCTTCACCTGCTCCACCGTTTGGTCTCCAGGCGCGCTTCTTTCTCTAGACTGGGGGTGGTCATAATGTAATTGCTCATCGGTGTATTTGGTGGTCCCAGTGGTCTGAGCGCGATCGTTCGTCTGAGTAAGCTTTGGTTCGAGCACCGGATGAGGCATGGACACTGAACAGCGTGTTTTCCTTACGGTTCTGGATCTCCTTCTTTAGAACAAATGACCCTAAACTGTGGACGGGTTACTTCTTATAGCCCATAGGGTTCAAAAGAGAAAATATACCATGAAGTGAAATCTATAAGAAGCTGATACTTTTAGTCCGTTATATCATCATCATCATTGTCAACCATTATCAATCCACTGCTGGACGAAGGTCTCCCCAAGTTTCCTCCACAACGGTCTGTCTTGTGCCAGTCTCCTCCATGTCACCCCTGCATACTTTCGAATTTCATCCACCCATCTCCTATGTGGTCTTCTTCTGGGTCTTTTCCTGTCCCTTGGAATCCAATCTAAAATTTCGGCTGTCCATCGATGATCTGTCCTTCTGGCAGTATGTCCAGCCCATTGCCATTTCAGGGATTTAACTCTGATCATGATGTCTTCCACTCTTGTCATTTTTCGGATCCACGAGTTCCTCTTCTTATCTCTCCTGGTTACACCAAGCATGCACCTCTCCATGCTACTTTGAGTTGTCTGCAGCCTTTGTATGTCTCTTTTAGTTAAGGTCCACGTCTCTGCACCATACGTAAGCACTGGAAGGATGCATTGATCAAACACTTTTCTTTTAAGACATAATGGCATATTGCTCTTGAAAATTATGCTGTTTCTTCCAAAAGCTCTCCAGGCAAGTTTTGTACGCCGATTAATTTCTTCATCAATGTGACCCTCACTTGATATCTGCTGTCCAAGATAAACGTACGTGTCTGTTATCTCCAGCTTTTCTCCATCAATCGATAAATCTTCATTTCTTGTAAAAGCATTGAACATCACTTTTGTCTTCTGAAAGTTCATTTTTAATCCCACATTTTTACTCTTGTCAGCAAGTTCCTGGATCATACTCTGCAGCTCTGATGGGGTAGTTGCAAAAATGGCTACGTCATCAGCAAAACGAAGGTGGGTTAGATAATCTCCATTAATCTTTATCCCCTTGTTTTCCCAGCTCAGCGACTGAAAAACACCCTCCAATGTGGCATTAAAGAGCTTCGGAGATATGGTGTCACCTTGTCTCACTCCCTTTCCAATTTTTACGTGTGTTGTATTTTCAAACAGCCTAATCTTTGCACTTGCATTTTCATAGATGTTATTAATAATATTAATGTATGCATCTTCAATACCGCAGGTTTTCAGAGCCATTGTAACTGCTGATGGTTTCACCGAATCAAAGGCTTTTTCATAATCGATAAAAGCCATGCACAATGGAAGTTCATATTCCCTCGCTCTTTCAATTAGTTCTCTCAGCACGTGGATATGATCTATTGTGCTGTAGCCACTCCTGAATCCAGCTTGTTCTCTCGGTTGAGCCATGTCTAGTGCTACCTTCAAGCGGTGTGAAAGAACTTTAGTGAAGATTTTATAAACTACTGATAGGAGGCTGATAGGTCTGTAGTTTCCGAGATCCTCAATGTCACCTTTCTTATGTAGCAGGATCATTATAGCGGTGTTCCAATCCTCAGGAATCTTTCCTTCATTAAGGCATCGAGTGAAAATTTGGGCGAGTACTGTTTCGATTTCTCCACTTGCTTCTTGTATGATGTCTACAGTAATTCCATCTTCTCCTGGAGCTTTTCCTCGCTTCATGTTCTTGATTGCATGTGCAACTTCTGCTGGAAGGACTGGAGGAACTCTGGTACTGGTATCTTTCATGATGTCTGGAGTGCATATATCATCCCTTTCATATAATTTGGAGTAGAAATCTTTCACTCTTGTCAAAATTTCGCCTCTATTTCTTGTTACAGAACCATCTTCTTTTCTCAGTGCCATAATCTGTTTTCTTCCCTTACTGAGATGTCCCTTTGCTATCTTTAGGCTTTGGTTGTTTTCAATTGCTTTCCTCACTAGTTCACAGTTGAATCTCCTTACGTCTTCAGTGATACTTTTTCTTACTGTCTTGCATAGCTCTATATATTCCACTTTGGAAGTCACATCTTCTTTAGTTGTTCTCATCTCTCTTCTTTTTTGCATCAACATTTTGGTTTTTCCTGATAATTTGTTCACATGCAACTTGTTCTTAGACCCAGCTAATTTTGTTGCTGTTTCCATAAGAGCTTTGGTTACGTTTCTGTTAACTTCAGAGATGTCCACTTCTTCCGATGTTAGGCCTTCTAAAGCAGAGAACCTGTTCTTCAGTTCTAACTTGAAGGTATTATGGTGTTTTTTAAGGTTGGTTATGTCAATAGATTTTGTTTGTCTTATGAGCTTGCCACGTTCAACTTTAGTGTTGAGGTGCATCTTACATCTCACCAATCTATGGTCACTACCTGTGTTGAACTTGTTTAGCACACTGCAGTCTTCTATGACGAATTTTTTGTTACACATAATAAAATCAATTTCACTTGTCGTCCCATTTGAATGTCTCCATGTCCATTTCCTGTGTGGCTTTTTCTTGAAGAAGGAGTTCAAGATGAAAAACCCTTCTGCCTCTGCAAACTCAACGAGAGTATTTCCACGCTGGTTTCTGTTGCCATGACCGAATTTACCTACTGAAGTTTCATTCTGTTGCCGTTGCCCTATTTTTGCATTGAAATCTCCCATAATTATTTTCAAGTGCTGCTTACCTTTATTATTTAGATGACAAATTTCCTCATAAAATTCTTCAATTTCTTCTTCAGGATGACTTGTGGTGGGTGCATAAGTTTGAATAATCTGAGCCTGGTATCTTTTCGAGAGTTGGATAACAAGTCGTGCAGCTCTGTCAGAGGAACTTTCAACTTCTACAACTTTATCCTTCAGTTTCTTGTTTATTATAAATCCAACACCACTAGTTCTGCCAGTATCTGTCCCACGATAGTAAAAGAGATGTCCACTTTTCAGTTCGATGAGATCTTCTCCTTTTCTCCTTACCTCACTTAGCCCCACGATGTCCCACTTGATCCTTTGTAGTTCCTCTTCCAATTCAAGAAGCCTTGAATCAGAAGATAGGGAGCGTCCATTGTAAGTAGCCAAGGTCAGCATCAGATGGCAGCCTAGTCCGGTCCTCCGGGGATTCTTAGCACCCTCTGCCTTCATGTCGCACTGGCCGCTGCCTTGGCCAGGTACATTCCAGCTGCCGGAGACTGAGGGCCAAGATTTAAGTTGTGGAATCATTTTGGAGGGGTTTGGCCATAACTCACCACGCTGGCCAAGCGGGTTGGTGAGTGTGGGATAGAATTTCCTCTGATCCCGATGGTATAGTTATACCGCTATTTGCGGTCGTCAGAGCCCCTTTAGTGGGAACAGGATGCACCACGAGAAGGCGGGGTTGACATTTGTCAAGGAGAGGCTGTGATGTTACGCATCACCTGACCTTACATCCCTTTATATATTATTGTTTAAATAAAAATATTTATATAGCGCGGAGATTCCGCTCGTCGACCGGACGACTTTTTCGAGGCTATCAACTTAATTACATGATAAACAATGCAGAGGAATTTAACTTTATTCTGCATTGTTTATCGTATAATTTAGATGATAGCCTTGAAAAAGCCGTCTGGTCGACGTGCGGAAGCTCGGCGTCATATAAATAAGTTTATCTACGCCCTTGGAGTTGCTCCGTTAAACCCCGAGAGAAAAGAAAATATATCTATTGGCACTATTATCATGTAAAAACATTATTTGGCACTGGGGTTATGTAAACTACAGTTTTTCAAGATGATTCATCAAATTATTAAGTACTAGATGATTACTCTGCTGCTGCCTTGGTTCTTATATTTAGAAAAATTTTTAGGTTTTCTTACATTTGGTAATCATATTTATTAAAAAATGACTTCTGTCTTCTTAAGTAGTGCTCTCGGTCATCGGAATCCCAATTAACTGGTAATGGATATGTGCACTGCAATCATTCTTACATAATCAGGTAGTTTTGTTTCAGTGGTTATTTCAGAAGGTGTTGCTGTAGTTCTTATATTTCGGAACATCTTGCATTAATTTAAGAATCACATCTAGGAATAAAAGGCATCCGTCACAGTGGAGAACGCAGTTCCTTCACGAAAATGAAAAGTGCAGGTGATTATTACGCTAAAATAGCTAAACAGGGCCATTCTAATAGCCGAATATTGTGCAGTACTTAAAGGAGAAAAAAAAATTTTTTTTTCTTATTGAAAAAGTTATTTGCTACTAGATTTCCCACTGGTATGTTTCTCATGTACACCAGTGATTTTATGCCGTTTTTGTGTTGTCTCTGCACTCCAGATCCGAAGCGTGCTAGTATCCACTGTTACTCTTAAAAACAGTTTTAAATAAATAAACATAATTTATTTAAATATGAAATTATGTAATGAAATGCAAATTGCGCATGACGTCGTTCATCTCATATTAGTAATCGAAAGGCATCGTACGCTGGTCTGCTTTGAGAAGGAATATATAGTGAAGCAATTTACAAGAGAAAAGCTCAAGTGTTACCAAGTTCGATTGTGGTTAAGAAACACTGCGAGTTCTGTCAACTGGGTCGATGCAAAAATCTAGGATCTCTGAGTCTCTGTAACCCACACTGCATACGTTTGATATCAGCACTATCATATTTGGATACGTACATGCTTTTAGTGTCATGTTTTTTTACATTCATTTCAGTTCTCTTTTTGCGTTTGTTTTACGAGTTACCTATCACATGTGGGCGACTGTTATATTAATACTTAACGAATTATTTTTACTTATTTCTATCAGGTTGAGTTTCAAACAATGTTGCGTCAGTTACGTGTAACTTGGTGAAAAATCAGCACTGTTTCAATTAAAGCGTTTACTTGATGCTCGAAAAGTTTAATTAACTTAATACCTGGAAATGTTTTTAGCTGAGCATAGAAATGTCACTCCAAGAATATAAGAGATTCAGTGAAAACAAATTACACTGCTGGCCACCCAAAATGCAACACCAAGAAAGAAGCATCCGATTGGCCTGAAATTCGCAGCATGCGTCGCCCGCGAGAGTACATGCAAACGATTAGCATTGCAAGGCATATGCAAATCATGTGCGACCGGCACGCTACCGAGAAGCACTATAAGAAGGGTGTACAGAAGGGGCGGTATAAGTACCGGAAGTGTGTTGTGCTGCCGGACCTGTTCGTGGGAAGCATCCTGATGCCTCGTCGCAGAATACTTCCGTCATTCCAGCACGTTTCGGAGTTCGACAGAGGACGAATAGTGGATTATCGCGACAGAGGTTTATCGCACCGAGACATCGGTGCACGTGCGGGACGACATCCAGCCACAGTGAGGCGAGTATGGATTCGGTGGGTGCAGGAGGGACGGACGGACCGACGTGAGCGATTGCCGCAGCCGCGACACACTACCGAACGAGAGGACTGGCATGTTGTACGGCGGGAATTGACGGCTCGCACCGCCAAATCACGAACGTTAGCGCAGGAATTAGGGTGTGTTGCGCAACAACCTGTGTCAGCACGTACAGTTCAACGTCGTCTGCATGAGCGGGGACTTGTCGCACGGTGCCCATTGCTCCGGTTACCATTGACGTTACACCACCGGCGAGTGTGGCGGCAGTGGGCCGTTGAACGCCGCCCCTGGACTACGAAATGGCACGACATTGTCTTCTCCGACGAATCCCGCTTCTGCCTGTAACACCACGAATGCCGGATCCGCGTGTGGCGGCACCGCGGCGAGAGACTTTATGACGCCTTTATTATGCATCGCCATACCGGTCCGTGCCCAACCAATGTGAGCTTGTTTCTTCGAATGACTGTTCACATTTGCGCCTATTCATTTATTTTCTAGTTAAGTCCCCGCATTCAAATTGTTGAGGTGTTCTATTATCCAGTTTGCAGTTAGCTGCCTACCTTCCTTGAAAAAGCCATCTGGTTGATGTGCGAAAGCTTGGAAACTTTGATTTATATTCTACGCCAAGTAATTCGGATTACTATTACTATTTTAAACACAAAAGTTTCCTAATGATGTCTATAACGAAGTGAATTTCTCCGTCATTTCTATCCGCGCCGGGGTTCGAACCCGAGTACGCTTATTCCGGAACAAGCAGCTCTACCAACTGAGCTACGCAGACATGTATTCTGATTCCTATCTGCCTTTATGTCATGTGCGTCCTGCTGGCAGGTACGTCACATCTCCCCCCCGAAAGAGGGCCGGGGGCATGTCCCACGGGTCAGCCGTGACCATGAATCGTTGCAGGCAGACAACCACTGAAGAACGTGCACTTGAGAACTCCCCGTCAATCTGGTGTGTGGAATACAACGTCACACACATTTATTTTTCGAAGCACTGGAGAAGGGATTCTCTGATTTTTCCTATCTCGCGGTGTGGAAATAACATCACACCAATGCGAGATTTTGAACGGTCGGGTCATCCGGGTAGTTCGGGCACCATTATAACGAAGTAAATTTCTCCGTCATTTTTGGTCTACGCCGGAATTCGAACCCGAGGCCGCTTATTCCGGAACAAGTCGCTCTACCAACTGAGCTACGCAGACATTTTATTCTGATTCCTATCTGCCTTTATGTCATGTGCGTCCTGCTGGCAGGTACGTCACATGTCTTTATATGTTTTAAAGCAAAAACTATCGAGAAAATTCTTATTTTGCTGCTACATTTATCTCAATAAAAATGCTACAGCTAACTTCATTACTATACAAAAAACGCCAACAGCTAATTTCATTTATTAAGCTACAAATAAGCAAATAAGTCGTCACTTACCCTGAAAATGTTCATGATTTTAGTTCCTTTAAATGTTCATGATGCTAGTTCCTTTTTTCTATCGTCAGTTGGGGATTTTTTCTAACGACATCTTTAGCTGTAAATCAAATTTTTTATTTAACTGCTGTTTGCTTTCGTTGACAAATTCATTAAGACAACGAAAGCAAAAAGCTAGTTCCTTTTTTTTCTTGCCAGCTGGGGGACCTTTTCATAACCATATATTTAGCTGGAAATTATACATTCTTTTGTTTTTAATTTCCTGTTCTGCCGTTTGTTCTCCTTCAGTTACGTACATGTGGATTTCTAAAGGGACTTTCATTTAAATACTGATCATCTCGGTGTTTCAGGAAAATGTAATTTGAAGAAAAATAATTGATATTTTTTAGATTTAAGAAACGTGATGGTAAAGATAAGGTCAGTTCACCGCAATAACATAAAAAAAAATAATATTTACAAAAGAAATACGTTTGTGCAGTGAGCTGTTACAGAAGCGTTGTGAACTTTTTACTTTAAAGAAGTGTAATGCCAATATATCAGCATTATTAGTTTACGTCACCACTAATTAGACATGTAACATAAAACAGCGAAAATTGTGCAAATGGAATTCTGAACTAGTTACACATTTCCTCCTTCTGTCTTTTGATGTAATTTATTTTAATATGTTGTTTTACATCAAAAGCAAAAATTTTTAACGTTATTAAGAAAAGAAGGTTTTCAACTGCATTTCCTGTTTTATACAAGTCTCGAAGCAAAGCAAAATGATGTGAAGCATCTTGTCTTTACACAAGAATGCGGGAAACATGTTCATAAACGTTCATATGTTAAAGACATTAAAAAAACTAGGAAAATATTTTGAAAATTTTAAAAGTACGAGAAGAGAAATGTAAATTGCTTTACATGTTTTTGTCAGATTAAGTAATTGGTCTTTCATTCCACACTGATTAGAAATATGTTTTCATCTTTCAAAGGACATATCCTTCCCTTTTAAATTTCCAATTTTTGGGCTTGAATGTTTTCTACTTTATTCCCGCAGATGATATGTTCAGAATTGTTTTACATCACAATACATGAAACAAAAAAGTAATTTACATATCCTTTCCCGTTCGATGTATGCATTGGCTTATTAATTACGACGAAAACTAGGGAGAAATCATTCTGTTTTGCATAGATACAAATACCATACTATGAGAATCGAGAGTAACTAGCAATCATAGAAAATATTTTATTTATTCACTTGCCAAACAGGGAAACTGTAATTTGAGTGAGGGGTTAAAATCGCACTTTCCGAAAGCTAAGAAAAAGTGTCAATGAATTTTGTGAAACGAATATCTTTGTTACTGTATAAATCCGATCAAACTGTGCATCGAGTATTTCTTGCTGTAAGTGAAACAGTAGTTTGCTGTGCAGATTTTTATAAAGTAACGATACGCCAGTGGTATGTTGGAATACAAAAGACGAAAAGTGTACATAAGTGATGGGCGCATCAGAGCATTGCCTCTTATTGCGGTTTAAACCAACATTAGTACTGGGTTCAGAGAGTAAAACTGAAAACTGTGTCTGCAGTGGTTCTTTCAGGACTTTTTGGGCGGGGACAAATGGAACCTTAGAAGGAGCACATTTTGCATTTGCCACATACAGGGTGATTCAAAAGTTCTGTGCAAAAGTAAAATACGATTACAAAAGATCTGTGTCGGAGAGACATGTGGTTTGCAGATTAATATTCACCGAGGTACGGGATTTTGTGTGGCATCAAGAAAAATATTTCGAAATCTCGACAATAGAGGGCGCTGCTGCAGAGAATGCCACATAAGTGACGTTTACATATTACTCGCCCGAAACAACGTTAGGATGAGACATAAAAGCCATTACGGAAAATGCAGTTACATTTTCAATGTCCGAAAATAATAAAGGTTCTTGCTGTCATCCTGATTGCAAAACCACACGGTTTTGTTAAGCTAATAATTTGCATATAACGTCGTGAAATCAGGCGTGCACCAAATCAAGCTTGTATGTTTAGCGCCGATCGTCTATTCAGCAGGAATAGTACCCACGAATGGCCTCCTAGAACTCCAGATCTCACACAAGCTGATTTCTGGTTGTGGGGCTATTTGAAATGCCATGTCTATAGAGGTAATTCCCAGACCTTACCATTTATGAAAGACACTATACGACAGGAAGTATTAGCCATTCCCGTTGGCATGTTATTCAATGCCGTATCAAGCATTGAACAACATGCACATGGGAGATTAAAACTGTAGAATGAAACCACGACTGCACTCAGTACTGGAATGTGGTGGTGGATGCATTGAGCACTTACATCTGTAGTTCATGGTGAAAGTTTCACTAATTTAACGTAGATCTCAATTCACAGTTCTCACCTCTCGTTGTTTTCTCTGCAGCAGCGCCCTCTATTGTCGAGATATTGAACTATTTTTTTCTTGATGCCATACAAAATTTCGTAATTCGGTGAATATTAATCTGCAAGCCGCATGTCTCTAGGACCCATAGATATTTTTTAATAGCATTTTATTGTTGCGCCAAACTTTTGAATCACCATGTATATAATTTTTGAGTACTACACTGAAGACCAACTGAATTAGAGACAGCTGGCGTTATGCAAATGTGGCGCTGTGGGCGGCCCTGTAAACGGAAACGACATGACGTATACAGCGATCCGACAATAGAAGGAGTGATGCGACTGGAATCAATAAGAGTCGGACGCAGTATGGGAAAGATGAAGGATCTAAGCGCATTTGATAGTGGGCAAATTGTCCGGGCCCGACGAATGGGTCACTCCATCTCGGAAGTCGTGCAGGTACTGGGTTTTCACGAGCCACTGTGTCACGGGTGCACCGTGACTACATCGAATCCGGTAAAACCATCCCTGCAAGGGCCAACTGCCGTGGACAACAGCGTGTGGATGAGCGGGGTCATCGTCGGCTAGCTCGCATTGTAACAGCGGATAGACGGGCCGCATTACAAGAAATCACTCGGCAATTTAACGCTGGTGCACAAAAACGTGTAAGCAGCCACACCATCCAGAACCATCTCCTCGCTATGAGGTAGAGAAGCCATCTTCCCACGAGGGTACCGCTGCTGACCGCACATCACAGGGTGCAAAGATTAGCATGGGCGCGGGAACATCGCCACTGGACCCTATACTTGTGGAAAGATGTTGCCTGGACTGATGAGTCGAGATTCACGTTGGTACATGCGGATGGCATTATACGAGTACGGCGCAAACCACATGAAGCGATGAATCCTTCTTGCCAGCAGGGTACTCTTCAAGATCGTAGGGGTGGCATTCTCGTCTGGGGACTGTTTACGGGGACTGAAATGGGACCTCTGGTACGCGTGACATCATCCCTCACAGGACAATGTTACCGGGATATCCTGGACGACCGTTTGCTCCAGTTTGTGCGTCTTCAACATCCCGCTGGGGACCTCATCCTGCAACGAGACAATACACCGTGCCATCGCTCCCGAATTGTATCCGAATGGTTGGATGAACACTCCACGACGTGACCTCGCTTCCGTGGCCAGCTAGGTCACCTGAACTCAATCCCATCGAGAGAGATGTTCGAGGCTCTGACCCCCTTCCATCAAATCTTCGTTAACTGTGGGAGCTTGTTCAGGGGTCGTGGATCCGTATGGCTTTCCCAACGCTTCCGGTGTCTTGTCGAGTCCATGCCGAAATGAATCGCCGCCGTCATTAGGGCGAAAGGTGGCATTACACGTTACTAGACAGGTATCTCAAATTCAATTGCTCTTCAGTGTATTAATTACTTCTTCAAACGTTTCAGGAACGAACTTCTCCAGCTAAACGAGGGGGAAGGTTTTAAATTATTGCAAATTGGACTACAGCCACAAAATCTCATTCTGAAAATATTCATTCGCCAAATAAAAATATATAATAATTTAAATGCTGCCACATAAGTGAAAACTAGATTAAAATGTGATGTTTAACTCGCCAATTTTCTATAAATGGTATATTGTTTTCACCAAGAGAACTTTCAGAACAGAGCAGCACTGTAAAATAATTTTTTTCCATATGATCTAATGATTACAATTTAAAATGCACATGTGAAATTACATAGAATGAAAACCCCAGTTGGGAAGTGTAGTTTACAAATGGTTTAATGCTTTCATAAAAAAAAATACCACAGAGGAAATAATCCGTGAAGTTCATAACGGACAATTCGTTTAATCACTTTCACTCAGTTACACTCCTGTTTTTAGTACGTCTTTTGTAAAAAAAGATCGTGCTTATGTTACCGGGTTGTCCGTCCGTTCGTCCGTCTGTACCCACGATATCTCTGCAACTATTAGTACGATTTGAAAAATTCTTCTTGCATTAAGAAGCTTGAAATGTGCGAATGATGATCCGTCATTTCATTTTTTTAAGATGAAGAATTTCGCTGCTAGAGGGCGTAAACGCAGATTATATCGAATTCACAAATACGTTTTATTTCACATATTTGCTTCTAAACATCCGATTGAAAAATTTCTTTTATCTTTCGATTCCATTTATGTCGAAGAGTATTTTAGAAATAGTTACTTTTTCAAATTACTCCTAGATTTTGCGCTAGGGGGCGTAAAAGCAAATTACATTTTTCCCGATAACTCTTCTTCTAAAACTCCGATTTGAATCATTTTTTCTTCAGCGGGTACACCTCCTGATGGTAAATATTTTGCATATAATTTCAAATTTTTGGTAATACTTTGGCCACCAGGGGGCGTAAGTATTAATTTTTGCTTCTGATGTATTTGCCATAAAATCTGAGCTTCTAAAATTTGAAAAAAATATTTCGTGGGCTTATGCCACTCACATCGATAAACCTTTTCGGAATATTTTCTTTTTAAAATATTCCACCATTTCTCCGCCAGAGGGCGTAGATGTATATCTTATTTTTGTCAATATCTCTACTTGTAGGAAACCGATTTGAAAAATTTCTTCTTTGTTGGATACTGTTTTCAGTGTGACATGTTTTTTATATAACTTCAAAATTTTCAAGTAATTCATAGACTTTCCGCTGGGGGAGGGGGGCTTAGAGGTAAATCACGTTCCTCCCTATATGTCTGCTTCTAAATCTCCGATTTGAAAAATTCCTTCTGCACCGGATACAGCTCCTGATGGGAAATCGTTTTCACATAATTTCTAATTTTTGTAAAAAATGGTTTGGCCACCAGGGGGCATAAGCCTTAATTTCCGCTTCTGATGTGTTTGAAGAAAAATATGAGCTTCTTAATTCTCGATTGAAAAAAACGTCGTTTGTAGACCGATACTACCATGTCGACAAACGTTTTAGAAACATTTTCTTCTTAAAATAATGCATGGTTCATACGCCAGGGAGCGTACATGTATGTCTTATTTTTGCCAATATCTCCACTTCTAGGAGTCCGATTTTAAAAATTCCTTCTTTGTTGGATAGTATTTACAATGTGACATGTTTTTCATGTAATTTCGAAATCTTCAATTAATTCTTAGAATTTCCGCTAGGGGGCGTAAAGGTAAATTGCTGTTTCCCCTATATCTCTGCTTCTAAATCTCCGATTTGAAAAATTATTTTTGCATCGGATACAGCTCCTGATGGGAAATCATTTGCACGTAATTTCTAATTTTTTGTAAAAAATGGTTTGGCCATTAGGTTGCGTTAGTCTTAATTTCCGCTTCTGATGTATTTGCAGCAAAATATGAGCTTCTAAAATCTCGATTGCAAAAAAAGTCATTTGTTGACCGTAACTACTCATGTCGACAAATCTTTTAGAAACATTTTCTTCTTGAAATAATGCATGGTTTCTACGCCAGGGGGCGTAAATGTATATCTTATTTTTGTCAATATATCTACTTCTAAGAGTCCGATTGGAAAAATTCCTTCTTTGTTGGATAATGTTTCCGATGCGAAATGTTTTTCCTATAAATTCAAAATTTTCATGTAAATCACAGACTTTCCGCTAGTGGGCACAAAGGTAAATTTCGTTTTCTACGTTATTTCTGCTTCTAAAACTCCGATTTGAAAAATTCGTCGTGTATCGCATACAAGACCTGATGGAAAATATTTTTCACATAATTTCTAATGTTTGGTAAAGAATGGTTCGGCCACCAGGGGGCATAAGTTCTAATTTCGGCTTCTGATGTATTTGTAGCAAAATCTGGGTTCCTGAAAACTTGAAAACTTTTTTTTCTAGGACCGATACCGCTCATATGGAAAAACTTTTGAGAATACTTTCTTCCTAAAATAATGCATGGTTTTCCCACCAGGGGACGTAAAGTCACATCTTATTTTTGTCGATATCTCTGTTTCTAAGAGTCCGATTTGAAAAAATTCTTTCGGTGTCGGAGAGCGTTTCCGGTGCGAAATGTTTCTCATATAAATTCATGTTTTTCTTAACGCGTAAGTCTGCAACCAGACGGCGATAAGCTCACGATTCCGCTTACAGCAATATCTGAGGGATTAAAAACCCGATTGAAAAACTTCTTTCTTCCGTCAGATACTATGGTTTTCCATACCGGATCCACTGGCTTTGATAAATTTAATTTGCGTCAGAACGGATTCAAAAGACGTGCTTATTACACCTGAAAATTTTGTGTCATCTTTGTTGTTTCATTTTTTTTTTCCACGTCCATTACACTGAATGGCTTGAAATTCTCTCTACTGAAATGCATTCAACACACCCCTGTTTCTGAATACAGATTCCTTGACTATGAGATATGACAAGTCTACTTATGATATTTTGAAGAATGGTATACGTCTTAATGCACATTTTAGGCAAAATAAACTGCAACACTTTAACAAATTCTTGTGTGCCATCTTTCAACACTTTAACAAATTCGTGTGTGAGTCTGGAGGAATTCGAGGCCGCTTTGGTGTAGCGGAAGCATATCCGGCGCGTAACTGGAAAACCCTGGGTTCGACTCCCGGTGGCGGCCAATGAGAATTTTTCCGTGACTCACTTATAAACGTGGAAAGAGCGAAGATCTTTGTTTGATGTTCCTGGTCCACGTTAAATGTCTGTATTAATTATTCATTCGCCTTCCAATTATTTCTTCAGTTGCTGCTTACCATCTTTGGTGAATCCTCAGCACTGTGCGGGGCTCCAAGAAGCAACCTGCCAAATTGGCTTAGCAGTTAGCGTGTGTGAGTCTGGAGGAATTCGAGGCCGCTTTGGTGTAGCGGAAGCATATCCGGCGCGTAACTGGAAAACCCTGGGTTCGACTCCCGGTGGCGGCCAATGAGAATTTTTCCGTGACTCACTTATAAACGTGGAAAGAGCGAAGATCTTTGTTTGATGTTCCTGGTCCACGTTAAATGTCTGTATTAATTATTCATTCGCCTTCCAATTATTTCTTCAGTTGCTGCTTACCATCTTTGGTGAATCCTCAGCATTGTGCGGGGCTCCAAGAAGCAACCTGCCAAATTGGCTTAGCAGTTAGCGTGTGTGAGTCTGGAGGAATTCGAGGCCGCTTTGGTGTAGCGGAAGCATATCCGGCGCGTAACTGGAAAACCCTGGGTTCGACTCCCGGTGGCGGCCAATGAGAATTTTTCCGTGACTCACTTATAAACGTGGAAAGAGCGAAGATCTTTGTTTGATGTTCCTGGTCCACGTTAAATGTCTGTATTAATTATTCATTCGCCTTCCAATTATTTCTTCAGTTGCTGCGCACCATCTTTGGTGAATCCTCAGCATTGTGCGGGGCTCCAAGAAGCAACCTGCCAAATTGGCTTAGCAGTTAGCGTGTGTGAGTCTGTAGGAATTCGAGGCCGCTGTGGTGTAGCGGAAGCATATCCGGCGCGTAACTGGAAGACCCTGGGTTCGACTCCCGGTGGCGGCCAATGAGAATTTTTCCATGACTCACTTATAAACGTGGAAAGAGCGAAGGTCTTTGTTTGATGTCTGTATTAAATATTTAAAAAAGTATTTGTATTATAAAAAGAAACGGAACTTTCTTTTTCATTATAGCATGAATTTATTAACATTTGGCTCGATTACATAAAATGTCTCGGGGGGGGGGGATGGTCGTTTCCGGGGCTTCGCCCTGTACTGGATGTATGCCTGGAAAAGCACTGTGTGTCTGAAGTTCTCCATAGTCCTTCACGACACCAGATTTTTCCTCCATTAGCATTAGTCTTACAGTTAGTTGGTGTTGATATTTCTGACACTGTCAAGTTGTTGTTTTTTGAATTTATACCCCTATTACACCCGTCTTCGAGTAAGATATGTACTAAAACGTACAGTATTCATGCAGACTGCAAGACGTGCTTTCAAAAAAGTACCAAACCGTACCATTCAACAGGGCCGCTGGCCAAACCCACCTACAAGGAGTACACGCAAACAACTTGCCATCCTTGTAAGCTGCAGTAACCATCGCCAAATAATAAATAAATAATAGCATGCACGATAATGTGTCATGTTCGCATACTGCACGCCCGTCCCTAAACAGCACGTGCATCAAAACTACACCGCTCTTGTGGATTGCACTAACCATCGACAAACAGGATTTTCCCGTGCTAAGTAAGCATTCATTTCAGTCAGAACATTTTATACATGCCATAGATCTTTAATCCAGAAAAAAATTGCTTTGCTTTTAGATCAGACACGGCAGTAATGTACCGATTAGAAATGTACGCAGTACGTACCAGAAAAGAACACTTTTACAAACACCAAATTATGGCGTTAGTGCATATCTAATACTACAATGATGTAAGTAACACTTCCCTGAAAGCATTTCATTCATTGTATGCATCTAATATGATCCTTTGCCGTGTACAACTGCTCACTTGCGCTTCAGGACGGCGATCTTCTCTTGCTCAACAAGGGGTACCATATATACCGGCTGTCTCAAAAAAGATTGAAAGAAGCTTTCATCTCTTCAACGGTTGATCACAGATACATACTTTCAGTTACAAAAATACTCAAAATGACGTAAAGCATTTCGACATGGTAGTTGCACCCCTGTGGGCAGCATTTGCATAATATAAAATACAGTATATATATATTCGCAAGAAAAAAAAAGGTTCAATCAAAAAACGTTGCCCACTGTCCTAATTAGACACCCCTCTATCAATATGCTTGCAAAACTCGCGGATATATTCGCAATGAAAATTGTAAAAAAAAAAAAAGATGGGTTTTCTGGAGCGATAATTTCCTGCACGTGCAAGAGCTCTTCCCTTACTCGCTTCGAGTGCTAGTAAGCAATGCAGTGAAACAGTTCGTCCGTTAACGGGCTCCAGACGATACATTATTTACAATTTTCATCGCAAATATCTCCGCGAGTTTTGCAAGTAGAACAACGGGTTTTTTTAGACTAATTAGGAGATTGCACAGTTTTAAAATAAACGTTTCGTCTGCAAACGCTGTATAAAAAACTATTTTATTATTTTCATGCAAATGCCACCTACACGGGCGCAGCTGCCATGTCGTAAGTCTTTACGTTATTTTGAGTATTTTTTAATTGAAATTATGTATCTGTGATCAACCGTTGAAGAGATAAAAGCGTGTTTCAATCTGTTTTTTAAGACACCCGTTATTGGGGTCCTCTCACACTGTTTAATGTCCTTCCCAAAGCTAAGGCATGCGGATACTTCAAAAGTTTGGACTCAAAGTGATGACCGCCAGATCCCCAAATTAATCCGTGGATGTAAGAAACCCCTGTCGACTTCGAGTGCTACAAAGTGTGAGGCTGCTTTTCCTTTAGAGAGGACCTCTTGTTTGTACAGACCAGTCAGTTTGCTGAAGTTAGCGGTAAAGACCCCGGTGACGGAGCTTAAAAGCGTTTTAAAATACCAGAGGGTGGGTTCTGTTGTTGAAAAATGAGAGAGGAGGTGCTAAGAAAGCAACTTCTCTGTGCTTGATGATAATTCCGGATCCCCGAACAGAAGCGTTCCCCAAGTGTCTGATAGCAACATGTCGATAAACCGTTAACGTTGATTACGTTTTGTTTTCGTCATTTTGTAGGTAGATGCTGTTGTTCAGGCACTTTCCTTCCTGAAAGCAAGATCATATGACAGTAAAAGTGAAAAGTGTGTACTGTTAAGACCACCACTTTCATGTAGTTAAAGAGCTGCAGCTTTAAAAAAGTACCAACATCGGTACCACGTGAGGAAGGTGATTATATACGGGATGTGAGACAAAGTGGAAATTTCTGAAAGTGTTCGGGTGGAAAGCTATCTTGATTAGATAAAACTACTATGATCGGAAGCCAAAACAAAGCAAGGATCCAGGTAATATCTACAAGATCTGTAGCATTCATCAGTAGCGCACGAACCCTGTATTCAGAAATAAATATAATGACGAGTTTGTTGCTACCGGAGTAGCAGAAAATAAAAGTTTAACCAAAACAATCTTCGTAAAAATTCCAGTGAATTTAAATGAAACTAAAGTGCTGCAAAACGCCATGTTTCTTATAATTAAAAGTGCACATCTATTCTGATGCAAATGATTTCTTCAGAGCAGGATGGCGATATTTCATATGCACTTGTTAAATCAGATTTCGCTCTGGAAATAATTGGATTGAAGTGTAAAACGCAACTAAACATCGGCGAGATTTTGAAAATGGAATTAAGGTATGTAAAATGTTTTTGGGTAACAATATTAATCTTCACTTGATAAAGTTTCAGTAACGTGATGTGATTTTTATTCATTTTTTTATAATTAAAACGCCAACTTTGTCTTCCAGTTATGCAAAACAAATTTCCGCATTTCATGCATACCAGAAGGTTTTGGAGATATAAAAGGACATTTCGAAATACAGAGCGCACTAAGTACAAAACACATAACTGGATTTTTTCTAATTAACATGTTTTCAGTGTAATGCTAATTATGTTTTTTCGATGAAACATAATTAACAAAAATGTGTTTACTGAAAAATAATTGGCAAATTTTAAATAATGCTACAATGTAATGAAACAAAAGTGGCGGTACATCACGGTTTGACTATTTCATAGTGACAGAATTGTGATGAAAAAGTAATTTTTCATGCACTTCATTTAGAAACTGAGATAAGAAGATAATAGTTTACACATGTACGCATCCTAACGAGAAAACGTGCGTTATTTAAAGAAATGTTTGCTATCTCCCATACATCCAATGGCATACAGCGTAGAAGTGTTTCAATCTGATTTTTAAAAGCAGAGATCAAGATGCGAAGAAAAATGCACCACTACTCCACCTAGCGGCCGAGCTGTGCAATATGAAATATTCGAAAAAACATAAGCACAATATTTCACCTTAACTTCTGCGCCCATAAGCAGCCATGTGTCCCTAATTTGAGGCCGCTGTTTCCATGAAGGGAACAGACTCAATTCTATAGGACAGAAACACATTCAACGCGGCGACGATCGCCATGCATTAAGCTTATTCCATGATGGTGGTCAGAGGTGAAATTTCCTGTTGAGTCTCACGAGCATACCTTGAGCTCAAATAAAAACACCAACGTTTACCACAATCAAAGGTTTATTATACATCGATTAGAGTTTCGCAGAGCGTTTGGCTCGGCATCATCAGGACGAATATCCTGATAAACGGATCGTCCTGAATATGCCGAGCCAAACGCTCTGCGAAACTATATTCGATGTATAATAAATCTTTGATTGTGGCAAACGTTGGTATTTTTATCTGATCTCAACACCACAAGTTCACAAGTTCTGTAGTCATAAATTATGTATTACCTCGAGCTTGTGTCTTGGATGAAGCATTGTTGGTGTGATGAATAATGAATACACACAATTGACATGAATTAGGAACATCAAACAGAAGTCATCGCTCTTTTACGTTTATAAGTGAGTCACGAAAAACAATTATCTTCAGCCGCCACCGGGAATCGAACCCAGTCTTCCAGTTACCCGACATACATATTACCACTGCACCACAGTTGGTGTGTTTGTCTTTAATTGTTGGTGTGTTGGTCTTTTAGTGCTGACTCTTTTTCTTATTCCCGGAAAGCAGTAGCCGTAATTTAAATTGATACTGGCGGTGGTTATATTCGTAAAAAGAAACAAAATAAAAGCATTACACAGGGTGTTCAGAAAGTAATTCCTCAATATTTATATACAAACGCAATGGTAAAGTATACACTGAGTGGCCACTTTATTATGACCACCCCCTCAGTACTTCGTTAGGCCAACTTTTGCCTTTAATACTGCATCGATTCTTCGTGGCATGGACCCCACGAGATGTTGATAGGTGGTTTGTGGAATCTGAGACCATGCTTGATGAATAGCCCTTTCCAGGAGTGTGAGATTGCACGGTTCTGTATCCAGCTGTCTGATGGCTCGTTCAACTTCATCCCACAAATTCTCAATGGGGTAGAGATATGGAGATCGTGGGGGCCACCTAAGCAAAGTAAACTCACCGGCATGTTCCTGAAACCAATCCTGTACAATACGAGCACTATGGCAGGACGCATTATCTTGTTGAAAGTAGCCATTGGGATAAACCCTCCACTTGACAGGATGCACTTGGTCCGCAACGATGTTTAGATATGATGTGCCAGTCAGACGTTGATCAACACGAATTAAAAAACCCAAAGCATGCGAGGAAAACATTCCCCAAACCATAACGTTCCCTCCCCCAGCTTGAAGGGTTGTAGCAATGCATTTGGCGTCCATGCTTTTGCGCTGTTTCCGCCAAATTCTCACTCGGCCATCGGCATGGTGCAACTGAAAACGCGATTCATCGGACCACATAATTTGTTTCCAATTATCGACTGTCCAAGCCTTGTGCTCCTGTGCGAACTGGGGACGTTTTCTCTTGTTAACTGCAGACAGCAAAGGTGTTCGAACAGGCCTTCGGCTGCCATATCCCATCCGATGCAGTGTACGGCGAACAGTGCATGCAGAGATCATTTGAGGGGATCCTTGATTAAGATGGTCTGTAATTTGCTGCACTGTTGCCCTTCTGTTGTCTGTTACCAGTTTGGACATTCTCCGTTCCGCCCGAGCAGTCACTAGTCGATGACGACCACACGTTGCACGTAGAGACCCAGTTTTTTGGCTGACAGTCCAGTCTTTAAACACTTTAACAACAGCTTCTCTGGAACATTTCACGAATGCGGCGGTTTCGGTGTTACTCGCTCCATGGCTCCGAGCTCCTACAATCATCCCACGTTGAAAGTCCGTCAAATCGCATTATTTACCCATCTCGTCCCAAAAAATCAGTTCTACTACTGTCGCAAGCACTAAGCTTTCCCTTTTTATACTAGCCTCGCCCACTGGCGGCAACAGCGTGCAGCCATAGCTCATTTGCTCAAAACTGTCAGGTGGTCATAATAAAGTGGCCACTCAGTGTATATCAAATTGAAACAAAACAACAGCGAAGCTCAAAATTTCCACTTTAATTCGCAATATTTTATTTTTTTACACATGCCCCTTACGCACGATCCAGATACGCCAACGTAAAAAAAAAAAATTCTTAAACCCGTCTGTGTAAAAATCTTTAGGTTGTTCTCGGAACCATCTCCGTCACAGGTGAACTGAGTTCCTTTAAGATGTCTCTTGAGAGCTGAAAACAACCAGAAGTCGAAAGGCGTGAAATCTGGGCTGTTGGTAGGGTGTTCAAGAATTTCAAACCCAATTTTCTGTATGGCCCCTAGTATGAAAGCACTGGTGTAAAGTTTGGTGTTGTCGTGTTACAGAATAATTGCCATTTTCCCCTACACAGGCGTTTATGTTTTGCTTTAACTTTTTTACGCTCTCCAACCGTAGGTTGAAGAAGCGCATATGCTCCAGCTTTGTCAGTCTGTCCGCCTGTCCGCACGATAACTCGCGTAAAAAATGGTTCGATTTCGATACAATTTTCGTATGTGGTAGGGGACCATCCTGGGACGAACCCTATTGAAAATGGGATTAATGGGGTCAAAGGCCACGACATTGGAGCGGGATCCATTCCATTGCCCTTAAGCGTCATAACTTGCGTAAATATGGTTCGATTTCAACGACATTTCAGTATGAGATAGGGGACTACCTGGGGACGAACCTTACTGAAAATGGGTGAAGTGGGGTCAAAGGTCAGGACATAGGAGCGGGATGAATTACATTGCTCTTATGCGTCATAACTTGCGTAAATATTTTTCGATTTCAATGAAATTTTAGCATGTCGTAGAGGACCTCCTGATAATGAACCCCATTGAACATGGGTAAAGTGGGCTCAAAGGTCAGGACATAGGATCGGGATCCATTCCATCGCCCTTATGCGCTATAACTTATATAAAAATTCTTCGATTGAGACAAAACTTTTTAATGTTGTTCCGGAAGTATACTTTACCGGTTCTGTAGGATATCAACTAAATGAGGGCAAAGGTCAGGTTATGGGAGCGAGATTTATTCTACAGCCATTATCCTCATAACTTGAGTAATGATTGGAGTAATCATTTCTGGTATGTTGGAAAGCGTATCATAATCAATGCATTGCGTGATTTTACTAACTTGTTTACACTTTCTAACCGCATGTTGAAGAAGCGTATTTGCTCCAGCTTTGCCCGTCTGTCTTTCGGCACGATAACTCGCGTAAAAATGGTTCGATTTCGATGACATTTTAGTATGTGATAGAGAACAACCTGGGAAAGAACCCTATTGAAAATGGAAGAAATGGGGTTAAAGGTCAGGACATAGGAGGTGTCACGTCAATTCGTCGCGTGCGTCAATTCGTCGACTACGTCAATTCGTCACCTGCGTCAATTCGTCGCGCGTCAATTCGTCGACTACGACAATTCGTCGCGCGTCAAATCGTCGACCACGACGATTCGTCGCGCGTCAATTCGTCGCGGAGAAATTCGTCGACTACCTCAATTCGTCGACTACGTCAATTCGTCGCGTTTACAGATTTTGGTTACGTACAAAACGAATGCAGGAAAACGTACGATTTCGAACGTCTTGCTCCCTGATCAAATTTATAAAGTTTGGACACGCAGACAGGATAGGAATATTACGTTTTTCTTTGGCACTAAAAATATTAGACGGTAAACGGTTTTTGGAAAGGGGCAGGGCCCGGTTGGACAGAGCCCCCCATATACAAAATTTTCGTAAAATCTACAGTTTTCAATTCAGAACCACCAAATCTGGTATACTATCTCGTGGTATTCTAACTTAGACTGTAGACGGTTTAGGGAAGCGGTTGCAGAGGGGGGGGGTTAGAGCCCCCCTACAGAATTGCCGTAAGATATAGTTTTCAATTTAGAACTACCAAATTTGGTATATTATCTCATGGTACTCTAACTTAGACGGTAGACGGTTTTTGTAACGGGTCAGGGGCCCGGTTGGTCAGAGCCCCCATACACAAAATATTCGTAAGATCTAGAGTTTTCAATTCAGAACCACCAAATCAGGTATCCTATCTCATAGTACTCTAACTTACACGGTTGTCAGTTTTTGGAACGGGTCAAGCCCCGGGGAGTCAGAGCCCCCCCCCCCTACATACAAAATTTTCGTAATATCTCGTTTTCATTTCAGAACCATCAAATTTGCTATCATGAAACTCTAACTTAGTCGCTAGACGGTTTTTGGTAGGGGTTGGTGCCCGCGGGTTCGGAGCCTCCCCATCATAAAAAATTTCGTAAAATCTACAGTTTTCATCTTAGAACCACCAAATTTCGTATACTATCTCATGGTACTCTAACTTTGACGCTAGACGGTTTTTGGAAGGGGTTGGACCCGGCGGGGTCGCCCCCCCCCCCTCATAAAAATTTCGTAAAATCTACAGTTTTTATCTTAGAACCACCAAATTTGTTATACTATCTTATGGCACTCTAACTTAGTCCGCAGACCGTTTTTGGAACGGGTCAACGCCCGCGGGTTCAGAGCCCCCCACATACAAAATTTTCTTAAAAACTACAGTTTTCAATTCAGAACCACCTAATCTGGTATACTATCTCATGGTACTCTAACTTAGACGCTAGACGGTTTTTGGAAGGGGTTGGAGCCCGGGGGTCAGACCCCCCCGAATAAAAACTTTTTCGTAAATACTACAGTTTTCAATTTAGAACCACCAAATTTGGTATACTATCTCATGGTACTCTAACTTAGACGCTAGACGGTTTTTGGAAGGGGTTGGAGCCCGGGGGTCAGACCCCCGAATAAAAAAAACTTTTTTCGTAAAATCTACAGTTTTCAATTTAGAACCACCAAATTTGGTATACTATCTCATGGTACTCTAACTTAGACGCTAGACGGTTTTTGGAAGGGGTTGGAGCCCGCGGGGTCGGGCCCCCACTCATAAAAAATTTCGTAAAATCTACAGTTTTTATCTTAGAACCACCAAATTTGGTATACTATCTTATGGTACTCTAACTTAGTCGGCAGACCGTTTTTGGAACGGGTCAAGGCCCGGGGGTCAGAGCCCCCCACATACAAAATTTTCTTAAAAAGTACAGTTTTCAATTCAGAACCACCTAATCTGGTATACTATCTCATGGTACTCTAACTTAGACGCTAGACGGTTTTTGGAAGGGGTTGGAGCCCGGGGGTCAGACCCCCCCCCCGAATAAAAACTTTTTCGTAAATACTACAGTTTTCAATTTAGAACCACCAAATTTGGTATACTATCTCATGGTACTCTATCTTAGACGCTAGAAGGTTTTTTGAAGGGGTTGCAGCCCGGGGGTCGGCCCCCTCATAAAATTTCGTAAAATCTACAGTTTTTATCTTAGAACCACCAAATTTAGTATACTATCTTATGGTACTCTAACTTAGTCGGCAGACCGTTTTTGGAACGGGTCAAGGCCCGGGGGTCAGACCCCCGAATAAAAACTTTTTCGTAAAATCCATAGTTTTCAATTTAGAACCACCAAATTTTGTATATTATCTCATGGTACTCTAACTTAGACGGTAGAAGGTTTTTGGAACGGATCAAGGCCCGGGGGTAAGATCCCCCCACATACAAAATTTTCTTAAAATCTTTATTTTTCAATTCAGAACCGCCAAATTTTGTGTCATCAAACTCTAACTTAGCGGGAGACGGTAAGTGAAAGCGCAACATTATTAACTTGATTTGTTATGCAAACTTTATAAATACGACCACAGCGATTAAAAGTTACTAAAGAGTCCTTGTAAGTAATATTTTTTGACCGAGTGCAAGTACAGTTTACGAAATGTCAACAGGTCAAAATATCTAAAGTAACAATGAAATTTGGAATATTTCTTTTTTCTTTCTTTTTATTTCAGTTTTGACACTTGTATTAAGTTTTAAAAACATATATTTCTGCTATTGTATACCTTGATTGTGCTTTAAACAGAATTTCTTACCATGTTTTGGGTATTTTGTTTCGTGTGGTTGCAGTTTTTTTAATGTTTTGGGCATTTCATTTTGTGTGGTTACTTCTTTTTATGTTTTGGGCATTTTACTTTGTATGGGTGTTTTTGTTATGTTTTTGTTCTTTTCTTTTCTGTGGTGGTTGTAATGTCGACAGGATAAAAGGGGAAACTGTGGACAGTCACGATGCCTACTTGCTTCTAATTTTTTTTTTTTCAAATACAGCACATGATTTTGTATTGAGTTATACCACTTACTCATTAAGCGACTACAGGTTTCTTTAAATATGAACGTTTTCTTAGAGCCTTTTGTTTCCTCTACCTAGCTTTTTCGGTTCCGCAATTTCTTTTCTTGGTTTTAGAATATTTTCCTTATTATTAATCTATTTTCTCATGCAAACTCTTTATGTAAGGTATGTTTATTCTATCGAAGTATTTTGCAATTATACGTAAAGCCCAGTTGCTGAAGTAAAAAAAATATTTCCAACTGAAACAACGCAGTTCAGATATTTTCCCGCTGTTAACTCAAAGAATGAAAACAAAAACAACAAATCTGTGCAATGGTTGAGGCATGAGACAGTACTTACTGGTAACCAGGCAAAGTTTTAAAGAAGAATGAGCTTAAGAATTTCTAACTGCAACAAAAAAGAGCCTCCGCACTGTATCCCTCCCCATCCCCTAGTGCCGGCCTTTGGACGTCTTGAAAGAGAAGTCTTAAGGACACATCTGTATCGTAATTGCCTGAGCATTCGCGACAATCTTCTGGTGTCGTAGTAGAAAAACACACTTCCTACTTTGCCTAAATTGCTTGGATGTAATGCCAACGAACAAAGTTTTGCTCTCGCAATGGATTTCTGTTGCTTTTGATGGAATACTTTTCCCCTGGGGTTCACCGCTTTCACTATAGTCTTCAAGACAGGCGGCAATACACCCCAACGTAAAACACCAATTTCACGGCAATTAACTGCAATTAGCGAAAGAGGGGGCGGTACAGGAAATAAGTCAAACGAGACAGATCTGAACTTAGAAAGTCGGGGGAAGGTGTTGCATGAAAAACTGTGTTTGGCTTACAGATCATTTGGCACGTAGGGACGTAGGTTTCGTTTAATATGTTACGGGGTAAACAAATTGTCTTTTCAGTAAAACAATTTTCTTTCATACGCATGGTGCAACACAAAATATTTGAATTTATTTTTGAGAATTAGCATGACGCCTACCGGCCTAGAGTACAGCTTCCCAGTCCGCGCCTGCTGCCGCCTCTGGAACCTGGCTCCCGGGTTCTTCGCATCTGTTGATCCCCCGCCTGGAGCTTCCCAGCTGTAAAATACATGTACCTCTGCGTTTTGGAAAAACAAAAGATAAGATGCCGATCCTTAAAAGTAACCACTTCTTGTGACCGCAGGTACGAAAATCTTGAACTTCGCTTAAACCCTAACTGGAGGAACAAGCTTCACGTGATTGTCTGTATTCTGAGTGTTTTATTGAATGATTGCTCATTAGTTCGTAGTTGACTGGAGAACAGAGAACGTGCTTGTTGAAACCATTGTTGTGCGTTGTCAAGTGATAATAGTGGAAATATATCATTCTAAATATTTTGGAAAGAGAAAGTGCATTGTTTTCCGAAGGCACTATGCAGATGAAGAATGCAACATAAATAGTTAACTCACAAAAAGAAAATGATTTGCTGAAATGGAAAGGGTATTTATTTTGCCATAACAGAGTGCGAGGTGATTTACGGTATTGTCACTGTATTGAAAGAAATTATGGAAATTGTACTGGCTTTGCTAGTACTATTCTTATTGGAGATGAACACAGGATGCGCAATGAGAAACCACATAATCATGCTCAAAGACCGGAGAAAAGTGATGTTGCTGTTGCAAGAGCGCAAATAAAAGAACGAGCGAGAAATACGGACGAAGCCCCTGCACAAATTATTCAAACCGTGACAACGTCAATGGCTACAGTAAATGCAGCTTACATGCCTAATATGGATGCACTAAGGCAAGTTGTAAAAAAGAGAAGACATGCCAAGACATGCCTGCGGAGCCTACGACTTCAGAAGGGATCGATGCCCCAATAAATTTACAGGAGAAGATGGTGCAAAAATTTCTTGGCAGAGATAGCGCATTTGGACATCAAAGAATTATTTTATTTTTAACAGAGAATAATTTACGAAAGCTTAAAGAAGCACCCCTCTGGATTATGGATGGGACATTTGAAACTTGTCCAACCCTTTTTAGGCAATTATGTTCCATTCATGCTATGGTTGAAACGAATCCAGAGATGCACAGACTTGTCCCACTAGTTTATGGGTTACTTTCCAGCAAGTATAAATAATATAATACTATTATAAAGTATTTTTGTGGGATTTACAAGACTATGCATCAGACTATGATATTCAGCTTGCACCACAATATACGCATAATAATAGATTTTGAAATAGCTACCGTTATAATGCTGCTAAAAAGGAATTTGGAAGGAGCACACACAAATGTTCTTGGTTTCATCTCGGAAAAAAATGTGCTGAGGAATATCCATCCTCTGGCATAGCCTTGGAATAAAAGGAAAACAGTGAGTTTGCTCTCAAAGTCAGACATTTGCAAGCACTCGCATTTTTTTCATCTGATGAAATTCCAGCTGCTTTTGAAGAAGTGAAATCAATTTTACTAGAATATGCAGATTCTGTAGTTCAGTGGTTTGAGGAAAATTATGTTCTTGGAAAATTTCGTGGAAGCAGAAGAAACAATCCAAGCAGAAGCCCTCCGCTGTTCCCGTCAACAATTTGGTCAGTTAGTGAAAACAATTTATTTGGCTTTCCCAGAACACAAAACGAACTTGAAAGATTAGACAGACGCTGGAATACAATTCTGGGAGAGAAAAAACTGTGACTGTACGAAATAATCAGTGAAATTGCGAAAGAGCAGAGAACAACTATGGCTAAAATCGAAAGAGTGATAGCACAGATTCCAACAAATCCACCCAGAAGAGAAACGCTGGCAAGATAAAAAGGAATTCGAACTTCTTTGGTGCACAGAGACAATGTTAACATGCTGGACATTTTAAGAGGAATTTCATATAATTCTACCCTTTACTAAAATGTGCTGGTATTTCTCACTAATTGAATTATACCTTTTACTAACTTGTATTTGAATTTTTCAAGAATGTGATTCCGCCGAAGATGCAAGAATGTAAAACACAACGCAAAATTAAAAAAAACAAAATTTTCAAAATAGCATGTCAAAAACATAAAATGTCAAAAAGTAATCCAAAATGTGAAACATATAAAAATTCAAAATGCAATCCAAAATGTGAAACAAGTAAAAATTCAAAATGCAATCACAAGTCACAAGCATTACAAAAATGCGAAACGCTATGTAACAAGTACAACACAAAATAAAACAAATGCCAAAAAATACGCTTTGTAAAATGTACAAAATAAAATAAAGGCCATATTCACAAGGATTTCATGAAGAGTCAAGTTAAAAATGAGCTTTTACTTAGACTTCAAATAATAATTACTAGCCTCTACACCTTTTTAAGTCTTTCATAAGTGCAACATCATTAGCCTGACTTGTCATCAAACATTATCAATATGACCATAGCATACAATCACTTAAAAGACTTGTTAATGGATGAATTGAGGAATCACCAAGTTCAGCGGGTGAAAGTTAATGGTTGCTTATAGTTTTGTACTCGAGTAAATGCGCAACACAGTAAACTTTACTTTCTCTGAAAATTTTATGTATATGAGCACGGTTGATTGAAAACTGATAAAAAGGCTTAAGGCCTGTTTATTAATTTTTGTGCCTCAGTCAAAACGCAGTACCATAACCTTGGCATGTTATCGAAACCTTATGAATACGTCGGACTAAAAATTCCTAAAAAAAAGTTTACGCCTAAGGTCTTGTAACTAAAGTTTTGTGACAGGGTAAAAACTGCAACATTAATAACTTGACATGTTATGTTAACGTTGTGAATATGAGCACGGCGGATTAAAGATTTCAACAAATAGCCTTTGGGATTAATGTGTTGTAGCTGAGTAAAAATGTAACATTATCTTGATTTTCTATATAAACCAAACTACGTGCTGAAATGGCACAACTATATATACGTATACTTCAACCCTATACCGAAGCGCTGACAAGGTGAAAACAAAAGTGCAATTTTGTACGGTCCCCTAACATTTTATGGCCAGCCTACATGGAAGTGGACACCTTGATATCAAAAACATACTTTTTGTACGGTCCACAACAAATAGCAATGGACACGTCGCAATCTTTGGGGGGGGTTAACGACCACCGTGATCAATTCAGTGGGCTATAAGCAGTCGTACATTCCCAATTTTGGGCCACTGGTTCCTGGGAAGGGGGACAGCCAGTGCCAGAAGTCAAGCACAACGTCCATGATTCACCGGGACTTGAACCAGGATCCTTCTCGACAAGTGGTCAGAAGCCAGCGCCTAGATCACTCCGCCACCGTAGCGGCACACGTTGAAATGTATTTTTCATACGGCCCCAAACGCTCTTATGGACATACTAGATTGAACTGGACGCAAATAAATCATTAATATAATTTGTACTAGCAGGGATACCAGTTATTTGCCAGGTACATATTACTATTTGTGGAATCACCAAGTTCAGCGGGTGAAAGTTAATGAATGAAAAAGATATTCCTGCAATTTTCCAGTAAACTTATTTTAAATTTTTTGATTTAGTTAATTTAATTTTGCGAAACAAAAAAGAAAGAAAAAGGAATGGGAATACTTACCTTCTAGGAGACATCTATACAACTGCCGTACATCTGGCGTGTGCTTCTGTGAATCCCGCGACACAGAAATGCAATGTACCTATGTGATGTCGCATGCATACGACTTCACATTGGCATTGATCATCTTTTTCTTAGCGTTTTGAATTTTGAATATCTGGAACTCTCTGTTTACATTACATTATATTTCTTTCTGATAAGCCGTTCGTTGGTAGTGAAAGCTAAACTATATAGATTTGTGTTTTTAATACACCATTAAACGAATATTTTTGCACTTTATTGTTATCTACAGTCCCTAACTTAGACCGTAGGTTGGTTAGTTGGTTGGTTGGTTGAAGGTTTATAGTGCAAAACCCTCAAAGGGCCAAAGAGCGCATTAGAACGTAAATAGGGTATTCTTAAGAGTAAAAAACGGAACTTTTTACGAAAATTTTGCATGGGGCTACCTTGATCCGGGTCCCGAACCCTTCCAAAAACCGTCTACCGTCTAAGTTAGATAACCATAAGTAGTATGCAAAATCTGGTTTTCCTAAATTGAAAACTATAAATTTTACGAAATTTTTATGAGGAGGGGAAGGGGCTCTCACCCCGGGTTCCAGCCCCTTCCAAAACCGTCTAGCGTCCAAGTTAGAGTTTCATGATACCAAATTTGGTGGTTCTGAATTGAAAACTGTAGTTTTTAAGAAAATGTTGTATGTCTGTGTGTGTGGGGGCGGGGGGGGCTCCGACCCCCAGGGCTTTGACCCGTCCCAAAAACCGTCGACCGTCTAAGTTAAAGTACCATGAGATAGTATACCAAATTTGGTGGTTCTAAATTGAAAACTGTAGATTTTACGCGGCATTTTTATGGGGGGGCTCTTACCCCCGGGCTCCAACCCCTTCCAAAAAATCGTCGAGCGTCTAAGTTAGAGTACCATGCGTTAGTATACCAGATTTGGTGGTTATGAATTGAAAACTGCAGTTTTTAAGAAAATTTTGTATGTGGGGGCTGTGACCCCCCGGGCCTTGATCCGTTCCAAAAACGGTCTACTGTCTAAGTTAGAGTACCATGAGATAGTATACCAAAGTTGGTGGTTCTAAATTGAAAACTGTAGATTTTACAACAAAAAAATATTCGGGGGTGTCTGATCCCCCGGGCTCCAACCCCTTCCAAAAACCGTCTAGCGTCTAAGTTAGAGTACCATGAGAGAGTATACCAGATTAGGTGGTTCTGAATTGAAAACTGTAGTTTTTAAGAAAATTTTGTATGTGGGGGGCTCTGACCCCCCGGGCCTTGACCCGTTCCAAAAAACGGTCTGCCGTCTAAGTTAGAGTACCAAAAGATAGTATACCAAATTTGGTGATTCTAAGATGAAAACTGCTTCAAAAAACCTTCTAGCGTCTAAGATAGAGTACCATGAGATAGTATACCAAATTTGGTGGTTCTAAATTGAAAACTGCAGATTTTTCGATAAAGTGTTTATTCGGGAGGGGGTCTGACCCCCTGGGCTCCAACCCCTTCCAAAAACCGTCTAGCGTCTAAGTTAGAGTACCATGAGATAGTATACCAGATTAGGTGGTTCTGAATTGAAAACTGCAGTTTTTAAAAAAATTTGTATGTGGGGGAGATTCACCCCCCGGGCCTTGACCCGTTCTAAAAACGGTCTGCCGTCTAAGTTAGAGTACCATAAGATAGTATACCAAGTTTGGTGGTTCTAAGATGAAAACTGTCGATTTTACGAAATTTTTATGAGGGAGGGCCGACCCCCGGGCTGCAACCCCTTCAAAAAACCTTCTAGCGTCTAAGATAGAGTACCATGAGATAGTATGCCAAATTTGGTGGTTCTAAATTGAAAACTGTAGATTTTTTGAAAAAGTGTTTATTCGGGGGGGGGGTCTGACCCCCCGGGCTCCAACCCTTCCAAAAACCGTCTAGCGTCTAAGTTAGAGTACCATGAGATAGTATACCAGATTAGGTGGTTCTGAATTGAAAACTGTAGTTTTTAAGAACATTTTGTATGTGGGGGCTTCACCCCCGGGCCATGACCCGTTCCAAAAACGGTCTGCCGTGTAAGTTAGAGTACCGTAAGATAGTATACCAAATTTGGTGGTTCTAAGATGAAAACTGTCGATTTTACGAAATTTTTTATGAGGAAAGGGGGGGCTCCGGCCCCGCGGCCTCCAACCCCTTCCAAAAACCGTCTAGCGTCTAAGTTAGAGTTTCATGTTACCAAATTTGATGGTTCTGAAATGAAAACTAGATTTTACGAAAATTTTGTATGTAGGGGGGGGAGCTCTGACTCCCCGGGCCTTGACCCGTTCCAAAAACCGACAACCGTCTAAGTTAGAGTACTATGAGATAGGATACCAGATTTGGTGGTTCTGAATTGAAAACTGTGTGTGGGGGCTCTGACCAACCGGGCCCCTGACCCGTTCCAAAAACCGTCTAAGTTAGAGTACCATGAGATAATATACCAAATTTGGTAGTTCTAAATTGAAAACTATATCTTACGGCAATTCTGTAGGAGGGTGGGCTCAACCCCCCACCCCCCTCTGCAACCGCTTCCCAAAACCGTCTGCAGTCTAAGTTAGAATACCACGAGATAGTATACCAGATTTGGTGGTTCTGAATTGAAAACTGTAGATTTTACGAAAATTTTGTATATGGGGGGCTCTGACCAACCGGGCCCTGCCCCGTTCCAAAAACCGTTTACCGTCTAATATTTTTAGTGCCAAAGAAAAACGTAATATTCCTATCCTGTCTGCGTGTCCAAACTTTATAAATTTGATCAGGGAGCAAGATGTTCGAAATCGTACGTTTTCCTGCATTCGTTTTGTATGTAACCAAAATCTGTAAACGCGACGAATTGACGTAGTCGACGAATTGACGTAGTCGACGAATTTGTCCGCGACGAATTGACGCAGTCGACGAATTGACGCGCGACGAATTAACGCGCGACGAATTGACGCGCGACGAATTAACGCGCGACGAATTGACGCAGTCGACGAATTGACGCGCGACGAATTTACGTAGGCGACGAATTGACGCGCGACGAATCGTCGCAGTCGACGAATTGACGCACGCGACGAATTGACGCACGCGACGAATTGACGTAGAACCGACATAGGAGGGTATCCATTCCATCGCCCGTATACCTCGTAACTTAAGTAACAATGTTTCGATTTGCCGCCCCGGTGGCGCAGTGGTCTAAGCGATGGCCTCTGATCATTCGTCCGTAAGCGGTCCGGGTTCGAATCCCGGTGAGGCATGGATGTTGTGTTTGTCTTACGGCACTGGCTCTCTCCCTTCCCTGGAACCAGTGACCCTAAATTAGGGACGGGCGACTGCTTATAGCCCATTGAGTTGCTCATGGTGGTCGTTAAACCTCCAATCAAAAAAAAAACAAAAAAAAATTTTTCGATTGCGACAAAACTTCATCACGTTGTTCCGGAAACATACTGAACCGGTTCTTGCTTAACATCATTGAAATGAGGTCAAAGGTTAGGGCACAAGCGCAAGATTTATTCCACAGCCATTATCCTAATAACTGGACTAAAAATGCTTCTATTGCGACACACCTTTAGTGTGTGTAGTTCCGGAAGTATACCGAACCAATTCTGTTTAACATCATCGAAATGGGGTCAAAGGTCAGGGCACAGGAGCGAGATTTATTCTGCAGCCTTGAGTAATAACTTGAGTAATGATTTCTGGTATGTTGGAAAGCGTATCATAATCAATGCATTGCAGGATTTTACTAACTTGTTTATGGTATAGGCGCAGCTCTCAGAGTTGATAGTCGTAGCTTTGACCATGTACTCCTGATGAATAGTGCCTTTGTACTGCCAGAACACAGTAAGCATGCGCGTACCGAAAGAAATTTGAGTTATTAATTTTTTCGTTCGAAGGAAAATGGATGTCGATATTCCAGCGATTAATTTCTCATTTCTTGGGCATAACGGCGAACCCAACTCTCATCACCAGATACAATGCTTTGAGGAAAATCACTTCCATATTTTTTTATAGCAAGCAAGAAATCTCTCGCATATTTAAAATCTTGATTTCTTCATTTCCGATTTTAGTGACACTGTACCCAAGAAGCGCACATTTTGTTGTATCCTAAAGCGTGCTGTTTACACTACCTAAACTAATGTCCAGCTTACCTCTTACGTTTCTCTGAGCTATTCTTCGATTTCCCCTGTACGCTCATTGAATTTTTGTCGTTCAAATCGCAAGTTGCGGTAACGGGCTTCCTACTTCGAGACTGATCCTGTACAGCCAACATCCTCCACTGTCCTTTGATTTTCTTACAACACTACAAACAGTGCTTATGTCCAAAGTTCCAGAACCATAAACTGCCACTATTACTGGCCTCCCATTCTGCGGTTGATCTTTTACAGCCAACATTCCTCCACTGTCCTTTGATATTCTTAACCAACGACGAACAGTGCTTATGTCTGAAGTTCCATAACCATAAACTGCCGCTATTACTGGCCTCCCATTCTGCGGTTCATCTTTTACAGCCAACATTCCTTCACTGTCCTTTGATTTTCTTATCCAACGCGAGCAGTACTCATATCCCAAGTTCCAGAACTATAGACTGCCCCTAATCTAGCGTGAATTTCTTTGGGAGGTACATTTTCATGAGTTAAAAACTCGATAACTGTTCTTTGTTTGACACCTCTCGACACAGTTGAAAAAGAATCATCCATTTTAAACATAACTAGCAATCATGCCTGTTCTCCGAACGGTGAACCTATTAAATAATTTTTTGAACATAAAATTAAAGAAAGGGAAGAGTAATTAAAGGGAAAGAAAAGTAATTTAAAAACCGTAACTTTTTTATGATTTAGAACAGCGTCGTGACGTTAATGCATATGGTTTGACGTAAAACGGAGCAGGCTTTGGTGCCCTTTAATTTTAAATCAAAATTTGTAATTTTTGAAGCATTTTAGTCATTCTGACAAAATTATCTTTAAACGTATCGGCATTTTGAAACAGTAAAGCTAAGCCACCGTGGAGTCCATGCCACAATAAAATTCAAGCAGACAATGTATCAAAGCGCCCTGTTTTTATGTTTTTATTTTATTTTCGTGCGTTTTCAGGTATCCGGACTTTAAGACCTAACAGCATGCCAATGTTTAGATCTCTAGATTATTTTGGAGTGGTCTAACAATTCGCAAAAAGTTCAAGCAGATAATGCTCTAAAGCCACTTTTTTTTTTATTTTTATTTTTATTTTGGTTTTCGGGCTTTTCTCGGTATTCGGACCTTTAGGCCTATCACCATGTCAATTTTCAGATCTCTAGGTCATTTAGAAGTGGTCAAACAATTTGCGGACGAACACACTCGCATTTTCCCTCTTTGCTTTTCGTATACGAGGCGAAAGCCTATATATAAATAGGTATTCACGTATGCCAGTAGAAAACGTTGAACTGCCGCCCCGGTGGCCCAGTGGTCTAAGCGATGGCTTCTGATTATTCGTCTGAAAGGGGTCCGGGTTCGAGTCCCGGTGAGCTATGGATGTTGTGTTTGTCTTACGGCGCTGCCTCTGTCCCTTCCCTGGAACCAGTGGCCCTAAATTAGGGACGGGCGACTGCTTATAGCCCAGTAAGTAGCTCACGATGGTCGTTAAATCTCCAATCAAAAAAATAAACGAAAAGAAACGCCGAACTTTAAAAGCGTCGCTACGTCATTAAGCATTGCGTCATTACAAGTTTGATTGTAGCCTGTCTTTTCACCCAATGAGAGGAGAGTGCAAAAAATAGTTACGTCACCATGACAGCAGGTCGCGGGACCAGAACTTTCCTGTGTGGTTAACGCTGAAGACAGAGTAAGCCTCTCGTTTCTTTCTTTAAAAAATGCTTAAAAATCAGTAAATGACTTTTTCTTTAAAAAAAATGTAAAAGAGGGATGATAGCAGTGAGTTTATGCGGTAAAAATTGCAATGCGTTATGGTTTATAGTTTGCCATATATCCGTTTTTCAAAATGGATCCCATTGCGCAATAGAGAATTTTGTGAAATTTAAAAATTTAACTTCTCATAAACTAAATCGAAATTAAAAAAAAGGGCTACAAGGTGCAAAAGTTCAGCTATGGCCTTACGTGCCTACAAAGTTTTGTAGTTCTGTTGCTGTTAGTGTGTCCGGAACGCGAACTGACAGCACTTTTTTGCTTACGTTAAATTTGAAATACAAGAGTTTTCCATAAAATTCTCTAAAAACGATGAAAATTTCATATTTTCGTGTTCAACACTTTTTGCCCTGTGCGAGCTAGAAAAAAAAGCGCGAGTGTTGCGAAATTTCTAAAGCATCGGCGGCAGCAGCAGTTACTTTTTTTTAGAATAGAGAGATTAAATACAAACAAATAGTTTACCGGAGTTCTATTACGCAATAAAATGAAGTTAATGGCACAACGAATCGTTTGCTGGGCACCAAGTCATATGCGAGACAGTTGAGCGAACGCATTTCTTATTGAACACACCTCATATTATCTAAAAACTATGGAAAAATTTGGACACTTTTTGAGATCAAAAGACCAAACTGAGAATCTAATGGAGTTTCCCGTCCTTATTTCGAGTTACTGGATCCAGGGCAGGAGAGAACCAACGCCCTATAAGGGCACAACCCATGCCTCATCCCGATCTCTATCCAGGGACCGACTCGGATGACTATCCAGGAATTTGCCCATCTATACCACTTGGCCGCCTGATTGGGAAAATTAAGATCGCGTGATACGAAATTTATCCAATCAGTGTCGAGATATAAGAGATATACCTTTTCACTTAAGTACTGTTCCTAAACTTCTAATACAGAAAATGCAATTGTTGGCTGGACAAGATATTGCCTTATCTTTGAGTTTCATTGTATTGTAGTGTAGCAGTGTGTATTACTATCAGTGGCGTAACTACCACCCGCAGCCGCGGGGGGGGGGGGAATAACGAAGTGGCGTACTGCAGCTGACGGTTATAGTTTTATGAAAAAATCCGAACACGCACAAAAGAAAACAAACAAACAATTTACCCAAAGATTTATATTTTCCGTTAAGATATATTTAGCTTTGCATAAATAAATGAAAAACTTCACTTTTAAAACGCACACAACAGCCGTCACCATTTATTCACAGCATCCACAGATCTGCGATGTATAAGAGGGTGATTTCTTGAAGTGATTTATTTTAGTTTTGGACCAAACAATTATGCGTTGCTATTGTTTTTAGTTCTTTCTTAGAGTAAGTATATCTATCTCATTCACTGTGGAGAAACCTTATTATACAAGCGAACGACATCCATTTGCAAAATGTCGCCAAAGCTTCCACGTGGAGCACAGTATCGGCGAAAGCAAAAAGGAGAGAGCGTGAAGTGATTTCCAAAACCCGACCCGTTCTTTTTACGCAGTCAGTTAGACTCAAGTGCCGTTTCTGATAAAATAAATGATGAATTGTTTAGCACGTAAGCTGTTCAAAGTTTAGAAGCAGGCATTATACAAAAACCAAGCACTTCAGAAACAAGTAAAAGTAAACTGGGTGATAATGAAGTCTTATAATTATTAACCTCAACCTTTTCAACATACGAGTATTTTGCGGAATTCCTTCCTTGAGATTAAATGTACATGCATATTCGTGCATCGGTCCGCGCACCCGGTTAATCCTGATTGGCTGATAAATAACCTTGAAATACAAATTTCTGTTCCAAAAAATTACTTCAAAAGTTAAGACTACAGGGTTCTACGTACCCCACTTACTTTTTCAGACACTCTAGCTGTCTTCCTGAAAACACCCTTACTTTTTCAGATACTTTCCCTGTCTTCCTGAACCCCACTCCCCCCGAACCACGCACACACCGCAAGAAAACATTATCCCTCATGTTCGAAATCCTGGGGAAATTACTGTGCTTAGCGCTATTGAAGTAAATTTGGGAGGGGGTGGGGCTTCACGTTGTACTAGTTACCCACTGATTACTATGCATATGCTACGTGCAATTTTTTAACTACTGGCATTCCTTATACACTGCTGGACAAATGCTAAGGATGGGTCATAAACGGCTGTATAGCGCATAAAAAAGTAAGTGTGGTTGAATGCCAAGTGAAATAAAATAATGTCAGAATGCCAGGACATTACAAGAAAGACAATTTATTGTGCTCTGAAATCCAGAAAACTTTGGAATGTGTTCAAGGGACAAACAGGCCATTTTGTGCAGAATACGTAAACGTGAAAGAAATGCAATTACCGTCCGCAGGCGTTCCGGCGTAAGATGTCAATACGGGATATGGCCACCATGGAGGGCGATGCAAGATTCCACACGTCGTTTCATGCTTTGCACAACATTATCAAGCAGCTGTTGGGGTAATTTATCCCATTCCTCTGTCAGTGCACGGATGAGGGTGTCCTTGTTTATTGGAGGGCATTGGCGACCAGCAAGACTTCTCCTCAAAGCATCCCACACATTTTCAACGGGATTCAGATCTGGAGAACGTGCTGGCCATACGAGGCGTTGAATATCCTCGCTCTCAAGACACTCCTGGACAGCGACTGTTCGATGACATGTTGCGTTGTCGTCCATGAAAATAAATCTATCACCGACAGCACCACGGAACATGCAAACATGAGGTAGCAGAACATCATTAATGTATCGTTGGCCAGTCATAGTCCCAGTTGGAAGCACATAGAGGGACGTACGGCCATTCATCATGATACCAGCCCATACCATGACACTACATGTCGGATATCGGTCCCTTTCCTGTATGTTTGCTGGACAATATGCAGTACCACTATCACACCAGATCAGTTGTCGTCGACAATCAGACGACAGACTGTATCTACTCTCATCTGAGAAGGGGACAGCAGACCAGTCATTATCAATCCAATTGCGATGTTGATGGCGCCATTGCAAACGGGCGGTACGGTGACGTCTGGACAATGGGATGCACACAACAGGACGGCGGGCGTATAGTCCTTCTTCATGCAAACGTCTGGCGACAGTTTTTCGGGAGATCCGCTTGCCAGTAGCAGCCATAAACTGATTTGCTACCTCACTAGCTATGCTGCGCCTGTGTCTTTTTGTTGATAGCACTATGTACCGATCTTCTGCAGGTGTCGTACTGCGAACACGACCTCCCCCGTGACGTTTGCTACACTCTCCATTTGTTTGAAATTATTTCCAAAGCCTTGAAACAACACTGTGGCTGACGTCGAACTCCCTGGCAACATCTGTTATTTTTCGCCCTTCTTCAATCTTGCCAATAATACGGCCACGTGTAAAATCATCTAGGTGATGTCGGGAAGACATACTGAAAATTACAAGTTCGTCAATTGATTTTTTCCCTTTCAACTTTGCGTTTGAACAACAACGGTCAATACGCGTCAAATCCTTTATATCTCTTATCAGCGCTATGACGTCACGAACAAGTTCGGCAATCCAAAATCTGCATACGCACAACACGTCTTACTGTATTCCGTACTTATGTAATTTCCACATTTTCCTGTCTTACATTTTATGGTTGCTATCGTTGCTATTGTCATCCGTCCTTAGCAATTGTCCGGCAGTGTATAAAAACTATGGTAAATTTCTTCATTTTGTCGTCAGAGTTACGAAAATACGATTTTGGATTTGAGACTATTTCGTGGCTCTAAATAATATAAAATCTTCCCGAATCCTAAATTCAGGGCAAAAACATTACACCGAGCATCAGAATCATTTATTTACGAAATATGCTTCAAATAAAACACGTTTGTTGTATAAAGAAAACTCAAAGAGCATTTTCCCGACGATTTCCTAAGATCTGCAGACGAACTGAATCGGACGTTTGCGTAATGTGAAAAGCAGTCTTTTGGGCGACAGACACTGTAATACCAAATTCAATGCACAAATCTCACTCTCCAAAGAGATATTTTACTCTGCACGGAAGATGTCGCTCCATTTCGGTTTCTAAACATGCGTTAGACAAATAGCACTGCTGTGTTTCATTCTCTATCTCCACGTTTCTGAGTTCATCCTTTCACTGACGGTTTTCGTCCCCGAATAAAGCATGGAGTTGCAGTTCTGAACATTACTGCTATTAATTTGAATACCCGATCGATCGTGTGAGAGGAAGATACTCAAAACCACTGCAGTTTTAACGGACACGATTATTCTTTTAAAAAGGCTAAAACTGCTGCTGTCTGTTTTCAATGCACAAAAATGATTTAAATCTTTGAGAAGGTCCGATCAAAAGCTGAGAATTTCTTAAAAATAATTTCTTACGGCATTGATATACGATTCCTTGAATTGAACAGGCTTGATTGGATATTGGGCAACAAAGTTGCTCGTATTAGTAATTTATAAGTCAGCAGCGTAAGAGGGGGATCATTGTACAGCCTGAGTAAGACTTTTTATATGTTCTTATGATATTTCTAAACATACTTGTGTGACTGAATACGAGTTGAACTATTTTCTTTAACAAAAATGACACATTTAATTACTATAATAAACACCCAGATCTATATGCTTGTCTCTCTGGAACGCTTGACGTCACAGCAACGTCTGCATTGTTGCGCCATCCTTTATCGATCAATTCGTGAGTGTTCTCTCGCGATGTCAAAATGATTGCCTGCTATATAATCAGCACACGATCACTTTTAGGTGTCAAGATGTTCGCGTGCTACGTTACGAACATTGGATTATTAATGACTCGAGTTCTATTTTCTCGATCTACAGAATTCGAATTCAATTCTTAATATCACAGCAAGTTGAGTTTGTATGTTAATTTAATTAAGCACAATTCGAATATTGATTTGTACGCTTTAATTATTTTTTATTTTTTTTTAATTTAACTAACTTTCCGAGTTTAGTGCTGATTTTATTATACATTTTGCAAAAAATCGATCTAAACGCTCTAACCTATAATAAAAACTGAAATCTTGAGATGTCAAAGTGAGCAAAATTGCATCTAAAAACAGATGTCGCCCCAACAGCACATTGTAGATAATTTAGATAGCTTCTGATTTGTAATAATAGATGTCGCATCATTTTGTAGAAAAATGTTGAGTATGAAGTTTCAAACTAACCGTCGAAAAGGACAGTCTAAAACAAGCCGTAAACGGAATAAGTGTGCCAGAGAAAAAGTCATTTAAGTTTTTAATGTACTTCCTTACAAAAAGCCGACGTCTATTTGTTTTTGTTTTCAGTCTGCTTTAGTTAAAAATTTCTCCCCGTCTTAGGAGGGGACACATCCCCTAATATATTAATATTTATCTAAAGCTTAAAAACAACCGTCTTAGGACGTGCTATGGGCTAGTTATGGAGAATTTAATCCTCGTAGCTGAAGAGCTGGAGGCATTTTGCACGAGCACCCTTAAATGAATTAAAGCTGTCAAAGAGGAATGACTAAATTGGCGCAAGACTCATTTGTATGCATAAAATATTAATCACCGTTCGGAGAGAATTTCTGTTTTAATGGGTTCTTAGCTTTTTTTTTCAGTTGTACAATACTAAGGGTTTGATTACTTGAGAACTCAAACACTTATGATTACTTGATGAACTATAGCTACTTGAGAAACCCTTGTGTTCTAAATTCTTATTGCTTCTGTAGAAACTGAAGCTGCAAACTTAACTACACATTATAAGAGATACTTTAAGGTAAACACGGTCCAGGAATCGATAATCTCAAAGTTCTGTGCTTACAAGTTCAGTGTCACTTTATTGAATTTTCAACCACGTCGAGTATGTAGCACATTAATAATATTTTGCTGTTGTAAAAGCTAAATGAAAACTCTTCAAATTACGGTTTCTTAACAATGCACGACTGACACTATGGCACGCGATCACCAAATGTAATCCACATAGAACAAATCGTGCAATACTGATTGCTTTCTATTTAATTCATAAAATATTGTACTCAGCATCTAGAACCTTCTCACAGCTCTTTCACAATACTTTATTTACTTTTTAGCCCACTGTAGGGATGCGAACTTTGAAAAGCTCGTCGAGAGTAATAATGTGTCGTTAAGTGAGAAAATATCTAACGGGAATAAACCAAACTTGCATGAGAACAGAGAAAAGCAGAAAGAAGGTAAAATTAGAGATATTCGTCACACAGTACAGCATACACGGTCGCATCAGAATAAATGACCACCCCCGGAATCACAGTGTACCCGCCCAGGCGCGTCACAGGGTGCACGTACCAAGCTCGACCGCACGGAGATATAAGCGGATGGGTAGGACGGATGAGGCATAGTGCGTTTCGTGAGCACAATCGTAAGAGGTAGTGATCTGCCGGACGTTCAAAAAGGAGATATAATCGGCTACCGCGCTAAGGATGGAAGCATCTCAGAAACTCGTGAGCTCTTCGCGAGTTGCTGTGGTAAGGGTTTACCAAGAGTGGACCGCTCGCACACCGAGTATTTCCGACTTCATAACTGTGGAGCCCCAAAAGCCATCGACCCCGAAGGAGAACGTCGCCTCCGTCGACTGGTAAACAGCCATCGATGCGCAACTGTGCAGCAATTGACCCCGCAAATAAACGCTGGGGCACCAAAGTACGTGTCCCGGATAGCAATAGAGCGAACTCTGTTACGCATAGGTATCCGAAGTCGACGCTTCGTCAATGCGCCCATGTTAGCCCAGGTCCATCGGCAACGACACCTGCAGTTCGGATGGGACTACCGTCATTGGACAGTGGGAGAGGGGGAAAAGTTTGCCTTCTCCGACGAATCGAAGTTTCTAATCCACGGAAGCGGCGGGAGGTGGCGGTTATGACGTCAGACTCACGAGAACCAACACCCAGACACGCTTGTCGGTCAAGTACAGGTCGGCGGTGGCAGTACGCATGTCTGGGGGATATTTTCGTGGTATGACCTAGCACCTCTGGTACGTACCCCTGGACTGGTCCCTGAACGCCTATGGCTACCTATCCATCCTCGCTGACCACATGCATCCCTTTATGTTGGACGTTTACCCTGGTGGTGATGATGTCTACCAACAGAACAATGCGCGGTGCCGCGTTGCTAAGCAGGTGCGTGACTGGTTCCAGGAACAAGACAGCGATGTCTCCGTTCCCACCTTGGCAGGCGAAATCGTCCGGCCTCAATCCCATAAAGCATTTGTGGGACTATTTGGAACGACAGGTTCGACGTGCCGACCCACAGCCACGTCATTTCCAGGACGTCTGTGCTCTGCTGCAGTCCGAATGGGTAAGTGTGTCTCGAGCAACTTTCATGGGCCTCATTGAGTCCATGCCACGCCGCTTCGCCGCTGTCATCCGGGCCACGGTTGGTAATTCCCATTATTATGTAGGTGGTCATATTATTTTTATTACAGCTGCTGATGAGCAAGCGCTCAGACATTTTTCTCAGTTGACGATAACGCTTCATGTCAATCGTCTGATATCTGTTTTACTTCAAGTCAACCTAAGAGTATGATATGGTACGATCCCAGCTGTGACCGGATAACGAATTTTCGGTTGCTCTGTGTTGATAAATGTGGAAAGAGCAATGTCTTTATTTATTCATTCGCGAGAAACATCGGAGAACAAACACTCTTCAACTATTGTTGGCAGAACCCAAGCTGGTGGGAGCAGCGTTATGGTCTGGGGAATGTTTTCGTGACATTCTCTGGTTCCACTCATATCTGTGGAAGGCACTATGAACCAAATTCTTTATGAATCCATCCTTACAAACCACATATACCCATACATGCTGATTGTCTTCCTTGGAGCGGATGGGATTTTCCAGAACGACAATGCGACGTGTCACATAGCTAGAAATGCCCAAGTGTGGTTGGAAGAGCACATAAAGACTTCAAAGTACTTCCCTGGCCCCCTAATTCCTCAGACTTAAACCCAGTTGAGCATCTGTGGGACCACTTCGATCGTGTTGTTCTCTGTATTGATTCTCCACCACACACCCTCCAGCAGCTGTCAGATGCACTGCAGTCTGCATTGCTCAATATACCTGTGAACACTTTCCAGCGCCTTATTGAGTCACTCCCAGGCCATCTAGCTGCTGTCCGTGCTGCACACTGCGGTTACTCTGGATATTAGCTGTTGGTCACAATAATGTATCTCGACCGTGTATGTAGGTTAACGTTTAGTGATTGCTTCATGTGACATTACTACTAGCGGCTGCTGGTTACTCCGTGCTACCGTGCTGTGGGACCTTAAAGAATTTTGAATTGCGATTTGTATTGTTTATTGTTGCAGAAAGTAGAACATGCCAGCACGAAATGTGATTCCTAATCGGGCCGTAACCAAACCTGCTGCTCGCCGTTTGGTCTTCCGTGCTGTGTGTCAGTTAGCACGGCCTACAAAAGCGTGGTTCTCCTGTCGTTTAAACCCCACTACCTTGGCTCTTCTCAAGAAGGCCACTATCGTTTTCTAGCGTGCTAAACTTCTCAGAGCATGATGTAGGCTAGCCAGCATCAAACGGCGGTTTGGCCCTCACGCCATTCCATCCTTTCTCCTAGAAGAACTGGGGTCCAGTGGGTGTATATTCGAGGCTAGCTAGGCTAGCTCCGAAGCCCAGAGAATGCACAAATAAAACTGAATTAAATATACACAAATAAAAGCAAATTATCAACGGTATATGCCGTTCGCTGCGGAAAAAGACGCGTGCGGATTCACTTCTTTGACTCAGTCTGGCGAGCAAAAAACAACGGCATAACGCAAGCAGCTCTTCCAGAGTCTTCGCCTCTGTTGCAAAAACCTTCCGTGTAATCGCCTGCTAGCGTTTCCATGACAACATGAATCAGCTGGTAGAGGGGGATTGGCCCATTGCTTTAGGAAACGCTTCGCAAAGAAGACAGACTATCTCAATCACTCGCATACTCCCGCCGATAAGAGTGTTTCGCGAAAGTTGTTTCAGTTTTTGTGAAGTCTCAATGAATTAAAATCACAGATATTATATCTTAAATTCGTGACTTTGTTGGATTCGAACTGTTTTGATAAATTTTTTGAAAGCTTCCCTGAACATCTACTGTCAGAACTTAAAGAACGCTGTGCTTCAAATTTTGATACAGCTCGACTAAAAAAATGAACTGAAAGTATTTTATTCCCTTGATGAATACAAAAACAAATCAGTAAGAGACATTGCGTGTTTCATAAAGTTGAATAAATTGGACATAGTGTTTAATGAGGTGCACAAATTAGCAGACCTCATAATAAACTTTCCATCAACAACTGCAACTGCCGAAAGTTTTTCAGCATTAAAAAGAATCAAGATATATCTTAGAACCACACAATCACATGCACATTCGAAAAATGTGGCTGTTTGGTCAATAGAGAAAAACATTCTTTTTAAATATGAAAAAGTACTCAGAAGAAACATTTTATGAAAACGTAATACTCAAGTTCACACAAAAGGAAAGAAGAATGGAGTTCATGTCAAAAATGAGTGTTCAAATCCTAATCTCCATAATAATTTGGTATCATTTTAGCAATGTCATGTACCTAAAATTTAGAAAAAGTTACTTCTATTACTTAACAATTAAAAATTAAACTTCGCAATTAAAACAAGGATTCCAAAGGATTAAAACAAGGAATCCAAACAAGGAATCCAAAGGATACAAAGGCACTTTATTGAAAAAGGTAGCTTCGAGCACAACTGGACAGAAGACAGAAACGTCCATGTGACAGGCAGCTGCCAAGAAATATCCAGTCTTTAGTAGGGGATGTGATCACCCCTGACTGCGTTGCAGGATTTACAACGTCTGTCCATTCTGAGGACGAAGTTGTCAAGGAGCTGTTGAGGTATCGCGGCCCATTCCTCTTGTAGCGCCAATCGCCGCTACGGAATCTTTGCTAGAGGCCAATCGCAGCTGCGGACCCTTTGCAAGCGTCTCCCGAGAATGTCCCACGCGTGTTCGATTGGATTCATGTCCGGGGACCATGCGGGTCAATCCATGCGTTGAATACCTTTACTCTCCAACAGCTCTGCGATAGCCACTGTACGATGAGGTGTAGCGTTGTCGTCCATGAAGAGGAACTCAGGACCCACAGCACCTCTAAACAGACGCACGTGAGGCAAGAGAACTTCGGTACAATAGCGGACACCAGTGGCTAAACCTCCTTAGAAGATGAGGAGGTCAGTACGGCTACCAAGCATGATACCGCCACAAACGAGAACTCCGCCACCTCCAAACCGTTCCCTTTCGATGATGTTGGAGGTGTGATTGCGTGTTCCCTGCTTTCTCCAGATGTGTATACGTCCAGAATCGCTCGTCAGACTAAATCGGCTCTCATCCGTAAAGAGAACTCAACCCCATTGCTGATGTGCCCAATTCTTGTGTTCCTGGAACCACAGAAACCGCCGTCTCCGATGAGCAGGCGTTAATGGCACACACCGTACTGGTCGCCGTGCAAATAGTCCACCTTTGTGCAGCCTCCTGGCCACGGTAAAACGCGATAACGGACGTCCAGTTGTCTGTTGCATGTGCCTTGCGATTTCTCTCGCTGTCTGCCGTCTGTCTCTTCTCGCTTGTAGGGAAATTTGTATTTGGATTGGAGGTTTAACGACCACCGTGAGCAACTCAATGGGCTATAAGCAGTCGCTCGTCCCTAATTTAGGGTCATTGGTTCCAGGAAAGGGAGAGGGCTAGTGCCGTAAAACAAACACAACATCCATGACTCACCGGTATTCGAACCCGGACCCTTTTCAGACGAATGATCAGAGGCCATCGTTTAGACCACTGCGCGATCGGGGCGGCAAATACAGCGTGATTCATAATTATTGTCGGGGTTTTCGTGGCCTGATATGGTCAACTTGTAACCGACCAAATAAAACTGCCTACAGCAGAAATAAGTTCACCGCGGAAAGTTTTATGTGGTAACACAGCACTCGCTGAATTGACGTCCTATTTCAAAATTGCGACTGTTCAAGAGAATGCAATGTTCGTACTCTAGTTCCTCGAAACAAAATCAGTTATCGCAAAGTAACGTCGTTACAGAACTTAGTATGGCAGTGCTCCACCTTCGGATAATGCTATCCGACCTTAGTTAAAGCAGTTTCAAAAGACTGGTACTGTGCAGCATCAAAAAGGAGAGTGAAGACCAAGCACTTCCCACGACGATGTTGATCACGTTCAGGAAGCCTTTTCTCGAAACCCTCAGAAGTCAACGAGACGAGATACGACGCAGTTAGGTATGCCACAAACGACTATTTGGAAGGTTCTGCATACAACTCCGTGCGTACAAACTGCGGATTGTACAGGCTTTACAGCGGGACGATAAACGCCGCCGTTTTCAATTTGCCCAAGACATTTTGTCCAAAGTCGAAGGTGAATTAAAATTACATGCGGACATGGATATTTAGTGATGAAGCTACGTGTTTCATATCAGGGTGGGTACATCGGCGTAACTGCAGAATATGGGACTCCAAAAAGCCACCCACCATTCGAGAAGTCGAACGAGATAGTCACAACGTGAACGTTTGGTGCGCTTTGTGTTCGGAAGTGTTGAGGCTTTTTTTCTTTGTGGAGAAAAACAGTGACACCAGTGTCCTATCTGGACATGCTACAGTTGTATCTCTTGCCTCAGTTAGAAGATCGGCAGCCCAATGTGGTGTTCCAACACGATGGCACACCGCCGCATTGGGCTGTTATTGTCCTAGAATTTCTTGACTTGCATTTTCCTGGGCATTGGGTTAGGCTGGTGGACACATTCCGCCGTGGCCTCCGCTCTCAACCGATTACGCCACTGGATTTCTTCCCCTGGGGATACGTGAAAAATATCGTTTACCATACCCCTGTGACCTCCCTCGATGACCTGAAAACCAGAATTGGTGCTGCGATAGCAACATTAACCAAAGAATGACAGTAACGCTGCAAATGGTGACGAACACTTGGCGGGAAATTGATTATCGCTTGGATATCTTACGTGCCACGGAAGGCGCCCATATCGAAGTGGTTTAGCAATCTGATGTATCGATTCTATAGGTAGTGGTTTAGCAATCTGATGTATCGATTCTATAGGTAGTGGTTTAGCAATCTGATGTATCGATTCTATAGGTAGTGGTTTAGCAATCTGATGTATCGATTCTATAGGTAATAAAACTTTTAGTTGGGATCTGTCATATTCTGTTTGTGGTTTTAGTTTGTTTTTTCCCGTTTTTCGATTATATACCATGATGTGACGTGCCTGCACCGCAGGATGCTCGTGAGATAAAGGCAGATAGCACTTTGTCCGCGTAGCTCAGTTGGGAGAGTGACTTATTCCGGAATGAAGGTACCCGGATCGGATGCTCGGCGCGGACAAACTTGTACGTTATATTGGCGCCCGAACTTCCAGAATGACCCGGATGTTAGATTTCTCACAATGTGTTCTTTAAACACGGCGAAACAGGAAAAATGAGAATCCCTTCTTCAGTGCTTCGAAAAAATAAATGTGTGTGATGTTACGTTCCACACACCAAATTGTCTTGGATTTCTAAAAATGCACGTGCTTCATGGGATGACAGAGTACAGCGGCACATAGTCCCAGCTGACCCGTGGGCCATGCCCTCGGCCCTCTTTCGGGGGTGAAAGGGGAGTTGTGACGTGACTGCACCGCAGGACGCACATGAGATAAAAGCAGACAGCAGTGAGAGCGCATATCCATGTAGCTTAGTTGGGAGAGCGACTTACTCCGGAGTGAAGGGGACCCGGATTAACCACTGAAACCCCGACAATAATTATGAATCGCCCTGTACTTCCACTAAAAATACCGAAATGAATAAAAACGAACTTTTCAAACCACTTGAGTAAATAAATAATTATTTTTAGGTGATCTGCTGCTGAATATGTTTTCTCAGCGACTAAAGTCGTCGCAGGTGTGCAAATTCGCTTATTCTTGTAAATATTAGGTTTAATATTTTGTATCGAATATATGGTTATAAATTTAAAAAAACTCATGCTGAAAAGGCTATAAATTTAATTACTGATGCTAAAAACTTGAAGATGATTAAAAATTCACGCTATCATAATTTGTAGAAAATTACGGGAAACATCTAGAGTTGCCTTCATTAATTTTTGTATGCTTGTGGTAGAGGCCAGGTCCTGTTGAGTCACAATTCTAAGATCTTGGCTACAAGTGGGGGCAAGCCGTAGCACGCACAGTCTTAGACACGCGAGCCTCCACTCTTTATTACGCTTTCTTTTGGGTGTAAAGGCCGTTGTCGTTATATCAAAAAATTATGATGGCATCTAGGACTTCTTAGTAAAGCAATCGCAAGTTTGATTCTGTCGTCTTTCTACTGTCATCTCTCGGAACTCAAGCAAATAAAACAAAATTTGGGGGGGGGGTGGATTGAGAAAAGGGTTTCGCTTGAAACAATAAAATCAGAACCTAGGATCGTTAAATTGACACATACAATCCTATTTGCAAAATGTTTTCAGCAAGCTCCTTAGGCTAAGGAAAACGAGCGGAACGATTTTTTTTTCTTATACCTGACCTAAATAATTTACTGTATTTCGCAAATTTAATAATGTCATAATTCCACGTTCTGTAAGATTACTTTCTATTCTTTCAGTAAGTTTCATTTATTTAGAATAACCTGAAAGAGAAAGTCCTCAATTTTTTTTCCGGCATTTTAATTAATAGGGCGATGCAGAACTCAAATAAAAGGAACTAAAAAATGTTTTCATTATTTTTTTTCATTTATTCGTTTTACAAAATACCGCTTAGCTAATATGCTTTGCTGCCTAAATAAGAAACGCTGGAACTTGACATCTCGCACGAATAAATTAGAAAACATTCCAAAGAACAAAAATTCAAATTTTAAAGAAAACATATGTTCGTTGAAAGATAAAAAGACTTTCGTAATCAATATGAGGAGAGAGTCTAATTACTTCGTCTGACGAAAACATCTGAAGTGATTTACTTTTCTTTTTCTTCTGTTTTTTCAAAGGCTTTCCAGAGATTTTACTTGCTTAAAATATTCATAAACTGCAGTTAACGCTTTTCAGCTTAGAAAAATTAAACGTGTTCTTCTTTTGCACTTTTCTTTAAAGAATAAGAAATTGACGTCATTTTTCCTTGTTTGCAACTTGTATTAAGCAGAAAATTCAGCTCTAAGCATTTATTTCCCTTGAGGTTTAAATCGAGCTTCAGTATCAGCTGGAACCCATCGAAACATATTATCTGAAGAATTTAAAGTGGAAAACGGTGATGACGTGTTAAAAATGCTCTTTACATTTCTGGCTTTATACAAAAGTAGAAAATATGCGTAGATTATATATTACTCACAATGGGAATTTTTCTCCATTCAAATTTGCAGTTGGGATTCCAAACAGGGATTGTTCAGTTTCTGGAATTAGTTTCACTTAAAGCCAGCAACTTACCTTTAGAATTTCACTACGAGTTTTGCTTTCTCTTGAGGAATACACTCCAACGCTGCAATGGTACTGATGTAGGACTTTTATTTAAAGCAATTATCCTTGCGATTCTCGGAATAAATAATTCATCGCAAAAACAATAAAATGCTTATTATCTTTAATGTGAGTTTTTATGAAGGGTTCGAATATTCTCGAATTTGTCACTTAAGAATGAAATGTATTAGGAAGGAAAAATAACCACAATGGTTAAAAAAATGAATTTAATTTCTTTAGATTTACAAAATGACAAATATTCGATGCAAGCATTATCGAATAAATATTTTAGCAAATATCTTATGACGGAATTCTTTGCATATGTTATAATCCAAACCACTCATATGAGCTCAAAAAATTCAAAGGAATAAAAAAATTTTAACATTTCGTCATCCGACTTATAATAATCAGAGGCGTAACTAGGGTGGGGGCAAGCGGGGCGTTTGTCCCGAACGCAGCTCACCAGAGGGCGCAAAATTACTGCTTACAACTGGAGTTGAAACTTTTGTACTTATTTCTGGACCAGATTTTTACCGCCATACTTTGTGACTTGTTCAGTTACAGAATTTGCTTATAATGTTTCTCCGATTTCGGTAACCTTGGTAGAAATTCGCATTTCTTTCTAAAAATGCTCAGAAAATGTAATTTTTTTACGTACGTTTCCAGGTAAGAATGGCATTCACATTGTTGCAGATTCTCTGGGGGATATTCTATCATTAATGTGAAACACGAATGCAGTTTGTGGGCAACGTTCGTGACTGCCACGGAAAGGACCTCAGGTTCGATCCCAGGCAGGTACGAACGCTCGATCCACTAAATATCCGCCGTACGTCGGATGGGCACGTTAAGCCGTCGGACCCCGGGTACTGGCCCCCGGTAATAAATAAGGGCGTCTTCCTCCCCCTTTCTACTTCGCTTCCGTGTCACTTTCCTATCGGGCACTCTAGCCCAAATCTCCTAGTTTCCAATTTCTAAGGGTTGTTTAAGACCCGGGGTCAGACACTCCCTTCCTAAAATCCTCTACATATGATCATGATCATCATTACGTATTGCGTCTTCGGCGACGTTGGTTTCCTCGTCTCCTGACTCGGGAGGTGAGCCTGAGCCACTAATGGATACATCCGCCTCAGTTTCTTCTTCGAAGCGTATTGGAACTTCCAAAGGCGCTGTGAAACAGTTCCTCTTTCTGAGGATTCATCTAGTATCCCCGGTGTTTCTGGTTCCGGTGTTTCTCCACCTGATGATTCTTCAAACAGTATGCTTCTCCGCTCAGGTCCTGTTAATCGTCTCTCTGATGCTGAGGTTCTACAGGCCATTGAAACGTTTCCCCCATTTCCTGGACCATTGTCCAGACAGCAGCTTTTACGTTTTTTTCAACCTGCACGTACGATTGTTTGTTCTGAAGAACTCCTCCATTCACCTGATCTGGACCTGTTTGCAGCGGTAACGCAATTCGAAGCTTATGTGTCATTTTTTAAATCTCTGTGTGCCACCGATCCTCGGTATCAGGCGTTTTTGAGACGTTACACGCGCCGTCTCGCCTCCTCGAAGGAGCTTGCTAAGAAGCATATATGTGATACCTCATTTCCTCTTGCCGATGACCTTTAGCTCACTTCCCCAAACCGATCATTTTTTGTTCTCTTAATGCTAGGGATTTGCGAACCCGTTCGCAAATTTTCTGGTTTTTGTAGACGTAGTGCCTGTCGATTCTGATGTTTTCCATGTATTTTAAATTTGCTATATTTGTGTGTTTTTACTGTGTTTCACAAGTAATGTATTTTCAATTTGCTATAATTTGTGTGTTTTTGCTGTGTTTTCACGAATAATCGGTCTCGTTACTTGTGTGAGCTCCCCAGTATCTCTTTATCATTAGCTAATCTGTTGTTTCCTGAATTTGTGCCTTGTTTCTTAAATTTCCTATACTTGTGAGTTTTAGCTGTTAGAGCTTTCCTCGATCGCAGATTACTATAGTGGTACATTTGTTACATTTGTTATTTTATAAAGTTGATGAGTTACTCAATAATATTTTGCGCTCTAACCACATTTAAGTTCCGTTCGGATGATTTATGATGGCATAGTACATTTCATATACTTGTGCACATGCGTTATTCATATCGTTTGACATGCCGTTATGCAATTCATTGTTCGTGGGCATATTCATTTCCGTTCTTGTAACTTTGTGCTGCATCGTGGATATACATACATTGCCGCACCTTTGTTTTCTGTACTGCAACATTAAATGAATATCCGATGTTTGTATTTCGTTATAACAATAAACTGGGCTCCACTAAGGTATCCACAGTTACCAATACCAATACCATTACCATTTCAGGGATTTTACTTTGATCATGATGTCTTCCACTCTTGTCATATTTCTGATCCGCGAGTTCCTCTTCTTATCTCTCCTGGTTACATTAAGCATGCACCTCTCCATGCCTCTTTGAGTTGTCTGCAGTCTTTGTATGTCTCTTTTAGTTAAGGTCTACGTCTCTGCCCCATACGTAAGCAATAAAAGGATGCATTGATCAAACACTTTTCTTTTAAGACATAATGGCATATTGCTCTTGAAAATTATATTGTTTCTTCCAAAAGTTCTCCAGGCAAGTTTTACACGCCGATTAATTTCTTATATATATATGTATATGCCCACGAGCAGAAAAAATTGTTCAATATTTTAAAAAGAAAATATTCCGAAATGACTTATCGACGTGAGTGGCATCCGTCCACGAGCGAATTTTTTCATTCGAGATTTTAGAAGCTCAGATTTTATGGCAAATACATCAGAAGCAGAAATTAACATTTACGCCCCCCTGATGGCCAAACCATTCTCTACCAAAAATTTGAAAATATATGCGAAAGATTTTTCATCAGAACCTGTATCCTCTGAAGAAAGAAGTTTTCGAATCGGAGTTTTAGAAGTAGAGATATCAGGTAAAATGCCATTTACTTTTAGGCCCCCTAGCGGAAAATCTATGCGGAACTTGGAAAAGTGGCTATACCTAAACTACTCTTCGACATGAATGGAAGCGAGAGATAAAATATTTTTTTCAATCGGATGTTTGAAACAAATAAATGGAATAAAATGCGTTTTGAATTCGATATCATCTGCATTTACGTCCTCCAGCGGCGAAATTGGACATCGTAAAAACAAAACAAAATAAACGATCATCATTTGCATTTTTCAATCTTCTCAATACAAATAGAATTTTTAAAATCGGGCTAATAGTTGCAGAGGTATGGTGTCTACAGGCGGACGGACGGACAAAACGATAACATAAGCACGATTCTTTTTTACGAAAAACGTTCTAATATAATACAATAAAATTATTTATTGCACACATTTAAAACTTACAGTTATATGAAAATGCAATGCACCAGGAGGAATCTGAACACATTGGTTGTAAGGCGATTCCCCCTATCAGATGTAAGAAAAAGAATAAAACATATGGCATATATGAAAGCAAGTAAGATGGTTATAACAGAAGCACCACTGTTAGCAGCATGCTTGGAACTACAATTTAATGATAGGGTTGAGATTCGTTATGGAGATCAGGGTGATTTATAATGTAATTTCGCAGAGACAAGGAAAACGTTTCGATATTTTCCAGGGATCTGATGCTCTCTGGGAGATTATTAGATAGGATAATGGCTTTATACAGTATGCTATTTAAACCATAATTAAGTCTACCACACGGCTGACATAATTTGTTGTTAGCAACAGATCTGGTGAAGATAGAATAATCCAGATATTTGATGTCAGATTGAAAAATAGGCAGTTTAAGATGCATTATTTTAAAAAACATGATACCTAGTTTCAAGGTAAAAGTTTCATGAATTTTTAGAATATTTAGTTTTAGAAATAATGGTTTTGAATGAGACATGTAATCTGTGTTCAGCATGTAGCGAACATATTTCTTCTGTAATTTGAGCAAGCATAACTTATTGTTTGCACTTATATTTGAATACCAAGATTCCAGACAATAGGAGACATGGGTATAAATAAAAGCATAGCAAAATGTTTTTAGGACATTGATAGGGAAGAGATGCTTAATTTTACTAAGCAGGCCAACCTGTAAGGAAACTTTTTTAAAACAAACTGAGCATACGTATTCCAGTTAAAGAATTCGTCAAACCAAACACCAAGATACTGAACTTTGTCCACAATTTTAAGGGGGAGATCATTAATCCTGACTGGAAAGTTATTTATGTTCTCTATTTTATGAACGTTCCGGAAATATACGGCGTTGGTTTTTAGAATATTAAGTGATAATTTGTTAAAGCATAACCAATGAGATAAATTTGATAGATCATTATTGATCATTATCTGTAACTTATGCAAATCATGACATTTTAAAAAAATGACATTGTCATCAGCGTATAGCGAAGCATGAGTTGATTGCAGACATTGTCTGAACTAGGAACAGTAACGGTCCCAATACCGAACCTTGAGGCACTCCACATGAAATATTAAGCAGATCGGAGTTTATTTTATTTACAGTGACATACTGTTTGCGATGAGAGAGGTAGCTCATTAAGAATGATAGAATTTTGCCACGAAAACCGTATTTGGGTAATTTATGTAACAGAATGTCGAGATTTACCGTGTCGAAAGCATTTTGGAAATCAATAAAAACACAAATAGTATAATAACTGTCATCCAGTGCTTCGGAAATGAAGTTTGACAACTTAGCAACAGCCATTTCAGTAGATCTGTTTCTTTGGAAACCAAACTGTTACAAAGAGAGCATACATACCATGGGTGTGTAAAAAATCAACCATTCTGCTGTGAATAGACCTTTCAAAAATCTTACTCAAAATCGGTAACAAAAATATCGGTCTGTAATTACAGGTAGATTCCCTACCTCCTTTTGTAAAAATAAGAATAATCTTAGCGATTTTCAGACTGTCAGGAAACTGACCTGAATAAACACTCAGATTAATAATATGTGTTATAAGTGGTACTAAAATAGAGATCGAGTCTTTTATGACTCTGCTATTAATTAATATTGTCTGAAGTAGCACTTCTTTTTAGGGACAATGAAGTGATAATATTATAGGTTTCAGTATCATCCAAAGGGCGTAGAAACATTGAAAAAAGAACTTCCTTAATTTTGGATAAAGAAGCATAACCTTTAGTATTTGTGGGCAAGTTTTGCTGAGATGCTAAATCATGACCTATGTTAATGAAGTAATTGTTGAATTCATCAGCGACTGATTTTGAATCAACATTAAAATTACCAGAATTTCCTTTTAACGTCAGCGGAGTTTCAGTAGCACAGGATCGTTTGTTAATTGCTGATTTGATTATTTTCCATTTTTGATATGAGTTATTTCCTGCATCTGAAATAGCGAGGTTGTAATAAGCAACTTTCGCATGCTGAATAACATTTCTTAGGGCGTAATTATACCTTTTATACTTATCACGTAAGTGACTATTATAAGGATTATTTCTACATTTTTACGAAGCTTATCCTTTTTTTTAATTGATCTAATGATTCCATTGGTCATCCAAGGTTGGATCTTAATGTCATATTTAGTATTAACTACCTTGTGAACGATTGTGATCTCAAGAAAATCATTCAAAATGCCTTGCAAAATTTCGGTAGCTATAGTTGGACAAGTTGTATTGAAGATACCCGACTTGTCCCAGTCAAAATTAGAAACTAGGTCAGCTAACGTGGTGTAGTCACAATAGGAGATTGTTTTGTGGTTGATTGAGTAATGGTAATTTGTAAAAACTGGAACATGAATGAAAAAGTGATGAGACTCAGGTTCCTCAATAAAATGCATAGTGACTTACGTCATCCCAAGATTAAAAAAAACTTTTTTAATCTGATCTCCAGAAACTGAAGTATAGTAGGGGAAAAGGAACGTAAATGGTATTGGTTTGGTGCGAATGAAATGTCCGGCAAGGGGCCAGCAGACGTGGACGGCGAGAACGGAAAAGTAGGGCAACTTACTTAGGCAAAATAATCCCCATTGGCATCGACACATAGTTGCGATCTGTCCGGCAAGGGCATGATCCGTGAATGAAAAAAGTCTCGTGGCTGGGACCCGAAGAATTCCTTAACTCCTCGTTGTCTGTCGTGAACTGTTTCCCGGACAGGAAGTGATCGATGCGACGAAACAGATGTTAGTCTGTTGGAGACAAATCCGGGGAACAGGCAGGATGAGGCAGTGCTTCATAGCCCAAGGCACGTAGTGTCAACATCGTTCGTTGTGCGACATGAGGGTGAGCGTTGTCCTGGAGCACAAGAACACCATGTCTGTTGACCAAAACTGGTTGTTTCTGCAGAAATTTCTGGTGCATTTGGTGTAATTCTGCACAGCAATAGACGTATGCGTACGTGCGTTATGTTGGATGTATAAAAAATTTGGTGTTTTAGAAAACGCAGGTTCAATAGTAACTTAAGAGTCCGCGAATAAAATGCGTACAATTAAATCAAGTGAGGAAGTTTTAATCAAAGCATGGATTTCCGACTAAAGTAAGGATTTTACAATTGATGGAAAATCGCATTTTCTGCGAGTTGTGTAAAAAAACATCGATTGCGAGAAAAATATCAAATCAACCAGCATGTAAAAACCGCCCTCACACTACGAACAAATTGAACACAAATTATGATATACTTCGGGACAAGCGTTTTAAAGAGCAGCATCGTTTAAAGGCAGAAAGGATTTTACAATGGATTTATGGAATGTTACGGAGATTCACAATATTCTACTCAATAGGTTATACAGGGAAAACCTTTAAAACTTTTAGGAGAAACTCAGATGAATGAAATGTCAGGAAAAACTAATTTGACTTTATCTACAGAACTTTTAACGGATTCAGCAAGAACTGCATTTGAATATGCAGCAATGAAACAACAGACAAATGTGGCTGTTATATTGCACATTTAATCTGCAGAAAACCGAGCATACAGCCATGTCGTCCCCATCTGCTTGAAAGCAGATCACTGTAAATACCGCCTTGTAATATCTGAAGATGTATATAAACTATCTTCTGCAATAAAAATGATTTTATGTGACGAATAAGCCTAACTGTTTAACACTTAGAAAACGATGTTGTGGTCTTCTGCAGAAAATGTTATGGTGTATGAGACTATCCGGTGTGTCTTAAAAAGCTTGCAACATGCTTTTATCTCTTCAATGGCTGACCATAGATACATACTTTCAATCAGGAAAAATGCTCAAAATGACGTAAAGACTCAGACATGGCAGTTGCGCCCTTGCGGGTAGCATTTGCATAAAAATAAAAATATTCTTTTTTTTTTTTATACAGCCTTCGCAGAAAAAAGTTCAATCACAACGTTTTGCGCAATATCCTAAATAGTAGAAAAAAAAACAATACCTTCATTCTGCTTGCAAAACTCGCGGAGATATTCGTGATGAAAACTATAAAAGATGTATCATCCGGAGTAATAATTCCCTGTACGCGCGAAAACTCTTCCCTTACCCGCTCTGTGCAATACAAAGCTATGCAACGAAATAAGCTACCGTTCGCCCGTAAATGGGCTCTAGACCATACATTTTTTTTTACAATTTTCATCGCGAATATTTCCTCCAGTTTTGCGAGTAGAACAACGGGGTAGACTAATTAGGACATTTCACAACTTTTTAATCCAACTTTTTCTTGCAAAAGCTGTATAAAAGGTTAATTTTTTTTCATTTTTATGCAAATGCCACTCACAAGGGTGACTCCTGCCATGTCGTAAGTCTACGTCATTTTGAGTATTTTTCTAATTGAGATTATGTATCTGTGATCAACCGTTGAAGAGATAAAGCTTGCTTCAATCTTTTTTGAGACACCCGGTATATCATACAAGGAGCTTTTTGTTTAATAATTATAGCAGTTATTATATTTCAGAGAAATGTATTAATTTGTGTGTGGCTTATCAATTCATATTCAAAAAGCCGCTTCTGGTCCACAGAATGTTTTTGAAAATAAAGAAAATTACAAATGCATATTTTACATTTTTAACGCTTATTTCGTGTATTTCATGCACACAGTTCCTCTGTAGAAGATAGTTCTATAAGCGCTAACGTAAGAAACTCCGTCCTGCAAAGAGCTAGAGCAAAAGCACGCATGCTCAGGATGACGAACGAAATGAATGCCTTACCATGTTTAATTCTCGAAAAGCGAAGCAAATGCCCAAATCTGATTACAAACCTATGCGTGTTCGCAACTGCGGATAAAATCCTTCGCCGCGAAAGAGATCTCCTAAAACTGCTGAACGGTTTCACTTTTTTTTCTCACTGTACACTCGGTCATTTTGTACGGATCATTCGCAAACGAAACATCTCTGTTACAGAGATTGGTAAAACTCCCAGCGTACGGAAGTGTTTCTCTCCCATTTCTTCTTCAGCCTGAAAATTCTTATTTGCCTTCGAGTGGTTTTGCAAAACCTTTTTGCCACCCCGGTGGCGCCGTGTTCTAAGAGCTGGCTTCTGGCCATTCGTTCGAGAAGGGTTCCGAGTTCGAATCCCGGTGAGGCATGGATGTTGCGTTTGTCTTACGGCTCTGGCTCTCTCCCTTCCCTGGAGACAGTTACCCTAAATTAGGGTCGGGCGACTTCTTATATAGTCCATTCAGTTCCTCACGAAGGTCGTTTTAAACCACCAATCAAGAAAAAAAACCCCAACCTTTTCAAATGATTTTGAATGAGAAGAAAAGCTTCATGATGTTGTTCATAAAAAAAACCCACGTCGAATCTCTTTCAGTCATGTAATTCCTATCTATGTAAGCTAGTAACTTTGATCTAAACCAGTCACCCAAGTGTTATCGAAGTTATCCATAATAGAAAGAAAGACTTCCATTTAACGCTCTTTTTACCACGTCTTTTGTAAAAAAAGATCATGCCAATGTTATCGGCTTGTCTGTCCGTCTGTACCCACATTATCTCTGCAACTATTAGTCCGATTTGAAAAATTCTTTTTGCATTCGGAAGCCTGAAATATGCGAATGATGATCCTTGATTTCGTTTTTTTTTATATAATGTACAATTTCGCCGCTAGAGAGCGTAAAGCAGATGATGTTGAATTCAAAAACAAGTTTTATTCCACATATTTGCTTCTAAACATCCGATTGAAAAAATTCTTTTATCTTTAGATTCCATTTATGTCGAAGAGTGTTTTAGAAACAGTTACTTTTTCAAAATACGCATAGATTTTTCGCTAGGGGTTAAAAAGTAAATTACATTTTTCCCGATAACTGTTCTTCTACAACTCCGATTTCAACATTTTTTTCTTCAGCGGATACATCTCCTGATGGAAAATCTTTGCTTATAATTTCAAAATTTTTGGTAAAGAATACTTTGGCCACCAGGGGGCGCAGGAGTTAATTTTTGCTTCTGATGTCATCATCATCATTGTCAACCATTATCAATCCACTGCTGGACGAAGGTCTCCCCAAGTTTCCTCCACAACGGTCTGTCTTGTGCCAGTCTCCTCCATGTCACTCCCGCATACTTTCGAATTTCATCCACCCATCTCCCATGTGGTCTTCTTCTGGGTCTTTTCCTGTCTCTTGGAATCCAATCTAAAATTTCAGCTGTCCATCGAAGGTCTGAACTTCTGGCAGTATGTCCAGCCCATTGCCATTTCAGGGATTTAACTCTGATCATGATGTCTTCCATTATTGTCATTTATCGGATCCACGAGTTCCTCTTCTTATCTCTCCTGGTTACACCAAGCATGCACCTCTCCATGCTGCTTTGAGTTGTCTGCAGCCTTTGTATGTCTCTTTTAGTCAAGGTCCACGTCTCTACACCATACGTAAACACTGGAAGGATGCATTGATCAAACACTTTTCTTTTAAGACATAATGGAATATTGCTCTTGAAAATTGTGCTGTTTCTTCCAAAAGCTCTCCAGGCAAGTTTTGTACGCCGATTAATTTCTTCATCAATGTGACCCTCACTTGATATCTGCTGTCCAAGATAAACGTACGTGTCTGTTATCTCCAGCTTATTTCCATCAATCGATAAATCTTCATTTCTTGTAAAAGCATTGAACATGACTTTTGTCTCCTGAAAGTTCATTTTTAATGCCACTTTTTTATTCTTGTCAGCAAGTTTCTGGATCATACTCTGCAGCTCTGATGGGGGAGTTGCAAAAATGACTGCGTCATCAGCAAAACGAAGGTGGGTTAGATAATCTCCATTAATCTTTATCCCTTTGTTTTCCCAGTTCAGTGATTGAAAGACATTTTCCAAGGTGGCATTAAAGAGCTTCGGAGATTTGGTGTCACCTTGTCTCACTTCCTTTCCAATTTTTATGTGTGTTGTATTTTCAAACAGCCGAATTTTGCACGCATTTTCATAGATGTTATTAATAATATTAATGTATGCATCTTTAATGCCGCAGGATTTCTGAGCCATTGTAATTGCTGATGGTGTATTTGCCATAAAATCTGAGCTTCTAAAATATCGATTGAAAAAATTCTTTCGTAGACTGATGCCACTCACATTGATAAACCTTTTCGGAATATTTTCTTCTTAAAATATTCTACAGTTTCTCCGCCAGGGAGTGCAGACGTATATCTTATTTTTGTCAATATCTCTACTTCTAGGAGTCCGATTTGAAAAATTCCTTCTTTGTTGAATAGTGTTTTCCGTGTGACATGTTTTTCATATAATTTCAAAATTTTCAAGTAATTCATAGACTTTCCGCTAGAGGGCGTAAATGTAAATTTCTCCCCCCCCCCCATATCTCTGCTCCTAAATCTCCGGTTTGAAAAATTCTTTCTGCATCGGATACAGCTCCTGATGGGAAATCGTTTGCACATAATTTTCATAATTTTTGCAAAAAAATAGTTTGGCCACCAGAGGGCATTAATCTTAATTTCAGCTTCTGATGTATTTGCAGCAAAATATGAGCTTCTAAAATTTCAACTGAAAAAAAGTCGTTTGCTGACCCATACTACTCATGTCGACAAACCTTTTAGAAACATTTTCTCCTTAAAATAGTGCATGGTTTCTACGCCGGGGGGCGTAGATGTATATCTTATTTTTGTCAATATATCTACTTTTAAGAGTCTGATTTGAAAAATTCCTTCTTTGTTGGATAGTGTTTCCGATGCGAAATGTTTTTCCTGTAAATTCAAAATTTACAAGTAGATTATAGACTTTCTGCTGGCGGGCACAAAGGTAAATTGCGTTTTTTGCGTTATTTCTGTTTCTAAAGCTCCGATTTGAAAAATTCTTCCTGTATCACATACAAGACCTGATGGAAAATATTTTTCATATAATTTCTAATATTTTGTAAAGAATGGTTTGGCCACCAGTGGTCATAAGTGTTAATTTCTGCTTGTGAAGTATTTGTAGCAAAAATCTGGGCTCCTGAAAATCGACTAATTTTTTTTTTCTTGGACCGATACCGCTTATATGTATAAAACTTATGAGAAGACTTCCTTCCTAAAATAATACATGGTTTTCCCACCAGCGGACGTAAAGTTGCATCTTATTTTTGTCGATATCTCTGTTTCTAAGAGTTCGTAAGGTCACGATTCCGTTTACAGCAATATCTGAAGGATTAAAAACCCGATTGAAAATCTTTCTTTCGTCAGATCTATTGTTTTCCATACCGGTTCCATTGACTTTGAAATAGCTTTGATAAATTTAATTTGCGTCAGAACGGATTTAAAAGACGTGCTTATTACACCCAAAAATTTGGTGTCATCTTTCTTGTTCTGTTTATTGTTACTAATGTGTGTATAGTGTAAAAACAAGATCATCGCAAATAATTTTGAATCCACCGCCGGATGAAGGCCTCCCCAATTAGCTATTATCAGTCATTCCAGTATGTTTTCGAATTTCATCCCCACGTGGTCTTCTGGAACTTTTCCTATCCTGTATCCAGTATATAATACTTAAGTTGTCCAAAAATGATCAGTTCGTGCACTATGTCAAACTCATTGACACTTGAATGTATTTGCATCAGTCATAATCTCGCGCACTTTTGTCTTTTTCCTGATCCATAAGTTGGTTTTCCTATTTTCCTTTATTACGACAAGCAAACGTCTTGCAAGCTTCTTTGTGTTGTCTGTAGCCTCTGCGTGCATTTTTAGTTACGGTTCATCTCTGATTCACAAATAAATACTTGAAGGAAGCGTTGATTAAACATTTTTAAGCCATAATGGTAAATTACCCTTGAAAATTATGAAAATGCGCTCTAGCCAATTTTTTTTTTTTACCCGTGTTAGTTTCTTGTTTGATGTGGCCTTCGTTTGATCTCTGTTCTCGAAGGCAGATGTATAGTCAGTCATCAGTTACTCCTAAATTTGCCTCATCAAGCTTTGAACCTTTAGTCATGTAAAAGCATTGTACATCAATTTTGTTTTCTGTAAGTCCATCTTCTGGCACATTTCTTTGTTCATGTCAACAAGTTCTTGAATCATACTCTAAAGCTCTGATGAGGTACTAGCAAATAAAAAACTACGTCGTTAGCGAAACGAAGACGGGTTGAACTATGGCTATTAATCATTATCCCCGTGTCTTCGCAGTTCAGTGATTGAAAGGCATTCTACAACGTGCCACTGAAGAACTTCGAACATATGATGTCTTCTTTCTTCACTTACTTTCTAAGTTTTCTGTGCGCTATGTCCTGGAGCACTTAGAAGTTTGCCGTGACCAGCAGAAAGGAGAATGAAAATTTCTTTTTGAGTTACAGAGGATGAAAGGTTTTCCATCATGAACTCTCCTTTCAAGAACTGAAAGAGCAAATAAACATCAACTCCCGATATGTGCCGCTTTTATTGCTAATGAAACAGTTTTTGATGCTATGCAACTTTCCAGATAGCAGTAAAGCAAATCCAATGTATAAGCATTCGATGTAACGAAAATGGGTAACGGGAATAGTAAAATCCATCGATGAGATCCGATTTTTAAATGCTATCCCATGAATTTACGCAGCAATAGTTAATTTCATTGTTACTCAAAAATATACGCTGCCTGACAAAGAAAATGCCACACCATGAAGAAACGCTCGAAAACAGACCAAACTGCACACACTGATAACCAAATAGGTCTTAAACAAATAATTAAATTGCCACATACAGACTAGGGCTCCAGTGGACGAATACACAGGATGATCAATAAGGAGTGTGGTCCCCATTTTCGGCGATACAGCGTTGAATCCGACGTGGCATCGAGGGAATGAGGGTCCGAATAGGGTCCTGGAGTATCGTGGACCATGTGGTGTTGATCCGAGTCCACAGTTCATCTTCAGTTTGCGGGGGTGGGCGGGTACTCAACCGACGTCCAATCTTGTCCTACAAATGCTCGATGGGCGAGAGGTCGGAGGATCGTGCTGGCCATGGAAGCATCCGCGCAACGTGTAAAGTATTCAGGCTGATCCGAGAGGTATGCGGCCGGGCGTTATCCTGTTGAAAAACGGCGTTTGGGATGCCCTGCAGATACGGTTGTGCCATGGGCCGCAGCACCTCTTCAACATAGAGCCGTGCCGTGAATGGGCCCGTAATGCATACCAACGGCTGTGGAATCCGCCCGTTGGCCACGTCGCCTCCAGACTCTTACATGGCGATCATCCGTGGTGAGACAGAACCGCGATTCGTCACTGAACACCAAACTGTTCCATTTGGCACTCCACGCATTTTCAAGGGCACCACAATTTCAAGCGGTGACGACGATGGCTCGCTCTTAAAGTTACCCTTAGCAACGGACGGCTGGACAGCAAACCTGACTCAGCTAATCGGCGCGACATGCTCCGCGGCGATATCGGAGTATCCAAGCCACCGTACACACCGCAAAGCGTCGCCTCTTGTGGCCTGTGAGTCCGCTACGGCATGACATCGGATGCGACGACCGGTGTGCTCGAACGTTCGTCTCCGTGCTCCGGTCCCCCTACGACATTGCGCAGATCCTTCTTGGGACCGCTGTCTTGAAATGCGACTGACGGTTGTGGCATCACGTTCCGCTTGCTTCGCAATAAAACGCAAGGACCACCGGGCAGTACGAAGGCCTACGATGACACCTCTCGTGAACTCATCCGTTTGAAGAAAGCGTGTACGACGGCATCGTAACGGTATTGGCAACCCTTGTTCGTCCTTCATTCACGGTTACAGCAGAACCACTCACTTCTCGTGGACGTGACGACGTCTCGATCGATGGCCTCACGGACTGGTCGTCCGCTTATATCCCGGGCGCCGTTCGTGCGATTGGCATGCAAATACAATCAATTGCATAGCTTGTGCGTGTGCACTCAACCTGCAATTTGCATGGCGCTGCGTTTGCGTCTTCATGATGTAGCATTTTCTCTGTCAGACTGTGTATTTTACTAAACTATAGCAAACATAATTTCATCACATTTTACAGAAACGTAATTACATCACATTGCAATCCTCGTAAATTACAAGGTCCCAAATGTGATAAATCCATTACAAAATTGCATTTTGATGCTCTGAAATCGGTACGTGGTAGCAAAATTTGGCTTCTTTTCGACTCCATCAAGGGGGTGAGGGTTATCTGCTATTTCCGAAAGCTTTAAATCGATGTATAACACGATGAAGTGTAACTTGTAGATACCTTAGACCTAAACTTACCAATCCTCTTTACTAGCACACTTGTGATTCAGCTTTTTTTTGTACCTTAAAGTCAGATTTTAGCTTGCACATGCGCAGATGGACTTTGGTAGCTACATCGCATTTCATTTGATATCAGCGACATTAATTACGTTCTTCCGAATAAAAATACAATAATGACAATAACAATAAATATTGTTTTGAAAAACTAAACAATCGAAATACTTACTATTGCGCCGCCATAGTCTTGTAAATATTCATTTTTATGGCTCACATATCTCTTTTCATTAGTTTTACGAGAGTAACATTCATTACCTAAGTACCATTCAGTGTCAAGGATTACTAAATCTTATTGCTTGTTGTTATGGTTTAATTTCATTTAATATGTACAGGACTGTATCTCGGTGTTGTCGTGAGTGACGCGAATAAATGGACATACAAAAAATGCATACTTTCGAATCACTCGTTTTATTCCACAACCACAAAAATCTTGGCATGCGAAAGAAGCATGGCATAAATTATCTACAAGGAGTACCAGGATACTCTCTCGATTTTGTTATTCCCTGAAATCATCACCACTTATAAAGTCTTTGATATCCTGTGCTACTGAAGATGTCACCGATGCAAATAACTAAATATAGTAGAATTTTATCAATGGAAATTTTCCTATTTATAACGAAGTCTATTCGGTCGTAGCAGATGAAATATCGGAATTTTTAATGTAATCTTCAAATACCAAAATTGGTGCAAATTAACTTTACTAGTCACAATGTTCTGTACAATTTTTTCCATCGGAACACAGAATTTTACCACTTCAGCAAACGTGGTAATGTTCCGTGTTCCATCGTGAAGAATTGCGGAGCTTCGAAATGCGACAAACTCACGGAATGCTCTTTCGATTTACGTGTGATTGTTAAATAATTTACCATGTAGAATGGTACCTATGTCCTTGAAGAAGTTACAGTTGGGTAGGAAACGAATCATGTAAATACGGCGAATGCGATTAGTTCCGTACCTTAATTGGTGAAGCGTCATGATCTTCGGGCGTGCAACGTGGGATCTGATGTTATCATGGGAAAGTATGGGACCACGGCGAGTCCATAAAGCTGGCTGTTTGGTGGACAGTTTCCATGCATAATGTCAAGTTCTTCACAATACCTATCCGGCGTGAAGGTTTGACAAAGCTTCTGGATCGTCTGATGTGCAACGTGGCGTCTCTCGCTATCAGGGAGAAGTGTGGGCCCACGGCGATTGACTAATGCCGGCTTGAACAGTTTCCATGAATAGTGTCAAGTTCTTGACAGTACCTATCCGCCGTGATGATTCGACCAAGCTTCTGGATCGTCTGATGTGCAACGTGGGGTATTGCGTTATCATGGAGAAGTATGGGCCCATGGCGATTGACTAATGCCGGCTGTTTGGTGGACAGTTTCCATGCATAATATCAAGTTCTTAACAATACCTATCCTCCGTGATGGTTTGACCAAGCTTCTGAATCGTCTGATGTGCAACGTGAATTCTCGCATTATCATGGAGAAGTATGGGCCCATGGCGATTGACTAATTCAGGCTATTTAGTGGACAGTTTCCATGCATAATATCAAGTTTTTAACAATACCTGTCCGCCATGATGGTTTGACAAAGATTCTGGATCGTGTGGCGTGTAACGTGGGGTCTTGCGTTATCATAGAGTAGCATAGGCACCATAGCGATTGACTAATGCAGACTATTTTGTGGACTGTTTCCATGCATAATGTCAAGTTCTTAACAATATCTATCCGCCGTGATGGTTCGACGAAGCCTCTGGATCGTCTGATGTGCAGCGTGGAGTCTCGCATTCTCAGGGAAAAGTGTGGGCCCACAGCGATTGACTAATGCAGGCTGTTTAGTGGACAGTTTCTATGCATATTTAGTTTTCGGATTCCCAAAAACTGATAATCATTTTCCAGGGAAGGAGTGCCCGCTTCAGGGTGTGTTTCGGTCTTCACCGCGGTCAAGCCATTGCGCCGAACGTTGGCGATTGTAATATAGAACCCATTTCTCACCACACGGAACGAGGCTTCTCAAAATGTCGTTCGTTAGGTTGCAGAAAAGCAGAGAAGAGCAGACATCAAATCGTTATGTTTTGTGCTTCTCCATCAGGTCATGTGGGTCTCATTTATCCATTTTTCCATTTTTTGAGATTGTTCTAAATGTCAGGAAATGGTTGCATTCCGTCAAGGCTATCAACTCGGTATCTTCGAAATCTTCTTGTGGTCAACAGCTTAGTTCGCATTTCAGACTCATATCGTCGTGTCTTGCGTTCAGGTACGGTGCCTTCCTCATATGTATTGATTTTGTGAGCTGCCTCTGATGCACAGTGTGGAAGTTTAAATTCGTATGAAAAGAATGACACTAATTTACCTCTGATCTATCTTCCTTTCCGCTGCAGCACAATGCCCTTGGAATTGATGCCACTGACGAAATGGCGGGTGTTTTAGAGTCAGCGGTTGTCTAGACGCTTTAAATTTACGTATCAGAAGTTACAGCGCGTGATGTGTTAAATTGAAAATTCCCTACCAACTGCAAGAGCCACCAAAATCCAGCATTTCATCTGCAGCAACCTATAGAACCTAACACACTGTTAAAATAAATTTTGTCTCGTCTTTGGAAGTGGAATAGGAATAAGTTTTGCTTTCTATTAGTGTGCTCGTATGTCAGCTCAATTCTGAGCACTCACAAGATGAAAACACAGCTTCAAAAAACAACATGAAAAGAAATGGAAATGAGAGAGAAACAACTGCTAATACGTTTGGGAGAAAACACGAATGTTTCACCTTTCTCAACGCATTTCCATTGTAAAATTTACACTAAATTTTTATGGAATAGTGTTTCAAATAGATCCTTTTGAATACAGAGTCCAGGATTGGAAATTATACCAGAATGTGGACTACGTATTTCGAAATGTATAAGAAGACGTCTTACAGCTGCTTAGGGAGTATACTCAAAGAACATCAAACAAAGATATTCGCTCTTTCCACGTTTATAAGTGAGTCACGGAAAAATTCTCATTGGCCGCCACCGGGAGTCGAACGCAGGGTCTTCCAGTTACGCTCCGGATATGCTTTCGCTACACCACAGCTGCCTCGAATTTCTCCAGACTCACACACGCTAACTGCCAAGCTAATTTGGCAGGTTGCTTCTTGGAGCCCCGCACAATGCTGGGGATTCACCCAAGATAGTAAGCAGCAACTGAAGAAATAATTAGTAGGCGAATGAATAATTAATACAGAAATTTAACGTGGACCAGGAATATCAAACAAAGATATTCGCTCTTTCCACGTTTATAAATGAGTCATGGAAAAATTCTCATTGGCCGCCACCGGGAGTCGAACCCAGGGTCTTCCAGTTACGCGCCGGATATGCTTCCGCTACACCACAGCGGCCTCGAATTCCTCCAGACTCACACATGCTAACTGCCAAGCCAAGTTTTTTTTTTTTTTTTTTGATTGGAGGTTTAACGACCACCGTGAGCAACTCAAATGGGCTATAAGCAGTCGCCCGTCCCTAATTTAGGGTGTCACTGGTTCCAGGGAAGGGAGAGAGCCAATGCCGTAAGACAAACACAACATCCATGCCTGACCGGGATTCGAACCCAGACCCCTTACGGACGAATGATCAGAGGCCAGCGCCTTAGACCACTGCGCCACCGGGGCGGCCAAACCAAGTTGGCAGGTTCCTTCTTGGAGCCCCGCATAATGCTGGGGATTCACCAAAGATGGTAAGCAGCAACTGAAGAAATAATTAGAAGGCGAATGAATAATTAATACAGAAATTTACCGTGGACCAGCTAATGCAATTTTATATATTTATGTGTTTACAAAGTAGCTCTGCCCCTGTGAATCGTATTCAAAAATTCCACAACGCAACTGATATTAATACTAGGAAGAATGTTAATTCATTTACTTTTAAAATTCTTTGATGAACATATTCGGTGGAGTAAATTTCTTAATGTTTTGCGCAGTACTTAACTCCTAAGAGTTAGTTGGGAAAGTCTCTTTTCGCTCAGTCGTTCAATCGCTGCACAGAGTCTTGTAAAAATTCTGGCAATGAACAATTAGAATTTTTACCGTTAGGCTCCGCTTGTAGGCACATACGTGAGTTTGAATAAATGTGTATATTTACATATCACCATATCCTCTGTTTCGAGAACTCATTCTTTTAAAAACAATCCTGTCGAACTACTAGCTCTCTCCCTAACCAGTGACCCTAAATTAGGGACGGGCGACTGCTGATAGCCCATTGAATTGCTCACGGTGGTCGTTAAACCTCCAATCAAAAACAAAAAATTACTATTTGTCTAAAATGAATTACGCGAAAGGTGGAAGGTCGCGCCGAATATTCGGTTGCTGTGAACACGCCTTTGATGCAATGAGTACGTTTTTTTCTGACACACATACATGGAAATTTCAAATTAGATCTTTTAGGAAACCTAAAAATTCAGCAAAAAGGAAATACACTTACGGCACCTGGGAAAAAAACTGCGCATAATTTAAAATACGTAATGAGAGTAGATAGGATTATTTATAGTCAATGGAATCGGTTAAAAACTGTCAACCAAATCCCTACAACCAAAAAAGCATCCAGAAATAGAAGTAGCAACTTACAACAGGGTGTAAAGTATGTTACGAAAATTATCGAACTGGGCACAAAACGTTTCTCATAAGGTAAGGAAGATACCAGCGACAAAAGATTTTGCAAATCGAACAGTTACAAGAAGAGATATACAAGAAAACATTATATAATTTTACCTTTCCTAGCCGATAAACTATGTTTTCTAAAGAAGAAAAGTGTTCAAAATACTCTTCGTAATGAAGAGTGTCCTACGAGATAAGGATTTTTCTAAGATGTTTTTACAGAGGTTGAGTCGAAAGTTTTGCAATATTTGGATGACTTTATGTCTTCATACGTACTTTTACGACGAAAGCTGACTAGCATTCAAAGTATAGGCCATCGTGTTGCACCGTCTTTAGCCATCTGTTTGCCAGTTCTTTGATTATACAGAGGGTGAGTCGAAAGTTTTGCAATATTTGGATGACTTTATGTCTTCATGCGTACCTTTACGACGAAAGCTGACTAGCATTCAAAGTATAAGCCATCGTGTTGCACCGTCTTTAGCCATCTGTCTGCCAGTTCTTCGATCCTACAGAAGGTGAGTTTAAAGTTTTGCAATATTTGGATGACTTTATGTCTTCATGCGTTCCTTTACGACGAAAGCTGACTAGCATTCAAAGTATAGGCCATCGTGTTGCACCGTCTTTAGCCATCTGTCTGCCAGTTCTTCGATTCTACAGAGGGTGAGTCGAAAGTTTTGCAATATTTGGATGACTTTATGTCTTCACACGTACCTTTACGACGAAAGCTGACTAGCATTCAAAGTATAGGCCATCGTGTTGCACCGTCTTTAGCCATCTGTTTGCCAGTTCTTTGATTATACAGAGGGTGAGTCGAAAGTTTTGCAATATTTGGATGACTTTATGTCTTCATGCGTACCTTTACGACGAAAGCTGACTAGCATTCAAAGTATAAGCCATCGTGTTGCACCGTCTTTAGCCATCTGTCTGCCAGTTCTTAGATCCTACAGAAGGTGAGTTTAAAGTTTTGCAATATTTGGATGACTTTATGTCTTCATACGTACCTTTACGACGAAAGCTGACTAGCATTCAAAGTATAGGCCATCGTGTTGCACCGTCTTTAGCCATCTGTCTGCCAGTTCTTCGATTCTACAGAGGGTGAGTCGAAAGTTTTGCAATATTTGGATGACTTTATGTCTTCATACGTACCTTTACGACGAAAGCTGACTAGCATTCAAAGAATAGGACATCGTGTTGCACCGTCTTTAGCCATCTGTCTACTAGTTCTTCGATTAATACAGATGGTGAGTTAAAAGTTTTGCAATATTTGGATGACTTTATGTCTTCATACGTACCTTTACGACGAAAGCTGACTTGCATTCAAAGAATAGGCCATCGTGTTGCACCGTCTTTAGCCATCTGTTTGCCAGTTCTTTGATTATACAGAGGGTGAGTCGAAAGTTTTGCAATATTTGGATGACTTTATGTCTTCATACGTACCTTTACGACGAAAGCTGACTAGCATTCAAAGAATAGGACATCGTGTTGCACCGTCTTTAGCCATCTGTCTACTAGTTCTTCGATTCTACAGAGGGTGAGTCGAAAGTTTTGCAATATTTGGATGACTTTATGTCTTCACACGTACCTTTACGACGAAAGCTGACTAGCATTCAAAGTATAGGCCATCGTGTTGCACCGTCTTTAGCCATCTGTTTGCCAGTTCTTTGATTATACAGAGGGTGAGTCGAAAGTTTTGCAATATTTGGATGACTTTATGTCTTCATGCGTACCTTTACGACGAAAGCTGACTAGCATTCAAAGTATAAGCCATCGTGTTGCACCGTCTTTAGCCATCTGTCTGCCAGTTCTTAGATCCTACAGAAGGTGAGTTTAAAGTTTTGCAATATTTGGATGACTTTATGTCTTCATACGTACCTTTACGACGAAAGCTGACTAGCATTCAAAGTATAGGCCATCGTGTTGCACCGTCTTTAGCCATCTGTCTGCCAGTTCTTCGATTCTACAGAGGGTGAGTCGAAAGTTTTGCAATATTTGGATGACTTTATGTCTTCATACGTACCTTTACGACGAAAGCTGACTAGCATTCAAAGAATAGGACATCGTGTTGCACCGTCTTTAGCCATCTGTCTACTAGTTCTTCGATTAATACAGATGGTGAGTTAAAAGTTTTGCAATATTTGGATGACTTTATGTCTTCATACGTACCTTTACGACGAAAGCTGACTTGCATTCAAAGAATAGGCCGTCGTGTTGCACTGTCTTTAGCCATCTGTCTGCCAGTTCTTCGATTCTGCGGCGTTACCAGTTCTTGTCCTTCGAGGCGAAGAACTCGTTCACTCCAGCTGCCACTTCCTCCTAGTTGTTCAAGTGTGGCTCGCGATGGAAATAGGCCTTTGAACCGGAAAAAGCAATAATCCGACGGTGTAAGATCCGGACTACATGCTGGGTGGGGCATCAGTTCGATGACCTTAAGTTCCATAAGTTTTGCCGACGTCGTTCGCGTTGTATGAGGCCGAGCGTTGTACTGCTTGTAGGAGAGCACGCTTTCTGTTCACCAGTGCCGGGTACTTCTCCTCCAATATGGCATACATCCGATCCAGCTGTTCACAGCTGTTGTGTCTTAGGATTACGGAAATAGATCCACTTTTCATCGCAAGTAACAATTTCTTGGTGAAACGTGCATTGTGTGGGTTTTCTAGGAGTTTCGTTCACACTTCCACCCGGCGGTTTGCTTAAGCTGGCATTAATTCGTGAGGGACAATGGGGAAGCGCCTGTAAACCTTGTCGAGGTCCTGAAAGTGACGAACCACGGTGGTCTCTGACCTGCTTAGCTCGCCTGATAACTTCCGGGTGCTGGTTTTCGGATTTTCCTCTACAGCCAGGCGCACTGCCTCCGAATCCACGGTTCGCGGCCTACCTGACCTTGGCTGATCGTCAAGGTTTCTGTCACCTGAGCGAAATTTCTTGAACCATCTGGTTGCGATGCTGTGGTCCACGGAACCTTCCCCTTCCACATGACAAGTACACTATCTACCAACAAGTAATTGGACACCTGTGATTGCAAAGGAAAACGAAGTTTATTCACCTTCAATAGTTGGTGAAGCCTCCACGAGCGGCGATTACAGCTGCGACCCTCCGGGGCATACTCTCAACCAGGCGTTGTACGACGGCTAGCGATATTTTCTTCCACTCGGCTTGGAGAAGACAGGTCAGTTCCTTCACCGATTTCGGACGGTGGGGCACCCTTTAAGTCGACACTCCAACTCGTCCCAGAGGTGATCGATGGGGTTAAGGTCCGGGCTCTGCGCAGGCCAGTCCAGTCGATTAACACCATTGTCACCATACCAAGCCATGGTGGACCTCGCAACATTACAGGTGGCATTGTCATCCTGAAAGTTACATGGGTCCACCCCGTAAAACTTCCACAACGTGGGAAGCGCATGGTCATCCAAAATGGTGCAGTAGGTCTCGGCGTTGAGCCTACCAGGAATTGCGATCAATGGTCCCGTGCCATACCAGGAGAAACACCCCATAGCATAATTCCACCGACGCCGAACTTCACAGTTGGCACAATACATTCCGGCAGGAGGCGTTCTCCAGGCAGAAGCCAAACCCAGACCCTGCCATCCGAACGGTAGAGGGTTAACCTTGATTCGTCGCTCCAGAGAACCTGTTTCCACTGTTCAACGGTCCACTGTCGACGTTCTTTGCACCACGTTAGCCGAGCAGCGCTATTGGACTTGGTGATCAAATGCTTGTGGGCAGCAGCACGTCCATGATAACCGAGCAGATGGGCTTCCTTACGGATCGTATTCATCGAAAGAACACTCTCGGATGCCTGTTGAAATTCCTCGCAGATGTGGCCCATCGATTTGGTGCGGTTCTTCCGAATTTCTCTGGCCAGCACCCGTTGGTCTCTAACTCCCAGTTTTGTGGGTCTGCCGGGTCGGGGCACATTCCGACAGTCGCCTCTCATCTTCCACTTACCAGTCACGTAGGCCACTGTCGATTTTGGGTACTTCAACTCGCTGGATATGTCACGTATGGATCGGCCATTTCTGTGATACCTGACGATTACAGCTTTCTCGAAATCAGAGAGCTCCGAACTGCGTGACATCTTGCATGCCACTGGTTGCGTTGTTGTTTCCCACACGATATTTAACGGCGGCGGCCGTGACGGGTATCAGGACCGCAGATATCGTCAATTGCAGGGGTGTCTAATTACTTGTTTGTAGATAGTGTATTTCGTGTTGCTTGAGCAGCGTTATGGCCAAGTTCAAACTCGTAAATCAAAAGTTCCCTAATTTGCCGGTTGTGGCTGCTCATCTTTTAGGCGACCCAACCACTGACAGAACGACGACATGCTATGCTGTTCACAGCAACGACTACCACTTTATATCCCTTTCGATTGACTACAGTGCGTGACTTGAACTAGTTTAAACACGTGGCATACCCGCCGCAGCACATGCTTTTATGCAAATATTGCAAAACTTTCCGCTCACTCTCCGTAGAATCGAATTTTTTTTTTCAAATAGAAACATACGCTGACGTCCATGGCCAAAGAACTTTGAATAATGGAAAAGTAGAAAACCCGCTAAAAGTACCCTTCATAGCGAAAGCAATGCTAAGGAAAAATATTTTCTCAAATACGTCTCTCGGAAACAATGTTACTGAGTAAAAAGTTCTGACATTTACGCCTCTGTATCGCTGAAAACGGATATTGTTTTCTATCTTATTGTAGCAAATGGTGAAAAAAGAAATGTTTACTGTAGTGAATGTAGCAGTGAACTATAATATTTAATTTTGCGATGCGATTTTCAGAAGCAGGTATACTGTTGCAAACATAAATACACATTAACAACACCCAACACCATTACTGTAAACTACAAAAGCTCTCGAGAACGTGAGAAGTGTATCACATGATGGAGAGCATGTGGTGTTAAATGATTTTTATTAATCGGACTTTAAGAAGCAAAGGTATGGAGAAAGAATGTCTGTAACAGATCTTTTCGAAGCAGCGATATAGAGGAAAATAAATTAAATAACTATGCCCCTAGCCTAGCGGTAAAAGTGTGCATTATTTTATTCGTTTTGAGCCGTTTCTGAATACGAAAGAATTATAATACGCTTTCCAACATACCAGAAATCATTACTCAAGTTATACTCAAGTTATGAGGATAATGACTGTGAAATAAATCTCGATCCTGCGCCCTGACCTTTGATCCCATTTCGATCACATTCAACATAACCGGTTCAGTATACCTCCGAAATAACATGATAATGTTTTGTCGCAATGGAAGCATTTTTACGTAAGATATGATGCATAATTGCTGTGGAATAGATCCCGCTCCTGTGTCCTAACCTTTGAACTCATTTCGCCCATTTTCAATAGGATTCGTCCCCAGGCAGGCCCCTACAACATACTAACATTTCATCCATACATAGGATCGGGATCACTTTCTACGCATAATGGCGTAGAAAGTGATCCCGATCCTATGTATTGACCTTTGATCCCATTTCGCCCATTTTCAGTTGTGTTTGTCCCCAGGTGGTCCCCTACCACATTCTAAAATTTAATCGAAATCGAACATTTTTACGTTAGATATGACGCATAAGAGCAGTGGAATGGATCTCACTCCTATGGCCTGACTTTTTGACCCCATCTCGTTCACTTTCAATAGGGTTCCTTCCCAGGGTTCCCTGTCCACATACTAAAAGTCCATCGAAATCGAACGATTTTTACGCGAGTTATTGTGCGGACGGGCATACGCAGACAACGCGTGACGTAATGAGGCAGATGGGAATCGCGACCATCTGCTCGCAAGAGTGTGTCGTCATAAAACTTTAATAGGATCCACACACAACGCGTGACGTAATGAGGCAGACGACGCCATGACACCAAAAAACGTGGTAATTCGTGGTGGTTATTTAACGCACTAAACGAATTTTCCTAAAGTCGAGATCAAGCTAAATCGATTTCTAGTACCAGAAAACGGTAGGTTAACGACTTTAATCAAAATACTTAGAGCCGTTTTCAAAATAAAATGAACATACATACAAGAATTGCTCCTTTAATAGTATGGGATGAGGGCGATGGAATAGATTCCGATCCTATGTTCTGACCTTTGACCCCGCTTCACCCATTTTCAATAAGGTTCATTTCCAGGTAGTCTCCTACATTATACTAAAATTTCATCGGCATCGAACTATATTTACGCAAGTTATGACGCATAAGGGCAATGGAATGGATCTCGCTCCTATGCCGTGACCTTTGATCCCATTTCGTCTATTTTCAAAATAGTTCGTCCCCAGGTGGTCCCGTACCACATATTAAGATTTCATCGAAATCGAACCATTTTTACGCGAGATATCGTGCCGACAGACAGACGGACGGACGGACAAAGTTGGGTAATATACGCTTCTTCAACCTACGATAGGAACACGTAAAAAAGAGAAACATACTCATATGCCCCCTAGTGGCATTACGTTATTAACAAAAATTATGAATCGTATGCAGATCATTTCTCACCAGGAGCTCTATTCAATGCAAAACGAATTTTCAAATCCGACTTTTAGAGGCAGAGATAACGATTAAGTCGCAATTTAACATTACTCCCCCTATATAGCGGAAAAACTGGGTACTACCCGGAAAGTGTACTGTACCCAAACTAATCTTCGTTTTAAATGATATGGGGCGGAAGAAAGAACGTTTTCAATTGGATATCTAGAAGCAGGTATGTGGAATAAGATGTACATGTATTTTGAATTCGGTATCATCTACATTTACGCTCTCTTTTGGCGAAGTTGTGCACGGAGAAAAATCGGGAAGCCAAGGTCATCGTTCTCGCAGTTCAAGCTTCTTAATATAAAATGATTGTTTCAAAACGGACTAAGACTTGATGAGCAAAATAAATGCTAAAAGCTGTTTTTCCGTTAGATTTGCGTTCGATTTGGATATTTTTTGTTCCTGCAAGAAGACTAGGTGTCTATTAACAGTTTGGAGTGGGAATGCGCCAATTAGTCGTGCAGAAAATTCGTCGGTACCTCAATTTTTCGCTTTTTCAGCTTTCAGTTTCATGCGAATCCTATACAGGAAGGCAAACAATTTGAGTTTTCTGTATGTCCTTCTCTTTGTCGTACGAGAGCTGTACATCTGCTTCAAAATGAAGACTTGTTGAATTGATTTTCTTTCCTATGGATGGAAAGAAGACTATAACGTTTCAAACACCAGTCTTCCTCTCTTCCAATTGTCAGTTGGTCTGTCTGTCCCTCCAACAAAATTGTTTTTCTTCTTCTAACGACCAGATGAAAGATTTTTCTGCGACTGATAGACGCTGCATGCGAAAAATATTATCAATGTGTGTTCTTACCGAGACAGCACAATATTTCCTATATGTTACAAGTACGCAGCACTGAAACATTGAGACTTTTTAGATACGTTGCGCAATGTAACAGTAATGTTTCATAAACCTAACAGTTATGTAAAATTTCCTCAAACGTTACATAACTTTTAAACATAACCGAAACGTTACAGTAAAAGGTCTTTGTTTCTTCAACATACCAACTTCATGTTACTGTTACGTATTTGAAAAATATTTGTAACTTCGTTACATTACTGTTACGTATTTGAAAGATATTTGCGACATCATCATATTATTGTTACGTATTTACTACGTTGAATATTATAGTGTTAATAAATTTCATAAAATCACAATAAAAAAAATTACACTCGACAGCTGTTTCAAAAGCAAGAACAGTCATATTATAAGTTGTTTACGTTTTCACAGGTTCAACGCAGTCCGCTGTCCATTGGGAACAGTGGCGGCGTTTATACACTGCTGGACAATTGCTAAGGACGGATCATAAACGGCTATATAGCGCATAAAAAAGTAAGTGTGGTTGGATGCCAAGTGAAATAAAATAATGTCTGAATGCCAGGACATTACAAGAAAGACAATTTATTGTGCTCTGAAATCCAGAAGGCTTTGGAACGTGTTCAAGGGACAAACAGGCCATTTTGTGCAGAATACGTAAACGTGAAAAAATGCAATTACCGTCCGCAGGCGTTCCGGCGTAAGATGTCAATACGGGATATGGCCACCATGGAGGGCGATGCAAGATTCCACTCGTCGTGTCATGCTTTACACAACATTATCAAGCAGCTGTTGGGGTAATTTATCCCATTCCTCTGTTAGTGCACGGATGAGGGTGTCCTTGTTTATTGGAGGGCATTGGCGACCAGCAAGACTCCTCCCCAAAACATCCCACACATTTTCAATGGGATTCAGATCTGGAGAACGTGCTGGCCATACTAGGCATTGAATATCCTAGCTCTCAAGACACTCCTGTACAGCGACTGTTCGATGACATGTTGCGTTGTCGTCCATGAAAATGAATCTATCACCGACAGCACCACGGAACATGCGAACATGAGGTAGCAGAACATCATTAATGTATCGTTGGCCAGTCATAGTCCCAGTTGGAAGCACATAGAGGGACGTACGGCCATTGATCATGATGCCAGCCCATACCACGACTCTACATGTCGGATATCGGTACTTTTCCTGTATGTTTGCTGGACAATATGCAGTACCACTATCACGCCAGATCAGTTGTCGTCGACAATCAGACGATAGACTGTATCTACTCTCATCTGAGAAGAGGACAGCAGACCAGTCGTTATCAGTCCAATTGCGATGTTGATGGCACCCTTGCAAACGGGCGGTACGGTGACGTCTGGACAATGGGATGCACACAACAGAACGGCGGGCGTATAGTCCTCCTTCATGCGAACGTCTGGGGACAGTTTTTCGGGAGATCCGCTTGCCAGTAGCAGCCATAAACTGATTTGCTACCTCACTAGCTGTGCTGCGCAGGTGTCGTTTTGTTGATAGCACTATGTACCGATCTTCTGCAGGTGTCGTACTGCGAACACGACCTCCCCGTGACGTTTGCTACACTCTGCATTTGTTTGAAATGATTTCCAAAGTCTTGAAGCAACACTGTGGCTGACGTCGAACTCCCTGGTAACATCTGTTATTTTTCGCCCTTCGTCAATCTTGCCAATAATACGGCCACGCGTAAAATCATCTAGGCGATGTCGGGAAGACATACTGAAACTTGCAAGTTCGTCAATTGATTCTTTCACTTTTAACTTTGCGTTTGAACAACAACGGTCAATACGCGTCAAATCCTTTATATCTCTTATCAGCGCTATGACGTCACGAACAAGTTCGGCAATACAAAATTTGCATACGCACAACACGTCTTACTGTATCCCGCACTTATGCTAATTTCCACATTTTCCTGCCTTCCATTTTATGGTTGCTATCGTTGCTATTGTCATCCGTCCTTAGCAATTGTCCGGCAGTGTATATTGATAACAAAAGAAATAAAAATCGGTCCCAAATGAGGGTGTCGAATTTCTATTATACATATGGAATAGACTATATTGCAGCGAAAAAAAGAAAGCAAATCAACTTCGTCATTTCTCTAAATACCTACTAATATGAAATAATATAAAATTTCTCAGCTTCAAGTAAAAAAAAAATCATGCTGGTATAGTATACTAATACAACAACAAAGCCATCAACTTAGATTTTATAAAATACTTTTTAGAATTTTAGAATTAAAACAATCAAAACAGTTACTTACTTTCAGGTGATCTTGAATCACAAAAAAAAGAAGGAAAAAAGGATGAAACATTAAATCAACTAACTAGCTAACTCGAGTACGACAGTATCACCTAAGTATATATCCCAGTAGCACGTGGAAATACTACTACGAGAGTGATTCGATAAAATGGCATAAATTCGCATTTGCATCCGCGCCGTTGCCAAACCAAAAATCTTAAATATCGCCGAATGTAACATCAAGGTAGCAATTATGTTCAATCGAAACTCTAAAACAGTAGTATCGCTGAGTGCTATTTTTAACGTAACCGTAATGTACAAAGAGTTATGTTCCAAAGAGATGTTTCTGAAACGTAATTGTAAGATATCTCTGAAAGTGTAGCGAAAATGAGATATTTTAACATTATTGATACATATCTGAAACGTTTTGTGTTGTATGGGTATATTCGTCTGTTTGCCTGTTGGTCTCCAGAAACAATACACACGCTTCAAAATGGTTACTTAAAGTTATTCTTTTATCGATAGAAGGGAAAACACAAGCGTAAGATTTTAGAAATCGCGTTGTCCATTCAGAACAAATGTAAGAGTGTCTGTCTGGCCGAAGAATAGATATTTCCGCTTTTCATTATTAGGATAGAACATTTTTTCTGTGGATGACTGGAAAACGAATGCACAGAAAATCCAGGTCTGCCCTCCTTACATTCGTTTGTCTGTCGATCGGCAGAAATGTCACTTCTCTGTAAGAAGGGGAATATTTGTGAGTGGGCCAGAAGGGAAAAAATTGGAAGACCTAAATTAAGATGGGAAGATGCAGTGATGCAAGATATTAAGGATTTAGGAGTAAAAAACTGGAGGAGTTTGGCTTTGAATAAGGAAGGCTGGCAGAAGTTTCTGAAGAAGGCCAGAGCCCCCACAGGGCTATGATGATGATGATGAGCGGAAGTACAGATATCTGAAATACCACTTTGATGTTTGCCTTTATGGGGAAGGGAAAGAATTTTAACAGTCCTACATTTTGGAGAGGAAGAATCATTTCTGCAGACGGACAGACAGAAGGATGAGCAAAAGAATATAAACTCATTGTGTTGTGCGAATGCATGTCTTTATCAGAAATAATTTCTTCAAGCTGATCATAAGAAGAGAAGATATCGTTTCTGCGGACGGACAGACAGATGACTGAACGTAACGACATACTTGCATATTCTTTTATGCATAACTGTCACTATTAGTCATAACAATAGTTTCTTCAATCTGGCCTTTTGAAGCGGAAATGTTAGTTCTTCTAACGGACAGAGACTCCAAAGCACAAGCGTCAGGACGAAAGGAGTCAAATCGATATTTCGAATCGAAAGTGAATTCCTGCAAGAGAAAATAAGCAAAGACAACCCAAATTTGTTTAATTTCTCGTATACGTGTTCCATGTAACTAAAAGTTGGTAACGCGATGTATTGTCGAAGGCAAAGGTTTGACGCGATACTATTGGAACTATACCTGAATTTCTAAAAGTCAGTATTGGAAAGCTCTTTTTGTATAAGGTGTGCAGTTGCGGCTACTATTTTACTAACTTTTACAGCTTTTCTAAGTTGAAATTTTCCCATTTGGTGGCTTAAATTTCGATTTCTTTGTTCTGATAACTTCTTATAGAACATCACGTTGTTCCAACAGCGATCAATATTGCCCACGTGTCTCATCTTTTGAAGCACAAATTTTTCATTACAGAGGCGCAATAGTATGATCTTATATACTCGTGTATAAACCGACTCGCCTCTCTAGTTCAGCAGCTAAAAATTGGTAAAAATAAAAGGGCCCGCATATAAACCTTAAATTTTAGGAGGATAAAATTACATTTAATATGATTGTTGCCAGAAAATAAGATTATTGCCTTAAATTTTAAGAGTTAGGTAAACGTTATATTTATTGAAATACAATTCTGCAAATTTCTAAAATTTTCTTCCATAAAAACCTTCAAAATCAGACACACAATCGTATTTTCCAAATAGATTCATTTGCGTTAAAATTTGCATTATTAATATAAACATTGCCGTCGGCAAAGTCGTTGCATCTGTTTTGTTTACCTGAATCATAAATCAAATTATCTCTTGTGTCATCCATGGCATTGCTTATGCAGTATTATTTTTTATTTTAAAGATCTCAAATTTGCGCATCCGGAACAACGACGCCGCAGGCGGCTGCAAGAAAAGATTGCCCCGCTTGCTCTTAGAGCACGAGAGATCGCGGATTAGTTCGTTGCGCTATACTCTAAAGTTAGGGTGACATATTCCAAGATATTTCTGATGTGAAGAGTTCCTACTAGATGACATGAAATTATTTTTGTTTATTATTGGGATATTAGATATCCCAGAACCATTTTTAATCCTTTCTTGCAGATTCTTGATAATGAATGCAAGTTTTCTGCTTGGAAACAAATTTCCGTCTTTCAGAACTTTCCGAAAGCGGAAGTTAAGCGGAGTTCAGATCTCTCCCGGAATCGAAATGTTTTATTCTCGTGATGCTCTCTCTCTCTCTTTTACATATTGCTGTTAAATATAATTTTACTGCATACCTGCTTGTGTTTCCGTTTAAAAACGATTGTAACAATTTCCAAAGACATAATTAGAACAGAGAGATTTCTTACGTAAACGTAGCTTTTATTTCTCGCGATTTTCCCTCCGTGCTGTGTTGCTCTTAAATACGATTATGATACAGAAATCTCTGTGTTTCAATTTGAAAAATGGAGACAAAATTTTAGGTAGTGTGTTCTTGATCCCAGATATCATTGCAATTGCTGTAGTATAGACTAGCCAAATTTTCAGGTAGAAGAAATATAAGTTGATCAGTCTCTTTTCTATCTTTTTTTATTCATTTCTACCTGCACAACACACCAAGTAGTCACCTTGCACATTGACAACAGTGCAGATTATTTTGTCGCACCATGATATCCGTCGAAGACCTATCATGAATGTTTCTGCTATGGGGCTTATGTGTTTAAAAAAATTTTTTCTGAATACTCCACAAATCAAAATCTAAATTGTGACATATTTGCTTTACAGAAACAAAATTCGCACAATCCTTGGTATATCTAAATTCCCAGGGCTCACACTCTATTTAAATAGCAAGATTGCCTTGTCCAGTAGAACACAAGGATGAGCCATTATATTATGACCACCTACCTAATAAGACGTAGGACCCCCTGTAGCCCGCAAAACCGCGACCACTCGGGGAGGCATTGATTCGATTAGGTAGAGATAGGTATCTAGGGGTATTTATTACCATAATGTCAACAGCAGCTCCTCCAGTTCTCGTTCGTTTCGGGCTGGTGGTGATTTAGAGAGAAATCCAAGTCGAACCGCTTTTCCAAGTCGAACCTATTGGGTTCATATCAGCAAAATTCGGAGGCCAGGCATTAACAGAAAGTCACCAGCATGCTCCTCGAACCGCTCCTTGTCGATTCTGGCAGTACGGCATGGCGCGTTATCCTGTTGGAAATAGCCATCTCCAGCAGGGAACACAGTTGCCATGAATGGGTAAACTCGGTCAGTAAAGATATTCAGATACCTGACAGTTGTCAGGGATTGTGCTATTGGTATAATGGGGTCTAAAGTATCCCGAGAAAACATCGCCCACAGCATAACACCGCCCTGCCGCCGGCCCGTTTCCGTCCAATAGTGTGTCCAGGTGCCATAGCTTACGTTGTTAATCGGCGTATCCGCACTCAGCCGTCTACGTGATGAACCAGGAATCTTGATTCGTCAGGCAACGCTACTTTCTTCCAATCATCCACGGTCCAATCTCGATGATCTTGGGCGCATTTCATGCGTTAATGGCGATGACGTGCAGTGAGCATGGGGACTCCAGTTGGGTCTTCGGCTATGCAGGCCCATGCGCAGAAGGCTGCGATTAGCTGCGTGCTGGGACACATTGCCCTGATCCCCACATTTGTAACCGCGAGTGATTTGTCGCACTGTGGCCCTGCGGTGGCTGTGAACAATGCGCGACAGTCTCCGTTCACCTCTGGCGGTAATGACTTGCGGACAACACTTGGCTGGACGACGGTTCTTCGTTTAACCATTTGTGCACCACTTTTGATACGTACTCACTACAGCGAAACGTAGACAAACCGCGCCGTTTCCGAGATCGTAGTTCCGAGGCGCCATGCCATCACAATTTGTAATTCGTCAAACTCCAATAGATTGGCAGCTTTTCCCATTCTGGTTCCGAACATTCCACTAACCGAAAGCCGGTCTTCGGGTTGTATATGTACTGCTCTGTGAATTTCACATGCGCCACCGTTCGGTCTCCAAGCGCGCACATTTCGCTTCGCTGGGTGTGGTCATAATGTAATGTCTCATCGGTGTATATAAACATATTGTTTCCAGGCACCACAGTCCTGGACGATCTTTTGTATTCACATGTTAGTTCTCGGGCCAAGTATGACCGTTGCTCCGGTAAATTTGAATAAATAAATAAATAAATAAATAGATAACAAATAAACATTTTAAGAACAAGCTTTACGTCATGAAATGAAATGCAGAAATAAAAGAAGATAAACATTCACGTAAGGTCGAAAGGAAATGCTTATTAAAATTCAACATATGTTTCTTTGATACAAAACAGCATATTCTTTGGTGACCATATGTGTAAAGAGTCGTTCCCCAAGAGATTTTATCCTGGTTGTTCTTTCTACAACTTGAAAGCAAACAGAAAATTTAACAATTCACTGAGGTCAATTTCTTTCTAAAGAAGACAATGTTTACTATGAAAGGATTCTAAGAGAAAACGCGTGTTTCTTCGAAATGTAGAAAAATCTTTCCAAGTGGAAAACGTTTTACATCATGTCAGTGCTACAAATAATCTCTTTCTACTCTCTCACGGGAGCGAAGAAAACTATAAAACGTACAAGTAAGAAACTACGGAAATTTTGTCTGTAATGAACGGAAAAGAAAGAAAGAAGACCGCTGTGGATATTTCCTTCGGATAAAAGAAGTCCTATCCTTCTAAAGCAGTTTTGATTTCTTTTCGTCGGTTTTTATCTTCCAAATAGAATATGCCTCAACAGAACAAAATGACAACTCTCTGCAAAATATCTTTCACAATAATAACTTTCTTTTTGAAGGAATCATCTGTCTTTCCTATTCTCGATTTTCTCTTCTGCATTCGTTCTCTCTCTTTCTCTATGTACGTCTTTTATATCTCTTTTACGATTTTCTCTTCTTCTCCCTTCATTCTCTTTCTTTCTCTCTGTACATCTTGTGTATCTCTTTTACAATTTTCTCTTCTCCAGTCATTCTGTTTCTCTTTTTCCCTTTTCTTTACCCCTGTCAAGCTTCCTTTCTTTCCTCTACCTCTTTCTGTTTATCTGTAGCTCTTTCCTTTTAAGTCTTTTATTCTCTCCATATATTTCCTTTCGGATTTGCATTTATTAAGTGGCAAAACTGCCTCGAAGACATCAAGTCGCATATACATTTTTCATTTACGGGACATTTCTCAACTTGTCAACTTTGTTGCGTGTTTTCGAGGAAGACATAGCGTTCCCTTGACGTACGCTTCCACATAAGAAACAACGTAAGTCTCTTTCATATTAGTGTTTTATATTTCAGCGTCTGCTGATGCGTATTTCATACGTAGCACTTTCGATTAGTCATCGCTGATGCCCATCTGACAGCAAACTCTCTTTCTGTTCTTCATTAGTCAATGAACTGTATTTCTTCATCAGTTATTTTCCACTGCTTTTCATTACTCAATTGTCTGGTGTTTTCTCATTCAATACTTGGCAGTTATCAGACATTCTTATTTCTCATTCTTTCGACATTATTATTTCGCCGCACTGCTGTAATGATAACACGAGAATGTTTACGGAAAGACACAGAAGTACGGCAATTGTTCAAGCCTGGCCTGCGAGATACACTATGGGGAGCATTAAGTCTGCAGAGTGTGGATTTCTTGTGAAGCGGAAGGTGAAATCCTCTGAAATTTTGCGAAGACTGTTAGCAGTGGATTAAACCCTGTTAAAGACATACACTACATTATTAAAAGTATTCAGACACCATAAAGTTTGGGGATAAATGGCTTTATTATCGCAATTACTAATTAGCCGGTCCACAATTTGTTTGCGTAATAGCTGCAACACGTCAAGGGATATTATCAAACTCGACAGGAATGGCTTGCCATTTGTCTAGCAAAGCTGCTGCCACAGAGCGTACAGGGTTGTTGTGGCCTATTTCGTTTCCGCCTTTCCAGTTCATCCCAGAGATGTTCTGTAAGATTGAGATCAGGACTCTGAGCAAGACAGTCTAAAAATTTAATTCCATTTTCAAGGAACCAGTCCTGCAGGAGCTCGGTCGTGTTTTTTTTTATTATTATTTTGGTTTCAAGCTTAATGACCACCGTGAGCAACTCAAAGAGCTATAAGCAGTCGCCCGTCCCTAATTTAGGGCCACTTACTCCAGGAAAGGGAGAGAGCCAGTGCTGTAAGACAAACACAACATCCATGCCTCACCAGGATTGGAACCCGGACCCTTTCCTGACGAAAAGTCATAAGCCATCGCTTTGATCACTGCGCCTCGATCGTGTTGGAAGAGACACACTGTTTGTAGGGCAGAATTATCCATAACGTCGAGAATCACTTTGAAGTTCATGGTTTGTGGTGTAATAACCAACGGGCCAAGTACTATCTACGTAAAACAACTCCTTACCATGACGAAACCTCCACCGAACTTAACAGTTGGAAGAACACAGTCCAACGAAAATCATTCGCCGGGCAGTCGCCAAATACAAACACGCCCATCAGATTGAAAGAGCGAAAAGCGTGACTCATCACTTCAAAGAACAGCTTTCCAGTCACCCAGAGTCCAGGAAAGACGGGAGAGACACCACTCCAAACGGCGTTTTGCATTCACGGTAGTGATGTGTGGTCTTTGTGCCGCTGTTCTTTCCTAATAACCGACACTGTGAAACTCTCTGCGAACACTCATTGTAATAACCAAGCCGTTCCAGCATTTCCTATTTGAGCAGCGGTAGAAGCGGCAGAGGAAGAGCGGGATTTCCTAATATTTCTTACCGTGGCTCTTCTGTCACGTTCCGTCAGTTTGTCGGCCTTCCCGAACTTTTTATTTTCCCTTGCACCGTCCTGCTTCTATTTTTCACGACATCCCTTACAATCGACTTTGATATGTTTAGTTGCGCTGCGATATTCCATATGGAAACGTTTCTCAAATGACATCCAGCACACGCTTCGGCAGATCTGATTCAAAGTTACTGATAGCATGACAGAACACCGCAGCTCTACATATAAACGTAAGTCCCTGCTCACAGCGCAACTGTTTTTTTACACTTATGCAAATATTTTGTAATGTCCGAATGTTTTTTAATAAAATTGTGTATCTCACTGATTGGCGTAACGAGTTCGCTGTGGGCCGGGAAGCAGTTGCTAATGAAGCGCATGGATATGTATTTGCAATTGCTGTGACACTGAAATGAATGAACACCGTGTTAATGCGGTTAATTTTAAAAATAGGAGGGAATGATGCGTGACATAGGTGTAATAGTCGAGATAAGTGTTGATAGGGTGGGAAAAGTAATCCATAATCACCTGCTTTTCAGAAACGTGTACACAGGTTGGATACCAAACGCGTTGACATTTGATGAGAAATCGTTTCGTGTCGCCCTTTGCGTAGAGCTTAAGTCTGAGAAAAATGCATTTCTGAAGCAAATCGTGACCAGTGACGAAACGTGGATTACGCAGAATACTGAAACTATAATAGTAATCCGATTTATTAGTGTAAAAATATGAATACGCGTTTCCAGGCTTTCGCACCTCAGCGAGATGGCTTTTCGAAAGATGGGCGACAGAAAACAGCAATCTGAATAATAGAACGCTTCAACAATTTGAATGCGTTCACTTGACTAGACAATAAACAAATATGAAGATGAGTACGTGATTTTCATTCAAAGAGACGAGACATCACATTGTTTAGGCACGAAATATCTCGGAAAGAAAGCGGAGTTATTTGAAGAACTCGTTTCAATTTTGTGGTAACTGTATAGAGACGCTGTCATTGCAAGCATTACTTTTAGTAATGATCTCCAAGGTTTTTCAAATAGCTGTGCATTTAAGTAGAGTAAGAAATTAATTTCTTTATATCATCCTACATAGGTGTAACTGAATCGAATTTGACTGATCTGTATACGACCGAGGTTATTTTACCGTCCTTTTTGTTTACGCTTTCCAACCGTAGGTTAAAGAAGCGTATATGCTCCAGCTTTGTCCGTCTGTCCGTCCGTCGGTCTGTCCACACGATAACTCGCGTAAAAATGGTTCGATTTCGATGAAATTTTAGTATATAGTAGGGAACACCTTGTGGACGAAACCTGTTGAAAATGGGCGAAATGGGGTCAAAGGTCAGGACATAGGAGCGCGATCCATTCCATTGTCCTTATGCGTCATAACTTGCATAAAAATGCTTCGATTTCGATGAAAGTTTAGTATGTAATAAGGGACCATTTGGAGAGAAACTCTCTTCAAAATGGGCAAAATGGGGTCAAAGGTTAGGACATAGGAGCGGGATTCATTATATTGCCCTTATGCGTCATAACTTGCGTAAAAATGGTTCGATTTCGATGAAATTTTAGTATGTGATAAGGGAACACCTTGGGACGAATCCTCTTGAAAATGGGTGAAATGGGGTCAAAGGTCACGACATAGGAGTGGGATCCATTTCACCACCCTTATGCATCATAACTTGCGTAAAAATGGTTCGAGTTCGATGAAATGTTGGTATGTGGTAAGGGACCAACTGAGACGAACCGTATTGAAAATGAGCGAAATGGGGTCAAAGGTCAGGACGTTGGAGCGGGATCCATTCCACCACCCTTATACGTTATACCTTAGGTAAACATGCTTCGATTGAGACAAAACTTTATCATGTTGTTCCGGAAGTATACTTTACTGGTTCTGTTGAATATAATCGAGATGGGGTCAAAGGTCAGGTCATAGGAGCGAGATTTATTTTACAGCCATTATCTTCATAACTTGAATAATAACTTGAGTAATGATTTCTGGTATGTTGGAAAGCGTATCATATTCAATGCATTGCATGATTTTACTGACTTGTTTCTTCTATGTTCGATGATTCCAATTCTAAACAAATGTTTACTCATTCCCATGTTCGCGTAATATCGTATGGAGCCATCTAAATGTTGTAGGGGAACCTAATAAACACCTACCTCGTTAAAAAGATGGCGGGAGTGCCAATATTACTCTAAAGCATATTACATAAAGACGCAGGAGACCGTTTGCCGATACCATTGTTCATCATCTTAAGTACATTCTCGAGTTGGTAGGAACATTTGATATGTAGGGAATTAAGTCCAGGTAGTGTAGCGGCGGCTCTGAAAGTTTAAAACCTTTGAATTTGGCTTTTTCGACAAACCTATATATCCGATTCGTGGAGCACTCTGAATCAGTGGCCAATTCGATGACGTGTTTTAATTCGTAAACTAAAGCACGACACACCTTGAGAAACCAAGAAGATCATCACCAGCAGTGAGACTTGCAATGATAGCGTCGCTCTAGAGTTGCCACTAATTTGGAACTCTTCAAATAACGCCGCATTCTACCGCTTGTCCAACCACGTGACGTGACGCTTCGTGTCTTTGAAGCAAAAATTACATTCGCATCTACAGTCATGTCCAAAAATTATAGAATTACTTATATTTTCATAGCATAACTTTACCCCAACAGGAGGCGAATGAAAGCATTTTAATCAAGAGTAAACACAGACGAAAATGACGTGTTCGTACATATAAATAAGCATGAGTTTGTGCTTGTTAATAGGGAACATCGATAAAAGAACAAAACATGCCATTTTCTGACATTGACTTATAATAACTAAAATAAAGAGAAAAACAATTTACGGATCATTTTAATAAGATATATCCTCCCCTCCCCCTCTCTATGGCAATGCATGGTCGGCATTGGAGTTCCATATACTTTTCACGAGATTGTCCAGATGATTCTGAGGGAGATTTCTCCATTCTTCCTTCGACGCCATCACTAGGTCGTTTTTGGTGCCAGGTGGGGGATCGCGTTCAGCAATGAGCCTTCCGAGAGGGTATCAAGGATTTTCGATTGAATTCAGATCGGAGGAGTGCGCACGCCACTCCATTCAGTCGATCCCCTCGATCTCTAACAGTTCATCAACACATTGCAGTCGATGAGGAAGCTAAAGAATTTCCCACAGCACCATGAAACAGCTTTACATGTTCTGAAATGACCTCCACGCAATAACTCTGGGCACTCATTGACCCTTTCTCCAACACTAGGAGCTATGTATGCCAACTAATTATAATCTCAGACCACACCATCACCCACCACTCCAGTAATGGTCAATTTCTACGATGTCTCTGACTAAATTGGCGGTGCGGGATTTTCGCCAGATGTATTGGCGCCTAGAGTTAGACGATAAAAAAAATCGGATATCGTCTGTGAACAGGAAATTGGTCGATTGCTATTCACTCCATGTGGCGTGTTCACGACACCTACAATAGTGAGTTGTTTTTGAAACTTGTGCAGTGTGTGTCAACGAAACCCACTGCGCAGGTTTTCGGCAAACAATCCGAAATTATTCACATGACATGACACGGTTTGACGTGGTATTTTGGTATCCGTGTTGGATTCCAGTTGTTTTGCTAACCTGCCAGAATTTATTCTGTGAGATTTTTCAGCAAATACAAGATAACAATCTTGTGATGAAGTAGTTTTGCGTGGTCGACTGTTACTAAACTTTGTGGTAGCTATTCAATATTCAGAAAATTATTTCCAGGTTATTTATACTATGTTCTGGGAAATTCCAAGCTCCTTCGATACGTCTCTTGTTATCCGCCCATCTTCCAGTTTACCAACAGTTCGCATATAAGTAAAATCTTGCACATGAGTTCTTTTTCATGTATTACAAGTCGCCATAATAACAAAAAATGCAGATCCAATTTCAGCACCTACACAACAAGTGATTTCTAACCACTCACAATTCAGCTTTTATCGCCAATCGGCAGCACACAGCTAGCTGTCACGTGATTCCTGACGATTTGCATATCAACAAGTACTCTCACATAGCTTGCTTTTATGTGTTTCGATGACGTCAGAATGTTTTGGCCTCTACTCAGAGGTTTGCGAGTCCGAAATTTAGCCTTTTATATATAATTTATGAATACTGACCTCGTGGTGTTGAGATACACTGCTGGTCACCTAAAATGCAACTTCAAGAAGGAAGCATCCGATTGGCCTGAAATTCAAAGCATGCGTCTCCCGCGAGAGGACATGCAAACGATTAGCATTGCACGGCAAATGCAAATCATGTGAGCCCGGCCCGCCACAGAGAAGCACTATAAGAAGTGTGTACAGAAGGCGGGGTGTAAGTAGTGGAAGTGTGTTGTGCTGCCGGACCTGTTCGTGGGAAGCTTCCTGATGCCTCGTTGCAGAATACGGCAGTCATTCAAGCACGTTTCGGGGTTCGACAGAGGACGAATAGTGGCTTATCGCGAAAGCGGTTTATTGTACCGAGACATCGGCGCTCGTATGGGACGACATCCAACCACAGTGAGGCGAGTATGGATTCGGTGGGTGCAGGATGGACAGTCGGACCGACGTGAGCGATAGCCGCAGCCGCAGCACACCATCGAACTAGAGGACCGGCATGCTGTACGGCGGGCATTAACGGCTCGCGCCGCCACATTACGAACGTTAGCGCAGGAATTAGGGTGTGTTGCGCAACAACCTGTGTCAGCACGTACCGTTTGACGTCGTCTCCCGCAGCGGGAACTTGTCGCACGGCGCCCATTGCTCCGATTACCGTTGACGTTAAACCACCAGCGAGTGCGGCGGCAGTGGGCGGCTGAACCCCGACCATGGACTACGGAATGGCACGACAATGTCTTCTCCGACGAATCCCGCTTCTGCCTGCAACACCACGATGGTGGATCCGTCATACCGGTCCGTTGTCTGGGGTTATGGTTTGGGGCGCAATTGGATATGACACCCGCACCCCTCTGGTAGACATCGCCGGTACACTCAGCAGCCACCGCTACATCTCCGACGTTTTGGAGCCTGTAGTCCTCCCGTACCTGCAGGACCTACCAGCGACCACGTTTCAACAGGACAATGGGCGCCCGCACGTGGCACGCATCGTGCAACAATTCTTCACGGCCCATCAGGTGTCACTGCTGCCGTGGTGCGCCTGTTCTCTTGATATGTCGACCATCGAACACGTTTGGTCGCTGATCGGCAACCGAGTGGCCCGGCAAGCACCACCTGCGGCTACACCTAATGAACTGTGGCAACGTGTGGAAGCAGCCTGGACCGACATACCCCAAGCCCACATCCAAAGCCTCTTTCGTTCGATGCCGCGGCGTTTAGTGGCCGTTATTGCCCACCATGGGGGCCACACGAACTATTGATGTCTGCGTGTTCCGCAAGTCGCACGGGCCTGTAAGCTCAGTCGTTTCCTCTTTGTGTCTGTTGTTATGTGTCCAGTAAGTTTGGCTTTGCTATCTCTTGTCCTTCTTCGTTTTGCATTTTGGGTGGCCAGCAGTGTAGAACGAAAATACTGAAGTTCACCACAATCAAAGATTTATTATGCATCGAGTTTAGTAGAATCACGTTCATTATATTAATATACAGGGGTTGTCCAAAATAATGGAAACATGTTGCTGAAAACAGTCACTTTGGTATGTGCTGCTTTTTGAGTAAAACGAACATGTAGCTACAATTCTTTTTCTAAAAAAGTGTTGCTTATAATCTCAAGGGTCTGTGCGAATGCATTGTTAATCGGTGTTTGCATAATTTCGTTCCAGGTGAAGGTACAATGAGTGACCTGTCGGAGTTCCAAAGAGGGCGGATTGTAGGAGTCCGTCTGCTTGGTGCGTCGGTAACCCCAGTGACACAGGTATTGGGGGTATCGAGAGGTACCGTGTCGAAGGTCATGACAGCATACAATGTTCACAGCACATCATCTGCAAGACACAACTGTGGAAGGAAAACCAAACTCACTGCGAGAGGCAGGAGGACATTAAAGAGGATTGTGACCGCAAGGAGGAAGACCACGGCGACGAAAGTGACTACTGAGCTTAATGCATATCTCCAAAACCCAGTGTCGTCTCATACCGTGCGAAGGGAATTGCATAAGCACAATACTTACCGCAGAGCTGCGATTGCAAAACCCATGGTCTCACAGGTGGATATGAAACGGAGACTACAGTGGTGCCAGGAACATTAAACATGGACTGCGGATCAATGGGAACATGTCTTGTTTTCCCATGAAACAAGTTTCTTACTATTCCCCACCACAGGACGGGTTTACGTGTAGAGAACCCCCGCAGAAGCATACAGCCCAGACTGTCTCCTTCATACAGAGAATCATAGGTCGGTTCCGTAATGGTTTCGGCCATGATCTCGTGGTTTGTACACCATATTAGATGCGAAAAGCTTATTGTTTCAAAATGTTTCCATTATTTTGGACAATCCCTGTATATACACCATGAATATACACCATGTAAGTGCTAAACGTAGAATATACACATGTATGCATATACAACGGTGAGCCATTACATTATGACCACCTACCTAATAAGCTGTAGGACCCTCCGTAGATGTCAAAACAGCGGCCACTCGGCGAGGCATAGATTTGATGAGGTAGCGATAGGTATCCTAGGGTATATTGTACCATAATATCAACAGCAAGTCCTCCAGTTTCCGTACATTTCGGGGTGGTGGTGATTTAGCGCAAACCTGCTTTTCCAAGTCGAACCACAAATGTTCGATTGGGTTCATGTCAGGTGATTTTGGATGCCAGGGCATTAACAGAAAGTCACCAGCATGTTCCTCGAACCACTCCTTGACGATTCTTGCTACGTGGCATGGCGCATTATCCTGTTGGTAACGACCACATCGCCAGCAGGGAACACAGTTGCCATAAATGGGTGAACTTGGTCCGCAACGATGCTCATATACCTAACAGCTATCAGGGATTCAGCTATTGGGATAATGGAGCCTAAAGTGTCCGAAGAAAACATCGCCGACAGCATAACATCGCCGCCGCCAGCCTGTTTCCGCCAAACAGTGCATCCAGGTGCCATAACCTCCGCTGGTAATCGGCGTATCCCCACTCGGGCGTCTACGTGATGCACCAAGAATCTTGATTCGTTAGACAAGGCCACTTTCTTCCAATCATCCACGGTTCAATCTGGATGAACTTGGGCCCATTTTGTGCGTTGTTGACGATGACGTCCAGTGAGCATGGGGACCCGGATGTGTCTTCGGCTGCGCAGGCCCAGACGCAGCAGGCTGCGATGAAATGTGTGTTGTGACACATTGCTCTGATTAGCACTGTTGCAGCTGCGAGTGATTTGTCGCACTGTGAGCCTGAGGTCGCTATGAACAATGCGCGACAGTCTCCTCTCACATCTGGCATCAGTGAGCTGCGGACGTTGCACGGCTGGACGACGGTTCGTCGTTTGGCTATCTGTGCACCACTTTTGATACGTACTCGCTACAGCGACACGTTAACAACTCACAAGCCGTGCCGTTTCCGAGATCGCACTTCCGAGGCGTCGTGCCATCACAATTTGTCCTTTATCAAACTCCGATAAATCAGCAGCTTTTCCTATTCTGGCTCCGAACACTCTACTAACAGAAAGTCGGTCTTCGGGTTGTATATAGTTATCTTTGAACTTCACCTGCGCCACCGTTCGTTCTCCAGGCGCGCTCATTTCTCTAGGCTGGGGTTGGTCATAATGTAATAGCTCATCGGTGTATAGAGTGTTAATGCATTGTGACTATATATTATTTTGTAGTAACGTATGAAAACAAATCCTTCATTAAAAAAAATAAGAACCAAGCAGAAATGTTTCCATTATTTTTGTGTACTCTACAGCGTATGTAATTGAAATAGTAGTTTTAAGTCTAAGGAAAATTTTTAATGTTGAATTTTGCTGATCAGTGTTTGAATTAACATTATATGAAATAATCCCAGATCTCGCTAAATGCGGGCTGGTTATAAGCGAATTCTACTATGGTAACAAATGGTTAACCGAACAGTACGAAATCTGAAACATCAGGTCAAGTAGACATCTTGTATTTCCTCTAAGATGGAAGGGAATATAAGAAACATGTATTATTAGAGTGCATTTTGTTATGCCATTAACATTTGATTCATGGATCATCGAAATAGCTGCAGTTATTCCTCGATACATTTTGTATAGATAGTTCGCTAGGAAAACCATTATTGGAAGAGCAAACCTTCATGCACTGGGGAGAAAATAAAAGACGCAAAAAAATTCCTTTTCGTGAATGCGCCATTGACATTTTCCGAAGGGAAAATTTTCTTCGGAGACTGAGATTTTTGTGCATTGATATCGACGTTACAGAGGAACAGCCGCAGAGGCACAAAGGACCATGCTTTTTGCATTAGACAAATAGGCAACTCAATGCATCCACAACATCGGAGGAAATGGGAGGAATATGTTCTGGCATTTTCTTTATGCCCAAGAATGTGGGTCTTATGCTTTATGTATCATAAAACTCTTCCTCTACACTGAAGCTCATCTTCTGTTTTCATACACATTTATTTTGTCCCGAATTTACGAGGATCTGCTGAAAATAATGTCTCCTAAAAGAGAATTTGTTGACGGTAGCCTTAACAAGTATTTTACTATAATATAAATAGGTATACTTCTGTTCAATATGAATACTGCTTAATTCATTTTTTTATCTCTATCACCTCTGAAACGCACTAGCTCCTGCCGAATTTAAGGTATTCATATACCCTAAAATGGTCAAAAGTACGAAAGAAATTTTCTGGACATTTTTTATTCCCAGCTTCTTCTAGTTTCCAGGATCTGTATATGATTTTAACAGGTTTGAAATAGTTTTTGAGTTATATTCATTTTTATGAACCGTTATCTCCGGAGGAAATGGATTTAAATATATTTGATTGTTATTTCACGTGCATCGTTTGGTACATTGGTACATCATGCAGTTAGTCAAACCTATATATGAGAGACTAACCATCATGGAACTGCTCAGCAGGTGTCTCCACTGTAAAACTCAGAACAGCAATGAGAGTTTCCATTCCCAAATTTGGAGACGTTGTCCAAAGGAGACATTTGTGGGAATGGGCACTTTCAAACTCTCTCTTTATGTTGCTGTATGCCACTGCAATGCTGGGGGAAAAGTAGAATGAGAAATTATTAAAAGATTGGAACTAAATCCAAGGAAATATATGATGAAAGAGGTGACGAATAGAGACGTACAACGTACAACAGCGAGTCAACGACGAAGTACGGACTGTGTAAAGCAGAAGCGAAAGAGGTTCAGAGAGCTGTAAAACAAACAAACAAAGACTGCGCAAATGTGAATAAAGAAGGCCCTAGCTATGCTACCGGAGCTTTCTAGTGTTGTTTCCTGTTCCAGTTCAAGACTCTGACGGACTAAAAGCTAATTTTACTTACTTCTCAATCTTTACATCTGTGTTTGAAGCACTTCATTTTTTCCATATGAGAAAATATGGCAAACTTCATAACTTTAGTTACAACTGCCCAAATTTCAGAATGTGAAAAGATTTAGAAAGATAAGGAATGTCTTAAGGAAATGAACTAAAATCTGCGAGATTCAAAGATAATAAGTTATTGTAGGGCTCATCAAAGTTAACAATGGTAACGAAAAAATTATGTTTTGCAATACGCACACATTGATTTTACTGTAAACAACCAACTATACATATGAACCCTATGATTATAGTACAATCCCCAGAGATATAAAAGAGCTCTTATTGGCCACTAACATTTTTGTTTTCTTATGATTTGAAAATCAGATATTTTGTTTCCAATAAAGTCATTAATTAACATGAAATTAAGAAATTATTAATGAAATATGTGTCGAATTTTGTTTTTCACTTGATAAATTGTTTCTAACAACATATGAATATGATATACGTGCTTAACATTCTTATAAATTGCATTTAAAAAAATTTTATTCAGGGTATATGAAAATCTTAAGGAAGTGTCTTCGATAATAGTAATCAGAATTTTTAAAAACTAGAGCAAGTATTTCATTATAATATAAAATGGAACATTCTTAAATATTATCGATAATTACGCATAATAGTTTTTGGCATAATCAGCACTGTGGTTCACTGCTTTTCGTGCCACTTTAAAATACTTTTTCCTTCGGCTGTGTTCCTTCGACAGACCATTTAACTGTTTCGTGCCGTCTCCAGGTATTTAAGTAGCCTGGCCAACCGGTAACAATAATGATTAATAATATTGTGGTGCCTTGTTATCCGAGATTCCGTCATTCGTCTCTATTGAATCCCACTAGAATTGAGTCAAAGCACGAGAACTCCTTCTTAATGAAAACTCCCATAGCTTAGTAAAGCCGATAATTACCGTATTCCACACAATGTGAAGAGCCTTTTCTAAAGACGGTTTTCAATTTGCAGATAGTAAGTTCCAAAAATTAAGCAAATTGATAAAAGCCAAGTAAGGTGTGATCTTTCTTCATAATTACGCTATACTGTTTTGCAATAGCCAATTGCCATTATGAATTATAAAGTGTCAGTAGGAATGTCCAAATAGTTTAATGAAAAACTAAAAACTTATGTAAGCGATATCTGTTTTGCCTGGTTTTATTACAAGAAATGCAATCTCCTAATCAAGACAGCTTCAGTTCTTTCTAATCGTGGATCTTTTGTTGACTTCGTGAACATGTAGAGTACAAAAAAAAAATCATCGTTGTAAAACAAGAATTTTTTCAGTTTAATTAGTTTTACTTTAAGCTTCAGAAATAACTTTATTTGTTCTTCTAACAAGTGAGAAAATTTTATTTTTGCGTTCCTAAAATAAACTGAAGTACCACAAGTCATGGGATACGTGCTTAGTATCATGTAGGATCTCCTCTAGACCGGCGAAGTGCAGCAACTCACAGTGGTATCGATTCCACAAATGGCCCGAAGACTTCCTGAGAGATGTTAAACCATGCCGTCTGAATAGCCGTCCACAGTTCCCTGGTATTTGTAGGTGCAGGATCTTGGGTGCGAATTGACCTTTCCACCACGTTCCATAAGTGCTCTATTGGGTTCATGTCGGGCGAACGTGGTGGCTACACCATCCGTCGGAACTACCCAGAGTGCTCCTCGAACCAATTTTGGACAACTTGGGCCCGATGACATGGTGCATTGTCCCCCTGGAAGATCCCATTGTTGTAGGGGTACATGAAGTCCATGAAAGGCTGCAAATGGTCACCCAGCAGAGCAACAAAGCGTTTGCCGGTTAATGACGTGTTTAGGAAGACCAAAGAACCCAAACCGTACCACGTAAAGGCACCCCATACATGTATCGAACTACCACCATCTTGCACATTGCCTTGCTTACAGCTTGGGACCCTGCCCTAATGGGGTCTGCGTCACACTCGAACCCTACCATCAGCTCGTAACAACTGATAACTTGACTCATCGGACCACGCTACACGTTTTTATTCTTACAGGGTGGAATTACTGTGTTCACGGGCACCAGTGAGGCGCTGTGTCCGTTATCCTGGTGTTAACAAAGGCACCCTGGTGTGACTTCTGCTCTCATACCCCATAGATGCTAAATTACGTTGCACTGACCTGATGGATATGTCTCTGGTACCTTTTGCATTGAATAAGATGTTATTTGAGCAAGTCTCGCTTGTCTGTTAGAGTGGACAATCCTCGTCAGACGCCGCTGGTCACGGTCATTCAGCACCCGTAGTCGGCCATTGCGCTGTCCACGGTGGGTGCTAATGCCTTCCATGAGGTATTCTCGGTACACACGTGACACTGTGGATCGAGGAATGTTGAATGTTTGCACAACTACGGAAATTGAATGTCCCAAGCGTGTGGCTCACACTCACATGTTTCGTTCGAACTCCAATTATTCACCTCGGCTCACCATAATCCTACTGGCGGTTGTTCAACCTGACTCACGAGAGTACACATCGTAACTGAAAAAAACGTGGCTTGCGTCGAAGCCTTTATACGACTGAAACAATAGTTAAAAATTTGCATACTGCTATCCCATGACTTTTGGTTCTGCAGTGTAATCAAGAATGTTCAGCATGCTCAGTATGTGTTTTCTTTTGACAAAAATAGAAATATCTTGAATTATAATTACTGTGGTTTTATACGAATTTCGAAATAATCAGTGTCGGCATTTATTTTCTATTGGAATTATTTGTTTTTTATTTCACCAATGCGCATATGTAGAGTTTCTTAATTTTCCACTAATTTATTTTAACCCTACTGACGGCATTATATAATCATCGACAACTCAAACAACTAGAATTCAGAATGGAAAGATGTTACAATAAAATTTAGCCTTATAATATTTCCTATCCGAATCATTCAGAGAGTTTTCCACAACTGTTTCATTTTCTCAGACGTGATGTCTTATTCATTAAAAGGCACCCTGGGGATTTTGTATTTCCCACTGTTTCCCCCAGTTTCTCATGAAAAACTAATTGAAAAACTTACGCGATTTATTAAAAAACTGGGAAACCAAACTCGGACGTAATAATTCCTTGAATTTTTTTTTTATTAACATGTAGTAAATTTGAGAACATTTTCTTTCGATTCGCAACACCGATATAAGTTTTTCTCTTCTGTTTGTTCTTCTCTTTCGCTCCGTAATACACCGAGTGGCCACTTTATTATGACCACCCACTCAGTACTTCGTTGGGCCACCTTTTGCCTTTAATACTGCGTCGATTCTTCGTGGCATGGACTTCACGAGATGTTGATAGGTAGTTTGTAGAATCTGAGACCATGCTGGTGAATAGCACTTTCCAGGAGTGTAAGATTGCAATGTTGTGGATCCAGCTGTTTGATGGCTCGTTCAACTTCATCTCCTAAATTCTCAATGGGGTTAAGATCAAAGGATTGTGAGATGCCACCTAAGCAAAGTAAACTCACCGGCATGTTCGTGAAACCAATCCTGTACAATAGAAACACTATGGCAGGACGTATTATCTTGTTGAAAGTAGCCATCGCAATTAGGATAAACCATCCACATGACAGGATGCACTTGGCCCGCAACGATATTTAGATATGATATGCCAGTCAGACGTTGATCAAAACGAATTAAAGGGCCCAAAGCATGCCAGGAAAACATTCCCCAAACCATAACATTGCCTCCATCAGCTTGAAGGGTTGTATCAATGCATTTGGGGTCCATGCTTTCGTGCTGTTTCCGCCAAATTCTCACTCGGCCATCGGCATGGTGCAACTGAAAACGTGATTCATCGGACCACATAATTTGTTTCCAATTATCGACTGTCCAATCCTTGTGCTCCTGTGAGAACTGGAAACGTTTTCTCTTGTTAACTGCAGACAGCAAAGGTGTTCGAACAGGCCTTCGGCTGCCATAGCACATCCCATGCAGTGTACGGAAAACAATGCGTGCAGAGATCATGTGAGGGGATCCTTGATTAAGATGGTTTGTAATTTGCTGCACTGTTGCCCTTCTGTTGTCTGGGATCAGTCTGGATACTCTCCGTTCCGCCCGAGCAGTCACTAGTCGATGACGACCACACGGTGTTGGCTGACAGTCCAGTCTTTAAACACTTTAACAACAGCTGCTCTGGAACATTTCACTAATGCGGCGGTTTCGGTGATACTCGCTCCATGGCTCCGAGCTCCTAAAATCATCCCACGTTGAAAGTCCGTCAAATCGCATTTTTCACCCACCTCGTCACCTAAAAATCACTTCTACTACTGTCGCAAGCACTAAGCTTTCCCTTTTTATACTAGCCTCGCCCTCTGGCGGCAACAGCGTGCAGCCATAGCTCATTTCTTTAAAACTGTCAGGTGGTCATAATAAAGGGGCCACTAAGTGTATATACCCATGGAGAAGAATTGATTGCTTATATAAATGCTACATACGAGAACCTTGTTTATCTACTCGCATTAGCTAAACTAGATAAAATCTATGTAAGAAACTCAAATTAGCGGTAACATTTTTAATTCATTAAAAGAATACTGGAATTTAAATACAATGAACCAATATTCTGCCTCACAGATTGTACCCAAATTGTATAAAAATTAAGAAAAGCAACAAAAATGTTCACCTGTTTGAAATGCAAGCGAAGGTAAGCAATACACTTTTGTTTTTCATTTTATCCGAAATCGAAAAAGGATTCCTATCTGGATAAACTTGTCTCAAAAGTTTGAGTTCTAACATCTTTTCAGTTCAAGAAATAACTGATTCCATATTTTGGTGGTTTAAAGAGATTTCATCGGCTTCGTGCATCCAGCGTATTCTTTCTCGCGGAACGCTTAAAATATTTCACTGACTAGGAGTCCTTTTATCCACAGACATACAACCTACATCGGAAAAGTTCCAGGACTGATCGTATAACTGAGGTAACAGAAGTGAGATAAAAATACCACGTGCATGTCAGATCAGAAGACAGCAGCCATTGGCTAACCAGCAAACAGCTGGAAACCGATTTATACCGGTACCGACAGGTTGCAGACAGGCATTAAGGGGGTCATAGTAAGCGTTTTCGTCACGTTTTATTTTAACCATGCAAGAGGAGAGACTACACCTCCGTTTTTTGTTGGAAACTTGGTAAATCAGCTACTGAAATTTACAAAATGTTAAAAGAAGCGTATGGAGACAGCCCCGAAGCACAGGTTTCGAATGGTATACACAGTTTCGTGACGGACGGGAATCCTTTGACGATGATCCGAGAGTTGGGCAACCCTCCAGTGTGCGCACTGCGTAAAAAAATCGAAGAGATGCGGAATCAATTAAGGAAAGATCGCCGAATTACAGTGAGACTTTTAGCTAAATCAGTACGCATCAGTAAGTCTATGTTTCATGAGATTCCACGCGAGGATCTGGGAAAACGAAAACTCAATGCCAGATTGGTATCCCGCACACTGGAGGGCCCTTGTTTGACGCTAGTCAAACCTTTTAGGAATATTTTCTACTTAAAATAATGAATGTTTCCTACACCAGTGGGGCAGATGTGTATCTTATTTTTATCAATATCTGTACTTCTAGGAGTCCGATTTGAAGAATTCCTTATTTTTTGGAGTGTTTCCGATGCGAAATGTTTTTCATATAAATTCAAAAATTTCAAGTAAATCATAGACTTTCCGCTAGGGGCGCATAGATAAATTGAGTTTTTTTATGTATTTCTGCTTCTAAAACTCCGATTTGAAAAATTCTTCCTGTATCGCATAGAGCTTCTAATGTAAAATGTTTCTCATATAATTTCTAATAATTGGTAAAGAATGGTTTAGCCACCAGGGGGAAGAAGTGTTAATTAATTTCTACTTCTGATGTAACTGCAGCAAAATCTGAGCTCCTGAAAACTCGCCTATTTTTTTTTCTGACCGATACCGCTCACATCGAAACACCTTTTCTGGATACTTTCTTCCTAAAATAAAGCATGGTTTTCCCTCCAAGAGGCGTAGATGCATAGCTTACATTTGTCCATATCTCTGCTTCTAAGAGTCCGATTTGAAAATTTCTTTCGTTGTTGGACAGGTTTTCCGCTGCGAAATGTTTCTCATATAGTTCCCAAGTCTGCGCACCAGAGGGCATACTTCACGATTCCGTTTACAGCAATATCTGCGGGATTAAAACCCCGATTAAAAAATGTCTTTCTTCGGCCAGATGCTATTGTTTTCCATACAGGTTCAATCGACTTTGAATAGCTTAGATAAATTTAATTCGCGTCAGAACGGATTCAAAATACGTGCTCATTACAATTGAAAATTCGATCTCATTTTTCTTGTTTAATCGTGCAGTGGCGGCTTCGTTTCTACAGACTTAATTTTGTTTCTAACTCGGTTACTCTGCAACTTATGAAAAGCTACAGACAGTCTATGTAGATCATGCTGTGATTCCGAAAATGGTATCGAAATGGTTCAAAAACTTCCAATTTTTATATTTAAATGGTTCGAAAACTTCCATTTTTAACATTTAAATGGTTCGAAAACTTCCAGTTTTTATAATGGTTCGAAAACTTCCAGTTTTTATAATGGTTCGAAAACGTCCAGTTTTTATAATGGTTCGAAAACGTCCAGTTTTTATAATGGTTCGAAAACTTCCAGTTTTTATAGCTGATGCATTCCCGTCATCCAGTTTTTATAAACTAAAGCAAAAATGATTGCTTGAAGACTTTACATATTAACTGGAAGAAAAAAACAACAACCAAAAATTGCTTTTCTTTTTAATATTTCATTCAAAGCTGCTGTTAAAAATTCCTGGCAATTTTTTTAAACATCCAGTTTCATATGAAGTTTCCACAAAAATTTTCAAAAATCCATCTGCTGAGGCCGTCTTAGACGTGAAGTACCTATCTGTATGCAAATCATTGTTGTCCTTTCTTCATAATTCAAGACGAAAAGAGCATAAGACAGTCTTGCTAGACAGGGGCGGTGGGGGGGAGGTGGGCTCCCTGACCATCAAGCTCTCATTGTGTGAAACTTTTGAAAGACTACCATCCCCTTCCTGACAAAGAAAATTCCCTGATGATATCCCATACCGACCACAGAAGGGGAGGTAGGATGAAAGTCCTGGCTGGAAGGAATTGTTGGATTATAGAAAAAAGTGACATTCAGTTATAAACAACCTGCCATCTATACTGTTTATCTTAAATACTACGACCTAAGAATACATTAAGTGCACTCCCCATTCTCTCTGGGTTCGGAAGGAGAAAGTAGGAAATTTCTTTTGCTCGAAGGACATAAATGACTCTCACAGATGGTCTATTCCGACTTCAAGGTCTCACCGGACAGCCAAGTAAAAAGATCAAACAATGTGAACAATATAGGCAAAAAGAACTAAACAAATACGAAATATATGAAATTTCGTCTAGAATTCAGGTTACGATTAAGTAACTAACACTAGGTCAAAATGGTATCCTAACAAGGCAAAAAGTCTAATAGTCGGGGCCTGGTGTAATAATTATTATTTTTAATTTATTTTTTCCCTTGACAATCCTAAGTAGCTCAAACCGTGCCATGGGAATGGTTGAACTACTGAGAATTTCTTGCTCTGAAGAAATATTTTTTTCTTTAAAACAAGAAATGAAACAAGATAAAGTTTCCGGGTCCCTTTTGGAAATATCTCTTCTGCCATTTCTGGAGGTTGCAGTAGAAGCACAAAAACTTTCATGCATGCGTAAAATTTCGCTTTGAATGTACAAAGAAAGCAATTTCAGAAAAGGGCTCCATAGCCTTTTTGTAAAAACCCCCTTTTAGAAAGTCTTCTATACAGGATGATACGTCTGATTTCAGTTGGGATTTGAATACACAAAGAAATATGTACTTTTCTCGAAGGGACCCCGGTGTCGATTTTGGAAATAATATCTTTTAGAAATCTTGCAGTTGAAGTAGAAAAATATCAATCCCGGGGATTCACGCTTTTGTCGTGGCGCCTTTTTTTCGCGCGCCCTTCTGTCGTATCGCCCTTTTGTCGGGTCGCCCTTTTGTTACATCGCCCATTTGGCGTATCGATCTTTTGTCTTGCGCCCTTTTGTCGTGTCGCTCTTTTGTCATTCGCCCTTTTGACGTTCGCCCTTTTGTTGTGGTACGAATTAAATCCGCATTCCTATTCGTTCCAACCGTCGTTTGACAGGAACAAGGACGCCCAATAGCAAGAGTAAGTCAAGACGATCAGTGTTCGTTCTAACAGCTTTACACCACAGGGATTTGGCAGCCAATCAACTCTCGCAGGAGCTATCCTCCGCAACGGGAACCGTGATATCGAGGTAAACAGTTTACAGAAGACTACACGAGAGAGGTCTGTATGCAAGAAGGTCAATGGTCTGCATCCCACTCGCCACATCTCTCGGAAGGCTCTGTTAGATTGAGTTCAACAACATCACCCCCGGAACCCCTGATCAAAGGGCCTGTATTCTCTTCAGTTACGAGTCGCAATACAGCCTAAATACGGATTATCGCCGTGTGTACATTTGGAGAAAGGCGGAAAGCCGAAATGTTCCCTCATACAATAAGGAAACTGAACAATGCGGAGGTGAGTGCTTGGTTTCAGCTGGCATTATGTTGGATAAACGCATGTTGCTCTACATGTATGTTTCCAGGATGCACCTTGGTTGCTACATGGTACAGTGATGACATCTTAGTGTCCTACGCACGGCTTTTCAGGGGAGCTGTTAGTTACCAGTTTCTTTTTATAGATGATTATGCCCGTCTTCATAGGCCTCGACTGGTCGGCGAATACCTGGACAATGAAAATATATACAAGATAGAAATGGTCCGAGAGATCTCTGGACCTGAACCCGATAGCGCAGGTATTGGATGTTATCAGAAGAGCTGCCAGAACTTTCCCGGAATACCGACGCACCTTGGTAGAGGGGTCGCACTTATTGCCCTAAACGGGTATCGTTCACTTGATCGAAAGGTCATCTGACCGAAAATCACTTCGCTGAAAATCACTTAATCAAAAGGTACATTTCACCGAAGGGTCACTTGACCGAAAAGTTCATTTCACCGAAAGGTCACTTCACCTAAAAGTTCATTTCATCGAAAGGACATTTGATCGAAAAGTTCATTTCACCGAAGGACGACTTTACCTAAAAGATCATTATATCGAAAAATTATTTCACCGAATGGTCAGTTTATTGAAAACTTAGAATTTTGTTGTTAGAGATCTATTGAAGTGTTATGCGGGTTTTTGAAAAACTGGCGACCTAAACATTATCGGATTGTATAAAAAATACACTTTTAATTTCTATGAAACACCTCCCCATGAGTAGGTTTTTCGAAATATAGCATTAATTATATGGCTTAGATATGTTCCTTTTTGTTAAATTTTAATCCTCCGAGCTCATATTCATGAGAATTACATAGCAAATCAAGTAAATAATGTTCCACTTTTACTCAACCACAAAACATTAATTTTTTGGCCGTAGGCCAAGATACAGGCCATTTTAACAGATTTTAACCCTACTCATATTTATAAGCATTACATAATATGTAAGGTAAAATATGTTGCACTTTTGTTCAAACCTAAAACATTAATTTCAAAGCCTTATAGGCCAAGATCTGGGAATTTTTAGCAAATTTTAATCCTTCTTGTTCATATTCATAAGATTTACATAGCAAGACAAATTAATAATGGTAAATTTTTACCCATACCCAAAACGGTGATTTTAAGGCCTTGGGACTAGATTTGGGCCCTTTTAGCAAATTTTAAGCTAAGTGCTCACATTCATATCGGCTATATAACAAGCAAAGTTAATAATTTCTTTCATTTACTCAGACACAAAGAATTAATTTCATGGCCTTGGGCCTCAGTTTAGGCCTGTTTAGCAAATTGTAATCACCCCACGTCGTATTCATAAGGTTTACATATGAAGTCAAGTGAATAATGTTCCACATTTACTAAGATACAAAAATCAAATTTTAGGTCCCTAGGCCTCAGCTTAGGCCTTTTTAGCAAATGTCAATCATGCATGTTCATATTAATTACCCACGCACTCAAATTAGTAATTTTGCACTTTTAGCCATGGGTGTTCATATTAGTTTACACACGAAGTTAAGTTAATAATTTTGAGCTTTTACCCAGGCATAAATCATTTAATTAGGAGGCAACAGGCTGGGCCCTCTTATGAATATGAGCTCGCACGATTAAAATTTGCTAAAAAGGCCTAAGCCCTTGGGACCTAAAACTAAGGCCTAGGGACCCAATTTTTTTTTTTTTTTTTTTTTTTTTTTTTGCCAGAAAAAATGTGCAACATTATTAACTTGACTTTTTATGTGAACCTCATGAATATGAGCTCGCACGATAAAAATTTGCTACAAAGGTCTAAGCCGAGGCCTACAGCCCTAAACTTGATTCTTTTTGCCTGAAAAAATGTGCGACATTATTAACTTGACTTTTTATGTAAACCTTATGAACATGAGTCAGCACGATTAAAATTGGGTAAAAAGGCCTAAGCCAAGGCCAGGGTACCTAAATTTATTCTTTTTGCCTGATAAAATATACAACATTATTAATTTTACTTTTTATGTGAACCTTATGAACATTAGCACTGAACATGACTTTCATGTACAATTTGTGAACATGATTAAAATTTGCTAAAAAGGCCTAAGCCGAGGCCTAGGGACTTAAAATTAATTATTTTTGTCTTAAAACTAAATCTTTGCGTTCTCTGTGACACGGCGAAATCAAAAGTGCAATTTGAGTATGATCCCAAAACGTTTCGGTGGTCTTTCTTGCCGAACTTGCACCATGCTTCAACAAATCCTGTATTGAAATATAAAGTTTTCGATAAACTGACCCTTCGGTGAAATGACCTTTTGATGAAATGAACTTTTAGGTAAAGAGACCTTTCGGTGAAATGAACTTTTCGATCAAGTGACCCTTCGATGAATTGTACCTTTTGATCAGGTGACCCTTTGGTGAAATGAACGTTTCGATCAAGTGATCTTTCGGTGAAACAATCTTTCCGGTGAAATGATTTTCGGTCAAGTGACCCTTCGGTGAAGTAAACGTCGGGCAAATGAACCAGACCCAAAAGCCCTAAACAGCCTTGCAGTGTCGACTACAACCTACAGAAAAGGCTCATTTTATAAACATAGAATAAAAAAAAACGAAAACGAGGCAAAACCGAAATGGGGATCATCCTCGTGCCGTTTACGTGCGTACGAAGTGGCGCATGACGGTCGTGTGTAGAAGCTGCGAACAGAGACTGGATATCCTCACCCATTGAGTGGACGGGTGGTTGTGTTGAGGGTATACAGGGCAGAAAGTCACAGAATTGAACGGGATGTTAAGGCCTGCTGAGTACGTCTGAAATCATCCTACGAGCCTCTACACGTCGCTTACTCTTGTTCTCATGTGCGATGGCTCCTCTACCGAAGTACCCATTTGCTAGTGTCACGTGACACCTGCCCATTAACGCTCAGCTAAAATGAGAGAGCTCTATGAGGAAACAGAAGAGCTTGTGTCAGCTAGGTTTTTCGAACTTTCAACTTATTCAATTTTGTGTTTTAATTTATCCTCAGCATGCCCCGATGAGCCATTGCATTATGGCCTCCCGCAGCCTAAAGAAATGACCGCACCGGCAGACCAAACGGTGGCTCAGGGGAGATTCACAGAGCAGTATATATGCAACCTGAGGAGCGGCTTTTGGTTAGTACAGTAGTATGATGCAGAATGGGAAAACTGTCGATTTATCGGAGTTTGGTAAAGGAGAAATTGAGATGGCACGGCGCCTTGGAACAACGATCTCGGGAACGGCATGGCTTGTGAGTTGCTCACGTGCCGCTGTAGTGAGAACGTATCAAATGTGGTGCATAGATGACCAAAGGACGAACCGTCGTCCAGCCGTATGTCGTCCGCAGGTCACTGATGCCAGAGGAGAGCGGAGATTGTGGCGCATTGTTCACAGCTACCACAGGGCCACAGTGCGACAAATCACCCGCAGCTACAACAGTGGTGATCAGGGCAATGTGTCACAGCACACAATTCATCGCAGCCTTCTGCGCATGGGCCTACGTAGCCGAAGACCCAGCCTGGTCTCCATGCTCACTGCACATCATCGCCAACAACGAATTAAATGGGTCTAAGATCATCCAGATTGGACCGTGGATGATTGGAAGAGAGTAGCCTGGTCTGATGAATCAAGATTCCTGCTGCTTCACGTAGACGGCCGAGAGAAGATAGGCCGATCACCAACGGAGACTAGGGCACCTGAATGCACTGTTGAACGGAAACAGGCCGCCGGCGGTGTTGTTTTGTGGGCGACGTTTTCTTGGGACATATTAGGTCCCATTATTCAAATAGAACAATCCCTGACATCTGTCAGGTATTTGAACATCGTTGCGGACCAAATTCCCCCATTGATGGCAATTGTGTTCCCTGCTAGTGATGGCCATTACCAACACGATAATGCGCCATGTCACACTACCAGAATCGTCAAGGAATGGTTCGAGGAACATGCTGGCGACTTTCTGTTAATGCCCTGACATTCAAAATCACCTGACATGAACCCAATCGAACATTTGTGGTTCAACTTGGAAAAGCGGGTTAGCGCCAAATCGCTACCACCTCGAAATGTTCGGGAACTGCAGGATCTGCTGTTGAAATTATGTTACTAGAAACCCCAGGATACCTATCGCGACCTCATCGAATCGATGCCTCGCATAGTGGCCGCTGTTTTGCGGCTAAAGGGGATCCTACAGCTTATTAGGTATAGGTAGTCATAATGTAATGCCTCACCGGTGTGTTTACTGTTGTACTCAGCTAAAGAAGGAGCTTTTCTGCATTGAACCGTATTAAGACCAACAGTCGACATTCAACAGCTAAAGATCGTCTCAATAAATTAGCTTCAGTATCCATAAAAAGTTCAAGCAGCTGAAAACTTGCCACAACTTTCATAATGCATTCATCGATATCTTTCCCACCAAAAAGTGCAGGAGAATTGACCTCAAGTACAAATAACGACCATCAGTAAAATACGTTTTTATCTTGTTTTATTGTTGTTAAATATTTTGCTTTTTTGTTTCGTTTCTACGCCTTTGGCTTTAGGATATACAGTATTTATTTTTAAGAGGATTTTCATGTATCCTCCCCAAAGTCTTACTCCCTGAGCTGCACCCCTTTACATTCTACACGCCATAAAAGCCAGGTGTCGCTCCAGCAGCTTTGTAAAAAACTCGAGGTCTCCTTGTGCTCGCTGCATCGCTGTCCAGGGCAATCACATTCCCTATTAATCCCTCGAAATCCGCTCCACTTATTGCATCACTTTAAGACTACGATGCTATTATGTGCATGTTCCCCCTCTTGCGGTGACGGCGTTCCTTTTCTATTTCATATTGCTGGGTTTATTGATATATGAGTATTTAATACAGTCATTTGACTTGGACTAGGAACATCAAACAGATGTCATCGCTCTTTCCACGTTTATAAGTGAGTCACGGAAACATTCTCATTGGCCGCCACCGGAAATCGAACCCAGGGTCTTCCATTTACGCGCCGGAAATGCTTCTACTGCACAACAACGGACTTAAATTCCTCCAGACTCACATACGACTAACTACCAAGCCACTTAGCAGGTTGCTTCTTGGAGCCCCGCACAATGCTGACGATTCACCAAAAATGGTTAACAGCAACTGAACAAATAACTAGAAGGCGAATGAATAATTAATACAGACATTTGACGTGTACTTGGAACCTCAAACAGAAGTCATCGCTCTTTCCACGTTTATAAGCGAGTCACTGAAAAATTCTCATTGGCCGCCACCGGGAATCGAACCGAGGGTCTTTCAGTTACGCGCCGGACATGTTTCCACTGCACCACAGCGGCCTCGAATTACTCCAGACTCACATATGACTAACTGCCAAGCCACTTGGCAGTTAGTCGTATGTGAGTCTATATCTGTGTATGAAAGTGTAATTGTTCCTACTCTGATGTATGGCAGTGAAACGGAAAAAACATAGGAATCGTTTGTGTGCTGAACAAATGCGTTACTTAGAAGGAGTTTGTGGCAAGACATGTTCTAATTCTGTGAGGAATGAAGACGTGGTGCAGTTGTGTAATGTGAAGCTAAATGTTGTTAGCAAGGTGGAGACAAATATGCTTCCATAGTTTTGACATGTTGAAAGAATGAGTGACGAGATGTTTACTAAGAAATTTTGTTAGCCCAAGTGGCAGGAAGGAAAGGCAGAAGAACGTCAAGGAAGTCATGGGAGGATCAGATTCAGGAGTGTCTGCATGAGAAAAAAGATTATGATTATGAAGTACAGCGAAGCGTCGAAAATCCGAACTGATTGGGACCTCTGGCAGTTCGGATTATCGAACATGTAAAAAACTACACATACGCTAACATTTCTACATTATATTATCCAAATACATGTACCAAAAATAATCAACTGTGTACAAAAAATACAATCTTTAGTACAATCTTTGTCATATGTAAGACAAAGATTGTTTTCGTTATTCTGCATTACGAAAGAAGTTTGCCATTTTTGCTACTGCTGCGAAATTTTTAACATAAAGTACAGAATTCCAAAACTTACCAATCATAACACATTTGAAGAGCATATTTACACTGAATTAAAAAATAAATGCTGGAAAAAAGGTTCATTCAATTTTGTTTCATTTAGAAAAAATAATCACAATATTTTTTTTTCCGCCATTTTCGAACTCGGCTTTTTTTTACCGCTTAGCCCCTCATTCTTTTCAATAAGAGAAGTTGAACAGCACTCAGATTGTTGTTCAAACCAAACCATGGCAGTCTCCAATGCAGTAAATGCTTCAACATGAGTAGGACCTGTGCTTCATACTGAGTGCAGGGTTAATAACTTTCCTCCTGGCTCACAGTGAATAATGGGAGTGAAGGACGAAACAGGGTGTGGTACTTCTGTGGTAATGGGTCGTAAAATCTTAGCCCCCCCTCCCCTCCAAGGAACAAGTGACTGGGGTAGTCTTGGCCTTTCGTCTCTGAGTAACAGAAGTCACCTTCGACACGTCGACCCCAAAATGCTTGCACCCACAAAATTAGGAGACTCCATTGTCATCAAGCGCCAAGTTAAAATGAACAAACTATACGAAAAAAAAAAAAAAAAAAAAAAGAGGAGGGCGAGCTTGTTCGGATTTATTTTTGACTTTCAGATTTTCGAAGCTCTACTGTGTAGAAGGTCTTGTTTACGTCGTGTGATGGATGTCAGCACGAGTTATTTGTCAAAATCTCTGGGAGAAGTTTAATACGGCAACAGTAAGTAATCAGTTAAAAATGTATCTGGTAGTTTGTGTTTCTTTCTGGAGCTAACCTCTGAATCTCAGAGAACTGCTTAGTGATATGTAACGTAATATGTTAGTGATATGTAATGTAATATGTTAGTGATATGTAATGTAATATATGTTAGTGATATGTAATGATATGATATGTAATGATATATATATATATATGATATGTAATGATATGCCATCATCATTATCATCATTGTCAACCATTATCAATCCACTGCTGGACGAAGATCTCCCCAAGTTTCCTCCACAACGGTCTGTCTTGTGCCAGTCTCCTCCATGTCACTCCCGCATACTTGGAGGAGACTGGCACAAGACATACCGTTGTGGAGGAAACTTGGGGAGACCTTTGTCCAGCAGTGGATTGATAATGGTTGACAATGATGATGACATATCATTACATATCATATATATATATATATCATTACATATCTCTAACATACACTGACGGAGAAAAAAATCCCAACACCACGAAAAAATAGTTGTAGAGGAATGAAATGGCGGCAATACATTTGTATAGGTAACACATATAATCGATTAAGGTTTCAAGATCACAGCGTAATGTAAGCGCAAGAGGAGCCATTTTAAATGTGAAATGCTGGTACATTAATAACCGGTTTAACCGCCAGAATGTTGAATGCAAGCATGCAAACGTTCATGCATTCTGTAGTACAGGTGCTGGATATCAGTTTGTGGGATGGAGTTCCATGCCTGTTGCACTTGGTCGGTCAGTACATTGACGGTTAATGCTGGTTGGGGGTGACGCTGGAGTTGTCGTCCAATGATGTCCCATGCGTGCTCGATTGGAGAAAGATCTGGTGATCTAGCAGGCCACGGCAACATGTCGACACTCTGTAGAGCATGTTGGGTTACAACAGCGATATGCGGGCGAGCGTTATCCTGTTGAAAAACACCCCCTGGAATGCTGTTCATGAATGGCAGCACAACAGGTTGAATCACCAGACCGACGTACAACTGTGCCGTCAGGGTGCGTGGGATAACCACGAGAGTGCTCCTGCTGTCATAGGAAATTGCTCCCCAGACCATAACTCCAGGTGTAGGTCCAGTGTGTCTCGGCCGCAGACAGGTTGGTTGCAGGCGCTCACCTGGCCTCCTTCTAACCAACACACGGCCATCACTGGCACCCAGGCAGAACCGGCTTTCATCAGAAACCACAACAGAACTCCACTTCGTCCTCCAATGAGCTCTAGCTTGACACCACTGACGTCGCAGACGGCAGTGATTTGGAGTAAGTGGAATGCACGCTACAGGGCGTCTGGCTCGGAGCTGTCCTTCAAGTAACCGATTTGTAACAGTTCGTTGTGTCACTGTGGTGGCAACTGCAGCTCGAATTGCTGCCGCAGACGCGGTACGATGCGCCACGGCCATACGCCGTACACGGCGGTCTTCCCTCTCAGTAGTGCCACGTGGCCGGCCGGAACCCGGTCTTCTTGAGGCAGTACCTTATCTTGACCACCGCTGCCAACAATCATGCACAGTGGCTACATTCCTGCCAAGTCATTTTGCAATATTGCGGAAAGAAAATCCACCTTCTCGTAGCCCTATTACACGACCTCGTCCAAACTCCGTGAGTTGTTGATAATGGCTTCTTCGTCTTCTTAAAGGCATTCTTGACTAACATCAATACCTAAGTCGAATCTCAACGATAACTAACGCTCACGAACGTTACAGCGCGTATTTACAGCAAACCTGCTTTGCATGTTTCGAGGGGCGCTACCAGCGCCACACGTATGCGCCGAGCGCGAAATTTGCATAGACGTCATCTTACAGATGTACTCTCACCGCCTACCAACTGTCGTTTATCTAACACAACCACTTCTTGGTGTTGGGATTTTTTTTCCGTCAGTGTATATTCAGGTGATGTGTAACATCACAGCCTCTCCTTGACAAATGTCAACCCCGCCTTCTCGTGGTGCATCCTGTTCCCACTAAAGGGGCTCTTTCGACCGCCAATAGCGGTATAACTATACCATCGGGATTAGAGGAAATTCTATCCCACACCCACCAACCCGCTTGGCCAGCGTGGTGAGTTATGGCCTAACCCCTCCAAAATGACTCCACAACTTAAATCTCGGCCCTCAGTCTCCGGCAGCTGGAATGTACCTGGCCAAGGCAGCGGCCAGTGCGAAAAGAAGGCAGAGGGTGCTAAGAATCCCCGGAGGACCGGACTAGGCTGCCATCTGATGCTGACCTTGGCAACGTACAATGGACGCTCCCTATCTTCTGATTCAAGGCTTCTTGAATTGGAAGAGGAACTACAAAGGATCAAGTGGGACATCGTGGGGCTAAGTGAGGTAAGGAGAAAAGGAGAAGATCTCATCGAACTGAAAAGTGGACAACTCTTCTACTATCGTGGGACAGATACTGGCAGAACTAGTGGTGTTGGATTTATAATAAACAAGAAACTGAAGGATAAAGTGGTAGAAGTTGAAAGTTCCTCTGACAGAGCTGCACGACTCGTTATCCAACTATCGAGAAGATACCAGACTCAGATTATTCAAACTTATGCACCCACCACAAGTCATCCTGAAGAAGAAATTGAAGAATTTTATGAGGAAATTTGTCATCTAAATAATAAAGGTAAGCAGCACTTGAAAATAATTATGGGAGATTTCAATGCAAAAATAGGGCAACATCAACAGAATGAAACTTCAGTAGGTAAATTCGGTCACGGCAACAGAAACCAGCGTGGAAATACTCTCGTTGAGTTTGCAGAGGCAGAAGGGTTTTTCATCTTGAACTCCTTCTTCAAGAAAAAGCCACACGGGAAATGGACATGGAGACATCCAAATGGGACGACAAGTGAAATTGATTTTATTATGTGTAACAAAAAATTCGTCATAGAAGACTGCAGTGTGCTAAACAAGTTCAACACAGGTAGTGACCATAGATTGGTGAGATGTAAGATGCACCTCAACACTAAACTTGAACGTGGCAAGCTCATAATACAAACAAATTCTATTGACATAACCAACCTTAAAAAACACCATAATACCTTCAAGTTGGAACTGAAGAACAGGTTCTCTGCTTTAGAAGGCCTAACATCGGAAGAAGTGGACATCTCTGAAGTTAACAGAAAAGTAACCAAAGCTGTTATGGAAACAGCAACAAAATTAGCTGGTTCTAAGAACAAGTTGCATGTAAATAAATTATCAGGAAAAACGAACATGTTGATGCAAAAAAGAAGAGAGATGAGGACAACTAAAGAAGATGTGACTTCCAAAGTGGAATATATAGAGCTGTGCAAGACAGTACGAAAAAGTATTACTGAAGACGTAACAAAATTCAACTGTGAACTAGTGAGGAAAGCAATTGAAAACAACCAAAGCCTAAAGATAGCAAAAGGACATCTCAGTAAGAGAAGAAAACAGATTATGGCACTGAGAAAAGAAGATGGTTCTGTAACAAGAAATAGAGGCGAAATTTTGACAAGAGTGAAAGATTTCTACTCCAAATTATATGAAAGGGATGATACATGCACTCCAGACATCATGAAAGATACCAGTACCAGAGTTCCTGCAGTCCTTCCAGCAGAAGTTGCACATGCAATCAAGAACATGAAGCGGGGAAAAGCTCCAGGAGAAGATGGAATTACTGTAGACATCATACAAGAAGCAAGTGGAGAAATCGAAACAGTACTCGCCCAAATTTTCACTCGATGCCTTAATGAAGGAAAGATTCCTGAGGATTGGAACACCGCTACAATGATCCTGATACATAAGAAAGGTGACATTGAGGATCTCGGAAACTACAGACCTATCAGCCTCCTATCAGTAGTTTATAAAATCTTCACTAAAGTTCTTTCACACCGCTTGAAGGTAACACTGGACATTTCTCAACCGAGAGAACAAGCTGGATTCAGGAGTGGCTACGGCACAATAGATCATATCCATGTGCTGAGAGAACTAATTGAAAGAGCGAGGGAATATGAACTTCCATTGTGCATGGCTTTTATTGATTATGAAAAAGCCTTTGATTAGGTGAAACCATCAGCAGTTACCACGGCTCTGAAATCCTGCGGTATTGAAGATGCATACATTAATATTATTAATAACATCTATGAAAATGCAAGTGCAAAGATTAGGCTGTTGAAAATACAACACACATAAAAATTGGAAAGGGAGTGAGACAAGGTGACACCATATGTCCGAAGCTCTTTAATGCCACATTGGAGGGTGTTTTTCAGTAACTGAGCTGGGAAAACAAGATGATAAAGATTAATGGAGATTATCTAACCCACCTTCGTTTTGCTGATGACGTAGTCAGTTTTGCAACTAGCCCATCAGAGCTGCAGGGTATGATCCAGGAACTTTCTGACAAGAGTAAAGAAGTGGGATTAAAAATGAACTTTCAGAAGACAAAAGTGATGTTCAATGCTTTTACAAGAAATGAAGATTTATCGATTGATGGAGAAAAGCTGGAGATAACAGATACGTACGTTTATCTTGGACAGCAGATATCAAGTGAGGGTCACATTGATGAAGAAATTAATCGGCGTACAAAACTTGCCTGGAGAGCTTTTGGAAGAAACAGCATAATTTTCAAGAGCAATATGCCATTATGTCTTAAAAGAAAAGTGTTTGATCAATGCATCCTTCCAGTGCTTACGTATGGTGCAGAGACGTGGACCTTAACTAAAAGAGACATACAAAGGCTGCAGACAACTCAAAGCAGCATGGAGAGGTGCATGCTTGGTGTAACCAGGAGAGATAAGAAGAGGAACTCGTGGATCCGAAAAATGACAAGAGTGGAAGACATCATGATCAGAGTTAAATCCCTGAAATGGCAATGGGCTGGACATACTGCCAGAAGGACCGATCATCGATGTACAGCCGAAATTTTAGATTGGATTCCAAGGGACAGGAAAAGACCCAGAAGAAGACCACATGGGAGATGGGTGGATGAAATTCGAAAGTATGCAGGGGTGACATGGAGGAGACTGGCACAAGACAGACCGTTGTGGAGGAAACTTGGGGAGACCTTCGTCCAGCAGTGGATTGATAATGGTTGACAATGATGATGATGATGATATTACATTATATATCACTAACATATTACATTACATATCACTAACATATTACATTACATATAACTAACATATTACGTTACATATCACTAAGCAGTTCTCTGAGTAATGATATGTAATATATGTAATATATGTTAGTGATATGTAATGTAATATGTCTGTACCAACAGTCACTAAACTCTGCCGTGTGGATTTTGCGGTATTCGTAATACTGTGTCTGTTACGTTAATTTTAAGTAGTTAGTAGTTTCCTTGAACATAAAGCACGTTTTGTCAACAAATTACCAAACGGCCAGGTAGAAAGAATCAGCTAGTCACTTACTTAATTCTACCAATTCATTTTGTAAACACTTGTACTTCAGGACATCAATATAATCCACGGCCATAATATGACCTTTTTGGCTTCAACACAGATATCCGTCTTACAAAGATGACATTTGATCGTCGATCCCATATATCTTATCAGATTTTACACCCCAACGTTTAACAACCTACTCTCCACCAATTTTTCTTCCTCTGCCTCACAAACTTTCTCCATTCTATTATCTCTACCTCTGGCACTTTCTTCACCCAATTCTCTCTCTCAACTCTACCATATGCATTCAAGCAAATCTATTATATTCTGTACATTTCATCTAGTCTTATCACATCAGAAGTTCTTCAAATGCACGGAACTGAAATAAGTGTGTAGTGTCTGGGTTTAGAAGGAGAGTAATTTCAAGATATAATTAATACTGCAAGTACTTGTACTCGTAGCGTCCTATAAAAATATTTTATTTCCGCATTCACCGAACTTCTTGAACCCACCTTGTATTTGAATCCGATATCGGGTACACCATCCCATTTCTTTCACAATTTTTCAGAAATGTTTGTAGTGCCGCAGGCATCATAATTAATTTAGCAAATATATATGTATTACTACTTTCTAAATGGGCAAACCAGTTTCTAATTTTAATGATTTAAATGGAATTTCGATCATTTTCTAAAGTCTGAGAACGACTTGTTCTAGGGTAATGAGCACATCACTCTACGTGGAGCTACAAATTTGCGTTAACAGCTTGACTATGCAGTAAGACATAATTAACCATAAATTAAACCTAGAATAAACGTAACACCCGAAACTTTAATTGTACCCTGTGCCCATCCCTTTAATCATTACTCCAAGTCTGGGATATGGAAACTGTGTGAGGAAAGACGATCTTCCAAGAAGTGCTCATTATCCGAAAATTATTCCTTTTAATTTCCTGCTGCAGATATTTCGACCACATTCCTGCAAAACGAATGGATACCGCAAGCAGTGCAAAATTATTTCTATCTCGTGTCGCATGTTTTGGAAGAGATATTATTTGCATATTTCTGCCTTTTACTTTTTCTCCAAAGTTGCGCAAGATTTCTCATTATTCTTAGCATGCAAGCGATATGAAATCATTTTTGAACACATGTTTGGTAACTTGTATTTAATTAAATGCTTTTGTCCTACGAGAGCTATCTTTGAAACTCTTCCTGCTCAAATTTAATTCTCCCGAATATATCATCTGATATATGTATTGTTTGCTCAAATGCACACTCAGTGACAATGCGCACCCAGAAGAAAACATGCTACAACCGCGAAACTTTGCAAATAGCTAGAGCGGATGCTGGTATACAAATAATCCATGTTATGTGCGATAGGGCATGACCGCACACACTGTGGTGGCGCTGCAAGCATGAATCGGCAGCCTTATAAACCGGCGTGTAGTCGAAGCCCCATGAAAGCGAAAAGCACCGGCCGACGCAAGTAAGAGTACAGCGAGACAAGAATGCCGAATAGACGCCAGAGTTGTCGATTTACGCAACTTACGGACTTTGAGAGAGGCCTGGTCATCGGGTTGAAAACCGCAGGGTGACAGTCGGCGCGCCGTATAGCCTGCCACGTGGATCTTTCTGACCATACCGTCAGATTGTGGTGGGAGCAGTGGACACGTGACGTCACTACCACACGGCGGAGCGGCTCTAAACGTACCAGTAGTACCACCGGAACAGAAGATCGACAGATCGTGCACCAGGCACGAACGGATCCCACGGGGACCCGATCCACTGTATAAGCAGATGTAGCGGCTCTTGTGTGCCCACGAACCATTTCCCGACGCATCGCGGAAGCAAATCTGCGATCCCAGCGCCTCTTACGTGTGCTGCCATTAACACCGGAACATCGCTGGCTCCGTCTGCAGTGGTGCCAGGGCAGAGCGACGTGAAACGCCACAGACTGGCGACGTGTGGTGTTTAGAGATAAGTGCCGCTTCGTTTTGGGGACATATGATCATCGTGTCCAGGTGTGGAGGTCCCCGGGTCAACGGCACAATCCCAACCTCGCTATCGAGTTCCACACCTCCCACACTGTAGGCATTATAGTCTGGGGCGCCACTGCCTACGATAGCCAATTTGCTCTAGCAATGGTACGTGGATCATTGACGGCCCAGCGGTATGTGGATGAGATCTTCCGGCCACATGTGCTCCCATTCCTGACCGGCATTCCAGGTGCGTTGTACCATCAGGATAATTTACGCTCGCACACGGCTCGGGTGTCCCAGGACTGCTTACACCATGTGCAGACACTTCCATGGCCTGCCCGCTCCCTGGACATGTCCCCTATCGAGCATGTGTGGGACCAGTTGAAACGCTGGCTGCCGCCGTGCCGCACTATTCAAGATATAGAGCACACCGTCCAACACGTGTGGGCCAGTCTGCCTCAGGACAACATCAGGCGTCTGTTTGCCTCCATGCTGGACCGTATTGCAGCATATATCACCGCACTATTGAAGATGACCGGACTGCGTGCCACAGATCCCTCTGTAATTGTCCTGTAGCTCTGTTTTTGCCATCATGTATATCATTCATCTGTATCATTACGTCCATAAAATCTCAGTTCAATTCGTTCTTCCTTCTTGGTGCGCAAATTTCATTGTCCGTGAGTGTAATTTATTTATTAGTTAAAGCGTATCCAGTGATGGTTATATTCAAATTAATCGGAAACTTGAACCTTGGCCGTTCTGGGTGGTGTAATGGGTAGCATTTTCGGGCGCTATGCGTGAGACGCGGGTTCGATTCCCGCTCCAGGACGACGAAATTTTCAAGTTTTCGAATATTATCTGACTTAACGTCCATGTCATATTTACACCAATAAACGGATTCACATCTTCAGAGTTTGCGTTGTTGTTATATATTCTGAATTATGTACTTCATTAAAGCAAATATATCACATATATGCACAAAAAATACGATATTGTTACTATTGAGCAAAAGAATAACGAAATCAGAACGAATATTTGCTTCATTAATAATCTTAGCTCCGCATTCGTGTACAGATAGAATGGTAAACTTGGATTCGAAAAATCACTAAAGTAAAACAGTCACTGAAGCAGGCAGCTTCAGTCAAATTGCCGAAGTCACGGTAAGATTTTGTGACTTATACCCCTAACTTAACCTTCCTGTTTTTGTTTTTTTTTCTTTCTTGGGGTTTTAACGAGTACCATGAGCAACTCGATGGGCTATAAGCAGTAGCCTAGTTTAGGTCCACTGATTCTAGGAAAGGGGAAGAGCCAGAACCGTAAGACAAACACAACATAAATGCCTCGCCGGGTTTCAAACCCGGACCCATCTCGGACGAACAGTCAGACGCCAGCACTTAGACCACTGCGCCACCGGTGCGTTACCTTCCTTCTCAGGTCTTATATTCTTATATAAATTTGGTTTATTCTCGTTAAAGCTTTTCCAAACACAACGCCACAAATTTTCGATCAACGAATTTTAGCTTGGAAACACCTGACAACAGGTTAAACCGCAACGACGCAATAGAAATCGAGAGACAAGAGCTGTGAACGCAGCACTATCCCGAGTAGTGTTAATGTTATCACTGAAGCGCGTTCTTGTATGGAGGTGTATTCTTGACTCTTGTTTGCGACTGAGAGCACTCTCGTTTACGACTGAGTATATTCACATTTCGACTACAAGTTATTTTGTACAATATTATGCGGACAAAGTCTATTTGAAGAAAGAAAGGTTGTTGAAAACCCAATAGGTATCGGCAAATTATACAAAAGCGCATAATTTGAAGATGACTGTTTGGTGTTCTGACGTAGGAATATATAATAAATGGACAAGACTGAATTGTGTGCGGCCTAAATTCGTTTAAGAGCTTTAATATTTTATCAGAAACTATTTTGATGTCTGCATAGTTATGTTTTCAGCTGCTACGACTGAGAGTCATCCGGGAAAGCCACCTTTAAGTAAAGTAATGAATTTAAAGTCTACAGTGAAGCTCCCATGTATTTGAGGCAACAGTGAAGTTAATGTGTAGCTGAAGTGAGACTAATTTACCGACCATTTTTACTAATTTAACTAAAACAGTATAATTTTATTTCTGTGCAGCACACTCGAAGCCTGAACACTAATGAAACTGATGATAACATAGCAGACCTGACTGCATAAAAGAACACTACTTATCAAACATCACAGCATGAATATAAAACATCACGCAATAAAACTGACGTGAAGAAGATGATAAATTAGGCGTTTTAACCCGTTAAACGACAAATGTACCTGGACCAAATGGTAACCCAAATTTTCTGTGCTCCTCCTGACAGAAATGATCACATTGAGGCTGGGTTGTACGAAAACTAAGGCAAAATAATTCCTTTCCCCTTCTCACCTCTGCTGTACCGAAACTATTAGATCTTTCCACCGGATTAGCTGAAGGATGATGATAAACTTGCGTTTAATTGAAAGCCCGTTGGACATCGCTCGAAGATTCCAATAACAAATTGAACTCCGTTATGGAATTCTAATTACCACAAACTTAGTATTTATTAAAAATACTATCGACTGAAATAGCCCAGTTTTACAGCTCATGAGTAATTATAACTAATAACAAAAATATAACGATGTGAGCCTTAAGAGATAAAGGACAAAGTACGAGTAAATACACTCAGTAGACAAAACATTAGAGATACCTACCTAATAGCAAAGTACGAGTAAATACACTTAATAAATATAACATTAGAGATACCTACCTAATAGCAAAGTACGAGTAAATGCACTTAATAGATATAACATTAGAGATACCTACCTAATAGCAAAGTACAAGTAAATATACTTAATAGACAAGACATTAGAGATACCTACCTAATAGCAAAGTACGAGTAAATACACGTAATACGTAGATATAACATTAGAGATACCTACCTAATAGCAAAGTACGAGTAAATACGCTTAATAGACAAAACATTAAAGATACCTACCTAATAGCAAAGTACGAGTAAATACACTTAATAGAAGAAACATTAGATATACCTACCTAATAGTAAAGTACGAGCACATACACGTAATAAACAAAACATTAGAGATACTTACCTAATAGCAAAGTACGGGTAATTACACTTAATGGACAAAACATTAGATATACCTACCTAATTGCATAAATAAAAGAGTAAACACACTTAAGAGACATAACATTAGAGATACCTACCTAATAACATTAGAGATACCTACCTAATAACATTAGAGATACCTACCTAATAACATCAGAGATGCACTTAATTGACAAAACATTGGGGATACACTTAATAGGCAAAACGTTAGAGATACCTACCTAATAGCAAAGTGCGAGTAAATACACTTAATAGACAAAATATTTCTGATACCTACCTAATAACATTAGAGATACACTTAATAGACAACACATTAGAGATACCTACCTAATAGCAAAGTACGAGTAAATGTACTTAATAAACCTACATTAGAGATACCTACCTAATAAAAATGTACGAGTAAATACACTTAATAGACAACACATTAGAGATACCTACCTAATAACATTAGAGGTACGTACCTAATAATCTTAGAGGTAGGTACCTAATAGCAAAGTACGAGTAAATACACTTAATAGACAATACATTAGAGATACCTACCTAATAGCGTGTTCATCCTCCTCTACCGCTAATAATAACCTGTACACGCAAAGGCATCGACTCCACCAGATGCCGTAGATTTTCCGGAGGTAATGCCAGCAATGCCTGTTGTAACGTTGTCTACAACTCCATCCGAGCTTTAGGTCCAGAATCCATGGATCTGATGTTCCAATCCAAGGCATCCCAGACAGCTTCCACATGGTTTAAATCCGGGAGCTTTGGGGCCACTGGATTGTTCCAAACTCAGCTGAGTGTTCCTCGAGCAATGACTGGGGGTTGTGGCCCAGTGGGTCTGCTCATTATCGTGCTGAAACAGACCATCAGTTGCAGGATGCGAAACAATGCGACAAAAAGTTAATTGAGCTTCCCATTTGTTTTTATTAGGAGTTTAACGACCACCGTGAGCAACTCAATAGGCTATAAGCAGTCGCCAGTCCATAATTTAAGGTCAATGATTCAAGGGAAGGGAGAGCGTTAGTGGCGTAAAAAAATCAGTTCCATCCAAGTTGCATGGGATTCGAACCCAGACCCATCTCGGCCGAACGGTTCGAAGACAGCGCTAATACTCCTGTAACTTTAAAGCTCATTTCAATGTTTTTTTTTTTTTTTTTTATAGGAATTTTAACGACCACCGTGAGCAACTCAAATAGGCTATAAGCAGTCGCCAGTCTCTAATTTAGGGTCACTGGTTCCAGGGAAGGGAGAGAGCCAGTGCCGTAAGACAAACACAACATCCATGCCTCACCGGGATTCGAACCCGGACCCCGTTCGGACGAATGATCAGAGACCATCGCTTAGACCACTACGCCACCGGGGCGGCTTTCAATGGTCTGGTTGGCATCTTTCTTCCAGTATTCAAATGCTGAAGCCCTGTGTGATTCGTGAAAACCTCAATTTGAAACCCGCTGCGATAAGAACGAAACTAGTACAACGCAGAAACGATGACCAAGAATTCCGTTTCGTGGCCGAATACTTTCATTCAGTCTTAGAAGTAATCCTAGAAGAGTGCGCAACAGGGCTATTCTTTTGCACTAATGAAACACGGTGACCAACTCCCAGGTAGATTTGTAATGTTTGAGTGTGATCACCGAATGTCAGAATAGTAGGAGAAGTTCAACACTGTTTGATATATTTAAACGTATATTCTGCCGCCGCTGATCACACAAAGCGTTTATTAATTTTCCTTAAACCATATAAGGCATTCCTCGAATGTGGAAATTTTACTACGCTCTGCACCCCACTTTCACCAGTATCTAGCTCTTGGGGGGTAAGTTTTAATCCAAAATGAAGAAGTTCATCGCTGTGAAAGCTGCATTTTTTGAGCTTGAGTGTAAAGCCAGCAACGTGTAATATGTCAAAAACTTGGTCGCGTAGCTTCAGATTTTCGTCAAATGTCGCATTTACGTATAGCAAAAACATCATCTAAGAAGAATGAGTATTAATGTAAGACAATGAGTATTAATTATCCCGAACATTAATGTAATAATGAGCATTCGCCCGAGCTAGGCAATGCGCATTAATTACTGGAATGTGGCGGTGCAACAGCAAGACAAATGGAATTCTACAGAACGAATATGTACGAAAAAACGTTTCGTGGATAGTCTGCTGAATACGAGTGGGTAGTCTCTTACCAATATCCTGAGGCTAAATCAATACTAGATAGCCATTGGGCAGACTATATGATTTCAAGCATCACTTATGAAGGAGACGTGTTCAGTTATGTGATATAATTTTCGATAATCAATAACAAACTGGAAGGTCCCATCCTTCTTGGGTAGAAAAAATACTGGGACTTCCCATGTGCTCTGCTACTTCTTTAGTTTATCCTGAGCTCAGCCGTAATATTTCGTCATTTTTGATTTTCATCTCAACACTTTCATTAGGAGAACAAGGTTAAGGATTACAAAGTGGAACATTTTCAGTATCAGTGGTGTGACGAAAGACAGGGTGATGGTAGGCAGTGGCGTAGGAACGCTTTTGAATATAGGGGGTACAAGCTCATGAACCTTACATCTCAAGGATAAAGCCATCTACGGATGACCCCCTTTGAATTTTTTTTTTTTGGGGGGGGGGGGTAGTATGTTAGAGTTTTTATAAAATACGTATACTGATCAGGAATTCATCCGAATGAATATTGTTATTATCATATTATTATTAATTATTACCATTATTATTTTTATTGCTGACAAAAAAGTTCACATTATTAATTTCTTATCAGAAAATGAATGGAGAAGAGTTTTTTTGTGTTCTCTCTTGTTAATTTTTGTACTTTTTTTTCCCCATTGAAATATTGAGCAGGGACAAGTCAACATTAGGATGAATTTCTGTCAGCAGGGTTTGTAAAAGACGGATTTCTCAGGAAATGTTATACACTGATGGACAATTGCTAAGGACGGATCATAAACGTCTATATAGCGCATAAAAAAGTAAGTGTGGTTAGATGCCAAGTAAAATAAAATAATGTCAGAATGCCAGGACATTACAAGAAAGACAATTTATTGTGCTCTGAAATCCAGAAGGCTTTGGAACGTGTTCAAGGGACAAACAGGCCATTTTGTGCAGAATACGTAAACGTGAAAAAAATGCAATTACCGTCCGCAGGCGTTCCGGCGTAAGATGTCAATACGGGATATGGCCACCATGGAGAGCGATGCAAGATTCCACACGTCGTGTCATGCTTTGCAAAACATTATCAGGCAGCTGTTGGGGTAATTTATCCCATTCCTCTGTCAGTGCACGGATGAGGGTATCCTTGTTTATTGGAGGGCATTGGCGACCAGCAAGACTCCTCCTCAAAGCATCCCACACATTTTCAATGGGATTCAGATCTGGAGAACGTGCTGGCCATACGAGGCGTTGAATATCCTCTCTCTCAAGACACTCCTGGACAGCGACTGTTCGATGACATGTTGCGTTGTCGCCCATGAAAATGAATCTATCACCGACAGCACCACGCAACATGCGAACATGAGGTAGCAGAACATCATTAATGTATCGTTGGCCAGTCATAGTCCCAGTTGGAAGCACATAGAGGGACGTACGGCCATTGATCATGATGCCAGCTCATACCATGACACTACATGTCGGATATCGGTCCCTTTCCTGTATGTTTGCTGGACAATATGCAGTACCACTATCACGCCAGATCAGTCGTCGTCGACAATCAGACGATAGACTGTATCTACTCCCATCTGAGAAGAGGACAGCAGACCACTCGTTATCAGTCCAATTGCGATGTTGATGGCACCATTGCAAACGGGCGGTACGGTGACGTCTGGACAATGGGATGCACACAACAGCACGGCGGGCGTATAGTCCTCCTTCATGCAAACGTCTGGCAACAGTTTTTCGGGAGAATCGCTTGCCAGTAGCAGCCGTAAACTGATTTGCTACCTCAATAGCTGTGCTGCGCCGGTGTCTTTTTGTTGATAGCACTATGTACCGATCTTCTGCAGGTGTCGTACTGCGAACACGACCTCCCCAGTGACGTTTGCTACACTCTCCATTTGTTTGAAATGATTTCCAAAGCCTTGAAACAACACTGTGGCTGACGTCGAACTACCTGGCAACATCTGTTATTTTTCGCCCTTCTTCAATCTTGCCAATAATACGGCCACGCGTAAAATCATCTAGGTGATGTCGGGAAGACATACTGAAAATTGCAAGTTCGTCAATTGATTCTTTCCTTTTCAACTTTGCGTTTGAACAGCAACGGTCAATACGTGTCAAATCCTTTATATCTCTTATCAGCGCTATGACGTCACGAACAAGTTCGTCAATAGAAAATTTGCATACGCACAACACGTCATAATGTATCCCGCACTTATGCTAATTTCCACATTTTCCTGCCTTCCATTTTATGGTTGCTATTGTCATCCGTCCTTAGCAATTGTCCGGCAGTGTATAACTCTTTAAAAGAACGAATTCAATTTCTTATCATTTTTGTTTAGGTTAATAAAGTAAAACCGCAGTAAAATAAAAACTGCTCTACCCGCGAAGATAGCCTATATTAAAAACTTTGAACGATACATAGGCTGACAACTGATGTAAAAAGCACATTGGTCTGGTGCAAAGCTAAATGATGGTGGAGATATCGAGGAATTGGAGTTCTATGAGTGGTATGTGAAATCCGTAATGCCCTTGTTGTATTGCTACAGATCTTAAGACAGAACACAATTTTAGTGCAGGGGCTGCGGGCGCTGAAATGTCCACTTGTGCATTACATTTTTTTTTAAAAGTGCAGAAAGGACGACCTGATCAAGATGCATGGAATTTTAAGAGAAAAGAAACACTGATCATAAGTATGTTATCAAGCCCTAGCCCTACCATATGCTGTTTGAAGTTATTAACAAAAACCTCGCACTCGTCGTTTCCCTGCAGAACTAATTTGCTGGAGTTTCCCAGATGGTTAGCCAGTTTTAGGTGGATGAAAAGCCTCCCACTACAAGCTTCAGTTATAAAGAAAAACCAGATGAACCGTGATATTTCTTTGAAAAAAAAGAGAATAAAAAAAAAAATAAGTAGGATATAAATTTTACAGTTCACTCTTTATGAATGATTGGTTTGTGTTTGCTCATATCTGCGGGGGGGGTACAGTATATATTAATGTACCCCTCTCCAAAATTTGGGGGGTACATTGCACCCTTGTACCCCCCCCGTTCCTAGGCCACTGATGGTATGTTCAGTGAAGGAAAAGCCAAGACTTCGATATAATAATCACAAAAGTCTATCTTTCTATTCAAGAAAAATATGCGTATGCCAATGGCGACGGAATTGTATATAGTGAAAAAGCAGAAAGAGTACGAAACGGTGCAGACGTGGTAGCAGAAAGCGTGCAGAAGTGGTTCCGGGCAACACAGAGTTACAGACGCACGAGAGGATCGGTGTATCAGGAGGGCGGCGTTGGCAGAGCGGACATCTACGGCGTCACAAATTTGATCCTCTATCATACAAAGGGTCTGTACCAGAACGATACGTAATCGTTTGTTGGAAGCAGGACTGCGGGCACGCGCGCTGCTGGCACGGTTTTCACTTACCCCTGGTCACCGTTGAGCACGTTTGCGGTGGTGTCAAGGACGAGTTAATTGGAGGGAAGAATGGCGGTCTGTGGTCTTCAGTGATGAAAGTCGATTCTGCTTGGGAGCGTATGACGGTCGTGTACGCGTCCGAAGGCGACAAGGGGAGCGGCTTCTGCCATCGTGAATCCGCCAACGACACACAGGCCTCAGGCCGGGCATCATTGTTTGGGGAGCGATGGGATATCACTCTTGTACGAGCCTGGTGTTTGTACGGGGTACACTGGACAGCATTATGTACGTCAGTGACATCGTGCATCCGGTCGTTCTGTCATTTTTGAGTGCGATCCCAGATGCGATATTTCAGCAGGAAAACGCCCGCCCACACTCTGCCCGGGTACCTCAACATGCTCTTCAGGCTGCGCATCAATTCCCTTGGCCAACACGCTCTACGGACTTGTCTCCAATCGAGCATGTCTGGCACTGGATCTGACAAAGACTCTTCCGCGGACGAATTACGCTCCCAAATTAAAAGCGCATCGAATGCTATACTCTAGCTTGATATCCAGCATTTGTACGACCGATTGCATGCCAGATTGGAAGCTTGTATTGCTGCTGGAGGAGGTGCAAAATCTTATTAAAATGTGCCTTCTGTACACTGTAATACGCATTAAAAGGTTAAATAAACATTGAATCGCTTCACACGTTCCTTTCTTAACAAGTTGTTGCTACGACATACATCTCATAGATGCAGCTCCAATTTTTAATGGTGTTCTTTTTTCCTTTTCCGGCAGTGTATACGTGACCCTTCAATTGCGCACTTTATTTTAATGGCCCAAGCGGTTGAATGAATTATGCGGCCATTAGTTTAGACACGAATATGCCTCCGGTTAGAATAAAAATATTCACTATTTCTCGAAACCTAATTTATTACTAATATTATCATGACGTGGATAGAGTTAAGAAAATTTGCAAGATACTCAATTTTAATGAAGTTATCTCTTAGTCTGTCTTAAATCTCCAGACTTGTTCTGTAACTACAGAACATCTTTCAGCTAATACCTCCTGAATTATTAAACTCGTAAATGGTTCAGTTTGCATTACTTTCACGTGACTCTTTAAATGCGTCGTTCTCCCTTCTCTTTGAACGCCCAATTAGCTACATGCTCTCGGACAAAGATCTTTCATTACAATAACGTCTTCTGTTATTCTAGATTTAAATGCTTAATATTTTCGTGGTTGTCACAATGTCATTGATGTCATCCGAGTTGTTTCATTTTATGACTCAACGCTCTGAAGTTATGGACCTCGTTTGACCTTTAAGAAGTCGTACTTAAAGAACACCGACTCTGGGAGAACAACTGTTGAGATTCTGTCAAAGGTGACGTAACGATTCTGGAAATTCGGAGAATTTACAAGATGTAATCCGAGGAGTTGCACCTGGCATTCTCCTTATTTGTTCAATAGGTGTTCTATGAAAAGGCCAATTTAACAACTCGTGTTCCAGCTGCATTTACATTGAATTTAATGTGAGTTAATTTAAAATAATAAAATGGTATTCATTAATCGTCGGCCTGCTTGTATGGAAGACTTCTCAGGAACGATAGGGACCTCGAAATTCAAGACCTAAAATTCAGTAGATATATTAAAGAAATATTAATGATATACTGTACATGTGGGAGACAAAGTCTTTGTACTTTATGTGGAGTACGGTTGTAAAATTCTGAAAGTCATGTTTGCAAAAAACAAACGGCACTAAACAACAGAGTGTAGATAAATTATATAATTATAACCCGTTTCTTCATCGATCGTATATATATTTGTTATATACTTACATTGGCATCCATAAATTAAGGAAACAATTTAGAAAAATCGCGATAGCTAAAAAAAATGTACGATGAAATGTCTCGCATATGGTGTACACCTGTATCATACCGTACGTTAGCGAAAGATCCTAAAACTTTTCGTAAGAAATATTTCATTCCAACAAGATAGCAACATACAGAACTAGGTAAAAAAAATAAGGTGACAAAATGAAATAGGCAAAGTACCTCAATAAAGAGTGTTGTCACCACCGTCAGCAATGCAGACCTCACAGCGATGTTTCTATTATTAATGATTGTGTCTAGGAGCTCAGTGTATAAAATGACCGTTATTTGTGTCTTGCAAAGATTGTCTATACCCCTCAAGGTCTTTGAGGCAGCAACCCGTCTCCCTAGAGAACCCCAGCCACGCTAGATCGGATTAAGGTCTGGAGGTCTAGCTGGCCAATGCATACCCGTAACGGTTTGCTTTCGAATATATAGTTCTACCAGTCTCACTTAGTAGGGATGAGCGTTATCATGTTATGTACTCATCGTAAAAAAAATAGTTGCACACAGAAGGACGTGTCGGATTGCAATGCTATTCGGGAGGACGGTGAAGGTTACCAGAAACAATAAATGATCTAACATTGAGAGTAATATGGGTAGTATTAATTGAGCTACACGCCAATAAGTAGTGTCTCTCAGTGTGGCATCGGGCCGCCATGCTTGCTTACACAGCATGCCAAACGTCTCGGCATGGCATGGAGTGTGCAGATACCTAATGGTGCTCTGCGATAAACCATCCAATGCAGCTTGAATCTTCTCACGTAGTTCCCGCAGATTGTGCGGTAAGGGTGAAGTCTGGATAGCGCGTTCGATAGCATCTCATGCATTTTAAATCGGCGATAGGTATGTCCATGCGGCTGGCCATGGCAGAGTGTCAGTGCTTTGAAGGTGAGCTCTCGAGACAGCAGCAGTATGCGGACGAGCGTTGTCCTGTTGGAAAAACGCAACAAAGTGAGCGTTCAGAAAATGTAGAGCCACTGGTTGCAGGACCTTATTAACGTAACGTTAGGCTGTCAAAGTGCCTGTAATGAACACCAAAGGTGATCTGGCATAGTAAGCAATTGCATCCCACACCATGACATGAGCCATCTGGGCGTGTGACGCTCGACAACAAGCCGTTAATCTTGGCGCTGACCACGGTGCCTCCGCACACGGATTCGTCGGTCGTCTCCTCCAAGACAGAAACGGGACTCGTCACTGAAGATCATCCATGCCATTCTGAGTGTCTCCATGTTAGTCTGGCACGACACCACTGCAGTCATTGGTGACGATGCAATGGTCAACAATGACTGCAGTGGTGTATGCGATTGGTGCTGTCTGCCATTGCAGCCGTCTGCCATTGGTGCTAACACTAATCAGACGATGCATAGAGGGACCCATTGCTCGATAAATATCCCGAATCGTGGCTGTTGGGTCACTCTGAGCACGTCGGACAACCCGTCGGTCCTCTCTCTCCGTGATTTGCCTAAATCTCCCAGACTCTTCCTGTCCCTGTTGCGTGCCTTGTCCTATCCACTGCCACGAACAGAGTACTATGGTGATATCCGCACGACCTGGATGGTGAGCACAATCACTGATCAGTGCAGTAAGACCATCCCGATTACCGGAGCCAGACGACACGGCCCCTCCCGAACTCCTCTAACTGCTCGAATTGCTTCCGAACTTTTCTCCGAAGCATACTTCACTTGCAAAGGATACAACTGATACAACAGCACTAGTCGGAATGGCCAGCGTGAGCAACAGGACGACCTTATATAGTCGGTCAGGCACAGCGCTACGACCCCCTCTTTGCTTGCGTCACATGCGAGGCTGAGCGTGATACTTGAATCATGTCTCACGATGTCAAATCTACTCACCAAATTTCATTCCTGTCAGTTGCTTCCTTCTGGGTGCCACTATTTTTTGACGATGAGTGCAGGAGAAATGTATCTCCTTTGTCACTTGCATAAAAGGTGAACACAGAAGTCGAGGACATCATCCCTATAGGGTCGAGCATTCATGGTTTTCCGTGGAAATACATAGAAGATCTGTGTATTCCCCTAACGAGATGCCTACCCGAAATCAGCACGTCGCCACGACATAAATGTCCCTTTCACGGGTCATAGAGGAATGATAGCTTGTCCTGCTTTCTCTCCAGTTCAAAATACACTGGGAATTGTTCTATGAAACAGATCTAGACTCGTGAAAAGTACTTACTTCCAGTGGTTTTTCTGTCCAATTGACATTGCCCAATTCACCAGCATAATGCGTCATTCCAACAGGCTGGGATCATAACACAGTGGATTTAGGAGAAGATCATCATCATCATCATCATTGTCAACCATTATCAATCCACTGCTGGACGAAGGTCTCCCCAAGTTTCCTCCACAACGGTCTGTCTTGTGCCAGTCTCCTCCATGTCACTCCCGCATATTTACGAATTTCATCCACCCATCTCCCATGTGGTCTTTTTCTGGGTCTTTTCCTGTCCCTTGGAATCCAATCTAAAATTTCGGCTGTCCATCTATGGTCTGTCCTTCTGGCAGTATGTCCAGCCCATTGCCATTTCAGGGATTTAACTCTGATCATGATGTCTTCCACTCTCGTCATTTTTCGGATCCACGAGTTCCTCTTCTTATCTCTCCTGGTTATACCAAGCATGCACCTCTCCATGCTTCTTTGAGTTGTCTGCAGCCTTTGTATGTCTCTTTTAGTTAAGGGTCCACGTCTCTGCACCATACGTAAGCACTGGAAGGATGCATTGATCAAACACTTTTCTTTTAAGACATAATGGCATATTGCTCTTGAAAATTATGCTGTTTCTTCCAAAAGCTCTCCAGGCAAGTTTTGTACGCCGATTAATTTCTTCATCAATGTGACCCTCACTTGATATCTGCTGTCCAAGATAAACATATGTATCTGTTATCTCCAGTTTTTCTCCATCAATCGATAAATCTTCATTTCTTGTAAAAGCATTGAACATCACTTTTGTCTTCTGAAAGTTCATTTTTAATCCCACTTCTTTACTCTTGTCAGCAAGTTCCTGGATCATACTCTGCAGCTCTGATGGGGTAGTTGCAAAAATGACTACGTCATCAGCAAAACGAAGGTGGGTTAGATAATCTCCATTAATCTTTATCCCTTTGTTTTCCCAGTTCAGTGATTGAAAGACATTTTCCAATGTGGCATTAAAGAGCTTCGGAGATATGGTGTCACCTTGTCTCACTCCCTTTCCAATTTTTATGTGTGTTGTATTTTCAAACTGCCGAATCTTTGCACTTGCATTTTCATAGATGTTATTAATAATATTAATGTATGCATCCTCAATACCGCAGGATTTCAGAGCCGTGGTAACTGCTGATGGTTTCACCGAATCAAAGGCTTTTTCATAATCGATAAAAGCCATGCACAATGGAAGTTCATATTCCTCGCTCTTTCAATTAGTTCTCTCAGTACATGGATATGATCTATTGTGCTGTAGCCACTCCCTGAATCCAGCTTGTTCTCTCGGTTGAGCCATGTCCAGTGTTACCTTCAAGCGGTGTGAAAGAACTTTTAGTGAAGATTTTATAAACCACTGATAGGAGGCTGATAGGTCTGTAGTTCCTGAGATCCTCAATGTCACCTTTTTTATGTAGCAGGATCATTGTAGCGTTGTTCCAATCCTCAGGAATCTTCCTTCATTAAGGCATCGAGTGAAAATTTGGGCGAGTACTGTTTCAATTTCTCCACTTGCTTCTTGTATGATGTCTATAGTAATTCCATCTTCTCCTGGAGCTTTCCCCCACTTCATGTTCTTGATTGCATGAGCAACTTCTGCTGGGAGGACTGGAAGAACTCTGGTACCTTTCATGATGTCTGGAGTACATGTATCATCCCTTTCATATAATTTGGAGTAGAAATCTTTCACTCTTGTCAAAATTTCGCCTCTATTTCTTGTTATAGAACCGTCTTCTTTTCTCAGAGCCATAATCTGTTTTCTTCCCTTACTGAGATGGCCCTTTGCTATCTTAAGGCTTTGGTTGTTTTCAATTGCTTTCCTCACTAGCTCACAGTTGAATTTCCTTACGTCTTCAGTGATACTTTTTCGTGTTGTCTTGCATAGCTCTATATATTCCACTTTGGAAGTCACATCTTCTTTAGTTGTCCTCATCTCTCTTCTTTTTTGCATCAACATTTTGGTTTTTCCTGATAATTTGTTCACATGCAACTTGTTCTTAGACCCAGCTAATTTTGTTGCTGTTTCCATTAGAGCTTTGGTTACTTTTCTGTTAACTTCCGAAATATCCACTTCTTCCGATGTTAGGCCTTCTAAAGCAGAGAATCTGTTCTTCAGTTCCAACTTGAAAGTATTATGGTGTTTTTTAAGGTTGGTTATGTCAATACATTTTGTTTGTCTTATGAGCTTGCCACGTTCCAGTTTAGTGTTGAGGTGCATCTTACATCTCACCAATCTATGGTCACTACCTGTGTTGAACTTGTTCAGCACACTGCAGTCTTCGATGACGAATTTTTTGTTACACATAATAAAATCAATTTCACTTGTCGTCCCAATTGGATGTCTCCATGTCCATTTCCTGTGTGGCTTTTTCTTGAAAAAGGAGTTCAAGATGAAAAATCCTTCTGCCTCTGCAAACTCAACGAGAGTATTTCCACGCTGGTTTCTGTTGCCGTGACCGAATTTACCTACTGAAGTTTCATTCTGTTGCCGTTGCCCTATTTTTGCATTGAAATCTCCCATAATTATCTTCAAGTGCTGCTTACCTTTATTATTTAGATGACGAATTTCCTCATAAAATTCTTCAATTTCTTCTTCAGGATGACTTGTGGTGGGTGCATAAGTTTGAATAATCTGAGCCTGGTATCTTCTCGATAGTTGGATAACGAGTCGTGCAGCTCTGTCAGAGGAACTTTCAACTTCTACCACTTTATCCTTCAGTTTCTTGTTTATTATAAATCCAACACCACTAGTTCTGCCAGTATCTGTCCCACGATAATAGAAGAGATGTCCACTTTTCAGTTCAATGAGATCTTCTCCTTTTCTCCTTACCTCACTTAGCCCGACGATGTCCCACTTGATCCTTTGTAGTTCCTCTTCTAATTCAAGAAGTCTTGAATCAGAAGATAGGGAGAAGATAAATCAGAAGATAGGAGAAGATAAATCAGAAGATAGGAGAAGATACAGTGAGTTAAAAGTGCTAAATTCCCCCACAATTCTCAGATATTAATCCAATTTTGCGCTCGTGGAATAAGACTGAAAGAGCCGTTTGCAACAGAGATCCTCTCCAGTGAAACATTCGGCAGTCGATTGACTCCATCACATCGACTTGGCTGAACATTTCTGTAGATCAATCTCATCACCTCGTTGAATCCATGCCATGTTGAATCGAGGCTTTTTTGAAGACCAAAGCCAAGGGCAGATCATCTCATCATCAGGTAGAATTTCCGAATATTTTCCTACTGCATTGTATATAAAATTACACACACTAGGTTTGAACCTACAAAAGGGTTCTCCCAAAACAAATCTTAATTATTATCAACGAAGTGGTCATCCTTTTCGAAATGCTGTCTATTGCATCGAATACAGGTGTCCTAACGTCCCTTTTGTTTTTTGAATGTCTTCTGGAATTCTAAAATGCTGTTGAAACACCCCTGCGCAGTTGTAATAAGTTGTTGATCAGTCTCAAATTGCCGTCTTTGTAACGTTTTTTATAAAATGGGGAACAACCAGAAGGCACGCGGTGACAAGTTTGAACTACACTGAAGAGCAATTGTCTGGTAACGTTTAGCACCACATTTTGCTCTGATGACGGCGGCGATTCGTCTCGGCATGGACTCGACAAGATACAGGAAGCGTTGGGAAGCCATACAGATTCACGACCCCTGAACAAGCTCCCACAGTTCACAAATATTTGATGGAGGGGGATGTGCTCGATAGGATTAAGGTCACGTGACCTAGCTGGCCAAGGAAGCGAGGTCACGTCGGTGGAGTGTTCATCCAACCATTCGGATACAATTCGGGAGCGATGGCACGGTGCATTGTCTTGATGCAAGATGACGTCCCCAGTGGTATGTTGAAGACGCACAAACGGGAGCAAATGGTCATCCAAGATATCCCGGAAAGGTTGACCTGTGAGGGACGATGTCACACGTACCAGGGGTCCCATTACAGTCCACGTAAACAGTCTCCAGACGAGAATGCCACCGCAATCAGCTTGAAGAGTACCCTGCTGGCAAGCATCGCTTCATGTGGTTTGCGCCGTACTCGTATCTTGCCATCCGCATGCACCAACGTGAATCTCGACTCATTAGTCAAGGCAACATTTTTCCACATGTCTAGGGTCCAGTGGCAATGATGTGCGGTCAGCAGCGGTACCCTTGTGGGACGATGGCTTCTGTACCCCATAGCAAGGAGATGGTTCTGGATGGTGTGGCTGCTTACACGTTTTTGCGCACCAGCGCTAAATTGCCGAGTGATTTCTTGCACTGTGGCCCGTCTATCCGCTGTTACAATGCGAGTTAGCCGACAATGAACCGGCTCATCCACACGCTGTTGTCTACGGCAGTTGGCCCTTGCAGGGATGGTTTAACCGGATTCGATGTACTCACGGTGCACCCGTGACACAGTGGCTCGTGAAAATCCCAGTGCCTGCACGACTTCCGAGATGGAGTGACCCATTCGTCGGGCCCCGACAATTTACCCACGATCAAATGCGCTTAGATCCTTCGTCTTACCCATACTGCGTCCAACTCTTACTGATTCCCGTCGCATCACTCCTTATATTGTCGGATCGCTGCATACGCCATGTCGTTTCCGTTTACGGGACCGCCCACAGCGCCACATTTGCATAACGCCAGCTGTCTCTTATTCAATTGCTCTTCAGTGTGCATGCATATTGGGGAGTCCAATTCATATTCATATTTTTTTTTCATTAGAAACGACAGAACTAGCCTTGCATTATCCTGGTGTGAAATCCAATTATTTTTTTAAGTGTGTTCGCTTTCTTGTCACATGTTTCTGCAGATTCTTTAGAAGTCTTTTTTAGTAATCGGCATTTATCGTAGTTTTTGGAAGAATAATGTGTTGATAGATCATACCTTAATCATCGAAGAACGTAACCAACATGAGTTTTCTCGCTGATTTTCATTGATGACCATTTTTTGCTTTAGGCGACGACGGTTATTTCCAAACACAGTTGTCTGCCTTGTTATGTTAATTAAAATAGTGTATCCTCCAAAATTCGTAGGCTGTAATAACCCACTGAATGACTTATGGATCTTCGTTTACCATTTGCTTAAATTGCTAACAAACCTCAGCTTGACGATATACCTGTTCCTTTCAGGAAATGGGGAACACAAGTTGAACAAACTCGTTTCATGCTCGAATGATCGGTTAAAATTCTGCGAATTGATGATCTTGAAATGTGAATTATATCTTTGATGTCTCTAATTGATTCGTGTCTCTCTTCTCGTATAATAACACCTATTGTATTCATGTTTACCTCTGTAACACTCGTCGAAGGTCTTCCTCCATGCGCGATTAAAGCCGCCGATTCACGGCCATCCATAAATTCTTTATGCCATCTGTAAATTAATGATTTTCCTAGACATTCATCTTTATAAGTCCCTTGCATAAATGTTGCTGTCAACTAAAGCAGTCTGTCTCTCCGACGGACTTCTTAAGTCGACAGCAAACGTTTATAGCGCATCTTTGTTTCTCTTTTACATCCATTTTGTCGAAGAATCACAGCGCGAAAACACTTGTTAGGGTTCACGAAATAACGCTTAATAAACTGCGCGCTACCGACATGTTGAACAGGTATGGCCAGTTGCTATGGTTACTACAGCGACTACAGGCTTTGTTTTTCCAGACTCGTGCCAAGATCGAAAGTAGTATTACACATTTTGTTATAAAAATGTTCTCAGTTGTTTTGGAACAAGCTATGTAGTAAACAAAACTGGTGTTCTTCATATTGGGTTTTGGATGTTCCAAACGTACAAAAGAACGTAGAAAAAGAGGCTGAACTGAACGAACGTTAAAACAGACTCTTACGTACTTTCTCTCCGAGCATTTACAGACCATAGAAGTCCATCGCTGCCTTCACGGCACGAGCTGCATGGGAGCCCTGGGCCTGCTGACGGCTGAGAGGATCCAAAACAACGTAGGTCCGGGGCGGACTTCATGTGAAACCATATACACATTTGTTTCCCCATTTCCTGGGTGTCTGCAGAAAGTCATACTAAATCCGCAGACTGAATAGATTGCAGATGAGGGTTCGGAAACTCCCTCTCCAACACTGTACACAGCGATTAAGTTAAAATACAGGTCATATATGAAATATTAGCAATTACTGATTTATTTCTGAATGCAAGCAATTATTCTATCAAACGTGTTTCCCAAGACTAACCTCGTCGATGAACATCCAATGGTGTACAGTTCCTTTCGTGTAGGAAAATATCTTTCTTTCTCTTTATCTCGCCGTCCATGACGGGTCGTCCCGCAAAGACGATTATGCGCTTTTCACGGTTACTTGCAAACTAATGCAGCCGGATTGCCATTCCTCTGCTGCATGTGGGTAAGGGACAAAGTGCGTCCGGGGCCGACTTCAGAGGGAACCACCTATGTATGCATTTGCGCCCCGAAGCCCATGGAGTTAGCAGAAAACCCCAGAAAGAAACCTGAAGGGCAGGACCGGGATTCGAACACCCGACAGAAACGTCCACCTCCCACACTACTCACAACACGGTAACCAGCTGCGTAATGCCAGAGTTGAAAACGGGTCAAACATTTCGGACCCGTAACTGACCCGGACAAATCTGCTTTGAACTATAAATTCGAAACTCAATTTATACATAAGTGCATATAAACGTAATATATACATTCATCCCAATAACTGCTTGATATTTAATAACTGAAATCCTTTTTCAATAACAAAATTTGGTTGCTTGCTAAATTTTAGTGCCATTTTTAATGCCACTATTTTGCGTAATCCAGAAGTAATAGCTGACTATGACCGTGATCATGGGGTTTATTACAAATGGGAATCATTATTTGCGATTATACAAACGAATTGTTTTTAAATGTATTTTGATTGTTTGCTCTTTCCACTCTTTGATGGAGGTGCACATGCTTTCATATGGACGCTAGATTTTTGGTTCCATAATTTTTTATTACACCGTCGACATATTTCTTTGTAATTATACACTTTCCACATTTTGAACAACAAGCAAGACCAAAACAATACAGAATTATTCACCAGTTCCTTAATGAGACAAAACAATTTCCAGCATTCACTCTTCCCCTTGTGGTTTTGAACAAACACGTATTTGTTGGCCTCGACGCCTTTCTCAATCTCCTTAATATTAAATCCATCCATATTAACAAATAAGGAGTTCATTTCGACATGACATGTCATGGGAATGGGAGGTTAGCACGTCAATAGAAAACCTATGAATGTTCAATGTGAAAGATGCGATGTGAAGAGTAACTCGTAACCATATAGTGAACTTCGCACGGAGAGAATGAATAATTTGAGAAGCAGGCGAATGGCTTTCTGTACCTTGCCTTGGACAATCTCACTGTAAAAGAACGCAGAAGAAGGATCTTTTTACGGCATGGAGTCGATGTGTTGTCTGACGTCGTTCGGTGGAAATTTTCGTTCCTTTAAGAAAGAGACGACAATATTTTTGCATGGCAAATCATTATTCACTCCGTGGGCACCAGTACGGACTACACAATTCCACAACGCGCATTTTTCTTTGGAATATATTTTTTCTCTTTTCAAAAATAAAGCGGGAATAAAACCGGGTCAAAATCGGGCCAGGAACACCTTGACCCGACCTGTTGGACCCGAAAGAAATTGTCGACCCGTTGACCCTTCGACCTGTGACCCGTTGACCCTTTGACCTGTGAACCGTTGAACCGTGACCCGTTTCCATTTCTGCACCATGCCGGTGGTTGTAGGAAAATGAGAAGTGCAAAATGTGAACTGAGGATAAGCCACTGTTAAAATACGAAATTTGTTGATCCCATTGGATCTCACCCAGCGGACAAAACAAGTGACATTTTCCATGTATAGTGTTTCTAAACATTTATATGATTTGAGAAGACAGTGGAAATATCTATGATCTTTTTAAATAGAATATTAATTAGCAACTGCGCAGCCACATACTAAGTGTCTTTTAGTAAAGTTCAATCCTTACTGATCAATGATATACACTGCTTGACACAGAAAATGCCACACTACAAAGGAATGCAGGATCTTACACGAAACTCTCCACACATGGATAAGAGTAAGTGGGAAAGCAGTAATTTAATTTCTGCTGGATTTGATGAAACCGACGGGAAAGGGAACAGTAGAACGTGACCTGAGTCAGTAAGTCGTGTGGCAACCATGATGGGCTATATTGGGCAGCACGGTATATATTTTCGTTGGGAAAGGTCCCGGAATTGTGCTCTAAGACACCGCTAACCCTTTACCGTTGACCTGTGACCGACATTGGACGGTATCGTGCAGAGGCGTTAAGTCGTCTGCCAATGACGTGCCACACGTTCTATATTGGGGAGACGTTTGGTGGTCGCGCTGGCCAAAGAAGCACTTGGACTTATGTTAGCTGTGTGCGGATGCTATTTATCTTGTTCAAACTGAGCATTATGGATACAGTAGAGATACTGCAATAAAACGGCCTACAGCACCATATCGAGGTATCATCGTGCTGTCACTGTAAACACTATGTGTAAGAGCAGTGAACGCCTGTTGGAAAAATAGCCCTCCAAATCGTGATAGTACGATGAGTAGCCGTATGACTCGCACTGATGACAACACGATCACTCGATATCAACGTCGTCTCCAGATTCTCAGTATGAGACCTTCAGTGCTGAGAGAGGATCAAGACTCGTCTGTGAATACATTTGTCCATTCTTCCCGCCACGGATGTCTGTCTCATACAGCAGCACTGTAAGCTAGTGTGAAGATGTGCTGCGTGTGTTAGTCGTTGCAACGACTGAAGAGAGGACAAACCTGCCTCAGCTAACCTGCGAATCAGAGCCTTTGTCGATACGGGGATGTGCACCACGTCTGCTGTTACCCGCTGTGGATTGTGAGGATTCTACGGTTTGCCGCCCAATGCGGCAATCGAGACTTTCGTACGTCCTCCAAAAAGGTAACGTCACTACGGTGACGTTACCTTTTTCTAACCAGTATCGTCACATTTGGTCGACAATTCATGCATCCCACTGCGTTTCCGCAGCGATGCGCCGCAAAGATCAACCAGTAGTTCTATGATGAAGCTCCTAGCAATACTGTCCGTTTGATGTTATGTAACGTATACTCTATATTCACTTTCCTTTTGATTTTACTATCTCTGGTTATTTTATTTTACTATGTAAATTATCTTCCTACTGAACGAAATATTATTTCACCCCGCTGAATGAGATCTGGCAATGAGTGTAAGTCATGACGTGGTGGTAGCTCGTATATAGGCGCGTTCATCGAGAAAGTTGTGTTGTTGCGTTGTAGTAGTGTTGTTGCGTTGTAGTTGTGTGTTGCGTTGGAGTTGAGGGTGGTTGGTGTTGTTGGTGTTGCGTTGCAGTGTGTTGTTATGTAGTAGTGATATATGAGTGCCTTAGTTGACCAGGAGTCTTCATAATAAACAAGTTGTTCTGTAAGTTCAGTCTTTCTCAATTCTTAGTTTTGTCAGACCTCTGTCTGGCTGTTAGGTTTATGACTTTGATTACTTAATATAAATAACCAGCGTTGAGACTTTGTTTAAGTTCATAATTAACGAGTAACAACACCCTTTTGGGAATTCATCATTTTGAAGCTTAGAGCGTTATTCATTCATAATAATTAGCTTAGCAAAAGATAAACAAAGCTAATTCATTATAGTTAGGATTTTCGATGACATCGCCCAGGCATTCACGTTCCGTACTCGTATTCTCGCCACCCAGATTACACCGCGATGCACTTGTCAACAAGCCCAGGTGATAATGATCAAACTTAGTTACGCCATTTCCTCTTCTTCACTTATTACGTGATTGGTTTGCAACTGCAATCACTTACATTACACAACTTGCGACATATACCCACCACTTTGCATTCCGCTCCTATAGATACTTCCTGGTGTAATATTTTCTATGTTGAACAGCATAGTTACGTGTTCAGATTTAAATTTGAGGCCATTCTGTTTTTGATTCATCTGCTGAAGACTTCTTTTTTTTTTATTGGAGGTTTAGCGACCACCGTGAGCAACTCAATCGGCTATAGGCAGTCGTCCGTCTCTAATTTAGGGCCACCGATTCCAGGGAAGGGAAATAGCCAATGCCGTAAGACAAACAACATCCATGCCTCAACTGGATTTGAACCCGGACCGTTCTCGGACCAATGTTCAGAAGCCATCGCTTAAACCACTGCGCCACCGGGCCGGCGAAGACTTCTTTCAAGAAGAAACTGTCTCATCATCGTAGTTGTTATACAATCACTGATCAGCGCATTGCTCAAACAAATCATTGTTCTAAACCGAAAGAAACAGATTTCCAGATTTCGGTTTTATTATCTAATGCTGTTACAGCATTCATACAGAGCTTACATAGCAGAAATGATGTCTTTTAGCAGGTTAGGTTTCCGCATGTCCGCTGTGTCAGTTCATTGTCTACTTTAAATATTCGAAAAATTGTCCTTGTTAGGAATAATACACCAGGTTACCTGATCTAAGTTACATGCAAAAGACTAATGGAAGAGGGAAGGCAAGGTTACTTAAGTTGCCTATTCATCGGTTACTCTTTCCACAAAAATAAATCCTGCACTTCGAAATATCTCATTGCAGAAAATATTTCCTTCTCACGTGTAGATGATCTGATAAATGCTTGTTTGAGATTCATCCTTCACTCTGTCAGACTAACTATTTTTCTCCCTGGAAACGGTATCTCAGTTCTAAAAGTCAGCACGAGGAAGTGCTTTCTATGCTTCATCCAGGTAAGCAAACAAACGTACTGACAAACAGATTGAATAATAGACATATCAAAAACTCTCTAGGAATGATAATCGGCTACGGCGCTAATTGTGGAAGCACCTCAGAAACAGCAGACTTTGTGGGCTGTTCGCGAGGTCCTGTAGTAAGTGTGTGCCAAGAATGGGCCGCTGGCATACCAAGCACCTCCCGAGGTCATAACTGTGGAACCCAAAGGCCATCGACCCCAGTAGAAAACGTCGTCTCCGTTAACTGTTAAATGGTAATTGACGCGCAACAGGGCAGAAATTGACCACGTAAATGAACGCTGGGGCACCCAGGTAAGTGTCCCGGTTAATAGTCGAGCGAACCCTGTTACGCATGGGTCTCCGGAGTCGACCCTATGTCAAGGCGCCCATGTTAACCCAGGTTCATCGGAAAAACGACGCCTGCAGTTCGCATGGGACTACCGTCATTGGACAGTGGAAGAGTGGGTAAAGGTTTCCTTCTTCGACAAATCGTGGTTTCTACTTCACAGAAATAACGGGTTGTGGCAGATACCGCGTCAGACCCACGAGAACCAACACCCAGACAGGCTTGTCGGTCAAGTACAGGCTGGCAGTGGCAGTGTGCATGTCTGAGGGATGTTTCCCTGGTAATACCCTGGGGCCGCTGGTAACACTGGATGGGTCTCCAACGCCAATGGCTACCTGTCCACCCTCGCTGACTACATGTATCCTTTCATGTTGGACGTTTACCTTGGTGGTGAAGGTGTCTACCAACAGAACAATGCGCCGTGTCACGTCGCCAACGGGGTGCCTGCCTGGTTCTAGCATCATGGCAGCAATGTCTCCGTTATCCCTTGGCCGGCGAAATGGCTCAACCTCAGTCTCATAGAGCACTTCTGGGACTATTTGGATCAACAGGTTCGACATGCAGACCAAAAAACACGTCATCATCGGAACCTCCGTGCTCTGCTGCAGTCCGAATGGGCATATGTGCCCCGGACTACCTTTCAGGGCATAACTGCGTTTATGCCAAGCAGTCTCATCGCAGTCACCTTGGTCAAGGGTGGTTATTCCCATTATTAGGTAGGTAGTCATATTATTTTGATACAACTGTGAATATTGTTAATTCTTCGGCCACTCCTTCCACAAGATGAAAACGTGCACTGAGAAATATCTCAATGCAAAAAATATTTCGCGTTCACGTGTAGATGATCTGATATACGCTTCTTAGTGGTTCATCCTGCACTCTGTAAGCCTAACTATCATTCTCCCTAGAAACGATATCTCACTTCTAAAAGTCAGCATGAGGAAATGCTTTCTAGGCCTTATAATGTAACCAAGCAAACGTACTTGCAGATATATTAAATGATAGGCATATCAGCAACTCTCTGCATATATCAGCTGATTTGTACGCAATTAATGAGCCAAGAAAGCAACGATAACATCGCAGCCAATGAATGCTGAACGAATTGAACTGACGTGGATGAGAAAGCAAGATTTTTAAACAAATATTTGTTTTCGATTTTTGAAAGAGATAAAAGTTTTAGGCAAAATTAACTGATTTCTTATTCTAGAATTTGAAATATCTTATCATAGAAACAACTAAGATTTTCTTCATTGAATATCAGCAGTTCGAAGTATTAATTTTGACGTCAAAGAGTAATTATTTAACATATTATTCTCATTAACGAATCATTCTGCTTGTCTTAAATTAGTTCGTTCAATGAAGATGTTTACATATCATATATCTAAGAAAAGAGTGACACATTTTATTTATAAGTTGCCTTTAGAAAAATGGCTCTGATTTTCCCCCTAAACTTTGAAAGAATGACATTTAAATCAGATCATTCATCATATCTGTGTTAACCCAGGTTTGGTCGATCATTTGTCACATGTATCCCTATGAGCGATTCATTGATCGTTAACAGATTTCTGAAACTATGCTTCGGTTATTTCTTAGTAAGCTCGAGCATTCCCCTGCAGTCAGAGAGCTACGCGGCTAGCAAACTCGAGGAATGCCTCCTAGCATTAAGTACTCTTACGTTAAGATTTATTTATCGAATGAATTACACCTCACATCCATTTCCATCTAGCTGCATATCTTGAATAAAATTTCGACTCACCTTCATATTTCATGTCAATGATCGAGCATCGTGTAACTTCAGAAAATCTATAGTTGCATAATTACAAATCGGCAAAAGCTAGATCTCCCTTGCTCATTCTTCACAAGCTTTTTTAGGAAATATGAAGCGTGACTAAAATTATGTTCTTTGTTCAAAAAGAAATATTATTAAGGATTAACAATGCCATCGAGTTCTCCGGAGAATCTGCATGACGTGTGCCTCTCAAAAGGTCAAAGGGAGGTAACAGCTACATCGAATGGACGACAAAAATAAATTTTTTGTAAACTCAAAAATCGTCGAACTAAAATCTAAATTAAGAATAGTATTTTGTCAAAAAAAGAGCAACAAGAGGGCGAAGAAATTTTATGATGATTGCTACAAGCACTTCCAACATATATCATTTTGTTTAAAATAGAAATGGGAATATTCCAAGCATACAAAGCGAGCCAGAGTAAATATATTTCTATGTAGACCAACAGTTTTAACAGCAGCTAACACTGCGCTGTCTAAGCGCTGGCTTATGACCATTCTTTCGAGAAGGGTCCGGATTCGAATCCCGGTGAGGCATGGATGTTGTGTTTGTCTTACGGCGCTGGCTCTCTCCCTTCCCTGGAACCAGTGACCATAAATCAGGGACGGACGATTGCTTATAGCCCATTGAGTTGCTTCCGGTGGTCGTTAACCCTTTAAGTGGCCGATGTACCTGAACCAAAAGTTGCCCAAATTTTCCTGTGCTCCTCAAACAGAAAGTGTTCCAATAGTGACCCAGTTATACGAACGCTACTGCAAAACAATTCCTTTCCCTCTTTCATCTCAGAAATATCTACAATAAATCTGTCGCTGGTTGTCAGTGCTCCCTTACAGTCCTTAGTCTTACAGTATGTAGTCTGATTCCCTTACAGTCCTTTATTAGGAATGTAAGGAATCAGTCCTTTATTCTCTGTTCCATCACCCAAGGAATGATTCGGAAGGAGTGGTCTGCTGGACATGGAAATTGTGCCACAGGGTAGGAAAAGTTACGCAAACATCTTTTTTCTTCTTTCTTAGGTTCGTATCCCTTTCTATACTATTCTTAGCGGGAAATAAAATCAGGCAGGGACGATTAATATCAATCATACCCCTAAATGACCACTTATAATGACAAACCTGAGGTGAAAACAACGCTTTCTGATGCGCAGGTTTACTGTCATGGTTGGTCCACTTCTGAGACAGCGAATATATTCGTTCCATCTGATTTCAACCTGTTTTGCTAACCCCGAGTTAATTCGTTCCAGACGGTTAAAGGATTAAACCACCAACAAAAAAAAAAAAAGCACTTAGCTCTTTAAGAATCAGTAACGAGCGAATACGTTACTTTCACGAAACCCCAAGTATTTCTTTAAAGCATTCTCATGCGGTGCCGCGTAAAACATCTTAAATAAACAACAGCGTTGACTGACGTTGACGACTTACGAATCTAAAAGCTAAACCTAGAATCTTTGTCCCTAATTCGGTTTGTATGCATTTAAAAAATTATGAATTTCTTAAAATAAGGGCATACAAAATAAACTGAAATAATCTGCTCGAAATCGTTTTGTTACCTTGAAGTAGCGATAATACAGTAGAAAGGGGTTTTTTTATTGAAGGTTTAACGACAACCCTAAGAAACTTGTAACATACCAGGAGATGTGACGTACCTGCCAGAAGGACGCACACGACATAAAGGCAGATAGGAATCAGAATAAAACGTCCGCGTAGCTCAATTGGTAGAGTGACTTATTCCGGAATGAGGGAATCCGGGTTCGAATCCTGGCGTGGACAGAAATGACGGAGAAATTTACTTCGTTATAAACTTAGTGGGCTATAAACAGTCGCCCATCCCTAATTTAGGGCCACTGGTTCCACGGAAGGGAGAGACCCAGAAAAGTAAGACAAGCACAACATCTATGGCTCACCGGGATTCCAACCCGGACCTACCTCGGACGAATGACTAGAAGCTATCGATTAGACCACTGCGCCACCGGGGCGGCAGAACGTTTTTGAAGAAAGAAGTGTTATTTTTGTGCCACCCAGAATAACAAATAAATAATGTGTTTAAATACAAAATCAGCTAAGACATAAAATTGTGAAAAGTAAATATTTAAAAAGGACAGAGATAATACAGTATGTCTGAAAAATATAGAATATGAATGTTACAAAATTTTAAAGATATGATATTATATAAGCATGGAAAAAAATGAACAGGCAGCTATCAGAATAGTCAACAGATGTGAAGCTTGGTTTGCCACCAGCAGAAGTACAAGACAAGGAGATCCAATATCACCAAGCATCTTCATCTCACATCTGGAGAGAATGTTGGACAACATCAGGTACGAGGACACGGGGTCTTCTATTGGTGGATAAAGATTCAACCATTTGTGTTTTGCAGATGACATTGCACTGATTGAAGAAGACGAAATGAAGCTGGTTCAAATGGTACAAGAGCTGAACAGAGTAGATAAAAGATATGGACTGAAGATGGACGTAGAAAAGACAAACGCAATGTTATTTGGTGCAAAAGAGATCAGAAAAATATTATTCTGGAAGGCAAAGAACTTGAAAATGTGAAAAAATTCACTTATCTCTGAAGACGACTTAAACAGCAAAAAATAAATTACAATTAGAATTGTAAAGGCCATAACACTGTTGAAAGCATCAAACAGAGGTCACCGCTCTTTCCACATTTATAATCAGTCGCGGAAAAATTCTCATTGGCCGCCACCGGGAAACGAACCCAGGGTCTTCCAGTTACGCGCCGGATATGCTTCCACTGCACCACAGCGGCCCCGAATTCCTCCAGACTCACATACACTAACTGCCAAGCAAATTGGCAGGTTGCTTCTTGAAGCCCCGCACAATACTGGGGATCCGCTAAATATGGTAAGCAGCAACTGAACAAATAATTAGAAGGCGAATGAATAATTAATACAGACATTTGACGTGGACCAGGAACATCAAACAGAGGTCATCGCTCTTTCCACGTTTATAAGTGAGTCGCGGAAAAATTCTCATTAGCCGCCACCGGTAATCGAACCCAGAGTCTTCCAGTTACGCGCCGGATATGCTTCCACAGCACCACAGCGACCTCGAATTCATCCAGACTCACACACATTAACTGCCAGGCCAATTTGGCTGGTTGCTTCTTGGAGCCCCGCACAATACTGGGGATCCACTAAATATGGTAAGCAGCAACTGAACAAATAATTAGAAGGCGAATGAATATTTAATACAGACATTTGACGTGGACCAGGAACATCAAACAGAGGTCATCGCTCTTTCCACGTTTATAAGTGAGTTCCCGGTGGCAACCAATTGAATTTTTCCGTGATTCACTTATAAACGTGGAAAGAGCGATGACTTCTGTTTGATGTTCCTGGACCACGTCAAATGTCTGTATTAACTGTTAAAAGCCATGGATACAATTTGGAAAAGCAGAGCTATTAGCTTCAAAACTAAGTTAAGCATTCTCGAGACATGCATCCTTAGCAGTATGCTATACGGATGCGAAACTTGGACATTGATAAAGTGTCAGAGAGAAGTTTACTTGCTTTTGAAAGCAAGTGCTCTCGTAAAATCTTACGAATCGGATGGACCACGAGAACCAGAAATGAAGAAGTGTACCGAAGAACACATCTTAAAGAGATCCTGTTTCCAAATATTATGCAGAGAAAAAGATTTTTTTGGACACATCTGCAGAATGAAAAATGACAGGAAGATAAAGACATTAGTGTTTGGCTTAATGAACGGAAGAAATGCAAGAGGACGCTCTCATCCGGAGGTGGCTGATGATATCAAAGACTGGTGCGGTGGAACTCTTCAAGAACTGAACCACTCTGCAATGAATGGACTTCAATGAGACAATACAGTTAAAATGGCAACAGACACCTGTGGAAATTGTACCCATGGTTGATGATGATGATGAAAAAATGCTACTAAAATATGAATATGCAATTCTTCAGTTGCGACGAAATTAAGAAAGGCATTACAAGAATATTAAAAATTGATTGTGTAAAAAGAGGAACTACTGTTACTAAAGTACAAAAGAGAAATTTTATAAAATTGTAAAAAACAACCTGTACAAATCCCCAAAAACTTAATGTCATAAAAGAAATTCCTTAAATGCTTCAGAACAACATACCACAAAATTACGAAACAAAAAGAAGAAAAAATGCGAAAACGAAATTCTACATATGAAATGCTTTAAATACCAAAGAGAAGTATAATTAACCTTTTAAGTGGCCGGAAAGGGTTAACTTGGGGTTATCAAAATGGGATGAAGTCAGTTCAGAAGAATATATTCGTTGTCTGAGAAGTGGGTGAAATCTGGCTGAAACGAATTATTTCAGGTTATGTTTAGTGGTCTTAACGCCACTCGAAGGAGTGACCTGAAAAACCAGAGTGTTAGGAACTTCCCCCTGTGCTTTGTTATTTAAAGGTGTTATTTAGAGAAGTGATTGACAATGATCCTTTCTGACTGATTAGATGCTGAAAGCGCCCCAAACAGTCGCAACGAACCTAAGAAAGGAAAGAGGTGTTTGAGGTTTTTTTACCCTGTCCGGTGGCATGATATCCGTGTCAAGAGGACTAGGACTTCCCCATCACATTATGGAGCAAATAATATAGGACTATAGAAGAGCGCGCTTATCACAATTAACATGTTTACGGTCGGTACTGCTCAGATGAGAGGATGTTTTGCCTTAGCCTTCGTGAAATCGGGCATTATGGAAACATGTCTATTTGTGGTGAGCAGAAATTTTGCCACCATTTGGTTGTGGTACATCGGCCACTTAAATTGTTAATATGCAAACACGGAATGACATAATTTAATGAAATCGATATATCTAAATGATATGCCTAGATGCTTCGACGGAATGCAATAAAATGTACGAATGAAATTTCAACAAGCTAAGAAAAGACGTAACTTTAATACAAGTACAATAAAACGGATTTTGTAAGAGCACGCTGGTGAAATTTTATCGAAACTCAAAACTGAAGCTATGAAAGTGCGAAAAGAAATCACTGTTTCTTCATTTAATGAATCATTTCTATCGTGAACAAGTAAATAAAATAGTAGTGATGCAGTTGCTACCAATTTCGCCAAAAAATAATAGGCTCGGATTTGTTTATCGCATGTTGATTGTTTTAATTTTGGTTTAAGAAATCGACAAACTTTCTGACTTCCCGGGCAATTACGTTTTGCACCAAAAAAATGTACATTTCAACGGAAGTCAATATCAAGAACGATGTGAGAGGCCTTAGGAAAGGAACATAAGGCCTCAAATCCCGATGTTTCAAAATGGAAATGAGATTTTTCTGTTGCAGCAGCCATGGCAAGTGGAATAAGGATGCTTAACATTGACACTTGGTTATGATGGATGTTGTCAAGAGCTTTGCAACCTTCGTCTGCCAAGCTTTATTTACTAGTGCTTTTGTCCCAAGAAAATGGGAAATTTCGATTTGCGTGCTCTTTTATCTTTTGTTCACTTGAACGGGAAAAATATTGGTAGATTTTCTTTTCAATCCTGATGCCTATATGGCATAAGAAAGAAAATTTGCGCATCACTTTTATCATTCTTTCTCTTCCTTTTTCTCTCCGCTCGTTTCAGCAAAGAAGCGCAAAAAATAATTGAAATACCGTGTCACTGGTTCCTTCACACTTTGTATCTATCTTACTGGAAGTCTTATGTTGAATCCTTGGGAGTTACATGGGAACAAACCTCGACAGCATATTACGAGAACATCGGTTGGCAGACTTATTTCCTGTCAGTAATGCATCGCATCCATTTGAAATGCTGAAACTATTGAAAAATAACTAAAATTTGAATGTATCGTATGTAATTTACGTCAAGATCAAAACTGAGATACTTCACCATCTAAAATGGCAAGCCTGGGAATTGCTGTAGGTTCGTCATGAGGACATGTCGTTTTAAATGTTGTTATTATTTTTTATGGCAGAAAAAATATCGTCCGATAAATTAGTAAAAATAGATTTTATAATTATTACTAAGTAAATTGCACAATATTTTTTCTTAGAACCAGAATGTTTTTTTAGAATATAGTCTGTTCTTCTTTCGGCTACTTCACTTCTTCTTGTATTTTTCCTTTTCGTTACATTTATTTTCTCGCAGTCTCGTTCTCCCCTTTTCTTGCTTTCTTCCCATTCGTTTCCATCTTTATTATCCTTGATTTTCTTTCCTCAAATTTTTCCTATTCTTTGAGTTCGAATTCTTCTTCTCATACCACTTATTGTTATATTCCTTGTTCTTTTTGTCCTATGTTACTTTCTTTTCGCTCCTCTGCTTCCCCTCTTTCTTCTCCTTTTTTGCCCCCCCCTACATTTTTCTTTTTCTCCTTTTCTGGGTCTTTTCGTCTGTAATATAAAATGGGAGCTTCTGCGCACATTAGTTCTATGAGGTGCATGCTGGGCGCGGACGTGGCTACCAGAGGAATGCGGGTCTTTTGCTGGCGGAGCAGGTGTATGAGGCTGCCGCCGAGCAAGTGGTACGCGCAGTCTGCCCTCACTAATGAATAACTTCCGGTCCCGATGTTGTTGAGCGAAAGATGTGGTGCGCTATTCCGATCTGTTGTTGACGTCACTTCTCCACGACGATGTTAGCTCTGCTGTGCTGCCATCTGGTGTCAGATGGAGGTATTTTACTTTTAGAAATTCACTTTATTTTTAGAATTTCCCGGGAATTGAATTCAAAGCGTGTTGGAAATTTTATCGAACCAGAGCAGTGACATCACGACGCAGGGATATTTTTTCACCACAAGTGAAGAAATCCCTCCTGTCAGTCATTGGATTTCATCCCACTACCACTGCGTTTGTAAGCAGATGCGTTAGACACGGGACTACGCTGCAGTTGGTCAAGGGAGCTCTATGTAGGAATTGATGAACAGAACATTGCTTTGGGAATACATTATTTTTTTCCATCGTAGATTTCTGTAGAATGTCTTAAATTTCTCCATGATGAAAAAACGAGTAATGTGTAAAGATTCCAGATTTTTTTTACATCAATTGCATCCAGAGGCGTAACAAGGGAGCGGCATGTGGGGAGACTTCCCCGGGCGCAGCTCAGAAGAGGGAGCAAAAATCACTACTTACAATCTGATTAAAATTTAAATTGAAACTTTTGCACCAATTTCTAGTAAAGTATTTTCCCCGCCATACTTAATCGTTTGTACGTTTACAGATTTAGCTTACAAATACGTTCGCCAGTTTGGATATCCTTTGCAAATGAAAATTCGCATTTTGTCTTCAAATTTTCAGGAGATATCAGTTATTCACATTCAAAAATGAAGGCGCGGTTGGACGCGCGGTGCAAGAGAAGAACGTTGTTCACACTTTTGAAGATTCTCACTGGGCAATTTAATCATTACTGTGACTGGGAACCACTACTTCCAGCTGCATTCGGTCCATTTATTGTGGTACCTAACGTCCGAAGCAGGTGGGATAAGCCGTACAGAATGTATCCGAAACGGTCGCAAATGTCAATAGAGCGTGGGTTGTTGGAACGACGAGTGACATCACTGTCCGTAGACTGTTTTCCAAGTTCCAAGCCGGTGATGTTGCCATCGACCATAAGCCAGGAGCCGGTCATCCGGTTCTGTGTGACACTGTACATTTAAGGCGGAAAGTGGAAGAAAAACCAACGTCCACAGTACATGAACTCAATGCCGAACTTGTCTTATCATCTGCGACAGTTTTCAGTCACCTGGGAGCTATGGGCAAGGTTAAAGACTGGATACTTGGGTTCCACACGAACTCACCGAACAGCAGCAGATACGGCGTCTGGAAACATGCATTGCCCTCCAAAAACGTGAGGCTAGTGCTCCCTTTCTGCATCAGATCCTTACAGTTGATGAAAAATGGGTGATTTATGACAAAAGGAAGCAAACAGCGTCGTGGCTCGATAAAGGGGAACCACCCAAACACATGTCCAAACCCGAGTTGCATCCACAGAAGGTTCTGATCTCTGTGTGGTGGACTGCCAAGACTGTGGTTCATTATGAGTTTTTGCCGCGAGGTCAAACAATCACAACGGACGTGTGCTTCCGTCAGCCGAACGAATGTCACCAGAAATTATGCAGCAAACAACCATTGCTCGTCAATCGTTTGGGTCCCATACAAATTCAGGATGGCGCACGACCGCATGTGTCTATTGGAAGCATGCGAAAAGTCAACGCCTTGAGGTAAGAGGTCCTCTCTCTCTCACCCTGTTTATTCACCTGACTTGGCCCCCTCAGACTTGCACATGTTTCGCCATTTGGACCACTTCTTGAGGAGCAAACGGTTTGTTAACAAGGATGCTGTGATTTCGGCCGTTAGCGATTCTCTGACCAATGTGATGCCAGTTTCTGCCACCGCGGCATTTGTGCACTGAAAACACGTTGGGCACAGTGTATTGCTGCCGAGGGCAGACATTTTTCGGAATGACATGCATTTCGTCGTCTGTTACTGCTGTTTGTCTCTTTGTGTCTGAATCGGCCAATAATTATGAAACGACCCAATATGTAGAAATGAATTTCGAAAGCATGCCGGAGTAATATGGAGGAGACAGGCTCAAGACAGACAGTCGTGGAAAAACTTAGGGAGGCCTTCATGCGGCGGTGGATTGATAATGGTTGACAATGATGATGATGATATATAGAACACATATGGGGGCGCAATATTTGTGGTTCGCAACGGGCGCAGAAATGCCTAGTTACGCCTCTGATTGCATCTAACATTTCTTCTCTACCTAAGATATCATACATCCAACTTTTAAGAAAGGTTTTTATTTCTTTTTTCCTCTTAAAATGTTTTCCTAACTTGCTGTTTCATGTATTCCTATATAACTTAATATATTTTCTGACTAGCTTTCAACGTAAGTTTGAGTGAATAATACAGATCTGTAGTGGTTAAGCCATAAAATTGAGTTGCAACAGTATTTTCTGTTAAAACATTCTTACTTTATTTTTCCATTTCATTCCAACAAACGTTTCTTCACTATTACGTCTTTTCTCCTATATAACAATATATTTTTCGAAATGATATTCTAAGCTTACGCATTCGTCAAAATTCTCGATGTATCGGCATTATTTTTTGCTAAGATATATACATATCTTTTTTTACTCTGACCTTTTTTTCCTATTTTGTTCGAACAAACCTTTCTTAACGACTTGACATTTAATTTGCAAGATGTAATAAAAACTTGAGATTTTTTTAAATCGTTCAAAGACCTATAACGAAGTAAATTTCTCCGTCATTTTTGTCCACGCCGGGGCTCGAGCCCGGGTCCCCTCATTCCGGAATAAGTCACTCTACCAATTGAGCTACGCGGACGTTCGTTGTCGCTGCTATCTGCCTTTATGTCGTGTGCGTCCTGCTGGGCAGGCACGTCACAGACCGCATGTAGCATTATTCCCAACACGTACCTGAAATAACGTACATTCACATGTATTCTTTAAGTAAGGTTTTTAATTATATATTTTCTCTGTATGTAACTTAATATCTTTCTCCAACTCGCTTTTAAAGTATTCCTAAAAGCTTGCGTGTATGTGAAATATACATATTTTTGAATCATAGAGTTTGTTATACATTTTTTTATTTACACAGCAGAAGCAACTTTCATTGTCAAGACATATCAACTAAAAAGTTCTTACTTCCATTAAAAGTCATATTCTTAACGATATATTTTTCACTTTTAATCTGTATAACATTTTTTTTTTGAATTGCCAGAAAAGCATTTGTTCCCAACATATATGAAAATCATCGTACAACCAAAAACAAATGTTGTCTTTTAAGAAAGTTGCTTCTTTTTCCCTTAAATAACATAATATATTTTGTCCAACTGTCCTTCTTTGTCTCCGTATTTGTCAAACTTTGCATTTTATCAGCTATATTTTTTAAAGAATTCCATTTTTTTTTACTTTTTGTAATTCAATCTATCAAACTTTTCCTTAACGACATAGCTACATTTCTTTTCCCTATGAATTTAACTTCAGAAATGCTACAAAAACTTCAGATATAGTTTCTCTCTCAAAGACAGATTCAAACCTTTATCATGAAATGTACTATTGGATTTCATTCGTGGTTTCCTTACAAAAGGAACATTTTTTTTCGATGTGATGATTTTGTTATACTTTTTATTCATTTACTGAAGAGAAAGGACTTCCTTTCTTGAGATGTACCTACTAAAATATTATACTTCCACTGAAAATCGTATTCTTAACGAGATATTTTTTTCTTTTTGGATATGATCTATGGCTACAGCACTATAGATCATATCCACGTACTGAGAGAACTAATTGAAAGAGCGAGGGAATATGAACTTCCATTGTGCATGGCTTTTATCGATTATGAAAAAGCCTTTGATTTCGTGAAATCATAAACAGTTACAATGGCTCTGGAATCCTGCGGTATTGAAGATGCATGCATTAAAATTATTAATAACATCTATGAAAATCCAAGTGCAAAGATTCGGCTGTTTGAGAATACAACACACATAAAAATTGGAAGGGGAGTGAGACAAGGTGGCACCATATCTCCGAAGCTCTTTAATGCCACATTGGAAAATGTCTTTCAATCACTGAACTGGGAAAACAAAGGGATAAAGATTGTTGGGGATTATCTAACCCACCTTCGTTTTGCTGATGACGTAGTCATTTTTGACACTATCCCATCAGAGCTGCAGAGTATGATCCAGGAACTTGCTGACAAGAGTAAAGAAGTGGGATTAAAAATGAACTTTCAGAAGACAAAAGTCATGTTCAATGCTTTTACAAGAAATGAAGATTTATCGATTGATGGGGAAAAGCTGGAGATAACAGACACGTACGTTTATCTTGGACAGCAGATATCAAGTGAGGGTCACATTGATGAAGAAATTAATCGGCGTATAAAACTTACCTGGAGAGCTTTTGGAAGAAACACCATAATTTTCAAGAGCAATATGTCATTATGTCTTAAAGAAAAGTGTTTGATCAATGCATCCTTCCAGTGCATACGTATGGTGCAGAGACGTGGACCTTAAGTAAAAGAGACATACAAATGCTGCAGACAACTCAAAGAAGCATGCTTGGTGTAACCAGGAGATATAAGAAGAGGAACTCGTGGATTCGAAAAATGACAAGAGTGAAAGACATCATGATCAGAGTTAAATCCCTGAAATGTCAATGGGCTGGACATACTTCCAGAAGGATGGACCATCGATGGACAGCCAAAATTTTAGATTGGATTCAAAGGGACAGGAAACGACCCAGAAGAAGACCACATGGGAGATAGGTGGATGAAATTTGAAAGTATGCGAATGTGACATGGAGGAGACTGGCACAAGACAGACCGTTGTGGAGGAAACTTGGGGAGACCTTCATCCAGTAGTGGATTGATAATGGTTGACAATGATGATGATATATATATATATATATATATATATATCATCATCATTATATATATATATATATATATATATATATATATATCATCATCATCATTATGGACAGCCGAAATTTTAGATTGGATTCCAACGGACAGGAAAAGACCCAGAAGAAGACCACATGGGAGATGGGTGGATGAAATTCGAAAGTATGCAGGGGTGACATGGAGGAGACTGGCACAAGACAGACCGTTGTGGAGGAAACTTGGGGAGACCTTCGTCCAGCAGTGGATTGATAATGGTTGACAATGATGATGATGATGATATATATATCATCATCATTATATATATATATATATATATATATATATATATATATATCATCATCATTATATATATATATATATATATATATATATCATCATCATTATATATATATATACATATATATATATATCATCATCATCATTGTCAACCATTATCAATCCACTGCTGGATGAAGGTTTCCCCAAGTTTCCTCCACAACGGTCTGTCTTGTGCCAGTTTCCTCCACAACGGTCTGTCTTGTGCCAGTCTCCTCCATGTCACTCACGCATACTTTCGAATTTCATCAACCCATCTTCGATGTAGTCTTCTTCTGGGTCTTTTCCTGTCCCTTGGAATCCAATCTAAAATTTCGGCTGTCCATCGATGGTCTGTCCTTCTGGCAGTATGTCCAGCCCATTGCCATTTGAGGGATTTAACTCTGATCATGATGTCTTCCACTCTTGTCATTTTTCGGATCCACGAGTTCCTCTTCTTATCTCTCCTGGTTACACCAAGCATGCACCTCTCCCTGCTACTTTGAGTTGTCTGCAGCCTTTGTATGTCTCTTTTAGTTAAGGTCCACGTCTCTGCACTATACGTAAGCACTGGAAGGATGCATTGATCAAAAATTTTTCTTTTAAGACATGATGGCATATTGCTCTTGAAAATTATGCTGTTTCTTCCAAAAGCTCTAAAGGCAAGTTTTGTACGCCAATTAATTTCTTCATCAATGTGACACTCACTTGATATCTGCTGTCCAAGATAAACGAACGTGTCTGTTATCTCCAGCTTTTCTCCATCAATCGATAAATCTTGATTTCTTGTAAAAGCATTGAACATCACTTTTGTCTTCTGAAAGTTCATTTTTAATCCCACTTCTTTACTCTTGTCAGCAAGTTCCTAGATCATACTCTGTAGCTCTGATGGGGTAGTTGCAAAAATGACTACGGCATCAGCAAAACGAAGGTGGGTTAGAAAATTCCCATTAATCTTTATCCCTTGGTTTTCCCAGTTCAGTGATTGAAAGACATTTTCCAAAGTGGCATTAAAGAGCTTCGGAGATATGGTGTCACCTTGTCTCACTCCTTTTCCAATTTTTATGTGTGTTGTATTTTCAAACAGCTGAATCTTTGCACTTGCATTTTCATAGATGTTATTAATAATTTTAATGTACGCATCTTCAATACCACAGGATTTCAGAGCCATTGTAACTACTGATGGTTTCAACGAATCAAAGGCTTTTTCATAATCAATAAAAGCCAAGCACAATGGAATTTCATATTCCCTCGCTCTTTCGATTAGTTCTCTCAGTACGTGGATATGATCTATTGTGCTGTAGCCACTCCTGAATCCAGCTTGTTCTCTCGGTTGAGCCATGTCCAAAGTCACCTTCAAGCGGTGTGAAAGAACTTTAGTGAAGATATTATAAACCACTGATAGGAGGCTGATAAGTATGTTGTTCCTGAGTTCCTCAATGTCACCTTTTTTATGTAACAAGATCATTGTAGCGTTGTTCCAATCCTCAAGAATCTTCCCTTCATTCAGGCATCGAGTGAAAATTTTAGGCGAGTACTGTTTCGATTTCTCCACTTGCTTCTTGTATGTCTACAGTAACGCCATTTTCTCCTGGAGCTTTCCCCGCTTCATGTTCTTGATTGCATGTGCCACTTCTGCTGGGAGGACTGGAAGAACTCTGGTACTGGTACCTTTCATGATGTCTGGAGTACATGCATCATCCCTTTCATATAATTTGGAGTAGAAATCTTTCACTCTTGTCAAAATTTCGTCTCTATTTCTTGTTAAAGAACCATCTTTTTTTCTCAGTGCCATAATCTGTTTTCTTCACTTACTGAGATGTCCCTTTGCTATCTTTAGGCTTTGGTTGTTTTCAATTGCTTTCCTTACTAGTTCACAGTTGAATTTCCTTGCGTCTTCAGTGATACTTTTTCGTACTGTCTTGCATAGCTCTATATATTCCACTTTGGAAGTCACATCTTCTTTAGTTGTCCTCATCTCTCCTCTTTTTTGCATCAACATTTTGGTTTTTCCTGATAATTTGTTCACATGCAACTTGTTCTTAGACCCAGCTAATTTTGTTGCTGTTTCCATAAGAGCTTCGGTTACTTTTCTGTTAACTTCAGAAATATCCACTTCTTCCGCTGTTAGGCCTTCTAAAGCAGAGAATCTGTTCTTCAGTTCCAACTTGAAGGTATTATGGTGTTTTTTAAGGTTGGTTATGTCAATACATTTTGTTTGTCTTATGAGCTTGCCACGTTCGAGTTTAGTGTTGAGGTGCATCTTACATTTCACCAATCTATGGTCACTACCTGTGTTGAACTTGTTTAGCACACTGCAGTCTTCTATGATTCTATGACGAATTTTTTGTTGCACATAATAAAATCAATTTCACTTGTCGTCCCATTTGGATGTTTCCATGTCCATTTCCTGTGCGGCTTTTTCTTGAAAAAGGAGTTCAAGATGAAAAATCCTTCTGCCTCTGCAAACTCTATGAGAGTATTTCCACGCTGGTTTCTGTTGCCGTGACCGAATTTACCTAGTGAAGTTTCATTCTGTTGCCGTTGCCCTATTTTTGCATTGAAATCTCTCATAATTATCTTTAAGTGCTGCTTACCTTTATTATTTAGATGACGAATTTCCTCATAAAATTCTTCAATTTCTTCTTCAGGATGACTTGTGGTGGGTGCATAAGTTTGAATAATCTGAGGATGGTATCTTCTCGAGATTTGGATAACGAGTCGCGCAGCTCTGTCAGAGGAACTTTAAACTTCTACAACTTTATCCTTCAGTTTCTTGTTTATTATAAATCCAACACCACTAGTTCTGCCAGTATTTGTCCCACGATAGTAGAAGAGATGTCCACTTTTCAGTTCAATGAGATCTTCTCCTTTTCTCCTTACCTCACTTAGCCCGACGATGTCCCACTTGATCCTTTGTAGTTCCTGTTCCAATTCAAGAAACATTGAATAAGAAGATAGGGAGCGTCCGTTATACGTAGCCAAGGTCAGCATCAGATAGTAGCCTAGTCCGGTCCTCCGGGGATTCTTAGCACCCTCTGCCTTAATGTCGCACTGGCCGCTGTCTTGGCCAGGTACATTCCAGCTGCCGGAGACTGAGGGCCAAGATTTAAGTTGTGGAGTCATTTGGTGGTCGTTGGAGTTGGCCATAACTCACCACGCAGGCCAAGCGTGTTGCTGATTGTGGGATAGCATTTCCTCTAATCCCAATGGTATAGTTATACCGCTATTGGCGGTCGTCAAAGCCCCTTTAGTGGGAACAGGATGTACCACGAGAAGGCAGGGTTGACATTTGTCAAGGAGAGGCTGTAATGTTACGCATCACCTGACCTTACATCCCATATATATATATATACAGTATATATATGTAGACACATTGTGTGCGAATACTATATATATTTATAGCCGCCTCCAACAAGAATCCCTGGGTGCGCCACTGGACTAATTATGCGACTGGTGCAAGGTAAAGGTGTTACTAGAATGTCACATTCAACTTTTTGCTTGCTCTGAATGCATTGTTTAAAATTGCTTTTCAAACTTTTCCATTTTTTGTTACGAAAATAGTACTGTACTTGAACAATTTGAAGGAAAATATCGTTTTTGTTTATATAAATCAAATTTTAACGTTGTGCCACGCATACACAATACCTCCCCCTCCCCTTAATTCCCTTCCTTTCTCCCCTACAAAGCAATCTTCGGCACTTCCTGCATTTCACTGTCCCAGGACAGTCTTAAGAGCGCAGGTGTAGCTTTAGACTCCACTGTCCCTGCTGAAATCCACTGTTTTGTAAAGAAATCAAACAGCATAACAATTAGTGGTGATTCCCTCAGTGAATTCCTATCCACCCTCCTCATTAGCCCCCTAACCCTACAAACATGAAAAAGAGGCTTAAACTAAGGAATTGGAAGAGTGAAGAACAATTGAATTTTCATTGTCCTTCTGATGCTATGTTCATAACCTTTTATGGAGACGTAAACAACGCACTTCCTAGGGAAAAATACATAAGGGCTGCATGAAATACAGCAGAACACTTGATTCTTGGCAAAGTCCAGATTATATTTTAAAGTTAAATATATTGAAAAATGGCACATTTTGAGCAGGATGGGCGGCAGGATGGGTAAGACAAATTTCAGGGTGGACTCAAGCCCAATTTCTCACTCCCTTGGCCACGTCCCCGCATACAAATGCTATTTTCGTTCCCATTCGATTCAAAGTCGTGAGGGCAACTTAACAAAAATCTTTGACAAAATATTTACGAAAGAAAGAAATGATCTGACTTGTTTCTTGTTAAAAGAAAATATGTGAAACATACATTTTGTTTAAAAGAGAAATTCATTTTCATTAATTTTCTTCATGTCAGTTTTTTCCTTAAAGTATAAATGGTATTTCTTTAGCTGCATAGTAGATTATACTGTGGTACAGACAAAGACAGTGTTCCAATAATAATAAGAAAATCAGATACATGAGCGAAAAGCAAACGAGTAGGGATCAGACACAAAGGTAGAACCAAAACAAAGCGTGATACGCATTCAATACGTTCGAAAGGCCAGTAATTGGTAAGAATGTCTGTCTAAGTGATTGAAAGGTGAACGGCAATAAGGAGAATCCATTGATTTATGATGAATACAAATCGAAAATTACTGATATGCCATTTTAAAAGATAAACTGTCACGACAAATTCAGTCGTTGAATGTGATCCAGTAAGTCTATCGAACACAACCGCTATGTTTGCACCACATCAGCGCGCGCGCGATCATCGATGATTCACACCAACACAAAAACTGCTAAGTTAATGCATCAACAGCTCTCTAAGGATTTCCGTACTGTACTTATCATTTCACTGAACTCATGGGAACCAACAGTCAACACGTGTTACACTGGTGTGCAAAAATTAAGGACGAAGAGGAGAAATTAGCATAACAGCGGAACGAGCAGACTGAACCGACCGAAAGACCACTCAGAAGATAGACTAGGATCCGGTACGGTAGGGAACGTGCATATATGCAGAATGACGTAGAAGGGGGAGGAGAGTGTCGGAAGGGTATAAAGTACACGGGCGGTGTACGCTCAGCAATTCGGTGAAAGCTATTGCACGGTGTACATCGATTTGAACGACGTCGAGTTGCTGCCACCGTGTGATATGGCCAACATACAATCCAGTAGACGACATCTGTATGACTTTACCTGAGGTCGCGTCATTGGGAAGTTGGAAGAAGGTCGAAGTGTGACTAGTGTGGTCGAGGAGTTCGGGATCGCTCACAGCATCGTTTCACGAGCTTGAAGAGCATTTCAAACTACAGGAACAGCTGTCCGAGAGTTTAGCAGTGGTCGTCCACGGGCAACCACTGCGGCGGACAACCGGTATATTTTCCTACAGGCGAGAAGAAACAGACGGCAGACATCGGAAGAAATCGCAAGCCACATGCAACAGACAACTGGACGTCCGTTATCGCATTTTACCGTGGTCAGGGGTTACACAAAGGCGGTCAATTTGCACGAGGACTAGTACGGTGTGGGCCATTAACGCCTGCTCATCGGAGGCGGCGGTTTCTCTGGTGCCAGGAACACAAGAACTGGACACATCAGCAATGGGGTCGAGTTCTCTTAACGGATGAGAGCCGATTTAGTCTGACGAGCTATTCTGGACGTATACACATCTGGAGAGAGCAAGAAACACGCAATTACATCTCCAACATCATCGAAAGGGATCGGTTTGGAGGTGGTGGAGTTCTCGTTTGTGGCGATATCATGATTGGTAGCCGTACTAACCTCCACATCTTCCAAGGAGGTTCAGTCATTGGTGCTGTGGCTCCTGAGTTCCTCTTCATGGACGACAACGCTACACCTCATCGTACAGTGGCTGTCGCAGAGCTGTTGGAGAGTGAAGATATGCAATGCATGGGTTGGCCTGCAAGGTCGCCGGACCAAAATCCAATCGAACACGTGCGGGACCTTCTCGGGAGACGCTTGGAAGCACGTCACCAGCCGCCAGCAACGATTCCGCAGCTGCGATTGGTGATACAAGAGAAATGGGCCACGATGCCTCAACAGCTCCTTGACAACCTTGTCCTCAGCATGGACAGACGTTGTAAATCCTGCAACGCAGTCAGGGGTGATCAAATCCCTTTCATATGGATTTTTCTTGGCAGCCGCCTGTCACATGGACGTTTCTGTCTTCTGTTCAGTTGTGCTCGAAGCTACCTTTTCAATAAAGTGCCTTTGCATCCTTTGGATTCCTTGTTTGGACGGTTTTGCTCACTTGTCCCATATTCTTACATCTTGGGGATATTATGGTATGATTTAAGTCGATGTGGAGCACTTCTGCACGACTTGCATTCGAAAAACCATCTCGTCCTTAATTTTTGCACGCCAGTGTATTTGTTGCCTGAACACAACTTTGCACATTTTTAAAATTTCCAACTCTGGCCACTGGGCCATATAAAAATAATCAGATGACACACAGCTTAGGTGCTTCAAAAGAAACAAAAAAGTATACACACAAAATGAGATATTGCTTCCATTCTACCTTACGAGTGGTTGCACTAAATTTTATATTATCATAGCAGGCCGAAGCTCATCCAAACTTGGTTACTCGTATTAGCATAATATCTCAGATACATCCGAACCGAGTTATTACAGCAATTTAATAATCAGTTTTATCCAGAAAATCATGAGTTACAAAAACACATAAAAACCCTTGTAAGTGTAGAACGTACATAACACCTGATTCAACATAGAAGACAAGTTCTGTCGCTGAAGTGCAATGTCTCTCGCTCTTTCTCTCATATATCAGTTTGGAAAGTTATAAGAATATGTGTACTATAGTTTTGACTAATCCCCTTCGAACAAACCCCTCAAACCAGTTTCCTTAACCCATTTAAATTTAGGAATTACAAAAACTGAGCAAACATTTACAAATAATCAAAAATCGCATTACTAAACGGTTCTACACTCCCAGGAAAATTTGCCTTACACTAACGTAGCCCAAAACACCAGCATTACTTGATACTAAATCAATTCTAGACACTATACTAAACATACTGCACTACATATATTACCACATTAACTCAACAAGTTATCATTACACCACAATGCTGACAAATAAACTTAAAATTCACCCTATCATCTGGAAAATTCAAAATACTTCACTGTACAAACTTGCTCTGAGTACTCAATATCCCACCATGGCAAACACTAACTCTCAACACTCCTGGACACAAGTTCATACTTATATTTGTATGTACTCTTACTGCTCACCAAAATTTTAAAATACACAACTCTTTCTGACACGCAACTGCTAAATCAGCCTAACCTACATTTGCAAAAGTGCACTAAGTTTTCCACCAATTTAACAGATCCATATAGTAAACGCAGGCACTAGCTTGACAAACATCTCACTTAAATCACTCAATTTCACTGCAAACAAAATTCTCACTGTGAGGGAATATTATTTAGGCTGAAGGTTAGATTGGGTCGTGAATCCAATCAGGCCCATGCAACAAAATGGGAGTATAAATGTGGCATATCACCCTGTACTGTTTTCTTCACTTACTGTTTTGGGACAACACTCATGAACTCGCCCTGCTAGGGCTAGCTTCCTATGGGTCTTCGGCTTACTGGGGGTGGAAGAACAATCCCTCAGTTGTTTCCATCTATGCCCTCTCAGACACGAAGCATTTTCCATATATGGAAAGCACCCTGCAAGAACTTTCTTGCCCCAAATTATTTTTCCTAAGCACACAGCTTCCAGAAAAACACCATACGAGGACTCAGATTATTTCCAGAAATACCCTTATCTTGTCATTCTCTAGGCACACAGCTTCCAGGAGAAATAACACTATTTTCCAGAAAAATACTCCAACATCATTATTTGCCAGAAAAATACACTATATCACTCATTTCCCAGAAAAAACATTTAATCACCTTTTTCCCAGGAAAACCCACTACATCGCAGAACATTTATTTCCAGAAAATTACACTAACCGCAGAACTATCTATTTCCAGAAATCATCACCTCCCGAAGAATTCCGAACATTATGCAATGGTAATATACAGGCCAATACTTTATTAAAACCTAGTCTGCGTGCATGCCTTTTTTTGAACGTCTCCCACTTATGAAAATTCATTTTTCAAATCCACTGACTGATATTGGACACTAGTCCACCCTATTACAAAATGTTAAAGAATGATTTTACACCTAAATTTACCAAAACACCCAGATCATACAAAAGCTGCCTCTAAGAAAAATTTAAACTATATAGCACATACCCTATACTCATAAATACTAATGCAAATTATAAAATATAAAAATCACCAAGCCCAAAGAGAGAAATTCCACACACACACAAAAAAAAACTGGTCTGAGAGGTTGCTCTTGTTTACGATAGCTCATACCAAACTTATGAAATCCTATAACCCCTGCTGCTACTACATTTAACATCTCCTTTTTCTCAATCTGTCTCCTCTGAGTATAAAATTTATTAGGAAGCTTTTTTTTTTTTCACAAAATGATATTTAATCACTGAACTTCATAACATTCCACACAAAAGCTCCAAAAATACAAGAAATAAAGTACCACTGGCTTAGCCTATGTAAAATTACACTTCTTTCTAATTTAGCTCAAAAGAAAATAATGACAGGAAGCTTCTCATGCCAGCTATTACTTAACCACACATACAAGACCTGACAAAATGATATTGACAACTTTTCCACACCCAGCTGGCCAAAAAAATTCATAGAAATACATATATATATCTCCACTGCAAAAATAATTTTAACCTAACCTCAACAATATTCAAAAAAAATTTAACGCCAAACAAAACCATTTACTTTAGCACAGAATGTACAAAGTTGAGCTTTCACAAATTACTACTGTTACAGCCAAAAATAGGGCCCTTCCTGAGTTGAATTCTTAAGGCAAAAAAAACAATTTACTTTTTATAAACTCATTCCACACAACCACACCTAGTGACGAATAATTTTTCCTACGCTCAGCTCAAAGGAAGAGCTCGTATCGTCTTAGCACTTAACAGGATATACACTGGCGGAAAGTGAAAAAAGAACACCAAGAAGGAATCGGCGGACGATCATAAAATTTACATATGTTAATGGGGTCGAGTTTACGTAGGAGTGATGTTAATTTCGGGACAAATTGGTGAGCGCTTACGCCACAGCATTGCATAATATGCAAATTATCGTCGGTGGTATTTAAGGAGTACGGCGAAGTGAATGTAATCAGTCGTCGGCGTACAGACACGTGCGAAGACCCTGAAGAAGCTGCAATGCCTGGTTATGGAAGACGTGAACGATTTCAGCAGTTATCGGACTTTGAGCGAGGTCGTTTAGTCGGACTCCGCGAGGCCGGGTGGTCGTATCGTCGTATTGCGGAGCGAATCGGACGGGAAGTATCGGTGGTGGTACGATGGTGGCGTAGATGGTCCGAGGAACATTCCCACACGAGAAGACGTGGAACCGGGAGTCACAGACGGACTGATGAGCGGACCGATCGACGCATAAGAAGTGCGGCGTTGTCAAGCAGAACATCCACTGCGACGCAAATCTGAGCTGCCGTTGCAGCTGAGGTGACTGTGCGAACAATCTGCAACCGTCTACTGGATGCAGGACTACGTGCACGTATGCCTCTGGCATGTGTACCTCTGACTCCAGCCCACCGTCAGAAACGGCTGCAGTGGTGTCGCAACGTCTTCATTGGAGAACGCAATGGCGATCTGTTGTGTTCAGCGATGAAAGCAGATTCTGCTTGGGAGCCTCCGATGGCCGTATGCGTAATCGCAGACGCACAGGGGAGAGTTTCCACCCTTCTTGCATCCGCCAGCGACACACAGGGCCTACACCTGGTCTCCTGGTGTGGGGAGCGATCAGCTACTACTCCCGTACACAACTAGCGTTTGTACCGGGTACGTTAAACAGCACCTCCTACATCAACAACATCATTCAGCCTGTTGTTGTGCCATTTGTAAGGTCGGTCTAACGTGGTGTTTTCCAGCAAGATAACGCACGCCCACACACGGCACGTGCAACGCAACATGCACTTCAGGGTGTGAGACAACTTCCGTGGCCTGCACGTTCACCGGACTTGTCCCCCATTGAGCACGTGTGGGATTTTATGGGACAACGACTTATCCGGTCTCCACGGCCAGCCACGACCATCCCCGATGTATGCGTTCAGGTTGAGGATGCTTGAAACTCAATACCCCAAACTTACATCCAACATCTGTACGACAGACTCCATGCCAGAATTGCACAGTGTGACCCAGTTCATGGCGGTTCAACCTCGTACTAACCATGTTACATGGAAATGTTATTTTTCAGTTTACCAGCTAATACAGCTGTATTTTGCCATAATGTTTTGATCACGTTATCCTCTGTATTCCGTTATTATGCTGTATAAATTTTCGTTGGTATCAGACGTCTCCTTCTTGGTGTTCTTTTTTCACTTTCCGCCAGTGTATATGTGTATAAACTAGCACACTACCTCACAAGGTCTTCACATCCTTGTGTTGATCTTCATACTGTATACCCGACGAACGAGTGACTTTAACAAACAGTTCGCGAAGGTACTTTCTCATTCCATGGTCGCAGAGGTTCCCTGCATTTTCATAACCTAGACGTGGCATCTTGGAGAGGAACAAAAATTTTCACAGGCTAACCAAGTTCAGATTTTAGTGCCAGGGATGACGCAGGTTTGTTCTCCTTTATGGCCGCTGGGATGGTCTCCTCTTGTACGGGTCATAACAGCTCCTAGGACTTGTCCAGATATATGATCCAGTAAGTTCCTGGATCATATATCTGGACAAGTCCCAGGGGTAATGGCGAATTCCCTCTCTAGATGATGATTTTCTCTTGGATTAAAATGAAGCATAGAAAGAAACTTTGCAGCTCATTTATTCAGAGCGCTGAAGGAAATCCTTTCCTCGGTGTCATTGGAGGTGCGAATAACAGCACGTACCCACACCAGGATTACGCATTTTCAAGAAGCTGCACCGTCATTCTTACTGCCGGCCAGGCACAAATCCCTGCGGGCGGGATGGCCCGTCATCGGAGTTTTTTTCTTTTTGATCTTACATCGTGGCCAGCAGCAACGAGAAGAGAGACACTTTCTCCAAAAAAGCTGGGTACTTGAAAAACCGCTGACCCCCTCATTGGCCAAAATCTTCCCATAGTAACCAACGACTCAGCTGGTGATTGGCTAAAGTTCGCGCCAAAACTATGACACTGACCACATGGCTTCAACTCCCAGGCAAGCAAGCAGCCTTGACCTCCAGAGTAAGGAACACTGTACCAAAGAATATCTAACTGATAAGAAGGTAAGGCTCAGCGAGACGTAACTAGCGCCACTATATTATGCGGCAAAGAATTACTACACAGAAGCCAACATTACAGGCTGATGCCGCAGGATGCCGAGCAGACTGAGTTAGACTGAGCATGCGTGTTTGTGTTCAAAGAATATAAACGCTTGTTTGTGTTGGCGTTTTGTTCAAAGGTTTTGTTGTTCTCATCTAGATCTGCGTTTATATTACAGCCATGAAATACACCCACTCCATTCCGATGAATAACAATTCATGGAATGGAGTGGATGAATAACAAGAACAAATTTGAAACCGTTTGAAACAAATATCCTGGAAAACCATTAAAACAACGTTTGCTGAAAAAAGCTATCGTTACGTTGAAAAAATTAATTTATCAATTATATGAAACTGACTTTTATGAAAAATACCTCGTAATATTGTAAAATGAAAGAGGGAAGCATTCGATTACACAATGCATACCAAACAGACAGCTTTAAGCATACACTCAATCGTGGCGAGTTAGTCCGGTCGGTAGAGAGCTCAGCTATCACGCCAGCGGCCCAGGTTCAAACCTACTCAGATACGAACGGATGTTTTTCCGATCTGTTGAGAAAATTTCTCCAGCGCAGTGCGTTTAATTTACAAACTTCGGAAGGGTAGAAAAAAATTGTAGCTTTGGGAAACTGCGGTTGTCTTTGCTTTTTTTTTTTTTTTTTTTTTTTTTTTTTTTATTATTATTATTATGGCTGCTACTGGGAAACCAGCCTCAGCATTTTTGACATTTAAGGTATATTGTAAATATGAAATTCATGCCAAGCAACCTGGTATTACTACGGTGCTTAAAGTGAGAATAAAACTGCTAAAATTTCCTTAAAATAATATTAATTGCTAATGTATATATTTGTTTCACCAAAAGAAGGGACAGGAGGGATACTCAGAAAAGAACAACAACAAAAAAAATGCTTTAGTAGACCCAATGAGACCGAAGGAAACAGTCGCAGATCAAAGCTTAGCTTCCTTTCCGTGAAATAGGCTTCCCGTCCCGTGTCTCCTACGCTTTCTGCGCCTGAATGTTAACTTTCCCGCAGAGCATCTGCTGCCGCATTACATGGTGGCGCTGCTGTCGCCTGTTTTACATTATCTCTACGAGAGTTGAGCTTCTTCACGCGAAGCGTTTATATTCTTTGACTGTACCCTCCTGCCTGCAGGCTGATCTAAAAATAGACTGACGCTTGCTTAAGAGAACTTTTTGTGACACTTTTAGAGGCTTCTAAAACTGCCTAAAATGGCGAACACTGAAATGGAAGATTTTGGGTTTTGCATAACTTACAAGAATGCTTTCCCTTCATTCCGTGATAAATAGCAAATCATTTTGTTTTCGAAAAGGGTTGATGGTGACTTCTTGCTCGCCTTTTCCTATCTATCTTACAAGAGTAAAAAGTAAATTAATCCAAAAAAAAAAAAAAGAAAGTTTTATTCTTATTATTCCCCCTTTTTTTTCATGAAATTTTGTTTGTTTGGTCAGGGCTGAGAAATATAAGAACATGGCCATTATTCCCTCACTTCACCACCTCCTTCAAGCGCGGACTGGAGAGAATTTTCATTCTATTTATTTATTTATTTATTTATTTATTTATTTATTTATGTATTTTTTTCGTAAATCTCAGGAAAGTGATCAGTTTCCCAGAGATTCACGAACATGAAAATTCTCGACAGGAAAATAACTAAGCGTGAATCTCTCCATGCCTCTTTCAGTTGTCTGCGGTCTTTGTACGTCTTTTGTTAGTAGTTAAGCTCCCCGTCTCTGCTCAGTAGGTAAGCACTGCAAGGATGCATTGATCAAACACTTTTCTTTTAAGACATAATGGCATTTTGCTCTTAAAAATTGCACTGTTTCTTCCAAAAGCTCTTCAACCAAATTTTACACGCCGATTAATTTCTTCATCAATGCGACTCTCGCTTGATATCTGCTGTCCAAGGGAAATGTACGTATCGATTATCTCCAGCATTTCCACATCAATCTCCATGTCTTGTAAAAGCAAGGTACATCAGTTTTCTTTTCTGAAAGTTCATTTTTAATCCCATTTCTTTACTCTTGTCAGTAAGTTCCTGGATCATACTCTGCAGTTATGAAGGGGCAGTTGCAAAAATGTGTGTGTCATCAGCAAAACTAAAGTGAACTAAATAATCTACATTAACCTTTATTCCTTTGTTTTCTTAGTTAAGTGATTAAAGACGGTTTGAAATATGGCATTAAAGAGTTTGGGAGACAAGGTGCCACTTTTGTCTCACTCCCTTTCCAATTTTTATTGTTGCTGAATCTTCAAATAGTCGAACCTTTGCACTTGCATTTTCATAGATGTTATTAATAATGCTAATATATTCATCTTCATTACCGCAGGATTTCAAAGCCGTTGCAACTGCTGACGGTTTCACAGAATCGAAGGCCTTTTCATAATTAACAAAAGCCATGCATAATGAAAGACCATATTCCCTTGTTCTTTCAATTAATTCTCTCAGTACATGAACATGATCTATAGTGCTTCAGCGCCACCCCGGTAGCGCAGTGGTCTAAGCGATGGCTACTGATCATTCGTCCGAGATGGGCCCGTGTTCGAATCCCGGTGAGGCATGGATGTTGGAGTTAAACCGAGATTAGGGACGGGCGATTGCTTATAGCCCACCGAGCTGCTTACAGTGGTCGTTAAACCTTAAAAAAAATAGTGTTGTAGCCACTCCTGAATCCAGCTTCTTCTCTCTGTTGAGTCATGTCCAGTGCTATCTTCAAGCGATGTGAAAGGACCTGGATGGGATGGGGCTGACGGGCCTGTAGTTCCTGAGATCTTCAATATCACCTTTTTTATGTACCAGGATCATTGCAGCATTATTCCAATCCTCAAGAATCTGCCCTTTATTGTGACATCTAGGGAAAACTTTGGTGAGTCTAGTTTCAATATCTCCACTTGCTTCTTGTATAATGTCTATAGTAATTCCATCTTCTTCAGGCGCATTCCCGCGTTTCTTATTCTTAATTGCATGTGTAACTTGTGCCAGATAGAATGTAGGGAATTTAGTACTGGTACCTTTTATATAGTCTGGAGTAGATAGTTCATCTCTCTCATACAGTTTTGAGCAGAAATATTTCACTCATGCCAAAATTTCTCCTCTATTTCTTGTTTCAGTACCACCTTTTTTTCTCAGTGCCAGAATCTCTTTACTTTCCTTACTGAGATGTCCCTTTGCTTTCTTCAGGCTTTGGTTATCTTCAATTCCTCACTACCTCACAACTAAATTTATTTTCTTATAACAAATTTTCTTATTCATAATATCTTGCATAATTCTGTATATTCTACTTGGGAAGTGACATCTTTATTCGTCCTTATCTCCCTTGTCTTTTGCATCAGTATTTTTTTTCCTGATATTTTCTTCATGTGCAACTTGTTCTTAGTATCCCCTATTTGTGTTGCTGTTTCCATAAGAGCCTTGGTTTTCTGTTAACTTCAGAGATGTCCACTTCTTCCTATGTTAGACATTCTAGAGCGGAGAATGTTTCTCAGTTCCAATTTGAAAGTATTGTGATGCATTTCAAGGTTGGTCATGTCAATACATTTTGCTTGATTTATGGGCTTGCCACGTTTTCCTCTGTGGCTTTTTCTTTAAAAAGGAGTGCATGATAAAAAACCTTTCTGCATCGGTAAACTCAATTAGAGTATTTCCACGAGAGTTTCTTTTCCCGTGACCGAATTTGCCTACCGAAGTTTCATTCTGCCGTTGTTGGCCTATTTTCGCATTGAAATCATCCATAATGATCTTCAAGCGCTGCTTTTCTTTGTTATTTAGATGTCGAATTTCCTCGTAAAAGTATTCAATATCTTCCTCAGGATGACTTGTGGAGGGTGCTTAAGCTTGGATAATATGATCCTGGTTTCTTTTTGAGAGTTGGATAAAGAGTCGCGCTGCTTTGTCTGAGGAACTTTCAACTTCTAGGACCCTTCAGTTTTTTGTTTATTATAAATCCACACCCCTATTTCTGCCAGTATCTGTCCGGCGATAGTAGAAGAGATGTTCACTTTTCAGCTCAACGGTATCTGGATTTATCATATGGTTTGATATATTAAGACTCGTTTAATGGTGTTAAGTTTTCGACTTTTGCTGTTTAAAGAATAAACCCGTTACACCTGGGATCTGGTTATTTGTGACATCATTTTGTGTGCTTTTCGAACAATGTTTGATAGTAACCTCATGTTGGAAATCATAATCACTCTTGCTTATAATAAGGACATTTTATGTGCCGAAATAACGAAATACAAAAAAGGCTAGGCTTACTGCACGCAAAATACATTCGGGAATTGCAAAGATACACGACCTCCTTCGTGCATAGGCGAATGTATAAATCCCTTTTTATTATATCCCTTATCATAATTTCAGAAAGAATATTTCGCAACATCATCGCCCTCATAAGACAGGGGCATACTTGAAGAGATCCTTCTTTTGATTTCCGGTGAATATTGCAACAATACGTCGCAAACAATGGATCTGTGAATAAACCCTGTCCTTTAGCATCGAAGCTTCGAAAATGTTAACAAAATAGGCTTCATAATAACGTTCACCCAGGGACACGTGATACTTTCATAAATCGTCTATGACTAAAGTACTGAAACTCATCGTTGCCTTGAAATAGATAAAAGCTGCGGATGCCTCATCTCCGTGGCGATTTATTTATGGTGGCGTAAATATGTAATGGAAAATTTATGTTCCAGTGTTCACTTTTTCGGTTTTGTTCAATCGCATTTTTGAACGGGGGTAAAGTATGAGAAAAAGGACACCTGATACAAGTACATTTTCCGATCTTTCCTTTCAGTAGGGATATCTGGGACCACGCAAATAGGAAGGCAAGACTTACGGCATCATAAAATGCATTTTGCAAGGAAACGAAAAAAAAAACTTCACCAAAAACCGAAGAAAGTGTTTTGCCTGTGTGTTCCGTTAAAGCCACCTCTCATTTCTGATACCCTTCCCTCCAAATACTTTTACCATTCACACTGCTTCTTTTAATCATATTTCATGGAGCAAAAGTGCACATTTTTGTTCTCAAATACGAGGATATCAATTTTATAGGGTTTCTTCAAATAAAAAGTATAAGAAAGAACTTAAAAAAAAAACTCCAGCTGGAATAAAATAAAGAACAAGATTTCCTCACAGAAGGATTATGCTGTAGTAACAAAAGAACAGAAAAGAAAGCACTCTCTATGATTGCAATAATCAGTCATCTCCTCGTTATACAATGTAAACATTACAATATTTATTCCTGAACACTTAATAGGAAAACGCACAACGCCATGAATATTCCATGTGATCGAGCTGCTGTAAAACCTCGTTAATTGTATTTCCATAGACAGAAATCGCTAACATAACATATCCGGCGTTCTTTTTGCGTTAATTTCAGACATACGGCAACAACAGAAAAAAATCGGAAATTTGGTTTCCGCAATACATTCGCATTAAAACAAGTGACCTACGACAAAGGCGACGCATATGTCAACAAGTTAGTAAAATCATGCAATGCATTGATTATGATACGTTTTCCAACATACCAGAAATAATTATTCTAGTTATCATGCAAGTTATGAGGATAATGGCTGTGGAATAAATCTCGCTCCTGTGCCCTGACCTTTGACCCCTTTTCGATGATATTAAACTGAATTGGTTCAGTGTACCTCCGGAATAACATACTACAGTTTTGTTGCTATAGAAGCATTTTCATTCAAGTTATGAGGATAAAGACTCTGGATTAAATCACACTCCTATGCCCGGACCTTTGACCCCATTTCAATGATATTACACAGAATGGGTTTAGCATACCTCCGGAACAAAATACTAAAGTTTTGTCGCAATAGAAGCATTTTTACGTACGTTATGGCGCATAAAGGCGAAGGAATGGATCCCGTTCCTATGTCCTGACCTTTGACCCCATTTCGTCCGTTTACAAAAGGGTTCGTCCCCAGTAGTCTCCTACGACATACTAAAATTTCATCGAAATCGAACCATTTTTACGGGAGCTATCGAGTGGACAGACGTTCAGATAGACAGACAAAGCTGGAGCATATACGCTTCTTCAACCTACGGTTGGAAAGCGCAAACAAGTTAATAAAATCATGTAATGCGTTGATTATGATACGCTTTCTAACATACCAGAAATCATTACTCAAATTATGAGGATAATGGCTGTGGAATAAATCTCGCTCCTGTGCCCTGACCTTTGCCCCATTTCGATGATATTCAACAGAACTGGTTCAGTATACCCCAGGAACAACATGATAAAGTGTTGTCGCCATCGAAGCATTTTTACGTAAGTTATGACACATAACGGCAATGGAATGGATCCCACTCCTATGTCCTGACATTTGACCCCATTTCGTAAATTTTAAATAGGGTTCGTCCCCAGGTGGTTCCCTACCACATACTAAATTTTTATTGAAATCGAACCATTCTTACGCACGTTGTGATGCATAAGAGCAATGGAAAGGATCCCGCTCCTATGTCCTGAACTTTGACCTCATTTCGCCCATTTTCAATAGGGTTCGTCCCCATGTGGTCCGCTACCACATACTAAAATTTCATCGAAACAAACATTTTTTACCCGAGTTATCGAGCGGACGGCAGACGGACAAAGCTGGAGCATTTAAGCTTATTCAACCTACGGTTAGAAGCGTAAAAAAAGGTAAGCAGCAGTAATAATCCCTTGTCGGCGTAAGTTAATTGGAAAATCATTCAACTTAGGAAAAGAAGGATGCGGTTCGAGTCTCTCTAACGATAAATTTGAGTTTCACATTGGCACCGGAACGTAAAAATGGATCTACAAGCCTTTAGGTTCTTCAAAAATATGTAATGTTCCTTAAACACATCGTCTGGAATTAATGATAATTCCTTCTTCCACAGAGAATCACTCGAAGCATGGTTTGCGGCTAACTCAAAACCTAGTATTTGGTGTTTCCCGCCTTTACCGGAAGACATATGTGACGCACATGTCAAGGCTAAAAATAGCAGTGAGAAGCACTTTCCGGCATAGCTTGACTGGGAAAGTAATCTGCTCCGGAGCATAACGATATGGTGTTCGAGTTCGCACTGACAAATTTAAGTTTCACAAAACACTAAAATCTCAAATTTACAACACTTATCTGTTGATAAAAGACGAATTTTTGAGGAGCAGCTGATATTACCAGTACGATCGCATGTGTTTTACTTTTAGATAAATTATATAAACACCCCAATCCGTCTCTCTGCAATGCTGACGTCACACCAACGTCTGAATTGTCGCGTCATCACTTATCGATCAATTCGTGTGTGCTCTCGCGATGTCAAAATTATATCGCGAGATCACACACGAATATTATATACAATAGCAAGAGATCACTTGTAGATGTCAAGGTGATCGCGTGCTAATTAAAAAACATTGGATTTTTAATGATTCGAGTTCTGCTTTTCCATTCTGCAAAATCCGAATTGAATTCTTAATATCACAGCAAGTTGAGTTTGCACGCGATCACTTTGAGATGTCAAAGTGATCGCGTGCTAGTTTAAAAACATTGGATTTTTAATGATTCGAGTTCTGCTTTTCCATTCTACAAAATCCGAATTGATTTCTTAATATCACAGCAAGTTGAGTTTGCACGCGATCACTTTGAGATGTCAAAGTGATTGCGTGCAAACTTTGATTCACCACTCTTGAAAAAACTTTGGATCACCACTCTTTGAAAATAAGTGTTCAAACTCTTGCTGTCATCGACGAAAACTATATACTTTTGTACTTGGTTGTTAAAGATTCTATCCCTTCAATCTCGAAGCCAATATTTCGTCCTGACTTTTTGCTAAATGAAGGTCACGAACGAGATCATTTAATTCTTCCTGACTTATAAGGTGAGGCACAGAATCTTACGAGAAATCAGGATCTTGTTTGTACTTCAATATCTTCTTCTCTGTAGGATTTATTTCATCAGTATCACTATCATCTATCTCCACAACTGTGGGGGTACAGGAGCAGGAAGATCTGGACCATGAGGAGCAAACAGGTCTTATAGCCGAAGGAATACTGGGATACTGAATAGTGTCTTTGGTCTTAGCTGTAATTCTAGATATCTTAGTTATGCAGAAGCAACAGTTTGTTGAATGGTCTTTCGGATCTTTCCAAACCATTGGTACCGCACATAGCATTTGACGTAATCCCTTCAACCAGCCTGTCAAAGAAGTTACACATAAATTACAACAAATCTGAGGCGCCCAAGATTTTTCTCCATCACCCATTTTGCACTGAAAATAAAGTTCATACGATTTTCTAATCAACGGTGTGAAATGTCGCTTTTGAGACTTTAAAATAAATTGTCCACATATGTAGCAGAAACTGTTTGAATGGTTCACACAAGTACGTGGCATTATTTAACGTACACTTTGCACAATCCACGCTGCTTTTAAAACCACGAGAAAATTCACGTCCTTCGACACCGATGAAATGCATTCGAATGACAAAAATTCTGCTTTGTTCCCCCTTCCCAGAAGAAACTGCACAACAGGAAGTAACAGCGCCAGCATGTCTACACTCAGAGATACATTAATCCTGAATGCAGACAGATGTCTCCGTTGGGAAACATAGGGAAATTACTTTAAGTAAAACAACATTTACCCATTCACTCCAATAGAGAGTTTCATTACAAACAATCGGAGCCCAGTGGAGCACATGTGACTTCATATTTGGTTTCAGCAGCCGTAAATACATACAAACCGTTTAAATTTTCTTTGTAACAAAACCATTGTTGTTCAGTGTTATCTGAGTTTACGAAATGCTAAATTGTGGGAACACGAAAGGTTAACACAATACAATACAATACAGTTATTTATTGCACAGATTTAAAACTTACAGTTATATGAAAATGCAATACACCAGGAGGAATGTGAACACTTTGGTTGTAAGGCGATTCCCCCTATCAGATGTAAGAAAAGGAATAAAACATATGGCATATATGAAAGCAAGTAAGATGGTTATAACAGAAGCACCACTGTTAGCAGCATGCTTGGAACTACAATTTAATGATAGGGTTGAGATTCGTTTTGGAGATCAGGGTGATTTACAATGTAATTTCGCAGAGACAAGGAAAGCTTTCTGATATTTTTCAGGGATCTGACGCCCTCTGGGAGATTATTCTATAGGATAATGGCTTTATACAGTTTGCTATTTAAATCATAATTAAGTCTAACACACGGCTGACATAATTTGTTGTTAGCAACAGATCTAGTGAAGATAGAATAATCCAGATATTTTATGTCAGATTGAAAAATAGGCAGTTTAAGATGCATTATTTTAAAAAACATGATACCTAGTTTCAAGGTAAAAATTCATGAATTTTTAGAAAATTTAGTTTTAGAAATAATGGTTTTGAATGAGACATGTAATCTGTGTTCAGCATATACCGAATAGATTTCTTCTGTAATTTAAGCAAGGATAACTTATTGTTTGCACTTATATTTGAATACCAAGATTCCAGACAATACGAGAGATGGGTATAAATAAAAGCATAGTAAAATGTTTTTAGGACATTGATAGGGAAGAGATGCTTAATTTTACCAAGCAGGCCAACCTGTAAGGAAACTTTCTTTAAAACAAACTGAACATGCGTATTCCAGTTAAAGAATTCATCATTTCCATTTCCAAACCAACAAAACTTGTGGGTTATTCGAGGGCCTTAATGATTATAGTATACGCGGAGTGACACCAAAAGGGCGAGAAAACCAAACTGCGACATGTGGATTCCAGAGGTGAACGACGGGTCCGTCGCCTTGTACAGGATAACAGGAGCAGTACCGTTGCGCAAATGACGGCCCAATATGATGTGGATCAATCAGAAATAATATCAGCATGACAATGCTTCTCATGCTGGCATGAATGGACAACAAGAGCAGACAACTTTTAAGTCATCCTTTCCAAAAAAACAATCCATTGAAGCAAACGACTTTTCGGCGGCCATCTGCATGCAGATTGGACGACAGAAGATTGGAAGTATGTGTCCTGATACGGTGAAACACGATATGTAGTCCATTCCGCCGATGGTTGAGCCTGTATCTGGCTTCGGCAAAACCAAACTACGGATCCGTCATGTAGTACGTCGACAATCCAGGCCGGTGAGAGCGGTTCTTTTATATGGGGGCGTATTCATCTGGCAGAAATCAAACCACTGCTGCATGTAGACAAATGTATCGATGCCGACTACTAGCAGCGATTTCTTTCGGACCAGGAATCGCCACATTTTCGGGCCTCCACTCAGAGGCGGATGGGTTCTCTTTGGACGGTAATTTCCCATGTCATCATTCCTGTCTCGTGCAAGAATGGTTCGAGGAACGTACTACTATTATAAAGCATCTAGTACGGTCTCCTGATCTCAAACCAATTGAACATTTGTGAGACATTGTGGAGCTCCGGATGAGAAATTTGGACACACCAATCTGCTCTATTCTAAAACAGTGGAGTGCAAAACAGAGAGCTGGGTTGCAGATCCCAACACAACTGCACAGCACCTCGTGGAGTAGACGCAATTCCGGACGGCAGGCGTTCTCCAAGATAAAGGATTTTCCACAAAGTACTAAGTAGGTCCTCGATCACAGACCTCGAACATGTGCCATACTTGAAACTTGGGGCATCAAGTGTTGTGTTAAAGGACATGAAGTTGAACACATATCCTTCTTGTACAGTCAACCGATTTATAAATCACCGAGCCACTGATTTAGCTTTTAAAATTAGACTGAGGAGTAGGTTCCACCTCCTTCCTCATTTACGGAGGTTGAAGCTTTACCTTTAGAAAAATTGTCTAAATCTGATCATTCAGAATTTATTTGCGTCCATTACAGACAGAAAGAAGTTGTATTTCGGCAAATTGTAACACCACGTCTCTTTAATAAATGCGTATGTTTATAATTACTGGTAACTCCATTTTTTGTTGTCCTATGAATATCAAGAAAAGTGAACTAAGACAATTGTCGTTTTCAGTTATGATTGCTAACGAATGGTTAGAGATTTGCTATGTTTTCTTTCTAAAGGCGGAGGAAATAATTAACACTGTTAAAATGCCTTTAGATGTCAAGGAATAAATAGCTAAAAATAAAATTTAAACTGAACACTAGAGCAGACCATTTCAGAGAAATGATGGATTCGGAAGTCGTATACTGGGCTCATGTACTTTAAAAAAAGTTTAAACTGCCTTTAGTGATTGCAAGAAAACTCATATTTTCTTCCCAAAATGCATAGAGCTGATGACTGTGATATACCAGAAAATGGTGGAATTGTAGTCAAACAAAATTAAATAAGGAATAGCAATAACTATTTTCCAAATATATTGAAGCCAATAAATTCCTTGCTTTGTTTACTTCACCACTAAATAAAATAATTATTCCTTATAGATTCCGTAATGCAACATGATTTTGTTGAAATAAGAATATTAAAGTGCAGTTTACTGATTATCTTTCAAAATGGAAAAAAAAATCTATAAAACTATATATGTAATGAGATGCAGCTGAGTTGGTATATACGTATAAATGATAAATAGAAACGAATTTGTTTCGATGCCAAAGTGCCAGAAGCAATATCACCTTTAGAAGAATACGAAATATTTCCTTCCCAGATATGCGGAATAATGAAGGCATTTTCAGTTCTTCGCCAAACTAATAAATTCTTCCAAAGAATTCAAAGGAAATAGACGGTACTCTGAAGTATTTAGAATCGAAATTTTAAAAATTTATTCCTCTTAAAGGAATCACGTTGGATGCCCCAGCCTGTAGAAGAAATATTTTATATTAAGTGTAAAAAGCCATGACCAAAATGGATTTTTCGTCCCTAAAGCCTATGAATTCATCACTTTCCGATGAACAGCATAGCTATCATGCCATAAATTTGAGAAATAAGAAATAATTTTACAACTGAAAGCATTACTTTTACGACGTAAACTGGGAAATATTTTTCTTAATGGCATCAAAAAACAAACCCATGCACACATGTTCATCTTTCGCGTATAACTGTAGAAGACGTGTTTGTTGGAGAAAGTTTATACTTAATTAGGAAGCTAAGCTTTTTTTTTTCTTAATTTAGGTGGAAAACTTCTTTCAACATACGAAAATACATAAAAAGGAACATCAATATAACGACCGATGTAAAAGAACACTAGCTTAAAAAAATTCATTTCGAATCCACAACATTCACAATCACATACGACATATTTAAAAATTCCAAACTCATAAAGCATCTTGTTCACCCACAAATATATCTCATATACGTGTATATCAAATCTATGACATTCTCGGGACTAGTATTTTAAATGTTAGACTTAGTTTTTCGATACAGTTTAAAAATCCAGCCTGTGCTTAAAAACCTTTTATTGAGAAAAAGTGAACTAAAGTTTCAAAGAAATTACTCAGAAAATTATGTGCGTGCCAAGAGATAAATGGTGAAAAATTGTCAGTATACTTTTATCTTTAGGACGCAAAAATGATGATTTACAGTATGGTTGGTGAAACACAAACGTCATGATGATGTTTCTTTATTTTGAAATGTACTGAGGGTGATTCGAAAGTTTTGTAATATTTGGATCACTTTATTTCTTTGTAAGTACCTTTACGACGAAAGCTGACAACCATTCAAAGTATAGGCCATCGTGTTGCACCGTGTTTAGTCATCTGTCTTCCAGTTCTTCGATTCCTTCGGTGGCCGCGGGTGGCCTAGTGGGCAACGTTCGTGACTGCCACGGAAAGGGCCTGAGGTTCGATCCCAAGCAGGTTCAAACGCTCGATCCACTAAATATCTACCGTGCGTCAGATGGGAACGTTAAGCCGTCGGACCTCGGGTACTGGTCCCCCGGTAATAAATAAGGGCGTCTTCCTTCCCCTTTCTACTTCGTCTTGCTTTCCCTTTCTACTTCGTCTTCCTCCCCCTTTCTACTTCGCTTCCGTGTCACTTTCCTATCGGGCGCTCTAGCCCAAATCTTCTAGTTTCCTGTTTCTAAGGGCTGTTTAAGACCTGGGGTTAGACACTCCCTTCCTAAAATCCTCTACATCTGATCATATGATTTCGCTGCGGCACCAGTTCTCGTCCTTCGAGGCGAAGAACTCCTTCACCTTAGCTGCCACCTCGTCCTGTTTGTTGAAGTGCCGTCCACGAATAAAGTGGGCCGTGGAGCGGAACAAATAATAATCCGAAGGGGCAAGGTCCGGATTATACGCTGGGTGTGTCATCATTGCGATGCACTCAAGTTCTTGGAGTTTTTGCCCGGATCGTTCACGCGGTACGAGGTCGAGCGATGTCCTACTGTAGGAAACCGTGCTTTCTGTTTACTAGTGCCGAGTATTTCTTCTCCAAAACAGCACACATCCGCTCCAGCTGTTTAGAGTAGAGGTTGGCGTTGATGGTGACACCGTCTGGAACAAATTCGTAATGGATTATCTCCTCGATAATCCACAATTCCCATCGCCTTATGCTTGAAGCGCCCACGTTTGGCCACAAGTTCTGGAAGATGGCCCGGGCTCTACCACTGCAGTTGTGTGTTAGGATTACGGAAATATACCCACTTTTCATAGCACGTAACAATTCTCTTGATGAAATGTACATCGCGCGCTTCTTCTAGGAGCTTCGTGCACACTTCATTCTAGGAGGCTTGCTACCGCTGACGTCAGTTCGTGAGGGACAATGCAGCAACTCCTGTAGAACTTTCCGAGGTACTGAAAGGACGAACCACGGTGATCTGTGACATTCACAGTTCGCCTGATAATCTTTGAATACTGGTTGTCATATTTACCTCTACGGCCTGGATCCCGCCCTCCGAATCCACAGTTCGCGGCGTACCTGACTTTGGCTGATCGTCGAGATTTCCGTCACCTGAGCGAAATGTCTTGAACTATCTGGTTGCGGTGCTGTGGTCCACGGAACCTTCCCGTTTCGCATGACAAATGTTTCGTGTCGCTTGAGCAGCGTTATGGCCGAGTTCAAACTCGTAAAGCAAAAGTTCCCTTATTAGACGGTTGTGGCTGTTCGTCTTTTAGGCGTCCCAACCACAGACAGAACGACAACATGCAATGCCCTTCACAGCACCGACTACCACTACATATCACTTTCGACTGACTGCAGTGCGCGACTTGGACTAGTTTTAACACGTGACGTACCGGCCACAGCACTTGGTTTATGCAAATATTGCAAAACTCTATAATCTGTATCCTCTGTAATAAACAATATGGGCATCTAAAGAAAAGACGTTCGCAAGAACATTACGGATTCCCTGTTCCACCCAGATGAAATGCCGACAAGAATCCGTTTTTAGATTGAATCTCGACTCGTCTGGGCTCCAGGAACGATGTTACCAACACAATTCAAGCGTGCTCTCCCGTGAGATGCAAATCATGGGTATTCTGACATAAAGGCAATTGTATTAAACTTTCGTATCATTTGCCTTGATACTGTAGTTGTCCAGTGGCACCGGAGAGTTCTGAAGATAATTGCCGATCTGTAAAGAACTTATGAAATTGTGAGGTTAAAGCGACATAAGAGTCTCACGATCACGAGGTGTCGTTTCCCTTGGACGACCTTGGACAGGCCTTTGTGACACAGCACGGGTGTTGTTCAACTGCTGCCATGAGCATGAAACCACTCTAGAGTAGACATTCAAGTCACTTGAAACCTGGGCCTGAGACTGCCCTGCTTCTAATCGTCCTATCGATCGCCACCGTATAGAACCGGATACACGTGTATGAGCAATAACGAAAGTATTTGCAGTCACCGGAATGCTTTTCACACGCGCTGTGAACTGCCTTTCTCCTGCATAATTCCAGTAAAGGAATATTACTCCCCTTCCCCCTCATTTTCCTAGCGGTACATCAACCGTTCGGTAAGATCTTAGCTCACCCGGCAGACTTCTGCGACCAACAACCTTCCTTCTCTAAACACTGCAGCCCGGGACCGTTTCAGATCCGACTATTAAGTCCAGCCTTCCCTTCATCCTCACGAGCTTGTTCCAGGCTGCTCTTTTCCTGTTCTCGTAGGGCTGTGTTCACTCAGTCGCAAACTGTAATTGCTCTAAAAGCATTTACCACGATGCAAGATGTTCAGAGTACACAGATTTGCGCTCGGAAACATACTGTGGTAGCGATACCATTTTGTACCTAGGCACATTATTTATAGTTGCTACGTTCCATGACTATATTTTGCCACTTTCGCCTTTTCCGAAATTGCATAAAGCACGGTCTCTTTTTCCTGTGCTGACGCTTAATGGGTTCTCGTACACAAGACAAACACTATTCCTTAAGTACGTGGAAACGGGACCTCCCAAGACGCGCAACCAAAGTACAGGTCATCCTCCCCCTGCTTTCATCCCACAGAGCCTCAAGCGTCTCAAAGAATTCTCCACCGTTCTTGATTTCGCAAATGGGAAGCAAGCAACAAACTGCTAATTTTTGTTACCAAAAATTAACGCTGTGTTCGCCTCATGCAAAACCTGCTAATCGGATTCATTATGCTACCCAAAATTCGTAACCATATTGTACGCATAACTTCTACTTTTTCAAAATTCACAATTTTACAGTCAAGGCCATCGTCGTTTATGTCTGTTTAAAACTGCATCTCACATTCTAAATTTCCCTTTGGAAAATCCTGCCTTTGTAGGATATCATTCGCTATGAATAATATTTTTTTGCCAATTTTCTTCTTTAAATAACTCACAAATTTGATACTAGACGCATAAGGTTTTCGGGATTTCTTCTTCCGATTGTTCGCTTCTAAAAATCCATTCAGTGTCTGATATCTTCTACTATAAGAAATGTTTCTTGCAGAATGTGTGACTTTTCGTAACAATCATTTCTGCCCATTGATTAGTGTTTCTGTTATAGATCGACTGTATTTACACTGACTTCAGAAATCCAGTTGATTTTGTTTTATAGCTGCTTCCATTCAGTTTGAAAAATCACTGTTCACTTTGCATATTTTAAATAATGCATGCCACCCCAATGGTGCAGTGGTCTAAGCGCTGGCTTCTGACCATTCGCCGAAGTCTGGTCTATGTTCAAATGCCGGCGAAGCATGGATATTGTGTTTGTTTTATGGCATTGGCTCTCTCTTTTCTTTGGAACCAGTGCCTCTAAATTATGGACAGGCGACTGCATTTATCTCATCGAGTTGCTGAAAGTTGTTGTTAAACCCACAGCCATAAATAAATAAATAATGCGCAATTTTTCCATTAGCATGTAAATGCATTTTCTGTTTTGCTGGATTTCTTCGTCTTTTAAAAATCGGAAAGGATCTAGATATTGTACCCGAGAACCGGTGTCATATTTTCTGTTTTACGAATATAACACCTTTCAACTTCCTGAGATAATTATGTTAGTTATTACAGAATAATTTTCAAACTTTCTCGAACAATTCTTGTGTTTCGAAAAACGTGAACACTTCTCGTGGTGATGGCAACAGCCTGTCTAGTAATGCCGTGCGAAATAGTTTTATTAACACCAACGTTGAGTTCAAATTTTGTTACTGGCACTTCTCCGCGAAACAGTCGTAACTCTTTAGCTACGACTGCCCTAAATAGATACTTTGTTTCCCTACTTCTCTATTTAATCCCTAAATGCCTTTCAAGGAGCCAAACTCTTCCTTGACTTGATCAATGACACCTTCCTCGCGCTCACCGAAAGCTAATGGACGAGTTCTGTGTTAAATATTCGAAGGTAAGTCCCAATCTCGAAGCCCATGCAAGTTCTATTTATGGATATTAAATGCCTCCCTGCTCTCAACTAATCACACTCTAATTAATTTTGGACCCAGGTTAGCTCTTTAAACGCAAATTTATGATCGAGCAATAAATGAACCGATACGTGGAGCGATTGTTTAGGTAAATAACGGGTGCTCTACTAAAGTCGGTACTGATTAGAATTAAGGGAACCCCAGCAGTTAATGCATCTGCTTCACTAAACTGCTTCCTTTTGTATTACACTTACGTGATGCGCTTCAGTTTTAAGAGACCATCTGCATCCACTATTGAGACAAGAGACCCCTCCTCATTTTACAAAACACGTAATTAGCAAACTTGTGCAAAAATCTATCACATCAATTAACGCCTGATAATCTCTGAGTTATGGCGGTGGACAAATGTTTGGAAGAATTATCAATCAACCGTAAAGCACTAAACTGTGCTTTGGTCAAATTTTATGCCACAATATACTTGCAGCAGTTTAAGAAAATATTTTGCCTTTTATTGAACACTCTGTTGTTCAAACGTCCTCGGATGTCGTAAAATATCGCCCTTTAGTGAAAACTATGCGATAAAAGAAATTCAATTAATTACGTTTGATGCTACGACGGAACATTCCTAATTTCACCTCACCAGATATCACTCCAGTATTTCAAAAGATTCCTATGATAATGCCAGTTTCAAATACTCATCACATAAGTTGAAGCCGTTAACTACTATTCTGCGTTACACTAGTATTTCTCAAACCTCGCTGCCAGAGAAACTAATTTTAACTTCAGTGCTTTGTCTCGAATAAAGAGGAATGGTGTACAATTGCGATTACTGTTATTGTTCAAATAAATTAAATCGCTAAAGAAAAAACAAATTTCTATTTTATTTGTTCCGGTATTTTTCCCTTTGTGATATGCGACAGCACACATTTTTTCTGATGTCTTAAAATCATCCCTACACCTTTTTTTCTTTTATTGGAGGTTTAACGACCACCGTGAGCAACTCAATGGGCTATTAACAGTCGCCCAACCCTAATTTAGGGTCACTGGTTCCAGGGAAGGGAGAGAGAGTGTGCCCTAAGACAAACGCAACATCCATTTCTCACCGGGATTCGAACCCGGATCCATTTCAGGCGAATAATCAGAGGCCATCGCTTAAACCACTGTGACACCGGAGCGACCTACACTTTTCCATCTGATATACACTGCTGGCCACCCAAAATGCAACACCAAGAAGGACACGAGATAGCAAAGCCAGATTTACTGGACACATAACAACAGATACAAAGATCAAGCGATTGAGCTTACAGGCCCGTGCGACTTGCGGAACACGCAGACAACAATAGTTCGAGTGGTCCCCATGGCTGGCAATAACGGCCGCTACACGCCGCGGCATCGAACGAAAGAGGCTTTGGATGTGGGCTTGGGGTATGTCGGTCCAGGCTACTTTCACACGTTGCCACAGTTCATCACGGGTGGTGCTTGCCGGGCCACTCGGTTGCCGATCAGCAACCAGACGTGTTCGATGGGCGAAATATCGGGAGAACAGGCGGGCAACGGCAGCATTGACACCTGGTGGGCCGTGTAGAATTGTTGCATAATGCGTGCCACGTGCGGGCGCGCATTGTGCTGTTGAAACGTGGCAGCTGGCTGATCCTGCAGGTAAGGGAGGACTACAGGCTCCAAAACGTCGCAGATGTAGCGGTGGCTGTTGAGTGTACCGGCGATGCGTACCAGATGTGTGTAGATGTCATATCCAATTGCGCCTTAAACTATAACACCAGGCGACGGACCGGTATGGCGATGCATAATGCTGGTGTCATACAGTCTCTCGCCGCGGTGCAGCCACACGCTGATCCGACCATCGTGGTATTTCAGGCAGAGGCGCGATTCGTCGGAGAAGACAATGTCGTGCCATTCCGTAGTCCAGGTGCGGCGTTCAACGGCCCACTGCCGTTGTACTCGACGGCGGTGTAACGTCAATGGTAATCGGAGCAATGGGCGCCATGCGACAAGTCCCACGCTCCTGCAGGCGACGTCGAACGGTAAGTGCTGACACAGGTTGTTGCGCAACACACCCTAATTCCTGCGCTAACGTTCGTGATGTGGCGGCGCGAGCCGTCAATGCACGCCGCACAACATGCCGGTCCTCTTGTTCGGTGGTGTGCCGCGGCTGCGGCAATCACTCACGTTGGTCCGTTCGTCTCTCCTGCACCCATCGAATCCATACTCGACTCACTGTGGCGGGATGTTGTCCCACACGGGCGCCGATGTCTCGGTACGATAAACCGCTGTCGCGATAAGCCACTATTCGTCCTCTGTCGAATTCCGAAACGTGCTGGAATGACTGCCGTATTCTGCGACGAGGCATCAGGAAGCTTCTCACGCACAGGTCCGGCAGCACAACACAATTCCATTACTTACACCCAGCCTTCTGTGCACCCTTCTTAAAGTGCTTCTCGGTGGCGTGCCGGGCGCACATGATTTGCATATGCCTTGCAATGCTAATCGTTTGCATGTACTCTCGCGGGCGACGCATGCTGCGAATTTCAGGCCAATCGGATGCTTCCTTCTTGGTGTTGCATTTTGGGGGGCCAGCAGTGTAAATGAAATCATGTGTATTATATGAATACTAGCGGATAGCCCGTCATACGGCGGTTGTTTTTAAGCTTTAAATAAATAATAATATATAGGGGATGTTGCCCGTCCTATGACGGAGGGAAATTTTTAATTGAAGCAGACTGAAAACAAATCAAATAGACGCCTGATTTCTGCAAGAAAATATAGTAAAAGCTTGTAGAGCAAGAACTCATTCATGTTAGAACAAAAAATTACATGCTATTTATTTCCATTTTTCAAAAGACCTCACGATAAATAACATTCTGTGTAAAATATTTGTTGTTTAATAATTGCAGATTAGAGCGTTTAGATAGATCGATAGTTTGCAAAATGTGTAATATAATCACCACTAAACTCGGAAAGTTGATTTCGTGTAAACTTACCTTAATAATTTTTACTTTGAGTTTTTGCGTTAAATTACTTTTTCTCCGGCGCACTTGTTATTCCCTTCACGGCTTGTTTTAGACTATCCTATTCGACGGTTGGTTCGAAACTTCATACCGAAGCTTTTTCTACAAAATAATGCGACATCTGGTATTACAAATCGGAACTATGTAAATTCTCGACAATGTGCTATTAAGGCGACATCTGCTTTTAGATGCAATCTTGCTCACTTTGGCATCTCAAGATTTCAGTTTTTATTGTAGGTCAGATAGAGCGTTAAGATAGATCGATATTTTGCAAAATGTTTAGTATAATAAGCACTAAACTCGGAAAGTTAGTTAAATTAAAAAAGGAAAAAAAATAATTTAAGATTACAAGATCGCATTGTGCTAAATTAAACTAATATACAAACTCAACTTGCCGTGATATTAAGAATTGAGTTCGAATTTTGTAGATCCGAAAAGCAGAACTCGAGTCATTAATAATCCAGTGTTTTTAAATTAGCACGCGATCACCTTAACATCTAAAAGTGATTGCGTGCTATTACATAGCAGGCAATCATTTTAACGATGCGAGAACACACACGAATTGATAGATGGGAAATGGCGCAACATTGCAGACGTTGCTGTGACGTAAGCGTTCCAGAAAGACAGACAGATAGATCTCGGTGTTTATATTATTAATTTATCATATCCTTAACACAAATTATAAACAAAGAATCAATTTAAGAAGTAATGAAAACATTTTATAATTAATTTGTTCTAGTGAGCTGTTATGATTTACTGACACTGGAGTAGTGTCCACGCGCTGACTGAGACCCATGTTTCTCTGTGTAGGTCTACTTCCTCAGTAAACGCACATGTATAGTTGTTCCATCACAGGGTGTTCCCAAAAGTTCTAGTCAAACTTTGTGAACGAATATTGTACGTAATGAAGAAAAAAATGTTCACATGATTGGGTAGGGAATTTCTTCCCTTCTGATGAACAGCACATTCTGTGAATACATGTAAGAAGGCCTGTGAAAAGGCTACCATTAAGGAAGTCTGTCAAACATGCGATTTAGAAAGCTTGCCAAAATGGAGCAAGTAAGGAAATCTGTCAAAGGGGACAATAAAGCAGGCCTGTCAAGGCGATACAATTAAGAAAGCCTGTCAAATGGGTGCGAACAGGGAACCTGTCAAAGGGGGGTAGTAAATCAAGTGTGCAATTAAGGAACCTTGTAAAAAGGATGCAATTACGGAAGCCTGCCAAAGGGTGCAACGAAGAAACACTGTCAAAATGTAGCAAATAAGGAATTCTGTCAAAGGGGTATAATAAGGCAAGCCTGTAAAACGGATGCAATTACAGAACATTGTAAAAAGAATGCAATAAAGGGTGCGAATAAGGAACCTGTCAAAGGGTACGATTTAGAATCCATCATTCCTTTCAGTGATTGAGCCTAAATTGGCGAAAGTATGGAAATCTGTCGAAGAAGACAATTAAAAAGGGAAAAGGGTGAAAGTAAGGAAACCTGTCAAAGGGTTCAATTAAGGACCTGTCAAAATGAAGCAAGTAAGGAACCCTGTCAAAGGAGGCCAATACAGCAAACCTATAAAAAGGATGCAGTTAAGGAAGCTTGTGACAAGGATCAACTTAAGGAAGGCTGTGAAAAGGTTGCAATTCGGGAAGCCTGTCAAAGAAGTGTGAGAAATTAACCTGCCAAAGGTTCCAATTTAGAATCAACCATTCTTTTGAATGATTGATCCTAAATTGTTGCAAGTAAGGAAGCTTGTCAAAGTGTGCAATTAAGGAAACCTATGCTCAGTGGCTGAGTGGCCTAAGGCCAAGGCTTTCGGGCCTGGCTAGAGCCTCCAGCCAGCCATAATCTCTACGCTACACCGTCTCCGGAACCATGAACCCCAAATTACAGATGGCCGACTGCTAACAACCAAAAGAATTGTGCATGGTGGTCGCTAAACTGCCAAATAAAAAATTAAGATTCCTTATGCGTACTTCATCTTACAAATAAATGAATTAATAATTTTTTAAGTCGGTGAAAAATTCCGCAAAATAATATTTGGATGCCCCCCCCCTTTTTTTTTTAACTTTCCATACGGCATGACAATAGAAAAATATCGCCAAATACCTTTCAGTTGCCGAAAGCAGAATATGATTAATAAGTCCGGGTGGCTAGATGTACCTTTTTCTTTCAACTCTGAAATTTAAAATACTAAGATGGCATGATGATAGACCGTGCGCAATGTTATTGCGCCGCCCCGGTGGCGCAGTGGTCTAAGCGATAGCCTCTGATCATTCGTCCGAAAGGGGTCCGGGTTCGAATCCCGGTGAGGCATGGATGTTGTGTTTGTCTTACGGCACTGGTTCTCTCCCTTCCCTGGAACCAGTGATCCTAAATTAGGGACGGGCGACTGCTTATAGCCCATTGAGTTGCTCACGGTGGTGGTTAAACCTCCAATAAAAAAAATGTTATTGCAGTTCTTAAACACATACAAACATATTAAGGGAAGGATGAGCAAATGCGTGCCCAGACCGCAGATGTCACGCATATGATTCCAGAATGTAACTCTTTCAGCCAGTGATGTATTCAGGCATCTTCTCGGGGATGCTTAGCCCCCAGAAAATGTATGAATGGACCCCGTAGGTCTTTGGGCGATCACCTCTCATGTTTAGTCTAATTGCGTTGGTTTATACATGAATATTTAGAGAAATTAATTTCAAAAAATAGGTGAAAATATCATAATAATAAAAAAACATCCACATGGACTTCAGTCTGAAATTTCTATCATCCTTCAATCAAACATTAAACAGTCCTCGCTTAAGGGGCAATTTTTCAAGCACTGACAATTCGGACTACTTCCGCAATCAAAACCTAATTCCACAGATTAGAGATGTTAGCACTGCAATACCTCGTTATATTTTGAAAGCTGGCATTCAGCTTTATTTCAGTCTTCTGGATGCCTATTTTCCATATATGCAATTAAGCCTTACTGTAGCTAACGTGAGGGTAGTGCTTCCAATACAAAAAAATATTTGCTACCTAATTTTCAACAATAGTAAATTGTTAGAAATGTTTCCCATAACAAGGGGTTTTTTATCTGGCGGTGATGGTTTGCACTCTGTGACGAAAAAAAAAATCGAGGAATCTCAAACTGGCATCAAAACTGTTAGTTAGTTTTTGGTTTTTTTTTACTACTATTTGCTAAACTAAATATTCTAAATGGGCTAATACCAAACACAATACGTTTTCAGGTAACACTGTAATGATTTCTTAATAAATAAAAACACGCTTGTAGTAAGACGAGGGCATTTTTATCTCTCCTAATGTCTTGGAGGGATGTTCTCCAGCACAGCCTAATTTTTTTTTTTTTTTTTTTTTGATTGAAGGTTTAACGACCATCGTGAGCAACTCAATGGGCTATAAGCGGTCTGCCGTCCCTAATTTAGGGCCACTGGTTCCAGTGCAAGGAGAGAGGCAGTGCCGTCAGAAAAACATAACACCCATGCCTCAGGGATTCGAACCCGGACCCCTTTCGGACGAATGATCAGAAGCCATCGCTTAGACCACTGCGACACCGAGACGGCCAGCCTAACCTTTACTAGCGTCTTCAATATTTTACATCACCCCAGGGCGAAATCTGTAGTACATTACTGATTTAAAGCAAAGGTATAACATTCCTACATTTTTAATCACTTGCACTGACATGAGAAAAAAAAAGTTTTGTTAATTCAATGAAATAATTCAATCGATATACAGTCAACGAAAAAGTTTGCTAAATTAACAAAATTACACTGCTGGCCACCCAAAATGCAACACAAGAAGGACACGAGATAGCAAAGCCAGATTTACTGGACACATAACAACAGATACAAAAATGAAACAATTGAGCTTACAGGTCCGTGCGACTTGCGGAACACGCAGACATCAATAGTTCGTGTGGCCCCCATAGCTGGCAATAGCGGCCGCCACACGCCGCGGCATCGAAAGAAAGAGGCTTTGGATGTGGGCTTGGGGTATGTCGGTCCAGGCTGCTTCCACACTTTGCCACAGTTCATCACGGGTGGTGCTTGCCGGGCCACTGGGTTGCCGATCAGCGACTAAACGTGTTCGATGGGTGACATATCTGGAGAACAGGCTGGCCACGGCAGCAGTGACACCTGGTGGGCCGTGAAGAATTGTTGCACTAGGCGTGCCACGTACGGGCGCGCATCGTCCTGTTGAAACGTGGCCGCTGGCAGGTCCTGCAGGTAAGGGAGGACTACAGGCTCCAAAACGTCGGAGATGTAGGGGGTGGATATTGAGTGTACCGGCGATCCGTACCAGAGGGATGCGGGTGTCTCAACCAATTGCGCCCGAAACCATAACGCAAGGCGACGAACCGGTATGGCGATGCATAATGCAGGCGTCATACAGTCTCTCGCCGCGGTGCCGACACACGCGGATCCGACCATCGTGGTGTTGCGGGCAGAAGCGGGATTCGTCGGTGAAGACAATGTCGTACCATTCCGTAGTCCAGGTACGGCGTTCAACGGCCCTCTGCCGCCGCACTCGCCGGTGGTGTTACGTCAATGGTAATCTGAGCAATGGGCGCCGTGCGACAAGTCCCCGCTCTGGCAGACGACGTCGAACGGAACGTGCTGACACATGTTGTTGCGCAACACACCCTAATTCCTGCGCTAACTTTCGTGATGTGGCGGTGTGAGCCGTCAATGCCCGCTGCACAACATGCCGGTCCTCTAGTCCGGTTGCATTGCGCGGCTGCGGCAACCGCTCACGTCGGTCCGTCCGTCCCTTTTGCACCCACCGAATACATACTCCCCTCACTGTGGCTGGAAGTCGTCCTACACGGGCGCCGATGTCTCGGTACGATAAACCGCTCTCGCGATAATCCTTTATTCGTCCTCTTTCGAACTCCGAAACGTGCTGGAATGACTGCCGTATTCTGCGACGAGGCATCAGGAAGCTTCCCACGCACAGGTCCGGCAGCACAACACAGTTCCACTACTTACACCCCGCCTTATGTGCACCCTTCTTATAGTGCTTCTCGGTGGCGTGCCGGGCGCACATGATTTGCATATGCCCTACAATGCTAATTGTTTGCATGTCCTCTCGCGGGCGACGCATGCTGCGAATTTCAGGCCAAATCGGATGCTTCCTTCTTGGTGTTGCATTTTAGGTGGCCAGCAGTATATTTTGATGAAAGTTGTTGTTCATTCTACAAAATGTATTGTTATCATGACAGAACGTTTTGTTCATTTAACAAAAGAATTTTTCGATTTTCGGAGATTTCTTTGATCCAACAATATGCATTGTTATCGTGATAAAACCTTTTGTTGCTGCAACCAAGCACATTTTTATCATGAACAGTAATTTCTTGCTCCAACAAACTTTAGAATCATATTAGCTGGGCCACTTTGTCCCTAAACCTTTTTTTCCGATGGCGTAACACTGTGCAATATTTTCTCCCGCCGTATTTACTTTCTAATGGTGTTCAAATGAATATGTACGTTGTTACGTCAGGATGAAATTTTTTCACAACAATCGAAAAATAGCTCGCCTTGTGGATTCGAGCCTGAGACTTTTAGTTAAGGAACTACGCGTGATACCCATACGTCTATACCTGCTCTTGCAAGCGTGTTCTTATCTGCGAATTCAGCACTTGAATGTGGGTTTACTACCTTTTGGAATGTTAAAGAACGATTTATACTTGACATAACGATGTATTGACACTATTTTGGCGCGTATGTAACATGTTTCTAAATTCGATTTCTTTTTAAATGATTTCCTTAGTTTTTTGATGAAATAAATTATTGACATTTTTGGTTAGACAAAAAAAAATCGTAATATTTTTTTTAACGTTGTATATGTTCCATGGTACTATCACCATACAATCTTTGCTTGCCGCACGTATTTTGAAACACTCTGTATATATAACTTAACTTATACATGAAATCAAGCTCTATACATAAATTACAACTCTTATCATTACCTCGTGTGCAATTTTTTATTTGCGATCGGGAACCGCAAGCCGTAATAAGAAATGTATTATTGCTTTATCAGAAATCTGGGTTTAAATTTAATATGTGCTTCTGTGCATCTAATAAAGTGCGGATTCTATCGTGCTCATTGTAAGTATGAGTTTACAAAGTGATGCCAAATTATCACTAAAATTTACTGAATCCAACCAAAATAACACACAATAAACACTAGCATAAACATACGTCGGAACTATTAAGATCCGACGAACATAATAATACGTCGGAACTATTAAGATCCGACGAACATAATAATACGTCGGAACGTCGGAATTATTAAGATGTGTCTTAATGCACTCACTTTGTAGTCAGCCATTCAGTGGTAGTCTGGTAGTGCCCGTATGGAGTAGCAAGTAATCACGTGCGCTTTGGCGTAAGGTCGATGTCACCTCCATATAGTTGAATTAACAAAATATAGCCAGCCAAATAATTTTGTGTTGCCAACAAAACAATTCCGATGGAGTTTGGCTAAAGCAACAAAATTAATCGACAAAACAGCTCAACGAAATTATTTTGTTTTTTCAAACAAACTTTTTTTCTCAGTGCACCTCCATGTACTGTAGTTGAATTAACAAAATATAGTCAACGAAATAATTTTGATTTTCCAACAAAATAGTTCCGATGGAGTTTTGCTAAAGCAACAAAATAAATCAACAAAACAGCTCAACGAAATCATTTTGTTGTTTCAAACAAACTTTTTTTCTCAGTGTGTATGTGCAGATATCTTAGAATCTGCTTACAGTACAAGAGCATACGAAAATTTGTGTACTCCATTTAAAATTTTTACATATATCACTATACTGTACGTGTTATATATATGTGACCAGTGCGACATGAAGGCAGAGGGGGCTAAGAATCCCCGGAGGACTGGACTAGGCTGCCATTTGATGCTGACCTTGGCTACTTACAATGACGCTCCCTATCTTCTGATTCAAGGCTCTTTGAATTGCAAGAGGAACTACAAAGGATCAAGTGGGACATCGTCGGGCTAAGTGAGGTAAGGAGAAAAGGAGAAGATCTCATTGAACTGAAAAGTGGACATCTCTTCTACTATCGTGGGACAGATACTGGTAGAATTAGTGGTGTTGGATTTATAAGAAACAAGAAACTGAAGGAAAAAGTTGCAGAAGTTGAAAGTTCCTCTGACAGAGCTGCACGACTCGTTATCCAACTCTTGAGAAGATACCAGTCTCAGATTATTCAAACTTATGCACCCAATACAAGTCATCCTGAAGAAATTGAAGAATTTTATGAGGAATTTCGTGATCTAAATAATAAAAGCAAGCAGCGCTTGAAGATAATTATGGGAGATTTCAATTCAAAAATAGGGAAACGGCAACAGAATGAAACTTCAGTAGGTAAATTCGATCACGGCAATAGAAACCAGAGTGGAAATACTCTCGTAGAGTTTGCAGAGGCAGAAAGGTTTTTCATCATGAACTCCTTTTTCAAGAAAAAGCCGCAAAGGAAATGGACATGGAGGCATCCCAAAGGATGGACAAGTGAAATTGATTTTATTATGTGTAACAAGAAATTTGTCATGGAAGACTGCGGTGTGCTAAACAAGCTCAACACAGGTACTGACCATAGATTGGTAAGATGTAAGATGCACCTCAATGCTAAACTTCAGCGTGGCAAGCTCATAAAACAAAGTGTATTGACGTGACCAACCTTAAAAAGATCAGAATACCTTCAAATTGGAACTGAGGAACAGATCCTCTGCTCAAGAAGGTCTAACATCAGAAGAAGTGGACATCTCTGAAGTTAACAGAAAAGTAACCAAAGCTCTTAAGGAAACAGCAACAAGTTGAGCTGGGTCTAAGAACAAGTTGCATACGACCAAATTATCAGGAAAAACCAAAATGTTGATGCAAAAAAGAAGAGAGTTGAGGACAACTAAAGAAGATGTGGCTTCCAAAGTGGAATATATAGAGCTATGCAAGACGGTGCGAAAGAGTATTACTGAAGACGTAAGGAAATTTAACTGTGAACTAGTCAGGAAAGCAATTGAAAACAACCAAAGCCTAAAAATAGCAAAGGGACATCTCAGTAAGGGAAGAACACAGATTATGGCACAGAGAAAAGAAGATGGTTCTGTAACAAGAAATAGAGGCGGAATTTTGACAAGAGTGAAATATTTCTACTCCAGTTATATGAAAGGGATGATACATGTACTCCAGACATTACAAAAGATACCAGTATCAGGGTTCTACCAGTCCTCCCTAGCAGAAGTTGCACATGCAATCAAGAACATGAAGCTGGGGAAAGCTGGAGGAGAAGATGGAATTAATGTAGACATCATACAAGAAGCAAGTGGAGAAATTGAAACAGTACTCGTCCAAGTTTTCACCCCATGCCTTAATGAAGGAACGATTCCTGAGGTTTGGAGCAACGCTACAATGATCCTGCTACATAAAAAAAGGTGGCATTGAGGATCTCTGGAACTACAGAACTATCAGCCTCCTATCAGTGGTTCACAAAATCTTCACTAAGGTTCTTTTATCGCCGCTTGAAGGTAACACTGGACATGGCTCAACCGAGAGAACAAGCTGGATTGAGGAGTGGCTACAGCACTACAGATCATATCCACGTACTGAGAGAACTAATTGAAAGAACGACGGAATATGTATTTCCATTGTGCATGACTTTCGTCGATTATGAAAGGTTTTCTATTCAGTAAAACCATCAGCAGTTCCAATGGCTTTGAAATCCTGCGGTGTTGAAGATGCATACATTAATATTATTAATAGCATCTATGAAAACGCACGTGCAAAAATTCGGCTGTTTGAGAATACAGTACACATAAAAATTGGAAAGGGAGTGAGACAAGGTGACACCATATCTCCCAAGCTATTTAATGCCACATTGGAAAGTGTCCTTCAATCACTGAACTGGGAAAACAAAGGGATAAATATTAATGGATATTATCTACATCACCTTCGTTTTGATGATGACATATTCATTTTTGTAACTACCCCATCAGAGATGTAGAGTATGATCCAGGAACTTGCTGACAAGAGTAAAGAAGTGGGATTAAAAATGAACTTTCAAAAGAGAAAAGAGATGTACAATGCTTTTACGAAAAATGAAGATTTATCGATTGATGGGGAAAAGCTGGAGATAACAGACACGTACGTTTATCTTGGACAGCAGATATCAAGTGAGAGTCACATTGATGAAGAAATTAATCGGCGTACAAACTTGCCTGGAGAGCTTTTGGAAGAAACAGCATAATTTTCAAGAGCAATATGCCCTTATGTCTCAAAAGAAAAGTGTTTGATTAATGCATCCTACCAGTGCTTACGTATGGTGCAGAGACGCGGACCTTAACTAAAAGGGACATACAAAGGCTGCAGACAACCCAAAGCAGCATGGAGAGTGGCATGCTTGGTGTAACCAGGAGAGATAAGAAGAGGAACTCGTGGGTCAGAAAAATGACAAGAGTGGAAGACATCATGATCAGAGTAAAATCCCTGAAATGGCAATGGGCTGAACATACTGCCAGAAGGACAGACCATCGATAGACAGTCGAAATTTTAGATTGGATTCCAAGGGACAGGAAACGACCCAGAAGAAGACCACATGGAAGATGGGTGGATGAAATTCGGAAGTATGCGGGAGTAACATGGAGGAGACTTTCACAAGACAGACCATAGTGGAAGAGCCTTGGAGAGACCTTCGTGCAGCAGTGGGTTGTACATATATAACAAAATTGTGATTATATGTATATAATCAGTCAACAAGTTTTAGCCCTCTGGAAATTTGACATTGCCCCCCCCTGAAAAAACTCTCTGAATGCAACACTGCTTTCAGCGAGAAGAAAATTCCTAATTCCAGAACTGGAAAAAGGCGAAACACATCTCGATCCTGCTCGACTTCGCTTGAGCGAGATAGGGTCTCACATAGGTGATAAAAGAATTCGTCGCAAGGCAGGAAGAGTCTATGAAAACAACAGAAGACAAGAAAGTTAACACCGAATTTTCGGGTGTAATAAGCACGTCTTTTGAATCCGTTCTGACTCAAATTAAATTTATCAAAGCTATTCAAAGTCAATGGAACTGGTATGGAAAACAATAGATCTGACCAAAGAAAGAAGATTTTCAATCGGGTTTTTAATCCCTCAGATATTGCTGTGAACGGAATCGTCAGCTTACGAACTCTTAGAAACAGAGATATCGACGAAAATAAGATGTGACAGAGATATCGACGAAAATAAGATGTGACCTGGTGGGAAAACCATGCATTATTTTAGGAAGAAATTATTTTCAAAAGGTGTATCCATATAAGCGGTATAGGTGGAAGAAAAAAAATTAGTCGAGTTTTCAGGAGCCCAGATTTTGCAACAAATACTTCAGAAGCAGAAATTAACACTTATGACCCCTTGTGGCTAAACCATTCTTTACCAAACATTAGAAATTATGTGAAAAATATTTTCCATCAGGTCTTCTATGCGATACAGGAATTATTTTTCAAATCAGATCATTAGGAGCAGAAATAACGCAGAAAACGCAATTTACTTTTGTGCCCCCTAGCGGAAAGTCTATGATTTACTGGAAAATATGGAATTAATAGAAAAAACATTTCGCATCGGAAACACTATCCAACAAAGAAGGAATTTTTCAAATCGTACTCTTAGAAGTAGAGATATTGACAAAAATAAGATATACATCTACGCACCCTGGCGTAGAAACCATGCATTTTTTGAAGAAGAAAATTTTCCTAAGAGGTTTGTCGACATGAGGAGTAGTATCGGTCAACAAATGACATTTTTTCAATCGAGATTTTAGAAGCTCATATTTTGCTGCAAATGCAACAGAAGCGGAAATTAAGGTTTACGCCCTCTGGTGGCCAAACCATTTCTTAAAAAAATTAGAAAATATGTGCAAGCGATTTCCCATCAGGAGCTGTGTGCGGCGCAGAAAGAATTTTTCAAATCGGTGATTTAGAAGCAGAGATATATTGGGAAACGCAATTTACATTTACGCCCCCTAGCGGAAAGTCAATGAATTACTTGAAAATTTTGAAATTATGTGAATCACATGCCACACTAGAAACACTATCCAACAAAGAAGGAATTTTTCAAATCGGACTCCTAGAAGTAGAAATATTGACAAAAATAAGATATTAAGCTACGTCCCCTGGCGTAGAAACCATGCAGTATTTTAAGAAGAAAATGTTTCTAAAAGGTTTGTCGACATGAGTAGTATCGGTCAACAAACGACGTTTTTTTTTAATCGAGAATTTAGATTATCATATTTTGCTGCAAATACAACAGAAGCGGAAATTAAGATTTACGCCCCCTGGTGGCCAAACTATTTTTTTTACAAAAACTAGAAATTATGTGCAAACGATTTCCCATCAGGAGCTGTATCCGGTGCAGAAAGAATTTTTCAAAGCGGAGATTTAGAAGCAGAGATATAGGGGGAAACGCAATTTACCGCTACACCCCTAGCGGGAAGTCTATGAAATACTTGAAATTTTTGAAATTACATGAAAAACATGTGACACAAAAAACACTGTCCAACAAAGAAAGAATTTTTCAAATCGGACTCCTAGAAGTAGAGATATTGACAAAAATAAGATGTACATCTACGCCCCCTGGCGGAGAAACTGCGTAATATTTTAAGAAGAAATTATTCCGAAAAGGTTCATCGATGTGAGTGGCATCAGTTCAAGAAAGAATTTTTTCAATCGATATTTTAGAAGCTCCGATTTTATGGCAAATACCTCAGAAGCAAAAATTAACACTTACGCCTATTGGTGGCCAAAGTATTCTTTACCAAAAATTTGAAATTATATGCAAAAGATTTTCCATCAGGAGATGTATCCACTGAAGAAAAAAATTTCAAATCGGAGTTTTAGAAGAATAGTTATCGAGGAAAATGTAATTTACTTTTACGCCACCTAGCGGAAAACCTATGCGTAATTTGAAAAAGGAGCTATATCTAAAAAATACTCTTCGATATAAATGGAATCGAAAGATAAACATTTTTTTCAATGGGATGTTTAGATGCAAATATGTGGAATAAAACGTATTTTTGAATTCGACATCATCTGCATTTACGCCCTATACCGGCAAAATTGTACATCGTAAAAATAAACGAAATAAAAGATAATCATTTGCATATTTCAAGCTTTCCAATGCAAAAAGAATTTTTCAAATCGGACTAATAGTTGCAGAGATATCGTGGGTACAGGCGGACGGACGGACGGACAAACTGATAACAGAAGCACGATCTTTTTTTACAAAAAGACGTGTTAAAAAAAGGGGTAGACCTGAAGCGGAAGAGGACTGACGCCCATAGTCCTCACCTTAGCACCCGCCCAAATGCTAAAGATGTGTAATACCATAATTTTTCAGTATAAATTAATATTTTTCTTATTATTAATTGTCTCAGTTCACCTTCGTGAGAGGTCTCGAAAATAGAGGACCTATTTCTCGGAACTATGAATGGAATTTAATATGCCTGCAATAACTTAGAACAAACATAGTTATTCGTGTAAATGAATATAAACATGCTGCCAAAAACGGAGATTTTTCCAAATCTATATCAGACAACGACTCAACTGGCGCTGATGGCAGCAGATGTAAGAACATAGAATCAGTAGTTACATTTTTAAGCAAATAATGTGTCCGCTTAATACCTGTATTAAATCCCTCGGCCAAAGATCTGAAATCTTACAGCCGCCGTTGTACGCCTACTCGTATTTCTCCAGAAAGATTGTGGATAACATTTCTTCATAAAATTTAAACGCTTTATTTTGCCATCTACTCTGACCGTTAGTTGATAAGTTTTTGGGGAGAAATAGAAGAAGATTCCATTTCCAGAGAGGAAAGAAGAAATACAGGAAAGAAGAAACACAAGAATTTCCCTATTTATACAGAAATTTTGCAAAATCTTTAACACATTCAGATCTTTTGAGTTTGCATCAGGTTGGAATCGAACTATCCTCGTTCGTCTTCAACCAAAGATGCCCATGCTATCCGTTGAGCCAGAAAGTGACGTAAAGCCTTTCGCGTATCAGGTTGAATTAGAGTCGTTCAATGATGAAATGCTTTTCTGCTATTAATGAGAGTGAAGTAGCAATTTTATTTTTTGTAGCTCATTATTTTGTTAAATAGGTTCGTAAGAATTTAATTTTTTTCTGTAGGAGGACTTATTACAAATTACAGAATGTAATCTTTTCATCGTGATTTTTCGAAGCAACAGAACACTTTGGAACTTGCGGTTGTTTTAACCAGTTAATGACTATCAATTATCTTTAAGGAAAAATGCAGTGTACTGTTTTATAGTAAAATTTAAGGAAGGCTCCTAAATATAAAATTTATTTTCCTTTGATAACTACAATAACTTTTGTCTTAAAGAGCTATAACGAAGTAAATTCTCCGTCATTTTTGGTCCACGCCGGGGATCGAACCCGAGTCCACTTATTCCGGAACAAGTCGCTCTACCAACTAACTGAGCTACGCAGACGTTCGTTCTCGCTGCTATCTGCCTTTATGTTGTGTGCGTCCTGCGGGGAAGGCACGTCACATCTCCCCCCCGAAAGAGGGCCGGGGGCATGGCCTACGGGTCAGCCGTGACCATAAATCGTTGCATGCAGCCATCAGCTGTAGAACGTGCACTTGAGAACACCCAGTCAATCTGGTGTGTGGAATGCAACATCACACATTTTATTTTTCGGAGCGCTGAAGGGATTATCTTATTTTTCTTATCTCGCGGTGTGGAAAGAACATCACACCATTGTGAGATCTTTAACGGCCGGGTCATCCGGGAAGTTCGGGCACCATTATAACGAAATAAATTTCTCCGTCAATTTTGGTCCACGCCGGGGATCGAACCCGAGTCCACTTATTCCGGAACAAGTCGCTCTACTAACTGAGCTACGCAGCCGTTGGTTCTCGGCTGCGTAGCTCAGTTAGTGTGCGTCCTGCGGGGCAGGCACGTCACAGAGCCAACAGACTGATACATAGGTATCGTACAATCATCTGTACAATAATTTAGGTACCCAGTTTCTTATGATAATGCTATACAATGCTGTTGCGTAAAGGGGGAAAGGGCGGGGAAAATATTCCGTGCCCTAACAACCAAAATTGCATGCAATATGTTACCCAGAATATCCGTTCTTGCTGCAGAACTTCAAAAGCAGATTCTGCGACAGACAACTAAATTTAATAGTTAATCACACCTCAAGTATCCCCATCCCAGGTAGCACACCCATGAATTTAACATAAGCCCAACTCTGAGCCACCGTCTTTTATTCCTAAAAGACGGTGGCTCAGCATTGGGCCTACGTCAAATTGCAAACCTGTGCTACCTGGGAAATAGAGTTGCTATCACTGGAAATTTTCCGTCATATGGGTATGAAAAGAGGAGAACAGAATTTTTCCGTAGATATTCGAAAGGAAGTGAGGAAAGTTTCTGAAAATTGAGAATTTTCCGTCAACACATCTTAGGAACGTTAAGTTACCTTTAATGCACGAAAGGAATTGCGAAAATATTTCTGAAATGTCAGAAATTTCCCGACTAACGAAAAGCCAGGGAAATTCAGAGGTTTTCCCTCATTTCACGGAGAAGATTGTGTCAGAAATACGCTTCATTAATTCACAAAGGTATCACGAGAAATGGCTCATGAATTTCCAATTTTTTTTTTTAGTGTAAGAATACAGAAATTAAAAAGGAAGTTTAAATTAGCTGTATACGGCATAAAAGAAAGTTTCGAATTGTCATGTCTCCTGGAAACAAGAAGTACATATATTCAATTGCTCTCATGTGAATAAACGTCATGCAGAAACAATTTAAATGAAAATTCTGAAATAACGGTAAAATGTAATAGGATTTTCAAGTTTCTATATTTTTGCAATAGTTTCTTTGGGCGAAATGGTCATCATTTTCAGCGCAGAAATGGCACGTCTTAGCTTTATTTTCTGAAGCCTTCCTCTCTTATCTGTACAAGCTCTGATTACAACACCTTCGCAGAATCGCAGATACGACTGAAAGTGAAAGATAATAAAGCTTTAGGCTTTCCAGAGGCTTCCAGAAAGTAACTTACATTGCCGGTTTCGTTGCTAAGTTCTAAGCTTCACCAGGTATTGATTCGTTTCTTACTCTTTTTTCTTGTTTTCTCTTCTTTCAAACCGCATTCCAATACCTCACATTCCTCTTATGTACATATACAAAAAAAAATTAGGGTTTCATTTTACCCATGATCACTATCTTTTCCAACGTAATTTTAAACGAAAGCAGATTTTTCGAAAACAATAGTTTTCTTAGATTAATGGAAAAAACATGAAATCCGAGCGTCATCTTTGAAACTGAATTATTTATTGCAGTTTATATTTTTCACTGATTTGTGTAGCATATGTATCAGAAGCATTGGGGATGCTCTGGATTGGAACATGAAAATGAAGAAAAAAAGAAGAAGAGATAAAAATCGAATAACTACTTTTTTTTTTTTTGCAAAGAGATAACCCTAAAGAGTGTTGGTGTTCCCACAGAAATGAAGAAGTACGCGCACATTTTGAATGAATAAGTTTTTTAATATGCAGAGGCGAACACGACGGAAATTAGTTTTTCTAAACGAAAGTTGAAAAGACATGAAGCATTATGGCGGAAGGAAACAGGAAAAATTGGGAAGAAAGGAAATGCATTTATATTGTTCTCTTTACAAGAAGGAACAGCGTTGTTTCTCGTATCGTATGAAATGAAAATGAATTACAATATGACAAAGAATTTTGAAGCGCAATTAGGAAGTTTCTTTCGCAATATCCGAAACATAATATATCTCACTGCAAATTCCAGTTTTCATTGTTTTCTGTAAGGAAAAGGAAAATTATTTTGTTCAGAATTTCTTAACTTTAAGACGGGAAAGTAGCTTAAATACGTTTTTCTTTTCTGTGTTGGTAATTCTTCAGTAATTTTTTATTTCTATTCACAATGTGCCGTATATGGAGAAAAACATTTGGAATGCGTACTTTATTGTAAGAATTTAAAACAGAAGGATTTAAAACTTAATCATTTCCAAATGTGTTAAGAAAAATAACTCGATGGATGTTAAAATCTTCTAATTCTGTTCCACGAAAATCAAACAAGTTGATGAATTGTGTGAAGAAGAAGAAGGTCTGAATAGAGGGCTGCAAGCGCCCGGGGTGGGTTGGGCCGTTGCTCATTTCTAAGTTGGGAAAACGGGACGGGCCTTCAATATTTAATGTAAAACAGACACGGGCCAAGCAGGGCTTTTTTTTAAGAGCAAAACAATCGGTGTACGATGCTTTCTCGTTTGGAGAACTCGCAACATACAGCAACTGGATAAGATTGAATAATTTCCGCTGATGGAAAAAATAAAAGTTTTATGATATCCTCCCCTCCTACAAAACAGTTGGAGTGGATCAGCTCCCTTAGTTTTCCAATGTGAATGTGGCCCCCTCTCTCTCTCTCTCTCTCTCTCTCTCTCTCTCTCTCTCTCTCTCTCCTCTCATGCTTCAGGGAAGGCTATTAACTGCAGCATTTCTAAACCGAGCCAGCCGCCCCGGTGGTGCAGTGGTCTAAGGCGTTGGCCTCTGATCATTCGTCCGTAAGGGGTCAGGGTTCGAACCCCGGTCAGGCATGGATGTTGTGTTTGTCTTACGGCACTGGCTCTCTCCCTTCCCTGGAACCAGTGACCCTAAATTAGGGACGGGCGACTGCTTATAGCCCATTGAGTTGCTCACGGTGGTCGTTAAACCTCCAATAAAAAAAAATAAAAAAATAAACCGAGCCACCCGCTCGCAGACCAGGAGCTATCACAGACGATCTTTTTTATTGTTCTGGTCGGCGGCACTTTGTTCTCTAGAAGTGTGAAAAGCTTTTAAGTTGTCTTAAATGGCACGGGAGAAATGGGCTGGGAGAAAATTACTTCTGTGTACAAATCTGTGCCGTATTTTCTCCATTTGTACTATCAGGCAGCCGTTTTTTAAACTTCTGGGACACTGATTAGCTGTGCAGTCTGTCGTTGTTTTCCCTTAGCATATGCTCAGTTCAGTGTTGCTGATAAATACTCTCCCATACTAATTATGGAATTTAAGAAAGCGAAAGACTTTCGCGAAAAAAAACCCTTCCTTAGAATATGTGCTTGTAAAACAATGTAAAAGGGAAAAGCGATATTTGGAAATATTTTAAATTACTGTCCCGTTCTGAAACTAGTCTGCCGGTAAACGCTGTGCAGTGCACTAAATGCAAACATTTTTTGAGTTACGATAGCACAAAGTCTGGAACATCGCATCTTAAGCGACACACACACACACACACACACACACGAGAGACATATTGGGTCCCAGCGATATGATATGCCGGTAGAGATCGGTGCTAAGTGCAATTTATACAGCCATAAAAATCTTCTCCCAGTAAAACGATTGGACTCATAATTCTGGATATTTCATACTTTTCGAATTAACCCCCCCCCACCCCTTTACTTATCCCCAAAGATTTTTCCCCGGCTCCGGCGGTAGGAAACCCAGAAAATTTGAAAGGCATGGAAATTTTCCTTTTCATGCACTAAGTTTAAGTATGCAAGCCCCCCCCCCCTCGGACGTCACGTGACTTATACAGAGTCTCAGAAATATTCTGAATTAAAGTTTATTGTAATAGAATATGTGTAGCAATTTGAAAACGAGAACTCTTCTGGAGTCGAATTACCGAGTGTGCCAGGTGTGAAATTCGTGTTTTGGTAATTATTGGAATTTGACGGGCTGGCCCTGGCCTTGGAAATTAAAAAAATTGAAATGGGCCGGGCCTTGGACGTGCGAACTTGGGCCGGGCCGGGCCGGGCCGGGCTTTCTAAATTAAGGCCAGTGCAGACCTCTAGGTCTGAATAATAATAATAATAAATATTACAGTCCTTCACTACGTTACAGAAATATCAATGATCCTCTAGCTACATACGAATAATATTTTTTTAAAGGAAGAGAGAGTGAAGAGAATGTCAAAGTTTCAAAACCGCGTATGTTCTTTTATCGCAATTTTTTTTTGAAATTTTGAATTAAAACAAAACAGAAATATTAAAAAACCATCATTTCGCCACAAATATAAAAGGTGAAAGCTGATTAAAACAGATTTCTGGCATTATCCTGCAAATTCATTAGCTAAAATATCGACTGAACACGATAAAACACATATGTAGCACAGATACACTACATGTACTAAAGCTTTACTGATGAACACACATACCACATGAGATCTTTCGAGGATCACAACGTCCCCATCCTCAGATGTTCCATTCACGAGTAAGACCAAGATATATATACATATATACACTGCTGGACAATTGCTAAGGACGGATGATAAACGGCTATATAGCGCATAAGAAAGTAAGTGTGGTTGGATGTCAAGTGAAATAAAATAATGTCAGAATGCCAGAACATTACAAGAAAGACAATTTATTGTGCTCTGAAATCCAGAAGGCTTTGGAACGTGTTCAAGGGACAAACAGGCCATTTTGTGCAGAATACGTAAACGTGAAAAAATGCAATTACCGTCCGCAGGCGTTCCGGCGTAAGATGTCAATACGGGATATGGCCACCATGGAGGGCGATGCAAGATTCCACACGTCGTGTCATGCTTTGCACAACATTATCAAGCAGCTGTTGGGGTAATTTATCCCATTATTCTGTCAGTGCACGGATGAGGGTGTCCTTGTTTATTGGAGGGCATTGGCGACCAGCAAGACTCTTCCCCAAAGCATCCCACACATTTTCAATGGGATTCAGATCTGGAGAACGTGCTGGCCGTACGAGGCGTTGAATACCCTCGCTCTCAAGATACTCCTGGACAGCGACTGTTCGATGACATGTTGCGTTGTCGTCCATGAAAATGAATCTATCACCGATAGCACCACGGAACATGCGAACATGAGGTAGCAGAACATCATTAATGTAATGTTGGCCAGTCATAGTCCCAGTTGGAAGCACACAGAGGGACGTACGGCCATTGATCATGATGCCAGCCCATACCATGACACTACATGTCGGATATCGGTCCCTTTCCTGTATGTTTGCTGGACAATATGCAGAACCACTATCACGCCAGATCAGATGTCGTCGACAATCAGACGATAGACTGTATCTACTCTCATTTGAGAAGAGGACAGCAAACCAGTCGTTATCAGTTCAATTGCGATGTTGATGGCACCATTGCAAACGGGCGGTACGGTGACGTCTGGACAATGGGATGCACACAACAGAACGGCGAGCGTATAGTTCTCCTTCATGCAAATGTCTGGCGACAGTTTTTCGGGAGATCCGCTTGCCAGTAGCAGCCATAAATTGATTTGCTACCTCACTTGCTGTGCTGCGCCGGTGTCTTTTTGTTGATAGCACTATGCACCGATCTTCTGCAGGTGTAGTACTGCCAACACGACCTCCCCCGTGACGTTTGCTACACTCTCCATTTGTTTGAAATGATTTCCAAAGCCTTGAAACAACACTGTGGCTGACGTCGAACTCCCTGGCAACATCTGTTATTTTTCGCCCTTCTTCAATCTTGCCAATAATACGGCCACGCGTAAAATTATCTAGGTGATGTCGGGAAGACATACTGAAAATTGCAAGTTCGTCAATTGATTGTTTCCCTTTCAACTTTACGTTTCAACAACAACGGTCAATACGCGTCAATGCCTTTATATCTCTTATCAGCGCTATGACGTCACGAACAAGTTCGGCAATCCAAAATTTGCATATGCACAACACGTCTTACTGTATCCCGCACTTATGCTAATTTCCACATTTTCCTGCCTTCCATTTTATGGTTGCTATCGTTGCTATTGTCCTCCGTCCTTAGCAATTGTCCGGCAGTGTATATCTTAGTCTTATTCGTAAATGGAGATCAGGTAATGTAAGGTCAGGTGATGCGTAACATCACAGCCTCTCCATGACAAATGTAACCCCGCCTTCTCGTGGTGCATCCTGTTCCCACTAAAGGGGCACTGACGACCGCCAATAGCGGTATTACTATATCATCGGGATTAGAGGAAATACTATCCCACAATCACCAACCCGCTTGGCCAGCATGGTGAGTTATGGCCAAACCCTCCAAAATAACTCCACAACTTAAATCTTGGCCCTCAGGCAGCGGCCAGTGCGACATGAAGGCAGAGGGTGCTAAGAATCCCCAAAGGACCGGAGTAGGCTGCCATCTGATGCTGACCTTGGCTACGTATAATGGACGCTCCCTATCTTCTGATTCAAGGCTTCTTGAATTGGAAGAGGAACTACAAAGGATCAAGTGGGATATCGTCGGGCTAAGTGAGGTAAGGAGAAAAGGAGAAGATCTCATTGAACTGAAAAGTGGACATCTCTTCTACTATCGCGGGACAGATACTGGCAGAACTAGAGGTGTTGGATTTATAATAAACAAGAAACTGAAGGATAAAGTTGTAGAAGTTGAATGTTCCTCTGACAGAGCTGCACGACTCGTTATCCAACTCTCGAAAAGATACCAGACCAAGATTATTCAAGTTTATGCACCCGCCACAAGTCATCCTGAAGAAGAAATTGAAGAATTTTATGAGGAAATTCGTCATCTAAATAATAAAGGTAAGCAGCATTTGAAGCTAATTATGGGAGTTTTTAACGCAAAAATAGGGCAACGGCAACAGAATGAAAGTTCAGTAGGTAAATTCGGTCACGGCAACAGAAACCAGCGTGGAAATACTCTCGTTGAGTTTAAGAGGCAGAAAGGTTTTTCATCATGAACTCCTTTTTCAAGAAAAAGCCACACAGGAAATGGACATGGAGACATCCAAATGGAACGACAAGTGAAATTGATTTTATTATGTGTAACAAAAAATTCGTCATAGAAGACTACAGTGTGCTAAACAAGTTCAACACAGGTAGTGATCATAGACTGGTGAGATGTAAGATGCACCTCAACACTAAACTTGAACGTGGCAAGCTCATAAGACAAACAAAATGTATTGACACAACAAACCTTAAAAAACACCATAATACCTTCAAGTTGGAACTGAAGAACAGATTCCCTGATTTAGAAGGCCTAACATCGGAAGAAGTGGATATTTCTGAAGTTAACAGAAAAGTAACCAAAGCTCTTATGGCAACAGCAACAAAATTAGCTGGGTCTAAGAACAAATTGCATGTGAACAAATTATCAGGAAAAACCAAAATGTTGATGCAAAAGAAGAGAGATGAGGACAACTACAGAAGATGTGACTTCCAAAGTGGAATACATAGAGCTATGCAAGACAATACGAAAAAGTATTACTGAAGACGTAAGGAAATTCAAATGTGAACTAGTAATGAAATCAATTGAAAACAACCAAAGCCTAAAGATAGCAAAGGGACATCTCAGTAAAGGAAGAAAACAGATTTTGGCACTGAGAAAAGAAGATGGTTCTGTAACAAGAAATAGAGGCGAAATTTTGACAATAGTGAAAGATTTCTACTCCACATTTTATGAAAGGGATGATACATGTACTCCAGACATCATGAAAGGTGCCAGTACCAGAGTTCTTCCAGTCCTCAAAGCAGAAGTTGCACATGCAATCAAGAACATGAAGCGGGGAAAAGCTCCAGGTGAAGATGGAATTACTGTGGACATCATACAAGAAGCAATTGGAGAAATCGAAACAGTACTCGCCCAAATTTTCACTCGATGCCTTAATGAAGGGATGATTCCTGAAGATTGGAACAACGCTATAATGATCCTGCTACATAAAAAAAGTTTACATTGAGGATCTCGGGAACTACAGACCTATAAGCCTCCTATCAGTGGTTTATAAAATTTTCACTAAAGTTCTTTCACACCGCTTGAAGGTAACACTGGACATGGCTCAACCGAGAGAACAAGCTGGATTCAGGAGTGGCTACAGCACAATAGACCATATCCACGTACTGAGAGAACTATTTGAAAGAGCGAGGGAGTATGAACTTCCATTGTGCAAGGCTTCTATCGATTATGAAAAAGCCTTTGATTCCGTGAAACCATCAGCAGTTACAATGGCTCTGAAATCCTGCGGTATTGAAGATTCATACATTAATATTATTAATAACATCTATGAAAATGCAAGTGCAAAGATTCGGCTGTTTGAGAATGCAACACACATAAAAATTGGAAAGGGAGTGAAACAAGGTGACACCATATCTCCGAAGCTTTTTAATGCTACATTGGAGGGTGTCTTTCAGTCACTGAACTGGGAAAACAAAGGGATAAAGATTAATGGAGATTATCTAACCCACCTTTGTTTTGCTGATGACGTAGTCATTTTTGCAACTACCCCATCAGAGCTACAGAGTATGGTTCAGGAACTTGCCGACAAGAGTAAAGAAGTGGGATTAAAAATGAACTTTCAGAAGACAAAAGTGATGTTCAATGCTTTTTCAAGAAATGAAGATTTATCGATTGTTGGAGAAAAGCTGGAGATAACAGACACGTATGTTTATCTTGGACAGCAGATATCAAGGGAGGGTCACGTTGATGAAGAAATTAATCGGCGTACAAAAGTTGCCTGGAGAGCTTTTGGAAGAAACAGAATAATTTTCAAGAGCAATATGCCATTATGTCTTAAAAGAAAAGTGTTTGATCAATGCATCCTTCCAGTGCTTACGTATGGTGCAGAGACGTGGACCTTAACTAAAAGAGACATACAAAGGCTGCAGAGATCTCAAAGCAGCATGGAGTTGGTGCATACTTGGTGTAACCAGGAGAGATAAGAAGAGGAACTCGTGGATTCGAAAAATGACAAGAGTGGAAGACATCATGATCAGAGTTAAATCCCTGAAATGGCAATGGGCTGGACATACCGCCAGAAGGACAGACCATTTTTTAGATTGGATTCCAAGGGACAGGAAAAGACCCAGAAGAAGACCACATGATAGACGGGTGAATGAAATTCGAAAGTTTGCAGGAGTGACATATAGGAGACTGGCACAAGACAGTCCGTTGTGGAGGAAACTTGGGGAAGACCTTCATCCAGCAGTGGATTGATAATGGTTGACAATGATGATGATGATGATGATGATGATGATATACACTTATATACACAACACCATCGTCACAAACCAGCAATAACGCAACGCCATCTATGATTTACATAGTGCATTTAAAATAAATCATGAAAATGTTTAAATAAAATAGTCCATGGTTCCGATATAACTCTAGTGACATAGTCATTACAGCAACGAGATCCGAATGATGTAATATATAGGCTCTCCATAAATAATAATTGTGAGAGCTTACCTGGAGAGTTTATAATGGATACCTCATCCCATCTTGGAGTATAGGAACCGGTTGCAACCAGACGAGACAAGGCGGTTGTTAACTTGCCATTACGAACATCATAATGTTCCCTGACTCTGGTACTCTAGTTCCTTTTTGTAGAACCAATATATACAGTATCCTTAGTGTCTGGAACTCCGGCTTGTAGAGGAATGGTGTATACGTCGTGTGTAGTTTGTGGAGGCACCTTGTCCCGATCCTTCTTGATTAATGCATAAATATTTCTAGTCGTGAGGCCGAAGTCAATATTATATGGTTTACACTTATTTTTTAGTACATTAACCATCCTGAGAACATACGGAAGTGAGCCCACAAAACGTGGTTTACGAAAGTCTCTAGAAAGAGTCAAAACATTGTACTTCTTAATTTGCCGGAGCAAGCGATCCACCACCGAGGGCTCGTATCCATAATGACAGGCAATTTGTTTAATCTTGACCAGTTCCGAATGTCGTAATCTAGGGTTGGACGAGTGTGAAAATGCTCTACGTAATAAAAACCGAATAGACGCAAATTTGTAATTAGTCGGGTGATAAGACCAAAAGGGTATAATTTCAACACTGGAAGACGGTTTTCTGAATACCGAAAACTGCAAATGATTCGAGGGATTCCATTCCAAAATAAACTCCAAAAAAGGTAAACTCCGGTTTTGTTCGATTTCTAGAGTGAAATTGATAGACGGAACCTTTGAGGAACAATACTCAGAAAATAAAACCAGATCTGAAACGGAATATGTCCAAAACAACGAAATGTCATCCACGTATCTCACAAATAATAACGGAGTTTGAGGGTAGACGGTTAAGATGTCCTCCTCCAAAGACTGCATCAATATCTCTGCAAGAATGGGGGAGATGCTCATGGAAGCCCCACTCTCCTGACGGTAGATAATGAGGGTAGACGGTTAAGATGTCCTCCTCCAAAGACTGCATCAATATCTCTACAAGAATGGGGGAGATGCCCATGGGAGCCCCACTTTCCTGACTGTAGATAATGAGGGTAGACGGTTAAGATGTCCTCCTCCAAAGACTGCATCAATATCTCTGCAAGAATGGGGGAGATGCCCATGGGAGTCCCATTCTCCTGAAGGTAGATAATGAGGGTAGACGGTTAAGATGTCCTCCTCCAAAGACTGCATCAATATCTCTGCAAGAATGGGGGAGATGCCCATGGGAGCCCCACTCTCCTGATGGTAGATAATGAGGATAGACGGTTAAGATGTCCTCCTCCAAAGACGACATCAATGTCTCTGCAAGAATGGGGGAGATGCCCATGGGAGCCCCATTTTTCTGACGGTAGATAATGAGGGTAGACGGTTAAGATGTCCTCCTCCAAAGACTGCATCAATATCTCTGCAAGAATGGGGGAGATGCCCATGGGAGCCCCACTCTCCTGACGGTAGATAATGAGGGTAGACGGTTAAGATGTCCTCCTCCAAAGACTGCATCAATATCTCTGCAAGAATGGGGGAGATGCCCATGGGAGCCCCACTCTCCTGACGGTAGATAATGAGGGTAGACGGTTAAGATGTCCTCCTCCAAAGACTGCATCAATATCTCTGCAAGAATGGGGGAGAGAGGGGAGACCATGGGAGCCCCACTCTCCTGACGGCACATACTAGACACGGCGTATACACCATTCCTCTATAAGCCAGAGTTCCAGACACTAAGGATACTGTATATATTGGTTCTACAAAAAGGAACTTGAGTACCAGAGTCAGGGAACATAAATATAATGTTCGTAATGGCAAGTTAACAACCGCCTTGTCTCGTCTGGTTGCAACCAGTTCCTATACTCCAAGATGGAATGAGGTATCCATTATAAACTCTCCAGGTAAGCTCTCACTATTATTATTTATGGAGAGCCTATATATTACATCATTCGGATCTCGTTGCTGTAATGACTATGTCCCTAGAGTTATATTGGAACTATGGTCTATTTTGTTTAAACATTTTCATGATTTATTTTAAATGCACTATGTTAATCATAGATGGCATTGCGTTATTACTGGTTTGTGACATTGGTGTTGTGTATATATGTACATATCATCATCATCATCATCATTGTCAACCATTATCAATCCACTGCTGGACGAAGGTCTCCCCAAGTTTCCTCCACAACGGTCTGTCTTGTGCCAGTCTCCTCCATGTCACCCCTGCATACTTTCTAATTTCATCCACCCATCTCCCATGTGGTCTTCTTCTGGGTCTTTTCCTGTCCCGTGGAATCCAATCTAAAATTTCGGCTGTCCATCGATGATCTGTCCTTCTGGCAGTATGTCCAGCCCATTGCCATTTCAGGGATTTAACTCTGATCATGATGTCTTCCACTCTTGTCATTTTTCGGATCCACGAGTTCCTCTTCTTATCTCTCCTGGTTACACCAAGCATGCACCTCTCCATGCTTCTTTGAGTTGTCTGCAAGCCTTTGTATGTCTCTTTTAGTTAAGGTCCACGTCTCTGCACCATACGTAAGCACTGGAAGGATGCATTGATCAAACACTTTTCTTTTAAGACATAATGGCATATTGCTCTTGAAAATTATGCTGTTTCTTCCAAAAGCTCTCCAGGCAACTTTTGTACGCCGATTAATTTCTTCATCAATGTGACCCTCACTTGATATCTGCTGTCCAAGATAAACGTACGTGTCTGTTATCTCCAGCTTTTCTCCATCAATCGATAAATCTTCATTTCTTGTAAAAGCATTGAACATCACTTTTGTCTTCTGAAAGTTCATTTTTAATCCCACTTCTTTTTACTCTTGTCAGCAAGTTCCTGGATCATACTCTGCAGCTCTGATGGGGTAGTTGCAAAAATGACTACGTCATCAGCAAAACGAAGGTGGGTTAGATAATCTCCATTAATCTTTATCCCCGTGTTTTCCCAGCTCAGCGACTGAAAAACACCCTCCAATGTGGCATTAAAGAGCTTCGGAGATATGGTGTCACCTTGTCTCACTCCCTTTCCAATTTTTACGTGTGTTGTATTTTCAAACAGCCTAATCTTTGCACTTGCATTTTCATAGATGTTATTAATAATATTAATGTATGCATCTTCAATACAGCAGGTTTTCAGAGCCATTGTAACTGCTGATGGTTTCACCGAATCAAAGGCTTTTTCATAATCGATAAAGCCATGCACAATGGAAGTTCATATTCCCTCGCTCTTTCAATTAGTTCTCTCAGCACGTGGATATGATCTATTGTGCTGTAGCCACTCCTGAATCCAGCTTGTTCTCTCGGTTGAGCCATGTCCAGTGTTACCTTTAAGCGGTGTGAAAGAACTTTAGTGAAGATTTTATAAACTACTGATAGGAGGCTGATAGGTCTGTAGTTTCCGAGATCCTCAATGTCACCTTTCTTATGTAGCATGATCATTGTAGCGGTGTTCCAATCCTCAGGAATCTTTCCTTCATTAAGGCATCGAGTGAAAATTTGGGCGAGTACTGTTTCGATTTCTCCACTTGCTTCTTGTATGATGTCTACAGTAATTCCATCTTCTCCTGGAGCTTTTCCCCGCTTCATGTTCTTGATTGCATGTGCAACTTCTGTTGGGAGGACTGGAGGAACTCTGGTACTGGTATCTTTCATGATGTCTGGAGTGCATATATCATCCCTTTCATATAATTTGGAGTAGAAATCTTTCACTCTTGTCAAAATTTCGCCTCTATTTCTTGTTACAGAACCATCTTCTTTTCTCAGTGCCATAATCTGTTTTCTTCCCTTACTGAGATGTCCCTTTGCTATCTTTAGGCTTTGGTTGTTTTCAATTGCTTTCCTCACTAGTTCACAGTTGAATTTCCTTACGTCTTCAGTGATACTTTTTCTTACTGTCTTGCATAGCTCTATATATTCCACTTTGGAAGTCACATCTTCTTTAGTTGTCCTCATCTCTCTTCTTTTTTGCATCAACATTTTGGTTTTTCCTGATAATTTGTTCACATGCAACTTGTTCTTAGACCCAGCTAATTTTGTTGCTGTTTCCATAAGAGCTTTGGTTACTTTTCTGTTAACTTCAGAGATGTCCACTTCTTCCGATGTTAGGCCTTCTAAAGCAGAGAACCTGTTCTTCAGTTCTAACTTGAAGGTATTATGGTGTTTTTTAAGGTTGGTTATGTCAATAGATTTTGTTTGTCTTATGAGCTTGCCACGTTCAAGTTTAGTGTTGAGGTGCATCTTACATCTCACCAATCTATGGTCACTACCTGTGTTGAACGTGTTGCACACTGCAGTCTTCTATGACGAATTTTTTGTTACACATAATAAAATCAATTTCACTTGTCGTCCCATTTGGATGTCTCCATGTCCATTTCCTGTGTGGCTTTTTCTTGAAGAAGGAGTTCAAGATGAAAAACCCTTCTGCCTCTGCAAACTTAACGAGAGTATTTCCACGCTGGTTTCTGTTGCCATGACCGAATTTACCTACTGAAGTTTCATTCTGTTGCCGTTGCCCTATTTTTGCATTGAAATCTCCCATAATTATTTTCAAGTGCTGCTTATCTTTATTATTTAGATGACAAATTTCCTCATAAAATTCTTCAATTTCTTCTTCAGGATGACTTGTGGTGGGTGCATAAGTTTGAATAATCTGAGCCTGGTATCTTTTCGAGAGTTGGATAACAAGTCGTGCAGCTCTGTCAGAGGAACTTTCAACTTCTACAACTTTATCCTTCAGTTTCTTGTTTATTATAAATCCAACACCACTAGTTCTGCCAGTATCTGTCCCACGATAGTAGAAGAGATGTCCACTTTTCAGTTCGATGAGATCTTCTCCTTTCTCCTTACCTCACTTAGCCCCACGATGTCCCACTTGATCCTTTGTAGTTCCTCTTCCAATTCAAGAAGCCTTGAATCAGAAGATAGGGAGCGTCCATTGTAAGTAGCCAAGGTCAGCATCAGATGGCAGCCTAGTCCGGTCCTCCGGGGATTCTTAGCACCCTCTGCCTTCATGTCGCACTGGCCGCTGCCTTGGCCAGGTACATTCCAGCTGCCGGAGACTGAGGGCCAAGATTTAAGTTGTGGAATCATTTTGGAGGGGTTTGGCCATAACTCACCACGCTGGTCAAGCGGGTTGGTGAGTGTGGGATAGAATTTCCTCTAATCCCGATGGTATAGTTATACCGCTATGATATCTTGGTCTTACTCGTGAATGGAACATCTGAGGATGGGGACGTTGTGATGTTCGAAAGATCTCATCTGGTATGTGTGTTCATGAGTAAAGTTTTAGTACATGTAGTGTACCTGTGCTACATATGTGTTTTATCGTGTTCAGTCAATATTTTAACTTTCAACAGTTTCAACACGAATTATCCTTCATGAAATTTACTGGCATAAAAGATTAATGCAAAAGAAATTGTGCTGATGTCAAAGCCTTGTACAAAGAAAAAGTACATCTGATGAATTATTCGACATGAATAAAATATTTCGCATAGTTATTCATAATCAATGGAAACCTTTAAAAAAATTAACCTGATTTCTACAGTCGATATAACATCTAGAAAAGCGGTTCTCAAAGGGTGCTCTGCGGAGCTCTGAGGCTACGCAAGGGCTAGGAGATGCTGTCCGTGAAAAGTCCCTCGTGACACCGTCATGTTCGACAAAAAAATTACACTGTAAAACCCGCGTAATTTCTCAATTTCCTTATACAGTGAATGTACATAATGCTTTCTACAAAGCATGTACCAACGGCAAATAGCGACCCATATTGCAAGACGGGCGTAGTTGTTGTTTATCCTCGAGACGACGTGAAAGCTATTTCAAAACAAGCAGGCAAAACAAAGCACAACTTATCATCATCGCCGTTGAAAGTGTGAGTTCGCCCCAGAACTCTCGCCTCCCGTATCTTTCTCTCACGCTTGCGTGCTGTCAGGCTTGATCATCGGAATGGCTATGTTGCTGCGAAGCTGCGATAGGACGGGCCTCGAATGGGTTCGTTTTTTGAAACAGTGCTTTCTAACCGCTGGTCCGCGGTCTTTTTTTCTGCTTGTCCGCGAGAAACGAGTGAATTTATTTATTGATTTATTTACGAGTCATATTTATTTATTTTTTGAATCAAAATGGACTCAAAGTAAGAGGAAATCCAGTTTTATTTTTTAACACCTGTTGCGTAAGATTAAAGGAAGCTTGGATCGCTAATCTCTTTAAAGAAAATCTGAACTCCTTCAGTCTAACTCACCAGGAAATGGAACGGTTGGTTGAACTTCGTTCTCGTGCCAGTCTGGTATCCATATTCAAGTCCAAATCTCTGACTGTTTTGAGGGATTATGGAGAAAGAATAACCAAGCCTCAGCGACAAAACTTAAAAATTATTGGTAACTTTTTCGACCACGTAATTATTGAGGAAAAAAATCTTTTCAGCCGTTTCGGTAATCAAAACAAAGCACAGGAAATAATGGTCATTAATGCTGTACTGCGTTTTGCAGAGATGACGCTGGAACCACTGCTCGATAAGATTATCAAGAAGCAGTAGCAACAGATGTCGTATTGAGCCTAGAAAAATTATATTAACGGTAAGGAGAATATTGTCGTTTATTGATTATCGATTGCACTTATTAATCATTAAAGAATATTAACAGTTTAGATGATATTTAGGAGCTGTAGGTAGGTGACTTGGAATAATCTCTGATATAAATTATGGATTGCACACAGTGATCATTGTAATATAGAATATTACGAGATTAAATGCTTGCAAAACAGCCTAAAGCATTGCTTTTCAACCGGTGGTACGCGTACCACTGGTGGTACACGACATCGTTCTATACAAGATAATACCATTACACTTTTCTCAGCGTTTTGAATGTGAAACGCAGTCAAATGTATGGGTAATCGTGTATTATTCATTGGATTGGAAATACTTGCCGTGGACTTGGTTCCGCATTTTCCCTGGAGGAGCTGAAAGGCTTTCAACCCATGACTCATCATTCCCTGTTGCGCTCAAAATAGCCGGAGAACGTATAAGAAAAGGAAGGAAATTTCAAGATCTATTCTGGGCTGATACGTCGGCTCTACCGCTACCCGCCTACGCGTCACCAACCACGACATGTCACCGGGTTCCTCCCCGCCGTCTGGCTTGTCGTTTTTCTCCTTCCCAGTTATTCAATTTTGCTACCGGTGTGTGACGGTGTGAGACCAAGGTAGTGGTGCATATTAATAAATATGGATAAATTCGTCATACGTGCAAAGTGATTCAGAGAGGAGCCACCACCGAATAAATTAGAACCTGCACTGAATCGAAAATACAGTGAAGACTGTTTAAAGTTTGGATTTTATTTCGCGGAAGAAAACGATCAGAAGCTTCCTGTTTGTATTATCTGCAATGAACTGCTATCCAAGCATTCCACGAAGCCTTCTTTGCTCCAGAGACATTTAAAGACAAAACATAAAGAGCACACAGAAATGCCCGTAGCATTTTGCGTGAAGAAGAGAGACGAATTTATAAAAATCCGTGCTGCTTTCGTGAAGTCCACAGCAGTCTCCAAAAAATGTCTTGAAGCATCTTATGAATTGTCCTTGATAGCAGCTAAAGGAAATAAGCCACACACAATCGTTGAAGAAGTCGTGGTTCCCTCTGCCATTGCAGTTGATTCGGTTTTCTTTGATGAAAAAATGGTTGATGCTAATCGTAATGTTCCATGTTCTGACAACACCGTTCACAGACGAATACAAGATATGGAGACAGACGTTACTCAACAAGTGGTGGGAAAGATCACAGCAGCTGAAAAATTTGCATTTCAATTGGGCGAAAGCAGTGACATCGCTGGTGAAGCGCAGTTAATTGTCTTTGCGCGTATTCCTGATATGCTGGAACACGGATTTGTGAAGTCAGGTGCTGACAGATAAACACACATTGCGCCGTGGGTTGTTGGCCACCGTAGCGTAAGGCGAACGCAGTCGGATAGTTATCGAGAGATCTGGGGTACGATTCCAGCAGTGTCCGGATAACAATTTTTCGATTGTTGGGTGTTAATTAAAAAAAACGTGGAAAGAGCGATGACTTTGTCTATACACATTGTCTTCATATATCTGGAAGATTTTCAAATACTTCACGAGATGAAACCAAATTTACATAAGAAGACTCCAACTCAAAAGGAAGGTTAAATTGGATGTACATGTTACGAAGAATTTAGAAATCATTCGTTCGCAAGAAAAAAATATAAGTTAGGATAGTTGCATGTCTTTTTTGTCACCATCATAGCACTCAGACAATAAAACTTAGGCTTCTGAACAACATTTTCCCTGAGCAATCAAACATTGTACTTCGGTTAAGTGTTTTATATGTATTTCATTGTCCTTTGCAGAGATCAGTACATTGTGATCGAAAGTGCAGCTAGACTGCATAATTAGTTTATAGTTCTTCTCGGCGACAGGGCTTTTTCTTCATGGGATTTAAATAGTAAGCGGTCGAAACAAAGGAATAAGAGCGAGTCAGACGCGGAAGAAGAAGGGTTTCTGACAGAGGTTTGGAGGAAGAGAAAATTATGGAAGCGTGAAAGAGAATAATAATGATGCGGGAGAAATAAATGTGATGAGAGGGAGCCGCGGGTGGCCTAGTGGGCAACGTTCGTGACTGCCACGGAAAGGACCTCAGGTTCGATCCCAAGCAGGTACGAACGCTCGAACATCCCTGCGTCTGATGGGCACGTTAAGCCGTCGGACCCTGGGTACTGGCCCCCGGTAATAAATAAAGGCGTCTTCCTCCCCCTTTCTACTTCGCTTCCATGTCACTTTCCTATCGGGCACTCTAGCCCAAATCTCCTAGCTTCCTATTTCTAAGGGTTGTTTAAGGCCTGCTGGGGTCATACACTCCCTTCCTAAAATCCACTACATCTGATCTGAAATGTTATGAGAAATATACAAAAACTATAGGTGTATTAGTTGCACTTCAAAGTAGATACAAAGGTATAAAAAATATTCGTATAACTAAGACATTTTTTAAGCTTCAGCTGATAATGAATCAATTGAAAGTGCAATTTTTCTCATCCATTCTTTTGTGGCATTTTTTTTTACAGTCAAAAAATGCAACTGAGCAAAAACATCGAACTCAAGCGGGAAAGGGAAAAGTCACTTTAACACTTGCGTCACGAAACACAATAGTAGCTCCCTGTTTTAAGCGAATAACCAACCTTTGCGTTTACCATTTTAAACATAAAAAGATGTACATTTATGTAAATTTTAATATAAATATTTTAAAAATTGCCGGAATTATTAGCAAGGAGACATTACTTCTAGGACAACTCCTCTGTTATATACGAGTATACGAGTAAGTACTCCAAATACGTGACGTCAGTAAATTAATATATACATCGCTCTTTCCACGTTCCAGAAGCACATAGCAACCGAAAAACTGTTTCCGGCCGCAGCCGGGGAATTGAATCCACGGATCTCTCGATATCTAGCCGAGCGCATTAGCTTTACACCACGGATGTACTGCTATAATATATATATAGCCAGTGCCGTTAATGCCCACCAGATGGAGACGTCTCAGTAGCTGAGCCCATCTTACGGATATATGATGTCAGAAGCTTACTTAAAAAATACACATAGCACCGTGGATTGTTGGCCGTGGTGTAAAGCTAACGCGCTCGACTAGATATCGAGAGATCCGTGGATTCAATTCCCCGGCGCCGGCCGAAAACAATTTTTCGGTTGCTATGTGTTTCTGGAATGTGGAAAGAATGATGTATTTATTTATTTACGAGTAAGTACATTGAGGATTATTACTGGTTCACAGTCGTACATGACCTGAGAATCTTATAGATTTCTAATCGAAAATGGAAAGATTTACATTCCTTTCAAGATTTACATTCGTACGACATTATCGGCGGCAAAGAATGTAGTAGCTTGCAAAAACAAATAAGTATAATAAAGTCGCTTTATACTGACACCCGCCTTTCTTTTTTTTTTTTTTTTTTTTTTTTCAGAAACACCTGTGCCGACCTCCTACGTAGAAAGTGATGAACGATTATGAAATGAGTTTTTATTTAAAGAAACACCTCGCACAGGGAGAGAAGCTGCCTAAAGGTATACATAGATTTATTAACTTGAAGAGATCCTCTTTAAAAAGATAAAATAGCGCGCTCCCGCGAACTCTGCATATTTTAAAAGTCATTTTCTTTTCCTGAAAAGACGATACCATTGATAACATTATTTCACGATGCTTCATAACAGGAATTTTATTTACCGATACGCTCTTTTCCTGTGTCATATTTTAAATGCATTACTCGACACAGAAAATGCCACACCGTAAAAGAATACAAGAAATGAGAAGAAACATACCACACATGTAAACAACTAAGTAGGAAAGAAGCGATTTAATTTCTGAGGGATTACATGGAAGCCATAGGAGAGAAGACAGTTTAATGTAAAGACAAAGGACAAAAAAATTAGTCACCTGCAGCAATATATGTAATTGTTTAATAGATACATTCCAGAGGTTATAATTATAACTTTATTTAAATATTTCTGTGTTATATAACAATAAAATATGTGCTACTTCTTTCCACAGGTAAAATTTTAAGCTGAAGTTTTTGAAGAATTAAAATCATTAGGTCGAAAAACAGATGTAAGTGACAAATGGGAGACATAGGTTTTTGCCGGTTAAAAGGACACAACATCAAGGAAGTTGTTGGATTTGCCGGTGTTAGCAAAAATAAAGTTCTACGTGTTTTTAAAGATTGGTGCAAGTCAGACTCGAATGAAAATAAACGGAACAAGTTAGTAGAATTATACAATGCATTGATTATGATACGCTTTCCAACATACCAGAAATCAATACTGATCTTATTACTCAAGTTATGACGATAATGGCTGTGGAATAAATCTCGATCCAGTGTCCTGACCTTTGACCCATTTCGATTATATTAAACAGAATTAGTTCAGTATGCCTCCGGAACAACATGATAAAGTTTTGTTGCAATCGAAGCATTTTTACGTAAGTTATGACGCATGAGGGCAATGGAATCGATCCCTCTCCTATGTCCTGACCTTTGACCCCATTTCGTCCATTTTTAATAGGGCTCGTCCTCAGGTGGTGCCCTATCAAAAAATAAAATTTCAACGAAATCGAACCATTTTTACGCGAGTTATCATGCGGACGGCAGACAGACAAACAAAGCAGGAGCATATACGCTTCTTCAAACTACGGTTGGAAAGCGTAAAAAACTGTGGACGAAATGCCATTTTCAGAAGTCGGGACCAGGGTAGAATTCTTTCCTGGTCAGCAAAAACAGAGTTCAAACAAGGCAAGAACTCCTCCAGTTTGTTACTTACAGCATAGGGAACTTCATCGAATGGATATCTGGAATAGAGTTGTAAGACTGAAACCAATGTTAGCTTCAGCTTACAAAAAAAGCTCGATTAGATTGGGCCAAAACTCACAGGACATGGCCTGTTGATCACTGGAAGGCTGTCGTATGGTCTGATGAATCCAAAGTTTGCCTGTACTAAAATGAGGAAAAGGCGTAGGGTCAACAGAAGGTCTGAAGAAACATTCAATCTCGAGTGTTTTCAAAGAGTTCCTGCCAAAAGGAGTGAATCTGTTACGCTGCGGGGTAGTTTTAACGGTTGTGAATTAGGCCCACTAGTAGAGATGAAGAATACTATGAAACAGCATGCTTATACAGAAATTTTAGGCAATCATGTGTTAACAACTGTAAGATTCATAGAGCTAAAGCCATTATGGATTGGTGTGAAGAGCATGATACAACTTTGGGACACATGGACTGGCCAGCTAAATCACCAGGTTTAAATCCCATCGAGAATTTATCGGAACACATTGAAGGAAGTATAAAAACCGAACTTTAGCATCCAGGAATATCGATGAATTGCGAAACAAACTGTTCTTAGAATGGTCCAAAATTGAATCAAGTTATTCAAATCATCTTGTTGAATCTCTCCCAGCGAGAATTAATGCTGTTATTTCTGCACGTGTTGGTGCAACTAAGTATTAAAGTAAATTTCTGGAAGTGAGTAATTTTTGGCCGGTATCTGTAGTTTGCATCAGTAGGTCGTATGACAACTATGATGGGCTATACATTCTGCAACACGATACGGCATCGGGAGAAAAAGTCTCCGGATGGTGTCCTGAAGTACTGCTGGTCATCTATGGTTGACTTGTGCTCACCATTCTTCGACACTGCGAGGATATCGTGCGGAGGCGTTACGGTGTCCTCCAATGACATCCCACGTGTTCCCTAACCGGGACAAGCCTGAGGACCGCGTTGGCCAGGGAAGCATCTGAACACCTTGTAGGCCCAGTTTGCTGAAGCTGGTAGAGTCCATGCGGGCGCTATCTTGTGGTGAACGCCTGTTGAAACCGATAACACCCAAAATCATGATGCTAGCACTGAGAAGCCATATGACGCTCACGGATGGCAGTGAGGTCAGCCCCGTGACCACCTCATCTGCAGACCCACTATCGGCGCTCATCGACGCTGACACAGAAGCGAGACGCGTCGATGAATAGGACATGGTTCCATTACTCCCGCTAAGCTTGTCTGGTACGACACTACTGCAATCATACACGACGAAGTGCTTCGTCGTCTGAATGGCTGGCGACAACAGAACCCTGCCTCAGCCAATCTGAGATTCACAGTCCCTGTCGATACGAGATGTCCGTAGCTATCTCTACGCCTCTTCGTATGTTTCCCGCTGTGGATTGTAGAGCTGCTACGGGTTGCGGTCGAAAGCGGCAATTGAGTAGATAGCACTTCCACCTACTCGCACCAGTCCAACTACAGCAACCCACGTTACGTTCTTCCAACCACTATCGCTACATTTGGTCAACAGATGTTGCATCCCGTTGCGTTTCGCAGTGATGAGACGCAATGGCCAATCAACAATACGTAGCCTAATAATGCGGTCCCTGATAAAGGTGTCCGTATGATAGTAGGATTCCCGATGAAGATGATCAGGCATTCTTACTCTTTGCAGCTTTCGCTACTGAGATAACTCGGTTTCAACGGTCCATACAACCAGTTGACAAAGATCAAACTAAGCTACGCTGAGCAATTTTTCCCTTTTTTCTCCTTCGCCTATCACGTGACTGGCTCGCAACTGCAATCATTTACATATGCCAAATGTAGACATCCACGAATCAATCTGCATGTGGTTCCGACAAATCCTTTCTGGTGGGATATTTTCTATGTCGAGCAAGGTACGCATTTATAACTCATACATATCGGCTGCATAGTATCTGAGGTAAAATAGTAGTCATCGTATTGAGTGATTCTGGTTCTTTTCATTGACCGGTGTGTGTCAGAATCCCACACATAACATGAGTGTTTTCTCGTCTTAATGACGCGAAGTACCTACATCCCACGAAATGAGTATTTCACGAAGATCGCGATCGTAACAATCTGATAGCAAAATTTACGCTTTTGAACTTTTAATGACGTTGCCATAAAAAACCGTAAAACTAAGAGTTTTATGTTGTATTTTTTACAGACAATAACTGTCAAGGAACTGTTGTACACCAAAAATCTCATAAATGGTGAGTCAAAAGTCAGTTTAAATTTCTAACCTTTGTAACAAACGAACAAATGTGTGTAATACAGTGCTGTTTGCACGAAAACCATCAGTTCGCAGGGATATTATGTTTATCAATAGAAAGCTTTCAGTTCAAATAGTCACCGACATAGGGCGATAACGGCTAAACTGTTTGTAAATGCAGTGAAAATGCATACGTGCAATTCATTTGGTGACACTATCACAACAATAATAATTCAGCATGTTCTTCACCACAAGGTATTTATTCAAGTGTGTGACCACTCCTGTTATCGCGGAATGTAGCATGTACGAGTGAATGAAATAGACTTTGTGACGAAATTCATCCTTTAATTCTGCAACAGATTTCGTGGCAAAATTCTTCCAGCAGTTCTGCTACAGGCTTCGTGGCGAAAGTCTCCCTTAAATTCTGCAAGAGGCTTCGTTGCCAAAGTCTCCCTTCAGTTCTGCAACGGATATCGTGGCTAAAGTCTTCCTTCAGTTCTGCAAGAGACTTCGTGGCAAAATTCTTTCTTCAGATCTGCAACAGACTTCGTAGCGAAAGTCTTACTTCAGTTCTGCAAGAGACTTCGTGTAAAAATCATCCTTCAGTTCTTCAACAGACTTCGTGGCGGAAGTCTTCCTTCTGGCAGTGTGGAAAGTTGTGTGTAGTACACTCGGGACATTAAGTGAACCCGCAACAATAAATCCACGGGTATCAGTTACGGAAACCTAGGTGGACAAGAGATGCTACAGTGTCTTCTTATTAGTCATTCTGCACCAAATGTGGCTTCAAGGATGTTCTTTACTGGAAATTCGATGTGAGTTGGTGCACCATCCTGCATAAACATAACTGTATGTAGCAGATTCTTTTCCTTGAAAACATGACATCACCTTTTTATACAGCAGTTTTAAGTAGCGTTCGACATTTACTGAGCAAGTCTTCGAGCCGTTTCAGCGCACGGTTCTTCAAAGAAAAAAAGCTCGCAAAAATCACAGACAAGGTGAATTCACACCACATGTTAAATCGTTGTGAATTCAGGCTCTCTGTGTACGCATAAAGCTTATCCTGCGCCATATTCGTCAAGTCTCATCAGTTCCCTGAGTTCATGATGAGTAAAGCCCGTCGAATCGATCAAGTTGATATATATACATCCGTTTCTACGTCGAAATATCCTTCACCCAGTTCCGTATCTGTAGGCTCATTCTTCAACATTGCATGTAAGCAAGAATTAGACAGACGATCCAATGAGGTACAGACCAGATTGTAGATGGAAAGTGGGTATACACAAATTTCTTTCATACTTTTTTCACTGTACAGTTTTACTTTTAGAAGGGAAAAAATACAGTCGTCGCCACTTGTTCTTTGGTTTCCTCCATACTGTAGTGATTGCAAATTCTCTTTTACAATCTTAAGCTTTCTACATATGATAGGCTCACAACTTGTCTTGAGCTCCTGACTGTATTCCAAAGTACGCACAACACAAGCGTTTCTATAACGAAAGCTGTTATATTCTGCCTTACAACAACCTAATTTCGACAAAGTTAGCGACCTATGATATATATACTATTGCAACATCAAATTATTGTGCCGTTCAATACATTTCCGTCCCGTACATTCCAAAGCTAAATTCGGATTTTAGAAACATTTGCTTTTATCAAAATAGTCAAGTGCGATAGAAAACAAAATGGATATCATTTCAGCAAAAAAAAAATCCTCTAAGGATCGACAATGAGATTTCAAAAGTCAAAATACCTGCAGACCAGCGCAATTCATCCTGATTTTCGTTACACAAGGAGAAAGTTTTCATCAAAAAACTGGAAAAAGCTCAAGAAATCACACTTCGCAACTGTAACAATCGGACGCAGAATCAAGATAAAAAATAAGAGAAAAGAAACAAAAAGAATTTTCTAAATGGGACTGTCACTCGCGCTTTGTTGTGAAAAATTCAGATACATCATTATATATCCTACTAGAAGAAAAAATGCCCATCCAGAAAATTAGAATTGCAAATTCTACTGATTGCGGTCACTAACCACCGTTACAATAAATTTTGTACTTTGACTAGCGACCCGGACCGGCTTCGCACGGTAGCAATTTAGAATTTACGGCGAATCTAAAGAGAGACGATTATTACGTTCAACAGGCGACTGTCTTTCTCTTTGTAAAGCCATTCTTTGTCTGTCATTTGCCAATCGAGATTCTGTTTCTTGGAAAGCTTCATTATGGAGTTATAACCAAATTCTTTTAGCGTCCAATGTACTACGACCTATATTCGATTGTTGTCTAGGCATAATGTTAATACAACATTTAAATTTTAATTAAAGAGCTACTCAACGTGTGGACGAAAACAACTACGCATTTAGTCTCTGAGAGCGCCGATAAACCAATTCTTCCAGCATCCCATGTAACTACGCATTTAGTCTGTGGCCTTGCATGCTATCAGGCCGGTCGCCGCGCATGCACCTCGCGTCTTTTTCCCAATGCGCAAAAAGGTTTCGTAAACCGGTCGCCGCGTATCGTTGTTTAGGCAGTGGAGGCCACAAAAGAATGCCAACGGCGGCTTTTTCTTTGACTTGTCACTAAACTCGTTACTGCTCGGATCCCTTTTGTCATAGATTAATGTTTCATACACCTCAAACTTCCTCGACAAATGCTCTATGTAATGGTGAAAACCGCCTCAAAATCCGTCCAGCGATTCTTGAGATTAGCCCGAACAAATAGACAGACGCCTACCGGGGGCTTTATTTTATACTATGTAAAATTAGGAGACGCTAAAATGCCGTAGAAAAAAGGCTCATTGCACAGTTGCATCAAAAGATGATAGTTCTGAATGAAAATCATTATACTCATTACTTTTTCTTTGTGCTTTAACAACTCGTAGAACTATAAATAGTTGCACACCCATAATTCAGAGTCACTTGTTCCCGGAAGGGGGTGGCACCATCAGACTCATATCTCATTCCTCATCTGGGACTCGAAATGTGCTCAACACCGAAGAGTGATCGGAAGCCAGCGTCGCTTCAAACCATGCAGCCATCCGGACGACAAATTCTTTGCTGTGTTGAATGCAAAAGTGAATTTCTAAAAATAACTTTGGGCCCCAGTGGCGCAGTGCTCTAAGTGATGGCTTCTAACCGTTCGTCTGAGATGGGTCTTGATTCGAATCCCGGTGAAGCATGGATGTTGTGTTTATCTTACGGCTCTGGATCTCTCCCTTCCCTGGAGACTGGCGACTGCTTATAGCCCATTGAGTTGCTCACGGTGGTCGTTAAACATCCAATTGAAAAAAAAATTAGAAGCTGAACTGTAGTGACCACTGCAAATATGCATTCGTGTGACCTCGCAGAAATACTCACACCGACGAGGCGATCGAGTAATCAGAGGCGGGGCTTTCGGATCAGGCGTTACAGATGAACCCGTGTTCGAGTTCGGAAGGAGGCATGAATGGTATGCTTGGCTGATTATGCTAGCTCTCCTCATTTCCTAGAACTTGTGTCCCAAATCTGGGACACGTGAATGTTTATAACACTTAGAGCTTGTAACGTACTTCGTGTCATGAGATACATGACGTACTGCTGTGATAACGCATGGTTCAAATCGACAATGAAGCAACGATAAGCCTACCGACGTAGTTCAGTTGGGAGAACAGCCGCTCCGGAGAAGGAAGATACGAGTTCGGCAAAGAAAGTTCATATTGACGTGTGAAAAGCAGTGAATTTCCTTGGCGTTATGTTTAAAACTGTTCTGCGAGGATTCTTGCAGACAATGCAGGTAATGAATAAAAATGAATTCGTCTGCGATGAGGTGGTTTTTTTAGCATAGTTGTCGGCTGACCCGAAACCTGAATTTTCGTGTCTTAGCTTTTCTCAAGGGATGGATGATATAAGGTACTAAGCGTTATGACGTAGATGACGTACTACTAAGGTGACGAACAATGAAGCAGTGATAATCCTTCCGGTGTCGTTCAAACGGATGAGCAACCGCTTGGAAGTAGGATGATGTGGTTCGAATCGTACCACTGGCAAAGAAAGGTTGTAATGTGCTTGCCGTGCTCGTTAAGCAGTGAAAACGAAAAAGAAATATCGACATGTGTCGTCCATGAGCACAAAAGAGTAAAATGCTTGAAACTTTTACACATATACTGTATATTGCATTTTGCACAAGAAGAATTTTTCAAAGTATATTTTAAATGTTGTTGTACACATCAAAATTAAGTATATTTCCCCTGAAAGGAAAAACATGTGCTGCGTAATCGTTTCAGAAAGTATTTTTCGAATCCACCGCTACCAAGTGGAAATACAGTAGAAGTCCGATATTAGGAGAACTGAGGAAAATCGGAAAATTTGTCGTTATAACAGACTTTTCGTTAAAGCTGGATTATGCAAATACTACGAACATGTACTTACTTTTGTACATGCTGCATAGCACAAAAAAATTAACAGTACTGCATAATAAAACTAGAAAGATGACACGGAATTTTCGGGTGTAATAAGCACGTCTTTTAAATCCGTTCTGACGCAAATTAAATTTATCAAAGCTATCTAAAAGTTAATGGAACCGCCGCGCTGGTATGGAAAACAATAGTATCTGACGGAAGAAAGAAGATTTTCAATCGGGTTTTTAATCCCTCAGATATTGCTGTAAACGGAATCGTGAGCTTACGCCCTCTGGTTGCAGACTTGTGCGTTAAGAAAAATATGAATTTATATGAGAAACCTTTCGCACCGGAAACGCTCTCCAACACAGAAAGAATTTTTCAAATCGGACTCTTAGAAACAGAGATATCGACAAAAATAAGTTGTGACTTTACGTCCCCTGGTGACAAAACCACGCATTAATTTAGGAAGAAAGTATTCTCAAAAGGTTTTTCAATATGAGCGGTTTTGCTACAAGAAAAAAAAAAAAAAAATTTTGTCGAGTTTTCAGGAGCCCAGATTTTGCTACAAATACATCAGAAGCAGAAGTTAACATTTATGCCCACTGATGGCCAGACCATTCTTTACCAAACATTAGAAATTGTATGAAAAATATTTTCCATCATGTATGCGACACAGGAAGAATTTTTCAAATCGGATATTTAGAAGCAGAAATAACGCAGAAAACGTAATTTACCTTTGGGCCCCCTAGCGGAAAGTCTATGATTTACTTGAAAAAATTGCATTTATAGGAAAAACATTTCGCATCGGAAACACTATCCAACAAAAAGGGATTTTTTTAAATCGGACTCCTAGAAGTAGAGATATTGACAAAAATAAGATATACATCTACGCCTCCTGGCGTGGAAACCCTGCATTATTTTAAGAAGAAAATATTCCTAAAAGGTTTGTCGAAATGAGTAGTAACGGTCTACAAGCGACTTTTTTTCAATCGACAATTTAGAAGCTCATATTTTGCTGTAAATACATCAGAAGCGGAAATGAATATTTACGCCCCCTGGTGGCCAAACCATTTTTTCTACAAAAATAAGAAATTATGTGCAGATTATTTCCTATCAAAAGCTGTATCCGGTGCAAAAAGAAAAGAATTATTCAAATCGGAGATTTAGAAACAGAGATATAAGGGGGGGGGGGGACAATTTACCTTTACGCTCCCTAGCGGAAAGTCTATGAATTTCTTGAAATTTTTGAAATTATGTTAAGAACATGCCACACCGAAAACGCTATCCAAAAAAGATGGAATTTTTCAAATCGACTCCTAGAGATAGAGATATTGACAAAAATAAGATATAGGTCTACGCCCCCTGGCGGAGAAATCATGGAATATTTTAAGAAGAAAATATTCCGAAAAATTTTATCGACGTGAGTGGCGTCAATCCACGGAAGAATTTTTTCAATCGATGTTTTAGAAACTCAGATTTTATGGCAAATACGTCACAAGCAAAAATTAACACTTATGCTCCCTCGTGGCCAAAGTATTCTTTACCAAAAATTAGAAATTATATGCAAAAGATTTTCCATGAGGAGCTGTATCCGCCGAAGAAATTTTTTCAAATCGGAGTTTCAGAAGAAGAGATATCGAGTAAAACGTAACTTACTTTTACGCCCCCTAGCGAAAAATCTATGCGTAATTTGAAAAAGTTAGTCAAATCATGCAATGCATTGATTATGATACGCTTTCCAACATACCAGAAATTATTACTCAAGTTATGAGGATAGTCGCTGTGGAATACATCTCGCTCCTGTGTCCTGACCTTTGACCCCATTTCAATGATATTCAACAGAACCAGCTCAGTACACCTCAAGAATAACATACTAAAGTTTTGTCGCAATAGAAGCAGTTTTACGCAAGTTATAAGAATAACGGCTGTGGAATCAATCTTGCTTTTGTGCAATGACTTTTGACCCCATTTCGTTGATATTCAACAGAACCGGTTCACTATGCCTCCGGAACAACATGATAACGTTTTGTCGCAATCGAAACATTTTTTGGTAAGTTATGATGCACAAGGGTAATGGAATGGATCCCACTCCAGCGTCCTGACCTTTGACCTCATTTCGCCCATTTTCAATAGGGTTCGTCCCCAGTGGCTCCTTACCACATACTAAAATTTCATCGAAATCGAGCCATTTTTACGCAAATTATGACGCATAATGGCAATGGAACAAATCCCGCTTTTATGTCCTGCCTGACCTTTGACCCTATTTCGCCCATTTTCAACAGGGTTCGTGCTCAGGTGGTTCCCTACCACATGCTAAAATTTCATCGAAATCGAGCCATATTTACGCATGTTATGACGCATAAAGGCAATGAAATGGATCCCGCTTTTATGTCCTGACCTTTGACCCCACTCCACCCATTTTCAATAGGTTTCGTTCCCAGGTGGTTCCTTACCACATACCAAAATTTCATCGAAATCGAGCCATTTTTACGCAAGTTATGACGCATAAGGGCAATGGAATAAATCCGGCTCTTATGCCCTGCTTGACCTTTGACCCCAATTTGCCAATTTTCAATAGGGTTCGTGCCTAGGTGGTTTCCTACCACATACTGAATTTTCATTGAAATCGAACCATATTTCCGCATGTTTTGACGCATAAAGGCTATAAAATGGATCCCGCTCTTATGGCGTGACCTTTGACCCCACTTCACCCATTTTAAATAGGGTTCGTCCCCTGGTGGTCCCCTACCACATACTAAAATTTCATCGAAATCGAACAATTTTTACGTGCGTTATCGTGCCGACAGGCAGACGGACTGACGGACGGAAAAAGCTGGAGCAAATACGCTTCTTCAACCTACGGTTGGAAAGCGTAAAAAAGTAACTACACTGAAGTGCCAGAAAAACTGGTACACACATCTAATACTTGGTAGGTCACCCACGGGAGTGCAAGACTGTAGAAATACGACGGGGCATCTACTCCACTAGCTTCTAGAAATATGCTGCAGGCAATGCACACCATACTTCCTGCATAGCATTCCAGAATTCGGGTGTATTCCAAGGTCTCGGATTCCTGTATTCGATAGCGCGTTGCATGGCATCCCAAATGTGTTCTATCAAGTTCAGATCTGGGGACTTGCGTGGGAATAGCAACACCCCAAACTCAGATGAATGCTCCTCTAACCATAATGTGGCATCCCGACATTTGTGTGGAGGGACATTGTTCTGTTGAAACAGACCCAACCCATCAGCATGAATGCAGGATTTGAACGGGTGTACCTCGTCAGAAAGGATGTGCACATAGCGTCGGCCGGGCACAGACGTTTGTAGACGTACCAGGGGTCAAAGTGAAGACCAGCTAAACACACCCTATACCTTTACGGAACCCCATCGTCCGGTACAATTCCCTGTTGACAGGCGGGATCCATGGCGTCATGGAATTTGCGCCACACACGAATCCGTCCATCTGCCCGATACTGTTGGAAACACGGCTCGTCAGACTAGACTACTTGTTTCCAGTCGTCTAGTGTCCAGTGGCGGTGTTGCCATGCCCAAGCGAGGCGCATAGCTCTGTGTCGTGCGCCCATCAAGGGGACTCGAGTTGGGCGTCGGCTCCCAAAGCCCATATAATGCAGGGTACGTTGCACAGTCCGGACGCTGATGCTTGTTGAGGCTCCAGCATTGAATGCCGATGGTGCCTGCGAGAGTGTTGCACGCCAGTCGCGTGAAACGATTCTTGATAGCCGACGATGGTCACGTTCACCCAATGTCTTTTTACGGCCACACTGGTATCGTAGGTTGGAGATTTTGCCAGAATTCTTGTCATCATGGTACACCCTTGCAATGGTCGTCCGTGAAAATCCGAGATTCGTTTCTACCTCTGAAATACTATGGCCCATCTCACGAGCGTCAACTATGACACCGCGTTGAAAATCGCTTAAATCGTTTTTACTTGTCATTCTCATGCCGAAAACAGCTCCAACAGCTGGCAAGGATGTCTATTGTTTTATATACGCACTGCCTGATGAAACCGAGTACGCGCATAGGTGACGTTGCTATGTATTTTGTATAAGCTCGTCTGTACCAGTTTTTCTGGCACTTCAGTGTATATCTGAAATACTCTGCGACATAAATGGAATCGAAAGATTAAAGAATTTTTTCAATCGGAAGATTAAAAGCAAATATGTGGAATAAAATGTATTTTTGAATTCGACGTGATCTGCATTTACGCCCTCTACCGGCGAAATTGTACATCGTAAAAAAGAACGAAATAAAGGATCACCATTTGCACATTTCAAGCTTCCCAATGCAAAAAAGAAAAAAAAAATCAAATCGGACTAATAGTTCCAGAGAAATCGTGTCTACAGACGGACGGACGGACGGATAAACCGATTACATAAGCACGATCCTTTTTTACAAAAGACGTGCTAAAGAGGGATCAAAACAATACACATTATATACCTGATTTCTGCAAAGCTTGCTCCTTGATCTTCTCTTTGTTCTTTAAACACCGTTGATGGTGCAAGACCAAATTTTCGATTGTATGAAAGAATGCCCACGGAAAAAACGCCCACGGAAAAAATCGCCCACGGAAAAAACGCCCACGGAAAAAACGCCCACGGAAAAAACGCCCACTTTTCGAAAGTAGGAAAAACGCCCACGGAAAAATCGCCCACAGACAAAATGCTCACGGGAAAAATATGTGATCGACTGATAAGTTTTTATGTCTGTTATAAACGGTGACAGGACAACTGGTCACAGACTGCTGGCCAAAAAAATCGTTAGGGGTCATATAAAAATTGCGGTTTCTTCGCCACCTCACCTACATAACGCGAATATGGGAATGACGGAATGAAAACTTTTAGAAGGGCCTAAACGTTAGTACTAACATTATTTTCTGCCTAAGTAATACCGCAATATTAATAATTTGATGTGTAAAATATTTTCTGCAAACCTTACAAATATGAGAGGAAAGTTCGGATTGCACTGATTGACTGTAGAGGTTGTATGGTCTTGGCCTGAAAGCCGTGGTAGTCTTATGCAACATTTATTTAAAAACACACTAATGATTCACCGTTGTCTTCAAGCCAACTGCTATACGATGTTTTTCTAGAAACTACAAATAAAAGTTCTCTGCGAGTATGTGCAAACCCAGGGAATTTGTCTGGGGAGGGGGGGGTGCTTAAAATCTAAAATATGAAATATAAAGAATTTCTGGTAAGATCGGGAGATTTCCAGCGTTTACAAGCTACAACACGTCGAATTATCTGAGGGTATCTGCTGCCTCAGAAACTAGTCGGGGGGATACCAAAATCGTGAATATCAAGAATATCTCTTCCGATCTGGAGATCTTCAGCATTTAGAAACTGCAACTCGACAAATTTTCTTAGCGCATGTCACTCTCTGGAAACCTGTCGGCGAAGAGGGGGGTAATACCAAAAGTGTAAAATATGAACAATTCCTCGTCCGATCGGGAGATTCTCGGCAATTAGCAGCTACAACTCGACACATTATCTGAAGACATGTGAATGATGAAAATCTCCGGGTCGGAAGAGAAATTCTTCATATTCTACACTTTTGGTATTACCCCCCCCCCCCCGACAGGTTTGCTCAGTAGGTTCATGCCCGGAGATAATGTCTCCAGTTGTAGTTTGTAAATGCTGAAAATCGCCCGATCGGACAAGAAATTCTATATAATTCACAATTATCATATAACCACCCCACCCCCACCCCACCCCCAGGTTTGCTGAGTAGGCACGTGCCCTCAAATAATCTGTCCAGCTGTAGCTTGTAAATGCTGAAAATCTCCCGATGGGACGATACATTTTTCAAATCTTACAGTTTTGATATTACCCCCCCCCCCCCGACAGGTTTCCTGAGTCAGCACATGCGCTCAGATAATTTGCAGACTTGTAGTTTGAAAACCCTTAAATCTTTTGCTCAGATGTAGATCATAAACATTTCTTATAAAGAATTACATTAATTATCGCAATTAAGAAAAGACGAAATTACGGAAACTATATATGACTCTGATTACCAACTTCTGGGGGTTGTGGGCACGAAGCGGTCAAAAACGTTATTTTTATACGGCCCCTTAAAATTTTTGTGGCCAGTTCTCCTACACCCGTCATGTAGAAATTAACTGTTTTAGTTGTCCTTTGGAAAACTCCCAGGAAGCTATGAGTGCGTATTTTTTTCTTTACACTGGGAAGAAAAGAAGTATGCCTGTAACTTGAGATTATACTACTCACGGGAAGACACACCCCGACCGGTGGCCAACCGATAAATTTAAATGAAATATATCGCTTGTTATTTGAGGTGCGGTCGCTAGCAAACGTTCCAGCTGCAGCTGCAAAGTACCACTCTGACGAAAGACAGATGTCCCCCCCCTTCCGCTCGCCGTACTCAACAGACAACAGTGGAAAGAAAGCACATTACACAAAGTTATATCAGTGCACTGCGGCTTTTACGAAAATCGCTTTTACAATTAAATGCATTAAACTGTAAAAGTATTTATAAATAAAATAATCTGACTTTTAATGATTTCTTTTTTAATTGATATAGTTAAATAATAAACATGCATAGTTTTATAAAAATTAAGACCTTACTTTAAAAAATAAGAATCGTCACAAATTTATTATAGTACAGCCGAACTGGAATTTTTAAGAAAGTAGCTACTCTACAGTAGGAAGTTGAAAGTTAACAATCTTATTTGGTTCTTCACTAGGCCACCCGCGGCCCTTAAGTCATAAGTCCTAGGCCTTGGCCTATTTAACAGTTTTTATTCTAACGATGTTATATTCATAACGTTTACGTAACACATCAAATTATTAATATTGCGGTATTACTCAGGCACAAAATAATATTAGGACTAACGTTTAGGCCCTTCTAAAAGTTTTCGTTCCGTCATTCCCATATTCGTAAAATTTACATAACAAGTATACAAGTATTGTCAATAATCAAACAAAAGTCATCGCTCTTTTTTTTTTGATTGGAGGTTTAACGACCACCGTGAGCAACTCAATGGGCTATAAGCAGTCGCCCATCCCTAATTTAGTGTCACTGGTTCCAGGGAAGGGAAAGAGCCAGTGCCGTAAGACAAACACAACATCCATGCCTGACCGGGATTCGAACCCGGACCCCTTACGGACGAATGATCAGAGGCCAACGCCTTAGACCACTGCGCCACCGGGGCGGCAAGTCATCGCTCTTTCCACGTTTATAAGTGAGTCACTGAAAAATTCTCAGTGGCCGCCTCCAGGAATCGAACTCAGGGTCTTCCAGTTACGCGCTGGATATGCTTCCACGGCACCACAGCTATTCCTATTCCACGTCAAATGTCTGTATTAATTGTCAATAATATTGCGCTTCTACTTATGCACCATACATTCAATCCATACATTAATTAATAGGCCGTAGGCCTAAGCCAATTCAACACTTTTTTCTTCGCCTGTGAATTAATTAAGTGCCGCCCCGGTGGCGCTGGCCTCTGATCATTCGTCCGTAAGGGTCAGGGTTCGAATCCCGGTGAGGCATGGATGTTGTGTTTGTCTTACGGCACTGGCTCTCTCCCTTAACTGGAACCAGTGACCCTAAATTAGGGACGGGCGACTGCTTATAGCCCATTGAGTTGCTCACGGTGGTCGTTCAACCTCCAATCAAAAAAAAAAAAAAAAATTAATTAAGTAAAAGAAAAATATTGCAAACTTGACATGCTATGTAAATATTTAGTACCTACGTAAAAGTGCAGCGTTATTAAAAAATCCCACCCCTTAGGGTCCTTTTCCGAACATACATGAATTATGCTGTAATTCTCGCTTGGCTTACATAGAACGCTTTCTCGAAATTTGTTTGGAGTTCCTAATTCAATTCTCAATGTAGGCCAGAAATCGATAATACTTGCCCCCCCCCCCCCCCGCACACACACCCTTGAACTTTTGTGGCCAATTCTCCTACACCCATTTTCGTTATGTAGGTGAGGTGGCCAAGAAACCGCAATTTTTATATGACCCCTAACGATTTTTTGGCCAGCAGTCTGTGACCAGTTGTCCTGTCACCGTTTATAACAGACATATAAACTTATCAGTCGATCACATATTTTTCCCGTGAGCATTTTGTCTGTGGGCGATTTTTCCGTGGGCGTTTTTTCCTACTTTCGAGGAGTGGGCGTTTTTTCCGTGGGCGTTTTTTCCGTGGGCGTTTTTTCCGTGGGCGATTTTTCCGTGGGCGTTTTTTCCGTGGGCATTCTTTCCTCATACCAAATTTTCTTGCGATCTCACTTTTCGACTTCAAACTTTCTCACATTCATTCAAAACTTTTAATTTTGTTTCCAAAATCAAACCTTTCCTCTTATTCTCCATTTAGAAAAAGAAAAGCACGACGTACATACGTAAAAAATGTTGGAGACGAATGGAAGAAAGCGGGGACAGCATCCAAATAACCAAGCAGACCAGCCACTGGTGACTCATCTATGCGTGCAGCTGTCTTCTTTCAAAGAAGTGCAGCTGTCTTCTTTCAAAGAAGACAGCTGCACGCATAGATGAGTCACCAGTGGTCTTCAGCTTTGAAAGAAAACAGCTTTCTTCTTTGAAAAGCAAAGATATTTCTTCTTCGATTTCTTCTATTTTATTCTTTTTCTAATCTTTCTTCTTTGAAAGAAGGAAGAGTGGCCATGAAAGCTGTCGTTATAGTGGAAGCTGGTTAAATTTACCACTCGTAATACACGAAGATTTTTCCTGTGTTTAGCATTAACAAATTGATGGTGCATTTTGAATCTCTCGACACAGCGTGATTCTTGCTATAAGCCATACTCGAAATATCATACTTTTTCTGTAACATGTATACGACTGACGGACGGGCGGTATGACAGACGATCAGATAAAACTTTATTTTAAGCTCGTACTTCCTGAAACGGATGTGATAAAAGGAATGATGTGAAAAGGCGCTAACGAAATTTCGTTCACTTCTTAGAACTTTTGGCAGAGTTAGAGGGAATTTAATATATTTTCGTGACAGTGTTTTATAATTGATAAGCGAATCATGATTTGGCGACATTGTAACCACTTATGCAGTGGCAAGCAAACAAAATTTATGGCTTGTTCTATGAGCAAAAACTTCATCTCCCCTAACTAGCAGCTGACTAGGTTTTGCAGGAATTTTTAGCGACGGTTTCTTCTTTGATGAAAAACAAAAGTATCGTCTCTTGAACTACATACTCGCTTCTTTCATTTTGGGTTTTTCAAAGTAACTTTTTTCAAGCAGAAAATCTAGTTAGAATTTCAGTTTTACTCTGGAGTATAAACTTCTTTTTTAAACAAGACTGTGTTCAAAATACCCGGATCAAAGGACCACTGAACCAAGAACATAAAGTGTAAGCGAAAATTTTGCGGCTTTTTGAAGTGCTATGTTATGAAAAAAGAAGAGAACTGTTGAAGTAAGAAGATAAAATTCGCAAGGGGAGTAAAACTGAACATCACGATGACATCAACAGCAGCCTATTTATTGGAAAATTCTCATGTTATATTTATGCAGATGCAAACTCATGAGACTTTTTTAAACTAAGATTTTATGGAAACTTTTAAACAAAGGCTGAATAAAGAAAAATGTGCCAGAAATTCAAATTTAACGACAGCTATTGCGATACGATCCATAAATATCAGCAATCAATTATAAATAAATATCTAATTATAATTTAATAAAATTCTAGACTTGACTAAAAATTCCTGCTAAGAAGGAATTTATTCCAGACAAACCCCGGTTGCATTTCAGAAGTAATTCAAATTGAAAAATTTTTACGCTTTCCAATCGTAGGTTGAAAAAACACGGCGCCTTGAAATAGAATAACTACGTTATTGACTCTACTCTTCCAAAAACGAACTGCAGCCCTGATGGTTTAAGGCGACAGCCTTATTCGTCAATACGTCTACCTGGGTACGAACCCTATTGAAACTGGGCGAAATGGGATCAAAGGTCAGGGCATAGGAGCGGAATCCATTCCGTCGCCTTTATGCGTCATAACTTACGTAAAAATGCTTCTATTGCGACAAACCTTTATCATGTCGTTCCTAAGGTATACTGAACCGCTTCTGCCGAACAACATCGAAATGGGGTCAAATGTCAGGGAGCAGAAGCGAGAATTATTCCACAGCCTTTATCCTCATAACTTGACTAAAAATGCTTCTATTGCGAAAACATTTTAGTATGTTGTTCCGGAGGTATACTGAACGAACCAATAGTCAGGGTAAGGAGGAGGGTTTGTCTGCGCCCGATTTCTGGTATGTTGGAAAGCGTACCATAATCAATGCGTTCCATAATTTTACTAACTTGTTATTTCGTATACAGATATTTCGAACAGCTGATTTCGAAATTTTATTCCGCCAGGTCTTATGGTTTACATATTATAGACATTATTAATCCTTGACCCTACGAATTTAAACGCTTAGACAAATGTTCGTGCCGTTTAATGGGCCACTAACGGCTGAAGTATATGACTAACACCAACATAGATTATATGTAGCAATCACATGACATTCCTTCTAGGTCTTGCTTTCTATGGCTTGCTGTTTGTGTTAACCGTGACCGTTTGCTTTACCTTTTACCGTTGGAGCACAGATACGTGTCTGTTGGATTTGTTCACCAAGTCGACTTCGAGATGTCGTTTTTGTGCACTTCCTTTCGGTCTCGTGGCTTATATATATCATCATCATCATCATCATTGTCAACCATTATCAATCCACTGCTGGACGAAGGTTTCCCCAAGTTTCTTCCACAACGGTCTGTCTTGTGCCAGTCTCCTCCATGTCACTCCCGCATACTTTCGAATTTCATCCAACCATCTTCCAAGTGGTCTTCTTCTGGGTCTTTTCCTGTCCCTTGGAATCCAGTCTAAAATTTCAGCTGTTCATCGATGGTCTGTCCTTATGGCAATATGTCCAGCCCATTGCCATTTCAGAGATTTTACTCAGATCATAATGGCTTCCACTATTGCCATTTTTCTGATCCACGAGTTCCTCTTCTTATCTCTCCTGGTTACACCAAGCATGCACCTCTCCATGCTGCTTTGAGTTGTCTGCAGCCTTTGTAAGTCTCTTTTAGTTAAGGCCCACGTCTCTGCACCATACGTAAGCACTGGAAGGATGCATTGATCTAACACTTTTCTTTTAAGACATAATGGCATATTGCTCTTGAAAATTATGCTGTTTCTTCCAAAAGCTCTCCAGGCAAGTTTTGTACGCCGATTAATTTCTTCATCAATGTGACCCTCACTTGATATCTGTTGTCAAAGATAAACGTACGTGTCTGTTATCTCCAGCTTTTCTCCATCAATCGATAAATCTTCATTTCTTGTAAAAGCATTGAACATCACTTTTGTCTTCTGAAAGTTCATTTTTAATCCCACTTCTTTACTCTTGTCAGCAAGTTCCTGGATGATACTCTGCAGCTCTGATGGGATAGTTGCAGAAATGACTATGTCATCAGGAAAACGAAGGTGAGTTAGATAATCTCCATTAATCTTTATCCCTTTGTTTTCCCAGATATATATATATATATATATATATATATATATATATATATATATATATAGATAGATATATAGTCTAGGGTCCGGTACGGTAGAGCATGCGCATATATGCAGCATGACATAGGGAGGGGGGGAGGTTCGGAAGGGCATAAAACACACGGGCGATGTACGCTCAGCAATTCAATGAAAGCTATTGCACGGTGTACAACGGTTTGAACGACGTCGAGTTGCTGCCACCGTGTGATATGGCCAACAGGCAATCCCGTAGACGACATCTGGATGACTTTACCCGAGGTCGTGTCATTGAGAAGTTGGAAGAAGGTCAAAGTGTGACTGGTGAGGCCGAGGAGTTCGGGATCGATCACAGCATCGTTTCACGAGCTTGGAGAGCATTTCAAACGACAGGAACAGCTGTCCGAAAGTTTAGCAGTGGTCGTCCACGAGCAACCACGGCGGCGGACGACCGATACATTGTCTTACAGGCGAGAAGAGACAGACGGCAGACAGCAAAGAAATCGCAAGGCACATGCAACAGACAAATGGACGTCCGTTATCGCGTTTTACTGTGGCCAGGAGGCATCACAAATGTTATCTATTTTCACGACGACCAGTACGGTGTGTGCCATTAACGCCTGCTCATCGGAGACGGCGGTTTCTGTGCTGCCAGGAACACAAGAACTGGACACATCAGCAATGGGGTCGAGTTCTCTTTACGGATGAGAGCCGATTTAGTCTGACGAGCGATTCTGGACGTATACACATCTGGAAAGAGCAGAGAACACGCAATCACACCTCCAACATCATCGAAAGGGACCGGTTTGGAGGTGGCGGAGTTCTCGTTTGGAGCAGTATCATGCTTGGTAGCCGTACTGACCTCCACATCTTCCAAGGAGGTTCAGTCACTAGTGTCCGCTATTGTACCGAGGTTCTCCTGCCTCACGTGCGTCTGTTTAGAGGTGCTGTGGGTCCTGAGTTCGTCTTCATGGACGACAACGCTACATCTCATCGTGCAGTGGCTGTCGCAGAGCTGTTGGAGAGTAAAGATATTTAACGCATGGATTTGCCCGCAAGGTCCCAGGACCTAAACCCAATCGAACACGTGTGGGACCTTCTCAGAAGACGCTTGGCAGCACGTCACCAGCCTCCAGCAACGATTCCGCAGCTGCGATTGGCGCTACAAGAGGAATGGGTCGCGATGCCTCAACAGCTCCTTGACAACCTCGTCCTCAGCATGGACAGACGTTGTAAATCCTGCAACACAGTCAGGAGTGATAATATCCTCTATTAAACACTGGATTTTTTTTCGCAGCCGCCCATCACATGGACGTTTCTGTCTTCTGTCCATTTGTGCTCGAAGCTACCTTTTCAATAAAGTGCCTTTGCATCCTTTGGATTCCTTGTTTGGACGGTTTTGCTCACTTGTCACATATTTTTACATCTTGGGGATCTTTATGATTTGATTCGATGTGGAGCACTTCTGCACGACGTTACATTCGAAAAACCGTCTCGTCCTTAATTTTTGCACGCCAGTGTATGTATGTATGTATGTATAAAATAGTTGGCACAATGAAGCTGAGAAATAAGAGATCAACTCCCATCTGCGCAATTGCAGCACACCAAAACATGCCTTCAGTTGTCAGAATTTGCATGGGTTGAGTTTGCCTTTCGTGTTTTAGGCTTACGCTATCTTAGTGTATATTATATCTTGGTCTATATATACACTCATGGACAATGAAATTTGCGGACGTAGAATAGAATGTGCTACAGCCGCGAAATTTTTGCAAATAGCTAGAGTGCGTGCTGGTGTGCAAATGATGCACGTTTGGTGCGAGTGCGCAAGATCGCACACCCTGTGGTGACGCTGCAAGCACGAACCGGCAACCTTATAAACCGGCGTGTAGTGAATGCCCCATGAAAGCGAAAAGCACCGGTCAACGCAAGCAAGAGTACAGAGTGACACGAATGCCAGGTAGACACCAAAGACGTCGATTTACACAACTAACGGACTTTGAGAGAGGCCTGATAATCCGGCTGAAAACCGCAGGGAAGTCGGCGCGCAGTATAGCCCGTCACGTGGATCGTTCTGATAATACCGTCGGACTGTGTTGGGAGCTGTGGACACGTGACGGTACTGCCATACCGCGGAGCGGCTCCAGACGGACCAGGAGGACCACAGGTAGAGATGATAGACGGATCGTGTGCCGGGAACGAATGGATACCACGGGATCCCGGTCCACTATACGGGTAGATTTAGCGGTCCCTGTGTGCCCACGAACCATTATTATCCGACGCCTTGCGGTAGCGAATCTGCGATCTCAGCGCCACTTTCGTGTGCTACCATTAACATCGGAACATCGCCGGCTCCATGTGCAGTGATTCCAGGCCAGTGCGACGTTTAACGCCACAGACTGGCGACATGTGGTGTTTAGCGATGAGTGTCGCTTCGTTTTGGGGACAGATGACCATCGTGTCTGGGTGTGGAGGTCCCCGGGTCAACGGCACAATCCCAACCTCACTATCGAGTGCCACACCTCTCCAGCTGCAGGCATTATGGTCTAGGGAGCCAGTACCTACGATAGCCTATCAGCTGTAGTAATGTTATGTGGATCATTGGCGGGCCAGAGGTATGTGGATCATTGACGGACCAGCGCTATGTCGATAAGATCCTAAGGCTACATGTGCTCCCATTCTTGGCCGGAATTCCAGGTGCACTGTACCAGCAATATAATGCCCGCCCGCACACGGCTTGGGTTTCCCAGGACTGCCTACGTCATGTCCACCACTTCCTTGGCCTGCCCGTAACCTATATTATCGATATTATTTTGTCGGATTTTTTTTCTAATAAAACTCGCCAGAGTTCGTCTTAAGGCTTTTAGTGGTGGTTAAAATTAATCTCCCCACATAATGTTTTCATTAATAAAAAAAGGTTCGTTCAGTAAGCATATCGCATTCGCGCTAGAATCGTGGGGTGTGCTGTTTTGCGTGCGCACATGCGACCACCTTAAAGCAGCTGTGGTACAAGCGCTCCCACGGCGCTGCAGGTCACGTTCCTATTTCCCTGTGGGTGGTCTCAAACATACCTGTGGAACTCTCAAGGTGTGCTACACAAAGTCAGCACTGCTTGAGTCTCACGGAGCAGTCAGTTGCTGTTGCATATATTTTTTTTATATGTATTTCCAGTAAGACTCGCTGAAGTTTGTCCGCTAAACTTAATTCCCCTGTTCAATATTTTCGTGAAGAGGAGAAGGTTCGTTGCTTCGTGCCGTAAACAAAACGTAGTAAATAATACTTGCAGCTGCAGGGGGGCTATTTTAACAGCGGACACCCTAAGTCGTTAAAGCAACTGTAATTCAAAGCTTTCCAGATGGCGCTACAGGTCATGTTTTTATTTCTTCGTGGATTCAACGCAGAGGTTTAAATTCCCAGGGTGTGCGCGCTTAAACCAGCACCACTGGTCACACTTGTTTGCTTTTGGAATAGCATGGAGTCATAAACACACTTCATCGTTCTGCTATGAGTTTTCTATCTTTTCATTGCTGTGTGAATCCGTGTGTTTATGAGCACAGATACAATTGAATTTTGACATTTTGACATCCATATACAATTTGAATTTTGACATCCATCTAGGTTGACGATGTACTAAGCGTCCCATTTTCCCCAGAGATTTTGCAGGTTGTGTAAAGCGGGTTGAATAAAGTAAGCCTCGTGCTGTATTTAAAACTTATATATATAAAGAAAAATATACCAGAAAATTCGTTCATCACTCTAGTATTTGTACAGGAGATTCATTTTTTTCTTACGATGAAGTGTACGTAAAGATCATTATTACCGTAAGTTATTAGACGACAGCTAAATAAAAGAAATGCTTTTCGTATGTTCAAAATCAATGCGCGAATTTTGCAGCTCGGGATACAAAATAAAAATGTTGCGTGTTTTTTCCCATCAACAGCGCACACCCAACCTAAATGGGCACGCGACGCCACTGATATATGTATATATATATCTCTGACCTTTTCTCCGAGATGTGTACGTTTTCGAATCCCGCAGAGTCATGGATCTTCTGTTTGTCTTGCGGCATTGGCTCTCCCCATTCCTTGGAACCAGTGCCCCCAACTTAGCGACGGGCGACTGCTTGTAACACATTGGGTTGCTGACGGTGGTCGTTATTACCGCGAATAACAGAAGACTGCCTGTCCATGATTTTGGACCACTGGTTCCAGGGAAGGGAGAGAAACAGAGACGTAAGACAAATACACCGTACATACCATATCTGGTACTCGAACACGGATTAAACTTTGTCGGCAAATTAGAGACTGTAAAAATTATTAAAAAAAAGGACTGCAGGATATATAGTTTCTGCCAGCCGGGCGGTAGAACCCAGCAAAAAAACACAAGTGGTGGGAAACTGCTGGCTACATGCTGGCAGTCATGCGTCACTGTTGGCTTAAGTATGCCGCTCACGGCATACTTAAGCATGCCGATGGTGGTAGCGCCATCAGTTTTTAGCCATTGATGGCCTTGCAGCACCACCGTCAATTACGGGCCTCCAAGCAAGCGCTACTAGTGGCCCGTAGCTGGCAAACAAAGCAACCCCAACAGAAGGCGGAAGCAGCGGGACTGCGCATGAGCAGAAGCAACACGGGCACAGTCCCTCGTGGTACCAGTTAGTTGAAGACGACGCCATCGCCATCATGTTATTTCAGTTGATGTTAATAAAAAAATAAAGCCATATGTAGAGAGCCAAATTAATTTCCTAATGAAACGCCACGTCGACCAAGACTACTCTTGGAAGAAAAGTATATAAATAATTAATGAACTATAAGAAATAGTCAATTACTCTCATGTATTTATAGAAAGTCATTTCACAGCAAAATTCCTGCACTAACACACAAAGAACCGATAATACAGACAGCCATGAAACACACCCACTCCATTTCCATGAATAACAAGAAATAATTTCTGTATAACCTTTCGTTTTAACATACACTAAAAAGCTTCAAACAAAAGTCCCTGAAAAACATTAAAAATCGTTATGTTGAAAAAAATAAGAATTATACGCGTACAAAATTTATCAATTATTTGGAAACATAAAAATTAAAAATGCTGTGAGGATATAAGGTACTCATCCATGGATTGAATGCACAAGAGTAGAGGGATTTGCTGCTAAAAATAACCGGAAGTAAAATAAAATATCTTTCCTATTTAGAACAAATGTAGTTTTGGACCGTGAAAAAAGAAAGATTCAACATTAGCAATTGTGACAGAATGTGACATGAACGAGGTAAATATATTAATCAAACAATCGCCTTTCAAGACCACAAGGACAACACAAAACTTTGGAAAACGTCTTTAAGTTGCTACACTTGTTTGCAAATGTGTAAAGTCCCCATATGGTAAATAAAACAACCGTTACGTTGAAAAAATAAGTTTATGAATTATTTGAAAATGAAGAATTATAACTCGCAATATTGTAAAATTAAAAGGAGAACCCATCGTTCGTTTCATATCGCGCAGGAAAGAAGCTCTTATTCCAGCAACCGTACTCACGTGGCATACTAGTGTAGTCGGCAAAGTGTGCGCTTCGCAAACTAGTTGTAATTGGTTCGATGCTACCCTCATCCAAAAGAGCGTTTTTCAGGATCTGTTGAGAAAATTTCACCAGCGCTGTACTATCATGCAGAAGAAATTTAGTTGGGAAAGAAAGAGGAACTGTGGTTATCTTTTTTTTTATTAAGACTACCACTGAGAAATTGGCGAACAAAATTCGGAAAGCCATCAGTTTCGTCACGTAATTGCCAGCTCTCACTGACGGGAAAATAGGGGACCACATTGGGCTAGCCATCATTTATGGCATGTGCTTGCAGGGCCGCTTCTGGTGGTCCCTGCCTGTGATGGATAATTGATGACCCTGTTGTGGCGCATGACAATTGATGGGGGTTCCGACTGTTGGCCAGCTGCTTACTTGACCTGCTGGCCCATGTGGTGGCAGCCATGACATTTTATTGACGGTTGGGCAGCGACAACATAATGTTGGACCAATGTTGGCTGTCAGTGCTTGTTTGAATGCTGGGCCCAGCAACACTGCTTTTGCTGGGAAACTATATATCCATATTTTCTGCAGTGCGCTACAAGCGACATTTCCTAGCTAAAAGTTGTCCACTCTGTGACTTAGGTCTCTTAGCCGTTCAGGTGTTTAAGCAGTTTAAAGCAATGTATTCGGATTATTCGCCCAACATGGGCCCAAGTTCGAGTCCACGATGAAGCATGGGATGGTGTGCTTATCCGATGACGCTGGCTCTTTCCCTTCACTGGGCCAGTGGCCCCAAATTAAAGTGGACGTCAAGTAATTTTGCTTCCTACACACTGAAGAGCAATTGAGTTAGAGATACCTGCCTAGTAACGTGCAGCACCAACTTTCGCCCTGATGACGGCGGTGATTCGTCACGGCATGGACTCGACAAGACTCCGGAAACGTTGGGAAGCCATACGGATTTACAACCCCTGAACAAGCTCCGACAGTTCACGAAGATTTGATGGAGGGGCGTCAGAGCCTCGAACATCTCTCTCGATGGCATCCCAGATGTGCTCGATATGATTGAGGTCAGGTGACCTAGCTGCCCAAGGAAGCGAGGTCACGTCTGTGGAGTGTTCATCCAACCATCCCGATACAATTCAGGAGCGATGGCACGGTGCATTGTCTTGTTGCAGGATGAGGTCCCCAGTGGGTTGTTGAAGACACACAAACGGGAGCAAATGGTCTTCCAGGATATCACGGTAACACTGACCTGTGTGGGAAGATGCCACACGTACCAGGGGTCCCATTTCAGTCCACGTAAACAGTTCCCAGACGAGAATGCCACCCACACCAGCTTGAAGAGTACCCTGCTGGCAAGATGGATCCATCGCTTCATGTGGTTTGCGCCGTACTCGTATCCTGCCATCCGCATGTACCAACGTGAATCTCGACTCATCAGTCCAGGCAACATTTGCCCACATATCTACGGTCCAGTAGCGATGTTCCCGCGCCCAAGCTAATATTTGCACCCTGTGATGTGCGGTCAGCAGCGGTACGCTCGTGGGACGATGGCTTCTGTACCCCATAGCGAGGAGATGGTTCTGGATGGCGTGGCTACTTACACGTTTTTGTGCACCAGCGTTAAATTGCCGAGTGATTTCTTGCTCTGGGGCCCGTCTATCCGCTGTTACAATGCGAGCTAGCCGACGATGACCCCGCTCATCCACACGCTGTTGTACACGGCAGTTGGCCCTTGCAGGAATGGTTTTACCGGATTCGATGCACTCACGGTGCACCCGTGACACAGTGGCTCGTGAAAATCCCAGTGCCTGCACGACTTCCGAGATGGAGTGACCCATTCGTCGCGCCCCGACAATTTGCCCACGATCAAATGCGCTTAGATCCTTCGTCTTAGCAATACTGCGTCCGACTCTTTCTGATTCCCGTCGTATCACTCCTTATATTGTCGGATCGCTGCATACGTCATGTCGTTTCCGTTTACAGGGCCGCCCACAGAGCCACATTTGCATAACGCCAGCTGTCTCTAATTCAATTGCTCTTCAGTGTACTTCCAATGAAAAAGCATTTGTACATATTTGCTTCACAATTAATGCGTTCCCAAGGATGAAAAGTTTGAATATCGATTAAGATATTGTAGCTTCATTTTATAACTTGGAATACTTAATATTTTCTGAAGCATAATCATAATTATGCAATCCAACATTTATTTGTCTACTGAAGTCATCAAAGTACAGGTCGCGCCATCTTTTTTCTGGTTTCAACACCACCAAAGGAAAAGTTATTGATGTTTAATATAATTATGGTTATGTTTTAAAAAATATTAAACATTCTATCGATGTTTAAATTTTCATCCTTGGGAACACACTAATTGTGAAGGAAATGTGTACCACTCTAAGGACGAATGACTTCTTATCGCTTTTCGAGTTCTTCCTGGTGGTCGTTGAACCTCGGAAGAAAAAAGAGAGATATCGTTTACGGTAGATGGCTCTAAACAACTGTGAGTTCCAAAAACGAAAATGAACTCTTATAGCATCACTTTGCCCTTCCGTTTGTTTACAGAAACACCATCTCTTCGCCTAAAAGTCGGATTCAGTTTTCCGGCAGTGCGCTTTTACGGGCATTTACTAACTAATAATGATCTACATTCTAACTCGGGTCTCCTTATTCGGCAGATAGCGCTGCACATCAGTTTAGTTCTCGGCAGTTTTTTATACTCAACAATTCATTCTAAGAAAGAAAATGCGGTTTCCAGAAAGAATGCGATGGCTTTTAATCTCTTTATGTCTCATGAGTTCGATTTTACCAACATATAATTTCCTACAGAAACAAAAAATTGCGTCAATGGTATTTTGTTTTGCATCTGTGCAGTTATGACGTTAACTGTTTATACATATAAGCAAGTACTTTTTAGCACGTCTTTTGTGAAAAAGATGGAGCTTATGTTTCCGGTTTGTCCGTCCGTTCATTCGTCTGTGGACACCATATCTCTGCAACTATCTATCCGATTTAAAAAAACTCTTTTTCCATTGGGAAGTTTTAAATGTGCGAATGATGATTCTTCATTTCATTTCTTTTACGATGCACAATTTCGCCTCTAGAGTGAGTAAATAAATGCACATGATACCAATTTCAAAATACGTTTTATTCCACATATTTGCTTCTAAACATCTGATTGAAAAAATGTTTTCACCTTTTGATTTCATTTATGTCAAAGATTATTTTAGGTATAGTCAGTTTTTCAAGTCACACATAGATTTTCCTCTAGGGAGGGTAAAAGTAAATTGTCATTTCCCCGATATCTCTGCTTCTTAAACTCCGATTTGAAAAATTAATTCTGCAGCGGAATAAAGCCGTTGATGGGATATATTTTACATACAATTTTTAATTTTTGGTAAAAATAGTTTAACTACCAGGGGCGTAAGCCTTAATTTCTGCTTCTGATGTATTTGCAGAAAAATCCGAACTCCTGAAAACCCGACTGAAAAACTTATTTCGTGTACCGATACCGATCACACCAAAAATTATTTTGAGAATACTTTCTTCTTAAAATAATGCATGATTTTCCCGCCAGGGGACATAGATGAATGTCTTACATTTGTCGATATCTCTGCTTCTAAGTGTCCGATTTGAAAAATTCTGTCTTTGTTGCAGAGCATTTACGCTGCGAAATGTTTCTCATATAATTTCACATTTTTCTGAAACGCACAAGTCTGCCACCAGAGGGTGTAAGTTCATGTTTCCGTTTACAGCCATTTCTGCGGGACTAAAAATCCGATTGAAAATGTCCTTTCTTCGATCAGATACTACTAACTATGCAAACTGTGTGCATATTTTCTTCCCAGAATAATGCACACTTTAGCCTCTAGGGGGCGCAAATGCTTGATTCGGTTTTCTCAGTCTCTCTGCTTCTACATTTGAAATTTAAAAATTATTCAAACAGTGGATGCCATTTACCTTGTAAGAACGCTTTAGGTATATGAGGAATTTTGTTGTTCAGAGTTCTGTACGTACGTGGTGCTTGTGTACAGTGGTTTGCAGCCGTATCACCGCTCCTAAGAACATTATTGAGAAATGTCTTCTTTACTGTAAACCATTCGCTACAATAGAGATGTCGCGCATTATCCTCTTTAAAATAATGCAAATATTTCCAGTTAGGGGAGTTAAGGTTGCAACCATTTTTTTTTTTTTTCTGTTTTTTTTTTTTTTCCGCTATCTCTGCTTCCGGGGACGTATTTGAAAAGTTCTTTTTCCTTAGCATAGCTTTCTTCCATGGGTAATCTTTTTCGCGCGTACCTTGAATTTTTCCATTATGGCAAATTCTTCCGCTAGCTGGCATAGGCTTACATAATTTTTCCTTCCATATTTATTTCTCTAACTGTTCCATTCGATTTGAAAATCTCTTTGTCTCTGAAACCTTTCTTGTTCTAGAAGAAAATGTTTGTGCGCCATTTGTTAATTTTCGTAACATGCATTTTAGCCGCTGTTTTAACTAAGAATATGTTTCTATTTCTTGATGTTTTATCGATTGTGTAGTGTAACAACTATTCCTTTAGTTTTTAACTAGGTTAACACTCCATGTGCTCAATATCAAGTTCACCAATAATAAAATAGGCGTTCACTCAAAATAACGTCAAGGTTTGGTACTTACAAATATTTTATTTGTATCCAACTTCAATATAGCATGGTATATTCTAACGTCAATAACCCACAACTGGTATTCAATCGGTAGTATAACACTCACACCGTATTTATGCAGATGGCAATAAAAATATAACTTCCCATTAGCTCTCGTACAATCAATAAATTCAGCAAAGATTTAACATCTCCGCACAAACAATTGCGTCGCAAAGTATATATATCCTTTCTCGCTCTTATCAACATGCATACGTCACTTACGTACAGACCTCAGGGGTGTTGCCAAACCTCCATTCATGTGAGAGAGAAGATATCGCGTTAAGTTGGGAAGTGCAAAAGAGATAACAAACTCAAATTTACATAGGATAAGGAACTAAAAATGAAAGTTAAAATAGAATACACGTCACAATTGTAAAAACCGGTTGGCTTTTTCCAAAACTAGCTTCATTGAGTTTGAATAGTTTTTATAAATTTAATACATGACAGAACGGATTCAAAAGACGTGCTCAGTACAACTTAAAGTTCGGTGTCATTTTGTTTTATTTACACAGAGTAAAATACGTGCTAAAAATGAATAACAGAAAAGATTGACAGAATCGGAGGTACAGCGCAACGCCACACAAGGATGCCATGGTTCTGTACTTCCGAAGTGTCCCAGTCCTGGTCCACAATAGAAATTATCTAGTGCTGAAGAACATTAGCAAGTGCCGAAATGCCACAGTCCTGGTGCAGAACAGAAATTGACAGTGCTGAAAGACATTAGCCAGTCCTGGTCCAGAATAGGAATTAGCCAGTGCTGAAAGATATTAGCCAGTACCGAAGTGCCCCAGTCCTGGTCCAGAATAGAAATTAGCCAGTGCCAAAGTGTCCCAGTCCTGGTCCAGAATAGAAATTAGCCAGTGCCGAAGTGCCCCAGTCCTGGTCCAGAATAGAAATGAGCCAGTGCTGAAAGACATTAGCCAGTGCCGAAGTGCCCTAGTCCTGGTCCAAGAATAGAAAATAGCCAGTGCTGAAAGACATTAGCCAGTGCCGAAGTGCCCCAGTCCTGGTCAAGAATAGAAAATTAGCCAATGCTGAAAGACATTAGCCAGTGCCGAAGTGCCCCAGTCCTGGTCCAGAATAGAAATTGGCCAGTGCTGAAAGACATTAGCCAGTGCCGAAGTGTCCCAGTCCTGGTCCAGAAATAGAAATTAGCCAGTGCTGAAAGACATTAGCCAGTGCCGAAGTGCCCCAGTCCTGGTCCAGAATAGAAATTGGCCAGTGCTGAAAGACATTAGCCAGTGCTGAAGTTCCCCAGTCCTGGTCCAGAATAGAAATTGGCCAGTGCTGAAAGACATTAGCCAGTGCCGAAGTGTCCCAATCCTGGTCCAGAAATAAAAATTATCTAGTGCTGATTCAAATCACTGGAATCTCTACAATAGTTTTAGGCATAGAATGAAACCGTACATGAGATTCACAACATTACTTATTCCTTTCCGGTTTGGATCTCCAGTAGCAATTTGTTTATTACATAACTGCAGCTGTTCACTTTTTCACACATGCACTGTTAACTTCCATCTGAAAATTAATGCTTTCTAATCAATTTTAAATAATGAATGTATTTTTCATTAGGATTCCACAACGCGCGTCATGTTTTTTCTCATCATCCTGTGTTAGCCACAAATGAACTCTAAACAATTAATTAACACCATGTGCCCTAAAGATAATATTTATTTAAAGAATAAATCTTTGATTTTACTCATTCTCTTTACATCAACATTACGGAGATCTGATATCTTAACTGACGAACCAAAGGAGATGCACGCTAATTAACATATTTGTCTTGCTTTTCGATCTTCTAAAGCGAAATTAAAGAATCAATGGCTGACATTGAAATTAAAACAGTAAAGACGCTCCAAGGTATTAACATTTCTGAGATAGAAACCATTTTTAACAAATAACAAGGAAATGGACTTTTTTTCTGATACTGAACAGCAGTATCTGTGTAAACCAGATATCAAAGAAGATTTGTTCAGATATTTATGTATATCAAGGCAATGTCTTTATTAGTAAAACTCCATTTTTGTATTAGCTGAAATCACCCCAGCACGGTTCGGTATCGAGTTAAACACCAGTTTTCTTCTCCCCTTCTATGTGTATTAATAATACAAGCACGGTGAATTCTGTTTCCGGTAATGCGATGAGATGAAGATGCTTTATTACCTCAAAGAGACTCAATTCCCTTTGACACTTAATAAGTGAGGCATCCATTTTTTTTTATTTCACCAGATAAAAGCAATTTTTAATAATAGAACTCTAATACTACATGATGGAGAAATCTGTTCTTAATTACTCCTAAAATAAGTAAGTGTCATGCACTACTGAATCTGCTACAGCTTCATGCTAGAGACCGCCCGATTTAATAATTCTAGGGAGAAACAATTCATAACATTGATTTTTCTGATACTCGAATGCGCTAAAAATATCTTTAATTTCGTCAGTTAGAAAGCAGTTTCCTATATTGAATCCTCTCGCACTGCATATGTAAGAGATATTCATTTTAAATTTTAGATTGAAAAGGATTGATTTTATATATTCGTACCTTTGGTATTGTGTAGGCGCAAGATTTAAATTGTAAAATAATTTTGGCATTTTAAAATAAGGATCCTAACAAAGCTACTGAAGAACGTAAATTAATATTTGATATGAGAATAGACCACTAATGATATATCTAACAAGAAAGATTACACCGAATTTTTGATTGGGTGTAATGAGCACATCTTTTGAATCCGTTCTGACGCAAATTAGAATTATCAAAGCTATTCAGAGTCAATGGAACCGGTATGGAAAACAATAACACCTGACGGAGGAAAGAAGTTTTTCAATCGGGATTTTTAAACCCACAGATATTGCTGTAAACGGAATCGTGAGCTTACGCTCTCTGGTTGCAGACTTCTGTGTTAAGAAAAATTTGAATTTGATATGAGAAACATTTCGCAGCGGAAACGCTCTCCAACAAAGAAATAATATTTCAAATCGGTCTCTTCGAAGCAGAGATATGGACAAATATAAGATATGTATCTACGCCTCCTCTCGGGAAAACCGTGCATTATTTTGGGAAGAAAGTATTGTCAAGAGGTTTTTCGACGTGAGAGGTATCGGTCCAAGAAAAAAAAAATTTAATCAAGTTTTCAGGAGCTCAGATTTTGCTGCAAATGCATCAGAAGCAAAAATTAACACTTATACCCCCTGGAGGCCAAACCATTTTTTATCAAATATTAGAAATTATATGAAAAACATTTTGCATCAGGAGATACACCAAGAATTTTTCAAATCGGAGTTATAGAAGCAGAAATAATGCAGTAAACGCAATTTACCTTAGCGCTCCCTATAGCCGAAAATCTAGGGAGCGCTAAGATAAATTGCGTAATGCTTGAAAATTTTGAATTTATACGAAAAACATTTCGCATCGGAAACACTGTTCAGCAAAGAATGAATTTTTAAATCGGACTCTTAGAAGTAGAGATATAGACAAAAATAAGATATACATCTACGCCTCCTGGCGTAGAAACCATATTTTATTTTAAGAAGAAAATATTCCTAAAATGTTTATCGACGTGAATAGTTTCGGTCCACAAACGAATTTTTTTCAGTCGAGATCTTAGAAGGTCAGATTTTGCTGCACATTCATCAGAAGCGGAAATTAAGCCCCCTGTTGGCCAAACCGTTTTTTACTAAAATTAGAAATTATGTGCAAAGGATTTCTCATCAGGAGCTATATCCGGTGCAGAAAGAATTTTTCAAATCGGAGTTTTAGAAGCAGAGATACCGGGGGAAACGCAAATTAGTCAGCCTTTATGCTCCCTAGCGGAAATTCTATGAATTACTTAAAAATTTAGAAATTATATGAAAAACATGTCACACCCGAAACTCTATCCAATAAATAATTTTTTTTTCAAATCGTACCATTAGGAGCAGAGATAATGACAAAAATAAGATACATACTGTATATATGTCCCTGGCAGAAAAACCATGCAACATTTCTAAGAAAAAAATATTCCGATAAGGTTTAGCGACATGAGTGGCATCGGTCCACGAACGAATTTTTTCAATCGAAATTTTAGAAGCCCATATATTTTTTGTCAAATACATCAGAAGCAAAAATTAACCCTTACGCTCCCTGGTGGCCAAAGTATTATTTACCAAAGCTTAGAAATTATATGAAAAATATTTTCCATCGGAAGCTGTATCCGCTGAAGAAAACATTTTTCAAATCGGAGTTTTAGAAGAAGAGATATCGGGGAAAATGTAATTCACTTTTACGCTTCCAAGCGGAAAATGTATGCGTAACTTAAAAAAGTAACTATACCTAGGATACTCTTCGACAAAAATGGAATTGAAAGATAATAGCATTTTTTCAATCGGATGTTTAGAAGCAAATATATGGAACAAAATGTAATTTGAATTCGACATCATCTGCATTTATGCCCTCTAGCGACGAAATTGTGTATCGTAAAAAAAAGAAAACGAAAGGATATATCATCGTTCACATATCTCAAACTTCCCAATGCAAAAATTATTTTTTCAAATCGAATAGTTGCAGAGATATGGTGTCAACAGACGGACAAGCCGAAAGCGTAACCACGATGTTTTTTTACGCTCTCCAACCGTAGTTTGAAGAAGGGTAAATGCTCCTCCAGCTTTGTCCGTCTGTCCGCACGATAACTCGTGTAAAAATTGTTCAATTTCGATGAAATTTCAGTATGTGGTAGGGGACCACCTGAGGACAAACCCTATTGAAAATGGACGAAATGAGGTCAAAGGTCACGACATAGGAGCGGGACCCATTCCACTGCCCTTTTGCGTCATAACTTGCGCGATTTAGATGAAATTTTAGTATGTGGTAGGGGACAACCTGAGGATTAACCCTATTGAAAATGGACGAAATGGGATCAAAGGTCAGGACATAGGAGCGGGATGCATTCCATCGCTCTAATGCATCATAACTTACGTAAAAATGCTTCGATCGAGACAAAACATTAACATGTTGTTCCGGAAGTATACTTTACCGGATATGTTGAATATCGTCGAAATGGGGTCAAAGGTCAGGTCATAGGAACGGGATTTATTCTACAGCCATTTTCCTCATAACTTGAGTAATGATTTCTGGTATGTTGGAATGCGCATCATAATCAATGCATTGCATGATTTTACCAATTTTTTTTACAAAAGACGTGCTAAAAACAGCATCGTGGCTCAGAAAACAGTTTCAGGAATCTTGGAACGAAATTTTCTAAGTAAATATTTTAATGATATGTTCATATGTGAACGAAATATGTTCATCAATATTTTTCGGTTAGTAAAATAATCGTGTTAGATTTTAGGGATATATTGGGTAAACAAACAAATTCGTTCCGTTGTAGAAGACGCATACATAACAGAGCAGAGATAAAAACAAAATCTAGAGAGTACGCTGGTACTCTTTGTAGATAATTTTTGGCTATGCAACTTTCGCATGCCAAGATCTTTGTGGGTGTGGAAGAAAACGAGTGATTGAGAGTATATATTTATTTACGTACAACAGAGTGAGTTTATTCGCGTCATCCGCAATCCCACCAAACCACAGTCCCATACATACTAAGTGGAATTAAATCATAACAACAAACAATAAGGTTTACTAATTCCTGACATTGAACAGTACTTAGGTAGGCGGATTTATGAATGTCACTTTCATAAAACCAATAAAAGAAGATGTGTGAGTCATTAAAGTTAATATTTACTAAACTAGTGGCAATAGTAAGCTATTTCGGCTGTTTAGTTTACAATATTATTATTGTTATTGTTATGCGTTATTCAGATTTAAACGAACGTAAGTAACGACCCTGACACCGATGAAATGTGATGTATTAGGGGTACGCAAAAGTTTCCGCCGCCCCCGCTAGCGGGCGTTGTAGTGGTCTAACCGGCAGGCGACTAGTGCTATCAGTTCGTACACGAACCAAGCATGGCGGCCGATAAAGTGTATGTGCGGCACTGTTTGTTATTCATGTTTATTTTACGAAAACGTGCGAGTGAAGAATATGGTTCAATATGTTAGGCGTAGGGCGAAACGGTTATGGGTGAGCGGATGTGTCGAGAATGGTTTCCCAGTTTTAAGAGAGGTGATCTAAGCTTGGAAGACAAGCCACGTGCAGGTAGATCGCAGTAACTCGCAGACGAGGAGCTGGAATCGCTGTTACAAGAGGATGCCACACAATCGACCACACAACTGGCGAAACGTTTGAAAGTGGCTCAATCGACGGTGGTACGGCGTCTGCAGGCCTTCGGGGAGATCCAGAAGATTGGTAACTGGGTTCTGCATACTTTAACGGAGCGTAATATTGGTCAATGATTGGGCATCTGCATGCCGTTGCTGAATAGGTTTCAAGAAAATAATCTCTTGTGGAAGGTTTCACCGGAGATGAAAAATTAATCTATTGCGACAACCCCGTACGCAAGCAATCCTGGGCCGACCCAGGCCAGCCATCAATCAACATCCACTGCACAACAAGATATCCACGGGGGAAAGGTGCTTTTGTGTGTATGGTGGGATATCCACGGGGCGCTGTACTTCGAACTGTTGAAACCGGACGAAACAATCACTGCACAACGATATGGCGATCGGTTGATGAACCTGAACGCCGCAATCCATCAAAAACGCCCATGGACAGGTAAAGGAAACCTCCCAGTCATCCTGTTACACGACAATGCTGGTCCACATGTCGGTGCCACCACGAAATCAACTCTTGAACAGTTACACTGGGAGGTTTTACCGCACCAGGCTTACTCCTCGGGCATTGCACCCTCAGACTTTCACCTGTTTCGCTCCATGCAATATGCCCATAGCCCAACTGCGGTTCACCACAGTTGCAGAAGTCGAAAATTTTGTCACTGCGTTCTTCAGTTCAAAAGCCGATTCCTTCTATCATAGGGGCATTCATTTGTTGCCTGAAAATGGCAAAAAAGTCATTGATTCTTAAGGCCAACATTTCGTTGAATAAATATGTAACGGTTTATCTAATTGTTCCTGTCTCCTTTATCCTTAAAACGGGGGAATCTTTTGCATATCTATATTAGTTACGAAAGTCTGTCTGCGCATGCGCAAGCTAAAATCTGACCTCAAGACGTAAAGTAAATCTGAATCGCAAGTGTGTTTGAAGTGAATTGGTAACTTTTAGTACAGGATAACTATAGATTACACCCCATCGTGTTATACATCATTTAAAAGCTCTCGCCAACAGCAGGTTAACTCCCCTCCCTGCAGGGATCGAGGGGGAGGCAAATTTCATTACGACGCACATTTTCATAGCATCAAAAGTACATTTTTGTAATGGCTTTCATCACATTTGACATCAGGTCCTCGTAATTTGCGCAGATTGCAATGAGGTATTGTTACACTTATGTAAAACGTGATGAAATATTGTTCGGCGATAGTTCAGTAACAATGAGTTTAACTATTGTTACGTCACTTCATGGAACAGCATTCAAAAATCAGATTTCAACAATGGTTTTGACTACTTCCGTCAAACATTTTCGTTACATCGAAATTTTTCATTTAGGATTTACTTTATCACTGTCGGAAAAGATGCACAGCATCATAAACAAAAAAAAAAAAAAAAACTAGAAAGATGACACCGAATTTTTGGGTGTAATAAGCACGTCTTTTGAAACCGTTCTGGCGCAAATTAAATTTATCAGAGCTATTCAAAGTCAATGGAACCGGTATGGAAAACAACAGTATCTGACGGAAGAAACAAGTTTTTCAATTGGGTTTTCAATCCCTCAGATATTGCTGTAAACGGGATCGTGAGCTTACGCCCTCTGGTTGCAGACTTGTGCGTTAAGAAAAACATGAATTTATATGAGAAACATTTCGCACCGTAAACGCTCTCCAACACCGAAAGAATTTTTCGAATCAGATTCTTAAAAACGGAAATATCGACAAAAATAAGATGTGCTTTTACGTCCCCTGGTGGGAAAACTGAGCATTATTTTAGGAAGAAAGTATTATCAAAAGGTTTTTCCATATGAGTGGTATCGGGCGAAGAAAAAATTTAGTTGAGTTTTCAGGAGCCAACCATGCATTATTTCAAGAAGAAAATGTTCCTAAAAGATTTGTCGACATGAGTACTATCGGTCAACAAACGACTGTTTTGGCAATAGAGATTTTAGAAGCTCATATTTTGCTGCAAATACATCAGAAGCGGAACTTAAAGCTCACGCCACCTGGTGGCCAAACCATTTTTTACGAAAATTAGAAATTACGTGCAAAGGATTTCCCATCATGAACTGTATCCGGTGCAGAAACAATTTTCCAAATCGGTGATTTAAAAGCAGAGATATAAGGGGAAAAGCAATTTACATTTACGCCCCCTAGCCGAAAGTCTACTAATTACTTGAAAATTTAAAAATTATATGAAAAACATGTCACACTTCAAACACTATTCAACAAAGAAGGCATTTTTCAAATCGGACTCCTACAAGTAGAGATATTGACAAAAATAAGATATACATCTACGCTCTCTGGCGGAGAAACTGTGAAATATTTTAAGAAGAAAATAGTTCAAAAAGGTTTATCGATGAGAGGGGCATCAGTCTACGAAAGAATTTTTTCAATCGATATTTTAGAATCTCAGATTTTATGGCAAATACAATGGCGGAAAGTGAAAAAAGAACACCAAGAAGGAACTGGCGGACGATCATGAAATTTACATATGTTAATTTCGGGACCAACCGGTGAGCGCTTAAGCCACAGCACAGCATAATATGCAAATTATCGTCCGTGGCATTTAAGGAGTACGGCGAAGTGAATGTAATCAGTCGTCGGCGTACGGACACGTGCAAAGACCCTGAAGAAGCTGCAATGCCTGGACATGGAAGACGTGTACGATTTCAGCAGTTATCGGACTTTGAGCGAGGTCATCTAGTCGGACTCCGCGAGGCCGGGTGGTCGTATCGTCGTATTGCGGAGCGAATTGGACGGGAAGTATCGGTGGTGGTACGATGGTGGCGTAGATGGTCCGAGGAACATTCCCACACGAGAAGACGTGGAACCGGGAGTCACAGACCGACTGATGAGCGGACCGATCGACGCATAAGAAGAGCGGCGTTGTCAAGCAGAACATCCACTGCGACGCAAATCCGAGCTGCCGTTGCACCTGAAGTGACTGTGCGAACAATCCACAAACGTCAATTGAATGCAGGACTACGTGCACGTGTGCCTCTGGCATGTGTACCTCCGACTCCAGCCCACCGTCAGGAACGGCTGCACTGGTGTCACCAACGTCTGCACTGGAGAACGCAATGGCGATCTGTCGTGTTCAGCGATGAAAGCAGATTCTGCTTGGGAGCCTCCGATGGGTGTATGCGTGTTCGCAGACGCACACGGGAGCGTCTCCACCCTTCTTGCATCCGCCAGCGACACACAGGGCCTACACCTGGTCTCCTGGTGTGGGGAGCGATCAGCTATCACTCCCGTACACAACTGGTGTTTGCACCGGGTACGTTAAACAGTACCTCCTACATCAACAACATCATTCAGCCCGTTGTTGTGCAATTTGTAAGGTCGGTCAATCGTGGTGTTTTCCAGCAAGATAACGCACGTCCATACACGGCACGTGCAACGCAACATGCACTTCAGCGTGTGAGACAACTTCCATGGCCTGCATGTTCACCGGATTTTTCTCCCATTGAGCACGTGTGGGATTTTATGGGACAACGACTTATCCGGTCTCCACGGCCAGCCACGACCATCCCCGATTTACGCGTCCGGGTTGAGTATGCTTGGAACTCAATATTCCAAACTTACATCCAACATCTGTACGACAGACTCCATGCCAGAATTGCACAGTGTGACGCAGTTCATGGCGGTTCAACCTCGTACTAACCATGTTACATGGAAATGTTATTTTTCAGTTAACCAGCAAATACAGCTGTATTTTGCCATAATGTTTTGATCACGTTATCCTCTGTATTCCGTTATTATGCTGTACAAATTTCGTTGGTATCCGACGTCTCCTTCTTGCTGTTCTTTTTTCACTTTCTGCCAGTGAACATCAGAAGCAAGAATTAGTACTTACGCCCACCTGGTGGCCAAAGCATTGTTTACCAAAAATTTGAAATTATACGCAAAAGATTTTCCCATCAGGAGTTTTATCCGCTGAAGAAAAAAATTTTTCAAATCGGAGTTTTAGAAGAAGAGTAATCGGGAAAAATGTAATTTACTTTTGCGCCGCCTAGCGGAAAATCTATGCGTAATTAAAAAAAGTAACTATATCTAAAATACTCTTCGACATAGATGGAATCGAAAGACAAAATAAATTTTTCAATCGGATGTTTAGAAGCAAATATGTGGAATAAAACGTATTTTTGAATTCGACATCATCTGCATTTACGCCCTCTAGCGGCGAAATTGTACATCGTAAAAAAAAAAAAAAAAAAAAAAAGACGAAATGAAGGATCATCATTCGCATATTTCAAGCTTGCCAATGCAAAAATAATTTTTCAACTCGGACTAATAGTTGCAGAGATATCGTGGATACAGGCGAACGGGACGGACGGACAAACCGGTAAAATAAGCACGATCTGTTTTTTACAAAAGACGTGCTAAAAAACGTATCTTTACTTTGCAAAGTAGTCTGGACATGAAATCATAACCTTTTCAGACGGTAACTAGCATATGGATACCTCGATAGTAAAACGCTGTGTTTTTCTATGCTAAAGTGGAATTCAGTTCACTTCGGATTTGTTGTTCGTTTTGGAACTCTTGTCCTTAGAGGCGGTCGTCTAATATACGGAAAAGGTGATAATACGCGGGAGAGATATCTGAGGAATATACTGGGTGACGCAACGTTCCCAAGCTAAGGGATTTATGGTTTCTAGATTCAGGTGGCGGTAAACTCCCACACTTTCTACTGCATCAAAAGAAAACTGCTACGCGGCGCAAAACTTCCATACCGGTATACTTCTACACCTGTTCATGTAAGAGGATGTACAAAAATTGCATTTCGTTCAGAAATCTTTTCCACGTGTGGGAGTTTTCCTGGGACTCATGGTTAAAAGGGCCGTAACCTGAGCAAAAAGATTTCACAAATTATTTTGTGGAAACTTCGTATAAAACTAGTTAAACAAATAACCAATAATTAAGGCAGCTTTGCATGAACCCAGGTATCACAGTCTTGCAATTTAACGTTGGCCCAACACAGAGCCACCGTATTTCAGGAATAGTAAACGGTGGTTCAGTGTTGGGCGTACGTTAAATTGCAAGTCTGAGCTGCCTGGGAAGTATTAAGAAGAAAAGCATTTTTTTTCTCACAAAACGTAAAATCTTTAGACACAAAATTTTCGTTGCTTTAGTTCATGAAAACTGGATGGATAACGGAGAAGCAGCTATTCAAAAGAACTTGAGTCCCCTTGTAATAGCACTTGCAATAGTTTATATTCAGGACTATTAACAAAAAAATGTGAAAAAAAAAAAAAAGTTCAGTGAGCGGAATTTTTACACCAATGAGGATAAGGCGTTATGTATTACAGTTGTTTGCACATAACTATGCATTCTTCCAAATATAATGAACCTAAATGCGTTCTTCGCAGGAACGAAAAATCAGACTTGTGTCATTTTTTTTCTTTTATGACAGAGTCAAAAGCTTTTTTCCCCTATGTGCAAAACATTGTGGCATTATATTAAGAGCGTTCATTACATTCCAGAGTAAATATTTTAGGTAGTTTTATGTTTTTGGTGCTACATTTCCTAATCGTTACTTAATTATTTGATTACTTATGTTGCGACATTTCGTATAAATATTCTTCTTCTTCTTCTTCTTTTAGGTTACTCAGTCCAAGGACTGGTTGTTCAGTAGATATACTCTCTTTCTCCATTCATCTCCATTATCCACCGTTCTGTTCAAGTCATAGTATGTTATAGTATTAGTGTCTTGGAGTAACTTTGCCACAAAACTATTCCTTGGCCGCCCTCTTCCTCTCTTGCCTTGAATTTTCCCTTCCAAAACTTTCAGAATTGAGCCTCCGTGGGGCAGTGTGTGTCCTATCCATAACATTCTTATAAATAAATCGGAAAAGTCATTAGACACTTTCACACGGCAGTTGTATGTTTTGTCTGTGCAATCGTGAGGCATCATGATATAGTCAACACAGCAATCAGACATCGCCGAATTACTGTTCCACACGTATTATCAATCACAACAAAAAATTTTAAAACTCGCTCTGGAGCGGAAACCGAATCCGCATCTCCAGATTACTGGTCGAGCAGGCTATCCGTTTCACCATCCAGGACAGCAAAGTCCCAAGTATCTGAGTGTCACTCAGATAACTTAACACTCCGATACTTGGGACTTTATGACTCAAATAATTATTACTCAGATACTTGGGACTTTATGACTCAAATACTTATTACTCAGATACTTGAGACTTTATGACTCAAATTCTTATTACTCAGATACTTGGGACTTTATGACTCAAATACTTATTTCTGAGATACTTGGGACTTCGCTGTCCTGGATGTTGTAACGGATAGCATGCTCGATCGGTAATCGGCAGATGCGGGTTCGATTCCCACTGCAGGGCGACGAAATTCAAATTTTTTTTTATGTGATTGATATTACGTGTGGAACCGTATAGTTACAGTCGATTCGGCGATATCTGATTGCTGTTTTGATTATATCATGACGTATTGGCCACGTATATGCCTTAGTTCTTGAAATAATAAACTTAGCATGCTATGATTAATTTTGACGTAAGTATTGTATGTAGTAATTTGAATCGGTAACGAGGACAATTATTTTAATTGTAACGTACACATTTGTTTTTCACGCAATAAAGGGAAATAATTTTGTTTTACGAAAAATACTCATAGGTTCCAAAGCATTTGATTTATTGAAACACTCGCAAAGCCTAGTTAATAATATGGAAGTTAAAATTTGAATAATTGAAAGCTAACGGATTTTTCGCAAAAGGGCCCCGAAAACATTTCTTGCAATGGGGGCCTCGAGTTTCTCCAGTATACCATTGCATGAACTTGTACGTGAGGTGACAATGACACATGGTTAATGTAGAAGCTTTCCGACTCACTAAATCTTGAATTGTGATTTTAATACTTGGCATGTGAAAAACATGCAATGCAAATTAATCAAAAGAGATATGGCACCAATAGGCACATCGATAAGGCACCTAAGTTGCGGGTCTTTTTGGAAGATTTTAAGTTACAATCTAAATATTTTATATATATAGACATTTTATTAACGTTAATAATAATCCCTCTACTAATAATTTCTCAACTGTTTACAAGGCCTCGGGACTTTTTAGACGTTCTTAAGTTAAAAAACTTGTGCCATTATGAATATTGATCTTAATTGTCATTATGATCTTACATACACATTTTTATCAGTAGGAGAACACTACATTTCCTATTGGTCCTCTAGGATAACTCCCACACTTTAACAAGATCTCCGAACGAAACGCAGTTTGTATGCATTCCTGTTATAGTGTGAGAAAATGTAGGAGTTTGCCAGTGTGGGAGTTTCCCAGTGTAGCAGCGGTCGAGTCTAGCGTTGTCTTACAGGAACAGCACAATTTTCGAGTAACCAAAGAAGGAGCCGTGCGAATCAATGAATCCTGAACCCGTTGCAGCTGACCAGAGTACAGATCGTTTGGGTTAGTTCTTCAAAGTGGAGAAAGCTCCTAATCATTTTATTAAATACACTATATTGACAAAAATCACAATACATCTAGAAGAGAAACCCAACATAGCATTTATCGGCATATATTAGTACGGTGCTGGTCCACCTTTGGCCTTAATGCAAGCACTGACACTTCGAGACATGCTTTTGACAAGGTTTTGGAACACAGCGATAGATATGCGCTTCCATTCAGTACATAGTGCTGCCGCTAACTGTTGCTTAGTATCAGGCCTTGGTTCCAAACTTTTTATGGGGCCCCTAATTCATCCCATAGGTGCTCTATGGGATTAAGATCAGGGCTCTGTGCTGGCCAATCCACACACGATACGGAATTATCATCAAACCACCCCGTGAAAGTCCTTGCTTTATCGTTTGGTGCATTATCCTGCTGGTACCAACAAAGCTCAATTCCATAGTATTGCCACAGAGTTGGTAGGGCATAATTGTCCAGAATATCGATGTAGACGTTCTGGTTAACAGGTTTGTCCACGATAACCAATGGGCCGGGGCCATACCACGAAAAACCACCCCACACGAGCACACTACGAGCTCCAAACTTGACCGTAGGAACAGTACATTGTGGTAATGGCCCCGTTCCCCCGGCTGCCGCCATACCCACACGCTGCCATCTGATGGATCGTGTATCTGGATTCATCAGTCCATATTTCCCGTTTCCATTGATCTATGGTTCACGATAAATGTTATTTTCACCATGCTAAACAACGAGTAGTGTTGCGAGTGGAGATGAAAGGTTTATGAGAAGCCGCACGACCACGGTAATCCATGGAATGAAGTTCCCTGCGAATGATACGTGTACATACCGATGTTCCAGCATTTTTATTCCCCTTTACACTGAGGTCTCGTACAGTACTCCGTCGATTAGCTGTAACGACTTTCCTGAGGTTTCGACGTCCTCTATCACTGATTTTTTTTGGTCTGCCGGTACGTTTTGCTGCTTCTGGCACGCCATGTGTGTTCCACTTATTCAGTACATCCAAGACAGTTGACTTGGGTATGTTTAGACGCCTCTCGGTTTCTCTTATGGATCACCCACTAAAGTAACACGCAACAATCTTTCCTTTCTCAAAGCCAGTTCTCTCCCGCTGCGACATTTTCACTCAGCCTCACAGTGCGATATGATCGCGATCAGCTGTAAGCTTGTTTTTATACCGTTTGCTGCTGTACCGCGCATCTTAACAACGCAGTTGATCTGTTCATTTGTTTTTGAAGGGGTGTCTGATGACTTTTGTTAATATAGTGTACATTTGGAAATTAACGACCACCGAAGAAACGCAATGGGCTATAAGCAGTCGCCCGTCCCTAATTTGTAGCTAGTGGCTCCTGGGAAGGGGGAGATTTAGTGCCGTAAGACAAACGCATCATCCATGCCTCACCGGGATTCGAACCCAGACCCATCTCGGAAGAAATTGTTAGAAGCCAGCGCTTAGGCGACTGCTCAATCTGTGTTGCCATAATAAATTATGTCCGTGACAATCCACAAAAATACAGCAAAACTTCATGTGGACGCAAAGGTGGTTTATGCGGTTTCGGCTCATTTCGAGAAAACCAATGTTGGGTAAGTTTCGGAATATGGAATTGATCACACTTCTCATCGCATGAGAACACACGACTGACAAAGGGCTCATTGTGGGTTAGAGCAAAGCCATGCATACAAGAAACCCTTGGTACTTACTGTGGTCTGACAACCGATGTGGAACCCAGGAGCTCAGTCACTGCGGTATGCAATGTGAGCAACAATTTCAGCACCGAATCTTGTAAAAACCTGCCGACATGTTAGCGTTGTGTCTTTCTCAAAAATCTAGGGGGGAAATCCAAGGAAAAAGATCCACTGAAAAAAATGCAGGGAAAAAAGCCACGGAAAAGAACCCACGGAAAAAAAATCCAATGGGGAAAAAACAGTCAACGGAAAAGAAAGGCAACGGAAATAAAATCCAACTCCAACGAAACAGTTATGCATTTGCATGATTGACACAGGGCCGGATTAAGGGGTGAGGTCTATAGGAGCTATAGCCTTGGAGCCCACCATGACGAATGGGTTCAGAATGCATGTCTGGTCAAACAATAAAGAAAGAAAGAGGTTTATAAAATAGTTTTGCTTTTTGTCTCGTACAGTTTCCACTTATTGTTAGTCAGAGACAGAGTCTGGAAGACGAACAGATTTCAAGGCAGTTTCTCAGCAAGGGTAAAGGTTTCATGTTGCTGTGTACAGCGAGGTCGGTGAGACAGTTTCAGAGTTTTCACTACCATCCACCCACATCTCTCTGTTTGCACTTGGAACCGTTAATAGTCAAAGTCCCCTGCGGCGTCACATTGCATAATTAAACATGCGCTAAGGAAAGCATACAATGCAAAATCATTACGAAATCTAAGACAAAATCCAGTAATCTTAAGCATTTAATACATGCTCTTATGAGAACGACGAAAAATACAACGATTTATATTAATGCTCTGCAAATAATTTATTAGTTTGAAGAATAAACTACGTATTAATTATCAAGGCATATTGCTACAGATTCGTGTTTTAACGAACTTCAGACCACCCAAATGTCTTAGACTAGGTGTTCCCCATATTGCTACAGATTCGTGTTTTAACGAACTGAGACTACCCAAATGTCTTAGACTAGGTGTTCCCTAAGGCCTTAATCGCTGGCCCTGGATTGACATATTTCATTCATGTTCTTACATATTTAATCCATGTTACTAGAATATTCTTTGCTGCATTTCCTCGTGAAGATCGCCTTTATTCTAATTTTTTTATTATTAAGGCACACTCCAATATGCTTTTATCGGTACCTACTTCTGAGAGCCTATGCTTACATGTGAGAATTCATAATTTGCAAGGAAAACTTAATTTTTAGTGCAAGTATTTAAACTACGTCTTATAGTAACACGTTCATGTGCAAACTTCATCGCGTCGTTCGAAGCTAGATCTTAGCTCATGAAAGCAGTGAAAAGAGATCCAAGGAAAGAAAATTTAAGGGGAAAAATCCAGGAAAAAACCTCAGAAAGCCAGGGAAAAAATCCAGTGAAAAATTTTACACGACCCTCTAAGCTCCCTACATGGAAGCGACGAAAAGAAATCAGAAAGTAAATTTTTATATGACCCTTTGAGCTTCTTACATGGAAGTGACACAAAGAAATCAGAAATGCAATTTTTATACGACCCCTAAATTTTCCACAAGGTCACCCAACATGGAAGTGGACCCAAGAAAATCAAATATACAATTTTTGCACGACCCCTAAATTTCCTACAAGGTCAACCAACGTGGAAGTGGACACAAGAAAATAAAAAATGCATGCAATTTTTATACAGCCCCCTAGTTGCTCGAACCTCTATGGAATCATTTTTTTTTTTTTTTTTGTAGGTCATACCACATTTCCACTCTCGTTATTTGTAATATAAGGGTAGGCAAAGTATGGCTATAAAAAATGATGAACTTCATATAAAGTTATAATGTAAAAATGGATTTGAATATATGTGAATTACCGTAAACTAAGATCCCCGAAAAAAGCAAGGGAATTTTTATATGACCCCTAAGTTTCTTACTGGTTAACCAACATGAAAGTAGCCGTTGGATTTTCTTTCCATGGATTTTTTTCCCTTGACTTTTCCTTCCTTTGGCTTTTTTTCCCTGGATTATTTTTCCGTTGGATTTTTTTTCCTGGCTTTTTTTTCCGTGGATCTTTTTTCCTTGAATTTTTTTTTCCGGTAACCCTTCCTCAATGACGGTGGTCAGCTGCTAATCTTCAAGCGCCTGTAGTCGTCCTCTGCATTAGGAGTCGTCTAACGATTCGTCACCCAAACGAAACTCCTGGAACCACATTCTAGTGTCTCTCTCACCACGTCAGTTCTAAATGCTGTGAATATCGATTTCGTTGGCCTTGCCGCGTATGTACTAAGTTAACACTCGTAGAGCAAACATCCCCTTATTATCATCTGCGAGGGCTCTATTTTGCATACTGTTTCCACATAAGCGTACCACCACAGCAGAGATGTGACACCTACCCTATTATTTACCAGTGCATAACATTGAAGTAACGTCAAACAATGGCGCCTTCCGTCTCTCGTTCAGCACATGCGTTACTTTCTCAGTTTGTATGCGCAAAACGGCACAAAGATTTCTCATTACCCAATGAAAAATTCCGTAATTGATCTCAAGTGAATACCCTGGACGCACACAAAGTAGATAATTTTTGTCTTTGAATTTGATAACATCGAATTTATTTTTATTGCATGCTTTCCTGTACGAACGAACTTCAGCTTTGATGACGCCGCCCAGCCAAAACGTCACTGCAGCGATAAGCAAATACATTCCGTAATATTTAAATTCAAGCCCGTCGTTACACGTCACATCCTGTTCTTCCCTGCACAGATTAGGGTGTCAAGAAAGGAAACAAACGTTCAGTAAAACAAGAACTGGTATCATCAAACTCAAAGGGTCACTCTCCTTTTTCAGGGTTTAATGACCCTTATGTCCATGGAGGATATGTGCAACGAGGGCCAGAAGGCGCAACTAAGGGCTGTTACGAGGTTGGGTCACTCCGTTCTACGAGGTTGGGTCACTCCAGTTCTACCAGGTTACTTCAAAGGGTCACTCTTCTTTTTCACGGTTTAGTGATCCTTATGTCCATGGAGCATATATCGCTCGAGCGACAGAAAACGCCACTAAGGGCTATAAGTGTTAAAAGGTTGGGTCACTCCGACTCTACGAGGCTACTTTAAAGAGTCACTCACCTTTTTCTGGGTTTAATGATCCTTATGTCCATGGACCATATATCGCTCGAGGGACAGAGGGCGCCAATAAGTGCTATAAGTGTTACGAGGTTGGGTCCCTCCGGTTCTACGAGGATACTTTAAACGATCACTCTTCTTTTTTTAGGTTTAATGATCCTTATGTCCATGGACCATATATCGCTCGAGGGACAGAGGGCGCCACTAAGTGCTATAAGTGCTACGAGGTTGGGTCCCTCCGGTTCTACGAGGTTACTTTAAAGGGTCACTCTTCTTTTTCTAGGTTTAATGATTCTTATGTCCATGGAGCATATATCGCTCCAGCGACAGAAAACGCCACTAAGGGCTATAAGTGTTACGAGGTTGGGTCACTCAGGTTCTACGAGGTTACTTTAAAGGGCCACGCTTCTTTTTAAGGGTTTAGTGATCCTTATCTCCATGGAGGATATATGCCTCGCGGGACAGAAAGCGCCACTAAGGGCTATAAGTGTTACGAGGTTGGGTCACTCCGGTTCTGCGAGGTTACTTTAAAAAGTCACTCTTCTTTTTCTGGGTTTAATTATCCTTATGTCCATGGAGGATATATGCCTCACGGGACAGAAAGCGCCACTAAGGGCTATAAGTGTTACGAGGTTGGGTCACTCCGGATCTACGAGGTTACTTTAAAGAGTCACTCTTCTTTTTCTGGGTTTAATGATTCTTATGCCCCTGGAGCATATATCGCTCGAGCGACAGAAAACGCCACTAAGGGCTATAAGTGTTACAAGGTTGGGTCACTCCGATTCTACGAGGTTATTTTAAAGAGTCACTCTTCTTTTTCTGGGTTTAATGATCCTTATGTCCATGGATGATATATGCCTCGAGGGACAAAAGGCGTCGCTAAGTGCCATAAGTGTTACGAAATTGAGGCACTCCGATTCTACGAGGTTACTTTAAAGAGTCACTCTTCTTTTTCTGGGTTTAATGATCCTTATGTCCATGGAGGATACATGCCTCGCGGGATAGAAAGCGCCACTAAGGGCTATAAGTATTACGAGGTTGGGTCACTCCGGTTCTATGAGGTTACATTAAAGAGTCACTCTTCTTTTTCTGTGTTTAATGATTCTTATGCCCCTGGAGCATATATCGCTCGAGCGACGGAAAACGCCACTAAGGGCTATAAGTGTTACAAGGTTGGGTCACTCCGATCGAGGTTACTTTAAAGAGTCACTCTTCTTTTTCTGTGTTTAATGATTCTTATGTCCATGGAGCATATATCGCTACAGCGACAGAAAACGCCACTAAGGGCTATAAGTGTTACGAGTTTGGGTCATTCCGGTTCTACGAGGTTACTTTAAAGAGTCACTCTTCTTTTTCTGGGTTTGATGATTCTTTTGCCCTTGGTGCATATATCGCTCGAGCGACAGAAAACGCCACTAAGGGCTATAAGTGTTACAAGGTTGGGACACTCCGATTCTACGAGGTTACTTTAAAGAGTCTCTCTTCTTTTTCTGAGTTTAATGATCATTATGTCCATGGATGATATATGCCTCGAGGGACAAAAGGGGTTGCTAAGTGCTATAAGTGTTACGAGTTTGAGGCACTCTGGTTCTACGAGGATACTTTAAAGGGTCACTCTTCTTTTTTAGGTTTAATGATCCTTATGTCCATGGACCATATATCGCTCGAGGGACAGAGGGCACCACTAAGTGCTATAAGTGTTACGAGGTTGGGACCTTCCGGTTCTACGAGGTTACTTTAAAGGTTCACTTTTCTTTTTCTAGGTTTGTTGATTCTTATGTCCATGGAGCATATATCGCTCCAGTGACAGAAAACGGCACTAAGGGCTATAAGTGTTACGAGGTTGGGTCACTGCGGTTCTACGAGGTTACTTTAAGGGGCCACGCTTCTTTTTAAGGGTTAATGATCCTTATGTCCATGGAGGATACATGCCTCGCGGGATAGAAAGCGCCACTAAGGGCTATAAGTGTTACAAGGTTGGGCCACTCCGGTTCTACGAGGTTACTTTAAAGAGTCACTCTTCTTTTTCAGGGTGTAATGATCCTTATGTCCTTGGAGCATATATCGCTCCAGCGACAGAAAACGCCACTAAGGGCTATAAGTGTTACGAAGTTGGGTCACTCCGGTTCTACGAGGTTACTTTAAAGTGTCACTCTTCTTTTTCTGGGTTTAATGATCCTAATGTCCATGGATGATATATGCCTCGAGGGACAAAATGCGTCGCTAAGTTCTATAAGTGTTACGAGGTTGAGGCACTCCGGTTCTACGAGACAACTTTAAAGGGTCACTCTTCTTTTTTTAGGTTTAATGATTCTTATGTCCATGGAGCATATATCGCTCCAGCGACAGAAAACGCCACTAAGGGCTATAAGTGTTACGAGTTTGGGTCCCTCCGGTTCTACGAGGTTACTTTAAAGGGTCACTCTTCTTTTTCTAGGTTTAATGATTCCTATGTCCATGGAGCATATATCGCTCCAGCGACAGAAAACGCCACTGAGGGCTATAAGTGTTACGAGGTTGGGTCACTCCGGTTCTACGAGGTTTTTTAAAGGGCCACGCTTCTTTTTAAGGGTTTAATGATCCTTATGTCCATGGAGGATATATGCCTAGCGGGACAGAAAGCGCCACTAAGGGCTATAAGTGTTACGAGGTTGGGTCACTCCGGTTCTACGAGGTTACTTTAGAGAGTCACTCTTCTTTTTCAGGGTTTAATGATCCTTATGTCCATGGAGGATATATGCCTCGCGGGACAGAAAGCGCCACTAAAGGCTATAAGTGTTACGAGGTTGTTTCGAGAACGTAATTTTTATTGCACTTTTTGGTTCATTGCTAATTTCTTGCTGCAACTCATTGCGAAAAGTACGAAGCAAAATAGTTGAAGAAGTTAGTCTCAAATTGTTTATTAACTTATTCGCTATACGTGCAAGTTCTCCCGGATTGATCTGAGGCAGAAATTATTACTTAACGTTTGTGTCCTCTCGTTGCCTGTTTTATTACTCAATTGTTCGCTTTTTCATATTTATCATGTAATTCCACGCAGCGTTTCCTATTACTTCTCTATTCTGGTCCCCGAGACCACACCAAGAAAATGCTTCTTCTCTCATCTTTATCTCCGCCCGCTCTCTCTGGACCTCTGTCCCCTTCCTCGATCCTCTCTTTGACACCCTGTGTTCGTTATCGCTCAAAGGGCTAAAATGATGGACGCCTCAGACGCAATAAAGCAATCGCGCACGTTCTGAATGCTCTACTGATGACAATACCCATGATCGTAGCGTAGGCTAATAAAACGATTTAGGCACTTAAGATTACCTAAAAATGACTCTTCAGTACAAACAACTACTCAATATATTTTTGCAACCATAATTTACAATGCCGCCTTTGAAAGTCTCCCCACACCCCAAAGCCGGTTGATATTACGTGAAAATGAATTAATGCTAAAATTCTTTAAAAATTCCAAAATCCCCGTAACATAAGCATTTATCTATCCCTAATTTAGGGTGACTGTTTCCAGGCAAAGACAGAATCAGTGTAATCCAAAAAACGCATCACGCATGCCTCGTCAAGAAGCTGAACATAATCGAATCTCGTACGACAATCTCGTACCCTGGGACAATTAAAAAGATCACTAAAAGAAGTAAAAGGTCTCCTGTCAGTAAATGCGAAAATGCATGGAACTTATTCTGTCTTAGGTATCGCCTGTGCTGTGCTGTCTTCAGTCAATTATGAGCAGCCTTCAATGCTGTTAGAGTGTACGCAATTTTGGATATCTGGACCCAGACAGCACATAAAAAGTGAGTCAAAGTTATTTCAACTTAACATAAGGACTGAATTGTTGTCTGAATGTATACATTCCTTTAGCAATTGTTCAACTAGCGGTGTTCCGATAAGAGTATTTTCTAGAGTGATTTATTATAGCAGTGCATTTTTGATAAATCAGTTGTCATTAAATAACTGAAGGAGGTCATTTAGAAAATGAACATCTTTCCGCAGTACTTGAACGATGCGAACAAAAGCTGGAGGTGAACTGTGCACCTGTTCTTATGGAAATATAATTTTCGATTCGTGACTTTTGTCGTTGGCACGTATACGTCGATGTAGTTTTAATATGTAAACGTTTTCTCTCGAAAAATGGTCTTTGTGAAATATCGGTGAGGAAGCCGTGACGATAAAAAAAAAAAAAACTCAAAGTACGTTTGTCCCAACTAAAAGAAAGGCAGTGGGCAGCTATCCAAGACTCTTGAAAGATCGTGAGTTCTGATAGAATTTAATTTTTAATTAGCTATAAAGAAGTGAAGATGTTTACACCATAAAAGTTTTCTACAGAAAATAAAAATTGAGAGATAGTAAGTATTGCTGCGAATGTTTGCCATTTTCTTTTCGGCAAATTGTTTCTCTTTGTGCGAAGAGGATTCATTAAAAAACATGTTTATATTTGAAACACATGCTAGTTTGGAAGTGCTTTAGCGGAGAGATATATCACGTGATGCCATCTCAACCCCTTGTTTTTTGCTCTCTTAAAAATTGGCTATTTTCAGTTTGTAGGAGTGCAGGATTATGCATTTTCTTATCTCCATTAGTGAGGATTTTTGGAGCAGCAGAGAGAACAAAGAATATTTGTTTGTCTTGTGTAATTGAGGGTGACTGACCTAGTTTGGAGGAGGAATTGTTTTGCTTGAACTGGTAATAATCTGCATGGAAGAGATGTAAGAAATTACAATCGAAGTAAAACTTCGATTGTAAGAAATTACAATCGAAGTAAAACTCCGTATTTTCCGTTTATGGTAAACTTTGCGGTGAGAGCTGGAATTTTGGAACCCACCGTCGTTTAATTCCTTTCAAGTGAAACTACGTTTCATCATCAGGGAGTTAAACTGGTGGCACACTTTATGTTCGGATCTGTTGCAATTTGAATGAATTATTTATGAGAATTTTATGGTTGTTATTGCACACACGAGAGGAATCTGTCACACAAAATTGGATGAAATTTACCCGCGTTAGTTAATTTCCATATTTTAAATAAATGATTTCATGTAATGAAGAACAACATAATTAAAGAATCCTAGATGTTAGTACCTGGTCTAGTGGTCCGAACTCATTTTCGTTCTTGTTCTTAACGTTGCATCGAAATTGGTAATCAAATATGATTAAGGAAATTTTCGGCCCAGGTACGCAGCGGTATTGACATGTGATCAAAACAAGAAAATGTAGCCTATCTTCCGAAATATTACAAAGTCAGAATAAGGTAGAATACATATGAGTTGAGAGGTATTAAAATTTGCGTAGCTTGAAGTTCAGGATGAAAATTAGTTTAGAAATTGCGATAACTTAGAAATCAGCAATGAAGGGATGTAACTTGTATTTCACGGCTGTTCTCTATGTTACCTTCAGTGCCTCGTCGAGGCGTATCGTCATACCTTCACTTGTAAGGTTAATAGGAATTTCCGGTATTTTAGCTCTAATTTCACCCGATAATGAAATAAATGGATTGCTAGCTAAATGAGAACCCGCCCTTCTGTAATGGTGTTCTTTATTCAATGTTGTTTATGAGGATGTAATGGATTTGCTTTTCCCAATTTCTCTATTATATCTACATTACTTTTTTTTTATTGTTCACACATTGATCTGGGTGTACTGATTGTGTCAGGGCTTTTTTCGGTTAACTCTCGTTACCAGATCACAGCTTCTAACTTAATTTCTCCCTTGATATCCTATCTTCACATCAAAAAAATCTTCCCTTCCTTTCCTCAGGGAGCTCAAATTTACATCGCACGGATAATCAACAAATCTATTTCATATCTCCTTTCTCGAAAGTGTTGGTATACTTAGGTAAATATAGATTACACACATATTTTCGTTATAAACTGTGAAAAGTAATTTATTTATTTATTGTTGACCTTTAGTGCGACACCCACAAACCAGGTAGTTGATCCGATCAACTACTACCGTATGGGCGAAGCCTACAAGTCGAGAATTAAATGAGAAATGGGGAAGTGCGACGAAGACCTTCAAATAAGTTTAGTCCCAATAAACTTCACCTCAGTGAGTCTTTTGAAAGGGGAAAGATATAGAAATAAGAGAAGCAGGAGCAGTGTGCTCTAATAAAATAGATTCCAAAGTGAAAGCACTGGAAAGTTAGACTTTTTAATAGCATACGGTTTCCCGTTAAAGCTACCCTACACAGTTCTTTAATTACAACTGTCGTCTAAGTTTGTGCACATCGGGCAGAAGAAAGGGTCAACCTGGAAGGAAAATAAAGGGAACATCGCAAAATAACTCCACCCAAAAGAAATCACATTCGACTCTGAAAGGAGCCATTTTTTTTTTTCACTTTCTTGTTTCATCAACACTGCTCGCGAAAGATACAATAATTATAACACGAGCATCAAGAATTTCTGTTTACGAAAGAACGTAGAATTTGTCAAACTATTATAATTTTTTTAAATGTGTAACTAATTTTTACGGGGTTTGGACACTTGGGCACCGGACATTCGGGTACCCGGACTTTTTGGCACATTCCCTTTTAGAGCAATGAAATTGCGCTGCGTACAAAATTATGGTGTTCCTATATTTCTCCCTACTTGAGCAAGTGGTGTGCACAAAAATTTTTTCACTCATATCTCATAATCATTAAGAAATTAAGACAAATTTACGATTTTCTGTCTGAAAGACGGAGCGGACATTTGGGCACAAAAGTTTAAGGGGCCATATAATAATTGCCGTTCTTCGGCCCTATAGAAGGAGTTTGACCGAGAAAATGTTCACCATAAGGCAAGTGGCAATTACACTTGAATATGGGGAAACATTCGTGAATTTAAAAAAATTACATAGTACATTTCTTAAACCTTCAACCAAACAAAGCAATTACAGCAGAAATCATACTATGTTTTTCGATTAGGACGACGAGGAGGGATTTTTTAGTAACTTTTATTTGGGCACTAAATATTTACATAACATGTCAAGTTATTAATATTACTCTTTTACTTAATTAGGCACTAAATTACTGTGCCTCATTCGTAGGCCCTTTTGACTGTCTTTTTTCCTACCGATGCCATATTCATAACGTTTATGTATCAACTCAAGATAATACAGTATAAAAGTGTGCTTTTACTGAAGCACTAAATATTAATTCATAGGCCCTAGGCCTAGGCCTTTTTAATAGTTTTTGTTCTACCGATATCATGTTCATAACCTTTACGTATCAAGTAAAGGTAATAATATTGCGCTTTTACTTAAGCATTAAATATTATTTCACAGACCGTAGGCCTAGGCCTTTTTAACAGTTTTTGTTCTATCGATGTCACATTCACAGCAATTACGTACCAACTCAAGTTAATAATATCACGCCTTTACTTTTTCACTAAAACTTTCCTCACAGGCCCTAGGTCTTTTTAATAGATTTTATTCAACTAATGGCATATTGACAACTATTATGTATCAAGTGAAATTAATAATATTCCGCTTTTACTTAAGCACTAAATATTATTTCACAGGCCCTAGGCCTTTTTAACAGTTTTTAATCCGTCGACTTCATATTCATAACGTTTGCGTATCAACTCAAGTTAATAGCATTGCGCTTTTACTTAAGCACTAAAGATTAAATCATAAGCCCTAGGCTTAGGCTTTTTAAACAACTTTTATTCTGCCGATGTCCTATGTGCAATGTTTACATATTGGGTCAAGTTAATAATACTGGCATAACTAGGAAACATAAGAAGGATAACTCTTTGATTAGGAAAATAACCAAAGTTGAAAACATCATGATCAAAGTAAAATCCCTGAAATGGCTTAAGCTGGACATACATCTAGAAGAATGGACCACTGTTGGATACTGAAGTATTAGACAGCAAAAACATGAAAAAAAACGGAAGACCACGTGGTAGATGGATTGATGAAATTCGAAAGACTGCCGGAATGACGTTGAAGAAACTAGGTCAGACAAACACTTGTGGAAAAAACTTGGGGAGACCTTCATCCAACAGTGGATTGATGCTAGGAAAAAATTAAGGCCTCTGAATTAATATTTAGTGCCTAACTAAAAGCGCAATGCTATTAACTTTATTTGATGTGTAAACGTTGTGAATATGACATTGGTAGAGTAAAAACTATTAAAAAGGCCTAGGCCTAGGGCATATGAATTAATATTTCGTGCCTAAATAAATTCCCAATATTATTAACTTGATTTGCTGTGTAAACGTTGTGAATATGACACTGATATAAATAAAGCTGGTAAAAGGGCTTGGGTATAGGACCCTTGAATTATTATTTCGTGCCTAAGTAAAAGCGCATTATTATTAACTTGATTTGACGTGTAAACGCTGTTAATATTACATGGATAGAATAAAAACTGTTAAAAAGGCATAGGCCTAGGGCCTGTGAAATAATATTCAGTGCTTAAGTACTGAATATTATTTCACAGGCCCTAGGCCTAGGCATAGCTAGGAAACATAAGAAGAAATAATATTTGGTGCTTAAGTAAAAGCGGAATATTATTAACTTGAGTTGATACGTAATTGTTATGAATGTAACACCGATAGAACAAAAACTGTTAAAAAGGCCTAAGCCTAGGGCCTGTGCAATAATATTTAATGCTTAAGTAAAAGCGCAATATTATTACCTTGAGTTGATACGTAAACGTTATGAATATGACATCGGTAGAAAAAAACTGTCAAAAGGTCCTACGAATGAGGCATCGTAATTTAGTGCCAAATTAAGTTAAAGAAAAATATTAATAATTTTGACATGTAATGCAAATATTTAGTGCCTAAGTAAAAGTGGGGTGTTATAAAAAAATCCTTCTTGTCCTTTTCCGAACATAGTATGAGTTCTGATGTAATTGCTTTGTTTCGTTGAAAACTAAGAAATGTGCTATGTAATCATGAATATGATGTAATCCACATTCATGATTATGTGCTACTTAATCCCTATCCAGGACAAAGAAATTTTCAAGTTTTCGGATATTATCCTTGTCATATTTACACCGAAAAACGGATTGTCATCTTCAAAATTCCTGCTATGTATTTTTTTTAATTCAATTGTAATTGTCGTTTGTTTTACCGGGAACGTTTTCTCAATTCAGTTCCCCTCAGAGTACCAAGAAACGGTAATTTTTGTACGGCCCCTAAAGATTTGTGCCCAAAGTCCGGGTGCCCAAAAGTCCTAAACTCAATTTTGACAGTTCTATGTTTACCTCACTGGCGGCGGAAGGTAGGGGACACGGGGGTTCGCACCTTCTCCCCCACCGGAATTCCATGGTCCCCTCACCGGTGAGTTTACTACGAAACTTTAGAAATGTGTGGTTCACATGCGATGTAACGAGTTGCTTTTTTTTTTTTTTTTTTTTTGTAATAAAAAATTTCCTGGGGACCGTCACCACGTTTCGCAGTTTTCTGGTAATCGCTTCAAGTTCAACTTTGAAAACTGATTTTGCACAAATAAGTTGAAAAGTTAACTAAGTATTGCGTTTTTCACTTGAAAGAAGATTGTAAAAGAATTCTGAAATAGCAATGGGCTGGATATATTGCTAGAAGGGCTGACTTTCGTTAAACAACTGCGATATCAGATTGGATTTCTCCAGGAGCAGAATGCCCGTAAGCAGACCGCCTGGGAGATCTGTGGATGAAATTCGAAAGCATGCTGGAGGGGCTTGGAAGAGACTTGTTGAAAGCAGAAAGTTATACAAGATACCTTCATTCAGCAGTGGATTGGTGATAGTTGACCATGATTTGTAGATTGTATGAAAGAATGCCCACGGAAAAAACGCCCACTTCTCGAAAACAGGAAAAAACGCCCACGGAAAATATGCTCACAGAAAAAATGCTCACGGGAAAAATATGTGGTCGACTGATAAGTTTTTATGTCTGTTATAATCGGTGTTCGGACAACTGGTCACAGACTGCTGGCCAAAAAAGCGTTAGGGGGCATATAAAAATTGCGGTTTCTTGGCCACCTCACCTACATAACGCGAATATGGGATTGACGGAATGGAAACTTTTAGAAGGGCCTAAACGTTAGCCATAATATTATTTTCTGCCTGAGTAATACCGCAATATTAATAATTTGATGTGTAAAATATTTTCTGCAAACCTTACAAACGCGAGAGGAAAGTTCGGATTACACTGATGGAGGTTGTATGGTGTTGGCCTGAAAGCAGTGATAGTCTTATGCAACATTTATTTAAAAACATACTAATGATTCACTGTTGTCTTCAAGCCAACTGCTATACGATATTTTTCTAGAAACTACAACTTAACAAATTCTCTGCGAGTATGTGCAAACCCAGGAAACTTGTCGGGGGTGGGGAGTGGGTGCTTAAAACCTAAAATATAAAGAATTTCTGGTCCGATCGGGAGATTTCCAGCGTTTACAAGCTACAACTTGTCGAATTATCTGAGGGTATCTGCTGCCTCAGGAAACTAGTCTGGTAATACCAAAATCATAAAATATCAAGAATTTCTCTTTCGATCGGTAGATCTTCAGCATTTACAAACTGCAACTCGACAAATTTTCTTAGCGCATATCCACTCTCTGGAAACCTGTCGGCGAGGAGGGAGAGAGGGAGGGGGGGGGTAATACCAAAAGTGTAAAATACGAAAAATTTCGTCCGATCGGGAGATTCTCAGCAATTAGCAGCTACAACTCGACACATTACCTGAAGGCATGTGAACGATGAAAATCTCTGGGTAGGAAGAGAAATCCTTCATATTTTACACTTTTGGTATTACCCCCCCCCCCCCCCGACAGGTTTGCTCAGTAGGTTCATGCCCTGAGATAATGTCTCCAGTTGTAGTTCGTAAATGCTGAAAATCTCCCGATCGGACAAGAAATTCTATATATTTCACAATTATCATACAACCCCCTCCCCCAGGTTTGCTGAGTAGGCACGTGAGGCCCATTTATTTAATTCTAACCATATAAAAATTCATGAAGAGCCAATCGGAGTATTTATAAATAAATAATCTTACTTTTAATTGATATATATATATATATATATATATTAATGAAGGGATGTAAGGTCAGGTGATGCGTAACATCACAGCCTCTCCTTGACAAATGTCAACCCCGCCTTCTCGTGGTGCATCCTGTTCCTACTAAAGGGGCTCTGACGACCGCCAATAGCGGTATAACTATACCATCGGGATTAGAGGAAATTCTATCCCACACTCACCAACTCGCTTGGCCAGCGTGGTGAGTTATGGCCAAACCCTTCCAAAATGACTCCACAACTTAAATCTTGGCCCTCAGTCTCCGGCAGCTGGAATGTACCTGGCCAAGGCAGCGGCCAGTGCGACATGAAGGCAGAGGGTGCTAAGAATCCCCGGAGGACCGGACTAGGCTGCCATCTGATGCTGACCTTGGCAACGTACAATGGACGCTCCCTATCTTCTGATTCAAGGCTTCTTGAATTAGAAGAGGAACTACAAAGGATCAAGTGGGACATCGTGGGGCTAAGTGAGGTAAGGAGAAAAGGAGAAGATCTCATCGAACTGAAAAGTGGACATCTCTTCTACTATCGTGGGACAGATACTGGCAGAACTAGTGGTGTTGGATTTATAATAAACAAGAAACTGAAGGATAAAGTTGTAGAAGTTGAAAGTTCCTCTGACAGAGCTGCACGGCTTGTTATCCAACTCTCGAAAAGATACCAGGCTCAGATTATTCAAACTTATGCACCCACCACAAGTCATCCTGAAGAAGAAATTGAAGAATTTTATGAGGAAATTTGTCATCTAAATAATAAAGGTAAGCAGCACTTGAAAATAATTATGGGAGATTTCAATGCAAAAATAGGGCAACGGCAACAGAATGAAACTTCAGTAGGTAAATTCGGTCACGGCAACAGAAACCAGCGTGGAAATACTCTCGTTGAGTTTGCAGAGGCAGAAGGGTTTTTCATCTTGAACTCCTTCTTCAAGAAAAAGCCACACAGGAAATGGACATGGAGACATCCAAATGGGACGACAAGTGAAATTGATTTTATTATGTGTAACAAAAAATTCGTCATAGAAGACTGCAGTGTGCTAAACAAGTTCAACACAGGTAGTGACCATAGATTGGTGAGATGTAAGATGCACCTCAACACTAAACTTGAACGTGGCAAGCTCATAAGACAAACACAATCTATTGACATAACCAACCTTAAAAAACACCATAATACCTTCAAGTTGGAACTGAAGAACAGGTTCTCTGCTTTAGAAGGCCTAACATCGGAAGAAGTGGACATCTCTGAAGTTAACAGAAAAGTAACCAAAGCTCTTATGGAAACAGCAACAAAATTAGCTGGGTCTAAGAACAAGTTGCATGTAAATAAATTATCAGGAAAAACGAAAATGTTGATGCAAAAAAGAAGAGAGATGAGGACAACTGAAGAAGATGTGACTTCCAAAGTGGAATATATAGAGCTATGCAAGACAGTACGAAAAAGTATCACTGAAGACGTAAGAAATTTCAACTGTGAACTAGTGAGGAAAGCAATTAAAAATAACCAAAGCCTAAAGATAGCAAAGGGACATCTCAGTAAGGGAAGAAAACAGATTATGGCACTGAGAAAAGAAGATGGTTCTGTAACAAGAAATAGAGGCGAAATTTTGACAAGAGTGAAAGATTTCTACTCCAAATTATGAAAAGGGATGATACATGCACTCCAGACATCATGAAAGATACCAGTACCAGAGTTCCTCCAGTCCTTCCAGCAGAGGTTGCACATGCAATCAAGAACATGAAGCGGGGAAAAAGCTCCAGGAGAAGATGGAATTACTGTAGACATCATACAAGAAGCAAGTGGAGAAATCGAAACAGTACTCGCCCAAATTTTTCACTCGATGCCTTAATGAAGGAAAGATTCCTGAGGATTGGAACACCGCTACAATGATCCTGCTACATAAGAAAGGTGACATTGAGGATCTCGGAAACTACAGACCTATCAGCCTCCTATCAGTAGTTTATAAAATCTTCACTAAAGTTCTTTCACACCGCTTGAAGGTAACACTGGACATGGCTCAACCGAGAGAACAAGCTGGATTCAGGAGTGGCTACAGCACAATAGATCATATCCATGTGCTGAGAGAACTAATTGAAAGAGCGAGGGAATATGAACTTCCATTGTGCATGGCTTTTATCGATTATGAAAAAGCCTTTGATTCGGTGAAACCATCAGCAGTTACAATGGCTCTGAAAACCTGCAGTATTGAAGATGCATACATTAATATTATTAATAACATCTATGAAAATGCAAGTGCAAAGATTAGGCTGTTTGAAAATACAACACACATAAAAATTGGAAAGGGAGTGAGGCAAGGTGACACCATATCTCCGAAGCTCTTTAATGCCACATTGGAGGGTGTTTTTCAGTCACTGAGCTGGGAAAACAAGGGGATAAAGATTAATGGAGATTATCTAACCCACCTTCGTTTTGCTGATGACGTAGTCATTTTTGCAACTAGCCCATCAGAGCTGCAGAGTATGATCCAGGAACTTGCTGACAAGAGTAAAGAAGTGGGATTAAAAATGAACTTTCAGAAGACAAAAGTGATGTTCAATGCTTTTACAAGAAATGAAGATTTATCGATTGATGGAGAAAAGCTGGAGATAACAGACACGTACGTTTATCTTGGACAGCAGATATCAAGTGAGGGTCACATTCATGAAGAAATGAATCGGCGTACAAAACTTGCCTGGAGAGCTTTTGGAAGAAACAGCATAATTTTCAAGAGCAATATGCCATTATGTCTTAAAAGAAAAGTGTTTGATCAATGCATCCTTCCAGTGCTTACGTATGGTGCAGAGACGTGGACCTTAACTAAAAGAGACATACAAAGGCTGCAGACAACTCAAAGAAGCATGGAGAGGTGCATACTTGGTGTAACCAGGAGAGATAAGAAGAGGAACTCGTGGATCCGAAAAATGACAAGAGTGGAGGACATCATGATCAGAGTTAAATCCCTGAAATGGCAATGGGCTGGACATACTGCCAGAAGGACAGATCATCGATGGACAGCCGAAATTTTAGATTGGATTCCAAGGGACAGGAAAAGACCCAGAAGAAGACCACATGGGAGATGGGTGGATGAAATTCGAAAGTATGCAGGGGTGACATGGAGGAGACTGGCACAAGACAGACCGTTGTGGAGGAAACTTGGGGAGACCTTCGTCCAGCAGTGGATTGATAATGGTTGACAATGATGATGATGATGATATTAATGAAGACCAAATAAGATTGTTAACTTTCAGCTTCCTACTTTAGAGTAGCTACTTTCCTAAATTTTCAGTTCGGCTTTACTGTAATAAATTTTTGACTATTCTTATTTTTTAAAGTAAGGTCTTAATTTTTATAAAACTATGCATGGTTGTTATTTAATTATATCAATTAAAAGGAAAATCATTAAAAGTCAGATTATTTTATTTATAAATACTTGTAAAGTATAATGCATTTAATTTTAAGATATGAAAATAGAGTCACTTGAAGGCTAAATATTTTGAATGTGCGATCATCAAACTATTTGTATGGCTCCCTTGTATCTCTCTTTCTTTCTACAGCAAGGGGCTGGGCGAGGGGAAGGGCAGAGACATCTGCCTTTCGTCAATCGGGAGACCTGCAAGCGAACACCTCAAGTAACAACAGGGCTGAAGTAACAAGCCATATATGTCATCTAAATTTATCGGTTGGCCAACGGTCAGGGCGGGTCCTCCCCCGTGAGAAGTATCAAGTTACGCGAATACTTCTTTTCTTTCCAGAAAAATACACATTAACACACATTCTTACTGGTATAATATACATTTCCCTCTCTGCAGAGTATTTAGCTAAATTAGTATCTAATTGATCAACAGCTGCTGTATTCTAATTATGATTGTATGAAAGAATGATTCTAATAATAACGCTGCTTTTTTACGATTGGCACTAAATATTTACAAAAATGTTTGTAATATTTTTCTTTTACTTAATTAATTCACAGGCTTCGCCTTTTTAACAGCTTTTAATCCGCCGACTTCATATTCATAATGTTTGCATATCAAATCAAGTCAATAGCATTGCGCTTTTACTTAAGCAGTAAATATTAAGTCATAAGTCCTAGGCCTTGGCCTATTTAACAGTTTTTGTTCTAACGATGTTATATTCATAACGTTTATGTAACACATCAAATTATTAATATTGCGGTATTACTCAGGCAGAAAATAATATTAGGACTAATGTTTAGGCCCTTCTAAAAGTTTTCATTATATCATTCCCATATTCGTAAAATGTACATAACAAGTATTGTCAATAATCAAACAGAAGTCATCGCTCTTTCCACGTTTATAAGTGAGTCACGGAAAAATTCTCAGTAGCCGTTACCAGGAATCGAACTCAGGGTCTTCCAGTTACGCGCCGGATATGCTTCCACTGCACCACAGCTATTCATATTCCACGTCAAATGTCTGTATTAATTGTTAATAATATTGCGCTTCTATTTATGCACCATACATTCAATCCATACATTAATTAATAGGCCGTAGGCCTAAGCCTATTCAACACTTTTTCTTCGCCTGCGAATTAATTAAGTAAAAGAAAAATATTGCAAACTTGACATGTTATGTAAATATTTAGTACCTACGTAAAAGTGCAGTGTTATTCAAAAATCCCACCTTAGGGTCCTTTTCCGAACATACATGAATTATGCTGTAATTCTCGCTTGGCTTACATAGAACGTTTTCTCGAAAATATTTTGGAGTTCCCAATTCAATTCTCAATGTAGGCCAAAAATCGATAATATTTACAACCCCTCCCCCACCCCCACACCCTTGAACTTTTGTGGCCAGTTGTCCGGTGGCCAATTCTCCTACACCCATTTTCGTTATGTAGGTGAGGTGGCCAAGAAACCGCAATTTTTAAATGACCCCTAACGGTTTTTTGGCCAGCAGTCTGTGACCAGTTGTCCGAACACCGTTTATAACAGACTAAACTTATCAGTCGATCACATATTTTTCCCGTGAGCATTTTGTCTGTGGGCGATTTTTTCGTGGGCGTTTTTTCCTATTTTCGAGAAGTGGGCGTTTTTTCCGTGGGCATTCTTTCCTCATACCGATTTGTACTAGTACGGTAGTACCTGCATACATGTATATCCTGCAGTTTACTCCCCCCCCCCTTTTAATGTTTCAAATTCCGGCGAAGTTGGTCCCCCTCTCCGGAATTATTGGGTTCCGCCGCCCATGGTTTACCTAAATACTTTCTTTTCCTTTTTCCGACCATTGAGTTTGCTTTACACATGTATCTACACTACATCCCCTGCAATTTATTACTATTACTGAAATAATTTATTACTAGTATTTATAGTTTGCAGTATAAAGTATTATATTTTTAATGTTAAAGTATTATACTATATTATATTATATTATATTATATTATAGTTTGCAGGTTATTACTATTATGTATAGTTTACTACCCCATCAGAGCTGCAGAGTATGATCCAGGAACTTGCTGACAAGAGCAAAGAAGTGGGATTAAAAATGAACTTTCAGAAGACAAAAGTGATGTACAATGCTTTTACAAGAAATGAACATTTATCATTTGATGGGAAAAAGCTGGAGATAACCAATACCTACATTTATCTTGGACAGAGCAGATATCAAGTGAGGGGCACATTGATGAAGAAATTAATCGGCGTACAAAACTTGCCTGGAGAGCGTTTGGAAGAAGCAGTATAATTTTCAAGAGCAATATGCCATTATGTCTTAAAAGAAAAGTGTTTGATCAATGCATCCTTCCAGTGCTTACATATATGACAGAGACGTGGACCTTAACTAAAAGAGACATACAAAGACTACAGACAACTCAAAGAGCATGGAGAGGTGCATGCTTGGTGTAACCAGGAGAGATAAGAAGAGGAACTCGTGGATCAGAAAAATGGCCATAGTGGAAGCCATTATGATCAGAGTAAAATCCCTGGGCTGGACATATTGCCATAAGGACAGACCATCGATGAACAGCTGAAATTTTAGACTGGATTGCAAGGGACAGGAAAAGACCCAGAAGAAGACCACATGGGAGATGGGCGTATGAAATTCGAAAGTATGCGGGAGTAACATGAAAGAGACTGGCACAAGACAGGCCGTTTTTTAAGAAACTTGGGGAAACCATCGTCCAGCAGTGGTTTGATAATGGTTGACAATGGTGATGATAGTTTACTAGTATTTTTTATAGTTTGCAATTTATTACTAGTATTTATTACTAGTACTTGTGCCTTTATGAAAAAACTTGTCTCCATGTTAGCATTTAAATTTTATTACAGAAATATTTTAAAGTCAGAAGCTCACAAGGTGAATTTTTTAAACTAAATAGTAAACTTAGTATTAAGCTGCATTTATTTGTATTTTGGGAGAAACGAAGTCGATTGCATATCAAGGAAAGTATCATATCCGTCTGCATCAGTAGTTCGGATATATATGCTTTTTTTTTAGTAATAAAGCGAACTTCCAAGATATCAGGAAATGCTCAGCTGCTGTCGAACCGCTGGTTTGTCACAAACACCACGTGGAATTTGCGCCCCAAGGACCTCCCCTATTGAGAAAGCCACGTCCACCGAGGTCTCCAAGTGACCAGTCGCAGTCACTTCCATTTATCTCACCGCGGTGGACATTGAACAATCTGTCTTTTCATGCCACTTTCTCCCCTTCAATTTGCCACCTACTTGGGCCATAAAAGAACGACGAAATGCCGAATAACAAATCGTGGCTCAATATGGTCTTGCCGCCCCGTCTCGATACTCCCAGCTTCTTTGGTCTATTATAAGCCAGACCGCCTTTGTGTGTCTGGACACTGAGAATGACAAATGGTGCAGGGAACTCCGAGACCACACAAACAGAAGATAAGCGATACGCTCCGTATACATCAAGTGAATAAATGAGAGATTCTCATCTTACATTAAAAGACGGTAAACACTAACTTTGTCCCCCGTGCTTTGCAGCTTTCAAAACACGGTTCGATGGTGCCATAGCAATGTAGAGAATTCATGTAATTCCCCTTTTCAAAGCCATAAAGGAGCAAGCGGATATTTTGCGATGGCATATGCGAAACATGAATAAACCATCAGTGTCGTACACATGCTAAGAATAGATTTCGATTCATGAAGCTGAAAAGGCAGCTCACTTACGCGAGCTCCCATATTTGTTTACAAAGAAAAACGTGGAGTATCCCTTCATCTTTCAATCAGCATCCCGAAGCAAAAAACAAATACCACAACTTAACAATTTACGGATAAAACATAGAGATCGATAGAAAGACGTATTCTGAACCGATTTCTTTCGTCGAGACGAATTGAGCTATATTAAGAAAGTTTAAAATTCCTTAATAATATCGCTGAGTTATCCGAAGTAATGAGCAGGCTGATGCACACCGTGCTAATACAATACAATACGATACGATACAATTTCTTCAGGTGAACCAAAAACAAAATTTATTAATATATACCATGTTAATGCACACACACACACACACATAGAGATATACTGTATATATATATATATACATATATAAATATATAATTATATTTACATAAATATACACAATAAACTGAATTATAAATAAACCATGTCGAGTCAAAACCACACTAAACAGTTTGTGACCAAGTCTGAAGTAAATGCTCCGGTAACTTTTTTTTTAAATAACGAAAATATATTAATTTGTTTCATCTTTTCACGTAGACCGTTCTGCACTGTTGTACCGTCAGAGCCCACATTATCTAGTGCAAGATTAGTTCTAGCAAAATTTGGTCGATAATAATTTGCAAAGCGTGTGTTAAAATCGGTTACCGGAAAAAGAATCCAAGGAAAAAAGATCCACGGAAAAAAAAATTCAACGGAAAAATAATCCAGGGAAAAAAAAAGCCAAAGGGAATAAAAACCAAGGAAAGACAGTCCATGGAAATAAAATCCCATGGCTACTTTCATGTAGGCTAACCAGTAAGAAACTTAGGGGATCATATAAAATTTACATTAAAAAAAAAAGTTGTTTCCATGGAGGTTCGAGCAACTGGGGGCCGTATAAAAATTGCATTTTTTTGTGTCAACGTCCATGTTGGTTGACCTTGTAAGAAATGTAGGGGGTCATAAGTAGAGGAAAAGGGAAAGTTCTATTGCAGGGGCAGCCCCCATAGACTTCACATTGGCTGCCCACGAGGCTGTCACTGAGGCTACCCCAGCTGTCCATTTGTCAGATTTTTGTGTCACGTGATCGTTATCATGTGTACTGCCGCCTAGCGGTGCTTCTTGGAACTTTCGATGGATCTTTGATTTTGAGGGAATGCAACGACCGAGTGTGAAAGGGGTGGATTTAGGGGGATGTCTGTTCGATGTGTTGCCCCCTAGCGGTGCTTCTTGGAACTTCATTATTTCGATGGATCTTTGATTTAATGGGATGGCAACGACCGAGTATGGAAACGGCGCTACATAGGTGTTAGATATGATGGTGCTTATGTGGTTCTCGGAACTTTATTTTTTCGATGGATCTTTTATTTTGAGGGATGGCAACGACAGAGTGGGGTCCGTTGATATTTTTTTATTTATTACTGTGGTTTTCAAGCGGTATTTCTTCCCCCTCTTCGATGCTATTTTTCCCCGGAGGAAATTTTTACGTAACGATGCTGGGGAATTTTCTTTCCTTGGAAAGAAAAATGCTCTGATGGTCTGAGCGAGGTTCTGACTAACGATGATTTGGTTTCAAAAAATGGTCGGGTGGTCAAACCGTGCCCAGGTGGTTCCCTACCACATGCTAAAATTTCATCGAAATCGAACCATATTTACGCATGTTATGACGCATAAAGGCATGGATCCCGCTTTTATGTCCTGACCTTTGACCCCATTCCGCCCATTTTCAATAGGGTTGTCCGCATGTGGTTCCCTACCTCATACTAGAATTTCATCGAAATCGAACCTTTTTTACGCAAGTTATGACGCATAAACGCAATGGAATGGATCCAGCTCCTATGTCCTGACCTTTGACCCTATTTCACCCAATTTCAATAGGGATCGTCCCCAGGTGGTTCCCTACCGCTTAGTAAGATTTCATTGAAATCGAACAATGTTTACGCAAGTTATGACGCATAAGAGTAATGGAATGGATCCCGCTCCTATGTCCTGACCTTTGATCCTGTTTCGCCCATTTTCAATAGGGTTCGTCCCCAGGTGGTCACCTAGGTAAACGGTAAAAATACCCTCGGGAAAAAATACCGCCAGAGAAAATACCCCCGAAAATTGAAAAGCGGAAAAAAATGCCCCCGGAAAAAATACCCCCGGAAGAAATACCCCCAGAACAAACAGTTCACTGTAAACTGCCACACAGGAACACTGATGTGTGGCAGCGTTCCGGTGTGGCAATTTACCGGCAACCCTGCAACACATCTTTCAGCAACTTGGCTACAAAAGTTCAAAGGGGTGGGGGGGCTATAAAGATTGCCGTTTCTGGGCCTACATTGATAACTGAATTGGGAATTGGGAAACGAATTTCGGGAAAACGTTCCATGTAAGCCAAGCGAGAATTATACTTTAATTTGAAGAAATGAATTGCAGAGGATCCGAGGTACACTTGGAGGGGTGGGGCTCTACCCCGAACTTCCGTAATATTATATTCTGGGCCGCTGGAGTCTGTCAGTGTATCCAGGCTGTTCCCCTTGAAGCGCCCGCGAGGTCCGTGAGCTTGGGAGGGGGTCCCCAAAATGTTGAAATGGCCGTAGAGCTGTAAACATTATAACAATGCTTTACATAATGATTCTTTACACGATCGCGAATTTTCAGGAGGGTGGGGTGCAAGGTTCTAAGAGCGCCGACAAGTGTTTAAGGTAAGGGATTTGCTAGCAATTTCTATGCTTCATGTTGTGTTTATTGGTAAACTATGTATGCCCTTCCCCCTCCCCCAGAAATTTGGTGAAGCCTGTGAGAGGGATACGAGGTGCTTGGTTTGGAGACCTGGACCTCTAGAGTAGGTCAGTGTATCCTCGATGTTACCACTGAATAGCTCTTAGAAATGGGGAGGGGGCGGTACCCCACCCTCCTGAAAATTCGTGGTCGTGTACAGAATCATTATATAAAACATGGTACTAATGTTTACAGCTCTACGTGCATTTTAACATTTTGGGGAAGCCCTCCCCAAGCTCATGGACCTCGCGGACACTTCAAGGGGAACTTCCTGGATACACTGACAGACTCCAGCGGCCCAGAATATAATATTATGGAAGTTCGGGGTAGAGCACCCCCCCCCCAGTGTACCTCGGATCCTCGGCAATTTATTTCTTCAAATTAAAGTACAATTCTCGCTTGGCTTACATGGAACGTTTTCCCGGAATTCGTTTCCCAATTCTGTTACCAATGTAGGTCCAGAAACGGCAATCTTTATAGCCTCCCCCCCCCCTTGAACTTTTGTAGCCAAGTTGCTGAAAGATGTGTGGCAGGGTTGCCGGTAAATAGCCACACCGGAACACTGCCACACATCAGTGTTCCTGTGTATCAGTTTACAGTGAACCGTTTGTTCCGGGGGTATTTTTTTCGGGGGCATTTTTTCCGCTTTTCAATTTTCAGGGGTATTTTCTCCGGGGGTATTTTTTCCTGGGAGTGTTTTTACCTACATCCGGTCACCTACCACATACTACAATTTCGTCGAAATCGAACCATTTTCACATGAGTTATCGTGCGGACGGACAAAGCTGGAGCATATACGCTTCTTCAACCTACGGTTGGAAAGCGTAAAAAATGGGAGAGAGAGTAAGAGATATTCCCTGTCAGGTAACAAACTAAAGTTCATAAACAGTCTTATGAAAGCAAATACTTGAAAAAGAGATTTAACAATAAAAAAAATGATGTAAGCTAAAATTCTTGCGAAAGAAATAGCAACTTGTTAAAGGCCATGGAAATTCGTATCAATGATTCGCAGTACTACATACTGTACTTTGAAGAAATACCACGCACAGTATGTACCAGAAAACCTTTTTTTACTGGGGCTACCATCATCAGCGTTTGGAAAAATCTACATAAACTGCAGTTTTTTCCAAAATTTCTGATATTTACTTGAAAATTTGTGTCCCCACCCATATGATACAAGCCCCCTAACAGCCCCTCCCAGTTCTGAGCCGCTGGCATCGCCACAGCCACCTGTACACACCATATTTGAAACTATTAATATTAGTCCTATTTTAAATGTTGCTTTTACATTGGTAAGCTTGAAACGTCAGAACATTGATCCTTGCTTTCCTGTTTTTCTTACGATGAACTTCGCCGCTAGAAGGCGTAAGTACTGAAGCTATCGAATTCCAAATATATTTTATTCCATGCAACTGCTTCTAAAAATCCATTTGAAAAAGTTCTGCCTTCCATTCGATGCTATTCATGGCGAAGACTATTTAGGGTACAATATCTTTTAAAAGAAATGCACAGTTTTTTCACTAGAGTGCGTAAAGTTAAATTACGATTTTTCCGATGTTTCTGCTTCTAAAAGTCCGATTTAAAACTATTTCTGCATCGGATAAAACTCCTGATTAGAAGTATTCTGCATATAATATCTAACTTTTGGTAAAGCATGGTCTGGTCAGGTCACTAGGGGGCGTGAGGGCACATTTTCTAATGTATTTGCAGTAATGTCTAGGGGCGGATTTCCAGTAATTGCAGTAATATCCAGGGCCCCAGAGCTCTAGGGGACCCAAAAACGGTATGACGAAAGAATGCCCACGGAAAAAACGTCCGCGGAAAGAATGCTCACGTAAAAAACGCATGCAAAAAAAGCACCCACGGAAAAAAATGCCTACTTCTCGAAAATAAGAAAAAATGCCCACAGAAAAGTGAGGCCTTTCTTAATTCCATGAAAAAATACCTTAATTTCAATTAAGCAATAGAGAAAAGTAATCGAAATGCTTCCTCCGCTCAACCATATAACGTTATCTAGCATTATAAGGCCATCGTAGTTTGTTTTCAAAATGGCGGAAGGCGTCCTTTGTTTAAATGAATATGTGTGAGTGCTGTGTGTGCTTGCTTCTTGGCTTTTTAAAGAAGACAATTTTTCCATATTTCTAGCATTAACTCCTCCCCCTCTTCCACAGAAGGTTTTCTGCGGTAGCAGATGCCTGCAAAGAATTTGTTGACCTGTAGTTTATAAACCCTGAAATTTTTTTGTTGAGTTGTAGATTATAATTTTTTTTATAAAAAATTACGTTAAATATCACAATGAAGAAAATACGAAATTACAGAAACTTTATGCGACTCAGATAACCAACTACTGCGGACGTGGCCACAAAGCGGTCAAAAACCCAATTTCTGTATGGCCCCTTAAAGTTTTTGTGGCCAGTTCTTCCCAGCCACTTCTCCGATGTGGCTAGTTCTCCGGTGGCAACTTCTCCTACACCCATTTTCGTTATGTAGGTGAAGTGGCCAAGAAACCGCAATATTTATACGACCCCTAACGCTTTTGTGGCCAGTTGTCCGAACTCCGCTTATAACAGATATAAAAGCTTATCAGTCGACAGTTGACATATTTTTTTCGTGGGCATTTTTTCTGTGGGCATCCTTTCCTATTTTCGAAAAGTGGGCGTTTTTTCTGTGGGCATGCTTTCTGTGGGCATTCTTTCATACATTCCCGAAAACGTATAACTGGATTGTCAGTTTTGTTTTGGTTTTACGGACCAAAACAAATCAATCCTTAAGGGGACCATTTTATTCGTATTGTTAATTGATATTTTACTTTCTCACATTAGTAACATTTTTTTCCTGCTGTTGTTGATACTCAAAATATTCTAGTTTTTATCGATGTCCTTGTTTCGAAATGAACAGTTAAAATAATTTAGACTTCCGTTTAGTGGTAGCTGAAGCAAAAATTCACGCTTCCCACACTTTTTATTGTTTAAGACGAATAGTTAAATGGTCTACTGTCATATAAATTACTTTCATGCTACTTCCAGCCAAAGGTAAACATCTGTGTTGTACCTCCTTACTCCCAGAGTTGCAATGAGGAGTGCTTGTAGAAACTGTTTTGTTTATCGGGGGTGTTTGCTGTTTATTGCCTTTTTCCTTTGGGGTAAGGTGATCAAGTTCTTTTTCAGCCCTAATCCCCCTGAACTAGCCCAAACCAAAAGAGCTAATATTTAGTCTGAAAAAATAAAGAAATTCAGAAATGTCATATTATTTACCTTTTTCGTATTTAATAGTACTAAAAGAAATTTCTATTGTACAACAACGTTTTTTTCCTTACTTTCTCACCTCTCCTGGTTTAATGCTGACAGTTATCAAGTATTCTCACCTTTTCTATTCCTTAAATCGACATAAAAACTAATTTTTAGAAAAGCAATAAAAGAGTCAATGATACTCTTACTTGAAAAGTTGTATTTCCCACTTTTCCATTTTCAAACAGGATCTTTTGCATTAAATCCTTATGCTCCTGTTTCTGATAACTGCAGTGCACGCATTTTCATGAAAGAATAAAATTAAATGCAGACCTTCTCAATTTTCCGATGAAAATAATAAGAAAAAATGCTTTCAAGAAACTCTTTCACATTCTCGCTTTCCTGTACAGACTGATGAAAATCTCACTGTCCACAATTCTTGGTCCGTGGTATTTGTCTATGACACGGACGGCTGAATCTCTTCGATTTAGGAAATTGTTCGCCACAGGAAAACTCCTGCACAAAAGTTATCCACCCTTTTCAAGTGAAGTGATGTGCACAAATTGCATTTTGCCCGTATTTCCTAATGTGGAGGACTTACCCAGCTGCCAATTTCTTCAAGTTTTTTTACTTTTGGCTGATACCATTATTATTGGCTTTAATGAATATATCCAATTTCCCGGCCATAATTTGGGACCAGTTTTTCAAGGAGAAGGCCATTTTTAGGGACCCATGTCGTATCAGCAAACCCGAACTTGCGCTTAGTTCGGATAAAACTTCCTGGTAGTGGTCGGGACCGGTGTGCCCTTACTCCGCATCCAAGCTCAGGTCCAGGCCTATTTCGAACGAATGATCCAAGGCCAGTGCCTCAGACCACTCGGCCACCGAAGACGGATTTAGTCACAGATTAAATAAGCATCGTAGCAAGTAGTTTCGAAATCATAGATTATTTTAGTTGAAGGTTTTTTTTTTAATTATTTATTGGTACCAGATAACACATACAACTTTAATTCATACATTGGTCGTGGTTAACACATACATCTCGAAATCAGACAAATAGAGTATTGTGCGTCACAGGGTGCAAATATTATACAATACAGTGAAATCATCAAAGTACAGATCGAACATGCGATGCAGTATGCCAGGTTTGTTTTTTTTTTTTTTTTTTTGATTAGAGGTTTAACGACCACCGTGAGCAACTCAATGGGCTATAAGCAGTCGCCCGTCCCTAATTTAGGGTCACTGGTTCCAGGGAAGGGAGAGAGCCAGTGCCGTAAGACAAACACAACATCCATGCCTAACCGGGATTCGAACCCGGACCCATGATCAGAGGCCAACGCCTTAGACCACTGCGCCACCGGGGCGGCTATGCCAGGTTTGCAAATATCAGAGAGAGCCAGTGCCGAAAGATAAACACAAACATCCATGACTTACCCGGGCAAACTGGTTTCAAAATCATATTCAGACCAGGCGCATAAGCTGACGTAGTACTAGTGCACTAGGGAAGGCGCCTGATTCGAACCCAGACCTATCCGAAAGATCATAATCTATCGCTTAGACCACTGCGTCACAGGGGCGGAAATCGCAGATTTAATGCACAACATAGGAAGTTGTTTCTGAACCAAATAAGCTTATATGGTTGGTCGCTGCCGTCTTAGTTTATTTGAAAATCACATGTCATCCCCCTTTAAGAATTTGTTAATTATAAACGTGGAAAGAGCGATTACTTCTGTTAGATGTAACTGGTCCACGTCAAATGTCTGTATTTATTATTCATTCGCCTTCTAATTATTTGTTCAGTTGCTGCTTACTATCTTTGCTGAATTGTGCGGGGCTCCAAGAAGCAACCTGCCAAGTTGCTTGTCAGTTAGTGTATGTGAGTCTGGAGGAATTCGAGGCTGTTGTGGTGCAGTGGAAGCATATCCGGCGCGTAACTGGAAGAACCTGGGTTCGATTCCCGGTGGCGGCCAAAGATAATTTTTCCGTGTCTCACTTATAAACGTGGAAAGAGCGATGACTTCTGTTTGATGAAGAATATGCTTTTTCTGTCAAATTGATTCAAATGATTGCGGTAAACTGGTTTGGAAATCATATTCAGACCAGGGGCATAAGCTGACGTAGAATTCTAAAACTTCTGGTAAATAAAACATGGATAGGGTGGGGCGGGGCGGTATGGAAGGCTGTTTTGCGTTCCCAAATGATCGCGATTCCGAGGAACATACGCCTATTGCGTAGGGGGATGTTCCTCGGAATCGCGATCATTTAGCGATCGCGATTCCGGTCGCTAAATGATCGCGATGGTGGCGCAGTGGTCTAAGCGACCGCCTCTGATCGTTCTTACCGAAAGAGGTCCGGGTTCGAATCCTGATGAGGCATGGATGTTGTGTTTGTCTTACGGCCCTAGCTCTCTCCCTTCCCTGAATGGTGGTGACCCTAAATTAGGAACGGGCAACTGCTTATAGCCCACTGAGTTGCTCACGGTGGTAGTTAAACCCCAAATCAAAAAAAAAAAAAAAAAAAAAAAAAGAATTGGATTTAAATTTTACAATGCCCTAAAGAAGGCGCCTGTGATTCGCAACAGGAACCCTGTCAGAAAGAACAGTGGTCCAGGTTAGATATAAATATCTGCGACGTCTGAAACTGCATTGCCCTACGTGGCCTGTACTAGGTAAAAAATTGACATCTTTATCTGGTAGTACTCTCGAAGGAATAGTACACTTGTACTCCTGAGCAGGTGCGATTCCCGCTACAGTGAGATGCGTAACTAGGGCGGGGCAGACGGGGCGGCCGCCCCGGGCCCTGCTCAATGGAGGGCGCAAAACTCACTGTTTGGAATACGATTGCAATTGAAACTGAAACTTTTACACTAGTTTTTGGCACAATTAAAATTAGAATTTCCGCCCCAAAATGTTCAGAAGGTATTTGTTTCTCACATTCAGTAATGAAGGTGTGGTTGTATAATCAGTCCAACTGAAGAACCACCATGGCCCCTTCTACGACAATAGGGACCCTAGTATTTTTTTAGTTGGATGGACTATACGTGCGTTGCAATATAAGGATGTTTACATTTTTGAAGATTCTATGGAGGCTATTCAGTCTTTATTGTAGCTGCATGCCACGACTGTCAGCTACATTTGGGCAGCTTGATGCGGTGCCGAAAGTCCGAACTCCGAAGCAGTTGCGAAAAGCTGTAAAAGCAGTCACATTTTGATTGTGCCTTTTGTACGCCTAGTTTCGTTAGAACTTAGAAATGCATTTTTACTCCTAGTTTCGTTAGAAAGTCTTTGTAGTACTGTTTCATTTCTGGAATTGTATCTGCTTTTTGCTGTCTTTAATTTAAAGCTATTTTTCTCGAAAATCCTTCACTGTAGCTTGTGCTCGCTTAGATTTTCAATGCTGTTTTTCTGTTCTTTTGGTGTGTGTGTGTGTGAGAGAGAGAGAGAGAGAGAGAGAGAGAGAGACAGAGAGGGGGGATGAAAGAAAGATAGATGGAGAGTGAAAGAGATAAATAGATAGATAGACAGAGAGAGAGAGAGAGAGAGAGAGAGAGACATAGAGATAGAGAAAGTGAAAGAGAGAGAGAGAGAATGAAAGAGACATACAGACCGAGAAAGTGAAAAGGAGAGTCAAAGAGAGATAGATGGAGAGAGAGTGAAAGAGACATGCAGACAGAGAAAGTTAAAGGAGAGTGAAAGAGATAGAGAGAAAGAAAAAAAGAGATAGAAAAAGATAAATAAAGAGAGAGACGTAGGGACAGAGAGAGGGGGAAAAAGATAAAGAGAGGGAAGGGGGAGGAGAGAGAGGCATATTGGGGCGCAATATTTTGCGGTTTGCCCCGGGCGTAGAAATGCCTAGTTACGCCCCTGCTACAGTAAAATAAAATTTTCAAGTTCTCTTCTCCGCGTGACATAAATGTATCAGCTGCTTATGCAGGTTGTCCGAAAAATAACTGTGCACTGGAAGCAACACTTACTATGTGGAACTGGTTCCTACAGGAGGTGTTGGAAATGGGCCCCACCGACGTCCAGACATGTCTGCACACGCTTCTGAATGTTAGAGAAGTCCTTTCTCGGGGTATGTGGTGAGATTTGTTGGATGTGGGTTGTTATTGCAGCCTGTAGCTCTCGAAGTGTATACGGATTACCTGTGTACACATTCTCCTTCAGTGTTCTGCCTCATCGTGAAGATAGTTACTTCCAAAATTCCTCACCCTCTTCAGGCAGGAACTCTTGGAACTCTCTGCAGTACTGAACACGGGCCTCGTGCTTTGTTTCTTTCAGCCGATGCACGACAGACACTTTGTACGGTGGAAACGCAACTTCCTTTTCTGAATATCGTGGGCTGCACTCTTTTGTTACAGCCGACTTGTGTGGACTCCTATGTATCCTTTCCTAGATATCCTGTACGATTTCGTCAGCCGGGGATGGCCGACCGTGGTGGGGAACATCCAGAACACTGCTAGTTTCCCGAAACTTTGCTGTGAGCTGACGTACCTTATTACGGTGGGTGACATCTGCATCACAAAATTTCCTAGCGAACAGTTTTTACACTTCGTCCGTGCACCCGTCGTCTTGGCGAAAGACATGTTCCACCAGAAACACTCTCTGTTCAACCGTCACCACCGTTGTCCTTGTGCCGAGACGAGTGATGAATCGACATGTCTGCCTCCGTCGACAAACCGATCGGGAATGACCTTCGCTTGGCATGACTGCTGCGCGCGCCTCAGGGTGGGGAGACATGAAGTTCCAAACATAGAGTACTTCCACGTGGCCGGTCACTCCTGTAATTCCATTTAAAATTTCTTTATTACATAGTGCATTTCGTACATTCAGTGCACAGTCATTATTCGGACACCCTGTACAAATGCCCTGGAGAACGTAAAAACATTTTTAAAATGTAAACTCCTATTTTATCATCCTACGCCTTTTTAATCGCATATGTGACCGGGTATAGAATAAATAGCTTCTCAAACTTTTTCATACACAGAATGAAATTTTCATGTCGCGCATTAATTGCACTTCCTAAACGTCGTATTATACAGCAATTTCTGGAGCTGAGTAAAATTCACTGGATAAATAATACAGCGCTTATTTTTACTGTAGAAATAAAGAAAGGCGGAGCGGAAGCCACTAATAGCACGAAAGCGACTGCTGCATATTTAAAGTACGTCTTAATGACTTCGGCAATTTTTCTTTCAACTTACGGAGTGGCGGATATTAGCAGTCATGTTTCTAAATTGGGCAGCAACGAGTTAAAAACAAATAGACATCTTGCTATTTTTTTACCTAGAGGTATCCCTGAAATGTAACTCAAAAACGGGCGGAAAGGGAAATTACATAACAAAGCGTTGAAGCAATAGACGTGACAAACATTTTTAAAGGCTTAATATTTACGGTTGCCTGCACAAAATGAAGGTACTTGATTTAAGAATATGTTCTGGGACATTGTTCACAAATATTATTGTCACAAAATCTCGAAATGTTCCAGTAATAAGCTTTCACATTGACTAGAAACACTGTAGAAGGTTCTGCATGATGACTTACGATCACGAGATTCACTTTCGTTTCTCTTTGTTTAACAGACTTCACAGCATATTTACTATAAATTTTAGATCCTGAATATTTTTTTTTCACATTACTCTAAAGTTATATATTTTCTCTGCTATTGTTCATAAGAATCACTATTCTTGGATTCCCTTTCTCTTTGTTTAAACAATTCCACAGCATACGTTTAATTATTTAAAGATTTTGAATTGTTTTTCGCCATGCTTAAAATAAAATTTATGTTACTTTCAATACGTAAGTGTATAATTAACCTCCTGCACCAGCGGCCTGGTGATGTGAGACGTTACCTTCTGGCAATTCCGCCTAGATAGACACGCTCAAAAGGCATTTGTGGTGCGGCTTCTCACCATTCGTCTGAGATGGACCCGTGCAAGAGGCATGGTTGATGCGGCTTCTGACCATTCGTCCGAGATGGACCCGTGCAAGACATATGGATGGTGCTATTTCTGACCATTCGTCCGAGATGGACCCGTGCAAGACATATGGATGGTGCTATTTCTGACCATTCGTCAGAGATGGACTTGTGCAAGAAGCATGGTGCGGCTTCTGACCATTCGTCCGAAATGGACCCGTGCAAGACATATGAATGATGCGGCTTCTGACCATTCGTCTGAGATGGATCCGTGCAAGAGGCATTGATTGGGCGGCTTCTGACCATTCGTAAGAGATGGAGCCGTGCAAGAGGCATGTATGCGGCTTCTGACCATTCGTAAGAGATGGAGCCGTGCAAGAGGCATGTATAAGGCGGCTTCTGACCATTTGTCGAGATGGAGAGATGGACCCGTGCAAGATGCAGGGATGGTGCGGCTTTTTACCAATCCTCCGAGAGGGACCCGTGCCACATGCATGAATGGTGCGGCTTCTGACCATTCATCCGAGATGGACCCGTGCAAGAGGTATTGATGTTGCGTCTTCTGACCATTCGTCCGAGATGCATCCGTGCAATAGGAATGAATAGTGCGGCTTCTGACCATTTGCCCGATATGGACCCGTGCAAGAGGCATGGATGGTGCGGTTTCTGAGCATTGGACCAAGATGGACCAGTACAGGAGGCATGAATGGTGCAGCTTCTGACTATTCATCCGAGATGGACCCGTGCGAGACCATTTGTCCGAAATGGACCCGGGGATGGACCGTGCAAGACCATTCGTCCAAAATGGACCCGGGGAGCTTCTGACCATTCTTCCAAGATGGATCCAGGGAGCTCCTCCATTCGTCCAAGATGGACCCGGGGAGCTTCTGACTATTCTTCTACGATTGACTCGGAGATGGTGCGGCTTCTGACCATTGGTTACCTATTTTCGATTATTTCCTTCCATACTAGGATTGTAGCAGGATTTCCGCCAGTATAGGTGATAGGGGTGAGCCCATAGGAGCCCCCTGAAGTTGTTGATAAATGCGTTGGTTAAACGAAAAAAATGACCTTTTTTGTACAAGACGTAAAGCATTGAGGACAGCTTGTTCTTCATTCGGAGACGTTTGTCTTTGGGTAGTGAGTTTCTTTTCAATGATATTATGTACATTGTTCACAGGAACTTTGGGAAACAATGCAACTACGTCTACGGAGGCCATGAAAAAGCCTTTCCATCAGGGTTAAATTGGTTGATTTTAGAAATGGCTTCATTAGAGCAGAAAATAGGAGATGGAGAGTTGGTAACCAAAGGTTTTAAGTATTGAGACAATATTTAAAGCCTTTGGTTACCAACTCTCCATATTCTATTTCCAGCTCTCTATCACCTTCTCCCCCTATCACCTATACTGGTGGAAATTCTGCTACTATCCTTAAATAATAAAACATATGGCTCAAAATATCCAATTCAGCCACTACTATATCTCCGCTACGTCGACGACGTACTTGTTTTCTGGCCATCATCCATTGTAGAACTTACTCTTCTTTCTGAACGATTATCCTCACAATACACCACAATCAATTTTACCATTGAAACCGAGACCAATCATTATATCCCATACTTGGATATTCAATTAGTTTCCAACCCTGTTACCCAGAATATCTCTTACTCGGTATACCGCAAATCATCTACACATTCCACCCAGAAATGCTGCTCACCCGGCAAACTACAAACGTTCAGCTCTGTATTGCTTCGTTCGACGAGGTTTCTCACATTCCTCTTCTGCCGCTCTTCGCCAGCAAGAATTTAACGAAATTGGCTTGACGCAATGCTATCTGAATAATATCGTCAACAACATTATGTGCAAGGTTAGAATGCAAGTAGCCACCACTTTACAGAGAAAACCCATTAGAAATAGATTTCTGGGTACCATGGGCTGTGTCCCCGATGTTATTGACGTCTTAAAGAACCACTGCCGACACAACAACGTATCCTTTGGAATTAGGACAAGAAATATCCTATCCATGGTCAGAAATAAAAAAGATCCTACGAATAACGACCATAAATTTGGGGTATACCGTATACCTCTAAGGGCTACATATTCGTCCCTAGAAGACAAAGTCTACATACGATTGACATTACGAACATTGGGAACCAGGTATAGGAATGCCAAAATGGGTGCGCAAACATCGACACTATCCAGACTGACTTTGAAAGGAACTCGTGTACCAATTTGGGAGGATTTCTGTGTCCTCACCACTGCGAATACGAAATTCACCACACACTTTGCGGAAAGTTTATTTATCCGTGTATATGGCCTGCACTGTTGTAATGAAGAAACCCCTTGCTATATCCCAGACTCGTAGATACCAGCTGTCTGGAGTGACCATTTCAACTCAAATGACAACTCACACTAGAACATGTTTGCAGTTTTCATTGATTGTTTACACGCATATTTGACGCGCATCCTTTAATCATGTGACGGAGAATTTTATATTTAAACACCTGTTCCATTGGTTTGTAGTCTCCATCTGAGGATGAGCTCGTTGCGAGCTTGCAAGGTCTTATGGCCTTAAACTACGATTGTATAACGTCTTTTAATTTTACATTAAAGATTTTAGTAATTCAGTGGTTTTAAACCATGTCTTATTGAATATTGTGCTAAAACGGAAGTTGTTTTGTTCAGATTGTACAAATCGGCATGAAAAAAATGCGGATTTTCCTGCAAGTAACTCAGCAACGACTTGCAACAGACACCCAGCTCCCCCACCAGTACAACAGCGGTGCAGTTCGACCTATTTTCACTTCCACCATACGCTGTAACTTGTTTCGCCTGGGGTTCTACAGACGCAGACGAACGAGAGTACCCATGATGACGCATAGTCATCACATACAACGCCTCGAATGGTCCAAGGAACGTCGGCAATGGAGAATCGACAATGAAAGAAGTTCCTTCTGGAGTGATGCGTCTCGTTTCCTTCTATGCCATATTGATAGGAAGGATCGCATATATCTTAAACGGCATGAAGCCTTATCACCAGGTTGCACAGTTGGGGTTCAGCAGGCCGGTGGATGTGGTTTTCTGGTCTGGGGAGATTTTCCATGGCAAGCCCGAGGTCCCAAACACTGAATGGTAGACGTTACAGGCACCTGTTACCCGACCATCACCATTAGTGGCGGATTGGCCAGGCTGTCAGCTTGCCGGATGGCAAGTGGGCACCTGATGAAGTGGGCCTTCATAAACATTAGACAATATGGGCAAATCATTGCTTAATCTTCTAGCGAATGTGAAAGACGTTGTACTGAGACGAATTTCAGAATCATTTCAGGTAGGTCTTCTGTTTCAATCACAGCAATAACCTCATTATTATTCTTAATGATTATTCGGTCTTCTCTAGCCCAGTATGATCCTACAACACACTCTTCTCGATCGTGGCTCTTTTGAGCTCACCGATCGGTAGTGCATACGAAAAGCAAGGAGCGAATGAGAACAGCAGAAATATCTCAAGAGTTGAACATATCCTTAATAATATATACAACAGGGATGTAAGGTCAGGTGATGCGTAACATCACAGCTCTCCTTGACAAATGCCAACCCCGCCTTCTCGTGGTGCATCCTGTTCCCACTAAAGGGGCTCTGACGACCGCCAATAGCGGTATAACTATACCATCGGGATTAGAGGAAATTCTATCCCACACTCACCAACCCGCTTGGCCAGCGTGGTGAGTTATGGCCAAACCCCTCCAAAATGATTCCACAACTTAAATCTTGGCCCTCAGTCTCCGGCAGCTGGAATGTACCTGGCCAAGGCAGCGGCCAGTGCGACATGAAGGCAGAGGGTGCTAAGAATCCCCGGAGGACCGGACTAGGCTGCCATCTGATGCTGACCTTGGCTACGTACAATGGACGCTCCCTATCTTCTGATTCAAGGCTTCTTGAATTGGAAGAGGAACTACAAAGGATCAAGTGGGACATCGTTGGGCTAAGTGAGGTAAGGAGAAAAGGAGAAGATCTCATCGAACTGAAAAGTGGACATCTCTTCTACTATCGTGGGACAGATACTGGCAGAACTAGTGGTGTTGGATTTATAATAAACAAGAAACTGAAGGATAAAGTTGTAGAAGTTGAAAGTTCCTCTGACAGAGCTGCACGACTTGTTATCCAACTCTCGAAAAGATACCAGGCTCAGATTATTCAAACTTATGCACCCACCACAAGTCATCCTGAAGAAGAAATTGAAGAATTTTATGAGGAAATTTGTCATCTAAATAATAAAGGTAAGCAGCACTTGAAAATAATTATGGGAGATTTCAATGCAAAAATAGGGCAACGGCAACAGAATGAAACTTCAGTAGGTAAATTCGGTCACGGCAACAGAAACCAGCGTGGAAATACTCTCGTTGAGTTTGCAGAGACAGAAGGGTTTTTCATCTTGAACTCCTTCTTCAAGAAAAAGCCACACAGGAAATGGACATGGAGACATCCAAATGGGAAGAAAAGTGAAATTGATTTTATTATGTGTAACAAAAAATTCGTCATAGAAGACTGCAGTGTGCTAAACAAGTTCAACACAGGTAGTGACCATAGATTGGTGAGATGTAAGATGCACCTCAACACTAAACTGGAACGTGGCAAGCTCATAAGACAAACAAAATCTATCGACATAACCAACCTTAAAACACCATAATACCTTCAAGTTGGAACTGAAGAACAGGTTCTCTGCTTTAGAAGGCCTAACATCAGAAGAAGTGGACATCTCTGAAGTTAACAGAAAAGTAACCAAAGCTCTTATGGAAACAGCAACAAAATTAGCTGGGTCTAAGAACAAGTTGCATGTAAATAAATTATCAGGAAAAACGAAAATGTTGATGCAAAAAAGAAGAGAGATGAGGACAACTAAAGAAGATGTGACTTCCAAAGTGGAATATATAGAGCTATGCAAGACAGTAAGAAAAAGTATCACTGAAGACGTAAGAAAATTCAACTGTGAACTAGTGAGGAAAGCAATTGAAAACAACCAAAGCCTAAAGATAGCAAAGGGACATCTCAGTAAGGGAAGAAAACAGATTATGGCACTGAGAAAAGAAGATGGTTCTGTAACAAGAAATAGAGGCGAAATTTTGACAAGAGTGAAAGATTTCTACTCCAAATTATATGAAAGGGATGATACATGCACTCCAGACATCATGAAAGATACCAGTACCAGAGTTCCTCCAGTCCTTCCAGCAGAAGTTGCACATGCAATCAAGAACATGAAGCGGGGAAAAGCTCCAGGAGAAGATGGAATTACTGTAGACATCATACAAGAAGCAAGTGGAGAAATCGAAACAGTACTCGCCCAAATTTTCACTCGATGCCTTAATGAAGGAAAGATTCCTGAGGATTGGAACACCGCTACAATGATCCTGCTACATAAGAAAGGTGATATTGAGGATCTCGGAAACTACAGACCTATCAGCCTCCTATCAGTAGTTTATAAAATCTTCACTAAAGTTCTTTCACACCGCTTGAAGGTAACACTGGACATGGCTCAACCGAGAGAACAAGCTGGATTCAGGAGTGGCTACAGCACAATAGATCATATCCACGTGCTGAGAGAACTAATTGAAAGAGCGAGGGAATATGAACTTCCATTGTGCATGTCTTTTATCGATTATGAAAAAGCCTTTGATTCGGTGAAACCATCAGCAGTTACAATGGCTCTGAAAACCTGCGGTATTGAAGATTCATACATTAATATTATTAATAACATCTATGAAAATGCAAGTGCAAAGATTAGGCTGGTTGAAAATACAACACACGTAAAAATTGGAAAGGGAGTGAGACAAGGTGACACCATATCTCCGAAGCTCTTTAATGCCACATTGGAGAGTGTTTTTCAGTCGCTGAGCTGGGAAAACAAGGGGATAAAGATTAATGGAGATTATCTAACCCACCTTCGTTTTGCTGATGACATAGTCATTTTTGCAACTACCCCATCAGAGCTACAGAGTATGATCCAGGAACTTGCTGACAAGAGTAAAGAAGTGGGATTAAAAATGAACTTTCAGAAGACAAAAGTGATGTTCAATGCTTTTACAAGAAATGAAGATTTATCGATTGATGGAGAAAAGCTGGAGATAACAGACACATACATTTATCTTGGACAGCAGATATCAAGTCAGGGTCACATTGGTGAAGAAATTAATCGGCGTACAAAACTTGCCTGGAGAGCTTTTGGAAGAAACAGCATAATTTTCAAGAGCAATATGCCATTATGTCTTAAAAGAAAAGTGTTTGATCAATGCATCCTTCCAGTGCTTACGTATGGTGCAGAGACGTGGACCTTAGCTAAAAGAGACATACAAAGGCTGCAGACAACTCAAAGCAGCATGGAGAGGTGCATGCTTGGTGTAACCAGGAGAGATAAGAAGAGGAACACGTGGATCCGAAAAATGACAAGAGTGGAAGACATCATGATCAGAGTTAAATCCCTGAAATGGCAATGGGCTGGACATACTGCCAGAAGAACAGACCATAGATGGACAGCCGAAATTTTAGATTGGATTCCAAGGGACAGGAAAAGACCCAGAAGAAGACCACATGGGAGATGGGTGGATGAAATTCGAAAGTATGCAGGGGTGACATGGAGGAGACTGGCACAAGACAGACCGCTGTGGAGGAAACTTGGAGAGACCTTCGTCCAGCAGAGGATTGATAATGGTTGACAATGATGATGATGATGATATACAACATATCTTCCTATCAGTTGACGTCAGCCATAGATTACTAAAACTCAAAATTGATATATTCAAAACACACAAAAAATGTTAATGGCCTTTTAGTAGCATGAAAATACACTGCTGGCCAGTCAAAATGCAACACCAAGAAGAAAGCATCCGATTAGCCTGATATTCACAGCATGCGTCGCCCGCGAGAGGACATGCAAATGATTAGCATTGCAGGGCATATGCAAATCATATGCGCCCGGCACGCCACCGAGAAGCACTATAAGAAGGGTGCATAGAAGGCGAGGTGTAAGTAGTGGAAGTATGTTGTGCTGCCGGACATGTGCGTGGGAAGCTTCCTGGTGCCCCGTCACAGAATACAGCAGTCATTCCAGGACGTTTCGGAGTTCGACAGAGGACGAATAGTGGCTTATCGCGACAGCGGTTTATCGTACCGAGATATCGGCCCCGTGTTGGACGACATCCAGCCACAGTGAGACGAGCATGGATTCGGTGGGTGCAGGAGGGACGGACGGACCGACGTCAGCGATTATGGCGGCGGGCATTGACGGCTTGCACGTCCACATCACGAACGTTAGCGCAGGAATTAGGGTGTGTAACGCAACAACCTGTGTCAGCACGTACCGTTCTACGTCGTCTGCAGGAACAGAGACTTATCACACGGCGTCCATTGCTCCAGATACCATTGGCGTTACACAATTAGCGAGTGCGGCGGCATTGGGTCGTTGAACGCCGAACCTGGACTACGGAATGGCACGACATTGTCTTCTCCAACGAATCTCGCTTCTGCCTGCAACACCACCATGGTCGGATCCACGTGTGTCGGCACCGGGGCGAGAGACTGTATGACGCCTGCATTATGCATCGCCATACCGGTCCGTTGCCTGGTGTTATGGTTTGGGGCGCAATCGGATATGACACCCGCACACCTCTGGTACGCATCGCCGGGACACTCAACAGCCACCGCTACATCTCCGACGTTTTGGAGCCTGTAGTCCAAAAAATGTCGCCCATCGAACACGACTGGTCACTAATCGGCAACCGAGTGGTACGGCAAGCCCCACCCGCGGCTACGCCTGATGAACTGTGGCAACGTGTGGAAGCATCCTAAACCAACATACCCCAAGCCCACATCCAAAGCCTCTTTCGTTCAATGCCGCGGCGCGTAGTGACCGTGTTTGCCAGCAATGGGGGCCACACGAACTATTGATGCCTGCGTGTTCCGCAAGTCCCACGGGCTTGTAAGCTCAATCGTTTCATCTTTGTATCTGTTGTAATGTGTCCAGTAAATCTGGCTTTGCTATCCCGTGTCCTTCTTGGTGTTGCATTTTGGGTGGCCAGCAGTGTATAATAGGAGTTCCAATATTATTACTGTATGCAATAATATTGGAGCTTCACTATATTGTGCATTTTGCTTCCAGCAATAGGTATCTGCAATATATAGACACTGTAATCATTAAAATATATAAATTTATTTCGGAAACATTTTAATTTTACCTTTTTCCTACTTATGTATATTTTGAAAATTTTATTTATTTCTTATAAAAATTCAGTGATAGCCTTTTAGTTATGGGTGGGCCCCTCTTTGTCTTCTGGCAACCAATACGTTTAGACCCAATCCACCACTGATCACCATCCATATCTGCAGAAGGTGTACCCGGGCCACAACGCCATCTTTCAGCCGGAAACTGTACAGTTTAATCGGGCTCGTACAACTACTAAGTAGATGGAAGAACACGACAACGCTGTATTACCTTGGCCCCCAAACTCTCTTGAGTGTAACCCAATCGGTATATGCTAGAACTGGACGTGAGGAGGAATGCTGATCCTCCTCCACGGAATGAATGTGAACTGACGGAGCTGCTGCAGCTGGCGGACATGAATCAAGTTACGCATGGTGTATGTTCGACACCTTGTAGAATCTGTCCTTATTGTTCACGTGATTGTGTTTAAAATCTGCATACGAGCACTAAGCCGTGAGATATGCAGATTTAGGTCGCAGCGTACCTTTTGACAGGCTTCCTTAATTGTCCCTCTCGTAATATGCTATAAGTCAAAAAAAAAAAAGCGTTTCCAGTCTACAGGGTTCATAGGAACCATTTCATCACTGTGCGCCGTCGAACAGGTATACAAATTCAGATTGAAACTGTTTTTGGTTTGTTTTAGAGTTTAGTAACCACTGTGAGTAACTCAGTGTGCTCTTAGTAGTAGCCCATTCCTACTTTGGGGAAAGTAGTTCTAGGGAGGGGTAGAGACAGAGTGCTGAAGGCAAAGACAAAGACAGCATCCAGCCTCCATCGGGATTTGAACCTGGACCCACCTAAGACGAATGATTAGAAGCAAACGCTTCGTGCCACGTGGCTATCGGAGCAACCTGGATCTTTTGGATACACTTTGCATTTATGTTTAAGACTGAAAACAGCATATTTCTTTTTTCTTATTTCAAGGTTTAACGACCATCATGAGCAACTAACTTTATGGGTTACAAACAGTAGCTTGTCCTTAATGTAGGGATAATGGCTCCAGAGAAGGGAGAGAGCCAGTGCGGTATAAAAAGCCCACCACACATGCTTCATTCGGGACTCGAACAATGGCCCACTTGGACGAGCGGTTGGAAGCCACCGCTAAGACCACACCGCTACCAGGGGCGGGGCAACAAGTTTTGACGCCGCTTTTTCGATAAAGGTAATTAACTAAGTGAATTGCTACGGAGAATTTAAAAGTAATTCGCTTCCGAAAGCATGATATGACATTCAGCAGAAGGCCTTTCTTTGTCATCATCATATTAGCAAGCATAGGGAAACTTCGCCACTTTCAAAATCCTATCAGCAACGCAAAAATCGTTAGTAGGAGTTCAATCAGCATTTCCAGAGCAGTTGAGCTCTGTACGTTTAGCCAACTGTTTTATTGCACTCATTTTGAATTTGCCTTCAGTGTCAGCAAAACGGTGAGCTAAAGCGAAGCCAGAATGCATAATTAAGTTATTGCTCTTAAAAACCTTTATCTCATTACAATGCGCTTTCTTCAAAAGCAAAAGTTAGCGAGGAGTAATTCGAAAAGGGAATTCTACAAAGTGTTGGACAGCTGAGGTCCAGAGTGGGGAGAAATATTTTGGACACGGGAGAACGAGAAAAAGGTTTTGGGAAGCAGACATGCTTTCGGTTTTTCAGTAGGCGTGATGGAAGGGAATTTTTTTTTTTTTTTTTTTTTTTTTTTGATTGGAGGTTTAACGACCACCGTGAGCAACTCAATGGCCTATAAGCAGTCGCCCGTCCCTAATTTAGGGTCACTGGTTCCAGGGAAGGGAGAGAGCCAGTTCCGTAAGACAAACACAACATCCATGCCTCACCGGGATTCGAACCCGGACCCCGTTCGGACGAATGATCAGAGGCCATCGCTTAGACCACTGCGCCACCCAATGGAAGGGAATGAGAGCGCTACATTGAAAATACGAATTAGCGAGTAAATAGGAAAAAGAATGCATGACGAAATAACTGCGGTATTAGTATAACGAATTAAATATATGCTAAGATAAATGAATGACAATTCTTTAATCCGTATCATAATAAGCTTTAGCTGACAATAAAGTAATTGAAAAAGAAAGTAATGTTTCACATGTACTCCGTCGTGGTATATTTCTCATATACAAAGATTTGCAGTTAGGCAATGATATCGAACCCGAGAGAGAAGAATATAAAGCAAAAAAACCCGCAACACGACACCTCAATTACTGCGAATGCTGACGTCCAGCACAGTATTTCTAGAAAGACCTAAAAATGGAATAATTGGATCTGTAATACTGCGTTGTTGTAGTTGAAACGTCCGATTTCATTGCAAAGCTGAAAGCAAGCATAAAAGCTGAAGCAACGCACCTGATCAATCAAAAGAGTCATCAGCGGTGTCAATACACTTCTGTCGAAAGGAATCAAGGGTGTTCATGCCAACTGTGAGAAACACCGGTTCTTTGGAAGCGATAAAGTCTCAAACGCCTTGTAAACAGTTGCCTCATCGCTGAAGATCCTCTTGGGCAGAACACGGTCCAAGTGCCGAGGACGAAAGAAAAGATAGTCTGTTGGTGCAAGGTCTGGAAATTAAGCGAAGTGTGGTAGAATCTCATATGCTAACTGGTGAAATTTCATTTTTTTTTCGTTTGTTTGGAGGTTTAACGACCACCACGAGGTACTGGATGGGCTATAAGCAGTCTCCCGTCCCTTATTTAGAGCCACTGGTTCCAGGAGAGGGAGAGAGCCAGTGCCGAAAGAAAAACACAACACACATGCCTCACAGGGATTCAAATCCGAAGTCATATCGGACGAATGGTGAGGAGCCAGCGCTTATATCACTGCTCCACCAGGGTGGCTGTGAAATTTCTACAGGGCTCTTGGTGCAACACAGGGGCGAGCGTTATCCAGACGCATCAGGACCACCAAGTCTATTGATCAATGCTCCCTGTTTTGTGCACAGTTTCTCATGCATTTGTTGAAAGTCGTCAGAGTACCGTTCCGCTGTGTTGTTCTGACCAAGTTTTAAGAATCTGGAGTCATCTCGGACGAATGGTGAGGAGCCCGCGCTTATACCACTGCGCTACCAGGCTGGTGGTAAAATTTCTACAGGGGTCTCGATGCAACACAGGGGCGAGCGTTATCATGACGCAGCAGGACCACCAAGTCTATTGATCAATGCTCCCTATTTTGTGCCCAGTGTCGCATGCATTTGTTGAAAGTCGTCAGAGTACCGTTCCGCTGTGTTGTTTTGACCAAGTTTCAAGAATCTGGAGTCATCTCGGACGAATGGTGAGGAGCCAGCGCTTAAACCACTGCTCCACCAGGCTGGCGGTGAAATTTCTACAGGGCTCTCGATGCAACACAGGGGCGAGCGTTATCATGACGCATCAGGACCATCAAGTCTATTGATCAATGCTCCCTGTTTTGTGCACAGTTTCTCATGCATTTGTTGAAAATCGTCAGAGTACCGTTCCGCTGTGTTGTTTTGACCAAGTTTCAAGAATTAATAATGGCTTACGCCTTCAGATGAGCAAAAGACAGTGACCTTCCCTTTGTTTGGTTGTAGGGCTGGATTCTGCGTGTTCTTTGGTGCTTCATCGGCCTCCAGCCATTAAATGGAACGTCTACGATTTTCATATAGGATCCACTTCTCATCAGTAATTACACTGCCTGACATAAAAAATGCCACACCACGAATACGTGAACGCAGCGCAATGCAAATTGCATGGTGGGTGTACACGTACAAGCTATGCAAAGGATTGCATTTGCACGCCAATCGCACAAAGGGTTCGCAGGATATAAGCGGACAACCAGCCCGTGAGACCATCAGTCGAGACGTCGTCACGGCCGCGAGAAGTGAGTGGTTCTGCTAACACCGTGTCTGGAGAACAAATAAGTTGTGCCAATTCCGTTACAATGCCGTCGTACGCGATTTCGTCGAGCGGATGAGTTCACGAGAGATGCCATAGTAGGCCTTCGCACCGCCGTTTGTTCCTTGCGTCGTATTGCGGGAGAAACGTAACGTGATGCCACAAACGTGGGTCGCATTTGGAGTCATCCAATATCGACGCTTGGATGCTCCGATATCGACATCATTGCCACCGCTTGGTGTGGTGTCGCTCCAGAGCTGTGTGGGATGCCTAATGTAACAGTGTGGTGTTCAGCGACGAATCGCGGATCTGTCTCACCACGGATGATCGTCTTGTGAGAGTCTGGAGGCTACGTGGCCAACGGGCGGATTCCTCCGCCATTGTGGATCGCCACACGGCCCGGCAACGTGAAATGATGGTGTCGGGTGCTAACCGCGCTAGCATCCTCTCACCGCTGGTACGCATTACAGGCACATTTACGCCAAGCCGCTGTGTTGACGAGGTGCTGCGGCCCATGTCACTACCGTACCTGTAGGGCATCCCAAACGCCGTTTTTCAACAGGATAACGTCAGGCCGCATACTGTTCGGATCAGCCTGAATGCTTTACACGGTGTGCGGATGCTTCCATGGCCAGCACAATCCCCCGATCTCTCGACCATCAAGCATTTGTGGGACATGATTGGACGTCGGTTGAGTACCCTCCCACCGAATGAAGATGAGCTGTGGACTCGGATCAAACACCACATGGTACACATTACCCCAGGACTCTATTGGGACATCTATTGCTTCGATGCCACGTCGGATTCAACGCTGTATCTCCCAAAATGGGGGCCACACTCCTAATTGATCATCCTGTATATTCAACAACTGCTTCCCAGTCTGTATATGACAATTAAATCATTTGTTCAGGACCTACTTGGCTATCTGTATGTGCAGTTTGGTTCGTTTTTCGCACATTCCTTCATGGTGTGGTATTTTCTCTGTCAGGCAGTGTATAATGCGCTGCAGAAATCTTTTCCTTTGGCTCCTGTTAAGCAGAGAATAGCAAACGTTTCGGTGACGTGTGTGTATTCCTCGATTAGTGCAAGTGACATCCACTAATCAAGTTTCTTTCACTTTACTTATTACATTTAGGCATCAGCAGACTGTTGAAAAATGAACGTTTAATTTCTGTGAGACATCCCGTTCCATTCGGTGTGGATCTGATTCAGCGATTTTCTTCAGTTTATAAGGATTAACGCTTATAGGGCTGTGTCAGCCGGGTTCAATTCGGAAACTCGTTTCGCTGGATTGCAGTTTTGCGAACCAAGGACACATGGCTCGCTTGTTGGCTGCTACCTCTCCAAGTGCTGTATTATCCTTCCTTGCTGCCTCGAATGCAGAATGTCCTAATTTAAACTCACAAAGACAAATAACACTACTCTGGCTTGGCTCCATGACCCACATACACTTCATCATGTTCACTACCACCAGTAACCACACAACAACTGAGGGTCGTATTGACTAGTCCATATCCAAAGTGTCATGTGACGTATCACATGTGCATATGTTGTACAGCGCCAATGGAGCAGAACGGTGCTAAGGGGACATATAATGAAATCGGCAGTTTCAACTGCAACAACCGAAAAATATTCGTCTTTAAAGTATGTATAATACACTGCCGGCAACTCAAAATGCAACACCAAGAAGGAAGCATCCGATTGGCCTGAAATTCGCAGCATGCGTCGACCGCGAGAGGACATGCAAACGATTAACATTGCAGGGCATAAGCAAATCATGTGCGCCCTGCACTCCATCCAGAAGCACTATATAAGAAGGGTGCACAGAAGACGGAGTGTAAGTAGTGGAAGTGGGTTGTGCTGCCGGACCTGTGCGTGGGAAGCTTCCTGATGCCTCGTTGCAGAATGCGGCAGTCATTCCAGCACGTTTCGGAGTTCAACAGAGGACGAATAGTGGCTTATCGCGACAGCGGTTTATCGTACCGAGACATCGGCGCCCGTGTGGGACGACATCCAGTCACAGTAAGGCGAGTATGGATTTGGTGGGTGCAGGAGGGACGGACGGACAGACAGACCGACGTTAACGATTGCCGCAGCCGCGGCACGCCACCGAACGAGAGGACCGGCATGTTGTGCGTCGGGCATTGATGGCTCGCACCGCCACATCACGAACGTTAGCGCAGGAATTAAGGTGTGTTGCGCAACAACCTGTGTCAGCATGCACCGTTCGACGTCGTTTGCAGGAGTGGAGACTTGTCCCACGGCGCCCATTGCTCCGATTACCATTGACGTTAAACCACCGGCGAGTACGGCGGCAGTGGGCCGTTGAACGCCACACCTGGACTATGGAATGGCACGACATTATCTCCTCCGACGAATCCCGCTTCTGCCTGCAACACCACGATGGTCGGATCCGCGTGCGGCGGCACCGCGGAGAGAGTCTGTATGACACCTGCATTATGCATAGCCATACCGGTCCGTCGCCTGCCGTTATGGTTTGTGGCGCAATTGGATATGACACCCGCACTCCTCTGGTATACATTGCCGGTTCACTCAACAGCCACCGCTGTTGAGTGAACCGGCAATGTATCCGCTGTTGAGTGAACCGCACTCCTCTGGTATACATTGCCGGTTCACTCAACAGTCACATCTCCGACGTTTTGGAGCCTGTAGTCCTCTTTTACTTGAAGGACCTGCCAGCGGCCACGTTTAGACAGAAGAATGCGCGCCCGCACGAGGCACGCATCGTGCAACAATTCTTCACGGCCAACCAGGCGTAACTGCTGCCGTGGCCCACCTGTTCTCCCGATATGTCGTCCATCGAACACGTCTAGTCGCTGATCGGCAACTGAGTGGCCCGGTAACCACCATCCGCGGCTACGCCTGATGAACTGTAGCAACGCGTGGAAGCAGCCTGGACCGACATACCCCAAGCCCACATCCAAAGCCTCTTTTGTTCGATGCCGCGTCATGTAGTGGCCGTTATTGCCAGCCATGGAGGCCACACGAACTATTGATGTCTGCGTGTTTCGCAAGTCGCACGGGCCTGTAAGCTCAATCGTTTCATCTTTGTATGTGTTGTTATGTGTCCAGTAAATCTGGCTTTGCTATCTCGTGTCCTTCTTGGTGTTGCATTTTGTGTGGCCAGCAGTGTAGATGTCTTTTTTTTATGGATCTAGTAGGATGTGTTTCAAAAAACTAATTGCAAATGAATGTCTTACCTTTGAGGATCACTCTGACAAATATTAGGCTACAAGAATGAGATTATTAATCCTTTTATAAGCACATATATATACACGAAGACACTCCCACAGAACCACACTACAAGATCTGGAACTTCTTATACACTTCTCAATTACGCATTTGTCTATCTAAGTTCGCACTTCGTCTCCTCACTCTTCGAGGCTCAACCAGAACCAAATCCATTACGGTACCTCGATTGCGGATCTTAGATCATATACTATCCACAAACAATCTCCAGCGGCTACACCGCCTCCGCTAAGTCCAAGTTACAAAATGCTGTAAATACCTACCCCGGTAGTACAATAATGTCGATTGGACGTCGATTTTTGTTTACCAGGTCGATGTTACGACGAAGCATAATTTTCGACGTAAAATCGATGAGATGGAACGTCAAGAAAAATCAGTACATTGAGTGTGTGTATACATGTAAACCTTTTTACGCAGTTTATCCCTGTAGTTCCATTAGATCGAATACGAATGATCGATGTTTTTTATACGATCTGCAAGCATCACACGCATGCGCCTTTGCAACCATTACCCTAAAAAAACTTTTTGGATGCTGGGTTGTTTGTCGGTTGTATCATTTCTGTTGTAAGATGAGATTCTTACCAGTCTCCTTTATTTGCCGTTAAAAGTGTTTTTTTTTTTTTTTTTTTTTGCTTAAGTATGTTTATAAGAAGTTGAGTCTCGTTTATTTAAGTAGAATTACTTTTTAAGATATATAATTTGTACGTACGCATATCCCAATTAGGGAGAGGCCTAGCGCGATGCAGACAGATCACCAAAAATTCTGTAAAATTTTAAAGAATTATGTGTCTTTTCGAATGGGTCCGAAACGACTTGGATGTTGAAACAATAAAATAAAAATTATATGATCTTTCTATCGTAGACAGCGTCGTAGAATCGTACTACAAATACGAATACATTCTACTTTTTATGCCACGATTAAAAGCTTAGAATTTAATGTTTCGACACCTAAATTGTAGAGTAAACGTAGATTCGACATTACAACCGTACTAGAATCGCTGACTAAGCTGCGTAATATCAACGTAGAATCGACGTCTACATTACGTACTAAAGATTTATAAGTTTCTTGTCGCCCCGGTGGCGCAGTGGTCTAAGCGCTGGCTTATGACCAATCGTCCGTGAAGGGTCCGGGTTCGAATCCCGGGTGAGGCATGTATGTGGTTTTTGTCTTACGGCACTGGCTCTCTCCCTTCCCTGGAGTTAGTAGCCATAAATTAGTGACGGGCGACTGCTTATAGCCCATTGAGTTCCTCACGGTGGTCGTTAAACCTTCAATCAAAAAATATATATATATATATTTTTTTTAATAACATCTATGAAAATGCAAGTGCAAAGATTCGGCTGTTTGAAAATACAACACACATAAAAATTGGAAAGGGAGTGAGACAAGGTGACACCATATCTCCGAAGCTCTTAAATGCCACATTGGAAAATGTCTTTCAATCACTGAACTGGGAAAAAGAAAGGGATAAAGATTAATGGAGATTATCTAACCCATCTTCGTTTTGCTGATGACGTAGTCATTTTTGCAACTACCCCATCAGAGCTGCAGAGTATGATCCAGGAACTTGCTGACAAGAGTAAAGAAGTGGGATTAAAAATGAACTTTCAGAAGACAAAAGTGATGTTCAATGCTTTTACAAGGAATGAAGATTTATCGATTGATGGAGAAAAACTGGAGATAACAGATACGTATGTTTATCTTGGACAGCAGATATCAAGTGAGGGTCACATTGATGAAGAAATTAATCGGCGTACAAAACTTGCCTGGAGAGCTTTTGGAAGAAACAGCATAATTTTCAAGAGCAATATGCCATTATGTCTTAAAAGAAAAGTGTTTGATCAATGCATCCTTCCAGTGCTTACGTATGGTGCAGAGACGTGGACCTTAACTAAAAGAGACATACAAAGGCTGCAGACAACTCAAAGCAGCATGGAGAGGTGCATGCTTGGTATAACCAGGAGAGATAAGAAGAAGAACTCGTGGATCCGAAAAATGACGAGAGTGGAAGACATCATGATCAGAGTTAAATCCCTGAAATGGCAATGGGCTGGACATACTGCCAGAAGGACAGACCATAGATGGACAGCCGAAATTTTAGATTGGATTCCAAGGGACAGGAAAAGACCCAGAAAAAGACCACATGGGAGATGGGTGGATGAAATTCGTAAATAAGCGGGAGTGACATGGAGGAGACTGGCACAAGACAGACCGTTGTGGAGGAAACTTGGGGAGACCTTCGTCCAGCAGTGGATTGATAATGGTTGACAATGATGATGATGATGATATATATATATGTGTGTTTCTCTTGAAAGGTTGAATCTCCGTCTACTGTTGACTTGATATCGACTTAATAGGTTTAAAATTCGACGTCGAAAAGACGTAACAAAAGTGTACATGGATATCTATATTCGACATTTCATATCGATTAAAAATTCGACGTCGAATCGATGTAATGTGCTACCAGGGTAAATTCTACAGATCAAATTAACTTCGCTAGCTCATCAAAATAAGATTGAAGAGCACACTGCTGAATAGTATAATTTAGAGGAGTGTATTTGCATTGCTGTTCCTATCAATAATATACTGCTTTCTTTTAAATGAAGTACACAACCTAAACAACTCCACGAACTAAATTACACTGTGAACAACTATTTTAAAATTCGGAACAAGGCAGATAATTTAAGAAGAATCGAAAATAGGTAACCTTCTCGTTCGTTAGACTTCAACAGAGAGAAGTGAAATAACAGTAAAGCATAGGTCAGATATTTAGGGAAAAACACGTTTCGCGTAACAATCCTTTTAATTTAGAAGTGGAAATTCGAATCTGTCAACAACGCTCACGGATTCTTGGCGAATTTCCCCAGATTATTTAAAAGATCATGCAACCGGCAAAGATGAATATTAATATATCTGCAATGCGTAGCATAGAATATTTATTTTTATTTATTCTCCCTCCAGTCATCATTCTTGCGTTATCGAAATGCAACTTGGGTACATTGTAGCGTTAAAAAAAGAGAGAGTAGGAGAGATAAATCTCCAATGTTCTTTGCTTTCATCGATACAAGTAATCATCTCAATTTTTAAAAACTATGTGAATAAAAGAAACATTTGTTGGAAAATGTTAGTTCGAAGGAATAGAAGAATATTAGAAAATTCTGAAAGTAAGCGTATCGTATTTGACGCATAACATAAACAGAAAAGATAAACAAATTCGATTTCTGGGCATGTGGAATGAGATCCTAAGCTGCGATCTTAGGGAAAGATTCACGAGACCAAAGATAAACTGCATTGGATTTATGGACCAAAGACTCGAAAGCTTGAACCGGTAGAAAATGAAAAAGAAAATCGATAGATAACCGACACCAGTGAAGCAAATATTCACTTACAGAAATGGAATTAGACTGCCGTTTTTTAACATTCTGTTTCCTCCTCGTAATATTTGTTAATAAACCGCAATATTTCTAATGACAACAGCGACATTGAGTGGGAAATATTTCCCTTGAAGGGATTGCTATTGAACGTGAAAACGCACTCTAACAACACGAAAGGAAAAAGAGTGGAAACGACTACATGAAGAGACGATGTGTGAAAAATTTCCAGCACAGATTTGGATATTCACAGTGGTAAAAATCTAATATGGAGAAAAAGATGAATAAAAGGGAATGGATTCCGAGATTGTATTCAATAGGGAAAAACAAATAAAGAATAAAGGATTTTCAATGTGTTTCATACGCATAACTTTCCGTTCACAATGTAAAAAAAAAAAAAAAAAAAAAAAAAAAAAAAAAGAAGAAGAAAACATGGTCATCAAGTTTCATATCTCTTTCTCACCACTGAGGAAAAACTCTAGAAGAGGATGTTTGTTATTTGTCGAAAAGCTAATTTTAGTTTCCAAAAACAAAATATAAAAGTATATTTCAAGCAAGATCTAAGGAATCACGCAAGTTTCTCTACCTAGTAACGTATCGTCCCCCTTGATGCCCAAAATAGTCTCGATTCTATGTGACATTGATTGAACGAGATGCTGATATCGTTCAGCAGGTATGTTCAGTGAAGCGGATGTCACGGAGTTCTTTAATTGCAGAATGTTCTCTGGAGGAGGACTTCTGTTGCGAATGGCTCTTTCAATTTAATCCCACAAATGTTCAGTTGTGTTCAGATCTAGGAGTTTTAAGTCCATTTCAGCGCCCTGGGGCTTCTGGAACAACTGTGTGGCGATGTGAGTCTTGTGGCATGACGCATATCCAGAAGGAACTAAGCCTCTCCACCAGAAAGTAACACGCACATATCATCATCATCATTATTGTAAACCATTATCAATCTACAGCTGTATGAAGGTCTCTCCAAGTTTCTTCTACAACGGTTTGTCTTGAGCCAGCTTCCTCCATTTCACTCTCACATGCTTTCGAATTTCATCCACCCATCTCTCACATGATCTTCCTTTGGGTCTTCCCCTGTCCCTTGGAATCCAGTCTAAAATTCCAGTTGTCTATCAATGGTCCTTTCTCCAAGCAATATGTCCAGCCCTTTGCCATTCAGGGATTTTATTCTGATCATAATATCTTCCACACTTCTCAATTTCCTGATACACGAGTTCTTCTTGTCTCTCCTGGATACACTAAGAATGCATCTCTCCATGCTTTTTTCACGTCCCAACATCTCAATGGAAACTTTACAGGCTATTGGCAAAATGGGGTGGACGGTGATGCCCTAACCCCCCTATATTCCTGATTTGGCTCCCTCAGATTATAGACCTGATTTGGTTTGACGAATCAAAATTCCAGGTGCATCACGTAGATGACCGAGAGCGAATATTCCAATTACCAACGGAGGATATGGTACCTGGATTCACTGCTGGGAGGAAACAGGTCTGCGGCGGCGGTGTTATGCTGTGGGCGATGCTTTCTTGCGACACTTTATGCATCATTATTCCAATAGCACAATCCCTGACAGCTGTCTGGTATATGAACATCGTTGCGGACCAAGTTCACCCATTCATGGCAACTGTGTTCCCTCTTGGTGATGGACATTACCAACAGGATAATGCGCTATGCCACACTACCAGAACCTTCAAGAGTGGTTTCAAGAACATGTTGGCGACTTTCTGCTAATGCCCTGGCCTCCACATTCACCTGATATGAACCCAATCGAACATTTGTGGTTCGACTTGGAAAAGCGGGTTCGCGCTAAATCACCACCACCACCCCGGAATATACTGGAACTGAACGGCCTGCTGTTGGCATTTTGGTACCAGACACCCCAGCATACCCATCGCTACCTCATCGAATCGATGCCTTGCCGAGTGTCCGCTGTTTTGCTGGCTAAAATGGGTCCTCCAGCTTGTTAGGTAGGTGGTCATAATGTAATGGTTGATCGGTGTATATTATTCTTCCTCGATCCTAGGAACTGCAAGGGGACATCCAAGAAAGTGATTTCTCGAGGAAGTGGAAAAGAGCTGCAAATGATGGTGGGATGCAAATAATATGGAAGACTAGATTCTGGAGAAAGACAGTTCCAGTGATTTCAGGGGTTACTCACGAAAACCAAAAACGAGAAATTGCATCTATACCTTAGAGCTGCGGAGCAATGCAAAAACTCATCGACAACCGTGAAAGTTTATGCTGTATACATTCAATAGACAAAACATTTGAGATAGAATGGGAAGATGCCGTCGGCATCTCCCTCGCAGAGTGGAATATACCCAAAGAGAATGAAGTCGACAAAAAGGAGGACAGCATGGCTACCCAACAGTGTCGCAAATCAACGACGATGAATAAACTTGGTTATCTGAGCGACTCTGATCGTGGACGCCTTGTCGGCGCAAGACAGAAGTATCATTCTATCGCCCAGGTGGTAAGTACCCTAGGGTTCCCGAGGGCAACCCTATCAAGGGTGTCCCGCGAGTACACCATCGAGGGACGTAGCAGCGCCCAGAGAGCAAGCAGTGACCGACCACACGCAATTGATGACCGGGGTCGACGTAGAATATCCAGGCTCGTACGGATTGACCGCTTGGTAACGGCGACACAAATCACACCCAGCATAAATTTCCGAAACCCAAGCAGCCTCATCGAAAGAACGGTACGTCGCACTCTGGATATTCTGGGCTGCTAGAGCCGACGTCCTGGTCTTGTGCCGCTGTTGACTGCTCGTCATCGGAAATTACACCTCGCCTGGTTCCGAACCAATAATATATTCAGCAAGTGGTCATACGTTTTGGTTCTCCGGTGTGGTACTTTATGAAAATTCCCAAAGTTTTTGTTATGTATAATATAATGTGAAAGGATACAAGTATAGCTGCCAAGACTAATTAAAAAGAGTAAAACCGAAGAAATGTGCGTTAGTATGATTATAAAGAGAGGTGCAAACGTTATTGGTTATTTATTTATAAACATATATCTGACTATATAGTGATGTGCAAACGATATTTGTTGTTTATTTAAATATAATGAAGGCTATTGATGATGGAACATATTGATATATGTGTTGGCTATCAGCTAGTTTGTGTATATACATATATTTAACTACCGTATATGTGTTGACTTGTCTTTTCTGTTAAGCTTCATCTTTTTGGGGGCTATGTCAGGCCTTACGCCTTTTCCCTCCTTTTCCTAGTTGCTGTAGTGGCAACTGAATGAAGAAATGAAATGAAATTAAATTAAATGCATTGGGTTGAAGAATACGTTCATGCCGTTTCATTTCACGAGGTGTGTCCCAGGTCAGTAGTGACGGTGCAGATGGCAAGTTGTATATCAACATGCAGCCAGTAATATCGTGTATCGAAATCATCCGGTAAAAACTGTGTTTCGCACGAAAGGAACATGTAAGTCATAAAAGCTGTCTACGTACGATTAAAAAATTATCCCCGCTGATACTATAGACTAGTTTAAAAAACTTTATTCACAAGTAAAAGCAAGTTAAAAGCGAGATCTTTCGGGATCCCTAGTTCCCATCTTCAAGCTAAATCATATTGCATTGTGTGATTGTGGCTAATGGTTTTTTTGGTTTTCAGGTACGTAAGTATGGAGTGTCAAGTAGAGAGGAATGAACATTCCCAACATCTGCTCCTCTTCGAGTTTAACAAGGGATTCACAGCCTCAAAGGCTACTCGACAAATTTGCGCTGTGTATGGGAAGGATGCTATTGCTCTGAGGACAGACCGCAAATTGTTTTAGGGTTTCGAGGTGGCAATATTGTCCAGAAAGACCCTCCACGCGCAGGGCGTCCATCCCACTTTGATGAGAATCGTTTAAAGAATCCTCTTGGATTCTTAAAGAATCGTTTTAAAAATCGTCTTGGAGTGGTTTGACGCGGATCCTCTTGGATCCGCGTCAAACCACTCGTGAATTGGCCACTGAGATGGAATGTGATCAGACCACAGTTGTGCGACATCTGGAACGTATTTGAAAGCTCCAGAAATCGGGGTGTTGGGTGCTTCACACTCTCACCGAGGACAACAAGAATCAGCGTGTTACCATATATGGTTCCTTGCTCGCCCGTGATCACGTATTGCTACTGGAGATGAAAAGTGGTGCCTGTATTTGAATTTTAGGCATTGGAGGGAATGGTTAAGCCCAAACAAGACACCCACAACATATCCAAAGCTCATATGACCTTCATCCTGCGAAGATCATGTTATGTGTCTGGTCGGACATAGAAAGCATTATTCACTGGGAAATGTTGCCGAGGAATCGGACCATCAACGCTGCACTCTATTATGAACAACTCCGCCGTGTGGAGGGAGCAATTCATTAGAAATGGTCACATCGGCGCCCTATGTCCTCCTCCAACATGAAAACGCCCACCCTCACAGTGCAAACATGACCAAAATGGCCATTTGGAACATGAAATGGGAGATCCTTCCACATCCGGCTCATTCGCCAGATGTCGTCCCCTTCAGACTATAACCTGTTCCGAGCTCTGTAGAATGCACTCCGTGGCAGAACGTTCAACAATGATGTTGATTTCCAGAATTTCCTTGACGATTTCGTTGCATCAAAACCAGCACGTTTTATTCAAGAATGGTATTCAACCTATCCAGACGTTCGGACACAATCGTAAACAATGGGGGGAATACATAGTTGATTGATTCCGTTTTCACTTCTGATGTAATATATTGCTGTAGTGCGGTGAAGAAAACGTCACGAACTTATGCATCAACCGAATAGCAAAATCACATTTCTCACTCTTTTAATTTTCATCTGCAGATTTCAGGTTTCTGTGATCTCATGAAAGAAATTAAATTTATTTTTGAAATCAGCACCACAAAAAAGTTTTGTTGACACTTCACATTTTCATCATTGATAAGGTGTTATTCTTTTTCTTCGCTTGCATACTCGGGAAATTACTCTATGTAATCGCTTGCATTATAAAAAAAATTCATGAACAATCCAGTCGCATTCGTAAATTTCCTTAGGAAGTAATCATGTACAGTCCAGTCACATCCTGAAACGTTTAAATTTGCAAGAAATTCATTAGCAGTCAAGTCAATTTCCATAATCTCATATTTGGAAATAAATTTGTATTTAGTCCAGTTACATATTGAAATATTTTTAATTTGTAAAAATTAGTATGCAGTCCAGTTACATTCTGTAATATCATACAAATTTATATACATTCAAGTCACATCGTGAAACTTTTAAATTTTCGAAAAATTCATATGCAGTCAAGTCACCTCTCTCGTATTTTGCGAAACATTTATATATATTCCAGCCATATCCTGAAACTCTGTATCTTGCAAAATATTCATATGCGGCCCAGTCACATTCTGAAGTCTCTTACTTTGTGTAAAATTTATGTACAGCACAGTCACCTCCTGGAACTTTTTAATTTGCTAAAAATTCATATGCAGTCTAGTCACATTCTGTAATATCATTCATTTCGAAAACCGTATATACACTATATTGACAAAAGTCACCATACACTCCTTCCAAAGCAAATGAACGGATCCGCTGCGGTATTGAGATGTGCGGTACAGTTGAAAAAGTTATAAAAACAAGCCTAAAGCTGACCGTGAACATATCGCACTGTGAGGTTGAGTGAAAATGTTGCTACGGGAGAGAACTGACTTTTAGAAAGGAAAGATCGTTGGGTGTTATATTAGTGGGTTGCCCATAAGATAAACCGAGAGGCATTTAAACATACCCAAGTCAACTGTTTTGGATGCATTGAATAAATGGAAGATACATGGCGTACCTGAAGCATCAAAACGTACCGGCAGACCAAAGAAAATCAGTGATAAAGGGCGTCGAAGCCTCAGGAGAGTCGTTACAGCTAATCGACTGAGTACAACACAAGACTTCAGTGTACAGGTGAGTATAAATGCTGGAACCTTGGTATGTACACGTACCATTCGTAGATAACTTCATTTCATGGATTAACGCAGTCGTGCGGCTGCTCATGAGCTTTTCATCTCCACTCGGAATGCTACTCGACGGTTAGCATGGTGTACAGAACGTTTATCTTGGACCGTCGATCAATGGAAACGGGTCCTATGGACTGATAAATCCAGATACACGATCCATCAGTCTGATGGCCTTGTGTGGGTATAGCGGCAGTTACCACACTGTACTGTTCCTACTGTCAAGTTTGGAGCTAGCAGTGTACTCGCGTGGGGGTGTGTTTCGTGGTATGGTCCCGGCCCATTGGTTATCGTGGACAAACCTGTTAACCATCACGTCTACCTCGATATTCTGGACAATTATGCCCTACCAACTCTGTGGAAATACTACGGAACCGAGCCTTGTTAGTACCAGCAGGATAATGCACCGAGCCATTAAACAAGGACAATTACGGCCTGCTTTGACGATCATTCCGTATCGTGTGTGGACTGGCCAGCACTGAGCCCTGATCTTCATTCCATAGAGTACCTACGGGATGAATTAGAGCGCCGCATAAGAAGATTGGAACCAAGACCTACTACTAAGCAACAGTTAGTGGCAGCATTATGTACTGAATGGAAGCGCGTACCTATCGCTGTGTTGCAAAACGTTGTCGAAAGCATGTCTCGAAGGGCCAGTGCATTCATTAAGGACAAAGGTGGTTTCAGAATCGCTTTAATGTAACAAAACAGAGGAGACGAGCAACATGGAATCGTCTCAAAGAAAAAAAGAACAGGAATGATACAAACTGATAAAAGCGATGATATGTACATTGAATGGGTAATGACAAATTTACAACGTGATGCAAACAGAGCAATGCTTCAGGAAGAACAAAATGATCACAGGTGGGGCACGGCAGTGCGAAAGAACAACAAAAGGTTAATGCAGAGTCTTAACTCACCGTGAGATGTAACGGACTTTGTGTAACAGCGAACCACGGGGTCACTGGCGACCACGTAGCATAGAAGGAGCTTTCACGGCATGCGGAGATGACAGACTTATACTCCTGCTGGACCACCGTGCACAGAGTAACAGAAAGGTGAAGCCCTAAATGCGCCATCTATGAAAAGGTGTCGAGGAGTGGCAGTTCGTCTCTTGCAGAAGGAGTAAATTGGCCCCAAGAGGTGAGAGATCTTCCAGAACGAGAGCGTTAGCGAGGGGGTTAGCAAACCCCCTACAATTCAGAGTGGCGACCTTGAATGGGTAAGTCCGACGTCGGATGAAGGGAAGCTATGGCGGCTTTCTGGAAAGTGTCGAGGCGATTGATGATACCACGACACCACAAGACGCAGTCGGGTTGCTTGACATTATGCCGGAGGAATTTGAGGATGGAGGTTGCTTGGTCGAAGATCTCGTTAAGAACTGCTTCAAACTGCTATAAAAAGATGAGAGAAGCCTCCCGATTTGTTTTATGAGTGAGAAGTTCGTAAATATCTTCAAAGGAGACAGTTTCGGAAGGAAGAGAGGCATTGGTAAGCAGAGTCGAGTAATCTTCAAACGTCGGCAGAGGACCCTTGGACTTTGAAGAAGAAGAGCTAGAACGTGATAGGCGAGACTTGGAGCCTGGAAGACGGGTGGAACGATGTGGGCCGCCAGTCGGAGAAGGTGCCTTCTTCTTTTTCCTCCGGGCCTCGGTACTGGTAGTAGAGCGACGTTTGCCATGGATCGATGACACACGAGATGTGGAATCAGAGGAAAGGTCCACCTCATCGCCGGGAGCAAAAGTGCCTACGGTGAATGAAGCTTGAAGATCAGCCGCGATGTCCTCTGACGGAGAGAGAACACGGTAAGGCAAGGATTAGTCAAGCGGAGGAAAATCCGACAGAGTGGAGAAAGCAACATAGGAAGACGCGTGTTGATCGAAGGCTTTAATCAGATGTTTGGCAGAACTGGGTCCAGGAGGTGCAGACGCAGGAGGCGGCATGGCAGCAGGAACGGAGGAAGATGTAGAACGCTGCCTTGGAGCTGCAGGAGTCAGTGGCTATGCATGGGGGCAAAGAGCCTGCCGATGGCCGTAAGCCTTGCAGCGTGAGAATTGAGCAGAGGTGAGGAGCTCAGTCCTGCGGCGCTCGTTACCGCAACGAACATCGAGGACCCGTGGAAACTTTATGAGATGCTCTTCCGAAGGGGAGATGATGCGAGCAGTTCTACAGAAGCCACAGATATATTTATCATCGGGGTCAGAGGGGGAAGAGGAGAGAGTCTTTGCTGGGCCGACTACTGTTCCGCATCGACTAAGTGCAGCACACAGCATATCATCAGAGATATATCTGGGGGTACCGGATGTACAGAGACCAGAACAGGACGCTGGGCGATGGATTCGGCTAAGAGGTGACGATCGCCAATTGATAGGCCTCGAGACAAGACAAGCTCGGCATATTCTTTCTTCGAAAGATAAACAATCACAGATCGTGGCTTTCGGATGAGGTGGGTGATGGCACCAGAAGGAAGCATCTTTTTGAGAGCGGAGCTGTTCCTTTTCAAAGGAGTGTTGGGCAGCGCATCAAAACAAACCCCCAACTCGAGGGTCGAATGAAGACGTTGACCACCAGGAGAATTCTCGGGAATGTCTAGTAAGATGGTGTCCCCGTTGAGAGTAACGTAAGAATCCATAGAGGTCACACAAGACGAGGAGAAAGCCGGTGGAATACCAGAGACAGCCGCAGAATGCGTGCGTGCAGAAGCGCCTCCTCTGGAAGGCATTGACGCAGCATAAGACAATGTACTGGAAGCAGATGCAGTAGAAACTGTAGAGGGCAGATTATCGACTCCAACAGAGGCGTCCATGAGTTCATCATCGTCAGCAGAGGCCAGGGACGTCGCATCCACGTTCTCAATGGCAGAGTTGGATACCTGAGCAGGAGAAGACGTGCAAATGACATGAGGAAAATTAAGAGGTTCTCCCCTAGCAAGCGAATATAATTGATCGGCTGCTTCTGTCGTTGAAGCGGCAACGCGAGGAGCTGCAGCGATGCGGGCAGGAACAGCGCCCTCATCGGCAGATGCCATAATCAATGGCAAGGGTTAGCGAAGAAAAGGACCAGCTTGGTGTGGAAATTAAATCACTGATAATGAAAATAAGCACTCACCCACTCGTGAGGGGTCTTAAACCAAAGCACAGATCTTTAACTTAGGCACACACACAGAAGAACAATGATGGGACACACAAAACACCTACGTGAAGCACTCAAACATGGAGCTCGTGAAGGCACGTGTAGGCCAAAGGTGGATCGACACCGTACAAATGTATGCCAATATATGCTGTGTTGTATTTCTTTTCTAGGTGTCCGGTGACTTCTGTCAGTACAGTGTATATTCCAGTCACATCCTGAAACTTTTTAATTTACAAAAGAATCATATGCTGTCCAATCACTTGCTCTCGTCTTGTACTTTGCAGAAAATTCAACATTTGTCCAGTCACACTCTGAAATCTCTTACATTGCGAAAAAATTCGTACCCAATTCAGTCACGTTCTGGAACCTGTTGTTTTGTGAATAATTTGTATACACGACCTGTCATAGCGTATTTTGTCAGAAGCCCATGTACAGCAACATTTTCCGTTAGGCTGTGACTGTGTATCGAAATTCTTAGACTGTTTTACTCTGCCACTACATTTTGATAAATTTCCCAATGGTGACTGTTCGTCATTAGTTAGACTCTTAGGAAAGTCACATCTTTCATTGTCATCGGCAGTTTTTGATATAACCTACCTTATGAGGAGAACATACGTAGTGACACTTTTCAATCAATTGCATTACAATAAAATTAACATAATGTCACGACATTATAAATTTCATGTTTCTAATGAAATTTTGCACAAAATTGTTCAACATTTCAATTTTCTGAAAAAAAATATGATTTTGCATTTGTCATTTAATCTACATGTACCTTTTCTTTTATGTAGCCATTTAGAAGTAACCTAAATATTCGGTAATAAAGGGAAAAATGTTTTTTTTTCAAACTTGGATTGTTTTGAAAGCTTAGAGGAATTATGTTACAGCACAAGAAAAGTAAAAAAATACATACGTTTGCTGCATATCTTATTATATCTATTTCTTTCTTACGAATTTGGATTGTTTTGAAAGCTTACAGAAATTATGCTTCAGCACAAAAAAAAAAAACAATAAAAAAAAATACCTGCATATGTTATTATATCTAAGTAAACCTGTTTTTCGCCGGTCGTAAGCGAATTTTGTAAATAATAAATTTTAGCAGTAAGGTATGCATAAAACTTTCCTTTTACCGGAGCTAAGAAATGGCTTGCTTTTCAAGGTTCACATTCGCTATTTCTGCTAATAACATCAAAGCTTCTTTCTAATAAAAACATTTATTAATAGCATAATGAGGTCTCGTCTCCTTCAGATCTGAAATGGAAGTATAGCAATTTTTCTGAGAAAGGCGTCTAATAAGATCAGAAAACCTCCTAATGTATGTTCCTATTCTCAATAAAAACCTGTAGTCGCTACTTCGAACTTAAATGATGTTCGGTCTAACTGAAAAAAAGAAAAATATATTTCCCCAACTTTTGAATCCCTAGGACGTAAAGTAATTGAATATTTTTAATCATGTATCCTTATTTTCTTCACGTCGGAACGGAAATCTCAGTATTTTAACTTAGTTTTCTGTACAAAAAAACAGATCCCGTAATTACTTTTATATATTCCGCACACAAACAAGACGGAGTTCCATCTGTAATCGCTTTTGCTTCATCAATGTTTTTACGCTGTTTTGTCGACTACGCACATGTCGTTTGATTACTTGAAATGGAATACATAATGATAGAGAAAAAGAAAGCCTAATGTTTTTAGGATTTCTTCAAAGGTTAGGTTAGGCCTGACTCCCTTAGTCGAAGGAGGTCATTGTGTTTGGTATGGTGCCCAAGGGGTTGGCCGTGAGGATGGGTGATGGCCTTGTTTTTGACAGGAATCCGTGTTCTAGGTCCTCGACATACCTGCTCTCCGTGGCGCTGTCAGTATTTTGAATTTTGAAACTCACTATCGCAGTGGCTTTCATGTTGGTAGTCATCAGGTTGGCGGTAAGTCAGTCTGAAAGCATTTTATTACCTACAGCCCTAAATGAATGATAATAGGGATTCGCATGGTATAAAAACCACCAGCTTGAGGATTGTGATCCAGCTGAACGACATTCTTTTTACTGGAGATATTTCATTCGGGGAACAAAGCATCCTTGAGTTTCTGATCGTTTGCTTAGGTATAGCTTAACTTGGTGTTTGAGTTACCTAAATCAGTACTTTTTTTTTGATTGGACGTTTGACGACCACCGTGAGCAACTCAATGAGACATAAGCAGTCGCCCGTCTCTAATTTAGGGCCACTGACTCCAGGAACGGGAGAGATCCAGTGCCGTAAGACAAACACAACATCCATGCCTCACGGTATTCGAACCCGGACAACTTTCGGACGAATGATCAGAAGCCATCGCTTAGACCACTGCGCCACCGGGGCGGCATCAGTACTTCTCAAGCACTTCTTAGTTGCGAACCATTAGTTAAGCATTCGGTGCACTTGAGGAACATGCGATTGCTCATCTGCGGTGCAGTGGTCTGAGCTCTGTTTTTTGTCTCTGAGTCCAAAATGGGTTCGGGTTCAAGAATCCCGGTTAGGTATAAATATTGTGTTTGTCTTACGGCACTGGCTCTCTCTTTTCCCTGGAACCAGAGTCATTTGCGTATAACCCACGGAGTTGTCCACGGTGATCGTTAAACCCACAAACAAAAAAGAAAGTTGACATTTCTTAGTTGTGGACCACTTGTTAAGAATTCAGTGCATAAGCGGACCACGCGACTGGTAATCAGTATTTCTCAAGCGTTAGTTGCGGATCATTACTTAAACATTTGGTGTACATGCGCAACACCCAAAGGTCAAAAGGACGCATCGTTTCGCGTGCAGTGCACCACACTATATAATTATTTAGATTTTTTTACGCTTTCCAACCGTACGTTGAAGAAGCGTATATGCTCCAGCTTTGTCCGCCTGTCTGTCTGTCCGCACGATAACTCGCGTAAAAATGGTTCGATTTTGATGAAATTTTAGCATGTGGTAGGGGATAACTGGGGACGAACCCTATTGAAAATGGGCGAAATGGGGTCAAAGGTCAGGACATAGGAGCGGGATCCATTCCATCGCCCTTATGCGTCATAACGTAAGTAAAATGCTTTGATTGCGACGACAATTTATCATGTTGTTCCGGAGGTATACTGAATCGGTTCTGTTGAATATCATCGAAATGGGGTCAAAGGTCAGGTCACAGGAGCGAGAATTATTCCACAGCCATTATCCTCATAACTTGACTAAAAATTCTTCTATTGCGACAAAACTTTAGTATATTGTTCTAGAGGTATACTGAACCAATTATGTTGAATATCATCGAAATGGGGGCAACGTTCAGGGCACAGGATCGAGATTTATTCCACAGCCATTATCCTTGCAACTTGAGCAGTAACTTGAGTAATGATTTCTGGTATGTTGGAAAGCGTATCATAATCAATGAATTGCATGATTTTACTGACTTGTTTTAAATTGACGAAGTGTATAAGAATTGAGAAGTTGTGATTAAAAGAAATTGACTAAAGCCGGCTTTCCATAGCAATGCTTTATTTTTAACTACAGGAGTTACACAGGCCCGAACAACTCTAACTTTCCCTTTGGCTTCTGGGATGTATTTATCCCATCTGAGGTTTTTATCATGGTTAAGCCAAGGTATTTTACATTTTTCCCAGGTGATTTTCCCCCATATTTTACTTTAGAATCGGGGTTACTTCCATAGACTCGTTTTATAGAAAAAACTGCCTCAGTTTTATAGAAAAAACTGCCTCAGTTTTATAGAAAAAACTGCCTCAGTTTTATCAATATTTGTTTCAATTTTCCAGTCCTGGATATATATGGCTCTATTTATTGCACATACGGCTAACGTATTCAACCTGCTTGATGTTTTTCTTGAAGTATAAGTAATTGCGGTATCATCAGCATGTAGAGCTGTTGTAAGTTGGAAAATCTGACGCAAAAATGGAATGAAGTGTGATGGCACTCCTGCTTGAATATTTTTAATAATGGATTTTTCCGATTTAATATAACACAGAATTTTCTTCTCTGTAGATAGGATTTTTTCATGTTAATAGTCCACGTTAGGAAGGCATGAGCAATTACCTAAAAAATAATTCCCATTTCAACATTTGTCAAATACTTTAGCAATATCTAGAAATATTTCAGTCATATTTTGTTAAGATAAAATACATCATAATTGCTTCCCGCTATCTTTCTACCCTCGTAAGATTATATATGGTGGCATATTTTTTCTCTAAAACTAACTTGAACATAATGTATAATCGGGTATTCTTCACATAATTGTTGTTTTCCGGCAAGTATTATTTTTTCCAAAATTCACCTCGCCGTTAGCGAAAGAAAAATAGGCCTGCTCTTTACCGATAAAGCAAAATTTTTATTTGTTTTTGGAAGTAAAAGTGCCACAGCAAATTTTCATTCATCCGGGAAAAAACGCAGAAAAATTGCTGCATTGTATAATTTTGTACACACTTGTACATAAGCTGTGGGTAATATATTCTCACAATATATTTAGTAATACCATTTTTTCCTGGTGCTTTTATAACTTTTAAGATCTCAATATGTAATAAAACTTTTTTCAACTCTAATACATATCAGAGGGGCACACTCTTGCTCTTAAAAAGGCATTTTTTCCTATCCCTACTCAGCTGACACTCTTTTATTTCTTTAACGTTTGGTGGTTGTATTTATTTACTTATTTTTTGGTTCTTTTTATCTTTGTTTTTCATAGAACTGAGTTCCTGCATTCTTGTCTCTGCTTTAAAAAAAATAGAGAATAATACTCAGTGTTATTTTCATGAAGTAGTTTTGACGCGTTTCTCTCGTCTCATTAGTTTTTTTTTTTTTTTGATTGAAGTATTAACGACCACCGTGAACAACTCAATGGGCTATAATCAGTGACCCCCTCCCTAATTTAGGGTCACTGACACCAGGGAAGAGAAAGAGCCAGTGCCGTAAGACAAACAAAATATCCATGCCTCACTGAGATTCGAACCTGGACCCATCCCGGAGGAATTGTTATAAATCAGCGCTTAGACCACTGCGACACCGGAGATACCATTAGCTTTTTGAGAACCAAGTATATCATTAAGCATGGTCTGCATTCCTAGTGTATCGACAAAAATTCCTATTTTTTCTTCGTTTGTTCTAGCTAAACTTCAATTTGCTTTTTTGCAGCGAAAGGGCTAGCTGGATATTTTAATTTTGCAATGACTTCGTAAGATTCCACAGGGACATTTTTTGTCTGAATTTTCTGTAAAATCAATGTGTGCTTTTTCAGTGTATTTTCCTAGGCACCGTTTATTTCCATATTTCCTTTCTAATCGGTGCATTCTGCATTCAATTTCCATCATCTATTTCCTTTGTTAGATACAAGGATTTTTTGCCCGTGCTTGGCAACTACCTAACGTATTTGGAATAGCTTGATTGATTTCAAAAACTGCCTGGTCAATTTTCTCGTCAGTGTTACAGTCTCCGATTTTCATCAAACTGTTACCAGTTGGTAACCTTTCTGGGCGTAAAGTAACAGTTTCATCGAAGAGCAGGTTAAGTAATACGGGAATTTAATCAGAGGATAGATCTGTTTCTGCATAAATTTTAAAATAGTACTTAATTATCCTTAAATAAAGCATGCTGGTTGAATCCTTCTGAACTTCGTGGTTAAACTGTGTGGGTGAAAATATCAATACTTTTATCTAGCATGTATTTGAAAATATTGGTTCCACTTTAATTTGCTTCGTTGCAAAACCAGTAACGATGTCTGCTATTGAACTCACGTGGCATTACTGTGGTGATATTTTCTTCTAAAAGCTTGTCAAAATTTTCATTCCTTATTGCGTATTTTAGATGACTGTAAACCGCAGAAAATTTGGCAAGTTCCGTTTCGGTTTTTTAATTATTAAATGACCTTCCATAAATTCCGTATTTTTGAATGGAAATTCTTGGTTTTCTAAGTTATATTTTACTGCAATTAATATATACCGCCTTGGTGGACATTTTTATCCTGGTGATATGCAGTGTTGTTGAAAATTTCGATCTTGATACATGGCGCGAATTACGATTCATTAATTAGGGTTATGCCAATGTCCTTGTATTTTAAGTGAGCTAAAAATTTCCTGTGTTGTCTTTTAATTCCTTGTCCATTCCAGAAAAAAACATTCTTTTGTTAATTCATTCTTTCGAGTAACTTGAAATTCGTCATTAATTACGTTGAGCGCTTCAAAATTTTGAGTCATTTGGCACTGTGTATTAAAAAAAAACTTGTTTTTTTTTCACATTAACTTAATTGTTGTTCACAGCTTGTTGTTGAGTTTCATGTGCTTATTCCTAGTTAACATTGTTGCATATTATTTCCACTTATGTTTTAAACTATTTCGGCACAGGTTCTATGACGTAGAAGTCTTTTCGTACTTCTACGTTATTTTAAAAACATAACCATAAGATGAAATAGTTCATAATTTAAACCTTAACGGCCAGACGAAACATGTAAACAACAGAAGTCCCTCTTACGGAAAAGATGCTTTATTCAGGATGTAGCACTTCCGTAACAAAATGGTACCAACATTAAACACACCACACACCTCCACACAGCTCTTAACACAACGCTTTCTTCACAACGCTCTTTCACAACCTCCTCGCAGCAACGATTTTCTCGTAGTTTATATCTCTCGTTCTTATCAACCCTGGCATACGTCACGTTCATTCAACCTCAATTATGTTGCCAACAGTATTCATTTGAGAGAAAAGATATCACGTTAAGAGTGAAGTATAACTGAGAATAAACTCAAGATTTACATAGGGAAAGAAACTAAAAAGGAAAGTTAATTTAGAATATACGTCACAGTTCCTTTAATCGTTTGAGAATTGACAGAAGAAGAATTATTATTGACTTAGCTTTAAAACGTTGCGAGGTTTTCTGTACTGACTGCAGCAATTTTGCTCAGAATTCCTCCAAAAGGTTGCTCTTAAATTCTTTCTGATGGTACTTCGATATTATCATACATCACCAATTCGCATATAAATATTACAGGTAGAGTTGGTATTTACTTTTTTCACTTCATGTGAATCGGTAGTTACATTTTTTCCCCTTTTCTTGGGAGGGGTATTTCCTAACCCAGATTTTCCACTAGAATTATTAAAAGAATTATTTTTGTCAACATACTCTCTGTTGTCTTCTGGTTTACACAATATAATTTACTCAGTGATCCAAGAATATTTAATTATGTACTAACTTTCATAGGGAGCATTGTTGCGCTGGAAGTTGCTGTTTTCAGAACTTCTTTAATTTCTTCTTTTTCTGCTCTCAAGTGCTTGGGGAGTCTAATAAGGAAAACATTCTATTTTCCCTCTTTGCACATTTCTGTGCGTTGCTCCATACAGTTATTTTATCCAGCATATTTTCTACTCCACTGTTTAGTTTTCCAATGAAATTAATGTTTAGGTTTTCTGTATTGGCAGTTTCTGGAATGTAAATTGCACTAATTTAATCAGTGGCATTACTCTATTTATTTCTTTGTATAACTATTTTTTATTTGTCCTGTTCATTTTAATGTACCAATATTTTTTAAATATTTATTTAAATCTTTAATAGCTAGATCTGCTTTTCGATGTTATTTTACTTATTTGCCAGTTATGGGTCGAAACTTCTAGCTGTTGTTTTGGCTCCTTCCTTTTTTCTTTTTCACCACTTTTTTCATTTTATCCAACATTTAATTTTTCTAAGTTTATGCACCTTGTAATTTCATTACTGTTTTGCCTTGTGTTAACAGCCTTTATTTTTATGTAGTGATATGTGCGTCAGACTGTAGAACTAGAGGTTTCTTTAACTACACAACAATATTGGTAAATCCCTTTTAAGTAAGTACTAGACCCAGAAAAGGGCCGTTTTTCTCTGAAAAAGTCTGGAGCCTTTTCATTTCTGTTTTCTGAGAGCAATATGCTGACGCTGAAGTAAATTCAATAAGATTATTACGACAACTACCAAGGGTGTCCAACATAGATTGCTGCACTGAAGAAGGAAAAGTCTCACTTAACAGAGGTACGTCCCCTACAGGGTTGGAAAAATTTGCAGTCAAGGCTATATACTACCGGCCGTCCTCAGTTGTTGAAGACCATGGTCGGCCCGGGTATGTTCGAATAGTGTATGTTCCCGTATCGTAATCTTTCACCAGAGCCTTCATATTCCACTTTCTGACTAATTCATAAAACTGGAAAGTTCTGCAGGATTTTGATCCACGCTCATTTTAAATTTGCTGTACCTCTGATTAACATTCGCATTTCGCCCTGAGAACATCTGGAACCAAAATTGTAAGCAACAACAATCGTGGTTTCGATAAATAATGAATGAAATGAAGGCACTTGGTGAGCGTTTTTTAAAGTCGTTCCAAATTCTCACATTCGTTGCCGCTTCAGAATAATCACAAATGGTTTCACTACTGACTGCATTGCCACTTATATGCACGCAACTTGTGACTGAAGAATTCTTCATATTTTATTAAAACACTGCAACTTAGAAGATCCTTGAATTGTGCAAGCCAGTTTTATTTATGAGCCTGAACATTTGACCTCAAATGTTATTGAAGATTGATGCTTATCTCAAAGCATTAAATATTTCGTTGTTCGGAAAGTACGCGATTATGACTTCCTCCGTGACGCAGTAGTCTAAGCGATGGCTTCTGATCATTCGTCGGAGATGGTTCCGTTTTCGAATCCCGGTGAGGCGTGGATGTTGTGTTTGTCTTACGGCACTGGCTCTCACCCTTCTCTGGAGACAGTGTCCCTAAATTAAGGAAGGGCGACTGCTTATAGCCGTTCCAGTTGCTCACGATGATCGTTAAATCTTCAATCAAAAACAAAACAATACGCGACCACTTTCGTTGGAATAAATTTCGGGAACTTGAATTGACAACACAGGCGAAGAATTACGGTTGCTTACTTCGGGTTCACTTCGTGCTTAACGATCGGCCAGTGAAAGTTGTAATAACGATGGAACAGCTGAGTCAATCAGTGACAGTGGAAGAACAGCATGTACTTTTTTACGCTTTCCAACCGTAGGTTGAAGAAGCGTATATGGTCCAGCTTTGTCCGTCCGTCTGTCGGCACGATAACTCGCGTAAAAATGGTTCGATTTCGAAGAAATTTTAGTATGTGGTAGGGGACACCTGGGGACGAACCCTATTGAAAATGGGTGAAGTGGGTCAAAAGTCTCAACATAGGGGCGGGATCCATTCCATTTCCCTTATGCGTTATAACTTACGTAAAAATGCTTCGATTGAGACGAAACTTTATCATGTTGTTCCGGAAGTATACTTACCGGTTCTGTTGAATAACATCGAAATGGGGTCAAAGGTCAGGTCATGGGAGCGAGATTTAATCTACAGCCATTATCCTCATAACCTGTGTAATAACTTGAGTAATGATTTCTGGTATGTTGGAAAGCGTAACATAATCAAGGTATTGTATGACTTTACTAACTTGTTTTTCTTTTCTTTTGAAGTTTTGTGTGTTCTTTCAGTATTTCATAGGGCGTGGTACAAATTTTTCTGTGGACAGCAATAGGTAAAAATGACCTCAATTTATTGAAAGAATTAGATTAAAGGATATAAGGAGGGCAAGCCATCACCCAAAGACGCTGCAAGATGCGGTTGATCGATTTCGACTTCCAAAGAAGAAGCCTTTCAGAATTAGTGCAAGATGAGTGTCAAAAACCTTTCCACACAACTAGGTATCAATGACACATCGGTTTACACCATGCTGAAGGAATATTTAAGGCTAATGAGCAAACTAGCAACGTGTGTACCGCACATACTAACCACGACACAAAAGGAATTCTGATACAAAATTTTACTGAGTACCTTTACGTGTTATCGCCGCAATAGAATGCTCACAAGATACCTCTACTTAGAAGAAAGTTGGGTGGAATTTTACGCAGCATTGCACCTACACCAGTAATGATCCTGGAATTACCCCAGTACTTTTGCGGTGTTGTTAAGTAGTGCGAAATTTTATGATGGTAAAATCTTATTGGTCGCTGGCATGAATCTTTGTGATGTGGCTTTTTGGAAGACGTATGACACTATGACATCTGAGTGGAATAAATCATTTGTAGAGGAGCACATCACTACCCCTATATGGGTACTGTGATATCATGTACAGCGGTCAGCCCTCGTACATGACAACGCGCGGCCACACAATGCCTGGACTTTGGATGTCCCTTGAACAGAACGGTTTGTTGGAGCTGTTCAACCCACCGTATTCACCAGATAGGTATCCTGTGATTTCAGATGTCCGGTACTCGCTTCAACAAAAAATAAGATTTGTATCTCTGAATCGTAAACTTTTCCACAGAATGAATGACACTGGTGATATTAATCGTGCTCATGTACCGCCCACAGTTTGAGAGGAATTATGTTAAGTCGCAAGTGTTTTCTTACTTCTCGAACAATCTACGAGTCATGTGGTATAACCAAAAATCTTAATGAAAGTGAACTGTCCACGCATAGTATTAATTATTAGGCAGGAGTTTAAGAGCATTATACGCAATTCTTAAAGAAATAAGCAATCGCCAATCCTAATTTGGTGCCACTGGTTCCAGGAGAGGGAGAGAGTCATCACAGTAAAATAAAACATACCACCCATGCCTCAACGGAACTATAACTCAGGTCCAAATCAGGTGACTGGTCAGAAACCTCTGACCAGTCTGCCACTTGGGGATGAAATGTTGCTGAAGCTTATGGGGAACGAGCCCTTTTCTGCCAGTGATGGAATTCAAACTCGCATCTTCCATCTCCGGGGTCAGACATTCTGCAAATTGTATTAAATCGGCAAAAGATAATGACTGCAACTTGCCGTTTTGACACTTGGCTCACCTCAATGGTACCTTATGTAGATGTGGGTTCGAATCTCATCACCGGTAGAAAAGGTCTCGTTAACTATATAAGCTGAACTCTTGTGATTCGGAAGTTGAATATCTGAAGACAAACAAATGGACGCCGCCCCGGTGGCGCAGTGGTCTAAGCAATGGCTTCTGATCATTCGTCAGAGTTTTGGTCCGGGTTCGAAACCTGTTGAGGTACGGAAGTTGTGTTGGTCTTCTCCCTTCCCTGGAACCAGGGGCCCTTAAATTAGAGACGGGCGACTGCTTCTAGCGCATTAAGTTACTTACGGTGGTCGTCGAACTCCCAACAAAAAAAATCGAGTACTAGTAAGAAATTAGTGACATTTAATATTCATATGCTGATTCGCACAAACCTACATTCAGATCTGCAAAATTCCAATGACGTCGATCCCGAAAAATTTAAACCACACGTCGAGTAATATGATGGTAATTTGAAAACAATATCTAAAGAGAATGAATTGCAAATAATATTTTTTACGAACTTTGTGTTTTAAATTACTGCTCATGGTGCTCTTGAATTTTTCGATGAATTTTGAAGTTTCGTTTTAAAAGCGTTGCGATTAAAATTAATAAATTTTTCTTGATAAGGGAAATTTCAGGTGGTCAACAAAATGTGAAGATTATCCGTGAATGTTTGAAAAACTACGAAGAAAATGCTAATTCCTACTTCAGAGATGAGAGATAAGCGGAGGCGACTTTAGATCTGTTAAATCCCTAATTGCTAAAATATTCAGCCCTTCTTATCGCCTCAGAAATGTTCATCCGTCAGACTAAATAATAATAATAAAGTCAAGAAAGAAGTTTTACCTTTTTCAAAACGTCATTCTTTTTATTATTAGAACGTTTTATATGAAACAGTGTTAAAGTAATGGATTTGGGATGCACTTTAATCTTCGGCCCGCGATCGTCTGCTTCAGCTCAGCTAACGCGCTGGTGGAATGCCGGGAGAAACGTTTCGCGATAGATGGCGCTGCAGCTGCATTTTTGCTCCTTCGCTGCGTGCATTACGTAATCGGTGTGTGTGTTGTGCGGGAAGAGTGCTAGGGACGCGAATTATGCGGCCGGGGGAATTTTTGAAAGGAAGGGGTTTATTTTGTAATATGGCTGGCTCTGAAAAGGGCCTTTGTGGAATGTAAGTAGTTCAGGTGCTGTTAAATATTTATAACGACGGAAAAGAAGTGTTTCTCCTCATTGAGAACCTGTGTATCTAGTACGAATATTTAAATGGAAAACATTACGTACTAGGAAAGAACTGTTTGATGATAGCAATCATCACATCAAAACAGTGTTTAGAGGAAAGATGACAATTTCGTAGGAATAAATATTCCAGAATGTGAGCAGCAAAGTGGTCTTTGTGAATGCCATTATATAGTGTGCGTTTGAGGTGCCGCCAATTGCTCTTAACACCTTGCTATGCGCCCCAGTAGTGGGATCGACGAAATAGTGAGTGGTTTACTGACAGATGTTGGAAACCGCAGGATGGAAGATTGCGGTACGCCGCCCATTGATCCGTCATGACAGTAGTTCCAGGTTGAACATGTTTCTGGATGAGCTGTAGCAATGTGTGAGCAGAGCGGTTATTCTGCGGGCAGATCTCAACCCTGAATCGTTTCGAATCTCGTTCAAAGATGCCAACGATCCAGGCACCCTCAATGAGACGACCACGATTATACTTCAGTTTCATAACCTTAGCCTCATCCACTTCTACGATGACACCAGGGCCTCCAAGCTGTCCTTCGTGTTGTTCGTAAGCTACCATAAACTCTGCGACTAGTTCTCTGCAAGACTGATAATAGTCACCGACTGTCGCAGAGGATGTGGACCCCCCCCCCTGAGAAGATTCCTGAATTACATCATCGTATGACAATCCTTTGGCGAAACAATACAAAAGAGTCATCACCTCTTCAAGAGGAATACAAGCAGCTTCAAACCACGTCCCAATTAAACGGGAACACTGCTCACTTTTCGCTGTAATGTGAGAACATGGCGAACAGAAGACAACGATGACAGAAGACGGAAGACGCACTCAGCAAACAGCGATTACGTAACACACACAGCGCGGGACAAAACGCCGACGCAGCTGCAGCGCCACCTATCGCGAAACGTTTCTCTCGGCATTCCATTGGCACGATAGCTGAAGCAGACGATTGGGGGCCGAATTCTAAAGTGTAGCCTCGATTTGTCTATCCGTGTTCAACGAACTTTTTTGTTTTTACAGATATTTCAAAAATTACTTTTGCGGCTAATTGGACATCAAAGGATATTAAGTTTGGCACTTTAAATATCCCATATAATTCATGAATTTACCCCTAAGAGCTGTCAAAGTTGAAAATTCAGAAAATTGAGGTTCTGTTGTGAAGAAACTACTAAACTAAACGGAAAGCTGAATGATGTTAACTGTTCCTCTCAAAACAAGTGCATCGATAAGAATAAAATTTTAAGTATCAACAACAGCAAAATAAATAAATAAATAAAATAAAAAAGATACCGAATATGTTACTAAAAGAAAGCAAAATATCAATTGATAACACAAATAAGTGGTTGATTTAAGGATTGATTTGTTTCGGTCCGTGACAACCAAAACAAAACTGGAAATCCAATTATACATTTTCGGGGCCTCTCACGCTCTAGGACCCTAGGCGCGACAGCAAAATAAATAGGCAACAACAGCAAAATAAATAAATAAATCTCTCTATTCTAAAAAAAGTAACTGCCGCTGTTTCAGAAATTTCGCGACACTCTTGCTTTCCTAGCTTGCAGCGCAAAACGTATTGAACACAAAAATATGAAATTTACATCGTTTGTAGAAAATTGTTTGGAAAATACGCTGAAATAAACTGTTTCTCGATTCTGTTGATACTTCAAGAGCTATTATATTTCAAAGTTAAGGTAAGCAAAAAAGTGCTATCAGATTGCGTTGCGGACACACTAACAGCAACAGAACAACGAAACTTTGTAGGCATGTAGTGCCATAACAGAATTTTCGCACCTCGTCACCCTTTTTTTGAATTTCGACTTATTTTACGAGAAATTAAATTCCTAAATTTTACAAAATTATCTATTTTGCGATGGGATCCATTAAAAAAACGGATATATGGCAAACTATGAATCACAACGCATTGCAATTTTTACAGTACAAACGTATAACTATCATCCCTTTTTTACAAAAAAAGAATTAAGAAAAAGTCATTTTCTGATTATTAAGCATTTTTTAAAGACGCAAAGGAAAGAAACGAACGGCTTGTCTGTCTTCACAATAACCACAGAGGAACGTTCTGGTCCCATGACCTGCTGCCATGGTGACGCAGAAAATTTTTTGTGCATATATTTTGTTGGTAAAGCTATCTCAGTTGTTTAAGGCGGACGTCAAGTAATTTTGTTTCCTATACTTCCAATGGAAAAACTTCTGTACAAATTTTCCACACAATTAATGCGTTCCCAAGGATGAAAATTTGAACATCGATTAAAATAGTTTCATTTTATAACTTCGAATTCTTAATATTTTCTTAAACATAACCATAATTATGTAATCCAACATTTGTTGTCTGCTGACGTCATCAAAGTACAGGTCACGCCATCTTTTTTCTGGTTCCAACACCACCAAAGGAAAAGTTATAGATTTTTAATATAATTATGGTTATGTTTTAGAAAATATTAAGTATTCCAAGTTATAATATGAAGTTATTTTAATGGATGTTCAAATTTTCATTCTTGGGAACACACTAATTGTGAAGGAAATATGTACAAAAGTTTTTAGGAAGCAAAATTACCTGACGTCCACCTTAACAGTTTAGCATAACGGTTTACGGATATGCTTTTTGGACCGCTTTTGTTTTCTTTAGTGGTAAATTTAGTAAGTGCTATAAGTTCAAACGACAAAAGTCCACCCTTCCAAAAAATAACGACAGTAAAAAGACTCTGAAACTTCGGAATAACAAGTTCTATTTGCTTAAACATACAATAAAAATTGAAAGTTATATGAGTTTTCCAGTTTTTTTTCATATGATATACTTGGAGATCGGGCTGCAGGGCCCGAGCGCTACTCTGGAAACGAGCGTAGCGAGCCTAGAGGCGCAGCCCCGTAGTAAAATAAAAAAAAATAAAATACAACAACCAAAAATAGACTGTTATTTTTTTATTATTTTTTTTATTATTGATTTTTTTTATTATTTTTTTTATTATTGATTTTTTTATTATTTTTTTTATTATTGATTTTTTTATTTATTATTGTTTTATTATTTTATTATTTGGTAACAACAAAATAATAGGCAACAACATTAAAATAAAAAAATTAAAAAATACGGAGTATGTTACTAATAACGGAAAGCAAAATATCAATTGATAACACAAACAAAGTGGTCGCTCAAGGATTTATTTGTTTCGGTACGTGAAAACCAAAAGAAAACTGGAAGTCCAATTATACTTTTTCGGGGCCCCTCATGCTGTGGGGCCCCTCACGCTCTAGGGCCCTAGGCGCGCCCCTAGTGCGCCTAGTTGGAAATCCGCCCCTGGAGAAAACATTTTCGGCCACGGAACAGAATTTGTTCTTCATTCACATAACGCCGTTTACTCTTATGCACTAGAATGATTTCCGTTAAAAAATACAGTATTTACTGACTCAGTGATGAAATAATCTAGCTTTTCGTTTAGAAAATATTCTCATTGCTTTCGTAATAATTAAGGAAAGTATGATTTGCATTCGAAAAAATTACAGTTGGTCACTCAGAAATCGATTCTCATTGCTTCACTTCGTGCCGTGGCATTTGGTATTAAATCAATGCAATGCAGAAATGTTTCCTACAGTTACGCTTAGCTTTTCATGCAATGGTCTATTTATTCGGAATCACATGTGAAAAGTTTTCGAAGGAGCAAAAATATCACCCCATTCAACTTATCCATTGAAATCACGCTTCGACGGTGTCTCTTCTGAAGTCTCAGTAAAGTTAGATGCTGAAGTTAACTCCCTTCCCACACATACCGCCTCCTTCTCACACAGCTTTATCCCTCTTCTCTGGTCGTCTTCAGGCGACTCCCGATAAATCCTGTTCCCCCATTTCACCCCGACAGCGCACATGAATCTTTTCGCACCACAGCCGATTTTTAAGTCCTCATGTTAACGCCGTCATGGGTTGGGCTTTAGCCGTTGTGGAGAAAGTAGACGTTCGTCATTTTGGACTTTCACACTGTGAGAGAAAAAAGGTGACTGCAGGTGTATGTTATTCACTGACCACAGCTAGTGTACAGATATCGATCAGCATGAAAGTTTAGCCTAACCGACTTGCGGGGTAAATGTTATATTAGGGACACACAATTACAAGAAACGGCTCAATTCAAGTTGAAAAAATTCTGTTTTCCTAGCTTATTTAATTAAAGAAAACTACTTTAGTTTTTGTTCAGGAGATCAATGCATCAGCTTTCTACGCAATACCATATATCAGTATGAAATACAGTTTCCCTTCGAGATTATCAGTATTTTGTGTACGTAGGTAAATCAAGAAGCAAAAGTAATTTGAAAATTACACGGACACCGCAACGGATAGAAGTTGACACAATACATGTCCGCAACTTATGGGTTGTTCGGACACGCACAGCGTCGCGCTCTGCCGTTAGTCTAGTTGAAGCCAAGATCAAATAGACCAGGGTTCGTCAACCTTTTAATACCTACCCCTCACTTTCATATCTTTGTTGATGGTAAAATTTCCTTACCGCCCACCGGCGCTTCAGTAACTCAATTTAGCGCAAGTTCGAAGTAATTTTTAGAGGGGAAGGTTTGCAAAAAATAAGTACTTAAATTTATCATTTCATTTATACTTTATGTACGTTCATACATAGATAATTTCAATTTATTGAATTTCTGTATTTTGATCGATACAGCGCCTACTAGCACAGGAGCTGCTTAAATTAAAGAAAATGAAAGTTAAATGCGAAAACAATAAAGTTTATTGAAATTACCTTTAATTAATGATTAATGAGATCCTTGAGGCTGATGCTGCGAGTCTAAATATTTGATATCTGGTTCGATTTTCTTAAGGAACAAACAAAGGTCTTCTCTTTCGGTGATATTCGGACGGTTTCTCTGTTTGGTGATAATATGATTAACAACACTAAAGCCTGATTCTACAAGATATGAGGTAGGGAAAGGTATCAATAAATTCAATATCGTTTTCCACATATTTGGATATAACGCAGACTTATTTTTATTTTGCCAGTTTTTGGTATCCACAATTATAGAAATTATATTTGCTCTCTTCATCATATTTAAGCTTTAATAAATCTTCTTGGCAAGTTATATCAACCTCAGCAAAATTTGCAGTAAAAGGATTTATCATTCAGTCATACACCTTCAAGTTAAAAATATATTTACATCGTTTTTCCATATCCAATTTAAGTTCGTTGAGGTGCCTATTGAACCTTTCAATCTCCTCTGGAGTTATATCATCTTTTATAAATGACAATTTGGGAAACTGACGAAATTCTCACTTCAAAAGATTATGACGGAGAAGATCAAGTTTTTCAATAAATAATGGCACAATATTTTTGCAACTGATAAGAGTTATATTAGTAAATAGTAACACTGTACTAATGATCCGATTTATTGGCGTAGGAAATAAACACATAAGCGTTTCCAAGCTTTCGCACATTAACCAGATGGCTTTTTCAAGGAAGTGAGACAGAACTTGTAAACTGAAAAATAGAACGCTTAACAATTTGAACGCGTGAACTTGACAATAAATAGATGCGACGTTACATTCATTTAAAAATACGAGGCATCACGTTGGATTGCACGCGGGATCCTGGTAGAGAAAAGGCGTTACTTGAAGAATTGGTTCCACATTCGTGGCAACTCGAGCGAGACACAATCATTGCAAGTATCGCTGTTGGTAATGATCTCCAAGGTTTTCCGAATGGCTGTACATTTAGGGGTAGAGTAGCTAGCAAATTTCTTTATATCATCCCACATAGGAGTAGCTGACTTGAATTTGACTTCTCTGGATAGTGCCGTGGCTACTTTACCGTATTTTGTGTCCCTTTTATGTTCGTTGACTTTGATTCCAATAGAACGCTTGGTCATTCCAATGTAGTATCGTTTAGAGCCGTTCGGATACTGTAGGGGATCGCATAAACGCCTGCTTCGCTGGAGAGAGGTGGTTTTTCACTATTTCTCTTTAGTATAGTATGTAAAGATGCAGGGGACTTTATGCCGACGCCGTAGTTCATCTTTTTGAGGGCGTTTTTGAGTTTGTAAGACACACTTGATATGTAGGGAATTGAGCCTAAATAACGTAGCTGCGGCATAGGAAGACTGGAATGCATCTTTACATACTATACTAAAGAGAAATAGTTAAGATCCACCTCTATCCTGCGGAGCAGGCGTTTATGCGATCCCCTTACAGTATCCGCACGGCTCTAAACGATAATACATTGGAATGCCCAAGTGATCGTTTGGAATCAGAGTCAACGAACATAAAAGGGACACAAAATACGGTAAAGTAGCCACGGCACTATCCAGAAAAGTCAAATTCAAGTCAGCTACTCCTATGTGGGATGATATAAAGAAATTAGCTAGTTACTCTACCCCTAAATGCACAGCCATTCGGGAAACCTTGGAGATCATTACCAATAGCGATACTTGCAATGATTATGTCTCGCTCGAGTTGCCACGAATTTGGAACCAATTCTTCAAGTAACGCCTTTTCTCTACCAGGATCCCGCGTGCAATCCAACGTGATGCCTCGTATCTTTAAATGAATATAAAGTCGCATCTATTTATTGTCAAGTTCCCGCGTTCAAATTGGTTTCGAATCCCGATTCAGGACGATGAAAATTTTCAAGTTTTCGGATATTAACTGACTTACCAACCTTGTCACATTTACGCCAAAAATCGGATTGTCATTTTCAAAATTTGTATTATATGGCGTAATCCCGTATTTCTTTCATGATTTATCTGCTTCTCCGGGCAAACACGGGATAAGATTCTTAACCTCCAGATTCGCTAAACATGAATGCCGGTTGCTTCGACTAGCGAATCCTGTGATGGTTTTATTCAAATTGATCGGAAACTTGAAACTTGGTCGTTCTGGGTGATGTAGTGATTAGCATAACCGAGCGTTTTCTGGGAGACGCGGGTTCGAATCCCGCTCTGGGACGATGAACATTTTCAAGTTTTCCGATATTATCTGACTTACCATCCTTGTCACATTTACGCCAAAAACCGGATTGGCATCTTCAAAATTTGTTAAGCGTTCTATTTTTCAGTTTGCAGTTTCTGTCTAACTTCCTTGAAAAAGCCATCTAGCTGATGTGCGAAAGCTTGGAAACGCTTATGTGTTTATTTTTTACGCCAATAAATCGGATCACTAGTACAGTGTTACTATTTACTACTTAATTGGTGTACTGTCCCTCGTTATTAAAGAGTTATATTAGCTCCTTGAAGGTGCAAATCAATTGAACTATTTTTTTTTTAAATGACTGCCAAATAAAAGCCTCATTCTTTACTGTTTTTAATTGTTGACAGAGACCAGTCTCATTATTACTTTTGAAAAACTCTATGTTTCTATCATATAACAATGCAAAACGAGACACAGCAATGTACAAAATCCTCCACCGCCCACAACGTGTATAACGACGGACAAAAACCTCCACCGCCCACCATGAAAGTTTGAATCGCCTACTAGTAGGTGGTAGGGACCAGGTTGATGACCACTGAAGTTGACCCTTCGCTACGGGATTGCATTGTTGTTGAACAAGGCACACTAGTGAGATTTCTTTAGGCACAGGGAGACCTGCTGAAATTCACCAAAGGATGTTAGGTCAGTACAGAAGTGAAAACAACATCAGAAGTGAAAACAACATTCAAACGACAGCGCTAAGCGAAAAAATTCAGTCTGACCTTTTTTCGGGACACAGAGGGTCCTATTCTGGCGCTTTTTCCTTTAACACGGACCAATAGTGACCAGTGCAATGTATTATACTATGCTTAGAGAGAAATTAAAAACAGCAGTTGGCATCAAAAGAAGAGGAATGCAGTCAAAAACAGTCTTGTGGCACCATGACAACGTCCGTCCACCCCATGTAGTGGCCGCAACGGTGGAGGCAATGCAACAACTGCGGTTTGAACGTCTTCCACATCCTCCTTACAGCCGTGATCTGGCGCCATGCGATTATCACGTCTTCGGTCTACTTAAAGAGCGGTGGGTCCGGGTTCGACTTCCGATGAGGAATGGATGTTGTGTTTTTCTTACGGCACAGGCTCTCTACCTTCCCTGGAACCAGGCCCTAAATTAGGGACGGCCGACTGCTTACAGATCTCATAGAGTTGCTCATGTTGGTCGTTCCATTCCTCTAATTTAACCTCCTTGATGAGCTTCTGTGTGCTTCTGTGTGGTCATGTAAATTTGATTTCTTTTCGTTAAACATGTTCTGACTTAACACCACAACGTTTCTCCCGATGGGTTTGTAAACTTAGCAACTTGAAAATAGGCGAAAGTTCAATTGAATGTTCTCAGCTGAGTGCAGTGCAAGGGGAGATACTAGAGCGATATTTGTATGTGCAAAGCTATATTCGATGTGCAGCTTGTATTCTGAGTTGAGAACGCTGTTATACGATAAGCACACCGAACAAAAACTAGTCACCCCTAACAGAAATGACAGTAGAAAGTTACCGGTTGCACAGAGGGCGCTGTGATAGCATTGCTGAGAGATAAATAGCACTGACGTGGTCTGCAGGATCATTTCTGTCTCGTACAGTGGTGAAGAGCAACGTGTGTGTTGAATTTAGGCTGAAATATGGGGCCGCCCCGGTGGCGCAGTGGTCTAAGCGATGGCTTCTGATCACTCTTCCGGAAGGGGTCCGGGTTCGATCCCGGCGAGGCATGGATGTTGTGTTTGTCTTACGACACTGGCTCTCTCTCTTCCCTGGAACCAGATACCCTAAATTAGGGACGGGCGACTGCTTATGGCCCATTGAGTTGCTCACGGTGGTCGTCAAACCTCCAGTTAAAAAAAAAAAAAAAAATACGGGTCGTAAGACAGTCGTTACTGAGTGGCAAAAAGGAGACATCGTGTTTGGTTGTGCCCACGGGCACAAAAAGAATGAAGTCCTCCAATTTGTTGGTGAGTCAAAGCGCACTGTCCAGCGGGTCTACAACAGTGCTGTAGATCGCAGTCAAAAATCGGCGACGTAACTGTGGCCGGAAAATAATTCTCCCCAAAAATGACCGCCGCCATGTTTGACGCCTGGTAACTTCAAATTGGTTACAAACCAGGCAACAATTTCTCCAAGCAGTCAATGAAAGTCCATTCCAACCAATTTCCAAAAGGACAATGCGACGAGAACTGCATGCGATGGACATCTGGAGAAGAGTACAACGGAAGAGGCCTCGTTTAACAGAAAGTCGCACGGTATCGATGGGCTCAGAGACACTAAAAGTTTACTGTGGAGGACTGGAAAACGAGTAATTTGGTCTGATGAGTCTGGTTTTTGTTTGTACTCCAATGATGGGAGGCGATGGGTGCATCTCAGGCCCAATGAAGCCTTTATCCTGATTGTGTCGAAGTTGATATTTATGATGGAGGGGATTCTGTGATGTATTGTGGATGTTTTTCGTACCACGAAATAGGCCATTTCATTGCAGTGACGATGAATTTGAACCAGCATGCGTACCTATTGGAGATGTAGGGAAAAGGGCAAAGCAAGTGTTGCCCTTTTCCTTACATCTCCAGCAGCAGCATCACATTGCCACTCCTGTTTACCAAGATGGCAATTGCCGTGTGCACAGGGCTAAAGCAGTATCTGAGTGGCACGACGAACAATCAGCAACGCTGTCAAACCTCGAATGGCCTGCCAAATCCCCAGATTTAAATCCTGTTGAAAATCTGTGGGATCATTTGGAACAAAAGGTGAAACGCAGGAATTGACATCCACGTACTCTGGCAGATCATCGGGACCATTTGACGCACGAGTGGCTGCAAATGGATGTTCAATACATCCACAACTTTGTGGATTCTCTACCACACCGGATTCATGCTGTTATCAAGGCAAGAGGCGTTGTCAACCGTTAATAGGTAAGTTCTGCCAGGGGTGACTAAATTTCTGTCAGGTGCGCTTATGTGATGTCTGTTCGTCTTGTTTTGAAAATCGCACGCACAGCAATTAAGCCACCCACTACTACTGTCTCAGTTAACACGTTTGACTTCAGTTGAAGCTCTCAGACTGCACCTGACAAGTCTTTCCATTTATTCGAGACTGCTTTCACTTGCTCCCTAATAAGTTTATGTAATGCATTATTTTTACGTTTTTCTATAGGACAATACTACCCTTGCTGTTACGGATCATCAATCATTGCGTCTTTGCTGCCCATGGGCATAAACGTTTAAGCACAAGATTTAAACATCTGTGGTCTTCAGACGACCAAATTATGTGCAGCTGATTTGCAAGTGGATCAATACATGCCACCATAGATATCGTACAAAAGTTCGGTGTTCCTCTGGAGATATTATGGGCAGGAGGATGCCATGCTAAAAATTATGAAATAGCAACTGCTACCGCCTAGGAAAATCTTATTAAAAACTAGCTTATAGCCCATCCTAGGACGGTTGTTTTTAAGCTTTAAATAAATACAGGGTGCCCCACTTTGCATTAGCGCCGGTTTTTTCCGCATAACTTACGAAATAACCTCTGATGGACGTGTAATTAAAGGTGGAATTATGAAGTGCTGGAAGTGGCCGGCGTCGGCATGCAGACATGCTTGAACGCGAAGCTCCATGTTATCGAAGTTTCGCATCAGGTGTTCGGCAGTTACCTGCTCCATTTCGCAGCAAATGCTGTTTTCCAGTGCCACGAGAGGTCGTGGCTTGCTCTCCTACACCATGTCATTAAACATGTCCCACAGGAAGAAATCAGGAGGTGAAAGATCAGGCGACCACGGTGGCCACCGTCCCTTTGAGAAAAAGATTCGATTAGAGCCATACTCGCTTTGGAGGTGTAACACGTTGCCCCGTCTTGTTGGAAGTAGCCGGTAGTGAGCTCCTCATCCTCCAGTTACTCCACAAACGCAGTGAAAATGTCCATGTACACAGCCGTATTCACCGTTGTGTCGAAAAAGATTGGCCCGAAGATGCGGCTCTCAGAGACAGTACACCAGACCCCCAGTGATTTTTCGCATGAAGAGGTTCCTCGTGCAGTGCGTGAGGATTAGCAGGAGTGTTTTGATAATTAAAATATTCACTGAGGTGGAACCACGCTTTATCGCTAAACCATGTCTTGTTCAGTATGTTTGAATTTCTAGCGACGAAGTCCTGAAACCAACAACTTTTTGCGTGATCAGTCGGTTGCAATTTCTGCACAACTGGGATGCAGTATGGATGAAACTTGCCGGCTTTGGCATATTGTTTTGGACGTTCCCATTTCTCGTTCCAGTTTCAGCAAGGACTTCGTCGGGGAGGCCATCAGTCTTTGTGTAACGTCCTGCACTGACGCCTGGTACATCTTCGGTCAGCCCCCGCCATGCACATTCAGAAATGTTCCCGTCGTTTCCAGTATTTACAAAGGATGCTGAATGCAGAACTTTCCTAGTGGTTTGCGACGTCCGCATTTCGCCAGGAATTGGGTTTGTCACGCCTTGATATAACCCAGTTGTTCAATAGGCCCCGATCAGAAAAACACGTTGCTCAATTGTGTACCGATTCACGTTCCAACGGAAACAAAGTACAGCACTCCTGTCTCAGAGGCGCACACGACCGTTGCTAATGCCAGTGTGACCATAACCGCGCGTCTGGCGTCTGCCGGCGAATGACGTGACTGGCGTTCCGCAGCTACACATGTGTTTGGAAAGACCAACAGTCTCGCTCCTCACGGCGTTTCTTTTACACGTTCTCCCGTCCATCTTCCCAGAGTTTCTACTTCGTACTCGTCTTCTTTCCAAAGTTGTACAGAAATCTTCGGGGTCAATAGCGTGTTGGACACCTTATGTTAATATATAGGGAATGTTTCCCGTCCTATGACGGAATGAAATTTTTAATTGAAGCAGATTGAAAACAAATCAAAAAGACGCCAGATTTCTGTAAGGAAATATAGTAAAAACTTATATAGTAAGAACTCATTCATGTTAGAACTAAAAATTATATGCTATTTTTTTTTCAAAAGACTTCGCGATAAACATTCTGTGTAAAATATTTGTTGTTTAACAACAGTAGACTAGAGCGTTTAGATAAATCGATATTTTGCAAAATGTGTAATATAACCAGCAGGAAAGTATCCAAGGTGGGGGTCCAGGGGTCTGGATCTCTCCCAAAGGTTACCCAACAACAACAACAACAAAAAATGTGGATTTTTTATTTTTTTATTATTTTTTTAAATAATGTCCACAAAATTATTTTAGAAGAAGCGATAAACAAATCTGTAACTGGGCAGCGGCACCTGCGCCCTCCTCACGTGACCCTACCCTGAACCTATGCCTGGGCTTACCGCTACCTAAACATTAAATAAAGGCAGTAAAGGACTTCTTACGCTTCTTTATGTAGTCTATTAAAATTAATGAATGAATATAGAACGAATTGTTTATGAATGATCTTCAAGGAAAGTTTCTGTGTAATTTAAATTGGCAGTTTACTATATTTCTATAAATTTCGCATTTGGTCTTTTCATTTATTCGTAGTAGCAAATCTAATTTATTATTTTATTTCTATTATATTAGTTTGAAAATGTGTCTCTGTAACCTCAGGATTTCCCCTCCCTCTCCCAAGAGATATGGCATAGTAAAATATACATTATTCATGCGGCAGGTTAGTGCAGCATTTGGTCAATCCAATTTGCCACCTACATCTGCTATATATAAATTATTCTTAGTTGTCGCGCGGACTCGTACCTCCCCCTACTCAAACAAAATTCCTGGATATGTGCCTGAAAACCAGCTCTAAACTCGAAAAGTGGTTTTCGTGTTAACTTAACTTAATAACTTTTACTTTGATTTGTCCCGTTTATCTCGGCACACTTGTTATTCCCTTCACGGCTTGTTTTAGACTGTCCTATTCGACGGTTAGTTTGAAACTTCATACAGAAGCTTTTTCCACAAAAAATAATGCGACATCTGTTTTTACAAATCGGAACTATCTAAATTCTCGACAATGTACTATTGGGATGATATCTGCTTTTCGATGCAATCTTGCTCACTTTGACATCTCCATATTTCAGTTTTTATTGTAGGTTAGAGCGTTTAGATACATCGAAATTTTGCAAAATGTTTAAAATAATCAGCACTAAACTTGAAAAGTTAGTTAAATTAAAAAGTAAACACAATAATTAAAGCGCACAAATTAATATTCATAGTATGCTAAATTAAATTAATATACAAACTCAACTTTCCGTGTTATTAAGATTTCAATTAGAATTTTGTAGATCGGATAAATAGAACTCGAGTCATGGATAACTTATTTTTTTAAATTAGCACGCGATCACCTTGACATCTCAATGTGATCGCGTAGAAATTCAGCTTGCTGTGATACTAAGAATTCGATTCGAATTTTGTAGATCAAAAAACAGAACTCGAGTCATTAATAATCCAATGGTTTTAATTTAGCACGCGATCACCTTGAGATGTCAAGTTGATCGCGTGCAAACTCAACTTGCTGTGATATTAAAAATTCGATTCGAATTTTGTAGATCGGAAAAACCGAACTCGAGTCATTAACAATCCACTGTTTTTAAATTAGCACCCGATCACCTTGACATCTAAAAGTGATCAAGTGCTGTTATACAGCACGTAAACATTTTGACTTCGCAAGAGCACACGCGGATAGATCGATAAGTAATGAGACAACAACGCAGACGTTACTATGACGTCAAGCGTTCCAGAGAGACTGACAGATCTGCGTGTTTATATTATTAATATTCCGAAAATTCGCCTTTTACTTTTGTGTGTACTGAAATATTCACAGCAATCAAAACTTTGACGAATAAAATGTTTTGTTCAAATGAAAACAGAGTTTATAAGTGAACTTCCTCTGTGCATGGCTTCTTTGCATACTAAAGAAAAAGAAATTATTTCACGAAAGATTAAATATCTCATGTCATTGAAGACGCACTTTTCCTTTACAATGTTGTAACAGGTAAGGCAAAAATATTTCCATCGATAAGAAGCTACTCGCTATCGTGGTGCTTAGCATGAATAAATATGCAAAGCTGCTTCACACACAAGAAAGAAAACAAGTTAGTAAAAACATGTAATGCATTGATTATTATTTTACACTTTTCAACATACCAGAAATCATTACTCGATTTATTATTCAAGTTATGAGGAAAATGGCTGTGGAATAAATCTCGCTCCTGTGTTCTGACCTTTGACCCCATTTCGATTATATTAAACAGAATTGGTTCGGTATGCCTCCGGAACAACATACTAAAGTTTTGTCGCAATAGCAACATTTTTATTCAAGGTATGAGGATAATAGCTGTGGAATAAATCTCGCTCCTGTGTCCTGATCTTTGACCCCATTTCGATGATATTCAACAGGTGCAGTGTACCACCGGAACAACATACTAAAGTTTTGTCTTTCAAAATCGCTTTATTGTACAACTAGGAGTATACAATAAAATAGGGCATAAAAACATGAGCAAAGGACATATGACACTCGGACAAAATCACAGGCAATAAACATAGGGCATACATGGGGAATACTAAAGATAACGAAATAGAAATCGTGGGCACTTGTATTATAAAATACTGAGTGTATACAATAACACCAGGGCTGAGAACAGGAGCTAATATCAAGGCAATAGCACGGAGGAGTCACAGGCAATTGCGTGAGCATTCATGGGAAAAGAAGCATACATAATGAACGCGTGGGCTCGCAGGCCACTCAAAAGAAACGAGGGTGAACAAGAAAACAATAGGAAATCACGAGGAATTATTCACTAAATGATACTTATGAATGCAGGGCAAACAACAGGAGTATACATAATTCGGGCACATACATACTCAGTGTTTCTTTCAGGCATACATCCAGGGGAGCGAAGCCCCCCGTAAATGACCATTCGCCTCCCCGTAGACATTTTAGGTTACCGAACCAAATTTTAATAAATTCAGGCTATGATGAAAAAGGAAGTTTCGTTTCTTTCATGCTACAAGTATTTCTCCAATTATATTTTTTAAATATTTGCTCAAATGGTACTAGTTATAGTTTATTTATTAAAAAGTGTATTACGACGCCTGATATTTATCAAAATATAATAAGTAGACTAATCATACCTAAATGTCTAGGAATCGTGATTCAGGATCTCTTTGACGTTGAATGCATTTTAATAGATAAAAATTTCAAGCCTGCAGACCCCCTCCCCACTCCTTCAGCTGGAAAAAGTTTGTCATTCCTGAAATGTTTGAAGAAGTAATTACTATATCAGAAATGTACATAGAATTTTTCTTGGGGGAAGGGGGGGCGAAAAAAGGATGTTTTTGAAATCCACCATCTGGAACAAGATTAAAGTTAATGTAAAGTTGAAGAAAAATTAAAGCATTTTTTTCTGATGTAAGTTGATACATTTTTATAAAATTAAGGCATTTTTTTCTAATGTAAGTCGCGTTTTACCAAAAAAAAAAAAAAATGAAACATTTTCCGGGGAAGGCCACCTCTAAATGCGCCGTTGTGCTAGATATATAATAATTACTTCTATATATATAAATATAGTAGTTAAAATTATATATATATATGTAGCAAAAGGAAAACTTGCCCCCTCTAGTGTTCCATTTGCCCCCCTCGGCCAAAAAGTCCTGAAAGAAACACTGTACATAATACAGGTGATGTCACTATAGTAAACGAAGAAGAATAAACAAAATAAATAAACCAATATATAGCACATACAAAACCGGGCGATACACATGTATAACATGGAGTATACACAGAGTAAGGAGAAACATGAGAACATGGGCACACAGATCGCACTCATAGAGCAGGGGCAGCATAATACAACAAGTATATAGTGAGCGACAGGCCATAGCATGGGATTACAACACTATAACAGGAAGAACATGAAGTATGCATAAGATAAGGAAGATACAATACAATGTGGGCACGCAGGCGATACTCGTAGAACAGGGGCAACACAATACAACAAGATAATAAACACGATGTATAATACACATAAAGTTCAAATGATGGGTGTAGGACAAATCCGAAAACCAGAACGATAGTACATAGAACGCCTAGGCAGGAGCAAAGTCAGACTACTAGTAAAGGTCGGACGGATGTAGTTCTTGCCAAAGAGTGAATGTGTCAATGAAGTCATCATCATTGGCAAAGTCTTGTGGAAATTGCTGTGGTGGAAGTGGAGAACATGCTACAGACACAACAGGAACCGCTGAAGAAATTTTGATTTTGGCACGACGTTTCTTTGTGCGCTGAGAGCAGCGACGTGCACGTTTCTTTGTAATGTTCCCTGCTAAGGGCGCCGAAATAGAGGGCTGAGCGGAAGACAACAGTTCGAGCGGAGATGAAGATTGTAGAATAACAGAGGACGGAGGTGGTCCAACAATGGGACGTGGAGACGGTTGAATTGAAACGGAAATAGGCACGGACGGAGCTGCAGATGCAGTCGACGAAGGCGTGACAGAGGGCTTGGAGGACGTACGCAGATGATCAAATCGTTGAAGTACGATCTGGTAGAACACCAGGAGTCTAGAGGTTTGTTATAAGTGATTCGAGAGCTACAATTCTCACGAAATGGTACAGAGGACGGAGGTGGTTCAGCAATAAGACTCGGAGACGGTTGAAGGGAAACGGAAATAGGCACGGGCGGAGTTGCATATGCAGTCGACGAAGGCGTGACACAGGGCTTGGAAAACGGGCGCAGAGGATCAAATCGCCGAGCCATCGACAACTACCTATCTGCCGTGTACGGGAGGTTGAAGTACAATCTGGCAGAACACCAGGAGTCTAGAGCTTTGTTATAAGTGATTCTGGAGCTACAATTCTCACGAAATGGTACAGGGATCTTAATTAAGGTGAGGTAATGGAGAGCTTTCTTGATATCATCCGGAGCAATCTCATGGGGGTGCTTAGCACAAAGAAGTTGACACTCGGAAGCAGAAAAATGTGCTGAGTAGTTTGGAGGCAGAGAAGTATCCGAGTACTCTGTAGGATTAGAACCTGAATTCGTAGCTAAAGAAGTGTCCCAGGAAACTGCGGAAGAAGCAGTTGAAAAATGTTTCGAAGAACCGGCAGCACAAGAAGACAAGCCGGACAATTTTGAACGTACTAGTGTGTCGTCAAGTTATGCGGAGACGACGGGTGAAGAACCACAGGCTGGTAACGACGGGTCGGAAAAGCAGTGAGAAGGAACAATGGCCGAAGCCAAGTCCGGGCTGATGGTGATGGGTTCCGTACTCGGCGGAGGGGAGACCAACGATGTGATCTCAACAGAGTGGACAAGTCCAGGGATGATTGCAGAAGAAACACCGGGGAGTCCACAAGGGACACAGTGGAGATCGTAGCAGCGGAAGATAAAGCAGTCATTGTAGAAAAATCTTGGTGCAAAACGGTGGAGGAACCAGGTGGAGGCAACAAACTGGAATAGTCCTGGAGCGGCGTAATGAAAGGAACAGGTAGAGACGGCAAACTGTTGAACTGAGAAAGAGCTGAAGAGTCTTGAGGAAACATAGTGATGGAAGATGGGTAGGCCAGAGGAACAGTATTCACAGAGGAAATAGGTGAACCCAAACTCGAAAGCAGCGGTTGAGGGAAAGTAGCTGGGTATGATGAAAGTAAGGAAGAACTTGTCGAAGTGCTGAAGTCCAAGGCTACAGAGAGTGGAGAATGTGACACAGGAGGATGGAACAACCCACCTGATACAGAGGGTAAGGTACACGCAGTGGAATAAGACAATAAAGGGGCAGACTGAAAAGGCTTTGCAGATGACGTAGTGAGAGCAGTAGAGCCAAGAGGTACAGGTGAGAATGCATCGTTTTTAGCTGGGCAAGAAGCACGGAGATGAGTAGGTGATTTACATATGAAGCAATGAAGAGTAGTATAAACATTCACAGCACGAATATGTGTACCACAGACTACTTGGAATGTGGTAGGACCGGAAATAATCGAAGCTTCTTCCGGAAACACGACGAGAGCCTGTCGTTGGAAACTAAGATAAAGACGAGCTCCTTGCTTGTTGAATGCGGCAGGTAAGGTACGAATTGGACCAATAACAAGTCCACAACGAGAAAGAAAACCTAGGAGGACATCATCAGAAATTTCCGGTGGAACAGGAGACAAGCTTACAAGGATAGGGCACTGTGCGAGAGTAATGGAGAACAGACTTTGATCACCAACAAAGATGAGAGAAGACATAACTCGTGCAACATGAGCGGGATATATATAAATATAGTATGTTAAAATCATATATGTATATATATATATATATATATGTAGCAATGTAAGGTCAGGTGATGCGGGATGTAAGGTCAGGTGATGCGTAACATCACAGCCTCTCCTTGACAAATGTCAACCCCGCCTTCTCGTGGTGCATCCTGTTCCCACTAAAGGGGCTCTGACGACCGCCAATAGCGGTATAACTATACCATCGGGATTAGAGGAAATTCTATCCCACACTCACCAACCCGCTTGGCCAGCATGGTGAGTTATGGCCAAACCCCTCCAAAATGATTCCACAACTTAAATCTTGGCCCTCAGTCTCCGGCAGCTGGAATGTACCTGGCCAAGGCAGCGGCCAGTGCGACATGAAGGCAGAGGGTGCTAAGAATCCCCGGAGGACCGGACTAGGCTGCCATCTGATGCTGACCTTGGCTACTTACAATGGACGCTCCCTATCTTCTGATTCAAGGCTTCTTGAATTGGAAGATGAACTACAAAGGATCAAGTGGGACATCGTGGGGCTAAGTGAGGTAAGGAGAAAAGGAGAAGATCTCATCGAACTGAAAAGTGGACATCTCTTCTACTATCGTGGGACAGATACTGGCAGAACTAGTGGTGTTGGATTTATAATAAACAAGAAACTGAAGGATAAAGTTGTAGAAGTTGAAAGTTCCTCTGACAGAGCTGCACGACTTGTTATCCAACTTTCAAAAAGATACCAGGCTCAGATTATTCAAACTTATGCACCCACCACAAGTCATCCTGAAGAAGAAATTGAAGAATTTTATGAGGAAATTTGTCATCTAAATAATAAAGGTAAGCAGCACTTGAAAATAATTATGGGAGATTTCAATGCAAAAATAGGGCAACGGCAACAGAATGAAACTTCAGTAGGTAAATTCGGTCACGGCAACAGGAACCAGCGTGGAAATACTCTCGTTGAGTTTGCAGAGGCAGAAGGGTTTTTCATCTTGAACTCCTTCTTCAAGAAAAAGCCACACAGGAAATGGACATGGAGACATCCAAATGGGACGTCAAGTGAAATTGATTTTATTATGTGTAACAAAAAATTCGTCATAGAAGACTGCAGTGTGCTAAACAAGTTCAACACAGGTAGTGACCATAGATTGGTGAGATGTAAGATGCACCTCAACACTAAACTTGAACGTGGCAAGCTCATAAGACAAACAAAATCTATTGACATAACCAACCTTAAAAAACACCATAATACCTTCAAGTTAGAACTGAAGAACAGGTTCTCTGCTTTAGAAGGCCTAACATCGGAAGAAGTGGACATCTCTGAAGTTAACAGAAAAGTAACCAAAGCTCTTATGGAAACAGCAACAAAATTAGCTGGGTCTAAGAACAAGTTGCATGTGAACAAATTATCAGGAAAAACCAAAATGTTGATGCAAAAAAGAAGAGAGATGAGGACAACTAAAGAAGATGTGACTTCCAAAGTGGAATATATAGAGCTATGCAAGACAGTAAGAAAAAGTATCACTGAAGACGTAAGAAAATTCAACTGTGAACTAGTGAGGAAAGCAATTGAAAACAACCAAAGCCTAAAGATAGCAAAGGGACATCTCAGTAAGGGAAGAAAACAGATTATGGCACTGAGAAAAGAAGATGGTTCTGTAACAAGAAATAGAGGCGAAATTTTGACAAGAGTGAAAGATTTCTACTCCAAATTATATGAAAGGGATGATATATGCACTCCAGACATCATGAAAGATACCAGTACCAGAGTTCCTCCAGTCCTTCCAGCAGAAGTTTCACATGCAATCAAGAACATGAAGCGAGGAAAAGCTCCAGGAGAAGATGGAATTACTGTAGACATCATACAAGAAGCAAGTGGAGAAATCGAAACAGTACTCGCCCAAATTTTCACTCGATGCCTTAATGAAGGAAAGATTCCTGAGGATTGGAACACCGCTACAATGATCCTGCTACATAAGAAAGGTGACATTGAGGATCTCGGAAACTACAGACCTATCCGCCTCCTATCAGTAGTTTATAAAATCTTCACTAAAGTTCTTTCACACCGCTTGAAGGTAACACTGGACATGGCTCAACCGAGAGAACAAGCTGGATTCAGGAGTGGCTACAGCACAATAGATCATATCCACGTGCTGAGAGAACTAATTGAACGAGCGAGGGAATATGAACTTCCATTGTGCATGGCTTTTATCGATTATGAAAAAGCCTTTGATTCGGTGAAACCATCAGCAGTTGCAATGGCTCTGAAATCCTGCGGTATTGAAGATGCATACATTAATATTATTAATAACATCTATGAAAATGCAAGTGCGAAGATTCGGCTGTTTGAAAATACAACACACATAAAAATTGGAAAAGGAGTGAGACAAGGTGACACCATATCTCCGAAGCTCTTTAATGCCACATTGGAAAATGTCTTTCAATCACTGAACTGGGAAAACAAAGGGATAAAGATTAATGGAGATTATCTAACCCACCTTCGTTTTGCTGATGACGTAGTCATTTTTGCAACTACCCCATCAGAGCTGCAGAGTATGATCCAGGAACTTGCTGACAAGAGTAAAGAAGTGGGATTAAAAATGAACTTTCAGAAGACAAAAGTGATGTTCAATGCTTTTACAAGAAATGAAGATTTATCGATTGATGGAGAAAAGCTGGAGATAACAGACACGTACGTTTATCTTGGACAGCAGATATCAGGTGAGGGTCACATTGATGAAGAAATTAATCGGCGTACAAAACTTGCCTGGAGAGCTTTTGGAAGAAACAGCATAATTTTCAAGAGCAATATGCCATTATGTCTTAAAAGAAAAGTGTTTGATCAATGCATCCTTCCAGTGCTTACGTATGGTGCAGAGACGTGGACCTTAACTAAAAGAGACATACAAAGACTGCAGACAACTCAAAGAAGCATGGAGAGGTGCATACTTGGTGTAACCAGGAGAGATAAGAAGAGGAACTCGTGGATCCGAAAAATGACAAGAGTGGAAGACATCATGATCAGAGTTAAATCCCTGAAATGGCAATGGGCTGGACATACTGCCAGAAGGACAGATCATTGATGGACAGCCGAAATTTTAGATTGGATTCCAAGGGACAGGAAAAGACCCAGAAGAAGACCACATGGGAGATGGGTGGATGAAATTCGAAAGTATGCAGGGGTGACATGGAGGAGACTGGCACAAGACAGACCGTTGTGGAGGAAACTTGGGGAGACCTTCGTCCAGCAGTGGATTGATAATGGTTGACAATGATGATGATGATGATATGTAGCAAATGGAAAACTTTCCCCATCTAAGGTTCCATTTGCCCCCCCCCCAGCCAAAAAATCCTGAAAAAAAACACTGATTTCACCACGAAAGCTGAAGAGGCTAGTAGAGACTTACCTCTGGGTGAAGATTCAGGAAGATGAAGAGTAAGAATTGAATCCTGACGAGAAACAGGGAAATCCAGGCATGACGGCAAAAGCGTTGAATGTGTGGTAGTGGGGGCCAACAAAGAGTGCTGAAGTTTATCTTGAAGCAGAACATCTGGTGGAGGCGTCAGTGGTGGAAGATATTCTGTTGATATTGCACAAGCCATGAGCGGTGGTAGAATGCACAATTGCTAGGAAGACAAATGGGAAGGCACAACGAACAGGTGAACGAAGGCTGAGCGACAAACAATGACGACACAAGTAGAGCTGCAAGAGAGATGTCACAACTGTGAGACCATGACGTCACCGGAGGACCACTAATGGAAGAAGACGTAACCGGGAGAAGGGTAGATAAGCTCAGGAACACAAGCATAGAAGGCAACGTATAGGAATGCTGATGGAGAATAGAAGACAGTCAAGGCGAGTCACGATGGCCAGTGGTAAACAAACCCACCGAGATGTAATATGAAGGAATATCGCTATAATATTCACTTACTGGTGAGGAAACGTAGCTAGGAAGATTACTGACAGCTTATTACAGCGAGGTGCACAGGAAAGGAACAGAAGTCACTGGAACGTGTACACAGGGCGCACCCTTCAGAACGCAGAAGGGCGTGGTTAGCAGGTAATATTACTATGAAAATCAAGTAAAGATACACAGTTCGGCTAAGAAAGGTGGTGAGAAAGATAGCACATACTCTTATGCATGATTGGAGCACACATTTCGGGAGCAACAGGCACTTTTACCGAACAAACTGAGCAGAAGGTGAAGAGCTCGAGAGGGCACGTCCAACGACAGTTTTGTCGCAATGGAAGCATTTTTACGTAAGTTGTAACGCATAAGGACAACGGAATGCATCCCGCTCCTACGTCTTGATCTCAGACCCCATTTCGCCGATTTTTAACAGGGTTTGTTCCCAGGTCGTCCCCTACCACATACTAAACTCTCATCGAAATCGAACCATTTTAACGCAAGTTATGACGCATGAGGGCAATGGAATGAATCTGCTCCTATGTCTTGACCTTTGACCCCGTTTCGCCCATTTTCAATAGGGTTTGTCCCCAATTGGGTTCCTACGACATACTAAAATTTTATCGAAGTCGAACCATGTTTACGCAAGTTATGACGCACTAGATGAAAGCTCGTCAATAATGACGGGGAAAATAAAATTTATGGTACAGAAATTATTGACATTTATTTAGAGTTTTTGAGTTCCACGTCAATAGATGGCGACGTTGTCTGAAAGCTTTTTGAAAATTTCCCAAGCAGTCGGTTATGGAATTTGATACGACGGGTTCACTGTTATGTGTTTTGTAAATCCTTTAGTCCCTATTTCTGGAACACAACATTTTTCGTATACACTGACTGTGAACCCTGTATCAATTTCCCCTGTTCTTTTCCGTGAACTATTTTTGCCGGCTCCAAGCCATGCAGAGCGGCATCATTAATGCCTTCTTGTTCAACTTCATAAAGCATTTTATTTTGCATGCGTCAGCAAAAGGATTATTTTGAGACATGAAAGTGCTTAACTCTTGCATCAGACTTGCATTGCACTGGGCGTTTTACCTAATTCTCATTCTTTGATCTCCAGCCTCTTCCGGGTCCAATATATACAGTTGAGCAAACTTTCTCTGGTCCCCATTTGCTGGGTGCAAAGCTCTTGCTTGATGCTAAATTTGTCCGTTGATTCAGAAACAACGGGAACCGTATCCAGGAGGCGGAGCAATGTTAGCTCCCATGGACGCAAACGCCAAAGCGCTATTTATTGATCTTATGTTGTCCATGAAATTTTTCGAATGTTGATGCTGTCCTTTCATGAACTGCTGAATAACAGGGGATGATCTTATAGCATCTAATTTAACTTTGCCTTTATGACAGCATTGCGTAAAAAAGTTTGTCAGATGGCTGTTCTGCCGCAAAATGTTTTGCATAACAAAATTCGCAAACACTGTCCATGGAACCACAGTTATGAGCGTCTACATTTGGTTCTACAACGTTAACTGCGTCAAGAACAGCTTGATTTCTAGTTCGTGGATTTTGTCGGCTAATTGTAACACCACGGTTCTGGCGTAATATTTGCGATTGTGGTATGTCTGCAATCTGATGTCGTTGGCGACCTTGCGCGATTTGTTCTGACGTCATGTTTGCAATTCGGTGTAGTTCCCGACTTCGTTCAATTTGCTGAGGAGTTATATTTGTTACGCGATGACGATTCTGATCGCATTCACTTTGAACAGCAGACATAACTTTTCGACGGGCCCTTTCTTGTTCCGTCTTTCGTCTTTTTGCTGCTTCCTTCTGAAAAGCTACTTCCTCAGCAGATTTTTTCCGTTTAGGAGGCATATTTGCAGTGTTGTTAAAGCTCACGCAAAACAAAGTCGATGTTTTGAGGCAAATGAACCACAATATGAATTAAATGACTTCGAATCGCACACACCCGAAAAAAAAAAAAAAAAAAAAACTAACTTCGAACGAAAGAAAAAAAGATGCAAACAAAACATTAAACAGGAACGGTTACGGATAACACAGTTCAAACACCGGAATATGAATGTCCGTCTTTTTCTGTTAAACAGCGTAATAAAGCATATCAAGGGTATATAAAAATTAATACAGTAGTAATGGATTTTATTTTTTGCTGTTACATTGTAGGCTGCAAAAAAAATTATTATTTATTTATTGTCCGATATGAAATAGAACCAAAATTCCTGACGTAAAGTTTTCGAATCTCTAAAGAGTTGACCGTGTAACGTAACACATATCTGACGTCATGTGAAAATGACTTGGATTAGATGACGTCACAGCAGCAGCCTTGTTCTTTGTTGCTATGACAACAAAGCAAAGCAATATACGCGTCGACTGTGCGCGTGTATGTGATGACGTCACCTACACGAAAAGCAAAGCTTGACGTCACAAACATTTGTTTCTCGGTTGTTGCTATGGCGACTTAAAAAGTGGCACGGAGGAGGACTCTAGCAAATTATATATTAGGATAAGGGCGATGGAATGGATCCCGTTTCTATGTCCTGACCTTTGACTCCATTTCGCCCATTTTCAGTAAGGTTGGTCCCCAGGTGGTCCCCTAAAACATACTAAAATTTCATCGAAATCGAATCACTTTTACGCGAGTTATCGTGCGGACGGACAGACAGACAGACAGATAAAGATGGAGCATATACGCTACTTCAATTTACGGTTGGAAAGCGTAACGAGTTTGTAAAATCATGCAATGCATTGATTATGGTACGCTTTCCAACATACCAGAAATAATTACTAAAGTTATTACTTAAGATTTGTGGATTATGACTGTGGCATAAATCTCGGTCTTGTGTCCTGACCTTTGACCCCATTTCAATTATGTTAAACAGAATTGGTGCGGTATACCTCCGAAACAACTTACTAAAGTTTTATTGCAATAGAAGCATTTTTAGTCAAGTTCTGAGGATAATGGCTGTGGAATAAATCTATCTCCTGTGCCCTGGCATTTGATCCCATTTCTATGATATTCAACACAATTGGTTCTGCATGCCACCGGAACAATGTGATAAAGTTTTGTCGCAATCGAAGCATTTTAGGTAAGTTATGACGCATAAGGGCAATGGAGTGGATCCCGCTCCTATGCCTGACTTTTGTCCCCATTTCGCCCATTTTCAATAGGATTCGTCCCCAGGTGGTCACCTACCACTTATTAAATTTTCATCGAAATCGAACCATTTTTACCCGAGTTATCGTGCGGACAGACAGACAGACAGACGGACAAAGCTGGAGCATATACGCTTCTTCAACCTACGGTTGGAAAGCGTTAAAAAAAGGCCCTCAGCAAGAACTGGTTCATGTTAAGATTTTTGTCGATACTTTACCTTAATGTAGATACTCTCCTTATGCAATATGTCTAACATTCCTATCTATTTGCATCAACTGTGTTGAGTGTGAAGTCGTAATTCTGGAAAAATTCCGCTTCTCCAGATTTTGTTCTGAAATGTCTTTTTTTTTTTTTTTTTTTATTGTGTCGGCAAAAATGTTTTCTCCTTTATCAAAAGCAGAACACAGATCCATTATCGTTCACAGCTTTCGTCACGTGCATTTCCGAAACGGCTAATGATATTTTAATTAATTTCGTCGTCGTTATAACGGCTCATAAAAAAAAGCAAGACAACTGCGCTAACTGGCTGATCATGAATAACAAAGACTTCATCATGGTGCGCTTGGAAACCTAATTAATTGACAAAGGTGCACCGCTGCGACTAAATTAACGAGGGAACAAAAAGTACGATCATCAGTGATGAACAGCACTTCAGGAGATTTGCTCTGTGATACTCCTTGTGAAATAGACAACAAATTAATCTGCAAAGGACACTACTCGAAAAAAGAAAAAGAAAAGTAAAAGAAAGACAAGGAAGAGCCTTCCGGTAAAATATTTTTGCAACCTACTTAACGAGTGGTTTTTATAGATAGTTAGCGCAAACAATTGCATAATTAATCCCCTTCTATGTCAACGTGGTGAAATGAGACAATCTAAACGGCTATTCTTCAATCATCAGAAAGAAAAATAAAATAGTACAAGAGACTTACACATTTACCTCCGACTGACTCACGAGCACTGCATTTTCGAAAATTTTCTTTTTCTTGCACGATAATTTCTCCAGTCCCGATAATAAAGAAAAGTATTAGTTCATTATTGTTGTAAGTTAATGACTTTTAAAAACCGTGTGTTGAGACAAATTTTGGGACCTGCTGGAGAAAATAACAAGAAAGATGATACCGAATTTTCGGGTGTAATAAGCACGTCTTTTGAATCCGTTCTGACGCAAATTAAATTTATCAAAGCTATTCAAAGTCAATGGAACCGGTATGGAAAACAATAGTATCTGACGGAAGAAAGAAGTTTTTCAATCGGGTCTTTAATCCCTCAGATATTTCTGTAAACGGAATCGTGAGCTTACGAACTCTTAGAAACAGAGTTATCGACAAAAATAAAATGTGACTTTACGTCCCCTGGTGGGAAAACCCTGCATTAATTTAGCAAGAAAGTATTCACAAAAGGTTTATCCATATGAGCGGTATCGTTCCAAGAAAAAAAATTTTAATCGAGTTTTCAGGAGCCCAGATTTTGCTACTAATACATCAGAAGTAGAAATTAACACTTATGACCCCTGGTGGCCAAACCATTCTTTACCAAACATTAGAAATTACGTGAAAAATATTTTCCGTCAGGTATTGTATGCCATACAGGAATAATTTTTCAAATCGGAGTTTTTGGAGCAGAAAACGCAATTGACCATTGTGCGCCCTATCGGAAAGTCTATGATTTACTTGAAAATTTTGAATTTATAGGAAAAACATTTCGCATCTGAAACACTATCCAACAAATAAGGAAGTTTTCAAATCAGTCTCTTAGAAGTCGAGATACTGACAAAATAAGATATACATCTACGCCCCTGGCGTAGAAACCGTGCACTATTTTAAGAAGAAAATGTTTCTAAAATGTTTGTCGACATGAGTACTATTGGTTTACAAACGATGTTATTTTCAATCGAGAATTTAGAAGCTCATATTTTGCTGCAAATACATCAGAAGCGGAAACTAGGGTTTACGCCCCCTGGTGGCCAAATCATTTTTACAAAAATTTGAAATTACGTGCAAACGATTTCCCATCAGGAGCTGTATCCGGTGCAGAAAGAATTTTTCAGATCGGAGATTTAGAAGCAGAGATATAGGGGAAAACGCAATTTACCTTTACGCCCCCTAGCGGAAAGTCTATGAGTTACGTGAAAATTTTGAAATTATATGAAAAACATGCGACACGGAAAACACTATCCAACAAAGAAGGAACTTTTCAAATCGGACTCCTAGAAGTCGAGATATTGACAAAAATAAGATGTACATCTACGCCCCCTGGCGGAGAAACTGTGGAATATTTTAGGAAGAAAATATTCTACAAAGGTTTTTCGATATGAGTGGCATCAGTCCACGAAAGAATTTTTTCAATCGATATTTTAGAAGCTCAGATTTTATGGCAAATACATCAGAAGCGAAAATTAACACTTACGCCCCCTGGTGGCCAAAGTATTCTTTACTAAAAATTCGAAATTATATGCAAAAGATTGTGCATCAGGAGATGTATCCGCTGAAAAAAAAATTGAAATCGGAGTTTTTGAAGAAGAGTTATCGGAAAAAATGGAATTTACTTTTACGCCCCCTAGCAGAAAATCTATGCGTAATTTGAAAAAGAAACTATATCCAAAATACTCTTCGACATAAATGGAACAGAAAGATAAAATATTTTGTTCAATCGGATGTTTAGAAGCAAATATGTGGAATAAAACGTATTTTTGAATTCGACATCATCTATATTTACGTCCTCTAGCGGCGAAATTGTACATCGTAAAAAAAAACGAAATGATTATCAAAAAAAAACGAAAGGATTATCATTCGCATATTTCAAGCTTTCGAATGCAAAAAGAATTTTTCAAATCGGACTAATAGTTGCAGAGATTCCGTGGGTACAGACGGACGGACGGACAAACCGATAACATAAGCACGATCTTTTTTTACAAAACACGTGCTAAAAAACGAAAAAACATACGGAGTTGAGAAGATTGCAGTAATTTCCAAGCTAAAAGCTATAGTCATATTTTGTAATAAAAGGTCGGTTTGCCCGTCCTGTGGATCTTATGCCAGAACAAAACTTCCCGAATTCTTTTCTAAGCAACTGCTCAGCAAACAGTAGTTGTAAATTTGTATCTGGTATCATTCTCACACTACATAGCCTGGAATTTTCTCATGTTTTTGAACCATACATTTGTTTCTGCTAGGTTATTGAGAACGAGAGGAAGAACCAGCACACTATTTTCCCCTTTTACGCTTTTTTTCCAAAAATGTACTGAACAAAAGTTCTAAAACACAGAGAAATCTGTCAAAAATAACAAAATTCAGCGTTACGCCACCAAATTTAATATTAATGTGAGACAAAGACAGACAAACACAGAGAGAGAGAGAAAGATCTTGAACACATTAGCACTTTTTTCAATAATGCAACTCGCAATGTATTTCAATTGCTCACCACAAAATATTTAATCTAAAATATAAGTACAGTAGATTCCGGTTAAATGAGCCATCGGGTAACCAGAACAGCCTCCTATTTGTGACAAATTCTTGAAGAACATCCCAAATTAGCTCTTTGGGATAAAGCTTCACATAATGTGGGCAGTCGCCTAATTAGGACAAAGTGTTGTAGCTCAGATCTGTCAAAGTTTTAGATCAGATCAGATCATATGTAGAGGATTTTAGGAAGAGAGTGTCTGACCCCAGGTCTTAAACAACCCTTAGAAATAGGAAGCTAGGATATTTGGGCTAGAGTGCCCGATAGGAAAGTGACACGGAAGCGAGGTAGAAACAGGGAGGAAGACGCCCTTATTTATTATCGGGGGGCCAGTACACGGGGTCCGACGGCTTGACGTGCCCATCCGACGCACGGCGGATATTTAGTGTTTCGAGCGTTCGTACCTGCCCGGAATCGAACCTGAGGTTTTCCGTGGCAGTCACGAACGTTGACCACTAGGTTATCCTCGGCCCAAGGCCATTCGTGACCCAGTTTTCTGCAATCTACTGTATTTTTATTTCAGGATAGCAGCTCACAGAAATTTAGATCCCCTGGAATAGGTTCCCTGTCGCGTGAGCTTTGTAGCGGCGTATGACCTCCATTTACACGCCACGTTTCTGAGCCTTCACTCTCTCTCTATCATGCCAAATTTAGCTTACCTCAGGAAGTGGCAAGATAAAATTGGCTCTCAAATTCTGATTCTGTTTGTCTTTATGGATTCTATCTCACTATTCACTAAAACACGACGTTGTGCGTGACCCTCAGATTATTCTCTCTCCTGGCCCCTCCTTAGGTGTTTGGTTAAATCCAAGGACACCGACTATCATTCACGATGGAGTTGAGGGACACTTTTCTCAGAAATGGGCAGGAGCCATTTAAAAAGCCAAAGTTATATAACAAGAATTTTTAACAATTATCCAGTGTTTCTCTCATGTCACATCACAGCGTTTGTAAACATTTAGTGTTGCTCCCAGAGAATAGGGTCAAAACTGTTTTGAAGAATAACATCCGTGGATTTCACACACAAAATACTTGAAATTAAAAACTGGGATGATGTTTTTCCTTGCCAGCAGGATTTTGCTTCCTTCATGCATTTATTTGTACTTTTTTTTAACATTCTTCTACAAGAAATGGTTGTTGAATATTTTCAATTTATTCAGATATTTTTGATAACACAAAACTAGTTTTTCCAACTAAAAATAACACCAGTAATTCATGCCTTGGAAACTGCATTTATGAACTGGAATTCATAAGCAGTATCGTCCTCTAATGATGACGATTAATCGTAAATACATGATCAAGATAATCAAAGAAAGAACATGCGAGAATTTTAATCCCATCACCCATCTCATTTTTGCATTAGTCCATTGAGTTAGGAAAAATAACATGAAAGATTACGAATTTATGGAAAAATGACTTTAAAAAAATTATGCAGGTAGTTCAAGTAATGATTCGAACGTGTTATGCTGTTATTTTCCGACGCTCTTGTATCGATTTCTAAGAAGAAATTTTTTTAGGGGGGGGGGGTGAGGCGGGCGTTTCCGGAGTGGTCCTTACAACAAATTTGTTTCCCAAATAGCAATTTTTGTCAGATGCGCTTCGTACAACCTGGGCCGGGGGACCCGCAGTTTATAAGATAAGAAAAAAATATTTTGGGTAGAGTCTATTTATATATTTATATCTATTATAATTATTATTATTACTTTAAGTTTTGGGGTGCAAGGCACTTGAAAAGAAATGCTTTTAAGGTTTTTTTTTTTTTAGTTTACCTTCACCCCACTTTTTTCAAATAGGTTACCGCCCTTTGTTGTACAAACGCTGAGATTTGCAAATTTCAAATGAATTTTTTAACCACCTAAAAACTTTTCCGCATTCAGGAAATAGCAAATTAAGTTTCATCATTTTGTGGTTCTCTACTTTTATATGTTGAACAACTTGTATCTAAACCAGGAACTTAAATCCCCCCCCCCCCCATCCCTTCCAAAAAAAATTAGGACAATATCAGATTTGTTTCAAACTGCATATGGAGGCTAAATGTTCTGTGACTATTAAAACAGTACTGTAAATTTTTTAAAAAGGCAATTTTCATATATTTGGGCAAATAAAAGTTAAAATGGTCACTAATATATCAGTTACTTCACCTTGCATCAAAAATCAATCGCTGAAGCATCTATCAGGAGATAAAAAGCATATAAACGAATTTAGTTTGGAGGGATCCTTGTTATTCTCTACGCAAAATATTACTAAACAGATCAGTTGAAATGACCTTTTAATCATACTGTGAGGAACTGTTTGCACATACCTCAATGCAATCTTACCTCTCCCCGGGAAGAAAATCGCATATCGCATATTTTGACACTAAAGAGCTAAGCCTAAAACATAAGAAAAACTTTAGAATTTAAAACGAAAGTTGCAAAATAACCTGAAGATCAAAACGCGCAACGCATATATATATATATCATCTTTGCAACTACCGCTTCAGAGCTGCAAGGTATGATCCACGAACTTGCTGACTAGAGTAAAGAAGTGGGATTAAAAATTAACTTTAAGAAGACAAAAGTGATGTACAATGATTTTACACGAAACGAACATTTATCGAATGACGGAGAAAAGCTTGAGACTACCTATTCCTACATTTATTTTGGGCAGCAGATATCGAGTGAGAGTCACATTGATGAAGAAATTAATCGGCGTTTAAAACTTGGATGAAGGGCTTTTGGAAGAAACAGTACAATTTTTAAGAGCAGTATGCCATTACGTCTCAAAAGAGAAGTGTTTAATCAATGCATCCTACCAGTGCTTACGTATGGAGCAGAGACATGGACCTTAATTAAAAAAGACGCACAAAGACTGCAGACAACTCAAAGAGCCGACGTCGCATGCTTGGTGTCACCAGGAAAGTTAAGAAGAGGAACTTGTGGATAAGGAAAATGACAGGAGTGAACGACTTCATGACCAGAGTGAAATTACTGAAATGGCAGTGGGCTGGACATGTTGCCAGAAGAACCGACCACAGATGGAAAACCGAAATTTTAGACTGGATTCCGAGGGACAGGAAAAGACCCAGAAGAAGACCCTATGGGAGATGAAAGGATGAAATTCGAAAGTATGCTGAAGTGACATAGAGGATGCAGGCCCAAGAAAGACAATTGTGGAAGACATTTGGGGAGACCTTCATCCAGCAGTGGACTGATAATGGTTGTTGATTATGATGATGATATATTTATTTCAAAGGAAAGATTGTTAGGTGTTATATTAGTCGTGAGTTGTCCATAAGAGAAACCGAGAGGGGTTTAAACATACCCAAGTCAACTGGTTTCGATGTACTGAATAAGTGGAAGACATATTGCGTGCCTGAAGCAGCAAAAAGTACCGGCAGATCAAAGAAAGTCAGTGATAGAGGACGTCGAAGCCTCAAGAGAGTCGTTACAGCTAATCTACGGAATACTGTTCAAGATTTCAGTGTACACGTGAGTAAAAATGCTGGAACCTCAGTATGTACACGTACCATTTGCAGAGAACTTCATTCCATGGGTTACCGTGGTCGTGCGGCTGCTCATAAGCGTTTCATCTCCACTCGGAATGCTACACGTCGTTTAGCATGGTGTAATGAACCATTTATCGTGGATCGTAGATCAATGAAAACGGGTCCTATGGACTGATGAATTCAGATACACCATCCATCAGTCTGATGGCCGTGTGTGGGTATGGCGGCACTCGGAGGATCGCTATTTTCCACAGTGTACTGTTCCTACGGTCAAGTTTGGAGCTGGCAGTGTACTGGTGTTAGGAGGTTTTTCGTGGTATGGTCCAGGCCTATTGGTTATCGTGGAGAAACCTGTTAACCAGAACGTTTACCCCGATATTTTGGACAATTATGCCCTATCAACTCTGTGGCAATGCTATGGAACTGAGCCTTGTTGGTACCAGCAGGATAATACACCGAGCCATAAAGCAAGGACTGTTACGGCGTGGTTTGACGATAATTCCGTATCGTGTATAGACTAGCTAGAATAGAGCCCTGATCTTAATCCCATAGAACACCTATGGGATGAATTAGAGCACCGCATAAGAAATTTGGAACCAAGGCCTACTACTAAGCAACAGTTAGCGGCAGCATTATGTACTGAATGGAAGCTCATGCCTATCGCTGTGTTCCAAAACCTTGTCCTAAGCATAAATGTTATGTTGTGTTTTTCTTGTAAGTGTCCAGTGACTTTTTTCAATATAGTGTATATCCCCCTCTCTCTCGCTCCCCCCTCTCTCTCCTTCCACCCCTCTCTCTCTCTTTCTCCCTCTCTCCCTCCCCTCTCTCTCTCCCTCCCCCTGTCTCTCTCTCCATTCCCCCTCTCTCTCCTTCCACCCCTCTCTCTCCTTCCACCCCTCTCTCTCTCTTCCACCCCCTCTCTCTCTCCCTCCCCTGTCACTCTCTCCCTCCCCCTGTCTTTCCCTCCTCCCTCTCTCTCTCTCTCTCTCTCTCTTTCTTTCTCCCTCTCACCCTCTATCTGTTTCTCTCTATCTCTCTCGATATCTCTCCCCCTCTCTCCCCATTTGTTTCTTTCTCCCTCTCTCTCTCTCTCTCTATATATATATATATATTGTTTTTTCATTGCAATCCATATTAATTTATATCCATATTAACTTGCAATCCATATTAATTTATTTAAGCTTAAAGCAAACACTTCTTTGAGTGAATCACTTTTTCCTCATGATAGTTTCCGTGTGCGTTCTTTACGGACATTTTTCATGTAACGACTTTACTAAAATACGATATGCATTTTTAGGGCTCGTAGAACTTTTTCTCAGAGCTCCGCTATGAAATTTGGCCCAGGACCCCGCAAAATTTCCATCTGGTCCTGCGTACAACAAATTTCTTTCGTGAATAACGATTTTGTTCAGGTGCGGCTCTACGCCGACGCACCTGTAAGCTCTCAAATTTCAGTATTTACAGAGCCAAGGTATAAACCATGCTGAAGGTAAGAAGATAATGAGGAGGGAAGATGAAATACACAAGTGACACTGTGGATCGAGGAATGTTGAATGTTCGCACAACTTCGGAAATTGAATGTCCCATTCGTGTGGTTCCCAATCACATGTCTCGTTCGAACTCCGATAATTCCCCTCGGCTCACCATAATCTTACTGGCGGTTGTTCAACCGGACTCACGAGATTATACATCGTAACTGAAAAAACACGTGGCGTGCGTCGAAGATTTTATACGACGGCAGCGCCAGTGAAAAATTTGCATAATTGCTATCCCATGATTTTTGGCACTTCAGTGCAGAACACCGTATGATTTCTCAATGGCTCTTGAGCAAATCGGTGTTTGAACCACGAAAAAATAATGAATAATCAAACTAGGTATGAATTCGCAATGACGGTCGTGTCAATTTATGTCTGAACTTGTGAAAATAATTAATATGAAATAAAACCGCAACATCTCAATGACAGACCATCAGTTAATATCTGAATAACAATGACGTTATATGTGAAAACAAAATAGTAAAAGTAGAAACAAATAAAAATACGAATGAAAAATATTAATCGAATATTTTTCCTTCGTATTTTTATATAACGGTGACTCGGGCAAATTTTTATCTGAATATACAAAAGCGACAAATCTATAAGAGAATTACTGAGTCTGTCCTATAGAAAAAACTACTAACCGTAGGGGTTTGAAATTTGTACAAGACTTGCAGAGTAACATGATGACGTACTACAGACGTTAGGTCTAGACGACAAATCGGCAGCAATACATTCTGTCCACGTAGCTTAGTTGGGACAGCAACTTACCCCGGAGTGAGGGGCGCAGGTTCGATCTCTGCCACGGACAAATTTGCGTTTTCACATAGCGCCCGAACGTAAAAATCGATGCACTGGCCGTTGGGTTCTTCGAAAAAGTCTGATGTTTGTTCCACACATCGCCTGGAATTAATGAAAAAAGTTCCTACTTCGCTTCAAATAAGTGAAAAAAGAATATATATTAAGAGGGAGATGATGTGACATACTACAGAGGCGTGTCAGAACGACAAATCTACAGCGATACATTCTGTCCGTGTAGCTTAGTTGGGAGAGTAACTAACTCCGGAATGAGGGGGCGCGAATTTAGATCTTCGTCACGGACAAATTTGTGTTTTCACAGATGGTGTGAACCTTGGAGTTCTTTTCAAATTCAAATTTGAAAAATCTTAATTGATTTAATAAATTCTAAGGCTTTCAACCATTCTTGAAATCTGATCATCCGATATGCTGTGGCATAAGTTCACGCCACAAAATTCGTTTCACTGTTGCGCAACATCATTTCATTGCATTCTTACATAACAATGTTTCACTACACTCTGCACTTATGCAACGATATTTTATTGCACTGTTCCGTAAAATATGAGAACATCACGCCAGAAGTCATAAAAGCTATTACAAATATCCGCTTTCCCTTGGCGTAACAATTTTTGTATACTAAAACTTTCACACATCTTCTGATGGCTTTATCAATTCATACTAATACTAAAAACTTACAGGGGAGAACACTTACGGGAGAAAAAAAGAGAAAATATCAATAGTTTGTTTTTACAAATTTTTGTGACGCTCTTCCAAAGTTTTAGGTTTATCCTTTTGCTGCAGTTAGCGGAGGATTTATTTTTACGTTTTAGATCGCGGCTCTCGATGTGCTATTACGCACTGTAAATAGTTTGAATATTATTCTACGGGAAGATTTTGACTATGTGTCTTCAACCATTCCTTCGAATTTGATATGACGAGCGAGGAGAAAAATTTTAAATTTGATTTTTCCGTTTACTGTTTTAGACTTCCAAAGTGCAGCGTGCATCCTTGTCTTGCTGTGAAGAAAGGAGTGTGTTTACATTTACGGGGGTCACAATAAAGGTTCTGCACTGTCCGTTTTAGAGAAAAGTGTGAAGTAACGGAGAAAATGTACCATATTGCCTTTCAGTTTACTCGCCTCCGCTGCTAATGACAACTTGCCAGCGGTGGGGTAGGTCTTGGATGCCCCGTAGTACGCCATCTTTGTTCAGCTGTCGTATTACTCCAGTCACGTCCAACGACAGTTCGTCCAGAGATTCGCAGCGGTTGTCACGGAGCCAATTCTTTAACTTTGGGAAAAGATCAAAGTCGGGTGGACTGAGATCAGGGCTATATGGTGGGTGGGATAAAGTTTCCCAGTCCTATTTCGACAAAGGTCCCCGTACCGACGCTGCACCATGACACGGTGCCTTGTCATGCAGCAAGATCGATCCCGCTTCCAACAAGTTGGGGTGATTTTGATGAATTTTCGGTCTCAACAACGTCCTCAGAAAGAAATTGTGTTTGATGAAGAGTTTCTTCCCCACAAACTTCTTGAAAGGCAGTGTGGATCTCTGTCGAAGAGTTTTCCCGCGGAGTTTCTAATTTCACATACTACCGCTGGTCTAACGCAGGTATTCGACCTGAGGAGCTGCAAGCTTCCATTTCCAAACCCTCACACGTCCACACAGCAAATGATAGCGCTTCGCACTGACACTACTGCATTGTTCACAGTCCGTTTTAGATTAACGTGTGCAGAACCTTTGTTATCACCCTCGTATCCGCTAAGTGGCGCTGATGTGAATCTCGGTGATTTTATTGGGTTGCACTTGCGACACATTTTATTTTACATCTGCATGAAAACTGTTTACATCGATTCGTACGCAGTGCACTCCAACTCGCTCCAACTAACAATAACTTCTAAAACTAAAAGTAAAGTTAAAAAGTCAACAGAAACTTGTTGCCAGATATAAAGTCGAGTTGGAGGAATGGACAACTCAATAAATCGGAATACAAGTTCAGTTTTTCAGGCACCTTGACAGTTCGTCCAGATTTAGTTTTTTGATTTTCAAATGAAATGTGTCGTAAGTGCAACAATTATCTTTTAATAAAGGTTCTCGTCGAGATATGATCTGCATTCGGATTGTTTTCAGTATTCTTGAGATTCAGGTATTCCGATTAGATACTGGAGTTGGATTTTGGAATCCATCACTTGCAGTTGCTGAAGGGATTCTCTACGTTTCAGTCTGCGGCTCTCCGGGTGTTACCAAGCACTAAAATTAGTTCCACTATTAGAAAAGCAATAGCTTCACGATTCTGTTAGAGAGGAACTATATTTCAATGAAATGCAAATAGGATACCAGAAGTGAAATGTGAATTTTCCCGCATTTTATATCTTCAGTGCCCAAAACTGTTATTCCATCTTTCGCGCATTCTTCCACCTCATCTTGATTGTGTATTTCTTTTATCTTGATGTAATCTGGATAAACCAAGAATCTAAAACGGAACTGGAACGAATGTCAAAAAATTGTGCCAACACGTTGAAGCCTACCATTAATGTTGCATAAGGCCATGACTTTATTCTACGCATTCAAATCGTGCCATGTGGTCTTCCATTTAAGTTTAAACACCTACAGTTTCCTATACGTCTCAGTTTCGCCATGTGTATCAACAAACATGAAGTCAATCATTAAAAGTTATTAGAATCAACTCGTAAGACGCATGCTTTTTTCCATAGCCAACTCTATATTGGTTGCTCCAGAGTTGGCAAAATTTTAAACTTCTCCATCTTAGGTCTAAATGGTAAAATACTCAACGTCGTTGACCCAGAGGCTCTTCAAGGATAATGTTACTTAGCTTCATAATAATTTTACATTTCAAGATCCCAACACAATAGAAAAATGTAGATGTTTCAAATATTTCAAATTTCCAATACTTACAGCTAATAAAGACCGCTGGCTCTATCCAAGTATGCAAGCGCAAGTATACATTTCATTCTTTCTTTGTATTCCTTTCTTTTCATTACTGGCCCATTTTTGAATTAAATAAACTCACGGACAATGAAATTTGCCCACCAAGAAGGAAGCACCGGATTGAACTGAAATTTTATGGACGTAATGATACAGATGAATGATACACATGATGGCAAAAAGAGAGCTGCAGGACAATTACGGAGGGATCTGTGGCACGCAGTTCGGTCATCATCCCGTGAGGCGATACATACTGCAGTACGGTTCAGCATGGAGATGGACAAACGTCTGATGTTCTCCTGCGGCAGACTGGCCCACACGTGTTGGACGGTGTGCTCCAAATCCCGGATAGTGCGGCACGACGGCAACCGGCGTTTCATCTCGTCCCACACATGCTCCATATGGGACATGTCCGGGGAGCGGGCAGGCCATGAAAGTGTCTGGACATGACGTAGGCAGTCCTGGGCCACCCGAGTCGTGTGTGGGCGGGCATTATCCTGCTGATATAGCACACCGGGAATCTCGCCCAGGAAGGGAGCATATGGGCCTTAGGATCTCATTCACATACCGCTGGTCCGTCAATGATCCACGTATCACTACTAGAGCTGATCGAATATTGTAAGCAATGGCTCCACAAACCGTAATGCCTGCAGAGAGGGAGGTGTGGCGTTCGATAGCGAGGTCGGGATTGTGCCGTTGACCCGGGGACCTCCAAACCCGGACACGATGATCATCTGTCCCCAAAACGAAGCCGCACTCATCGCTAAACCCCACACGTTGCCAGTCTGTGGCGTTCCACGTCGCTCTGGCCTGGAACAACTGCACACGGAGCCGGCTACGTTCCAGTGGCGCTGTGATCGCAGATTTGCTCCCGTGAGGCGTCAGGAAATGGTTCGCAGGAACACATCAGCCGCTACATCTGCCTGTATAGTGGACCGGGTCCCCGTGGGATCCGTTCGTACCTGGCGCACCATCCGTCGATCCTCTGTACCAGTGGTCCTCCTGGTCCGTTTAGAGCTGCTCCACCGTGTGACAATGCCGTCACGTGTCCACTACTCCCAACACAGTCGAACGATAAGGTCAGAACGACCCACGTGGCGGAATATACGGCGTGCCAACCGGCCTGCGGCTTTCAGCCCGATAATCAGGCCTCTCTCAAAGCCCGTAAATTGCATAAACCGACGTCCCGGGCATCTACTCTGCACTCTTGTGACTCTGTACCCTTGCTTGCGTCTTCCGGAGCTTCCGCTTTCAAGGGGCATCGACTGCAAGCCGATTTATAAAGCTGCCGGTTCGTGCTTGCAGCGCCACCACAGGGTGTTGCGGTCATGCGCACTCGGACCAAACGTGGATCTATTGCATGCCAGCGCGCACTCTAGCTATCTGCAAAGTTTCGCGGTTGTAGCATGTTTCTTCTATGTACGTAAATGTCATTGTCTGTGAGTGTATTGCCGTGTAATATATCGTAATCATGATTTCAGGAAAACGCTGGCGGAAATGCTAATTGATGTATTCTTTGTTGAAATCCGGCCCCATTGCTAGGGCTAAAAAGAACTAGACATAATCTGAAAGTGTCTGTTGCGTCAATTAATACTTTAATCTGAAAGCGTGAATAAAGCTTTGATATCACACTGATTATTAACCCGTTATAACCGACCTCGAAAAAAAGTATGATTTATGTATTGTGTTACGATAAATGTAAGGGAAGACGTATTCCAGGAATTCATTTCCTTACTCTACATTGTAAAGAGGTAGTCTGAGAGATAGCAATTTTCATTGGTCCATTTATTTATAGCTAAACTTCGAAAGCAATTTTAATGCACGGAGGAATTTTAACAGCTTCGTGTGGAGACATATTTCGGATCAATATCCACGAGAAGTGACGTCATTTTAATCGATTTCAAGGTTTTCGTAAGTATGCTGCGATTTCCGCTGTATTAAAATAATCTAATGATATTTAAACACCACATCCCTAGCGTATTCCAGAATGTTTAATAAATTTTTGCGAAAGTGGATCGTGTTTTCTCTCGGCAAATATGTTCATCCCCTTCGGATGACACACATCAGTGGAAGCCTGACAGCTCACTGGGGGACTTCACCACTAGACAGATTAATGGACTTTTGCGAAGGTCCCTAATTATTGTTGAAGGCCTGACATAAAGAGAACGGCCCGCCTCTAATCTCCACCCTTATTCAATGGGGAAGAGTTTAGCGACGTTTTTTGTGGCACCGCTGTCCTCCTGGATGTTGAAAAAAATGAGAGAAGCCTTGAAAAGTATCTCATGAGTAATCATAAAGATTTTTTTTTCATTACCAAGAGCAGGAAGTGATGAGAACATTTTTGAAATCCACCAGTCATCAATTGCGTTGTCTGTACTAAACTTACAAAAGCGGAGCGCGCCGTGGGACATGGTGAGGCGTGCTTTGTTCGGTAAATCTTCATTTTTGGTAATCTGAGAACAAAATAAGTTTTTTTCTTCCATTTTTTCTTTTTTACAGGGTACTTAAGTATCATGCAAAGAGACAAACAGAGAAGAATTGTGAAAGATGCTACTTCCATACTAAGTGGAAATGTCCACATCCGAATGAAATATAGTTTTCTTTTTTTAAGAAGAGATGTGCACATCCTTCCCTAAAATATACGTGGTGTCTAATAAGTCACTCCCTATTCTGAAGTTATAATAACTCCTCTATTTTCAACCGATTTTACCGAAATTAGTGTTATAATACACACCATATCTTAGGTTAATACGAGTTCCTTTAGTAGGGAAAAGGTGTTGCCTGTTTTGAGTGTTGAGTGGCAAAATAACAGCCAGTTTTGAGGATTAGGGATCAGTGATAACAGAACAAAGATGGTGGAGAAGTGACCGCCAAAAGCAAAACAAAAGCAAAAAATTCGCCGCAAGTAACTACCAACGGGCAGTGTAACAGATGCAAATAGAACAGAAAGACCCCCCCCCCTCCGGATTTCGGACAATGATGCCAGAGTTAATGAATTTCGCATTTTGCAAAAATACCGAGCAATGATCCGAGTGGCCAGTTCTCAAGGATACAACAATGCTGGACTTTGCTTTACCCAAACCTCCTCATTTTCCAAATGTTGTCCCTGCATTTCTGCATGATCTTTTCGGAGGTCCATGAATCAGTAGACGTGGAGCACATGAATGGCCCACCCGCAGCCCAGATCTATCACCCTATGATTTTGTTATCTGGAGGTGAGCCAAAGAGAAGCTTCACCAGAAAAAAAACAATCAACTTGTATGAATTGGAAAAAGCAATATGCATTGTGATGGATGATTTTCCAGTAAACATTTTTGCAGTCGGCAAAAGCGAACGTACCAGTTCGTTTAAAGCGGTGTGCCTAGAGCCATGGGCGTACTGATAGCCCCACACCCCCGTAGTTCCATGAGAGAGAGAGAGGGGGGGGAGCTTTAGCCTTAGCAGACGTATTTTACAAACCTTTTGCGGACACTTCATATGAAACTGGTAAAAGAAATAGCCAGGAATCTTTGACGGCAGCCTTGAATGATATATTAAAAAGAAAAGCATTGCTTTTTCAGTAAATAAATAGGGTGATAGATTATAAGTTTATAAAAACTGAGTGACGGAAAAGAAGCTATTCCAGAGGACTTGGGGTTACTTTTCGCAGCCATAGTAATAGTTCCATATATAAGTTATGTACAGTATATTAAGAGAATGTGAATAAATATCAGAATATCTGAAATGTTTATACTAATGATTATAAGGCTTGCTATATATTACACTTTTCTGCACATAACTACGTATCCTTCAGAATATAATGAGCTAAAAGGTGCTCTTCGTAGGGAAATGAGAAAACAAAGACCAGTGTCTTTTTTTTATAACAGAGTCAAATGAAAAGACTTTTACTATGTGCAAAACATTGTGACATTACGTCAAGTATTTTTTTTAATATTCATGAGTAAATAATTAAAATAATTTTACTCCTTTTGTGCCACAAACTTTAGTTGCTTTCTTTCTTTCTTCGTTTTTTTTTGTGTGTGTGTTCTGTACTTCCGTATAAATCGGAAGTTCATTGGACAATGTCACACTCCCGTTATGTGTTTTTTGTGTGTGATATTGAAGTATTTCAAAGAGTGTGTCATTCGTTCTTTAAAAGAATAGAATTTGTATGATATGATCAATTTTGGAGTTAGTATTTTGTAAAACTTTGCATTGGTATAGAATTAGATTTGCAAACGGGTCAAACATTTTTGACCCGACCTGGACCTCGCCGTCACATAACTGAACCCGACCTGGACCTCGCCGTCACATAATTGAACCCGACCTGGACCTCGCCGTCACATAATTGAACCCGACCTTGGATCTCGCCGTCAAATAATTGGACCCGACCTGGACCTCGCCGTCACATAATTGCACCCGACCTGGACCTCGCCGTCACATAATTGGACCCGACCTGGACCTCGCCGTCACATAACTGGACCCGACCTGGACCTCGCCGTCACATAATTAGACCGTACCTGGACCTCGCCGTCACATAATTAGACCCGACCTGGACCTCACCGTTACATAATTGGACCCGACCTGGACCTCGCCGTCACATAATTGGACCCGACCTGGACTTCGCCGTCACATAATTGGACCCGACCTGGACCTCGCCGTCACATAATTGGACCCGACCTGGACCCGGCCATCATATAATTGGACCTAACCTGGACCAAATCCAGACTTGACCCGGACAATCTCCTTTGAACTATAAATTCGAATTTATACATATTCTTCATTATCAATCATTATCTATCCACTGCTGGATAAAAGTCTCTCCAAGTTTCTTCAACAACGGACAGTCTTGGGCCAGTCTTCTCCATCCACACATCTCCCAAGTGGTCTTTTTCTGGGTCTTTTCCTAACGTTGGAATGCAGTCTAAAATTTTCGTTGTTCATCGGTGGTCCATTTTCCTAGCAATATGTCCTGCCCATTATCATTTCAGTGTCTTCCACTCGTGTCATTTTCCTTATCCACGTGTTCCTATTTTTATCTTTCTTGGTTACATCAAGCATACGTCTCTCCAGGTTTCTTTCAATTGTCTGCAGTCTTTGTATGTCCTGTTTAGTTAAGGTCCACGTCTCTGCTCCGTATGTAAGAACTGGAAGGATGCATTGATTAAACACTTCTCTTTTGGGACGTAATGGCATACTGCTCTTAAAAATTGTTCCGTTTCTTCAAAAGTTCTCCAACCTAGTTTTTATACGCCCATTAATTTCTTCATCAATATAACCCTTGCTTGATATCTGCTTCCCAAGGTAAACGTAGGAATTGGTTATCTCCAGCTTTTCCGCATCAACTGATAATTCTTCATTCCTTGTAAAAGCATTTTACTTCAGTTTTGTCTTATAAACATCCATTTTTAATCCCATTTATTTACCCTTCTCAGCAAGTTCCCGGATCATACTCTGCAGCTCTGAAGTGTTACTTCAAAAAGGCCTCTGACGGGTTCTTTGAAATACTTTTTTCTTTCCAAAAATAAAACGGAAATAAAACCGCGACAAAATCGGGTCAGGAACACCTTGACCCAACCCGTTATGTCCCTCAAGAAATTGTCAACCCGGTGACCCGTTGACCCGTGACCCATCTCTATCTCTGTGCAGAACTAGGGCGGTCATTTTAATTACAACGTGTACATTTGTGTTACACGAAATAAATTGGAATAATTTTGGTGTTCTCAAAAATGCCTATAGGTTGCAAAGAATTTGAATGATTAAAAATGCCCGTACAGCCTAGTTAACATGGAATTTAAAAAAATACTGTACTTGAAAGCAAACAGATTTTCGCAAAAGGGCCTCGGATATATTTTGTGGGGGGAGGGGAAGAGGAAAGGGTACGAGTTTTGCAGGTACGCCACTACCTAGAACGCAAAAGCATATAATACAGTCGAAGAGCTTAAAATGAAGTCGAAACTTACAAAACAACCCACTTTTGAATCGTCACCTCCGCCTTCCACCCACTGCTCACGTCTTATCTGCTAAAATGTGGCCCGAAAGCATGTTAGATGGGACATCCTCATAAACGTTTTGGGTAATAGGTCAGATAACATCCCCTCGTCCCCTCCTAAGCCCATTCCGTTGAAAAAAACATTTATGCCGTTAGAGAAGTGTGGAAAATCAAATGTAGACTCTTCTAAGATTTATTCATCTGACAGGTTGGTTGGTTGGTTGGTAGATTTTTAATGGCGCAAGGGCCATAGTTGGCCAAAGAGCGCCAAACAAATTCATCTGACAGAAGCGAAATGCTTGGTATGTGGGTGTGTATGAGTAGTCTTTTGTGTATGAGTCCCTTCCAACGAGGCGCTTTAGGCCATCATACTGGTCTAATATCGATCGAAGTGTGCGACAATGAGAGATAGAGACTAATTACCTTGCTCATATGGCTCCATTTCCGATTTGAGGAAATGGAAAGCAGCTTAACTGCACCGTCTTACATTTCGTTAGATGTCACACTCCCCTCGGAAAATGATATTTCTCGTCTCACATTTCATATTTTGGATTCTAAAACCTCAAGTCACCCAAAGGCTTTATCAGTCACTATTTGTGGCAAGAACTGCATGTTCTGTGGGCTTTTTACGCTTTCGAATCGTTGGTTGAAGAAGCTTATATGCTCCGGTTTGTCCGTCCGCACGATAACTCCCGTAAAAATGGTTCGATTTCGATGAAATTTTAGTATATGGTAGGGGACCACCTGGAGACGAACCCTATTGAAAATGGACGAAATGGGGTCAAAGGTCATGACAAAGGAGCGGCATCCATTCCATTGTCCTTATGCATCATACCTTGCGTAAACATGGTTTGATTTCGATGAAATTTTAGTATGTGGTAGGGGACCACTTGCGGACGAGGCCTATTGAAAATGGACGAAATGGGGTCAAAGGTCATGACAAAGGAGCGGGATCCATTCCATTGCCCTTATGCATCATACCTTGCGTAAACATGGTTCTATTTCGATGAAATTTTAGTATGTGGTAGGGGACCACTTGCGGACGAGGCCTATTGAAAATGGACGAAATGGGGTCAAAGGTCATGACAAAGGAGCGGGATCCATTCCATTGCCCTTATGCATTATAACTTGCATAAAAATGGTTTGATTTCGATGAAATTTTAGTATGTGGTAGGGGATCAACTAGCGACGACGCCTATTGAAAATAGGCTAAATGGGGTCAAAGATTACGACATAGGAGCGGGATTAATTTAATTTCCCTTATGCGTCATAACTTACGTAAAAATGCTTCTATTGCGACAAAACGTTTGTATGTTGTTCCGGATGTACACTGAACCGGTTCTGTTGAATATCGTCGAAATGGTGTCAGAGGTCCGCGAACAGGAGCCATATTTATTGTACAGCCATTATCCTCATAACTTGACTAAAAATTCTTCTATTGCGACAAACCTTCAGTATGCTGTTCCGGGGGTATACTGAACCAATTCGCTTTAATATAATTGAAATGGGGTCAAAGGTCAGGACACAGGAGCGAGATTTATTCCACAACCATTATCCTCATAAAGTCAGTTATTGAGTAATGATTTCTGGTATGTTGGAAAGTATATCATAATCTATGCATTGCATGATTTTACTAACTTTTTTTTTAATTCATCAGATTTTGCTAATTTAAAAAAAAATCTTGAAATGGATAAAACATTGTTAGATGCCCATGATAAATCTTGATATGCGAATTCAAAGGTAGTAACCTGGGATCTAGCCATCAGGCATTAGACAATCACTTTTCCGATCTTCTTGACAAGTCAATTACATGAAGAACACTAGGAGACATATTAAGTGATATGTATAAACGGATTGGATCTAAAAAATAACAACACTAAATTAAAAACTTTTTTAAAACGCAAGCACGAAAACTTAGAGGTAGTTCTTGTCCTATGGTTGGCCAGGTAAGTGGAGTTATTCGTGAAACAGTGAGACAATCTGGGAAAGAATATCAAATTCAAGAACTCGTCTACGGTTGTAGTTGACTTCAAAGACTCCAAAATCGGCTCGGATTATCATTGAGAATACGGCATCGTAAAACAGCTGAACCTCTGAAAGTTCAGTGCACGAGGCAAGGAAAAACAACTGTTAGAAATTCTACTAGGCTATCAATTAGGAGCTGTTTAAAACATGGATAAACCTGGCTTGTTTTATAGGATGATACAGGATAAAACTATTTCAAACAAAAAATGAGAAAGCTTGCAGAAAGATGAGAGGTAGAATACCAACAGTTCACTGTGTAAGTGCCAATGGTACTGATTAACAGATTATTGATGTTGTAGAAAAATGTAAGAACTACGCTGTTTTAAGAATTTCCGTCCTGAACTTTAAGCAAACTACAGAATTAACAAAAAGATGAGGCCGACAAAAAAGAAATTTCACAATTATCTAGAAAAATTCAACTTTGACACGAAATGCCAAAGAGAAGGAAGGTTCTACACTCATGAACAATGAAATTTGCGCACCAAGAACGAAGCATCGGATTGAACTGAAATTTCATGGAGTAATGATACATATTGTAACATCACAGACACTCGATCACAACACAAAACATTTATTTCTTTACACAAAAACATAAACTGGAATACACTCCGCGCTACAAACTGAACTTGTTGTCTTAGCCAAAGCTCGCCATGTCCTCCTCCTTCGATATCTCTCTCGCAACTCTCCTCATCACTCACCACACGCTCAAGTCATTAAATGTCAATGTATCCTTCCGCACTTTTGTGCGTGGAAGTCGTACTTTACAACCCCTCCTCTCTCCAGAGGAACTTTTTCTAGTGGTAAAAAGTTCTTGTCATTTTACAATACAATAGTCATAGTTCACATAATGAGTCATAATCCATTTACAAAGAGAAATATATGAGTTAATTTAACAATCATCTTTACGTGTTTTCCAACAATTTCTATGTAGTATATATCACAACCAAAAAAAAAAAAAAAAAAAATGTTTTCACTAGCAGACACATAGCATGATCAAGGTGGATCATCTAAAGTTGGAACTGTGCTCAGTCCATCTGCATTTTTGTGCATAGTTCCCAATCGATGAATTATAACAAAATCATATGCTTGTAAAGCAAGGGCCCATCTCATCAGACGAGCATTTGAACTTGCGTTGGTGCGTAACCAAATAAGAGGGTTATGATCAGTTTGTATGAGGAAATTTTGACCATCCAGGTAGCATTTCAGTTTCTGTACCGCAAATATAATGGCGGCACATTCTTTTTCACTGGTACTGTATGTCTTCTCTGCTGTCGAAAGTTTTCTGCTTAGATAGAGTACAGGATGTTCAGCGCCATCTTCTTGTTCTTGCAAGAGGACGACTCCCATTCCTTGATCTGAAGCATCAGTTTGTAGAATAAATCTACGTTCATAGTCACGGGCATACAGAACAGGAAAACTAGATAAATATTTTTTTAGTTCCACAAAAGCTTTCTCACATTGTTCTGACCATATAATTTCCTCTTTACGATTTTTACCCTTCAAGATGTCTGTCAAGGGAGCTGCTATCGAAGAAAACATTGGAATATATCTGCTGTAATATCCCGCCAGGCCTAAGAAAGATCTTACTTGCGTCTTGTTCTTTGGCGTAGGAAAAGTTTGTATGGCCTGAACCTTTCGTTCCGCTGGTTTTCGATATCCTTGTCCAACAAAATGACCCAAATACAAGACGTGATCTTGAGCAAACTTACATTTGGAAGGTTTTATGTTCAAGGAAGCCCTCTGCAACCTCTGTAGCACTACTTCAAGATGTATCAAATGATCCCCCAGTTTTCGAAAAAAATGGCAACATCATCTAGATATGGTACGGCAAACTCTTCGCAGCCTCTCAAAAGTTCCGACATCATTTTGCTAAAGAAATAAGGTGCGTTCTTAAGGCCAAATGGCATCTTTAAGGGCCGATACGTTCCAAAAGTAGTCACAAACGCTGCCAATCGTTGAGCTCTAGCACTTAATGGAATTTGCCAGTACCCTTTTGTTAAATCTAATACTGTAATATACTTCGCTCCAGAAACCTTTTCGACTCTTTCTTCTATATTAGGCAATGGATAGAACTGGGTCCTTGTCACTTCATTCAATCGCCTGTAGTCAATACATGGGCGTGGATCTCTTCCGGGTACTTCTACCAAAATCATGGGTGATGTATAGTCTGATTCACCAACTTCTATAATCTTGTACTGCAGCATTTTATCTATCTCGGCTTTAAGAATATTTATCTGCCTGGGCGACATTCTATAAGGCTTAACTCTTACAATAGCATTACTAGCTAGCTCGATATCATGTTCGACCAAATGAGTCTTTCCTGGAATATTAGAAAACATTTTCAAGTAATGACATAATAGTTTTTTCAGATCCTGAATTTGTTGGCCACTTAGGCGCTCTCGAAGTTTACTGTTCTCCTCGATATCAGAGAAGTTAAAGATATTGGGATTTTTTTCAACTTGCGGAAATTTAATCTCTAAATCCATTTCACCATTTTCACAACCGGGCAATAAGTTTACAAATTCTGGTCGTTTATGGTATGGTTTCAGCATGTTAATGTGATATACTTGATGCTTTACATTTTTACCTTCAAAGCTTACTACATAATTAGTCTCAGAAATTTTTTCTCAATTTTTCCTAGTCCTTTCCACTGTTCCGCTAACTTATTTGGCCTGCAGGTAACAAAAACCAATACTAAATCTCCTTCTTGAAATTCACGTTTTACCGCATTTCTGTCATACCAATATTTTCTTTTCAATTGAGCCACTTCCATGTTTTAATGGCAAGTTCTTGACATCTTTTCATCCTATTTATTAACTCAAATACATATTCAGTGACATAGTTTTCTTCTTCAGGATGACCCATCCATTTTTCATACAATAGTGTCATTGGCGTCCTCAAATTTTTTTCATGCACCAATTCAGCAGGCGTAAACCCTGTGCTTTCATGTGTCACAGTTCTCAAAGCAAACAGCGCCGCCGGTAACTGTTTCTCCCAATCCGGAGCAGACTCAAGACATAAAACTCTCAACATCCTTTTAATAGTTCGATGGAATCGTTCTACCGGATTACTTTGGGGATGATATACAGAACTATGAGTAACTTTTATTCCAAACCGCTCCAGAAATTCTAGTGTCAAAATGCTTACAAAACTGGCTCCTTGATCAGTTTGAATTTCTTTCGGAAATCCCATGCGGCTAAAAATGTGTAACAAAGCGTCAACTACCGACTTGGATCCTATGTCTTGTACTGGTACTGCATCTGGGTATTTGGACGACAAACACATAGCTGTAATTATGTATCTATTTCCGCTTGAAGTCTCGGGCAAAGACCCACAGGCATCAACGTTGATTTTTGTAAAACTTTCAGGAATAATTGGAACTATTTTTAAAGGTGCTTTCTTTTTGTCCCCAGCTTTTCCAGCACGTTGGCATGAATCACAAGATTTTACAAATTCTTCAATGTCTTTATAACAGTTAGGCCAATAAAAATACTTCGCTAGTCTGTCTTTGGTTTTTGTCACTCCTAAATGCCCCGAAGTTCCCTCATGACACATGTTTTTTATTTGTTCTCTATATTGTTCTGGAACAACAATAAGATCTTCCTCTTCGCCAATCTTGTTGATCTTCTTCTTCACCAACATCCCATTTCTTAGTACAGCATAACCATTTGCCTTTTTAAAATCTGTTTTCTCTATTTCTTTGAGAATTGTTTTCAATTCCAAACTTTGCCGTTGATCTTCCATGAAACTTTTTGAATCCATTTTTACCAACTCTAACATGGCTTTATCTTCATCATGCCTCAATGGCAGAATTTCTTCTTCTAATTCATCTGATTCTTCGGAACCCACAGCCTCTCCTTCAAGGGCTTGTTTTTCTTTCTTCCCTAAATCATTCTTTACTGAATTTCTCTCTTCGTTGTTTCGTTTCTGTTTTTCTTGATACCGAGTAACCACAATATTTACTTGTTCTGAATTAAGTGGCCACTCCATATCAATTTTTTTAACAAAGCGGCAGTCTTATTTCCAAGTAAATATCTACCTTGATCTAGCGACTTTCTAAGCACTGCAGCCTTAGTTACAATATGACCTAATTCACATTCTAGTTCAACTTCTGCCAATGGTAAACAAACCTTTTGTTCATCCAGAAGATGCTGTACACACACATGTTCTCCAGTAAACTCACCTGGCGACACATACTCTTGACAAATGATATCAACTGATGAACCTGTATCCCGGAGAATAGGCATGGTAACTCCATTTATTTTTCCTTCAAAGGTATAGGGTGCCAAGAGATCCCCTTCAATTTCCTCTCTGATTCTATTTACGCTTCCTGAGTTCTGTGATTTTAGCTTAGGACACTGAGGTCGAATGTGATCATAAAATGCACACTCGTAACATTGAATCTTCCGTCTGTGATCATACATTTCTTCATTCTGAGATACATTCCGTTTTGACCACCCTTGTCCTACATCTGACTTAACATAATTTTTGTTATAAAATCCATTTTTCATAAAATTTCTGCGATCATAGTTATCTCTAGTTTTTTTCTCACTGCCTTGCATTTTCTTTGAAGCACAAAATTCATTCGACGAATTTTTCTTGATTCCTCCTCTTACACTTTCATAATTGTCCACCATATCAGCCAAATCTGAAGATGAGACAATATTTGACCATTTATCAATAAAATGCTCCCTTATTTCTATAGGCACTCTCCGCTTCAATTGATCTGTGATCATTAATTTTTTAGCCCTTCAAAATCGCCTATTTTAAGTCCTGAAATCCATTTATTAAAATAATTTTCTAACTCGAAGGCGAAATCTTCCCAGGTCTTCTCTAATGTACGCATGTGTTGTACAAATTTCAATCTAAATTTCTCTGGACTTAACTTATATCTTTTAAGAAGTAACCTTTTAACATATTCATAGTTTTTAGCATCTTCCACATTTTCTCTGGCAATCAATTGTGATATTTCGTAGGGCAAAAGTCCTATCAAATTCGTGACCCAATCTTTCCTTTTTATTTCTGCTTGTTGTGCTTGCCTTTCAAATAAAACTAAGTAAATACTTATATCACTGTCTTTTGGGTCAAATTTTTTCATCAAATGACGAAGTTCTAATCTCGGTTTTTGAGAATTTCCATTTTGCTCCAAACTACCTCCCAGCGGCTGACGTCTAGCTTCTATTTTGAGTTTTTCAAGCTCAAATTCCATTTGTCTTTCTGTTTCTCTACGCTCTTTTATACCTGCCAAAAGTTCTTTCACGAAATCCTCTTCATAACCTTCAAAGTTGACAATTTTATTTTTTAATTCCAGAATTTTGAGATTTGGCATAACTTCTATACCCAATTCTTCCGCCAACTGCAGAAGTTCTTCTTTTCGAGCTCTTCCTAAGAAAGCCATTTCAACAAGCTCAACGTGTACCCAATGTTTATTTATTATCGTATATGTGTATACGTTCACAGAAATTGTTTACAACAATATTCTACAATTACCTATAATCTGGGCTCAAACAGTTGATCTGAATGTACTATTTCTTGACAGAAATTATTTCCTTCTATTTTCGTATATGTGTATACGTTCACAGAAATTGTTTACAACAAAATTCTACATTTACCTATTCTCTAGCCTCAAACAGTTGATCTGAATGTACTATTTCTTGACAGAAATTATTTCCTTCTATTTTCTTATATGTGTATACGTTCACAGAAATTGTTTACAACAATATTCTACATTTACCTATAATCTAGGCTCAAACAGTTGATCTGAATGTACTATTTCTTGAGAGAAATTATTTCCTTCTATTTAATTCCGTGCCCGAAAACTTCTAAAAAACTTGCTTTGATATTTCATTCCTTTGGATAATTCTCTAAGAACAACAACAAAACAGTACTTACATAAACACCTAATGTGGTGTAAATCCGATACGGAACAAATAATTTCGAAAAAACAAACTACAGTCACCATCCTTTGTTCTTCCCAACACAAAGAGGAAAAAAATATCCCTGTCGCGTTGGTTCTTTCGCACGCTTGAAGAACTTTCAACTCATCGATTCCCACGGTCATAAAAAACGCCGCTGAAGTGGCGCTGATCCCGTCTCACCGGCGCCTTCACTTCCTGTCTTTCGTAGTTCGAATCTCACAGGTGCCTTCACTTCCTGTCTTTCGTAGTTCGAATCTCACAGGTGCCTCCACTTCCTGTCTTGCGTAGTTCGAATCTCACAGGTGCCTCCACTTCCTGTCTTGCGTAGTTCGAATCTCACAGGTGCCTTCACTTCCTGTCTGGTAAACAAGAGATCGTGAGTTCGAATCTCACCGGTGCCTCCAATTCTATCTTTCGTCTGTAACATCACAGACACTCGATCACAACACAAAACATTTATTTCTTTACACAAAAACATAAACTGGAATACACTCCGCGCTACAAACTGAACTTGTTGTCTTAGCCAAAGCGCGCCATGTCCTCCTTCTTCGATATCTCTCTCGCAACTCTCCTCATCACTCACCACACGCTTAAGTCATTAAATGTCAATGCATCCTTCCGCACTTTTGTGCGTGGAAGTCGTACTTTACAATATGAATGATACACATGATGGCAAAAACAGAGCTTCAGGACAATTACAGAAGGATCTGTGGCACGCAGTCCGCTCATTTTCGAAAGCGCGTCGCACCGCCTCATGGGGCAATACATGCCGTAGTACTGTCCGGCATGAAGGCGATAAACGCCTGATGTTGTCCTGTGGCAGACTGGCCCAAACATGTTGGATGGTGTGCTTCAAATCCCGGATAATGCGGCACGGTGGCAGCCGGCGTTTCAACTGGTCCCACACATGATCGATAGGGGACATGTACGGAGAGCGGGCAGGCCATGGATATCTCTGGACATGATGTAGGCAGTCCTGGTCAACCCGAGCCGTGTGCGAGCCGGCATTATCCCGCTGGTATAGCGCTAGTGGATTCCCGGCCAGGAATGGAAGCATATGGGGCGGTAGGATCTCATCCACATACCGCTGGCCCGTCAATGATCCACGTACCACTTCTAGAGATGATCGGCTATCGTAGGCAATGGCTCCACAGGCCATAATGCCTGCAGTGGTGGAGGTGTGGCGCTCAATAACGAGGTTGGAATTGTGCCATTAACCCGGAGACCTCAACACCCGAGCACAATGATCATCTGTCCCCAAAACGAAGCAGCTTTCATCGCTAAACACCACACGTCACCAGTCTGTGGTGTTTCACGTTGCTCTGGCCGTGTGGCACCACTGCACAAGGAGCTGGCGATGTTCCGGTGTTAATGGCAGCGCACGTAAGTGGCGCTGGGATGGCAGATTCGTTTCCGCGAGGCTTCAGGAAATGGTTCGTAGGTACACAGGAGCCGCTACATCTGCCTGTATAGTGGACCGGGTCCTCGTGGTATCCGTTCGTGCCTGGCGCACGATCTGTGGATCCATTTCATCGGTGGTCGTCCTGGTCCCTCCAGAGCCGCTCCCCCGTGCTGCAGTACCGTCACGTGTTCACTGCTCCCAACACAGTCTGTTGGTATGGTCAGAAGAATCCACGTCGCGGCGGGATATACGGGGCGCTGACCACCCTGCGGTTTTCAACCCGATGATCTGGCCTCTCTCGAAGTCCGTAAGTAGTGTAAATCGACGTCTCTCATTTTTTGTCATTCTGTACTCTTGCTTGCGTTGGCCAGTGCTTTTAACTTTTCGCTTTCAAGCGGTATCGACTACACGCTGGTTTATAGGGCTGCCGGTTCGTCTTGCAGCACCACCACAGGATGTGCGGTCATGCGCACTCGCACCAAACGTGGATCATTTGCATACCAGCACGCTGTCTAGCTATTTGCAAAGTTTCGCGGTTGTAGCATGTTTTCTTATAGGTGCGCAAACTTCATTGTGTATTAATTTTAGACAATGCTGCATGCCGTAAAAATGCTTTACTCAATAATAATGAGTTAGCATTTATACCCCCTAATGTTACCTGAAAATTTCAGCTCCTTGATGCTGGAATTATTAAAGCCTTCAAGAGCATTAAAAAAAATTGCAGGTAAAAAAATAATAGAAAACATTGATGAGCCAAAAACTGATATTAAAATTTGCTTAATAGATAGAATTTGTTTAATAAAACGACCATGGGATTCATAAGTCAGGAAACGATTGAAAATTTCGGGAAGCGTAAGGGAGATTGGTAAAAAAAAATATTAGCAATCCCTTTCGATATAGAGATCAATTTGTTAAATTATTTCAGTTAACCTTTGCAAAAGCTGGAGCACATTTCTCTTGTAATATGTCATCAACTGAATTTTTAGATATTTATAATGAATAGCCTGCATTTGAAGAAATAGAAGTCGCTGACATAATCAATGTTTTTCACGCTAAGGTCGCTGAACCCTTCTTTTCGCGAATCTGCTATTGACGATGATTAGATGAATCCATCCAAGCAGAAGCAGTATCATACACAGACGCTAAATCAATCATGTCAAAGCGGTGACGTGTTTTTTGAAGAGCAAAGTGCAACTAATGATACAACGATGGGCGCTGTTGCTGAACTGGACAAAGAACTGGATAGAAGTGATGCTAAAAAACCTAGAAGCAAATTGATCACTTTCGCAGATCTCCATGAATTTTTCTTAATCACTGTGTTTTTGATCCCTACATTTTCAGAATTGGATGTCCGATACATAAGTAGAGTTGAACCTTTCTAAATTGTCAACTTTTGTTTCGTATGTTTTTCTGAAGGTAAGCGAGAGTCCAGGTACCAATTGGGTAAGTGGCAATGGAGACGATTCTTAAAAATTATTGAGTGGAAGATCTATGTTTCACAGATAAGTGAAGCAAGAAACACGGCATCGGGAGATCTATGTTTCACAGAAAGAGAAATGAGAAAGATGACGTTGGGGATCTATGTTTCACAGATAAGAGAAAAAAGAAAAATGACATCGAGATATCTATGTTTTACAGATAAGAGAAATACGACAGAGGACGTCAGGATATCTATGTTTCCTAATAAGAGAAACAAGAAAGGTGACATTTTGAGATCTCTTTCACAAATAGGAGAAATAAGAAAGATGATATCGGGAGATCTATGTCTCAAAGATAAAAGAGAAAAAAAGAGGTCATCGGAAGATTTATGTTTTACAGAGAAGAGAAACAAGAAAGATGACATAGGTAGATCTATGTTTCACAGATAAGGGAAATAAGAAAGATTACGTCAGGATATCTATGTTTCACAGATAAGGGAAATAAGAAAGATTACGTCAGGATATCTATGCTTCACACTAATAAAAACAAGAAAAGTGACATTGGGAGATCTCTTTCACAGATAAGAGAAGCAAGAAAGATGACATTGGAAGATCTCTTTCACAGATAAGAGAAACAGGAAAGATGACATCGGGAGATATATGTTTGACAGATAACGGAAGCAAGCAAGATAACATCCAGAGCTTTATGTTTCACGGATAAGAGAAACAACAAAGATGACATCGCAATATCTATGCTTTAAAGATAAGAGAGAAAAAAAGATGACATCGGAAGATCTATATCTTACAGATAAGAGAAACAAGAGAGATGACATCGAGAGATCTATGTCTCGCAGATAAGAGAAAAATAAAGATGACATCGGGAGATCTATGTTTTACAGATAAGGGAAATAAGAAGATAATCGGCAGTAATCATCAGTAGTGTTGATCACAATGGGAAAAACTTAGGATATTTCAGAGTTCCACAAAGGGTTTATTGAGGGTGCCGGTCTGGCTGGCGAGAAAATTCTGGAAAAAGAAGAATTGACAGGTTTCTCAAAATGTGAGATATCCTTGGTCTTTAATCAGCGGAAAACAACCCTCATTGTTTGTCTAAGGGGTGTAATTTTAATAACCCTCATTGCTTGTCTAAGGGGTGTTACGGGCAAACAGGCTATCTTTTGTGTAGCAATTGGCCGAAGCATTGAACGAAGGCTGTTACCGACACATATCTTAACGAACTATACGCAGGTAATTGAAGAGAATCGGTATTGGCAGTCGCATGTAGGAAGCACATGAGATAAAGGCAGATAGCAGTGAGTGCACATGTCCGCGTAGCTCAGTTGGGAGAGCTACTTACTCCGGAGTGAGGGGACTCGGATTCGATGCCCGGCGCTGACAAACTTGTACGTTATACATGTCTACACGGAAAGTGCTGATTTCTGAAAAGAACCGAAAAGCTCGTCAACAATGGTGTCAGGAACACAGTGACTGGACACTGGAAAAAAGTCATGTGGTCCGAAGTGTCCCGGTTCATCCTGCCTGTACCGGAGGTTGGAAGAGAGCTTGGCGAGAGTACCCTGAAGCAATGGACCCAGCTTGCTGTGAAAATACAACTCAAGGCTCTGGGGCACGCTCTGTTGGTACCGAACGGGTCCCCTGATATTGCTGGAAGGTTGGGTATATTCTCCAAGGATTATATGAATATTGTTGTCGATCAAGTCCATCCTTGATCGACAACACTATTGTCGATCAAGGATGGACTTGATCGACAACAATGCTACTGTCCAATGCTACTGTCCATCGCGAAAGATATGTTCAGCAGTGGTTCAGCGAACATGACAGCGACGTCCATCTTCCTTGGTCACCACAAAGCCCCGACCTGAACCCCATTGAGAATATATGGGACATGTTAGAAAAATAGAAAAAATATATCCAGGAGCAAAGGCGTCTTCTTTCAAATCTGAGACAGTTACAGAACTGTGTGATGAACACCTGGTACGCTGGAGACGTGGATGTACTCCAGCACTGAAACAATGGCAATTCGCATACTTGCTATAATTCAAGCAAAAGACAATCCAACCCGTTAAGGAATACAATTTTTTAATTTAGTGGCCGGTAGGTGTACTTTCAAACAAAAATACACGGTCTTGACACCTAGCGTTTTAAGGTGGTTCCACCTAAAATCTCTGCCTTATATTTAAAATGGTAAAACTTCTTTACATATTTTCGTTGCAATTAATGTATTCCCAAGGATGAAAATTTGCACATCGGTAAAACTAACTATAACCCTTTAAGCGGCCGATGGATTTGTTGTTGTTGGGAGCTAATCAACCACCGGGAGCAACGTGATGTGGCATCTAAGCAGTCGCCCGTCCCTAATTTAGGGACACTGGTTTCATGGCAGGGAGAGATCCAGTGCCGTAAGATAAGCACAACATTCATGCCTCGCTGGGATTCGAACCCGGACCCATCTCGGCCGATAAATCAGAATCCAGCGTTTTTACTACTGTGCCACCGAGGCGGTTTATCCTTTCTTCCATGACCGATGACATGATGGGGAATGGCTTGTTCCGTTTACACGGACATCATACCACTGGACAGAAACAAGCTGCTCAAATTCTTTCTCTCTCCTATCTTAGGTTCGCCGCTATAGCCTTCTTAGCAGGTAATCAAGCGAAACGGATTAGTGTCATCCCCCTATATCATCACTTTGAATAACAACGCTAAGGAGGAAAGCAACGCTTTCTGATACACAGGTTCATTCATTCAATCCGCGATCGGCCCACTTTTCAGACAACGAATATACTTCGTGCCCGTTTTGTTAACCCCGAGTTAATTCGCTCGAGCCGGTTAAAGGGTTAAGTTATAGCATGGGATACTTAATACATGCTAAAACATAACCATCATTAAGCAATCCAACACTTGTTTGTCTACTGATGTCATCAATGTACAGGTCGCGTCATTTATTAACAGTTCTGAACATTATTCAAAGAAAAATGATTGATTTTTAATATAATTACGGTAATGCTTTAGCAAGTATTAAGTATCTCATGCTATAACTTAAAATTAGTTTTATCAATGTGCCAATTTCCATCCTTGGAAGATTAATATATTAATTGCGAAGAAAATATGTAAAAACGTTTTACCATTGGAAACATAAAGCAGAGATTTTAGGTGGAACCAACTTAACGGAGAAAAATAAAAACCGAGAGTATAAGAAAATTGTTATGCGAAATGAATACTGTCCGCTGTTAAAAGAATCTTTCAGTTCGGACTTTTAGGAGCAGAGATAGAGAGAAAAACAAAATATACGTTTATGCTCCCTAGTGGGTAAATTGTGCATTTTTAGTAGGGCATACGATGCTGCAAATATTTAGTAAAAAGAAATGTGGACGTACGCCACCTTGCGGCGAATGTGCTTATCGCAAAAATTTAGAACAATATGCAAAAGATTTTTCAACACGAACTCTACCCGACTCAGAAAGAATTTTTGAAGTCAGATAAAAATAAAAAGAAAGGAGGCAAGGATCGAAAAAACCAAAAGAGTGACAAGGATCATTTATCTGCGAACTAATGAAAAATGTTGTTCACAGAAGGAAGGACATTTATTTTTATTTTCAAAAATGAACTGTATGCTGCAAAACATCATTTATTGCTTATAATAGTCAGTCGGATTTGGAGTGAAACTACTGTGGGATTTTTCTACGTGGTAAAGGATTAAAACATAGAAAGGGCGATCGACCAGTTTTTAAATATCAAATGGCAAACGAACATATATGTGCGTATATCTATCATTGTCAATGGAGACGCCGATCTAGTTGCTAGCGTTCATTTGAATTTATCCAGAAAATTGAAACGATGCTCCAAGGAATAGTCGTTCGAAATAATACATTTTGGGAAATTAAACCGCTAATAAGGAATATTAATATTACATCGAAGAAAATCTATTTTTTTTCTTGTAGCAGATTAGAAAGACTATTATATAGATAAATGTCACTAAAACATGCAAAAGGAAAACTACACAAAAATTACTACAGATTTATTTAAGAATAAAGAAGGCAAAGAAGGTTCGCAAATTCTAATTTATACAGTGAAGCTGTGACAATACCACGTGTTCCAGTGCAGTTCGTATATCCTGGGGGAAAGCTGTTATTTCCAAACTTCCTATACTGAATGATTGGCTTGCAGTTCAGAAAGTAATCTGAAACTTGTACTTAATGCCCTACCCAAAATCAAATTTTTTAATCTTATAGGGAAACAAATTACTGCCTTCTGCATGCAATAGGCAAGAAGATTAAATTTGAGAAAATATACATGAAAATAAATAAGAAGTAATGTAAAAATCTAACTTATGAGAACAGAAAACGAATTTGCATTATTAGATTAAAATTACACACTCACACACGTGTATTTGTGATGGAAAACAAAATTGATGTACAGTGTTTTTACAAGAAATGATGATTCATCGATTGATCGGGAGATTTTGGAGGCAACAGATATTTTCATTTACCATGTACAACAGATATAAAGCGAGGGACACACTGACCAAGAAATTACTCGGTGTATAAAATTTGGTTGGATAGCTTTTGAAAGAAGTAGTGCCACTTTCATGAGTAATGTGCCACTGTGTCTTAAAAGAAAATTGCGTTATTCCAATCCGTGATCAATTAATCAGTGCATTTTTCCAGTTCTTACCGGTGGACCCAAAACTTTGTCTTTAATTAAAGAAGACATACAAAGACTGCCGACAACTGAAAGAATCATGAAGAGATGCATACTTGGTGTAACTAGGAAATATAAGAACCCGTGGATCAGCAAAATGATAGGAGTGGAAGACATCGTGATCAGAGTAAAATTCCTGAAATTGCAATGGGCTAGACATATTACCGGAAGAACGGACCACCGATGGACAACCGAAATTTTAGACTGGATTCCAAGGAGCAGGAAAAGACTCAAATGACCACATGGGCGATGGGGGGATGGAATTTGAAAGCATGCGGGAGTGACATGGAGGAGACTGGTTCAAGACGTGTAGTACATGATACTCAAACCTTTACTATTTTCAGCAAGATCCTCGACCATAATACGCCACTTTTAGGGATTATTTGCCAAAATGACGATGTCGTCAGAAAAATGAAGGTGTGTTAAATAACGTCCATTGATTTTTATTTTTTTTTGTCTTCCCCGTTTAATGACTGCAAAACAGTCTGCAGTGTGGCACTGAAGAACTTAGGTGATGTGGTGTCGCCTTGTCACCCTCTCTTTTCAAATTTTATAACTGATATGTCCTCGAACAGTCGAACATTTGCACTTTTATTTTCATAGATGATATTAAGAATATTCATGTACATATCTTTCATACTACATGATTTGAGAAACCTTATAGCTGCTGATGGTTTTACGGAATCAAAAACCTCTTCATAATCCATAAAAGGAATACTTAATGGAAGTTTTTTATCCATTCGCTCTTTCATGTTTTTTTAAGTACATGGATATGATCTATAGTGTTGTACTTTAATTCAGGATGTTCTCTTGGTTGAGCCATGTCCAGTGTTTCCTTTAAGCGAAGGGATGCTACCTTATTGAAGATTTTATAAGCAACTGATAGAAGGCTGGTGGGTATTTTATTTAGTTCTCGAGATCCTTAATTTCACCTTTTTAATGCAATAGGATTATTGTAGAGGAGCAATGTCCCAATCGTCACAACCGAGGACATGCGAAGTAAAAAAGTTAACTGAACGGACCAACCTGAAACTTGCAGGGAGTTATCAGATAGCTGTGTTTTCGGGCTGAAAGGGATCCAACCTGGTACTGAATAAAAGTTTCTAATGCAGTGGGAGGTATTGAAGTTGCTACTACCATAAGCAATTCTCGCAAACTAAGTATAATTCTAGAGATCTAACTAGGGGTAATAAGAATTCCCAGTCCTTTATTTAGCGTTATTGGCACTTAGGAACGAACAGAAATGCATGGCCGTTGAAGCGCACCCCACTTGATCAGCTAAGACTCATACCACGGCAATAATATTTTGAATTCAAAAATACCTATTTCTGAAGAAAATACTGTACATGTACTGCTGGCCACCCAAAATGCAACACCAAGAAGGAAGCATCCGATTGGCCTGAAATTCACAGCATGCGCAGCCCGCGAGAGGACATGCAAACGATTAGCATTGCAGGGCATATGCAAATCATGTACGCCCGGCACGCCACTGAGAAGCACTATAAGAAGGGTGCACAGAAGGCGGGGTGTAAGAAGTTGACGTGTGGTGTGCTGCCGGACCTGTGCGTAGGAATCTTCCTGATGCCTTGTCGCAGAATACGGCAGTCATTCCAGCACGTTTCGGAGTTCGACAGAGGACGAATAGTGGTTTATCGTGACAGCGGTTTATCGTACCGAGACATCGGCGCCCGTGTGTGACGACATCCAGCCACAGTGAGACGAGTATGGATTCGGTGGGTGCCGGAGGGACGGGCGACCAACGTGAGCCATTGCCACAGCCATTGGCTCGCACCGCCTCATCACGAACGTTAGCGCAGGAATTAGAGGGTGTTGCGCAACAACCTGTGTCAGCACGTACCGTTCGACGTCGTTTGCACGAGCTGGGACTAGTCTCACGGCGCCCATTGCTCCGATTACCATTGACGTTACACCACCGGTGAGTGCGGCAGCAGTGAGCCGTTGAACGTCGCACATGGACTACAGAATTGCACGACATTGTCTTCTCCGACGAATCCCTCTTCTGCCTGCAACACCACGATGGTCGGATCCGCGTGTGGCGGCACCGCGGCGAGAGACTGTATGATGCCTGCATTATGCATCGCCATACCGGTCCGTCGCCTTCCGTTATGGTATGTGGCGCAATTGGATATGACACCCCCACCCCTCTGGTACGCAACGCCGGTACACTCAACAGCCACCGCCACATCTCCGACGCTTTAGAGCCTACAGTCCTCCCTTGCCTGCAGGACCTGCTAGCGGCCACGTTTCAACAGGACAATGCGCGCCCGCACGTGGCACGTATCTTGCAACAATTCTTCACGGCCCACCAGGTGTCACTGTTGCCATGGCCCGCCAGTTCTCCCGATATGTCGCCCATCGGACACGTGTGGCCGCTGATCGGCAACCGAGTGGTCCGGCAAGCACCACCCGCGGCTACGCCTGATGAACTGTGGCAACGTGTCGAAGCAGCCTATACCGACATACCCCAAGCCCACACACATCCACAGCCTCTTTCGTTTGATGCCTCGGCGTGTAGCGGCTGTTATTTCCAACCGTGGGGGCCAAACGAACTATTGATGCCTGCGTGTTCCGCAAGTCGCACGTGCCTGTAAGCTCAATCGTTTCATATTTGTATCTGTTGTCATGTGTCCAGTAAATGTGGCTTTGCTATCTCGCGTCCTTCTTGGTGTTGCGTTTTGTGTGGCCAGCAGTGAATTATAAAATTATACATTTACCTCATCAAAAAGAGGTCATCGCCCTTTCCACGTTTATAAGTGAGTCACGGAAAAATTCTCATCGACAGCCACCGGGAATCGAACCCAGGGTCTTCCAGTCATGCGCCGGACATGCTGCCACTGCAACACAGCGGCCTCGAATACTCCAGACCCACATACGATCTAACTAGGGCGTATGTGAGAATTCGAGGCCATTGTGGTGCAGTGCTAGCATGCCCCGCACGTAAATGGGAGACCCTGGGTTCGAATCCAGGTGGCGGTCGGTGAGTATTTTTCCGTGACTCACTTGTAAACGTGGAAAGAGCGATGACTTCTGTTTGATGTTCCTAGTCCACGTCAATTGTGTGTATTTATTATACATTTACCTACAAGACGTACTCGAAAATACTTTAAAAACACAGAGCATCTTAAGTAGGGAACATCCGCCAAGCTCACTGTGTGCGATCAAAAAGAGAATTCCTCTTGTCCGATATTTAGAAAAACCGTATCTAACATCAGGAAGACAAGAGAACAAATACATTACCCCTACAACTTCCTGTTTGCAGCGTAAAAGCTCAGAATTAGAAAATGCTTTAGTGAGACAATTCTGTTCTGTTTCGGAAAGCATTTAATACTTTAAGGGCTACATGAGTTGTTGCCTTTCTTGTGTTCAACCGTGACCTAAACATTGGGGTTTGGGTTAAAATTTCCGTACAGAGACGTGAAGCAATCACCATCAGCAAACGATCTAAGACCGCCCTGTGCTGGTTAAAGAATAAATTGTTTGAGTAAAGCGAGGGGGAACAAACAAGAGTAATCGTTTGCTCGGTGCCGACCAAGTTTTGTGGGTCAAGGTCAGTGCAGTTGTGATCAGAAACAACTGACCTCCAACAGAAAACATGCTCCACTTCCGAACTACTTAAAATTCGCTGAATCCTAATCGTTCTTGAAGAGAAACTGACTAACAAGCAGAACAAAGAAAGGGGCTGATAACGACATTTTTAAAGACTTCGAAGAGACTCTGTACTTTTGACAGTTTAAAAGTGTTTAAATTCAGTTTTAAAATGAATCTGTGATCTAAAACCTACATTTTTGGCAAACAAATTTCATAAATTTATAAGTGCATGTTTACAATGTTATAAGCGTTTTTTATTAGTCTCTACGTTTGCCTCCAGGTATTGGCTTTAAAATTTGTATAAGTAATCCTCTTGATTACCTGAAGGTCTATTGACACTTATAAAGTTTGCAACTGGCGAGTCAATTGACTACAGGGCCGCTAATGGCCTAATGGTCAACGGTCGTGATGGCCACGTAGGAACCTCAGGTTCGATCCCAGGTAGGTATGAGCGCTCGAACGATTACATATCTGCCGTGAGTCGGATGGGCACGTTAAGCCGTCGGGCCCCGGGTACTCTCCCCCTCGGTAATAAATAAGGGTGTCTTCCTACCCTTTTCTACTTCGCTTCTGTGTGAGTTTGCCATCGGGCATTCTAGTCCAAATCTCCTAGCTTCATATTTCTAAGGGTTGTTTAAGACCTGGGAACAGACACTCCCTTTCTAAAATCCTCTACGTATGATCTGATCTGATCAATTGTCTACAGCACGAAATGAACTAGGAATGGTTGCAAACTTTTGTGTAACTATTATTTATTTGTAAGCACATCTCTACGGACAGTAGATCTAGTTACAGGAATTACTGCAACGTCATTGTGCGTTAACATCAAAGTGCATTAAAAGTAATAATTACTATTGTAGGGACGGAGCTCTATGTTAATTAGCATATGCTTATGCCAACCTTGCTCCTACGTGTTTGAGATAGATTGTCCCACAACATGCAAAATAAAATAAGGTTCTTTTTACAAATAAAACTATTTATCAGCAAATGCTGATGATGATAGCCCGGCGTTCTTTCTCTTTCAGCTTTTTATCAATATATCTGCTTTTCAAGAGAGGGGAGGTTAGAACAGTAGACAAACTTTGAGGCATATACTATTATTTAGGCCCAAGTACTAAACTTAAATTTTTTTTTGTTTTAGGGCTCGGTCGCTATTGTTCTCTAGCATGGCCATGGACAATTTTTTCTAATAAAATATGAGAAACAACAAACAGGACAACATAAAAAGCATAGCACCGAATTCCTCGGTACAGAGAGCATATCTTTCGAAAAATCCTACGCAAAAGGAAAATTGCCATTAGAGAAATTCAGATAAAATGTGATAACTGCCGTTAATATTAGAATTGTGGCAGCTCCGATGGCCGAGCAGTCAGAGGCGCTGGCTTCTCGCCAAGCTTTGATCCCGAATGAAATATGGTCCAAATCACGGGTCGTCAACCTTTTAATACCTACAGCCCACTTTTCTACTGTATTTTTGTTGATGGTAAAATTTCCTTACCGCCCATTGGCGCCGCGGTAACTCAATTTAGCGCAAGTACGAAGTAATTTTTAGAGGGAAGCGTTTGTTAAAACATATGCACTTAAATTTCTCTTTTTATATATACTTTTTGTACGTTTATACATAGATAATTTCAATTTAATGAAGTTCTGCATTTCCATTGATACAACGCTTACTACTGCGAGAGCAACTTAAATTTAAGAAAATGAAAGTTAAATGTGAAAACAATAAAGTTTATTGAAATAACCTTTAATTAATGATTAATGAGATCCTTGAGGCTGATGCTGCGAGTCTAAATATTTGATATCTGGTTCGATTTTCTTAAGGAACAAACAAAGGTCTTCTCTTTCGGTGATAATATGATTAACAACACTAAAGCCTGATTCTACAAGACATGAGGTAGGGAAAGGTATCAATAAATTAAATATCATTTTCCACATATTTGGATATAACGCAGACATTATTTTTATTTTGCCAGAGTTTTTGGTATCCACCACTATCGAAATTATATTTGCTCTCTTCATCACATTTAAGTTCTAATAGTTCTTCTTGGCAAGTTATAGCAAAATTTGCGGTAAAAGGATTTGATATACAGTCTGCCTCAGCAAAATTTGGAGTAAAAGGATTTGTCATCCAGTCATACACCTTCATGTTCAAAATATCTTTAAATCGTGTTTCCATATCCAATTTAAGTTCGTTGAGGTAGCTACTGAACTTTTCAATTACCTCTGGAGTTACATTATTTATAGATGACCATTCGGAAACTGATGAAATTCTATTTTCAAAAGATTATGACGGAGAAGATCAAGTTCTTCGAAACATAATGACACAATAGTTTTACAAATGATAAGAGTTGCATTGGCTTCTTGAAGCGGCAAATTAATTTCATTAAATCTCTTGAAAATGTCTGCCAAATACAAGGCATAAATCTTTACTGTTTTTAATTGTTGACAGAGACCAGCCTCATTATTATTTTCAAAACCTGTATTACACTATCATATAATGCTACAAAACGAGACACAACAATGGACAAAACCCCCACCGCTCACCATGAAAGCTTGAATCGCCATGGGCGGTAGGGATCAGGTTGACGACCATTGGTTTATATGTTTGTCCTACATGGAGACAAATTAAGCGATAACTTTATATGTTTGTCTCCATGAGACAAAAATAAGCGAGAACTCATGATCTTAAACGCTGAAGCGGATGCCAAGAACTCTGTACTTGCTGCAAAATGCTATTTTACTCCAGTCACTATGCTCCCTTGTATTAAGATCGAAACGAAGAACCTAGTTCTGAAAAGAAACGCATCTCGTCAAATGCATCTCACGTCTACGACATTTTCGTAAACTCTTTGCGAGATTGAATTTGTGTTTGAAATTTCTGGTAACAGTTCATGTGACATTTGTAGCAGCACAGGAAATGTCCGAATTTTTTCAGAAAAAAGACGAAACAAACAACTCATTGCAAAGGAAACTAATTTAAAGACTGTAGCAAAGACTCTTTAGCGACATGATGATTCGGATAAAGACTTCGGTTCTTGAATAACGACCTTAAGAGCGCCCCATCAGAAAGCTAATGTCACCTCCATCCCGAATGTCACAGCAGTTAATAACACTGACGTGTAAGGGTGGACGCCCCGTCTCCTGAACTCGTGCGTTGAAGAGGAATCGTAATAGAAATGTCAGGAGAAAGCCCTCCGGGAGACATATTTTGATCAGCTCTCCTCTCGGTGACGAAGTTTGTATTCTCCAGAGAAAAGATGGCTGGTCTCCGGTTACCGACTTTTTATGGGGGAAATGCATGCTCTCTCATTTGCATTTGGAAGTGAATTCAGGAGCATCGATTTTCGTGTCATCTCGGCTCCCTCTGTCTATAAAGTCATCAGCGGAGTTCTCTCATTATCTTAGAGATATCTTGAGATGCTTGACGTTAGTCAATTTGTCACTTTGATGAATCGCTTGCAATGGGTGTCAGCAGTTCATAAAAACCGGAATCCCATAACGAGTTCGGAGAAAAATTATTTTTATGTGATTAGCATGATAGGAAGCCGGAATGCCCGTCATAAATCCTTTCATAATTAAGTTCTTGCGCTTTGAGGTATTTGAAACAACCTCTCACACAAGCCGTTACTTAAATATTGCTATGTGTTTCTTAAGCGAGAACTGATTTTTAAAACTAAATCTTGATTCAGGATCTGAAATTCCATTAACTGGTTTTCAGATCTTCCAGTTCAACACACTTTATGAGAACACCCAAGAAAATAAATTTCTTCCTCCTTCTGAACGCGCATTGGACTAACATATTCGTGAGCGTGGGACAAATAGTCAATAAAAAAAGCGGCTGCGGGCCGCATAAATACATTAATTGAAAGTAGCGAAATTTCTCAAACTGATGTGTTTATTTTTTTCTCTATCCATTTCTAAACCTGATAATTTGAATATTTCCTGAAAATAAATGAGATATCAGTAACTGAAAATTAATAAGTTGCTCCTGACTAATATATGTTGTGAAACGTGAAGAATACATTCCACCTTAATTTTAATGAGAATTTCGAGGTGTTATTTTAAAGAGATTTCATATTTGTAAACATAGATGCATTGGTTGCAAATGATGATTTATTTCCACGTGAAAAACTTTTGGTTCACATATTTCATTCTTTAAATGAAAAATACCTGCTCAGAGATCTAAGAGCTTTTGAAAGCATTCAAATTTTTTTTTTAACCTGTTTACTAGAGGTGATGTGAAATAATCTGCCAAAACCCCCAGAGTATATAAGTTCACCTCGTTACATAAAATGTAAGCATCAATACCCGACATGCAACTTCTGACGTCACGCAGCCAGCACGTAAAATTACGGCAGACGAATTTCGTCCAATAGGAGTCGTTACTCAATATATCGCTTCCCCATTTTCAGGTTCTTGTGCGTTATCTCCATCGCCATTATATGTTAAGTGAAGCTTCTGTGTGTCGGTTCTGATGACTTCTGTCCAAAAATCACTAGATAGTTTAGAAGCTGAATCACTTTTTGTGTTTACGCAATTTTCATGGAAAATCCGTGATGTCATTTACTAAGTATTAAGTATTATTGGTTTTCGTTTTAAAGCAACATTGGCCGATTTTTTCTCACCTACAAAAAAAATACATTGATTTATCTTGTGGTTTCAACTTCTGGTTATTTCTTTATTATTTAATCGTGGATACTGCCGTGCTTAATAAATATACTGTATTTTGGAACACAACGTGGAATATATTAGTCACTTGCCATACAATATGAAAACTCTCAATTTCATATTGTATGACGTGTGCTAGAACCTTCCCAGTAGCGTTGTTAGAAATGTTCAAGCTCTGGAGATGATTCATTCAATGGGACCGCATTTCCGTAGAAGTACCCTACAGCTATCAGATATGGCTAGGCGTATTCCCACGAATATCATGTTACATACGACATTTTCTTACATACTATACCGATAGCACATCATGCTACCGGAGGTAAAGATTGCAAAATATAAGGTTGCCTACTCACCAATATTCGAATCAACACTAAAGGAAGGATCTGACCAATATTCAGATCAACATTAAAGGATGGATCTTACCAATATTTGGGTCCACACTAAAGGACGGATCTCACCAGTATTCGGATCAACACTAAAGAAAGGATTTCAGACAGACTGTGCCACCGCAAGCCTCACTGATGGTCCTTGACTACAACGTCTCTCTAGATTTGCCTCGAATTTGGAACTAGTTCTTCAAATAACGCCTTTTTCGTACAAGGTACTACGTATCTCTAATAAGACGCCTAGTGTCTTTGAATGAAAATTATGTTCCCATCTATTTGTTTATTGTGTAGTCCAGTCAAATTGGTGAATCCTTCTATTATTCAGCTTGCAGCTTTCTGTCTACCTTCCTTGAAAAAGCCATCTGATTGATCTACGAAAGCTTGAAGACGTTTATTTCTATTTTTACGCTAATACATAGGATTGCTAACACACACTACCGTTTGCGAAACTTACAACACGAAGAAAGAATCGCGCTATTCAAATGCAATTTATATCACACATATCTCACGTTACAGGCGATAACTGATTACATTTGTAGAGCTGTACAAGAATACTCAAGAAACGCATATAGCGTATTAAATCCGTTTATTTTTGTGGTGTGATAAACACAAAGATTCGCCAAGCTTTCGCACTCCGCTGGGAGACTTTTTCAAGGTAATGGTAGACGTAAAAAATAGAGATCCTGGGACAATAGACGAAAAGAACGAGTCCGAAGTGTCAATCAGGACATGCGGAATACAGTCATCGACAGAGAAGTTATGCATTCTTCGGCCGTTCCTGTATGGAATAGTACTAGGAGAATTGACCCTTACACGAACTTTAAAGGGACTGCTATCAGGGAAACAGTCGAAATCCTCTCCAGCAAATTAGCATGCAATGATATGGTCTATACTGAACTACCAAGGGATATTGAAAGATAGAAACACATGGTTTCTATATGATATTGAAAGATAGAAACACATGGAGGCGGGTCGTATAATTACATGACAAAAATTCATGTAATATGCTCGTGATGTCACCCACGATATTTTTAAAAAAACATATTTATTCCTTACGTGTTTCGATTACCTGCATTTTTATGCCTACTATTGCCTTGAAATAGCCTCGAATCTTTGTGTTTATGCGTTTGGTCTTTCAATAACGAATCCTGGGCGATTGTGCCGCGATGTGTTTCCATCTTTCAATAACGCATGCCACGCCCTTGGTAGCTCAGTAGAGGCCATATAATTGCATGTTAATTTTCTGGAGAGGATTTCGACTGTTTCCCCCTGATGGCAGTCTCTTTAAAGTTCGTGTAAGGGACAAATCTTCTAATACTATTCCATACAGGAACGGTCAAAGAATGCATAGCATCTCTGTCGAGGGCTATATTCTGCATGTCCTGGTTGACACTTCGCACTGTTTTTTTAACGTCTAATGTCCAAGGATTACTATTTTTACGCCTACCATCGCCTTTAAAAATCCTCCTAGTTGAGCGCAAAAGTTTGGCGAATCTTTTGCTTATTTCACCACAGAAATTACCGGATTTAATACGCTATATGCGTTTCTTCACTATTCACAGTCTGATGTATTTAAACTGACTGTAAAAGAATGTTCGCTTCAAAACTCGGTGTCACGTGAAGCCATTTCGAGCAACAATAACAGCATATATACGGCGTGGTATTGAATAGAAGACGTTTTCGATATCGTCCTGGGAAAGAGACTGCCCGGTTGGTTTTATGTGAGACCAGAGTTCATTGGTGATGACTGGCGGAGGTTCTTGACGCGCCTGTTGCTTAGCTACTATGCCCTAGAATTCGATCGGGAACACATCCGGCGAACGTGCAGGCCAGGGAAGAAGCGGTATCTTCCGTGCATGGAAGAGGTCTTGGAAATTCCTATCTACATGTAGCCGAGCATTAGGAATTTATAGTGAGGACAACTCTGAAGAAAGGATATCACCCCTGCCTCTAATCTAAAATATCCTTGATGTATTGCTGGCTGTTGAGGATTCCCTCATTTCGTATCAGGCAAGATCGTGAATTGAACCCAATGTCGCACCAAACCATGACACCTTGGCGTTGGGCTGGTATGACGCTAAAATGCACGATGTCTTCTAACATGTATGTTACCATCATGGTGCATCAAGTTGAATCGTGACTCGTCAGAAAACAAGACCTGTTGACACTCAGTGCGCCAATATCTGCGTTCGAGACCAAATTGCAGCCTGAGGAGCATGTGGTTGAGGGTCAAAGGAATGCGCAGCGATGGGCTGCTAGCGACTAATCCCCTGTTAAACAGGCGACATCAAACGTGCTGAAGCACAAAACCTGACCTGTGACAGTGTTCCACTGCTGCTCTAACAGCGCGGATGTCGTTGTGCTGTGTGATCGGTCACTGTCATGCGGTAGAAGTCCCAGTCGTCCTGCGCAGTCGTGCAAATTTGAGGCTCATTTCCCGGATTTCTGTGAGTCCCAGCCTCATCTGCCCACTGACGTCACACTTGCATCGCTGTACTGGAGTATCGTCATGTACAACATTTTCCTGACGGAGAAGCGAGTCAGACGAAAGTGGAAATGTTTCCGGAGTACTCATAGCAGGGCCTAAGGGTGAGACATTTCCCGTTGTAGTGGAGCCACCTTCTGTGGCAGGGTGCAACTTAATGCAGCATTTGACAGATTCTTGTTTACTCTGCTATCCAGAACAACCAGACGGAAAATCAGTTGAATATACAATAAAGTTCATGTTAAGTTTCCAATACCCTGATAGCTTATTGATCACTGCTTAAAGGATAAATGAAACGCCTTTTGGCCGGCATTATCTGATTAATTAGAGTAAGAATGAGGCGGCCGCTTGCTCATTAATATCAATAAATCATTTTCAAATTGTTAGAGGGGATTAATGCACGTATAACGAAGTAAATTTCTTCGTCATTTTTGTCCACGCCGGGGCTCGAACCCGGGTCTCCTCATTCCGGAATAAGTCACTCTACCAATTGAGCTACGCGGACGTTCGTTCTGACTGCTATCTGCCTTTATGTCGTGTGCGTCCTGCTGGCAGGTACGTCACATCTCCCCCCCCGAAGGAGTGCCGGGGGCATGGCCCACGGGTCAGCCGTGACCATGAATTGTCGCAGGCAGCCATCCGCTGTAGAACGTGCACTTGAGAACTCCCAGTCAATCTGGTGTGTGTGGAATGCAACGTCACATACATTTATTTTTTGAAGCGCTGGAGAAGGGATTCTCTTATTTTTCCTATCCCGCGGTGTGGGAAGAACATCACACCATTGCGAGATTTTGAACGGCCGGGTCATCCGGAAAGTTCGGGCGCCATTATAACGAAGTAAATTTCTCTGTCATTCTTATCCACGCCAAGGCTCGAACCCGGGTCCCCTCATTCCGGAATAAGTCACTCTACCATTTGAGCTACGCGGACGCTCGTTCTGACTGCTATTTGCCTTTATGTCGTGTGCGTCCTACTGGCAGGCACGCCACACACGTATAATGATAACTTCCGTCAGCTTCCGGTAGAGAAGAAGGAGATAAAAGGGCCGGTCTTACACATGTATAGTTAAAATAAAAAGTTAGGGTCCACCTAAAACACCCCTTTACGTTTTCCGTAGGAGTGGGATAAACTTTTATCAAAAGACGTATTTATTTCATGAGATAATTCTGTCCCACAGTGTTATTGGAGGTTTGGGCCGAATATATAGCCGGGTGTGTGTCACTCACCTAACCAGATTACTTAACCGAAACTCACTCAAGCGGAAGGCTCATTTTATCGAAGGAATTACTTAATTGGAAGATTATTTTAGCAATACGACCAAATCACCTCACGGACATTGTATCGAATAGCTCGACCTTGGGATGGCAGTCTAGTGTATGTAAATTTGTAATGGAACTGTCTCCATAGTCTTGATATAACACTTTCGGACACATTCATAAATCTGGCAATCTTTGCATTCCCTTTTGACTCGCATTTGTCTTTCCAGCGACTCTCCACCTCTGACTGACATTCAGATGTCATCATGAAGATATTTTCCGAAAAATTTGTGAGCAACAGCAATATCGGCGTAGCTAAATCTCCAATAAAATGCAGACGCATATAGAGCTTCGTTTAGAGTTGACCTTAATTCGTATTATCGGTGTTCCAACAGATCATTTACATTCTGGTGACGGGCCCTGCGATTTCATGCCTCCGTCTTTCTCAAGGGTTGAGGGAGATTTATGTGACGTACTGCACATGTCAAGACGGCAAGTAGTAGTGATAAGTGCTTGTCGGTGTAGCTTAAATGGAAAAGCTTTCGACTCAGGAGAGTAAGAATGCTGGTTCGAGTCTCGTCAATGGCAAATTTGTGTTTTCACAGATGTCGTGGAGATGAAGCCCCTTATTCCTTGCATCAATCATTTGCGCCCCATGGAACTCACTCAGTTGCTCTATTAGCCCCCTATCCTAGTGTTACTACACTATACAGCAATCAGGTATCTGAGATATTTATAGCCAGTAGGGACGTTTTTGGTCGGTCACATAATTGTGGCGGTGCATTAGAGATTTGTGGATATATGTGGTGTACGCAAGGAGTTTATATTACTGGAGATACCACTCCTATCCACACAGCATTGGCCGCCATAAGTCACCGTCCGTACTGCAAATGACGTCATGAGCAGGCACGACGCAGCCGCAGAAAAGAAGCTTCTTCGAAACCAATGGAACAAAAGCTTCTAAGGTTATAAACAGATAAAACGAGTAATTCAATGATCTTTATCAATGATACACAAGCTTACTGTTTCATCAACGGTATAATTTAGTTCATTTTTGCCTGCTTGTGACGTCACACCACAGATTAGCTGTGACCTATGGCGGCAGAGCCAGTGGTGTCTCCAGTAATATAACCTCCGTGGGTGTACGTTGTGCTTTCTGTGTACATGGAATATTTTGGGTATGCTAACTTTTATAAGACCGAGGAAAAACTTTTTAATCTCTCCTATAAGAAAATGCTGATATAACAAATGAACGTAATAGCTCCAGCGGGAAGTGTGCGTGCGTGCGTGTGTGTGTGCGTGCGTGCGTGCGCGTGTACTTAGGAAAAACAGAAAATAAAATAAGGACATTCTAGTGATGCCTAAATCATCTCAAAAAGAAAAAGATGTTTGGCAATATGGTTTATAAAAGCGGTAATTGTGTTTCCACAATAGTCTCAGAAGAAGCAAGATGAACAAAACGATAACATAAACTCACTTTTTTTTCTATTGTTGGCATACCCGTAACAAAAGAGCGTTACAATGGTCGATATTTAGTCGCCATTATCGATGAAATAAATGTGGAAGGCAAAGGACATTCGCATGGAAAAAATATAATTTTACTTTGAAAAAAAAAATAGCTGCAGAATGAAAACGTAAAGAATGGAACTATGCCGATGACGAAAAAAAGGACATTTGGTATCTCAATAAAACTTTCATGTACACATTTTTTTCTTGCTGTTACCCCACTTACCATTGTTCAGATCTCAGACAGCGTTACATGAAAAGCGACAGAATTCTGGTAATTTATGTCATTTTCTGAAGCATGAAGCACCTAGTAACTGCTCTTATACTTTACCTCGGAATTTCCTGAGGCAACTTTTTTAAGATTTTGATAAATTCCTTGTCATTTACATCCTTTCGTTATCCTCCACTCCTCTTTTTTTCTCTTCGAATAGCCGTATCTGTAACACTTTTAATCTTTGCTCACTTCCACCAGAAGGGCTGACAGGGACACTTTCTGTCTCATATGCGTGACTTAGAACTGTAAAACCATAGCTTCCCTTCAATTCATTTCTTTCCACACGGGTTTAATGTTTCAGTAGAAAGTAAAACCTGAAGTTGTTGAATATATGTGTACGTCAAAGGATTTGAAGGAAAAAATTTCTCTGCAACGGTTATAAAAGAATTATGTTGTTAAGAGCTCCCGCTATTTTCCATTGTGATTATTTATGCTTTCCAACCGTACTTTGAAGAAGCGTATATGCTCCAGCTTTGTCTGTTTGTCTGTCTGCCTTTCCGCATGATAACTCACATAAAAATGGCTCGATTTCGATGAAATTCTAGCATGTGGTAGGGTACAACCAGGGAACAAATCCTTTTTAAAATGGAAGAAATGGGGTCAAAGTTCAGGACATAGGAGCGGGGTCCATTCCATTGCCCTTATGCTTCATAACGTACGTAAAAATGCTTCGATTGCGACAAAACTTTCTTTATCATGTTGTTTCTAAGGTATATTGAACTGGTTCTATTAAATATCATTGAAATAGGGTCAATGTTTAGGTCACAGGAGCGAGATTTATTCCATAGCTATTATCCTCATAACTTGACTAAAAAAGATTCTATTTCGACAAAACGTTAGTATGTTGTTCCGGAGATATACTGAATCAATTCTGTTTAATATCATCGAAATGTAGTCAAAGGTCAGGGCAAAGGAGCGAGATTTATTCCCCAAAAATTGAGTAATAACTTGAGTAATGATTTCTGGTATGTTGGAAAGCGTATCATAATCAATGTATTGCATGATTTTACTAACTTGTTTTTTTTATCGGCGGCTGTAATCTCTGTCAACGGATGACAACTTGTTTTCCTTACATGTGCGTTTCATTCCAGCGTAAAATTTACAAGATCATACAACCAAAAATGCAACCAGCACAGTAAGATGAGTAGCGCACAATTCCAAATTTACAGGTGATCGGGTTCGAACCCACATCTTTTTTCGGAGTCAGATATTCTACAGCTTGATTTGCACCGACAAAGCCTTATTGCTGCAACTTTTCGTTTTGGTATGTGCGTCACTTATGTGATACGTCTCTACATATATATCCCCTCGCCCTTGTGAACGGTGGGGGGCAGGAAATCGGAGGTTTCAGGTCCATGCAAACCATGCTTGAAAGAGCTTACTGTAGAACAAGGAATTCTTATTATTGGGTGTGTCCATAAGTTCTGCCAGTTTTTGTAGGCTACCAAAAAAGAAGGAGAACACAACAAATCACGTACCTGGGATTTCACATAATTGCCATCATTCTGTATGACCTCTAGCCATTTGTCTATGAGTGGGTGAATAGTACGCCGGAAAAAATCCTATGTTTTAGAGTCAAAAAGTCATGTAATGACGTTTCCACATCGTCCTCATCATCGAAGGTTTGGAGAGCAAAGGCGTTCGGTAACGATCGCAAAATATGGCAATCCGTATGTGCCAGGTCAGGGGAATACGCTGGGTGAGGTAACACTTCCCAACCAAAGTCCAGTAATTTTTGCCGAGTGATTAAAGCAGCATGAGGTCTAGCGTTATCATAATGAAGGATCACGCCTTTGCGATTGAAGAGTGCTGGCCGCTTCGATGTTAGTTGTTCTCGCAATCTGTCCAACTGTTGGCAGTAGAGGTCAGCATTTATCGTTCGGTTAGGTGCCAACATCTCCCAGTGGATTATTCCTTGGACATCCCACCAAATACTCAACAAAACCTTTTGGGGATGCAGTCCTCCTTTTGAGGTCGATGGAACAGGCTCCGCACTTTGGCACACAGTCCGTCGACGCTGTACATTACGGTACAGTACCCATTTCTCATCACCCGTTAGAATTCGTTTCAAAAACGGTTCGTTTCTGTAACGCAGGTACGGATTCTCCGCTCTCGTTGCTGTGCAGAAAGCTGGTGCGGAACCCAGTTATCGAAATTGGTGATGAACCCAAGCGGATGCATCCGTCTTTCGACTCTTGTTCTGTTAACCATAACGTTTACGCTAATCCTGAGCCGCTGGATGTGGGTTATTTGTTATGACTCGGTCCACATCTTCGTTAAAAACCACGGGTGGACGTCCAGAACGTGGTTGACTTTTACAGCTTTTGTCTCCGTCCCGGAATTTTCGAAATCAACGGCGACATGTGCTATCATCAACTGTATCCTCCCCATACACATGGCAGATGTTATGGCAAGCCGCGGCTGCAGTACTGTTTTTATCGAATTTGTACAGTAAACAATGTTTAATGTGCTCCTTATCACATGACATGTTACACCGTCCGCGATTTCCGTTACGAATGACTTACTCGGTCAAACCTAATGCCTCTATATGCTCTGCTGCTCCACGCTTTATTGGCCGAAAATTCGGCATTTCAACGTCACCTGTGACGTAATTCCTTCGATCGCAATTTCAATCTATTACATAAACGAGTAGAACTTTTGCATACACCCAATAATTCCAGACCACATTTGGAAAGAAACATCGCACATTTTCTGAAGCGCTGAAGAGGGGATTTTTAATCAATTCCAGATTATGTGTAGAAGGAACATCACATATGTTTCTCGAACCTCGCGTCCAAGTTATTCATTTATCGTTTGGGCGCCACTGTAAATCCAAATTTGTTGGATTTCGGATTCGAAACCGCCTCTTCTTTCCTCAGATTAATATATTCTATCGCCTGAACTACACCGATGAAGGTTTATCACTACAACTTGTCATTTTGACATGTGTTTCACCTCAGAGGTAAGTACGTAACGGAACAAAATTTTGCAGATAATTGGTGTACACCGGGAATTATTGCTATAATCGCAAAGGTGAAACGTACTTTATCGACGTTTAGTACACCGAACAATCCCTGGATTATGACCACCGTTTTAAAAAGTGAATGCAGCCCGTTGAATACGTGATTTCCGAAAGGGCGCGATTAGTTGACCGACGTAGCATATATAAGGTGTGAGTGGTGCAGTAGGTAGCAAAATTTGGAGCGTGATGGGTGAACAGAAAGATTTATTTGACTTCAAGGAAGGAGAGATTGTGGGAGGTCGCAAAGGGGGTGCCTCAGTTTCCAAAACTGCTGAACTGGTGGGATCTTCAGGATCTGCCGTAGTCAAAGTGTATCAGAACTGGTATGAAAAAGGTCCAATAACGACCAGAAAGCAAAACTTCACAGGAGAACGAAAGGTTGTTGTGAGAGGCGAGCGCCAGGTTCGACGACTCGTACACACCAACAGACGCGGAACTGCTCACAGTTGGCTACCCAATATAATGGAGTTCAACCGGGAACAGTACCTGTCATGATCGTGCATCGCACGCTCGTACGGATGAGCTGTAACAGCAGAGGACCCTGGCGACATGATCTCCAAACCACGGTTCATCGGCGCAAAAACTCTCCTGGTGCAACGATCATGCACGTTTGACGTCGGATGACTGGAAAAGAGTCTGGTGGTCTGACGAGTCACGTTTCACTCTACTCCTTGGATGGTCGTGTAGGTATTCGGAGCAGACAACATGAGGCGCTCGATCCATCCTGCATGGTATGCACAGTGCAAGCGGTGGAGGCGGTTGCATGGTGCGGAGCATGTTTACCTAGCAGGAACCTGGACCCCGGTGCTTGGGGAACAACGTATGTAAGAACACAATCTTCGTGTAAAGTAACAATACTAATCAAATGACGCCGCCTGTGCACGTTATACACTAGGGCTTACCTTGGAACCTCTAGTTACGTTTAATAAAAATACACTGAGTATAAAAGAAAGTATAAGATCTTTCAGACACCCCGCACCGGGATCCATCATCAGATACATAAAAAGAGGTAATGTGGGGTGGATACAGGCAATTCATGATATCAGATGTGACGCAATTGCATTATATTATAAATTATCTGTATCCAGCACACATTACCTCTTTTTATGTATCTGATGATGGATCCCGGTGCGGGGTGTCTGAAAGATCTTATACTTTTTTTATACTCAGTGTATTTTTATTAAACATAACTGGAGGTTCCACGGTGAGCCCTAGTGTATATCGCGAACAGACGGCATCATTTTATCAGTACATTGAAAAACGTATGACCAGTGCACAACTATTATGGATTGCTTTCTGATTCTGTATACCCAGCAATTTTTCCAGATTGACCACGGTACCTTCCCAGATGACAATGCGCCAAGTCACAGGTCCAATGTTGTGCGTGGTCCGAGGATCACAGTTTAGACTTCCAGCATATCGATTGGACTCCTCCGAACTCACCTGATATCAATTCCATAAAGCACTTGTAGGACATTATGGAACGACCTATCAGGTGTCTGGATATACCTATCATTTCCATACCTGCATTCAAGGCCGCATTACACACAGCTGGGTTATTCATACCTACCAAGTGCTTCCGGTATCTTATTGAATCTTTGCCACGTCGGAAAGCTCTTGTACGGAGGGCGAAAGGAGGACCTACGAAATATTAGGTAGGTAGTCATGATTCAGTGACCACTCACTGTATTTTTTTCCTATGCAGTATTACTAATGGGTCATTCTTCACTTACTTCACTAGGTGTTGTCAAGTGAACCGAGAAAATCCATCATTAACATACTTAAAATTAAAGTTTGAAACGCCATTCAACATTTTGCATTTCTAAAGATTTTAATACCGCGAATTACATTTGCTATAGGTTTTCAAGTGACACATTTTCTTCATGCAGTTTGAACTGTTCCATCATCCCCATATCAAAGAGAAGTAGTGGCTCGTTCAAAATTCAGCTGGTTTCAGAAAAATGTAAATAATTTGTGCCGAAATCGAAGGTACAAAATTCATATTAAACCTTGGATTCGTACTCAAGTCCACATCCCAGTTTTCTGGTTTGTTGGGAGTAAATCACCGACCAGGCACTTGTTATGCTACGTAATGGGAGGAATGGCCGAGGCAGGAAGCTATACATGCACTGATCATTATATATCCACCGTTATTTTCACCATTGGACGCGTCCCACAACACACCATATTAATGTCAATGGCTGACGAGATGTAAACACATTTCTCAACATAGAACCTGCCACACTATGAAGGATTTCACGAAATGAAACCAAACTTACCACACACATAGACAAATTGGTGGGAATAAAGAAACTTAATTTCTGCGGCATTATATGAATACGATGAGCGAAGAGACAGTATAAAGTGACCTGAATCAGGATGTCGTATGACTGCCAAGCTGGACTATAAATTCCGCTATCGAGTGGGAAAATGACCGGATGGTGTCCTGGAGTATCGGTTACCTTGCGTCTTTGACCTGTGTCCAAATTTCATCGACGTTTCGAAAGGGTCGTGCAGAAGCGTTAATCCGTCCACTAGTGACGTCCCACACTTTCTCTACTGGGGAGAAGTCTGGCGATCGCGCTGCTCAGGGAAGTTCCTCGACACCTTGTGGGCACTGTCTGTCGATGTTGACAGTGTGTGTGCAGGCTTTAGCATTCTGAAACTGGGCTTCACGGATACCACGGAGATACGGCGATAAAACAGGCTGCAGCACCTCGCCGACGTATTGTAGTGCTGCCAATGTGCCAACTGTGCGTTCGAGCAGTGAATCTCTGTTAATACTGATAGTGCCCAAACCATGGCATCAGATGAGGAAACGTATGACGCTCATGGATGTCAACAAGATCAGCCCGGTGATCTTCTACAGATTTCTCAAGACTGGCGCTGAGATAGAAGCGATACTCGTCGCTGAGTACGGTACGTTTTCATTCGTCCAGCCATGCATGTCTGGTACGGGACCAATGCAACCTTTGTGAAAACACAAGTTTGGTAAGTTGCTCTCCCAACTAAGTTACACGGACGGAATGTATCTCTGCAGATTTGTCGTTTTGACACGTGCTTTACCTTTGTAGTACGTCACACCTTGAGCGACGATTTTGAGCAGTTAGTGGTAGTCGTTTCAATGGCTGAAGTGAGCGCAAACCTTCTTAAACCAATCTGTGACACACAGTCCTTGTCGATAAAGGGAAGACCTTAGAATGTAGCCTCATCAAATGTCGTCCGCTGTTGTCGTTGGACTGCTGCAATTTACCCTCAGATGCAGCGATCGATGTGCGTGGACGTTCGCCTGCGTTCCCCAGTCCCATTACGGTGACGAATGTCACCTTGCGCCACATTCGGCCAACAGTTTTTTAATCCCGAACTTTTCGCCGTAACGCGACGCGAGGACAAACCAGTCGCACGTAGCCCTGTAACGGAACCACTAGTAAAATTGTCTGAATGATGTTAGAACTCCTGATGACATTTCCCAGGCATTCTCATTCTTTGCAAGTGCTTTCGCCACTTATATCACTCAAGACATTGGTCCGTACCCACCAGGGAGCACGATCAAGCTTAAATCGGTTTTAAGCTTGATCGTGCTCCCCTGATTGGTTCGCAACCAATCACGTGGCTATTGGTTGTTTCGCAGCCAATAGCTCGCTTAACTGTACTACTTCAAGCGAGCTATCCTGTAGATGAATGCCTACCAATTTTCAACAACTTCCTCCGGTTGACACCCAAAAATAGTCTCCGAAGATTTTTGTCGGTGACGGAAATTGCGCCTCCACGCCCCAGAGCCAGTTGCCATAACAGACTAAAATACACTAACGGAATGTATCGCTGAAGATTTCACGTCTTGACTCGTGCTTCATCTCCATAGTACGTCACACCTCCTAACAAAGATTTCTTGGTATAAAAGTTTCTGCGTTGAGCGGTGTACTTCGTGCTCGGTTGGCCAACAGTGTTCCCCGCCTCGACTGAATCCTGTTAAACCTTTGTGGTTTATAATGAAATGCAACAATCGATAGTCCATGCCCGTGGTTAACTCTGTTGGCACCTTATTCCGACCAGCAAGAACAGAATAGCTGAAGGAAACTTTTTCCGCTGTGAAGGTGATGCCACGCCGAGTACAAGTTGTTATCACAGCTAAACGCAGCAGAGCCCGAGCCCGATTCGGGCTCGGGCTGTAGAATATTTATTGAAGATCTGGCTCGGACGGGCTCGGGCTCTTAGAGAGAGAGAGAGAGAGCGAGGGAATTTTTTTATATATAAATGTGAGTTTATATGATTTAGCAAATGAGACATTTTATAGTTGGTGAAGGGAATTCTTCGGCAACTGGTTCTGGTTAGGGAGTGGGCATTCGAGATGAGATGGCTATTTATTCCGGGCTTGGAAAGAAAATGGCATAAGCAGCGCATTGGTGTGGTTCTGCAGAGAAGAAAAAGCTTTCTCAAGAACTATAGATATTGGGTATTTGATAGCATGCCGACGATAATTTACCCCTATCTCCACGCAGTAGCTCTCTGCTAATCCTAGTTAGAAACGATCATATTGCAGCGCATCATGACGCGATAATATTAGCATTATTTGAACAACATGCAAGTGAAGCACCGCCCGAAGCACTTCTGGTAGAAACGAACGTTCGAAGAAAATCTTACAGTTCCACTGTAAAAACAGATAGAGGTCCCATCACCACTCCCCATTTTAGAAATACATTGGTTAATAGCAGGAGGAGAGAGTGGAAGTTTGGAGAAGGAGATGTTTTTTTATTAATGGTTGAACAGGTTAGCCAGTTTTTGGGCCCGTTCGGGACCGGGCCCTATCTTGCAATATAAAATTCCGGCTCGGATGGGCTCGGGTTCCAAAAATTGAGCCCGAACTCAGCTCTAAAACGCAGCCCAACATATTATTAGGTAGGTGGTCATAACGTTATGGCTAACAAGCGTATATGTATAACCAAAAGTGTCCACTGAATTCATAGATCATATGTAGAGGATTTTAGGAAGGGAGGGTCTGACCCCAGGTCTTAAACAACCCTTAGAAATAGGAAGCCAGGAGATTTGGGCTACAGTGCCCCATTGGAAACTGACACGGGAACGAGGTTGAAAGGGGAGGAAAGCGCCCTTGAATATTACCGTGGGAGACAGTACCCAGGGCTTGACGGCTTAACGTGCCAATCCGACGCACGGCGGATATTTAGTGGTTCGAGCGTTTGTATCTGCCTGGGATCGAACCCGCGGTCTTCTCCGTGGCCGTCACGAACGTTGATCACTAGGCCACCCGCGGCCCCGTCCACTGAATTCCGAACCAAAGTGCGTGTTTATCGTTAGCGGGACATGAACAGAGGAATTTTTACGTGTCCTCTTACCATTCTGTGACATAGGCCCTCCACTGCTCCAGTAGCCTATGCCACAGACCGGATGGCATAATCAGAAAATTTGTTAATCACGTCCATTACAGTGATATATCAGCCGCGGTTAGTTCTCGAAAACGGATAAAAATTGCTGGTTTTGAATCCCAGGTTACGTTTAAGTCAGATCACCAAACCTGGTTTGCATAGAATACATTCTTCACAGTTAAATGGAAGGTATATAGAAATGTCCATATCGGCTGATAGATAACGTATTTTCTATCGTGTCTCATATAGCCATCTTTCAGAAATCTTCAAAATTGCAGCTCGCAGGAACGAGAATCTGACCTCCAACTCCCAATTTCATGTTCGAGCAGCTTTCAAAACAATAGATAATACAGCATCAATGCGCCGATGATGATATTTTTATATGCCTTTCAGTAATTGTGAATAATTTATTGGTTGCGTGGATTCGCTTCCATTCCTTTGTATGGTCTGAAGCATTGGAGATTTGTTGATCAGAAAAATGCAACGTCAAAAAAACGTACGCGATCGGACTGAAACTAGCAAGATTGGTAGGTCACATGAGGAGGTGTAAATGATTACAACAGCAGCGTACATGCAAATGTTTGTGCCAGCCACGCCCTCATAGCTGTCCTTCAGAAGATACGAAAGCAGAATGTACGGGGCAAGTGGTTATAATCGATTTGCGAAAGTTGTGGAAATAAGGTAGTGGTAGTAACTGAGTATGCCCTTCCGCAGCAAAAGCGACACGTGCGTACAAATAACGGGCTTTGTGCTAGGCCGATGTGTTGGACTGCGGGAGGGTGAACCTCGCAATCACAGTGATACGAATATGGCGTCAGTGGGGAAAGGAAGGTCTGAGGCATCGACATGCGGGGTCTGGGACCCAGGACCCGACGAACGCATGGGGAGACGGTCGTCTCCACCTTATGGCATAGGAGAACTGAGTAGCCGCGTCAAGGAAGATTAGCAAAAGAGTGGAGGCTTGTATCACATCAAGGGTTGTCTGGAACCTCTGTCCCTACGCAGTTTGATTCAGAGAGTGCTTCGTCCGTTACTTCGAGTTCTTTCGTCCTGAAAAACGACAGGAGTCAGCAGCGGCCATGGGTCCAAGAACGCAGACACTGGTATGATGAATGGCAGCGCGTAGTATTTTCCGGCGAGTTGCGGTTTTTTAGTATTTTCTGGCGAGTAGCGGTATTTTAGTATTTTCTGGCGAGTAGCGGTATTTTTAGTATTTTCTGGCGAGTAGCGGTTTTTTAGTATTTTTGACGAGTAGCTTTTTTTCTTGACTTACATTTATTGATTTCAGTTTATACTTCAATGTTTGAACAGTTCTGACTTGACTTGTATTTCTGATTTTTCTTGTTTTGACTTGGGAGAAGAAGACTTCATTTGGCCTTTTTCCTCTTTACTATCCCAGTTTTCACATGTCTGTGATGTTCCGTATGTATTGGATGTGACAGCTAAATAAAATAAATAAATCAACTCATTTATATAAGGCACAAAGATAGGTAACGGAAGCAAAATACACTGCTGGCCACCCAAAATGCAACACCAAGAAGGAAGCATCCGATTAGCCTGAAATTCGCAGCATGAGTCTTCCGCGAGAGGACATGCAAACGATTAACTTTGCAGGGCATATGCAAATCATGTGCGCCCGGCAAGCCACCGAGAAGCACTATAATAAGGGTGCACAGAAGGCGGGGTGTAAGTAATGGAAGTGCGTTGTGCTGCCGGACCTGTGCGTGGGAAGCTTCTTAATGTCTCGTCGCAGAATACGGCAGTCATTCCAGCACGTTTCGGAGTTCGACAAAGGATGAATAGTGGCTTATCACGACAGCGGTTTATCGTACCGAGACATCGTGGCCCGTGTGGGATGACATCCAGCCACAGTGAGGCGAGTATGGATTCTGTGGGGGCAGGAGAGACGGACGGACCGACGTGAGCGATTGTTGAAGCCGCGGCACACCACCGAACGAGAGGACCCGCATGTTGTGCGGCGGGCATTGTCGGCTCGCACCGCCACATCACGTACGTTACCGCAAGAATTAGAGTTTGTTGCGCAACAACCTGTCTCAGCACGTACCGTTCGACGTTGTCTGCAGGAGCGGGGACTTGTCGCACAGCGCCCATTGCTCCGATTACCATTGACGTTACACCACCGGCGAGTGCGGCAGCAGTGGGCCGTTGAACGCCGTACCTGGACTTCGGAATGGCACGACATTTTCTTCTCCAACGAATCCCGCTTCTGCCTGCAACACCACGATGGTCGGATCCGCGTGTGTTGGCACCGCGGCGAGAGACTGTATGACGCCTGCATTATGCATCGCCACAATGGTCCGTCGCCTGGCGTTATGGTTTGGGGCGCACTTAGATATGACCGCTACACCCCTCTGGTATACATCTCCCACGTTTTGGAGCCTGTAGTCCTCCCTTGCCTGCAGGATCTGCCAGCGGCCACGTTTCAACAGGACAATGCGCGCCCGCACGTGTCACGCATCGTGCAACAATTCTTCACTGCCCACCAGGTTTCACTGCTGCCGTGGCCCGCCTTTTTTCCCGATATGTCGGCCATCGAATATGTCTGGTCGCTCATCGGCAACCTAGGGGCCCGGCAAGTACCTTCCGCGGCTACCCCTGATGAACTGTGGCAACGTGTGGAAGCAGCCTGGACCGACATACCCCAAGCCCACATCCAAAGCCTCTTTCGTTCGATGCCGCGGCGTGTAGCGGCCGTTATTGCCAGCCATGGAGGCCACAGGAACTATTGATGTCTGCGTGTTCCGCAAGTCACACTGGCCTGTAAGTCCAATCGTTTCATCTTTGTATCTGTTGTTATGTGTCCAGTAAATCTGGCTTTGCTAACTCGTGTCCTTCTTGGTGATACATTTCGGGTGGCCAGCCTTGTATTTTGTGGCTTTCCCCTGGCGCAGAATGCCAAGTTACTCCTCAGATGGTTTGGAAGGCTTAATGCGTAATTGAGCTGTGAGTAGAAAGGGTGGAACTGAAACCGAACTATGGATCGCGTAGTTAACTCAATAATCAAAAGGCTCACTTAACAAATGAACGATGGTTCGAGGGGTTTAGTTCATAAATGAGCTATGAACTGCGTGATTAACTTAATACTATCATCTAGGTCGCATAAATTAAGAACCGGTAAAATGAAACAGATTGCAGGTGAGACTGAAGAAAAATGTGAATATTTCTTTACGACAAAAATGGAAACTTCGGCAACCTCTCTTAATAAGTACCGGCACAAAATACTTTAAATGTTGTATTAATATTTAACCAACTTTGTAAAATACATATTTTGAGTTCACTTTTTTAAAGAAATAGACCACATTTAACGTTGCACACACTTCAATTGTAATTTGAAAGTGCATTTGTTAAATGTCATCTTGGGAGCGCACGCAGTCGACGTTTGTTTAACAAAATGAGTGATATAACGACCATCTTGGCTGACGTCGATTTTCGCCTGACAGTCATGGCCTAAGTCTAATTTACCAATTTCACCGTGAGGAAACGCGGATCGGAAAGTGTCAAGCAGTGACGGGAGACCCCTAATACAACTCATCACGATAACGGAAATTCATTACCTCTGTCCCAGTCTTCACAAGATCACCTGCTGGCCAGACTGACTCATGAGAGAGCATCGTCCAAAGGGAGGTATCAATACAATTATTCATTACCTATGACAGCGTCAATAGTGTGGTTCCCGTTCGGAACAATGCTTACTGCACCATTTGGTTTTTAATTTCGATGAGATCCATGCTACTTTCCACTCATGTATCGCGTGCTCTTTAATGGTGCGAAACTCCACTTCCCTAAGTTTCAGAGAGATTATTAGTTCTTTTCTCATTTTCATGAAAGGAAGGTAAATATGAATATGTATGATATTTCTGTGAGCTGAATAAAGGAGACGACGCAGAAAGTTTATGATGCAGAGACTTTGCTGTGCTGCCGCTGTTAATTTCCGGAGGAACTTCTAAATACAGCCGAAATTAACCGAAGACTATAGAAAACAGAAGCCTGTTTTCTAGAGTCTTCGGTTAATTCAACCCCACAACCTTTCATAAGTGAATTTAACCACAGTACTCCCGCTTCAGTGTTTTCTTTTCCTTCTATAGCATTAGTCTCATACCTAGGTTACTTCGCTTTTTTAGATATGGTATGCTTACTTATTTTGGCCCTGTGATATCTTCTATTTAAATTCGTTTATTTCAGTACGTTCTGTAAACACAATTCCATCTCCTTATTAGTCTCTATTCCTTCTCATTTTCTTTATTAGCTTCAACCTCACAACCTTTCGTATATTTCAACTGCTACAAACGACTGAGATGTAATCTAGGTTACACAAAGAGCTCCAAGCTTCCAGTTATATTAAGATTGAAATCTTACAACTAAACTTACAGAGAGCACAAATAAAAAGTAAAAGTTTAAGTCTACAAACAAATTATAACAACTAAAGACCTTAATGCAATGTGTGCTAACCCACGTTTTGTAAAATCACTGTTGCAGCCACCGAAGACACACATTCAGATATACATAGACACTATGGTAACATATTCCAATAGATACCTAGGGATAACAGTGGGTTCGCACCAAGGTTAATAGACAGTAAGGTTTGCTCATCCCGCTTTCCTCGCAGACGAATAATGGTGACGTCACCGTCCTAACATGTGAATCGTAGATCCGAACTGTATCTAAGGAGAAATATGTCTTGTCAACAATTTTAATAACTCAAACACAGAACTAAAGCATATGCAAAAGCACATTTGCATTAAATACAGAGGAAATTCACAGTCATGTGAATATTTTAGCAATGGAGATTTCAAAATTACCTCCAGCGCAACTTTGTAACATAAAAGGCGGGAGAACGGTTGTACTTTTAAATATTAATTTAAGTTACAAGGGGAATTTTCTCTGTTTTTATATAAATTTAGAAGGGAAAACGCACAGCAGGACATATTATTGTCACATAATAAAGAATTTCTTTATGAGGAATAGGATCTCGGCAACATTCCATAATTGTTTTTAAATAAAAAATGTAAAACATTGTGCATTAAAAAATCTGGTAGAATTTATGAAGATTATTTCAGATGGTTTACACATAATAATTCCGACATGCTGCTATCGTGCAGGTACAAAGAAACGTTGTGATGAGGTGGTCTTACGATGGTGATTTGGACAGTGACGTGACAAAGCAATCACCGGAAGTGCAGGATGAGCATAACTTTGTCATCTACTAACGTTGGGTTAGCACAACTTCTGGGACAAATACGTGGCGAGGTCACTCATCCATTTGCACCATGATCACATGCTGTGCTACATTGTTGGTTAGCCCATTGTTGTAGTAAGGTCTTCAATTATGCTCAAAGTAGTATAACTATACTAATCATTCGAAATTTCTTGGCCTAGAATAGAAATGAAGCTTTCCGAGCTTTCGTACATCAACCAGATGGATTTTTCAAGGAAGGTAGACAGCTAACTGCAAACTGGTTAATAGTACGCTTCAACAATTCCAATTATATTATATCTGACATTATATATTTTTTTACTTTTTCTGAGTTTAACGACAACTTTTAGGTCTATAAATTGTCCGTCATCCCTAATTTACGTCCACTGGTTTGAGGGAAATGCCAGTCCCAGAAAACAAGTGCTTTACCCAAGCTGATTCCGGATTTAAACCCGGGCCCAATCCCCACTAGTTGTCAGAAGCTAGCTTCTCAGACCATTTGGCCATCGAGCCGGCAGAAATTGTTAGAGCTACAGAGGATGTTCACACATTGTTAGAACAATTTTCCAGAAATTTTATTGTTTAAAATAAAATTATTTCTTTCTGAAATGTTTTATCTGATAGCCCTTTCCATGAACTATGAATCTACATCCAGATTTTTAAGATAATGGGGCATTTCTTAAAACTGGTAGTGGTATTTTATTCCAATTTAATTCCACTGCTTTCCTAGTCCAATCATTGTTTTAGATGAGCGATTAGAAAACCCTCTTATTTAGCAGTCCGAAGGCACAATTGTTCATTGGTGATACATCAAGGGACTTTGAAGAAATATGAGCAAAAGTATACACATGATACCGTCACTTTTTCAAGAAATAGATTGAGGGATTTGGATGTATGCCTAGTAGCCTTATCTGACGGAGTTCGACTCTTTGAAGGCTCTGTGGATAAATGAATGGTATTTTCCCTTTAAATATAAAAAGTTAAATTTTTTTGGTATTATGCAGAATTTATTTTTAACATTCATCTCAAATTTTCTTAATTTTAATTTCCCGTTGTACGAAAAACCAGCAATAAACATAAATTCTTTACTGAAACTTTCTTTGGATTGTTGGAATCAAGTTTGTGAGTATATTTCTGCTCTTTATCTCAACGACTACAGTCTTGTGACGATTATATATAGATTAAGATAATACAACGTACTTGTCACAAATGTTTATATTTTTATTCCTCAAGCCGACCATGGTTTCGCTGGGTATTGACCTAGCTTCATCAGGACGAATGGCACGTAAATATTCAAATTGTGTATGGCATCATAAATGGTGTTTACAATCACGTGTTTTGGTCAGATGCTTCTTTTTTTTTTTTTTTTTTTTTGGAGGTTTAACGACCACCGTGAGCAACTCAATGGGCTATAAGCAGCCGCCCGTCCCTAATTTAGGGTCACTGGTTCCAGGGAAGGGAGAGAACCAGTGCCGTAAGACAAACACAACATCCATGCCTCACCGGGATTCGAACCCGGACCCCTTACGGACGAATGATCAGAGGCCATCGCTTAGACCACTGCGCCACCGGGGCGGCGGTCAGATGCTTCCACGCGTTTGATAGAAATGGCGTGGATGCCATGTCATTAAGAAGTTGCGAAGACTTCTGATATATATGGAAAGCTTCCAAACTATCAAGTTTGGAGGTTGAATCTGGCATGTCAATAAGTTTTGCTTCTTCAAAGAGAAATCTGTGGTCCTTTTCGTAACAGTGTTTAGCCATCGATGACTTCTTTAGGTCACAATTTCGATGGCTAAACACTGTTACGAAAAGGACCACAGATTTCTCTTTGAAGAAGCAAAACTTATTGACATGCCAGATTCAACCTCCAAACTTGATAGTTTGGAAGCTTTCCATATATATCAGAAGTTTTCGCAACTTCTTAATGACATGGCATCCACGCCATTTCTATCAAACGCATGGAAGCATCTAACCAAAACACGTGACTGTAAACACCATTTATGATGTCATATACAATTTGAATATTTACGTGCCATTCGTCCTGATGAAGCTAGGTCAATACCCAGCGAAACCATGGTCGAATTGAGAAATAAAAAAATAAACATTTGCGACAACTACGTTGTATTATCTTAATCTATATATATTTCTGCTCTTTTGTGATAGTAAATCGACCTTTTTTTGTTACAGTCGTTTAGATAGATTCATGTTTTATCGATAGTCAAAATAAATTTTCATCTGCCTCCGGCTAGGTGATTTACAAAAAGAAGTTTACACCGAGTTTGTGCTCAGCCACGTGCCAAGGCAAAACACGGTGAACATATTGATTAGTGATTTTTTTTAGATTCAAATATTTGTTTATTATCGTGTTTACAGTTGATACGACTAATTTTTATAACCTAACGATTGCTCTTTGTGTAAGTGGGTTATTTTTTAGGACCAGAGACCTTACTTTTGAAATAGTCGTAAAAGTACGTACCTTCTTTGGATATCCGTTTGGTGTTATTTTTCCTTTTAAAAGCAGTGCTTGACGATTTTCCCCTCTATTATTAATCATATTGCTTATGTTACATTTACAAATGCTAATTTCATTTTTTTCACAGCGTTTTTTAATTACAAAATACGAATACTTGTCTTCGTAAAGAGCAAAAACGCAACCTCCTATCCACAGCTTGTTTACATGCGCCATTTTCTTAGCCGATGATATTTAACTGCAGCGGATGTTTCTTTCGTGTTCAGGGCTGCGGATAGTCTAGTGGTCAACGTTCGTGACTGCCACGGATGAACCTCAGGTTCGATCCCGGGCAGGTATGAACGCTCGAACCACTAAATATCCGCCGTGCGTCGGATAGGCACGTTAAGCCGTCCGGGTACTGGCCCCACGGTAATAAATAAGGGCGTCTTCCTCCCCTTTTCTACCTCTCTTCCGTGTCATTTTCCTATCGGACACTCTAGCCCAGATCTCCTAGCTTCCTATATCTAGGGGTTGTTTAAGACCTGGGGTCAGACACTCCCTTCCTAAAATCCTCTATATGTGATCTGATCTTTTGTGTTCATCTAACACGCTGTTGCCAGTTTCAATTGTTTCTTTTATTTTCTGTAATTACTTATCCAAAAACGCGTGAACAAACTCTGCAGTTCTTGTATTGTCAGCCCTCAAGTTCCAAGTATCCTGCGTTATACTGACGATCTAAAACCTAAAGTTGCCGAACAATTGGTTGAATTTAATACGGCAAGGTATTTTTAGCATTTCAAGCTGTAACGTACCGTAGATAACGGGCTTTCAAAGAATCTGAGAGTTGCTGCTTCTCAGCTGTAAGAAAGGTTCGACAGCCTTGTAAAAGGCATACCGAATAAACTTTGAAAAAACACTTACAGTCGAGTGTATTGCAACGTTACAATAGTTTGTCACGTGAAATCACACGGGAGCTGAGTCCCGTAAGATTTTCCTGAATACCGACACGTCGCCTTTTTTTTTTTTTATTGGAGGTTTAACGACCACCGTGAGCAACTCAATGGGCTATAAGCAGTCGCCCGTCCCTAATTTAGGGCCACTGACTCCAGGAAAGCTAAAGAGTCAGTACCGTATGACAAACACGACATCCATGCCTCACCAGAATTTAAACCCAGACCCTTCACGGACGAATGGTCATAAGCCAGCGCTTAGAGCACTGCACCACCGGGGAGGCCCCTATACGTTCATTAGCAGACATAAAATGCTTATTAGTCTCGCATTGTCCCTCATCTTGCTGTAGTGTAATGACTCTAAAAAGAAGTTGTCGCCCCGTTGGCGCAGCGGTCTAGTCGAGGGCTTATGGGCATTCGTCCGGGATGTGTCCTGTTTCGAATCCCGTGAGGCATGGATATTGTGTTTGTCTTACGGCGCTGGTTCTATCCTTTCCCTTGAACTATTGGCCCTAAATTAGGGACGGGCGACTGCTTATAGCCCATTAAATTGCTCACGGTGGTCGTTAAACCTTCAATGAAAAAATAAAAAAAACAGGACATTAGTTCTGACTGAAAAATAATAAGTTGTCACAAGATCGGAATAAATAAGAGCTTTCTTTATTATGTAATTACTTCAGGAAATAATAAATCTTAAGCGATTGCCAGAACATATAGCTTGCGTGTACGTCACCGTTTTTCTTTTCTTTTTCTGATATAATTAAAAAGGGAACTTTCCTTTTTCTATACTTTATATCCTACTTTATTAAAAATGTATAAAATCCTTTTTTTATCAGGGTACATTTATCGAATATTCATTTTTCTATCTCTCGGGCGATTTTCTTCAAGTAACGCGAGAACTTTCTGAAAAACATCGGCCACTTTTAACGAATTAGGAGGAAATTTTGTGTGCGTGTTCCAGAGAGGAGATATTGTAAAAGAGAAAGTCATGCAGCGGATAATTCTGACGTCTGTGCTTTCTTTCTTTTTTATACAAGAATCAAGTGCTGAATGTTTCCGAAACGTCAGCGGAAAATCAGTGCAGACGGATTTTAGTCTTTTTTCCAGTCTTTGATTTTAGATATTTAAAAGCGTTTGCTCTTCAATGAATTCTGGCGTGTTCTCCAGGGACTAACTTAATAGAAGATAAAAGTTACTCAACTCACTTTCCTGGCAAGCGAAGAATCGAGGCACCGTCCTAGCAGCTAGATCGTGGATTGAAACAGAATCTATCATTGAGAAAGAGTTGTCAACAATTTTTAACTCCAAAGAGGCAGAAAAACAAACTTGCAGCAGAAATATGAGCAAAAGCATACCATATGTGGAAGAAATAAGTGGCTACATGAATACTTGACATAAATAAAAATTTCAAAAACAGTGAATCGTTGTGTGACGGAAAAGAAAGAAAAAACGATTGGATTTTTCAATAGTTAAAATTTAAAAGAAAAGAAAAATGATGTTCACTCATACCATACATTACAAAAATATCATTATCAAACAGATAATGATATATCACAAATTTACTTAATCAAAATCTGAAAACAAAATGGATTAAATTTTCTGTTAGAATTTTTGATTGTTATATCTCTGGTCTAGACAGATATAATAATTCAGACAGTTTGCTAGAGTGTCATTTTCCTATCGGACACTCTGGCGACTCGGTGGGACTGTTTTCTGTTTTGTTTTTTTAATTTTTTATTGGGGGTTTAAGGACCACCGTGAGCAACGCAATGGGCTATAAGCAGTTGTTCTTTCCTAATTTAGGGTTACTGGTTCCAGGGAAGGGAAAGAGCTGGCGCCGTAAGATAAACAAAACATCGATGCCTCACCGGGATTTGAACCCGGACCCATCTCGGACGAATGATCATAAGCCAGCGCTTAGATCATTCGTTCGAGATGAATGATTTAAGCGCTAGCTTATGATTATTTATCCGAGTTGGGTCCGGGTTCAAATACTGGTGAAACTTTCCCTCTTTTTCTTTTTTCTCTCCCCTAGAAGATGTTTGTAATTATTCTTTTCTACATATTCTGATTAGGGTAGAATCATAATTGAGTGAACACTGAGCCACTGTGTTGGCATTTTCTGATTAGGGCATAATCATAAGAGAGTTAACATGAGAAATAAAGAAGAATTATGACAAACTTGTTCTAGGTAAGAGAAAAAAGGAAAAGAAGGAAAGATTTACAGACATGAGAGAGAGAGAGAGAGAAAAGAGGAAAAGATTTACAGACACGAATTGAGGAAACTCTCTACGGCCAGCAATACATCATGGATGTTTCAGCGGCAGAGGAGTTAACCTACCTTCAGAGTTTCCCTGGCGCTGTATCCCAGCAGGATAATGCTTGGCCATACGTGGCCCAGAATGTCGAAGACCTTTTCCATGCACATCATATACCGCTTCTTCTGTGGCTTGCACGTTCGTCGGATATGTCTGTGATCGGACTTGTCTGGGACATGGTAGCTAAGCGACTAGCCATTCAAGTGCTTCCGTCAGTCACCACAAATGAACTCTGGTCTAGAATAGAAGCAATCTTGCAGGATATTGCGCAGGACGATAACAAAAGCCTCTTCCTTCCAATGCCACGCCGAGTAGAAGCTGTTACTGTTGCTCCAGGTGACTTCAAACGATGCTCAGTTTTGAAGTGAAAAAGATCTTAGATAGAACTGCATATGTAATAAATTATTTCCTGTAGCATGCGCAATCTGTGATGTAAATTTCATTTGAAAAGCGGGATTGTTTCCTGGTGTTGCAATTTTCACGAACAGTAGTGTAGAAAAGTAAAGGTCCTCTATCACCAGTGATGTATTCAGGCATCTTCTCGGGGGTGCTTACCCCTCCCCCCGTAGATCTTTGGGTGATCTACCTTTATATTTAGTCAAATTATTTTCGTTTATAGCTGAATATCTGGAGAAATTAGTTTAAAAAAACTTTAAAAAATGAGGGAAAATATTTTAATGAGAAAACGCATCCGCATGTGCATTTATGTCTGAGTGGCGTTAAGATTATATGCGTACCAGGTTTTTAATTATTTTCTTTGTTTTAAACATTAAAACCGCCATCGACATATCCACTAAAGAGCAATTAAATTAGATATACCTGTCTAGTAACGTGTAGCACTACCTTTCGGCCTGATGACGGAGACGATTCGTCTCGGCATGGACTCGACATGACACCGGAAGCGTTGGGAAGCCATACGGATCCACGACTCTTGAACAAGCTCCCACAGTTCACGAAGATTTGATGGAGGGGGGTCAGAGTCTCGAACATCTCTCTCGATGGCATCCCAGATGTGCTTGATCGGATTGAGGTCAGGTGACCTAGCTGGCCAAGGAAGCGAGGTCACGTCGGTGGAGTGTTCATCCAACCATTCGGATACAATACGGGAGCTGCATTGTCTTGTCGTAGGATGAAGTCCCCAGTGGGATGTTGAAGACGCACAAACGGGAGCAAATGGTCGTCCAGGATATCCCGGTAACGTTGAACTGTGAGGGACGATGTCACATGTACCAGGGGTCCCGTTTCAGTCCACGTAAACAGTCCCCAGACGAGAATGCCCCCCCCCCCACACCACCAGCTTGAAGAGTACCCTGCCGGCAAGAAGGATCCATCGCTTCATGGGGTTTGCGCCGTACTCGTATCCTGCCATCCACATGTACCAACGTGAATCTCGACTCATCAGTCCAGGCAACATTTTTCCACATGTCTATGGTCCAGTGGCGATGTTCCTGCGCCCATGCTAATCTTTGCACCCTGTGATGTGCTGACAGCAGCGGTACCCTCGTGGGACGATGGCTTCTGTACCCCATGGCGAGGAGATGGTTCTGGATGGTGTGGCTGCTTACACGTTTTTGTGCACCAGCGTTGAAGTGCCGAGTGATTTCTTGCACTGTGCCCCGTCTATCCGCTGATACAATGCGAGCTAGCCAACGATGACCCCGCTCATCCACACGCTGTTGTCCACGGCAGTTGGCCCTTGCAGGGATGGTTTTACCGGATTCGATGTACTCACGGTGCACCCTTGACGCAGTGGATCGTGAAATCCCAGTGCCTGCACTACTTCCGAGATAGAGGCCCCGACAATTTGCCCACGATCAAATGCGCTTAGATCCTTCGTCTCACCCATACTGCTTCCGACTCTTACTGATTCCCGTCACATCACTCCTTATATTGCCGGATCGCTGCATACGTCATGTCGTTTCAGTTTACAGGGCCGCCTACAGCGCCACATTTGCATAACGCCAGCTGTCTCTAATTCAATTACTCTTCAGTGTACTTCTAAATCCGAAGACTCAGTTCCGCCACTAATATAAACAGTACCTCGATAAAAAAAAATATAAAAAAACAAAACAAAGAAATTTCCTTTGCTAATTAAAACCATAAATGCCTTAACACACAATTTTTTCAGAGCTACATTTTTTTAATAATAAATAGCATTTTCATTAAAAAAACGTAGCTCTGAAAACAAAGTAGTTATGAAAATATGTATACCCTAGAAAATTTTTAACTCTTGAGCAAAATTTGTTGCTCTAGATGAGAATACTTTTCTAAATTTGTCTATTAAACGGAACAATTGTCCCATGTTAAAGAGAGAGAGAGAGAGAGAAAGAATCCTACCAAAAACATTCAATACTTTCTCTGGACAAAAAGCAGGAGGGCAGAAGACCAGTTGATCTTGATCATTTATGGAAGAGGAGCAAACAAGAAAACCAGCTAAGTTTCACAATTCTGTAAATTTTTTAATACTTTTTTTTTGGCGGTTAAGTTTACTGTGGATTTGTAATCACCAACGGCATGCTGCTTGCACTGCAATTCATCATCATATTTTGGAAGCTGGCATTCAGCTTTATTTCAGTCTTCTGGATGCCGACCTTCCATGCACACTGTGAGCTTTATTTCAGTCTTCTGGATGCCGACCTTCCATGCATACTAACGTGACGTTAATGCTTCCAGTACAACAAAATATTTGCAAATTATTAGAAATTGTTCTCATAGAAAAAATTGTTCACCTGGCGGTGAGTGGTTTACGCTCTGTGACAAAAAAAAAAAAAAAAAAAAAAAAAGAGAGAGAGAGAGAGAGAGAAGCACCTCAAACTGGCATCCAACAGGATACTTAATTCGGCTTTTTTTTTTTTTTTTTATGATATATGTTAATCTAAATAATTTAAGGGGCTCAAACCAAACGGCAGGGGGATGATTTACACAATACGTTTTCAGGTAACACTGAAATGATTATTTAATAATCAGAAACACGCTTGTTGTAAGGCAAGGACATTTTTACTACTACCAATGTTTTTTTTTTTTGGGGGGGGAGGATTTTCTCCAGACAGCGCTAACTTACTAGCATCCTTAATGATTTAACTACCCCACATTGAAATCCGTGACGCATTACCGAATTAAAGTAAAGGTTTTACGTTTAATCGCTTGCATGTGTGAAATTGCGTTTGCGATATATGAGCATAAGAAAATGATTATACTCTATTTAAAATTTTGTTATATGTAATAATGTATATATAAAAAACAAATTTATGATTACATAAATATATAATCCGTCAACTAGTTCCAGTCTCTCTTCCCAAACTTTGTCTTTGTCCCCACCCCCCACCTACGAAAAAAAACTCTTGGAATGTAACACTGCCTATCCCTTTGTCTTTGCTCATTTCGTGCACGTTTACTTGGTCCTGTTCATTTTTTTCACGGTTCACTTTGTCCACCGTTCACTTGTCCGATGTTCACTTAGTCCACTGTTCACTTTGTTTTGTCCGACGTTCACTTTATCCACATTCATTTCGTCCTCAGAAGGGATCGAATATGGTGGAAATGTTCTGTTTTGATGGAGGTTTTGCTACTAGGCAGGAAAAAAAAAAGATCAGTGGACATTTCTTACATGCGATTATTTTCCTGTTTCATCTTTTCGATTTAAATATAACGATTTTAAAATGTACTTATAGTGAAACGAGAATCTGAGCTTGGAAGAGTTTTTTAACTCTTTTGTGTAATAGGATGTCAGTCACTATGACATTAATCGAAGTTTATTCCAATAGCCATAAATGTGTTAACATATGATATAAACAAAAAAGATGAAATTACAATTAGAATTGCAGAGGCTATAACAAAGTTAAAAGCCATGGATAAAAGTTGGAAGCCTCAAAACTAAGTTAAGCATCCTCGAGACATGCATCTTCAGCAGCATGCTATATGGATGTGAGACGTTGACACTAACAAAAGAATCAGAGAGAAGGATACTTGCTTATGAATAAAATTGCTGTCGTAAAATCTTACGAATCGAATGGATCCAGGGGATAAGAAATGAAGAAGTGTACAAAAGAAAACAGCTAAAAGAGACCCTGTTCCAAAAAATCATACCGAGAAAACTAAAACTTTTTGGACACATCTGCGGAATGAAAAATGACAGAAAGATAAAGACATTGGTGTTTGGCTTAATGAACGGAATAAATGCAAGAGGACGCCCTTACCGTCTGTGGGCTGACGATATTAAAGACTTGTGCGGTGGAACTCTTCAAGAACTGAGCCACTTTGCAATGAATAGACTTCAATGGGACAATGTAGTTTAAATGGCAACATACACCTACGGGAATTGTACCCACGGTTGATGATGATGATGATGGTGATAAATATGTAGAATTGAAGAGGAAAATTTTTGACTCTCTTTCTTCTTTATGTAAAAAATCTCTATTTTCCTTCTCTCACACCGTAAATTTACAGTAAATATGTATGTAAACTTTTTTTACCATTATACTGTAATGAATTTTTTCTCACATGAAATAGATATGATACATATAGAGAGCATCATAGTTTATTCGTATGAAAATTAATAATACGGATATTATAAACAATTAATAAAAAATAAAAATACTGGAAAGCTTAAAACTAATTGAAAACAATATACAAGATGTATTTCAAAACAGTAAAAGATTTTTGCAACTTTGATTTATGTCATAGTTATGGACATCGTACCACACACGAGTTAAAAGGTTCTCAAAGTTCAGTTCTTCGTTTTACTTTAAATAGCATTTATAATCGTTATATTTTAATCTAAAAACTTAAACAAGAAAAAAATCGCCTGTAAGCAATGTCTGATGACCTTTTTTCTTCTGCATATAACGAAAATTCCATCAAAACAGAACATGAGTGTTCTTTCTATTGTGAGGACGAAATGAATGTGGACAAAGTGAAGAGCTGATAAAGTGAACGGTGGTCGAAATGAACATTGGACTAAACAAAATGAACGATGGACAAAGTGAACCGTGGAAGAAATCAACTGGACCAAGTGAACGTGGACGAAATCAACTGGACCAAGTGAACGTGGACGAAATCAACTGGACGAAGTGAACGTGGACGAAATCAACTGGACCAAGTGAACGTGGACGAAATCAACTGAACCAAGTGAATGTGGACGAAATCAACTGGACCAAGTGAACGTGGACGAAATCAACTGAACCAAGTGAATGTGGACGAAATTAACTGGACAAAGTGAACCGTGGAGGAAAAGAACTGGATCTAGTGAACGTGGACTAAATGAACTGACCAAGTGAACGTGGACGAAATGATCTGGACAAGTGAATGTGGACGAAATGAACTGGACCAAGTGAACGTGGGCTATAACCAATAAAGGTTCAGTTAATTGGTTTTACCAACCAATCAACTGAACCAAGTGAACGTGGACGAAATGAACTGGGCCAAGTGAACGTGGACGAAATGAACTGAACCAAGTGAATGTGGACGAAATGAACTGGGCCAAGTGAACGTGGACGAAATGAACTGAACCAAGTGAATGTGCACGAAATGAACTGGACCAAGTGAACGCGGACGAAATGAACTGAACCAAGTGAATGTGTACGAAATGAACTGGACCAAATGAACACGGACAAAGTTTTCTGTCACCGTGGAAAATGAGTTAGAAAGTGGGGAAACGGTTTGACCGAAAAAAGAACGAAAGAAGGAAATAAGAGAACAAACAGAAGTAGTGAGGTTATGCGAAACAAGTAGATAGAGAGGGGGATTAGAGATAAAATTGATCCAGGGAGTTCTTATTGAAGGGTAGACAAAAAGGGGAATGCTATATATCATTAAAGAAATAAGTAGGGAGATTGTTGGAGACAAGAAAGTATGTAGGCAGATAAACAGACATTGTATTCTAAATACACCATATATCGTGAATACTCAAGGAACGCTTATGGCGTAGTAAATCCGTTTATTTTCATAGGTGTAATACGCATAAAGATTCTCCAAGCTTTCACACTCCACTGGGAAGCTTTTTAAGGCAATGTAGACATAAAATGCAGGGAGTTAGAACACGTAAGGAACAAAGATGATTTTTTTATAATAACGTAAGTGATATCACGAACATTATCACTTGAGTTTTTATCAACCAATTATACGGCATGCTGCGATGTGTTTCTATCTTTCAATAAGGCATACCAATCCATGGTAGTTCTATAGAGACCATGTCGTTGCATGCTAGTTTGCTGCAAATGATTTCGACTGTTTCCCTGATATCAGTACCTTTAAAGTTCGTGTAAGGGGCTATTCTTCTAATATTATTCCATACAGGAGTGGCCGAGCAATGCATAAGTTTTCTGAAGAAGGCGTAATTCTGCATGTCCTGGTTGACGTACTAAGTGTCAACCAGGGCATGCAGAATACAGCCATGGGGTGAGAAGTGTCAAACAGGACATGCAGAATACAGCCTTCGTCAGAGAAGTTGTGCATTGCTCGGCCGCTCCCGTATGGAATAATATTAGAAGAATTGCCTCTTACACGAACTTTAAAGCAAAATACAGCCTTGACGTGAGAAGTGTCAAACAGGACATGCAGAATACAGCCATCGCCAGAGAAGTTGTGCATTGCTCGGCCGCTCCTGTATGGAGCAGTATTAAAAGAACTGCCATTTACTCGAACTTTAAAGAGACTGCCATCAGGAGAACAGTCGAAATCCTTTCCAGCAAACTAAAACGCACTAACACGGTCTCTACAGAACCACCAATGTTTTGGCATGCGTTACTAAAGATAGAAAAACATCTCGGCACATTGTATAATTGCGTGCCAAAAACTCACAAAATACTGCTCGTGATGTTATTCATTTTATTTTCCTAAAATCACCTTTGTTTCTTACATGTTCTAATTCTCTGCATTTTATGTCTATATTGCCTCGAAAGAGCCACCCAGTGAAGTGTGAAAGCTTGACGAATCTTTTTGTATGTTACAACATGAAAATAAACGGATTTACTACGCTATAAGCATTCCTTGAGATAAACATACAGAAATTTGTACCTGTGTGCTAATGGAAAACCGCACCCAAGAGGAGATGAAACTGTTACGTTATTTCGACTCCGGAGTAGAAACTAAGAGAAGTGGGAGGAAAATGCAGAAAACGAAGTGAGAGAAAGGGGAAATGAAATATGAAGAGAAATATTGCCAGACGGGCGAAGACAGAGGAAAGAGAAATATAGATATGGCAAACAGAGGGAGATCTGAATTGGTATGTTAATAGAGGGACTTATTCAGCGGAAGATTGAGCTTTACCGTCAGTTTATTACACGAGTGTTATTAAAGAGCAGCATATCGGGAAAAATAAAAACAAAGAGGATAAAAAAAAGACATTCCAAAGAAAATTGGTCGATTGGCGATGGACGCTACACGTAACGTCTGTCTTTAGTAGACTCAGCACGGCAACATAGTAACAGAAGCCGGACCTCCATTATCCAAACACAATATAACGCGGATAAGCAGCAATATTTGTTTATTATACCGTTTGTTTCATCACCGAAGTACTGTGGGTGTGCTAGAGGCTCAGGGGGTTGTTTTCAGAGCCTTTTGTTTCTCGTGCCCAATTCCAGTGTCGCGTGCAACGGAAGGCCGGTAGCCGAGCAGATCAATAATATCCGACCCAAATTCTACTGCCACTCCTCGCGTGAGGGGGCGAGAGTTCACGTGACAACAGCAGGAATAGTTGGGAAGAAGGCGATTTGCGCTGTTCGGCTTTGATGTTCTTCAGCACGCCTTCCCTATACTCACTCGCTGACAAGATTCTTTTGCACTCTATTCAAATGTCGAATTTTTTTTTTTTTTTTTTTTATGTTCTCTTTCCTTTCTTCGAGGGTGACGCCTCATCCCGGAGGAACGATCAGAGAATTCTGTGCAAGACAGGCTATCTTGCAGGCCATAAGTAAAACCACTTTTTCCAGCATTCTTTGTCAATCATCGTCCTATCATATGTGATTCCCCTTTAACTGGATAAAAGCAGCATTACGGACTGCTATTCTATGTCGTCTGTTTTCGCGGCGCTTTGAGAATGAAATGAGAAAAGGAACGAGAAAGAAAAGAAATGTACTTGAAATGCCCCCTCTTTCTGCACCTGCGGCAGAATTACATGTCTTCAGCGACAACCCAGTGGAGAATAAAAAACATTGTAAAGCTGTCTTGCTTGATCACAAGAAATCAACCGAGAAAATATGTGAAGAAATATTGTCAAAGCCTAAACTCTAAAAAAAGGAAGAATTTTTCAACTTTGTTGATAGAAAATAGGTGTCGTTTGTAAAAATTGATACTTACGTACAGGGGTTGTACGAAATAGTGCGAACATCTGGGAAATAGGGGATTAGTATTTATTAATAAGGTGTTGGACCACCAATTGCCTTTAATACAGTTTCCAATCTTCTTGGAATAAATTCATACAACTTTTGAATAGGCTCCAGTGGAATGTTGTACCAGTGGTCGACCAGAGCATCAGGCAATTCTTTCAGAGATGTCTCGATGTTATTCAAATCAGATGATTGAGCTGGCCAGGGAGGATGTTGAAGTTCATGTTAGTCCTCCTGGAAGCAATACTTAATTCTTGATCTCAAAGTCTACAGTTTTGTGACGATTATATATATTAAATTAATACAATTGTTCTTAATTGTTCTGACTGTGTGTATGGGCGCATTATCATCTTGAAAAATGACATTATTGCTGGGAAACAACATTTTGACCGTAAGACGCACCTGTTCTAGAATGTCCAAGTACTTGCTGGCAGTAACTCTACCATATAGGGTAATGATGAGCAGGGCCGGATAAAGTCCTAGTGGGCTACCAAGGCGAAGACATATCAGTGCGCCCCAAAAAACTTATGATGGACAATCATTATTGACTTTCGATAAAACACGAAACTCTAGCAACATGGTTGCGATAATTAATACATCTAGTACAATCTTCAAACTAATAAATTACTTGCAAAATGTCCATAAAAAGTCACCGCATTTTCCACTGTTCTCACAAGAACATGAGTTAAGATTCTTAGATTTTGCTTTGGAAATTTTAACAATTTAGCAATGTATGAATACATTTTTGGTGCATCTTTTTTTTTTTTTTTTGGGGGGGGGTTATGCAATGCGAAGTCACAGTGGATTTCGCCCATTAACGGTTCCAAGTGCTCTTGGCAGTTTTTTTTGCATAAGTACAGGGTGGTCGAAAAGTCCACTAGGGGCTTCGATTGACAACTGTACAAAGACGAACAGCTCTACAGCAATGAGGTTTGCGGCATTTGAAGGAGTAAATTTTCGAGGTTAATAATTTTGCCTTAATACACCCCTACATGTGCGCCTTTGGTGGCACGTAACACATCCAGTCGGTACTCAATTTCTTGCCATGTGCGCTCCAACATGTCAGGATCGATTCTATCGAACATTGCTGAAATGCGCTGTTTGTGCTCCTGAAGGCTGCTTAATCTTTCCCGGTAAACCATGTCCTTGACATAGCCCCAGAGGAAGAAATCTAAGGGAGTGATTTCCGGAGACTGAGGGGGGGGGGGGGCAAGGAATGTGACAATCTCTGCCAATCCATCTGTCGGGAAACTCACGGTTTAGGTATTCGCGAACGGCGAGTCCCCAATGTGGGGGAGCACCATCTTGTTGCAGAATGGCGTTTGGTTGTAAATCCTGTAGTTGAGGAACCGCAAAGTTCTGAAGGATGTCCAAGTAATTATTCATTTGCACTGTGGGTTCAGAGAAGAAGAATTACCCAATTACACGATTATACAGGAGCCCACAACAAACTTTCACCTTTGGACTGTGCGCGACGTGCTCCAAGTCTGAATGTGGGTTTTCACTACCCCATATACGAACGTTCTGAGTGTTGACTTTTCCGTGCTCGTAAAAGGTTGCCTCATCCAAGAACATTAAACGGCGTAGGAAACGTTCATCAACTTCCATCCGCTCCAATATCCTGAGCGAATGTTAAGCACTGAGGTCCATCGTTTGGTTTAATCTGGTGTAGGAGTTGCACCTTGTCTGCTGTTAGTTTCAGGCGTTTGTGAAGCACTCCCATGAATGTGGATCGTGGAACATTAAGTTGTAAAGAGGCCCTTCTTGTGGACTTGCTAGGACTGCGAGCGAAAACATCCTGTATGCTCTGCACGGTTTTTTCACTACAGGGGGTCTGCCACTTCTTTGCCTGTCGAGGACGCTACCAGTATCCAAGAATTTATCCGTGCACACTCTGACGCTGAAATCAATCGGTGGATATTTCCCATATGTCCGACGGTAATTTCTTTGTACCGTAATCCCAGACTTCGTCTGAAAAAACCAACGCACGCACATTGCTTTCTCCTGCGGCGACTAAATTTTCAGTTGTTTTCCAGTCGGCGTTGGAATTTGCGAGCACGTAACGCCATCTGTTGGAAAGAGATGGCGTTAAAAACTCGAATATTTACTCTTTCAAATGCCGCTAACAGCATCTGTTCGTTTTTGTACAGTTGTCAATCGAAACCCCAAGGGTACTTTTCGACCACCCTGTACAAATAATTTTTGCTATGTCATTCCAAAGTAAGCGTCCAACATATAGATGGAAGGAGAGACGCTTTTCTTTTAAAGGAAATAATTCTTCAAGCAGTTGCAAAGATCGAAATAAAGATAAGGATCATTATTCATAAGTTCCAAAATAATTATTCGTTCGTTCCAAAAAATCAGACTAAAAGAATGTTAGAAAGTGGACAATTTCTCGAGTGGTCCACCTGAAAATGTCCAGGTGTATTTGCGGACAAATATGTTCCTGTGTTTCACTCTTACCAATACTGAGACGGGCCAAGCCAGAGACAGAAAGCATGAAGTCTATCTCGGGCCTGAAGAGGGCTCAGGGAGAGGGGGTTAGAATGCATAACATTTACTACGGTCCGGGCTCTGAGAGAAAGAAAGAAGGATCGAGAGAAAAAGAGAGACAGACAGAGACAGAGAGAGAGACAGAGAGAATTGTTTTTTCTTTATTGTGCATTGTAATTTTGTATTAGCGACCCAGGTGGCGCAGTGGTTTAAGCGATAGCCTCTGATCATTCGTCCGAAACGGGCCCGGGCTCAAATCCCGGTGAGGCAGGGATGTTGTGCTTGTCTTACGGCAATGGCTCTCTCTCTTGCCTGGAACCAGTGACCCTAAATTAGGGGCGGGCGACTGCTTATAGCCCATTGAGTTGCTCACGGTGGTCGTTAAACCTCCAATCAAAAAAGGAAAAGAACAAATACATTTAACGAACTTCGTCATAGATACACGTTAGCTATGAAAAAATCCGAAGAGAATGACACATACGGAAGATGCATTTTGCAGGAAGAAGGACCGTGTCCCCTGCAGTTTTTTCCGGTTGAAAGAACTGCTCTAAATGAATACCTAAAAGCAAAAAGGTAAGAAAAGGGACAGCAAAACTATTGAGAGTAATTCTGCATTACATTTCGCCTCAGTAATGTGTACTCTTACCGCAGCTGGAATTCACAAACAGTAGGCAACTCAACAACTTAACTTTAAAATCTACGCCAAACACTTACAGCTGAGTCAGCAACCGTAGACAAACTTAAAAAAACTTCAAATTATCTTATGCCTACATTTACAGAGGATGTTCACACATTTTTAGAACGTTTTGGATAAGAAATTACAAAAAATAAAAGTTCAAAGAATTAAAACTGGCAACAGCGTGTTTGATGAACAATAAGGAAACATCTGCTACAGTAAATCGTCGGCTAAGAAAATGGCGCACGTAAGCAAGCTGTGGTTAGATGGTTATGCTTTTCTCTTTACGAAGAGAAATATTTTGATTCTGTATTTAAAAAAAGGATGTGAAAATCATGGAATTTGCATTTCTAAATATCAAATAAGTAATATTATTAACAACAGAGGGAAAATGGTCAAGCATTGATTTTAACACGAAAAAGAATTGCAACGAATATCCGAAGAAGATACTACTTTTACGACTATTTTAAAAGGAAGGTCTTTGATCTTAAAAGAAAATCCACCTACTCAGAGAGCAATCCCTAAATCGATAAACATATCTGTATCAATTGTAAACAAGATAAGAAACACAGATTTGAATCTTAAAAAAAAAAACCAAGAATGAGAATGTTCTCCGCAATTTGCCTATGCACGTGACAATGCATAGAACACTATGCAGACTTCTTTATGAAAATCACTTAGCCGGAGACAGATGGTAATTTACTGTGACTATTGATGAAGCATGGATCTACCTCAACGACTTCAACAAAAACAAGTGGATTTATCGCAAAAGCGAAGAAAAAGCCTAACAAACGTAACTCAAGAATCCAAAGAAAGTTTCAGTAAAGGATTCATGATTAATGCTGGTTTTTCGTGCTATGGGAAATTAAAGATAAGAAAAGTTTAAAAGAATGCTAAAATCAATTCTACATATCCACAAAATAATGATTTAATTCCTATATTTAAAGAAGAGATATCATTCCTTTATCCACATAGCCTTCAAAGAGTAGAACTCCATTAAATCTGCCATTCTATTTCTTTCAAAAAAAGAAATGGGTATTAAGCCTATGCGTTTTGTTTATATTCTTTCGAAGTCCCCTGGTGTGTCACCAATGAACAATTGTGTCTTCGAACTGCTAGAATGAGCGCTTTCCGAACGCAGATCTAAAACAATGATTGGATTATAGAAAATTTTGGAAGAAGAGTGAAAAAAATACCACTACCAATTTTAACGAATGTCTTGTAAATCTATATGTAGGTACACAGTCCAGAGAGAGGGCTATGAGATAGAACATTCAACACTGTTTTAGATCTGCGTTCAGAAAGCGCTCATTCAAGGAAAGAAATAGTTTTATTTTAAAGATTAATTATAGTGCTGAAAAATCTTTCTGAAATGTGTGAATGTCCTCTGCGTATAACTGAACAGAAAACGGAACTAAACTAATAAGATTGAATAGAAAAGATACGACAATGCAGAATCCTAACTTGCAGACATGTAAGAGGAAATTCTAAAGAGATTTCGTGAAATTCACTTGCAAAGGCGAACGTTCTCACAATTGTGATAGTCGTCCCTATTTCCAAGTAGTCTGAGGTGTATTGCCCATTAGTATGAGACTGTCTTTATGATTGCCATTAGCAGCAATATTTTCTTCTATGCACCCATCCTTTGTGGTTTTGACGACTTCTTGTGCTACTCTGAGAAAATACATGGTTTTGCCAGTGACATTGCTGCAACTCTTGTAGGCCCACGTAGTTGCATGTATTGGAGGTACTGTGTGCACTAGCTTCTTATCGATAAATTCAATCATTCCCAGCAATATCAATTTACTGAAATGACATTTCAGGTTTTAGATCACTCCTTAGTCCACATTATATGAATACACATGTGGGGTGCGGTGGAAAAAACACCAATTTAACATTTTGTAAGTTATCAAGTTCAGTATGTTCTGCACAATTGCTTACAAGTAGCACAATTTCCATATTCTACACATTTTCGGTTCCAAAAGCCGCATCTCACTTTCAAATAGGTAGGAGGTTATCCATCACATTTCATCTGCGATGTCTAGTGGGAGGACACTTTGCATTCTTTGAAAACACGAAGGGTTTTTCAGCAGTATTTTATTTTTTGTTTCTTTGGTATCAGCATACAGAGTAATACTAATTCGATCTTCAGAGGTATTTCTACCTTCATATTTTTCTCTATTGAATTTAAATGCTTTGTTTAGAGTTAATTTGAAGAAAAAGCCGGTTTCATCAACGTTAAAATTTCCGTGTTACCGTAGCTTTCATGCACTTTTCTTCAAATATTTTTAAGCCATTCTGCTGTCAACTCGGCGTTCACACCCCTTGTTTCACCACTTAATTGTCTACGAAAAATATTATGAAGCAACTTAAACCGCTCAAAGGTATGTTTTCAGTGCTCTTTTAGTTTAGACCACCTTAATAGCGATTCTTTGTATCACCGTGTTTTAGCTGCACTGATCTTTTAAACCGAACTCCGCTTTTTTTTTCAAAAACATTACATTTTTTATACCTGCTTTTCTAGATGGTACCAATTGAGTTATTAGCTAAAACGAATTCCCGGTACACATCGGCTTTCTTTCTTTCTTTCTTTCTTTCTTTCTTCCGCTCTCAATTAGTTTTATCTCATTAATTTTCTCTTTCACACTGAACGCCATACTTTTCTTTGCACATCCATCCATTCAGTCTGCTTTCGAAGCTTGTTCGCTAATTGAAGCTCTTTACACACATTTTCGCATAGTAGAAGTTAAAATATTCAAGATCACCGAGTACTGTTTAAAAAGGTTCGTTCACACAGGAGCGAGGCGAAAGCCTAAACTGTGACTCCCGTCTTTTGGATCATCCATTTTTCCTCCTAATGACCAACACCAGAGTTCCTTCCTTTCTTTTCTCCTTCTGTTTTAACACAAGCTCCTCGTGAGTAAGCGAGGCGACCTGGTAGTGCAATACACCCGTCGCTGAGAAATTTTCCTAGAATCCTTTGTCAGTCCGTTTTTCCTTTCAACTTTTAACTCTTCAGAAAAGCTTCAGTGAGAAGAAATAGGGACAGAATACTGTGCCCGATGTTATTTTAAACAATTTTATTATTCCATATTTGTTTTATAAGAAAGACAGAAAAGCATTTGTTTCGTGGGGATTTAGTTTCATGATTTGGCAGAGCTGTCACACGTTAGGACCTCTGGTACAAAGTATAAGCGCGTGATAGCTCGCACTATAACCCTGTTCTGTTATTATGTTTGATAAAATGGTGAAGAACTGGCCACAAAAGTTTTATTTTGACCGCTTGGACCGCTTGGTGGCCAAGACCCCCCGAAGGTTGGTTACCTGAGTCATAGGTGTTTAAAGTTTCCGTAATTTCGTCTTTTCTTAGTTGCGATAATTAATATAATTCTTTATAAAAATGTTTATGATCTACAACTCAACAAAAGGATTCAGGGTTTACAAACTACGTACAAGTTTGCAAATTATCTGAGTGCATGTGCTGACTCAGGAAACCTGTCAAGGGGGGGGGTTAATACCAAAAGTGTAAAACATAAAGGATTTTTGTTCCCATCTGGAAATTTTCGGCATTTTCAAAACCTACAAGTCGACAAATTATGTGAGGGCATGTGCAGCCTCAGGAAACATGACCGCGGGGGGGGGGGGGCAACAAAAGTATAAAATCTAAATAATTTCTTGTTGGAAATACTGAAAATCTCCCAACTGGGCCAGAAATTCTTTTATTTCACACTTTTAGGATTACCTCAGAGACAGATTTTCTGCGTTTGCACATGTCCGCAGACAGTTTGTTGAGATGTAGTTTGCAAACGCCCAAAATCTCCCGATCTGAACAGAAATTCTTTACATTTTACATTTTTGGTATTACGCCTCTCCCCGAGACAGGTTTCCTGAGGCAGCACATGCCTTCAGATAATTTGTTGAATTGTAACTTGTAAATGCTGAAAATCTCCCGATCGGACGAGAAATTCTTTATATTTTACACTTTTGGTATTAACCTGCCCCCCCCCCTCCCTCCCCCCGACTGGTTTCCTAGGTAGACACATGCACTCAGATAATTTGTTGTGTTGCACCTTGTAAACGCTGAAAATACTCCGATCGGACTGGAAATTCTTTTTATATCATATTTTAGGTTTTAAGAACCCCTTCCCCCAAAGAGTTTCCTGGGTTTGCACATACCCGCGGAGACTTTGTTTAGCTGTAGTTTTTAGATCTTGAAAGATATCGTAAATAAATAAATACGAAACTACAGAAATTTTATGTGTGTCAGATAACCAATTTCGGGAGACGTAGCCACGGAGCAGTCCAGAACGCAATTTATATACGGCCCCTTAAAATTTTTGTGGCCAGTTCTCCGTGTGGCTAGTTCTCCGCTTTGTCTTTTGCCCAAAATTCATGGAAATGTCTAAATTTCTTACTGAAAATGAAATATTAAAAAAAATTATGAACAATAGTTGCTCAAATAGTGGGGAATATAGCCACACGAAATTTGTCTATGCAGAACAATATTATGGCACTGAAATTCCAATGTGTCCAGTTCTCGGTACCCGTTGATAGACAGCATCGTTCCGTTTCTTATGTATGCAGGGTGATTGTAAACTCCTTCAACAAAACAAGAGGGTACACATCAAGGTGAACAACAGAGGTCTGCATGGGCTCGGGCCTAGCCGGGCCGGGCCTTTGCTCATTCTAAGTTAGGAGAACGGGGAGGAGCCGGGCCGGGCCTTCAATAGTTAATATAAAACAGACACGGGCCGAGAAGGGTTTCCTTTTATGAGTAAAGCAATCGCTGTACGGTGCTTTTTTTGTTTCGAAATCCCACAACCTACAGCAGCAGGATAAGATTGAATAATTTCCGCTGTTGGAAAAAATATAAGTTTTACGACATCCTCCCCTCCCACAAAACAATTGGAGAGGGTCAGCTCCCTTAGTTTTTAATGTGAATGCGGTCCTCTCTCTCTCTCTCTCTCTCTCTCTCTCTCTCTCTCTCTCTCTCTCTCTCTCTAACTTCCATCGTCATCTCATGCTTCAGGGCAAGCTATTAACTGCATCATTTATAAACCGAGCCACCCGCTCGCAGACGATATTTTTTATTGCTCTGGTCGGCGGTACTTTGTTCTCTAGATGTGTAAAAAGCTTTTAAGTTGTCTTAAATGGCACGGTAGAAATGGGCTGGGAGAAACTTACTTCTGCGTATAAATCTGGTTCCATTGCAATATAGGTCCCTTTGCAAATATTGTTCGTCTTGATGTGTACTATCACCCCACTTGTTTTGTTGAAGGAGTTTACAATCACCTTACTTACTCTTGTTTTGTTGAAGGAGTTTTCAATCACCCTATATACACAGAGCCAGGCAATTCGAATAAAACACCGAAACGCATCTTAAAGGTAACGCATGAATTTTTAACCTGGTCAGGATCTAAATTTTTCGATGGCGCAGGTGCTCCATTACACCATATCCTTTTTTTCCCTTTCAGGAACTTAGGACAAACAGCCTGTTTCTCCCTAAGTCTGTATTTTTATCGGTCCTTCAGAGATTCTGTTTCCTTTACGTCTGTGATCTATTATTTTCCTAAGTATTATTTCTTTCAGCATTCTTTCAAGCTGGTCTATTCAATTTTTCCTATATTTTTTGCATTATTGGCATTATTGATGTTTGATTAGCATATTATCGGTGTTTGGTTTCCTGGATTACCCTGGCATCCAGGAATGGAGGAAATGCCACTACCAATCCAGTCTGAAAGCTAGGTTGCGGCATTAAACAACATAATTTTGGCAGGTAACTTGCCTTCTGAGAAAAGTAGAGCTCGACGTAAACATTTGCTACTATTTACGCATACTAATGTACACTGAGGGGACAGAAATCATGGGCTACTTACTTAGTAACGGGTAGGCTCCACCTTCCTCCCAGATAAGGACAGTCACACTGCGAAGAATTGAGGGTACTAGGTCACAAAAGCGTACCTCAGGTATCTCTACTCATGCTTGCTGCACCGCTGTCCATAAATCCTCCGCATTCCTGTGTGGAGGATTCAAAACTCGACCGGACCTTTCCACTGCATCCCGAAGATTTTCCACAGGGTTGGTATCCGGGAAACGGGGAGGCCGTTCTAGTGTGGAAACTTCTGCGGAATGATTATCTATGTTCTAGTCAACACGACTCTTTGAGGAAGCGCATTTTCTGGTTGAAAGAGTACATTGCGTCGTGGGTGCACCATGTCATGTAACGTATATTCTATTTTAACTCTCTTTTTGAGTTTCTTTTTCTATGTGAATTTGAGTTCGTTCTCCTAGACATTTTCAAACCTTAACGTTGTGTCTTTTACCTCAAACGAGAATGAAGTTAGCAAGAATCTGAGGTCGGAACGAGAGTGACGTGTGTGTTTATTGATAAGAACGTTAGATAAATATGCGTTGTAGAGGTTACTTTG